>OZ023302.1:0-2554935 GCA_964007245.1 Hypomecis atomaria
CCTAACCTAACTACACCTAACCTAACCTAACCTAACCTAACCTAACCTAACCTAACCTAACCTAACCTAACCTAACCTAACCTAACCTAACCTAACCTAACCTAACCTAACCTAACCTAACCGAACCTAACCTAACCTAACCTAACCTAACCTAACCTAACCTAACCTAACCTAACCTAACCTAACCTAACCTAACCTAACCTAACCTAACCTAACCTAACCTAACCTAACCTAACCTAACCTAACCTAACCTAACCTAACCTAACCTAACCTAACCTAACCTAACCTAACCTAACCTAACCTAACCTAACCTAACCTAACCTAACCTAACCTAACCTAACCTAACCTAACCTAACCTAACCTAACCTAACCTAACCTAACCTAACCTAACCTAACCTAACCTAACCTAACCTAACCTAACCTAACCTAACCTAACCTAACCTAACCTAACCTAACCTAACCTAACCTAACCTAACCTAACCTAACCTAACCTAACCTAACCTAACCTAACCTAACCTAACCTAACCTAACCTAACCTAACCTAACCTAACCTAACCTAACCTAACCTAACCTAACCTAACCTAACCTAACCTAACCTAACCTAACCTAACCTAACCTAACCAACCTAACCTAACCTAACCTAACCTAACCTAACCTAACCTAACCTAACCTAACCTAACCTAACCTAACCTAACCTAACCTAACCTAACCTAACCTAACCTAACCTAACCTAACCTAACCTAACCTAACCTAACCTAACCTAACCTAACCTAACCTAACCTAACCTAACCTAACCTAACCTAACCTAACCTAACCTAACCTAACCTAACCTAACCTAACCTAACCTAACCTAACCTAACCTAACCTAACCTAACCTAACCTAACCTAACCTAACCTAACCTAACCTAACCTAACCTAACCTAACCTAACCTAACCACTAACCTAACCTAACCTAACTAACTACCTAACCTATAACTAACCTCAAACCTAACCTAACCCTAACCTAACCCTAACCTAACCGAGAAGAGTACAGGCATGGTGCGCGCGTGTGGGTGCGGATGCACGAATGCGTGACTGGTGGGAGATGTGTACACAGGAAGGGAAACGAAATGTAAATGTCAAAGATATATAAATAATGAAATAGGTGTAATTTAAAATAGATTATAGATTAAATCCTTCCTAGTGTAGCAAACATAATTATAAGTGAGTAAATTCCAAATTAGTAAATAGAGAGTATATGAAATAGATAAATGTACGTATAAAACAGATAATACTATGTAGAATAAATAGATTATAAAAAGATAGTAAATATAAGATTCGTTGTGAGAGAGTAAGAGGTAAACTGTAATATGTATAAGGATAGAATAAGTTGTAGTCATTTCCAAATTTCCAAATTTGTGATAGGTAGAAATAGGAAGGTTTAGTATACCGTAGAAAGATGTATGAAGATAATTGTATTGTATACATATACATAAGAAATGTAGGAATGTACAGATAAAACTGGTAGAGTAAGATAAACAGTAAAACCGATAAATAGATATAATATTTAAGATGGAATTATGTAATATTAAAAAGTAGAAAGACATATACCCGATATACATTAAGATAGATTAAGCTATAAATTTAATCGATAAGCAAAAATGTACTAGATAGTAAGAAATAAATAAAGTACTACAATCCTGGGACACATAACCGGGGAAAGGAGCTGTTAAAAAAAAAAAAAAAAAAAAAAAAAAAAAAAAAAAAAAAAAAAAAAAACCTAACCTAACCTAACCTAACCTAACCTAACCTAACCTAACCTAACCTAACCTAACCTAACCTAACCTAACCTAACCTAACCTAACCTAACCTAACCTAACCTAACCTAACCTAACCTAACCTAACCTAACCTAACCTAACCTAACCTAACCTAACCTAACCTAACCTAACCTAACCTAACCTAACCTAACCTAACCTAACCTAACCTAACCTAACCTAACCTAACCTAACCTAACCTAACCTAACCTAACCTAACCTAACCTAACCTAACCTAACCTAACCTAACCTAACCTAACCTAACCTAACCTAACCTAACCTAACCTAACCTAACCTAACCTAACCTAACCTAACCTAACCTAACCTAACCTAACCTAACCTAACCTAACCTAACCTAACCTAACCTAACCTAACCTAACCTAACCTAACCTAACCTAACCTAACCTAACCTAACCTAACCTAACCTAACCTAACCTAACCTAACCTAACCTAACCTAACCTAACCTAACCTAACCTAACCTAACCTAACCTAACCTAACCTAACCTAACCTAACCTAACCTAACCTAACCTAACCTAACCTAACCTAACCTAACCTAACCTAACCTAACCTAACCTAACCTAACCTAACCTAACCGTATAGATATAAATAGAAATAGATATAGATATAGATAGATAGATATAGATATACATAGATATACATAGATATATATACATAGATGTAATAAAGATAAAAATATAGATATAATATAAGATAGGTGGTAAATAGACAGTATGTTAAATAGATGTATGTAAATATGTAAAACATAAGTGTCATTGCGAGAAAATAACAGGTAAACTGTAATAGAATGAGATGTATTAAATTTAAAATTTCCAAATTAGTTAGACAAAAATGTAAAATGAACGTAAGATATATGTAAAATTGTAACCTAAAACCAATTAGATAGGCCATTTAATTAAGAATAGTAGTAAATTGTATTTAGAATAAGAAAATAAAGAGAGTAATATAATCCTGGAAAAATACCCGGGGAACAGGAGCTCAAAAAAAAAAAAAAAAAAAAAAAAAAAAAAAAAAAAAAAAAAAAAAAAAAAAAAAAAAAAAAAAAACCTAACCTAACCTAACCTAACCTAACCTAACCTAACCTAACCTAACCTAACCTAACCTAACCTAACCTAACCTAACCTAACCTAACCTAACCTAACCTAACCTAACCTAACCTAACCTAACCTAACCTAACCTAACCTAACCTAACCTAACCTAACCTAACCTAACCTAACCTAACCTAACCTAACCTAACCTAACCTAACCTAACCTAACCTAAGCCCAAACAGAAAGTTGGAAGGAGTTCTGTAGAAGACAGGACAGGGAAGGAGTATGGGACGGTATTTACCGTGTTATCCGTCGGACCACCAGGAGACAAGAAGACTTGACCCTAACCAAACTTCTTTGGATTGCATTTCTAAACCCAAAAGAGTCGGCAAACTTACTAGCGGAGACATTCTACCCACAAGACCTGGAGGAAACTGACAATGAAGATCACCGCCGCGCCAGAGAGGCGGCAAGGCGGGTAAACGAATGGAAGCATGGTGAGTTGCATGATCCACCGTTTACACTGTTGGAGCTGAAGACCGCGGTGGGGAGTTTCAACCCAAAGAAGGCCCCAGGAGCGGATGGCTTCACTGCGGACATCTGCAGTAGAGCTATCTACCAGGATCTGGACGCATTCCTTGCCCTCTACAACAAGTGCCTAGAGATAGGCCACTTCCCGGACATCTGGAAGCAGGCAACCGTGGTAGTCCTGAGAAAACCGGGCAAGGATGATTACACGAACCCCAAGGCTTACAGACCTATTGGTCTATTGCCGGTCCTGGGGAAGATCCTGGAGAAGATGACAGTAGCACGGATTAAATGGCAGTTAGCACCGTGGATTAGTACTCGCCAGTTCGGGTTCATGCCCCAGAGGAGCACCGAGGACGCCCTCTATACGCTAATACACCAAATCAAGGGTAAGATTGAGCTGAAGAAGCTGGTAACCCTAGTGTCATTGGATATAGAGGGGGCCTTCGATAGCGCGTGGTGGCCGATCATTAGAATACGTCTGGCTGAGGAAGAGTGCCGGGTCAATACCAGGAGGCTACTGGATAGCTACATGGACTGCAGAAAAGTCAGTGTAAGATTTGCCGGGGAAGAATGCACCAGGAGCACCAACAAAGGATGTGTGCAAGGGTCAATAGGTGGTCCCATCCTGTGGGACCTTCTTCTGGACCCTCTGCTGCGGGAACTGGAGGGGATGGGGGTGTATGCGCAGGCCTTCGCTGACGACGTAGTGTTACTGTTTGACGGAGACTCTGGACTTGACGTCTCGATACAGGCCACCGCTGCGCTGGCTCATGTGCAGCAGTGGGGTGTTAGGAACAAGCTGAAGTTTGCGCCGCACAAAACTTGCGCAATGGTCTTGACCAGGAAGCTTAAGTACGACACCCCACTGTTGACCATGGGACGAGTGAGCGTCGGTATGTCTCGGGAGATCAAGATCCTAGGACTGACTTTTGACGACAAATTGACTTTTAACACGCACGTCGCGCTGCAGTGTAGAAAGGCGCTTGATATCTACAAGCAGCTTGCCAAGGCCGCCAAAGTGGACTGGGGCTTGCATCCAGAGGTGATTAGGTCAATTTACGTAGCCACCATCGAACCTATCATCATGTACGCCGCGCCGGTGTGGGCATCCGCAGCAAAAAAGATCGGAGTGTGTAAGTTGCTCAATACGGTCCAGAGAGGATTCGCGCAGAAGCTCTGCAAATCGTATCGAACTGTCTCTCTACACTCGGCTCTGGTCTTGGCGGGGATACTGCCTCTCGACCTCAGGATACAGGAAGCAGCCGCACTGTACGAGGCGAAGAGAGGGTCGCCCCCTCCATACCTAGGAGACAGAGAGACCGAGCGTCCGGTAAGATTTGCAGATACTCCGTGAGGAGTATGCTCAGCTGGGTGACCAGCTGAGCATATGGACCTGGAATTCACCCGACTGGAAGACCAAAGCCTTGTAGACAGGTATAATGTGCAGCAGGTGCGAATATTCACCGACGGCAGCAAGATTGAGGGAAAGGTCGGAGCCGCGCTGTCCTTGTGGAACGGCGAGGCCGAGACAAAGAACCTCAAGCTCAGTCTGTCCGCGTACTGCACAGTCTACCAGGCGGAGCTCCTAGCCATATGTAAAGCCACGGGAATAATTCTCAGCAGGGAGGAGGTGAGTTATGGTCTATACAGCGATTCGAGAGCCGCACTGGAGACGATCGTTAACCATAGCTCCCCCCATCCACTGGCCGTCGAGACGCGGAGAAATCTGCGAATGGCCAAGACTCAGGGCAAGGAGGTATCTTTGTTCTGGGTTAAGGCTCACGCGGGTCTGCCGGGCAATGAACGCGCTGACGATCTGGCGAAGGAGGCTGCACTGACGCTGAAGAGGAAACCGGACTATGACCGGTGCCCAGTGTCGTATTTAAAGAAAACAATACGCGGATCATTCTTGATAGAATGGGAGGAAAGGTACAAGTCTGGGAACACCGCGTCTATTACCAAATTGTTTCTTCCTAGCGTAGCAAGGGCGTACAAGTTCGTTCGTGTAGCCAAGCCAGCGGGTATGCTCACCCAGATCCTCACGGGGCATGGTGGATTCTCCCAATACTTGAACCGATTCAAGTGCAAGGAGAGTCCATCATGCCTCTGTGACAACGATGCTATTGAAGACATCCCTCACATCCTTATCCACTGTCCCATCCACGAAACGCTTAGGTACGATTTAGAGCAGAAGCTAGGTGTCAAAATTGACATAAGTACTCTTAGCGATCTCCTAGTAAGCAAAACAACTATGGTGGAGTTCGCAGACTACTGCACTCAAATCTGCAAAATTGTAAATAAAAGAAATAAAACAGATAGATAACCTTGCTATAATATATATTGATACATATATACCTATAGCAAAAATAAATGTAATAGATTAATAATTAAAAAGCGTAGATAAGAGTTAAGTAGTTTAATTAGTATTGTATAAGTATCTTTGTATAGGAGAGTGAAAAAACGATATAAAGATATAAATAGGATAAATAGGATAGGTTAACGAGATAATATTTTCACCCTGTAACGACATTTTAGTACAACGTGTGGGTCTAATGAGCCACAAGTATGTACATGTCAAGATGTCGCTGCCTCGAAATCTCGGAGATAGATGTGTACACGATATAATATATGTAGTATATATGTAAATGTAAAAATAGATTAATAAAACTAGTAATTGTTCGTACAACGTGTGGCTCTAATGAGCCACAAGTATGTACATATCGCAAAAACGTATTGTTAAAAGTGTAACAGAATATAAGGTATATTTGATACCAAAATATGTTAGATAAAAATTTAGAGATAGATTAAGCAATAAATTATAGAATAAGAAAATTGTAATAGAGTAAGAAATAAATAAAAAGTAATACAATCCTGGGACATATAACCAGGGGATGGAGCTGAAAAAAAAAAAAAAAAAAAAAAAAACCTAACCTAACCTAACCTAACCTAACCTAACCTAAACTGTCACGGGTCGCAAAACTCGAATGGGGATTGCGGCCCGCAGTGGTCAGGACCCTATACACGGCCGTGGTCGAGCTGACCATTCTGTACGCCGCGAGCGCATGGGCGTCCGCGACAAATAAACTGTGTGTCCGTAAACAGCTCGATGTGGTGCAGCGCGGCTTTGCGCAGAAGATGGTGAGGGCGTACCGAACGGTGTCTCTCAACTCAGCGCTGCTACTTGCTGGGCTGATTCCACTGGATATCCGGATCAGAGAAGCGGCCTCTCTTTATGCAGCAAAAAGAGGATATTCCCAGCAATTAACAGGAAATCGAGAAATAGAGACGCCGGTCGCTTACGCTGAATCCCCGCATCCTGCTCAATGCATAGAGCTGCACTACACTTGCGTGGGGGACGATGCGGCATTGGAACAGCACAGCCACGACGGGCTGAACATATTTACCGACGGCAGTAAGCTATAAGGGAAGGTTGGCGCGGCATTGTCCTTATGGCGTGATGGCGCGGAAACCGGTACCCGAAAGCTCAAACTGAAACAATGCTGCACCGTCTACCAAGCGGAGCTTTTGGCCTTGTCCGAGGCTACCGACATCGTCCTCCGCCGAAACTCGAGTACAAATAATATTTATTGTGATTCGAGAGCCGCGCTGGAGACAGCAGCTAATAACTTTTCCCTCCATCTCTTAGCAGTTAAGGCCAGAGCCAACATTGCCAGAATAAAGAACAGCGGAAGAGATGTCCGGCTCTTCTGGATAAAGGCGCACGCGGGGATGGAGGGAAACGAAAGGGCAGACGAGCTGGCCAAACATGCAGCCTTGTTTCGGAAGACGAGGCCGGATTACGATAGGTGTCCAGTTTCCTTCGTGAAGCGACAAATCCGGATGTTGTCGCTGGACGAATGGAACAAAAGGTATAGGGCTGAAGGGACGGCATCGACGACAAAGGCATTTTTCCCAGACGCAATCAGAGCGTACCCAGTAATAAAGAGTATTGCAGTCGATCCTATTATCACACAGCTTCTTACCGGTCACGGAGGATTCTCCTCGTACCTGCACCGTTTCTGGTGCAAGGAGACTCCTTCGTGCCTGTGCGACCCGGATGCAGAGGAGAGCGCACTGCATGTGGTATTAGAATGTCCTTGTGTGCAAAAATTTAATATTGAGAACGAAATAGATATAAGTATAACGATAGAAAATGTAAATAAAATCTTAGAAAATAAAGAAACTAGAAATAAATTTCTAGAATATTTTTATTTTTTTCTTCTAGAATATTGTAGGTATATTGTAAATAAAGTAGTAATTAGAAATAAAAGTAGATAAGACACAATACAATGTTACATATTTACATATGTAAGATATGTATCACAAGATATAATTATAAGTTGTAAAAATGTTTTTAGATAATAAATACCCTTGTAAAACTTGTACTATCTCAGTAAAATATTTACTTATAAAAGTTTAGGTACACACTACATGTTAGATTAGTATTCGCATCCCACCAATAATGGCATGAATGAGATGAATAAGTGATTGAAATAGTATGAAGAATGAAAGCGATCATAGTAAAGCGTGAACTGGTATGAAAGGAGAACAAGCAAACAATGTCTCCAATCAACTTGGGGGTTGCAGTAAAAAAAAAAAGAAAAAAAAACCTAACCTTCCTACTTATTACCTTTTTGAATTTGGACATCCGAGATAGCTCAATGCTAGTTTATGAAACCCTTCGAAATTACGTAAGTTCGAGTGTACGAGTATGCGCATCTTTTTCTAACACATTTTAAATTTCAGAAAATTGGACATGTGGTTGTGGGTCCGTGCTGCGCTGGTGTGATTCTTACACGCGAAATCGCTCTCAGTTGGTCGTAGTTCGTGGCTTCAAGTCTGAAATCCATATATAACATATATGGTGTTAAGAAAATAACATGATCCTGAATCCAACTAAGTGACACATAAAATTTACTCGGAAAGGAAATCTGCTCGCTGCATCTTACCATATAAATGGAACACAGCTTAAGGAAGTACTCAGTACTCGTGACTTGGGAGTTGTCGTGGATCAAAAGATGGATTATAAAGAGCATATTGATCACATCGTTATAAAGGGTGGTAGATTGGCGGGGTTCGTCCTGAGACAAACGAAGTCATTTAGAAATCCTGAAATCCCTATCATTATTTTTAACTTCTACGTACGAAGCATTTTAGAATATTGTAATCCTATATGGAACCCTTGTTACGCAGTTCACGCCAAAAAAATTGAAGGTTTACAAAAAAAGTTTTTCTATCACCTCTCGTATGCCATCAATAAATGCCGCAGTCTTAAAATTTACGATTCCAGACTCGTCTAATATAGAGCCACTTCACTAAGTCAACGGCGTAAAGCAGCTGATGTTGCTTTTCTCTACAAAATCATACACGGTAAATTGGACATCCCGGACTTGATCCAAAATATCAACTTTTCTGTACCCCGCGAAGTTAGTTCACGCCGAGAAATTAAGACTTTTCTCTGCCTATTTGTCAAACCAATTATGCTCAAAATTCACCCATAAACCGCTTGTGTCGTACTTACAACAGAAATCAAAAAATACTTTTTTGGATAATCTTAAGTTAGTATATGTACTTATTGAATATTTTTAGATTCTTTATTGTTTAATTTCTATTTGATTTATTTACACAGAAAAACAAAAAAGATCTTAAATAACAATTTCCGCTATAACTAAACTAATACTAAAACTTAAAATAAAACCTAGTCTAAAAGCCCCTCGGCAGAGGGTAACGTGGCCAGAATGCTGGCAGCATTGCCTCGCTGAATAGCAATACTCAGCTTTAATTATTTTTTTCTCGTATTATTTACTTTTTTTTTCTTACTTGCCAAACTTCTAGCGCTCCATTTGTATGCATGCTGTGTTTGCACCTAGAAGGTTGGACAGCCTAACATGTTCCTTCTATTGTTTTGTATCACTTAATATTTTTGACTGTATCAACCAGTTTGCAAACCATTAAACAAAAAAAAATAATTCATACTTAAAGTGGGACGGAGTGATGTAAATCTCTTACTATTTTAGTACGGTTTCTATTACTTTAGTTCTAATTCTATGGTCCGGCTATTGGGATTGGCTGACCGGTGATTATAGTCACCGATAGGGTCGCCATGTCGAATAACCGGACAAACCAGCTAACGTGGGTGGAGACTTGGAGAGTGGCTCGCTTGCAAGTAGTCACCACTCGCCGTCACCAGGCAGGCACCAGGCAGTAGGCAGGCACTAGGCAGGCGGCAGCAGTGAGCCGCGAGGCCGCGACACGCCGACACGCCGACAGCGGCAGCGGCAGCGGCACAGCGACAGGGAGCGACGGAAATGAAACCACGGAATCTTAAGTAAAACTTATTATGTATTTCTATCGACCTTGAACGAATTTATTTTCGATGACACTAATTTTATTACAAATAGATTATAATGTATTTTAGAATATTCAGATTCGCATTTAGCTATACTTATAGTTAACTTAGTCCTAAATATAATTATGACTGATGTGTGATGTATATAGGTGATCGGGCACCCTCGAATCAAAGTCACCGTTTGCCGAGATTCGGAAATCATTGTTAATATAATATATATAGGATAAATAGAGAGTGACGATGGATCGTAAGGTAAAGAAAGTAAAAGGTGACGATACAATTAGAAGTGGTGCTTTAATCGAGAGGCACGCGGGCGCGGGCGCGGACGCGGGGTGCAAGAGTGCAGATATTATAAATATGGAGAAGAAGAAAGGGGCTTGCGTCGTCCGCCTGCGCGTGGCGGCGGGTGCGGGCACGTTCGGGGTCACGCAGCACCCCGGGCAACGGCGTGGGCACGCGCGGGAGCACGTTGCACCCCGGGCAACGCAGCGAGCACGCGTGGGAGCGCGTGGCACCCCGGGCAACGGCGCGGGCGCGCGGCACCCCGGAACACGCGCCTGCCGCGAAACCGTGCGCGACAATCGTGCTGGGTCCCGCAGGATGCACGTATCGGTACTTAACAGTAATTGTTTTAATTAATGAATGTGCCGCCAACGTCGTGTCCGCTAACCTACAGACGTACGATAGTCTACTAGTCGACCTACGCTACACGCACAGTATAATCGTGCAATATTTACATTTTGTACCTTTATTTAGAATAAATCAGTGCCGAGTTACGATGCGTCGCCATCGTGGAATGTCGTCGAGTGGAACGTCTAGCTCGCTCGGGGCGTCTGCGGCGCGACGTCAGAACGTCCAGATCGCTCGGGGCGTCTGCGGCGCGACGTCGGAACGTCCAGCTCGCTCGGGGCGTCTGCGGCGCGACGTCAGAACGTCTAACTCGCTCGGGGCGTCTGCGGCGCGACGTCAGAACGTCTAGCTCGCTCGGGGCGTCTGCGGCGGGACGTCGGAACGTCTAGCTCGCTCGGGGCGTCTGCAAACTCTGCGGCGAGACGTCGCGGGACGATCCAGTAACGTACAAAAATTAAACTGCATAATTATTATCAAAATAATTGTAGCGATTGGTCCGATCGGCTTTTCACGAGTTTAAAGACAGAGTGTGTGTAAATCTAGAAGATCTAGACAGTGCGCGCAGACGTCGCCGCGCCAGAGCGAGCTGCGGCCGGGACAGCGGCTCGGAGCAGGCCGCGCGACCGAGACCGCGGCCCGCCGCTCCGGCCACGCGGCCCTGTCGCCCCGGGCGAGTATTCTACTCAATACAGTACATCTGTGATTCTAAGCCAGTCAAAGTGGCTAGTACGATTTACGTAATTCTTTATAACATTTTATATAAATAACTAGGTAGGTACTCTATACAATATCTTTTCAATAATACGATCACTTAAATCTTCTAATAACATTTATCTCATTGCTTTAGAATAGTTACAACATAATTTAGAACCGGTTGCGATATCTAGTGTCCTAATCGTATCATAACATAGATAGATAAATCGCTTTACAGACGAGTGAGCTACGTGATCATCGTTCTCTTAAACTATCTACTTTTCTATGATTAGTAATAAGATTGCTCTAAAATTAAGGAACATTTCGTCTTACATTATGTACAATAAAGTAATCGTGAGAGAATATAATTATATAAATAGTGAGGAGCAGGCGGCGGCGGTGCGCGCCTCGCTCGTAGCTCCACGCGACGTCAGTGTAAACGATGTATCAAAACCCTGTCAGCGGCCGCCGGGGCGCGGCTGGGCCGGGGCGCGGCCGGGCCTGGCCCGGGCCGAGCCGGACCCGGGCAGGCGCGTAGCGGCGCGGTGCGTCGAGCCCCGCAGGACTCGCTTAAAACTACACAACTCCAAAATATCTTTAATAGAATTCGAACGGAAAACAGAACTAGGCAACAATAAAATAGTATCTGTCGTAAAACAACACATAAGGTGCGATAATAATTTTCTTAAGTCTAAGAATATGAGCGCGGGCACGCGGTGCGCGCGAGCGATATCGACCGGGAGCATATCACAGCGCCGGCGCCTCCGTGGGGCCCGGCGCCCGATCGATAAGTAAAGCGATTTAAAATTGAGCATCAGACTTTTAATATTATTAATTAGTGGGCGATTCCCGCGCGAGACGTCGCACGGGGTCGGCGGCAGGCCGGCCGGGCCGGGCCGGGCGCGATATGTGCATCACTTGTCGCTGAGCAGCACCAGGTCGTCGGCCACCACGTCGGACACGTGCAGGTACACGATCCAGTACATGAGGTTGAAGCACACGAAGCACACCGGGAACACGATGCGCGAGTACTTGTCGATGTCCGACGGCGTCATTCCCAGGAACTTGCCGAGGTCCTGCAACGGGAGAGAGGCGGGTTACTTACAGCTACGGCGGGCGGGGAGCGGGGAGCGGGGAGCGCGGCGAGCGCAACGGAGCCTCACCTTGCCGGGGTGCAGCGGGTGCATGGTGGGCAGCGGGTCCTCGCTGGAGGCGGCGCGCGCGTTCAGCGTGTTCTCCAGCGTGCCGCCCTTCGAGTGCGCCTTCGGGTCGCGCACCTTGTAGCGCACCTCCTGCAACACGCGCGCGTCAGTCGGTGTGTGCCGGCCGCCCGCCCCGCCCCGCCCCGCCGTGGCACCCACCGAGGAGCGGCCCGGCGGACACCGGCTCATGGTGCTCATCTTGGACAGCGAGTGCGAGTCCCACGGCGGCGGCTCCGGCCGGACGTTCTTCTCGGCCATTATTTTCTGGATCGCCACGAAGCGCTGCTTCCGCATCTGTATCCTCTTAGACATGTAGCCGACGGTCGCGTACTCTGAAACAGAAGGCGAGCGCTGTAGAGGCGCGGACGCAAGGCGGGGCGCGGCCGGCGGGGCAGGGTAGGTACGCACCGAGCAGGCTCGTGAACACCATCACGAAGCAGGTGCCGAGGTAGACATCGATGGACTTGACGTAGGAGATCTTGGGCAGCGCCGCGTTGGTGGAGGACATGAGCGTGGTCATGGTGAGCACGGTGGTCACGCCGAGCTGCACGCGCGCCGGCGTCGCGTTCCGGTTCAGCCAGAACGACACCCACGAGATGATGACGATCAGCCCCGACGGGATGTAGATCTGGATCAGGTAGTAGCCCATGGAGCGCACGAACTGGATCTCGCAAGCCAGCCGCGAGTAGTTTCCTGCGAACACCCGCACCCGGGCGCATCGCGCGCCTCTTATTATTGATGCCGATGATCTTTTGATATCGTATAAACTCACTGATCTGTACTGTCGAATCTGTCGATATCTCATTATCGTGTATTCGGCATAAGAAAAAACTGAACTTTAATAATTTACATTGAATCCTGTCTGACCGATTATGACGCCAAAAGTTCAAATAGAACAATAAAATAAGTCGCGAACCTGTAGTGAGGGAGATCTCCATGGCGCGCTGGCGATGGCCGAGGACCTTGAACTGCGGCAGAGAGACCTCGTGCGAGACGCCCACGGAGTTGGGACCCTCGTTCCACTTGTAGCGGATGTCCCGCATCGTGTAGCCGACTGTGCGTAGCGAAACGGGGTGAGTAGCGAGTCGGCGCCGGGCTCGCGGGCGGCGCGACTCGGGCCGCGCGGGCGCGCGCGGGCGCAGGCGGGCGGGGGTGGGCGGGGGCAGGCGGCGTACCTGTGGAGAGCGCCACGACGGTGGAGCGCTGCCGGTGGCCGAGCACGCGGAACTGCGGCAGCTGCACCTCGCTGCTCATGCCGACGCTCGACGCGCCGTCCTTCCACACGTACAGAATGTCTGTCATGGTGTACCCGACTCCGGAGACATGCCAAACACACAAACGCTATCACTTACGCTGCGAAGGTCGCGGGACTCTAGCGCGGCCGCGCCACGATGCGGCTGCGGGCGGCGCGGCACGCGGTGACGGCGGACCGCACTCCGATAAGGATGATAGAAAAATAAAAACTGCTACTCTACGTAGTGTGTGGAAATGAGAAAACTACGCGACTCTACGAAACCGACAAAGGGTAGGACGGTAAAGAAAAAAACAAACAGTGAAAAGCATCGTCTACGGCGAGAGGTGCGATGAGTGGTCGTGCAGAGTGCGCGGCGGTGCGGCGGTGCGGGGTGCGGGGCGGTGAGGGCGGGCGGCGGGAGGGGGGCCCGCGCGCGTCCGTGCGGTCGAGTCGGTGCGCACAGTCAGTGGCCGATAGCGTCTGTGTTCGGTACGGTGTCACGGCACAACATCGCCACAAGCCCGGTGAGTCGATTGCATTGTGAGCATTGAACCGATGATCGCTTCGGTGAGCGCGACACACACTTTTCTTTCTGTATTATTTTTCTATCATCTGTGTAGATAAAGTGCCTTCGATTAGTTTAATTTTGACACGAACAATATCGATTCCAGATCTGGCCCCATCGCCTCGCATGTGAATACATACATACACGGAAAAATATAACAGTACGAGTTTCAGTGACGCGGACCTAACCTATAAGAAACAGAGCACACGGTCATTATAACAGGTACGAGTACAGTCTTCCCAGAGGTCGGCGGGCGCGCCGAGCGGATACTTACAGCTCTCGATCTCGATGTGGCACAGCTGCCGGTCCATGGGGAAGTACTGCAGGTTCATGGGGCACGATGCCGTGATGGTGAGCCTGCAACAGGAGCGGCCGTGAGTGGAGAGCGGAGTCAGCCAGTCAGCCCGCCGCGGGAACGGGCCCGCTCACCTGATGCTGCGCGTGATGGAGCCCGAGTGGTGGATGCGGATGAACTCGTTGCTGGTGGTGGCCGTGTGGAAGTACGACTGCTTCTCGTTCACGAAGAAGGTGTCGGGCACCCAGATGTTCTTGATGAACTCGGAGCCCACGGAGAGCGTCTCGACGCCGGGCCGCTTCTTGTATGCCAGCCGCGGGTCCGTCCAGAACTGCCTGAAGTAGAAGTCCAGCGTGAAGTCCTGCAACGGCACACGCGGTTAGGTCGGGCCGCGCTCTCGCACCGCACTGACACTGATGGCGCCTGCCTACGTACACACAGGCCAGTACAGAGACGCACAGCACGACCCGGTGAAGTAGAGCACGGCGACGGTCCGCGGAGTTCGGCGTTACTCGGGTCGCGCACCGCGGTCGATGGCGGGTTGGCGTTGCGAAATTACGAAAACAACAATAACATTGATCGATATCGAAAACGAAGAACACAAATCACAACATCCAATATACATACGAGTACAAATAAAATAGCGGTCAACCGATAAGCTCGAAACCAATACGAGTGCACAGAAGTAAGTCGGGTGACGAAGGTGACGAGGGTCGCGAGCCCCGGCCACGAGCGGCCCGGGGCCGCAGGCGCGGTCGGTATCGGACCGAGGCTCCGGTCTGTTGAGTGCGGGCCATCGGGCGGCCGGGCTCGGGAGGAGCGGGCACGACGGGACAGCGGGACAGTAAGAGAGAAGAAAGCGGATCGCTCCACGCAGGCGGTCATGCTCGCAGCCTCGCGTCTGGGGCTGCTGCTGGCAAGCGAGAGCGGACAGGACGGTACCATGAGCACTTCCGACACGGAGCTGATCGACAGCACATACATCGTGACGCCCACCTCCACCGGCGGACCTGCAACAAGCGACGCGGTCAGCGGTGGGGGTGGTGGGGGGTCTGGGCGGTGTAGGGCGGGGCGGGGCGCGGTGTCAGCGGCGCGGGCGGGCGGGCGCGGGCGCGGGCCGTACGAGAGACAAATACCATTTGGACTTCAGACAGAGAGCTGATGGAGAGCACGTACATGGTGACCCCCACTTCCACGGGCGGTCCTGTAAAATTCCATACAATTTAAAAAACACAGGGTGCGCGGATCTCAAATGTTACGACACTCAAGATTTCACCCAAAAATAAAAAACATGCAGTCTGCTTAAATATTTCATTACGGGTTAGTAAACAAAACTTACTTGCACTTCTGCAGTTAATTTTTACCTAAACTTAATTAATGTTATAAGTATAAATTAACTTATAAAATCCAATAAAAGTTTCTTAGAATAAAAGTAGTACATTTTGCAACAAAAAATATTGTTGGAGTACAATTATGGGTGATGTTATACTTAATACTATCATGGAAATGAGTTTAGGTGGGAAGGAATTAAGGAACGTAGAACTCAGAAGGACAGAAGGAGTGTGTCTGTCGGGATCAGAGGGGGGGGGGGTACGGGGGGGGGGGGTACCTCCGTAGTTGGGCCGGACGCGCTTGTCGTAGCTGATGCTGAAGGAGTCGAGGATGGAGGAGATGTTGACGTCGCCGAACATGCCGCCGCCGCCGCCGCCCCTGCAACACACCACGACCTCACTCCGGCGCATGAACCTACTATATGGATTGGGCGTTACAAATGAGGGTGGCATTATTGCCATTGTTATAAGGTTCAAAAGATGACTTCAGCATTAAAGATGATCATATCACTGAGAAGCCAGTGTGTTTAATCAGTAGTTCAAGTGTCACTTTTGTCACGCTATGCGTTTTCCACTACATCTTGCTGCCATCTCCTACAAATATACCAACTTGTGGCACTTTTGCTGTTTCATGATTAAGCTCCCGCGCCACGCGACGACGCGCGACGCCCGCACGACACCGCGCGGCGACCTACTCGTATATTATCTGCGGTGATTTTCTGATCCACTCCAATATAAAGCCACTATTTATATATTAAACTAGTAATAAGCGCTCCAATTAGTTCACATCTCTTGGAAACAAGTGAGATTTTGTTCCCATTTCTCGTACCTATTTCGACGAAACGTTGTCCATGTCAAAGAATTGAAGAGAGTTAAAAGCATGGACCTCCATGAGCATAGTAGGTAGATAGTAGACAGCATATACACAGACTAATAATATTTTGTTGTAGGAGCACGAGGATATTTTGAGTTAATTAATATAATAACGTAATCTCTTAATCTCCGAGATGGAGTCTAACGGAACCACAGTAGAATAGAATCGTTTTCAAGCTGTTCTCTAAATCGGCTGAATAGTTGCGTTCGCGAAACTTGATGTTTAATTATATCACGGTGGTGAGTGGTCACTCCTCAGCTCCTCACGACGGCCTCGCGAGCAGAGTTGCACTCGTTATAGGAATAATGCTAAACACACCAAGAGGGAGATGCGCACTTCATACGTAGAAAACGACCTAAACCTATTTGTTTGTATAGATTTTAGGAATATTCACCGATATTTCAAAACCTTTAAAAAAAATTAACTGAGTGAGGTTAAATTTTGATAATATCAACTCTTATTTTATTGGTACCTATTGTATTGCAGCTTGGGACCTGGACATGCAATACGGAACTGCTTATCCTTTGTACAAATATTATCCTGCCTTTGGATATTTTGTTTATTGACCCATTTTAGCGGTCGCTGTAAACAATATGGTACAGCTTGAGAACAGTAGGTGCCTCGAACGGAAAGCTTTGCAGATGTTTCATTTTAAAAACTGTCACTAATTTCAGCTGTAGCTTCCAAAACTTTTGTAGCTACTACATGGGTGTTCAGTAAAGAGTGGATAATACCTACTTCACTTCTCACTACTAACTAAATACACAAAAATTGTGCTCAGTAAAAGTGCCACTGTTTTCGAGATATTTAACATTTTCTAAATTGTAAGAAAAGGCACACCCTTGGTCTCCTTTTTACAATCCTGTGAAATGAATCCTAGATTTTTTGTACCTATCTGTTTTTTTGAAAAGTAGTTACGAATGAGTTTGCTATCACATTCAATTAGCCATATTTGTATCGCATCATCAGTTTCTTTGTCTTTTACCTAAATTTTCTGCGGAGCAAAATCTAGTGGCTAACTTTGAGCTCCTATGGTGGAAAAAAAGCTGTATGACCATCAAAGTGCCCATCATTTTAGAAACTACTCTAGTTCACTACCGTTCTAAAATGGCGTAACACATAGCATTTGAATAATCCAATATGAAATAATTAGCTCATAAAGTGTAGCAAAGTTGAACATTTTAAAAATCCAAAATTCACAAAATTGATTTTAAATTAGGTACTCAATGATCATCGGAAACTGATAGCAGCCCATGCATCAGAGGTACTAAGTAAGTAATTTCGTATGGGCCGGTTGGCTAGCCTGGTGTCAGAGGTTTAGGCCGTCTGAAGGCCCTCGACATGGCTAAACGCTTAAAACAACTCCTAACTGTAATAATAACTCCGGCATCTGGGTAAATATCGTTACTTTTCAGAAAGGCAGTGAATGGGTTAAGAATCGACAACGGCGTGTCTGTACACTTTGTGGGAAAAGTTCAAAATTTAGAAGGACAGTGCCGCAGTTTCGTTTTAGTCTTAATTTGAGTAAAAATCTTGCGACATTGTCATAGGTATGTTTCCAAATATCTTAGGCCGCTTGGTCTGAGTCTTAGGCACAGAATAAGTGCAGAATAACACAAGCTCTGTGCAGAATAAAGATGGAAAGTGGCCGCAAACATGCCTGCTGCCTGCAATGCAATTCTTGTTTGTGGCTTCTGTGAAGGTGTTTCAATCCTGCCTGTCAATTTTGAACAAATATCAAATTTGAATTGTAAGCGCACCTAACATCGTGGCGTATAATGTGTGATTTGGTTATTCCTTAGCGGAGATCATCAAATTGATTTGAAGATAGATATCGTATACCTACTCACCAACTCAACTAAGTACCATGAAACCCAGATGAAATCTTAAGTCATATAATATCCACATAGCTTTGTAACCAATAAACTTTCCCATAATGCGTACAATTCCTGGCTTCAGAAATAATAGGTACATAATAGAGAATGCTATAAGTATTTCTGTAATATATCTGCCTGCATCAACTTATAGGTACAAATCTCATTGTAGTACTGTACCTACGTATGGTATAGTAAAGCAAACAAACAGAATCCATACGTAACACGGGCGAAAGATCAAATCAAATGTCGACACACAAAGAGAACGGATCGACATCGACTACATTAAGTAGGTAATATGTAAATGATCGTGGTGCGTGTCACGAGCTCACGAGTCGTGGCTCGAGTCGCGTGTCGCCGCAGCCGCCAGGTGCAGGCCGCGGCCACGGCGGCCAGTTCGGCGCTGCGGGACGCGGCCGCGCGGCCTAGTCTGCGAATCGCCATCGCTTGCATCGCATCGGTTACTGCACTTAATAATAAATCGATGCAGGCCTCATGAGCCCTCATGGATGTGATGAGCGACGGCGTGTTATTAACCGATCCTTGCATCGATCGCACCGAGTACAGATACGGAGGATCGTGTCGTGGCGAGCGTCACGGCACTCACGGCTCGCCAGCCTTCGATTCATCGCTAAACATACACTGCATCCTCATTAAGTATGACAGGACAGAACACCTCAAATCGTAGACTTCATTTATGTACATGAAATCTTGAGCTCGCTGTCCTCTTTGTAGAAACCCATGCTAACCGAGATACAGGTCAACAGAAATGTATATTCGCGACGTCCGCAAGTAGGTCATCGGGAAACCTTCATGCAAGGAGTTTTTCGGCACATCTGTCTCTATTTTAAATCTGACGCTTCAGTAGGGGTCGTTTTAAATACGCTCTCCAGGATTACACATCCAGGATCCGCAAAAGTATTTAGAATCGGATGATCTATTCGAGTCAGGTGAGCGGATTCAAGGAAACCACTGCGACGCGGATCAGAAAATCATTGCGAACGGCCCGATCGGGCGGGCTGGCCGAAATATCAGCAAAGAAAAACGGAGCCTCGATCGAACTAAATAAATAAGCACGGAGGGCGGGCATTCGGGTCTCGCCTCCCGGCACGTGGTCGTGCGGGCGCGCGCGTGTGGCGTGGGGCGGGCACTCACGCGACGCGGTCGGCGTGCGGCAGGGCGGCGAGCAGCGCGAGCAGCAGCGGCGCGGAGCGGACGCCGCACATGGAGGGGCGGCGCGCGTCGCCGGCGGCCTGGCTCGCCGCACTGCCGCGCGCCGCCGCCCGCCCGCCGCCCGCCCGCCGCCCGCCCGCCGCCCGCCGCGCCGCCGCCGCGCGCACCACGCCCGCGCGCGATCGATGCTGCCGCGTGACGTCACCCGCCGCTGCCGCGCGCCGGGACTCCCGGCCTCCTCGACCAACGCAACACGATCACCATCATTGCTATACCTACCAGAACAAATTTCAAATAATGTTACATGATATTACGCAAATCGATTTTCCCGAACCATGTGTGTTTTGCTTTAACCTTTTTTTAGTAATAAAAGGATAATTAGCATGTATATTATTTAGTATCACGCCTAGAAAATTAAAGAGAGAAACCACATAGCTAGAGCCGATGGATGGAGTCGTAAATGGAGCCAACATAGTGGCGATCTCAGCGTAGAATTAGAAAATATTTGATCACCGTCAAAAAGTACCGACCGGCGACATCTGATTAAGACCGCGGGAACATCCTGGATGCAGGCCACTTCCACCCATCCTACAGGAAACCGATGGGCAAAGTTTTATAGTGAAGTACTAAAAGCAGTATACGGACCTAACTACACCGATACACTCATAGGGTACACTAAGCCAAAAGGACCATTATAATGAACAACTCTTACTACTGGACCAACCCAGAGATCGATAAAAATCTGACTCATAATCTGTTTCATTTCAAAAAAATAGTAGTACAAGTTGGTCATAACGACTCGACTCGACTCTTCGACGAGGTAATGGTCTTAAGCACCCCTTTCGGCTTAGTTACCCAAACTTATGTTACAATTACGATGTGTCGCGAGGTCTATTGTTCGGAGAGCTACTGGTTTTATGTAATTGGGCGACAACTGTTATCGGACGAGACGTGCTACAAAACATCCACCTAATGTAAAGTTTAGCACTTATGGCCAATGGGCATGTCATGTCATTCCCCATGACATGCGGTTGTATAATTACTGGCAAAGGTGTTGTAGCTATAATATTATGTCGAAACAAACCTAATGGCGTCTGTGAAGTTAGCTTTAATAGAATAGAATAGAATATCATTTATTGTCATGGTATATCATTTACACATTCTAACTTATTAAAATAAAAAATGGTGGTGGTGTTGTTGTTTTTCAAGAAAGGTGACAACACCTTATTGAAGAACTACAGACCCATCTCGCTTCTGAGCCATGTTTATAAGCTGTTTTCAAGGGTCATTACGAACCGTCTCGAGCGCAGGCTTGATGACTTCCAGCCTTCCGAACAAGCCGGTTTCCGAAAGGGCTTTAGCACCATGGATCACATTCATACGCTGCGGCAGGTTATACAGAAGACCGAGGAGTATAACTTGCCTCTTTGCTTAGCGTTTGTGGACTATGAGAAAGCCTTTGATTCGGTCGAGACTTGGGCTGTGCTCGAGTCTCTCCAACGATGCCGTATTGACTATCGGTACATCGAAGTGTTGAAGTGCTTGTATAATAACGCCACTATGTCGGTCCGAGTACAGGAAGAGAGCTCCAAGGCGATCCCTTTAAAAAGAGGCGTAAGACAGGGAGACGTAATTTCTCCGAAACTGTTTACGGCTACTTTGGAGAACGCCTTCAAGCTCCTTGAATGGAAAGGATTCGGCATCAATGTCAATGGCGAATACCTCACTCACCTTCGGTTTGCCGACGATATAGTAGTCATGGCAAAATCGATGGAAGAGCTCAGCACGATGCTCGAAGGCCTAAATCGGGTTTCTCAACAGGTGGGTCTTAAGATGAACATGGACAAGACGAAAGTCATGTGTAATTCCCAGGTTGTACCCACCCCGATCTCTGTTGGGAACTCGGTTCTTGAAGTCGTTGACTCGTACGTCTACCTAGGACAAGTAGTCCAGTTAGGTAGGTCCGACTTCAAGAAAGAGGCCAATCGCCGAATCCAACTCGGCTGGGCAGCGTTCGGAAAATTGCGTAGCGTCTTCTCGTCCGACATACCTCAGTGCCTCAAGTCGAAAGTTTTCGACCAGTGTGTGTTGCCAGTGATGACTTATGGCACAGAAACGTGGTCTCTCACTATGGGCCTTATTAGTAAGCTCCAAGTAGCCCAACGAGCTATGGAGAGGGCTATGCTCGGAGTCTCTCTGCGAGATCGAATCAGAAATGAGGAGATCCGTAGAAGAACCAAAGTTACCGACATAGCCCAACGGATTGGCAAGTTGAAATGGCAATGGGCAGGGCACATAGCGCGGAGGACTGATGACCGATGGGGTCGGAAAGTTCTCGAGTGGAGACCACGTATCGGCAAGCGCAGCGTAGGACGTCCACCCACAAGGTGGACGGATGACCTCATTAAGACCGTAGGATCACGCTGGATGCAAGCCGCTTCCAACCGGTCTTATTGGAGATTCATAGGGGAGGCCTATGTCCAGCAGTGGACTTCTTATGGCTGATGGATGATGAAAATAAAAAAATTATGTAAATGGTTCTACCATGGACTCGTCATAACAATTACAGTACTTAGTATTATTTACTCTTATGTACCTACCCTCACAAAAAGAAAAAAATGTAAAGCTTGGATTACATCAGAGGACGACAATTCAGCAATAAATATAAACCCAAATATAAGTTTCAACTTCCATAACTGCTTTATTAGACAATAGATTAGATAATAATATAATTGTTAACATTTAGGAATTGTCAGACATTCATAACAAATAAGTAGGTAGAATGTTACATGAATTAACTATCTAAAATAAAATCAAAATGACTCAGCTGTACAGAGGCATCGTTAAGTTATAATCACAATATATAATAATAGTAATGAAATTCAGTCCGTCAAATACGGGTACGCATTAATTATAGATAATTTCAGAAAAATTAATTACTTAAAAAAAAATAATTAAAAATGTCAGCTGTAAAGGGGCTTCGTCAATCAATAAGTTAATTATAGTAGAATAATCAAATAATTTTAAATCAAATAATATTAAAATAAAATAAAATTGAAAAAAAATTAAATCAAACAATAGTAATAAAGTACCTACCTAAGGAGTAATTTAGCTGTAAAGGGGCTACATTCATAATTCTCCTAGTCAAAAAACAAATAATAGAATTATACCTGACAGACAAACAAAAACTATTGATATGATAACAGATTTAAAGTGCGTATACCCCACTCCTCACCCCCGCCGACATATAAATTTGGTGCTGCGCAACGACTGGCCTCGTGTTCACAGATACTGATTGCCATTAAATTTGATACGGCCGCGGTCACGGCCTGGGGGCCTGGGAGCCTGGCGAGCTCGCTAAATTATGAATTAATAATGCGCAACATAACTATGTTTGACCAAAATAGGGAACTAATTTAATGCTGCACGTGCGTTGGCCACATAACATATCGCTCGTTTAAAACTACAACGTGTCACAGTGGCATAACTCGGTTTTGTGTTATTAACACCATTTTATTCACCGTACCCGAATCTATTTAGTGCAAAAACGTGGTATAATTTAAGCCAATGCTGACAAAAGTATGAGGAAAAGAGAGGACATGTCACGATGTAGCGCTGTCCCGTTCGGCAGCTAAGCTTATTACTACACCGCTCCACCTCAGTGTGACAGTGCAGCGCGCGAGAGTATTTGCTCGCGGTTTAAGACAACAACGTGTCACGACCTGCATGACACCTTATTGGAGTAAAGGTAAGTTATTTTATTACTTATTTATTTTATTCTATAATGTGTCACACATATTATGTAGCATTTTAGTATTAAAAAAATAATTGATCGTACTTGCTCATCACTTTAATAACACGTTGTTCCTTTGAAAATTACGAAAATAAAATAGCTTGTGTTAGCATGTTCGTTGTATGCAATTAACTTTTATGCTTATTTAAATTCACGCTTCGTTTATAACAGGATGTCGCGGTACATCTTTGAAATATTGTTATTAAATTAAGAAGTTCATCGTTTTGTCACATTGTTTATAATAATATTTTACTAATAAAGCTTTCTTTTCTTTCAAGATGGGGTCACGATCAAGAAGAATGATAGAAATGGCGTAATTATCATCCAGCAAAGCGTCGGCGTAGTAATTCTTCTAGCTCCAGCTCATCTAGAAGCTCAGGTGAGGAATCCTTCATCGAAGATAGCGACGATTCCGTTAGAGACCCGAATTTCACCGTCAACTATGTAGGTAATTGAAGAAAGTTCAGAATATGATGAAGAGACTTACACCTTGACAACACTGACTACAGTACCCTTAAACGAATTGTCACAAGACTTAATAAATAGTGCAGGGATAGAAAATTGTGTTTCCAGCACTAAAGACCAATTCATAGCTACATCTGAAGATCCTATTGTTGCGGATTTAATATGCGATCAGGAAGAAAATGCAAACACACCACAGTATGAGGCTCGTGAAGATGTCGTGGCAAAGAATACTGAAAATAAAACAAATGAAATTACTCCGACAAAGAAGGGGAAGAAGAAACAAAGACGAGAAGAAAAGTGGAAGAAAAGTATCGCGAAAGAACTAAGAAAAACCGGAAAATCCTACACTTCCATCAGGACTACGAAAGTTGTGCCAGAACGTCAAATGAAGGAGCCTTGCAAAGATAACTGTTCATTTAAATGTCAAATTAATTTTACCGTAGAACAGCGAAAACAATTACGAGTATATGAAGATTACTGAAATTTGGGTGGTATTGAAAAACAATGGACGTTTGTTGTTTTGTGAGACTGATACTGTAATTAAGGGACTTCCCTTAGTATCAGTCTCAAAATTAACTTTAGAAGTGGGTAGGTCATCTTATTTTAAAAATATGCATGATTTTGTCATGCATGAATTTCTATTTTAGAAAGTACTTATCATAAACATTAGATTAATATAAGTACCTAGTCTAGATTAATATTAGTACCTAGTTCTGTTTCTCAAAAAAGATTAATTGTGACATTTCCTAGATATTTTATAGGTTCGCAAATAGTCAATATACCTAAGTCATTATGGTTATTGTAAAAGAAGTACCTGTCTAATTATAAGTAAACTATGTACAGAAGCTGCCTTTATAAACAACATGTTTTATGATTAAATAAGTATTATAAAAATAGTTAACGTTACCTAAGTACCTTGTGATACTTTAGCAGTACTTTTCCATTTAAACCTTTCTTTTGCTACAAATTTTGCCATATACGACACTATAATTAATCTTTCTATAATTCATGACACCAGTTTAAATTATTATTTTTAGACGTAGGATTATTTAGACTAATAAATTAAGGTTTCAATTTAGGTATAAAATACGCTACTTATTTTTTTTTGTATTATTTGTTTGTTTGATACTGATTATAAAACTTGTAAGTTACACTTTAACTAGTTGTTTTTTTCAATAAATACTCTTATTATAATTTCAACACAGTGTTATTATTCTGTACTACATTCTAAAATATCTTCATTTTATTACCTATAACGTGATATAACACTATGTCAGTCAGTAAGTTCATTATTTTTAGAGAAAGAACGTGACATGTAGGGACTTTTTTTATAAAACTACAATTTTACAAAAAAGATATGCATAAATCAATGACATTTTCACTGAAATTGGTAGTTTATTAGTGAAATTTAAAACGGGCATAAAAATCTTTTTTGTAGCTATCTTACTTTAAAAGTTATAAGAATAAAAAAGTTTCAAAGTCGTTTTCCCAAAATTCCAGTTTTTCGTTGTGCCACGTTGTAGTTTTAAATGAGCGATATATGGCGCCACCACACGCACACAGTAATTTCGCGCACTCCACTGCACTGTACTGTATACTGCCTTTTTAATTGTCCACTGCAGAACGTTGACCTGACCATGTAGGGTGTTTGGGCCATAACCACAACGCTGGCCCAATGCGGGTTGGTAGATTCACATATTATGCCATCGAATTTCTTCCACTGGCGTATGCTGGTTTCCTAACGATGTTTTCCTTCACCGAAAAGCCAATGGTGTGAAACTCCGTACATAAATTCCAAAGAAACTGAATGGTACGGGACCGGGATTTTAACCCACGAGCTCAAGAATGACAGGCCAGCGCGAGCGTCAAAAAAAGGTACCAGCGTCACAACCACTAGAGCACCAGTTCCACCACGCACTCCACACCACGGACGAATCAACATGCAACGCCTTGAACGTAGGTACGTGTGGACAGGACAGGGTATTGAAAGAGATCTATGGCATTATTGCTATTGATATAACTAAATATTGTATAAACATCTAAGGGAAGGCTATCCACCAAAATACAGGTGTCATACGCATACCTAGTTTAGTGGCCATGGCTGAATCTTTCTATGATTGTGCCTACTAAACAATAAAATGATCTTTATTTTATTTTATATTTTATTTTATTTTGAATACCGATGTAGCAATAGCGCGCGGCATTCACCGATGTGGCTGTGCTCAGTGGCTCGTGTGCAGCGTTGTCTGACGTCATAATTTTGGCGGGACGTCCCGATTTTTAAATCAAAATTAAATGTAACGCGGGACAGGCTCAGTCCCGCTTTTCGGAGATAACTCGACCATGCACGCAGTGTGCTGAGGAAGCGGCACAGACGCGGGACGCAGGAGAGAGATGGGTGCGGCACGCAATTGGTGCGTGTGACCGAGACAGCTTCTCTTTCTTTTTCGCTCTTATTCTCATTTGTTTATAAAATTTTGTTCTCAGATACAAGTAGTCTCCGCACCATCATCGAAGTTCCTTTATGTTAGGCGCCTTTATCGTTTAGTTCCTTATTTACTAAAGTGAAACTTATATTTTTTCGTCCATCTATAGCATGTCGCGTGACGGTCGGCCGCGGAGTAGGGGTAAAGTGAAACTTTTTTGATTCTGATTACCTACTGTTTTTTTTTTATTCTGAAGACTTATATACAACTTCTGATTACTTATATACATTTTTTTACTATGTCCCGCTTTTGACAAAAGAATCCCGCTGTTTTCACTCAAAAAGTTCCAAAATCCCGACTTGGCACAACAAAAAACTGGCAACGCTGCTCGTGTGCGTTGTTTATTAAGAATAATAACGCGATGGTACAAAGAAAGAACGAAAGTATTAGTTTAACTGTAATAGGTACATAGGTAATAAACCGAGTGAAAAATGTCATAGATGGGCGACTAATATTATCATTAGTGTATGGCTATTTGTCGAGTTTGAGTCATACCTACCCTACATGATGCGAGTAGTAGCGTTGTATGAGCTGCGGTAATATTATTGTAGCCCTTAGTCCAGGTTTTTCGTAGTTTACTTAAACTTGTGACTCCATACATTTTGGTAAGTTCTTCCTCGTTTCCACTAGGGGCGCTGTACAAAAAGTATACCTAGAGCCATGCGGAAACAACAGTAATTTTAATTTACGTTTACCTGGACTAACCTCTACCCACAGAATAGGCCCTATTACACAGGGCACAGAAGGAGCCTCTTCATACAAACCAAGACTTAGAAATGTGAAAAATACATTTTGTACCATAGACAACTTTTGAGTGAACTTACCACTTCAAAAGTGATTACCCAATTTTGTAGGGGAAATATTTACAAATAGAATTATTAAAAAGAAGTCACATGACTAAAAACAAAGCGTATTGTTAGGCAGTAAACCGCGCCGCGCACGATAATTACGGGCGGCGAGTTGTTTACATCTAATCGCGAGATTTATGGTTTTATGACTCAGGCGGCACCGGCCTTTGTGTCGCGTCTATTGTTTGTTAGATTTTTTTTTGGTGTTTTCGTAATAATTAAGAACAATAGGGTTTCTCGAACTTTACACTTGTTTACTTTGTCAGTCACAATGGCACCGAATATTCTACAGATTTCTAGAGAACCCTTATTCCGATATAAATAGGGCGATGGTTTTCGTTCGTGGCAGTTATCGCGTTTTATACCGGAGCGAAAACATCTCGTGTTCAAGTGTGGTACCAGTGATTGTGAAGTGACTAGTTGTGTGAATTTCAGTGCCAGTGTGACGTGTTTGTGCGAACCAGTTGTGTCGTGTGTACTGTGATTTTGTGCAATAAAGTGCAAAGTGAACAATCGGCGTTTTAACTGATTATCCAGGAACCCATCTCGTAACAGTATGTTAACAACAATGCTATGTCGAGTCTCAGCAATAAATAAAGAACGGAACGACATTTTTGAAAAAAAGTGTTGGTTGGATCTTTTTCGCTTGATTGGTTCGAAATAAAAAGGCTACTTTGATGTTAATGAAAATTTTTGATCATAATCACACATATTTACATATTGATAAATAGTCACGTAATGACTTATTACAATGAGTTGTCTAAAGTTATTGTATCCGGCATTGAGTTATCACTAAAGCAGTATTCGGGAATATAATATAATTATAAACAACTTAAAAAAATTGACAGCTGCTTGTCATTACATGCTACGACATATGGAATATGCTAGTCTGTCTTCCTGTCTGAATGTCTGTCTGTCAGTTTGCGTGTCTTTTTTATGAGACTAGGTGACGAGATGAACAACTAAAACAATATCTTACATCTAACTACTATTTATACTACAACTTAATAAATGGCTACCAATACCAACAGTGGCCAACCTTTGAAGGGATTGCTCCACGTTTAATTCTTTGGCGGCCACTTTTCTTTAAACATTTATCTTTGATGCGGAAATGCGCAGAAAAAATTGTCGTTGAGGGACTAGGTTTCCAAAAATAATTTATTTTACTTTGGCGAACTATTTTTATCCACCGATCGGCCCAAACTGGATCTCTAGGAAATCTAAACAAAATGTATAGGGAAATTACAAAAATATCTTGTGGTAACACTGAAATTACTTTGAAATAGGGATTTCAAAAGATATGATGAAAAGAATCGATTCCTAAATTTATTCGAGTATAGCATGACGTCATGATTTATCAGATGTTAAGTTGGACTGGCATTGAAATTTCGATTAATCTATTCACATCTTGATTATTTTTAATCGATGGACTTATGTAATATAAATACGTTATATCGTTAATTCCAGAAGTTATCGATAAAAAGTCAATAACACTAGTATTAAATAATAGCTGGCAGCCTTAAGTACCGATAAATTCGATCGCTTCTCTTCCAGAAATAAAAAAAACCTTATTTGATTCGTGAACCTAAAAAGAATACAAACAGACAAACATAGAACCTTCTCCTTTTTGCAAATAGGTTAAAATATGAACACATCACGTGAAACACAAATCGATCCTCTTCGTTGTGTTTAAGAATTGCTTCATATTGTTAAATCGATCTAAAACCAGTAGTTCGACCCACATTGACCTTGCGACTTTATTCCTTTACTTACATCGCCGGCCGCCCGGGTCAAAATCAATTTTGACCTTAAAGTTAATCGATTTGACGAGTCATTATTCGATCTCATACAGACATTATCCGACATTCCTAACTGACCATAGAGAAATTTTCCACTCTGTTTACATTTTCAAATGATTTAATTTTATTTATTTTGCTTGTAAATCACAAAGATATTTATTACTTACCGGTGGTATGTGACAGTGCTTTTCGTTTTTCTTTTGAAACCGTGTAATTTCGGCAAGATGAAATGGCGCAGTTCACCATATTTACCTCGTTGCTTTGAGATGCGACCGCAACTGCAGTCTAATGGAGACTAGTTATTGGATTGGTGGATTTCTCTATGATTGGTTGATTTTGGTCGGCGACATTTCATTTTGTACGATTAGGTGTCTATCTTTAAGGTCGCTGCCTCTACCTAAATATGGTTTTCTGCATTTTCGTTGAAAATTGATTGGCCGATTATCACTTGCCAACCGATGTTTCAATTTGACAAACAACGAAAAATGACAAACTACAAAATAATTTTTGTGTGACAACTTTTCATTTGATAGAATTAAAAAAAAAACATAATGACAAAAAACATTTTGTAACATTTATCAATTATTGTCATTGTCAAATCATTCACTAGGCCGTACAGCTTACTAGACGAATATCGTTTTGTCATAGTAAAGATTAGGCGTGATCCTCCAGTCACAATGAAACAAGTAAAACACTTAGTACATTATTTTGATTTAGGCATTTGTTTTCGCACGCATTTTGTCGCCCTACTACTGATAAAATGTCAAATTGCATTAGGGCATTTTCACTTTCGGTTGCAGCGTGACGTATATGGAAGTGACGAAATAAAAAATCGTTTATTATGTCTTAAATTTAGATAGTAACGTAGAAGATATATGTAGGATTCATAATATATATATATGTCGGCATAAATATTTTAAAGTATTGAACAAAACTGTTTTTTTGTGGAAAGTATGAAACCCACTGCTCCGTAACGTCACGAAATGTTTTAGGCTGTAAATTGATAAGGCGAGTTTAAAGTAGGCAAAGAATTTATTTTAAAAGAATGCAAACTTAAACACTATTTTAAAATAATAATCAAATGAAAGAAAACCATTTTAAGTACGAAAATATTACGTGCAATTGTTCCATAACGTCACTTTTCGAGTCAAACCACTTCTTGTTTTTCAGTACGCTATTTATACGGCAAACTTTACACAAGCAATTACAATTTTTAAATATAAAGAATTAAAAGCAAATCCAGATAGAATAGAAACATTTAAAGTACCTGGAATACTCAAGCAATCACGTTAAATTTTCACTCCCTAAAATATTGGGACAGTGACGTTAATGGAATCTTATGTTACGTTAGTGGAAAGGTAAGGCACGTTCTACATAGTGGTCAAAATGTATAGGTATCGGAGTCTCACTAACAGTCTTAAAATATGATATACATTTATAATGATAATGAGATGACGACTAACATGATAAATTATCAATAATTTAATGCTTCTTTGTGGGAAACTAATGTCGTCTGTGACGAGCTTAAACAGTCTTCTATACTAAAACAGTCTTACCTAAAATTATGTTATACATCTACACAAAGTAACAATAAAAAATTATGTTATACATCTACACAAATTCTGTTTTTGTCTCCGTTTTTGTCGTCTCCATAGCTCTCTTGTTTTCTTTTGTTGCTCTTCATTCATTTCTGTTATCTTTTTTGTTTGTTTTTTAAGCCTTTCTAATGACTTCTTTTTCTACGCTTCATATTTTTCCTTACTTTGTTCTACTTTTTCTCGGTACCGTTTCGCCCGTTCTGCTGGCGTGAGAGCCATAGTGTTCTAAAACAAAAATATATATTATGTATACGTAAACAAGAAAATCAAACAAGCTGAATTCATTAAAAAGAAAAAAACCCGACTGCTTTTTTAAATCAAAGTTGTGTTTTTTGCGTTTTTAATCCGCTATTTTGGATTTTTGAAATTTTGATATAGCCAGTGTCACTCGCGCTGCTGAGACGAATCTAACGATACCCCACATGTTAAGATCCAACAAGTCCTTTAGGCTGTAGCCCGTGAAAAAGAATTTATAGTCCACATACATACATACATACATACATACATACATACACACATATACACATACATACACACACACAAACAAACACACACACATACATACATACGTATACTCTCGAAAAACATAACCCTCCTTCTGAGGCAGTCGGGCAATAAGACTCGATTCTAAAACAGTCTCATGTCAGCAATGTCAAAAAGTAACACATTCCAGTGATATATTTCACTATACTATTATGAAGAATAAATATACTACATTGAGATCACTAAGAAATCCCTCAATATTTATGTCCCTGTCCAGAACATAATTTATGTGTCATATAATTAATCAAATTATTAATTTAATACGAAATCCATGTATGTGAACTATGCCTTACAATTCCAACACGTCACTTTTTGTTATCCGCATATAAGTGACGTGACGTTGTGGATGTGACGAACTAGTCCACATTATTTTGAAAAATGATTTAAATATATAAATCATGCAAAATAGACAGTCAGCCTGCACAGTTTTGCATGCTGTATAGTGCAACATCGTAATAAAATATTGTATTACATGCATTAAGCCAGTGGCGTAGCGTGCCATCTCGGCGCCTGGGGCGGGAGACCCATTTTGCCGCCCCCATTCTATAGGTGCTTAATTAAAATTAAATTTCACAAGCAATGAGGTACTTTTTATTGAAGTCAAAATAGGATGAGCGGTTTTACAAGCGGATTCTACGGGCCTTATGAGCAGCGAAGTCAGAAATAACTTTGTCAAAATCAATATTAGCAGCCAATTCTTGTTCAATCGACAATATAGCCAAGTTTGATAGTCTAGCGGAGCTCATGGTAGATCTCAGGTAATTTTTTATTAGCTTCAACTTCGAAAAACTTCTCTCACAACTTGCAACACTAATCGCCAAAGTCAAATATATACGAATCAAGATGACTATATTTGGAACCGAAATTCCGAGATTCAGTTTTTGAATGAACTGGAGGAGCTCCAGTGGTCCTTTACCACTTATATCTTCCTCTGATTCAGAAGAGGCAACAACAACAAACTGCTGAAGACGCTTCCGCTCCATCTGAAACTCGTCCTTGTCGATGTCTTCTAATACATGGGAAAGATCACACTCGAATTTGCTGTCCAAAAGTTTCGCTGGCATCAAAAATCCGAACTTGTCTGATATTTCTTCAATTTGCTGGAATCGAGTCGTCATTTCTTGAATGATCTTGTCGAATGATGCGATCACCTCTCGACGGATTTCCTGTTCATGAGACAAAGCTGCATCTTCAGAAGATTCATCGCCATGCATGCGTTTTTTCCTGCGAATCCTTCTCGTTTTGAGTTCGATTCCGAGTTTTTCGCAGATAGTCTTAGCAAAGTCAATTGCTTCTTGCACGACACGGTCTCTACTTTCCACTAAGAGGGTTTTCAAAGCGCAGAGTTTCTGAGCACACTTATCCACACTTAGTCCTCGTTGCTGCAGGTAAATCTGTGCGTCATCTACTTCAGGTAGCACTGCAGCCCAAAAGCCAAGAAAAGTTAGGAAGTTAAATGACTGCATGGCTGTCAGGAGAAGACTGGCTCCCGATCTTGTTTCGGAAGTTTGAGATGAATCTGTTAATTGTTCCAGTACCTCAAGAACTAACTCAAACTTATTTTTAAGCATCTTGACAGCTACATGTCTAGCGCTCCAGCGCGTTTGAGTGACTCGTTTTACTGCTTGACCTGTGACGGCAACCAAAGCGTTCCATCGAACAGTTGATGCGGAAAAGAAGGCAAACAGCTTCTCCAGAGTTCCAAAAAACGTTACGGAATCCACTGATTCAGAAGCAGCGTGTACCCCAGCCAAGTTTAGTGAGTGGTTTGTGCATGCAACGAATATAGCTTTCGGATTCAGTGCTTTAATCCGGGCTTGAACTCCATTGTGGATCCCTGACATTGTGGCAGCATTGTCATAAGCCTGCCCTCTCAGATTCTGTATGTCCAGTCCGTCTGATGTTATCTTCGCGATTATATCGTTGCTGAGATCTTCTGCATTTTTTCCTTTTGGTTCGAAGAAGTCAATGAAAGATTCTACCACGGCGACTTTTTCTCCTTCGATATGTACGTATCGCAGAACTTGGCTCATTTGGTCATTGTGGGAGATGTCTGGTGTACTGTCGAAGATTACGCAATAATATTTAGCTTCTTGAATACGACGGATGATGGTGGATCGAACTTGCTGTCCCAGTAAGTTTATAAATTCATTCTGGGTTTCTGGAGATAGATACGAAACTGAGACTCTTGCTCCCAGCTTTATCTTTGTCAGGTGTTCCATTAGAAGAGGGTCGTATTTAGCTAGGAGGTGCACTAACTCCAGAAAGTTCCCGCGATTGCCACTATCATCTCGAATGTCTTCTCGATGTCCTCTGAAGGCCAGATTCTGTTTGGCTAAGAACTGGATAATATTCAGCAACCTGTACAGTACATCCCTCCACTTCTTCTCCTCACTTTCGAAAACTTCTTGTTGTTTCTGATCGATGGTTGCTTTACATTTCAGGCGTACTTCCAACTCCTTCCATTTCAAGAAGCTTTGTTCATGGCCCAGGCTATTTTCATGGTCTCCGATTCTTGGATTTAGCTTCCACCATTTGTTGAATCCTTCTTCAGATGTGAAGTTAGAGCCGGAATTGCCAAACAGCTTGCAAGAAAAACAATACAAGGATTGCTTCAAAGGCGAGTACACCATCCATGTTCGGAGAACCTTTTCGCCGTTAGATAATTGTTTGTAGAACCACTCTTTGGTTAGTTTTCGGGTACCGCCTTTCGTTGAAGTCCCTGAGCGAACAACATCGGCAAATTTGGAATCGATGTGCTGTACTGAGTCAGATCCGCGACGTACTAGAAGCGTTCTGACTTCGTCGGTCATAGGAGAAGGCCAGCAACCTACATCGTCGAGATTCACATCTTTGATTTCGGCAGGAGCAAAAGGCACGATTTCAACTGTGTCTTCTTTGGCAACATTCACTTTTTCTGCAGGCTTATGACTAGATGCTTGAGGTACTTTTGATGAGTCGACTTCGTCTTGACCCTGCTCTGTGGTGGGACCAGAACTACTTCCAACTGCGACGGCAGGTACGTCTTCTTCTTGTACCTGTAAAATAAGTTTTATGTATTCCCATGAATATTGGCCTGAGGACACGTTCGAATTTTAAATAAGTATTTTATCTATCACAAAACAAAAGTGGTTTTGGTGACGGCGCGGTTTGCCGGGCTTATAGGAAAATTTACAAACAAAATTGGTTTTGTATGGCAGCTACCTTTTTTAGAGTTTCCCGGTAAAAACTGACTGAGTAAGCCATGTTATAGATGTTATTAAAAGATAAAATGACGAGAAATTTGAGAAAAATCGTTGGCGCTATTATTGAGCTAAATGAAAAATTATGTTTTCTTTGTATGACAGGTATCATAAATAATAAAGTTATCCAAAAACAAAAAAAAATATACCTAGACTACTACTAGATTTACAAAACATCCCCTATTGATTTAAATTCAAGTAGCAGGACAAAACTCAGTCGTAAACTTAAAAAGATGTAATTTATGTTAATATACTCCATACTTTTTAAACAATAATCAATGTTCAAACAGAATAGCTGTTTTTTAGAGCAATTTTAAGTGTATTATAAAATAAGATTTAATGAACGAGTGTGACTCCGTACTCGCAGACAAACCTAGGTGAATAGGTTTTGCGAGACTAATGTAAGAAATATTGTAACTTTTGTAAACAATTAATATAAATAAACAAATAGTAATAATAATAAATAACTGGAGTAATTCTAGGCCATGCATGATTCTAGATGGAGGAATCATAAACCTACTTACACTGGAATCACTTCCGCTGCTGCAGGATGCCACCGAAGACGTGGCTTTCGAACCAGAACTGGAACTGAAATATTTCAGTAAAGCACCTTGAGACTTCTTCGCATCTGCTTCTTTCTTAGCCTTTTTTTTGCGGAATTCCGCACCGCTTTCTTTGACTCTTTTCATTTTCAAAAACTAGTTCAAAGATTGGGTAAAGTTCTAAATGTGTAGTTTTAGAAGATTCAACAGTATTTATAAGATCAAAACACAATCAAAGTGAATTTCGTTCCGTATCCAAAACTCTCGCGAAACAAACATACGAGTAAAGCGTGATTGCATAACGGTACTTCACGATGCACTAAAACAAACAAAGATCAGTACAATGCGTAGTACTAAATTCAATGAGTGCGAAAGAGAGGCATCGACACGGGCCGACGCGTGAAACAAAAGATTTTGTATGAGAAATTAACATAATAAGGAGTGCAGCTCGGGCGCGCCGGGCGGCGCGGGGCGTGATGCGATGTTGCCGTTCGTATGTAAACAAACAAACGTTATAAAGAGCTCTGTCAGTGATTTCGCAGTTTTTTTTTTTAAATAAATATTAAAAAATAGTTGGTGCGCAAAATTTTAGATAAAAATGGAACATTATAGTGTGTCTGACACATATAATGAATGAATCATAGATCAGATCTCAACCCGCTTCACCGGCGCCCCCGCGGACTGCCGCCCGGGGCGGGCCGCCCCCCCCCGCCCCACCCACGCTACGCCACTGCATTAAGCACTACTTACTTTGAAGAACTGCGTAAATGCGTGGAATGTAGATTTTGACCCCGACGAAACACAAGCACTCTTCACCACATATTTTTGACACTGAACGCGCTAGAACAAAATGGCGGCTTGACTAGATCATATAAATGTTGACATTATTATAAAACAACAATGTTATGGTAGAAATCATAGAAGAAGTTGCAAAAATAGCCCGTGACGTTATTAAGGAATTCCACTTCATGCTATTTCGTGGGACAACGTATTTAAGTAATTTATTCTATTTTATAGCCTATTTTATGATGTTTAAGGTTCAGAATTGAATTTTTAAGCGTATAATCCTCCAAAAAAATTCTACCAACTTAGCCTATAAAATCGAAAATATTTTGAAACTCGCGCTGAAACTTTAAAAATATGGTTGGGACATTCAAAAAAAGCCAATCTTTAACACGAAAAACTGCATTTATTAATTGATTTTAAGATCAGAAACGATTGATTGTTACTGAACAGTTAGAAAATTATACAAATTATCAGAAATATCTGATAATTAGTGCACAGGTTTAATAGTTTTACAACAACAGTTGATCAAAGTCATGGGACAGCTAGATTTTTGTCTTTGCAACCGAAAGTGAAAATGCCCATTAATATGGCGGACAAACTTCAAACGCATCCTAAGCGAAGCATGTATTTTGAACCTTACCATGATAGTAATAATACCATCTGATTTGAAACATCGTGGTAATGAGTCAACTTGATGCAAGTGACACTTGAACTGCTAGTGCTGATCAAATAGTATCCCATCAAATGCCTTTCAGCAATATGGCGGACAAACTTCAAAGCCGAGCCGTCATAATATTTTCAAGTTAACTAATTTAAAATAAAATTATTAGTCATAATAATATGAAAATTAGAATAGGTATAAGAAAATTCACATTAAATTTTCATATTCAATTGCTAATAAAATTAAAAATTAATTAAAATCAGATTAGTATCAAATATAGGTAACATTAAATAAAAAACATTTCATTGATATAATGTATTGAATATCGCAGGCACTACTGCAGCGAGAGGCCGCTAGCGGCCTCACCTGTGCACAAGATTTTACCAAATTGTATGAAAATTGAAAAGTTGTGTCAACTGCTTGTTGATAACCACCGGTGGCCATCCGGTGGCTGTCCACCACAGGGTCGGTTTCCATTACGCCCGTCTGCGTAAGCCTTTTGTAAAATTTAAATTGTCACTGTCGTAACGTCAAACGTGCATGACATTGACATTTTATTTGACATTTTACCAGACATTTGTGTGAAAATGAAACTGTCGGTCGAGAACTGTCGAGAATCGAGATGAAATTCGCGTGTTGTGTTGGTTGAAATTAAAATAAAAACAAGTATCGGGCGGTGTCGATCGGTCGTGCGAGGCTCTCGGAGCGCGCAGCAGCATCGCACCCGAGCGGCGTGGAGCGAGGAGTCCCGAGGCGGCCGCAGGCTGCAGCGGTCGACAGGCAGCACGGGCCTTGGAAGCTGCGACGACACTTGTAATGTGCGTAATTAGATTAGGGCGCATGGCCGATGGGCGTGCATCAGGTGGGTTTGTTTACGCGGGCATGTGACGCGCCGCGCGGCGCGCCACGTGCTCGACGCGGGCGGCCGCGGCATGAGCGCTCGTCTGTTGCAGGAGGAGCGAGCCGGCTGACGCGCGCCGCGCCGCCATGGCTCACAACGGAGACGGTGAGTGCCTCCACCGACCGCGCGTCGCCGCCGCTTATCTGCCCGCCGATTATCGCCGTTATCTATCAATTACTCGTGTACTCGAAATAATAAGTGATGATGCAGAACAACATTCAATGTCGTGCTGAGTGATGCTCTTGAAAACTTTGAGTGAGTAGGTTCTTATTGGAATTAAAATAACCATCGCAGATTGATCTATTTCCATTTAATAGGCGGGTAACAATAACTATGAACGCTCACAACAACCCTGACTTGTGTTATGAACTTGGAAATGCATTTTATAATTTGTGTAATTTTTTGGTTTCGTGTTAGCCATGCTAAACGAAGGTATCACGGGACACAACATCCGTACGGAACAGTCATCTTTGTTTTTATCCCGAGTTTCATCAACTTTAGCTAGAAGTCCTCTATGAGGTGATCAACAAGAAAATGAAACCTGTCTTTTACATTTGTGTTTTTTTTTTTGCAAAGGCCTTATAAAACTAAAATTAACACTGTTGGTGTTTTGTTTGGCCCACACTGAGATACTATCACAAAAATCAACAGAATTAAATACTGAATGTTTATTTCTCTGAGCTTCCAAGCAAAAAATAACAAAACAAATAAAGGGAGTTTAGATTTATAACCGATATAATCCGTCTTTACCAATTATTTCCAGTTACAGTTCCATTAGTCAATTGTAGGATTTTAGTAATTTTTCTTTTCATTAACCCTGTGGTGAATAGGTATACAAAAAATAAAAAATAAAGTCTTGCTCAGACAGCGGCGCCCAGCCAGCGTCTGTGGACATGGACTACTAACAGGATTTCAGTTCAGTAGCTATTGTGTAGTGTATTTTGTCATATTCCATGAAGCAATACATTTTCTAGTGTTAGTTTATATGATAAACAAACACTGTCAATTAGATTCCTATTGGAATCATTTGTGAGAACAGTTGACAGTTAAAATGTCAGTACATTTCAAATAATAACATCTGTATCAGTGCAGTGGCAGCTAGAAGCAGTCAGTTGACTCCTGACTGCGTGGGGGCGGCCGGGGCAGGGTTGTATACAAGCCTTTACGCCAAATCATACAAATTGGTGGATTTGAAGTTAGCCACAAGCTGCGCTATGTCCGATTCTGACTGAAGCTCATATAAAGCTGCACATTAATTGGATGCTGTGCAGCTTGTAGCTGACATCACATCCGCCAACCTGTATGAGACAGCCTATATCAAGTATTCTAGGGGAGACCTGTGTAACATGGTACTTATGTTTATGCTGAAAGCAGATATGAATTTTGTTTGTTTATTAAATAATGTCCAATACACAATACACCCCAAGGCACAATACACCCCAAGCGGGATGTCAGTGCAGGTCACATCACCCCCATCTAGAATTAGAATGTCCAACTGGGAGTTGGATACTTTATGGCATGAGACAGCAGGATCGTACTGGATGCTAGCCGCTTTTAACTGGTCATACTGGAGATCCTTAGCAGATGCCTATGTCCAGCAGTGAATGTCCTGTGTTGTTTGGATGGATAATATGATAAGAACAGCTATGGCCATTTATTGCAAAAGAAATAAAAAATTAATTTTAAAATCATTACATTTTCAAAGTCAATTTATGTTTTTGTATCAAAATGTTTTGTTTGCTGTTGCTAATACTTTCATTAGTTCAGTTCAGATTGTGGACATCAGTCAGACGCTTTTGGTCACTTTAATCATTTTAACTGACAACAAAAAAGGTGGTGCTTACCAAATTGAATGTATTTTTATGCATGTTCCTTCAAAGTTTTTGCTAGATGACCCAATTTTGATGATATAAGCTAATGCTTCTCATGTGGTACATTCGATCCAGAAGAGACAATTAGTTTTTGAGTTATCCTAATAATATGCCCAATTATGAAGACGACATGTAAATTTAATAGTAACATAAAAAGTGTTCTCTCTATCGAAAGCCTAAAGTGAAAAAGGAACAGAAATGATCCAAATAGCTATTATAATTACGATGGCGACTTCATAATTGGGCCTAATGTGTATTTAAATGACTTGGACTACACCAATCATTCCTTATGGTTTTGGCTATAAATAATTATAAATATTCTTGTTTGGTTTGACATTTTGGTAAACACACAAACACTACACAAAACATAAGTACTTGTTTGTGGATCCGCTTGTAGCCCTCGCAGTGACTCTAACCATCTTATTAATAAATGCAGAGTTACTCTGGAGTAGTTGTAGCTGAATCAATCTTCTTGGCAGCTTAGGACCTGAATTAAACTTCTTGGCTTGAAGTTAGCTGCAACTTTCACAAAACCCGATCCAATCTGAAGCTCACATAAAATCTGTGCGATGATTGGGTTCCATGCAGCCTGTAGCTAACTGTACAGACACCAAGTTAGATACACTGCCTATAGTCAGTGTTTTGTCTGTAATGAGTTAGTTAAAATTGTCAAAGAAAGAAAAATACAAATCATCACAGATATCATAAAGAACAGATTCTCAACCACAAAAATTCGTAATAATTAAGTCGTAAAACTCCGACAACAGCTACCGAATCGAGAAATTTTTCATGTCTCTTTCTAACTCGTGCCATATTAAATCGATGCATTTCTGTCAGATTTTCGCGATTGACCACATTATAACTCTGGTATCTCTGTGCAAAACATGGAGTATGGACGCGCCACACAAGTTGGCGGATGTGAAGTTAGCTACAGGCTGCACAATAGCCAATCAACGTGCGGCGTTATGCGAGCTTCAGTCAGGATTGGATATTGCGCAGCTTGTAGCTAACTTCACATTCGCCGACTTGTATGATTCGGCCTATAGGTAACTATGAAGTGACCGAGTTTAATAATAAGTTTGTAAGGGTGACAATACACTTTCCCTTCTATCTTATCACCAAAAGAGATAAAGTGCAATGACTAATATCTCTATAATTATATCCCTGCACATGACAAACAACTCAGATGGAAACATTTTGCTTTCAAAACTATTTTATCTATAATCTTTTAGGTAAATTAAAAACACTTCCTAGCATAATAAATAAGAGGAAAACATAATAGAGTAGGCAAACTAGACTAACTAAACATAATCTCAATTTCTGAACTCATGTTAATTATTATTGCAAAATTATTAGATATTATTCCTATCGTGTTATAGCTTGTATTTGTATGTTAAATACGGAGCAGGAAAATGTACATAAATCAATAGGTATTAGCTGACATTGAAACACTAGTATGTAGAGTGATGCGTAGGTACGGAGGCCATAGTATGAGTTACTATTGTAAACTAAAACTATTATCGTTTTCGTGTGCCCCCATGCTGTAGTTTCTGTTGACGTAAAATCTCACTAGTTTATGTCCGTGGCTTCGCCCGCATGATATTTTGATTTCTGTACTATCCCACAGGAACCTTTTACCGACGAAACGGAGGAGGTACTTAATTCGACGCGTATATTTTTTTTAACCACGCATAACTTTTTATATACCTACAGAAATACAGAAATTTTATTTTCAACAAAAATAAGAGGTACAATACATAAACAATGACAAAACAAATCATAAAACACAAAAAAACAACAGTATTATACGAGTACCTTTTTTACTGTGGAAATTTACGTGGTTTTCACACATTTTAAATGATATAAAACGGGAGTATCCTTGCCACAAAACAAAATATATAGTAGACCGATTTCGATAATTCTTTTTTTATTTGAAAGAGTTAGAGAGATACTTCGAAGTTGGTCCCATTTAAATTTTATCGAAATCGGCTGAGCCATTTTTGATAACTTGCTACATCGATCCGTGCGAATTATTCATGAATTCTATACACGGTTGAAGTCGGGCGTGCCATTATTTGCGAAAAATAATTATTTCGGGACAAAAAGTACCTAGCCATTGTCATTCTCCGTCTTTCAAAATATGTCCTGCCAATAACCAAGTCAATCCGTTTCTCCGGTGCTGCGTGAAAGAAGAACAAACCAATAAACTAACAAACAGGTGACAACTTTCGGATTTATAATGTTACTAGCGACCCGCCCCGGCTTCGCTCAGGTGTATTACATATAAACCTTCCTCTTGAATCACTCTATCTTTTAAAAAAACCGCATCAAAATCCGTTGCGTAGTTTTAAAGATACTCGTATAAGCATACATGGGGACAGACAGCGGGAAACGTCTTTGTTTCATATTATGTAGTGATAGTGATGTATTAGTCAGTATAAGTAAGGATAGCAGGTGTGGCGCGTGGCTTGCGACCTTTACCTAATAAGATGATGTGGGGCTCGCGGCCTGACCCTCGCCCTCCGGCATCTGTTGCTGTGTGTGTCTGTGCCTCGGCTGCACTACATCTACCTACAGCCGCCATATAGCTGGTCATGCTGCGTCACACCACAGAGACTTCACTCCGCGCCACATTATGTATCGTCATTCAAACAATGTTTAGTTAACGTCACCGATTCGCACATATTAAGATTTATGAGAAGTACTCGTAGTCTCGTTTTCCGCCGGTCATCATTTACTTTTAATGACAAAAAAAACTATTATTATTTATTTTAGGTCAGTCTTTTTGTCTAAAGCTATTTTAAACCCCTACCTAAAATATATCCTGTATGAATATGTGCATCTGTATGTAGATACATACAGATATACCTGTATTTTTTGGCGTTGTAACTTCCAATCGAAGAGATCAATTTCGAGGCGTTTTTTTGCTTGAATGCTGATGTCACCTAGCTAGATGGTTATAAGGCCCAATTGTGAAAGCGCAATGGTAAATTGAATAGCAATGTAAAAAGTGTTCTCTCTATGAAATGTCTGAAGTGAACATAAATATTGTAACCAGTTATCATACTCGTACCTCTAATTACGATGGCGCCTTCGTAATTGGGCCTAGTAAATACTTGTATAAATTCTAATACATTAAATCTATCGTCAGGGACTAGTACGCGCTCATAGAATTTTCTGTTTTCCGTAATATAAAATTTGTAAACCCGGAAATCTCAGCTGAAAAGATGTTTAGACTCGCGCAAAACTGCGGCGCATGGTGTGTAGCGGCGCTAGCGGCGCGGGCGCGGGCGGCGGCCGCAAGAAGCGGCGTGTTGTCGGGAGGCGCGGTAACTGCGCGGCGCGCGCGAAGGTCGCCGAGACGAGTTCATTCATCGTCGGCCGACATCAGGAACCAATTGAACTATGAATTGAACCAATTTGCGCGCACAGCCGCCCGCCCCGTCCCCCGGCCCCGGCCCCGGCCCCGGTCTCGACTCGCTGACGACGTCTTTGAAACTAGTTTCACGCTATTCAATCGCAAATTTGCGTCTAATTGTTCACAGATTCGAATAGACCGATGGAATAGTCAAATATTAGTTAAGTTAAAAACTATCGTAATGATTTGACCTCGGTTTTGTTACGTCGCAAATAAATCTACGTATCTGCATAAATAAACCGGAATGTATGGTAATGAAGCAGGTCGCGCGCGCGCGGTAAATTTCCACGAAGCGTTGGGGCTCGGCCGGCTCGCGGCGCCCGCGGCCGGTCCGCGCCGCCCGGGGCCGGTCCGCGGCGCCCGGGGCCAATCCGCGCCGCCCGGGGCCGGTCCGCGCCGCCCGGGGCCGGTCCGCGCCGCCCGGGGCCGGTCCGCGCCGCCTGCTCCCGCACTGGACCATGTGACCTTCCACACTGATCGTAACGTGTCCTTGTTATACCCGCGGCTGGAAATTATGAACTGATCGACATTCCGACTCGACCGATGATACTCTAGGAATGATTTCGACGTAGTCTTGAAAAAAAAACTTTGTTGCAATAAGTGGGTAAATAGTCTGTAATGGTACAGTACCTACTTCTAATTATTCTAGGAAAACCCAGGGCCGATGGTCGCGTGTATAAAAACTTCTCATTACCCTGCAATTAAATAGATTTTATTGAAGGGCAGAGACGTACCGAGGACTTCTCGTTTCTAGAAAACTGAAAGACGATCATTTATGGCGCTCGAACTATGGGGGAGCCGAGCTGTCGGTAACTGCGGTCTATGAAACTGGTTCGGTTCACGATCGCGTCTTCAGAGTGCTGATTTATATAGAATTCCTATGTTTGGCGATGGATGGACTGCAGCCGAGTGATGACTTAGACTTAGACGTCCGACGTGCGGAGCCGGCGGGCGGCGCGCGGCGCGAGACTCGGCTCGTGCCTAATCGGTCGCTAATTGCAAAAACCAGTCCCGCCAGTGTGTTATGTCCTCGCTCCCGTAGTCGTCGTCTTATTACAAACTATCGATATAGTTTGCCTCGGTTTCAGCTGTCATTTCTGGCGTATGCATTAGGAATGTCGTACTTCACGTTCGCCGCGGTGTACGAGTATAGGTCTGATATCGCAGCGCGTTGAAATCTGACAAAAGCGGCGGCGGACGCGCTCGCGACACGGACGCTCCCGCACCGTAGGAAGCGGGAGCGTCCGTGTCGAGTCACGGATATGTAATGGCGCACGACCATTCGGTCGCCGGCAGAGGGCGCGGGGCGCTCGCGCAGCGGCAGCGAGGACGAGGAGGAGGCGGCCGAGGAGCTGTCGCTGGAGGAGCCGGGCGCGCCGGCGCGCGCGCTGGCCGCGCTGAACGCGCTGCGCAAGTCGCGGCAACACTACGACGTGGTGCTGGTGGCGGGCGGCGCCGAGGTGGCCGCGCACCGCGCCGTGCTGGCCGCCGCCTCGCCCTACCTGCTGGAGGCGCTGCCGCCCGCCGCCGCCGCGCCGCCCGACCACTACCGCGTGGAGGACGCGTCCGCGGCCGCCGTGCGCGCGCTCGTCGAGTACGCCTACACCGGCCGCCTGGCCGTGCGCGACGCGGCCGCCGCGCGCGACCTGTACCGCGCGGCCTGGCGCCTGCGCGTCGAGCCGGCGCGCGCGCACCTGGCCGAGCGGCTGGCCGCGCGCCGCACGCCGCACGCGGCGCTCGAGGCGCGCGCGCTGCCCGACCTGGAGCCGCAGCACCTGGCCGCGCTCGACGCCTACCTCGCCGACAACTTCGAGGAGGTGATCGAGAGCGGCGCGCTCGCCGCGCTGCCGCAGATCGAGATCCTGCTGATGCGCGAGTCGAGCGCGTCCGGCGGCGAGGACGCGGCCGCGGCCGTGGCCGACGCGGCTCTCGGCTGGCTGCGCGAGCGCGCGGCGCACGACCTGGACGAGCTGTGCGCGCGCGCGCACCTGCTGTACGTGGACGCGCGCGGCGAGCTGCGGGACTGCGGCGAGCTGCCGGCGGCGTGCGGGGACGCGCCCGAGCTGCAGCAGTACCGCGCGACGGCGGCGGCCGAGGCCGCGAGGCGCGCCTCCCCGGCGGCGGCGCCGCGCGCGCTGCCCACGCTGCGGCTGGGCGGGCGCGCGGCGCGCGGCGCGTGCGCGGTGCTGGCGGCGCGGCGCGGGGCGGGCGGGAGCACGCGCGCGCTGCTGGCGCTGCGCGGGCGGCTGGCGGCGGCGCGCGTGGCGTGGAGCGACGTGGCGGCGGGCGGGGGCGTGGCGCGCGGCGGGGCGCTGGGCGGCGAGCCGGCGGACGGGCCGCGGCGCGCGCGGCTGGCGGCGCCGCGGTGCGCGCTGGGCGCGGCGGCGCTGGACGGGCGGCTGGTGGCGTGCGGCGGGTACGACCGCGCGCGCGTGCTGCGCTCGGCCGAGGCGTACTGCCCGGCCAGCAACACGTGGTCGCCGGTGGCGGACATGCGCGGGCCGCGCGCGCGGTTCCCGGCGGCGCGGCTGGGCGGTGCCGTGTGGGCGCTGGGCGGGTCGGACGGGCACGCCGAGCTGGACTCGGTGGACGCGTACAGCGCGGCGGAGGGGTGGCGCGCGCGGACGCGGCTGCCGCAGCCGCTGTCGCACGCGGCCGCGGCCGCGGACGAGGCCGCGGGCGCGCTGTACGTGCTGGGCGGGTGGGCGGCTGGCGCGCACCTGCGCCGCGTGCACCGCTACCTGCCCGCCGCCGACGTCTGGGAGGAGCTGCCGCCGCTCAACACAGGTCAGTAACACGAGCTTTCTCTATAGTTTGATCGTTAAACGTAGGCTTTTATCAGGATCTTTTGCATTTTACGTTTCCAAATAAGTAAACAACGACACGATGCAATCGAAAATAGCAATTAAATCGAAACCTAAAATGTTTTCTGAATTTTCTGAGGCGTTCGATATCGTCTTTTAATATTGTTTTACTGTAAAAGTTTGAATGTGTGTGTTCTCACACTTACTTTTGATCGTGTAATTGTTACACGCCAACGCAGTAATAAGGAATTAATATAATTAAAGAAAAAATATTACTTTCAATCCGTTATCCAAGTCTTCGATGTAAACCATTCATTTTGGTGTACCGCAGGGACTATTCGTCGACCCATTGTTCTTTTCAATATTCAATAACAATATGTAGTGAGCTCCTGACTGAAATATGTTTGCCATTGTTCAAAGACGACACAAACGTGAGATAGAAGACGAGTTGGGCGGGTGCGACTTGTACGCGTGTGTGACGTGTAGCGTGTGTCGTGTCGCAGGGCGGTCGCAGGCCGGCGGCGCGTGGTGGGAGGGCGCGCTGTGGGCGCTGGTCGGGTGCGACGTGTGGCGTGTGACGTGTAGCGTGTGTGACGTGTAGCGTGTGTCGTGTCGCAGGGCGGTCGCAGGCCGGCGGCGCGTGGTGGGAGGGCGCGCTGTGGGCGCTGGTCGGGTGCGACGTGTGGCGTGTGACGTGTAGCGTGTGTGACGTGTAGCGTGTGTCGTGTCGCAGGGCGGTCGCAGGCCGGCGCCGCGTGGTGGGAGGGCGCACTGTGGGCGCTGGGCGGGTGCGACGCGTGGCGTGTGACGTGTAGCGTGTGTGACGTGTAGCGTGTGTCGTGTCGCAGGGCGGTCGCAGGCCGGCGCCGCGTGGTGGGAGGGCGCGCTGTGGGCGCTGGGCGGGTGCGACGCGTGGCGTGTGACGTGTAGCGTGTGTGACGTGTAGCGTGTGTCGTGTCGCAGGGCGGTCGCAGGCCGGCGCCGCGTGGTGGGAGGGCGCGCTGTGGGCGCTGGGCGGGTGCGACGCGTGGCGTGTGACGTGTAGCGTGTGTGACGTGTAGCGTGTGTCGTGTCGCAGGGCGGTCGCAGGCCGGCGCCGCGTGGTGGGAGGGCGCGCTGTGGGCGCTGGGCGGGTGCGACGTGTGGCGTGTGACGTGTAGCGTGTCGTGTCGCAGGGCGGTCGCAGGCCGGCGCCGCGTGGTGGGAGGGCGCGCTGTGGGCGCTGGGCGGGTGCGACGTGTGACGTGTAGCGCGTGTGACGTGTAGCGTGTCGTGTCGCAGGGCGGTCGCAGGCCGGCGCCGCGTGGTGGGAGGGCGCGCTGTGGGCGCTGGGCGGGTGCGACGCGTGGCGTGTGACGTGTAGCGTGTGTCGTGTCGCAGGGCGGTCGCAGGCCGGCGCCGCGTGGTGGGAGGGCGCGCTGTGGGCGCTGGGCGGGTGCGACGTGTGACGTGTAGCGCGTGTGAAGTGTAGCGTGTCGTGTCGCAGGGCGGTCGCAGGCCGGCGCCGCGTGGTGGGAGGGCGCGCTGTGGGCGCTGGGCGGGTGCGACGCGTGGCGTGTGACGTGTAGCGTGTGTGACGTGTAGCGTGTGTCGTGTCGCAGGGCGGTCGCAGGCCGGCGCCGCGTGGTGGGAGGGCGCGCTGTGGGCGCTGGGCGGGTGCGACGCGTGGCGTGTGACGTGTAGCGTGTGTGACGTGTAGCGTGTGTCGTGTCGCAGGGCGGTCGCAGGCCGGCGCCGCGTGGTGGGAGGGCGCGCTGTGGGCGCTGGGCGGGTGCGACGTGTGGCGTGTGACGTGTAGCGTGTCGTGTCGCAGGGCGGTCGCAGGCCGGCGCCGCGTGGTGGGAGGGCGCGCTGTGGGCGCTGGGCGGGTGCGACGTGTGACGTGTAGCGCGTGTGACGTGTAGCGTGTCGTGTCGCAGGGCGGTCGCAGGCCGGCGCCGCGTGGTGGGAGGGCGCGCTGTGGGCGCTGGGCGGGTGCGACGCGTGGCGTGTGACGTGTAGCGTGTGTGACGTGTAGCGTGTGTCGTGTCGCAGGGCGGTCGCAGGCCGGCGCCGCGTGGTGGGAGGGCGCGCTGTGGGCGCTGGGCGGGTGCGACGTGTGACGTGTAGCGCGTGTGACGTGTAGCGTGTCGTGTCGCAGGGCGGTCGCAGGCCGGCGCCGCGTGGTGGGAGGGCGCGCTGTGGGCGCTGGGCGGGTGCGACGCGTGGCGTGTGACGTGTAGCGTGTGTGACGTGTAGCGTGTGTCGTGTCGCAGGGCGGTCGCAGGCCGGCGCCGCGTGGTGGGAGGGCGCACTGTGGGCGCTGGGCGGGTGCGACGCGTGGCGTGTGACGTGTAGCGTGTGTGACGTGTAGCGTGTGTCGTGTCGCAGGGCGGTCGCAGGCCGGCGCCGCGTGGTGGGAGGGCGCGCTGTGGGCGCTGGGCGGGTGCGACGCGTGGCGTGTGACGTGTAGCGTGTGTGACGTGTAGCGTGTGTCGTGTCGCAGGGCGGTCGCAGGCCGGCGCCGCGTGGTGGGAGGGCGCGCTGTGGGCGCTGGGCGGGTGCGACGCGTGGCGTGTGACGTGTAGCGTGTGTGACGTGTAGCGTGTGTCGTGTCGCAGGGCGGTCGCAGGCCGGCGCCGCGTGGTGGGAGGGCGCGCTGTGGGCGCTGGGCGGGTGCGACGTGTGGCGTGTGACGTGTAGCGTGTCGTGTCGCAGGGCGGTCGCAGGCCGGCGCCGCGTGGTGGGAGGGCGCGCTGTGGGCGCTGGGCGGGTGCGACGTGTGACGTGTAGCGCGTGTGACGTGTAGCGTGTCGTGTCGCAGGGCGGTCGCAGGCCGGCGCCGCGTGGTGGGAGGGCGCGCTGTGGGCGCTGGGCGGGTGCGACGCGTGGCGTGTGACGTGTAGCGTGTGTGACGTGTAGCGTGTGTCGTGTCGCAGGGCGGTCGCAGGCCGGCGCCGCGTGGTGGGAGGGCGCGCTGTGGGCGCTGGGCGGGTGCGACGTGTGACGTGTAGCGCGTGTGACGTGTAGCGTGTCGTGTCGCAGGGCGGTCGCAGGCCGGCGCCGCGTGGTGGGAGGGCGCGCTGTGGGCGCTGGGCGGGTGCGACGCGTGGCGTGTGACGTGTAGCGTGTGTGACGTGTAGCGTGTGTCGTGTCGCAGGGCGGTCGCAGGCCGGCGCCGCGTGGTGGGAGGGCGCGCTGTGGGCGCTGGGCGGGTGCGACGCGTGGCACTGCCTGGCGAGCACGGAGCGGCTGGCGGGCGCGGCGTGGGCGGCGGGCCCGGCGCTGCCGACGGCGCGGCGCTCGGTGGGCGCGAGCGAGTGGCGCGGCCGGCTGCTGGTGGCGGGCGGCTCGGACGGCGCGGCCTCGCTGCGGCGCGCGGACTGGCTGGCGCCCGGCGAGGCGGCGTGGCGCGCCGGCCCGGCGCTGCGCCGGGCCCGGGCCGGGCTGGCGCTGGTGCCGCTGGGGGGCGCGCTGTACGCGGCGGGCGGGTTCGACGGGAAGGAGTTCCTGGCGTGCGTGGAGTGCCTGTACGAGCCGGACGGCGAGTGGACCGCGCTCTGCGACCCGCCGCCGCTCGCGAGACCGGTCAGTATTTACTCTCTCCCCCCTTTTGAAGGACATACATACCCTTTATAAAAAAAAAACGCCTAAAATACAAATAAAAAATACGAAAACCAATATCTCGACAGACCAAAGCAAAATCGCCGTGATAAAACGGAGGTCCTCGCTGTAGCTCGATCAACCAAGTTACAGTAAAGTGCGGCCGGCGACGGCGGCGAGATGTCGTTCCACATGATTTATTTTTAACCGATTTCCAAAAAGGAGGAGGTTCTATATATGTTCGTCTGTATGTATTTTTTTGTGTATGTTTATCGATAATTTCTCATCGAATAATTATTTTTTTAGTTCGAAAGGCTCTCGAGGTGGTCCGATCGACAATCGACATTTTAGAAAAATCAACAATAATGTAAATAATTTGAATTCTGTACACGATGGAAGGCGGTTTTGCCAACTTTTTGAAAAATAATTATTTATAAATTGTTTATGTGCTAAGTATTAGTTGGTTAATGTCCGGCGTGTCGGTCGCAGGTTTCGGAGAACGGCTCGTCGTCGCCCGCGTCCCCCGCCGCCCCCGCCCCCGCCCCCACCCCGCCGCAAGATGTGAGTATTTTTGACGTTACATTTTACAAATCGATAAACGCCGGTTGCACTCACGAAACACTGTCACGTTCCGCCTGAGCCGAGCGTGCAAGTGAGAGCGCGGAACAAGCGGATGAGAGGCACGATCGTTCGGCTAGTTTCAGTTGTTGATTCGACAATGTTTTCTTGAGACGTTATCCCGTAAAACGATTTTACACACAACTAATTTTTTATCATATTATTCGCTGACAAAACGAATATTGTTCTCCTATTTGATGATGCACCGATCTACTTCACTTGAAACGTGCCAAATTAAATATACACTTTGAAAAATTCCCCCCCTCCCCTCGTCTCATGCAAGGATTCACCGATATGATACACTTCGTTGAAAATAAGATTCCAACAAAAACGCATGTTTTGTTGTTGAGGTTGGTTGTGTGAAAAGTACAACAACTACTAAGTACAACAGTCTTCCATCGCAAAAAGTATTGGAAATTATTGCTGTAAATAATGTTTTTTTAGTTCTGAAAAAACATGGTCGTCTAGTTTATGAACAACAAGTTACACGGTACCTAATACCTATAAATCAAATCAAACACTCGTACTTGGCGGCTCTGAACTAGCAACTTAGCTTTTTGTCCGTTTTCTATAGGATTCATTTCATAGAGTGTGCATCTGAGCTGCACGACCTGATCCTACGAGTACCATCAACTTCTTACTATAACAGGACAAGTAGGAGGACGCCACATTAGTGGTCAAACGCAGACTTATTCGCGTTAAAATAAAAAGTTTTTTTTTTTAACTTTATTAATGTGCCTTTTCGCACAGCGAAAATGGTGCACTAGTAGGGAAAACAATTAGATCTTAAATATTTACAATACATTAGTCCTATTAGCTAGACCGGCTTTCACCATGGCTAGTATCTTCTTTGTCTCATCAGATGTAGGTTGAGCTAAATACGAATTACATAAACCAATGAAACTGTCTCGGAATAAAAAGCATCTGGGCGCCTCGTTCCGGACACATTCCATCAAAATATGGTAGGTATCTTCCATTCTTATAAAAATAGTACCTATATAACACCCAGACACAAAGCAAACATCTATGTTACTCACATAAATGTTTGCTCTGGGTGGGGATCGAACCCACGTCTCTTTAATCTAGAAGTCACTAACACTAGGTAGTCCAGGTTCACTAACCACTGAGCCACCGATGCAGTCAAAAATTTCACAGCCGCTAAATTATTGGATTGTACCTACGAGTATAGGTACTGAAGATGACCCGAAACGCTACGAAAAGGTACGAATAAATGAAAATTCTCTCCCTAAACCCTGGAAGGATCATTCGATACTAAATGATAATATTTATAAAACTCCTTCCAAACCCGTGTGAAGTAATGTAATTTTTGATTATTTATTTATGTCGGATTGGAGATCTGGCACGTCCGTTTCACTACGAATATGCTTGTATAGCTCGACATCGTCCACAAATAATTAAACTTTAGATTTGCCCACTCTTGGTAACTCATCTATAATTCCCACAAAAAGAACAAGACCCATATGCGAGCCTTGCGGAACTCCAGGAGGTACCGAAGTTTCCACAGATTTAAAATCGTTGACGACTACAAGTTGAGATCTATTTGTTAGGTAAGATTCGTGCCATCTTAACCCATTCACTGCCTTTCTGAAAAATAACGATATTACCCAGATGCCGCAGTTGTTATTACAGTTTAAAAATCAACCGCCCATGGGCGGTCTCGGCGTGAAAGTTAAAAAAAAATCGGGCTCGGCGCTGAATGGGTTAAGAGAGTTCCGTGGATGCCCAATTTGTGTAATTCGTCTAAAATCAGTGTTAATGGCATGCGTTTCCCCTCCATCGTCTAGAACTTCTAATACTCGTATATATTTTTTTTTTTTTATTGACAGACTACAAAACTGAATGAACATTTTAAAAAACATAAAAGATTTACATAAAATAATAACTAACGAGCACATTCATTCTTCTAGGAGTAGTCCTAACATGCTTAATTAATAGCTACAAGTTAAACTTAAAGATGAGAAAACAAAAAGATAAGTTATTACCTAGTATACAAACAAAAACTTAATTTCGATTTGTTTGCCTAATCAATCTTATACAAATACAAACTTAATAATTAAATTAAATCAATGAACGTAAAACAAGTAAAAAAAAATTAGAAAATTATAAAACACATTATAAAAATATGTAAGACAGAAAACACTAAACAATAATAATTATTACTAATGAGAACATAACAAGATAACTCTGCAGAAGCACATTATTCTATTGCTCTATATAGGTTCAGTTTTAGAGAGGTCAGCGAACCAAACATGAAAATATCTATGACATCTTTAAACTTATCATAGGAGTTGAACATACGGTATATTGGAGAATGCATAAGGAGATTGGTTCTACACCGTGGTCTAGCAAATGTAGGTTTATTTGTAGTTAAATACGTTCCAGGACGACGAACTTTGAGCGTTATTCTTTCAAGGATATCACTTACATATATCATTATATCACTTACATATCCGATAAGGTACCAAACTTATCGGATACTAGTCGATATTTTGGGCTGAAGCTGTGTGGATTAATATTCAGTGATTGGGATATGTGTTAATAAGTATTTTTGATCACCAATGACTCTAAAAGTTTGCCATTGCCTGAAAGAATTGAAATTGGTCTTTGGTTTGTAATGCTATCATAGTGAATAATTTGTCAATCTTAATTTACAGAAACAAAAACAAAATGGAGTGCCGGAGCGAACAGAGAACGGCGAGCCCGAGCGCCGCGTGAATGGCGAGAACGGACAGAAGGAGAAGGGCGATGGCTCCAAGAGCCTGGAAAGCGGCAAGCGCGAGCAGGACGGCAACGTGTGCGAGCAGGCCGCCCAGTGACAGCTCCGCGGAGAGAACGCCGCGCGAGAGCGAGACGGCACCATGTCGGCATTTAACTAAGCAACTGTACATTCCTATACCGGCCGCCGGCCGCGCCGGACGTGCTCGCTCGCTGCACTCGATATCTATGTTATACCTACTTTGTAAGTTCAATTATGAAGGCGCCGTTGTAATTATAATACCTAATTAATATGTTTCAATATCACTCTACGCATTCGATAGAGAGTACACTTTTTACGTTGCTATTAAATTTACGATGGTGCCTTCATAATCGGGCCTTATTTGCATCTATTTATAATTATATTGTTAAATAACTTTATCTAAACCACTGCCAAAATATTCTTGAAATACTTAGGTCGTATTTTTTACAAGCGAGTATTTTTATTCCTTTATAACTCTGATTAAAGATTGATATCTAAATAGCACGTGTTGGGTTGTTACGGAATACCGATATAATCGTAATATTACATGAAATCGCAATAAAAATCATACTGGCGTATAACATTGTTGTATAAAACAGTTGATACAGTTTATGATTGCAGGATTTTTCCTATAGCATCTTAAACATTGAAAAGATCAATTCTTGTACAGTTATTTGTATATATTTTTGTTTGTATATAGGTATATTTATTCTATGTACAAAATTCGGATTTCAATAATGGCACTAACAATTTTTCCGAAATTTTGTTTATAATTTTTCATTCCAAGTTTTTCTGCAAACGATGTATTTATATATAATTAGGTATATTTTTTTTAAAACGCCATATTGTGGCAACAGCTACATTAATTTTAAAACGAGCGACGCTCGATATCAATATATTAGTTCCTAATTTAAAACTACAACAACGTTGATACCGATGATGTGTACGCGACAGGAGCACGTCCGGCGGCGCGTGGAGCGGCGAACATCCCCCTTTTTGTGTAGTCGGGGCGCGCCACCTCTCGCGAGTCCACCGCACGTTAATATATTGACTATTATTATGCAATAATTGTATTCATTGTAATTGTCCCGGCGACCATCCTCCCAGCTGGTTACGAAGCTTGGCCGATACTAGTTTACTTATTTCACAGTAAATAAGTAAACTAGTAACAAATATACTTATTACTACATAGTATAAAACAAAGTCGCTCCCGCTCTGTCTGTCCCTATGTATGCTTATATCTTTAAAACTACGCAACGGGTTTGGTTGGTTTTTTTTTTTAAATAGAGTAATTCAAGAGCAAGGTTTATAATATGTATAATCTTCGATCATGTTTGTATATGACCCGTTTCCTCGAATCTTTACGTTATGTCACCTAATTAGTGCTTGTAACCGAGCACTTTGGCATCGCGTGGCGTTGTAGTCGGTTTGCAATCACCTTACGACCAACTAAAAAGCCTGCCCCCTACGTAGCTTGGGCAGGGTTTTGGTTCGGACACTTTTTGCACGATTGTGACTATAGATATTTGCTCGAAGCATTTGTCATAGAAAGAAGTTTTTGCTTTTGCCACAGTGTAAGTCCTATTTTTGATGCTTCGATGTATGGTCGTCGGGAACAATACGTCGCTGGCGCTTTGCTGGCCCTAGGGACACTACCGTACACGTAATGTACTGCTGTCTCATTCTTATCTCAGTAAGAAATGAGACGGCAATACATCACACGAGGACCCCGGGGCCAACAAAGCGCTAGTGTGTGGTAGTGAGTGTTTGTAATATAAAGTAAGCGGGCGGCGTACGTAAGGAAGCCAGTCCGGCGCACGCCATATTCACATCTATTGCAACGAGCTAGAGTGTATATTCGCTTGCGGAAGCCGGATCACTGCACGCTACTTGCACTTTTATCGTCGAGTGCTTAGTGTATATTTCTCGACATCAGATGCATAAGGTCGGATGTACAAAACTCCAACTTTTCAGGAGAGGAAAAATAAAATTGACGAACAATTCTCTTCATATTTATTAAACTTTAAGCATTTAAATCAGTTTTCTTTTTTTATAATTAGGTAAATAGTTGTACCTCTTACTTCTAATGACAAGAATCACTGTACCTATTTATATAAATAAATAAACAAAGTTTTTTTATTTAATCAGTTACATCCGACCTTATGCCTGAAATATTATAGATTTACAATTGAAACTGCAGGCATATGTCTACATCCGACTTTATACTTGCAATTTCAAGCGTTTACTTTTAGCTTTATAATGACATATAGTTTTATGCTCCTAGACATATTACAATTCAACCAAGTCTGATTAGTGGATATTACTTTATACTTCTAAAATTTTTATTAATTATTTAATTTCAAGCAAAAGGTCGGAAGCCTTTATAAATCTCTCACTTACAACAAAGTATAGGTTTTAAGATAACATAAAATTGGTTTGCATTATATTAATACAAAAGCAAAGGGTCGGAAGAACCGACAAATGATAACAAAAATATAGTTAAGAAGGCACCTTGGCAAGAAATAATAAAAAAAATATCTAGTCAGTCTCAGGAAAGTCAGGCTCATTGGCATCATGTTTCAGATTCCTGTAGTAATCATGAAATTCTGCGGGTACCCATTCCAAAAGGGTAATTAAATCTTTATATTTTGCAGAAGATATCGGTTTTGCTTCTTCTCGAACATTCGGCAAGTCACTGGGAAACTGAATACCTTTAGACAAATTGCGTACCAATGATATTTCAGAAAATTGCGCTGAAAAGTTTGTTTTGTAAAACAGCGTTCCCGGCTGTTCTTGCTTCAGTTGAAGCCAAACACACTGTGAGATTTTAAACTCTTGACCGTCCTTGTTCTTTTTTCGCATCACCAATGGTCCATTCTTTTTATATAAACTGGTCAAATCTTTGAAATGCTGTAATTCCATATCAAACACTTCAAAAGTTTTTTTTCCTCCGCATGTTCTTATGAATTGGGACCAATCTCTGGGAACGGCGATCTGCATTGTCTTCAGCTGTTTTTTTCTTCTTTCAATTTGGGAATGAATTTGGTCAACTTCCATGTGTGTGTGGCCTTTTAGCATGAATTTGTGATTAATGATCTTTATGTTAGGAAATTTGTGCAGGAGCCAAATGTAGGCCATCACTATCATCAAATTTCTGTTTTGGCCTGCGCAATTATCTGACCAAAATAGCAATTCTTCAACATTTCCGAGTTTAGCTCTGTTTTCTTCTGCCCAACGAATGAGACAGGATGCTACTTCGTTACCCCCTCTTCCGCCTATGTTTTCAGACCAGATCACATTTGAAGCAACGTTACTCGTTGCGTCATATATTGTTAAATTCAATGTCCAAAGTTTTCGCAGGTAGAAAGACTTGGTATTGGTTAAATTAGGTGTCGCTAAACACTTTTGTAAATCGAACATTAAAACTCTTTTCTTTCCAGAACTGTTTTGTGCTTCTTCTTTATCAATTTTCTTTAAATTATATCTTTCATTTGCTGCATCTTGATGTAATTTATGTTCCTTTTCAATCTCTTTTTTTTCTGTTTCTTCTATAGCGTCTTTAAATTTTCTCTCATAAGCATCGCAATCGTCGCATGTGTCTACTGACGGGAGTTTGAAGCTAAGGTTGAATTTTGTGTTGAATATATTTCGGTATAACCATTCTTTTGCTACAAGGTTATTAGGTGTTCCTTCTTTTATCATAAGTTCTTTGTAATGCTGATACATGGTTGCAATATTTAAGTCCGGACCTAAATACTTTTTCCCACTTTTTTGGCGTGAATAGTGGCTTTCATAGGATGGATAGGAATTAATATGATCCATTACTTTATTAATTATGGGTGCAGGTGATTTGTTTCCTGGTACATGTTTTCCCCTTTGATCTTCAATCGTTAAACCTCCCTCCATTTTTTTTTCTACACTTAATTTTACAAATTTTTCTCCAATCGACAGTGTATTCAAAAACATAACCTTGCATACTTTTTCTTTGGAACCGTCTACAGTAAAACTATAATTATAAGAGAACTTCCTTCTATCTAGCTCCAAGTCACCACTAGTTTTCATGTTTCGCTTTCTGTCTTTTTTTACGTTGCTAACAATAAATTGTCGACGCTGATCCCAATTACGACAATTTTTCCAAAATTGGTTGAAGATAAGTTCTCTTTTTTCATGAGATATCTTCGTATAACATTTAGCTTTACACGAACACGGAGGCTTTAACATACGACCCTCTACGTCTGGTTTCTTCTTAGCGACTGTTGAGTGATATGGAGATCCCTTCAATCTCGCGATTTTGGTAGAATTCCTTTTCCATTTCGTTGGATCAGCAATTTTTTTCTTTACATTTTGTGTTTCTGATAATCCTTGTACTTGATTCAAATACACCACTCCATTTAAGTCAACAACCATTATGGGATAATGATCAGGTGTCAAGGTCGGTGACATCGTAACATTTTTGTCAATTTTTTTGTAGCAAACTAAAGCTTTTGAACCTTCTTGTTTTGAAGGCAAAAATATTGTTTTGTCAGTACATGGCGTATCGGAATCATCACTCAATTCACCAGTTTCATTAATGTGAATCTCTGGTCTTTCTAAACATGTCTTTTTCTTGAGAGGCGAATAAGCACATTGATCAAAATCAGGAACAGAATCGATATTTTTACTACTTAAATTCTGTGGACCTATAAGATCTTCTACCGTTATTAAGTCAGAAGTATTCTCTGCATTACCTTGGTAATTTGTTGTATTTTTATTTTGTGATGATAGATGTATACTGACTGGAGCATTGCAAGGTTCGTGTTTACAAGCTTCAGGACAATAATTATCCGGTGGGAATAGGCGTCTTTTTACTTGATCTTGAGACATTTTTAAGAGCCTGAATTGAGCAGAGTCACTTATCTCGCTACAGCTTGAGTCATTCTCTATATCAGGTTCATAATCTTTGTCTTTAACGCTGTCATCACTTCCATAATCAAAAATGTCTTCTTCGCCATCTGAAAATAAAAATAAATATTCAATCAAATTAAAAAAAAAAACCAGAAAACTTATTGGGGACCAATATCGAAGTAAGTAAACACGTAAAAAGGCAGGCTTTTGTTTGTTATTCAAATTTCATTTTAGTCGCATTGCTAAATTATTGGAAGTTTGAAGTTTACCTACCATTCATATCTATGTCGTGAGCTATATTGGATTTTTTTGAAACGCACGCAGTATTCTTAGTTCCTTCTTCTTCATGAGGTAGTTTATCTGAAAAAATATTCAAATTATCACACTAATAATTATAACGCTGAAATTTGTGTATGTATGTCCACTTCATGCCTAAACAACTTGACGGATTAAGGCAGATTGACAGATCAGCACCTGGATTAACATGTTAATCCATCTATGAATGAATATACCTATAACAGAATTCCAAGCGGGGCAACAGTGGGCAATAGCTAGCTAATATACTTGTACTTTAAAGAACCATCTTTACGACCATACAATCTCTACGATCGTTGTCCTCTGTATTGCCTATGTACCTAAAATTATTTTCATGTTATCGAACTTTCATAAGTAAATTACGTAATTAATTTTATTGTACAAAACTTACTTTCTATATCACCGAATGGTTTTCCTCCTCGAGCCTGAATAACTTTTTCGCGAACCTTAGAAAGTCGTCGTCGTTTTTCAAATAATTGTTCATACAATGGTACTGTGTTCTGCAAGAATAATTAGGTACAAGTAGTAGGTATGTATTTGTTATCTACTTAGCTAGATCAAGAGATTTAAGAAAGGTTGGTTAGAAAAAACTATGTAGGTAGGTACCAACTTGCTTGCATTCTAATTTAAGTAGGTACTTACTTCATTTTTTTCCATTATGTTATGACTGTTCACTGCATTGATGAAACATAAACAGTTTGTAATACAAAATATCGCACTAAGTATTCATTAACCACTGCTTTTTCACATAAAACTAAAAACCATACACAAGTGACCGGCGTGACCGGTGCCGAACGAACGAATAAATTTTGCTATTGTAACCAACGGCCGACGCGCGGCGGGGCGGGCGTGGTGCGGCACGTGCCACTGCTCCACTATCACTGTCACTCTCACTCTAGCGGCGACGAGCTATAATGCTGTCTCACGCCATTTGTCGATGCGCCACGTGCGTTCATGACGACCAAAATTTTCTATACGGAAATATCCGAACTATCTTAACTACCGACCAAGCAGGACAAAGTAACTTTAATTTATTTGGAGACATAAGGATGGAAGTCAACAAACGTACCAAAATCCGAATACAATATTGTTGTTATTACAGCAAGAAAGTCTTACATTGACATACGACGTTATGCCTTATTAATGCTAGATAACATTTTTCCAAGCATAATGCTGAATGTGATGATACGTTTCTTTATTTGAATAATAAATTAGGTGCACAAGGTCGTATGAGTTGAAGCGCCCAGCGTGATGTGCCAAATATTTTAGATGCATAATAGTTTTTGTTGACATAAGGCTCCTTAAAGTAAAAATAATTTAGTGCATAAAGATGTAAGTGAACGTAAACCTATATGCCTCCAAGGCATTTCAAAAAGTGCGTAAATCCGACTTTATGCATGCGTGTATTTTGCTAACGGAAAGAGATAGAAATACCACGATCAGTTTGATAGAAAGAGAAACAACGCCATATTATCGCTACACTAAAAAGACATTTTGGTCGGATCTTCACATCCGACCTAATGCCTCTAAGGTCGAGATTTGTCTGCGGAGGTCGGCGCGCCGCGCGCGATCTTCTCCTGTATCGACGAGTTTGTTCGCTGCGGCGGTGCTCCGGTCACCGCACGCTGAAGTAGTTTTATTACTAAGGTGTTAAAGTGCATATTCGGCTGCGCCGGCGCCGGCGGGCTCACCTCGCGCTGCATCACTTGTATATTCGTATTCCATACTCGGCCGTATAGCCGAGCAGTTAGAGCGCATGTTCGCGTGCGGCGGGACCGCTCCCGCGTCCGTCCCGCGTGTAAAAGACACTAGCGATAGTCTAGGGTTATGGGTAGATGTAATCGAACATAACTACAAAATTAATTTTATACTATATTAGGTAATCGATAAGGAGCAAGCGCGTTATGTTAACTCGAGTATTATTACTATTTATGTTGTAAAACAATAAAATGCATTTTGTCTTTTAATCGTGTGTTTTATTTATGTAGCCGTAACCGCCTTTTTGTTAAGGGTTGCTACACACATTTGGCAAAATCGAATATGTGTAGATGAGTCATTCGATTCGGCAAATGGCGGACAGCTATCGCTGTGCCGGGTGGCTGTGTGGGTGGCTGCGAGACCCCACTTTCTAATGATTACAAGTGTAGTAGCTTTGCCGTTCGACAAATCCTGCCGAAGTGAATGTGTGTAGCAACCCTAACTGCAGCGTTCGCTTGTATCGTTTCATTGTAGAACCATTTACCCTCAGACCAAATAAACAAAAAGCAAGACAGAACTTCGTGAACAGATATTATGTGAGGCCGGTTTTTTGTACATATGGTGAGTGCGTCGGTGTTGCGCCGCCATAGTTCGACTGACAAATCAAGTCGTATTTTCCTTGTATATGTATGTAATTGTGTCTGTACACGGCGAGGCGTAGTTTTGCCGTCTTCACTTGTTTATTCTGTCTTTATTTGTTTATTTGGTCTGAGCCTTTACCCTTCCTCTCGAGCTAGGGCGAGTAGTACCTATAGGTCGAATCATACTTGTTGGCGGCTGTGGAGTTAGCTGCAAGCTGCGTGATCACAGCCGACAACAAGTTTGGTTCTGCTTTACGAGTTGATGATCAACCCTGATATCGCGAAAAAATTAACTGCTCCATACCTTTTATCGGAAATGAAAATTTAATCCAATTTTATTTTCGCGATTTAAGTACAACGACATTCCACATTAATTAAGTTGAACATGTGCAGATGTAATAGTATACTTCCTCTATGTGTAGATATATGTTCAGGACAAAAAGCCGATCGAAGTCGATCAATAAACTGAAACTATAAAGGTAAGTATATAAAAATGAATCGTGGTTGTTAGTCTCACTAAAACTCGAGAACGGCTGGACCGATTGGGCTCATTTTGGTCATTAAAAAATTAAATAAATATTTTTCAGCTTTAAGTGAGGCGCAGGGGAAGAGGTGGTCACCGAAGTTTCGATTTAACTATCACTACATAGTATAAAACAAAGTTTCTTCCCGCTGTCTGCCCCCATGTATGCTTATATCTTTAAAACTACGCAACGGATATTGATGCGGTTTTTTTTAGGTAATAGGGTAGAGGCACCGGCTGTGGCCAACTTAGTACCATTTGTGGCCACTTTGAATTTTAAGGATTACAAAGACAATTTTATCATAATTTTTTTTTTTTAATTTCTAACGTCTAGATTCAAACGAATAATATTCATCGTATGACATTGTTTATAATTATCATTAGTTTATTTATTTTTTTTATTTTTTATTTGTAGCCAATAATATTGTGCTTAACATAGTATTCAGTAACAAAAGTGACATAAAATAACAATTTATAGGTATTGAATATTATTGAACTTGATTGACATAGGTAGATCTTCGAATTTTCGAATACTATTTAATACTCTAGTCATCGCTGTAGGATACCCTGTGTTGCGATGGCTAGTCTCTTCCAAGGGATAAAGAAATAATGGCTTTGTGAAAATGTAATAAATAAATAAATGTAATTTAAAAATATTAACATTTAGAGCATGCGTTGATAAATAATAGTAGTATAGGTTTAGTGTAAAAGTAATGCAATAATTTTGTCACCAAATGGCCACAACAGGGTCAGTGGCCACAACCGGTACACCCACTATAGATAGAGTGATAAAGAGGAAGGTTTATATGTATAATACACAGGTGCGAAGCCGGAGCGGGTCGTTAGTAATACATAATTTATGACAGTAAAGTCGAAATGTTATGTAACGGGTGATGGGTTTATGGAGCGGAGCGAGCGAGAACAATGCAGCCCAGTTGCTGATAATCCATTTTCGCCTTAATAATTGATTAATGTAGGTACAATTTTTCTATACAATGACAGAGGGGTACGCGCGCTGAATTCTTCTCCAGTAGCTAAATCCTCCAAGTTAATCACATAAATACTTGCCCTGGGTGGGGATCGAACCCACGCCTCTTTGAATTGACCCAGAAGTTGGGGTCACTGAGCCACCGAGGCAGTCAATCCCATATCCGTGGAAGCTAAGGGAAGGTTTTAACGGTGAGAAAATATAATAATCGGCCAAGACGAGTCGGACTCGCGCACGGAGGGTTCCGTACTGTATGGGAGCCCCCCTTAAATATTTATTTTATTTTAATTTTATTATTTATTAATGAAGTGAATATAAAACTACATATTCTGTGAAAATTTCAAGCATCTACCTGTTACCATTATTAATATAGAGCGAAAAACGTCTGAAAAATCAGGTTTGTTGTATGGGAGCCCCCCTTAAATATTTATTTTATTTTCTTTTTAGTATTTGTTGTTATAGCGGCAACAGAAATACATCATCTGTGAAAATTTCAGCTTCCTAGCTATCATGGTTCATGAGATACAGCCCGGTGACAGACGACATCGAAGTCTTAGTAATAGGGTCCCATTTTTACCCTTTGGGTACGGAACCCTAAAAATGTAGTGAGTAAAATAATAAAAACATGAATTTAATTTTTCTATACAAAATGATCCTGCCTGTAAAAGTTGTCAATAACAGTTGATAAGTAGATGGTGAGATGAAGTTCACCGGGGCAGCTAGTATACAATATAATTATGTAAGTTTACCTAGATGAATGCCACGACGCGTGAAGACCGAATGAAAACCGTTTTTAGGGTTCCATACCCAAAGGGTAAAAACAGGACCCTATTTCTAAGACTCCGCTGTCCGTCTGTCTGTCACCAGGCTGGATCTCATGAACGGTGATAGCTAGAACGTTGAAATTTTCATAGATGATGTATTTCTGTTGCCGCTATAACAACAAATACTAAAAAACAGAAAATAATAAATATTTAAGAGGGGCTCCCATACAACAAATCTGAATTTTTAGCCGTTTTTCGTTCGATATTAATAACGGTGACAGGTAGTAAGTAGCTTGAAACATTTACAGAATATTAAGTTAAATATTCACTTCAAAAATTAATAATTAAATTAAAATAGTTATTTAAGGGGGGCTCCCATACAGTACGGAAACCTTCGTGCACGAGTCGTACTCGTACTTGGCCGATTATTATACATTATAGAGCTATTATATAGTAGTCATGGCAAAATCGATGGAAGAGCTCAGCACGATGCTCGAAGGCCTCAATCGGGTTTCTCAACAGGTGGGTCTTAAAATGAACATGGACAAGACGAAAGTCATGTGTAATTCCCATGTTGTACCCACACCGATCTCTGTTGGGAACTCGGTTCTTGAAGTCGTTGACTCGTACGTCTACCTAGGACAAGTAGTCCAGTTAGGTAGGTCCGACTTCAAGAAAGAGGCCAATCGCCGAATCCAACTCGGCTGGGCAGCGTTCGGAAAATTGCGTAGCGTCTTCTCGTCCGACATACCTCAGTGCCTCAAGTCGAAAGTTTTCGACCAGTGTGTGTTGCCAGTGATGACTTATGGCACAGAAACGTGGTCTCTCACTATGGGCCTTATTAGTAAGCTCCAAGTAGCCCAACGAGCTATGGAGAGGGCTATGCTCGGAGTCTCTCTGCGAGATCGAATCAGAAATGAGGAGATCCGTAGAAGAACCAAAGTTACCGACATAGCCCAACGGATTGGCAAGTTGAAATGGCAATGGGCAGGGCACATAGCGCGGAGGACTGATGACCGATGGGGTCGGAAAGTTCTCGAGTGGAGACCACGTATCGGCAAGCGCAGCGTAGGACGTCCACCCACAAGGTGGACGGATGACCTCATTAAGACCGCAGGATCACGCTGGATGCAAGCCGCTTCCAACCGGTCTTATTGGAGATCCATAGGGGAGGCCTATGTCCAGCAGTGGACTTCTTATGGCTGATGGATGATGGATGGATGGATAGAGCTATATTTGGCCGCCAACCCGTCTGATGGAAAACCTTGTTGTTGACGAGGACGGAGTATGTGGACCCACAAGATACCTACAGCCACATCTGTAGCTAGTCACATATATTTAGATTGTAATTGTCAGGAAACAATGACAGATGTGAGGCATTCCTTTCCGTATCATCACTACATAGTATAAAACAAAGTAGCTTCCAGCTGTCTGTCCCCATGTATGCTTATATCTTTAAAACTACGCAACGGATTTTGATGCGGTTTTTTTTAATAGATATGCCCGCTTAATATGTGTAGCAAGCCTTATTTTTGTTCTGGCTCTTGAAATAAAACTCGCTTCTGTGCTCCCAGTTCCGGCTGGTTTCATACAAGAGTAAGCGTCCGTGGTCATAAAAGTGAAACAATAATGAAATATGTAACTACCTACTTGTAGTCATTCGAGGGTTGTATTAAAAAAAAGTTGTCAAATGAATTCATTTATTTACGTAATCTATCTAACGTACATTACATAGTGTGCGTTTTGATCATTATTGTCTTAAACATATTTATTTAGTTGGAAGTAACCCAGCGGACCAGATTTAAACGTGGCAATTGCTATCTTAGTTTCGAAATACTGCTATAAGTATGAGTATACTCTAAAAACGCGAAAATGTAATGTAATCTTTATTTGTTTAGATGCTTTTGTCTATGGTTTTAGACATTGTAGTTATTTATCCTATATCTATAACAAGGGTTATTAGGTCAAGATTTAATTCTGTAATATTTTTGTGGACGTTTATTAGATTTTGCTAATTGTATCGTAAGACATATTGTGCTAAGCTCCGAGTCTGGAGTGTTAGACGGCTGTAATCGTAGGATTGTGCTAAATCTGGTCTCACGAGTCGTTCCCAGTTGCCCTACGATAGAACAAGATTTTTTTCGTATGTTTTTTTATTCGTTTGACAACATACTGCCTGATGTTGAGCAGATATACAGTTTAGGTTGTAGCACGCTTACCTAGAAGATACCAATTTACTGGGGATTTGTTGACGTTGTACTTTAGCGGTTTTATACATAGAACTAGGTACATCCTGTCTTCAGGTCTAGAACGTTGAATCAGCAGGGTGATGCTGTATGAAAATGTGCGTGTAATGTGCTCTAACTTTTGTTTTTGAGAAATTCGTGTGAAATATATTTTTTTTTTTCAAATTATATCTTCAGTTTGTAATTCATTTTATCAGTAACTTGTAACGGAATTCGCGGGAATGGTAGAACAAGTAGTTGCGGTGTCAGTTGCCGGTGTCGGTCCGGGGCCGGCGTGAGTCCGGGGCCGGCGTCAGCCCGGGGCCGGTGTCAGTCCAGCTCGCTCTGCGTCTCGAGCAGCAGCTGCGCGAGCTGCGCGCGCGCGCCGAGGTCGAGCCGCGAGAAGTGCTCCTCCTCCAGCTCGCGCAGACAGGTCCTGGTCTCGTCGTCGGCGGGTGGGGCGGGGTCCCGCAGGCCGCAGGGCGCGGGCCGCGGCTCCAGCACTGCGCCGGGCTCGGGCGCGCGCACGCAGCGGAGCGCGCCGCCCGCCACCACCTCCTCTATGTCCGCGTCGGGCGGCCCGCGCCACGCGCCCAGCGCTGCGACACATCATACATCATTATCTTCTATCTTTATAAAAATAGGTCAAGTACGAGTTAAACTCGCGCATGAAGGGTTCTGTACCGTATGGGAGCACCTCTCTAAACAAATCACGTTTTATCCCCCATCTCGGAAAGAGTATTTTGCTCTTCGATATCAGAGTGCAAAAGCAGTTTTTATCCGCAAGAGGATAAAGTAAAATTGAATTTAGAACATCGTGTGCATTAAATTTGTGAATTCAAAACATCATTACACCTATTTACTTTTAACTCCATTGTGCCAAATTTATCATACAACCTTTATCATTTATTTTCGGATCAATATTTTAGTTAAAATTGTTTATAAAACATATTGACATGATTATAAAGTGAGAGGGTACCTTCATCTAAATCAGCCTTGTAGACGGCCAGCAGCGGCGCGCGAGGGCGGAGCGCGAACCGCCCCGTGCCCGAGGCCGCGTGGAAGGCGGGGTGCGCGAACTGCGAGTGCCGCGCGAACGGCAGCGGCAGGAACCACGACACGCCCAGGATCGTGTTCATACGGACCTAACCATACATTTCATCAAACTGTATTTCTAGTACATTTTTACAGGTTATATAAACATTGAATGGTGGGCATACAAGTGAGTTAACAGAAAACGGCGGCGCCGTGTCACTCGCCTGCTCGGCCGCGCCGGCGGCGCCACGGTCGCAAGCAACGAGCCCGCGTGGAACCGCCGCGCGCCGAGCTGCCGCCGTAACACTGCGCCTAATGCTATGAAATAATAATCCGACAAGTACGAGTCGGACTCGCGCACCGACGGTTCCGTACTGTATGGGAGCCACCCTTAAATATTTATTTTATTTTGATTTTGTTATTTAATATTGAAGTGAATATACAACTAAATATTCTGTGAAAATCTCAAGCATCTATCTGTTACCCGGTTGAGCAGGTCGAGGTTGAAGTCGAGATGCGGCGGCGCCAGGAGCAGGAGCGCGTCGCGCGCGAGGCGGGGGGCCGCCGCCCGCAGCGCCGCGCGCCCCGCCGCCGCCGCCCGCCGCGCCCCGCCGCCCCGCCCCGCCAGCCCGCCGCCGGCGCTCAGTAACTCGATAGTGGCGCCGCTGTGCTTGCTCGCGAGCGCCTTCACGGCGGCGGCCAGCGCCGGATCCGCGGTGGAGTTGTCGTTGGATCCGACCCACACCTGCCGACACACAACCAACTCACTATATTACATCTATAATTAAAAAAAAATCTTAACGACATTATTATCTGTGGTAGATTACGTGGTTTTCACACGGCATCATGGAGACGAGTATGATCCAGAAACAGTTAACAATAGCTTCTCTGATAATCTCTGATCCCTACGACAGCTCAGCGATTTGGCCGTAAATCTCAGAACTAGAATCGGATACACGCGCTGAGAGCAAAATTTATCATCGTAAGTAAAACTCGAACCGCCCGCGGTCTATTGTGGTGAAGCTCCTCTGGCACGCGACACAGTCCTAGCTGCAGTCAAGACGTTCAATAGAGCCAACCCAGACAATAAACTTAACTCATCTCAGCTAGGCATCGGTGGTGACAAGAAACCAGTTTACGTCTGTGAACATCTGTCTCCAGATAATAAACAGTTACACGCAGCTGCTCGCAAAATCGGAAAAGACAAAAAAATTTATGTCTGGGTTCGTGGTGGTAAAGTCTTCATGAGAAAGGACCCCAATTCGAAGTGTTTTGTAGTAAAGGACTTGGATTCTTTAAATTCTCTCGTATAAATCGCCTTTAAAGGTTAATGTTTCCATCGATTCACACCAAATCGAAATGTAATCTAAAAATTTGGTACCAGAATGTCAGCGGTCTTCGGACCAAAACTTCAGTTATATTTAGTAATATACTTAAGCAAGATTTAGATGTTGTTCTATTGACCGAAACCTGGCTTAATGAATCTGTTTATGACCATGAAATTTTTGATAGCAGATATACGGTGTTCAGACGGGATCGTGCTAGTTCAAATTCTGTGAAAGATGATGGTGGCGGTGTGCTTATAGCTGTTAGTAAAAAACTTGCCCCTGTTCGTAGGATTAAATGGGAGTCATCATTTGAGGATCTGTGGGTCATCATTAAGTTTGGGAGAGGGAAATCAGCCGTGGAACTGTGTATTTGTACATTGTATCTTCCTTCTCCTGTTCAACATGATGCGCTAGACCAGTTGCTATTGAATATTACGAACGTGCTGCAGAACAAACTATCCAAAAATGCAATATTTTTATTAGCTGGAGACTTCAATCGGCCAGGTATAAAGTGGGAACGTGATCCAAATGCAAGTGTAGGTGCGCTGATTCCTGGAACTTCTTTAGATAATTTGGATAGCCTACTCATTGATGCACTTTCATTTAATGATCTTTATCAAGTCTGTTCCGTACCTAATACCACAGGCAAAATACTAGATTTAGTCATCACTAACTCTCCCAACTCAGTGTCAGTTTGTAACGGTTCGGCACCTCTTGTTAAACTTGATATTTTTCATCCAATACTAAACATATCTGTCAAATTCTTGTTTTGAATAAATATTTAGTGTATTTCCGCTCTGTCGTAGTCATATAAGTTAAGGGTACTATTCAAAATCCAAATTAAATCACAAACAAAATTAGTAATTAATCATCAAACTGTATCATGGTTCGACTATGGTTAGGTCAGGTTAGAAAAGTTAGGCTTAGGTATGTTTACAAAATATGAATGAACCTGAAACAAAAATTTTTAATTAATCCGTTTAAAATAATAAAAATAAATTAAACCTGTAACAAAAATAGTGATGTTTCGCCTCTAAACGAGGCATCTTCAGGACGTGTTGACTCTTCGAGCTCATTCTTCTTGCGAGTGAGCTCGAAGAGTCAACACGTCCTGAAGATGCCTCGTTTAGAGGCGAAACACGTGTCGAATAGAGTACAGTAAGAATAGGGGTGCTATTTATTGACTAAGTATTTTTTCAATTATTTTATACCATTTTTTATAAATAAATTATATTTGTAATTTTAACATATTAATTAAATATTATTTTCAGGTTTACTACATTTTTTTAAATAGATTACTAATCACTATTTTTGTTACAGGTTTAATTTATTTTTATTATTTTAAACGGATTAATTAAAAATTTTTGTTTCAGGTTCATTCATATTTTGTAAACATACCTAAGCCTAACTTGTCTAACCTGACCTAACCATAGTCGAACCATGATACAGTTTGATGATTAATTACTAATTTTGTTTGTAATTTAATTTGGATTTTGAATAATACCCTTAACTTATATGACTACGACAGAGCGGAAATACACTAAATATTTATTCAAAACAAGAATTTGAAGATGAACTTCCGCAAAGTAACGCCTGATTCAATAAAATATCTGTCAAAATTAATAGTCCAAAAATTCCAAAGATTAACAAAACGCACGCCTTAAATTACTCTCGAGCTAATTATGAACAAATTAGAGGTGAGTTAGACAATATAATATGGACCGATCATTTGAAGGAAGGCCTATCGGTGGATGAGGCTGTCGATGTCTTTTACGATGTCGTCACTCCTATCATAGTCAAAAATACACCAATGAGTATCAGAGGAAAAAATGAGTACCCTTTCTGGTTTAGCCGATCTTTAATCAAAACTCTAAAAGAGAAAGCCAAGTTTCACAGAAGATTTAAAATGTATTCTAATCCAAGGGATCTACTGACGTATCAGATACTCCGTGATCGTTGTGATAAAATGATAATACAGTGTATAGACAGAATGAAGATGGAAGCAAAAGACCATATCAAAAAAGATCCCAAATATTTTTGGTCTTTTATTAAGTCTTTAAGGACAAATAGTAGTGATATACCAGACGAAATGTTTTTTGGGAACCGCAACGTGCAAGGTGGTCAAGAGATTGCAGACTTGTTCTCAGAATATTTTCATTCTACCTACAAAAGTGGTTCTGCTCACGTGCACTCTTCTTATGAGCCTGCGACGGGTCACACAACCCTGAGTTCATGTCAACTTTCGGAGTCAGATATCTTAACCGCACTCAAATTACTCGACCCTAATAAGGGACCTGGTCCTGATACAATTCCTCCTGCTTTTTTGAAAGCCTGTGCGTCACAATTAGCAAAGCCATTGGAACTATTATTCAATAAATCGCTGTCAACCGGAATTTTTCCTTCTAAGTGGAAAATAGCACATGTCACGCCAATTCATAAGAACGGTGATCTTGGTGACGTAACTAATTACCGTCCAATATCAATTTTGTCTGCTATAGGTAAATTATTTGAATCCTTAGTCCTCAAAAGAGTTCTATTTCACTTAAAACCGTTGATTGTCCCACAGCAGCACGGGTTTCTTCCCGGAAGATCGACAACATCGAATCTTTTTGATTTCGTTAGCGACATCACAGACGCCTTCACAAACGGTCACGAAGTTCACACAGTCTATACCGATTTCTCGAAAGCATTCGATGTTGTCGATCACGAATTGCTGATCGGAAAGTTTGGTCGCGCAGGAATTTGCGGCTCATTGTTACGTTGGTGCGAGTCTTATCTTCAAAACCGTTCCCAGCTAGTTACAATTCGCGGCTACAAATCTCTTTTGAGATTAGTGCCATCGGGAGTGCCCCAGGGCTCTCATCTGGGGCCTTTGTTTTTCCTGCTATTTATAAACGACCTGGCTTCTAGAATCACTTCCGAATTTCAAATGTTTGCGGATGATCTCAAGATTTATAGGGAAATCCATTCTGATGAAGATATGTTATTATTACAAAAAGACATCGACCTCATTAATGATTGGTGTGCACGAAATAAAATGATACTCAATCCCTCTAAATGTTTTACATAAACTTTTCGAGGAAAATATCACCGACGCGCACTTCTTACTTTATTGGTAGTACTCCACTTAAGGAGGTTTTTAGTATGCGTGATTTGGGAGTAATGGTTGACACCAAACTAGACTTTCGAGAGCATATAGACTGTGTCGTTAAAAAAGCATCTCGTATGGGAGGTTTCGTGTCTAGGCAATCAAAATTTTTCAAAGATCCCACTGTTTCTATTATCCTGTTTAATTCATACGTGCGTAGTCTACTGGAGTACTGCAGTCCTGTCTGGAGCCCATCTTACCAGGTCCACATAGATCGAATTGAAAGATTGCAAAAGAAGTTCCTGTATCATCTCTTATATTCGAATAATCTGTGCAGGCAGTTAAACTCTTACGAATCTAGGCTTTCATATTTTAAAATGTATCCACTGTCACTCAGAAAGAACATAGCTGACATCGTATTTCTGCACAAATTAGTGAATGGTAATTTGGACAGTTCTAATTTGCTTGGAAAAATATGTTTTTCTGTTCCTCGTCCTTCTAGCCGTCTTGACAATAGAAGAACGTTTAGTTTGCCACATGCTCGTACTAACTACGGCCAACACTCTTCTTTGTATCGCATGTGTTCATTGTACAACAATATATGCCAAGATTTCGATATTTTTAATCCTTCCGTGTTATCTTTCAAGCGACGTGTAATGTTAATTTTAAGCTAAAGGAGATATTGCAAAAATATATAGAAATTGGGCCACCAAAGGGTACAGTATTTCATAATTTGCTTCGTTTCTTTCGGATAATTATTTTCCCGTTATTTTTTAAAATAACAGTTTCCATTAAAAGTAATTTCATGTATTCGGATTGAAAATAACATTGACATTGTTTAAAAATAAGGCAGCCATACTCTTTTTCTTTTATATTTTGGTGTCGCATGGTTTATGCATTTGCTAGTGTTACCTATAAGTATTGAACCTTTTTTTTGTATTTTATCAAAATAGTTACAGTCTAAGTCACGTCATAGTCCGAAAAAGTCGCGGTCAAGTTAGACCTCAGTAAAGCATCGGCAAACTAATTATCACTGATAGAAACATATTTCACAAAATAATAAAATGCGGCGACATGATTTTTCCCCGTTCCCGCCAAAAACGGCCATACTCGACTTGAAACATTAATATAATGTCACAAATAACAAAAATAGGCTAAAGGCCTGTTTAAAACCGATTTCTATATTATCCTGGATTCATATAACAACGAAAAGAACACGTTTCATTGCAATTCGTTGGATGATTTTTTATTGTTAACTATTACAGGATTTAAACACCTCGTAGTCAAAATATTTTATTCAGCATTCTCCGATCTTAGAAATATATGGTTACAAACATTTTTTTATTCTTCGCTCCATTTTCACATCATTGATCCTCCTTAGTTTCTTTCCCGCCAAAAAATAAGTATTCATCCTTCATTCTCCTTTTTTTTTAAAAAAAAAAAAATTGTAGATCCCGAGAACTTGTCCCGTGAGTTTGATTACTAAAGAGGTTTCTATGTGCTACGTGATCTTCATACACCATTATAAGAATACAGCAATGTAAATGCGGGGCAAGTTACTTCGAAATAATGCAGTTGTTTAGATCCATTTATACAGAAATATGATATAATATAATACTTTTAAGAGAATATAAACAACATTACACTCATCACAATATTAATGATGGTTTTACAAAATTAATATAACGACAAAATGTTCTTGATTATTTACGATAAACAGGAAAATAAAAACAAACCTCTTACACGTTTGCCTTCGACTTTCTCAGTGACCCGCGACTTCACCAAGTAACAACTTAATCCTCCTCAGGGCCAGCGCAGTGGATATGACTCGTAGGCCTAGCCTATGTTCAGCAGTATGCTTTTAAAAATTACAGAAACATGAAAGGTAGATACATACATATACCGTGTGTCTCTCAGAGATCTAATAATACTGAAACCATTTATATGTAGTACCTACGTTATTATGAACAACTGAAGATTGCTGTTGGTCCCATAATAAAAAATCAACGAAATAAATGAAACAAAAGAAACGTATAAAGTCTTGATCGAAGTATAAAGTACCTATAAACGTATCAATTTGATGTATCATTAACGTCTGAGAAGTTTTGCTAACAAAACTAAACTCTTCAGTGCATTTTTTACACGTAGGCTATTAATTCTATGTAGGTTATATAAAAAAGGTTATATGTGACCAAAATGGCAGTAATTCAATAACTGAGCAAAAATCAAATTGGAAAATGTGAAATTACTCATAAATTAAGCATTTAATGCGGTTGTTTTACTCTGCGCATATATTTATCATAGTTTATCGGATTTTTTGAGCTACTGTACCTAGTCTTAGCCCTTTTTGCAATATCACCTTTATATTCATTTATTTTTGTTACATTATTATTTTATTCAGTACTAATTTTGTTACGCATGTTGTGTTCACTTCTAGAAGGGCATATACATTTATGCATGTCGTTAAATTAATATTTTTTGTTTAATGTAAGTTTTAGTGTGTAAGCCCAGTTTTGTGAACCATTAATAAAAAAAAAAAAAAAAAGTTACATCTGAAAAACACCCATCAAAGTGGTATAATAGAAGTCCTTTGGACTAGCCGTCTAGTCTAGTCACGTGACGTACTCACCGCCCTCCGGCACGGGCAGTACTAACGTGACGCGCGCGGACTCCGTCACGTAACGTGACGTACTCACCAGCAAGAGATGCGTGTTCTTGTCCTGTCCGAGCGCGAACTTCTCGTATCTCTTGAGGAAGCCGAGCGCGTCCGCCGTGTGTCCGCCCTCCGGCACGGGCAGTACTAACGTGACGCGCGCGGACTCCGTCACGTAACGTGACGTACTCACCAGCAAGAGATGCGTGTTCTTGTCCTGTCCGAGCGCGACCTTCTCGTATCTCTTGAGGAAGCCGAGCGCGTCCGCCGTGTGTCCGCCCTCCGGCACGGGCAGTACTAACGTGACGCGCGCGGACTCCGTCACGTAACGCACCGGGACGAGCCGCGCCGAGCCCAGACCGCGCACCACCTGCAAGTTATACATCATGGATTATGAAATGGAATATACATTCTACGAAATAACATTCACATACCCTAAATCGTCTAATTAGTTAACCCTTTCACCGCCAACAACTTCTACAGAAGTACGAGGTTTCCGTGCCCTTAGTGCCACTACTTCTATATAAGTAATTCATTATATGTACTACTAACAACCCGCCCCGGCTTCGCACAGGTGCATTTTACATATTTATTTATTTAATAACTAAAACGGCACAGTAGGTACCACTTACATTAGTTACAACAATCAATATAACACAAATTATACAAATCAGAAAATTCTTTTAACAATATTAATATTACATAAAATCAAATAAACGTCAATTAATTACAAGGATACAATTAGGTGCAGTCATAATTAGAACTAAATTTATATACATAATTATATATACCTCATTCAAATTCTTCTTCCACTTCGGTCACCTTGCACGTCTTCTTCTCGCAGTAATTCAGACACGCAAACAGAATATCCTTCCATTCATCCGCAAACAGATCACAGTCGGGTGTCATGGTCAAAAGATTGTTGAAGGCATTCAGAACATGTGGAATGGGAGAAGTAGCACGTGCTTTAGTTCGGCAAGGCGGGACAGAAAACAACCGGGAACACTTGCGACGGGGACAGTTACCGAGATCGGGAACCTTAAAACGCGCTAGCTCATTTAATAGATTTGGTGCATCAACTTTGCCATGGAGGACCTTGGCCATCATCATCATTTGATTTTTTTCCCGCCGAACTTCCAGGGAGTTGTAACCCAAACAACCCAGAAGAAAACCGGTGGGATACATGTAAGGATAATAGCCATATATTTGTTTGTAAAGGAAGCGGATAAATGCTTTTTGCACCCTTTCTAGAAGAAGGGCGTAGAAATTTTCGTGTGGGTTCCACACGCACGAGCTTGCCTCAAGCTTACTTCGAACGAGGGCTTCAAAGATCAATCTGATGACATGAGTCCTCTTAAAGTCCTTGGCATTTCTCATCACAAACCCTAACCTTTTGTACGAGTCCCTAACTACGTTAGCGATGTGATCATTAAACGTCAGCTTTCTATCGAAGGTTACACCCAGATCCCTTAGAGGTGGATCTAGTGAGTTCATGAGCGTCTAATTTGTATTGAAACCCTATGGTTCGGTAACTACGAGTGAAAGACGTAACGCAGCACTTCGAAGGATTGAACTCCATTTTGTTAGAGATACTCCATTCGTAAATGGCATCAACGTCCTGCTGAAGTTTCCGACAATCTTCTATGGAGTTAATTTCCATGATGAGCTTTGAATCATCGGCATAAAGCAGACATTTAGCAGATTTGACGATGTCTGGAAGGTCATTAATCATCAGAACAAAAAGAAGAGGTCCAAAAATAGAGCCCTGACTCACGCCCGACCGTGTGTGATAAGGATCTGAGTCATACTTGCCCAGTCTAACAAACTGCTGGCGATCCCTTTGAAGATCAGCAATGAATTTAAGCAATCTGGGAGCGAATCCTATTTTACTCAACTTTTTCAGCAGTTCATCATTATTAACTCGGTCGAAAGCCTTCTTAAAATCAAAGTATAGAATATCAACCTGACTACTACGATCCAAACACCACCACCCTCTTGAATCACTCTATCTATTAAAAAAAACAGCATCAAAAACCGTTGCGTAGTATTAAAGATATAAGCATACATGGGGACAGACAGCGGGAAGCGACTTTGTTTTATACTATGTAGTGATAGTGATGAATCGTGGTTGTTAGTCTCGCTAAAAGTCGAGAACGGCTGGACCGATTCGGCTAATTTTGGACTTAAAATATCCGTGGAATGTATCACGTTATCATGGTGGTGTACAACTATACCCCGGAGTCAGTCAGGTGGGTTCAGTAGCGTTTGGTGAAGGTACCCGTTTTGAAAAAAAATAAATGAGTATCTTGCAACTGTGTACCTCCTAAAAGCTGAAAATTGGTGTAATATGGGAAATATGACAAATGATACTGTTCGGATCCGATCGCAGCACTCGGCGCATGACCTAGTTTCGCGGGAGCAGGCGGCCGCCGACCGCGCAGCTTTAGTATGGAATTCGACGTCAAGGTGAACGCACGCGCGGCTTCGGTCTCACTGCGACGGAATTTTGATAGAATTGGAGTGCAATTCAAGTCAGGCGAACGCACGGGCGTTTTTTTGGATCGGCGCGACTAGTTTGAAAATCATTTTGTGTTGTGAATCCTGGACGCGCTGGGGGTGTTTTGGAACTATCAGCATCCACGAGCATCAGCAAAAATCTCGAGTGCACTTGAGGTTCTCCACACACGGTTTAGGACTTTAACTGGCGTCCAGGTACAAGTTTGGTATATTAACTTCTAATTTAGACTCCGCGAATCGCGGACGATTGTTACGAACCCCTGAATCCAGCTATTTGGAAACAGGGTGCTCTGATTTCGTACAGATACCTCGATGGAGCGCAGCGTGGCGCCGCCGGTGGCACTGGTGAGCCGCACGAGGAGCCTGTACCGTAATGCCAGCGCCGGCTCCCACTGGCGCGCGCCCTCCACCAGCGACACCGAGGCCGCCGCGACCATGCTACCACCTCCTCCATCACCAACTGTTACCTCGATGGAGCGCAGCGTGGCGCCGCCGGTGGCACTGGTGAGCCGCACGAGGAGCCTGTACCGTAATGCCAGCGCCGGCTCCCACTGGCGCGCGCCCTCCACCAGCGACACCGAGGCCGCCTCGGGCCACTGCCGCCGCGACCACGCTACCACCTCCTCCATCACCAACTGAAATATTATTAGATGAATTTCTTGTAAAAATTTATGGAGATATAAGTGATCGTGTAATGTGTGACCCCGACATAGCATCACACTAACTTGCAGTGATCATTTGTGCGCAGAGTCAGGCGGCGTGTGAGCGTGGATGACGGGGAACAGCGTCTCCCACAGATGCGAGTATCAATTCTCTAAAGCTGATTGTAGTGTGACGCTCACCGTCGGCGCTCACCGTCGGCGCTCACCGTCGGCGCTCACAGCTGTTCATCAGCTGAGGCTCAGCGTGGCTCGTTACACTATCGTACTGACCGCCTTGCTGTACAGACGACGACCAAAATGCGGAGTGTATTAGTTATTGCTGCTTTGTACTATCTATCCTCAAAAAATAAAAACCGGCGACGCCGAAGACTCCATGCTTTCATCCATTGATTGAACGGAGAGCCGTTGCTGTCCGGGTAGCACAGCAAGGGGAGAAAACCATTTTATCCACTTTTAATGTCAGCTGTCATTGTCAATCCATACTTTATTTTCTCTTCGAGGGGATAAAATGGTGGAAAGACTATTTATCCCTTTGCCATACTTGCCGTTCCCGGGAGACTTTGTCTTGTTATACACTTTGAAGACCATAACTCGCCCTGTATCCACTTCGCGTTTTGCCATGACTGTACACGCTGATGACGTCGACACTAGATCGCTCACTGAAAGCAGAGGCGCTCGTGCTCGTGTCCGCGCCGACAGGTACGCGTACGGCCGCGCAGCTGTCGGCGCCGCCCGCCGAGCGCGCTGATACCTACGCCTCATTCAAAAACGCTTCCTAGTAGTTCATATATCTCGGCCATCAGCGCCGACGGCGTGCGACTAAAATCAGCCTTACGGCTGGCTCAGTATGCTCATGGCTGATTATAACAACCAACACCTTGTGTGGCCTTGTACACAATGAAAGTCTTTCAATATGCCTATTTGCAGAACTGTGATGTTGTCTCATTCTCCAACTGTACGTATGTGTGAGAGTTACGATAAGGAAAGTATCCGCAAAAGTTTCGACATCTTCAGTCTTGGTTCACTTCCCTCGATTAAAAACAAGCTAAGAAAAGTATTGTGATTTGGGGGGGAAAAAGGGAAAAATTTCATTTCTTTTTTTGTTCTAATACATTAAATTTAACGTTTATATTTGATTTGTAGTTGGTACTTTAGCTAGCATGGTAATAGTTTATTTAATTTTAATCAGTGTATAGTTTTTAGAGGCAGATTTTCGGAAAGACATTATGTATTTCATAAAGTATTTTATATTGAGTAAGCTGGGTCTATTCGTTAGACATGTACATATCGGAAGTTTTCTGTAATTATTTTATGTTATAAGATTGGTGTATAATGTTGTTTATCTACACTAATGTTGTAACATTCTACTTATGTTTCCAATACTTGACTTATAATGACTACTGTTATAGCGCAGACAACAAAACACTCAATTTAATCAATTTCACATGATGTTATAATATCCACATCGATATCGTAAAATCTCATTATAACATCGCGCGCTCGCTCCTGATTGGCCCTGCGCGCGCAGGTGCGCTCTCATGGCGTCCATTTTGAAATAAAAAAATGGCGGACTTCAATTTTTTGAAAAAGTCGTCATGGGTATCGTTTTCGAGGTTTTTGGGGGAGTAGATTTCGAAAATGGCGTCCATTTTGAAATTAAAGATGGCGGACTTCACTTTTTTGAAAAAGTCGTCATGGGTATCGTTTTCGAAGTTTTTGGGGGAGTAGATTTCGAAAATGGCGTCCATTTTGAAATTAAAGATGGCGGACATCATTTTTTTGAAAAAGTCGTCATGGGTATCGTTTTCGAGATTTTTGGTTAGATTTTAATGGCGCCAAGTTCACTGTGACAATACACGTACGCGTGAATTTAATGTTTCGCAAGATGTTTTTTTTTATTTTTATTAGTGAAGATAAAGTAGTGTATGCAACTGCATATAACACGGGTATTAAAACACGAGTGTGAGTTTATGAAACGAGCGCAGCGAGTTTCATAATAGTAACGAGTGTTTTAATATTTCATTATATGACAGTTGCATAAACTACTATTATAGACTTAATAAAAAAAAAACCCACAGTGACACTAACCTGCAGTGCCAACTTGTGAGCAGTATCGAGCGGCGCCACCGCCCTGATCTCGTCCGGCATGTAGGCGTGCGAGTCGTTGAACAGCGTCCAGCGCAGGTGCGAGAACCTGTTCTCGGGCGGCGGCGGCGCCAGGCCGGGGTCGCGGCGCAGGCCGCTCGGCCAGCTCGCGTTCCGGTAGCCGGGCGGGTGCCGCGCCGCGCTCCGCCACAGCTCGGCGCGCAGCCGCGCGGCGTCGGCCGCCCCCCGCTGCAGCGCCGCGCGCGCCGCGTACGCGTGCAGCGCGGCCAGCGCGCCCGCGCCGACGGGCCGCGCGGACACCGCCGCGGCCAGCGCGGGCCGGAGCGCGTCGCCGCCGTCCGCACGCTCCACCACCAACGAACTTGAACACATTACACCCATCATTATTATTTTATCTAATATTAAAAAAAATAAAGAAGAGTATTATTATGAAGTACTAGATTTTGCCCGCGGCTTCGCCCTCATGATATTTCGAGGCCCTACCTTACCACCCTTAACAAAGGTGGTTGAAAATAAAACAACGAAAAAATTCGATTTGACAATTGTTTGATTTGACAGTTCTTTTTTGAAATTTCTTGGAGCGCACGCTAGAATAGCTCGCAGATGGCAGAATTTTTCCTACTCGTTATTATATTGAACGGAATATAATTATAATTTATAGCCTATGTGTTATTGTGATGTATAAGTTTAATTTCAATCATTTCAGTAGTTTTTGCGTAAAAGAGTAACAAACATCCATCCATCCATTCATCCATCCATCCTTACAAACTTTCACGTTTATAATATTAGTAGAATTAAATATTCTTTTTTGCTCTTTGTCAGCCTGAAACACAGGTTTAACCTAATTCAGGCAAATGTGTGTGAGTCCTTTTTTAAATTATTTGGCTTTTTATATTGAATTACTAGCAGCGCCCCGCAGTTTTACCCGCGTTGTGCCCGTCTTTCTCTTGAATCACTCTATCCATTAAAAAAAACCGCATCAAAATCCGTTGCGTAGTTTTAAAGATTTAAGCATACAGCCAAACAAACGAAAATAGCGACTTTATTTTATACTATGTAAGGATGATATTGATATTTATGATTTTTATTTTTATGATGACTATTATAATTAGTACGTCAAATAAATCATTAAAAACATTAACCACGTAGTTTTTCTTTGGTAAATTAAACAAAAATTGACGAATATAGCCCGTTAAGTTCCGCGTGACGTCACGAGTGCGGTACAAATGTACAGAGTTTCGTGAGACGCGACGTTACGGCCGCCACTCCTAAACTTAGACAACGTTTATCTTTTCTATTTGTTATTTTATTGACAAAATAAATAATATGTGTCCAATGTTTTATAATGATCTGACTGAAGGACTAATTTTATTATAATAATGATTTTTTACACAGTACACCTATTAATACATCTTTTGATTATAATTATTTTAGTTTATGTTCTGTTTTCGTCTATCCATCAAACATAATCCTCTATTGAACATAAGTTTCCCGTACAGATCTCCAACAAAACCCGTCTGTAACGACTTGCACCCAACGTGAACTTGCGTCTCAATGAAGATTCATTAACATTTCGATTCATCATTTATTAATATAGAGTCGTGGTGGTCTAGTGGTAGTGACAATTAGCCTTACAATCTTGAGGTCGTGGGTTCAAATCCCGGTCTGTGAACCTCCTTATTCCTGATTCGATGTTTAAACCGTCGACTACACGAAAACGTGACAAACTATATCGGTGATCTAGCTAAGTGACCCCGCTCACCTGTAGGAGTCGCCCGGCTTACCTGTGGCAGTCGGCCGGCTCACCTGTAGGAGTCGCCCGGCTCACCTGTACTAGTCACCCGGCTCACCTGTAGGAGTCTCCCTGCGCCGAGGCAGTGCAGGGCACGTGCGCGGCGTGTAACACACATCGCCCCAAGTTCTCGTGATGGTGCGGCGAGTAGGAGTTCCGCACGCACCACTCGAGCTCGGCGTGGACCGCGCGCAGCACGGAGTTGGAGATGAGGACGCCGGCCTCCAGCGAGCAGTACTGCGACTCCTCGCCCGCCGGCTCGCCCATGTAGATGTCCTGGACACAGACACACTCAGTCAGCGCTTTTACACAACATACCTATTACATTTGTATTTGTTTATTCCTTAGAACAGTCATCTTACTTAACTAGTTTCTTGTACATGAGCCTTTATGATTGCCTGGTAACAAAGAACACTGTAAGTGACAACTCATTGGTTTGATAGTGAAGTAAAATGTTGAAAACATTCCGCTTGGTTAGGATAGTAGATATAGATCATATTAGTTTTACCCGCGGCTTCGCCCGCATGATATTTTGATTTTTGTGCTATCCCATGGGAACCCTTTATTTATCCGGGATAAAGATAAAGACCGGGATAATGACTATATCACTGTCCGTCTTTCAAACCCGAGGCCCTACCTTATCATCCTTTCTAAAAGAGGTGGAAAATAAAACTATTTGACGGTTGATCGATTCTACAGTTGTTTTTTTTTTACATTTCTTGAAGCGCACTCTAGAATAGCTCGCAGATAACAGAATTTTTCCTTCTTATTTAACACTTATTGTTATAATATGGAAATTTTACGCAATATCATTATAATTTATAGCATTATAGCCTATGTGTTATTCTGATATATAAGCTATATTATTGCAAAGTTTCATCTCAATCCGTTCAGTAGTTTTTGCGTGAAAGAGTAACAAACATCCATCCATCCTTACAAATTTTCGCGTTTATAATATTAGTAGGATTAAAGTAGATCACCAGTTTATTCATCACCGTTAAGCCATGTCAGAGACTTACAGACAGCCTAAAAACTCTGACACCAGGGCTAGCCACCCGGCCTATACGAACATACTTACTAGTTCATTTTTACACTCTACACTGGGCTCACTTAACTTAAGTGGATACTAAGACACCATTTATGTCTGTAGGAGACTAGTATCAACATATAGGTATGTATCACCCCTACGTTGTGCCGACGGCCTGAGCCCTTAGTCCAGGTTTTGCGTAGTTTATTTAAACTTTTGCGTTCGCGTGTGGCTCCATACATTTTGGTTAGTTCTCCCTCATTCCGTCAGGGGCGCTGTACAAAAATGTGTAGAGCCATACGGTAGTTTCAATTTAGGTGTAGTTTCAATTTAGGTGTGTGTACAGCCAGAATGTGGAACGCTTTGCCTGGGTTTGTCTTTCCGCTAAAGTACAATGTGGGCGTCTTCAAATCCCCAGTAAATAGGTATCTTCTAGGTAAGCGTGCTACAACCTAGACCGCTTATCTGCTTAACAACAGGCAGTATGTGGTCAAACGTAAACCTATTCAGAATAAAAAAAAAAAAAAAAAAAAAAGACCTGGACTAACCCCTCTGGCTGGCAGTTATGCCATCAGGCCCGATGATACCAAAGGATTGTGCCGACGACATACCCACGCGTCAAGTTCATGTCAGCTGTGCCGCCGACATAGTAACTGTGTAGGAACCTTAGAGATGAAAAATTGCCTGATCGGTCCTGACAGGCCTTTATGGATAAGCCTACCTTTATACTAATAAAGGCTAGTACAGCCCCGTACCTGACTGACGCTGAGCCTCGACACCAGCTCCGACAGCCGCCTGGCGTTGACGAAGGCCTGGTCGGTGATGAGGAAGAAGAAGTCGTACTCCTCCAGGTAGTTGTCGGCGAGGTACTTCAGCGCGTGGAACGGCTTCAGCATCTCGCGCGTGTCCGTGAACCCTGCAACGTCAGTGATAACCATGAGGGCGAGGGTTCCACGGCAATGTCTTTAAAACTGCTGCCATTGTGGGGAGCTAGTACAAAAAAATCGGCCAAGTCGGACTCGCGCACGGAGGGTTCCGTACTGTATGGGAGCCCCCCTTAAATATTTATTTTATTTTAATTTTATAATTTATTATTGAAGTGAATAAACAACTTAATATTCTGTGAATATTTCAAGCATCTACCTGTTCCTATTATTAAAATAGAACGAAAAACGGCAAAAAAAAATCAATATTATAATTTAATTAATTAAATTAATAATTAAGGGGGCCTCCCCCTAATTTATTAATTTTATTCTGTTTTTGTTATAGCGGCAACAGAAATACATCATTTGTGAAAATTTCAGCTTTCTAGCTATAACAGTTCATGAGATACAGCCTGGAGACAGACAGACGGACAGCAGAGTCTTAGTAATAAGGTCCCGTTTTTTCTTTTGGGTATAGAACCCCGAAAATGCTGCATTACACGTCAGCATTATCATCCCCATCTTATGTATTTCATCCGAGCTACTGGAGCAGTTATGCCAACAGTCCAGAGCCACTCTGGGCAGTGTGTTTATAATCATATTTTTGATGTATACATATGTGTAAATAATGTTTTTTTTTTAAATTGTGGTTGTAAATAAAGAGTTTTGTCTGTCTGTCTGTCTGTGTTAGCTCAGGTAGATGTAGGAATGGGGAAATGTATAAAACACCACATGTTGCGGGACATCTGTGCAGGACTTATCACCCCCACATTAGGCCCAACTTTTAAGGCGCCATCGTAATTTTAATAGCAATTTACAATGTTCCTGTTCTTTTTCACTAAATTCGTTTGATAGAGAGAACAATAATTAAAGTTGCTATTACACCTTTAAAATTGTACCTATTGAATAATAGTCCGGGAGGTAAGAGCAAAAAATGCAACTACTTTCTAAAAGCTGTCAGTTCTTATCTATCCGTACACCAATTTACAGCTTTTAAATTTAGTCAGAAGATACTCATTTATTATTTAAAAATTTAAACAGGTATCCACATCACACACTGAGCTTCCCAGCTGACTGAATCCGGGGTATTGTTGTACACCACCATGACAACGTAATACCAAAAATTCAGCTTTTATAAAGTAGTTGCATTACTTGCGCTTACCTCCCGGGCTATAAGTTTAACCAGCCAATAGGCCAGTAAGGGTAAATGAAGGCTCGAGTCGTACCGACGACGTTGGCGAGGCCCGGCATGGCGCTCACAGCGCTGGCGGTGATGAAGAACTTGAGCGCCGGCTGGAGGCGCGCCAGCGTGCGGTTGAGCGCGGGCACCTGCAGCTGCAGCGCCGCCTCCGAGCTCAGCACGCCCGTCAGCAGCGACCCTACACACACAACATTACATTCATCAATAACGCTTCACATTTATGGTCCCCTAGTAACATTTAGTTAGCACATGTAACACTAGGTGACTTGATGTTGTGATAGTGTATTTTGATATTTTTGATGTGATAACATCTGATACTTAAATCAATGAACCCTGGCTGCATGCATGAAAAAATCGGCCAAGTACGAGACAGACTCGCGCACGAAGGGTTCCGTACTGTATGAATCGAGCGAAAAACCATTAAAATGCAGGTTTGTTGTATTGGAGACCCCCTTAAATAAGTATTTATTTCAGTTTTTAGTATTTGTTGTTATAGCAGCAACAGAAATACATCATCTGTGAAAATTTTAACCTTCTAGTTATCACGGTTCATGAGATACAACCTGGTGACAGACAGTCAGACGAATGGATAGCAGAGTCTTAGTAATAGGGTCTCGTTTTTACCCTTTGGGTACGGAATCCTAAAAAGCCCCATTCTACCGGAGTCAAGCATGCAAGTGAGAGGATGAAACAAGCAATAGAGAGGCTCAATCGTTCGGCTTGTTTCAGTTGTTGATTCAACAATGTTTTTAAATGATGTTATCATGTAAAATTATCGCTCTTAAACCAAATTTACAGCAATCACTGAAGAGAAGCAAGAGTTGGTAGTCCTTCTATAAATGTGTGACTAAATGTGTGAAATTGATGGAATTTACAAACCCTGGCCCCTGCATTGAATACAGAAATGCTGCCAATTGCACTAGGAGGGTTGTCAATGGTTTATTTATTTCATAGGAAAGTTCTGGTCCCAAAATATCTAAAATCCATAAACCCTAGTAAATATTGTATATACTTTCAGAATTACCTTAATATAATATGTAAAAAAGGAAGGAAAAAAAAATAGTCTAGCCATTGACACGAAACGAATGAATGAATAGGAAAGTTAGCAGATATTCATTATTATTTTGTTCAGAAAACTTGTTGACTTAGGTTCTTATGGATTTCGGATTTGAGAATGCTTTTAAAAGATTATAATTATGATTTGTAAGAAGTTACAAGAGTCATTTACATTATCATGTAAATTTAAAATGTATCAATGAAACTTTACTTCCTAGTCCATATTAATTGATTTCCATGTCATAACACAATAAGATAAGAGTACCTAATTTAACCAGTTTACCTACATAACCCTGCCTGAAAAACTTGCTATTTTTATCTGAAGTAGAGATATATGCAACTTATATTGTAAGATCCAGTTTTTAACAGCACTGAGTCATTTTTCTTCAGTTTTTTGTAACACTGGCAAAATTCGTTTGCTAAGCTACCTTTATACTACTAGAACTTGGGAGTTGAAAGTAAAGCTTTGTTATTACTTTCTATTGCCGAGATGGTTTACAAAAAAATAAATTATATTATCCTTAAATTGTATTAGCTCTGACCGTAATTCCACACTGGAGGAATATTACAGAATTATGGTTGTATTTTTGTTGATTTATTATACATACATGAATTAAACATCATGCCAGTTGTGATGTTAGCTAAAAGCTGCAGATACCCCAATCCTGACTGAAGCTTAGTTAAAAGCTATGCGAAGATACCCAATCTTCGTAACCATTGTTTGTAACTAATATCACAGCCGTCAAGATATAATTCTGCCTGTACCTAAGCTTGAAAGCTTTTAAGCTTTTTTTTGCTTGCTTTAAGCTTGTTGTCAGATATCTACAGCACCATAAAGATAAGATGTATAAAAAGAATCAAGTAAATGTGCTGGATAACAACATCTGCTGGACAGATGTGATGTATACCTTTCATGTCGAGATCAGTGCTAGTACAGAGCTAGGGATAGCAAAATCTACTTGATAGATGTTTAAATGTGTAGGATGAGTACCTCTCATGCCCAGCTCAGTGCTGTAGTAGCGCGGGCGCTGCAGCGCGCGGCCCGGTGGCGCTCCGCCCGCGCCCAGCGGCTTGTCCTCGCGCCGCGGCTCGAACTCGTCCGGCCCCACGGGCTCGGCCGCCACCGCGACCGCCGCCGCGCACGGCGCCGCCTCCTCCTCCAGCGGCACCAGCGCCAGCGACACGCACAGCCCCAGCGCCATGCCCACCACGAAGTACGAGTTGTGCTTCACCTGCGACATCACCAGCCGCGACCACATCTTCCTACCAAACACAAACACTACACTTCAACTTGTGATCCCGCCGTCATGGGACCTAACGACGTGTCTCGCTCGACGTTACCGATTTTTATTGTGATAACTTTATCTCAACTTGTTAAGATCTCAATCGCGCCGATTTAACAACTCTGAAATGTTATGTACACGGTAACATGAGAATTCACTTAATTTAATTTATCAATTTCCAATAATTCCACGAGGAAATCTAAACATCTAAAATTCTAAACAGTATTCATGCTGCGTTAGAACGAGATAAACTTATGTAAACTGAGAATGTAAGAAAGAGAAAACACATTTTTGATTCGCAACGTCATTTGACAAGTTGTTCTTCTTTTATATTTTGGCGTCGCATTATTGTGCATTTGCCAGTGTCATGTATTTAGTTTTATTTTTCAGTGATTTCCTTTTTCTCGAAGCGACAAAAAATATAATAAATACTTTGCCGAAGCATTGTTGGTGTTTGTTCGCTCACTATTTATTTCTAATTAACAGACGTGGTGGCAAAGACCTCGTAGTGGCTTCTTCTCTGTCTACGACATGATACTAACCTTAGAGTATTCATAACTAGTTATGTATAGGTACTCTAAGATACTAACTCTTCCAAGACGTCAGTCTACGTAGAAACTCTAGCAAACGTTTTTGTAACAAGATTCTAAAATCGTACTAAAAAGAAAATGGCGCTAACGTTAATTACGTCGCGATTACAATATGCACAGAATAATAGAAATATACACAGCGGAATATAATCAAATTTTTTAACCGACTTCCAAAAAGGAGGAGGTTCGTCTGTTTGTATTTTTATTGTGTATGTTCATTGATAATTGCGCCAATTGTGATCGAATCGAAAAATTATTTTTTAGTTCGAAAAGGTATACTCCCGAGGTGGTCCCATTTAAATTTTACAGAAATCGGCTGAGCCGTTTTTGAAAAAACCAGCAAAAATGTAAGCAATTCGAGCGAAATATCCGAATTTTGTACACGATGCACAACGATTGTGAACCGAATTGAAAATATCTTTTTTGGTTCGAAAGGGTATACTCCCGAGATGGTTCCATATTTTAAGTTTTACAGAAATCGGCTGAGCCGTTTTTGAAAAATCAACAATAATGTAAACAATTTTAGTTTTTTTTTTTTTTTTAAATTATTCGCCCACTTTTGGGCAGGCTAAAGCCTTTAAGGCCATACCGCCTAGTCTTACGTATTCTTTGATTCTATATTTTCTTTGACTTTTCTTCTTCTTAGTAAAGCTGTGGTGAGTTTACTAGAAGCTTCGATGGAGTTTTGAAGACAACACGAAAAGACATGTTTTACCACATTCTACTACTTGCCTACACTCATGCTCGTATTTCAGCTATTAATAAATGAAATACCACAACTTTTGCACTATTAATACTGATAGAAACACAAGTTTTAGAAAATAATTCAATGCGGCGACATGATTTTCTCGCGTTCCCGCCAAAACTCGTAAACAATTTTAGTGAAATATTTGATTTTTGAACACGATGGAAGGCGGTTTTGCAAATTTTTGCGAAAAATAATTATTTGAAGTAACAATTTTTAACCGGCTGTAATTAGGTACATAATTAGTAGGTACCGACTAATTATGTAATTTCAGCCGGTTAAAGGTTTTTAGTGTTAATAATAAGTAAATAAAGTATAAAGCTTGATTGAGTTGATTGATAGATATCTCATTTTTTTTCTAAAAGTATTTTTTTTACTGTATGTCCATATTATGGGTTCGACTTTCAAATCTTTTCTTTACTTACCTATAGGTAGGTAATAATAATAATTACATACTTAGTGGTGGAGCGCCTTAACATCTTTTATTTAATAATTCCGCATTTCTTTAATCTTTTCTTTTTCTGCATTCTGGTGTCTTATTTTTTTTGTCTATTTTAAACGAAGTCTAAGGAAGGTGCAACTGAAACGCTCGGATAATCTGTCAAAGTTCTGTTGAAGTCCCTGAGTTCTCCGAGAGATGGCGCTAGTCGTCTCGAACCGCGATGCCCTCGACCGCTATTATTGGTCAGAAATGACGTGATATTCATCGCATGACGCATCACCGCCGTGACTTTTTGAATGGCAGAATAGTTTTGTATTCTCTTTGGGCAGAATATAATTCAGTCAGCGTACTTATATCCGCCGCAAGTTTACTTTTATCCGCCAAACGAAAAACTTATATCTTTGAAGTTCATTTCGAGAACTTTTTATTGTGTGCAGTGCAGTTTTTGGACAATCATATTTCGCCTCGATTTTAGTGGACGATACCAGCAGGCGCCGTGCATCAGTGGCAGACGACTCTTCTGCAGCAGGTCTCGATTACGAGGTGATGAAGGGGGTCATTTGCAGGTTAGTCTCAGTTTAGTTCCTGCATATATGTTGACACCAAATTCTTTATTTTGTGTAAGATCTTCCCGCCCTTTCTTATTTTTAATTTATCTTTGTCGTGAGCAATCACACCCAGGAGTTGGCTATTTACACGCCAATCTACTAAGTATAAAACAAAGTCGCTTCCCGCTGTCTGTCTGTCGCTTAACATAAATTTTGCTAAATTCATCAACAAATGAAATAAATAGCCGTCATTTCAAAAATCTGTAACCCAAACCCAGTTAAGTCTTATTTTTCGATGTCACAAAACTATAAAAATCGGGACGCAATCACGTGCCCACCTATTTCATCGGCGTCATGGCCTGGATTGATGCCTAAGTGGGGGGGAGGGGGACCACCTCGGGAGTATACCCTTGTGAACTAAAAGGATATTTTTTGATTCAGTTCACAGTTCACATAGAACCTCCTCCTTTTTGGAAGTCGGTTAAAAAACTATACGTTACCTATAATGGAATATCAAACGAGATATTGAATAGAAGAATGAAGTATATCAGTTTTTATGATGATGATATTTTTTTCGATTGTATGTTTTGATGTTTGTAAAGTTCTCAAATGGAAACCACGTACCTACCGGCAAGCGCAGCGTAGGACGTCCACCGGCTCGTTGAACCATTGATAAAAGCCAATGGATGCAAGCTGTATCCAACCGGGATTTTTGAAAATCCATAGGGGAGGCCCATGTCCAGCAGTGGACATCCTACTGCTAATATATCATACGTCCACCAAGTCGGTCAACGTCCACCGTACTGTGTGCCCTGCCTATTGCTATTCCACCTTTTTAATAGTAATCCTAGATAGGGGAGAAGAGGCGGGTTGGTTATAAAATAATATTCATGAATTCTACTGGTTTTCCAAAAAGTACTATAAATCTACCACACTACCAAATTTACATCGAAAATCTACTATGATAGTCTACTTCACTCTGGCAAGAAAACATCGCGCGATGTTTAGCGCGCCAATCTTCGCTGCAGGTGTGGCCAGAAACTTCGTCTGCGCCCGACGACGATGTACATCGCGCGAAGCTTCCGGCGAAGCTTCGCGCGCAGATCTGGCCACGCCAATAGAGTGCGAAAAGGCGAAACAAGACACAAGGAATGAGTGCAACAGAGACACATCTTTCTCGGTTTCTTCTTATTATGTTGAAGTGTACGGAAATTGCCGCTGTACGGTACAACACTCCGTTCCCCTAAGTCCAAATTCACGATGAAGTTTTTAGCCGCACGCAAGGAGTTATAGTACACTACATTCACCCCACCTTTATAAAAAATCATGTAGCAACATTGCTGTCGCAAACTTAGTCATTTAAATACGAGTATGAAGGAGTTCGTCTCTCTCTAGATGAACGATGAGATTCAGCCGGGCTAGTATGCGCGCCACGAATTATTTCGTTCGTAGTGTCAAAACGAGACAGCGTTATGGCAAAGTATATATCTGTCACTTTTTCACACATCGAAATGAGTTCTTTTCGTGCCGTTTCGTGGTCGCACTTGTGATGGCTCAGGTGCAGATGTACTCGGGACCGCTGGCTCAACCTCACTTTCTATTGATTCTTCGATAGCGTCTTCAAAATGGTCTTCATCAGGCAGTAGAGCTAAATGTCTCCACTTTATTTTGCAATCGTATGTGTGAATACAACGGATTTGCTTCAATCAACTCTGCTTCTACTAAAGGATCAAACTTAGATGTTTTCACGTGCTTTTTAGGGTTCCGTACCCAAAGTACGTAAAAACGGGACCCTATTACTAAGAATTCGCTGTCCGTCTGTCTGTCTGTCTGTCATGAACCGCTATAGATAATAAAGCTGAAATTTTCACTGATGACGTATTTCTGTTGCCGCTATAACAACAATAATACTAAAATAGATTAAAAATAATATTTAAGGGGGCTCCCATACAAAAAATCTAAATTTTTAGCAGTTTTTCTCTCGGGAACAGGTAGATGCTTGAAATATTCACAAACTATTTAGCTGCATACCTACTTTAATAACAAATTATCAAATTAAAATAAAATAAATATTTAAGGGGGCTCCCATACAGTAGGTACGGAACCCTTCATGCGCGAGTATGCCGACTTGTACTTGGCAGATTTATTTAGTAACGACGAAGACAGAACAGACATGCGCGACAGACGAACGTCGCGCATGGTGAAACATTCTCTCACGTGGAGTCGAATTTGAGCTAGTGCACAAAAGGGAACGGATACAATGGAGTGCTAAAGGCAGAACTTGATCCCATTGAGTAACTTCCATGTGTTTTGATCATCCTCAGACCTTTGAAGGTCTAAAGATAATCCAAATGCTGAAGCCCACTGTCAGTTGGCAGCGTGCCCAGCATGCTGGCTGCATTGCCACGCTGAATGGCAAATGCTCATGGGTTGAGCCAAATAAACACCAGCATTTTGGTCACGCGTCGCGTCCACCAGACGCTCAGAAATACTTTTGAAAATGATATGATAATAATAATTGTATTGTCTTCCACAAGGTTCCATTCAGACGCTCAACTTGACCGTTGCATTGTGGGTTGTAAGTACGGCGTTGTTCTACTACATGCTATGCGTAATGGCACCAAAAACTAAATAAAAAAATATTATCGATTTTTTCGTACCTACCACACGATACGGAACCCTTCGTGCGTGAGTGCGACTCGCACTTGGCTGATTATTTTTATTAGATAACACGCATAACTTTTTACAGAGTTGTCCGATTTTAAAATGTTTTTTTATTGAAGTATAAATAATAATTATTGTCTGTTGTTACGGAAAACTTCTGGAAAACACTAAAAGAAAATGGAATAGAATACCTATAGCTAAATTAGGCAACATTATGACGGAAAATTTTGAAAAATCGCATGTGACATGAAATTGAAAACATTGAAAACTGATACCGTAACCACGAATTCGTGTAAAATATGTATTTATTACATAATGGAAATTGGACACACATAATTATTATTTTACGTAATATTAGATAAGTTAGCGAGAAATTTATGTACAACATTTAAATTAGACAAAAGGCATAATAATAAATTGTGTAGTTAATTTGTCATACTTCATGCTTTAGAATGAATCAATTAAGCGTTAATAATTAAACTTTGCTATGACTTCGTTATACTTAGGTACATAATGTAGCTACATACATTTTTGCCACGACTTTGCTTTTTAAATTCAATTAAAATAAATGTATTGCCTACAATACTTATATAGGTAAATAGCCTACCTAAATAAGTAGGTAAATAGATTATTATATAGGTACCTAGTATACCTCTTCATAACTTTAAAAAATAATTATAACAACAACAATACCTTTATTGTACTTACACCAAAATAAATAATACATATAAATAGGTACATTAAAGTAGCTACCTATTTAGGCAATATGCTGACTGGGATTAAAATATTTCGAATAGATTATTATTCAAGTTATAAATTATAATTTTCTTTTACTTTACGATGAAGTCGAAAATATTTGCTATAGTATAAATACTATAAATACCTAGGTACATCACTAGTAAGTAAGTTCGTATAGGCCGGGTGGCTAGCCCTAGTGTCAGAGTTTTTAGGCCGCCTGAAGGCCTCTGACATGGCTAAGCGGTTAAAACAACCGGGGCCTACAATTTAACGTGTCATCCGAGCCACGGTAGCGCTCAGTTAGAAAATGCCACCCGCGGTCACCCATCCAAATACTGACCGTGCGGAACGTTGCTTAATTTACATCACTACATAGTATAAAACAAAGTCGCTTTCTCTGTCCCTATTTATAATACAAACATATAAGGCCTTGTGTGAATGCATTATCAGACACTGCATCTGTGCATGGCGCACAGCAGCCAAGACGCACCTCATACATGCAGAGCGTGCACAGCGTGCGATTCTGAAAGTGCTTCTACACCTACCTTATAGATACCCTACTGCAGATGTGTATGTTAAGGCTGGTGTTCTCAGTGTTAGGAAGTTACTCATATACGAGTGTTTGATTAGATATCACAGAGATGCAATACAGAAATTGCCTCTTTTACAAAACAAGAGACGTGAGCTCTTTTCTACTACACGATCTAAAACAAGATTTTCCCAGAAAAAGTATACCAATACAGCTGCGCGTCTATATACTAAGTTGAATAAGGATTGTCACACAAAACAATACAGTAATAAATAGGGAATTTAAAAAAGTAATACTAGAGTGGCTAAATAAGTTCGATTACCAAAGTACTGAAGTTTTGCTTGAAAGTTTGTACATCTGATTTATATAGCAAATATAGTATTTACCTTTAACACTTTGCGTAAAAAAGTAAATTATATTGTAAATGTAATAAACAATAATAACATTAAGTAATTTATAACGATACATATATCTCATCAGTCCTCAAAGTGCGCACGTTGTGTATTACCAGGGCCAGTCGTCGTTTGAATACTTTGGAGTGACAACCGTGCATCGCCCAGTGATTCTTAGCACCCCCTGCCCCGCCGTTACCAAGGCCACTGTCATAACCCGGACTAGCGGAGCTGCTGGGGACTGGGGCCTGGTCTTAATTGTACTAATCATAGGGGGTACTTGCCCAATAATCGCCTCGCTGGGCAAGCGTGGTGGCGATCGCAGAGACGTAGCTTTGCGACAGGGATGCTGCTGCCTACAAAGAAAACGGCCCAGATCTTTGACAATCAGCGCGTATTTAATATGTCAAACCTGTCAAAATTTATATGGACAGGCACTATAAATATGGACCATATTTTTTAGGCCGTTTTGCTCAGCTAATTCGATATCTAGACAGATACACAATCAAATATTTCAAGCATCTACTTGTCTCCGTTATTAATATCAAACGAAAAACATTGAGGTTTTTTTGTGTGAAATGTTTTTAGTATTTGTTATTATACTCGTAGCGGCAACAGAAATACTTCATCTGTGAAAATGTCAATGTTCTAGCTATCACGGTTCATGAGATGCAGCGTGGTGACAGACAGACGGACGGACAGCGGAGTATTAGTAATAAGATAACTTAATTGTTATTAATGGAACCTAATACTTATTACAAAAAATATTGCATAATATTGATTCATTAATATACTCGTCCGGTTTAACATTTTTTTTTCACATTTTACTAATATTATTATTTATTAGATACACAAATGCAGTGTCATTAAAAAAAACACAAAATAATATTGAATTCATTGACAAAGTTTACATAATGTTAATATATAAAATCAAATAATTACTAAGTACAAATCGCAGGCTGTAAAGAGGCTTACAATTTTAAATAAAAATCATTATTTTAAAATTAGGCAATAATTAATCAATCAATGTAAAAAATTAGGGTCCTGTTTTTGCCTTTTGGCTGCGCTGCGGAACCCTAAAAAATGACTGAGCCAATAATGATAATTAATAATTTCCCTGTTCGATAATAGATAATTGAGGCACACGATGGTACTCGTATTACCAGAAGAACGATAAGACCCACCATATTTGAGATACAGGTGATGTGCCGTTTTACCCGTTATGGCATTTTGTACGTACCTCCCCTACATGTTATAATTTTGTTTAGAAAGCAACGAGTTTACGAGCAATACATTGAATAATACCAGGCCCATAAGTATCTACAATTCTACGTCATAAAAATAAGACTCATACGCACTAGTTTTTGGCAGAGTACGTGTAAAGTGTAGTAGGTACCTAAGTATTAGGTATAATGTTTTCCTCTGCGGCGTGCGGTATAAGGCGGCGAGCTGACTTGAGCCTTCTCAGTCATCTGCGGCGTCTCAGGCCACCATCGCGTGAACATACGTAATAACCTCGAACGCAATAAATCACGCATCCGTCGATCGTCGCCAAAAAACTGACGATTCGGGCCCGCGCTCGTGCTTTCCGGGATTATAAGGAAACCTATTAATTTGTGTCAATGACCATCTCGATGAAGATTTTATAGATAGCTCTTTCGTGTTGTGGCTTGCAAGTAATGTGCTTATTGATGTTGACAAAAGTTTTAGACTGTATGTTGTGGAACGGAAGTAAATAGTATAGATAGAGATTAGAAATTGCCCGAGATTCCTGGAGGAGCTGAACTTTGGAAACTGGAGGCTCTAAGCTGGAAAACCGGAAAAGGCATAGAGTAACCGTGATTCGGATACGGAGATAGAGATCAATAGATTGTTATTGGAAAATGCGAGTAGTGTTTGAACTTTGAAAGCACATTATAAGGTAAATGGGATTGTAAGGACATTATACTTGTAAATAGGATTCGAATCACGATTTCTGAAAAGGGGGGGAAAATCTAAAGACGTGCGACTGAAATTTACCGAAGGGAATTTAATGAGATCTGTTAGTAATAAGGGATGGGATAAAAATGGCTCTGCTGGAAAATTTCGGAAGTAAAACTTAAACGTAAATAATTGTTAAAAAACTGTAGAGAGTTCGAACTTTAAATAATAGTTATTGGAAAGTGAAGTCCGGCATTTATTTGTCTGTAGCCTGAAAACGGAAGACCATAATCATTGCGTAAAAGAGCTTGAAGAAATGTTAGAGAAAAGGGCGAAGGAACTCAAATGAATGTTGAAAAACAAAAATCGAAAAGTAAGAATTGCCAGCTGTAACGCACAGGCAAATAAAAAAAGAGCAGACAGGTTTAAAGTACATAATATATACACGGACTACAGGAGTAGAAGAGGTAGAAGAAAGAACAGTGCAAGCAGTGGAGGACTTGCTACAGTTTGGGTGTAAAGCAGTTCAACCATGACCGTGGAGCCGGCGGCCGCGCCGCGGGTCAAGGGCTACGTCATACAGTTCCTGGTGCTTCTCTCAAGTGAGTATTTGGGGTTGATTTGGGAACTAATCCACTTACACGATGTAAGTACATACCTACTTATGTTGATGTGATGCTTATTAACCGACGAAACGGAGGAGGTTTACAAGTTGACGCGTTCTAAGTTGTATTTTTTTTTATGTTTAACCACGCATAACTTTTTAGAGAATGGTCCGATTTTGATTTTTTTTTTGTTTGGTAGATCACACTTCAAAGATGGTCCCATTTAAATTTTATAGAAATCGGCTGAGCCATTTTTGATAAATCGGCACTTATGTGAAAATATCTACATCAATCCGTGTGAACTATTAGAATTCTGTAGATACACGGTTGAAGTCGGTCATGCCATTTTTTGGGAAAAATAAATAGTTTCCCCAATCAAATCATTTTAACTAGATCCGGTAATACCTGTATTATTACTAGGGTTTGGATCCCGGGACGTCTCGTGTCTCGAATTCCCGGGACTTCTCGTAATTTTTGTTGTCTTGAGTCCCGGGACTATCGGCTCGAGAGTCAAAATTGTCGAATTTTTTAAGTAGTCATTTTTTTATTTGTTAGGTACTAATTAGTTAAATATGAAAAATTGAAATTTCCGCAGTTCTTAAGTAAAACAGCATTTATGGAATTATGCTAAATTTTTGTGCCAGCTGATATTGAGTGCCTTTTTTATTAGTAATACCAATTACTAATAAAAAAGGGCAACAAAGAATGTGTCCTATATAAATGTGTTTTTTTAGAAAATTCGACAATTTCGTCGTACGCTTTCTTTCTTAGATTGCGGTTTCTGTAGAGTAGGTAGCTTATTTTTGATAAACATGGGTGTTCACGATATAGGTACAAGGTGTATCCAGAACAGCTGCAGCCGTATTGTGTACGCGTTCTGGCGTTCGGTTTAAATTTTGTCCTGCTTGCGCCAGTTGCCCGCACCACGGCAGCAAGCGAGAGAAAAGCGAAGCCGAACGCCAGAATGCATAGACAATACGTGGGCTGGTGTGCTAAACCGAAATGAAGTGATTCAGACCATAATTACCAACAGCTTTTACAATGGGGACAATCCGGAATTCGAGAAAAAACTGAGCTATTTCAAACATTTTGTCGATTCAGAGTTGTAATTTTGTGTGGGACCGCTGATACTCAAAAAAAAAGCAAAGTATTATTCAGTCGCAGTCCCGGGAATTCCCGGGACTTTGGTTGCAGGCTGTATCGTTTCCTGGGACTCTAAAACTGTCGGAAATTCCTAAACCCTAATTATTACTCATGTTTATTTTTGTATATTTTTAAAAAGGAGTCCTCGAGAGACCAATAAATTTATTATGGTTTGTAGGGGAAACAATGGTGTTACTGCACACCTCGAGTGATTTCCCAATAGAAAAAGTCGAATATTTAGGTGATTTCAACGATTTCAAATTTTATCGCGCCAGATATTAACATTTTTCAGTATATTGATAACGTTTTATTACAGGTCATTAAAAATTATAATCAATGTTACATAGGTAATCACTAATCTGTAATACCTACGTGTATTCTTACTGTGCTTTTTACATTTATAAAAAGACACTCAACTGATATTACTATAAAACTACTAGGTAAATATACCTAGATGTTTTAAAAATAAACTGACTTCATTCTGAATAAAAAATAGGGTCATAGTGAATTTTTACTAAACAGGTGCACGCCTCTTCGAAAAATGTAAGTTTCTTATGATTTATATGATAAGAAGAACTTTTTTTGTTTTCAATTGTATAATTACTATTAAAACAGCATATCGATAAATCTTAATGTTTTATCTAACAAATCGCATTCACAATAACTTAGCTCGTTGTTTGTTTTCAGGTGGTGGACAATAAGCCTAAATAATAAAGATTTTAGTTATTGCTATGTTGATGTTGTAGTGATTGCCATATAACAATAGCTAGTTACTAGCCGGACAATCATTGTTTTTCAGCTGTTTTTATTCATTTTTAGGGTTCCGTACCCAAAGTGTAAAAACGGGACCCTATTACTAAGACTCCGCTGTCTGTTTCCAAGCTGTATCTCATGGACCGTTACAGCTAGAAAGCTGAAATTTTCACAGCTGATGTATTTTTGTAGCCGCTATAACAACAAATACTAAAAGTAGAAAAAAATAATATTTTAGGGGGGCTCCCATACAACAAACCTGAATTTTTAGCCTTTTTTCACTCGATATTAATAATGGTAACAGGTAGATGCTTGAAATATTTACAGAATATTTAGTTGTATATTCAATTTACTAATAAATAAATAAATTGAAATAAAATAAATATTTAAGGGCTCCCATACAGCACGGAACCCTTCGTGCGCGAGTCCGACTCTTACTTGGAAAATTATTCTTAAATATTATTCTTTCTACTCCAAAAATATTTATTAAGAAAACTAATATGTATTTCATAAGAATATGTAATAACCTACGCGAATAAAGATATTAGATGGGCCTATACATCAGTAGTTATATATTTTTTCAACTAATTTTCTACGCGTTTCACGGTCGTCTCGCTTCGTCACGCCATTTACAATTTCTATTATTCCGTGAAACAAATACACTCGCAATAGGTTACGCGAGTGAGTAGGTATATGTATCTATTTTCAACCACTTCATGGAAGAATATAGAATTCTTCTGTTTTATTTTTAGTGACTTACTGACTAGCTCACAAATCTCACAATGCTGTACCAAACGCGTTTCAAAGCCAAAGAATAATACAAGCAAACGTTGGAGCTTGCTTATTATTCGTTGGCCTGTGAGGGATGATTTATATCAGGACGGGACGGGCGCGGGACGGGCCTGACGGGGCCCGTACGACGCACGTACAACGCTTTTACACACGATGGATTCCTAAACTACTTAACCGATTTTTTGATACTCAGTGGATAATCGCATTTGTTTATCATATCTACTTAAATCTGTCCGTACCGGGGCGAAGTCGGGATGGGTAGCTAGTTTTTATAAAACTTCCGCTAAAGCTTTAACTTCTTTGTCCTATTAGTGTTCTTTTCTGAGTGACTGCCCAGTGGTCAGTGGGCCATTTTACACGAGTAGTTGCCACCAGAGACGTCGCGCCAGATTTTACAATACTTTAAATAAGAAACTCTACATTGAGTGTAGTCAACAAACTTGTAAATAAATTATGTATTAAAAAAAAATATAACTTTTTAAATACAAGCTTTTGAGAACCTAGATACCATGTAGCAGCGGTGCTAGCCAAGACAAGTAAAACGACCCCAAATCTATCTTGTAGAGGATATACAATATATTTAGTACAGGAGTTCCTATAGCCACCTTCCGACTCCATCATCAGATCAGCTCCATAGTACCATATTATTGCATTGTCCCGCGATATACATGTGTGCGTACAAAATTTCAGTTCAATCGGAAACCGTGAATTTGGTGAAAAACTTGCAAGATTCCACTCGAACACACATACATCCATTGATAGTCAAATAAAAGCTTGTAGAATATCTCATTGTACAGTATACGAGTAGGTACTCGTCCTTATCCTTACATAGTATAAAATAAAGTCGCTATTTTCGTTTGTTTGTCTGTATGCTTAAATCTTTAAAACTACGCAACGGATTTTGATGCGGTTTTTTTTAATGGATAGAGTGATTCAAGAGGAAGGTTTACATGTATAAAAATTCCCGAAATTCCCACGGGAACGGGCACAACGCGGGTAAAACCGCGGGGCGCCGCTAGTATTGTATATACCGGAATTGTATAATTTACGCATAGATCACAGCAATAACATGACAATAAATAACATGGTAACATTTCACAGAGCGACCTGCCGCGTGAGCTGTCTTCCGCGCATCGTTGAAAAGGCAAAGGAAAATATTACAGAGAATGGTCATGGTCATTGGCTTAGGTCATACGGTTCCGGAGCTACGCTACAGCGACATGTGTTAGGCTGGCTCCACATTTGGTCATTAAATAAATTAAATAGTTTGATAATTACATAGTTTTACGTAGCATGGTTCGTGCGCGTAGTTACGGAACTGTATCTCCAAAATGTAATAACATGAGGATTTCCGAAAACGACCAGGTTTCAAATCCACCGCTAGTTGGCGTTTTTGTTTCTTATGTCCTAAGCTTTATCTTTGTCTCGCGATAGTTTGTATGTATGGATGTTTGTTCCTCTTTCACGCAAAACTATTGAACGGATTTAGATGAAATTTTGCAATATTATTTAATGCTTATACGTCAGAATAACACATCACTCCATAGTATAAAACAAAGTCGCTTCCCGCTGTCTGTCCCCATGTATGCTTACTTATCTTTAAAACTACGCAACGGTTTTTGATGCGGTTTTTTTAAATAGATAGAACGATTCAAGAGTAAGGTTTATAAATGTATACCTAATACACCTGTGCGAAGCCGGGGCGGGTCGCTAGTAGGCTATAATTTATAAAGAAATTATGTGAAACGAAGTTCTCCGGGTCAGCTAGTAAATTATAAGTATATAAGCAATATTTTGGTCAGAAGATCTACGTAATTGTCTTTATGAAATATTATATGAAAAATTGTGATTTTTCATGCCTACTTTAGGTACTATCCCCATACCGGCAAGCACAACATACTTAGTCCGTTCACTCAAAAGGTGATAGCAAAATTCTGCTGGACGCAAGCCGCTATCAACCGGTGTTATTGGACGTCTAAAAGTCTATATTCAGCAGTCCGCTGTGTGACTTCCTATGGCTGAATAAAAATTGACCATGTGCGAGTCGGACTCGCGCACGAAGGGTTCCGTACCGTATGGGAACCCCATTCCTCTTGCCGTTATTAATAGCGAGCAAAAAACTCCTAAAAATCATGTTTGTTGTATGGGAGCCCCCCTTTAATATTTATTTTATTCTGTTTTTAGTATTTGTTGTTATAGCAGCAACAGAAATACATCATCTGTGAAAATTTCAGCTGCGTAGCTATCATGGTTCATGAGATACAGCCCGGTGACAGACAGACAGACGGACATCGAGGTCTTAGTAATAGGGTCCCGTTTACACCCTTTGGGTACGGAACCCTAAAAATGATAATGACTCTAATGCTTTCGTCTTCGTATCGTTTTAATCACAGAGGAGTTGAATTCCTTCCGGCGTAGCGTTGCCTCACCGAGCGCGGGCACCGGACAGGTTTGCGGACCGTGGCCCGTGTTTGTCGACGGCAAACGATCTTTATGGACTATTTATTTACGATTTCGTAGTTTTGTGTGCTCGAGTGAAGAAAGAACGACCTGGGAGTGAGTTAAGGTCATGCAGTTAGTTATAGATATAATATTATTGTAAGGTCGTGCTGTCTTTGTCCGGCAATGACCTAACACACTAAAAAAAAAAATATTATCTCTCAATAAGTAATTTGCTGTATCTTTGTTTTTATTTCGTTATGTCATTGCGTAAATGATAAATATTATTTTTTATTATCAGCTAATTTATTTCAACAAATCTTAAAAAAACATTTCATATTACTCACAATGAACCTACTTAAAATAAAAACTTATACTAAAAGCAAAGAATATATAATAATACTCTAAAAGTCTGAAACAATAAAAATTATACAAAAACTATACGTTATTATGTACTTATGTTTATATTATAGTAATAGTAGTAGTGCTCGTATAATTGCGTGTTAGGTATAGCATGTAGTATTATTATTTATGTTTATAACATAATTTTTGAAACACCATTGTACTCCCGTGAAATATTTTAAAATCATTCCGCTCCGTGCCTGGGTTGCCTGGAAGAGATCGCTTCCAGCGATAAGGCCGCCTTGAGTTACACTAGCATAAGTATTTCTTGTATAAATGTTCGTCTATCTATCACACTACCCAATAATTATTCAAATAAATTATTCAATTATAAAAAAAACTAGACCAAAATAATGTATTGGCTTTATAAATAAGCTCAAAGTAGCCTGGAGACAGCTGTGTTTGGAATCTTGCTGTGAGATCGAATCAAAAGTGAGGAGTTGCTCCAGTTCATTAGCAAGTTGCAGTGCTAGTGAGTAGGGCACATAGTTTGTAGAACAGGTGGTCTGTGGGGCAGCGGAGTCCTCTTATGGACCACCTTGTCAAGTAAAGCGTAGGACATCCTCCGACAAGGATCCGCTGGGAGCACGCTGGATGCAAGCTGCTTGCCACCGGTCTTATTGGAAATCCATAGGATAGGGAAAACCCAGGAGACGTCCTACGGCTTATAACAATGGTGAAAAAAAAACTAATATTTTTTTATTACGTAAAAATTGTCATTTCATTTATGAACAAGTATTATATTTAAGAAAAAACCCCTTTTTTAAACAACCTTTTACTGAATAAGTACTCGCCAAGACGAAACAAACTAGCCGCAACTCGATAGGGTTGCGTCGTTTCATTACAGAGTTCCTATGACCACCTTCCAGCTCCATCATCAAACAAACTACTCGCTAAGACCATTCAAAAGGACCCAAACTCGATGAGGTTGTGTCGTTTCATTGCTAAGTTACTTTGGCCACCTTCTAGCTCCATCATCAAATCAGCACCATGTCATCATAATATTAGATTGTCACGCGATTTACATACCTGTGTATGCAAAATTTCAGCTCAATCAGTAACCGGGAAGTGGATCAAATTCAACTTGCAAGAAAAAAATAACTTGTGACGGTTACATACTTACGTTAATAATATTTAATTCCACGGCTCGTTTCAGCCCATTATAGATTAAAGTCTTCCTCCATCTTTCAATTTTTCTGGCAATTTTTCCGTCAATCTTATCCATGTGTTTCCGCAAAATCGCTGTATGTTGTCCGAACATCTCGAGAATGGGTTTTCAAAAATATAAAACATAAACATATTGTTAACATTACGAGTATGTGTGATTGTTTACGAGAAACGACATTATAATTTGTTTGCACTGACAAATTATCATACTACTATACGGGACTTATCGCACAATAAAACTTGAGATACTTATTATGAGCTAATTAAGTACCGACGTTTCGACCAAGTTGCATTGGTCGTGGTCACGGGCAGACACAAGTTTCATTGGTCGTGATCACGGACAGACTAAATGCGACGCCGTACCACTAAATTAAAATTGTTCAAATCGCGAAAATTTAAAAATAACACATGCACTGACAAAGTTTCTTCAATGTAACCAACAAGGTTGCGTTAAACATTTAACGCTACCATGGAGGGGGTATGAAAGCACTGCTGTGTCGAAGTTTCACTTCCGCGCGGAGAGACTCCACTTGCATGTTTTTTCAATCATATTTTATTATCTGATATTTTTACGGAACTCATTTACAGCTAAGTGTATACTGTAGTTTTTTCATTGTATAAAATATAATGTTGATTCCGAAAGATCCATTGATACTAATGTGAATAGTTTTCCTAGAAACGCTTCAGTGACTCTACGTCATCTTTTTTAGGGTTCCGCATCAAATAGGGTTTCTGCGTAAACTAAAGTACATAACTGGAAATATCCACGGATGCAGTACATATTGTCATAGCCACTAATAAAATCGCATAAATTTTAAAATCATGTTACATAGTCGACATATACTCGTACCACCCGCTCGTACTAAGTTGATTTTGTTTCCATAGTTGACAAAACCGTCAAGTTACAACAGTAAAGTATTTAAATTTGATGTTTCTTGGCGTTTCTTCTACTCGTCTGCTAGTAAAAACCCGTAAATATTCTGCGGTGATACGAAACATACGACTCGCACTTGCCTGGTTTTTTGATTAATATCAATAAAATTATAGAGATCGCGCAGCGCATGTTACGTTGAAATTGTATAATTGTATGTAGGACTGTAGGTAGTTAATTACAATTCATCTATTTTGTATGAGCGCGCGGTAAAAATAATTTAGCGTGTAACCACACGGTAGTAGCAAAGAATATAGTATTGGGTTATTTCCAGTGTTTGCCGGTCGGTGCCATTGACAAAACGTCACACCATCATCATTATGTCAGCCATAGCAAGTCCACTGCTGGACACAAGCTTTTTCTATGGTTTTCCAATAAGCATTACAATAGATTGAACTGACTTGCATTCTGCACGTTGTTTCTGTGACCTTCTTCGTCCACATTGGACCTCTTACGCTAGGTTTGCTGATATATATGGTCTCTATTGGAGAATACTACGACCTATCAGTTATCTGTTTCACGAAACATGTGCTTACCGTTCTGCTTATTTAACAGTAATCCACTAGAAAACAATTTTTAACTGAATATTGTTTAATGTCAATAAAACATACAATTTTAATAGTTAAACTTGTATTTGTGCACAAGATTGTCATTTAAAAATTGAATAGGTGCCTATTGTTAAGACTTAGTGTATTTTTAGAGGTGAATATACTTAAAAATGAATTATTTATAATAAAAATATAACTTTTAAAAAAATACAACTTTTTGAGATCTCGGATATATATCATGTAGCAGCAGAGTGCTGACCAAGATAAGTAAAACGAGCCCAAACTTCATGGGTCTATCTTGTTAAGTACAGGAGTTCCTATGACCACCTTCCTACTCCATCATCAGATCAGCTCCATGGTACCATATTATTGCATTGTCACGCGATATACTTAAGCGTGCAAAATTTCAGCTCAATCGAAATCGGGAAGTTAGTCAAATTTAATTTGCAAGATACCACCCGAACTTGCATAGGTACATCCATTGCAAGTTAAATAAAAGTAGCGCTCGTAGCGTAGTTTGACTAGGTGTTTGTCAGCGATCACCGAAATTAAGCAACGTTCCGCACGGTCAGTATTTGAGTGGGTGACCGCGGGTGGTATTTTCCAACTGAGCGCTACCGTGGCTCGGACGTCACGTTAAATTGTAGGTCACGGTTGTTTTAACCGTTTAGCTATGTCAGAGGCCTTTAGGCGGCCTAAAAATTCTGACACCAGGGCTAGCCACCCGGCCTATACGAACTAACTTCCTTAGTTACATAAAAATAAAAAATTGTAAAAAATGTATTTATGAGGATTTATTTTTTATCCTTTTTTTATCATTTAGGATGTGTTTTTTGTGTGATATGTAATTTATGTAATTTAATTTAATTTTAATTTCACGCGGGCATATTATCTGTTCCATAAAGGTTTCAATTTATCCTTGCGTAAGGAACCTTAAAAAGTTGCATCGGCCTTAAACAATTTAAAACAAATACCCTGAACTGACAACTTCTCCTCATTGGAAATTTCCAAATAACACAAGAATCAGAACAAAAAGTCACAGAGTTTAGCAATATGTTAACGTAAAAGCTACGGTACGCAGTTTTCCGAAACCAAATCTATTTATAGCGTACAAAAAGTGACGTTGTAACCACAAACCACATACATTCGTTGGCCATTGGCTTCAGATGCTTTGTATACAAACTGATGTACAAAAAAGTCAGGTAATATTGAAGTGACGTCATGAACTTATAAGATTACAACCGCAGATACCACTCGTGGCGTCGGAAAATCCACAACGTGTACTATCGAGAATTGTAAAAAACGTAACGTTTTTTTAGTAGTGTAAAAAAAACAAGCTAAGAGTGACACGGACTACGGGTTCTAATAACACGATTTTCAAAAGACTTCCTAAAAGGAGGAGGATCTTTATTCGACTGCATAAAGTTATTTTTCTTCCGAAGTCTGATTTTTAGCTCAATGAGGTCCTATAGCTGTGTTTCTTTAGGGTTCCGTATCCAAAGGATAAAAACGGGACCCTATTACAAAGACTCCGCTGTCCGTCCGTCTATATTTATGGGAGCTTCCATACTGTTACTTCCGTACTTCTGTTTTTTTTTCTTTCATTTGGTAATCTTACTCTAGACTAAGTATCTACTCTATCTACAGCAACGTGACTATTGAGTAGTCATGCATTAATTTTTTTCATGAAATAGTATAATGGTATCTTATTTAAAAATATGGCCATTTTTTTTTAATTTGGCACGAGTTAATAGAGGTGTATTTATTAGGGTTCCGCACCCAAAGGGTAAAAACGGGACCCTATTACAAAGACTCCGCTGTCCGTCCGTCTATCTGTCTGTCTATCACCAGGCTGTATCTCATGAACCGTTATAGCTAGAAAGCTGAAATTTTCACAGACAAATACTAAAAACAAACCTGCATTTTTAGCCGTTTTTCGCTCGATATTAATAATGGTATCAGGTAGATGCTTGAAATATTCACTGAATATTTAGTTGTATATTCACCTCAACAACAAATAAAAAAATTAAAGTAAAATACATATTTAAGGGGGCTCCCATACAGTACGGAACCCTTCGTGCGCGAGTCTGACTCGTACTTGGCCGATTTTTATTGTATTAAAACGTGAACTTTGAATAATTTAACCACGGTCACGGTCACAATTATAAGAGCAATACGCGTGTGATTTAGGCTCTAGGTACCTACCCATCTAATCTATCGTATTGATCAAAGCAGGTGCCATACCTAATGCATACGTTTCTTTAGTTTTAATTCGGGACCTATCTTTACCCTGAATACCATTGCGTGCATGCCCTGAGCATTCATGCTCGCCATCGAAGGCTCCTTATTGCGGCGGCGTCGTGTGTCGGGTCGGTCTCTTCGAGGAGAGCGATGGCTGGCACATGCGTCACACTCGTGATCGGGTGCTGCATGCGGGTCGCCGGTTTGCTCGCGGCATTCACGCAATGCACTCAAACTACTAACTTAGACTAACATTTAAACTACGAGTAACCTCTCTCTATAGTACAGTCGCTTACTTTATAAAAACTTAAATTTAAAATTTAAAAAACCCCCGACACAATCTTTATCTTTATCTTTCATTTGTCAACCATTTTGGGCACATTTGTAGAGTTTTGGTTCTTCCATCCCCACTTTAACCCACCATAACTCTTAAACGGCTCAATCGATTTTTATAAAACATAGCTAAGAACACTCTCGATTAAGTCTCCTTTCATCCAAAAAAAACTAAACTGAAATCGGTTCAGTGGTTCGGGCGCTATGATGCCACAGACAGACAGACAGACAGACACACAGACAAACAGACACGTCAAACTTTTAACACCCCTCTTACGAGTCGGTAATCGCCATCAAAACAAAGCCTAGAATGAAGCTACACGAGAGCGTCACACACGCTGTCGTTGCGTTGTCGCGGCATACTGGGACTTTCCATCTACTACGCCGACGACTTCGAAGATGATGCCATCAGTCGATTCGTGAGGCGTGCATCGTCTGCGTCATTGAGGGCCATTAAGGAGTATAACCTGCAGATGGCAATCAGAGATCGGAATGCGGAGGTGATGGAGGCTCTGGGCCGGGAGGAGGCAATACAATTGTAACAAAGGGAAAGGGAGCGATCACAAGCAGAGTAGGTAAACGTAGCCTCGGACTCTGCTAGTGATCGCTTTCACAAATTAAATCATAATAAGTGTGTACGTAATTGTGTAATGTAATGTATAGAAATTGTGTGCATTGTGTGCATGCCCTGAGCATTCATGCTCGCCATCGAAGGCTCCTTCTTGCGGCGGCGTCGTGTGTCGGGTCGTTCTCTTCCCTCAAATATGGTCGAGGAGAGCGATGGCTGGCACATGCGTCACACTCGTGATCGGGTGCTGCATGCGGGTCGCCGGTTTGCTCGCGGCATTCACACAAAGCACTGAAACTACTAACTTAGACTAAGATTTAAACTAACCTCTCTCTATTGTACAGTCGAATTCTTTAAAATGTAACTACTCAACAAAGGGCACAGACCCTGGAGTCTGTGGGTCAATAATTTAAATTTATAAAAAAAACCTAAATATTTAAATTTCAATTATTCTATTTTTTTAAAGCAATGGTAAGTGCCTTTATTAACTACCACTAAATACAAGACTTACAAAATCTAAAACTACATTGACCACTACTACCTAGATAACAAGCAATTGGATCATCCACAGACCCTTGAAGGTCTAAAGATACTTAAGGGATGATTTATATAAGGATGGGACGGGCGCGGGACGGACAGGGCCCGTCCGGGCTTTTACATAAAATGTATTATAGCAGGTGACTTCAGTTCCGTTTCAGTATAGAACGTGCGTCGTACGGGCATCGTACGGGCCCGACCGGCCCGTCCCGCGCCCGTCCCGTCCTAATATAAATCATCCCAAATCCAAATGCTCAAGCTCTCTGCCAGTTGGCAGCGTGCCCAGCATGCTGGCAGCATTGCCACGCTGAATGGCACATTTCTTAAATAGGTTTTTGATATTCGATAAGTTTTCACCCACCTTCTCTTGTAATCATTTACGTCCACGGCTGCTGGTTGCTGGGCATACCTACCTAAAATATATAAAAACAAGTGCAAGTCGGACTAGCGCACGAAGGGTTCCGTACCGTGCTGGAGCTTCCTTAGCCCCATTCTACTTGCCGTTATTAATAACGAGCAAAAAACTCATAAATAATCATGTTTGTTGTATGGGAGCACCCCTTTAACTATTTATATTATTCTGTTTTTAGTCGTTTTTGTTATACCGGCAACAGAAATGCATCATCTGTGAAAATTTCAGCTGTCTAGCTATCACGGTTCATGAGATACAACCTGGTGACAGACAGACAGATGGACAGACGGACATCAGTCTTATTAATAGGATCCAGTTTTACCTTATGGGTACGGAACACTAATAAAGAATTCACCAGGTCAGCGCGCGAAATTCATTTTGCTTTTTTGGCATTTAAGATAAAATTGTTCGTTGTAGGTACTTAGGTAAAAAAAACACATATAGCGGCCATGAATAGGTCTATAATAGTAACTATGTATACCTAGATACCAAAATAGAGGCCAGTTTATGCAAAAGAGCTCACTAACTAAAATCTCAGGTGAAAATCACTTTGGTGCATAACCTGACCATACAATTTATTTACCGTACCTTAAAATGAGTAGTTTACCTGTAAAAGGCAAAAAATCAAAAAATAACAACCTGTTGTTTAGAAGTGAAAACTTGAACATATAAAGTACTTGTGATTTATGTGGTAAAATACAAAATCACACGCACACTCGCGCAAGCGGTCAGTCAGCTTACGTGTCCTGACGCGAGTTTAACATTTTTTGCTTAAGAAGTTTTCACTTCAAAAAAAAATTTCGCGCTCTGACCAAGACAATCAGCTTAAAGTCTATTGTTAGGTTTTAAGTATTTTAATGGTAATTGTTTTTTAATAAAAAGTATTTAATTTTACTCCGATATTAATCGATTATTTGTTTTGATTTATTCTTTAATTTGATTTGAAGACTTTGATTTGACTACCTAGTCGGTTGAAAGACTAACCGACCTAAAATTGGAAGGGGAAAAAGCATGGCCGTAGAGGGGCGAAAGAAAGTCGGCAGTCTGTTCAGTGAAGCGGTGCGATGTGCACCTCCAGAGTTTACACTGTTACTCTGCGCAAATTCATATAAGTTATATATAAGTGAGATATACTTTATAACTGACGTTTAAAGGAAGTATTAACAATGTGCAAAGTGAAATAATAAACCAGTGATTTTAAGGATATGGAGATTTACTACATTATAGATACCTACATGATTATAATATTATGATTTGCAGTAAACGTGCCGACGGTGTCGTTCGGTCTGGCGATGGGGTGGGTGTCGCTGGCGAGCGGTGGCGCGGAGGGCGAGGGAGGCGGGGGCGGAGAGGGCGCGCTGGTGGGCGCGGCCGCGGCCACGTTCGCGGCCGGGCTGGCGGCCGGGCCGCTGGCCGCGCGCGCGCTCGCCTTCCCGCGCCGCCCGCTGCTCGCCGCCACCTCCGCTGCATTTGCGGTAAGTTATAGTCCTACTGTGCTCATAATCCTGGTGAAAGAACTTTCAAGGGCAGTGGTTCAAATGATCTGTTCAAGCTTTTAGACAATACTTATCCAACAAAAGCCGTGGTGGTCTAGTGGTAATGACACTTACCTTACAATCGTGAGGTCGTGGGTTCAAATCCCGGTCTCGTACCAAAGATTTTTTCCGAACTTACGTAAGGAATTTTACACCACTGTTTGGTGAAGGAAAACATCGTAAGGCCACCTGCACATGTTGGAAAATGCCACCCGCGGTCACCCATCGAAGTACTGACCGTGCGGAACGTTGCTTAATTTCGGTGATCGCTGACAATCACCTAGTCAAACTACGCTACGAGCGCTACAGGAGTGTGGTAGAATCCATAGATAATTTTCCCTGGAAAAAACAACAGATAGAGTGCAAGTGGTGACGTAATGGTATGTGCAGGTGAGCTGGGCGCTGACGCTGGCGGGCGGGTGGTGCGTGGTGGCGGCGCGGCTGGTGGCCGGGCTGGCGGGCGCGTTCGCCTGGACGCTCGCGCCAGTGCTCGGGAACGAGGTGAGGCTAAACAATCGTCATACATACACCTACGAGTTTTGAAGCTTATTCTGTTGTGTTGGGAATAAAAGGAGGTACACGCGCGCGAGTGGATCGGCACCCGGCGCAGTTAGTCAGTAATATTGGTCGCGCATGACGTCTGCGGAGCGATCAAAGGAATTAGCGGTCGAATTCTTAGTGCGTTGATTATGTTAAGTGGGCTTGGATGCGCCTAATTTTATGATTGGCTGTTGAACTGAAGTGCAAGTGATTGACGGCGGATGCAATCGGATCCTGAAGACACGTCGTCACCCGTGAGTTCGTCCAATTAGTTTGGTCTACCAGGGGGGTAGGACTAGGGACGAGTTTAGGTTATTTCCAGGGTGGAATGAACTCGTCGGCTTGCGCCAAGAAGGGATAGAATTGATTTTGTTTGTACAAATTATAAGGGCCCAGCACGATTTAGTAGATTGGTTGGAGTCCAGTCTACCTGTATATTTTACGGAAACATGTGTTGCGTTGATCCTTCCGTAATCGCATGATGAAAAGTGATCGGTATCCGTAGATGCTGAGCGCGAACCTGCGCGGCGCGGCGGCGGCCACGCCCGGGCTGGGGCACAACATCGGCATGCTGCTCATGTACCTGGCCAGCGACGCGCGCCTACAACACAGGTACGTCTATTACTCAGAAATACATTGTATACAAAATGAACAGCGGACTCCGAACGAACCAATGATATTACGAGTTTGATCCTTCAATCCGAATACTGCACATTTGGTCTTTCGAGCCGAATGCTGCACATTTGGTTCTATGAGCTGGATGCTATACATTTGGTAAGTATTGTAAACACCCGCCCTACAATCGTGAGGTCGAAAAAGTCCCGATACCAATGAGTTTCTTTGGAATTTAGGTATGTTAGGTACGAAATTTTACACCACTTGCTTTTTGGTGAAGATTTTCCTGCACCAAAAAGGCAGTGATGAGGCAATCAGCATAGGTACGTCCGTAGAAGAAATTCGATGTCGTATGTAAATCCACTAATCCGCACTGGGCCAGCGTGGTGGATACGGCCCATCATCCTTCGTGTGTAAGCCTATACGTGCTGCGTACTATTCAAAAAGGCCTGGTACTTTGAAAATCATATTGTAAACAAAATTATGCCATCGCTCAGCAGCCGACTACATAAAATTTAAATTTACAGTGAAAAACCGTTGGAATAATCAACACTACATTTGCCCTGAGGATTAAAGTCGTTGATAGAATTTGAACTGGCTTCCAGCGCAGTGAGAAGTAAAAAAAAATAACTATTGAGCCATCGCGAATAAAATATACCCACATAATGAGATCATTTAGTTTGTATCGAAGTTTATTGGCGTCTGCAAAGTTAATTTCGTGTTTGCATTAAAATATTCCTCCCCTTTGTTTGTAAAACACCATTAAATTTTAGCGCGACATTCAAATACGCGCTGATTAAATGCTGCCTGTTAAACTGTAACAATTATAATCTGTTTGTTTACATCGCTATGATAATTGACAGTTTTATTCATTAATAACTCTTGTTGATATTTCCTGACTATTTGTCTAAACTGTAAATAAGTTCAATGTAAATTCATATGTAATTCAATATGTAAATATAACATCAAACTTAATAGCAAATCAGTAATAAAATCAATTTTAAAGCAAATGTTGAATCTTATTAGTTTACTGTATCTAAACTAGATGGCGCTGGCGTCAAGTTATCCCGCGGTAATAACTTTCTCCATCGATGGACGAAATGTTTTGGTTTAAGTTTCAATAAATTGTCTATGCGTTCCGGAGAAGTTTAGTGGTTTTATTACAAATCCATTCCCTGACTCGAATGCTATTGTTTTCTTTGGTGAAATATCGGCGAACGCAGCGTAGAACGTCCACCCTCAAGGTGGACTGACGATCTCATTAAGATCGCTGCTGAATTGTATTTGATTCAAGCCGGTTCCAACCAGTTTTACTAAAGGTACATAGAGTAGGCTAATGTCCAACAGTGGACGTTGGCGTCCGGGTCGTATGGTTGATGGATGGATGGGTTGATATTTCCTGTCCTTGATTTAACTTGTGACTTGTATGCAGCACAGTGGTGTGCGGCAGCCTGGCGCTGTGCGCGCTGCACGGCGCTGCAGCCTTCCTGGCACCCGAGTCGCCCGCCTTCCTCGCCGCTCAAGGTCATCATAAGGTATGTCACTTGTAAGCAGCAAGGTGGTGTGCGGCAGCCTGGCGCTGTGCGCGCTCCACTGTGCCGCGGTTTTACTCACACCCGAGTAATCCGCCTTCCTCGCCATCACAGGTACGGTGGTGTGGTATGTAGTAACAACTTAGCTCTAAAGCATTGCATACTCGTACTTACTGCAATTCCAAGTTTGATCCCATTGAAAAAGTCACAATGGCTGCAAATATTTTTTACTATCTAAATTATCAATCCATAATAAGTGTATCTTTGACTGTCTAGATATGTAGCAGTATGTATTTACATGTAGCAGGGTAAAAACTTGGTTACACATTAAGGCAATTCGTTTGCCGCTAATGACAAATTCACCTTGCGTTTTTAAATTAATTAAATTGTTATTAGTAATTTGGTGAATACGTAAATTTGCACCTATTAAAATAATATAATGTTATCGAAAACCTTTGTAAAAAGACGATTCTAAGCGCATTTCCATATTATGTCCAAGAAATTAAGCATATTTTGATTCGCCTTTCGTTTCCAGGAGGCGGCGCGCGCGCTGGCGCGGCTGCGCGGGCTGCCGGCGGGGCACCCCGCGCTGGAGGACGAGCTACGCGACCTGCCGCCGCCCGACACAGCACCCACCGCGATAATACCACTTGCCAAGGAGATGCGTTAGTATTAATCTGGTTCATTTACATTTAGCTTCTTCTTCGTTTTTTATATTTAGACGTCGCAAAAAAAAATCCTGAATGCGCGTTTTAGTTTCTCCTGTGGCGTCATCTCTTGACAGTCTTTAGAACTTTAACAATGTTTCAGTGTCGGACCGGCGGCGGCGGCGAGCGTTCATCATCGCACTGGTGGCGGTGGTGGGGCAGGAGGCGTGCGGCGTGCTCACGCTGCTGCAGTTCGCCGAGCGCGTATTCGTGCTCGCCGGGGATGGGGCGGGGATAGAAGAGGGGGTGGAGGGGGAGGGGTGGGAGGCCTCGCGGTACGCCGTGCTGCTTGGGGTGGTGCAGCTCGTCACGTCCGCGGCCGCGTTGTACCTCGTCGAGCGCGTGGGACGACGGGTGAGTAGTTTAACCATTTATGAACTCTGGTCTCCTGGTAGTTGGTAGTATAGGGTAGTGGTGCCGTCATAAAAGCATTAGTTTTCTTTAACGAGACGGTGTTAAAAAAAGCGGAACATTACGGTGTTAGAAGAACCACACTATGTTGTTTATTTAGACAATGTTTGTGATTTTATTAATTTCTTTAATTGTGATAATACGCTGTACCAACTAGCGTTAGTAATTATAGCGTGTAGTAGGTTTCCTAGGAAAACAGAGCTTCAAATGCAGCATTTCTGTTTGTTTTCGGCCAAAACAAGGCCCTTCCAATAGTTCCGGGAACTGACAGTCTAGACACTATACGGCGTTACACTATCATCGACTCTTAACATTGGCTCTTATTGTATAGTCAAAAGGCTAATAAGCCACAAAAAACTTTTTTTTTATAAAGTGCAAATCAGGTTTTGCATGGAATACTGCTCTCACTTTTGGGATGGCTCTGCTAAATTACAGCTGTAGGCTCTAGTAGAACCATTGAAAAGCGAGTCAGGAGGCTGATAGGCAACGAAACCTTGACTAAGTCGAAGCTGCAAAGTCTCGAGCATCGACGCAGGGTGGCGTGTCTATCGACCTTCTATCGGATACACTTCGGTGAGTGCGCCCAGGAGTTGCACAATCTGGTCCCACCTGCCCATTTCTTCGATAGTAAGGCTAGATAGACGCGACCAAAGCGCCACCCGTTTATGGTAGTCATCCCACACGTTAAATCCAAGCGTTTCAAGTCCACATTCCTCATTCGAACAGCCAGAATGTGGAACGCTTTGCCTGGGTCTGTCTTCTCGCTAAAGTAGGTGTCTTCAAATCCCGAGTAAATGGGTATCTTCTAGGTAAGCGTGTTACACCCTAGACCGCATATCTGCTTTACATCAGGCAATGCGTAGACAAACAGTCAAACATACACCTTTATGAAAAAAAATCTTCACCTACAACACTGGCGGAGTATAATAACGTGTCTGGTTTTCCAGCCGCTGGTGGTGTGGGGCGCGGTGGGTACGGGCGCGTGCCTGGCGCTGGCGGCGGGCGGGGCGCGCGCGGGCCGCGGGCGGGGCGCGGCGGGCGGCGCGCTGGCCGCGGCCGTGGCCGCCGACTCGCTCGCGCTGCAGCCCGCGCCCTACGCGCTGCTCGCCGACATGTTCCACTACCAGGTACTTCGACCCGTCTAGCGATCACTGTTATTGGAAATAACTAGTAGTTCTCCGAATAGTAGTACATCTATTTAACTGAATCTTCATAAGCCCATGTCTCGACTCGCTCTTGACCGATTTTGTTCATACTCGTAAATAGTCTTATTATGATATTATCATAATAAGACTATATTATATTATAACTAGCTGCGCCCCGCGGTGTTATCCGCGTTAGCCCGGGATAAGAAGTAACCTATGTGTCAATCCAAGGCCTAAGCTGGCTTCATGCCGAATTTTATCCAAATCTGTTTAGCCGTTTTGGCGTGAAAGAGTAATAAGCATCCATACAGTCATACTCACAAACTTTCGCGTTTATAATATTAGTAGGACTAAACGGAATCAAAAATCGTTTATTGCATAAAACTGGTACAAAGGTCTTATAAATAATTTTCATATAGTTACACAGTTCTACCCTCTTCGGGCGTGCAATATTTATGTACGCGTACATAGTACAATAATGTAATGTTTTGTTTTTATTAGCCAAGTGCATCTATATTAATATACTCTTTGGCCACTTTTGCATAGAATTACTAACTACTACTTACTAACTATAACAATATTATATAACATGACATCATCAATTTTGGCAAATATTATCAAACTCGGCTAATAAATAACATGACAGAAAAATTTCCCCCTTTTTGAAGGAAATACCCCCCTCAATTGAAAACCGCCGACAACTAAAATAATCCGTTAATAAAGGAAACCAGTGTGCCCAGTTTCATCATGATTCGTTGAAAAATGCGACGATGCTGTAGACGAAAACCAACATCCGGACAGACGACAGCAAAACCGCTGCGTTAAAACGAAGACTTTCGCTACGTTCCAGTCGATTACGATCACTATCGTTGGAACTTATGTGTTTTTTTTCCAGTTTGACGATAAAAATTGAGTTCCTTCGATTCATTAATCCTCTCGATCGTCGCTCCCAGTCATCCCGATGCCGGGTGGTATTTTATTCGCGAACCGTGCGAGCGCCGCGCGCGCCACATTTTACGTGGCACCGGGGTTCAAACTTCGCTCTCAGAATCGAGCGATATTTCGATGATGTCCTTAAACCAATGCATCATAAGCATCACTACCATTATCTACTCGTTGTTCCAGTACCGCGGGTGCGCAGTGGCGCTGGTGCTGGCGGCTGGCAGCGCGGGCAACGCGGCCGAGACGCTCATCCTGCCCGCTGTAGTCCACGCCGCGGGACTCTGGGCCGCACTCTCCTTGGCCGCGGCCGTCACCCTGCTCTACGCCATATTCGCGATACTCTACGTGCCTGAGACCAGGAACCGCACTCCTGACCAAATATACGACGTAATATGCCCCAAGACTGCAGATAACGAAGCTGGAGATGCGGAAAGGAAAGACAAAGCTACCGACCCCACTATATCCGACGAGGAAGCTGATACAGTCAACAATAGTAAAATTATATGTCCAGATACAGTCATTGATAAAGATGAGCATACTAAAGAAGATCATACCAATCAAATAGCATTAGATGGCGCTTCGAAAACAGAAGATAGAAACAAAAATAGCCTTGATGTTCTTAAAGAAGTAAGAAGAGAAGAAATCCATAATGAAGTAGACAAGTTTGATGAGGAAATGGGAGTAAACGGACATAGAAATAAAGATATGGGTCTCAATATATCTGGAAAAGATACTAACAAAACTAAAGATGAAAATAAAAGTTTGTACTCTCACGATAAAGAAGTAACAGAAATAGATATGAACAAAGAAAAATGCAATATGATATCTGATGAAGAAAGTGGTAAAATAGCATCCAATATATCCTATGAAGAAACTACAATGGCACATGATATGAGCAATAAAGCTACCTGCTCCAAAATTATTGATAAAACAAGTAAAGGAATGAAAACAGAAAATAATGTTTTACACAACAGCTGTTATGTCTGTGAAATTGGGGGAGATATGATTCTTCGTCTGAGTCGCGTAAAAGATGTTAAAACCAGCGTTGATAATACAAATCTAAATGATCTAAACACAATGAACTATATTATAAACCATATCGTAGAAACACTAGATGAACAACCAAAATGCTTTGATAATTCAAGCGAAAAGAAACATGTTACCAATGATTCTTGTGAAGGAATCAGTGAGAGACACGAATTCAGTACTAGCAATAGTAGTGAAGTGAGTGATAATAGTGTCGTAGAAAGCAACGTCACCGCTAAAAGTGTTGTGCCATCAAACACGTTAGATGAACGATATTCTGAAGAGACGCGATTTACTAAACTGTGATCGGATAAATTCCAAGTGTCATACTAATGATAGTGCCTAGGTAATATGTTAGTCATAATTTTATAGCTAAAATAAATGTGAATACAGGGTTTTTCCTAATCAATTAGCATCCTTTTAGTGGCGTAATTTCTACATCAAAACTAACAACTTCTGTTTTGCGTCAAAACTAAAAAAAAAAAGTTGTTCCATAGGAAAATATCAATCACCCGCGACAAAATGTATGGAACAGCTGATTTTTTTTTTTGAGTTTTGATTAAAGTTGCAGAACAAAAGTTTTTAGTTTTGATGTACATAATAATATAACCCTTGATATTGATTAGGAATAACCCTGTGTATTAAATTAGTTGTAAGGTAATAAATTCTTGTTTTTATGATATTTCTAGACTTAATAATTATGGTCAAATAAAATAATCAGCTAAATGAAACTTGTAGTACAAATTAATTCGCTTAACTTTTTTGTGTTCTTAGTATCAATTATGTAAATAAATATAATGCAATTAAAGTCTAAGTTTAATAAATATTTGCTATTTGTATATTTAAATTAACTTTAGGTACTTTTCTGTTTAAATGCTTTTTGTTTTCTATTTCTCTTCGCAGAATATCAATGAGATTAAATGATTTTTAAAATTTATTTATTCTATTAGTTTATTTATGTGTTTTATACTCTAGATAAAAGTAAGTTCGTATAGGCCGGGTGGCTAGCCCTGGTGTCGAGAGTTTTTAGGCCGCCTGAAGGCCTAAAATATATAAATAAAGGCCTATACTCTAGATGATTTGTAGGTAGAGTTTTAAAATTAATTTCAGTCACAAAACATTTTTTTTTTCTTAAAAACGTTATATTGTATGGTTTAAGAATACTTTATTAAACACTTTTTACAAATTATAAATACATTTTTGTTTCGAAACGCAGAGTGCAGACTTATATAAAATCAAATTAAATACCTATTGTAGTATTTGTTATGAAAATCGCTCGCATACCACCAGCCTATTGTATCAACCACACGAATTCCGTGGTTACCATAGGAACGCCTGCCTACAACATCGACACAACTACTGACGGCACTTTGCTATAAAATTGTTAAATTAGTGAACTAAACAGCATCTAAGTGGTACCTATATTCCCTATCAGAGAAGATGTAGATAAGTCAGTCCTTAAAAGGAATAGTAATTCTCGAATTCGCAGGAAAACAAAAAAAAAACTGATGGACGTCATACTGCGGGTATAAACCTGTGCTTATTCGATGATTCATAATTAGTAAGGTAAGCATATATCCTTCATGATAATTACACCTTATTTGCTGCTTTGAAGTACTTATGTTAGTTAGTATAATTATTATGTTGGTATTTTCATGTTTTGATTGTTTCGGTTCAATGGTTCGAGTGAAAATCTCAGTGAGAGAGTGAGTCTATTTAGACTACATTGCCTTTTGAAAGGATATAAATTTATACCTATAAATGTGTTTATCATTCACGAATTAAAGATATAAAACGCGTGTAAAATAAATCTAAATATTTTTGGTTGTATAAATCGTCCGAATTAGTACCCAGATAGTAAATACGTACACGTAATAGTATGACTTCTGGAAAATTAATTACACATTTTCTTTGACAAACTCCACAATAGGGTTGACATGTTGTGCGATTTTAAAATATTGTTATTTCCTTTTTTAAATTTTTTATTGATATTATATGATTACTGTAAGTACTGTACTGTATCAGCCTTTTTAATAGTCCACTGCAGCACGTAGGCCCACCCACGAAGGGTGATTGGACCATATCCACCACGCTGGCTCAGTGCGGGTTGGTCGTTTCACATACGCCATAGAATTTCTTCTACAGATGTATGCAGGTTCCCTCACGATGTTTTCTTCACCGAAAAGCCAGTGATGTGGAATTCCGTGAATAAATTCCAAAGAACTCATTGGTACGGGACCGGGATTTGAAATCACGACCTCACGATTGTAAGGCAGATGTAGCTACCTCTAGAGTCTAGACCACCGCGGCAATTATTTAATTAATTGAATGTAACTGTTTGGACTTTGTCGGAAATAAATTATTAGATATTATTGAAGGAAACTGATATTACCCACTAAAGTATCTACAAAGAAATTACACCATAGCACGTAGGGTAAAACATTATCACTATGCCTATCTGAGTGTCTCACAAATTCACGCCATAGAGCGAACAAACGCCATTTAAAGGTTTTACGGAACCTATAACCGTAAACATTCTTGCATCGCACGAGTTTACAATGTTAACTACGCGTAATAATGCCTTTACCTCTCTCTGAAGTATTCTGAACCCTGCAGAATGGTCATATGACAGTTTAAAACAGAATCGACTGTGGCAGTAAACGTGATCAACTTTTAGGAGGAACTGAGCGAGGGTAGCACTTCTCTATTTCCCATGAAATTTCCACTGAAAATTGTAGTAGTTCCGTTTGGGCAAGTTTACGTGATAACTGAGTGAGCTAGTCATAAAGTCAACGTCAGTCATTGTGGTCAAGATATTGTAGGGTTTGCTCTCAAATCCGTCGTACCCGGACATTAAGCTTCTGCGCAGCGTTAAATTGTGTTCGTCGAGGCGCGAGGCGTTGCGAGGCGAGGCGAGAGATGCCTCGTGTGTGACTCGTTTCACGGTTGAGGACGTATAATCTCCCGAGCAAATTGGAACACTGCCGAGCCTGTTAGCAGGGTACTTCATTTAGGGTTAATGTTCAGAGATACAGTAAAAAGCGTGGCGACAGCGCAATATCTACAGTTTTTTCTCTATAAAAGCCCAGAGTGCTTGACAAGGAGATCTAGAGACAGGCCTTAGCTTTAAACCGCCCGCCAAAAGAGATACCTACTAAAAATAAGTTTGTATAGGCCGGGTGGACACCAGGGCTAGCCTGGTGTCAGAGTTTTTAGGCCACCTGAAGGCCTCTGGGCTCTGACATGGCTAAACGGTTAAAACAACCGGGACTTACAATTTAACGTGTCATCCGAGCCACGGTAGCGTTCAGTTGGAAAATGCCACCTGCGGTCACCCATCCAAATACTGACCGAGCGAAACGTTGCTTAATATCCTACACAGTAAAATGCATGTTTGCGCATATGAGCATGTGTCAGCGCATAATAAAATTAGAAGTGATGTAGTGAAATTGTGTACCTAGGTATTGTAACGAGGTATCGTTACATTTTATAAAATTACTATATGTGACGGGTTCAACGTGCCCAATATGCCCCATTCTTAGTTCTTATCCCTGTTTCCCCACATCTCTGCAGCCGGCCCTGCACTATGCACATTTTGCTTGCACGGCCCATGCGCAGGGACAGGGGCGAGTAACGTCATTCTGCCGGCGACCTTCTCATGCGACACTAAATTCGCATAGTCGCGATCTACGCTTTTTTAATTATTTAAGCACAACATTATTGTGCTGTTTTTTTTTGTAACAGTTTTATTATTAACTAAAATCAAAATAAAATCAGTGCTTCAATCCCCAATTGGGTAAGTGTTGAACATTTATTAATATTAATTTGTAGGTAGATTTTTTTATTGATAAATATTTTGTAAAAATATTTTTCTAAATTTCTTTTTCTATTGTGAACTCCGTCTGATTATGGCATTTCACGCTCACGCGCATAAGGCTGACATTGTACCTGTACCTTCCTACGGGAATACCGCAAACAGAGGAGTCCCCCAGCGGTCCCGCAACTGCAACTGCAACTGGACAATATTTCCAGGGCCCGAGTTTTGGGGACAGAACGTTCCAAGATTAGGACTATACTACACCCCATCCGACGGCACGACCCTAGAGGACGTTCTCCTCATTCTTCCCGCTCCGGACTCCGGCGGCGCCACTACTGCACGGCCTCAGCCGCGCCGCGCCGCGTCGGTTCCCGTTAGCAACAAGGGAAGTGCTCGCCTATAACTACCTAGTGGCCGCGTAACGTTACATAATAATATGATGATCATGGCAATTGAAAAATCCCGAAAATAAATTTTGTTGTACGTAGGTACCACCTTCTTTTATTTTTATATAAGTAGGTGGTCCCGTTACAGTATATATTACGCGTAAGGTAACTGATACATTTGAAAAAGTGAAAACTTGGTTGACAGCCCATAACCTAGAATTAAACGTAAATAAAACAAAATTAATTCAGTTTCATCCTTACCAAAAACGACCACTAAATCTCTCCACCCTAACAAACAGCATCAACATAAACGAAACCCATAGCGCAACACTCTTAGGCATCACCATGGACACATATCTAAATTGGGAAAATCACGTCAAAACAATAAAAAACAAAATGCTGCAATTCTCTTATGCCCTTTCAATACTAAAAGCAAATACAAACCTGCACACCGCAAAAACCGCCTACTACGCGTACGCCTACTCATGGCTAAAGTATGGTATAATAATATGGGGAAATAGTACAGACGCTAAAGACCTATTCATAACACAAAAAAATGTATACGAATCCTAATGAACATCCGCCAACGGAACAGCTGTCGACCACACTTCACACAACAGAACATACTGACACTACCAAGCATTTACATACTAGAAGCAGCAACATTCGTGAAGAAACATCCTACTCTATTCAAATACAATACTAACGCTCGCAGACAAAATCAACTCGTGGCACCCGAACCTAAACTCGAAATAATCAGAAGAGGACCAGAATACATGCTTATAAGAATATTTACCCGCCTGCCAAAAGACCTAAGAGAAGAGAACAATATCAAAAAATTCCACAATAAACTTAAAAAGCTGCCAATTCAAAAATGTTACTACACAATAAACGATTACCTAGAAGAAAACTTTTCAAGCTCGTGAAACTTAGAATTAAGATAAATAATTTTTAATTTGTATAATTTTAATTAGGCTTAATAATTATATACGATTTGCAACACCCTTAGACAGGGTATAATATGTACGAAAGTATTATACTTGATTTATTATACTAGACATATTATATAGCAACTGTATATTTTAATAAATAAATAAATAAATTTTTGAGTGTAAGCAGTTTCTTGTAATATTAGGTCCTCGTTAAATCGAGACATATCCATCTTGCGAGATTTGTTGTTAGTGCCTGTACATTAATTTTAGAAAGGCTAGAATATATTGATATAGGTATAACTGAAAACAGTGAAATAAAGGGTTGCAACGGAGCTAGAGAACTTACCTGTACTCGTAGTTTCAATGCGCTAGGCTATGGCGCTAGGTAAGTCATTCGGTGCTGCATGGAATGGTCGTCGCACCGCTCTCGCAACGGATGTTTTCTGTAACTGCAGCAACCAAATTGGTAAAGTACCTAGTTAAAGTATACTTTAACGACAAAAATCTACATTTTAGCGTACAGCGGAGTAAGCTGTATGGTACTGATGTAATAGATAGCGTAAGTTATGTTGCAGAATTTATTAGCTTTTATTTCTGGGTGATGGCAGTTTTAACTGTGGGTAACACGGAGTTTGTTATTTTTATAGGGATTTAGTAATTTCCAGAGTGTGTAGCATATTGTTGCACAGAGTACGAGAAATAAGTACCTAGTTAACTTTCGGAAGCGCGAGAGAATGTTTCTTAAAAACTAGAAATAAAACTAAGATGTTGCCGATGCGAAGGCACTATAATTAATGAATAAAATACACTGATACATCTTACAAGATAACTTAGGCATCTAGGTGGTCTTATTCGCAGACGCATAGTCAGCTCTACTGATAAGACCAGTGCTCGGTTTGTTTCTGCTAACCGGCCGCTTATCTCTAGTATTAAGTTACGTGGGAACATACATCGAATTACATCGCTTAGAGTACTAGAGGTGGTGCTGTTCGATGACAGAACATAACGTCTCCCTCCCTAAGCGAAAAATTATCGGAGCACTCAATTTTAGAGGGATTCCGATAATTTTGAATGAAAGGATTAATTTTGGTGTACGAAACATAAAAAAAATAATCAAAACTATACTTAATACTACTAATCCTAATGCTATGAGACTAATTGTAGAGTCTTTTTCTCTGTTATCACCGAAAACTTCACTGTTCTTCAAAGCAAAGGCCATGTATTTAACTTCGTCCAGTGCAATCTCTCGCATGTTGAGTGCATGTGCACTGGATAGGTTCTCGGTTGCGCGTAATTTCGGAAGGTTGATGATGGGTAGTGGGGTCCCTGGGTCCGCTTCAGTGTAAAAGCGGTGGTACCGGATGGTCGTCCCGTTGACAGTGACATCACAGGGTCTATTCAGCGTCACAACGTGCGTTCCGCATATCTGCTGCTTCGAAGCTTCTTCGCCGCAGGTCTCTGTGAGGGTTGTTTCCGATCTGGTGTATAGTATCCAGTTGTTTCTATTTATTTTCTGCAGCTTCACGTCCTCGACGTGAATGGGGTGTTGCTTGCAGATGCCAGTGACGTCCTCGTACCTCATTAGTTTTTTCTCGCATGAGGGTCCGCTGTATGGGGCGCGGTTGTCATCGTCGCAGAGAAACTCGTCTCCAACAGCGAGTGAGCGGCACGGCTTTACGATCGGCTGATACTTCAGCCCTTTCGCCAATAGGAATGGGTACTTAGGAAATATGGCAACGGTTAGGTTTTCAGGTTTGACGAGGATGGGTAATGTGTACATTTTAAAATAGTTATAAATAACATTATCGGTCAGAGGGATTTCCAATATAAAGGTAATTTGGTCTTTTTTGATAAAAGATGTAACATCAATAGTTTCCTCAATCTTAATTAAATTAAATACATTGGGTACATATACCAGGTTTCTAGATTCTGCTATCAAGTTCAAATGGTATAGCAGTTCGGTGGAATTAATTATAGACTGGTGTAGTATGGAGCTCTTGCTTAGAGCTAGAGCGGTTTCGACTTCACTTAATCTAATGAATATAGTCCTAAAACGACTTATGAATAGATTATATAGTCTAAACGCGTAAGATGATATACTTAAATTATTTTCTCGGATTACAGTCTCCTTAAGGGTAGTTTCAACCCTTCTTAGACGGGAATCCATCGTTAGTGAGTTTTGCTGAATTAACTCTGTGGCGTTTACTAGGCTGTAGCATTTTAGTAACAATCGTGATTTTCTTTGACAAAATAACTTGGTTATGACTCGATTTTGAGGTCAACCGATCATATTTAAGGGCGTCCTCGTGGTCTAGGTTGCCTGTTACAATCTTAATAATGGATCCTAATGGGTTAAGTATCCCACGCTTGAATCGTTGAGGAATTAGTTGGTGATACTTGTCTATGGTTATGTCGCGCATATATTCTGCGTGCATTAAACATTCCTATGAATTCGTGCGGAAATGTTTTATTAGATGAAATTAATTGCTGAAATTCTGCTAATTTTGAAATTACTAAGTTTAGATCAGTCCAAATATTGTCTACCTTAATAGTTTTTAGAATTGTCCAACTATAGGTTTGCATGTGAGCTTGGCCTTTTTTTACTGGCAGAAGTCCCGGATTTCCATCAAGATTTTGCAGATGAAGGGCGACTGCTGCTGTTGCTAGCATCGCGCTGCACCACTTGTGGAGGTCGTTTTATGTCTTTAATGGGTGCTTTACTAGTTTTCCTTTCGGTTTACTTTGGCCTTCTTATAACGGGGTTTTTCTTTTCTTTTCCTCTTATTTGTGTCCTTTACGAACACTACTTCTGGAAGTTCCACGTCGGTTTCCCCACCTCGTTTCGTCCTAACTTTTTCCTTGTCCGCCTTAAGTTTTTCTGATATGTGTGTGTACAGGTGCTTTGTTCGTTTACTGTGGTCTTTTACTAACTGCTGTGTATAAGTTTTTTCAAATTCTAAGTTAAACGGGTTGTCTGTGTCGGTATGCCCAAAGACAACTTCGAAGGGCGTTAGGCCCGTTGCAGTATGTATGGTATGGTTGTAAGCCATGATGGAATAAGTCATGACAGACGCTTCGTCGGTGCATTTCTGTTCATACTTGGCCAACCTATAAATTTCTATTAAGGTCGAGTGGAACCGTTCTACAAGTCCCATGGAGTTGGGGTTGTTGACAGTCCCTATGTGTCTCTGTATTTTGTGTAGGCTGAGAAATTCTTTCATGAGCTCGTTGTTGAACTCTGTACCGGGGTCTGAACTGATTTTCTTCGGTATCCCGTAAAATGAAAAGTATTTCATTAGGGCTCTTACAACTTCAGGTGTGGATTTGTTTGGGATTTCGAATGCTTGGCCTAGCTTACTAAATGCATCTATGAGGGTGAGGTAATACTTTCCCTCGATGCTGAAAAGGTCGATGAAAATTTCCTGAAAGGGTGCATCTTGGGTCTGAGTAAGCTGCAATACGGGTTTTATCGGTTTTCGATCATATTTGGTCTTTCTACATGCGTCACAATTATTTATCACGGCTGAAACTGTTTCCTGCATTTTGTCCCAGTAGTAAGTCCTACGAAGCCTAACTAACGTTTCTTTAATGCCACGATGACAGGTCTTTCCTTCATGATATTTTATTATTATTGCCTTCTGTTCATTCTCGTCGTCTACGTAAACTACTCGCTCTGTGCACTCGACTAGATTTATTGTCTCTTTTCTAAAGATTTCTATAACGGTTGTACTAAATTGTTTGCGGTGTTCTGCGTTCTCGAAATAGATGAAGAGTTTTGCTTTTGGTTTAGCGTATTCCTTCAGAAAGTTTTTGATTAATTCGGGGTTGTTAATGGGCAAGAAAACTTCTAAAATTGTGTGTTTCCCTATGGAAATGTCTTTGACATGAAGTTCGTTTTTTAGCCATGAGTATACCAGGATTTGATTGGGTTTGGTATCAATGGCCTCGTGAAGTATTGGTATCCCGGTGGAGTCCATATATTCAGCAGAGTGTACTGTGTGCGTGCTACTACTAGCTGATGGGGACGGAATAACCGGCCTCTCTATCTCTAGCTCGGGTAGCGATATGGTGGATTCGTCAGAGTCTGAGAGGGTCACAATGGATATCGCGTCACTTTCGTCAGATAATTCCACGGTTGTCGGATTTTGTCGTGTCTGCCTACTCGTCTGTGATTTAGGTTCTTGGTCACCTATGTTCACTACCATTGAGTCATCGTCGGTCAAGGTATTAACTTTAACTCTGCTTAGGGCGTCGAATTCGAAGTCGTTCATAGGGGCATATTCGTATAATCCGTACATGTCGTTTTCGTGAGTATGAGGATAATTATCAAGGTAATAATTTTGTTCGTAGTTGTGACCGGTTATTTCGTTAAGCTTAAATCCAATAGAACGGGCGGTCCTTATGGATACGTCGCCGGATTGCAAGTGTGGCTTGTTAAATTGTTGAGGTGGTGGATAGGGTGGCTTGTAGCCAAATTGATGTGGGTTGTAACCTAGCTGAGGGTGGTAGCCAAATTGAACCTGTGCGAACCTTGGAACCGGTGGTCTAATTAAATTTTGGTTCCCAGGTATACCGAACTGGAATTAAGGCGCGGGAATCGCGGGTCTCATGGTATTCTGGCTACTAGGCATTGAAAACTCAGATCTTAGTAAATTTGACTTCATCCCTGTTCCTTGTTCCATTTCTAATTAATTTTATTTTAATATAACTAAAATAAAATAATTCACACCTAATTTAGAGTCTCGGTAGAGTTTATACCGACACTATTACTTAATATTAAATATTTTATCCTTAATTAGCACAATTTTATCGATTTGAGACAAAATCATATGATATATTACTATTATTAAACACCTATCCTTAACTAACACAATTTAATCGATTTGAGACTAAATGTTCCGATACTATTACTTACTTTTATTAAATATCCTTAATTAAAACAATTCAATCGATTTGAGATTAAATGTTCCTATACAATTACTTACTTTTATTAAATGTCCTTAATTAAAACAATTCAATCGATTTGAGATTAAACGTTCCGATACTATTACTATTATTAAATAATATATCTTAATTAACACAATTCAGTCGAATTACAACCAAATTTTTAAATACTACAATTAACACAAGCAAATCTGACCGATGACCAAGGTCTAAATTTACAATATTCGAGGAAAATGGGGGTGGAAGGTTAAGGAAGGCGAAAAAGGCTTACTCACCAACCGACCTGCATCTTCTGCGCCCGTAGATAACTTATTTGTTTGGTTCGTGTGGATAGCCGGAACGGATACAACTGAATTCAGTATTAACACCGTTTACTTAATACTGCACAACGCGGGGGAAATTCACCGAATTTAAGAGCGAACTTTTCGCGCTGGCAGCAGCCGACTATCCTACCGGCTGCGCCAGTTAACTTTCGGAAGCGCGAGAGAATGTTTCTTAAAAACTAGAAATAAAACTAAGATGTTGCCGATGCGAAGGCACTATAATTAATGAATAAAATACACTGATACATCTTACAAGATAACTTAGGCATCTAGGTGGTCTTATTCGCAGACGCATAGTCAGCTCTACTGATAAGACCAGTGCTCGGTTTGTTTCTGCTAACCGGCCGCTTATCTCTAGTATTAAGTTACGTGGGAACATACATCGAATTACATCGCTTAGAGTACTAGAGGTGGTGCTGTTCGATGACAGAACATAACGACCTAGTAGGCATCGATTTGGCATTTTTTCTGTTTTAAATTTCATATTGATGCTGGTCACACGAAACTGCTACAACACAGTACAAGCAAGCAAGACGTTTACTGTCAAGGGAGGAAAGTGCCTCGGTGCAGGTGGGACAAAGTAGAATGCTCAAAATTTTGCTACAGACTTTGCCCCACTAGATCGTCATGGCGAAGCAAATTACACAGGCAGCCTAAAAGCTGTCATCAGGGCGTGTCTCTAGATGGCTACCTATATACCACAAACTGGTCCCATCTATACAATACGTGCATAACAAAGTCATCGGTTCTGTTCCAGCGATGGGTCTTCTAGACAAGCTGAGCGTGTGGCTGGGCAAGGGGCGCGCGGAGGTGGTGGTGCTGGTGCTGGGGCTCGACAACAGCGGCAAGAGCTCCACGCTCAACTCGCTCCGGGCCAGCGAGGCGCGCGCGCTGCACGTGCCGCCCACCGTGGCGCCTCAGCGGGACCACTTCACTAGTGAGTCTCCCCCCCCTACTCAGGGACCACTTCACTAGTTAGTCTCCTTACTCCGCTCGTGCATTTCCACGCTCCACGCGCTGCTGACCAGCGAAGCTTCTTCTCGAAGCGAGACTTCTGCAGTCAGAGTCAACATTCAACACTGCACGAGTCGTCCACCGAGGCCGTAGTGGGATCACTCCATTTTCACGTCACCTCACCTCCCTATAAAGGCTTGTGAGTCACTCACTAAGTCACTACCCCGCTCACTGCAGTATCACACCCTACGTGGCCAGCCAGGCGCGCGCTGCTCGCTCCTTTGTAGGTACATCACTGCACTACTTAACTGAGCTGAAATTTTGCAAGTAATTATAAAGATATTCATAAAATGGATCTAAATTGAAACGTACCTATTCGTTTTTAACCGACTTCCAAAAAGGAGGAGGTTCTATGTTCGTGTGTATGTATTTTTTTTTGTGTATGTTCATACAATCATCAATACATTTGCGCAGTACGGTCTACTTGTTAATCGTAGCTCGAATATTCCGCAAAAACTGTAAAGTTTCACATTAGCTTCAGCTTAGATCCATCTTACACCTACAACTAAATTGGCCTAATTGGGGGAATTCCTAGTGGAACAACTGCTTTCATCAAGAATCATATTTTAAAATCTCTTTTGGTGAGAGATGAATCTGACACATTAGTTTGTTCCGTGACCGCGACGGGCACGTGCCGTGTACACGCCGCGGCGACGGGAGTTCGGACAAATTATATTATTATCTCCGTTCTAAAGCGTAAATCTGGGTTTAGGGGACAAGGGCTCTCCACCAGATAAGGAAAGTCCTTTGTTCGGGGGACAGTGGGACCACGACAAACACAGCTAGTGACTTACGAACACATTTTCTGCAGGCGTTTGATATTTTGCATATAACCTTACCTATTTTAAATCTGTCGAGAGGTTTTTGTAGCGATCATTACATTATATAAACCAAGTTTTTTGTGTTTGTGTATCCACCTAGATGTTCTAAAGTACACAATAGATTGTAAAGCGGTGTTCTTTTAGAATATACTAGCGGCCAGCCGTAGCAGGTGTATTATAAGTACATACAAACAAAAACTTTCTTCTTAAATTACTCTATCTATTAAATCAAAATCCGTTGCGTAGTTTTAAAGATATAAGCACACATAGGGACAGACAGACTGCGGAAAGCGACTTAATTTTATACCCCTATGTAGTGATTTTCCGGAGGCACCTACCAATAAAATTTATTCGTATCTTGGCGAAGGCTAGGCCGCTAGAATAATTATAATTTACTAACCATGATACACTAATACACTTTATTATGTCTCAACTTTGATTCATAGTTTTAAGGACTAAAATCTTTTTTTACCAAAGAGCTCCCTTGTCCTGTCTTCTTTTTTTAACGCATTCCTTCTAACACAACTGAAGGTGGTGAAACTGTAGTCCAGTTTGACATAAACCAGATAATGGTCGCTGAGAATACAAAGTAGCTATATCGTCGTACTAACTGCTGGATAGTCTGCGCCGCTACTTGTTTACCACCGAGGGCGAGCCGGGGCAAGAAGTGCCAAGATACCAACTTAATTAAACCACTGGCCAAACTGCGGTAGTAACAATTCCTCACAGCCAGCAACAGTTTTGATTTAGAAAGTGCGACAGTGTCGCTGCCTTTCAACTGTTGATGTAAGTTGGTGCAGTAACCAAGGAAACGCTACAGAATACGCAGGAGTGAAGAAAGCGCTGAGTCGAATTTTCCGTCATGTTTGGTTTTTGTATCGGGGTCATAACACGTCACCAGCGCGGGCGTGTTTACTGCCGCGGACCCGCTTTGTTTCGCCAACGGGTCACGCCTCTTGTTGGTATAAGAAACAATTATTAGGGTTAGAGTAAGGGATTAACAAAAACTTTGATTCAAAATGTAGCTATATTCATATCACTCTAGAGACAAGACTCGAGGAACGATAAGGAAGGGTGTACTAAAGGCGTACAATACTAAGCCGAATGGGGTTGATTCAGCCCATCACTATTTTACAAACTAGTTCTTGCCCGCCAACTTTGCCCGCGTGATAATTTGTTTTTTGTACTATATACCATAGGAATTTCTATAATAATTTCTGTAGTCTGTTGGTTCTACTATCAAATCTTGGATTAAATTGGTGTGCGATAACGCTGATAACCGAACCTTTAATTCTATCCAACTCTTAACCCTTATTTTAGGGCGTTTTCGCAATTGTTATTAATTTCGTACGCTATAGCGAGATAACATAAATAATCAAACTTCGAATTTGACAAAATTTTGTATTTGGACGGGCCAAACCGCCTTTAAAACCGCGGTTTTATTTTGTTCGTCGTTCAGTGGCTTAAGTACCTAAACCTAATGGATAGCGCCAAAACAGAATTCTGAATCTGAATTTCTGAATAACCTCATAAAACATCTGTTGCAACACAGTATAATTGGCGTAACTGACGTTGCCATAATAAACGATACATGCACAGTGCACAAATATAACTTATCTGGCGAAGAGTAAATAAGTAATTCATATTCTGATCGTGAGGTAATAGAAGAGAGTAACCAGTGCTTTTTAAAATGGACTAACCTGTTGAATCAGCCACCCGGTCCCGCCCAGGCATTTGAAGAATTGCTACGAATGCTACGAGTACCTAAATAACTCAGGTCATTTATTGTAGTGGGAAAATTGCGCTGAAAAATGCTTCAGGCGCTTTCATGGGGAGGCTCTTTGGGGCTGTATACAGGGTTATTTCTAATCAATTAGCATCCTTTCAGGGGCTTATTCTGTACATCTAAACTAACAACTTTTGTTCTACGACTTTTATTAATTCTCAAAAAAAAAGTTGTTCCATGGAAAAATGTCGTTCACCCTCGACAAAATGTATGGAACAGTTGATTTTTTTTTGAGTTTTAACAAAAGTCGTAGAACAAAAGTTGCTAGTTTTGATGCACAGAATAAGCCCCTAAGAGGATGCTAATTGATTAGAAATAACCCTGTATAGTTTTTGGAAAATCACATGATTGTAATTTTTCTTATTAATTGATGTGGGGTTAGGCGAGCGTGTAAGAATAAAGGTGTAAAATCCTCTTAATACAAAACATTTACATACGCTTTTGAAAAAGTTTTTATTCTGGATGCAAGTAAGTTTAAAACGGGTTGAAACTAAACGTTTTAACTCGGAAAACCCCAGTTTCAGCGAACCAACTTAATTCGAAAAGCGCGAGTATTCTATACTAAGTATAAAAAATACAACACTATTTATAGCACCGAGATAGCTGACCAATTTTATTTTTACGTTTTTCCTCAAATTGGGATCTGTATTTCATTGTTGTGTTTTCTTTTGTATCTAGCAATGGTACAGAAGTGTCATGGAAAATACCAAAAGGTTTCTTTAGACACGTTTGAATAAAATGTGCTGAGTAAAAAATTCGACCACACCTTTTTCTCCGTTTTGAAAAACAGTAATAGCACGTTACAGGTTATCTAACTTAGGTACAACAGCAAGATGTTGTGGCTTCGTGTTTTAGCGAAGAAGTCCTTCTGGCAATTTCCACATTTGAAGAAAGGTGGTAAAAACATAAACCCTCAGGGATTTAAGTGTGTTAAAATATATTAGAGTAAGTAAATACCACCTAATAATGAAAAAACATAATGAAATCAATATATTGAAAAAACATTTATTGTCACGAAAAGTAAAACTTAATTGAGATTGACAAAAACACGACAAAAATCTAAATTCTAGTTCTTAAGGCCATATTTTCAATATAAGCAAACAATAGATTCTTAATTTTGGAAAGACTTTTCGTTCCGTACTTAGATATTCATAATCACTTGTGCTACGATACTACATTTTATACTACGTATTTGATCTCATTCTGCCTGAGCAGACATCAACTATATGTACATCCATCAGTGATGCTACGACTGGGTGAACGGTGTGCTAACAACATCGACTTGGCATTTTTTTCTTACATTCCATATTGAAATGAAAATGATATTGATAACTATCAAAGAGTCGCTACGCATTCTTACACAGCTCTTCATATCTCATATCTGGTGAAAATACATCCCTCTTCGGCTATTCAATGCCAAATAGATATAAGATTGAATATTCACGCCTCAAACGATCTCTGCCGGCTCTTCCCTCGGATCGCTCTTGATGTTTGTCCCGATCACCGGCAGGATGTATCTCCTCGTATCTCACCCATCATGGAGGTTCTTTGACGTGAACATGAAAGTGGTGTCATTTCGGATGTCACGCCCGCGTCGGTTACAAAGGAACTCGACACGGTGTCATCCGCATGATCTCACGTTACACGAGATCATTAGCACGGATTGACTCGTGAGCTCACAGAGGGCTAAGTGGGAGTTTTTCGCTCGAACTCGATCGCGTTAACGTTTGATGTGATTTCTATGGAAATGGCACAGCGCCATCTTGTGTCACGTACAGAAAATTGAACAGCTAAGTGTGAGTATTTTTACGGTAATGAAACGAGCGCCAATCCGAACCAACACAAGCGCGGCAACGTCAGTGATTGGCTAACTCAAGCGTGCGTAGCTCGCGTGTGTGCGCGGCGTGCTCGGTCAACGAGTCGTAAAAGTAATTCGATTTGATTTGCAAAACTTCCACTTGACACTCATATGTCGTGTATTGTAACAGTTTGTTAATTCTCTATGTACCTACTGATTATATTACTATTGATGACTACTATTTAATGATCTGATTAGTTGCGGTTTTATAACAATCTAAATAATAACTGTTTCTGTATTTATCTTCTTTGCCATAGCACTTCTTTGACGCGAGCAGGAAAGTGGCCTCGTCTTGGATGTCATGTCAGTGACAAAGGAACTCGACACATAGTCACCCGCGTAAGCTCACGTTACAGGAGATCATTAGCACGGATCGACTCGCACCCGCTCACAGATCTTGTTGTCATCGTGTATCGTGATACTGTATTTTACTAACTGTCTATTATACATGCAGTGATTACCTAGTTGCAGTTTTATACTACTCTTAACTTAATAATAGCTGTTTTTGTATTTATTTCCTTCGCCCCAGCACTTCATTGATGGGAGCAGGAATAATATAAACTGTTAGTACTTAATATTAAGATATTATTAGACAACATGATCTGTCAGCGAGCGACTGTTAGCTTAGAACTGCTTAGAATCATCGACTTGGGATTTTTCTTTGATGCTTAGAATACACGTTCTTTTGTTGGGGTTTAAAAATAGCTGCCTTCATCCTAGCTTTGTTGTGTTTGCTACATTACTCGAATCTTCGAAATTGAAACCATACGACAAGCGCCGGTGCGGCGTGCAAGCCTTTTGTAATACCGACACATAATCAGCTCATCTGCGTGTCACGTGTCAGGGCTGGCTTATCGCCCGGAGGGGAATGAGGATTACTCAGCTGTCAGCGGCTATTGACAACCCCGGGACTCTTGGAGCTTCCTGTAGGCCTCGAAAGAAGCTAATAATGGCGATGGTACGGAGCTGACGTCTCTTTACAAGATGAGGTTATGTGAACACACTTGCGCGGGGATTGTGTTGGATCGATCTAGAAAGAGTGGATACCAAATTTAAATCTACTGCGTTTCTCTAGCTTTGATATGACCGTTTGAAGTTTCGTGTGACATCATGTATATTCTACACTTTTTATACAGAAGTGACGTCAAGAGTTCCTTCTCCCTTTGTAACGTCTTAGATTTTTTACTAAAATAACTTGTTTCCTGTGTTCAGGTGGCGGCGTGTCTTTTACGGCATGGGACGTGTCGGGTGCGGCGCGGCATCGCGCGCTGTGGGAGCGCCACTACCGGCGCGCCGACGCGGTCATCTTCGTGGTGGACGCGACCGACCACCTGCGGCTCGGTGAGTGCTCGCGCCATCGCGCTGCGTGCTTCACGCACCAAGCACCAAGCACTGATAACTGTGCGGAGCGCAAGCAGCACCAATAGTCCGTATATTGCAGTGGTGGCGCGCGAGGAGCTGGAGCTGCTGGTAGCGCACCCCGACATGTGCGCGCGCCGTGTGCCGCTGCTCGTGCTGGCCAACAAGAGCGACCACAAGCTCGCGCTCGCGCCGCACCAGGTCGCCGCAGGTACTAGCTTACACTGACTTTTCACATAGGGAACTCTCTGTGAAGAATCACGTTTGTCAACCCAGATAAAAAATAAGGGAGAAGAGTGTTTTTCCGGAGAGTACACCAATTATTGCTTGACCTTGGCTTCTCCATCATTGTAACTTACTTACTTTTTTCGCCCGCACTCTGTATTCCGCGTCAAGCTTCCTGTCCGCTCACTTTTCGAATCGAAGTTGTGAGTTGTCGAGTTGAAACCAACTTCTCAAGTATTGGTTGCATCAAGCAATTAACTTTTGCTGAACAAGTATTTCATGTTGTAATGTCATTCGTATTGATCACTAGTGTTAACTGCTTGAACAGTCCCGAGTACGGCGAGCATAAGAGCATGTGTGACGTTGCAGCGCTGTGCCTGGAGCGCATCACAGACAAGCCGTGGCACATCTGCGCGTCGAGCGCGCTGTCGGGCGCCGGGCTGGCCGACGGCGTGGCCTGGCTGGCGCGCCAGGTGCGCGACCAGGTCGTCAACAAGCACAACAACAACTAGACACCGGCGGCCACGTGCTGCTGGCGTGACGTGGCCTGACTGGTGTGATGTGGCCTGGCTAGCGTGACGTAGTCTGGCTGGTGTGACGTGGCCTTTCACGGTATTGGCATGATCTAGAACTGTGTCATTTTAGAGTAAAGATGCCTATCCATAGGCGATGGTTCTGAAAGTCTATTTGACGTGGTTGCATTCCAAACTAGCCGTGAATGTCGAAAACGCAATCCGTTTTTCAAACAGCACGCGGATTTCGATTTCTAAATGAAAGCGGTCCAAGCCGCGGACTGCGAGCAGTGTTACCATTAGTGGTTTCAGTACCTTGGTTTGCGTTTTCGACATTGACCGACAGACTTTAAAAAGTAGCTATTCCAAATGAATATTTGGAAACATCGTCAGTAGGGATCTGTCGGGTGCGGACTGCTGCTGCTGCTGCTCGTCAGCAAAATTAAAAAACAGCAAAATTCTTCGTGCAATAAAGTAATTGACACGGGAATCCCATGTTTTTTGTGTTAATGTCACTCAGACGCGAAAGTTCATAATCCTAAATAAACTATATTTCACGCCACGCGTATTTTTCAATTTTGCATGTCAGACTATAAATTTCAATTTTGTAAGGATGGGAGCCTTCAGTCTTTTGTACGCTGGTACGAAGCAATTATTACAACCTATATTTATTCTGTGCTAGGAATCTAGACCACTGTCATCAGTTCTACACTACGCAGTGCAGCCTGGTGCGTATAGAAAGTGAACGAACGAATAAACGTTCTCCTAACACAACAGCAACATTATTATAAGCTTTTAGAAACAGTAGAGGAGAATTGAATCATCATTTGGAAAAAGAACTTTTCAATTTTCATAATAAAAGCAGTACTTTTGAAACAAATTAGGTATAGTTAGCAAAAACTTTGTGCTGATTTAATTCAGTTCTCTGAGCGTTATTGTAACTGAATGTATTAATAGGTAGTTATACTAACTACAATTGGTTGTGTTGTTGAATTACGAGTATCCACGTCGCACAAATATTTTACTCATAAAATGTTTGTCGATGTTGTCTTTTTGCTCACCTATCTATAACTTTGTATCAATCAATCAATATGTATTGCAACATAATATATGTGGTATTATTATTGTAGTCTTTCTTGTATCTTTGTTCATGTATATTCTTCGCTGTCGCCACATACTTAGTATAAAACAAAGTCGGTTCCCGCTGTCTGTCCCCATATATGCTTATATCTTTAAAACTAAACAACGGATTTTGATGCGTTTTTTTAATAGGTAGAGTGATTCAAGAGTAAGGTTTATATGCATAATACACCTGTGCGAAGCCGGGGCGAGTCGCTAGTTAATAATATTTGGTAGATTTCTTAGCCCCAGACTCCACCAAACTGAAGGCAGTGGAGCGGAGTTTTAGTTTTGTTTTTCGCTGAGGTTTCTTTCTTCATAGCTGTACAGGGGTTTCTGAAAGGCGTAGTAATAATGTAACCATACATGTGGTACATCATAATATATAACTTTTAAAATGAAGCAACCCATCATTCGAGAAAGTTTCAATTCAGTTTCAAACATTTCGAATTGAAACTTTGTTTTCAACAGATGTATGTTTTTTCTAGAATTCCGAATTGATCCCATTTTAAAAGTTGTCCATTACGATGTATTTACCTCATGTGTGGTTACATTATTACACTTTTTGTATTGTACCGCGCTGTACTAAGCTGGACCAGTCTTTTTAATAGCAAGACGTAGGCCTACCCACGTACATATTTTGTAAACACATGTGTATATCCTACATAGTGGTGGGTTTGCGCCCCTTTTCTACCTTGGTTTAGGTCTGCCTCTGGCTCTACAACTGGGATTGGAAAGTTGCAATGCTAGGTTTGCTACGCTGAGCAAATAAGATTTTTTTATGAATAGATTATAACATAGCTGTTACTCACGCGTTTTACTTACGACTCGCATTGCTATGAGAGACGAGCCGGCGTGCTATTACTCCAATCTTTTTTACTGCCTCGGTGGCTCAGTGGTTAGTGACCCTGACTTCTGGATCAAAGAGGCGTGGGTTCGATCCCCGCCCAGGGCAAGCATTTATGTGATGAACATATGAACATAATATATAGGTATGTAGTATATCAGTCTCTGGCAGCCATATTGCAAGCATTGCTTAGTTTGAGGACAGAGACCGTTTGTAAGATGTACATTAATGTTAAAAAAAAAACTCGAAAAAGATTGTCAAATGTGGTCATAACCATAGTAGAAGTGCTGTCTGCCATACAAGCAAACTCATGACTAACACCTGTTTTGCAAGCTGTGTTGTAATCTATTTAAATTGTGTAAAAACCACGCAAATTTCCATAATCAAATACGAGTAAAGCATTTGTGTAACGGCATACGGGTTCAACTTACCGTTTTGGTGATGAGTTGGGCTAAAAAACGAGTACATATTGTAGATAACAATCAATAACTTCACCTCCCACATTATATATTATTCATTATTCCAAAAGCTTCACAAAACATCACAATAATGTAAAGCTTCAATGGAGAGCTCAGTCGAGGATGAAAGGTTTTGAGCTCTCGTTGAATGGTATTGTCAGTCGATATGATATTATCTATGTATGTATAGGGTAATTTTATCGAAATAAATATGGTATTGATTGTTAATATGATGTTTGTTTGTGATTCCGATGTGTGTTTGAAACCATTACTGTCTATAAAAGTAGGTATTGAATATTTGCACCTGAGTAGTCAATTAGGAATCAAGCATATAATTTAATAAAATCAACAAGATCTATGTATGTTGTCTTTTGTGACTTAAAAAAAAGGATAGATGGCCTGATTACACCTGACACAGTAGAAAAGAAAACGTTAGATGAAAACTGTCCACAACTGAACCCATAGTCCAGGTTTTGCGTAGTTTACTTAAACTTTCGCGTTCGCGTGTGGCTCCATACATTTTGGTTAGTTCTCCCTCATTCCGTCAGGGGCGCTGTACAAAAATGTATAGAGCCATACTGAAATTTCAGTAGTTTCAATTTACTGTAAACCTGCACTAACACCTCTGGTGTTATTGGAAAACTATAAAGAAAAATACAGAAATTTATTTGCAACGAAAATAAGAGGTACAATACATAAACAACAAAACAAATCATCACAGAATGCCTATGTCCAGCAGTAGACGTTCTATGTCTAGCATGTTTGTACGTACTTTAGAATTTCAACATCCAACAAGTCTTCTTTCTTCCTTCGTACCATTTTAATTATTTAGCGATTTGCTGTAACTCGTCTAACCCAACCTGTGGCTCGTCTTTCTTTGCAGTAAGTACAATAAATGTGGACTCCAGGACCGGCGCCTAGCCGCCCGCGCCGTAGCAGGAAGATCGCACGAGGCTATAAATCGCAGGAACAATCCTGGCGAGTGTCGTTAGCGACGAGATATGAAAGTTTTTATTGTTTCCGAGCCGAAAACAATTCGAGCTGAAGGAAGGACGCTTGCGGCGCGGCGTGGGGCAAGAAGGGGAGGGCGTTGCTGAGGTGAGGAATAAAGTTTTTTTTTATTCCGTACCTATAGGTTTGCGTTTGACTACATACTGCCTGATGTTGAGCAGATTTGCGGTCTAAGGAGTAGCACGCTTACCTAGAAGATACCAATTTACTCGGGATTTGAAGACACCCACGTCGTACTTTAGCGGGAAGACAGACCCAGGCAAAGCGTTCCACTTTCTGGCTGTTCGTATGAGGAATGGGGATTCGAAACGCTTGGTTCTAACGCGCGGAGTGTCCACCATAAATATTACGTTTGATTTCATGAGACTTTGACTATTAGTAAAGGTTATTATTTTATTTATTGAACATTTATCATCCAACGACACCAGGATCCGTACCCTTGTTAGTGAAGTTTACAATTCATTGAATTCTGCTGTACAAGGAGAGGAGTTAGTTTAATTCAATCTTAGTCTAAGTTAAGTAACTGTACTTTCGGTGCACTGTGTGAATGCCACGAGCAGACCGGCGACGCGCAATCAGCACCCGATCACGAGTGTGACGCATGTGTCAGCCATCACTCTCCTAAACCATATTTGAGGGAAGAAAACGATCCGACACACGACGAAGAAGCCGCCGCAAGAAGGACTTTGAATATTAGAAAAGGGTAGGTTAGATATTGGAAAGTTGAAATAGCAGTGGGCACGGCACATAGCAAAGAGGGCTGATGAACGTTGGGGTCGAATAGTTTTTGAACAGGATGCAAGCCGCTTCCATCCGGTCTTATAGGAGATCTATAGGGGAAGTTTATGTGCTGCGGTTGACATCTTATGGCTGAATAGACGATGCTGACGAGGTAAGATTTATACAGATAACTGTCGGAGATGGCAGTGATTGCAAAAGCGTGCCAGTAGCAAACGCTGTGGTGGGACACTTCAGGATTTTTAGTGAGTATACGGACCAGTCGGCTGGACTCCCAACATAACCATCCATGCCTGCCCCCGAGCCGGGGTGGTATCCATAAAAGATTTCACATAGGCGTCAGGGTGACTTAACATACATTGTGATAGGGTATCAGGATGTTCACTGAATAAATTATCTAATAGATTTGAATCAGACCGGTTGTACCGACTTCCTTCAATGATAATTTTGCAGTAGAGCTAGTACAATCTCTGTCGAAAATGTTATTGTCACGTATGAAAATATGCGTAAAAGGATTGGTTGATTAATAGGCCGTATAAATAGTGGAATCATAAATACCTAGTAGCTCCAACAAGTACCTAAGTATTGCCATAGTGATTACTCACGATAGATCCAGGGCAGGGGTTCAAAATGTCACCATTATAATACATTACTGTAGAGGCCGAGGCACACATACGTAAGTTCATCAATGCCTAGTCGCAGCCAAGGCTTGAATAGTACTTTTTAATAGTACGCAAATTAAAATTAATACTTAATTACTTTTCAATGACGAAAAACATAAGTTTTCACGTGCCAAAGTGCTCATTTGTCTTTTATATCAATAAAAAACCATAGAATAAGAACTACGAGTAAATTAAAAACCTTTCTATTTGCAATCCAGTTCAAAATTTAAATAATTTTGATTAGTTACTTTTTTGGTTGCCATGTTTCGCACTATTTTTCATAAATAATTGATCTGGCCGCTAAACACGATGGATATGGATTTTTATACAATTTTTGCCGGTCGCTGCTCCCTTGTACGGCCAGTGCAGCAATTTCGATTTATCTCCAAGAAGGTTTTCAAAATTACGCTCACATTTCCAAGCATGTTTGAGAACACATATTTTATACTGATTTTGACTGACTTATCGTTATGACGTCATAATCAGACGCTGTACGCTACGCGACCCATACAACAGCAACTTTGAATTTGATTTGTGTTTGCCACGCTTTGCTCATACCTAGTACTACTACTACGAGTATAGTACAGTGCAGCGTCCACGGATTAGTTTATTTGAATAATACGTACAGCTGAAATTCAGATTCCAATCCAATTCAGCGACACGTAGAGTACCTACACGTAATTTTGTAGTTTGGTTAGTATTGTGTCACGTACCTATTTACCTAATCAGAATTCAGAAGGGTGTTGTAGACCTGCAAATTACTACATAGTATTAAACAAAGTCGCTTCCCGCTGTGTGTCTGTCTTATGTATGCTTATATCTTTAAAACGGCGCAACGGGCTTTGATGCGTTTTTTTATACAGATTAATTCAAGAGGAAGGTTTTTATGTATAATACACCTGTGTAAAGTTGGGGCGTGTCGCTAGTAAATAATAATTGACAGAGCATGCCAAGCGTCTTTGCTTAGTGCGTAAAATTTTCTTTTGTCTACCCGGATGTTAGTTTGGAGGTTGCTTTTCCACTACTGTTCGCATTTTTATAAACTTTTTTGTGGTCGGCAATTTTTAAGAATTTTTTTGCATGCACTGTGTTACACGAATTTTCGTGTAACACAGTGCTCATGCAAACGCTTTAAATAACGCTTAAACGATTTAAATTTACAATCGCAAGGATGAACTGATACTACATTGGGCCTTATTGCTATGCTGGCCCAGTGCGGGTTGGTGGATTCAGATACGTCATCGAATTTCTACTACGGATGTATGCAAGTTTCCTCAATATGTGTTTTCTTTACAGTGATCTAAAAATCCGTACCTTCATAAGGTTCAGAGAACTACGGTATGGAACCGTAATTTGAACCAAGACCCATGTTACTACCACTAGATTATGACGGCTGTATCCAAGTCTACCTACGAGTATATCTAATATGTAATTTATTGGCTTTCGTTTAATATCAAATAATCACCGTAGTGTTGTACAATGCTCACGTTTTGAAAGTGCAAAAATATTCTGTATGTACTTAGTGCCCAAATACAAGTGTGCATTTGACTATTAATTATAAGTGTAAGCGATAGTTTTGCACATAATGTGGGTATATGTGCACAAAATATATGTCTTATTCGTTTGCGAAGTCCGACGTAAGAAAACCTAAAGGGAGATGTGAGTATGACGCGCACTGATATTGAGGTTAAAGACTAGGTACTGGGTAAACACCCTGTATTCAGAGGCAAACTTCGGCTGTACCCGTGCCAAGATTTTACACTTATTTTACCCGATTTCCAGCGAGAATGTTTTTAGTTCATCCTGATCACACAATTGGACCTTTTACACAACTTGTACAGTTAGAAGATAACTCAGGAAATTTTGCCTGATTTATGCATTTATTTTTTACTGTGTAAAAATATTTGCGTCGGTGACATAAAACATTCAGTTTTGTAGTTCCAATAATATGCACAAAAATGATTGAACGTTTATTAAGGCCTATTGTCGGAGGCCGGTGGCCAATTTTTTATTGGATTGAATTTGATTTCATCCTGCCTGATTCCTGATACTTTGACCGAAAGTTCGTTATACATAAAATGTAGGCAAAATATATCTGTAACATACCTTCTCAAGTATGGGATCAGTGTGAATTGTTACATCCTTGCTGTTTAAATTATATACTGCGACTTTAAGACGATACATGGCTACATAAGATAGTAGAGATCTTTCAGTCTAAAAGTACACGTCCCCCTGATTTTTTATTTGAAAATATATGCAAATATTGAAATTTCTACTTATGTTCGTGTAACCGAACATATTATTATTGAACAAAGTTGTGCTTTTATGCAGATAGGTAGTTGCAATTTAATTCTTGTTGTGAGCTGCAGTAATCGTGTTAGTGGAGGGGCGTCCAGTTATAAATTCAAAGGTCTCGAGCAAAACATGATTATTTAGATTTATAAATAAAACCAATCAAGTTGTACAAATCTAGGGCAAACTTTTCGAACTGTGTCAAATGAAAACCAACGTTGTTTACAGCAAAGAACACAATACGAAAGTGTCTCAGCGCGAGCTATCAAACCATTGAATGGTGGGTGTTCCAGCTCTCCTAGATATTATTATACCTACTCAAAGATTAGATAATAGTTACTTATTATGGGGCGCCAGGATCGGTACTGGTTCGTATTCTGTGACACCATGGCCATGGCGATTGGCGTCAGTCTTCTGCACGTTAGTCCTTCGTAAGCCACCGAGGGGGGCGCACGTAGCTCGTGGCTGCAGGCGCCGGCCGGTCAGATCGCGACGGATGCTGGATGTGATGACGCTCTTCAATAAATATTAACAATATGCTGCATTATGGATGCGTACAATTTTGAAACAAAACTGTGTGCTTTGATCTGAATGAGCACATATATTTGAACTGAGAAATATCTCTGCAGAGACATTCTTTAGACTTCTGATAGGTAAAATATTACGATGACCGGTTTTTATTTGATTTTAATTTACTAAGAGTGTGTAAAGAACTTGAATTTTAGTGTGTGTAATATTGAAACTTAAATTGTGAATGAGAGTCAGCTTTTTGTGGTTGGGATTTTCAGTGGTCTGTGAGTGAAAACTGGAGTGCAAAGTTGTGGGTACAAAAATGTGATTGGACTATTGTTTTGAGAAGCTGGAGTTGTGAATGTGGTAAGCGATTTTTCTCTGTTAAGAATAAGTAACGTTAAGAATAAGTTAATAATAAGTAATGTAGTAGGTATCGCAAATCTCTTTGACCAATCGAAGTTTATCCAAATATAAATAATGATAGATCGACCTTCAGACAAAACTCATTTTAGGTCCTTTAGAAATTATCAAAATATAAATTAACTTAACTAAATTTTTATCGTCTTTATTTCATAAAATATTATAATTTCGCTGACAGCAGCTTCAAAGAATAACTTTAACAATGAAATTGCGTAAAGTTGTCGAGACAACCGTCCACACTTTTAAATCAATTCATAATTGATATTTTACGCACGTAATATGTTGTATTTTTAAGCAACTGTGCGTAAATCTTTACTTTCTTACTAATAACTATCACTACTATAGTATAAAACAAAGTCACTTCCCGCTGTCTGTCCCCATGTATGCTTATATCTTTAAAAATAAGCAACGGATATTGATGCGGTTTTTTTCAATAGATAGTGTTTCAAGAGGAAGGTTTATATGTAGAATACAGTTGTGCGAAGCCGGGGCGGGTCGCGGGTTGGGTATTAAAACGAGGAGCACAAACCTAAGGATTGCGACACTATGGGGGAGTCACGGGGGTGTTTTTCAATCGTTCCTATGCATTCTGGCTGCCGGAGTTGCGCCGAAGTAGGTATATTTAGTTAATAAAAATAGGTTAGGTTAGGTTAGAACATGACAAACAACGCACGAGCCGAGCGAGCGAAGCGAGCGTGTCGCGGCAGCGGCCGGCGAAGTGCCAGAAGTAAACTGCCTTGATAGATTAGGTGTGAAACAAAAAATAGGTTAGGTTAGGTTAGAACATGACAAACAACGCACGAGCCGAGCGAGCGAAGCGAGCGTGCCGCGGCAGCGGCCGGCGAAGTACCAGAAGTAAACTGCCTTGATAGATTAGGTGTGAAACAAAAAACAGGTTAAAAAAGGTTTTTTTTTTGTGTGTATCTTGATCTTGCAATCAGTCTTTAAGACTATAAGCAGATGAGTTCTGTTCTTTTTGGCGTTTATGGTGCAGCTCCCAGCGGAGCTAGCCCATTTAATTAAGGTTAAGTACTAAAAAAAATATTACTCAAAAACTAAGGGCCTGCGGCTGGGGGGAGTTGCAGGAAGGGGCTTCCCCCCTCCCCCCAACCCTTCCCCCTTCACCCCTCCCCGCGGGTACCGGGCGGCTATAGTTTAACCGTTAAAATTTCATAAATTTTAAAAATTAATTAAAAAAAAACTACGCTTCGCCGGGGGGGGTGGTAGTGGGGGGGTGACTCCCCCTCCCCCTACCCCCCCCTCGCTGCCCCCCCGCCCCCCTAAAATCGTGCTCCTTCTTTCAATACCTTACCCCGGGTCGCTAGTTTTATTATAAATCGAAAGTGTATTTGTTGGTTTATTGGTTTGTTACTCTTTCACGCAGCAACGGAGCAACGGATTGACTTGATTTTTAGCATGGACTTAGTTTGAAAGACGGAAAGTGACATAATTAGGCTACTTTTTATTCCGAAAAATGAAAGGTTCCAATGGCACAGTAATCAAAATATCAAGCGGGAAAATTTGCGGGCAAAAACTAGTGTGTATATAAATATTTTAGTAAACCAGCATATTCATTTTTTCGAATTTATATTATAATCTTAGGTGATATATTTACGGACCATTGTGCGGCGAATTCCCGTTCGATTTTCAGGACCGGTCCTAATAGCCTTTATCGCTATCAACACCGCGGTAACTTCCCTAAATTCAGGAAACGAGACGTTTCATTTGTCTCACCTATTCCTGTTTTTTATGGAGCTTAAGATAGGATAGCGCAGCGTAGGACATCCTCAGAGAAAGCGGGTAAGAGATCTGATTACAAGAGAGTTTCGCAAGCAACATAAAAGTAGGGGTCAGCTTCAGTTGTAGTAGTTGGCTCAGCCGTAGGAAGTCTACTGTTAGATATAGGTCTCCCCTGCAGACTTTAAAGCGACGTGTACCTACGGAATAAATGATTATGATCAGATCTCGAATAAGAGTATGTAGGTGGATGTGGCTTGCATCCAGCGCGATTATACCATTTTAATATAGAAATTAAATAAAAAATCTACCGCCTTACCAAAAAAGATTTAAACATGATTTAAAATCTGTTTAACCTTTAAACCTTGTCTAAGCCGTGCGCAAAACTTTTGTGGTGAGGCGGCTTATGCCTAGATGCCTTCGTTAAGCTTGCAGGTATGAACTTTTCAACCTATCATCAGCCCTCCCTGCTATGTGCCCTGCCCAAAATACCATTTTAATTTGCCAATATGCTGGGCAGCAAGCAGGGCTGTAGCTAGAGTCAACTAGAAAGTAGAGCACCTGTGTCGTCAAATATTTATAACTATTTTTCAACATTTATTTTTACGTTACAGCAATTAATTAATTCGACATCAAGAAAATAATCATTATTATTGTGAAAATAAAATAAAAAAAAACATTGTGTTATGAATTGTAAGCTCAGACCATAATGGCCATGGCTACATAAATAAATACATTATTTTTAATTTTTCATTGTTATAATGTGAGAAGTATGGGCCATAGCTAGATGTAACAGGGGCGTAGAACAAATAAGGTAGCCAGCCCAGCATACAATTGGTCATAATGAACATCAGAAAGGCCTATGTCCAGCAGTGGACATACAACGGCTGATGTAATGACGATGAGTTTGGGATAATGAAGGCTGCATCTCATAAATAACGTCATCAACAACCGCGCTTACTTTAGCTTATGACACTCGCAAATAAAGTAACTTTCTATTGGCAAAAGAATGTTCAAAATCGGTTCAGTAGATCCAGAGATTACCCCCTACAACCTCACAAACTTTACCTCTTTATTAACCCCCGACGCAAAAGAGGGGTGTTATAAATTTGACGTGTCTGTTTGTCTGTGTGTCTGTCTGTCTGTCTGTGGCATCATAGCGCCCGAACCACTGAACCGATTTCAGTTAAGTTTTTTTTGGATGAAAGGAGACTTAGTCGAGAGTGTTCTTAGCTATGTTTTATAAAAATCGATTGAGCCGTTTAAGAGTTATGGTGGGTTAAAGTGGGGATGGAAGAACCAAAATTCTACAAATGTGCTCAAAATGGTTATACGAACCTGGTACTCGTACTTCTCGCTTACGAGATAGATAAAGTTCGTTTTAAACATGATCCAGGGTTCAGTATTTCGTACTTTTTTTAGGTAGGTTTTTGTGTCGGGGGTTTTTTAAATTTTTAATTTAATTAGTTAGTATTTGTTGTTATTATATTAGTATAGATATAGATTAATCTAGAATTTAATTAAAATATCGGTTGTCATAAGCTTCTTGCAATAAACATTTTTAAGCGCAGTAAAATATATTATTAAAGAAAAGGTGGATGTTTATGTTGATAACTTTATTAGGCATGCGAACAGTTTTATGTGTAATACGAGTGTTGTTCCCTAGGGATCTAATAAGTAATGCGAATCAATTAATGTTGAAAACGGAGAATTAAAAAACTAAAGAGCGATGTTTCTCATATTTTACATTATAATTACGAGCAATTCTTAATATTGTTTATTTATTTCATTGTACAGAACTCTGATCATGGAAACGATTTTGATAATTTTGATGAAATTTATTAAAAAGATTATCGCGTGCAGACCTCTTACCGGCAAGCGCCGAGTAAGACGTCCACCGACAAGCCGCTTCCTTCCTGTCTTATTGAAGATATATAGGGGCGGCCTATGTCCAGCAGTAAACGTTCTAAGACTGAAACGACAAGTAACAAAGGACGTAAAAGTTGCAACATAATATTATTTTAAATAGTAATGGCATAAAAAGTACGATAGGTACAAAAAGGAAGCACAGAATTTCCAATTTCTACATTATTTTGAAACAATATCCGCTGACCTCTCGTATGGTTGATTTAATCATTGATTAAACTAGCCTATTTCATATCAATTTATCAATGCTATTAATAATTATTGTATGGAATGTTATAGAGTTCTATTCCATTTGATTTGACCCGTGGTATTGTTCTCTAATAAATGGGAACTTGTCTGGTAGTCGGCACTATATCAGTATAAGGTATAATTTATAGCGAGCGAAGTGAGGAGAGACGTTCGTGCCTTCGCGGCGCACGTAGTGGGCTGTGCCGGCTAACATAGCTGTATTTCTACAGTACTTGTATTTTTACTTTATAAACTACTACATTTACCCCCTTTATATATACGGTACGGAACCTTTCCTGCGCGAGTCCGACTCGAACTAGGCCGATTATTTCTATTCACCTTAATTTTTAATAATCTAAAATTCCAAAAAATCAAACCAACATTTAACTAGACAAGTCTCAATATAATAGCTGTCTTGTGTCGCGGGCGCGGCCATTCCTCCAGCAACAGTTGTGTCGCCTTCCACCACAAACGGACTGTAAAGCCTCGCCATTTGCGTAATACTTCAGTATCTTCACCAATATTACATACTTGAATTTGTTTGTTAGTTTTTAAATCACGTATTTTTTAATATTTGAATTAATGACCCACAGACTCCAGCGTCTGTGCCCTTTGTTAAGTAAGTTATATTTGAAAGAATGCGACTGTACAGTAGGGAGACGTAAGTTCAAATCATAGTCACATAAATTTAAATTTGCTTTATTCTTTAGAAACACAACTACGTTTATAACCGTCGATTTACACACTTTTATAGATTAAAATATTTACTAGGTAGGCTCATAATTATTATTAACTAAATCACAATAGATTCAAACTTTGACTTTAAATATTCTAGAAATTAAATATTGTATTGCAACAGAAACGTCGACGTAGAAAATAACTACTTAAGAAGGATAGAATCTGGCAGTCTTAACATTATGGATTCATAATGTTAAGACTGCCAGATTTTGCCGGATATAAGTATCTTCCAACTGGTCTAATTGCACATTTAAAGTAGAAGTCTATGTGTAGTAGTGGTGTCCGTCCCATGACTGAAAAAAGAAAAAGAAGACATGAAATTCTATGTATTTTAGCATTTACATGTTTTTACAATTATTTTAAAAATAATACATAAAAATGTGAACCGGGCAAAGCCACGTCGCTCATCTAGCGATACATAAAGTAGTCGTTAAACGGCGCGGAAGCGTTATTGTAAACCGTCGTTATTTATCGTTACGATGCCTCACTTTATCTGTTTTGATCGTATTTGCTGAATGGAAACCGATGTGGTTCGATTTACGGCGACAGATATATTGGCTCGCTTGCGATAGTTTGGGAAAGTCGGTCAATTATTACTAAGTTAATTTATGGAAGGTTAAGGTAAGGTTAGTTTTTGTGGGTTGTTTGCGAGCTCTGTCTGACCTAGTCCAGTTTGCTACTGTTTAAGGCTTTACCGATTCTGTACTACATATTTCTATTTCTTTTTATTTCAACTTGTAATGTTTAAAAACAAAAACAAACCTATGTTCAATTGTACACAACCTAATAGTACTCCCTGAGTAGAAACTAGTTTATAAAACAAGGGTTATCAACACCCAATTTGCAGCAGCTAGTAAACATGATGTAATTTTTGGAAAAATAATATATGATTTTTTTAAAATGGTATCTAATAGCTTTAGTTTGGAAAACATGTATGTAACGCTTAGGTAGGCAAATAACAGCGATGTGTTTGAGAAGAAATAAAGATAAATAATAAAGTATCTAAAAAAAATAATAATAATAATGATAAATAATAAAGTATCTAAAGTATCTACCCGCGCTGGCCCTCACGACCCGCGCTGGCCCTCACGGCGTATGGGTAGCGTCCCCCGGGTGGCGGATGGGGGAGTGGCCGGTAGTACAGCCTAGCTAGCTACCGGTTAAGTCCGATGGACTCGCTGACCAAAGTAGGGTGTGGTCCTCCGGCATTTTGGGGGTTGTGCGAAGGGCTGACAACCCTTCCACGCAAAAAAAGACTTGTTACGAAACCAACAAGAAAAGAGAAAAGATCCGATCCCACAAACAACGACCTACGGCGAGAAATAATGGAAAACCGATTTGCCTCATGGAATGTTCGCAGTTTATACAGACCTGGAGCAATTTATGAAGTGATTAACGAACTGCAACGATACAACATCTGTGTTGCGGCTCTCCAGGAGGTTAGATGGCCAAACTCTGGTGAATGTGCCTTGGATAGTGGACACATCCTGTTCTATAGTGGAAACTGTCAAGGAAAGCATATAAATGGAACTGGCTTCATGGTAGATAAAAAGTACCTTGCTAGTGTTCTTAGATTTGACGCAATCTCGGAAAGAATTAGTGTGCCTCGGCTGAAAGGCAAATTTTCAAATTTCACACTTATAAATGCCTACGCACCAACCGAGGCGTACGATGAAGAGAGTAAGGATAGCTTTTATGAGGATCTCGAAGCAGTGTATGATCGGGTACCGGAATATGACGTTAAGATCGCATTAGGCGACTTCAATGCGCAAATTGGGAAGGAAGACACTTTCATACCTACGATCGGAAAACACAGTAAGCACGAACACTCAAACAACAACGGTGTCAGGTTGATTAGTTTTGCTTCCTCCAAGGCCATGGTTGTTAAGAGTACCATGTTCCCACATAAAAATATCCACAAAAATACATGGAAGTCCCCTGATGGTTACACCAGCAACCAAATAGATCATGTGCTTATTGACAACAGACACAAGAATGTAATCACTGACATAAGAACTTTCAGAGGAGCCGACTGTAATAGTGACCATTACATGTTAATTCTAAAAGTGAAAGCCAAAATTAACGCATCTTGCAGAAAAAGTGGTCCACAACAAGAAATAATAGATTTAGAAAGCCTAAAAAATCCAGAAGTTAGTAATAAATTCCAATTAGAATTGAGCAATAGATTTGAAAGTTTAGATCCAGTAGATGACATAAATGATGAATGGCAAACGTTAAGTAATACTGTTAGAGAAGTAGCATTTAAAATACTAGGGAAACGTAAAAAGCGAAGGAAAAGGAAATGGTGGTCTGATGAATGCAATAGGATGGTCGAAGAAAGAAGGAAGCTTAGGTTACTAGCAGAGCAGGAAGAAAGTTGGAAAGAAGCACACGAGAAAGTTTGTAAAGAAACGAGGCAAGTTATAAGAGTAGCGAAAAGGCAACACATGAGTGACTTGGTGGAGAATATGGAGAATATGATAAGAATGAACGAGTCCAGAAAGTTTTATAAAGAGATCAGATCTATCAAGAAAGGTTACCAGCCAAGTTACCAACTACTAGAGGATGATCACGGCAATCTAGTGACTGACAGTCATAGTATCCAGGAAATGTGGCGTACTTACTTTGATAAGCTCTTAAATTGCCCACCACCGACGGAAACAGTAGACAAACAGCACAGTGTTCAAGAAGATAGCGTTGACCCCCCAAGTTTTGAAGAAGTCAGAAATGCCATTACAAGACTGAAAAACAACAAAGCCCCAGGTATTGACTTATTACCGGCTGAGCTGTGGAAGCATGGTGGCGGTGCTTTACAGTGCAAGATGTACGAGCTTATTCTAAAGATTTGGGATCAAGAAGAACAGCCAAGGCAGTGGAATACTGGAATTGTATGTCCGATCCATAAAAAAGGTAGTAGAAGGAAATGCAACAACTATAGAGGAATAGCCTTGTTACCAACTGCGTACAAAATTCTGTCCTACGTATTACTAGGTAGATTGGAGCCGTACTCTGAAAAGATAATAGGTGATTATCAGTGTGGCTTCAGACGTAATCGTAGTACGATAGACCAAATTTTTCTCCTTAAACAGTTAATGGAAAAAAGATGGGAGTACGCACAAAGCATACATTCGCTGTTTGTTGATTTCGCAAAAGCCTACGATAGCATTGATAGGACTGCACTCTACGTGATTCTTCGTAACTTTGGAGTCCCATCCAAGCTCGTTCGCATGGTGGAAGTAGCTACCAGGGAGAGCAGAATGACGGTGCGCATCGGGGCCGATCTGACTGAGGAGTTCGACGTGGTCACTGGGTTGAAACAAGGAGACGCCTTGTCACCTGTGCTGTTCAACTTCGTACTCGAATACGCCATAAGAAAAGTGTGTGCCCTAAACGGCGGAGTAAACATAAATGGACAGCACAAGGTGATAGGATACGCCGATGACCTTGCTCTGCTAGGAGAGAGAAAGCAACATGTAGTCGATTCAGTCAGCTGTCTCCAACAAGAAGCTAGTAAAATCGGTCTCAGTATTAACCACGACAAAACAGAGTATCTCCACATGCGGCGGTACAGAAATCTAAAACAAAAACGAGAAGATCTGGCTGTAGGAAATACAATCTACAAGGGCGTGGCTAAATTCCGTTATCTTGGATGCACTGTAACAGACACTAACGACAGGGAAGATGAAATAGAAATACGTGCGCAAAACACCCTACGTTGCAGTGCAGCTCTCCATTCAGTTCTAGCGTCCAAGTTGCTGAGCAGACGTACCAAGATTGGAATTTATAAGACGGTGATCAGACCAATCCTTATATATGGATGTGAGGCGTGGACGCTGACTCAAAAAGAAGAAAATAAACTTCTAGTTACAGAGAGAAAGGTACTTCGGAAGATGCTGGGACCGGTGAGAAGAGAAGATGGTAGCTGGCGCGTCCGGAAAAACAGGGAACTGGAGGAGCTGTTTGGTGAGGTCAACATCCTGGGAGAGATAAAGGCGCACAGGCTGCGATGGCTCGGTCATGTCGAGCGGATGGAGGAGGATCGGGCCGTCAAGAGAGCTTACCTGGGAAAACCAACCGGGCGGCGTCTGGTGGGACGCCCCAAGTACCGCTGGCTCGACGCCGTGGAAAAGGATCTGCGCGACATGCAGCAGCCGGACTGGCGGAGCGCTGCACAGCGCCGTGACGACTGGCGCCTTTTAGTGTCGGAGGCCAAGATCCACTTTGGGGTCACAGCGCCAACGCAGTAGTAGTAGTAGTAATAAAGTATCAAGTGAACTTAATCATTAATTATGATATTTGTGACAATTTTTGCTCAAAGATTTTGTTACTATATATGTTTTCTCCCCTCTATAGTTAAGAATTTTGAAAAATAAAAAACAGCTTTCAAATAAAAACACACAGAAGAACATAATTATACATTTCGTAGATATCACAGACAGACATGCAAATACCATAAGTAAGTTTGTTTAGACGGGTGGTTAGCCCTGGTGTCAGAATGTTAAGCCGCCTGAAGACCTCTTATATGGCTAAACGACTGAAAATAATCATGAACCATTATTTTGCCATGGTAGCGTTAAGTGAACATATGCCTATCCATAAAAAGCGCAATTACACGAAGCGATTGAAAGTAAAACTGCTATTTTCATTTTACAATTTTTTTCTTCATGACGAAGGTATTTCGTTACTTATTTTGGCATTGAATGTTTGATGAGCATCTGGTACAGCCTTAAAAGTGTAGAAGAAATCGTTAGTGTCTGTTTTAGTAGCCGTGACGTCATCTATGCCCTGAACAACAAACAAGTTATAAGTTATCTTTAATGTCTTGTATAGACTAGGGAGTGACTATACCGTATTGAAGCTATATTAACAAACGTCAGTTTTTTAATATAGCGTCAGCTTTTTACGTCAGTTAGATTATCAAGGAATATTTGACAATAAAAAAACTTTTGCAAATGGAACAGTAATAATGATGTCATAATACTCCAAAGATCTGCATGACGTCACTTTCAGCTATTTTTTTTATTTAGAATTATTATTGACGTCAAGAGCAATTTTGCTTCATGATTACTAGTTTGATTGACAAAAATAATACGTGTCCAATATTTTTAGACAATTCAACTAAAGGACTGACAATGACAATACTTATTTTACCCATTCATTAAGCCCGATTACAGAGGCGCCAGCGTAATTATATTAGCTAAATAGCATAGTTCTGTTTCTTTTTCATTTTAGGCATTCGATAGAGAGAACGCTTTTAACGTTGCTATTAAATCTACGCTGGCGCCTCTGTAATCGGGCTTATTATGTCTATGTCTGTTACGTATTTATAATATTCACAAAATATCTGGATCTGTCTAGATGCTTATTGGTCTGATTTGTGTGTGTGTGTGTGTGTGTGTTATTTTTAAACTTTCGTAACTAGAGTACATAATTCTTATACTACGGGACTTATCGCGCAATAAAACATGAGATAAAATATGTGCTAATTAAATACCTCTTTTTCTCCCGACGTTTCGACCAAGTTGCATTGGTCGTGGTCACGAGCAGACTAGATGCAACGTCGTACCACTCTAATTGAAATTGTCATCACCACATTGACAGTGTCTGTAAAAGTCCTAATACCATAGAATTAGAACTAAAGTAAGAGAATGAAATGAAAAGTGGTAAAACGATAAGTAATAGAAACCGTACTAAAATAGCAAGAGATATACATAACTTCGTCCCACTTTAAATTTTAAATTTAGAAATTGTTACTAGCATTGAGCTATCTCGGCGGTCCAAATTCAAAAAAGTAACCTTCTTACTGAAAGTAGAACTTCAAATTTCCGATCATATCGCAAAATAAGGACGGAACCACTTTAACCATTTTGACACTCCAACATGTGATTTTGACATATGCCGACCTACAATGCAATTTTCTTGTTCCACTCACTCTCGAGTATGTTGTAAAACCAGATATGAATAAGACAGCTATGACATAGTTTTTATTCGAGGAAAATTCAGTAAGTGTTCTATTATTTTAGTTCTAATTCTCTGCATAATACTGACACCAAGCAGTTTTGTGTGAGTGTGTTAAATTCAGTGTGAAATATGAATGTGAAGCTTACAGTGTGCTTCTAATAGTTATAGTGCTTTTTCGGAAACATTGGTATACAAACTAGAACTATGTGTGTTCAATACAATTGAACTTCACACAAGTAGTTAAAAGTAGTAGTAAGCTTACTGTTTAATCTATGTGTATTTAAAACTGAAATTGTGTGCGTAGTGTGAAGTTATACTCGTAATTAAAATGTGTCGTAAAGTTGGTATTTTCCTTTTGCTACAATAAGCTTATACCTAGCAGCTAATACTGTAGCAAAATAAGGCTCGATATCAGGCACTAGCGCCATTTATCGTCGGCATAAGCGCGGCACGAGAGGCTTAAACCTTTAGTTTGACGGCTTAACAGCTTTATAGCTCGAGTTATTTGAAATTGACGCCGCTCAAAGCGACCAGCTGCACGCGACTTGCTAGCTGCCAAGTGCTACGGCTCTATAAGTATTTATCATCGTTTCAGGCGTAAAACTTCAGCAGAAAGTAAGAATGAAGTATTTCTGATTTGTACCGCCAGGGAATGGAACAGTCTTCCAGCTTTCCTGTTTCCTTATAGATAAAATCTAAAACTTTTCAAGATCATAGTGAATGTGGTATCTTCTAGGTCGGCGTGCTTTATCTTCATCCACAACGTCATTTACCATCAGGCGAGTTGGAGGTCAAGCGCGGACTTATTCGCGTTAAAAAACTAGAAAAAATAAGAGGCTTTTGTCTAGCTATGTGATAAAGTTACAATAAACAGTTATTTATTGACAAACAAAATAATACAAACAACATGCTACTAATGCCATAAATTTATTTGTATAATAAATTTATAGATTACTATAAGACTAGAATAGATCATAAGGCTAACTGTGAACTCTACAAGACAAGAGTGCGGTGAATTTTATCGATTGTTTTTATCGAGATGTAGTAGATATTTGTCCATTATTATCTGAGTTGCACAGTAAAATAGCCACGGGTTATTTTTTGATCATGAACCTTTAATAGTCTCTTGCTAAACATCTGCGTATGCAAGCATTCATGCTCGCCATCGAAGGCTACTTCTTGCGGTGGCATCATGTGTCGGGTCGTTCTCTTCCCTCAAATATGATCGAAGAGATTGATGGCTGGCACATGTGTCACACTCGTGATCGGGTGCTGCTTGCAGGTCGCCGGTCTGCTCGTGGCATTCACGCAATGCACCGACTAAATAACTTAGGCTTAGATTACTCTCTTTGTACAGTAAAATCAAAAAAATGTGTTTAGTTAATAAAAGGCACAGACCCTGGAGTCTGTGGTTACTAATTTTTCAATAAAAATAAAACAAAAAAACTTTGTTTATTGTTGAAATACAATTAAGTACTTCATAATACGCCGCAGTTTGGTAGAATCACGTGCGCTACATTATACCTCTAGAATTACACAAATTATTTTCCAAATAGGTAGGTATATGTAAATTTTCCAGTAATGTTTTCATTTATTTATACCAAAAACAAGTAGTACAAAAATCGTACATTTATACTTGTAAACTAAAAATACATTATTGAATCAAGAACGAGTTTAAAGCTCGCTAAAATTAGCTCTCTATTTACCACTGTAAATTTAGCAACAACTCGTTCTCGAAATAAGTTTGAAACAAAAATTTATCCAGACCAAAACAAGCGCTCAAATTAATTTTAAGCTGCCTAAATTTAGATTCCTTTTGAGCATTCGACGACAAACCGCGAGTACACATACAGCTATAGAAAAAAAAGCCGGTGTTTAGTAGTTTGGATAAAAACTGCCGGCAGCTAGTCGCCTCAAAGCTTTGTGGTTTAGCGAGCTCGTTTGAAAAAGGTTTTATTTCTGGTGGATTCGCGTTGGTTCATTTAGCTCTGTACTAAGTCTGCATAATGCACAGATCTTGCGAGGTAGGACATGTTGATAAATACTTGAACTGATTTGGAGCGAGCGAAACAGTGTTGTCTAACTTAAGAGCGTATCGTGCGTAGACGCGTTCCGCGAACAAAGTGAGACGGCGAGAGGACGTGGGGAGCGCGTCTTCTACGGCGAAATTAACAAAAAAAAAATCATATAAAATTATCAAGTAACTTTTTAACTGTTTTATGTGATTTGCCAATACTTTAGCTGCTACCTAATATATTAAACATAATTTAAAAAATACCACTTATAAAAACTCATCAAGAAATAAGATCTTAAGATTTTCGTTCAAAACAGAGGTGACTTTGGATTTTTTTGATCGCGCGAAGTTGTTCCTTGTAGGTATCAGATAATGGTTTGCCAACAGAAGATATGCTTCAAAATGACATATATTTTTTTCTTTTAAAACAGTATTAATTTTGGTACTAATATTTTGATTCTGGTTAGACATTTTATACACGACGCCCCTTAAAAGGTAAAGCACCGCGACGGAAACCCGAGTATCAGTTATGCAGATTCAAATCGTATGGCCACGATAGTTGAACTGTTGTTAGTAAAAATAAATCTATCTGACCTGTTGTTTCAATTTGTCGGCCACTTGATTATCTGGGTCAGATTTCTTTGTCTAACATAACGCCAATCATTTCACATCTGTTATCGAAAGAACACAACAAATCACTTATTAAAATGCATATTATGGCAGAATGTTCATAGCTGTGTATATTTAGTAGACATGAATTTTGCATTACGAGTATATGCAATTTGCTACATATCTCACTTCTGCACAAGGAAGAGGCCTCTCTCTGGAGCTCTATGTTATATTGTATTTGTGTGGTGAAAGCTCTGAAGCTCTAAATCAGTGGTGGAGTGGTTTCTTGCTCGTGCATTAGTACGGAAATTGCGAAGATAAAGTATGTAGCTAGCTACATACATGAATATATTTAGGTGTTTAGATAAGGTCGGTTTTACCATTGAAATTAATGTAGCTTTTGCACATTTTTACGTTCTTTTTGTATGGGAAAGCTGATTTTATCTTCGTGATTTTCTGAAATTCCTAGAACAAAAGTTGTTTGTTTAGATGTACTAGACCCGCCCTTAAAAGGTTTTGCGTTTAATACCTATGACCCTGTATTATATAGGCATTGGTATGATAAAAGTATATGGTGCATTTTTCACCAAATCTTGACAAAACTTGGTGCACAGGTAACTTGAACTTTTTAAAATTCTCAATTGTATTTCGTGCCAATTTTTTACCCCGATTTCTATCAGATTTGTAGCCACTTGATATCTCTGTCTTAACTTGAGACGTTCAACAGGCTTTCAACTCTGTAAGCCCTATTTACAGCACAATCTCCAGCGATTCAGCGTTATACTAAGGTTGGAAATCTTGAAAAGATTGGTACTTAATCTGTTAGTACAACAGTACAGCTGGAGTAGAGTATGTGCAAAAAGAGAACCGTCGTGGCGTTACGGTCAACTAACAATAAGATTTTAATCAGCAGCCAAGGTACCGACTATACTTGGTAGACGCGAATACTGATGAAAATCAAATTGGCGTCTACTAAGTATCAAACACTTTTAGATAATAGACAATAGACAGTTATTTATTAAAACAAAAATAAAATTAAACAAAACCACAAAGCAAACAACACAGCAAAACAAAACAAAATAAACAGCACAAACAATTAATCTTAAATACTTTTAGTTGTACTAGCAATGACAGAGCAGTGATGTCAACGTAATAAAATTAGTAAAATGGCGCACGTGCGACCTCACCCACGAAGCTTCTCTTTTTGCACAAACTCTAATACAATGTTTACGAGGTATGTGTTGACGAGAGTATCTGGAAGAGGCGTGGCAATCGTACCTCTATCTAGGGAGTGTCCATTAATTACCTGAAGATTTTTTTAGAAAATCAACCCCAAAGGTGTTTTTTGTGAGAGTAATCGTCTGTTAGGTAAACTTTTTACCAGCAAAGGTGACATTTTGTAAGCTTTTAGACATCTTCTGCTTTTATTTAAAACTAGCTGACCCGGCGAACTTCGTTTCACGCAATACCTTTATAAATTATAGCCTATGTGTTATTCTGATGTATAAGAATTAATATTGCAAAGTTTCATCTCATCCGTTGAGTAGTATTTGCGTGAAAGAGGAACAAACATCCATACATACAAACTTTCGCGTTTATAATACACTAGCGACCCGCCCGGTTTCGTACAGGTTTCTTATACATATAAACCTTCCTCTTGAATCACTTTATCTATTTAAAAAAACCGCATCAAAATCCGTTGTGTAATTTTAAAGATATAAGCATACATGGGGATAGCGAAAGCGACTTTGTTTTATATCATGTAGTGACTAGCTGCGCCCCGCGGTGTTTTACGCGTTAGCCTGAGATAAAAAGTAGCTTTTCTGTTAATCTAAGGTCTAAGCTACCTCCATAACAAATTTCATCTAAATCGGTTTAGCCGTTTGTTCATGAAAAAGTAACAAACATCCATACATACTCACAAACTTTCGCGTTATAATATTAAGTAGAAAGTAGGATTAATTATGTATTTATTCAAAAGGTCGAGTTTTAAAATTATCGTAGCAGGTTGATTTTGTGGAGAATTATAGCAGGTAATTGTCAGCACTTTTAGACAACGGCGCATTGAAAACGCGAACTAAATTGCTCACACGTGGTATTTTAACGTATCTTCCCCTGGTGAAATTGTTTGTTTTTGGCACCCGTCCCTTCTCTTCTCAAGCCTCACGTGATTAGTGGATGATACCCTCTACCAACTGCTCGTAGCATAGCAATCAGCTTCTCATTCACAGCACATTACAGCTCGTAAAGTGATCACTATTTACAGCCTGAAGGCTGAAGCCTCTCCGCATTGTAGCTACGAGTTTCAATTAAATCCTTTTTATTATTGCTACTTTATTACACGCCGAGATTAACGGCTGTTCCACCGGGCACAGCTGTCTCATTCGAATACAGGAGCATTTGATTTCTTGGACGTATGATGTAATTAAAAATAATCAGCCAAGTGCGAGTCGGGCTAGCGCACCAAGGGTTCCGTACCGTATGGAAGCCCCCAGTAATATATTTTATTTTAATTATTAATTTTCAAAAATAATATACCACTTACTATTTCAAGAATCGTCATGTTGCCGTTATTCTTTTCGACCAAAAAATCACGTTAGTTATAATATGGGACCCCCTTAAATATTATTTTTAAATTTATTTATTTATAATTAAATTGCATAGGTATTTAACTATAAATATACTTACTGTGAATACCTGTAAAGGAGATGGTTGAAATATTCACATAAATATCACAGATGATATATATATTTGAGCGAAAAACGTACAAAAATTCAGGTTTGTTGTATGGGAGCACCCCTTAATTTTTTTTCTATGTTTAGTATTTGTTGTTATAGCGGCCACAGAAATACATCATCTGTGAAAATTTCAGCGTTCTAGCTATCACGGTTCTTGAAATACAGCCTGGTGACAGACGGACAGACGGACGGACGGCGGAGTCTTAGTAATAAGGTCCCGTTTTACCACATAAATGATAGTACTTTGTATGTCCAAGCTTTCACTTCTGCCGGCACGGCACTCCGGAGTGTAACCATTTTTACGGTTCCGTACCCAAAGGGAAAAACGGGACCCCTATTACTAAGACTTCGATGTCCGTCTGTCCGTTTGTCCGTCTGTCTGTCTATCCGTCTGTCACCGGGCTGTACCTCATGAACCATGATAGCTAGGCAGCTGAAGTTTTCACAGATGATGTATTTTGGTTGCCGCTATAACAACAAATACTAAAAACAGAATAAAACTAATATTTACGGGGGGCTACCATGCAACAAACTTGAATTTTTTGACGTTTTTCGCTCTATTTTAATAATAGTACCAGGTAGATGCTTGAAATTTTCATAGAATATTTAGTTTTATATTTCTTTTAATAATAAATAATAAAATTAAAATAAAATAATTATATAAGGGGGGCTCCCATACAGTACGGAACCCTCCGTGCGCGAGTCTGACTCGTACTTGGCCGATTATTGAAGTATGATCTACCAAACAAAAAACAGTCAAAATCGGACCACTCTGTAAAAGTTACATAAAGTTTACAAGTCGTCGCGTATTTATATATACGAGTATATATGCGACGGCTTGTATAAGCCTCCGCCGCGCGCCGTTGCATAGCGGTGAGGCGTCTTTCTACTTCTCCTGTAGTAAAATAGGTAGTAGGATAAAGTGATGCTGATAAATATATGAAAACTTCGCTTATTATAAAGCGGAACAACAGCAATATCCGCCGCCACTGAGGTTTTATTACCGACTTTATATAGCGCGGTTAAGACGGCGGAGACATGGCGCTCTCAAGTAGCAGCATTATTGACTCTTAAACTTTTGACGAGGTGATGAATTTAAAATCCAGCAAAGGAAATATCTAAAGTACAACTAAAGGCTTGTAGGTGTTGAAAAGCAAGTTGCATAAAAACTTCATTGCTTGGAGCATCGCCGTAGGGTTGCGAGTCTGTCCCTTTTCTATAGGATTCATTTCGGAGAGTGTGCATCTGAACTACACGACCTTGGTCCTTATTGTGTAAGTGCTCTGACTACTACAGAACAAGTAGGAAGACGCCACATTACCACCCCTACACTGATACGTACGAAGCGGTTTGATTCAACGTTTCTGATTCGTACCGCCAGGGAATGGAACAGTCTTCCTGCTTTCCTGTTTCCTAAGAGATATAATCTAAAGCTTTTCAAGATCAGAGTGAATAGGTATCTTCTAACACAACGTCGCTTACCATCAGGCGAGTTGGTGGTCAAGCGCATACTTATTAGCGATTAAAAAAAACAACATGGATGTCTTAAAATCTCGTGTAAATAGATCTTCTAGACAAGAGTGCTACACACTAGACCGCATAATACAATATGTAGTGGAACGCAAACGTTTATTAAAAAAATATACACTTAAACCAGGTAATATTAGGGTACACATCATGTCCAACTTTTTTAACTAGTGAAAAATATTTAGTATTAAAATAATCAGTGCCTTAGTTAGTTGCCGCCTCAAGGCCTTTGACATGGCTAAACGCTTAAAACAAACCGAGGCCTACAATATAACGTATCACTCAAGCTACTGCAGTTTATTCATCAGAAGAAAAACTGTGTGGAACGTTGTTTAACATTGGTGATCGCTGAAATACGCTTTGAGCGCTATATAGCCAACAGAGTTGATAAAGGTGTCAAAAAGTGGTGTTATTTATCACTACATAGTATAAAACAAAGTCGCTTCCCAATGTTTGTCCCTATGTATGCGTATTTCTTTAAAACTACACAACGGATTTGGATGCGGTTTTTTAATAGCTAGAGTGATTCAAGAAGAAGGTTTATATAATACACCCGTGCGAAGCCGGGGCGGGTCGCTAGTTAGTTATATAACTATTATCTACACTAATGTTGTAACATTCTACTTATGTTTCCAATACTTGACTTATATGACTACTGTTATAGCGCAGACAACATAACACTCAATTTAAGCAATTTGACATGATGTTATAATATCCACATCGATATCGTAAAATCTCATTATAACATCAATAAAACGCGACCAATTAACCTGGCGAGCTTTATGTCAAAATCCTCATACAAGTTGTTTAAAATTTTGATATTAGGCTGGCTTTTGAAAACAGTTGGGTTATACGTGAAAACTTCGTCAAAACTACTAAACTTACATACACAAAACTCTTTGGTAAGATCTTGTGCCAATGAAATAAAAAAAGAAGCGTGCGCTCGCTCCTGATTGACCCTGCGCGCGCAGCTGCGCTATCTTTGGTTAGATTTTAATGGCGCCAAGTTCACTGTGACAATACACGTACGCGTGAATTTAATGTTTCGCAATTTGTTTTTATTTTATTTTTATTAGTGAAGATAAAGTAGTGTATGCAACTGCATATAACATGGGTATTAAAACACTCGTTACTATTATGAAACTCGCTGCGCTCGTTTCATAAACTCACACTCGTGTTTTAATACCCTTCATTATATGACAGTTGCATAAACTACTATAATTATACCTTCAATAGTACAATAATAATATTATGGTACACATCACGTCCAACTTTTACAATTGCGAAGCCTGAAATAAGATAGGTTTTCTACTGGTGAAAAATATTTAGTATTATAATTATAATAATCATTGCCTTAGTTGCCGCCTTAAAGGCCTCTGACATGGCTAAACGCTTAAAATAAAACGAGGCCTACAACTTAACGTATCACCCAAGCTACTGCAGCGTTCAGTTTTGTTTTTTGTTGTTAAATGCCACTGTGCTTATTCATCAAAAGAAAAACTGTGTGGAACGTTGTCTAACTTTGGTGATCGCTGAATTACGCTATGAGCGCTTTTCAGCCTAACAGAGTCGATAAAGGTGTCAAAAAGTGGTGTTAAGTATCTATCTGGTCCCACCTGCCTCTTTCTTCTATCGTACGGCTAGACAGACGCGACAAAAGCGTCCTTTTATGGTGGACATTCTGCGCATTAGAACAAAGCGTTTCGAATCCTCATTCCTCATACGAACAGCCAGAATGTGGAACGCTTTGCCTGGGTCTGTCTTCCCGCTAAAGTACAATGTGGGCGTCTTCAAATCCCGAGTAAACAGGTATCTTCTAGGTAAGCGTGCTACAACCTAGACCGCTTATCTGCTTAACATCAGGCAGTATGTGGTCAAACGCAAACCTATTCTGAATAAAAAAATAATAATATTAGCAATAAACAAGGAGCGAATTGCCCAAGAAGAAAAAACAATACCAGTATTCATGTCTAGAAAATTCCAGTAGAAAATTGTGGTAATAATTGAGGCGCACTTACGAGTAGGTACTAGTACTTATTCGTATTTGCACTTAGCAGTCGCCATTATTATAAGAAACTTGTGGCACTTACCGCGTTAGAAGTAGATGTGATGTCTCCGTGGTGGGGAGAAAGGGGGGGTAATGGATTGGAATGCAAATGAGACCAATATCCGGCACTCAACATATTACCGCTGTCTTGTTTCTCTTAGGACAATATGTCTATTTATTATACAGGGTCATAGGTATTAAACGATAATCAGCCAAGTACGAGTCGGACTCGCGCACGGAGGGTTCCGTACTGTATGGGAGCCCCCTTAAATATTTATTTTATTTTAATTTTATAATTTAGTATTAAAGTGAATATAAAACTAAATATTCTGTGAAAATTTCAAGCATCTACCTGTTACCATTATGAATATAAAGCGAAAAACGTTTAAAAATTCAGGTTTGTTGTATGGGAGCCCTCCTTAAATATTTATTTTATTCTCTTTTTAGTATTTGTTGTTATAGCGGCAACAGAAATACATCATCTGTGAAAATTTCAGCTGCCTAACTATCATGGTTCATGAGATACAGCCCGGTGACAGACAGACAGACAGACGGACAGACGGACATCGAGGTCTTAGTAATAGGGTCCCGTTTTTCCCTTTGGGTACGGAACCCTAAAAAACCATTTAAGGGCGGTTCAGGTACAACTAGACAAACACATTTTGTAGTACGACTTTTGAAAATTCGCAAAAAAAATCGCTTCTCCATACATTTTGCCGCGCGTTGACGAATTTTTTGTATTAAAATGCTGATTTTTTTTCTTAGTGATTTTCCAAAGGTCCTAAAACAAAAGTTGTTTGTCTAGATATACTAGACCCGCCCTTAAAGGTTTTGCTTTTAATACCTATGACCTTGTATTGTGTCTGTTTGGTATGACGCAAAGTAGACATACTGTACTGTACCAGACTTTTTAATAGTCCACTGCAAGACGTAGGCCTAACCACGAAGGGTGATTGGGCCATATTCACCACGCTGGCCCAGTGCGGGTTGGTGGATTCACATACGCCATCGAATTTCTTCTACGGTCGTATGCAGGTTGCCTCACGATGTTTTCCTTCACCGAAAAGCCAGTGGTGTGAAATTCCGTACATAGATTTCAAGGGATTAATTGGTACGGGACCGGGATTCGAACCCACGACCTCACGATTGTAAGGCGGGTATCACTGCCACTAGACCACTACTACTTTATAAAGTAAACATGTAATGAAACAAAATAATTGTACGACTATTGGTTGATCGATACTCGTCGCATCCCTACTATCACTAATTAAGTAACAAAATTTATCAAAGAACAATTTTCGGCAACAATCGAGTACCTACCAAGATATAATATGTTCACCAACCTCCGCGGGCAAAGGATGTTGCCATGTTGAGGTAACATTCTCTAGCCTTTAACAATCCACCAACTATTTTTGTAACGTAACAACCTACGCGCGGTCTTGGAGACCGCTTATTTATTTCATTTATAACTACCTTAAATGCGTGTGCTACATTATTAACAAGGGATTCAAAATAATGATTAACATACTTGTTTATAATGTAAAATTCTATTTGAGACCTTCAAACATCTTAAAACTGTAATAAGATCTCATAATTTTAATTTTAAGCTAAAATATACTTTTTATAATATGTAGCGAGCATCTTTTTTGAATTAATAATTCTTATACAAATTAAGAAAAAAACTGTAAATTAAATAAATAACAAACTTGCAACCGTGACAGATGCACAATTTTTGAAACAGTTTCAGTACATTTTTAGAAAGGAAATGAAATAATTTATTGCTTAAAACTGTGTACAGTAAGATCTTCACAAATTTTTAACACCAAGCACATTTGTCTATACAGACATGCAACATAGTGTTATTAGTACTTTAAACGTTACTAACGCAGTTAACTTACTATTACACATTTAGGGTTCCGTACCCAAAGAGAAAAATCGGGACCCTATTACTAGGACTACACCGTCCGTCTGTCGGTCTGTCACCATGTCACCAAGCTGTATCTCATGAACCGTGATATAATTTTCACAGATTTTTGTTGTCTAGCAGATACACTACGTCCAGTAGTGGACTATCAAAAATGCTATGGTACAGTACAGTAATAGAAAGCAATAGGGGAAGACTATTGTGTAAATTCAATAGTGGATGTACTACAGCTGACTTAAAAATGGCGATGACTCAGAATATGTACTCGTATCGTTAGTAAAGTTTGGTCGTCTTCTAGTCTCGTGACCTGCAATTCTCAAGTGGAATAATGCTGGATGTTTTACTGTTGTTCGTAACAAGTTTGAATCTCGCTTGTACTCACACGTGCCAAACTTTATGCCGACTGCCGATGCTCCATTGGTTTCTGATATTTCGTCTATGTTGCTTGTTTGTAAAGCTAGTTTATTTTTGTCTAACCTTGCGTCGTGACTTGCAATCAAAATTACGTACAATACTTCTTAAAAACGATGTACTAAACTAAATCATGATCGTAATAAACATATAAACAGAGAAACATATTTATTTGTAATTTAGATTAAGAAATTACAAGTCAAAAAATAAAATAAAATCCATCAATACAATTTCAATACAACAGTATCACATTCAACGTTAAATTAAACAATCTTGAGAGAAATTAAAATGAAATAATTAAGAAAATAAATATTAAAAATACCTATTTATAATAAATTAAATTAAAAACCAATTCATTACAATGTCGTCATGTGTCACTACATCGCAAGATTTCTGCCGTTATCATTTCTATAGCACTTTTGTTCCGTTTTAATTAATAGGAGAGTGTTAAACAAAAAATATCTTGTATTAACGTCGTTGTCGTTGTTTCGCCTATAGGTCGTCCACTACAGGACATAGGCCTCCCTAATAGATTATTTGTATTGAAAAGTATATGAGACTATGACCACTAGAACGTTTCGTCACCGATCAGCATCGTTGTCTACAATGCACGGAGCGATTCGACACCGGCTATATTGCTCACGATTATTATTGACGTACATTGTATTTGACATACATAGTATCTTCTTTTTCTTAATATAATAATAAATAATAATCATAGTAATTTTATTTGTTCCAAAACTTACTTAGGCTACTTAGGTGCGCTGCACTCTGCACTAGGTCTCCGAAGAGCCTATGTTGCAGGGTACAGATTCATTTTAATGTATTATGATGTTTTCCGAGCCTGATATTTTTCTAGCCCGGTCATGAGAGCGGAACGCCAGCGAAAACCATGCAGCACCTTCTTTCGTACCCTCTGTATCCGAATGCATGCACTATGCAATACCACCCCCGACAGGACGAGCGTGGCTGAGTACTGGGAGAAAATAAATTAAATGTTAAGGGTCACTGATGCGACATCCAAATCAGTGTCTTTTAATCCAAAGCTATGATGTCCCATGCCCAAATACAAACAGATACACCAAAATAACAGCGACCTAGTGGCTCAAAGTTAAAATATAGGACATATATAAAGCATTTAAACCATTACTGAAGTTTTCTAGTAAAGTTGAAACGCCGAGTGACCTATAAATACGCTTGTGGAATAATACCGGGTGTCATTGATATACAGGGTGTTTCTCTATACGATTGACTTATTCTTGGGTATCATTGTACTCATCATTGAATCTGTTAGCATTTTGTGATTTTATCCTCATTAAGTGATCCTAAACCTTGTACCCATAGGACTCATTATAATGCAATTGTTTATTTTTTTCCATTAACTATTTTTCTACTTAAATGTACAGATAAAAAAGTTGATCGCGGGGCGAATAGACGAAGACTCTTTTTGAATGCCCCTTTTCGCCCCGCTCCAAACAATGCGGGGCGAAAGAGGGCCTTCAAAAAGAGACTTCGTCGATTCGCCCCGCAGGCCGAACAGCTTGGGGGCGAAACCACCATCTGTACCATTTATCTGTACATTTAAAAGCCAAAAAAATTGGATCGGATATTTAGTGCAAAGTTGACAAAAAACTTCTATTTTTACTGACGGAATAGATATGTTTTGAACGTTTACAGAAAATTTCCAAAATAACAACACTAATTAATACATTAACAAGAAAAAAATTACAGTAATTTAACATAAAAAAAACAGGTTGCACTCCGGGAGTGCCGGCAGAAGTGAAAACTTGAACATCAATATCACACACGCACACTCGTTTAAGCGCCCTGCGCCGTCTTACGAACTTTCGAGCAAGTCACGTGTCCTGACGCGAGTTTAACATTTTTTACCCATCACAAAAAGTGCTAAACGCCGCCAAAGAAAAAATTAAACGGAAATTTAATACCTTGATCTGAAAAATAAAAAGGAAATGTTCCTTACAATCATAACCTTTATATTACTTACGAGATCTACATGCGCACCTGTATCTAGCAGCGGCACACGACACACGGCAGCGTGTCCAGCCAAAGTGTTCAAAGAAAACTGGCGACGCAGCGGCCGTGTGTAATATTACACGAACCATTTGGAGCTACTTTTGACCCCCTCACAACTCAAAAACAAATTGGCCTACATACATGAAATTTGGCACATTTACTAAAGTCTTTTAGTTTATCAAGAATCCAAAATTTCATAAATTTTGCTCAGTCATTTATTGATATATCAACGTTTAAAAACTTGTGTTTCATTGACTGATTCACTCACTGACTCACTGACTTATAGATCAAAAACCTAACCCACTTCCAGATGACCTAGAATCTTGATATTTGGCACCAAGGTAGACTATCGGGCATAAATAAAGGAAAAAGTCTAAAAACTGAAAATTATTGAAAATTAGTACTATTAACAAAGTAATTGTAAAATTTACCTAATCAATACTCCAATAAATGGCGCTAGCGTTGCGAGGCACTGAGATTTTCGATAGATGAACCATGCCATTTGTGATAGTAATATAATAAATTACACGTGCAGACAAATGCTTATTTGCACTGTACTTATTCTTAAACTAGCCAAGTCAAATCACGAGCTTGAATAACATAAGTAAATTTCTTTTAAATGTTGTAGGTATATTCTTGTAGCTTAAACTTTAGGATTTTCTACAGAACACTTGGCCCCCGTGTTAGATCTCAATTCTTTTGGTGGCGACACTTTGGCTCCCATTTCACATTTATGTTTTTGATGAGATATAATATATCCGGATATGTGACTACTGTTGGAACTGAGACAACTTCGGAAGCCGGTTCAACTCGCACACGCGTCTAGAACTTTCTACCTCGATCGGTTCCCGATTGGTTATTTTAGGTTAGGTTAGATGGGTTAGATAGAATATTGGTCGATGCTGTCAGTGTATGGGTGTACACGGATATGCCATTACATCCGTGTATATTGTGTATGTTGTGTATATTGTGTTGTTATTTTTAACCGACTTCCATAAAGGAGGAGGAGGTTCCATGTTCGTCTGTATGTATTTTTTTTTGTGTAGTTTCATCGATAATTTTGCCAATTGTGAATCGAACCGAAAAATTCTTTTTTAATTCAAAAGGGTACACTCCCGAGGTAGTTCCATTTAAATTTTACAGAAATCTGCTGAGCCGTTTTTGAAAAAACCTACCATAATGTAAGCAATCCGAGCGAAATATCCGAATTTTGTACACGATGAACATCGATAATTTCGCCAATTGTGAACTGAATCGAAAAATTCTTTTTAGTTCGAAAGCGTATATACTCCCGAGATGGTCCCATTTAAATTTTACAGAAATTGGCTGAGCCGTTTTTGAAAAATCAACAATAATGTAAAGAATTATAGCGAAATAATCGAATTTTGTACACGATGGAAGGCGGTTTTGCCATTTTTTTGCGAAAAATAACTATTAAACTTTCACGATCTGGGCACATTATTATTTTATTGCGGGTCTTTTTGCGCAGTTAAAATCTTTATTATTCAAATTATAAATTCAAAAGTGTGTTTGTAGGTTTATCGTTCTTTCATTAAGCAACGGAAAGACGGATTGACTTAATTTATTGCACGAATATACCTACAGTTCAGGGGTCACAAAGTATCAGATGCTAAGTTTTAATTCGGAAAAAAATAAATAATACTAAGACACTCTGTAATTTCTAAAGTGTGTGCCTGCAAAAAATCATGTCGATCCGTCTCCTCAGTGGTGCGTGAAAGAGAAACAAATAAACCAGTAATTCAACAAACACTCTTTTGAATTTGTTAATTTTAATAAGGAATCAACCAAAATCGGTTCAGCCGTTTGTGCGTTAAAGAGTAACAAACATCCATACATACTCATAAACTTTGGCGCTTATAATATTAGTAGGTTTTCTTAAAGGTGTCTAAAAATGTAAGAAAATTAGCCCAAAAAGCAAAAACATGATATTGAGCCCAATATGAAGAAATTAGATAACTACAAATAAAGTAATAAAAAAAAAAAAAACACAAATTTAATAAATTATAATTTTTCAGAACTAACATTTTTTAAACGAATTCTTTAGAGAATTTTCAAGCAAAATACTCTCTGATATAATTTAAAAATATAATTCAAAGCTAATTTTCTTTCTCCTCCCTTTATTTCCCGGGAATCCCCAAAAGAATAGAAAGGGAATTCGGCGATGGAGCAATCAGCCGCCTTGTAGCCAAATACAAAATATGTAAATGAGTAATCGAGAATTAGGAGCATATTGGATGATCAGCACTAAAATTATGTTATGGATTTTTATTGCGAATAAATTCGTGCTTGATCACTAACTCGCCCGATGGCAAGCGTCATTATGGTGGAAGATAAAGCACGTGGACTTAGAAGCATCGACATGGCATTTTTTTTAACACACTTGTACTCGTACTAGGTCGACCTGTACTCGTATGTAACTAACATGTAATGAAATCTAAGGTAATTAATTTAACCATCTTCCAAGGGTCGTAGCGTAATGAAAATTAGCAGTTGCATGTAGTTCTGATGACAATACAATAATATGATACTGTCAAACTGATCTGATGATGGAGCCGGAAGATATGAACTTGAACTTCTTGATGAAAAATCGTTTCATAGCTGTTTTGGATTTCTTAGAAAATTCTTGTAATGAACATTGACCACGATTAGGTTTCTAGATCTGATGATGAAGCCGGAAGATAGGCACTGGCATTCCACGAAGGAATATCGTATCAAGTCGTGTTTACACTTGTGAGAAAGGCCACGCAATTGACTAAGCGTGTTTTTTTAAACTATTAATTTATTTATGCTTAGAATATATTCACTCTGACTTTGAAAAGCTTTAAAATATATCCATGGATTTTTTAGTCAAACTATATCCATGAATAAGGAAACAGGACAGCCAGCAGACAGTTTCATTTCTATTAAGGATACTAAGAAATAATTTAAGCCTAAATGGATTTATTCAGACCACAGAACAGCTTTCATTCTCTCTTCTGTGATTCAGACCACAGAACAGTAGAATCTGTGATTCAGACCATCATAACAAACAATTTTTACTAAGGGGAAAATCCAGAATTGAAAAAAAAAATCACCTGATTCAGAAAAAAATAACACACTGATTCGTCAAAATCTATGAAACATGTCGGACTCGCGCACGAAGGGTTCCGTATTGCATTTATTATTGAAGTGAATACACAATTACATATTACATATTCTGTGAATTTTTCAAGCATCTACATGTTACCATTATTAATATCGAGCGAAAAACGGCTTAAAATTCAAGTAGTTGTATGGGAGCCCCCCTTAAATTTAAATGTTATTCTGTTTTTATTTGTTATTATAACGGCATCAGAAATACATCATCTGTGAAAGTTTCAGCTTTCCAGCTATAATGGTTCTTGAGATACAGCCTGGTGATAGACGGACAGACGGACAGTGGAGTCTTAGTAATAGGTTCCCGTTTTTACCCTTTGGGTACGGAACCCTAAAAAAGTTCCCTATTAAGATTTTTTCTCGTATTCAAAGGTCTTCTCTACTATATTATATCGCAGTATTCTTGAACTGAGGTATGAAAATTGTCTTGTGTTTGTGCTGTTTGTACATAAAATTACCTATATTAGAGGTATATACAATTGGCTTTGAAAACGTTTAGAGCAAAATCAAGAAATTAAACCAATTTGTTATTTAGCTGACCATGCATTACTGGTCAGAGTAAATTTACAGCGAATCAACAAAACAGTGAACCGAAAATATCAAACTGCTAGCCGCAGGATTACTTGCGATCGGTGATTGCGGATACAGGGCAGCAATATTTGCCGGGACGCAAGACGTAAGATTGCTGGTCATAGGCCTCCCCAATAAATCTCCAATAAGACCGCTTCTCAAAACTAAATATAAATCAAAAAGCTGTTATTCCACAGTGCACAAAACAATTTTAAAATAGTTTCTGTAATCTGTAACAGCCTGTCTTTTAATAGTCCACTGCAGGACGTAGGCTTACCCACGAAGGGTGATTGGGCCATATCCACCACGCTGGCCCAGAGCGGATCGGTGGATTTACTTACGCCATCGAATTTCTTCCACGGACGTATGCAGGTTTCTTCACGATGTTTTCTTTCACCGAAAAGCCAGTGGTGTGAAATTCCGTACATAAGTTCTAAAAAAAATCATTGTTACGGGACTGGGATTGAACTCACGACCTCAAGAATGACAGGCCAGCTTTACAACCACTAGGCCACCACGGCTTATTTATATTAATATTTATAATTTAAAAATATTTTTGGTGCGTTGTGTATACTGCAACCAAATCAGCGACCCGCACACAAATCTATCTATGCCTATAACCTATCGCCCTCTTCAGTCATATTTTTAAAGCAGAAAAAAGACGCGCCGTCTGCGCCAGAAGATGTTTTCAATGGTGAGCGCAAACGAAAAGACATGGCTTGTTTAATAACATTTTTATGTATTTACCAAAATCTATTACTGATCTATCTTATCCTGATTTTAAAAGAAAAATTAGATATTTTTTAATGAATAATGTGTTTTAAAAATTGGGTGAGTTTTTAAGGTTTAAATTGAATGACAATTCTTTTGATGATTAATACAATAATACTCGTAATTATTTGATTACTAATAGAATAATATTTGACATTGATTCTATTTTAATTATAATTGCATGCAACTCCATACATTTAGAAAGGTTCCACTACAAAACCATGTTTTATGACTAATATAATAAGTAATTTAATTTTAATGTTTTCCTAAGACGTATCCCTGATGTATAATTTCACTTTTTGTTATTCTTTTATTTACTATTTATTATTTTTTATGATAAAGACTTTTTAAATTATATTTTTTTTAATATTTTAATTTTGTGAACTGACTTGTTATAAATGGCCAATAAATGTTCTGAATCTGAGCACTTGAGGCATTGAGCACAAGTACTTGAGGCGTGGTTTGGTGTATATTTTTTCAGTTTCTTCCATTCTTTATATGTGAATTGCGAGGGTTACGGGTTCGATACCGGGCGGCAATATTTGCCGGGACGGGGATCGAATGCTCGCAGGGTTTACTGCCTCGTCAAAACTCTAATTCCTCTAGTTCGGCCCGACTATAAAAATTGGGCAAGTGTGATTCGAGCAAACGGATTAGGGGTTCCGTACTAATATTATGTTTTCTTTTTGACCGACAAAACGGTGGTAGTACTCAATTCGACGCGTATAAATATATATATTTTTTTACGTATAACCACGCAAAACTTTTTACATAGTAGGCCGATTTCAATTGAATCGAAATCGGCTGAGCCATTTTCGATAAATCAACAATAATGTGAAAATAGCTACATCGATCCGTGCGAAAAATTCGCGAATTCTGTACACGGTTGGGGTCGGTAATGCCGCTTTTTGTGAAAAATAATTATTTGGTTTTAATTTAATTGCAATCAAGTTATCCGTCCCTGTTGTTAAGCAAGTACTTAAATGTGAAATTACAGTGAAATCACATTATTAAGCACACTCGGTTGATTTTTAACTTGATACAGAATTTTTTAAAATTTTGTATTGACTAAATAGTGTTAAGCAGATGTCCTGTCTAAGTTGTATAGGCCGAATCATACAAGTCGGCGGATGATTATTATGTTCTACGGGGCTAATCGCGCACTCAAATTACGAGATAAATAAATACCTGTAATACATGTATGTTTATGTGTCTAGGTAGTAGGCATTTGTACTTATTTCAATAAATATTATTTATTTATTGGTTTGTTTGTTATAAGTGTTCATTGTTTATTTTTAAATTCTTTTGTTAACGCCACTGTTCTGTTAATTTTCTATTTCCTGTCCGTTCTTGGTTGCCTGGAAGAAATCGCTTGAAGCGATAAGGCCGCCATTTGGTATAACTTTGTAATGTTTTTATTTTTCGTATGTTTTTGTATTGTAATTGTACTAATAAAGAATTATCTATCTATCTATCTACCTCATCATCCCCGACGTTTCGACCGAGTTGCATCGATCGTGGTCACAGTAGACAGACCACGATCGATGCAACTCGGGGATGATGAGGTATTTATTTATCTCGTAATTTTAGTGCACGATTAGTCCCGTAGTACATAATAATAATGTGTTCAAATCGCGAAAGTTTAAAAACAACAAGTCGGCAGATGTAAAGTTAGCTACAAGCTGCGCAATATCTAATTAACGAGTAGCGTTAAGTACCTATGTGAGCTTGTTCAGGATTGGATGTTGCGTAGCTGGCAGCTAACTTCACATCCGCCAACTTGTATGATTCGGCCTATAGCACGCTTACCTTGAAGATATCTATTTGCTCGAGATTCGAAGGCACCTATGTTGTACCTCAGTGAAAAAACTTACTCAGTAAGCGTTCCACATTCTGGCTATTCGTGTGAAGAATCTGGATTTGTAACGCTTGGTTCTTTCGCGAAAAAACGTCCACCATAAAATGATAACGTTTTGGTTGCTACTGTTGTGTCATACAATAGAAGAAAATACATACATACAATAAAAGAAAGAAATACGGGCGAGTGGGATCAAACGAAACAAAAAGTCATCGCTAGCTTAGCAAGTGACCTAGTTGCGGTTTTCCTTTTCCCAGGGAACCCTAAAAGCAGCCTGCGTGGGAATGCCCGATAAACTATAAGATCGGAAAACAAGGGCCATCGAGGTTCCATGCGGCCTTTTCCTTCACTTGAGTGATTTCTCCTCCTTGGGTTATGGCGTAAGTTTCTTGTTTATAGAAGTTATTTGAATGAAATCACTATTTTGCGAAGAGGTTCGATGCTCTGACCGGAAAAAGGGTTTATTAGATTTACATAATATACTCGTAAGTCTAAAATTAGGTCTTCAGGCGGTCTAAAACTCTGACACCACGGCTAGCTACCCGGCCTATACGAACTTATTTACTTTTAGTCTAAAATGTATGTGTATGAATCTGTATATGCAAAAGAATAACCCCCACACGGATGATTTGTTTTTGATGTTTGTTATCTTATTGTTTCAAAGCTATGTTTGATATAGTTTTTTCAAATATTTTATGAAAATTTATCATCAGGTGCTTAAAAACAGAATAAATCGGGAAACATCTAAAAAAACACGACTTCATCATGCGTCCTTCATACTTATACTTTTTTTATTAATAACAATTATATAATCATATTATAAATATTACAATATTTCACTTTCAATTTTAAACATAACATAAAGTGCTTAAGAATAAATACAATCAATAACTTATCTTAGTTACGTCATTCAATCATAAAGAAAGAAAAAGAAGTCAAATCATTACAATAAGTACATACTTAGCTCAATTTAAAAACAATTACCTACAGAACATAATTATAATAGTGAAATTATTTCGACAACACACTACAATGAGGTCTCAGGAGACCACTGACAAAATAAATAAATAATAGTAATAAGTACTAACACTCGCTCGTAATATTTCTGCTTCTGGGGTTATGGCATATTCTTTTTGAGGCTCTAGGTTCAACAGCACAAGTTTCAGCTAAAATTTTGCTCGCATATTTGTATATCGTGTTGAAATAATATGGTGCCATAGAGCTAATCTGATGATGGAGTCGGAAGGTTGCCATAGGAACTTCTGTACTAAACAAAATAGATCCGTCGTGTTTGGGCTCGTTTTACTTGTATTGGCGAGCACTTTGCTGCTACATGATATCCAGGATCTCAAATGCTTGCTTTTTAAAAAGGTTTTTTACTTTTAATCACTACATAGTATAAAATAAAGTCTCTATTTTTGTCTGTTTGTTTGTCTGTATGCTTAAATCTTTAAAACTACGCAACGGATTTTGATGCGGTTTTTTTAATGGATAGAGTGATTCAAGAGGAAGGTTTATATGTATAATACACCTGTGCGAAGCCGGGGCGGGTCGCTAGTATATAAGAAAAACCAGCGATTGTTAGGCGAGTGATTATCACTAAACTATCTCGGTTTCACAACCGACATGCATTTACAGAACCTACCGTACAATCTCAACATACATACATATAAACCGGTTGTATGCGAGAGTAAGGGATGATTTACATAAGATTGGGACGGGCCGTGACGGGCGGTGACGGGCAGGGCCGGACGGGGCACGATAAACACATTTTTACTGAGGGTGAAAAAGAAGGAGGTACTATGTTCGTGTGTATGTATTTTTAGGGTTCCGTACCCAAAGGGAAAAACGGGACCCTATTACTAAGACTTCGATGTCCGTCTGTCCGTCTGTCCGTCTGTCACCGGGCTGTATCTCATGAACCATGATAGCTAGGCAGCTGAAATTTTCACAGATGATGTATTTCGGTTGCCGCTATAACAACACTAAAAACAAAATAAAATAAATATTTAAGGGGGGCTCCCATACAGTACGGAACCCTCCGTGCGCGAGTCCGACTCGTACTTGGCCGATTTTTTTTTTAATGTACTGTTCATATATATTTAGTCAATTGTGAACAGATTAAAAAAAAAATTTTTTGGTTCGAAATTTCGATTTAAATTTTATCGAAATCGGCTGAGCAGTTTCTGAAAATATCAACAATAAAGTTATAACTACATAATTATATGGATGGCACATCGAATTTTGTGAACTATTTGACTTCTTTACATCAAAATGCAATTTTGGGCGAAAAATTATTGAGTAGTGTTTTTTCCATATGCAAGACGGTACCTACCATGTATGGAATGACCTGGCTCGTCACTGCCCGTCCCGGTCTAATATAAATCACCCCTAACTTGTATGTTGATGTGTTCGACGCCTGAGAGCGGTAATTCACTTATTCATGCGACGACGCTTCCCCAGAAACCTCCCATTTGATACACCCAAAGAAGATCTCGTAAATAAGCTTTATTGCAAATATAAAATGCTGATTTACAGCTGCTTCTAGGCTTTTTGTTTCAGTGCGCACTAAAACGTTGTTCTTCTATAAACAGGAAGAAAAATAAACGTCGGAGCTGTTATAGTCGTTTAACTTTATACGACCATTATAGAAACAGCTCAGCGGATTGGTAAATTGAAGTGGCAGTGGGCAGGGCACAAAGGATAAAGCACTAAAGACCGATGTGATCGAAAATTTCTCGAGTGGAGACCACGTGCAGGTAAACGCAGAGTAGGACGTCCACCTACAAGATGACCTCATCAAAACCGCAGGATTGTGCTGGATGCAAGTCACTTGGGACTATGATCTTATTAGAGATGTGGGGAAGCCTATGTTCGGCAATGAGATCAACATTCTATGACTGAAACAACAACGATGGTTATGAAAAAAACAATAACATTCCATTTGTCAAATTGCAATGAAAAGCTCAAACGGCAGTTTTTTACCGACTTCCAAAAAGGAGGATGTTCTATGTTCGTGTGTATGTATTTTTCTTGTTTTTTTGTGTATGTTCATCGATAATTTCTCCATTGTGAACCGAATCGAAAAATAATTTTTTAGTTCAAAAGAGTATACTCCCGAGGTGGTCCCATTCAAATTTCACTGAAATCGGATGAGCCATTTTTGAAAAAACCTACAATAATGTAAGCAATTTGAGCGAAATATCCGAATTTTGTACACGATGAATATCAATAATTTCGCCAATTTCGAACTGAATCGAAACATTTTTTTTAGTTCGAAAGGCTATACTCCCAAGGTCATACGTCCCATTTAAATTTTACAGAAATCGGCTAAGCTGTTTTTGATAAATCAACAATAATGTATACAATGCGAGCGAATATTCGAACTTTGTACACGAGGGAAGGCGGTTTTGCCATTTTTTGTGAAAAATAATTATTTAAAACAAATGAATAAGTAGTGACATCGCCTTACAATCGTGAGGTCGAGATTATCGTACCAATGAGTTCTACAGGATTTATGTACGGAATTTAACACCACTGGTTTTTCGGTGAAGGAAAAAATTATGGTGCAACCTGCATACGTCCTTAGAAGAAATTCGATGGCGTATGTGAATCCGCTAAAAGAAGAGCAAGACACGATTTGTGGTCCATATGGTTATGGCAAACGTAATGATAGAGGAGAAATATTACTTAACTTCTGCTTCGAACAACAATTTTCCATTACAAATACTTTTTTCAAAAAACATCGAAAACAAAGATGGACTTGGAAATAGCCTGGGGGCAATACGCTGAATGAAGTCGATTACATACTTGTAAAACAAAAACAAAAAGTATGTAACATGGAAGTACTTGCCACCTTATTCTCCACAGACCATAGAATGTTACGGATGTCCTATGACATTAAATACAGTAAAAAACCCCGCAAAAATTTCTGTCGCAAGAGCAATAATTTTACGCCATTTGAAATAGAGTACTTAAAAAATATTATGAGCCAAAAAACGGACAATATTGAAAAAGGCAATATCAATGACTCCTACAATGCTACTGTAAGTATTATCAAGGAATGTATCGATAAATTACCAAAAATTAAAAAAAAAGAGCAGTCAGAAATCATAAATGAAGAAATAACAGTATTAATAGAGGAAAGGGAAGCTTTAAAAAGAATCTGTCCGCGAACAAAAAAAATTGTAAAGAAAATAATTTAAAGTACAAAAACAAAATATCAAATTGCAGAATTTAGAAAAGGAAATCGAAAGTCGTAGCTCTACTAAACGAAGCAGAAGGCAATTCGATTACAGAAAAGAATGGGTAAAATGTTTTAATACTACTACAGGCGAGAAAGCTACTACCAGAGGAGACATAATAAAGACAGCCACTAAATTCTACACAACTTTGTACTCTAGCCAGGAAACAGACACTGAATACTACGTCAGAGAATCCGAAGCAGTTCCTGTTCCTGTTCTTTTGACAAGAGAGATAGAACGTGGCATTTGCAAACTGAAGAAAAATAAATCACCTGGCGAAGATGGAATATCGACGGATACAGTTATTGCTATGATAGAGCCTTTAGCACCTCAGCTGACCAAACTATTTAATAGTATTATCGAAAAAGAAGAGATTCCTGAAGACTGGCAATACTCAATCATTACGTTACTATACAAAAAAGGCGATCCAAACATTATAGACAATTATAGACCTATAAGCCTACTACCGACTCTCTACAAACTGTTCTCATCAGTGATATTATTTCGGATCACAAAAGCTTTAGATGAACAGCAGCCTCGGGAGCAAGCTGAGTTTCGCAAAGGTTATTCAACAACTGAACACATATTTACTCTAACGCAATGTATAGAACGATGCAAAGAGCGTAAGAAAATGCTCTACTTGGCATTCGTCGATTACACGAAAGCGTTTGACTCCATCTCGCACCAATTTCTTTGGGAGAGTCTGCGAGAGCAAGGCATACAAGAAAAATACATAACAATATTGAGACTAATATACCAGAATTGTCAAGCAAAAATAAAAACTGAAACGGTTGGACCACCATTTAGGATTAAGCGTGGAGTCAAATAAGGTGACCCAATTTCACCGAAATCCTTTTCGGCTATCCTAGAGTCGATGTTTCGCAAACTTGACTGGTCAAATTTTGGTCTTAATATCAACGGAGAGCGTTTAACACACTTGCGTTTCGCGGATGATATTGTCATTCTATCAGAAAACCACGATGAACTACAGCACATGTTGACAACTCTATATGAAGAGAGCAGAAAAATAGGTCTCTGCATAAACTTCTCTAAAACAAAAATTATGAGTAACGGAACGAAGATACCTATCACACTAGATTCCGCCAACGTAGAGTATGTCGATGAATACGTGTACCTCGGACAATTGATATCTTTCGAAGACGCGACCGCCAAGGAGATCGATCGGAGAATAGCCATCTCGTGGAAAAAATACTGGGCTAACAAGGATGTTTTTAAGAGCCAGATGCCAATTCGCCTCAAAAAACGACTGATGGATAACACCATACTTCCGTCTTTGCTCTATGGATGCCAAACATGGTCACTAACTAAAAAGCTCGTCAACAAGATGGCCATTTTCCAGAGAGCAGCAGAGCGCTCGATGCTGGGTCTCAAACTTAAAGACAAAGTAAGAAACGCAGAAATCAGGCGAAAAACTAGAGTAATAGACGCAGTATCGATGCTCTGTAGGCTCAAATGGAAATGGGCTGGTCATGTCGCCCGAGCAACAGAAGGAAGATGGAGCGAACGGATTATCCACTGGCACCCGAAAGACAGCGCACGGGACAGAGGACGACCCAGGAGAAGATGGTGTGACAACATCGTAGAGGTCGCGGGAGCGACCTGGACGCGAGCAGCACAAGACCGCGAAAAATGGCACAGCATGGAGGAGGCCTTTACCCAGACATGGGTGCCCTAAAATTATTATTAATCTCAATCTTACATTTAATTTTTTTATTTTTTATAGGGAAATAAAGGCTATTTTATTTTTATTTTTATTTTATGTGAATCCAACAACCCGCACTGGGCCAGCGCAGATATGGCCCAATCACCCTCCGTGGCTAGGCCTACATCTTCCAGTGAACCATTAAAAAGGTTGATACGGTACAGTAAAGAACATTACCCTCCTTCTAGGGCAGTTGGCAAAACAGTTCTACAATAATTAATGATAGCCATATAATAATAAACTAGCAGACCCACTGCAGCGCCATCTGCCGGGTTGATTTGTGAATCTAAATCATCCAGAGCGCCACTCAAACACATACAAAAAACATATTCAAATCGGACCAGCCGTAGAAAACAGTAGAATTATATTTATAAAGATAATGTGTTGATAAGGTGCTGGAGACGATGCTAAACGTCACCCTGTAGAGTTTTTACACAGTCTCGTCGCTCTAATTCCTCTCAATCCTACTAATATTATAAGCGCGAAAGTTTGTGTATGTATGGATGGTTGTTACTCTTTCACGCACAAACGGATGAACCGATTTGAATGAACTTCGGTACGAAGGTAGCTTAAATCTTGGATTAACACATAGGCTACTTTTTATTTCGGGCTAACGCGGGTAACACCGCGGGGCGCAGCTAGTAATAAATAATTCCAAGGCTTTTCATGGCGATAACGTTTTTACTCGTAACATTTTTGGCATCTCATTCTGTCTAGTATCCAGACTGGTTTCGAGACAAACGCAGACTTACCATTCATATGTCATCTGTTATAAGACAGAATATTTCAGCATTTTGCGTGAGTTCCGACAAAATTCTTATATTTCTTTGTTCTGAAAGATTTGTGGGTGTAATTCTGAGAAAAATATAGGTAAAGTAGAATGTTCGCAGTCACCGGGGTTATGGCAAACAAAGAGCGAGTGTTTTATCAACAACTAGCGTTTACTCGCGGCTTTTTTTTTTTTTTTTTTTTTTTATTGAAGTTCACAAACAGTTTTTATGTACAACTTTGCTTGCGTAGTAAAGCAGTTCTACGAGGAACTCATTAAGGGAACCTATGTCACTCCGAATCGAGCAGGGTTATTTCTAACCAATTAGCATCCTTTTAGGGGCTTATTCTGTGCATGAAAAATAACAACTTTTGTTCTACGTCTTTTATTAATTCTCTAAAAAAAGTTGCTGTTCGATAGAAAAATTTTTACTCTGGACAAAATGTATGGAACAGCTTTTTTTTTGAGTTTTGACAAAAGTCGCAGAACAGAAGTTGTTAGTTCTGATGTACAGGATAAGCCCCTAATAGTATGCTAATTGATTAGAAATAACGCTAGATAAAAATTTGAATTTTCAATATATCCAATGAATAAATCAAGTTCATCTATCGCTTCGTCCGTTACATCAATATGACTGTCCTTATCTTCGGCATTGCTCAAATAGACATATTGCAGTACCAATGCCGAAGAGAAGGTACATATAAGTGACCCATATAATTGTAGCGCTCGTAGCGTAGTTTGATTAGGTGTTTGTCTTCGATCACCGAAATTAAGCAACGTTCCGCACGGTCAGTATTTGGATGGGTGACCGCGAGTGGCATTTTCCGTGGCTCGGATAACACGTTAAATTGCAGTAGGTCCCGGTTGTTTTAACCGCTCAGCCATGTCAGAGGCCTTCAGGCGGCCTAAAAACTCTGACACCAGGGCTAGCCACCCGGCCTATACGAACTTACTTACTTAGTGACCCATTCCTTGATTTCATATATTATGTATTTTATATTTTTGTTGAGTTTTACTTTCATTGAATGACTATTATTATTAAATTTTTTATTTTTCTGACATCGGTTGCTGTGATAATTCTTATATTGTTATGATTATAAATGACTTATGATTTGTAATTTTGTATTTCTGATAAAATGGGCCATACATGCCTGAAATAAATGAATTTGATTTTATTTTTATATATTTCATGAGTTTATGCCAAATCATACAAGTTGGCGGAAATTAAGTTAGCTACAAGTTGGGCGAAACCCAATTAACGCGCAGCTTTATGTGAGCTTCAGTCAAGATTGGATATTGCGCAGCTTGTAGCTAACTTCACATCCGCCGACTTGTATGATTCAGTCAATACCTACTAAGAACAGGCGGAGTCAAACTTAATGGCGTCTGTGAATACGAAGTTGAGCGAGCAAATTCATCGGTGTGTTAGCGGGGGTGAGGGGTGGGGTTTCTCGCCGCTTGTTGATAACTTTACATACAGACAGACAGACAGACAAAACTCTTTATTTACAACCACAAAACAAAAATTTAACACTATTTACACATTTATGACAAAATAAATTGTCAGCCAAGTACGAGTCGGGCTACAGAACCAAGGGTTCCGTACCGTATGGAAGCCCCCCTGAGTATATTTTATTTTAATGATTTATTTTTGAAAGGAATAAACAACTTAATATTCTGTGAATATTTCAAGCATCTTCATGTTGCCGTTATTAATATCGATCGGAATTACCGGATTATTGGGCCGGAATCCCAGAGGGATGCAGGTTCAAATCCTGCGAGCGCGTCAATTTTTAAAATGTTTATCACAAAAATAACATTTTAATAAACCTAGTGTGCGAAGCACGATAAAAATCATTTGATTAATATCGAGCAAAAAAAATACACGTTTATTGTATGGAAGCCTCCCTTAAATATTTATATTACTTTAATATAATTATTTAGTCTTGAAGTGAATATTTAACTAAATATTCCGTGCATATTTCAAACATCTACCTGTCACCGTTATTAAATTCGATCGAAAAACGGCTAAAAATTCAGGTTTTTTGTATAAGATGAGATGTCCGCCTTAAATATTTTTTCTATTTTTACTACTCGTACTTGTTGTGATAGCGGCAACACAAATACGTCATCTGGGAAAATTTTAACGTTCTAGCTAACACCCTTCATCCGATGCAGCCTGATGACAGACAGGCAGACAGACAGCGGAGTCTTAGTATAATAAATCCCGTTTTTACCCTTTGGGTACGGAACCCTAAAAATATGATTATAAAATGGCAGCCTTATCACCCACATTTACAGATGCCATTAAATTTGATTCAACATTATACAATGACCCATCATGTTGCACGCTTCATACTTCAATACTTATATGGTGGTGGACCAAATAAATACTCAATTAATAATATATTAATGTTTTTACACAGCTTTATTTGATAACTTTCTTTTATAAAATGAAATATTCCGACACCCCCGACCATAGATTTTGTTGAGTTATAGCTTCGAGTATGAGTCACCTCCAATGCATCGCATCGAAATTGGAACATTCGTTTGAGAGATTTATTGCGAGCGACTGAGATACACACATATACAGACACGTATATATGTTTTTTTAAATACAAAATAGGGATACATTTGGTCACCATCTCGGCTGATTGAAAGCTATGTTGTAGCTGAGGATGCTGAAATAGGTAGACCTAGAAGATTACGCTACCATGCTAGAGAGCAACAAAATAAAAAAAAAAAACTAAAATTTAAAGCACTTTGATCATCCACAAACCCTTGACGGTCTAAAGATAATCCAAATGTTCAAGCCCACTGCCAGTTGGTAGCGTGCCCAGCATAACAATCCTTATTCGTTGAGCCAAAGAAACACCAGAATTTTGATCACGCATTTTTGACGTGATGACGTCTTTCTTATAAATCGACGAATTCCGGCTGCACGCACAAAAAAGCTAAACACAATACATTGTCACGTTCCGCCTGAGCCGAGCGTTCAAGCCAGAGTGCGAAACAAGCGATAGAGAAGCACGATCTACCTAAGCGTTCGGCCTGTGACGTATACTAATAATACGTCATAATAAATAAGTAAATCACTCTTCGATCGCAAACAAGCGTACTGTTACTGCATGAATTAGCTTGGTTTTTCTTTGTTGAACGTATTGTTTGAAGATAAGTTGAAAACACAACTAAATGTTGTTGTTGTTGTGTATAGCTTGAAATTGAATCCTAAAACTTTCATAAATTATGTTTATGACACCATGTATTTGATTTCATAGCCCTGTAAAATGTACTCTCGTTAGTTCTTGTTTTTTAAGTATCTATGTAATACGAGTTAATTTAACTGCTCGCGCAGTGACTCGCGGTTGTGACGTCACCGCTGGTCCCAACATATTAATATCAGTGCTGGTTGTATAATATAACCAGCAATATGCTAAGTTGGGATCAGTTTCGTGGCAAAGCATTGGGTAGCATAGTTGGTTTGTGAATTGTTCTATTTTTAGTTGTTTCCGTGTTTTCTTTCTGTTTACCTAATTGTTTAGTCCCGAATAAAATTTTCTGTATTTCTGTATACTCGTTACATGTGACGTTATATCACGTAAAATTGTCGTCCGTAAACCGACTATACAGACAACCAATTTTTTGGTCTAATGTTAAACAGACAGTCACAAGGTCTGTTTCATTTTAACCTGAATAAGGAAGGAAGGTATAAACATAAATATAATCAAGATCAGGCTCTTCAACTCGAAGCTATCACAAGCTTTCGAAGTTCGCGCCAAATTATGAATATTTCAACTTTCGAAGGAGTGTTTTGTTACGAGTGAGAGTTCATTTAGCGCTCAATAAGTTGTTCATAATTGATAATACCTGATACAAGATTGGGCGAGAACAGGGGTCTTTGATGTTTTGCGAGGTTTAACATTAGCTGACAAGACAACATTATTCTGAAAATTCTTCTTTTCAGCCATAGGACGTCCACTGCTGGACATAGGCCTCCCCTAACGATTTCCAATAAGACCGGTTGGTAGCGGCTTGCATCCAGCGCAACATAACATTAAATTTAGAGGTAAACAATCGTAACTCTGTCTTACAATTGAGCGCTGCCATGACGCGGATGACACGTTTAACGATTTTTCAAGAACGGCTCATAAACCGTTCTTGAAAAATCGTAAATAATGTAAAAATTACTACATCGATGGCACATTGCTTTGTGCGGACTATTCGTATTCTGTATAATTATGGTTGAAGTCAGTTGTGCCGAAATTCATTATTGGCGAAAAATAGTTATTAATAAGTGAATTTAAAATAGAATTGTACCTTCCTACAATGCTACCAGTACAATTTATAGGAAAAAAAATCACTATAAATACAGGAAGATTGCTTCATAAAAATGTGCAAAGAATAATGAAATCATTTTCATTTGTTTAATGTCGGTTGTCACGTTTTTGCAAAAAATAAGCTAACGTTAGGAGTTTACTCCGAAGCGCTACCTTCGTCAGGCGTAATAAGATTTACTACCTTTGTCTCGTAGAACAGAGCTAAATAGAACGCTGGGAAAGTCATCTTATTTGGACTTGCTTAGAGTGATTTCTTTATTTTCTATTTGATATTTTTACGGCTTGCGTAGCGTAGGTTGTCCAACATTTTTTTTACGGGGGGGAAATCTCCCAAAGGTTCCCGACCGCTTTGGGGTGCAGTCGGGTTATGTGAGATTGTACCCACTAAAACCCTCTCGGTGGCCAGCCTTTGTGCCCTTTTGGGAGCTCCGGGATCTCCAAAAGGAACGCACCGGTTCTCCTGGCACTTTGTGTACTCGCCTGGTAATAGAACCAGGCATTGTGCGGTCCTGTACCATAGCATTGCCACACACGCTGCCGTCCTCCTCGGGCCCGCTTGAGTGGGTGGCTAGAGCCCCAAGTCTGACCACCCACGAGCCCAGGAGTCCCCTTTTAGTAGGCTCTTACTACAGGCCGGGGATACCGATGCCGTATTCTAATGCCCCGACGTCAGGGCAAAGGTCGCCCACCTAGAAAGTAAACAAACGTATTATAACTGTAGGATTGCATTTTATGCAAGGCATTGTCAACCCGCAACCGGTCTTATTGGAGATCTATAATATGGATTCTATATCAAGCCGTGGACTGATGTAGTATGGCTGTTACGACGACGACAATAATTGCACCTGTTGCAAAAATTGTTTTTCAGGCTTAAATGAATTTTCACATCCACCAACCCGAACAGGCCTATGTTCTGCAGTGGACTATTAAAAAGGCTGTTACAGAGATCTTCCAGTTTACAACTGCATGCCTCTCTATTAAACATGTTAGATTGATTTCGAAAAAGATTTGAGATAAATATTGAAATTTCTATCTATGTACGTGCGATCGAAAGTATTGTGTAGAGTTTGCTACTCATAAATAAAAGTTGTAATATACGAGTAGTTCTTTTTACAAGCTTAGCAATCGCGTTAGTGGTGGGGCGTGTAGTTTTTTAACCGACGAAACGAAGGTGGTTTAGAAGTCGACGCATATTTTTTTTTTAGGGTTCCGTACCCAAAGGGAACCCGGGACCCTATTACTAAGACTTCAATGTCCGTCTGTCCGTCTGTCTGTCTGTCTGTCACCGGGCTGTATCTCATGAACCATGATAGCTAGGCAGCTGAAATTTTCACAGATGATGTATTTCTGTTGCCGCTATAACAACAAATACTAAAAAGAGAATTAAATAAATATTTAAGGGGGAGCGTTTTTCGCTCTATATTAATAATGGTAACAGGTAGATGCTTCAAATTTTCACAGGATATTTAGTTTTATATTAACTTCAATAATAAATAATAAAATTAAAATAAAACAAATATTTAAGGGGGGCTCCCATACAGTACGGAACCCCCCGTGCGCGAGTCCGACTAGAACTTTCCGATTATTTATGTCTAACGACGCATGGGTTTTTACAGTGTAGTCCGATTTTACTAACTCTTGTTTTGTTTAGTAGACAGACAGACAAAACTCTTTATTCATAACCACAAACAAAAATTAAACACTATGTACAGACTTAAGACTAAATATGATTTAAAACTGGCGGCTTTATCACCCACGGCTATTTCTTCTAGGCAACACTCCTTCAAATGGCTCCTTGATTACGTTTAAATTTTATTGAAATCGGCTGAACCATTTTTGATAAATCAACAATAATGTGACAAATTACTACATCGTTCCGTGCGAACTATTCGAATGTACACGGTCGATATCGGTTATTCCATTTTTTGGGAAAATTAATTGTGTATGAAAGGTCTCCTCCAGACTTTTTTTAGACTCTCCACACAGCCACGTGGCCACAGGCACGCGGGTAGCTGTCTAATTCTAATCATTATTCAGGGGCGGTCGCGGTCGCGGCCCTCTAACTCAATTACGGCGGAACACGGGCCGCGCCGCCGCCGCCCGTCGCTGCCGCGCGTACCTACGTGGTACTTATTGTCATCCACGCTATATTCAAATTACGCGTTCTATACATTCTATATTTCTAATCAATCAGCATCCTTTTAGGAGCTTATTCTGTACATCAAAACTAACAACTTTTCTTACGCGACTTTTCTCATAACTAAAAAAAATTTTGTTCCATAGAAAAATATCGTTCAAATGCGACAAAATGTATGGAACAGCTGATTTTTTTTTGAGTTCTGACTAAAGTGGCAGATCAAAAGTTGTCAGTTTTGATGTACAGAATAAGCCCCTAATAGGATGTTATTTGATTAGAAATAACCCTGTATAGTATCTGATAAGATATTTAAGTGTTACACAATTATTGAATAATTTATTGAAGTAGCACTCCTTTAAAGGTTTCCGTAACCCCAAATAGAAATAATCGGCCAAGCAGCCCAATACAGCCCGGTGACAGACAGACAGACAGACGGACAGGCGGACGTCGAAGTCTTAGTAATAGGGTCCCGTTTTTCCCTTTGGGTACGGAACCCTAAAAACGGAACCCTTAGGATCACTTCGTTGTCCGTCTGTCCGTCCGTGTGTCAAGACCTTCTATCTCAGGGAAGCGGATAGTTTGAGAGTTGAAACTTAAACCATCTATGTATTTGTATACCTATGGTCTCTTACAACTGTGTAAAAGATGTTCATGGCGTAAGCGCTTGGCTTCCACAGTGTACTTAATTCAATAATTATTTTTTGCAAAAAATGGCAAAACCGCCTTCCATCGTGAAGAAAATTCGAAAATTTCAGTCGGATTTTTACATTATTTTTGATTTTTCAAAAACTGCTCAGCTGATTTTTGTACAATTTTAATATGACCACCTTGGGAGTATACCTACCCTTTCGAACTAAAAAAGAATTTTTCGATTCGATTCACAATTAGCGAAATTATCTATGAACATACACAAAAAAAAACAGACGAACATCCAATCCAACAAACCTCCGTCTTTTTGGAAGTCGGTTAAATAGTTCGCACGAATCGATGTCTCATCCATGTAGTATTCTTTATATGACTGTTGTCTAGCTTTCGCCCGCGGCTTCGCTCGCGTGGTATTTAAATTTTTGTGTTATCCCATGGGATCATTTTATTTTTCTGGGATAAAAAGTAGCCCATGTCACTTTCTGTCTCAAACAACGTCCGTGCCCGAAATCAAGTTAATCCGTTGCTCCGCTGCTGCGTGAAAGAAGAACAAACTTCTTCTTCTTTTCAGCCATAGGACGTCCACTGCTGGACATAGGCCTCCCCTAAAGACCTCCAACAAGACCGGTTGGTAGCGGCTTGCATCCAGCGCGATCCTGCATGTTTTCATGTTCATGTTTTAATCAGGAACAAACTAGTAAACCAATAATCACAGTTTCCGATTTTTTTTTTTTTTTTTTTTTATTCTGAATAGGTTTGCGTTTGACCACATACTGCCTGATGTTAAGCAGATATATTTCTAATTTTAGTAAGGATTTTAGATTTATGTACGGATTTTTATAGTAGTTGTCTCTTTCTATTATATCTTATCATATCTTTTAGTTTGTTTGTACAATTAATTGAAGAGATGGGCAATGTTTATTTATTTATTTCAGTTCACGAACATTGTGTACATCAATACATTGTCAAAAGAATATTATACATAAAAAAGGGAACTAAATGTAACAATAATTATAGGTGAAGATAACAAGCATTAATATCGAGCAAAACATGTTTACCAATGTTTTTTTTAAATTATTATTATTAGAATTTGATACGGTACGCCAAACAAAAGATTCATCCACAGGCAATTAAATTCCAGAAACTGGCGCTGCCTAAGTGCCCGTGACCACCACAATCAGCCAAAGTGGTCACATTACGCAGATATTAGAGTCCTCGGAAATAGTACAAGGGAGGGGGGGTGGTCGAAGGTGGGGGGATAATTTGCATAAAGTTACGCACGGATGTTTTAATCAGAACGCCGTAGAGAAAGAGTCGCTTGTAGTTTTCGTTTGATTTATAATTATTTTTTGCAAAAAAATAGCACGACCGACTTCACCCGTGTACAGAATCCGCGAATATTTCGCACGGATCGATGTACCATTTTTCACATTATTGTTGATATATCAAAAATAGCTCAGCCGATTTCGATAAAATTTAAATAGGACCAATTTCGAAGTATACTCTTTCCAATAAAAAAATAATTATTGAAATCGGATCACTATGAAACAAGTAATGCGTGATTATACATTGAAAAACTATACGCGTCGAATTGAGTACCTCCTCCGTTTCGTCGGTCAAAAATACGCTGAATCAAAAATGTAATTATAATGATTTTTTGGAAGTAGTCGTTGCTAGTAAAATACCCGTATAAAAAAAGTAAAACTTTCTGGCACAAATGAGTAATAGTAATAGGAGTGGTGAAAGAAAAGAGGAGGGTTAATTTGCATAAAGTTACGCACGGAGGTTTAATCAGAGCGTCCGCGTCGTAGAGTAGTTTGCGTTTGTTAGTTTCATTAGTTCCTACATTTTAAGGACTTTGATTAGTTTGTGAGAGCCGAGAGCACTTGTATTCAGACTACAAGCCAATATTTTATCTGAAGTGCACTGTTTTTATTCCCATGCTGTTTTTATTTTATCAAATCAAATCAAAAATTCTTTATTGTCAAACCTTATGGTCCACAGTACAGATTAAAATTAAAAATTAATAGTAATTAATTGTTAGATTATAGAATTAAACTAGCTGCGCCCGCGGTGTTACTCGCGTTAGCCCGAGATAGAAGGATTTTTCTAAAATGAACGTAGCCCAAGGTACTCCTTATTACATCAGCTACCTGCCAATAAAAGTCCCATCAAAATCGGTCCAGCCATTTCAGAGATTAGCCGGAACAAACAGACAGACAAAAATTGTAAAAAATGTTATTTTGGTGCATGTACCGTATATATTTATATTCATATACATGTAGTAAAAAACGGTTATTACTTTATTACAAACAGACACTCTAATTTTATTTTATGAATAAATGTATAGGTTAAATTATTACATCAAATGTCAACACTTATCATTGTTTCATTTACTACAACATCTTAATGTGATGCTGCAAAGTAGGACAACTGAAGTATCAATAATGGCAGAATGCTGTTGCCACTAGCACGCTTCCTGCTCAACAGCGAGGCAATTATCTTGCGCATGATACCTGCTGCGAAGCTATCAATACGCAACTCCACAAACAGAGGACGCGCTGCAAAACGGCGGAGAGCGTTGTTATATTGGACGCGCAGGACGCCAAGGGATTTTTGAGTATATGCTGTCCACGAGCTACTTCCGTAGAATGTTTTTACATTCATAGTTTATTTGAAATCCATAGGGACGCCTATGTCCAGCAGTGGACGTCCTACAGTTTGTAGGTAAGTTCGAATGACAAGTTTTATTGTGGGTCCCGGTTATTTTCAACCGTTTTTTTTATATTTAAATTTTTGATCCACAGACTCCAGGGTCTGTGGCCTTTGTTGAGTAGTTACATTTTAAAGAAAGCGACTGTACTATAGAAAGAGGTTACTCGTAGTTTAAATCTTAGTCTAAGTTAGTAGTTTGAGTGCATTGCGTGAATGCCGCGAGCAAACCGGCGACTCGCATGCAGCACCCGATCACGAGTGTGACGCATGTGCCAGCCATCTCTCTCCTAGACCAGATTTGAGGGAAGAGAACAACCCGACACACGACGCCGCCGCAAGAAAGAGCCTTCGATGGCGAGCATGAATGATCAGGGCATGCACGCCATTTTCAACCGTTTAATCATGTTAGCCATAGAAACTTTCAGGCGGCTCCTGAGCTAGCCATTCGGCTTACACAAAATTACTCACTTGAACTTAAAATAAATATATTTGCCCGGTGCTCTCTGACTACAAATGTACCGGTGGCGAGGATTGCCCTAAACCTTGCCCACTTGGACCGCGGCTGATTTAATTTAAATATTCCTTTTGTAAAGAATCCCGCCGGCGCCTTAAAATAGATTTAATAGGATTTCTGTTCCGCGGAACGCTGAGGAATCCGATATCAAATCTGTTTATGTAAAAAAATACAGCGGTGTTGTTACTAAGAGGAAATGTAGGACTTGGTATCCTATATTTCCTCTTCAAAATTCTTTTAAGAGTTCTGTACCCAGAGTAAAAACGGGACCCTATTACTAAGACTCCGCTGTCCGTCTGTCTGTCTGTCACCAGGCTGTATCTCATGAACCGTTGTAGCTAGAACGTTGAAATTTTCACAGATGACGTATTACTGTTGCCGCTATAACAAAAAATACTAAAAACTGAAATAAATAAATATTTAAACCCTGAATTTAACCTGAACGAACCTGATTTTTTTTGCGGTTTTTCGCTCGATATTAATAACGGTGACAGGAAGATGCTTGAAATATTCACAGAATATTAAGTGTACTCGTATGTTCTCTATGAAAAGAAATAATTAAAGTAAAATACATTAGGGGGGGCCTCCATACGGTACGGAACCCTTTGTGCGCGAGTCCAACTCGTACTTGGCCGATGATTTGAATGACATGTAATTAACCCCCGACGCAAAAGAGGGGTGTTATAAGTTTGACGTGTCTGTTTGTCTGTGTGTCTGTCTGTCTGTGGCATCATAGCGCCCGAACCACTGAACCGATTTCAGTTTAGTTTTTTTTGGATGAAAGGAGACTTAGTCGAGAGTGTTCTTAGCTATGTTTTATAAAAATCGATTGAGCCGTTTAAGAGTTATGGTGGGTTAAAGTGGGGATGGAAGAACCAAAATTCTACAAATGTGCCCAAAATGGTTGTCAAGTGTCGGGGGTTTTTTAAATTTTTAATTTAATAAGGATTATTTTTAAAACCAAATTACCAATAAATTTGTTCATCTGTTTATTTATGTTTGTGTCTCATATTTCACAAGCTTGATAAGGGCAACATCAACTTGGTTTAAGCTGTAAGCTGTAATGTAACCTATGATGAATAAATAAATAAATAAATATAAACATCTTGCTAAAGAGCTAGCAGTAAGCTTCTTACAAACAGTAGAAAATAATAAGAATAATAATCATGTGAAACAAAAATATACCTGGTACAATTCTGAACTCCTATAACATTATTCAAGAAATTAAAAATAATTGTTGCATTGAAGCGTTAATTGCTGCTAAATTCAACCTTACTCGTGAAATTAATAATTATTTTTCGCAAAAAATGGCAAAACCGACTTCCATCGAGTACAAAATTCGATTAGTTCGCTCGAATTGATGCATACAATTTTTACAGTAGTGTTAATTTTTGAAAAACGGCTCAGCCAATTTCAGAGTATGTACCCTATCGAAATAAAAAATGTTTTTTTGGTTCGGTTCTCAATTGACGTACATATCGATGAAAATACACAAAAATATTTACAGACGAAAATAAAACCTCCTCCTTTTTGGAAGTTGGTTAAAATTGACACTAAAATCTATATTTATAAAAATGAATCGTGGTTGTTAGTCTCACTAAAACTCGAGAACGGCTGAACCGATTTGGCAAATTTTGGTCTTGAAATATTTGTGGAAGTTAAGTGAAGGTTTAAACGGTGAGAAATTTTATAACAGTTGCGAGAAAAATAGCAACAACATGGATTTCATTTTCCCATACGAAATTTTCAGGAATGTACAAAATGTCATTGACTATTGACAGATCGTGAGATGAAGTTCACCGGGACCGCTAGTAGACAATAAAAGTTGTTATTATGCAGTTAGTCAAAATAATAGCTCTTTAGATCAAGTTTGCAGTATTTTTCCAATCTGTATTGATGTGATATTAATTGACCTACTTTTTAACCGACTTCCGAAAGGAGGAGGTTCTATGTATGTTCTGTATGTTTTTTTTGTGCATGTTCATTGATGATTTCGCCAATTGTGAACATTAGTTCGAAAGGATATACTCCCGAGGTGGTCCCATTTAAATTTTTCAGAAATCAGCTGAGCCGTTTTTTGAAAAATCAACAATAATATAAACAATTCGAATTTTGTACACGATGAAAGGCCGTTTTACCATTTTCGCGAAAAATAATTATCAAAATGCTTAACTAACAGTGTAGGTAGTGACATCCGCCTTACAATCGTGAGGTAGTGGGTTCAAATCCTGGTCCAGTACCAGTGAGTTCTTTGGAATTTATGCACCGAATTTTATACCACTGGTGTTTCGGTGAAAAAAAACATCGTGAGGCACCTGCATACGTCCGTAGAAGAAAAACGAAGCCGTATGTGAATCTCGCAACCCGCACTGGGCCAGCGTGGTGGTTATGGCCCAGTCACCCTTCATGGTACGCCTACGTTTGAACTGTACTATGAAAAAGGCTGTTACGCCGCAGTACAGAAAAAGGTAACAGCACATTTATATATCTGACCAAATCGCTAAAACGATCGAGCACATAATTATGTACTTACCGATCACTCCAAAAGCATTAGGATAGAGAATTACGTATTTTTTGCGTCCCCTATCTGTCTATCCCGAGATCTCGTTAGGTCTCTATTGAGGTGACGTCAGCAAACCGCGCCGATTGTCGACACGGTGCGACACCCTCGTTTCGTTCGCTCCTAATATGGCCCGCGCACTACCTACTTATCTTTGAGGCAGTACGTAAAGTTTATTAATTTTTCTATTGAGGTGACGTAAGGAAACCACACCGATTATACTATCTGCCTCGGTAACTCAGTGGTTAGTGAACCTGACTTCTGGATCAAAGAGGCGTGGGTTCGAACGCCACCCAGGGCAAGCATTTATGTGGTGAACATAAGGTTTGCTCTGTGTCTGGGTGTTATTTAGGTACTATCTATATAAGTATGTATTTAAAATATGTACATATATGTAGTATATCAGTCTCTGACAACCAGAGACCGTGTGTAAGATGTCCCCCAATATTTTTTTATATTATTTATTTATTTTATGGACTAATCTAGGGTAGATTTGCTTGCCCATTAAAATGGCTCACGTGGTACTTATATTTGAGGTAGTTTGTGTAATTTAGTATTTTTTGGGGTGACGTTAGCAAAACGCGCCGATTGTCGACACGTCGCGACACCCTCGTTTCGTTCGCTCCTAATATGGCCCACGCAGAACTATCTTTTCAGACAGTATGTAAAATTGCAAAATTGTGTTACGTATCAGTTATGTGGTATAGCGGAAAATGGTATAACTAAATGATGGTGTCTTTTTAATCGTTCAAACTTTCGACTCATCTCGACAACGTGTTGATTATGTTTCTATTGTTTAAACCTGTTTGTTTGTATTACCAGTGTAGTTGGGCTACTGCCTGCCATGTCCGTCGATCCGTCACGGTCGGCCGCGTCCGGGGCTAACGGAATGAACACGGCTGGGTCTCGGCGGGACAAATGGGACATCCATCATCGTTGAGCTCGCTGGACCGAGCCGCGATCTAATTGTTCACAGTGTCGACACTCGATCTGTGACGTTTGTTTGTACCTGGAACGAAGTGAGCTTGAAGGCATCGAGCGAAGATAAATGAATATGGGTCATCGCATTAGCGCGGAGCTGCAGTGAGTGTTGTCCCGTAAGAAAGTAATCTTACATGCAACAATATTCTCATACCATGCATCAACAGCAAGTAAATAGATACGCTAGGCCCTAGGAAGATCTTACAAACTGTCTCTGACCCTAAACTAAGCAAAACTTGTAATTTATTTTATTTTTTTCACCAGAAATTGATGTGCAAATATTTGCACATCAATTCCGGTATATACCGGAGTATAGATAATAACATCCGGATGCACTACAGAGCCAACTTTAATGTTCATCACAAAAATACTTGCCTTGGGTGGGAATTAAACCCCCTCTTTTTGGCATAGGACTCGCTAACAGGGTCACTAACCACTGGGCCACCGAGGCTGTAGTCAGAAAATACCGAGAAAGAGAGCTTTTCAAAAGCGATATGAGTTCAAATCGTAGCGATAACATATTCGTAGGATAACACTGTATTAGGTGTAATACGAAGATAATCCTTACTAATATAATAAATATAAATAATGTGAAAGTAAGTTTGTTCGTTACGTTTTCACGCAGCAACAGATTTTGAACAGACTTGATTTTTGGCATGGATATAGTTATAGGATAGCACAAAAATCAAAATATACGCCGGCGGAGCCGCGAGCAAAAGCTAGTAAGATAATAAATTCGCCTATTTGCCATGATAGGAGTACAGAGATCAACCACAAATAGTTAGAAACACCAAGAAAAAGAGCCAATGAAGGTGATATTAGTACAAATCGCGACGATAATGCAGTCGTATCAGGTGTAATACGGTGGAGCGGCTCAAGTGTCGGGGCGGTGTGATTAATTCATGCCGCGTGCAACAGGTGGCGCGCGCGGGACGGTCGGTTCCCACGGACCTCTGGGGTTTACTCTTAGAGCTCTTTTGTGGGGTCCCGTGTAGGGCGGGCGCCCAATGAAGTTGGTCGAATAAAGCCGTGGTAATCTAGTGATAGTTACACCGGCCTTACAATCGTGAGGTCGTCGGTCAAATCCCGGTCTCGAACCGTTGAGTTTTTTAGAGTTAGTGTACGAAATTTCACACCACTGGCTTTACGGTGAAGGAAAACATGAAAACATTATGAGGTTGCCCTGCAAACGTCCGTAGAAGAAATTCGATGCCGTGTGCGAATCCGCCTCCCCCTGAGCCAACGGGGTGGATATAGTTCACGCACCGTTCAGGGGTAGGTCTAAGGCAGTGGATTGTTAAAAAGCAGGGTCGCGCTGTTATCTAAATTCACACGTAAACATAAATTATTTGGTTTCTGCTCAAAGAGTGAAGATCATTCGTTTGAAAAACTTTTGATTTAGGGCCAACTCGAAATAAGTGAGTAAGATAGTTTGGGTCGCTAGCCCCAATGTCAAATGTCTTGGACTGCCTTGATGGCTCAGTGGTTAGTGACCCTGACTCCTGGGTCAAACAGGCGTGGGTTCGATTCCCACCCAGAGTAAATATTTATGTGACGAACATAGGTGTTTGCTCTGTGTGTGTGTGTTATTTAGGTTTTCTATTATCTATACAAGTATGTATTTTAAAATATGTGGTATATCAGTTTCTGGCAGCCATATCACAAACTATCCTTAATTTGGGGTCAAAGACCGTGTGTTAGATGTCCCCTAATATTGTATTTATTATTATAAAAGCTAAACGGTTAAAACAATGAGGACCCACAATCTAATGTGTCATCTAAGAATCGCATCGACTAGGCATTTTTTTGTTTTAAAAAGAATCAGAAGCGCTTATTTGTAAAAATGCGGTCACCCATCCGAAGAATGATCGCGCCGAACGTTGCTTAACTTCGCTGATTGCTACGAAACATCAAACTACGATACGAGCTAAATTCGATTTTGTGAATTGCTGTAGAGTTACCTATTTTCTTTTACACACAACTAGTAAAATACTCTACCAGTAGAGTCACGTTTCCCCGAGTAGAGCCGATCCAACGTAATCTAATGCGAGTAGAGTCCTACATATTCACACGCGCAGAATATGTATGAGTATGTGGGTAGGTAGAGCTGCTTGACAACAGAATGTAGAGTATATGTAGGTAGGTAGAGGTAAACAATAGTAATCATGCTTTCACGTGTTTAAAGGAATTACTTATTTTGCGGGGAGAAAAGAACATTTAAATCTAATCAAATGTTTATTTAATGAATCAAACAGGTGACAAAGTTACACTGGCTTAGCTTTGGTTAGTTGCACTGGCTAAAAACTAGTCTTACAACTGTACTTCTTTAGAAATACAGTTGGCAGTTTACAGTTATAGGTTGGCTTTAGCCAATGGCTGTTCCCAATTTTAAACAGATTACCAAGGTAAAATTTAAAATAAAACAATTGAATTTACAACAATTACATACAGAAATAAAAATAATAATAATAACTTAAATTTAGAATTAAAAATTACAATTAATTGATAATAATTAATTTTTAATTGATTGATATTCTTTTTTGTTTATTTTATTATGTAGGTGGCTTTACCAACAGGCGAATTATTACTCTGACACCAGGGCTAGCCACTCGCCCTAAAAGAAATTACTTACTTACTTTTGCAACACGAAAAAAAATCACCTGACAAAATATAAAGGTGCTAAAACAGCCATGATAGCCTATATGTTACGTTATAGTGGGTATAACGTAACATATAGGCCGCGCCACACAAGTTGGCGGATGTGAAGTTAGCTACAAGCTGCGCAATAGCCAATCAACGTGCGACTTTATGTGAGCTTCAGTCAGGATTGGGTATTGTGCAGCTTGTAGCTAACTTCACATCCGCCAACTTGTGTGGCGCGGCCTATACCATGACTGTGCTACAAACGTGAGCTAGCCCGCCTCCTACATAAGCGCCAAATTTCTGAAGCGCTTATCATTACTACTAACTTATAGCGTTGGTTTTTAAACTATTAATTTATTAATAACCTTGAACTTATTTTCTTTTCTCTAACGGGAAAATATGAGGGCGCGTATTCCGCACTCTATCAATAAGGACGGTAGAGTCCGTGATCAATCGCGCGCGTGACGTGGACGGTAGAGTCGAGAGCTGATACTCGTACCGGGCAAATATCACGTGCCTACTCGATTGATACCACTATTCTGAACCATTCGATATGTTGGTCGATTTTTACACGACTGCCATAGAAGGGTTATGTTATCGCGCATATCTTGCACAAATTATGAATGCGAATTCATTACAATATGCTCTCAGGTCCCGCCAACCCGCACTGGGCCAGCGTGGCGGATATGGCCCAATCACCCTTCGTGGGTTGGCCTACGTCCTGCAGTGGACTATTAAAAAGGCTGGTACAGTACAGTATAGCCTAAGTTGTGACCTAAGTTTCACTATGGGACCAAACCCGAAATCGCGAAAAAAGATAAGCAATTCCGTACAAAAATCGAACCTCGACAGAACGGGACTAACTGCGAAGAGCGAAAGACAAATCAGCTGTTTTATACATTTTGTCGATTATAAATCGTAATTTTGTACAAAGAGCTGATTTATTATTATCATTTTTTTCTTAAATTCTAGAGTGAATCGAAAAAAGCGCCCTTTTTCGGTTTAATGCCTCTCTTCTCAATAACCTTGTACCTACATATAGCAAGAGGAACCTAGACTAAGTAGTCCAAGAAAAAAAAGGAGGAGGTACTATATTCATCTGTATGTATTTTTTTGTGTATGTTCATCGACTTTTACACCAACTGATTTAAAAACTAGTATAATATAAAAAAACAAGCTTTTACTGAACAAGTACTCGCCCAAGACGAATCAAACGAGCTGAAGCTCAATAGGGTTGCATCGTTTCATTACAGAGTTCCTATGACCACCTTCCAGCTCCATCATCAGACCCGGGTTATCATTCAAAGACAAACTACTCGCCAAGATCATTCGAATAAACCCCAACTCGATGAGGTTGTGTCGTTTCATCGCTAAGTTCCTTTGGCCACCTTCCAGCACCATGTCATCATAATATTGCATTGTCACGCGATTTATACATGTATGCAAAATTTCAGCTCAATCGGTAACCGGGAAGTGGATCAAATTTAACTTGCAAGATTTGATTACACAACGACAGACGACGGGACAGGTGAAACTAAATAATAGCTTATAAAATATTTATTATTTTGAAAGAGTATACGTAATCCCGGGCAAAATTTAAATTGGACCAAATTTTATCGAAATTTGCTGAGCCGTTTTTGATTAATCAACTATAATGCACATGGACGGTATATCGATTCGTGCAAACTATTCAAATTCTGATAGGCCGCGCCACACAAGTTGGCGGATGTGAAGCTCGCTACAAGCTGTGCAATGACGAACGCTACGCTAACGCACGTTGAATGACGTTGATTGGCTATAGCGCAGCTTATAGCTAACTTCACATCCCACAACTTGCGTAGCGCGGCCTATACACGGTAGAAGTCGGTGGAACGATTATAGCAAAAAATAATTAGGAGGTATGTGTGTTATAATCTGAAGCTATTAGGTTAACTTTAAAATTTGAGTGCATAATTTTCAACTACAACGTCGCTTACCATCAGGCAAGCTGGAGGTCAAGCGCGGACTTACTCGCGATAAAAAAGACAATCTCTAATGCCTGAAAATAGCCCCCACTCGAGCGGAAAGTCACGAGCAAATAGACCCACGGACTGATTGAGCCGAGACGAGCGACGGCGCGCGGCTACAGGGTGCTTCGTTTTATGCTACCTACCGCCGCCGGTGTCCCGACAATTGTTTTAAATCCCTGAAAAAGACAAAAAAGGTATTAAAAGTTAATTAATAAATACTAACTTTTTTTGCAAAAGATATCATGACCGACTTCAACCGTGTACAGAACTCGCAATATTTCGCTCGGATCGATGTAACATTTTTAACATTCATGTTTATTTATCGAAAGTGGCTCAGTCGATTTCGATAAAATTTAAATAGGAACAATTTCGAAACACTTTCTAATTAAAAAGAACTATAAAAAAATATATAAATACGCGTCGGAATGAGTACCACCTCCGTTTCGTCGGTCAAAAATACTCAATCATTTATTGTTGCATATTAGGTAATGTCAAAGTCCAATTGTTTATTGCAGTTTGTATGTTAAGTTGGTGGTATACAATAGTCATGGCTCAACCTAAACTTGTCTATTCATTAATATAATATTTTCATGCATTTCTTAATAAAATTTACATGTTTTGTCTAGTTAGGAATGTATATACGGAATTTCACACCACCAGCTTTTCAGTGAAGGAAAACATCGTTAGGCAACCTGAATACCTACGCCCATAGAAGAAATTCGATGGCGTATGTGAATTCACCAAGCCGCACTGGGCCAGCGTGGTGGCTATGGCCAAATTACCCTTTGTAGGTAGGCCTGTGTCCTGCAGTAGCTTATTAAAAAGCTGATACATTACAGTTTTCCAACTCAAAATAGAAAATGATTAAAAAAATGCTGATTTTCTTGGCCTTAGTAAGTGGTCCATAAAGTTGATCTTAATCATTTCCCTTTGGATTGGTTAACTCTTTATGAATAACCAAATTCCAATTGTCGAGGGTTGCTTACATTTTATTCCACAGATTTTGCTTTGTTCATGTTCAAAAGTTTAATGCTGGCTTAATTTGTATCATCGTGATTTGCTAATACAATAATCTTTAAGATCAATATATTCTGGAACAAAAAGTAATTTTGTGTCGGTAAAGCTTGTGTTAATCCAAAGTTAACTAAGTTTGGTTAACTTGCAATCTATGGTGTAAGGTACATTGACGCTAAATTGTTACAAATCTTTTTAGCTTCAAAGTTCTTATTAAATAGGAAAACAACTATTTGAAACTGGGTGACTACGAATTTATTAGAATAACTCTAGGATGTAGTAGTACTAATCATTATGACCAACTTTTAATATGGTACCAAACCAGAAATCGCAAAAAATGTGCTATTCACATACCTACATAACTACATATATATACCTATACATTGACTGCCTTGGTGGCTCAGTGGTTAGTGACGCTGACTTCAAAGAGGACGCTGGGTCAAAGAGGCGTGGGTTCGATCCCCACCCAGGGCAAACATTTATGTGATGAACATAGGTGTTTGCTCTGTGTCTGGGTGTTATTTAGGTACTATCTATATAAGTATGTATTTAAAATATGTATGTGTAGTATATCACTCTCTGGCAGCCATATCACAAGCTATGCTTAGTTTGGGGTCAGAGACCGTGTGTAAGATGTCCCCTAATATTTATTTATTATTATTTATTATAAAGTTCGTTGAACTTCGACAAAATGTAGGAAACAGCTGAATTATTCTTCGCGGTTTCGAAGTTGGTCCCATAGTAAAAGTTAGTCTTAGTAACGAGCACAACTTTCTACATCCCAGAGTATTGCGAATGAATTCGCAGAGCATCTCTCGGTGGATCAGCCCTGAAGCCATCGAGGTAGAAACAGGAATAATAATTATAACTATGTCAAAGTGACATCTGTATTTGGGTCGCGTCTTGGGTCTGATATAGGTACAAATAGTAATATAACTATTATTCATAAACATGATTTGGCTACACTAACGGTGGAGAGTTTAGTTTGTTTTACGTTTGAATTTCATACTCCGTATGGGCATACATACGTATCTGGATAATGGATTAGACAAACAATTATTATGACTGCCTCGGTGACTCAGTGGTTACTGACCCTAACTTCTGGGTCAAAGAGGCGTGGGTTCCCCGGGGCACCCAGGGCAAATATTTGTGTGATGAACATAAGTGTTTTCTCTGTGTCTAGGTGTTATTTTGTTACTATCTATTTAAGTACGTATTTAAAAATATGTATGTGTAGTTTATCAGTCTTTGGCATCCAAACAACAAGCTTTGCTTAGTTTGGGGTTAGAGTCCGTGTGTAAGATGTCCCCTAATATTTATGTTTTTAATTTTCTCATCTTGCTGTATAAAAAATTGACTTACTCAACATATCTTGTATTTCAGTACACCGACTTCAACAACGTTCAAACTCAAAATCTACTTATTTTCCTGATTCAAAGTTCAAAAACTTTAAACTTCAAACACATTCTTCTAAAGTCGAGTTAATTAATCCTGATCTGATCAAAGGGCGCCTCGAGCAGACTTCCCGCCTGATAGTCGCCGCCAGTTCATAACTTCTGACGGGATACTTCGCAAAGGGATTATTAAATTAAACAAGAGCCGGGGAGTTTTATGACTTTTGGCTTTTCTGTTTTTCTGAAGTTTAAAGCAAGACGAGGGTGTTGGTTAGCGTCAAATAAGCCAAGAGTTTATTTTGAGCGAATCTAAATTTATTTTTGTTTTATCCATCTATTAGCTACAGGACGTCCACTTTCTGGACATAAGCCTCCCGTATAGATTTCTGATTGGCATGTTGAAATGGCAGTGGGCAGGGCACATAGCGCAGAGGACTGATGACAGATGGGGTCAAAAAGTTCTCGAGTAGAAACCACGTACCGGAAAGCGCAGCGTAGGACGTCCACCTAGAAGGTGAACGGATGACCTCATTAAGGCCGCAAGATCTCGCTTGATGCAAGCCGCTTCCAACCGGTCTTATTGGAGGTCCATAGGGGAAGCCTATGTCCAGCAGCGGACTTCTTATGGCTGATGGATGGATACATTTTTGATAACACTGGATTTAAGCAGCTTGCATCCAGCACCTTGTGGGTGGACTCCCTACGCTGCGTTTGCCGTTACGTGGTTTCCACTCGAGAACTTCACGACTCTATCGTTCATCAGTCATTTGTGCTATGTGCCCTGTTCATTGGTATTTTAACTAGCCAATCCGCTGGACTATTTTCGTTACTTTCCTTCTTCTAAGTCATATTTATCCAATAATCAGCCGTAGGACGTCCATTATTTGTGAAAAAAAAATAGTGTGTTCAAAGCATATTCCCAGTTGTGGCTGAAACGATCTAATTTCCCTCTCTAGGTAATTTGAGTAAAAAAGAAAAGAAAAAGTGTAACGACATAATTAAAGTGCTCGATGAATTTTCTTCAGGTCACGTAAAAACTTTAGGTAAGTAAATTTTACTTCTAGCCCTCCGGTTCGAGAGTCCTTAGGGATTTGAGTTTATTATCCATCGGCCATCTTTAATTCTTGTTCAGGACATTTTTATAATTTTTTTTTTATCGTTAGTACATTGGTTCTAAAGTAAACGTGGTCAGCTTTCATTAAGTTGACGCCCTTCAGTTTTTAGGGTTCCGTACCCAAAGGGTAAAAACGGGACCCTATTACTAAGACTTCGATGTCTGTCTGTCTGTCGCCGGGCAGTATCTCATGAACCGTGATAGCTAGGCAGCTGAAATTTTCACTGATGATGTATTTCTGTTGCCGCTATAACAACAAATACTAAAAACAGAATAAAACAAATGTTTAAGCCCCCCTTCCAAACAACAAACGTGATTTTTAGGAGTTTTTTGCTCGCTATTAATAACGACAAGAGGAATGGGGCTCTCATATGGTACGGAACCCTTCGTGCGCGAATCCGACTCGCACTTGGCCAATTTTTCTATATCAATTTTAAACAAATTTATTTTTCTGTGAAAGCATCGAAGACTGTAGGTACTGTATTGTACTCGCCTTTTAATAGTCCACTGCTGAACATAACTATTTACATACCTGCATAAAGTACTTGAGCCATTTATACCACGCTGGCCCAGTGCGAGGTGGTGGATTCACATAATTATCCCAATAGTTTCTTCTACAAACAATAATCATTTTGACTAATTTCAAAATAAGATGCTTCTAAAATTACTTGTATTTTTAACTGACTTCCAAAAAGGAGCTGGTTCTATGTTCGTATGTGTATGTTTTTTTTTCTGTGTATATTCATCGATAATTTCGCCAATTGTGAATCGAATCGAAAAATTCTTTTTTAGTTCAAAAGGGTATAGGTGCTCTCGAGGTGGTCCCATTTAAATGTTACAGAAATTGGCTGAACCGTTTTTGAAAAAACCAACAATAATATAAGCAATTCGAGCGAAATATCCGAGTTTTGTACTAGATGAACATCGATAATTTCGCCAATTGTGAACCGAATCGAAACTTTTATTTTATTTCGAAAGGTCTCTCAAAGGAAAAGAAACTCTCAAAATAGTCCCATTTAAATTTTACAGAAATCGGCTGAGCCGTTTTTGACAAATCAACAAAAATGTAAACAATTCGAGCGAAATATTTGAATTTTGTACACGATGGAAGGCGGTTTTACCATTTTTTGTGAAAATAATTATTCAATGTTTGTTACTTTAAAACTTCGTTATTCTCCCCCAAAAAATATGACTGAAACATTTGTTCAGTATGCCACTTTATTAGCTTTTAAACCATTATACGAGTATGTAGCTATTTATTTTCTCATTGTCATATTTTAACTTTACAAATTTGCATACAAATTGAACGTATAGACCGACAAACCCATCATTTTATTATTAGCAGAGCTGGTAATGGTTTTCCGATGTACGAATGGCTCGAGCCGGGTGCTATTGCGTTATATTTAACGAATTAGTCGGACCCAATCAGGCCTATGGGCGGACGTGACGTCATCCGTCCGCTTATTGGACTTGGAAGGAACGTGTTTCCTTTGATTATGTAAGATTAGTATTATAAGACTAGTTGTATTCTTACTTATCCTTGCACAAGATTTGGACTGATCTTTCTCAAAGTTGATTGAAATATGAATAATTTATTATCTCCAGAGATACTAACATCTAGATATTAGTTACTAATATCTAGACCGCATATCTGCTCAACATCAGGCAGTATGTAGTCAAACGCAAACCTATATAGAATAAAAAAAATAAAAAAAAACTAAACATGACACAAGACTTAAAAACTAGCTCAATAACAGGTGGCGTATCATTAATGGTGATCTCTTCCAGGCAACCTTATAATGGAGAAAAACGTACTAGAAGATAAAGACGACGGGGTGTGATTTGAATGAACAGTAGATAACAAAAAAAGCATACATTTGAAAGTATCAAATATTAAAAAAAAAAAGAAAAAAAATTGAGTTGACGGTAGACTACCACAAGTGCAACCACAGAACAAAACTAGCATACTTTACATAGGAGGCCACAAATCTCAAATCAGCTTTATTTTTTTTTATCGGGCAAGAGTGCCTTTATTAACTACAACAAAATACAACAGGTACCATATGCTAAAACTACCTACACTACTACTACCTATACATAAAAAGCATTGGATCATCCACAGACCCTTGAAGGTCTAAAGATAATCCAAATGCTCAATTATTTATTAAGTCCTTAACTTGACAGTTACAAGAAAAACTTTGACATAATTAACACAAAAATGTTTCCGTAGCGGTGCTACGAAACATTGCTACGAGCCTACAGCGCTACGAGGTAACGAAGATGAAGTTAAATTGCTGCGCTTCTTTTGATGTGGAATGTGGAGGGTGGTGTGGGTAACTCACAGAGATCTTTAGAAAGACATTCTCTTTATCTGGCGCGCACGTTCACTTATACATCACTACATAGTATAAAACAAAGTCGCTTCCCGCTGTCTGTCCCTATTTATGCAATCTTTAAAACTACGCAACGGATTTTGATGCGTTTTTTTAAAAAGATACAGTGATTCAAGAGGAAGGTTTATACGTATACTACACCTGTGCGAAGCCGGGGCGGGTCACTAGTGTATAAAGCAAAGTCACATTTTTGTGTATATCAGTGTATATCAGTGTATTCGTTTAGATGTCTTAAACAGCACAAAAGGTCGCAGTGCTACTTTCAATATGCTAGCTAGAGTGTTTCTTCCAAAAGGTCTTTAGCTATACCTATACCAGCCTTTTTAATAGTCCACTGCAGAACACTGCCGCCTACCCACGAAGAGTGACTGGGCCATATCCACCACGCTGGCCCAGTGCGGGTTGGTGAATTCAAATACGCCATCGGATTACTCATACGGACGTATGCAGGTTGCCTCACGATATTTTCCTTCAGCGAAAAGCCAGTGGTGTGAAAATTCCGTAAATAAATTCCAAAGAACTCATTGGTACGGGACCGGGGATTCGAACCCATGACCTTACGATTGTAAGGCGGGTGTCACTACCTCTTGACCACCACGGCTTCACGGCAATAGCTATAATTCATTTGTAGCCAAGTGAATCCGGAAAGAAAAACTAATGTTTACTAAGAACATCACCGGCACAGAAATATAAAACGTTTTTTTTTATAAACAAAAAATAGTGAATATTATCATCGTTTTGTAGCCAAGTTTGACCAAAACACATTGGTATAGTTTTATGTTGGTATCAGGCTCTTTTAAAAAAAATATAGAACACTTTTATATGTACATAGCTTTATGGAACACGTACGCGTTTCATTACATTTCAAGTGCTTAAATTAATTATGTTTACATATTTTACCTACCACGCTCTTGTGTTACTTATATACTGTACTAGCTGCCCGCCCGGTTTCGCCCGTGTACGATTGGCTAAAGAAGGCAGATGGTGAGAATCCCTATTTTTTTAAATTGTAGCCTATGTTCACCGTATAGCGTAGCTTTCCAACAGTGAAATAATTTTTCAAATCGGTTCAGTAGTTTCGCAGCCTATTCGATGCAAGCAAACAAACAATCAAATCTTCCCTCTTTATAATATTGGTTTAGAGATGTAGTGAATACGCAAAAACCAATTGATGTATATTTACGAAAACATATTTCAAAACTCGGTGTTGTGTGATAATGAAATGTGTGTTGTGTAAATGTGCGCAAATGAAGTGTTTTATCGTGCGCTGTGAATAATAATTTTGTAGTAACTGCGGGGCAATTCTGACAACCGATCTCGTTACTAAGGTGACACGTTTTTGAACCTGTCTTTCGTTTTTTCTCTCGTTTTTCTGACAGTTCCGATAGCTCAAAACTGTCAGAAAAACGAGAGAAGTTCAAGAACGTATCGCTTCCGTAAAGAGACAATACATAATTGCCCGTAACAGAATTGCCCCGCTGGTGTCACACTTAAAGTAGGGACAAGATAATAGGTCACTTTTGACATTTCATGTATGCAAAGAAAAATATACCTTACACTAAAGGAATAAAACTCATGAAAACAATATTGACGACGACCGATAATTGTTCTCGAAGACGGCTTGGAGTTTTATTCCTTTAGTGTAAGGTATATTATTCTTTGCATACATGAACTGTCAAATGTGGCCTATTAAAATGACTCCACTATAGTTCTGATTTTGAGCAAGTCTAGATCCCCGTTAAATAAAGATGGCATGAACTATTTTGCGAGTTCTGTGGTGTAATTATAACGTATGCGAGCAACTTGCTAATTTTTGTGGTAATTTGAATAACTTGAACATCCTCTGTGAAGACTGGGAGCCTTTTTTGGTATGATCGAATTAATTTGGCTGGTGTGTTATTACTGGGTGTTTTTGTTTATATTTGCTGGTACAAAAAACATCATTATCAGCCGTATGACGTCTATTGCTAGAAATAGGCCTACCCTGTGGATAATAAGACCAACTGGAAGCAGCTTGCATCCTACGCGCTCCTATGGTCTTAATTATATCCACGGTCCACCTAGTTGGCAGACGTCCTACACTGCGCTCGCACAGTGCGTGGTCCCTATTCGGAAACTTTACAGCCCCTTTGGGCATCCGTTTTTTCAGAGGATTTCTGATCTCCTATTTCCAGATTTGATCTCGCAGAACCATAAGTAAAATCTACATTTTAAAATATTCCTTATACCTACGTACAACGTAAACTTATTCACTTTTCTTGTAATTAATTCCAAAACAAGATTTTTTTAAATGTCGTATCTACCTATTTTTTAAATTTATAAAGTGTTAAGATAGCCGAAATGTAAAATAGTAATAGATGAGGTCAAGTTTCATGTTCTATCAAACGTAAACACAACTTGCGTAAACTTTCCTAGACACCATAATGTAGTTTGCAAACAGTAATCAGTCCAAAGCGGCCCAACATCCATCCACGACCGAGTTTGCGTACATTAGACCAGTTTGTGAGCATTGTATGAGATTAGAGTGGGCTGACATGCAAAAACGAAAACTACCCTGAGCCCAGAAACCCAATAACTGGTCTCGGTGGCACAGTGGTTAGTAACTCTGACTCCTGTGCCAAGAGGTGTGGGTTCAATTTCCACTCAGGGTAAGCGTTTTTGTGATGAATACAGGCGTCTGCTCTATACCTAGATGTTATAATCTATATACGTAGGTATGTATTTAAAAATATCGAAAATCAAAAAATGGTAATTATTTAAAAAATTACATTTGGACTAGTTTTTGCCCGCGGCTTCGCCCGCATGATATTTCGAGGCCCTACCTTACCTTTCCCCTAATAAAGGAGGTGGAAATAAAAAAAAAACGATTTGTCATTTTATTCAATTCGACAGTTCTTTTTTGACATTTCTTGGAGCGCACGCTAGAATTACATAGCTCGCAGATGGCAGATTTATTCCTACTTACTTAACACTTATTGTTATAATATCATTATAATTTATAGCCTATGTGTTATTATGATATATAAGCTATATAATTGCAAAGTTTTATTTCAATCCGTTCAGTAAGTAGTTTTTGCGTGAAAGTATAACAAACATCCATCAATTCATCCTTACAAACTATCACGTTTATAATATTAGTAGGATACATATATGTCACAAACACACACGTCAAACGTATAACATCCTCCTTTTGGTTAAAAATAATGTCAAGAAGCTCCTGCCTTCGCGGCGACTATCTCCATGTAACTACGCTCGCTCGCCTTTCTTCAATTCAAGTGGAAGCACGCTCTTATCACGTGTTATATTTTGTTCTAGCCTAGAATTTAAACATTTTCATGCTACAGTTGTAGTTTTAATTTTTTTGGATAATCGATTTTCGCAAATAGTAAGATTTTATAGCTTTTCAAGTTTTTCTATTTAATCGGAAGTTTTTTAAAATTATACAGGATTATCTACTTACCCTGTACCAAGCCAAAAGGGGGTGAATAAGATCATCATTATAAACGACTTTTTAGCATTTTATCGGGGCAACCCAAAAGGCGAGTAAAAATGGTCCCATGATGGTCCCATAGTAAAAGTTGTTCGTTAAAATGGTCTGAATCACCTCCTTTCTGCTTAGTGCAGTATCAGTTATGGATAACCATGTATAACGTACATACACTTACAAAATTAATTAATAAATTTAAACAAACAGAACATATAAGCTCACCAAAGCAGGAAAGCAGGTGTGTGTGAAGGGTCCCGATATTTACAACAAACTGCCCGACGACATAAGAAATGCGGCTTCAATCTCGATTTTCAAAACCAGGCTTAAGAAGTTTCTGATCGGTAAAGCTTACTATTCCTTGAAAGAGTATGATAGTACCCACAACATAAATTAAGTATATCAAATGTACAATGTATCGTACTGAAATTAATTATTACTTGTGACTTGTGTTTTATGTACTTTAGCACCAATAAAGATCTGTATCTGTATCTGTAATACAAATCGGTTTCAATTTTTTTTTGACTTTGATAATCATAGTCATACTTATTGATAACATCACTGTTACAAGTCAAATTTTAAATACAATTAGCAATAATATAGTTCAATACATACAAAACACTTCAATGTCATATACGTCGTATAAGAAAATAATGATATTAATGATTATGATATAATTTTACACCGTCATCAGGGTCTAAAAATAAGTATATACAGTATATTTTTACTGGTGTGTAATACGTAAATAACATTGTAAACGACTTCAAACTTATTATTATAGGTCTACATAGCGCGGAGGACTGATGACCGATGGGGTCGAATAGTCTTCGAGTGGAGACCACGTACCGGCAAGCGCAGCGTAGGACGTCCACCCACAAGGTGGACGGACGACCTCATTAAGACCGCAGGATCGCGCTGGATGCAAGCCGCTACCAACCGGTCTTATTGGAGATCTTTGGGGGATGCCTATGTTCAGCAGTGGACGTCCTATGGCTGAAAGAAAAGGAAGGATTATAGGTCTGTTGAATAGCTAATAGCTATTTGGCTTAGTTAACATAGTAATTGTACCATTTTATAGTAATCCAACTGAGTTTGTTCCGGGTGGTGACATAACAAAAAGAAACAGCATCAGCTCTAAGGAAAGAGTTTTCAAAATCACATAAAATATCACAATTATGTGAAAACCGTGGTAGTCTAGTGGTTGTAACAGCTGTTTTACAATTGTGATAGTTCATGGCCCGATCTCATACCCTAAGTACGAGTTCTTTGGAACTTAGATACCGAATTTCATTTTTCATTTAAGTCTGTGAAAAGTATTGTGAGGCAAACTGCGTTTGTCCGAAGAAGGAATTCGATGGCGTAAGTGAACCATAACTTATGGCATATTTTGATATGAGTATTGTTTTTTTAGGGTTCCGTACCTAAAGGGTAAAAACGGGACCCTATTATTAGTAATAGGGTCCCGTTTTTATCGCTCCGCTGTCCGTCTGTCTGTCTGTCACCAGGCTGTATCTCATTAACTGTGATAACTAGGACGTTGAAATTTTCACAGGTGACGTATTTCTGTTTCCGCTCTCTTCACAAATACTAAAAAGAGAAAAAAAATAGGGGGGTTCCTTACAACAAACCTGTTTATTTGCCGTTTTTCGATCGATTTTAATAATAGTGACAGGTTTAGGTAGATGCTTAAAATATTTACAGAATATTGAGTTGTAAATACATATTCTGTTTAAAAATAAATAATAAGTAAATCAATCTAAAATATATTAAGGGGGCTTCCATACAGTCTGGAACTCTTTGTGTGCGAGTCCAATTCGCACTTGACCGATTATTTCTTATTTTAGCACACGTATTGATAATAATAATAATAAATAATAATAATTTATTTATTTGTAGCCAATAATATTATGCTTAACATAGTATTCAGTAACAAAAGTGACATAAAAAACAATTTATAGGTATTGAATATTATTGAACTTGATTTACATAGGTAGATCTTCGCATTTTCGAATACTACTAAATACTCTAGTCATCGCTGTAGGATACCCTGTGTTGCGATGACTAGTCTCTTCCAAGGGATAAGGAAATTATGACTTTGTGAAAATGTAATAAATAAACGTATTTTAAAAATATTAATATTTAGAAGCATGCGTTGATAAACAATCATAAAATAAGTTTAGCATAAAGGTAAGTATGGAACAACAGTGAAAATGTAGTAGAAGGTATGCCTTATGATATTTTTGTGTGCTATTATTACCAAGTATTATGTATGATTGTTTAACTGACAATTCGTATTAATATATGATATGATAAAATATTTATTACAATAAAGTTATAACTTTCGTTATCAAATGGTCTAGTCTCTTCTTATAATATCTCTGCGACTGCATATCAACGATCTGCTAAAGCCCGGGATCTTTGGGTACGCAGACGACAGTACAGTCGTGGAGAGCTACACATCCGATGCAAGAACCAGCGGGCCACAGATCGAGTCACACAGAGAGGCTATGGTTGAACGGCTCAACTCGAGTCTGGAGGCGGTATCTAACTTGGGCGATGCTAACCTGGTCAAGTTTAATGCCACGAAGACTCAAGGCTGTTTGTTCTCGGCCAAAAAGAGACCCTTCCAATTGTCTCCCGCTTTCCGCGGTGTCTCCGTTCCGGTAACTGACAGCTTGGAACTACTGGGCGTTTCACTCTCATCGACTCTTAACTTTGGCTCTTATATCGAGTCAAAAGCTGAATTAGCCTCCAAAAAACTTGGTGTTCTCGCTAAGGTGAGACGGTATTTCACACCTGAGCAACTGCTTAGTCTTTATAAAGCACAAGTCAGGTCTTGTATGGAATACTGCTCTCACCTTTGGGATGGCTCTGCCAAATATCAACTGGAGGCTCTGGAGTCGATTGAGAGGCCGAGCCAGGTGGCTGATTGACAACGACACCTTGACTAAGTCGCAGCTGCAAAGTCTTGAGCATCGACGTAAGGTGGCGTGTTTGTCAGCCTTTTATCGGATACACTTCGGAGATGCGCTCAGGAGTTGCACAATCTGGTTCCACCTGCCCCTTTCTTCTATCGTACGGCTAGACAGACGCGACCAAAGCGACACCCTTTTATGGTGGACATTCCGCGCGTTAGAACCAAGCGTTTTGAGTCCTGATTCCTCATACGAACAGCCAGAATGTGGAATGCTTTGCCTGGATCTGTCTTCCTGCTAAAGTACGACGTGGGTGTCTTCAAATCCCGAGTAAATAGGTATCTTCTAGGTAAGCATGCTACATCCTAGACCGCATATCTGCTCAACATCAGGCAGTATGTAGTCAAACGCAAACCTACATGGAATAAAAAAAAAAACGTACTATTCATATTATTCTGTCCAAAATACAGGCTTAGGCTTTTATTATTTATTCTTGTATTGATATTAAGTAGTTTAGGTACATTAATTATTTTATTTATTTACGCTGCTATCTGACTAGAACAAATTGTTCTTATTATCATACTAGGACTCGCCCCGGCTTCGCACAGGCAGGTGTATTATACATATAAACCTTCCTCTTGAATCACTCCTTTCAAAAACCGCATCAAGTAGTAACCGCGTAGTTTTAAAGATTTAAGCATACATAGGTATATAGGGACAGAGAAAGCGACTTTGTTTTATACTTTGTAGTGATGATCACGTATATTCATCCAAGTGCCGTTTCTATGAGTTTTATTTTCTGTTTCCTGGTAATTACCCTAGCGGCACGTACTGGATAAATATAGACCATGTTAATAGTCGAACAGAGGATAGCGATATAATAAAACATTTACAAGTAATTATTGCTTTGTTAAAGACCTCTGAGGTAGTTAAGCTTTACTCCCCTCAGTTCTTTGGGATTACTATCTTGCTCGTACAATCGATATACTGTAGCGCTCGTAGCTTAGTTTGACTAGGTGTTTATCATCGCTCACTGAAGTCCAGCAAGGTTCTGCACGGTCAGTCTTTGGATGGGTGACCGCGGGTGGCATTTTTCAACTGAGAGCTACAGTGGCTCGGATGAAAAGTTAAATTGTTTTGTTTGTTAAATTGTAGGTTCTTTATTTTAACTAGCTAGCAATGTCAGACCTTAAAACTATAAAACCAGGGCAATCCACGCGGCTTACATGATCTTAATTAATCTAGTATGTACCTACTGTAATGGCCTTTTGTTTTACCTTGCGGATGAAAACATTGAGATCACAATTTTCCTGGAAATTTAATTGAAATAAGTAGTAGATATAAACTTATTCACATTGAACTGAAATTCAGACGAGTTTGGAGATTTATTGTGGAAATTTCAATAGTCCACTTCTGAATATAGGCCTACTCATAAAGTGCAACTGTCCTACTTGGTGGTTATGGAACCACCAAGTAGGTCAGTGCGCGTTCGTGGATGCACATACGGTGAGTATGGTCATTTGGTGGTATCTCCACGATTTTTTTCTTCACCAAAAAGCAAGGTTAGTTAATCAACTCATTGGTAAAGAACCGAGGTTGAACCTATACATTACGCTTGTATGGCTAACGTTCTGCTACTTTAATAGTTATAGTTATTTATTTATGCAAAACCCATGTACATACAAACTAATTCTAATTTTTTACATGTACTCGTATACCCTGTTTGATAGGGTGTGGCATAATTTTATACAATCGTACCAGACAGTGTAATCAGTATGAAAAAAGTTTTAAAAGATATCGGAGACAGAATCTTAGTTGTAGCCATTACATTACAAAAATATTCGTATCTAAAAAGCTTATTTAACCTTCCTTCCTTCCTTCCTTTCAGCCATAGGACGTCCACTGCTGAACATAGGCCTCCCCTAAAGATCTCCAATAAGACCGGGTGGTAGCGGCTTGCATCCAGCGCGAACCTGCGGTCTTAATGAGGTCGTCCGTCCACCTTGTGGGTGGACGTCCTACGCTGCGCTTGCCGGTACGTGGTCTCCACTCAAGGACTTTTCGACCCCATCGGTCATCAGTCCTCCGCGCTATGTGCCCTGCCCATTGCCACTTCAACCTGCCAATCCGCTGGGCTATGTCGGTAACCTTGGTTCTTCTACGGATCTCCTCATTTCTGATTCGATCGCGTAGAGAAACTCCGAGCATAGCCCTCTCCATGGCTCGTTGGGCTACTTGAAGCTTACTAATAAGGCCCATAGTGAGAGACCACGTTTCTGTGCCGTAAGTCATCACTGGCAACACACACTGGTCGAAAACTTTCGACTTGAGGCACTGAGGTATGTCGGACGAGAAGACGTTACGCAATTTTCCGAACGCTGCCCAGCCGAGTTGGATTCGGCGATTGGCCTCTTTCTTGAAGTCGGACCTACCTAACTGGACTACTTGTCCTAGGTAGACGTACGAGTCAACGACTTCAAGAACCGAGTTCCCAACTGAAATGGGGGTGGGTACAACATGGGAATTACACATGACCTTTGTCTTGTCCATGTTCATTTTAAGACCCACCTGTTGAGATACTCGATTGAGGCCTTCGAGCATCGTACTGAGTTCCTCCATCGACTTTGCCATGACTACGATATCGTCGGCAAACCGAAGGTGAGTGAGGTATTCGCCATTGATGTTGATGCCGAATCCTTTCCATTCCAGGAGCTTAAAGGCGTTCTCCAGAGTAGCAGTAAACAGTTTCGGAGATATAACATCTCCCTGTCTTACGCCTCTCTTCAAAGGGATCGCCTTGGAGCTCTCTTCCTGTACTCGGACCGACATAGTGGCGTTATTATACAAACACTTCAACACTTCGATATACCGATAGTCAATACGGCATCGTTGAAGAGACTCAAGCACAGCCCATGTCTCGACCGAATCAAAGGCTTTCTCATAGTCCACAAACGCTAAGCAAAGTGGCTGGTTATACTCCTCAGTCTTCTGTATAACCTGCCGCAGCGTATGTATGTGGTCCATGGTACTAAAGCCTTTTCGGAATCCGGCTTGTTCGGAAGGCTGGAAGTCATCAAGCCTGCGTTCGAGACGATTCGTAATGACTCTTGAAAACAACTTATAAACATGGCTCAGAAGCGAGATGGGTCTGTAATTCTTCAATAAGGTGTTGTCACCTTTTTTAAAGAATAGCACCACCACGCTTCTGTTCCATGCTTCTGGCGTTATGCCCTCGAGGACGACGGTGTTGAAAAGCTTCTGAAGGACTTTAAGTACCGGTTTACCACCCGCTTTCAGAAGCTCTGAAGTGATTCCGTCGTCACCCGGCGCCTTGTTGTTCTTAAGTTGGTTCAGGGCCATTCTAATCTCGTACAGGCTGATGTCCGGGATGTCTTCGGTGAAGTGTCGGGTCAGCTTGGCTCTTGGGTCTTTAGCCGCGCTGTTTACAGGCTTTGCTACCGAGGCGTATAGCTGTCCGTAGAACTTTTCGATCTCCTCCAATACCTCTGCCTTGGTCGACGCTGTACTGCCATCTTCTCTCTTCAGCTTTGTCAGCTGGCTTTGCCCAATAGACAAATGCCTTGCGAACACTTTGGAGCCTTTGTTCCGCTCTATCGTCTCCTTAATATGTTTGGTATTAAAGAGACGAATGTCGCACCGCACTGATTTTGAAATTTGTCTATTGAGCCGCCTGTATGACTTTGCATCATCGGAAGACTGCAGTCTTAGCGAGCGTCGTTCGGCCATGAGATTTAGAGTATGATCGGAAAATTTCCGAGGTCTATCAGAACGGCGGGGTCTAAAGAACTTAGAACCCACCGTTTGGACAGTTTCTACGAGCCCGTTATTGATCTCGTCCACCGACGCAAAGTTCTCCAGGCAAGCAAAGCGATTTGAGAGCTCGAGCTGAAAGTTCTCGGGGTTTTGTATATGAGCATGAGTAGGTCGGAGCGTAGACTTCATCAGGCGGGACCTTTCGAGTTTAACGTTAATATTCAGTTTGCCTCGCACAATTCTGTGATCACTACCGGTTTTTATCCTGTGGATCACGGAGACATCGTTGAATATCCGTTTCTCGCTAGTCATGATGAAGTCTATCTCATTTCTCGTAGAACCATCGGGGCTCATCCAGGTCCATTTCCTGTGAGGTGGCTTCTGAAAGAAAGAGTTCATCATGAAGAGTCCCTCTTTCTCCAGAAAATCTGCCAGCCTCTGGCCCCTGAGGTTCCGTTGCCCATATCCAAATTGCCCCACTCTCAACTCATCATCGCTTTTTTTGCCCAACTTTGCGTTGAAATCTCCCATAACAACCGTGAAGCGGGTCTTAGACGTATGTATGGCCCGACTTACGTCCTCATACATAGCCTCCACTTCATCATCTGGGTGTGACGAGGTCGGTGCGTATACCTGAATGACCTTCAACGAATATCGTTTAGATATTCTGAGTATTAGGTATACAACCCTGCTCGACACACTTTCAATGGTAATGATGTTGTTAACGAGAGACTTGTGGACGAGAAAGCCGACACCACCTTGTGACCGTTGGTCACCTTCCCGGTAGTAAAGTAGGTTGCCGGATTTCAGGGTTATCGTGTCCTCGCCCTCTCTACGGACTTCAGACAACCCCACAATATCCCATCGCAACCTACTCAACTCTTCTTCCAGTTCCGCAATCTTCTCGTCAGTCCTCATTGTGCGCACGTTATATGTTGCCAGGGCCAGTTGTCGGGTGGGGTGGCAGCCGGATCTCTTCCGGCGATTCTTAGCACCCCGTGCTCCGCCGTTACCATGGCCGCTGCCGGAGCCAGGAATAGCGGCGCTGCCGGGGACTGGGGGCCTGGTCTTATTTTCATTTATCATTAGGGGGTTTTGCCCGTAATTGCCGCGCTGGGCAGGCGTGTTGGCAATCGCAGTGCGTAGCTCTCGCGACGGGGATGCTGCTGCCCATCCCCGCCCTGTTGCACTTGAGCTACGCTGTTTTGGATGGATATACCGCCATCTGTCGGTTCCGTAGTACCTCAGTCGGCTCTTACGACCCCTGGTACAAGAGGGGGGTGCTATTCTACTCTGCCGGCACCCCACGGCCAATTTATTTAACCTTTTTTATTTAACCTTAATTACTTAATATTGCGGATATCGGAGACAGAATTTTAAAAATGTAGTCATTCATAACAAGAATATTTATATCTAAGAAACTGATTTACTACAGCTACTACAGCTTTAATGTGGTACCAACTTAGATAATTATCTAAGAGTATAATTATACTAGTAGACTATTGTTTTTATAATATTTTAGACCAAAAAGATTACATAATTCTAAGCAGTTGTTGCTTTGACGTTCAGTTTAGAATCAAAAATAATATTATGAGAGTAAATAATGTATTAATATAATGTATTGTATACATATATGTAATGTATTGTATTATAAAATACACATTTTGCTTGTTGCTTTTCTTAATTACAAAGGAAACTATTTTTTTCCGAAAAATAATAACTAAAACCTTCCTTTTGAAATGTAAAATAACAGCAATATAATATTTTTGAGTTTATTATCTTAAATAACAATCTGTCATGATTGCCTGTCACGCCTGGGCTTATATCAGAGATTACTTTGTTTATAAATGGATTGAGCGGGTTTGAGCGAAGCGTCAGAAAACAGACAGATCATGTCAGTCAAGTCGATGCTTTAGATCTTTGGAAAGTAATCCACAATACTTGTTTAGCTTTATGTTTGATGTTACTATTGAGAAATACAAAATAATGGAACACTTTGATAGGCTTTTATTCACAGAGAAAATCAAAATTCAAGTTGCCATAAAAGCCACAAAAGATTTATAAAACACAGCCTTGGAAGGCCGCCCTACAGATTTTCCTCTTGCTGAATGGCAAAAACTGTACGATTTACTTCCTAATTACAATAAAGCAGCTGAAGAGCTCCCACCTGGCTATAAAGAGCCTTGGCCCTCCTGGAAACCCTAAACTGTCTCCGATCTCAAGTGGGCCGATACCGAGGCAATCATCAAGACAATCAATTTCAACATTGCTTGTAAAACATGGCGGCATGATGGCGGCCTTGAATAAAAATCATATTAGAAAATACGAAAATCCACAGTTATTAAGCATCAAATACCTTAGTTTTTTCTGTGAATTTGTTTACCATATTTTAAAGCTTTTTTGGGCTACTGTACCAACTCGGAGCCCACTTTGCAAGATTTTCTTTTACTCTAAACTCTCTACTTAAAATTACAACAAAACGTAACACCAATAAATTGCACAATTAATTAATTATTAATATTCACTGAGCGCAAAAAATCGCTTGTTCATATGCGTTAACACAACACTGCGTTGTGCAATCTATATTTAGTGAATATTTTAGAGTATGTTATTGCTACATTTTGGTGCCTCGCGCGTTGGGTTAACAGAAGGCCTCTTTCTTGATCTCTGTGACCCAAACGAATGGACAGATTTTGATGTAGTCTTTTTTAAAACTGAAGTGATGCCTTTTATTCTTAGCCATATCTATACACATATCTTAGCTATATTAACTATTTAGTTGATATACGAGTAGCTACAGAACGGTCAAAGAATTCCATTTTAGGGTTCCGTGCCCAAAGGGCAAAAACGGGATCCTATTGTACGACTGTGCTGTCCGTCTGTCTGTCACCAGGCTGTATCTTATGAACTGTGATAGCTAGAAAGCTGAAATTTTCAAACATGATGTATTTCTTTTGCCGCTATAACAACAAATAAAAACTGAATAAAATTAATTTGAAGAGGTGCTTCCAACAACAAACCTGACGTTTTAACCGTTTTGCGCTCATTATTAATAATGGTAACAGGTAAATGCTTGAAATATTCACAGAAGATTTAGTTGTACATGTAATTCAATAATAAATAATTAAATTAAAATAAAATAAATTTTTAAGGGGGGCTCACATACAGTACGAAACCCTCCGTGCGTGAGTCCTGCTCGTACTTGGCCGATTATTTTTTCTACTTGTCTCTCAGCGCTAACACGAACTAACACAGAAAAGAACTACAGCAAAAAAAAATCACTACAATTAAATTGCAATCCTCAGCAGCAGCTCACAGAAGCTGAGCCGACTCAAAGGAAGCAAATAGTATTTACCGCGACAAAGACCAAGAAAGATAATGAACAAAGGAACAGCTGTATAAAGCTTTAAGACTCTACCAAAGTGAAACAGAAATACTACTTTTTGCTGCTCTAATACAAATCACAACTACTAAAATCATAAGCTATTGATTGATAAATGTACTTACCTGGCGACTTATTTAATTGAGAAAGTATTTTTGTAGTTATTTTTGAAGTGAAAACTTCTTTATAGCGGCGTTGTGCACTTTTTGGGATAGGTAATAGTACGTTATGATATAAGTGCGGTAAGTTGAAAATTACAGCCGAGGCGATATTGCTAGCCCGAGCCGTAGGCGAGGGCTGTAAGGAAGCAGAGGCTGTAATTTTCAAAGCGCACATGTGTCATACGACGTTTTATAACATATTTGCGAGAAAATTAATAAAACTCTGACTTTCTTAAACGATTAAATCTTTACTTGTCCACAAATTAGCTATGCGCGCGCATCAACGTTTTTTTAGGCCAAGGTACAAAAACAGCCAGTATTACTAGTAAAGTAAATTAATATTTTTGTGTTTTTGTTAGAGATAAATGGTTGTAATTTATTGTCAAAATTAATTTAGTTAAATGTTTATTTATTATATTTTATCTCCCAAAGTAAATTTTATTCATAAAATATTGACCACTTATCTGACATAAAAACTCTTTGCTAAGATTTTAAAAAGTATCGTTCACTCGCGCGTTTTACGTTACAATATCGCACAAGTGCGTAATGAAATACATTACGATATTGAAATTTATGTAATCACAGCCACTTTACGAGCAAATATGTTATAAAAAATATTAAATTCGCATACGTACGTCTTGGTCATACGGGAGAATTATTTAAATACGAGTATGTCCAAAATCTCGAACACATAGGATGAGCTGTTTTATTTTTTACTATTTATCGTCTTTTTATTTTTTGTAATAGTGGCTGTAAGTTTATGTATTTTATCTACACTAATGTTGTAACATTCTACTTATGTTTCCAATACTTGACTTATAATGACTACTGTTATAGCGCAGACAACAAAACACTCTATTTAAGCAATTTCACATGATGTTATAATATCCACATCGATATCGTAAAATCACATTATAACATCAATAAAACGCGACCAATTAACCTGGCGAGCCTTATGTCAAAATCCTCATACAAGTTGTATAAAATTTTGATATTAGGCTGGCGTTTGAAAACAGTTGGGTTATACGTGAAAACTTCGTCGAAACTACTAAACTTACATACACAAAACTCTTTGGTAAGATCTTGTGCCAATGAAATAAAAAAAGAACAGCGCGCGCTCGCTCCTGATTGGCCCTGCGCGCGCAGCATAGATCATTGGTTAGATTTTAATGGCGCCAAGTTCACCGTGACAAAACACGTACGCGTGAATTTTATGTTTCGCAATTTGTTTTTTTTTATTTTTATTAGTGAAGATAAAGTAGTGTATGCAGTTGCATACACTACTTTATCTTCACTAATAAAATAATAAATATATTTATACAAAATTATGATACAATTTCAATTTAAATAATAGTAGTTTATGCAACTGTCAGATATAATGAAGGGTATTAAAACACTCGTTACTATTATTAAACTCGCTGCGCTCGTTTCATAAACTCACACTCGTGTTTTAATACCCTTCATTATATCTGACAGTTGCATAAACTACTATTATTTAAATTGAAATTGTATCATAATTTTGTATAAATATATGTCGGATCCTTAAAAAGGCACCGCATCAGTTGTGATTCTGCTTCAATGTGGTAATGTTTTATACCACTGACCCAACAATGCTTCAGTGTGGCGTGGCGTGGGTTTAGCGGGCGAGGAGATAAAGGCAACGTCACGAACAATCAGTTTATTGCACAGAAGATTACGTATGATTACAATTATAGAGAACTTTAAGCGAAGGACATGGCGTTCCGCAGCGTAACGCACGCTGCCACCATTCTATCAAGAATCACCAGACTTGAACCGTTTTAATCTCAGTTTTCCACAACATCTTCCCAACAAGCTCTATTTACAACTCTCACACCCACAACTGACATCTGATATGTCACCTCGCATTTTCCCGCCCATCGGCCGATCATGCGATGTCAGTGTCACTTAAAACCTCCTTAGAATCAATCAGCAGCGTTTGTCACAAGCGTTACCCCAGGAATGTTGCCACTTCCATTCCTAGTCCTTCGAAATTATACTAAGTGGCACTATTTAAAATTAAACTTAAAGCTATTGTCCCGTTATATATTTATATGGTAATTTTTACTCTTTGTTTGTTTATTCATGCCTACATCCCAATTTCTTCTACATAAGGGTTGACTGGCAGAAAATGTTAATTAGCGTTAAGTCCTCCTTTTGTACAAATAGTGTGCAATAAAGTGTTAAATTAATAAATTGTTCGATAGTGTAACGTTGTACGATGCAGGTTGTAAAGGTTACAGCGCTCAGCCCAGCTCTGCTTCGCTCCATTTCAGTGGAGTTCAAGCCCAAGAAGTACCCGCAGAGAATTAAACTCATTGCTATTTCGAAACTCGAGGCAATTTGAATAACTTCAGCTATTTCAGAAACGTCCTCTCTTCGGAGCCCTTTCGCTGAAATGTTTTACGATCATTACGTCTAACGTTTTTTACTCACACCACTGGCTTTTTGGTGAAAAAAAATGTCGCGAGAAAACCAGAGTATTTACGTTTGGAGAAGAAATCTGATGGCGTATGTGAATCTATCAACAAGCATTGGGTCAAAAGGATTAATAGGGAACAAGTGATTACACAAGAATTCTGACGACAAACATACAAAAAAAATCAACTAAGTACGAGTCGGATTCGCGCATGAAGGGTTCCGTTCCGTATGGGCAAAAAAAAACACTCTTAAATATTTATTATTTGTTGTTATATCGGCAATCGAAATACAGCATCTGTAAAAATTTTAACTGTCTAGCTATCACGGTTCATGAGATACAGCCTGGTGACAGACAGACGGACAGCCAGACAGACAGCGGGGTCTTAGTAATAGGGTCCCGTTTTTACCCTTTGGGTACAGAACACTAAAAACTAGCGATAAGGTAGTATAATTAATATATAATATACGGTATAATTAACGAAAAATAATTATTGTCAGATGTTAAAAGTAAGTACTGCACTAGCCTTTTTAATAGTCCACTGCAGGACGTAGGCCTATTACCCATGAAGGGTGAAAAAAGTAAGTACTTTTAAAGTATTTCTACCTGTTCATCTACTCCACCGTCACAATAAACTTACAGCGCAACTCTAATTGTAATTTTGTGCTGTTGTAATGTTTATTATTTTATGTACACTAATTTGTAACATTCTACTTATGTTTCCAATACTTGACTTATAATGACTACTGTTATAGCGCAGACAACAAAACACTCAATTTAAGCAATTTCACATGATGTTATAATTTCCACATCGATATCGTAAAATCTCATTATAACATTAATAAAACGCGACCAATTAACCTGGCGAGCCTTATGTCAAAATCCTCATACAAGTTGTATAAAATTTTGATATTAGGCTGGCTTTTGAAAACAGTTGGGTTATACGTGAAAACTTCGTCGAAACTACTAAACTTACATACACAAAACTCTTTGGTAAGATCTTGTGCCAATGAAATAAAAAAAGAACAGCGCGCGCTCGCTCCTGATTGGCCCTGCGTGCGCAGCATAGATCTTTGGTTAGATTTTAATGGCGCCAAGTTCACTGTGACAATACACGTACGCGTGAATTTAATGTTTCGCATTATGTTTTTTTTTATTTTTATTAGTGAAGATAAAGCAGTGTATGCAACTGCATATAACACGGGTATTAAAACACTCGTTACTATTATGAAACTCGCTGCGCTCGTTTCATAAACTCACACTCGTGTTTTAATACCCTTCATTATATGACAGTTGCATAAACTACTATTAATTTTTGTAGAATGTCTTTTCATATAGGTTGTGTACCTGAAATAAACGTTTTTATTATATTATTATTATTTACAGTATTCTACGTTTCTAGTACTTGATCCATTGTATCTACGTCGGTTGCGCAGTGATTGTGTGGCCGTGGTCTATCTCGGATCAACCTGGAGGGGTGACGTCATAGTTAGGGTGACGTATTTATAGTTCGTTCCATAACCGCTGAGATTGAGCCAGTTGAAGTCTATTGACTAATTTTGTACAAGTCATAAACACAAATTATTATCTATATTCAACACGCATTTTTTACATTTAAAAAATGGGGCAAGTGCAAGTGGGACTCGCGCGCGAAGTGTTCCGCACCGTATGGAAGCCCCCTTCATATATTTTATTTTAATTTTATTATTATTTTTGAAGGAAATATACAACTAAATATTCTGTGAATATTTCGAGCATCTTCCTGTTGCCGTCATTAATATCGAGCAAAAAAATCACGTTTCTTGTATGGGAGCCCCACTTAAATATTTATTTTATTTTATTTAACTATTTATTCCTACAGTGAATATTTATTTAAATGTTCTGTGAATATTTCAAGCATCTACCTGTCACCGTTATTAATATCGAGCGAAAAATGGCAAAAAATTCATGTTTGTTCTATGGCAGCCCCCCGTAAATATTAATATTTTTCTGTTTTCAGTATTTGTTGTTATAGCGGCAACAAGAAATACAACATCTGTGAAAATTTCAGCTTTCTAGCTATCACCGTTCATGAGATACAGCCCGGTGACAGACAGACGGACAGACGGACGGCGGAGTCTTAGTAATAGGGTCCCGTTTTTACCCTTTGGGTACGGAACCCTAAAAAGGCTGTTAATGTTAAGTAAGTAACAAAAGCAACATATACTTACTCCCGAAGCGGTCCCATTTTAATTTTAAAGAAATCGGCTGAGCCGTTTTTGAGAAATAAATAATAATGTAAACAATTCGAGCGCAATATTCGAATTTTGTACACGATGGAAGGCGGTTTTACCATTTGATGCGAAAAATAATTATTATTTTCTTGTAATTCTTTCAAACAGCAACGAAGTAAGGTATCGATTTGAATTTTACATAGGTTTAGGTATAGGTAGTAGGTATAGAAAAATTGAAAAATATAGTTGGAAAATGTCAGATGTATAATATGCCACAAAAATTAAAAATTAAATACATAAAGCCGCAGGTGGAAACTAGTGAAGAAGCTCGTAGAGTCGTTGTACATATATATGTTAATCTGCTCGGTAATTGTTCGGTCGTGCTCTGCCGGATCGACCTGCGTGAGCGGGATTAACATGACTCTATGGAGGGATTGGAATTTATTGTCTTCTGATTCATGAGTTCACGTTTAGAGAGGTAATTATGCGGTGCCTTTAAGGTAAGAAAGAGACAAAGTTTAGCAGCTATTTCATATGTCAATATCTCCTATTATCTGATTACTAGCGACCGGCTTCGGCTTCGCACAGGTGTATAATGCATATAAACCTTTCTCTTGAATTATTCTATCTATTAAAAAAACCGCATCAAAATCCGTTGCGTATAGTTTCAAAGATATAAGCATATGTGTACATGGGGACAGACAGCGTGAAGCGACTTTTTTATACTATGTAGTGATAACTAGTGATAGTGATTACGATTCTTCATACCCTTCTTATAAGAAGGGTATTATTAACTTGTATTTCTATCCAATTTCAACTCAATTTTTACAGAACTTCAGACCAAGGTAGTCTAAAATACACCCATCAAGTTTCAACAAAAACTTTAACCTTTGTTCTTTTAACAAAAAAAAATCTAAGTTGATGATATCTAGACACGCGGCAGCGTGTCCAGCCAAAGTGTTCTACAGAAAACTGGCGACGCAGCGGCCGTGTGTAATATTACACGAACCATTTGGTATCTAGACACGCCGCAGCGTGTCCAGCCAAAGTGTTCTACAGAAACCTGGCGACGCAGCGGCCGTGTGTAATATTACACGAACCATTTGGTATCTAGACACGCCGCAGCGTGTCCAGCCAAAGTGTTCTACAGAAAACTGGCGACGCAGCGGCCGTGTGTAATATTACACGAACCATTTGGTATCTAGACACGCCGCAGCGTGTCCAGCCAAAGTGTTCTACAGAAACCTGGCGACGCAGCGGCCGTGTGTAATATTACACGAACCATTTGGTATCTAGACACGCCGCAGCGTGTCCAGCCAAAGTGTTCTACAGAAACCTGGCGACGCAGCGGCCGTGTGTAATATTACACGAACCATTTGGTATCTAGACACGCCGCAGCGTGTCCAGCCAAAGTGTTCTACAGAAACCTGGCGACGCAGCGGCCGTGTGTAATATTACACGAACCATTTGGTATCTAGACACGCCGCAGCGTGTCCAGCCAAAGTGTTCTACAGAAACCTGGCGACGCAGCGGCCGTGTGTAATATTACACGAACCATTTGGTATCTAGACACGCCGCAGCGTGTCCAGCCAAAGTGTTCTACAGAAACCTGGCGACGCAGCGGCCGTGTGTAATATTACACGAACCATTTGGTATCTAGACACGCCGCAGCGTGTCCAGCCAAAGTGTTCTACAGAAACCTGGCGACGCAGCGGCCGTGTGTAATATTACACGAACCATTTGGTATCTAGACACGCCGCAGCGTGTCCAGCCAAAGTGTTCTACAGAAACCTGGCGACGCAGCGGCCGTGTGTAATATTACACGAACCATTTGGTATCTAGACACGCCGCAGCGTGTCCAGCCAAAGTGTTCTACAGAAAACTGGCGACGCAGCGGCCGTGTGTAATATTACACGAACCATTTGGTATCTAGACACGCCGCAGCGTGTCCAGCCAAAGTGTTCTACAGAAACCTGGCGACGCAGCGGCCGTGTGTAATATTACACGAACCATTTGGTATCTAGACACGCCGCAGCGTGTCCAGCCAAAGTGTTCTACAGAAACCTGGCGACGCAGCGGCCGTGTGTAATATTACACGAACCATTTGGTATCTAGACACGCCGCAGCGTGTCCAGCCAAAGTGTTCTACAGAAACCTGGCGACGCAGCGGCCGTGTGTAATATTACACGAACCATTTGGTATCTAGACACGCCGCAGCGTGTCCAGCCAAAGTGTTCTACAGAAACCTGGCGACGCAGCGGCCGTGTGTAATATTACACGAACCATTTGGTATCTAGACACGCCGCAGCGTGTCCAGCCAAAGTGTTCTACAGAAACCTGGCGACGCAGCGGCCGTGTGTAATATTACACGAACCATTTGGTATCTAGACACGCCGCAGCGTGTCCAGCCAAAGTGTTCTACAGAAACCTGGCGACGCAGCGGCCGTGTGTAATATTACACGAACCATTTGGTATCTAGACACGCCGCAGCGTGTCCAGCCAAAGTGTTCTACAGAAACCTGGCGACGCAGCGGCCGTGTGTAATATTACACGAACCATTTGGTATCTAGACACGCCGCAGCGTGTCCAGCCAAAGTGTTCTACAGAAAACTGGCGACGCAGCGGCCGTGTGTAATATTACACGAACCATTTGGTATCTAGACACGCCGCAGCGTGTCCAGCCAAAGTGTTCTACAGAAACCTGGCGACGCAGCGGCCGTGTGTAATATTACACGAACCATTTGGTATCTAGACACGCCGCAGCGTGTCCAGCCAAAGTGTTCTACAGAAACCTGGCGACGCAGCGGCCGTGTGTAATATTACACGAACCATTTGGTATCTAGACACGCCGCAGCGTGTCCAGCCAAAGTGTTCTACAGAAAACTGGCGACGCAGCGGCCGTGTGTAATATTACACGAACCATTTGGTATCTAGACACGCCGCAGCGTGTCCAGCCAAAGTGTTCTACAGAAACCTGGCGACGCAGCGGCCGTGTGTAATATTACACGAACCATTTGGTATCTAGACACGCCGCAGCGTGTCCAGCCAAAGTGTTCTACAGAAACCTGGCGACGCAGCGGCCGTGTGTAATATTACACGAACCATTTGGAGCTACTTTTGACCCCCCCACAACTCGAAAACTATTTAGCCAACATACATACAATTTGGCACACTTATTAAAGACCCTTAGTTTTTTAAGACAGCTTAGTCAAATCATGAACTTGAATTACATAAGCAAATCTTGTAGGCATATTCTTGTAGCAAACATTTTAGGATTTTCAACAGAACACTTGGTCCCTGTTTAAAAATTGAGATTTAGATAAAAATCTAAATCTCAATTTTTTGGTAGCGACACTTTGGTTTCCATTTCACATTTATGTTTTTGATTAGGTTAATACTTACACCCAATGGCCGAACCACTCAGATTAACTAACTATTACCTAAGCTGTGCCCCAGCAGCGAGGCTCTTGAACCTACGTTACGAGCTCAAGTAAAACAGCGGGACACAAGCGACGGCCTAATTACATCGTAGAACAACTCAGCCCGTTCATAAATCATATTAATTGTGCTGGATTAATTACCAGTACAGCCTGATATTAATCCTTGCCAGTTAATTTATCGTTCGGGAGCCAATATGGCTGCCGGGATGCCACGGAGAATTGACAACTTGGCTCTGGGAAACCGAAATAAATGTTACAGAATTCTCGAAATATAAAGGACCTAACAATGTAGCGCTCAAATCGTAATTTGACTAAGTGTTCGTTAGAGATCATCAAAGTTAAGCAACATTCAGCACGGTCAGTCTTCGGATGAGTGTCTGTGGGTGGCATTTAGAACTGAACGCTACCGTGGTTCGGATGATACGTTAAATTGTAGGATCTGGTTGTTCTAACCATTTAGCCATGTCAGAGGTCTTCAAGCGGCTTAACAACTCCGGCCTACACGAACTTACTTACTTTAGGAACCTAATATTTTTTTGGTCGAGAATTTGTTTAAGTTTTGATGTCCCATTAGAGGATCATTGCATAGAGAGGATCATAATAAATGGTAAAGTTATGGAGCCCTTGTTACCGACAAAAAAGGGCTAAAGAAACCGCGTGTGAACCGGTTATAAACAAAACAACTTCACAATTTATTATTAAAAAGATTTTTTTATCAATTCTAAAATAATGAAAAAGTTTATTACAATATTGAATGTGACATCATGGTTCTCAGATGAGTTCGTGAAAAAGTACCTTGGTATGTACTAACAGAAGTTTCTTTATTTAATTTCCGATATTTGTACAAATGACTCTCATTGAATATTTTTCATAAAATATTATAAAATACTATATTTTTTTATATATCTGTATACTATATGTATAAATTATAAAAAGTACAAAATTAAGATGTAAAATAAATACCTGAATATAAATATTATGGAAAGAAGATTATTTAATAAGTATACATAGACATATACTCGTATATGAAATATTTTTTCCAAAGTATTTCTGTAGCTAATTTAAAAGAGTTCCTATAACGCGGAAATAAGAGATATTTGCGATTTATCTGAGAAAAAAACTGCGTTAGGAGCGTTTTAAAAAATTAAACTTATTGCATCAATAAGATGATGGAATTTTTATCTGCTGTACTTTACTTACACATTCTATGAATAAATGAATTTGAAATGTGAATAGGGGAGATTTTTATTGAAATAAAACGTTTGTGTTTATCATACTATCTAGTTGCCATATCATTTTCTCAGTTGGTTTCATCTAATTCAGACTCGCACCAAAAGGTTATGGTATGGTGGGCCCGTACAGTAAACTTGGTGAGAGCTTGTGTACCTAATTTGTGTAGACTAAACATACTTCTTATTATTCTTATACAGGGTTATTCCTAATCAATTAGTATCCTTTTAAGGGCTTATTTGTACATCAAAACTAACAACTTTTGTTCTGCGACTTTTGACAAATATACAAAAAAGTTTTTCCATAGAAAAATCTTTCACCCGCGATAAAATGCATGGAACATCTGATTTTATTTTTGAGTTTTGACAAAAGTTGTTAGTTTTGAATTTTGATGTTCAGAGTAATCCCCTAAAGGATGCTCATTGATTAGGATAAATTGTCATTTAGACTATTAGTGGTCAATCCACGTAAACTGCCATATTATTACGCCGACTGTTGGCAAAGCGCGTGCAGTGCGCGCCGAATTATTGATTCAGAAGAAATGGTATACTATTACTGCAACTCTAGAAAGTATACTGTAACTGTAACAACCTTTTTAATAGTCCACTGCAGGACGTAGGCCTACCCACGAAGGGTGTTTGGACCATATCCACCACGCTGGTCCAGTGCGGGTTGGCGGAATCAAATACGTCATCGAATTTCATCTCCGGACGTATGCAGGTTGCCTCACGATGTTTTCATTCCCCGAAAAGCCAGTGGTGTTTCCGTACATATATTTCAAGGAATTCATTGGTACGGGACCGGGATTTGAACCCACGATTGTGAGGTGAGTGTCATTACCACTAGACTACCACGGCTTCTACTTCCATAGAAAGTATATTACATACAATATTTCGGACTATTCGCATTTATTTAAAAATGTTTTTAAAGGAAAGTCTTGTCTTATGTTTCTTCCACTCTTTCAGGTGGAAAAAACATGAGAAACATGTTGAACAAGACATGTTGATGAAATTGGGATAGATAGGCCAGCACAATCCAATTCAGGCTGTATCCCACCTCATTTGTATAGATCAGCGCCGTGAGTGTAATCGATGGCCAATAAACTGATAGTCCCACTCCGTGACCAATCGCCGTAAACGGCTGCCTCGCGTCGACTGTTGCCGGAGCGTACAGTGCGTGCCAAAATATTGGCTCTGAAGAAAATATGGTACTATTATATAGGTTATAGTCAGAATGTGGAACGCTTTGCCTGGGTATGTCTTCCCGCTAAAGTACATCGTGGGTGTCTTCAAATCCCGAGTAAATAGTTATCTTCTAGGTAAGCGTGCTACACCCTAGACCGCATATTATCTGCTTAACATCAGGCAGTATGTAGTCAAACGCAAACCTATAATAAAATAAAAAAAAAGGTAAGTTCAAAGCAACTTTCTATGAAAAATATAGTGCAATGTTTAGGACTTTAGAAACATTCCGCAGTAATCATATCACTCTCCCATTTGAAAAAGATGAGTACCTGCGGGGACTGAGCGGCATCGCGGCTCAGATGACACGTTAAATTGTAGGCATTTCAAAGTTCTCTTTCAAAATTGTACACAAAACTGATCCATTTTTTGATTATCTATCCATGATAAGATAAAATAGGTTTATTGATATAAATAGAACCTAATATTACAAAAAATATTGATTCATTAACATGCTCGTCCGGTTTAACATTTTTTTTTTACATTTTTACTGATAATAATAGATACAGAAATGCAGTTTCATCTAAAAATTTCATAACAAAATAATGTTAAATTCATTGACAAGTATACATATTTATCGTTCACCGAATTAGGCACTACTTATTACATATTACACAATAGTGCAACAAATATCAACATTCATAATTTTTGGTGTACCAGCATTCGAGTTTCTGACACGTCTCAACAGTTTGTAATTACCGTGGCGGCCATGAAGATTGTCGCGAACAGTACGCGTGGCAGTTTCCATCCAACAATAAACGGGGATCAGTTGGAAGCGATCCAGCGCCATAAATAACATAAATAACTGAAGGTTCCGTACATTTCGGATATATTCAGGACATGTCCTCAGTTAACATGGCTAGCGTTTAACAGGTCAGCAGTGGAGTAGGCTTTCATTCGCCTCCAAATAGTCCTGGTTAGCAAAATTTTCGGTCGATTTTGCGACCAGCTACAATAATTAAAAACACATGTGGGTAATACAATACATAATTATTTTTCGCAAAAACGGCATGACTGACTTCAAACCGTGTACAGAATTCGCGAATATTTCGCACGGATCGATGTAGCATTTTACACATTTTAATAATAAATAATAATAAATGGTTTAATAGTTTCGGTAAACGGCTTAATAGCGAAGAGTCTCGACCACCATCTTAAGAGGCTCTCGCTAGACGGTTGGGTCAAGGGTCAGATACAGAAGTGTGTCGTCCTGGACACGGCGCGCATTGTCAGGAGGTTCCTCTCTCTGTAGACCCAACCACCGGTAGCTTGAGCCCCGCCCCGCTGCCGGCGGCACTCTAGGTTTAGGTTTTTTTGTAGTATTTTGTTCTTTTCTATAAATATTGTAAAAAAACTTAAATTTAAGAAAATAAATGAATATGTGTAGAATAATAATAATAAATAAATATTAGGGGACATCTTACACACGGTCTCTGACCCCAAACTAAGCAAAGCTTGTGATATGGCTGCCAGAGGCTGATATATTACGTATACATATTTTAAATAAATACTTACATAGATAGTACCTACCCAAATAACACCCAGACACAGAGCAAACACCTAAATTCATCACATAAATGTTTGCCCTGGGTGGGGATCGAACCGGAATTTGATTCGGAAGTCAGGTTCACTAACCACTGAGCCACAGTCACTTCACGTTATTGTTGATTTATCAAAAATGTCTCAGCCGATTTCCATAAAATTTAAATGGGACCAATTTCGAAGTATACTCTTTCCAATAAAAATAATTATCTAAATCAAACCACTATGTGAAAAGTTATGCGTCATTACACATAAAAAAAACAGATATACGCGTCGAATTGAGTACCTCACGAGTACCTAATTGTTAGAGAGAATAAATGAACGCAACCCTCGATATACTCGTACTTCCGTTTCCCGCCGCTAGATGCGCTGCGTCCGCCATCTTTCCTCCAACTTTCTTTGTAATCTCGAACCGACAATAGTGTTTACTACGAGTAAGTTACTTGCATTAAAACAAATATTCACTAAGAAAAACAGTTTAATTGCTCCCGCAATTTTATACTCCTTCGTTTCGTCGGTCAAAAAAGTATTTCTTCCCAATCGTCGTTATCTAGGGCAAAACTGATGACACTTATGTATCTGTCCAAATCAATACATTGCAGACCATAAAACATATTTTATTGCGAGCCATGTACACAATTCCCTGAAGATGATCGAAGAATAAGTCATTAGTAGTTGAATCTTGGATCGGAACTCGAGAACAACTCGAATTATTAGGAAAAGTTGCGCGACGGTGCCCTGAGAACTTATCTTGGAGTAAAATTGGGCGCGGCTCTGTGGCGTATTTACCTAAGTAAGTTAGTAAATAAGTTCATGTAGGCCTGGTGGCTAGCCCTGGTGTCAGAGTATTTAGGCCGCCTGAAGGCTTCTGACCTGGCTAAACGGTTAAAACAACCGGGACCTACCATACCTCATAATATTAGTTATCTATACATACGAATATTAATAAAAGTCGCTTTGACTTTGGCTTCGTAAAGCCGCTTTGACTTTATAAGCAAGCCGCTTCCAACCAGACTTATTAAAAACTAGCAGCGTCCCGCGGTTTTACCCGCGTTGTGCCCGTTCCCGTGGGAATTTCGGGAATTTTTATACATATAAACCTTCCTCATGAATCACTCTATCCAGTAAAAACGCATTAAAATCCGTTGCGTAGTTTTAAAGATTTAAGCATACAGACAAACAAACGAAAACAGCGACTTTATTTTATACTATGTAAGGATTCAAAAGGGAACTCTATGTTCTAAAAATTGCATCTGAAAATGCTATCAAAAGCAAACTTTTATCATAAAAAAAATATCCGCGTCTAAAAAGAGAATAAGAACAAATTATGGGGAAGAAAAATAAGGTTTTTCGAAGGTTTATGTTCTCAATAGCCACAGAGGGTCCCGCGGGAACAATCGTCACTTAATTACCGCCCGGGCGGGGGCGGAAGCCTAGCTTATAAATGGCTCGAAAAGCCTCGGGACTTCTCTTATGTTGACGCTACACCTTTTTTAGGGTTCCGTACCCAAAGGGTAAAACGGGACCCTAATACTAAGACTCCGATGTCCGTCTGTCTGTCACCAGGCTGTATCTCATGAACCGTAATAGCTAGACAGCTGAAATATTCATAGATGATGTATTTCGGTTGCCGCTATAACAACAAATAGGTACTAAAAACAGAATAAAACAAATATTTACAGGGGAGTCCTATACAACAAACCTAAATTTTTAACCGTTTTTCGCTCGATATTAATAATGGTAACAGGTAGATGCTTGAAATGTTCACAGAATATTTAGTTGTATTATTCAATAATTAAAATAAGTACCTACTCGTACTTGGCCGATTATTTTGCTTTGACTCACGAAAATTCTTTTTGGATACCACCTTCTTGGGGAGACTGAGCAATGAACGAGCTATGGAAAGGACTAAACTCGGAGTTTCTATGCGAGATCGAATTAGGAATGAGGAGATCCGTAAAGAACCAAAGCTACCAACATAGCCCAGCAAATCAGCAAGTTGAAATGGCAGTGAGTAAGGCCCGAAAATCACATGGCCGATAGGGCTATAAATTTCTCGAATGGAAATCATTCACCGGCAAGTGTAGTTTAGGACGTCCACCAACTAGGTGGACTGACGATATGATAAAGATTGCAGGAATGCGCTGGATGCAGGTAGCTTGCAACCGGTATTATTAGATTTTCATTAGGGAGGCCTATGACCAGTAGTGGACGTCCTATGGCTGACTAATGTTATAAATGTGAAAGTTTGTAAGGATGGATGGATGTTTGTTACTCTTTCACGCAAAAACTACTGAACGGGCTGAGATGAAACTTTGCAATTATGTAGCTTATATATCAGAATAACACATAGGCTATAAATTATAATGATATTGCGTAAATTTTCCATATTATAACAATAGGTGTTAAGTAAGTAGGAACAATTCTGCCATCTGCGAGCTACTATAGCGTGCGCTCCAAGAAATGTCAAAAAAGAACTGTCGAATCGAATAAAAGTCAAATCGATTTTTTATTTTCCACCTCCTTTATTAAGAGCGGTAAGGTAGGGCCTCGAAATATCACGCGGGCGAAGCTGCGGGCAAAAACTAGTAGGTCTATATACTCCATCTTTGGCTACAACTTCGCTTTGAAAATGTACCCGTATTGGTTACTAAAATATGTGTGTCTGTCTATGGCTGTGTTTGTAAAGCTATCCACGCACTATGTGGGGTCAACGTGTAGAAGCGGCATTACAAACTCTGAACCAACGAGCCATGGGTTCTTTGTTACACTGACAAAACATTTTCACGTTTCACCGAGCATCGAATGCGGAATATAATATTCTTTTTATTCCTATTCTGCTGTAGAACATGTTATAGACGAAATAATACGTGAATCGGAGAAAATACACTAGAATTGATATGAAAATATTGGAAAAGTATACATTGATTTACATATTTTGTGCGGGAAGTAAAATTGTGATATTATGAGTACAAAAGCAATGACGAAATAAATTGGACTATTTTGGTATAAAAATGTCAAAATACGTCATGTATTTTTGAGGTTATAGCGACTATCTTTACTTAAATGTTATTTCTTTTCTAGTAATAAAATGGGAGACGAAATGTGATCTTCTTACTTTTTAATATTGGCGTTTAAGGTGAGTAAGAATTTAATTTAACTTTGCACTCAATCAATGGTAATCCAAAATAATGAAGATATGCACTTTTAAACGAATCTACAATGGGTCTTCTCTTTTTTGAAAATACAAACTGTCCAGAAACATAGCAAAAACGATAAGAACTTTGTTTACACTTTCTACTCGACATTTTAAATCAATCCGAAACAAGATAACGTTGGGTAGTTTAAAAAAAATTGGTTGTCTGTAAAGTCGGTTTACTGACGATAGTTGAACGTGACAACGTCTTAAGAAAATACTGATGGAATGGTAGCATTTTTCAAAATAAAATTACATGGAACGCCTCAGAGCGAGGTAACGCCGCATGAGTCATGTTTTTTCGTGCGTGCAGCCGGTGCTCTATCGAATTATAAGACGTTGTCACGTCAAAAACATTTGATTGCAGGAAGAAATTGTGACGTGATAAAATATTTCTGATCACACTTTTAGGTGTATCGAGGGTAGATTAACAAATTTGTATACAATTATTTCGGGGTATAAAAAAACGTAAAATTTTGTAAACCAGTGTTATTTTAGAAAAATATATGTTGCATCTTTTGTTTTCAGTTAACTATTTTGTAAAACTTATCGTTTACAATTTATGACCCATTGAACCGGATATGTCAGCATTTTGTGATTTTATGCTCAGCAACTGATGTTGACCTTATCAAAAAAGAAAATCGGGTCGGAAATGTAGTGCAAAGTTGAACAAAAAAAAACGTCTGGTTTTACTGAGGTATTACATTGAACTTGAAATGAATACGAATTTACTCTGTTACTGTCACGTTACATCAAAGTAAACCATTGAAATAAAATAAAGTGACCTTTCGACGCCTGAATATAACTGAGGTGGTGTCATTCTACCTGTAAATTGAATTATGAAGGGGTCAAAATGGCCCTAAATGGTTCGTGTAATATTACACTCGGCTGCTGCGTCGCCTTTTTCTTTGTCTTGGCTGGACTCGCTGCCGCGTGTCTAGATTATTAGCAAAGATGTCTCACTTTCCATTATCTATACAGAGTTGTTTAATAAATCATACTAATCAATTAGCATCCTTTTAAAATAAACTCAAAAGAAAAATGTTTGTCGTACCATAGAGAAAGATCGTTCGTCGTTTATGGAACAGCTGTTTTTTTTTATTTCTGACAAAAGTCGCAGAACAAAAGTTGTTAGTTTTGATGTACAGACTAAGCTCCTAAAAAGATGCTAATTGATTAGAAATAACCCTGTATAAAACATTATATTTTTCTTTGAATTGTTGAGTAAAAAACATAAAAGCCACGATATTTCCTCGTAAACCTAATCGAGACGAAAAGTTACGACGTCCATTACAACCCTTGCTTCGGCGGATATCCGGTGCTTTACGGGATTCCGGGATTTATCGGGAGTCCTAGGCTTTGCCGGGGCTGCTGGGATTTGGCGGGGCTCGCGGGATTTACTGGACTTTACGCCCGAAGGACGGAACCCCGACTTATCGGAATCATCACGACGCCTCATTATTGTGAAATTATACATATATAGAAATTGATAAGTTTTAGGTATAGCTTTGCAAACATAACTGATGACGAAAAGTTCTCGAGTAGAAACTACGTACCGGCAAACGTAGCGTAAGACGTCACCCACGAGGTGGATGGATGCCCTCAATAAGACCGCAGGATCGCGTTGGACGCAAGCCGCTACCAATTGGTCTTATCGGAGATCTGTAGGGGAGGCCTATGTCCAGCCTATGGATGTTTCAAACATGGCCAATACTGTGAGTTTTATTAGTAAGGTCCACGTGGCCCAACGAGCTAAAGAGAGGGCTATGTTCAGAGTCTCTCTGCGGCATCAAATCAAGAATAAAGAGATCCACAAGTAAAGACGCCACATTACCACCCCTACACTGTCGATTTCCCTTCGATACGTACGAAGCGGTTTGACTCAACATATCTGATTCGTACCGCCAGTGAATGGAACAGTCTTCCTGCTTTCCTGTTTCCTAAGAGATATAATCTAAAGCTTTTCAAGGTCAGAGTGAATAGGTACTTCTAGGTCTGCGTGCTTTATCTCCGATCACAACGTCGCTTACCATCAGGCGAGTTAGTGGTCAAGTGCGGACTTATTCGCAATAAAAAAAAGAACCGCAGACGAACCAAAGGTACCGACATGACCCAGCTGATGCAACAAGCTGAAATGGCAGTAGACAGGGCGCATAGTTCGAAGACTGGATGACCGATGTTACTGTATACCTATAGTTATTGAATGGAGACGTGAAGCGTAGTGTAGGAAATCTGCCGAACGCACTCGATACAAGCCGCTTCATACTCATACTCATTTATTTATAACAATAAGTTACACGGCATCATATAGTTGGTTAAATGGAGGTAAGTTGATTACCTAGTAGGTAATAAATTATACTAAGACTAGCTGCGCCCCGCGGTGTTACCCGCGTTAGCCGGAAATAAAAAGTAGTCTATGTGTTAATCTAAAATCTAAACTACCTTCGTACCGAATTTCATCCAAATTAGTTCATTCGTTTGTGCGTGATAGAGTAACAAATATCCATACATACTCACACGTTTATAATTTTAGTAGGATTGAGAGGAATTAGAGCGAGACTGTGTAAAAACTCTACACGGTGGCGATTAGCATTACCTGATCAACAGATTATCTTTAAACATAAAATTACAATTCTGCTGTACGTATGTGTATATCACTGAACTCCTCCTAAACGGCTGGACCGATTTGAATGAATTGTTTTGTATGCGTTTGGGTGCGCCCTGGAAAGTTTAGATTCACAAATAAGCCCGGCAGATGGCGCTGCAGTGGGTCTGCTAGTATATTACAGTAATTCTTGAAAAAAGATCACGTTTTTGCAATTGGATACTATGATGTGACGCCTGGTTGCCTCGAATATGAATTCCTTAAGCAGTTTCATTAGGAGCAAAGAAAATAAGAAGTTTCTATTTTATACCAACTATCTATTAATTTGGGTTGCTGGGTTGCAGGTGAAGGCTTTATATTTTAATAATAGACATAATATAATAATGAGTCTTTTTGATTTTGAGCACACATTTTTATTTTACTCCATTGTGACACAAAAAATCAACAACTCAAATATGATGACCTCAGGGTCTCTTCAGGTCTGAGTGACTCCCAGTTTAGTCCTCAAAACACTCGGTGCGTAAACCCAATTTTGAAATACTCGTACACAATAGCCCTCTTAAGCCTTGGTTGCGGTAGTGCCGTGGTAAGGACATTCTGCTTCCATCTTCTCTGTGCACTCTGCCTATAAGGTTACCACTCTTTGTTTCTTGGCTTCGTAACTTATCCATCCACCACCATATTTGAAAATATATCCCGTGTAATCCTACACGTCTATCCATGGTGCAAGCTGCCCAATAAGCGCCTGCCATGCCATACTACTTCATGCCACTTTTTTATATTTTAGTCCAACCTTCTTGGTTCCTTTAAATAACGGATGACCCGTTTCGCGGCTTGCCAATGATTGTTTCCGTAGCAAGTATTAAATTGGCTTAGATACCTTACGGCAAACGTAATATCTGGCCTTGTTGTAATTGCTAGATACATCAACGATCCGATCAAGCTGTGGTCCCACAAGTGTTGGTTTGTTAAGACAGCTTTCGCGTGAATACGCCAGGAATCATAGTTTTTTCGTTTAAGCGATTCTACTCGTACATGACCATGACTCTTTGATTTTTCCCACGATTTACGCACTTTTTTACGGATAATAAATCTAGAGTTTTATGGATATCTCGAATAATAAGTCTTTTTAATAATGAGCACACATTTTTAGTTTACAAAGAAAATACAAAACTATCTACTCCACTTTGACATACAAAAAATCAACAACTCAAATATCTCTATAGCAACCAAAACTCTATGGCAACATATAAGTATATAGACTTGAAATAATTACAAAATATGACACATAGGACTCAATATGGCCGCCATTACATACTTACAAACAAAAAGTAGGTACAAAATTCAAATAATTTGCTCAAATCGATAATATGTGTACCATTTTTTCATAATGATCTTTCAAAAATAAATGATGAACTGAATGGAACCACAAACCACAACATCATTTAGGTATGTAATTAGTTTATTCTTGATTTTTACAAAACTGCTAAACTTATTTCGATTTATCCTTTTTTTAATATATTTGTTTATTTTATAATCTCAAATGAGACTAACTCTGAAGTACCAATAATCTAGCAAACAAAAAAAAATCAACAAAATCGGTTCATACTTAATTGACCGAATTACTTACATACAAAAAAAAACATACTTACCGCTGAATTGAGAAACTTCTTTTTTCAAGTCGGTTATAAATATTGCTATGCACTCATGCATAATGACAATGTGATTCCCGCACTTTCTTAGGTAAATTTGCGCTCGCAGTCACTATTAACCCAATTATTTTCGCAGTACGCAGTATGTATTACCAAAGAAATATGGGCACATATTATAACTAAAGTGTAGGCAGCAAAATGTCAAATAACTTATATAAATAACCTGTGGCCGCTTTCTCTATTTTCTCAAGTCATTGATACAATCGGATTGAGTTTTCAAACATGTGTCAAAATAAAAAGTAATTAAATCGAAGTTATTACTAAGTTGCCAAGGAGTGTTGTGTCACCTTGGAAGCAAATCACCCCCAAATTAACTTTCTACTCCTTTTTAACCCCGATAAGGGATGAATTTCAATAAACTACGAAACGCGTCTTCCGTCAATTCAATTACAGAATGTTTATGCCAATTTTCAAGTCGATTGAACCATGGAATCACGAAGTTCCATAGAAACTTTGACCCCATTTTTTACCCTCTTAGGGTTAGAATTTCGAAAAATCCTTTCTTATCGGATGCCTACATCATACAAAGAACCCACCCTCCAAATTTGAGGTTCCTCCGACCAGCTGTTTGGGCTCTGCGTTGATCCATCAGTAAGTCATTCAGGACAAAGCATTTTATATATATAGATTAAATTAAATTAAAAAAAAGAAGACTTGACTTCATTAAATACAAAAAAGAGCAAATTTCATTACATTAATACTCAAACTCATTGGAACTGGACCGGGATTGAACCCACGACCTCAAGAATGACAGGCCAGCGTTATAACCACTAGTCCACCACGGCCTTTTATATCTGTTTATTAATAGTCTAAAAAATACTCCTTAGTATAGGTACGTTTATGGGAAAGAAAGGTAATCTTGCTAGCTGACATCGTGGCACCATCTCTATTAGCCCCATGATCCAGATGAGGGAAAGATCCCATAAATTTGCAAATACCTCCTCCTCGGACCAACTATCTATGGGACATGAAACGGAAAACATCAATTTTATTGAAATAAACAAAAAACGCACCATACTTAATTATGTAGGTCCATTCAAGACTTCTTGTATAGAACAACTGTTCAAAACACAAAAAAAAAACAGTAGGTATCTTCTAGGTCTACATACTCCTTCGGCACGACTTCGCTTTCCATCAGGTGAGTTAGTGGCCTAAATGTAGCCATCATGTACCTATAAAAACAGCTTTTTGGGGATTTCCGGTTTGATCGTTTAATTGTAGTCAGTAGAAACATTAGTTTCGGAATCACAGTACGTAGAGCAAGGTAGAGCAAGGCACCAAAAAACACCATCTCTGTTAGAACCATGATCTAGAGGAGGGAAAGATCCCATAAATTTGCACATTCCTCCTCCTCGGAGTCCTCGGATCAAGGATTGGACATGAATCGTAAAATTTTAACAGACTCTATTAGAGAAATAATATATAAATGCCGTTTTATAAACGACTGGTATATTTTGACTGACAGCTCTTCCATACAAAAAAAAATCTTGTTTTCCGACAAAATGCATTGAACAATTTTTTTGGGTATTTCAGGGTAGATAATATTATGTTAATCATAATGTTAAGTTTGTAGAAAAGTTCTAAAGTATTAGTTTTGGAAGGTCAGTAGAAAACAATAATTTTAGAATCATAAGTAGCTTTTATTTCAAATAAGCACCATCTCTAATCCAGCCCATGATCCAAGGGAGGAAAAGATCCAACAAATTTGCACACCTGGAACAACCATGGGACAATAATCAGAACAATTCAATAAACACAATCAAAGAACAAAAAATGACTAGGTGTTTGTCAGCGATCACCGAAAGTAAGCAACGTTCCGCACGGTCAGTATTTGGATGGGTGACCGCGGGTGGCATTTTCCAACTGAACGCTTCCGTGGCTCGGATGACACGTTAAATTGTAGGCCCTGGTTATTTAAGCATTTAGCCATGTCAGAAGCGCCCTAAAAACGGCCTAAAAACTCCGACATCAGGGCTAGCTACCTGGCCTATACGAACTTACTTACTTCAGTATGTAGGTATTTAAAAATATTTTTAAGCACTTATCAGTCTCTGGCAGTCATTTCTCAATTTTTGCTCAGTTTAAAGCCAGAGACCGTGTGTAAAATATGTCCCCTAATAAGTACATTTTTTTAAAGTTATTTACAAAAACATTTTACCAACAATGTTTGGTAGTCAATGGAAAACATTAATTTCGGAATCACAGTAAGTATGTAGAGGCACCAAACCAACCAAACCAGTTTTGGTAATGTTTAGTCCGATGATCCAATGGAAGGAAACATCCCACAAGTCTGCACATTCCTTCTTGAGCGAGCTATGGGACAATAAATAATTGGAAGAATTCAATAAACGCAATAATAGCGCCAACAGGAAAAATTGTCGTTCTATTGATGGCGTATAATATTGAACTGTTATTGCGAATTCTATGTTGTTGTAGCAAAATACGTGCGGCAAATTAAATTACTTACCTCAATCGTAATGTCCTTCCGGGGTTGGTATTGCCTCTTCAAGGCAATGATTTTAATTAAAGACGTCATTCGTTGTCGCTTTAAGTTTAATAGCTCTATAGTACCTACGTGTTACCGTTTTAGGACCAACATAAATGCATAGACGTGGCCTGAATAACTAATTTTTGAAAATGATCAAGTACATGCTATTTAACCCGTCTGCCCCTACCTATCTTAAAGAGCGTTTTTACCTATTAAATAAATAAATATTAGGGGACATCTTACGCACGGACTCTGACCCCAAACTAAGCATAGCTTGTGATATGGCTGCCAGAGACTGATATACTACATATACATATTTTAAATACATAATTATATACACCCAAATAACACCCAGACACAGAGCAAACATCTATGTTCATAACACAAATGTTTGCCCTGGATGGGGATCGAACCCACGCCTCTTCGACCCAGAAGTCAGGGTCACTAACCACTGAGCCACCGAGGCAGTCATATTGGCATACATCCCATTCTATCCCCCTTCGGTCCAAAGACAAGCTCACCCTGATGTCTCCTTCCGATCGAACTACCTTTTATGGCAAATCCTTTTCATTCCATGCAGTCCAATTATGGAATCCTCTACCCATTTCCATTAAACGGGCCCCGTCCTTAACTGTTTTTAAAGAGGAGGTTAAAATTAAAGAGGAGGTTAAGAAATTACATCTGTCGCAATCTTCAAATCGTTCGTAGTTTTTGGGTGGTTTATTAATTAATTGGTTTAGTATTTTATTGAATCAGGCGTTACTTTGCGGAAGTTCATCTTCAAATTCTTGTTTTAAATAAATATTTAGTGTATTTCCGCTCTGTCGTAGTCATATAAGTTAAAGGTACCATTCAAAATCCAATTTAAATCACAAACAAAATTAGTAATTAATCCTCAACCTGTATCATGGTTCGACTATGGTTAGGCTAAGATTTTAGGTCAGGCTAGAAAAAAAAAAAAATTGGTTAGGCTTAGGTATGTTTACAAAATATTAATGAACCTGAAACAAAATTATAATTAATCCGTTAAAAGTAATAAAAATAATTAAACCTGTAACAAAAATAGTGATTAGTGATCTGTTTAAAAAATGTAGTAAACCTGAAAATAATATGTTAAAATTACAAATAACATTTGTAATATTATTACGCAGTCATAAGTTGTCACTCACACTTATGAGTATCAGAGTGATGGAAAATAAACTTGGATTTTTATCGTGGTGTAAACGACGTAAGAATAAAAAATAAAATGTACATGAATAGAAAGACTCGCGTAAGTAGTTACCTTAGCTGAGCGCTCATAGAGTAGTTTGATTAGTTTATTTTTATTTTATTTATTTACAGGCCAACAGCACAAAAAGGGTATACTCCCGAGGTGGTCCCTTTTAAATTTTACAGGAATCGTCTGAGCCGTTTCTGAAAAAACCAACAATAATATAAGCAATTCGAGCGAAATATCCGAAATTTGTACCCGATGATCATCGATAATTTCGCCAATTGTGAACCGAATCTTAAAATTATTTTTTAGTTCGAAAGTGTATACCTACTCCCAAAGTGCTCCCATTTAAATTTAAAACCAACAATAATGTAAACAATTCGAACGAAATAATTATTCGAATTTTGTACACTATGGAAGGCGGTTTTGCCATTTTTTGCGAAAAATAATTATTGGAGAAGGATTTGCTAATTATGCTTCGTTACAGTGCTAGGCAGTCATGTGAGCATTCTAAGAGCATATTTTAAGGGTACGAATTCTTTTACAACAGCGATTATGTATTATTAAGCTATGTATAACAATGCAACCGTTGTATAATCGCCAGCCCAAGTGTTTTAATTCTACAAGTACATTTTCACCAAGAAACGTGAGATTAACTAAAGAAAACGTAACCAAATTGAACATTATATTCGCACATAACTATACGCAGACTAGTAAAGAGACGACAGGTCACTTTATTTTTACCAGGTCTCTTTCTCTGTTTATAGCGATTTTTGGGGACTTGTCGTCTCTCCTGAAAAAAATCGTACAGTTTCTAACCCATATTAACTATTTATCAGTAATTAAATCACGACTTTTGTAATAAAGTATCTTGTTTTCGATGGTAAGGTGTTCATTTACGAATATTTTATCTGCGCCTTGCATTCCTATGTGGCTTCTGTTGATGCCGCGGGCTCGTCGAATACCAGCCATTTTGTATACGTTGTCTTTCACGAGTCTCGATTTTATTTTAACGATTATGGCTCGCGGGACTCCCGGTTTTCTCAGTTTTGGCTCAACTCGGATAGCAAATTCGATGTCATGCGATGACAAGGGAACACTGGCATGTTTGGCAATGGAGGTGACTATGTTTAACAGGTTTTCATCCTGTCTCTCTGGCACACAATTTTTTTTTTGAAATATTCATCACAAAAATAACATTCTATAAAGCACGATAAAAATCATTTGATTGATTGAGCAATGTGCCATCTCTCGTTAATGGTTAGAAGTTCTAAAAATTTCACATTGAGTGACGACTGTCTGGTTTAACATAGTTCTCACAGATGGCGTTTCCAACACTGTAGAAGTTGGTAGTAAAATGATAAACACTTCACTAATTTGGCGGGTTCGTAGTACAGCGTTCTAGCCTAATTGGACAAAGCATCTGGGCCGGAATCCCAGAGAGATGCAGCTTCAAATCCTTCGAGCGCGTCAATTTTTGAAATGTTTATCACAAAAATAATACTAGTAGTCCGCCCCGGACTGGGACCTCGCGCTATTCCTATTTTTTATCATAAATACTGCAATAGCAATCACCAAAGTGAAGCAGCGTTCAGCACGGTCAGTCCTTGGCTCGGATGACCGGTTACATTTTATGTTCCGGTTGTTTTAACCGTTTTAACACCAGGGCTAGCCGATCAGTATATAAGAACTTTCTAAATTATGGCTGGATGAAATTTTAAATTTTATCTAAAATAACTCTTTGCATCTAGGTACTACAAATACAAGCGTCCATCGAAAACAAAGTCTTTTTATAAGTAGATTTAAATTTTGTTTCTAGCGCTACAGTGCCACATAAAAGACTTGAAAATAAATGAGGTCGCCACTATCGCTTTGTTAGCATATTTTGCATAATGATACTGTTTCCCTGTTCACAATCCACAAAATAGTTCAAAACGAGAAAAATGCTAGGATGCTAACTATGATTGACAGCTCAAGTTGTGGTTCTAGCAAAAGTGATGATTTAGTTCCTGAATAATTAATTTCATCTCTTTTGTGTCGCACTGTACATACATAATACTTTATGTCCAAATCCCGTAGTTTATCTGTCTGAGTATAGGAAGGTATCCAAGGTATCCCTTTATCACGTGCGGAATACGCCAGGGCCTCAGACGACCGAGGCCGAGGGCCCTGGACGCCGAGATAAGGACGCTCTAAACGGGACGCGGGACAGATTTGACCTGTGGGGTTTTCCACCCTGTCTCTAAGCGGAAATAGAACAAATTTGAATAAGGCTCGATATAAATAGCTCGAGTTTGATTAATCTCTTACAAAATCTTGTTTAGCATTTTTTTATTTGTCTCTAAAGCACTATTTAGTGGATCTAGATAGATAGATAAACTCTTTATTGCACACGAAGAAATAAACAAAAAGAAGAAATAAAGATACATAAACAGTGTAACAATGGACGGCCTTATCGCTGATAGCGATTTCTGCCAGGCAACCTTAGGATGGAGAGGACAGAAAGCGTATAAATAATGATAGATCTGTAGTATTTCCTACTACAGTTTTGACCGCATATGGCAATCTTTTTCAAAATTTGAGAACCATTGCGTGGGTTTGCTTTCCTGTGTTATATATTAATTAAAATGTGCCAAACGATGTTACTTTTCCTAATCAAATCGTTTAGCATCGGTGTCAATTTTACAGAGGTAAGTTATTTAGCCCAAAAATATAAATGTGACATGCAACTGCCGATAATATTTTTTTCGATTTCATGGTTGATCTGACAGTTAGTTTTCACTAATGGCAATTCGGTACGTTTTCACTAACCACATCAGCTGTAAATATGACAAAAAAATCATAATGAAAGAAAACCAACCAACGAATATCTAGATATATTTTTGTATAGGGTAGATAGAGCTATATTAAACGCTTATTTAAACCTAGCTGCGCCCCGCGGTGTTACCCGCGTTAGCCCGAGATAAAAAGATTTTTTTTAAATAAACGTTGCCTAAGTTACTCCTTGTTACAATCGTCAAAATCGGTCCAGCCATTTCAGAGATTAGCCGAAACAAACAGACAGACAAAAATTGTAAAAAATGTTACTTTAGTGTATGTACTGTATATATATTCATATACATGTAGTGAAAAACGGTTATTTCGATATTACAAACAGACACTCCAATTTTATTTACATGTATAGATTGGGTTTTATTCGATTGACATCATTCAACCACATAATTTCATTATTTTGTGCTACAGTTTTGAAGAATTTTCTTAAACTTTCTAATCGTAATAAAGTTATTTACACCAATTTTTTTTACTTTTCTTTTAAAAGATTAGCTATTCATCATGTGTTTTGAGATTCTCATCTCAGAGCGCGTAACAAAAATCTTCTTTATCGTTAGTACCTTGTTTCACAGCCTATACTAATATTCAGTTCGGGTAAATAACTATTTATTTCCATCTATCCCGAAACCATCTATACTTATTATCCCACGTTTACGAGCTTAGTCTAGCATAGCCATTTCAGTTGAAGACTATTACTACTACAGGCTTCTCAGGGTATCAGCTCGGGGGACTCTACCAAAGCGTAGATCTGTGCGGTGTGCTGTGTGCTGTGCAAGAAGCATATATAAGTATGATATGCCGTCGCCGAGTCTCCCGCCTATGCAGGCGAGAGACTCGCAGAGAGGATGATGAGTAAGGATGGTCGCGCTTTCCTGGGCGGCGGGACATCGCTCATGGCGGAACGAGTTAAGGCTGCGGAGCGGCGACATCCTGAGGCGAGGTCGCGGGGGCCGAGCCACTCCACTGCAGGTGAATCGCGCCAGCAGTGTATGAACTGTACACTGAAACGTTTGTTGTACGCAGTGAGTAAGGTCACTTGCGAATGATGGTGCTCGTCGCACCTTGAAGAAGAAGTATAATGCGGAATATGAACGCGGCCACGGTGGCCGCGCCGACCAGGCGCGACCAGAGCTCAGCTGTGTTGGTGTTGCTGGAAGAAACACTGGCCGACCGTGCGCCACTCCGAGATGACGATTATGCGGGAGTGATGATGATCACTTGGATTATTATTCGGAGAGGAACTCTCGGAGAGGACTCGGACGAAACATATGATAGTGAAACATGTATAGTTGTTTGTTTGATCCGATGGCAAAATTGTGCGTAAATAAAGTACCTCCGCGCGGGAGGATAGGTACGTAGTGTGCAAAAGGTGCATGTGAATGAATAAGAATGTGCTAAAATGGTCATGAGTACCTACCGTGATGAACTGCATCGAGTAATGTATAATAATATTATCGAACCTATGTCCCTACGCTGCATCGAATTTTGGTATAAATCGATGTTGTCCGTATTTGTATTAATAAACAAAGCAAGTAGATACTCAATAATGGTCAGTATAAAATTAAAGTAGGCACATTAATTATGCTATTAAGTTTGTGGTGATTTTGTATGTTTTTGTAGGTATTATAGGTATGTATCGTATTGCGCTAATTGGATTAATATCATGTTTAATTATGGTTGAACGGCGGCACAGTAGATATTACTTTTAACTTTGAATTTAATTTTGCATGATTATCGATAATTTTGGTCGCCGTTGCCATTTAGACGTAAATACGCTTTAAATTGTTGTGTGTTTTTTGATTTACATATATAAGTAAATTTGATATTATAATGAATTATAAGTAAAATAAGTACCTAATGTATCTTATGTAGGTATTGTATATTATTATGTATTAGAACCTCATCTATGTTTGTTTGTGTAAAGTTTGCCTAAAATGTTTATTATTACATAGCTGCAATTCGAAATATTAATCGGTAATAACAAAACTTCAGAATCAAATGTTTAGGTATATTATCTTAACTTTTCTAGTTGTAATTTTTTTTCGGAGGGAGGATACTTATGTGAGTTGTGAGAATTTTACGTTATAATGTTATCCAATTTTTAAAGTAGGTACCTAGATTGATACACGTGTTAATTCTGAAAGTTTTAAGTAAATCGAATGTAATACTAACCATAGTGTACCGTTAATTCCTTTAATGAATTTTATAACAGCGACCGCGTATGAATAACAATTTCTGATTAATTATTGAAAACATTTTGATGTTGATACATTAAGATATACAAGTAAATTTAGCATCAAGCATTGTAAAAGGGTCATATTATTATTATTAGGTATATCTTATTCATACACCTATTGAGACTTTTTACGTTCTTCCGAAGTCAGACATTTTTAACATTTTTTTTTTTTTCTGTTTCCTTCACATAAAACACACTTTATTTACACAGAAAAACTAAATTTAAATACCTACTTTCATCTGTTTTCTGAACTTAGTCTATACTAGAATCCAATTTTAATAATTTTTGGATCCGTAAAGTGTTGACTTTCTTGATCAATACAACATTCAGACCAAAAGGAATTTTTTCGACGAGTGACCAAAATGCTGGTGTTTATTTGGCTCAACGCAATAGCATTGCCATTCAGCATGCTAGGCACGCTGCCAACTGGCAGTGGGCACCAGTGGGCTTGAGCATTTGGATTATCTTTAGACCTTCAAAGGTCTGAGGATGATCCAATGCTTTTTATGTAAAAGTAGTGTAGTTTTGTTGTAGTTAATAAAGGCAGTTTTGCCAGATAAAAAAAAAAAAAAATATTTTTCCAATAATTAATATATTCTTACCATTGGTTTTCGTGTCCTCAGTTTTGTTTTATTGACAGGTTTTTACGCAAGACCTCAATTGGTTATGTATCGTACATATTAGTTAACTACCTAGTCTGTAAACGTAATTCAGATATTTTAAATTCATTTATCTACACGAATGTTGTAACATTCTACTTATGTTTCCAATACTTGACTTATAATGACTACTGTTATAGCGCAGACAACAAAACACTCAATTTAAGCAATTTCACATGATGTTATAATATCCAAATCGATATCGTAAAATCTCATTATAACATCGCGCGCTCGCTCCTGATTGGCCCTGCGCGCGCAGCTGCGCTCTCATTGGTTAGATTTTAATGGCGCCAAGTTCACTGTGACAATACACGTACGCGTGAATTTAATGTTTCGCAATATGTTTTTTTTTTATTTTTATTAGTGAAGATCAAGTAGTGTATGCAACTGCATATAACACGGGTATTAAAACACTCGTTACTATTATGAAACTCGCTGCGCTCGTTTCATAAACTCACACTCGTGTTTTAGTACCCTTCATTATATGACAGTTGCATAAACTACTATTATAAAGCATAGAAAAATTGCACGTCCCTAGGTACAAAACCTAGTGATAATATTGTGCGGTGTGATAATGTTGTGCCTATTTAAGAAAATGAAGAAGTTATCAACTCACATTGTTAATGTGATAGCTGATTGATACCTACTAAGTCCACCTACGATTTTATTGTTTATGTGTTTTGGTCATGTCACCTTGTATGTTTTTTTTTGTTATCCATATACACATTCTAAAAAGAATACTTATCACTTTAAGCTTATTTGTTAAATATCTGAGAGATTGGTTATTATTAGTTTCAAAAAAATGTTAGTACGATTTGGAGATGATTTTCTGTAAGTTTGTCCTTATTTTCATTCTAAGTTGTTTTTTTTAAACGTGTGGTATACTTGGTGTAACCAGTAAATGTGGGTAGACTTGGTTTAATGTATTGTATGTAGGGAGGTAGGGAAATTATCAAATAAAATCAGTTCTGTCACCGGCCTCTTCGTTTCACTTGCCGCTTCGCCGAATATTCCCCAAATATTCTACTGTCCGATTTCAATCATTATTTTTTTAATGGAAAGAATATACTTCGAAATGGGTCCCATTTCAATTTTATCGAAATTGGCTGATCCGTTTTCGATAAATCAACAAGTATTCTGTACACGGTTGACGTCGGTCATACAATTTTTTGCAACATATAATTAAATAAATGTGGTGATGATAGTGAAAATACAACCTAAAGTATACTCTGCACTAAGTGCTACATTATTAAGTTACTTATGTTAGGCGCAACTAGTTTCCTGTGCAAATACTTCAAAGGAAATATTCGCTTATTTTGCTTATTTCTATTTTAGTATTCTTGAGGCAAAAGAAAACATTAGCATTTGATTAAATCAAGATTACTGGACGGCGTCACGCGACGGCTTTATTTACAGCTCTGAAGAAATAATAGTATTTTTAGGGTTCCGTACTTCTACCGTCCATCTATTAGCCATAGGACGTCCACCGCTCCTGACAAGACCAATTGCCAGCGGTTTGCATCCAAAGCAATCTTGCAGTCTTAACGAGGTCATCTGTCCACCTTGTCAGCGGAAGTCCTACTCTGCGCTTGCTAGTACGTGAACTCTCTATTCGAGAACTTTTCCATCCCACCGGTCATCAGTCTTCCCTGCTTTGTGTCCGCCCACTGTCATTTTAACTTGTCGATCTACGGAGCTCCTCATTTTTGCATCATTAAAACGAATAAATGAAACACAAATAGGTACTAAATGGTGCTGTCGGTTGTTAAACGCGCTTTTTTAATTAATTGATTGTATTTTCTAATATTTAAGGTATACAACATGATTATTATGGACTAAAATCATTACACTAATAGATACCTATACCTATATCTTTATCAATCATAATTATCATGTATGGAACCCTATTATACTTGTGAGCCAAGCCACGATCTTGTCAAATTATTATTTTATTAACAGGTCAGTTCCATTCCACTAGCTACTTACAATAGTTTACTTTATGACAGCTAGCTCTCGTAAAAATACTTGATTTGTGCGGCAGCCACATGATAAAACTTTAATCGATTAAAAATTCAAGTTTAAATTTAAATGCTTTCCTTCTTTCTTCTTTGCTTCTTCTAAAATAACGATCTATATTTTGTATAAAATTTAAGTTCAAAATTATTTTTGATGCTAGAAGTAGGTAGTAATTGCAAAAATGGAGGCCGCTGTAAGCCGAAACACAGGCCATTGACCTAATTCGGTAACAAATACAAATAGTTTAGGAGTTTAGCTTATGAAGCTTGATTGAAATGTGATTGATTATGGAAATATTGTTCGATAAATAAATAACTTGTTTATTATTATTCTTATTTACACACAAACATGTCACCACCACAACGCGTTTCGCGTTGTAATGCAGATGCGCAGAATGCGTCATCTTGGTTTAATACTGGACGCAAGCAATCTATATTATGAAATTTTTGGAGTGTACGACTGTACGTATCTAAACAATAAGTGCCTTCTTTTCAGTTACCCAGACTAGACTAACGATAACGTGGTGGTACTGACCCATTCGCCGAGGGTAGCATATGTTCATCAGTGCATTATCAAAAATACCTCGAAATCGATACAGTAGGTCGTTATAATTAAATAGGCACGTTTATGTAAGCGTCGTAACAAACATTTTAGCACGAATTGTAACACTCATAAATGTGAGATGGATGAATAAAAAAAACATGTCGACAGTAATCCCGATATCTCACAGAAGCGTGAACATTGTACAAGCTACTAGTGGCGCCATTGATCGCCTGTGATTGTCATGCCACACGCTTTGCTAAAATGACGTTCCTTGTCTAAATTTGAGGCAGTGTACTTGAAGATGTCAAGTTGAAAAATAAACAAGTTTAACTCTCAGACCAAATAAAAAAATCAAGACAGAACGTCGTGAACAGACAAGTGATGCCAGTTTTTTATACAAGTGGTGAGTGCGTCGGTGTTGCGCCGTCATAGTTCGACTGATGAGCAAAGGCGTGTTTGTGTATGTAATTGTGTCTATACACGGCGAGGCGTAGTTTTGCCGGCTTCACTTGTTTGTTCACAACATTCTGTCTTGATTTTTTTATTTGGTCTGAGGTTTGACTTCGACAGTTTGACTTTTTGGACCTGTCCGTCAACCACACCATCACCCATCTATCGAATACAGGATGTTCACTACTGGACATTGGCCTTTTCTACAATAAGACCGGTTGACAACGGCTTCCATCCTGCGATTTTAATTTAATCTTCCGTGCACCTTGTGGGTGGACATCCTATGCTACGCTTACTGGTACGTGGTCCACTTGAGAACTTTTAGACTCCATCGATCATCAGTTCTCCGTGCTGTAGGTACATATTTTTCTCGAAGTTAGTCTCTGCAACTAGAACCCTCTGTAACATAGTTGTGGCTAAAATTAGACGTCTGAATTTTTACAACTAAATGACTAAGAAGGTACAATTTCGTGTTTACGTGAGTGATTCTTTCTTATATTAAAAATCAGAAGTAAGTGTATTTACTGTTTTGTTTGTTACTCATTCACGCAGAGGGAGGGAGAGATCAACAGCACGGATATAGTTTAAAGTGCAGAAAATGTCATAATATCCTAACATACGTACCATGACATAATTTTATACACGCGTAAAAAAAGCGATAGATAATTCTGTCTCATTTTGAGACATAGATAAGTTTATATCATAGTGCGTATGCTAGCCCGGATAGTCTACTTTTTATACCGAAGAAATAAAAATAGCTTAAAACCCAAAAAGCTCGCAGGAACGAGGTAGTAATAGGACAAACAAAGACCGCTTATCGTTTTGGGGAATTCACACGTTGTGTATTTTTATCTTTACTTACCTTAGTGCGATTGTAAAAACGACATTATAAATTGGCGTATACGAGTGAAGTAACGTCGTAACGACGCTGACGACATATTTAGAGAAGCGTGTGGCGCCAGCATTGGTATCGTTGTTTTTGCGTAGTTTACGCGTACTGCGTATTTACGAGCTTGTTTACAGCTGGACGCAGTAGGACGTCAGCAGAAGGACAACTCAACGGAAAGTTTTACGATTTAGTGGACGTTAAGTATCGCTTTTGATGATTTTATGATAATTTACGGTTTATGTCAGTATACCTACATTACAAGCTGATTTATATCATCTTCGACCACAACGTCGCTTACCATCAGGCGAGTTGGTGGTCAAACGCGGACTTATCTGCGTTAAAAAAATACCAGACTAGCAAATTCTCATTTTATCTCTACTTTGTTTATTATAAACTAGCTGACTCGGCGAACTTCGTTTCACGCAATATCTTTTTGAATTTACAGCCTAGTTATTCTGATGTTACCATTGCAAAGTTTCATCTCAATCCTTTCAGTAGTTTTTGCGTGAAAGAGGAACAAACACACGTACGGCATACTTTAATTAAGCTATTAATGCGCTGAGCGGTTCTGTGGCTGGAAGGTCCCGATTGTTTTAACAGTTCAGCCATGTTTTTTTTTATTTGAAACAAATACATATATAATACAATATACTTATACATATAACAGCACCAAAAAACCTTTCGGTTTGTCTCGGTACCTTAATTCACCACTCGCTACTCATTAATAACTTTAGTAATAATAAACTACCTGGTCTAACTCAAATAAAAACAAAAACAAGTTCGCACACCTAGAATAATAATCGGCCAAGTACGAGTCGGACTCACGCAAGGAGGGTTCCGTACTGTATGGGAGCCCCCCTTAAATATTTATTTTATTTTAATTTTATTATTTATTATTGAACTGAATATAAAACCAAATATTCTGTGAAAATTTCAAGCATCTACCTGTTACCATGATTAATATAGAGCGAAAAACGTCTAAAAAAATCAGGTTTGTTGTATGGGAGCTCCCCTTAAATATTTATTTTATTCTCTTTTTAGTATTTGTTGTTATAGCGGCAACAGATAATACAATACATCATCTGCGAAAATTTCAGCTGCCTTGCTATCATGGTTCATGAGATACAGCTTGGTGACAGACGGACAGACAGACAGACGGACATCGAAGTCTTAGTAATAGGGTCCCGTTTTTCCCTTTGGGTACGGAACCCTAAAAACCAGCTGAAACTAAAAATAATTGAAGTACAATCCAGCCATGACACAACCATGATTTGAGCCCGGAAGTGCTGGTCACTTGACCACCTATAGGTACATATCGGTGATTTTGGCGTTGAAAAGGTTAGGAAAAATACGCACAGTAGAAGATGTCCTACTGCTACTGAATGTCGTCTATACTGTGTACGAACGAGCAGGATCTCCAGTGGGCGACATTACGTAAGCTTTTTTCGAGGATGGCTTATTGGTGCTAAACGGTTTACTGGCGCTGTGTAGTTGATCTGGGGCGGGGTCCTGGGAAACAGAGGAATATTTAGCTATAAAAATAATCACAAAATTAAATATACCTAGGTAAAAACTTCATAAAACATTATACCAAACTAATACACGCAATGTTAGCTGGGTACCATTGCTGCGTACTTTATTAGCGGCGGCCCCTTATGAATCTTATAATAACTGCGGGGCAATTCTGTCAACCGATCTCGTCACCGAAGTGATACGCTCCCGAACCCCTCTCACTTTTTTGACAGTTTTAATGGCTCAAAGCTGTCAAAAAAACGAGAGAAGTTCAAGAACGCGTCACCTCAGCAACGTAATCGGTTAACAGAATTGCCCCGCTGAACTAGAATACCTAAGTACGAAAAATATTAGTTTTCTCCATAAACCTTTAATAGAGCTTTAATCGGGCTACAAAATACATCTGCAACTGGGCGCTTTCGTAACTCTGATGGATTGCAAGATGCTATTTACAAAAGTACATTTTATGTTATATATTTGCGTTTCTGCCCGATGTTAAGCAGATATGCGGTCTAGGCGGTGTAGCACGCTTACCTAGAAGATACCTATTCACATGGACTTTAAACAGCCGAGAACCTCAAAGCATCAATAGATTATTAGCATTATACTATACATATTTTACTTATCTAATCTCTTTCGATAGAATTATTTCAGAAAGCATTTAGTCAAAATAAAGCAAATAGTTTGCATGTTTTGCACGTAAAAAATTCTGCTTTATAAATTCTAACATTGGTCTTTTCTTTACAGGTAACAGTCGAAGAAAAGCTGGTTTCCGCAACTCAGACAACTGCCGCGCGGCAGTAGGAGCAGTAACTGTGTCCCTGTTAGTAACACGCAGTTACTAATTGTCACTGCATAAAACTGACAATAGGTACATGGCACATGATAGAGGCAGTTGGAAGGAATAAATAAATAAATATTTGGGGACATCTTACACACGGCCTCTGACCCCAAACTAAGCAAAGCAATGAATGACAGACAACAATGTGGCAGCAGTGAGAACACATAATTGGCAGTAGGTATTCAGTGATTGTTACAGTCAGTGAGATACATGACATAGTTTCGGATACAAACGGTATTATTAACTTTCAGTAGGTACATAGTAATACAGTCACAGTATTCTTGTCAGTGGCATGGCAGCAACTTTTATTGATCTAAACTATCAATAGACTTTAGTAAAAGCAATGAAGTGATAACGGCAGTAAAAAGTTTCCTGACACAAAGTGTCGGTAACAATTAGTAAAGTGAAGTGTCCGTTGCAGCTGTAGTGTAGGTGTCAGTGGCAGTAACAGTGTCAGTAAAACACAATGCAGACCAACGTGCAAATCGACTCGAAGACGCTTCGACATTCGCCGGACCACGGGAAGGGGAAAGGCAATTTGCGACTTACTGCCGAGGTACGTAACCATTCATCTAAATGTAGTATCAGTAGCAGTAACAGTGACAGTAAAAGATAATGAAGACAAACGAGCAAATTGACTCTAAGACGTGGCCTATTATTTTTATTTATAATTTAAGAGGTTAGCTCTTGTCGGTGGAGCAAATTCCTCATCTGGCGGTCCTCGGCCAGTGTTTTCACCTGTACGACATGACATCTTCCTTTTCCTTTATTTGATCCACAAATGCTCTCCGTGGCCTTCCCGTTCCTCTCGTTTCTTTAACCTTTCCTTCTTATATGGCTTTCAAAAGATTGTTATGTCGTACGTGGTAGCCAAATATCTGCCCTCTCTTGTTTTCGGTTGTTGTTAGTTTTCTTTTCTTCCCACTTTTAGCACGTTTCCTTTTTTCCCATCCACTTCCAGCACGACATCTCGAAAGCTTCAAGCTTTTCCTTGTTATTCTGTGTTAGTGTCCACGTTTCACATGCATAAAGTGCAATGCTCCTGCCGACTGCCGAGATACGTCATCCGAAATATTAATTTTATTGTAGAGTTAGTAGCAGTATCAATGGCGGTAAAATAATTTATAATACAATGTAGACAAACGTCCAGATCCACTGAAAGTTGCTTCGGCATTCGACTTACCACGGGAAAAGAGAAGATAGATAGATAGATAGATAAACTCTTTATTGATTCACACACACATAAAACAGAAAAATAGAAAAAAATAGATGATACAATATGTGAAGCAACCGGCGGCCTTATCACTGAAAGTGATTTCTTCCAGGCAACCTTAGGATGGAGAGAGATGGTACAAAAGAAAAAACGACGGGGTGTGCTAATTTAGAGGACACTTTAAAAATAAAAAAGAATTATACAATATCCATCTATCTACATACAAATATTATAAATACTAATACATAAATAAATAATATAATAAAATAAACTAATAAATACTTTTAACTTCTAACATACACAAATAACCAATGTACTCGTATAAGTAAACAAATACAAATAAGCAAACTACAGGAATTAATAAAACACCCAAAAACTAAGAACTATTTGAAGATTGCGACAGATATAATTTTTTAACCTCCTCCTCCTCTGTCGAGGTTTGTAACCATTCCACTTATTGTAGTGTTACTGTTGGTGTCAGGAACAGTAACAGTAAAGGACAATGCAGATGACTGGAATACGTGTAACTTGCGGTTTACTACTCTGAGGAACGTTCGGACTATTAACCTATTGTAGAGGAGTAAATTACAATATGCAGACGATATTACAACGTGCAGACGGAAAAGCAGATTTTTTGTATTCGTCTCACTTCAATAATGTAATTTATTACGAGGTTATTAAAAAACATTCAAATTTCCAATACATAAACCTGAAATGAGTATTCAAATTGGTCCAATAGTAAAAGTTGTCTGTAATGATGATCTGAATCCTCCCTTTTTGGCGCTAAGCTATACCAGTAGATATTCCATGACTTAAAAAAATGTGAATTGAGTTTAAATGGATGATTTATTTATGTAAGTAATTGATTTCTTGTGAAGTCTTTACCATTTACCAATACAACAATGGATTTAGGGCATTGATGAGGCTGCCGCCGTACTGCAGCGCATCAGGTATGTTTGCGGACGCGCATATTGACAGTTTTGCAGCTATCATACGAAAACGAGCCGCGTCCCTGATGCGCCGTGTCCGCGGCGGCTCCAACAGTTACCTGCGATTGTTTGCCTGGAGGATGGATATCGATTCCCCCTTTATGAAACACTGGACTAAGGTGCACGTCGATCATTCAGGTGTCCAATCGCGGTATAGGCTACGGTAACTACCTAAACTATAATATTCGGATCTGCATTTTAAATTAGTTTCTTATTATTTTTTGTGACATTTGTATTTAATCTAATTTTGTATTATTGAATTGTAAATTTTATGGACTTGTTCTGAAATAAATATATTATTATTATTGTGTAGATTTTTATTGACTATTCAAAAGTGTGTCTTTGACATCCATTTGTCGAATAAATAAACCATGAACTATGACTGAGAAGAATAGGGCACTAACCTTTGTCTACACCATACAAACTATAGGTACTAAACATACTAAAACTTCCACATTGTTCTCAAGTTTAATACCAAACCCTCATTGATATTTGAGCGGCATCTTAACTATCCTCTTATTTACACAATAATAGCCCAAGTACCCATATTAGGGCGCAACTCAACCGTCTTATCTCTGTTTACACGGGATGAGGTGTAATATCTCTGAAACTCCCCTGGACCGGCACAAGTTTCAAACTTAAGTACCACCTTATCTATACTCTTGGTGAAATTGGAGAATTAAACATATTGGCATGACGATTATGTATTTTAACGAGAAATTGCGACAGTATCGCCATCATTTGGCGTAGAGATAGTGTTGGTTATATTATAACAGTTAAGTTATCGAAACTAATTTGGTTTTGCTACTGCCAGCTCAATTTAATTATTTTAAATATTAGTGTAAAATATGTGTACAATAAATTCGTTAAGGTAGAATATTTTAAACTTTTATTTACATCTGCTTTGTATTGCAATTATCGAAGCTTTAATTTTTCAATGCTTTAAAAAATGGGTTTTGGTGACATCTATCGACGGTTTTACGAACTTGCATGGTTTCGTAGTTTTGCTACTCGCCGCTGTGCCCAAGTAGCGCTAGTGAAATTTGCTGAATTTCAGCTTAAACAAGAACCAAAGTTCCTTCAAGGTTCTTGGGGTCACTATGTATTACTACATGAGTGTGTTGTTTTTGGGGTAGGTGGCGTTTTTCCGTAAATGGAAATTTATTTACAGGCTCTTATTTAAGTTTCACCAGTCCCATTGTCTGTCTGTCGGTCTGTAATCGAATCTTGCAAGTTAAATTTGAATCACTTCCCGGTTACCGATTGAGCTGAAACTTTGCATACATAAGTATGTACCTATATCTCGTGACAATGCAATATTATGATGACGTGGTGCTGATCTGATGATGGAGCTGGAAGGTGGCCAAAGGAACTTAGCAATGGAACGACACAACCTCATCGTGTTTGGGTTCATTTGAATGGTCTTTGCGAGTAGTTTGTCTTTCAATGGTAACCAGGGTCTGATAATGGAGCTGGAATATGATCATAGGAACTGTGTATATAATGAAACGATGCTATGGTTATATCGAGATTGGGCGCGTTTGATTCGTTTTGGCGAGTACTTACTTGTTCAGTAAAAGATAGTTAAAAAAAATGTTTTAAAAAAAAATGAATACTTTTGTTTTTAGGGTTCCGTACCCAAAGGGTAAAAACGGGACCATATTACTAAGACTACGTCTGTCCGTCTATCCGTCTGTCCGTCTGTATGTCTGTCTCCAAGCTGTATCTCATGAACCGTTGTTTAAATATTAAATAGCATAAATTTTACAAATTAGTCCGATTTTGATAATTCTTTTAAGGGTTCCGTACCCAAAGGGTAAAAACGGGACCCTATTACTAAGGCTCTGCTGTCCATCTGTCTGTCTGTTTGTCTGTCGCCAGGCCGTATCTCATGAACCGTTATAGCTAGAAAGCTGAAATTTTCACAGATGATGTATTTCAGTTGCCGCTATAACAACAAATACTAAAAACTGAATAAAATAAATATTTAAGGGGAGCTCCGATACAACAAACGTTATTTTTAGGAGGTTTTTGCTCGCTATCAATAATGTCAAGAGGAATTGGGCTAAGGGGGCTCCAACACGGTACGGACCCTTCGTGCGCGAGTCCGACTCACACTTGGCCGATTTTTTTTATAAGAAAGGATATGCTTTGCAATTGTTCCCATATAAATTTTATTGAAACTGGTTGGTTTGAAAATTGCTACACGGTTACAAGTAGACATGCAATTTTTCAATCATTATTATTTCTAATGTTCTGAAAGAATCGCATGCTATGCTCTCCCGTTCACACAAGCATCGATTTTCTATGTTTGCACCTGCTCTAACTCGGTCACGTGACGACTTACGCATACGTTTTTATGAATTAATGATTCAGTTATAGAGACCCAGTAGTAATTTTCGTACAACTTCTAAAATAATATACCTTCACCCAGTTGTAAAAGCGCTCGGAACAGTTTCGTAATTTTTAAATGAATTAGTCCATTTAGTTAACTTTGGCCGCGGCGCGCGGAAAGTTTGTCCGTGTCATGGATGTAAGAAAGAAAACGGATCAGGAGTAAGGTCATCATCATCTTTTACAGTAAGTAAGTTCGTATAGGCCGGGTGACTAGCCCTGGTGTCACACTTTTTCTTTAAGCTGCCTGAAGGCCTCTGACATGGCTAAGTGGTAAATAAAACCAGGGCGAACAATTCAACGTGTCATCCGAGCCATGATAGCGCTCAGTTGTAAATACCATAAGCGGTCACACATCCGAAGACTGATCGTACTGGACGCTGCTTAGCTTTGGTGATCACTGACAGACACCGTCAAACTATGCTTTAAGCGCCTCTGCTGAACATATACCTATATAGCCTCCCTTATGAATTTCTAATAAGACCAGTCAGAAGGCGCTGGCATCCAGTGTGTTCCTACGGTCTTGATGTTGTCGGTGGATGTCCTCTGCTATGCTTGCTGGTACTTGGTCTCCATTTGGTAACCATTTGGTCCCATTGCTACTTCGTAAGATAATTTCCAAAAATATTTCATGTCGATTGTTACTTGGTAAACTTTATCTAGAAAATGTCTGCTATTTTGAGAAAAGACTTTGCATCATTTAAAGTAAAGTTCAAATAGCACAATAGAGATAATTCAATACGATTTTAACAAATATTTTGGCTTCTTCTTCTTTTCGAGTCAGCGATTCGATCATAAAATATATTTTGGCTATATGCTGTTCGACCAGTAGGAGGCCACGGAGACTGCGGCGGATCTTCTTGTGTGCAGGTGTTAGGGCACAGTGGGCATTGTAGTAGATGCTCCACGGTCTGCTGAGTGGCGCCACCGTCGCATTCTTCCCTTGGTGGTTCGGCTAAGCTCCATTTGCACATGTTGTATCTACAACTCCCCACTTGTGCTCGGAGTCTGTTAATGGACTTCCAAATGGGCCATTGCAGGTCGTGGCCCATCTGGAAGTTTTTCTGTTGGGGGAGGATAGATCGACGGGACGGTATGTTTTTTTTATTTATAATTTTTTGGCTTTAAGTCATGGACCGTATGCCCAATCCCCTCCCTTTTATTATATCCATGGTCTGGCTGCGGTGGAACTCTGACTACAGCTGTGCACTCACATGTCCCTTCTGATGCTCTATTTGCATGTTAAAATATTAATTTCTTAAGTAGCGCTCATAGCGTAGTTTGGCTAGGTGTTTGGCAGTGACCGAAGTTAAGCCAAGTTCGGCACAGGCAGACTTCGGATGGGTGACCGCGGGTGGCATTTCCAACAGAGCGGTACTGTGGCTTGGATGAATCGTTAAATTGTAGGTCCCGGTCAGTGTTATTATTGATAACTTCAATTTGAGTCTGGTTCTGGAAAATACGGTGAAAGCCTCGGTGGCTCAGTGGTTTGTGATCCTGACTTCTGGATCAAGGAGTTCTGGGTTCGATTTCCACAAAGGGCAAGCATTTATGTGAAGAACATAGGTGTTTGGTCCGTGTCGTCTGGAAGTTATTTAGGTACTATCTATACAGGCTCATAGGTATTAAACTCAACACCTATTAAGGGCTAGTATTGTATATCTAGACAAACAACTTTTGTACTACGACTTTTGAAAATTCTGTATGTAGTGGCTAGCCCTGGTGTCAAAGTTTTTAAGCCGCCTGAAGGCCTCTGACATGACTAAACGGTTTAAACAACCGGGGCCTACAATTTAACGTGTCATTCGAGCCACGGTAGCGCTCAGTTGTAAATGACCGTGCTGAACGTGGCCTTCGATAATTGCTAATGAACACATACTCGTAGTCAAGCCCACACGCTATAAGCGCTACATAAGAAACATTATACTGTACTGTAGTAGCCTTGTCGTTAAATACTCCACTGCAGGACGTAGGCCTACTCATGAAGAGTAATTGGGCCAAATCCACCACGCTGGCCCAGTGCGGGTTGGTGGATTCAAATACGCCATTAGGGATGAGTGATACAAATCGTATATAGATACAGAAACTATATATCAGGTTCGTATCGGATATCCGATATTGACCCGCGACGAAACTATATATTTTTCTAAAACACGATATTGCTGATATCGCTGATTTGATTCGTAACGTTATACGTCATAATGGTCTATCGAACGAGATATCGCGATATTGAATCGATTAACTAGATATATCAGTGTTGTATGTTCAATATCGAGCCATACGATTTTCGCTCCATATCCTTCAAGTAAAAGAGTAGAAAGCGGAAGCACATTTTGAACCTTATGGTAATAGAAATAAATACAAGAATAGATTTCTTACTACTGATCTGGGTGTAGGCTGAATCAAACTTGATGGCGTTTGTGAACACGAAACGAGTCGATGCGCAGTAACAATTTCATACGTCAGCGACGATGAGGAGTGGGGATTTTCACAGTTTTTCGCTAACTTCACAGTTATTAGATCGGATATTTTTGCGCGATTTCGTAGTTGTTTCGGCTTAAGTTTTGATTCGTACCGGTGACTTTCGTTATTGTTTTGATTTTTAACTGGCAATATACGTTATTAAAAACGATCTTCACAAAGGTTTGAACTCTGAAAACGAATAGTTTTCGAGAAATTAATCTTTTAGGTTAGAATTTTGTTTACACGGCGTATTTTCGACGGTTTTTATCATAATCCGGAATGAAATTAGTCATAAATCCGAATCGGGGCACACGAACTCCATGTAGTCTTGTGGCATTTTGTGTATCCGGATTATTGTGACACGCTACATTTGGTAAATTGATGAAATTTTAGATCAAATTTCCAAAAGAGTGGGAGATTTTCTACATTCCTTTCCCCCTCTTTTGAAGGTACAATGTTTTTCTTATCTTCAACAGAAGTTTTTGCCATAAATAATAATTTAAAAAAATCATATCTTCGAAAGCGGAACGTTCCGAATCTCCCCCTTTTCCAGGAGGGGGGTGTACCCTCCCCTTCCTCACTCATCCCCCCAATCCCCATTTTGGCGCCGGTACGAATCAAAAGTAACTGCATCAAAGAAAATATTTACTCCTGGAACTGCATATTACATTATAATATGTATTAATGCAGCCAGTCTTAAGCCTGGTTAAGTAAGAAGGAAAATTTATCACAATAATATTTTAAAATACCTAATCTTTATCCCAAAATGAACCAGATATTAAACCTGATATTTTATATTGCGGTAGCCGATGCACGCTTAAATCGAATCGATCATTCAATCGAAATCTGAATTCGGTTGACATAATATATGGTTTCTAGCAATATATAGTTTCAAAATCCGATATCAAATATCGATATATGGTTTCGATACGATATCGTGACAAAGGCGATATTACCCACTCCTATACGCCATCGAATTTCTTCTACGGACGTATGCAGGTTGCCTCACGATGTTTTCCTGCACCGAAAAGCCAGTGGTGTGAAATTCCGTACATAAATTCCAAAGAACTCATTGGTATAAGATTGGGATTTGAAGGCGGGTGTTACTATCTCTAGGCCACCATGCGGCCATGGCATTAAACATAAGATATTATTTAACCCTAATAATCGGCCCAGTACGAGTTCGACTCGCGCAAGGAGGGTTCCGTACTTAGGAACCCCCCTTAAATATTTATTTTATTATTTTTTATTAAAGTGATTTATACAACTAAATATTCTGTGAATATTTTAAGCATCTACCTGTTACCATTATGAAAATAGAGCGAAAATCGGCCAAAAAAATCAGGTTTCTTGTATGAGAGACCCCATAATTATTAATTGTATTTTGTTTTTAGTATTTGTTATTATAGCAGCAACAGAAATACATCATCTGTGAAAATTTCAGCTTTCTAGCTATAATGGTTCATGAGATACAGCCTGGGGACGGACAGACAGACAGACGGACAGACGGACAGCGGAGTCTTAGTAATAGGGTTTTTACCCTTTGGGTACGGAACCCTAAAAACTAACCTATCATCAATTATCTCTGTGTAGTCAGGTAGTTTATCGTGTAGATAATAATTTTACGACTTCGTATAACTTTAATATTGCTGGGCTGTAACCTTCGAGCAAATATCTATAGAGAAATCGTGGAAAAAAAAGTCCGAGCCAAAATCCTGTCCAAGCTACGAGGCTTTTTAAATAGCTGTAAGGCGATTGCAAGCCGACTACAACGCCGCGCGATGCCAAAGTGCTCGGTTAAAGGCACTAATTAGGTGACATAACGTCGAGATTCGAGAAAACGGGTCATTGTGAATTATTTAATGTAAATATCTAAGTCGGTATGTAGGACGGCGCTCGGACATTTTTTTCCTACTTTCGCTTAGCGACTGTGGCTCTGTAGATATTTGCTCGAAGGATGTAACCGTAAAGGTAGCTAGGTCAACTTTGTCTTTTTTACTCCTTTCCTCATTCATCATTATTAAAATAATCGTGTACACCAAACTTTAGTGCACTCATTGCTATCATTACTAATGTTATATGTAGGTTTATGCAAAAGTGTGTTTTTTTTTGGTATAATTTTTATTACCGACTTCCAAAAAGTAGGAGGTACTATGTTCGTCTGTATTTTTTAGTGTACCTATGGTCATCGATATTTTCGCCAATTGTGACCCGATTTAATATTTTTTTTTAATTTGAAAGGTTATATACTCCTTAGGTTTAGGCCTTTAAAATTTATCGAAATTGGCTGAGCCGTTTTTGATAACTCAAAACTTGGATGTCACATCGATCCGTGCGAACTATTCGAATTCTGTATACCTGCGGTGGACGGTGTCGTTTTTGGCACAAAGAGTTATTTTTTCGAAAAATAATTATTTTTCCGCTACCACACGGCAAGGGATCAACTTGATTTGTCTAAAAGTCAGAGTGTGTAATAAACTTTTTATTCCTTTCTGTCTGTATTGTAAAAAACTGTAAAGTAAATACAATGAAAATACTTTATTTATTAAGTAACAAAGTACACAATAAGTAAGAAAAATTGAAAACTACCTCTCGAGATAACTTCTTTCTCCTTGAGCCGACTTCGCGAGTAATAAAGTATTATTAAAATATAACTTTTAAAAATACAAGCTTTCGAGATCCTGGATATCATGACGTAGTAGCAGAGTGGTAGCCAAGACAAGACAAGAAAACAAGACAAGTAAAACGAGCCCAAACACGACGGGTCTATCTTGATTTGTACAGGAGTTCCTGTTGTCACCTTCCCACTCCATTATCAGATCAGCTCCATGGTACCATATTATCACGCGATATATGTGTACATATTAGTGCAAAATTTTTGTTCAATTGGGAACCGGGATGTTAATCAAATTTAACTTGCAAGATTCCACCCGAACTCATACATACTCGTACTTAGATAGGTACATCCATAAAAGCTTGTAAAATTGAATTAATTTCTTATAATTATAAGGTCATCCTCATTCGGCATGTTTTCGAATCGTCAACAAAACAGTGAAAAAATGATATTTGTTTGTCGAAATTGTGTATCATTGTGTAATAATGTTTTAGCTCTTGTAGTATTCTAATAGCTCTAATTTTACATACTTCAGAAATGCGCGCCGCGCTACTTCGCGCCGCATCTAGGTTAAATTTGACCTACGAATATAAGCCGAATCTAAAACAATTAAGATCGCCCACTGCGTACTTAATATAGCTTCATCGCCAGACTACGATATACCTACGTTATCATCAAAAATTATCTACAAGAACGTCACGACCGCGCTTTGAGTAGGGTGAACGCTCTTTTCAAAACCCAATTCAGTCTAGTATTCCAGCTAAGCATTGAGCTCTAGGCTGTTAGACTAACCAATTCTTAATAGACATTGCATCTCACTTGTTCTTTTGTGTAATTTTTGTAATGAGACAAAAAAGGAGGGATGAAATCTCGACGGTCCAGGAGTCTGGAGACCTCAGTACCGCCCCCGCCGCGCCGCGGGTCGCACGCTTGCTCGCCGCTCGCCGCTGCACCCGCGTCAAAGTTTTCGAAAATATTTTTTATAGGAACTTTCGTTTTGTAGCCCGTTTTACAACCCCTAGGATAGTGAACGTATGTACTGTGCTTTCTTTTGTAAGTACACTTGTGTTAGTATGAGTATGGTCTGTTTATTTTGAAAGGCTTTTAAGGCGACAGCCTTTTTTGTGAACGAGTTAGGTTCGATTCAATGGTGAATAGATGTTTACAAATAGAGAAGATTGAAAAAAACTTTGATTTGTTCTATTGGGTCTGTAGTTGAAAAAAAAATAATACGGCTCTTTTATTTATGTAGAGTTTTCTGCCCCAATGTTGGTGGGAACATGGATCTGTTTTGACAGCGCAATTAAATTATTAAGCTTTGTTTATGAAATGTTTGAAACTAAAGTTTTGTTCAAATACCTAAATTAATTATATATAAAAACTACGTTACCTAGATGTACGAATATAAGAAATATTTGGAAAAAACTTAAAATAAAAAAGCTATAGAGACACAGGTCTGCCCAAGGAGAGCAATTGGAAAATACCTCCGAGCGGGTTGGAGGATAAAATTTATAGATGTTTGTTCGTGTTCGACTCATTTGACTTCTATAAAAGTGGATTTCCTCAATAGGTTCTAAACTTTATATCTTCTGATAGTAGAAAGTACCTACTGGTTTACAAAATACTGTAGGTACTGTAGATAATGTTTTTAGTCACTTTGTTTCCAGTGTTTTCACTTCTAACCAGTCTTATTGAAGATCTACAGGGCAGGCCTATGTTCTGAAATAATCTTAAGGCAGTAATATTGGTAGTGATGATGCATCAATCATAATTATATATCATTTCAATATTAATTAATTAGTTAATAATTAATTTAGATTTGGCCAGGCGTTTGGTAGAGGTGACACGTGGCCAGAGTGCTGGCATCTATTTCGCTCAAAAGCTGAGTATTGCTATTCAGCGAGGCAATGCTGCCAGCATTCTGGCCACGTTACCCTCTGCCGAGGGGCTTTTAGACTAGGTTTTATTTTAAGTTTTAGTATTAGTTTAGTTATAGCGGAAATTGTTATTTAAGATCTTTTTTGTTTTTCTTAGTATCGCATTATAAATAGTGTTACTTAGTTTATTTAGTTTTTTACTAAGCAAATATAAATAGCAATAAAAAGTTAGTCTGCTACCCCAAACGATGCAACTCGGTCGAAATGTCGTGCTAGTAAGTTATTTTTAACCGACTCCCAAAAAGGAGAAGGTTCAATATTCGTCGGCTGAGCCGTTTTTGAAAAATCAACTAAATGTAAACAGTTTGAGCGATGTATTCGAATTTTGTACACGATGGAAGGCGGTTTTGCATTTTTTTTACGAAAATTAATTATAGTTAGTATTTTCAGTGCGTGATTAGTCCCATAGTATGAGAATAAAATTGGGAATCTTTCTTATTATCAAATAATATATTCGTCGAATATTAATCTCTGGCTAATCTTTATCTGCCGAAGCCTGCACCGTAGCCATAAAAAATGTTTCCCGTTACTTCCGAAGCGATATTAAATACGTAAAACGGAGCCATAATTAGCTTTTTATCCTCAGAAAGCAAAGTAAATATCTTTAATTTATAGCTTGAAATATTGCAATATTTGCTAATGAAAGAAGATATTCCATCCATCTATCTATCAGCAGTAAGATGTCAACTGCTGGACATAGGCCTCCCCTACGAATTCCCAATAAGGCCGGTTGGAATCGGCCTGCATTCAGAGCGTTCCTGCCATATTTATTATATCATCAGTCCACCTATTCTGTAGACGTCTACGCTGCGCTTGCAGGTCCGTGGTCTCCAGTAGAAAACTTTATGGCCTCATCCACCATACGTTCTTCAATCTATGTCCACTGCTACTTTAATTTGCTAATTAGGTGGGCTATGTCGGTATCTTTCGTTCGTCGTAAGAAGATATTATTCAATCGAAAGCCCAGACTATTTACCATGCTTCAAAATTTTATGCAAAAATGTAACAAACAGATGATATGCAAAAAATGCCATTCTATGCTTATTTAGTTAGTTAAAAAAATGTTTTCTAAATTGGCTTTCGTTTATGGTACTTTGTGTGGCAAAAGTGCCTTTATTAACTACAACAAAACTACACTACAACTAGAAAAGCATTGGATCATCCACAGAACTTTGAAGGTCTAAAGATAATCCAAATGCTCAAGCCCACTGCCAGTTGGCAGCGTGCCCAGCATGCTGGCTGTGCCACGCTGAATGGCAATGCTTATGCGTTGTTGAGTTGCTTAATGTTTATGATTGCTATATTTTTCAAGCAATGTCATTTGCGATCGGGAAATATTTCCCCAACTAAAGTGTAGACCGTTTTTAAATAAAATGACAGAAAAATAATATTACAAAATATAGCTTATGTTCAGGTACGTTACAAAATCATGACCCAAGCTCCATACATTTTTTGTAATGTCTCTTTTAGAGAAAAATCTAGTATCTACACTACGAGTGGAAGTGCGAGTCGGACTAGCGCATGAAAACCCGTGCTATTATCCATACATTGTAAGGGAGCCCCTTTGAATTTAGTTTATTTTAATTTCATTGTTTATTTTTGAAGCGAGTATACAACCAAATATTCATATTTCAAGTGTCTACCTGCAACCATGTAGCCTAATATCGAGCAAAAAACGGCATAAAAACCTGATATTTGATGTATGTATGGGAACTCCCTTTAATTATATTAGATATATAGTTTTTTTTTTGTTTTTAGTATTTGTAGTTGTAGTGGAAATACATCATTAACATTTCAACTGTCTAGCTATCACGGTTCATGAGATACAGCCTGGTGACAGACAAACGGACGGACGGAGTGTTAATAATATGGCCCCGTTTTTACCCTTTGGGTACGGAACCCTAAAAACAAACTGCTTGTAGATTATATCTTTTATAATGAAGCTACTAAATAATTTTCTCTCCGGGAATATTATTGTATTTCTCTAACATAAATAGCTAAAGATAAAACAAGCTGTTCTATTCTCGCGTGTTCGACATTATCTCTATTTCATACTTACTAAAAAAGAAAAAAGTTACGCAACTTTTTTTGGATAAAGTATTCTCGTTTATTAGATAATTAGGCTCGTGTCCGGGTTTCCTGGGAAACTGAAAAATAAAGCCGTACTAACACGAATTAAAGCAGAAATATGTGGAGATAGTTAAATGATTGTAGTCCATGAATTCTCTGCCTTAATATCTAAGTCGCAGCTGCAAAGTCTTGAGCATCGACGTAAGGTAGCGTGTTTATCAGCCTTTTACCGGATTCATTTCGGAGAGTGCGCCCAGGAGTTGCACAATCTGGTCCCACCTGCCTCTTTCTTCTATCGTACGGCTAGACAGACGCGACAAAAGCGCCATTCCTTTATGGTGGACATTCCGCGCGTTAAAACCAAGCGTTTCGAATCCTCATTCCTCATGCGAACAGCCAGAATGTGGAACGCTTTGCCTGGGTCTGTCTTCCCGCTAAAGTACAATGTAGGTGTCTTCAAATCGCGAGTAAAAAGGTATCTTCTAGGTTAGCGTGCTATACCGTAGACCGCACATCTGCTCATTGTCAGACAGTATGTAGTCAAACGCAAATCTATAAGAAACAAAAAAACCGTGTTAGCAAAGGTGAAATATGTTAGAGCTCATAGCGTAGTTTGACTAGGTGTTTGTTAACGATCATCGAAGTTATGCAACGTTCAGCACGGTCAGTCTTCGGATGGGTGACCGCGGGTGACACTTACAACCGAGCGCTACCGTGGCTTGGATGACACGTTAAATCGTAAGCACCGGTTGTGTTAACCGTTTAGCCATGTCTGAGGCCTTCAGCGGCTTAAAAACTCTGACACCAGGGCTAGCCACACGACCTATACAAACTTGTTATATACTAGACTGCCTTAGTGGCCTATTGGTCAGTGATCATGACTCCTGGGCTAAAGAGACGTCTCTTTGGCTCAGGTTCAGTGTCACTAACCAATTCCCACCTAGGGTAAGATTTTTTGTGATGAACATAGGTCTTTAATTGCTCTTTGCCTGAATGTTCTGGGTACTGTACTGTACCAGCCTTTTTAATAGTCCGCTGCAGGACGTAGGCCTACCCACGAAAGGTGATTGGGCCATATCCACCACGCTGGCCCAGTGCGGCTTACATACGCCATCGAATTTCTTTTACGGACGTACGCAGGTTGCCTCACTATGTTTTCCTTCACCAAAAAGCTAGTGGTGTGAAATTACGTACATCAATTCCAAATAACTTATTGATACGAAACCGGTGTTTGAACCCACGACATCACAACTATAAAGCAGGTGACCTCTAGACCACCACGGCTTCTCTCGTTTCGTTCTGGGTCTATGTTAGTATGTATTTAAAAATATATTATAAAATGCAGTTTAGAGGAGTCTGCGGCAGCCATATATCAATACGTAGTATAAAATAAAGTCGCTTTCCGATGTCTCTCCCCATGTATGCTTAAATCTTTAAAAATACGCAACGGATTATGAAGCGGTTTTTTTAGAATGATTCAAGAGGAAAGTTAAATGTATAATACACCTGTGCGAAGCCGAGGCGGGTCGCTAGTATTTTATACAATTCTGCGAAATTTCGCACATCTTCGCTTCGCTCTACTGGTAGAGTGAAGGCCTTGGGGCCGTTTTACACTGAAATGTACTTGAAAGATCCTTGAAATGGAAAAATAATTTTGTATAAGTGCCTTTAATAACTTAATATTTTTCTGGCTTAAGGCCCTCGAAATATATTTTGTAAAAAATAAAAATAAGAATTTCTAAGGCCCAAGGAAAATAAATTTGAAGCTTTGCGCCAAGTACACAATAAGCCCGATTACAGAGGTGCCATCGTAATTATATGCCATTGTGCAATTATTTGTAGTTAAACAAGTATTTGTAGTTGTAGTGGAAATACATCATTAACATTTCAACTGTCTAGCTATCACGGTTCATGAGATACAGCCTGGTGACAGACAAACGGACGGACGGAGTGTTAATAATATGGCCCCGTTTTTACCCTTTGGGTACGGAACCCTAAAAACAAACTGCTTGTAGATTATATCTTTTATAATGAAGCTACTAAATAATTTTCTCTCCGGGAATATTATTGTATTTCTCTAACATAAATAGCTAAAGATAAAACAAGCTGTTCTATTCTCGCGTGTTCGACATTATCTCTATTTCATACTTACTAAAAAAGAAAAAAGTTACGCAACTTTTTTTGGATAAAGTATTCTCGTTTATTAGATAATTAGGCTCGTGTCCGGGTTTCCTGGGAAACTGAAAAATAAAGCCGTACTAACACGAATTAAAGCAGAAATATGTGGAACATACTAAATAAAAACTAAATAGCATAGTTCTGTTTCTTTTTTACTTTAGGCATTCGATAGAGAGAACACTTTTTACGTTGCTATTAAATTTACGCTGGCGCCTCTGTAATAGGGCTTAATATTTGGTTAAAAAAATTAGCCTTTACATTTATAATGTGGCATTTCATTATTTCCTATTGTTTACAGTTAGTTTATATGACAAACCACTATACTATGGGAATAACCCTGTAATCAGAAGAAATATAAACCAAGTGAACCAATTCGTGAAAACGTACGAGTAGGAAATTGTAAACATCCTGTGAGACCCACAGACCCTGATATTAGAAAACATCTTTGTAAGGAATGATTACAAAATAACGCTCTGTGTGCATCTTATGAATTAGATAACTTTAGTATTTGGTCCATAACCTATTAAAAGTTTTTATAATGATGTAATAAGTATGAATTTACCCTTTTGGCTTATAACCTTGTATAAGTAACGTTTTGGTATTTACTGTAAAGTTACTTATTAAGAAAATAAAGAATTTGAATTTGAATAAAACAAAATCTTCACTGAGAATGTAGAAATTTGTAATTTATCGTGCGTTCCGAGCCTTCGAGCAAATATCTATAGAGTCACAATCGTGCAAAAAAAGTGTCCGAACCAAAACTCTGTGCAAGCTACCTAGTGGCCAGGCTTTTTAATTGGTCGTAAGGCGATTGCAAGCCGACTACAACGCCGCGCGATGCCAAAGTGCTAGGGTAACAAGCACTAATTAGGTGACATAACGTCGAGATTCGAGAAAACGAGTCATTGTGAATTATTTAATGTTAATATCTAAGTCGGTATGTACGACGGTGCTCGGTCGTTTTTTTATTACTTTCACTTAACGACTGTGGCTCGAAGATGAGATGTTTGCTCGAAGTTTCGAGCCCACAAATATTCCAAATCCGAGTTACGAATTCAAACAACCTTTGGCAACTCGCGCTCGAACAATTAACTCGAGTTCTGTGAAGTCGACTTGATAAAGAAACCTAAAAGGACAACTAGAGTGAGTCGGGAGGAAATTGGTTTATGACACAAATTGGAGGCATTGTTTGAAAGAAATCCTTTTTTAAAAAAAATTGCGAACTTCTGACAGTCTAGAAATGTTTTTTAGATGTTTATGTTGCTTTATTAAAAATGTTGACAAGATTTTATTGTTTTTTCTGTCTTTGAATTTTGACTGTTACTTTTCAGTGCTATTTATTTTTTAACCCCCGACGCAAAAGAGGGGTGTTATAAGTTTGACGTGTCTGTTTGTGTGTCTGTCTGTCTGTCTGTCTGTCTGTAGCATCATAGCGCCCGAACCACTGAACCGATTTCAGTTTAGTTCTTTTTTGATGAAAGGAGACTTAATCGAGATCTTTCTTAGCTATTTTTTATAAAAATCGATTGAGCCGTTTAAGAGTTATGGTGGGTTAAAGTGGGGATGGAAGAACCAATTTCGTACTTTTTTTAGGTAGGTTTTTGTGTCGGGGGTTTTTTAAATTTTTAATTTAAGTTTTCTTGTTTAATAATATTTTGCTCTACTTTAATAATTTAATGCTTGTTGTTTTCATTCATAATTAATGTGACATTTAGTTCTTATTATTTAATGTTTAATCTTTTAGCAATGTATGAATATCTATAAATATTTTCAGTAGAACTTTTCTTTACGGTAAAGAAAATACTACGGTAAGTAGATATCATTACTGTGGCTTATGGTACCTATACCTTGCTATAGCAAAACTGAAATTTAAATTTACAATATTATTGTTAAAATAATACCAAATGTAATAGACGTACAATATTTTGACGTGTATCTTATAAAATTGAAATTGATATCAATAATATGAATAATGAGCTCACCTGTATATCTTATGGGTAGGTCCGTCATTGCGCTTGCTGATACGTGGTTTCCACTCTAAAACTTTTCGACCCCATTAGTCAGTTAAACACCATCTTGAAAACCATATCCGAGGATCTTGATGCTCCCATGCTGCGGCATTTTTTGCGGATTATGACGGTCGAGCCGACGTCCTTAATCCGTCCCGCACTATATTGGCAGCGATAAATATAAACTTAAAATTATTTTGTGCAAACTATTTTAAAATTAGTACTCGTACTATTATAGAGTTGCAAGTTAATAATTTGTTTACTTACCATGGATCTTGTGCTACATCGGTAACTTAACAAACTCCTTACTGCCATCTATACCTATCCATCAGTCGTAGGACATCCACTGCTAGGTCTTGGCCTCCCTGGTAAAACGACACGTACGACAATGGTCCTACATGTCCTTTGGCTGAGATAAAAGCAAGTGAGTTTGTATAGCGAGGCGAACTGACGACAGGTGGAGTAAGGCTTTCATAGAAGGCAAGATAAGCGGGGTGTTGGTCGTCCGGCTGCAAGATGGCGAGACGATATGGTCGAAATCGCGGGTCGAACCTGCTAGTCCAGCATGCGACCACGAAAAGCCATCAAAAGAACTCTTTTCGGCGTGTGAAAAAGTGACAGATATATACGTTGCCATAACGTTGTCTCGTTCTTAGACGTCGAAAGAAATATAGCGTGGTGCGCATTTTAGCCCAGCAGGACACGATTGGCACAGGACCAAGGAATATGGCACAGTAGGAGAGAGAGGCCTATACCCAGCAGTGGAATAAAGAAGGCTGTGGATGATGATGATAAAGTTTTTATTGGTCGGGCGGCTAGCCCTGGTGTCAGAATTCTTAAACCGCCTGTAGACCTCTAACATGGCTAAACGGTGAGATGAAAATCACTACATAGTATAAAACAAAGTTCGCTCCATGTCCCCATGTATGCTTATATCTTTAAAACCACGAAACGGATTTTGATGCGGTTTTTTAACTATATAGAGTGATTCAAGATGAAAGTTTATAATATAATAAACAAAGCCGGAGCGGGTCTCTAGTAATTTTTTAGGCTCTTTCTTATTTTTATATAGAAGTCGTGAATTTGAACAAACTGCCAACTCGTGCTAAAACAATTAACGGGAGCTCTGTGAAGTCGACTGAACAAAGTCTAAAAGAATAAGAAAAGTGGCTACTATTCATTTGGCTCGCACATGTGCTTTGGTCAGCAAAGTCACTATTTGGTAAGCTGAATTTGTATCCTCAAAAGCTCTATTGATATTTTTATATATGTTTAAAGATAGTTGCTCACACAAATCAAAATGTATTTAATACTAGCCTATGCCCGCGGCTTCACCCGCGCTTACTTTAGCCTATGACACTCACAGATAATGTGGCTTTCTATTGGTAAAAGAATTATCGAAATCGGTTGAGTAGATCCAGAGATTACTCCCTACAACCTCACAAACTCACAAACTTTACTTCTTTATTACATTAGTATAGATTTTAATTAATCAAATACTAGGTCCAATTTTAGAGGCACCATCGTAAATTTACTAGCAACGTTAAATAGTGTTCTCTCTATCAAATGCATATTGTGAAAAATAAATAGGGCTAATCTTAATTGCTATTATAATTACGACGGCGCCTCTAAAACTGGGCCTACTGTTTTAATAATTTTGTAATAAATCAGTATTTTCGGCAACAATTCGTTAAACTTATTTGAAATTGAATATTAAGCCACAGCTAGCCAATTTTTTATTTTAAAAAATTAAATTGACGTAGTTAATCATCTGCCATTCTTTTTAGGGTTCCATACCCAAAGGGTAAAAACAGGACCCTAGTACTAAGACTCCGCTGTCCGTCTGTCTGTCTGTCTGTCCGTCTCCAGGCAGTATCTCATCAACCGTTATAGCTAGAAAGCTGAAATTTTCACAGAAGATGTATTTCTGTTGCCGGTATAACAACGACTACTAAAAACAGAATAAAATTAATAATTAAGGGGCTCCCATGCAACAAACCTGATTTGTAGTCGTTTTTCGCTCTATATCAATAATGGTTACAGGTCGATGCTTGAAATTTTCACAGAATATTTAGTTTTATATTCACTTCAATAGTAAAATTAAAATAAAATAAATATTTAAGAGGGGCTCCCATACAGTACGGAACCCTCCGTGCGTGAGTCCGACTCCTACTTGGCCGATTATTTTATTTATGTTGATCACACGTGGGGTAAATTGGACAAAAAATATATTAACTGCGGAACATTTCAACCATAACCATAAAGTAGTAAAAGAACAAATAGCGCGTTTGCCCGCGGCGCTCGGAAAATTGGTTTATCATTCAAATTAAAGACATTGTCTTATCGGGATTTATTGTAAAATGTTGCTCAAGTCTGCTAGCTATGAAGGTCTCTTTTGAACCGACTTCCAAAAAGGAGGAGGTTCTATGGTCGTCTGTCTGTATCTTTTTTTTTGTGTATGTACATCGATAATTTAGCCAATTGTGAACCGAATCGAAAAATTATTTTTTGGTATTTTAGGGTATACTCCCGAAGTGGTCCCATTAAAATTTTACCGAAATCGGCTGAGTCGTTTTTGAAAAAATTAACAAAAAAGTAAGCAGTTCAAGCGAAATATCCGAATTTTGTACACGATTAACATCGATAATTTCGCCAATTGTAAACCGAATCAAAAAAATCTATTTTAGTTAGATAGGGTATACTTTCGAGATGGTTCCGTTTAAATTTTATTGATATCGGCTAAGCCGTTTTTGATAAATCAACAATAATGTAAACAATTCTAGGGAAAAATTTTGTAGACGAATTTTGTAAACGATAAAAAACGGTTTTGCCATTTTTTTGCGAAAAATAATTATTACAAGCTTTTATTTAGTTTTACCTGTCCCGTTGGCAGTCTGTCGGTCTGTAATCAAATCTTACAAGTTAAATTTGAACCACTTCCCGGTTACCGATTGAGCTGAAATTTTGCCTACGTGTGTAAATCGCGTGAAAATGCGATATTATGATGACATGGTGCTGATCTGATGATGGAGATGGAAGGTGGCCAAAGGAACTTAACAACGAAACGACACAACCTCATGAGTTAATTTGAATTGTCTTGGCAAGTAGTTTGTCTTTCAATGGTAACCAGGGATGGTAATGGTAACCTGATGATGGAGCTGGAAGGTGGTCATAGGAACTCTGTAATGAAACGCCACCCTATAGAGTTTCGGCACGTTTGATTCGTCTTGGCGAGTACTTGTTCAGTAAAAGCTTGTTTTTTTTAAAACAGTTTTTTTTTTTAATATTATACCTACCTGTTTCATGGTAGTTCTATCGATGTCGCATTTTTTCGTTCGATACTGGCTTAGTGCATTGCGAGACGGCTCCGCGTGCTAGCACTCGCCAACTTGAGAAAGGTGAACAACCAACAACAACGCGACCGAAACTTTAGTTGTGATTATGACTATCCGTACACGTGAGTGAGTCCCGTTGTATATATGTGAAAACCACGTTAATTTCCATAGTAAAAATAAAACGATACTGGTTTAGTACCAGGGTAAGCAGATAACCCTGTATACCTCTCCGACTTTGCATCTTTGCATCTTACGCGATCTTTTGATTCTTATTATATCCTTAAAATCGTCCGCTTTGAGGATGGACGTCCTTCAATGCGCTTACCAGTACGTGGTCTTCATTTCAGAATGTTTAACCGACTTCCAAAAAGGAGGAGGTTTTATGTTCTCCGGTATGTATCTTTTTTTTTGTGTATGTTCATCGATAATTTCGCCAATTGTGAATCGAATAATTCCGAAAAAAGAATTCCGAAATGATTTTATTTAAATTTGACAGAAATATGATTAGCCGTTTTTGAAAAAATCAACAATAATGTAAGCATTTCGAGCGAAATATCTGAATTTTGTACACGATGAAAGGCGGCTTTGCCATTTTTTGCGAAAAATTAATTATGTTTTAATAAATCTCAGGTTTTCAAAGCAACTAAGTGATTAGCTACCACATACTATCTGATGCGGTCTACAGTCCAGTAGAATGCAGACTGTTTTCATTAGCTGAATTGCCTGCTTACGTAGTTTCGTATTCTCTTTGGCCTGCAGTTTCTATATAAAAATGTATTGCGGATACAGAACTGAAAAGATTTTTTTATGAAAAATCGATTCTTTTATTTTAATTTGATGTCAGAGAGGAAACAGAACTATATGGAGTAATACCAAGTGTATTATATTTGACCTATGCTACATCTGTAACTAAGACATCTTACACACGGTCTTTGACACCAAACTAAGCAAAGCTTGTAATATGGCTGCCAGAGACTGATATACTACATTAAACATATTTTTTTAATACATACCTATATAGATAAAACCTAAATAACACCCAGACACAGGACAATCACCAATGTTCACCTCATAAATGCTTACCCTGGGTGGGGATCGAACCTACGCCTCTTTGATCCTGAAGTCAGGTTCACTAACCACTAAGTCACCGAAGCAATCAAATGGCTGACTATCATTCAGGTTGCTAGTAAAACAGCGCTGTTTAGTAAAGAGGCTAGGCTGTTGATTGAACTGCTAATTAAGCTAGTTGGCTGCGACATATACCTACATTTTTCTAAACACATAGATGCTTATTCTTATAAATATCATAGCATACAGAAACGAAATCAGAGATTTGAAATTCTTAATTGCGATATATTCTAAGCTAGAAACTAAAGCCGTATCTTAATATGTATCTGTAGAACTACTTTTATCATTACTCCCTTTACAGAATTATTAATCAGTCCGTTATTAGGATAAAATGGCGGAAACCCTCGTCCCGTCTCGCCGACCCCAACACAGAATTAATTTTACCTACTAGAATAAAGTATGGTATAGTTGCCATTTGTAGACATGCCTATGTCCAGCAGTGGACTACCACATAATTTTTCGCAAAAATGGCACAACCGACTTAAATCATGTACAAAATTCGAATAGTTTGCTCAAATTGATGATTCACTACCTTTGGGACCACTTCGGGAGTAAACCCATTCGAACTTAAAATATTTGTTAAATCTGTCCCCAATTTGCAAAAACATCGATGAACATAAACATACCCAAAAAATACATGCAGCGAAAAATAATTATAATACTGGGTTATTTCTAATCAATTAGCATCCTTTTAGTGGCTTATTCTGTACATCAAAACTAACAACTTTTGTTCTGCGACTTTTGTCAAAAAGCTGTTCCATACATTTCGTCGCAGGTGAACGACATTTTTCTATGGAACAACATAATTTTTTTTTGAGTTTTGACAAAAGTTGTTAGTTTTGATGTACAGAATAAGCCCCTAGACGGATGCTAATTGATTAGAAATAACCCTGTCTAAGTGTAACATCTCTAACGCTAGGGCTAGCAACCCGGTATAAAAAAACTTAATTAGGCATTCCTTTACAGATTATGCTTTGTAACAGTTTTTATGAGACTAATATACTGGGCTACAGACAAAGTAACAGTAGTTACGGTCTCAATCCGCAGAGTAAGTCCAGATTGGGCATCGCATGTTTTAGAGGGGGCATTGTGCGTAAACACCAATCAAGAACTAAAAAGAGGTCTACGGATGAGCGGTGTTTCTTTTCACACCATTTCATTTCAAATTTTTTATACAATTTTATACGGGAAAGTACTACGAGTTGTATTTGATACTTGTTTCGATGCCCTATTTACAGTTACTCTGTGTCCTAAACGGTTTTGCTCGCATAATATGCATGTTAATGGTTAAAAGCCGCGTTATCTGAAAACCGTAAAAAACAGCGAAAAACTCAAATTTTTCACGAAGAAAAAAACGATTTACATTACAACAAAAAATTACAATACTAAATTTATAACATATTTGCTCGTAAAGTGGCTGTAATTACACCAATTTTAATATCGTAATGTATTTCATTACGCACTTGTGCGTTATTGTAATGTAAAACGCACGAGTGAACGATCCATTTTAAAATCTTAGCGAAGAGTTTTTATGTCAGAAAAGTGGTCATTATTTTATGAATAAAATTAACTTTGGGAGAATTAAAAATAAAAAAATAAAGTAATAAAATAAAATAGAAGTAATACGGTACTAGACTACGTCTTTCCTGGTGTTAAACTTAAATAGTATCCAAGATTTTGGAGGTAAATAGAGACAAGTTTCATTGCCCTATCTACAGTTACTCTGTGTCCTAAACGGTTTTGCTCGGAAAATACGTTTCATCACGCATGCGGGTCCACTCACTCCCCGTATACCTAAGTACACTCTCTCTGCGAAGGCTTTGCGGCCTATTAATGGATACTCGCCGCGTCAACTGCTGCGATGGGAAGGATTAGTTACTATTTAGGTACTTACTACGGCAGTACGGATTTTGGGGGATGATATTGTTTTGTAGTGTCCTGAGGATGTGTCCTTGTGCTGAGAATGGAACTTTATAACCGTGGTTACATACGTACTAAGTTGGTATATGCCGGATGATTTGCACAGGTAGACACCTGCTTGTCTTGTCTAGCATATCCCTTCAGTGGCCCGCGCGTGCCCGCGCCGATATCTGTCATCTGCCGCACGCGCCTCGTTTTTTTTTATTTTTTGCGCATCTGCGCCGCGACCTGCTAGAATAGAGATTTCTCGTAACTTTTTTATGGACGATCTAATAAATGTAGTAACGTTAGAATTGTATTGAATCAGCCTATATTTGAGTCTAAAAATAGAATGTGCAATATTTATTCAGTGTATCTTTAAACTTAGGTTAAAAAAAAAAAACAAAATATTAAATTAAAGGCGAAAAATTACTAAAATATTTGTATTATTAATGAAAAGCAATTTTAAGAACTCATGTTTGTTTTTTTTACATTAGTAATAACTATTACACATTATTTACATAAGAACGTAACACATCTCAATACATTTTGTTTACACAATGGGCCTTTGTTATTCTCGGAGACAAATAATAAAGACTCAGACCAAATAAAAAAATCAAGACGGAACGTCGTGAACAGACAAGTGATGCCGGTTTTTTATACATGTGTGAATGCGTCGGTGTTGCGCCGCCATAGTTCGACTGACGAGCCAAGGCATAGTTTCTTTGTACGCGTACATGTGTGTGTTGTTCTGCAAGACGAGGCATAGTTTTGCCGGCCTCACTTCTTTGTTCACAACATTCTGTCTTTTTTTTAATTTGGTCTGAGGCATATACATCTCAGTAATTTAGCATATTTTTATATATCACTATGTTTTCCAAAAATAACTATTTTAGAAGGATCAACACAAAGAAGCAGACCTTCTGAAATCGCTTTAAGGTCTCTGACATGGCTAAATGACCTACAATTTTACGTGCCATCCGAGCCACGGTAACACTCAGTTGTAAATGTGTGCTGTGGTCACCCATCTGAAGACTAACCGTACCGAACGTAGCATAACTTCAGTGATCACTGAGAAACACCTAGTCATTCTAGTGCTACGTAGATTACAATTTAATAAATTATTATAAAAAACTTATTAAATACAAGCTTTTGAGATCCTGATAATATATAATGTTGCAGCAGAGTGCTAACCAAGACAAGTAAAATGAGCCCAAACACGACAGGTCTATCTTATTTAGTACAGGAGTTGCTATGGCCACCTTCCGACTCCATCATCAGATCAGCTTCGTATATACCGCTCCGGATACATACCGTATTATTGCATTGTCATGCGATATACATATTCGTGCAAAATTTCAGCTCTGTCGGACACCGGAATGTTGGTCAAATTTAACTTGCAAGATTCCACCCGAACTTACAAACATACTTAGGTACATCCATTGCAAGTTAAATAAAAGCGTGTAAAAAGGCTGAATAATAACAATTTTCATTGATAACATAAAACGTTTTATATTGGGCGGCGTTCGACCACCGCCGCGCCGCCCGCCGCCAGGTTATGCCTTTATGTTATGAGCCATAAACAACGCGTCAGGCTGACCACTCGCTGGGTTATGAGCTACGGGTACACTGCTCGCCAAATTATATGGCTCGCATGAATAAACAAAACTTTAATTTAAAGGGGGCATTCAAGTATTACGTGACGAATTTTTGAAGATTTTAGTCTTTTCTTCCCACCAAGTAACGCACCGTAAAGAATGTATCTTTAGGTATTTGTTAACATTAAAAAAAAATATCATGTAACTTATTGTTCTCATACCTTACCCCCAACTGAAGTGCAACGTAAAGTTTTACAAGAATAAACTATACGCCCCACAAATACCCCCAAATAAATGTCATTCTTTTTTGCAGTGTTATTCTTTTCAATGCAGCTATTTTTATTGTAGGTATATTAAATTTATTTTAGCGTAATTTGATTATTTTTCGTAAAGCTATATATGGTTTTTAGGGTTCCGTACCCAAAGGGTAAAAACGGGACCCTATTACTAAGACTCCGCTGTCCGTCTGTCTGTCTGTCCGTCTCCAGGCTGTATCTCATGAACCGTTATAGCTAGAAAGCTGAAATTTTCACAGATGATGTATTTCTGAAAACAGAATAAAATAAATATTTAAGGGGGGCTCCCATAAAACAAACCTGATTTTGAGCCTTTTTTCTCTCTATATTAATATTGGCAACAAGTAGATACTTGCAATGGGGCTAAAATGGCTCAAATATGGTACGGAACCCTTCGTGCGCGAACCCAACTTGCACTTGGCCGATTTTTGGAAATAGTTTCCCCAAACATAGAGAAGCTAGCGCCTTACCATCACCATCAGCTAATAGCTGTACTGTACTGTATCAGCCTTTATAATAGTCCACTGCAGGATGTAGGCCTATCCACGAAAGGTGATTGGGCTATATCCACCACGCTGGCCCAATGCCCAATGGTTGGTGGATTCACATACGCCATCGAATTTCTTCTACGGTCGTATGCAGATTTCCTCACGATGTTTTCCTTCATCGAAAAGCCAATGGTGTTAAATTCCATACATAAATTCCGAAGAACTCATTGGTACGGGACCGGGTGAAGATAAATGAAATACGTTAAACAACCATTTATATTATATGATAAATATAGAATAGAAGACAGTGTTAAAGATGTCGGCAAACGCACACAAAAATACAGCCGAATTTTTCAACCAGATCTTTTCTATTTCGGAAAACAATTGAAAAAATGTACTTAGCCTTTTTCAACGGCATCAGTATCGGGAATAAATAATTCAGAAGAGTATAAAAGTTTGTCGCGCGCTCTACACGGGAGGTTCATTGGCGCAATAAATAATGGAAGGTGTGAACGACTGAGCCATATACTGATCCTACTGATAGGAGAGCGAAGTACAAAAATGTATTGAATAGTATACGCCGAATCATACAACTTGGCGGCTGTGATATTAGCTACAAGTAGCGGATAGCCCAATCTTGACTGAAGCTTACATAACAACTGCGCGTGGATTGAACTGGCGTTGCGGTCGCGTCTTTTAAGACGCGTTTTTTGAAGACTAGTTATTGGATTGGTGGATTTCTCTATGATTGGTTGATATTGGTCGGGTCGGCGACATTTTATTTTGTATGATTAGGTGTCTATCTTTAAGGTCGCTGTGCGCGATTAGTCCCGTGGTACATAATAAAAATGTGTTCAAAACGCGAAAGCTTAAAAACAACACCTACGATATGAGCAATAAAATTTTAATTTTACTCTTGTTATTTAAAATATGTCGTTAAGTCATTACGTAGGTGAAAATTCAACTATGCAGTAATCTAAATTAGTTCATATCTCATCCAATAAGTAGTTTACTTTCTCTTAAGTATTAACACGTCGGCGGTTATTTTAACCGTTTTTTTAACCATGTCAGAGGCCTTTAGGTGGCTTAAAAACTCTGACACCAGGGCAAGCCACCCGGCCTATAAAATTTTGCTTACTTTATCTCATCAAATCAGTAATTTACTTTCTCCCAAGTTTTATAGTAACATAACTATTCGTATTTTTACGCTACGACGTTATAAAATGTGTAGCGTATAGGCGTCGAGTGCCCCATTCTGCTAATGAAACTCTGGCAAACTTTGCGCTACACCTACATACTCGTAACAACACTTTTATTACGTTTACTGAATTGGAGACTAGTTTTTAGGGTTCGATGTCCAACAGATAAAAAAGTCTCCGTACCATTAAGTGACACGGAAAATTAACCAATCGGTTCACAAAAATCTTAAACTCAAACAGTTAATTTTGTGATAAACATTTCAAAAATTTGCCGCAACTGCTAGATTTGAACCTACTACTGTGCCACCCATTTTAAAAGTCGACTGCAGGACGTAGGCCTATCCCGAGAAGGGCGACTGGGTCATATCCACTACGCTGGCCCAGTGCGGGTTGGTGGATTCACATACGCCATCGAATTTCTTCTAAGGACGTAAGCAGGTTGCCTCACTATGTTTTCCTTCACGGAAAATCCAGTGGTGTGAAATTCCGTACATAAATTCCAAGGAATTCATTGTTACGGGACCGGGATTTGATCACGATTGTAAGGCGGGTGTCATCACCACTAGACCACCACGGCTTCTTGATTTAGGATTTCGATTTTCGGATTTTCAGCATCTTCGGAATACCGTTCCAGATGTTTTATAGACTTGAAAAATGCCAAGGTTGTCGGGTGGTAAACGCTCTCTATCACGCACCAAAGGAACCAAACCGTCAGGAATTTTAAACTCTCACAGTATTTGATGGAAATGAGGGTTGCAACGGGGACTGATGTACCTCGTTTTGCCAAAAGAGAACCGTCGTGGTTACGGTGAACTAGTGTATGTGCAAAAAGAGAATCATCGTGGTGAACTGACAAATAAGATTTTAATCAGCAGCCAAGGTACCGACTATACTGGGTAGACGCGAGTACTCATGAAAACCGTATTGGTGTCTACCAAGTATCAAACAAACGTACCACAAAATTAGTAAAATGGCACACGGACGACCTCACCTACGACGCTTCTCTTTTTGCACAATTTCTAAGAGTAATTGGTTACTTACGCAAAACAACTTAGGACAAGTTTAGTACAAGCTAAGCCACTTTTACTATGGAGACAACTCCCAAATCGCGTAATACAACTCAGCTGTGCATTAGGGATGGACGATTCATATCTTATAAAGCTACAAAAACTAAATATTGGGTTGGTATCGGATCTCCGATGAAACCATTTATTTTTCTAAACTACTATAATATTGCTGATATCGTTGTTTACTAGTTGTATTGGTATCGTAGCTAAATACCTATAGTATCGTAAGATATCATATTGAGATATTGAATCGATTTTCAATAAATACTTACAGTTGGTGATATTGTTCTTGACGATGCTATTGTTTGTTGACGTGACAACGTCTTATAAATTGGTTTGCCGGGTGACACTTCAAGAAACTGCGTTACGCTCCGCTCACGTTATGCGCTCTCATTCGTCTCATTCGTCTCAAAGTCGTTGTCACGTAAAACTTTCGCCCGTATACCGACTTTACAGGCAACCAATTTTTTTTTATTGAATAATTCTTTGTTTGAACATTTAGTAATCTTGCAATAATATTCATTTTGTAATGACGTTTCTTAGTGCATGTAATATGCCAATGGAATAAATGAATTTTGAATTTGAGCACAAAAAAGTTTATGTTTTAAATTTTTTATTTTGTGGAATGATTTCAACTCTAAATCTGAATTCGTTTGACAAAATATATGGTTTCTAGCGATATACATGTAGTTTCAAAATCCGATATCAATGATACTTGATATTAACTCTTGTATTTGTACTTGATCCTATTGTAAAAGTTGCTCGTCTTAACTAAAATCGCCCTCATTAGGTAAGCATAATGATACAGTGTTTAAATTATGGAAAACAATAAAAAAAAAATTACCAGGCAGTAGTAGGCTTTGGTAGAGATCTTATAGGAAATGCAGTATTTTTTTATGCGGAACCCTTAGAGCACGAGATTGTTTCACGTTTTGCTGCTTTTTATTGTCACTACAGCGAGCGTTTGCAAGCTGTCATTTCATTTTGTAGACTCATGTTGGCTTTTTTTTTAGATTCTAGGATCAGAAATGTTTATGCTGCAGCACTACGATACTATCTTGATGGTAATATATTTTTTATTATAATGTAATGACACTTTATGTCTTCTCCCTTAAGTGTAAACAAAAATATAGACAATATAAATCGGGATGTATTTCTGGATGAAGGGTATACCATATTCTGCAATGTCATTATTCTCATAAATTTGGTCATAATCCAGTTTTTTTTTTCGGATTCAACTTTGAAATCGCAAAAAAATTAACTATTCCGTTTATTTTGATGAGAGTTTTTGTTTGGAACAGATTTATTTTTCGCCCCTACTCCCGAACCTTGACAAGGTTTATCTTTGTCATTTATTGTTTGATTGACAAAAAAACAACGGGTTGCACTCTGATAGAGCCGGCAGAAGTGAAAACTTGAACATTTAAAATACTATCACTTATGTGGTAATGGTAAAATACCATATCACACGCACACTCGCGCAAGTGCCCTGCGCCGCTTAAACGAAACAGCAGGAACAGGCATACATTTCCGCCGGTCGGTAGACTGAGAGGGGGATATAACTTCCTCGCTACGCCGCACCGGCGGTCTACTCTCCCTCTGTTTTACGAATTTTCGATCAGATCACCTGTCCTGAGTCAAACATTTTTTACCCATCCCAAAAAGTACACAAGTGCAAGTTTCACTTCAAAATAAAACTAGTCCAACATTTTTTGATAATCTAACTGACGGACTAGTTATTATAATGATATTTTGTAATGGATAATGACTAGTCCTTATCCATCCATCTGTCATAGGACGTCCACTGGCGGACATAGGCCTCCCCTATAGATCTCCAATAAGGCCGGTTGGTAGCGGCTTGCATCCAGCGCGATCCGGCGGTCTTAATGAGGTCACCCGTCCACCTTGTGGGTGGACGTCCTACGCTGCGCTTGCCGGTGCATGGTCTCCACTCGAGAATTTTTCGACCCCATTAGGAATAATGACTAGTTCACATACAACAGGCATGATAACTAGGTCATTATGCCTATCGTATATTCAGGGGGCACACCCTCTGAGGGTAATTGGACCATATCCACCACGCTGGCATAGTCACGGTTTCCTGAATTCTTTTGAATTCCTTCTGCAGACGAGTCCAGGTTATTCCGCAGTAATATAAAAAGTTATTAACTTTAGGGCATAAAACCAGTGTACAGTCGACCCGACAAGTGGAGTAATATCGTGTTGTGATAGAATCTTTGTTATGAGAAAATGAGCTTTATTTGTTAGATGACTGTACGTTATTAAAAAATCTTAGTGAAGTGGTAGTGAAGTTACTTTTTACTACTAGAACTTACTAGCAACGACTACTTTCAAAAGATCGTTATAATTACATTTTTGATTTAGCGTATTTGTGCAATAAACATTGCGGTATTCTAAAGTAATAACAATAAAATATTTATTATTTCAGAAAAATTGGTAATTTATAATCTAAAATTACTAAAAAGTTGAATAAAAAAATATTTTCTTCTGTACTGAAGTTGCTTTGATATATTATCTAATATTAATTTGTAAACACATGCCACCATTGAATCGTTACCTCGTAAATAACCTTTGTTTTTAAAAATAAATAAGTAGGTACACGGTAGTTAATCAATTATGTTCGTAAATGCAAGTTTTAGTATATTTTTTTCAACAATTCTGTACAAATACTAGTGTTTAAGTTTATTTTCTATTTTATTTTCTATTATTATACATTATTTATATATTTTCTAAGTTTTACAACCAACCGAGCGCGCAGTACATACGTCTTCCTTTTCAGTTTTCCCAACAAAAATGGTCCAAAGTATATTTTTATAATAAATCGTGAACCAATAGTGATAAATCAAGGAGCGGAGCAAAGACTGACATTCAAGGGATCAAGGATCAACACGATTTATGGAAGTGGTTAGAAGTGCTTAAAGTATCAAAACATTGTAAGCGACTAGTTAACTACTTTTAAGTTTTCAAGTATCAAAACTTAGTGAGCGGACTATACATGTTAATTGGTGTTTATGATTTCTAGTCGAGTAGAAAGTATCAAAACTAATTAAGCAGACTATAAACTTTAAATTGAACAAAAATTTAAAAATTGGAGTTATATTATTTATGTCGCTAACTTACGATAGCAATACATTAAAATATCAAATAAAATGTATATTTTTGAAACATAATAAACTGAAAACCAACTGAATAATTCACATTTACATTTCCACGTGAAACAGTGAGGAAGATAATTTGATTAGACGCCATCATTCTAAATTATGGTGCCGGAACTACTCTGTTAATGAAAAGTATACTCAATGTGAAAGACAATAAAGTGCAATTTGTGATAAACGAAACTATTTGATTGGTTGTACCATTTTGTGCTTTGTTTTCGGGTTGTTAGAAGTTAATTTCGTATGTGGCGGAATGAGATACAGTAAAATGTATTACCATTTATACTTGTCATAATTAAACTGTTTATCGATGAAAACTTAAACCCACAGACACAAAATTGTATAAAATATGCGCGTAACAAAATGTTTCAGTTAACAATATTAACCACACAAAACCAAACTGTTGTAAGTGAGAAAATGTAAAATTTGAAGGTATACGAATTATGGACATGATTTTCCAGTGTGTGTATGTTACATTAAACAAAGATTTATTTACAAGTCAAATAATGTGAAAATCTAATCAGCACAAAGTTAGAAATTTAACTTACTAAATATTAGTGTTTCGTAAATAATAATTTAATCAAAGCCAATAGTATCTACAATACCATTTGACTTAAAATAGTGCCGTTAACTAGGAACAATTTAGAAAAAAAAAAGAAAATTATAAATCAACTATAAACAACAAGTGTAAAAATATAACATTTCCTATCAAAAGTGTAAAAAGTAACAAATGTGCGAGTGCCAAAAAGTGTAACAAGTACCAAGAGTTTACCAAATGAGCGTATCAGCGAAAGATACGCCGATCCAACAGTGTGAAACGTAAAAGTACCAAGAATGTAAATGTAGCAAAAGTGTAAAAGTACCAAAGGTGTAAAAGTACAAAAGTGTATCGGTACAAAGTGTAAAGGTACAAAAGTGTGAAGGTACAAAAGTGTAAAGGTACAAAAGTGTAAAGGTACTAAAGTGTAAACAATGAGTGTGTCAGGGAAAGGCGCGCCGACGGTGGCGGTGGTCCCGCTGCCCGAGAGCGAGATGGATGCTCTGCTGCTCGGACGGACTGCGGTGAGGACCTTTGATCAGTACATGAAAAATGTATGTATGTTTCTATATTTATTCACCACTTCTATATATTCCGCTTAATCTTGCTAGCACTCGTTTGTTAGTCATTGCATGCCAACATGAATTAATAACATTGTAACATTGATTACTTAAAATACAAAGTCTCCTAATATTATAAATCCAAAATCATACAGGGCTCTTTCTTTCAATTAACATTTTTAGGGGCTTATTCTGTACATTAAAACGAACAACTTTTGTTCTACGACTTTTAATAATTCTCAAAAGAAGTTGTTGTTTCATAGAAAAATATCGTTCACTCTTGATAAAATGTATGGAAAAGCTGTTTTTTTTTAGTTTTGTCTAAAGCCGCATAAAAAAAGTTGTTAGTTTTCATGTACAGAATAAGCCTCTAAAATAATGCTAATTGATTAGAAATAACCCTGTATTTGTTGGTTTGTTCCTCGTTAACGCAGCAACGGAACAACGGATTGAATTGATTTTTAGCATTGAGATATTTTAAAAATTGAAAAGTGACACAGGTTACTTACTTTTATAAAAAAATAAGAGCTTCCTATTCAATAGCACAAATATCAAAATGTGACGCGGGCGAAATCGTGTGCAAAAAGTAGTCAACTACGTTTCCAATAGTTAATAATGCAACCTTAGATAGCTTAAAAAAAATAATTTAAAGCAAAAGTGTAAAACGTTGAAAGACCTACTGATTAAAAGTGTAAGAAGAATACATGTAAAAGTACCAAAAGTGTAAGGGAACTAAAGGGTAAGGGTACGAAAGTGTACGAAATGAGCGCTGCCCCAGAGCAAGATGGAAGCTTTGCTACTCAGCCGGACTTTGGCGAACCTTTCATTTGGAAAATGTATGTATATTTTTATATTTACTCACCACTTGTATATAATCTAAGCATGCAATCATGAAGATTTGCACATTTCAGTAGAATGTAAGTGCAGTGTACAATCAGTAAACAGCACTTATGTTACATTCTAGGGTAGTAGAATGACTCTAATAATATAGTCCAACAAATAAAAAAGCATTTTAAATTAAAAGCTACATAATCAGCCGAAAAACAATTACAGTAATTTAATATTATTTACCAATTGTATCAAAAGCTGTGAACCTTAATTTTAAAATTTTCATACTCACTCCTCTTTTATTCGCGACTGCCAATGTTTTGCTTCTTGTATAAATACAGTGTATAAACAAAGTGTCGAGAGGTGTGTTCCAAAGCTGGCGGGTTGCGACGTCAACTGCAGACGGCAGCCATTCATCATCTGTCGCGCTTGACTCTACCACAGACCATACAACTGGTTGACAGACTCCAAGTGTCGATAGATGTGTGTGCAAAGATGGCGGGTGGCGACGTCAGTGGCAGGCGGGAGATTTTCATCATCAGCCGTGCTTGACTCTACCAAAGACTTTTAATACTGGTTGACAGACTCCTTACATTAATCACTACAGAATAATCTATGTACGGCTCTACATAGCACTTTCTTACTATATAGGTAGTCTATAAAACTTGCTATGGTGATTGTTCAAAAGAACCATTTTATTAGGTTACGGGAACAAGCGTGTTTTTTGTGTAACTTTGAGTATTTAAAGGAATCTTCTTTGATTGAATTTGAAACAAGCATGTTTTTTCCGTGTGTGTGGTGCATTAGGATACGTACAATTATACAGCCGGAGATGGAAAGGAAACAATTTTTCCTCAAATAATTGGTTTGTTTCTAATGAGACTTATTAGATTTTTATTTTAATAATTTATAGATTAGGATTTAAGGACATGTATCAATAATGACATCATAACGACAAATGTCATTATCATCATGACTCGATTTCAAAATCTTAATTTGCGAAATTAATATTGCATCTATTTATTTTGCCAATTTAGATTGAAAATGTAGATTTCGTAAATCAAAACGTTGGTAAAATTAAGTTATAACTAACCTATGTCCGTGACAGTCATTTTTCTGCACGAGCCATCAACCGCTTATATTATTTTGACTTCAGGGTTAAAAGCGTAAATTCAAAACGGTCTAATTGTTTTTAGAGCACGTCTGAACAAGTTTTGCTTAAACTAAAGATTAGAACTTTGTAACCTATTTCAATGCCAACTATGAATTAAAAACTATACTGCTATTTATAGAACATTAATTCTTTCACTACGAGTATGAAATAAAAACTGCAAAATAAAAAAAAATTGAATCTAACATTACAAAAAAAAACATAACATAACATTAATTAAATAAGTTCGTATAGGCCGGGTGGCTAGCCCTGGTATCAGAGTTTTTAGGCCGCCTGAAGGCCTCTGACTTGGCTAAACGGTTAAAACAGCCGGGACCTACTTAATATTGATTCATTAGCATGCTCGTCCGGTTTAATTTTATTTCACATTTTTACTAATAATTATACTAGATACGGAAATGCAATGTTATCTAAAAAATAATAGAATTAAATTCATTGACTTTGATTGTCATAAAATAACCTGTAATACCTATGTTCTGCTGGATAGAAAACTTTCTAATGGACTTTTAATAATATTGCTTGGGAACAATTAGTATTCAGCGTGTAACGTAAATCTTAGCGTGTAAATCTTAATCACTTAATCTGTTTACTTAAATTAGGTCTCTCTTCGACAACTCAAAAAGATTTTTCTTCGGGGGCGCAGACTTTGTACTCGTAATATGTTTTAAAATAAGCATAAAAATATGGGAAAACAAATGGACTGTGAATAATTTAAAATTAAATTAAGTGCTTCTTTACTTTGTGGAAAAATATTTCTAAAATTATTTTTTATTAAATAGCTGCCGTATTTTTGAGCCGTGGTGGTTTAGACATCATGACACCCGTCTTACAATCGCGAGGTCGTGAGTTCAAATCTGGGTCCCTTGTGGATAGGCCTACGTCCTGCAGTGAACCATTAAACAAAATGCCGGTGCTGTATTTTTCAGCAATAAAAATCGGCATGAAAAATGTTTTCGTGCCTAAATCGCAGGTTGTAATTAATAAATAGCGTGGTTATTTTACAAAACTAATGTATAAGTTTTGTACAAGGTGATGGCCTAAACCTAAGGCTACACTGTAGTGGTTGCTAACTTCGAGATTATACCCACTCAAAAACACTTTCAACATAAATATTCAACATTCCCGATATCGATTTGAATCGATAACCATCCGTTCCCGACATGTTTTCCGTATTCCACCACATAATGACACTCTCGTAGCCCGTAGCACCTCGTTACGTAGCGTCGTAGCCGCGTAGCTCGGTGGCGCGTAGCAGTCGATTATCGGGCGACTGAGCGCCTTATTGCATGTTGCTATGTGGTTATGTGTAGTATCGGTTGGTGATAATTTTAGTTTATGTTTAATTTTAGGAAGCTTTCAGCTTGTATTTTTACGAACCAAAAAGAGGCATTTTATAAGTTTGATGTACGTCTACATTGTACATGTGTTATTGAGGATGTTTGTATGTCTATTAGTCCGTGGCATTTATCCTAAATCTTAAGAAATGGGCTGATTCAAATATTTTTCTTTTATTTGAATGCTCAATTGCTCACTAGATACGAACTTACATAATTTTAATTTAATACATTGGTATTTATCAGTTTGCATCCTGCTCAATTCCAAGATTAACCGGCCACGTCCAAGTTTTATCTACTCAAGAACTTTTCAACTCGTCTCTCACTAGTCCTAAAGACTATTTGATCTACCCACTACCATTTCAACACTAAACGCAAAAGAAACCGATAAGTGCGTGTCAGGTTCGCATGCAAGGGAAGATTCAGTTAAACTGGCACGAGGTCTACTGTTCGGAGAACTACTACTTAGTATAGTAAGTGATTCAAAATTCCATACCTACGACATTTTACGCATGATGATACGATGACAATATAGTCGACATACCACGTGCTCGTAGTGAGTGATTCGCTTTCTCCTTATTGCATACCGCCCCAGGGACTATACAATAATGACAATCTCGTAGCCCGTAACTCCTCGTTACGTAGCGCTGTAGCCACGTAGCTCGGTGGCGCGTAGCAGGCGATTATTGGGCAACTGCCGTATTGCCTGGTATTATGCGGTTACTAAACTACACATTTGATGAGTATTTGTGATTAAGTGGCTCTATATCCGTATAGTAATATATGTATGTATGTCTGAATTTATCCTAGATCCCAAAAAAATAGGCTGATTTTAACTAAATTTTGTTACTTTTAACACCTACAACTATAACTCTAAGTCATACAATAATGGCAACTTTGTAGCCCGTAACACCTCGGTACGTAGTGCCATAGTTGTGCAACAGCGTTATTATCAGGAGACTTAGCTCGTTATTGCCCGTTGCTATAAGGTACGTGTCAATATCAGTTGGTGATCATTTTAGTCAAAAGTTACTTTTAGAAATCTTTTAACATATATTTCTAAGCGTGGACGAAATAGAACGGCGTGAGTGTTTGAGTATCTGTGTGTCTGGCGAAGCTTTGTTTTCACATGACAGTTGACTTTTAATGCGTTTCTAAAGCTATTACCTCAGAATAAGGACTAAAATGAGTTAATACCACAGTTAAAGTTGTTGATAATGATGAGTAGGTAATAAACTTTTACAGTGAACTGCAATTTACAAAGCAACACCACTATGCTCACGATATTATCCCAATATCTCTTCATACATCGCAAAACATAATGCTTGCAGTAATTACCCTGCATTGGCTGAATTTCACCTGTTAACTATAGACGCGTCGACGATGAGGTAGTGGACTGTAAACACTATGTTGGATGGGTGTCCTAGTTAACAGTTATAAACAGTTCGTTTCGTACTTAATCACTTTATTCACACTGTACACACAAAGGTTCACAATGTTTCAGACTTAGGGTTAAAGCACTGTTTAAACTCTGGCTTTAGATCACTATTGAACCACTTGTTCAACACTGTTCAGACTTACGGTTCAAGCACTACTTAAATTCTGGCTTGAGATCACTTCGGAGAACTTGTTCCGATTGCGCGTACAATATTAGACTTAGTAAGATCGTAAGACTATACAAGACTAACAAGACTAACAAGACTGACTACTGCGCGCTTGCGCAGCCCTTTTATACTAAATCAACTACTTGGCGGTTCGTTCCCCTGACCAATCAGAGCTCTCCGAATGTTCGAGAACCTTCCCTTCTTTCTTCGGGGCCTGAGTAGGTAACGATGTAACGCGAAGGTTCTAGAACACATTTCTGGAAAGTTCTAAGAAACGAACATGATAAAACTCGAATGTTCGAGAACCTTCCCTTCTTTCCAAGTAGGTTACAATGTTTCGAGAAGGTTCTAGAACACCTTTCTGGAATGTTCTATGAATCGAAGTCGAATGTTCGAGAACCTTCCTTTCTTTCTAAGTAGGTCGAGAAGGTTCTAGAACGCATTTCTGGAATGTTCTATAAATCGAACTCGAATGTTCGAGAACCTTCCCTTCTTTCTAAGTAGGTCACAATGTATCGGGAAGGTTCTAGAACACCTTTCTGGAATGTTCTATGACTCGAATTTAATCGAACGAAAAGAAATAGCTGGAAAACTAAATCGATTCTACATACAAATTAATGTTGATTGCTTAGGTTTTTCTTGTATATCCGGCGCAACAATCCGTCGACTCGCCTGTCCCTAACAATCTCCCCCCGGCGAAGCCCTGGCGGAGCCCTCGATCTGTAGAATAGCGAGTCGTGTTGTGGGCCGTCGAAAAACTCCATTGCGGGTGCGTACTTCTGCGCAGCGCACACGCCCATCTGGTCCAGGGTATGTTTTCTCTACTATGCCCCTGGGCCATACATTTCGTGGTAGTCCAGGATCTACTACCACGACCAAGTCACCGACACTCAATTCCTTAGTTGGTGCCGAAGACCCTTGTCTTGGCACCAAAGTCGGCAAATACTCCTTCACCCAACGCCTCCAAAATTCGTCAGCAAGGGCCTGTCCAGCACGCCACGTGCGACGGTCAGCGTTATCGCACGGTCCGGTCAGCGGTAGAACCACCGAAGACCCCAGCAGAAAATGGTTCGGTGTTAGAGCTTCGGGGTCATCTGGGTTGACTGAGACGTGTGTTAGCGGCCTAGCGTTGATACTGTGTTCCGCCTCAGCCAATAAAGTTTGCAGCGTCTCATCTTTAGGCACCTTTTGGTTCAACGCTGCCCCAAGAGCCACCTTTACGGACCTCACAAGACGCTCCCAAGCACCTCCTTGGTTGGGTGCCCCTGGCGGGATAAATCGCCATGTCACTCGGTGTAGCAGGCCGTATTCCTTTAGGGCTGGTGTCCACTCAGCATAAGCGGTGCGTAACTCAGCATCAGCTCCCTTAAAATTTGTAGCATTGTCTGACCAAATGACTTTAGGCCAGCCACGTCTTGCAGCCATCCTTCGAAGTGCCATTATGGCTGAGTCCGTAGAGAGGGAGTGCACCAACTCTAAATGAACTGCCCTTGTGGTGAGGCATGTGAACAATGCTCCCCACCGCTTCTCGTGACGTCTGCCTACTGCCACCATCATTGGCCCAAAAAAGTCCAGGCCACAATTTGTGAACGGTCGATGAAAGGGTTCCAGCCTCGCCGATGGCAAATCTCCTGTTACTGGAACCTTTGGCTTTGATTTCTTTATTTTGCAGAGGGCGCAGTTCCTTGCAGCTGCTTTCACGGCTGGCCTTAGCCGCAAAATCCAATAGCGCTGCCTCAAATCATTAACCACGCGTTCTTGGTTCGCGTGCCCTGCTGCCTTATGCTCCTGTAGGATCAGGAGCTTAGTAAAGGGGTGTCGGCTGTCCAAAATGATTGGTCGCTTCACAGCTGATGATACATTTGCCGCGCCGATCCTTCCATTTACGCGAAGAATTCCCTCATCCAAGACAGGAATTCCCTCATCCAGTTTGTAGATCCTACTCCTGACCATGACGGTTTTGCCTTTTTGGAGAGCTTTGATCTCTTCTTCGAAGCTCTCTTCTTGGCTTCTTTTTATCCAGAGCCGTTCTGCCTCTTGTAGATGACGGCTCTCCAGTCCTCGTGCCTTCTTCTTGCAGGCATCTATGAACGCCAACACGTATCCCGTTGCCCGTATCAGTCGTTCATAGTTTGAGAATCTCCTTACGTCTGGGAGACCCTCCCATGTCTGACTGGCTTTGTCGATGTAGAGAACCTCATTGTCCTCTTGTAAGCTCTCAGGACCACCGAAATGAGGCCATGACTCCCTTGGCTCCTTAAGGAACTCTGGTCCTGAAAACCACCAGTCCCCATTTCCCGGTATGTAGCCTGTGCGTGTTGCGACGTCAGCTACATTGTAGTTCGTCGGGATCCAATTCCATTGCTCTGGACCCGAAGACTCCGCAATCTCCCCTAACCGGTGAGCAATGAAGGGAGTGTGCTTCTTGGTTGACTCGTTCTTGATCCATTGAAGCACCGTCGTAGAGTCCGTCCAGAACATTGTTTTGTCCGTTGGCCATCGATGTCCTTCTTTGACAGTGGCAGCCAAACGAACCCCAATGAGAGCAGCTTGTAGCTCCAGCCTTGGTATTGTTTGGGCCTTCAATGGAGCTACCTTAGCTTTGGCGGCCACCAACATCACGTCCACTTTTCCATTCTTCTTCTCGGTCCTGTAGTACGCTGCTGCTGCAAATGCAGTTTCGCTGGCGTCGCAGAATATATGGAGTTGTCGGCTGACAACTCCCCCCGTTGGGCCGTAGCATCGCGGTAACTGCAGGTCCGCTATCCTGCCCATTCCCTTCAGCCAGTCCATGAATGGTTCAGCACAGTCTTTTGGCAGCGTCTGATCCCAGGTCAAGTTCTCTCTCCACATCTGCTGCAGCAAGATCTTCCCTGTAATGCTGTAGCAGCTGAGAAGTCCAAGAGGATCGTAGAGTGACATCACTGCGCTGAGTGCCTCCCTCTTTGTTGGTGGTCGTCTCAACTCTCTTACGTCTCGACTGACGCGATTGAGCGCTGTGTTAAAGCCCAGTGTGTCATTTGACGAGTCCCAAGTCAACCCCAGTGTCTTTTCAAGAGGCTGATGTCCGGAGAGCAGCTGTGTTCTGGTCTTTGCTCTCAGCTCCTCCGGAATCATGTTCAATACCATAGTGCTGTTTGAGTTCCAGCCACGTAGCACAAATCCACATTTTCGATGGATCTCGTCAACCTGTCGGATGATCGTAGCTGCTTTGGACTCGTCTGTGTAGCTCTCCACGAAGTCGTCCATGTAGTGAGCCTCCTTTATCGCCAGTGCTGCCTCTGGATACTGCTCCGCATATTCCTCAGCGTCTTGTTTCTAACGCTGTTGGCCAGAAAAGGTGAACTTGATGCGCCGAAGATCATTGATGTCATCTTGTACTTCTTTGGCGGGTTTTTACGGTCATCACCCCGCCATAAGAACATCTGGGCCGGCTGGTCTTCCTTCCGAATCTTCACTTGGAGGAACATCTCTTGGATGTCAGCCGTTACTGCGATCTCGTTCTCCCTGAAGTGGAACAGTATTTTTTGCAGCGACTGCAGCAAGTCCGGTCCCTCCTTCAAGAAATCGTTGAGACTAAATCCTTGTGACTTTGCTTCAGCGTCGAAAACCAGGCGTACTTTTCCTGGTTTGTTGGGGTTGGTAACTGCAAAGTGCGGCAGGTACCATGCCTTTGGGTTTTGTGGCTCACTTCCCTCGCAGGGCTCTGCGTAGCCCTTTTGGAGCAGGTTCTGCACTTGCTTTTCATATTCCACCTTAGTAGCAGGTGCCTTGTCCAGCTTCTGTTCCAAATTTCTCAGCCGCCTCCATGCCATCGCGTAGCTTGGCGGCATTCTTGGTTCGTCCTCCTTCCAAGGGAGGCCCACTTCAAAGTGCCCGTCGACTCTCTTTGCAGTTTGGTCAAATATTTCGACGGCGCGCTCCTCAGACTTGTTCTTTTTTGCTTTGAGAGATACACCCAAAGCATCGATCTCAAAATGACGTTCTACCAATTCTTCCAGACGGTTCCCATTCATGCTGAATACATGAAGCACTTCGTGTGGTCCTTGTTTCAGCACCGTCCTCGGTAGTGTCCCATGAATTACCCAGCCGAGATTTGTCCTCGATGCCGCCGGCTGGTTTCTTTTCCCAATTCGCAACTCCCGGGACACGATCAAGTCCCAGTTGTCCGCCCCGAGGAGAAGTTGTGGTCTGCGCTGCTCATAACAGACGCTCTTCTGGTCGAGATCCATCAGATGGTTCAGTCGCAACAGGTTGTCTGGGATTGTCTGCGACCGAAGCTCCATGTTCTTCATTGTCCGCGCCCGAATAGCGTGGACCCTTCCGTCAACGCCTTGTATCTTGAGTTTCACCTGTCGACTCGAAGTATCCTCCTTCTTCATGGATACTCCTCTGATGCTGAGAGGTTTCTTCGGACCTTCAGCCCCGATTTCCCTTGCTACCTTGTCGTCCAGCAGAGTGATAGTAGACCCTTCATCGAGCAGCGCGTAGATCTTCTTCTGTCCTCGTGGTCCAGAGACCGTGACAGGACAGATCTTCAGCATTACCTCCCTAATCGTGGTTGTCGTGGTGGAGGTCACTGACTCGACGTCCTTTTCCTTTTCGCTGGCTTGTGGCAGTTCGTCAGCGTGTAGCAAGGCGTTATGTGGTCGACGACATCCATTTACCCCGCAAGGTTTTCCTTTACAGTTGATACGGCGGTGACGACTTGCTATGCATTTGAAGCACAGCCCTTGTTTCTTGGCAAAAGCCCAACGATCATTCACTTCCATTTTCAGGAATTTGGGACACTTTGCCAAGACATGTTCTCCAGTGCACTTGCCGCACTTGTACTTCCGTTCTTGGGAGTCATCACTGTAGGCGTCGGTCATCGTGTACACTGGCTTCTTTTTGGTCACAGTGACAGACTTCGCGACTTCCTTTTTCTGAGTTGCTGCTTGGGTTTCCACTGAGACATACCCATATTTTAGGGCTCTGTCCGCCTCTTTCATGAGAAACCTTGAAAGGACGATGATTTCCGGATCCAACGTTCCCGCGTGTTCTTCTGCATACCTGCACCAACTTGAGTGCAGATGAGGGCTGAGCTTGGCCAGAACGATCCTTGTCAGCGTAGGATCACCGATGTATCCCTTGTTGTCGATAGCACGTAGCACGCTGACCGTGTTCTGCACCTTGACTGCGAACGTGTTCAGCTCGGTTGCAGTTGCACCTGGTCGTAACTGCAATTGTCGCAGCTCCTGGATAGCTTTATCAATCAGCACCTCTGGCCTTCCATAGCACTGCTCTAGGGTGTTCATGATGATTTCTGGATCATCCACTGTATGCAGGAGAGAACTCACGAGTTCTCTTGCAGCTCCTCGTAGGCAGTTCCTAAGTCGTGCCATGTTCTCAATTTTAGAGAACCCATACATACGAGTAGTTTCTTTCATTGCGGCTTTGAAAGAAAACCATTCACCGCTGGCGCCTGAAAACAGCGGTAACTCGTAGACCTGTAGTGGTGGCGGTCGGTTCTGAGAAATCTTCTCTAATGCTTCCACCAGCTGTTCGATACATCGTGACCTTGAGGCTGATCTTGATGGCGTTGGTGACTTTGTTCGTGAACGTCTGTCCCTGGAATGGCTGCGTGTCACCTCCTTCCGTCGGTCGCAGGGAAGAGTTCCGCGTTCAGGATCTGCACGCCGTTCACCATCCAGTTGTTCACCAATCGTCGTGTTCTGTATCCATTGTTCGATGTTCGAAGTGCCCGGTCTGTTCGTGTCCACTTCGGACCCATGAATAAGCTCGATGTCAAGGGCAAGTTGCCGCTTGATCCGCTCGGCTTCCAAAGAAACGTGCTTCATGAGCATCTCCAGGCGATCCGCCGCATCAGTTTGAAGTTGGCGTATCCTGGATGCACTGCCCGTTGATCGCACAGACGCCTGTGACCGTGCCGGTGACACGTCGCGCTGTACAGCCGTGATAGCGTGAGGAAGCATTTCTTCTCCCTCCCTGGAGGGTCTCACATGCCCTCCGATCAAGGAGTCCTCCCCCCGTGGTAAGGTGACGAGAGGCACGTTAGTTCCACGGTGTTCACTCGAAGAGCGTGGTGACTCTTCAAACCGTATAGCACGGCGCGCTTCAGCCGGGTTGGCTTCTTGTAACCCAACAGCCGGCGTACTTGACGCGTCTTCAGGTCCAGCTCCACTTCGCGTTTGGACCATTTCACAAAACTCAGTTGATCACTCAGTCAAAATCTGGACCAAGATACTGGTTCACTACTCTCAATCCGGCTCGAAGGACCAAGAAACTGTTAACTATAGACGCGTCGACGATGAGGTAGTGGACTGTAAACACTATGTTGGATGGGTGTCCTAGTTAACAGTTATAAACAGTTCGTTTCGTACTTAATCACTTTATTCACACTGTACACACAAAGGTTCACAATGTTTCAGACTTAGGGTTAAAGCACTGTTTAAACTCTGGCTTTAGATCACTATTGAACCACTTGTTCAACACTGTTCAGACTTACGGTTCAAGCACTACTTAAATTCTGGCTTGAGATCACTTCGGAGAACTTGTTCCGATTGCGCGTACAATATTAGACTTAGTAAGATCGTAAGACTATACAAGACTAACAAGACTAACAAGACTGACTACTGCGCGCTTGCGCAGCCCTTTTATACTAAATCAACTACTTGGCGGTTCGTTCCCCTGACCAATCAGAGCTCTCCGAATGTTCGAGAACCTTCCCTTCTTTCTTCGGGGCCTGAGTAGGTAACGATGTAACGCGAAGGTTCTAGAACACATTTCTGGAAAGTTCTAAGAAACGAACATGATAAAACTCGAATGTTCGAGAACCTTCCCTTCTTTCCAAGTAGGTTACAATGTTTCGAGAAGGTTCTAGAACACCTTTCTGGAATGTTCTATGAATCGAAGTCGAATGTTCGAGAACCTTCCTTTCTTTCTAAGTAGGTCGAGAAGGTTCTAGAACGCATTTCTGGAATGTTCTATAAATCGAACTCGAATGTTCGAGAACCTTCCCTTCTTTCTAAGTAGGTCACAATGTAAGGTTCTAGAACACCTTTCTGGAATGTTCTATGACTCGAATTTAATCGAACGAAAAGAAATAGCTGGAAAACTAAATCGATTCTACATACAAATTAATGTTGATTGCTTAGGTTTTTCTTGTATATCCGGCGCAACAATCCGTCGACTCGCCTGTCCCTAACATCACCTAAAGTCAGCTGTCCACAGAGATATAAGCTATACTAGCTTGATAGTCAGGTGGCTTATCGCAGCTTCCAGCAGAGTGGCTAGATCGCAAACTACTGGAGAGTTAAATCTGGTCCAGGGCGGAATGCGCTGACCGTGAGAGCTTAGTCTCTAGGGCATAGATTCTCAACTAGAGAGAACAAAAAAGAAAAAAACAGGTGTAATAGCGATGTGAATAGCTAATACTGGAACCACTGTTTCTAAAATCTATAACTGCGCACAAATTTAAAAAATGTTGAACAAATTGGTAGATTGTTTACAGAATAACGTTATTTATCTAATTATTACTATTGTCATCAGTTTTCCATATATATCTATAAATTTTAAGTGAAAGCTGACCTTTTAAATTGATATTTTAACTTTTTTTGTTACAAACAAAAATAATACACACATCTAACTAAAGGGTAATGGTAAATATCACCAAAGTTAACAATGGACAAAAAAGGTTAAGAATCTATGATCTGGAGTAGAGCCGAGTCAGCTTCAGCGATCTCTGTAGATTTCATATTATCGGAACAAATATTACAATGAAGTATAGTGAGTCTCTCTGCGAGATCGAATCAGGAATGAAGTGATCCGTAGAGACCGTAGATGAAACATTTTCCGAGAAAATCTTAACATTAAATACAGAATAGCAATCAGTTCATCGTCATCATTATCAGCTGCAGGACATCCACTGATAAAGGAATCTTTTATGGATTTCAAATAACACGTTAAAAGCGACTCGCATTCCGCGTATTTCAGTGGTCTTAGGGATGATTTATATAAGAACGGATTTCGTACGAACGGACGACGGGTGAACGGACGAGGCACGGCCAGAACACGGACGGCGCACGTTCAACAAATTTTATGTAGTCTCTTGTCCGTGCCCGGATTGGGTGTTTACGAGCCTGGATGGCACACTATTTTTTCTAATCTATACTGCATCACTCCTAGGAACCTATTTTCATCCATGAGTCGCGATTACTTGCAAACTCTTGCCAACCCATTTCGAATGAGTCTAGATCGTCATATCAGCGTTTTTTGGCGGAAAAATATAAATAAATAAGATAAATATTAGAATACTTCTACATTGCATAACTCAAAGCTAAAATGAATCCCAGAGCTCAATAAAATAATAACAAAGTATACGAATATCAATAATCCATCTCTCCGAACTAGGCCGTGCGCTACCATCAAATAGCACTCCCATGCTGTCAAATCACGCGCTTTCACGCTGCACCACTTTCACATCACTGTACTCTACTGATTCAGATTCAGATTCTTTATTTGTCAGAACATGGTAAGTACAAGTGTTCGTTTGAAATTTAGCGCCAAATATTTAAATTATAAACTAATTCAAAGATTTGACTCGTGGCGCTAGTGATGAGTGACTTTGCTATGTCGTTTCTGTCGACGTGCATTCATAAAGCAATTTGGAGTGCTAGCTCAACATAATAAATTAAACCTTGACAACTTTGCAGTTGTAAATAACTTATATTTCAATAAAATGTTAATAGCTAATTTATTTTAGCTAAAACTAATGTGTGAAAATAATAATTACATGAGCTGATGACAAGACAAGGGCTTCATTATCGCCAAAATATTGCGTAAGTAGAAACGTGAGCTGATTGTGAAGAAAATTAAAAAAAAGAGATATGTCAGATCATTGTCATTTTGAACTTGAAAAATAATCTCTAATTTTGGTTGTAATCGTTCCATTTTTAGTATTTAATCAATAAATTGTGAATTAATGGTTTCTATTTGTATTATTTAGGTTCCTGTCTCTCAAATACACTTCATACAAAATAGCATACAAGTTGGAATTATTACAAATCTAATGTTCTTCATGTCCTTGCCGAGTGTGGCGTACAAATACAAAAAAAAATGAATAAAATAAATAATAGGCAGTACTAAATACTGTACCAGTCTGTTTGATAGTCCATTGCAAAACGTAGGCCTACCCAGGAATAGTAACTAGTCTCACATAAAACCACTGGCTTTACGGTGAAGGAAAACACATTGAAGCAACCAGCATACGTCCGTAGAAGAAGTTCAATGGCGTATAAGAATCCACCAACCCGCACTTGGCCGGTGAGGTGGATATGGCCCAATTGTCCGTCATGAGTAGGCCTATGTTTAGCAGTGTGTTATTGAAAGTATTGAAAGGCCGAAGACCGTACGGTACATTACGATTGGTCAGTGGCATATATCTATGTACTAGGAATACAGGAGTTCATTTATAGAGTTAAAGTTAAAGCGAGCATTTGTATAGTCAGTACGAGGAAACAAACAGAAAAAAATCGCCCAAGTGTGAGTCGGACTCGCGCACGTAGGGTTCCATACCGTATGAGAGCCCCATTCCTCTTGCCATTGTTAATAGCGAGCAAAAAAACTCCTAAAATTCACGTTTGTTGTAACTTAACTTTATTCTGTTTTTAGTATTTGTTGTTATAGCGGCAACAGAAATACATCATCTGTGAAAATTTCAGCTACCTAGCTATCACAGTTCATGAGATACAGCCCGGTGACAGACAGACAGACGGACAGACGGACGTCGAGGTCTTAGTAATAGGGTCCCGTTTTTACTCTTTGGGTACGGAACCTTAAAAATGCCAAGTCGATGGAGGAAATAAAACGTTAGCAATGAACAAAAACTTCGAATTCAAAATCTATTATATAAAAGGCTTCGCTGAGTGACTGACTGACAGACAGCCTACAGCCCAAACCGCTAAAGATACGAACATGAAATTTGGAACAAAGATACATTGGACCACGTAATGGAGCACTAAGAACGGAATTTTGAAAAATCGACCTCTAAAGGGGTAAAACGGGCCCTTTTCGTTTGTATGTAACTTTTTATTCCCTTTACCGATTGACTTGAAACTTTGTATACATGCTACTCAAACAAAATAAAAGTTACGTTTGTTCCTGTTTTTCCGAATATTCCTTATCTAAGGGGTCAAATTGGGTCCCAAAGTTGGTGAAAAAAGCGTCTATTACATCCAACGAGCTGAACGGTTATGGATGAAATCTGGTATAGAGGAAGCACACAACATGTTTCAACACATGAACTATTATTATCCCGGAAATTCTATGGGGATCCTTAGGGATAGCCAAAATTAATCAGTTTCGGCTGCCGCCCAAACCGCTAAAGATATAAACTTGAAATATGGAATATACGTACATTGTATGACGTAATGGAGCACTAAAGACGAAAACTTTGAACTTTTGACCTTTGACGGGGTAAAACGGGCTCTTTTCGTTTGTAAGTATATTTTGTATTCCTGTACCGATTGACTTAAAACTTTGTTAACATGCTACTCAGACAAAATGAAAAATACGTTTGTTCCTGTTTTTCTGAATTTTCTTTATCTAAGAGGTCAAATAGGGTCCCAAAGTTGGTGAAAAAAACATAAATTACATCCAACGAGCGGAACGGTTATGAATGAAATCTGGTATGTAGGAAGCACATAACATGTTTCAATACAGTAACTATTTTTTTCCGGAAAATCTATAGGGTATCTTAGGGATAGCCAAAATTATCAGATAAAGCTAAGATAAAACGGGTAAATGAATTCTAACAAAATTTGGTACGATGCTAGACAATAACACAAATTACCACTTGGGGTACCTACTGCTATCCAGGAAAATTTCAGTGGGCCACGATAACAATTTCTTAAAAAAATGCTAAAAATCTATTCGTAAATCGATGCAATGTTGTTTTAAAATAGCCCACCCTTTTAACTAATAGATGACTATATTGACGTTTTTGGGAAAAGTCCCGGATTCCTTGTCGAAATCTAGACCAAACGTCCTATAAAAGCATGAAAAATAACTTGAACGCACTTTTTTAGTAATATAGTGAAGTATCTAGAATAAAATTTAGATAATGACTCATCCGTCAATGGGGCAAAATGGGCCCCTAATAGTTTACGAAAGATTTTATTTTGTGAGCCAATAGATTTGAACTTAGGGTACATACGGATAAATAAACTTACTTTACTTTGGGTTCTACCTGAAAAAGCGAAAATTACCTATTCTTTACATTTTGCCGCGGGTCAATGAACTTTTTATGTTGAACAGCAGATTTTATTTACGTGATTTCGGGGTTGGTACCATAGTAAAAGTAAGTCAAATGATGAGTATAATAGAATCCTAGAACATGCCTGTCGTCTAGACATAGGTACAATATGTATTTCTCAAATAAAATATACCTACTTGTGTGCTACTTTTTCATCTGTACAGGGTCAGAGAATGCCTGAAAGTCCTACAAGTTTCTCGGCCACTTTTGACTGGGTGAACGGTTTTGGGCAAGATTGTCATTGAGTTCAGGATAATCAAAATTAAATTTCTAATAATTTAATGAAACATGTTGAATACCTGTACTGAGCTTTTTTAATAGTCCACTACTGAACGTAGGCCTACCCACGAAGGGTGATTGAGCCATATCCATCACGCTGGCCGAGCGCGGGTTGCTGAATTCATATACATCGATTTTTCTCTATGGACGTGCCTTTGCAGGTTGCTTCAATGTTTTCCATCAATAAAAAGCCATTAGTGTAAATTTCGTACATAAGTTTCAAAGCTCAGTGGTCAGACCAGGATTAGGACCTTACGATTGTGATGTGGACCATGACATGCGAATGGAGTTGGATATAATTTGGTATGCGAGTGGGAAACTACATGGTTCATGAGTGAGCAATGTACCGAAAAATATTCTTTTTACCACATAAAGAATGAGTAGGTATTTTAACATATAACTTTATTAAGTATTTATCTTTTGACAAGTTATAAGGCAACGCGGGCCAAACCGTAGGCTATTAAAGTCAAAGAACATATTTACTGTTGAACTGTGTTACATTGAGATCTTAATACTAAGAACAAAAATATTGAATTAACCGTTAAATCCAATGCGGCCATAAAATAATTATTTGAACATGAATAAATCATACAATTATTATTTAATTAATTTCAAATATTTTGCAAATCAATTTCATCTAAAAATTGTCGTAGGTACTCCGTAATAAGCTTTAGACACGAGCGAATTTAAGCAAATACTGAGACAAAGCAGGCTAATCTTATCTTTGCAAGTAATACGAAAACCCGAGCTAAACCATGAGCTATTATTTTAAGCAAGAAAGTACTAAAACAACGCGGGTCAAACTGTGGGGAAATACCATTTAAAGTAAGTACTCATTATCATTTTGAGAAAATACTAAAACAACGCGGGCCAGACTATTATCATGGGCTATTATCATTGCAAGTAATACGACAACGCAAGCCAAACGGCAGGCTATTATAATTTGGGATAATATAAATTGCATATCAAATAAATAATCGCCTATCAATACATACTCATCATTTATATTCTTTTTTACATCAAATAACTTACTTCACTACAAATAAACTAAATGTTTAACAAAACTCAAACTGCAGATAATTCGAAATTTTACATCAATATGACATTACTTTTTTCCTCATAATGTAATACAGTTAAATTTATTTTTGTACAAAAATACTACATACATAGCATAAATACTGACTGCACAGCAAATTTTTCATATTTCATAGCAAAATAACCATCCCAGTCGCATAATCCCTAAGTTGACCCTCGCTTCCTAGGAAATACTCTGTTATCAGGGGTCTAGATCAATGGATGGTTTCTTTAGGGTAAATTAGTGAAGAAATTAGATTAGGTGTGATACAAAATATAGGTTAGGTTATGTTAGAACATGACAAAACAACGCACGAGCCGAGCGAGCGAAGCGAGCGTGCCGCGGCAGCGGCCGGCGAAGTGCCAGAAGCGAATCGCCTTTATAGATTAGGTGTGAAACAAAAAATAGGTTAGGTTAGGTTAGTTTAGGTTAAATATTAAGACGACTGTGATTAATAAAATGCTGTTTTATTTAGAAAAACTGCTGTAAATAATATAAAAATAGAAGCTATACTTAAAAGAAAAAGAGTTAACAGGTATAATGTGCATTAAGATTATTAGCTGTGCATTGATGAAAAAGCTTTTGCTTTAGGAAAAATCGCTGTACGCTGCGAAAATAAATTGTAGTGTGTTTAGTGATATTTTGAGTTGAATATTATGCTGTGCAATCAGTAATTTTGATGGGAATTTGGAATATTATTGCATAGAATAAGGATATTTTTTGATTTGCGTTTAAATACTACCCTTATAATTTTAAGCAAGTACTACGACAACGCGGGCCAAGCTACGTGCTATAAATTGCCATCTTAAGCAAGTACTGAGAATGTGCAGGCCAAACCACGATCTGTTATTATTCTAGCCAAATACTGGGATAATTTAGGCCAAACCGTAGACATTATCCCTTCAAGTAATACGTTATACGATAATGCGGACGAAACCACAAACTATTATTATTTTAAGCAAGTGCCAAGACGACGTGAGCCAAACTGTGGTTTATTATCATTTTAAGCAATTACTAAAACAACGCGGGCCAGCCCGTGGGCTATTATCATTACAAAAAATACGACAACACAGGCCAAACGGTAAGCTATTATAATTTTAAGCAAGTATTAAGACAACGCGGGCTAAGCTGCGTAATTTATATACCATCTTAAGCAAGTACTAAGAATACGCAGGCCAAACCGCGACCTATTATCATCATCATCCTGCCCTTAGATTTACTTGATGACAACAAATATTATCTTATCTTATCCCACTAGGTGGGGTCGGCACAGCACGTTTCTTTTCGCCACTTCACTCTATCATACGCCATCTCATCATCAACTCATTTCTCTCGCATATTATCTTGCACACAATTCATCCACACTTTTTTTGGTCGTCACCTCCTATTTCTGCCGCTTACCATCATATTTAGGGTTCTTTTCGTGACATTACTCTCTTCCCGTCTCATGCCCTTACCAAGATAGCCTGCCACTCTTTAATTTCTCAGTCACTGGCGCTACTTTCAGACTTCTTCTAACATACTCATTTTTAATCTTATCCATTCTTGTCTCTCCGCACATCCATCTCAGCATTCGTATCTCCGCTGCATGCAATTTCCTTTCATTCTCCCTATGGTGGCCGAACACTCTGACCCATACAATACGTTTTTTATCCAGCCAAATACTAAGACGATTCAGGCCAAACCGTAGGCATTATCCTTGCAAGTAATACGTTATACGACAATGCTGGGCTACACAAGCTATTATTATTTTAAGCAAGTGCCAAGACAACGCGGGCCAAACTGTGGGTTTTTATTATTTTGAGCAATTACTAAAACAACGCGAGCCAGACCGTGGGCCATTATCATTGCAAGTAATATGACAACGCAGGCCATCAGACAGCCTTTTTTAATTTTAAGCAAGTACCAATACAACGCGGGTCTAACCGCGGGCTATTTTCATTTTAAGCAAGTACCTATGTACTAAGACCACGCGGGCGAAGCCGCGGGTTTTAAGCTAGTTCAATATATTGAAGTAAAACTTGTAATGCGACTTCCAACAAGGTTGCATTAAACGATTAAGGCTACCATGGAGGGGGTATGGAAGCACTGTTGCGTCGAAGTTTCACTTCTTCCGCGCGGAGGGACTCCACTTGCATGTTTTTTTATTTCTTTTTAACAGACGAAACGAAGGAGGTTTACAAGTCCACGCGTATATTTTTGAAGTGAACTTCTTCAGCGGCGTTGTGCACTTTTTGAGATGGATAAAAAATGTTAAAATCGCATCAGGACACGTCGTTTGATCGAAAATCCGTAAGACAGAGAGAGCAAATTTACACTTCTGCCGGCACTCCTGGAGTGCAACCTGTTCTTTTTATGTTTGACCACGCAATACTATTTATAATATAGTCCAATTTTGATAATTCTTTTTGTTTGGTAGATCATACTCAAAGGTTTTTAATGTTATCGAAGTCAACTGAGCCATTTTTGATAGATCAACAATAATGAGAGTCCATCGTGTGTACATCGATCCGTGCGAACTATTTAAATTCTGTACTTGCATGGTCTTTCCAATTATTTGCGAAAAATAATTATTGAGATAACAATCGTCATATTTGCTAAATCCAAAAGAATATCAAGCCAAAACGAATAAAATTGTTCTAAAAGGAATGTATCTGTAATCCATCTCTTCGGACAAGGCCGGCTACCATCAGATAGCTCCCCCATGCTGTCAAATTACTCGCTTTCACACTGAGCCTGGTCAGCGGCATATCTCTATGTACTAGGACTACAGGAGTTAAGCTTGGTAGAAAATAGGCTCGAGCTACGCACACAGACAACGGTCACAAACACGAAATCTCGACACTCGTTTGTTTGAAATGTTAGAGTTTACGTCATTCACGATAAAATAAAAATGGTCTGATTCTGATCATTCACAGCGTTGGCTTTATATTCTTCTGGAAATACAAAGCTGTTCAAAAAATGCATAATTATTAAGCCAAAAGCATATTAATTGGGGGTCAAGGCCATCATTATCATCAATTAATGAAATAACATCAGCTGTTTCATTTTCATACAAAATCACAACTTGGAATCGAAAAATAGTATAAATGAAATAGCTTACATTTTTTCAAACTTCGGGTTAGCCCCATGCTAAAAAAAAATCACGATAATGATTCAATGCTCCTCTTTTTTTGCTTAGTCTTTGATTCGTTAAGACTGTATGGTAGGGATGTAAAAAGCTTGCATATGTGCTTTACTGAAAAGCGCATTGTTTGAAGTTTAAATTCTGTCTCGTTGGTGTTTTGTGGTCATACACCACCCGCTTCTCACCCACATATGTGGGATCGTTTATCAAACGGAAAAAATGCGGGTAGTCCTTCTTTTTTATTGACATGTAGAGCTTGTTAACGATATATCATGCAGCACAGATGGCGTGCTGAGATCTGTACTCAGCAGAACATGGATGATTGATAATAACAATAAATCAATTGCTGACCAAATCATCATCATCATTGTTTTTGGACACACAGTTTTTAGGGTTCCGTACCCAAAGGGTAAAAACGGGACCCTATTGCTAAAACTCCGCTTTGTCTGTCTTGTATGTCACCAGGCTATATCTCATAGACCGTTATAGCTAGTTAAATAATGTATTTCTGTTGCCGCTATAACAACAAAATACTAAAAATAGTTCAAAACAAATATTTACTGTCCCAAGTAACAAACTTGTTTTTTTTGCCGGTTTTCGCTCGATATTAATAATGGTAACAGGTAGATGCTTGAAATATTCACAGAATATTTAGTTGTATATTTTTTCAATAATAAAAAAAAAATATATATTTAAGGGCTCCCATACAGTACGAAACCCTTCGTGCGCGAGCCCAACTCGTACTTGATCGATTGTTTACAATCTTTTCTACCGACAAAAATGATGCTAAATTCGATTGAATGTTGTTTTCATCCGATCGTCAAGAACGAGATACTTATTGCGAATGAAAGTGCTATTTGGAAATAGCACTGACACGATTTCGATAATATTTAAAGGAAATCACATCTGAAGTACGAACAAACGACTCTACCAAGCCAAGAAGTCATTATTTGATTATAATTGACAGGATCTTTCATTCGCAATAAGTATCTCGTTTGATTTTCCAAAATCAACCATTAAATCGTAAAATCATACCTACAATTGCTCAAATACTAAATAATATTTCCAAATAGCACTGACACGATTTCGATAATATTTAAAGGAAATCACATCTGAAGTACGAACAAACGACTCTACCAAGCCAAGAAGTCATTATTTGATTATAATTGACAGGATCTTTCATTCGCAATAAGTATCTCGTTTGATTTTCCAAAATCAACCATTAAATCGTAAAATCATACCTACAATTCAATTTGAGGCAATCTAAAGGGTTTGATAGATATCAAACCCTTTATATCCAAATAAGATTTGCTATACTACTCGCGTTACCAACTGAGTCGTACTGCCATAAACGTCACTATGCGCGTCTCTTACGCACATCACTATGCAGCTCCATAAGACCCACAAGTGTGAGCGAGATAGACAGTGAAATGATTTATTACCGCACGACTCAGATGTCTGTGAACTTGGCATATCATTGTCTAGCAGATCAGGAATAAATTAGAGTTCTATTCGCATGCAGCATAGTTCTATAGTTCCTGATACTTTTTAGGAATAGTTCTGCTGAATTTCCTGAAAAAAAGTTAGTTGAAAAAATGATCTGCTAACTTCCGGCAGCAAATCATTTTTCAGATTTTCAAAAACAAATGCATGTTCTAGTCGCTTCCAAGTGTGTTCTATAGTTCCTGATACTTTTCAGGAATAGTTCTGCCGTTTTTCCTAAAAAAAAGTTACTTTGAAAAAATGATCTGCCAACTATCGGTAGCAGATCAATTTGCATCATTACTAAATTAAATGCAATTTTTTATAGCATGCAGGTAAGTTTGACAGTTCTTGATACTTTTCAGGCGTAGTTCTGCCAATTTCAGCTGAAAATCAATGTCAGGCGATGGTGATAACTGATGAATGTCTTAAATATAAAAATCAATTTTTTTACATCCTCGAATTGAACAAGGAGGCTGGAACTCCTTGGTTTTGTATAGAAACAGATCTAATCTAGACTATCAATAACAATCTGGATACTAAAGTCACGCAACAATATCAGCAGATCAGGGGTCAAAGTCTGAAAAATGAAAAATGCTAATATATTTTTTTGGAATCTTAAAATTGTACTAGGAGGCCGGAACTCCTTGGTTTTGAATAGAATCTGATTAGTTCTAGAATAATAATTACAATCTAGACACAAAAGTGACGCGGCAATATCAGCAGATCAGGGGTCAAAGTCTGAAATATGAAAAATGCTAATATACTTTTTTGGAATCTTAAACTTGTACTAGGAGGCCGGAACTCCTTGGTTTTTAATAGAAACCAATCTAGTCTAGACAATCAATATCAATCTGGATACATATGTCACGCGACAATATCAGCAGATCATGGGTGAAAGTCTAGAAAATAAAAAATGCTAATATATTTTTTTGGAATCTTAAACTTGTACTAGGAGGCCAGAACTCCTTGGTTTTGAATAGAATTTAATAAGTTCTAGAATAATGACTAAAATCTGGTCACAAAAGTCACGCGAAAATATGAGCAGATCAGGGGTCAAAGTCTGAAAAATGAAAAATGCTAATATATTTTTTTGGAACCTTCAAATTGTACTAGGAGGCCGGAACTCCTTGGTTTCGTATGGAATCTGATCAGTTCTATAATAATAACCACAATCTGGACACATAAGTCACGCGACAATATCAGCAGATCAGGGGTCAAAGTCAGAAAAATGAAAAATGCTAATTTTTTTTTTGTCTCTTAAATTGTACTAGGAGGCCGGAACTCCTTGGTTTTGAAAAGAATCTGATTAGTTCTAGAATAATGACTAAAATCTAGACACAAAAGTCACGCGGCAATATCAGCAGATCAGGGGTCAAAGTCTGAAAATTGAAAAATGCTAATTTATTTTTTTAGAATCTTAAAACTGTACTAGGAGGCCGGAACTCCTTGGTTTTGTATAGGAACAGGTCTGGTCTAGACAATCAATATCAATCTGGATACATAAGCCACGCGACAATATCAGCAGATCATGGGTGAAAGTCTAGAAAATGAAAAATGCTAATTTATTTATTTGGTATCTTAAAATTGTACTAGGAGGCCGGAACTCCTTGGTTTTGAATAGAATCTGATTAGTTCTAGAATAATGACTGAAATCTAGACACAAAAGTCACGCGGCAATATCAGCAGATCAGGGGTCAAAGTCTGAAAATTGAAAAATGCTAATTTATTTTTTTAGAATCTTAAAACTGTACAAGGAGGCCGGAACTCGTTGGTTTTGTATAGAAACAGGTATGTTCTAGACAATCAATACCAATCTGGATACATAAGTCACGCGACAATATCAGCAGATCATGGGTGAAAGTCTAGAAAATGGAAAATGCTAATATATTTTCTTGGTACCTTAAAATTGTACTAGGAGGCCGGAACTCCTTGATTTTTAATAGAAACTAATCTAGTCTTGACAATCAATATCAACCTGGATACATAAGTCACGCGACGATATCAGCAGATCATGGGTGAAAGTCTAGAAAATGAGAAATGCTAACATATTTTATCGGAATCCAAAAAATATACTAGGAGGCCGGAACTCCTTTGTTTCGTATAGCATCTGATTGGTTCTAGAATAATAACTAAAATGCAGATACAAAAGTCACGCGACAATATCAGCAGATCATGGGTGAAAGTCTAGAAAATGAAAAATGCTAATTTATTTTTTTGGAATCTTAAACTTGTACTAGGGTGCCGGAACTCCTTGGTTTTGAATAGAATCTGATTAGTTCTAGAATAATGACTGAAATCTAGACACAAAAGTCACGCGGCAATATCAGCAGATCAGGGGTCAAAGTCTGAAAATTGAAAAATGCTAATTTATTTTATTAGAATCTTTAAACTGTACTAGGAGGCCGAAACTCCTTGGTTTTGTATAGAAACAGATCTGGTCTAGACAATCAATACCAATCTGGATACATAAGTCGTGCGACAATATCAGCAGATCATGGGTGAAAGTCTAGAAAATGAAAAATGCTAATTTATTTTTTTGAAATCTTAAACTTGTACTAGGAGGCCGGAACTCCTTGGTTTTTAATAGAAACTAATCTAGTCTAGACAATCAATATCAATCTGGATACATAAGTCACGCGACGATATCAGCAGATCATGAGTGAAAGTCTAGAAAATGAGAAATGCTAACATATTTTTTCGGAATCCAAAAAATGTACTAGGAGTCCAGAACTCCTTCGTTTCGTATAGCATCTGATTAGTTCTAGAATAATGACTGAAATCTAGACACAAAAGTCACGCGGCAATATCAGCAGATCAGGGGTCAAAGTCTGAAAATTGATAAATGCTAATATATTTTTTTAGAATCCTAAAACTGTATTAGGAGGCCAGAACTCCTTGGTTTTGTATAGAAACAGGTCTGGTCTAGACAATCAATATCAATCTGGATACATAAGCCACGCGGCAATATCAGCAGATCAGGGGTCAAAGTCTGAAAATTGAAAAATGCTAATTTATTTTTTTAGAATCTTAAAACTGTACTAGGAGGCCGGAACTCCTTGGTTTTGTATAGAAACAGGTCTGTTCTAGACAATCAATATCAATCTGGATACATAAGCCACGCGACAATATCAGCAGATCATGGGTGAAAGTCTAGAAAATGAAAAATGCTAATATATTTTTTTGGTATCTTAAAATTGTACTAGGAGGCCGGAACTCCTTGGTTTTGTATAGAAACAGGACTGATCAAGACTACCAACAACAATCTGGATAAAAAAGCCACGCGACAATATCAGCAGATCATGGGTGAAAGTCTAGAAAATTAAAAATGCTAATATTTTTTTTTGGTATCTTAAAATTGTACTAGGAGGCCGGAAATCCTTGGTTTTGAATAGAATCTGATAAGATCTAGAAAAATGACTAAAATCTAGACACAAAAGTCACGCGACAATATCAGCAGATCAGGGGTGAAAGTCTAGAAAATTAAAAATGCTAATATTTTTTTTTGGTATCTTAAAATTGTACTAGGAGGCCGGAAATCCTTGGTTTTGAATAGAATCTGATAAGATCTAGAAAAGTGACTAAAATCTAGACACAAAAGTCACGCGACAATATCAGCAGATCAGGGGTCAAAGTCTGAAAAATGAAAAATGCTAATATATTTTTTTGGTATCCTAAAATTGTACTAGGAGGCCGGAACTCCTTGGTTTTGAATAGAATCTGATTAGTTCTAGAATAATGACTAAAATCTAGACACAAAAGCCACGCGGCAATATCAGCAGATCAGGGGTCAAAGTCTGAAAATTGAAAAATGCTAATTTATTTTTTTAGAATCTTAAAACTGTACTAGGAGGCCGGAACTCCTTGGTTTTGTATAGAAACAGGTCTGTTCTAGACAATCAATATCAATCTGGATACATAAGCCACGCGACAATATCAGCAGATCATGGGTGAAAGTCTAGAAAATGAAAAATGCTAATATATTTTTTTGGTATCTTAAAATTGTACTAGGAGGCCGGAATTCCTTGGTTTTGTATAGAAACAGGACTGATCAAGACTACCAACAACAATCTGGATAAAAAAGCCACGCGACAATATCAGCAGATCATGGGTGAAAGTCTAGAAAATTAAAAATGCTAATATTTTTTTTTGGTATCTTAAAATTGTACTAGGAGGCCGGAAATCCTTGGTTTTGAATAGAATCTGATAAGATCTAGAAAAATGACTAAAATCTAGACACAAAAGTCACGCGACAATATCAGCAGATCAGGGGTCAAAGTCTGAAAAATGAAAAATGCTAATATATTTTTTTGGTATCCTAAAATTGTACTAGGAGGCCGGAACTCCTTGGTTTTGAATAGAATCTGATTAGTTCTAGAATAATGACTAAAATCTAGACACAAAAGTCACGCGACAATATCAGCAGATCAGGGGTCTAAGTCTGAAAATTGAAAAATGCTAATTTATTTTTTTAGAATCTTAAAACTGTACTAGGAGGCCGGAACTCCTTGGTTTTGTATAGAAACAGGTCTGGTCTAGACAATCAATATCAATTTGGATACATAAGCCACGCGACAATATCAGCAGATCATGGGTGAAAGTCTAGAAAATGAAAAATGCTAATATATTTTTTGGTATCTTAAAATTGTACTAGGAGGCCGGAACTCCTTGGTTTTGAATAGAATCTGATTAGTTCTAGAATAATGACTAAAATCTAGACACAAAAGTCACGCGACAATATCAGCAGATCAGGGGTCTAGGTCTGAAAATTGAAAAATGCTAATTTATTTTTTTAGAATCTTAAAACTGTACTAGGAGGCCGGAACTCCTTGGTTTTGTATAGAAATAGGTCTGGTCTAGACAATCAATATCAATCTCGATACATAAGCCACGCGACAATATCAGCAGATCATGGGTGAATGTCTAGAAAATGAAAAATGCTAATATATTTTTTTGGTATCTTAAAATTGTACTAGGAGGCCGGAACTACTTGGTTTTTAATAGAAACTAATCTAGTCTAGACAATCAATATCAATCTGGATACATAAGTCACGCGACGATATCAACAGATCATGGGTGAAAGTCTAGAAAATAGAAAATGCTAATATATTTTCTTGGTATCTTAAAATTGTACTAGGAGGCCGGAACTCCTTGGTTTTTAATAGAAACTAATCTAGTCTTGACAATCAATATCAACCTGGATACATAAGTCACGCGACGATATCAGCAGATCATGGGTGAAAGTCTAGAAAATGAGAAATGCTAACATATTTTTTCGGAATCCAAAAAATGTACTAGGAGGCCGGAACTCCTTGGTTTTGAATAGAATCTGATTAGTTCTAGAATAATGACTAAAATCTAGACACAAAAGTCACGCGACAATATCAGCAGATCAGGGGTCTAGGTCTGAAAATTGAAAAATGCTAATTTATTTTTTTAGAATCTTAAAACTGTACAAGGAGGCCGGAACTCCTTGGTTTTGTATAGAAACAGGTCTGTTCTAGACAATCAATATCAATCTGGATACATAAGCCACGCGACAATATCAGCAGATCATGGGTGAAAGTCTAGAAAATGAAAAATGCTAATATATTTTTTTGGTATCTTAAAATTGTACTAGGAGGCCGGAACTCCTTGGTTTTGTATAGAAACAGGACTGATCAAGACTACCAACAACAATCTGGATAAAAAAGCCACGCGACAATATCAGCAGATCATGGGTGAAAGTCTAGAAAATTAAAAATGCTAATATTTTTTTTTTGGTATCTTAAAATTGTACTAGGAGGCCGGAACTCCTTGGTTTTGAATAGAATCTGATAAGATCTAGAAAAATGACTAAAATCTAGACACAAAAGTCACGCGACAATATCAGCAGATCAGGGGTCAAAGTCTGAAAAATGAAAAATGCTAATTTATTTTTTTGGTATCTTAAAATTGTACTAGGAGGCCGGAACTCCTTGGTTTTGAATAGAATCTGATTAGTTCTAGAATAATGACTAAAATCTAGACACAAAAGTCACGCGACAATATCAGCAGATCAGGGGTCTAGGTCTGAAAATTGAAAAATGCTAATTTATTTTTTTAGAATCTTAAAACTGTACTAGGAGGCCGGAACTCCTTGGTTTTGTATAGAAACAGGTCTGGTCTAGACAATCAATATCAATCTTGATACATAAGCCACGCGACAATATCAGCAGATCATGGGTGAAAGTCTAGAAAATGAAAAATGCTAATATATTTTTTTGGTATCTTAAAATTGTACTAGGAGGCCGGAACTACTTGGTTTTTAATAAAATCTAATCTAGTCTAGACAATCAATATCAATCTGGATACATAAGTCACGCGACGATATCAGCAGATCATGGGTGAAAGTCTAGAAAATAGAAAAAGCTAATATATTTTCTTGGTATCTTAAAATTGTACTAGGAGGCCGGAACTCCTTGGTTTTTAATAGAAACTAATCTAGTCTTGACAATCAATATCAACCTGGATACATAAGTCACGCGACGATTATCAGCAGATCATGGGTGAAAGTCTAGAAAATGAGAAATGCTAACATATTTTTTCGGAATCCAAAAAATGTACTAGGAGGCCGGAACTCCTTCGTTTCGTATAGCATCTGATTGGTTCTAGAATAATAACTAAAATGTAGATACAAAAGTCACGCGACAATATCAGCAGATCATGGGTGAAAGTCTAGAAAATGAAAAATGCTAATTTATTTTTTTGGAATCTTAAACTTGTACTAGGGTGCCAGAACTCCTTGGTTTTGAATAGAATCTGATTAGTTCTAGAATAATGACTGAAATTTAGACACAAAAGTCAGGCGGCAATATCAGCAGATCAGGGGTCAAATTCTGAAAATTGAAAAATGCTAATTTATTTTTTTAGAATCTTAAAACTATACTAGGAGGCCGGAACTCCTTGGTTTTGAATAGAAACAGGTCTGGTCTAGACAATCAATATCAATCTGGATACATAAGCCACGCGACAATATCAGCAGATCATGGGTGAAAGTCTAGAAAATGAAAAATGCTAATTTATTTTTTTGGAATCTTAAACTTGTACTAGGGTGCCAGAACTCCTTGGTTTTGAATAGAATCTGATTAGTTCTAGAATAATGACTAAAATCTAGACACAAAAGTCACGCGACAATATCAGCAGATCAGGGGTCTAGGTCTGAAAATTGAAAAATGCTAATTTATTTTTTTAGAATCTTAAAACTGTACTAGGAGGCCGGAACTCCTTGGTTTTGTATAGAAACAGGTCTGGTCTAGACAATCAATATCAATCTCGATACATAAGCCACGCGACAATATCAGCAGATCATGGGTGAAAGTCTAGAAAATGAAAAATGCTAATATATTTTTTTGGTATCTTAAAATTGTACTAGGAGGCCGGAACTACTTGGTTTTTAATAAAATCTAATCTAGTCTAGACAATCAATATCAATCTGGATACATAAGTCACGCGACGATATCAGCAGATCATGGGTGAAAGTCTAGAAAATAGAAAAAGCTAATATATTTTCTTGGTATCTTAAAATTGTACTAGGAGGCCGGAACTCCTTGGTTTTTAATAGAAACTAATCTAGTCTTGACAATCAATATCAACCTGGATACATAAGTCACGCGACGATTATCAGCAGATCATGGGTGAAAGTCTAGAAAATGAGAAATGCTAACATATTTTTTCGGAATCCAAAAAATGTACTAGGAGGCCGGAACTCCTTCGTTTCGTATAGCATCTGATTGGTTCTAGAATAATAACTAAAATGTAGATACAAAAGTCACGCGACAATATCAGCAGATCATGGGTGAAAGTCTAGAAAATGAAAAATGCTAATTTATTTTTTTGGTATCCTAAAATTGTACTAGGAGACCGGAACTCCTTGGTTTTGAATAGAATCTGATTAGTTCTAGAATAATGACTAAAATCTAGACACAAAAGTCACGCGACAATATCAGCAGATCAGGGGTCTAAGTCTGAAAATTGAAAAATGGTAATTTATTTTTTTAGAATCTTAAAACTGTACTAGGAGGCCGGAACTCCATGGTTTTGTATAGAAACAGGTCTGGTCTAGACAATCAATATCAATCTGGATACATAAGCCACGCGACAATATCAGCAGATCATGGGTGAAAGTCTAGAAAATGAAAAATGCTAATTTATTTTTTCGGAATCTTAAACTTGTACTAGGAGGCCGGAACTCCTTGGTTTTAAATAAAATCTGATTAGTTCTAGAATAATGACTGAAATCTAGACACAAAAGTCACGCGGCAATATCAGCAGATCAGGGGTCAAAGTCTGAAAATTGAAAAATGCTAATTTATTTTTTTAGAATCTTAAAACTGTACTAGGAGGCCGGAACTCCTTGGTTTTGTATAGAAACAGGTCTGGTCTAGACAATCAATATCAATCTGGATACATAAGCCACGCGACAATATCAGCAGATCATGGGTGAAAGTCTAGAAAATGAAAAATGCTAATTTATTTATTTGGTATCTTAAAATTGTACTAGGAGGCCGGAACTCCTTGCGTTTGTATAGAAACAGGACTGATCAAGACTACCAACAACAATCTGAATAAAAAAGCCACGCGACAATATCAGCAGATCATGGGTGAAAGTCTAGAAAATGAAAAATGCTAATATATTTTTTTGGTATCTTAAAATTGTACTAGGAGGCCGGAACTCCTTGGTTTTGAATAGAATCTGATAAGTTCTAGAATAATGACTAAAATCTAGACACAAAAGTCACGCGACAATATCAGCAGATCAGGGGTCAAAGTCTGAAAAATGAAAAATGCTAATATATTTTTTTGGTATCCTAAAATTGTACTAGGAGGCCGGAACTCCTTGGTTTTTAATAGAAACTAATCTAGTCTAGACAATCAATATCAATCTGGATACATAAGTAACGCGACGATATCAGCAGATCATGGGTGAAAGTCTAGAAAATGAGAAATGCTAACATATTTTTTCGGAATCCAAAAAATGTACTAAGAGGCCGGAACTCCTTTGTTTCGTATAGCATCTGATTGGTTCTAGAATAATAACTAAAATGCAGATACAAAACTCACGCGACAATATCAGCAGATCATGGGTGAAAGTCTAGAAAATGAAAAATGCTAATTTATTTTTTTGGAATCTTAAACTTGTACTAGGAGGCCAGAACTCCTTGGTTTTAAATAGAATCTAATTAGTTCTAGAATAATGACTGAAATCTAGACACAAAAGTCACGCGGCAATATCAGCAGATCAGGGGTCAAATTCTGAAAATTGAAAAATGCTAATTTATTTTATTAGAATCTTTAAACTGTACTAGGAGGCCGGAACTCCTTGGTTTTGTATAGAAACAGGTCTGGTCTAGACAATCAATACCAATCTGGATACATAAGTCGTGCGACAATATCAGCAGATCATGGGAGAAAGTCTAGAAAATGAAAAATGCTAATATTTTTTTTTTGGTATTTTAAAATTGTACTAGGAGGCCGGAACTCCTTGGTTTTTAATAGGAACTAATCTAGTCTAGACAATCAATATCAATCTGGATACATAAGTCACGCGACGATATCAGCAGATCATGGGTGAAAGTCTAGAAAATGAGAAATGCTAACATATTTTTTCGGAATCCAAAAAATGTACGAAGAGGCCGGAACTCCTTCGTTTCGTATAGCATCTGATTGGTTCTAGAATAATAACTAAAATCTAGATACAAAAGTCACGCGACAATATCAGCAGATCATGGGTGAAAGTATAGAAAATGAAAAATGCTGATATATTTTTTTGGTATCTTAAAATTGTACTAGGAGGCCGGAACTTCTTGGTTTTGTATAGAAACAGGACTGATCAAGACTACCAACATCAATCTGGATAAAAAAGCCACGCGACAATATCAGCAGATCATGGGTGAAAGTCTAGAAAATTAAAAATGCTAACATTTTTTTTTGGTATCTTGAAATTGTACTAGGAGGCCGGAACTCCTTGGTTTTGAATAGAATCTGATAAGTTCTAGAAAAATGAATAAAATCTAGACACAAAAGTCACGCGACAATATCAGCAGATCAGGGGTCTAAGTCTGAAAAATGAAAAATGCTAATATATTTTTTTGGTATCCTAAAATTGTACTAGGAGACCGGAACTCCTTGGTTTTTAATAGAAACTAATCTATTCTAGACAATCAATATCAATCTGGATACATAAGTCACGCGACGATATCAGCAGATCATGGGTGAAAGTCTAGAAAATGAGAAATGCTAACATATTTTTTCGGAATCCAAAAAATGTACTAGGAGTCCAGAACTCCTTCGTTTCGTATAGCATCTGATTGGATCTAGAATAATAACTAAAATACAGATACAAAAGTCACGCGACAATATCAGCAGATCATGGGTGAAAGTCTAGAAAATGAAAAATGCTAATTTATTTTTTCGGAATCTTAAACTTGTACTAGGAGGCCGAAACTCCTTGGTTTTGAATAGAATCTGATAAGTTCTAGAATAATGACTGAAATCTAGACACAAAAGTCACGCGGCGATATCAGCAGATCAGGGGTCAAAGACTGAAAATTGAAAAATGCTAATTTATTTTTTTAGAATCTTAAAACTGTACTAGGAGGCCGGAACTCCTTGGTTTTGTATAGAAACAGGTCTGGTCTAGACAATCAATATCAATCTGGATACATAAGCCACGCGACAATATCAGCAGATCATGGGTGAAAGTCTAGAAAATAAAAAAAATGCTAATTTATTTTTTCGGAATCTTAAACTTGTACTAGGAGGCCGGAACTCCTTGGTTTTAAATAGAATCTGATTAGTTCTAGAATAATGACTGAAATCTAGACACAAAAGTCACGCGGCAATATCAGCAGATCAGGGGTCAAAGTCTGAAAATTGAAAAATGCTAATTTATTTTTTTAGAATCTTAAAACTGTACTAGGAGGCCGGAACTCCTTGGTTTTGTATAGAAACAGGTCTGGTCTAGACAATCAATATCAATCTGGATACATAAGCCACGCGACAATATCAGCAGATCATGGGTGAAAGTCTAGAAAATGAAAAATGCTTATTTATTTTTTCGGAATCTTAAACTTGTACTAGGAGGCCGGAACTCCTTGGTTTTGAATAGAATCTGATAAGTTCTAGAATAATGACTGAAATCTAGACACAAAAGTCACGCGGCGATATCAGCAGATCAGGGGTCAAAGACTGAAAATTGAAAAATGCTAATTTATTTTTTTAGAATCTTAAAACTGTACTAGGAGGCCGGAACTCCTTGGTTTTGTATAGAAACAGGTCTGGTCTAGACAATCAATACCAATCTGGATACATAAGTCGTGCGACAATATCAGCAGATCATGGGAGAAAGTCTAGAAAATGAAAAATGCTAATATATTTTTTTGGTAACTTAAAATTGTACTAGGAGGCCGGAACTCCTTGGTTTTGAATAGAATCTGATAAGTTCTAGAAAAATTACTAAAATCTAGACACAAAAGTCACGCGACAATATCAGCAGATCAGGGGTCAAAGTCTGAAAAATGAAAAATGCTAATTTATTTTTTTGGTATCCTAAAATTGTACTAGGAGGCCGGAACTCCTTGGTTTTGAATAGAATCTGATTAGTTCTAGAATAATGACAAAAATATAGACACAAAAGTCACGCGACAATATCAGCACATCAGGGGTCTAAGTCTTAGTTCTATACAAAATTCTATACAAAACCAAGGAGTTCCGGCCTCCTAGTACAATTTTAGGATACCAAAAAAATATATTAGTATTTTTCATTTTTCAGACTTAGACCCCTGATCTGCTGATATAGTCGCGTGACTTTTGTGTCTAGATTTTAGTCATTATTCTAGAACTAATCAGATTCTATTCAAAACCAAGGAGTTCCGGTCTCCTAGTACAATTTTAGGATACCAAAAAAATATATTAGCATTTTTCATTTTTCAGACTTTGACCCCTGATCTGCTGATATTGTCGCGTGACTTTTGTGTCTAGATTTTAGTCATTTTTCTAGATCTTATCAGATTCTATTCAAAACCAAGGAGTTCCGGCCTCCTAGTACAATTTCAAGATACCAAAAAAATATATTAGCATTTTTCATTTTCTAGACTTTCACCCATGATCTGCTGATATTGTCGCGTGGCTTTTTTATTCAGATTGTTGTTGGTAGTCTTGATCAGTCCTGTTTCTATACAAACGCAAGGAGTTCCGGCCTCCTAGTACATACAATTTTAAGATACCAAATAAATAAATTAGCATTTTTCATTTTCTAGACTTTCACCCATGATCTGCTGATATTGTCGCGTGGCATATGTATCCAGATTGATATTGATTGTCTAGACCAGACCTGTTTCTATTCAAAACCAAGGAGTTCCGGCCTCCAAGTACAGTTTTAAGATTCTAAAAAAATAAATTAGCATTTTTCAATTTTCAGACTTAGACCCCTGATCTGCTGATATTGTCGCGTGACTTTTGTGTCTAGATTTTAGTCATTATTCTAGAACTAATCAGATTCTATTCAAAACCAAGGAGTTCCGGCCTCCTAGTACAATTTTAAGATACCAAAAAAATATATTAGCATTTTTCATTTTCTAGACTTTCACCCATGATCTGCTGATATTGTCGCGTGGCTTATGTATCGAGATTGATATTGATTGTCTAGACCAGACCTGTTTCTATACAAAACCAAGGAGTTCCGGCCTCCTAGTACAGTTTTAAGATTCTAAAAAAATAAATTAGCATTTTTCAATTTTCAGACCTAGACCCCTGATCTGCTGATATTGTCGCGTGACTTTTGTGTCTAGATTTTAGTCATTTTTCTAGATCTTATCAGATTCTATTCAAAACCAAGGAGTTCCGGCCTCCTAGTACAATTTTAAGATACCAAAAAAAAATATTAGCATTTTTAATTTTCTAGACTTTCACCCATGATCTGCTGATATTGTCGCGTGGCTTATGTATCGAGATTGATATTGATTGTCTAGACCAGATCTGTTTCTATACAAAACCAAGGAGTTCCGGCCTCCTAGTACAGTTTTAAGATTCTAAAAAAATAAATTAGCATTTTTCAATTTTCAGACCTAGACCCCTGATCTGCTGATATTGTCGCGTGACTTTTGTGTCTAGATTTTAGTCATTATTCTAAAACTAATCAGATTCTATTCAAAACCAAGGAGTTCCGGCCTCCTAGTACATTTTTTGGATTCCGAAAAAATATGTTAGCATTTCTCATTTTCTAGACTTTCACCCATGATCTGCTGATATCGTCGCGTGACTTATGTATCCAGGTTGATATTGATTGTCAAGACTAGATTAGTTTCTATTAAAAACCAAGGAGTTCCGGCCTCCTAGTACAATTTTAAGATACCAAGAAAATATATTAGCATTTTCTATTTTCTAGACTTTCACCCATGATCTGCTGATATCGTCGCGTGACTTATGTATCCAGATTGATATTGATTGTCTAGACCAGACCTGTTTCTATTCAAAACCAAGGAGTTCCGGCCTCCTAGTACAGTTTTAAGATTCTAAAAAAATAAATTAGCATTTTTCAATTTTCAGACCTAGACCCCTGATCTGCTGATATTGTCGCGTGACTTTTGTGTCTAGATTTTAGTCATTATTCTAGAACTAATCAGATTCTATTCAAAACCAAGGAGTTCCGGCCTCCTAGTACATTTTTTGGATTCCGAAAAAATATGTTAGCATTTCTCATTTTCTAGACTTTCACCCATGATCTGCTGATATCGTCGCGTGACTTATGTATCCAGGTTGATATTGATTGTCAAGACTAAATTAGTTTCTATTAAAAACCAAGGAGTTCCGGCCTCCTAGTACAATTTTAAGATACCAAGAAAATATATTAGCATTTTCTATTTTCTAGACTTTCACCCATGATCTGCTGATATCGTCGCGTGACTTATGTATCCAGATTGATATTGATTGTCTAGACTAGATTAGTTTCTATTAAAAACCAAGTAGTTCCGGCCTCCTAGTACAATTTTAAGATACCAAAAAAATATATTAGCATTTTTCATTTTCTAGACTTTCACCCATGATCTGCTGATATCGTCGCGTGACTTATGTATCCAGATTGATATTGATTGTCTAGACTAGATTAGTTTCTATTAAAAACCAAGTAGTCCCGGCCTCCTAGTACAATTTTAAGATACCAAAAAAATATATTAGCATTTTTCATTTTCTAGACTTTCACCCATGATCTGCTGATATTGTCGCGTGACTTTTGTGTCTAGATTTTAGTCATTTTTCTAGATCTTATCAGATTCTATTCAAAACCAAGGAGTTCCGGCCTCCTAGTACAATTTTAAGATACCAAAAAAAAATATTAGCATTTTTCATTTTCTAGACTTTCACCCATGATCTGCTGATATTGTCGCGTGACTTTTGTATCTGGATTTTAGTTATTATTCTAGAATTAATCAGATGCTATACGAAACGAAGGAGTTCCGGCCTCCTAGTACATTTTTTGGATTCCGAAAAAATATGTTAGCATTTCTCATTTTCTAGACTTTCACCCATGATCTGCTGATATCGTCGCGTGACTTATGTATCCAGATTGATATTGATTGTCTAGACTAGATTAGTTTCTATTAAAAACCAAGGAGTTCCGGCCTCCTTGTACAATTTTAAGATATCAAAAAAAAAATATTAGCATTTTACATTTTCTAGACTTTCACCCATGATCTGCTGATATTGTAGCGTGACTTATGTATCCAGATTGGTATTGATTGTCTAGAATAGATTGGTTTTTATTAAAAACCAAGGAGTTCCAGCCTCCTAGTACAGTTTAAAGATTCTAATTAAATAAATTAGCATTTTTCAATTTTCAGACTTTGACCCCTGATCTGCTGATATTGCCGCCTGACTTTTGTGTCTAAATTTCAGTCATTATTCTAGAACTAATCAGATTCTATTCAAAACCAAGGAGTTCTGGCACCCTAGTACAAGTTTAAGATTCCAAAAAAATAAATTAGCATTTTTCATTTTTCAGACTTTGACCCCTGATCTGCTGATATTGTCGCGTGACTTTTGTATCTACATTTTAGTTATTATTCTAGAACCAATCAGATGCTATACGAAACGAAGGAGTTCCGGCCTCCTAGTACATTTTTTGGATTCCGAAAAAATATGTTAGCATTTCTCATTTTCTAGACTTTCACCCATGATCTGCTGATAATCGTCGCGTGACTTATGTATCCAGGTTGATATTGATTGTCAAGACTAGATTAGTTTCTATTAAAAACCAAGGAGTTCCGGCCTCCTAGTACAATTTTAAGATACCAAGAAAATATATTAGCATTTTCTATTTTCTAGACTTTCACCCATGATCTGCTGATATCGTCGCGTGGCTTATGTATCCAGATTGATATTGATTGTCTAGACTAGATTAGTTTCTATTAAAAACCAAGTAGTTCCGGCCTCCTAGTACAATTTTAAGATACCAAAAAAATATATTAGCATTTTTCATTTTCTAGACTTTCACCCATGATCTGCTGATATTGTCGCGTGGCTTATGTATCGAGATTGATATTGATTGTCTAGACCAGACCTGTTTCTATACAAAACCAAGGAGTTCCGGCCTCCTAGTACAGTTTTAAGATTCTAAAAAAATAAATTGGCATTTTTTAATTTTCAGACCTAGACCCCTGATCTGCTGATATTGTCGCGTGGCTTATGTATCCAGATTGATATTGATTGTCTAGACTAGATTAGTTTCTATTAAAAACCAAGTAGTTCCGGCCTCCTAGTACAATTTTAAGATACCAAAAAAATATATTAGCATTTTTCATTTTCTAGACTTTCACCCATGATCTGCTGATATTGTCGCGTGGCTTATGTATCGAGATTGATATTGATTGTCTAGACCAGACCTGTTTCTATTCAAAACCAAGGAGTTCCGGCCTCCTAGTACAGTTTTAAGATTCTAAAAAAATAAATTAGCATTTTTCAATTTTCAGACTTAGACCCCTGATCTGCTGATATTGTCGCGTGACTTTTGTGTCTAGATTTTAGTCATTATTCTAGAACTAATCAGATTCTACTCAAAACCAAGGAGTTCCGGTCTCCTAGTACAATTTTAGGATACCAAAAAAATATATTAGCATTTTTCATTTTTCAGACTTTGACCCCTGATCTGCTGATATTGTCGCGTGACTTTTGTGTCTAGATTTAAGTCATTTTTCTAGATCTTATCAGATTCTATTCAAAACCAAGGAGTTTCGGCCTCCTAGTACAATTTTAAGATACCAAAAAAATATATTAGCATTTTTTATTTTCTAGACTTTCACCCATGATCTGCTGATATTGTCGCGTGGCTTATGTATCGAGATTGATATTGATTGTCTAGACCAGACCTGTTTCTATACAAAACCAAGGAGTTCCGGCCTCCTAGTACAGTTTTAAGATTCTAAAAAAATAAATTAGCATTTTTCAATTTTCAGACCTAGACCCCTGATCTGCTGATATTGTCGCGTGACTTTTGTGTCTAGATTTTAGTCATTATTCTAGAACTAATCAGATTCTATTCAAAACCAAGGAGTTCCGGCCTCCTAGTACAATTTTAAGATACCAAAAAAATATATTAGCATTTTTCATTTTCTAGACTTTCACCCATGATCTGCTGATATTGTCGCGTGGCTTATGTATCCAGATTGATATTGATTGTCTAGAACATACCTGTTTCTATACAAAACCAACGAGTTCCGGCCTCCTTGTACAGTTTTAAGATTCTAAAAAAATAAATTAGCATTTTTCAATTTTCAGACTTTGACCCCTGATCTGCTGATATTGCCGCGTGACTTTTGTGTCTAGATTTCAGTCATTATTCTAGAACTAATCAGATTCTATTCAAAACCAAGGAGTTCCGGCCTCCTAGTACAATTTTAAGATACCAAATAAATAAATTAGCATTTTTCATTTTCTAGACTTTCACCCATGATCTGCTGATATTGTCGCGTGACTTATGTATCCAGATTGGTATTGATTGTCTAGAACATACCTGTTTCTATACAAAACCAACGAGTTCCGGCCTCCTTGTACAGTTTTAAGATTCTAAAAAAATAAATTAGCATTTTTCAATTTTCAGACTTTGACCCCTGATCTGCTGATATTGCCGCGTGACTTTTGTGTCTAGATTTCAGTCATTATTCTAGAACTAATCAGATTCTATTCAAAACCAAGGAGTTCCGGCCTCCTAGTACAATTTTAAGATACCAAATAAATAAATTAGCATTTTTCATTTTCTAGACTTTCACCCATGATCTGCTGATATTGTCGCGTGACTTATGTGTCCAGATTGTGGTTATTATTATAGAACTGATCAGATTCCATACGAAACCAAGGAGTTCCGGCCTCCTAGTACAATTTGAAGGTTCCAAAAAAATATATTAGCATTTTTCATTTTTCAGACTTTGACCCCTGATCTGCTGATATTTTCGCGTGACTTTTGTGACCAGATTTTAGTCATTATTCTAGAACTTATCAAATTCTATTCAAAACCAAGGAGTTCTGGCCTCCTAGTACAAGTTTAAGATTCCAAAAAAATATATTAGCATTTTTTATTTTCTAGACTTTCACCCATGATCTGCTGATATTGTCGCGTGACATATGTATCCAGATTGATATTGATTGTCTAGACTAGATTGGTTTCTATTAAAAACCAAGGAGTTCCGGCCTCCTAGTACAAGTTTAAGATTCCAAAAAAGTATATTAGCATTTTTCATATTTCAGACTTTGACCCCTGATCTGCTGATATTGCCGCGTGACTTTTGTGTCTAGATTGTAATTATTATTCTAGAACTAATCAGATTCTATTCAAAACCAAGGAGTTCCGGCCTCCTAGTACAATTTTAAGATTCCAAAAAAATATATTAGCATTTTTCATTTTTCAGACTTTGACCCCTGATCTGCTGATATTGTTGCGTGACTTTAGTATCCAGATTGTTATTGTTAGTCTAGATTAGATCTGTTTCTATACAAAACCAAGGAGTTCCAGCCTCCTTGTTCAATTCGAGGATGTAAAAAAATTGATTTTTATATTTAAGACATTCATCAGTTTTCACCATCGCCTGACATTGATTTTCAGCTGAAATTGGCAGAACTACGCCTGAAAAGTATCAAGAACTGTCAAACTTACCTGCATGCTATAAAAAATTGCATTTAATTTAGTAATGATGCAAATTGATCTGCTACCGATAGTTGGCAGATCATTTTTTCAAAGTAACTTTTTTTTAGGAAAAACGGCAGAACTATTCCTGAAAAGTATCAGGAACTATAGAACACACTTGGAAGCGACTAGAACATGCATTTGTTTTTGAAAATCTGAAAAATGATTTGCTGCCGGAAGTTAGCAGATCATTTTTTCAACTAACTTTTTTTCAGGAAATTCAGCAGAACTATTCCTAAAAAGTATCAGGAACTACAGAACTATGCTGCATGCGAATAGAACTCCAATTTATTCCTGATCTGCTAGACAATGATATGCCAAGTTCACAGACATACGACTCAGTTGGTAACGCAGCTAGTATAGTCGAAATATAGGCTGATAAACAATCAGTTAAATAGATGCAAGGTCCGCTGTTCCGAGAATCACAAGTATCTAATATTATGAGAATCAGAATCAGAATATCTTTATTGCATAAAACTGAGTAAACAAGATCTTAAAACTAAAACGTCCTTACAGCTTAACCATTACGGGCGTGCAACAAATAGATTTATAATATATGTTAGGTTCAAACACATAGGATATGATTATTTGAATTGATTTTGTCAAATTTCATTGAATATTTAAAATAAGTGCATAAATATCATTAGTAATTCAATTATTTTATAGGTAAATGTCATAGATGTATCCTTACATAGTATAAAATAAAGTCGCTATTTTCGTTTGTTTGTTTGTTTGTTTGTTTGTTTGTTTGTTTGTTTGTTTGTTTGTTTGTCTGTATGCTTAAATCTTTAAAACTACGCAACGGATTTTGATGCGGTTTTTTTAATGGATAGAGTGATTCAAGAGGAATGTTCATATGTATAAAAATTCCCGAAATTCCTACGGGAACGGGAATAACGCGGGTAAAACCGTGGGGCGCTGCTAGTATTGTATAATATAAAATATAACAATAATGTAACTATGTCAAAGAAAAATTATAATTTTCATTCAAGGACATTTGTCACGATTACATTAAGATTTCACATATATTTTTCTATTGCAATTTTTATTAAAAAACTGATTAAATTCATAAAAACATTTTTCAGCTAGCCATTGAGTCAAACGGTCAAACAGTGAGCGTGTAAATGCGAAAGGCGGCGGGCGTGGCCGGCGGCGGGCGCGAGGTCAATTACCGTAATTGATTGATCGGAGGTGACGCGCGCTAATTGCAGACTGACCACAACGGAGAGTAATGTTATTGTCATTTTGGGAACTAATAAACTGACATTTACATAATCATCAATTCAATTAACCACATTCATGAGTTAGGTATATGTTTTTTCGGAATATTACAGAACATCCATTGCTGAAAATAGGTCTCCCCCATATACAGATCTCCAATATAACTGGTAGAAAATGTCCGCTGCAGGACAAAGGAATACCCACCAAGGGTGATTGGGTCATATCCACCACGCTAACCCAATGCAGCTTGTTGGATTCACATACGCCATCCAATTTCTTCTACGGGCATTATTCAGATTTCCTCACGATGTTATTTTTCTTTACCGAAAATAGCCAGTGGTGTGATAATCCGTACATAAATTACAATTGAAGACTGCCTGCGTAATCTAACTCATGGTACGGGACCGGGTTTTGAATCCACGACCACACGTTTGTTAGGTGGGTGTCACTACCACTAGACCACCACGACTTACTACTATATTACTTTCCTTACTTATTCAACCTACTACTAAGTAAGTAAGTAAGTTCGTATAGGCCGGGTGGATAGCCCTGGTATCACAGTTTTTAGGCCGCCTGAAGGCTTCTGACATGGCTAAACGGTTAAAACAACCGGGGCCTACAATTTAACGTGTCATCCGAGCCACGGCAGCGCTACTACTGGGAGCTTATTTATAACAAGACAATACGTTTTTCGGAACAGGTTAAAATTTAAAAGATTGATACAATAAGCCCGATTACAGAGGCGCCAGTGTAATTATATTAGCTAAATAGCATAGATCTGTTTCTTTTTCACTTTAGGCATTCGATAGAGAGAACGCTTTTTACGTTGCTATTTAATTTAGGCTGGCGCCTCTGTAATCGGGCTTATTGTCCTACCTAGGTGCCTATTATATGAAGTAGTGTAGCAACGACAAACATTTAAAAAATCCCACAGCGTAACCATTGAATAATCAGAATCTCAATCTGAAATTTTCCGATAGCGATCGCGATAATGAAACCTGTTAGTTCGGATCCATTCATTGGATTCTGCAAAGGTATTCCAATTTGGGCGGCGGATTAACCAGGAATGCGGCGTTTGGGCGGCGGCGGGCGGTTGGCATCATCGTTTGGGCGGGCGGCAGCTCTCACCGCTTAAAACCCCTGGACAGGAGGTAATCCGAACGCTTTGACAATTTAAAAAAAGGTAAGTGTGCTATGCGAGATGACTTCGCGTGCAAATACCCCTATTTTGAAAAAGATTTCCAAATACGTTCAATTTGAAGTATACTATAAAACCACTTTATTATAACATTTTTTTTTATTTTGTTTCATTTTCGAGCAAATATCTATAGAGTCATAATCGTGCAATAAAAGTGTCGGAGCCAAAGCTCTGCCCAAGCTACGTAATGGGCAGGCCTTTTAGTTAATCGTAAGGCAATTTCAAGCCGACTACGTCACGCGATGCTAAAGTGCTCGGTTACAAACACTAAATAGGTGACATAACGTCAAGATTCGAGAAAACATTGTGAATTTATTTAATGCAAATATCTATGTCGGTATGTACGAGTATGTCAGCGCTCAGACATATTTTTTTTCTACTTTCACTTAGGGACTGTGGCTCTGTAAATATTTGCTCGAAGCGTTTTATAAAATATATATATTTTTTAATTAGGATAAATGCTAACTCACTTATCGGGCGTTTTAGAAGCAAACTAATTTCCGTCATCTGCTTAATAATGTGCGCATTTCGACAGAGAGAAAAACTTAGGAAGACCAAATCCTATGCTATACAAATAATCGGCCAAGTACGAGCAGAACTCGCGCTTTAAGGGTCCCGTACTGTATGGGAGCCCTCCTTAAATGTTTATTTTTATTTAATAATTTTTATAACTAAATATTCTGAGAATATTTGAATCATCTACGTGTAACCATTTTTAATATTGAGCGAAAAACGGTTAAAAATTCAGATTTTTTGTATGAGAGCCCTTTGTTCTGTTTTTAGTATTTGTTGTTATAGCGGCAACAGAAATACATTATCTGTGAAAATTTCAGCTTTCTAGCTATAACGGTTCATGAGATACAGCCTGGTGACAGACAGACGTACAGACGGACAGCGGAGTCTTACTTATAGGGTCCCGTTTTTAACCTTTGGGTACGGAACCCTAAAAAAGGTGAAACATGCAGTAAACTCAAAGCGCTGAAATCGCTGTTTCTGACGAGTTCAACTTATTTTTTATTCTATGAAGCTGAAATTGTGTTTTTATTCGTTATCCGAGGTTTACTGTAATATGAAATGGCGACGGGAAATAATACGATACGTGTGCGAGTTTTTTCGCTTGCAAAGCGAAAATATAAAATGAGAGAAAAACAAATAACAACAGAGGCGCTTGCGCAAATGTGCGTGTGATATTGTGTGATTATAGTACTGTATATGTTCAAGTTTTCACTTACATTACATACACGTTTTCACATACACTTTTAAGCGCTCGTAGCGTAGTTTGACTAGGTGTTTGTCAGCGATCACCGAAATTAAGCAACGTTCCGCACGGTCAGTATTTGGATGGGTGACCGCGGGTGGCATTTTCCAACTGAGCGCTGTCGTGGCTCGGATGACACGTTAAATTGTAGGCCCCGGTTGTTTAAACCGTTTAGCCAAGTCAGAGGCCTTCAGGCGGCCTAAAAACTCTTCCAACAGGGCTAGCCACCCGGCCTATACGAACTTACTAGGGTTTTAAGCAGTCTAAAGGTCTCTGACACAGTTAAATAATTAAAATAACCGGGGCCTAATTTAACGTGCTACACGAGCCACGGTACCGCTCAGTTGTAAATGTTACCCTCGGTCACCCAAGCGAAGACTGTGTGCCGATCGTTGCTTAACTTTCATCATCACGCAGAGACATACGTTTCCACTCATTAGAGGTGGTCTGGAAGAAATCGCTTTTAGCGATAAGACCGCCGTTTGTACCATTCTTCTGTCGTTTTTTCTTCTTCTGTTATGTTTTATTACTTGTGGTGTCAACAAAGTGTTCTTGTATTTTATAGCTTTTAAAGCCATGTTTATACACCACGTAGTAAAGAATATAAAGAATCGTTTCTTTTAACTCAAATTAATAAAATTATTCTTTTGTATTTCTTAGTATTCTATTAAAGAACAATACAGTAAAATTATCATTCGCTCGGTTCATCGCTCAGTGAATGAACAGAATGAAAGGAACGAACAGTTGAATTCAAAGAATTTTTCTCCTGAACGGATTTGTAATTTTATATTATTTCGATTCTGGTGGAGACACGGGAACGTTGGCTTGGATTCATTTCATTTATTCATGCTTCCATACAGTACAAGATGTTAATACCAAAGTTTAGGTACAAAGTTCAGTATGGACCCTGTCGGGCACTGCATGTTCGAGTGAGAGTGGTCGCTTATGTCAATAATATAGGTGATTAAGCGTTATGGTTTTTTTTTTTTTTATTATAACTTAGTTTATTGATGCCAAGATTTGTTTGTATACCCACTTAGCTCCTTGGATAGTCATGTAGCTAGTGAAAAATCTTGATAAAATATGTAAAATATTAAGACAATTTTATCAAATTTTTAATTTTGAATAGGTTTGCGTTTGATTATAATATACTGCCTGATATTGAGCAGATGTGTGGTCTAGGTTGTAGCACGCTTACCTAGAAGATACCTATTTACTCGGGATTTGAACACGCCCACGTTGTACTTGTATTCCTACAATTAATTCAGCATGCTGGGCACGCTGCCAACTGGCAGTGGGCATGAGCATTTGGATTATCTTAGACCTTCAAAGGTCTGAGGATGATCCAATGCTTTTCCAAAGGCACTTTTGCCTGATAAAAAAAAAATCACTAAACATGCTCCAAATATTTTATATATAATTGGCAAGAGACATAGGTAATGGTATAAATTTAAGAAGACCAATACCCATCCATCCATCCATCCATCAGCCAAAGGACGTCCACTGCTGGACATAGGCCTCCCCTTTGGATCTCCAATAAGACCGGTTGAAAGCGGCTTGCATCCAGCGCGATCCTGCGGTCTTAATGAGGTCATCCGTCCACCTTGTGGGTGGACGTCCTACGCTGCGCTTGCCGGTACGTGGTCTCCACTCGAGAACTTTTCGACTCCACCGGTCATCAGTCCTCCGCGCTATGTGCCCTGCCCATTGCCATTTCAACTTGCTAATCCGTCCTCATTTCTGATTCGATCCCGTACCAATACCCAGCAGTGTGTTAATTATGTAGGTTCGAGTGGCTAGCCCTGGTGTCAGAGTTTTGAAGCCGCCTAAAAGCTTATGACACGGCTAAACGGTTAAAGCAACCGGTATTTAACATTTAACGTGTCATTCGAGCCACAAAATCGCTCAGTTGTAAATGCCACCCGCGGTCACCCATCTGAATATGACGATGATCGTAGGTCAGAGCGCTACCTACATCAATGGCTGATGATGGTGATGGTTCAATTAAAACAAATCGTATTAGGATATATTATTTATTGGCTAGGAATAATGTTTATACGACGATAAAAAATGTTTTGGTTTGGGTGTTGTCTTTTTTCTAAATAAGAAATAATTTTACCTTAAATTATTTTTGTATAAATAACCAATAATCTATATAATCACCTGTTTGATCTAATTTATGTATAAATTTTGGGAGAAGCCACCGGTTTCCGAAACACAGTTTCTAACTAGTTCGGAATTGGTGGATTCAATCAATTTGCATGTAAATCTTGTGCACGAATAAACATTTTTGTTTTTTTTTTTGACGAAAGGAAAGCAATCAGGGTGGTGCGTTGAGTATTTAAATAAATAAATAAATAAGTATTTGATGAGATCTTACACACGGCCTCTGACCCCAAACTAAGCAAAGCTTGTGATATGGCTGCCAGAGACTGATATACTACTTATACATATTTTTAAATACGTACTTATATAGATAGTAACTAAATAACACCCAGATACAGAGCAAACACCTATGTTCATCACATAAATACTTGCCCTGGGTGGGGATCGAACCCACGCCCCTTTGACCTAGAAGTTAGGGTCACTAACCACTGAGCCACCGAGGCAGTCAGTTTGTTTTCAAGGCGGTCTTTTTTTATTCTGTGATATTCTATTTTTCTTATATTTCTACAATACTAGAACATCTACTATTAGATATCTGACCAGTGACCGTTATTGAATAAGAGAAAAGAAAATTTGGCAGGCATCATGATAGAACCCCCCCCCCCGAGTGGGTTCCCGCCTTGTCGTGGCGGGGGGGCTTAGTAGCCAGGTCTTCCCAGCCTGGTGAACGAAGAGGAACCCGAGGTGGGGCCGGCCTCTCCGGGTCTTGGGCCCAGACAAGCCCGTGCGGAGGCTGGCCAGTAGGTCGGCTTGCCGACTGAGGTGGACTGCGGTGTCGCGCTTGTCGCGATGCCGCGGCCGAGCCCATCGAGGAGGTGGCGGCGACGGGATGGATGGATGCCTATCCGTCCTGCCAGCGGCCCTAACGGGTGCCGCCAACGTGTTGGCGGAGGCGGTGGGGCTGCAGGGGAAGAGGAAAGTCGGTATCGCGACGGCCGTTCTCCCTATCCTCTGCAGCCGTAGTGGCAGGCGCGGGGCCACTTTCATTGACCCGTTGCATCGGGACCAGGGCTGTCGGATACGGGTGCTGTCTGACGCCCAGTGCCGGTTGGTCCCAGGTGGTGGATGACGATGTGTCTGGTGTTTGGCACATCGTCATTCTGGCGGGAGCCGAAGCTCCGTGGTGGGGCCCGAGTTGGGCCAGCGCTGTCGGGTGCCGCGGAGAAGTGCGCAAGCGTGCCCGTAGCCCCGACACATAGCGCAGTGGCGAAACACCCTGGGGTTTTGGTGGGTATACCGTCCAGCAATGGGCGGGGACTCCCACATAACCACCCGCCTGCCCTGAGGTGCGGTGGTATCTTTAAAGGATTTCCCCAGGTAAAAAAAAAAAAAAAAAAGGCATCATGATAGAATGAGTTCTTTTCCATTGACAGCTATTCTAAATCTTAAAACAAATAAATTTTAATTCATACATAAAATAAACACAAAACATTGCTACAATAAATCCTTTCCGAAGTTGAAAGCCTTAGAAAAGGCTTCATAGGCTTTGTCGTGCGCTGCTGTCGGGCAAAAATATCCATTCCTTGGGGCAGTAAATTATTTGATCTTGTTCTTGTGATCATCTAGGGCCGGCTTGTTTCCCCGGGTTGTGAGTAGCGCTACAAAAAGCCAATTAGGATCTATTTTTTTCCTCCTCCAACCTTCTACCCCCACCCAATCCTTTCAGGGTCTGCTGGAGAGCACGTTGCCTCGACTGGGTAGTTTAGGAGCTAGATAGATTTAAGGAGAGTAATTAACATAAAAGTTACGTAATATTAATTCTTTTTAACCGACTTCCAAAAAGGAGGAGGTTCTATGTTCTTCTGCATGTGTTCTTTTTTGTGTATGTTCATCGATAATTCCGCCAATTATGAACAGAAATAAAAAAAATATTTTAGTTCAAAGGGGTATAATCCCGAATAATTCCCATTTACATTTTAAAGAAATCGGCTTAGCCGTTTTTGAAAAATCAACAATAATGTAATCAACAATAATAAATCAACAATTTAAGTGAAATATTCTAATTTTGTACACGATGGAAGGCGGTTTTGGCATTTTTGCGAAAAATAATTATTTCATGTCACTTTCATTGATGCAAAGATATTTTATTGGAGATATTCCAATATTAGAGGCAAACAATATATTACAATATTAAAGTCCATTGTCCAGCATACACTTTTCTAATGGCTGAATTGAATACAATGACGACGAACGACGACGCAGACAATCTGCAAAATATGTTTTGGTCAAGTTGAAGCTAAAAAGTTTCAATACAAAAAATAGTGTTTTGAGTGTGTCTGTGTATATGTGTCTGTCTGTGAAATTATCCTACTGGAGCAGATCCATTTGAAGCGATTTTTAGCTGAATAGTGATTTGATAGAATTGGTTTTAGCTATAGACATTTAAAAATTGTAGTCAGGGGTTTTAAAAAATCTTAGATTTCACATAAGTATTTGGTTAATTGGATCATCATCATCATCATTACTAGCCGTAGGACGTCCACTGCTGGACATAAGCCTTCCCTATGAATTTTTAATAAGCCCGGTTGGAAGCGGCCGGCATCCAGCACGTTCCTGCGGTCTTAATGATATCGTCGGTCCACCTGGTCGGTGGACGTCCTACGCTGCGCTTGCCTGTGCGTGGTTTTCATTCGAGAACTTTACTGCCCCATCGGCCGTCAGTCCTCCGAGCTATGTGCCCTGCCCATTGCCATTTCAACTTACTAATCCGTTGGGCGAGGTCGGTTAATTGGATATCAAAAGGTAAAAGCAGTCGGTCAATGTGAACAGCTGACTACAACGATGTCAAATTAAGTAGCGTCAATATATTTGATTTAAACACAAATAAATCTCTAGCTCTCAGCCTGTAAGAAAGTGATTGAGCGAGACAATAACTGGATGTCTCGAAAAAGAGGGAAAAAGTGTTTCGTTCGGTTGAAATTAAAGGCCCGGGTCAAGGGTCGCCGCCGGCGTCACTTGAATCAGTCCATTCTCTCGCTGTCTCTGCTTCTTGGGGTAGAGTGATTACAAAGTCTCTGACAAATCGTCACAAATCGATCATGGAAGTAACTTTTTCTAAAAAGGTTTACGTTTTCGGAACCTTTTTAAACGACTTCCAAAAAGGAGGAAGTTTTACGTTCGACACCGATATTTTTGCCAATTGTGAACCAAGTAAAAAAACAGTGCAAATGGAGTCCCTCCGCGCGGAAGAAGTGAAACTTTGACACAACATGCTTTCATACCCTCTTCATGGTAGCGTTAAACGTTTAACACAACCCTGTTGGAAGTCGCATTAGAAATTTCACTTCAAAAAATATGATTTAGTTCGAAAGGGTAGGTTCCGAGGTAGGTAGGTATTTAACCAAATTTTTCGCCCCACAAGGTTTGTTTTCCTTAGCGTGCAAACAGAGGCGATATTTCCGGCAAATTCCCGTTCCGGAACCGGAAACGTTTACGGAAACACGCGCGAGGAGATTGCTTCACCGCACTACGGATGTCTCGGAATTGACTCGGATCTGTAAGACAGGTGGATGAAATTACTATACAGAGTTATCTGCTAGCCCTGTAGTTATCTTTTCAAGGTCAGAGTGAATAGGTATCTTCTAGGTCTGCGTGCTTCATCTTCGAACACAACGTCGCTTACCATCAGGCGAGTTGGTGGTCAAACGCGGACTTATTTGCGTTAAAAAAAAATTAAGCCAAAAGGGGGTGATTGAGAATATCTTTATTAACAACTTTTACAGTGAGGCACCCGGAACCCGAAAAATAAAATCGGCTGTTTTATACATTTCGCTGATTTCGAGTTACAATTTTGAATGGAACAGCTAATTAATTTTGTCGATTTCTTGGTTAGATTTATAGAATAAAAGTAAAAGTTTTGCATTCGTGAGGTAAACAAACTGCACACGGGGGCTTGCGCAGGATTGGCCTTAGGTTACTAAAACCTACTTAGAGCCAGTGTGAATAATCTTTATGTATTTTCTATCGATCGTAGGAACTAGTTTCCAAAACACGGGTTCCCTATACCCAGTTTAGCAGCTAGAGCCTCCGAAAACTTGATGTGCTTTCATAAATAAATACTTTTTGAATTTTGAAAAAATAAAAGAAGTAAAAGTTGTTCAGAATGATGATTTAAATCCTTCGAGCAGATATCTGTTATATTTGCTCGGAGTTTTAATCACCATTTTTCTGCTTAGTATACCTACCCGTTTTGGATAATCACGTTCGCGCAGTGACGTTCGCTTATATGTAAATCAGCTGTTCTAAACGAAAATTGTATCGCTCATGGCTTATTCTAATTAGGTGTTTATCAGCGTCCGTAGTTAAGCAACATTCAGCACGGTTAGTTTTCGGATGGAACACTGTGAAAAAAACTGTGAACTGACTGTCACTGTTCACTGTGAAGTTGAAAATGAGGCATTTTCAACTGAGCGAGGCACGTCAGAGGTCTTCAGGCGACTCTGACACAAACTTAGAAGCTCTGACACCAAAGCAATCCACCCAACCTAGACCGCTTATCTACTCAACATCAGGCAGTATATGGTCAAACGCAAACCGATCCAGAATTTAAAAAAAAACACGGTCTATACATGAAATTCCTTTATGCGAAAAATTTATCAAGTCTCGACAAAATGTGTCAACCCGTTCATGTGTGCAAGCGCGTAGAAGTTGATAAGTCATTCGATCTCTTCGAGCAAATATCCATAGAGTCACAATCGTGCAAAAAAAGTGTCCAAACCAAAACCTTGCCCAAGCTACGTATTGGGCAGGCTATCTAGTAAGTCGTAACGCGATTGCAAGCCGACTACAACGCTGCACGATGCCAAATTGCTCAGTTACAAGCACTAATTAGGTTACATAACGTCGAGATTCGAGAAAACGGGTCATTGTGAATTATAATATAATGTAAATATCGAAGGTGCTCGGACATTTTTTTACTATTTTAACATAGGGATTGTGGATCGATAGATTTTAGCTCGAAGATCGATCTCTAAAAGTCTGAATTTTATAAAAATACGAATTTCGGCAGCTCATAATATTATTGCAGAAGCAGTACCTTGTACGTCTAACAAGATACATGTTGAATAAGGCTAAACAATAAACGTAAAAAAAGTAAGTAGTCTAAATCCCTCATTGAAAATCGCTAAGAAAGTGAAATAAGGGTATAAATATTCGGCAGGGAGTCGAAACGCCTCCGGTCGGAGAGAACGACCGGCGCCGCCCACGCTGCCGCCGCCACGTGTACGGCGTTTAAGGCGTAGATTATAGAGTAGTATTTATAGTACTGTAATGTACCAGCCATTTTAATAGTCCACAGCAAGACGTAGGCCTACCCACGAAGGGTGATTAGGCCGTACCCACCGCGCTGGCCCAGTGCTTTTGGTGGATTTACATCGAATTTCCGCTACGGACAAAATATGCAGGTTGCCGCACGATGTTTTCCTTCACCGAATAGCCAATAGTGTGAAATTTCGTACATAAGTTCCAAAGAAACTTATTGTTACGGGACCGGGATTTGAAGCCACGACCACACGAATGATAGGCAAATGTAGTTGATAATGATAAATGATAGCCACTATACTAACCATGGCTAATATTTCTAGTTGACTAGTCAAATTTAATCAAAAATGGAGTAAGTAGACACGGGAATAATTTTTGTAGCAATTTTCTTTCAAAAATCTTTAGAAATCTCTGTTCGTGAATATTGACCTCTGTCAAAAAAGAGACAACATCTTTCTTTATTTCTTTTTTTGGCAGAGAATTATTTGACAAAGAGACACCTTAAGTTGGGACTAGTAAGGTGTTTCTTTCTCAAATAATTTCTCAATAGATCAAGGTTACCTGTTTATTTTTTCTTAATAGTAAAATTATAATGAACAAAGAAGGGCCTGGTTTTCTATACTGCACAAATGTAAAAAAATCGTTCGGAACAGCTGATCTTATTCGAAATTTCAGCGTTAGCCTCATAGTAAATCAAAAGTTGGTCATATTGATGAATAGGTACTACGATATCATAGAAAATGTCCATCGTCCTGACTCTAGAACAAACTTTTTTTAAAGTAAAAGATCGGCCAAGTGCGAGTTGGACTTGAGAACGGAGGGTTCCGTACTGTGTTGGAACCCCATTAGCCCCATTATTCTTGCCGTTATTAATAGCGAGCAAACCTTACCTTATGAAAAATCATGTTTTTTGTATGGGAGCCCCCCTTCAATATTTATTTTATTCTGTTTTTAGTATTTGTTGTTAAAGCGGTAATAGAAGTACATCATCTGTGAAAATTTCAGCTGTCTAACTATCACGGTTCGTAAGAAACAGCCTGGTGACAGACACAGACAGACACATAGACGGACATCAGAGTCTTAGCAATAGGGTCTCGTTTTTACCCTTTGGGTACGGAACCCTAAAAGTGACCAAAGTTTCGCCAGTGATAGTATATTTCTCCATCCATCACCGCGGAACATTTGAAAACCTTTCAGTCCCATCTCAATCGTCGGCACGGACACAACACAGCGACAGTGCAGAAGCCAAGTTTTATACAAAAGTCGTTCAAGCAAAGAACTCATAGATGTATTTTTCACTTTCAAAAAGAAGGACTCTATCTGTCTGTCAGTCAGTCTATCGTCTGAATGTATTTTTTATGTTTATGCATCAATTTACAAACTTCATTTTTATTTAGAAAAAATATGCCTACTCTCAAGGTGGTTCCATAAAATTTTTATCGAAATTTCCTGAGTCGTTTTCGAAAAATTTACAATAATGTAAAAATTACAACATGGATACATCGATTCGTGCGAACTATTCGAATTCTGTACATGGTGGAAGTCAGTTCTCTAATATTTACCAACACATAATCTTACCCTTCCCAACCTATAATTTAATAACGTACCTAATTAGTGTTTGTTGTTATAACGGTAACAGAAAAACACCATCTGGGAAAATTGTCTAGCCATCAGCGGAGTCTTAGTAATAAGACTCCGCTGTCCGTCCGTCTGTGTTTTACCAGGCTGTATTTAATTAACCGTGATAGGGACCCGTTTTTACCCTTTGGGTACGGAACCCTAAAAGCAGCACATAAAACGCGTGCGTTTGAGAGCACATTGTAAGAAGCTTTCCTTCTGTACTCTCCATGGTTTGTGTCACGAACTTCCGCCTCCAGCGTTTACATGATGAGTAGCATCTCAGATCGGACACTTCAGAGATAGATGCTGCGTCCTCGACGCACCCGTTTCGAATGGAAATTACCTTATATACCGGATCTAAGTTATTTATGGCAGTTTTTCGGAGTGGAGATTTCGTATTTCTTAGTCAGTGTGGAGCGGAAATACGTTTCAAAATACACTTGTAAAAGTTCCGGCGTATACAGGGTTACTAGTAATCAATTAGCATTATTTTATGGGCATATTATGTACCTACATCAAAACAAACATCTTTTGTGACTTCTAAAAATTCATATTTAGATTCTTTCATACTAATTTGCCTGGTCTAAACATGATTTAATAAAATAATAAGTTGACTACATAATTTACGCTGCGGCAGGTTATACAGAAGATCGAAGAGTATAACCAGCCACTTTGCTAAACGTTTGTGGACTAGGAGAAAGCCTTCGATTCGGGAGACATGGGCTGTGCTTAAGTCTCTCCAGCGATGTCGGTATATTAAAAGCGGCGGTACTTTAAAACCTGACTGATAGGCTTTGTTGCTAGTTTCAGGTAATTTGCTGCGATTAAATTTTTTGTAGTTATTTTCCTACCCGCACGCCGATTTTCAGCTGTTAAAAATAGTTGCAAGATACTCTTTTTTTTTGAAAATTCAAACTGGCATCCCCACCAAAACGCTAAGCTTCCCAGCTGACTGAATCCAGGGTATTGTTGTACACCACCATGACTACCTAATACCAAAAAATCAGCTTTTAGAAACTAGTTACATTATTTGCGCTCACCTCCCGAGCTTTTTTTTTTAACGCAAATAAGTCCGCGTTTGACCACCAACTCGCCTGATGGTAAGCGACGTTGTGGTCGAAGATGAAGCACGCAGACCTAGAAGATACCTATTCACTCTGACCTTGAAAAGCTTTAGATTATATCTCTTAGGAATCGCTGTATCTTCGTATCCTAAGTCCCCACGTCGGGGCAGAGGGCTGATACAATGTTACGCCATTCCTCTCTGTCCTGCGCCTTGCGTTTTACTTCGCTCCAAGTCAGTCCCATGCTTTTGGCCTCAGCAGTAATGGAACGCCGCCATGTCTGTTTGGGGCGGCCAGGTTTGCGTCGGCCTTGTGGATTCCAATCCATGGCTTGCCTAGGAATGTGGTCCAGCCCCCTGCGCAAAGTATGGCCACCCCAGTTCCACTTACGGCGCCGTATTTGCAGTTTTATAGGATCTTCATGGCATTCCCTCCAGAGGTCTATATTGGCGATAGTGTCTTGCCAGAAGATCTTTAAGATTTGCCGTAGGCACCGGTTGAGAAAAACTTGTAGCTGTTGTGTTATTGCTTTTGTAACTTTCCAGGTCTCACATCCGTACAGCAGTACGCTTTTTACGTTTGTATTAAATATTCGAAGTTTCACTCTACGGGAGAGGTGTTTTGACTGCCATACTGAACGGAGACACGCGAAGGCACCTTGGGCTTTAGCAATCCGGGAAGCTACGTCTAAGTCTGTTCCTGCAGATGTTGACACGACGCTGCCAAGATAGGTGAAGCTCGACACCCCTTCCACTACTTCATCGCCTATTAGTAGTGGACTGTCATCTCGAGCTCCACTACTCATGTTTTTTGTTTTTCGAACGTTTATTTTAAGGCCGACCATTGCTGCTTCTCTCTGCAGATCGTCCAGTTTAGATTGCATTTCAATGCGGCGGTGGCTGAGTAAACACAAGTCATCGGCGTAGTTCAGGTCTTGCAGATGACTGGTTAAGCCCCATTCGATTCCACGTGGTGGTACGCTGTTGACACGGGTCATGATACCATCTAGAACTATGAGAAACAGCAGCGGTGACAGAAGACAGCCCTGTCGAACGCCGGCGTGTACCGGTATTTTCTCGGAAATTGGAAATTGGAAAAATCGGCGTACCTGCAAAGATCATCAACTTATTAAAGTCTTTCTATGACAACTACTCATGCAGAGTACGACATAATGGGCTAATTTCCGAGAAAATCGCTTTATATCGCTATTAATTCTGTGCTAATTTGGCTGTGCCATTGTTATTTTAACTTGCAATATAATCGCATAAACTCAAACCACTGACCAGATAAGCCTAACACAGCCGCTTGGCACAACGTAACACGGTAGAGCAGTAAGCCGGTAGAGCCGATAGAATAGAGCATTGTAGAGCCGCTAGAGCCATGTAGAGCATGTAGAGTGCAAATAGCTGTAATGCCGACAAAGCCTATCGGTTCAGTTAGCGGGAAATGTCTGATCTAGTGCGGAGCAGAAATAGAGTTGGGATATTTTATTGCTTTATCTAAATTGTTTAAAGCAGCGGTTCCCAAACTTGGCTAGACTACTACCCAAATAAAACAAGTTAACAAATCCGGGATCTACTTCTAGAAAATTTTACCGTTTACCAATATTCGTAATGAATAAAAGATTTTTCAATTTAACTACATCAAAAAAAGTTAAAGTAATGGGAAGGATGAAATTGTGTCCTATATTTTGCCATTACAGTGAGTTTGATAAGTCTTATTAATTTTAGTATTTAGTTTTAATGTCGACTGCGTCGGTGGCTCAGTGGTTATGCACCCTGACTGCTGGGTCAAAGAGGCGTGGGTTCGATTCCCACCCAGGGCAAGCATTTATGTGATGAACATAGGTGTTTGCTCTGTGTTTGGAAATTATTTAGGTATTATCTTTAGAAGTATGTATGTAAAAAATATGTTTAAATACTAATATATCAGTCTCTGGCAGCCATATAACAAGCTTTGCTTAGTTTTTAATCAGAGACTGTGTAAGATGTCCCCAAATATTTAAAAAATTAAAAAATGTGATGGCCTACTCAATATTCGCTCGCGACCACTGGGCGACCCTTAGTTTGGGAAACCCTGGTTTGGAGTGTTTAATATCGATAGTAGTATTATTTTAAGTCAATGGAAAAATATCAAAGGAGAGAAGCAAACTTTAACAAGACAATAATGTAATGTCCCATACTTGTACTGTACCAGTTTTTTAAAATAGTCCACTGATGGACATAGGATTATTTTATGTAAGAGGTGAATTATTTAAAATAATTTCCGTCCAGTCCAGAGTAGAATGTCCACAAATTACTTATGACAATAACACCGTGGAATTGCGCTGGATGCAAGCCGCTTCCAATCTTTTAATTTGGAGATCTATACAAGAGGCATATCTATGTCTAGCAGTTCCTATGTCTGAAGTAATGATGATAACTTCTTATCAAATCAAATAATGGGATCAAACACAATCCAATAAAGGCATATTCATAGAGTAAGTAAGTTCGTACAGGACGGGTGGCTAGCCTTGGCGTCAGAGATTTTAAGCCGCCTGAAGACCTCTGACGTGGCTAAACGGTTAATATAACCAGAGCCTACATTTTATTGTGCAATCCGAGCCATGATAGCGCTCAGTTCTTATTCTTATTCGATGTGGGGGCGATACATCCTGCATTGACGTCCCGCATGGAGTGTTTTGTGCATTTCCCCCTCCAGCATCTACCCGAGCCAGTCCAGCTCCTTAAAGTAGCGGATCATGGCTCTGGGCCACTGGCATAACTGCTCCAGTGGCTTGGATGGTGAATAAGATGATGGCAATGTGGATGACAAAGCTGATGATAACGCCAATGCAGAAGTAGCACTACAACTTACGTTTATTATTAATTTAGTTGTTAAGTTAGTATAAATGTAATTATATTTTAGCGCTCAGTTGTAAATGTCACCCACGGTCACCCATACGAAGACTGACCGTGCCGAGCGTTGCTTAACTTTAATGATCGCTGACATACACCTAGTCAAATTACGCTATAAGCGCTACAGAGAGTGCAAATTACTGTGATAGTATGAAGTTTGTCTGGATCTCGGCTCTATGTACGAGGCAGAAATAGAGTTGGGATATTTATTGCTCTACTACCACGCTCTACTTAAGTTATACAGGGTGCCTTTTAATATTTACATAGAAATACCTAAATTGAGAAAACAATAAATATTTAACATTTCACTTTTTTTTAATCCCGTCGAAAATATACCGTAGATCGCTCCTATAACGTCAATTAAATTAATAACCGAACGTCAGTATTGTAACAACTATCAGTGATCATCTTACGTAATAATTATGTTATTTTAGTATCGGTGTAAAATTCAGTAAGTTATTATAAATTATTTTCTTTTAGTGAACTAGATTTTTAAGAATGGATCTTTTTGTTTACCAAGACTAAATAATAACGGAGTAAAATCGGCCAAGTGCGAGTCGGACTCGCGCAAGAAAGGTTCCGTCCCGTTTTGGAGCCCCCTGAGCCCCCTGAGCCCCATTCCTCTTGCCATTATTAATAGCGAGCAAAAACACTCCTAAAAATCACGCTTGTTGTATGGGAGTCCCCCTTAAATATTTATTTTATTAAAAAAAAAACTTTTAGTATTTGTTTTTATAGCGGCACTAGAAATACATCATCTGTGAAAATATCAGCTGTCTAGCTATCAGGTTCATGAGATACAGCCTGGTGACAGACAGACAGACGGACAGACGGACATCGGAGTCTTAGTAATAGGGTCCCGTTTTTACCTTTCGGGTACGGGACCCTAAAAACTGAAAGAGACTTTCCAAGATTGCAAGATGTGGTGAAAAAACGACCTACTTACTACTACAAAGGGCAAATTTGTATTATTTTATTATTAAAAAAAATATCTCAAATGTCCGTACTGAACCGGCATGATGGCTGTGCGTACAGATTAAATAAGATGTTACATTATAACTTATTATAGCAAGACGGTTTCTTTCGCATTACTGAGACATGTTATTTAACATTTTATGTTAAAATTGTAATGTGTAAGTACACGCCTTAAGCGAATGTACCTATGTACTTTCAAAGAAAGCCTGCAAATGCAGTGTTTTGATTGGATATAAACATAGCTGGACTATTACAATACATCCAAAATGGCGCACCGTCCAAAATACCAGCTTTATAATGATGATGTTTCAAATCACCCTGTATGATATAGAAATGCAGTGTTTTGATTGGCTATAAAGATAGCGTTACTGCACAAACAGAATGGCACGATAACAGCTGATGCTTTTCCAATACCAGTTATACTCTGGTACTGCTACTCTAATAGCGTACTAAAGGTACTGTACGTACCAGACTTTTTTATTGCTGCTGAACATAGGTCTACCCACGAAGGGTGATTGGTCTATGTCCACCATTCTGGCCCAGTGCAAGTTGGTAGATTTACAAACGCCATCGAATTTATTTTACGAACGTAAGCAAGTTGCTTCACAATGTTTTTCTTTATCGAAAAACCAGTGCTGTAAAATTCCGTACAGAAGTTCCAAATAACATATTGGTACGGGACCGGGATTCGAACCCGCGACCTCACGATGGTAAAGCGGGTGTTACTACCACTAAGCCACTACGGCTTTAGTAAAATTAATTATTATATTTGCAAAAAATGGCACCACCCACTTCCAATATGTACAGAATTCGAATATTACAGTACAGTAATGACATTACTAAGTTAATTCCACGACTCAATCACGTTACGTTAATCAGAATCCATTGCGGCGTACGTATGATCTAATTTGGCGGCGCGCCAACTATTCCGTACATTCGCGGTGATGTATGATGTAATCGGATTACTATCGGCCGTCACAGAGACATGAGTTGTCGTAGATATCGGAATAATAGCAGATTGGGGTAGATAGTGCGTTACTTGAAGTCAAGAATTTTCCTAAAATAGATCGCTGTTAGTGATAAAGCTGCCAATTGCTACACTAGTTTTTTTTTGGCATAACTAGTATGAACAATAGATAAAAATTCTAAAATAGCATGAATTTCACCCACAACGAATAGAAAACAAAGGTGTTAGAATTTCGTTGTGTTTGAATTTTAATAATTCTACAAATTTCTGGCATAATTGTCTTTTGCTAATATGGCTCACATAGTTCTAACTTCTAAGGCTGATCTTCCCAATATTCATTTTTCCTATATTCATATACCTATATCCTATGTTTATAACGTAGTTCAATTAGCTGTACCTAAGCAATCAACAAAGTTAAACAACTGTCGGCATTCCTCGGTTAGGTTACCACGAGCAGTATTTATAATGAAGCGCTACTCTGGCTTGGATATCTGGTTAAATTGTAAGCCCCTGCTTTTAAACGTTGAGGCACGTCAGAGGCCTTTACGCTCATTCACATCAGAACTAGCTACTCGACTTATTAAATAAACTTACCTACCTTAGAAGCTATGTTTTTTTTATTCCGTATAGGTTTGCGTTTGACTCGTATCGCTCGTAGCGTAGTTCGAATAGGTGTTTGTCAGCGATCACCGAAATGTAGCAACGTTCCGCACGGTCAGTAATTGGATGGGTAACCGCGGGTGGCATTTTCTAACTCAGCGCTGCCGTGGCTCGGGTGACACGTTAAATTGTGGGTCCCGATTGTTTTAACTGTTTAGCCAAGTCAGAGGCCTTCAGGCGGCCTAAAAACTCTGACATCAGGGCTAGCCTCCAATTACTGACCGTGCGGAACGTTGCTACATTTCGGTGATCACTGACAAACACCTATTCAAACTTATTTACTTTGCGTTTGACTACATACTTCCTGATGTTAAGCAGATATGCGGTCTAGGGTGTAACAAGCTTACCTAGAATATACCTATTTACTCGGGATTTGAAGACACCCACGTTGTACTTTAGCGGGAAGATAGACCCAGGCAAAGCGTTCCACATTCTGGCTGTTCGTATGAGGAAGGAGGATTCGAAACGCTTGGTTCTAACGCGCGGAATGTCCACCATAAAAAGGTGGCGCTTTGGTCGCGTCTGTCTAGCCGTACGATAAATGTATCTGACTGCAGCTCACAAAGGTAACAAAGTCGCAAGGATTGGGTTTTGCGCATTTTGTAGCTAACTTCACATCCGCTAAAAAGCTGATTCAGCCTATACCAAACAAGTGACCTCAAGCCCGATCTTCTCTCTCTCTCTCTTACATCCATTGCATCACAGAGACATGAGTTGATGGAGCTTGATGTCACCTATTAGTCTCAGGCAGTAGACTGTACCAGAGTACCAACTGATGGATGCATAAACTGCTTGTGTTTGACTTAGCTATTTATATGCTTAGTTATGCTTACCTATGGATATATACAAATACAAGTTATAGTCCATGCTATTTGTGTTAGGTGTTTTAATGCCTATGGATTTTATGATTTTATTACCTATGGATATAGACAAATACAAGTAATAGTCCATGCTATTTGTGTTAGTTTGTCAATGTCTTGGTTGCCTGGAAGAAATCGCTTAAGGCGATAAGGCCGCCAATTAGAATTATTGTTTTGTTTTGTCCTTATACTATATTTTTTATACAATGTGGTTGTCCAATAATGTGTTGTTGTTTGTTTGTCTGTTCACTATTCTACTGATAAGTGTTCTATGACGAAACATTTTAAATAATCGGCCAAGGGGTTCCGTACTGTATGGGAGCCACCCTTAATTTTTTTAATTAATTTATTTATTATTGAATTGAATATACAACTAAATATTCTGTAAATATTTCAAGCATCTATCTATTACCATTTATTATTATCGAGTGAAAAACCGTTAAATATTCAGGTTATTTGTAAGGGGTATTTAGTTGCGTCCCATACTAAGGGCCGGCCACACCTCCATGGGACCAGCGTCATGCCGTCAGGCCTTTTGCCATCACCACGCGCGAGCCCACTCGGTTCGAGTACGGCTGCGATATTGGCGGTGGCAAAAGCCCTGCGTATGACATCGTTACTACATTAAATTACTTTAATTTTTCTCTAAATTACTAATGTATCTACAAAGGCACCCTCATAATTGGTCCTATTGTCTACCCATAATATTTTTTGGTCTGACAGATGATAAATAACGACACTTCTTAACGTCTATATTAGGTCTAACTTAACAGAAGTCTAGAAAAAATATGAAATCATTTCACTTCCAAATATCAAATGAAAAAGATCAATAAGATTTCAGCTCCACTTAATTGACATTCAAACACGAATCACACCAAAATACACACCTGAATGAAGACCACATTTCGGTAATAAATGTGTAAAAACATCTCTGAGACAGATTTCTTCGCAAAAAATGCGCGAGCGAGCATCTGGTACGATAATCACCCTCTCTGTTCCTTAGGGCCACACTCCACTAAAGTGGGGCTGAACGGAGATATGCAGAAAAGGGTCAAAGAATAGTAATGTTATTTTTTTTTATCTTTACTGTCCCACTACTGGGCAAAGGTCTCCCCCATTTCCTTCCAGGAGTCGCGAATGTTATATTAGGTTGAAATATTCGTATTCTTATTGTCGAACACATCGCTCTAACAATTTTATCTTTTACACATTTATTTCATTTCTTAATTTCTAAGTTTTTTACATTATAAAGGTATAAGAAATATACATCATAAAAAACTTAAAAACTACGGTGCCGCCGGCAGCAGGGCAGGACCCAGCTGGTTGGGACTACAGCGAGAGGAACCTCCTGACGATGCGCGCCGAGTCCAGGATGACTGCCTTCTCTATCTGACCCTTGATCCAACCATTATTATTATTTACCTCTATTGTTATTACAATATTGTGTCATACCTATTACTGGTAAAAGTCACATGATAGTCAGAGTTTATATTCCTACTACAAAGTGTACGACAAAATATTTATATTAGTCATAGCACTACAATTAATAAAAAATATAGAGTGGCCCCACCAAATTGTTTTACAAATTATCGCATGCCGCTTTCTTCAAATTTTGTTTTCAAGCCCCTGCTCTGAGTTCAGTCCCTACAAAATTATTAAATTTAATATTTGTACAGTGCAAATCTTAAAAAAAAATTTTTGAAGTGACTGGGCGCATTTGTTTACCAAGAGAGGTAAATTAAATTACTATGTGGTATACATTTCTATCATGCGTAGATCATCTCCACATAATATCTCTGTTCTTGCTCTGCTTTTCTTTGGTGGAGTCTGGGTCTAATAGCCTCTTTGAGGGCGTTACTATGTGGAGAGGCTTATAAATAATACTGTATTTTTATGAGGAAAATGGTTAGAATTATATGTGATTAGATAATTTTGAAAATATCACCTAAGAATGGGTTTTTCGTTGTACACTTTGCTGCTTTTCACCAGAAGAATGAATTAATCAAGGGTTGAAACCGGTTTAAAATTAACCATAATTAATTAGGTAAAAACCAGTTTCTCTATTTTTTTCGTTCGGAGTGTTTTAACAAGAGTGTTTTAAAAACCTTCATTAACCAGTAAATTCCGCAAGAGGCCCATGTCGCGCGGTATGTATACATAATATAGGCATTAATTGTTCATATTCATATTCATATTTCTTTATTGCTACTAAGTTTTTTTGTGTGGTCAGCTAATTTTTTTACTGGGGGCGTATTTCTCTTTAAAAGGGGGTAAATTTTGCTGTCTCACTGTTCATCAGCTGATTTCGACAATATTTGACTTAAATCCTTACAAGATTTCCTAGTATGAACTAATCGGTCATGAGCGAGTTGAAATATATGTACATGTGTGAAGCTACAGTGAAAGAGATGTTCCGCGAGGTCAACAGTTTGGAGAAACACACAATGTACTAGTCATATTCAGTTTCTCCCATGTAAGACGCGTTTGACCATCCAACTCTTGCCGGAAAAACACAACGTATGTCAATGGCCAGTCAAAAGCAAAATAAACAAAAAATATACGACGCAATAACCTGGGCTCTAAGTACACGTGTACTAATGTTCGGACGGATTCCTTCATACGCTGTCATAGGGGCGATAAAACAGTATTAAGTTCGTTATTAGGGATGGGAACATTTATCTCGTGAACTTGTTTGTATGTGTAATAATTTGTAATCATGTTCTGTGCAAGAATTTTCTCATGCGCTGGTAGAAAAGCAATAACACAGAATTACAATAGCTACTAGAGATGAAACTTTATAACTTATCTGTTTCTGTTTTTGTTGCACGATCTCTCATGCTTAAAAAAACTGATATGACCATCAATGAAACATATGTCAAGTCAACGGATAAGCTGTAGAGATTTCAAAGGCCACATGATATATAAGGCCAATTCAATAACCACATAAAAGCACAACGAATTTGAAAATGATTTCATAGGTTAATTAAATTCACGTTATTTGCTTCCTGATTCGCTGCTGAGCATTTTGTACTCGTATTTATAAGTGAAAACAATTTTTCATGCATATTACAATTTATCTCGATCATACTGCGTTTCTTAAGAAGCCTAATAATAAAAAAATAATAATGTTTAAAAAATAATGAAGTACACACTGACCTATACATATAAGTATGTGGTTGAGTTTTTTCGTGGCTTTTTTTCACAACAATCACAAGCACAACTCACTAATAATCTCTTTAAATCACTTAAACGCAAAAGTACGAAACTGAGGCCCTGACTTCACTAAAATATACCTACTGTCTTTTAAGTCAAAGGATAAATATTATGTTAATGTTTCCTAAAAAATTATAATTTTACGTTCTCAAGATGATCTCTCAAGTTTTTAGATTAGTCTTCAAGACTTACGCAGTCCCATCCCTCAGAGTTCGTTTACCTCTTTTTAGAAGGGCACAAAAAGACCCGAGAAAGGCGAGCTGATGTCTTATAAATTAACTTATGTTATTAGCAAATAAATAACCGACTTGTGAAGAGTATTAATGTACTTCGTTGCTTTGATTTCGGTGTTTTCTGAGCTCTGGCTATCTAAGAAATAAGTGAGGCGAAAGAAACTAGTAATGAAGTTAACACGGTGTATCTACGGGCTCATAGGTATTAAAAGCAAAATCTTTTAAGGGCGTGTCTAGTACATCTAGACAAACCACTTTTGTACCACAACTTATGGAAATTCGCAAAAAAAATTAGCTTCTCCGTACATTTTGCCGCGCGTTGACGAACTTTTAGTATGAAAAAGTTGATTTTTTCTTCGTGGTTTTCCAAAAGTTCTAGAGCAAAAGTTGTTTGTCTCAATGTACTAGACCCGCCCTTTAAAGGTTTTGCGTTTAATACCTATGACTCGGTATATTTAGTTGGTTATTTCTTACACAATAGTACTTGACTTCTTGTACTGAAAAGAGAATAACACTGAAAGAAGTGTAGCTTTTGAAATCCATCAACCACAGACTTTTGTTCGCTCAATCTTTTGATCGCCGAAGTCACCTATAATTTGATCAGGATTTCCGAGCGCAAACGATGTCCATTGTTGACAATAATTATTTTTCACAAAAATGGCAAAACCACCTTCCATCGCGTACAAAATTCGAATATTTGTTGATTTTTCAAAAACGGCTTATTTGGTTTCTGTAAAATTTAAATGGGATCACGTCGGGAGTAAACCCTTTCGAACTAAAAAAGAATTTTTCGATTCGGTTAGCAATTGGCGGAATCATCGATGAATTTACACAAAAAAATACACACAGACGCACATATAGAACCTCCTCCTTTTTGGAAGTCGGTTAAAAGACCAGGCTTCATAATGTGATGAAGAAAAAAGAAAATTAAAGCGCGACAAAAGACTATTTAGGTATAGCTAACAGTTGCCTTGATAACGTTAACTTTCAAACAATTAAATCGAGACGTAATCTATACATTGGAAGCTATATTCCTAGTTATAGTATTATAATACTATAGTTTGATTATGGATACTAGCGCGATTTTCGCACATTTTAACTAAAGTATAACACAGGTGTTACTCACGCTTAATTTTAGTAGATAACTGCTACTATAGTTTCGATCGCATTTGGTGATCTGTTTCAAAAAGAAAATATTGCCAAATGCGATCGAAACCCTATGCGAGACGAGCCGGCTATGTCGTCGTTTCGCCCTGCAAGCTGTTCGGCTCGCGGTGCGAATCGCCGATGACTCTTTTTGAAGGCCTCTTTTCGCCCGCATTGTTTGAAGCGGGGCGAAAAGGGGCCTTCAAAAATACTCATCCCGCGTGCTAGTACTCTAACCTTAAAAAGATCGCCAAATGCGATCGAAACTATAGTAGCAGTTATCTACTAAAATTAAGCGTAAGTAACTACTGTCCTGTGTTATATTTTAATTAAAATGTGCAAAAAATCGCGCTAGTTTTAGTTCTAGTTTAATTAATAAGTCCTATATTTCTTTGCTACTCACTGACACAAAAATACAGAATTCAGACGTCTAACCCAAAGCACTTTTCTTTTTTCATTGTTTAAGTATAGATAAAAACTAGGTGACCTAAAAACTCTGACACCTGGACTAGCCACCCGGCCTATACGAACATACCTAATTAGTATAGATGCAGTGCTAGAATACCTTACTTGTATATCGCCAACTCTAAAACCGTTTAAAGGCTCTCAACCTTGCTACCCAACATTGTTGCCAAGCAAGCCGTACTCAAACGGGAACGTTTGGTTCAGCCTGCTATTTGTTTTTCATCTGTTACCCGAATACGGAGCTTCCCAAACACAACATCATTACGGACGCCCACGTACGCAACCCGGGAAGAGCTATGCTCTCAGTTGTATTATAAGACAGTAATAAGACCACGGATAGGATTTTTAGACCAAATTAAAGATAATCGGCCGAATGCGAGTCGGACTTGCGCACGAAGGTATCCGTACCTACCATATGGAAACCGGAAGAATATATTCTATTTTAATTAAATTATTTATTTTCGAAGGAAATATACCACATTATTATGTGAATATTTGAATCATCTTCCTGTTGCCGTTATTAATATCCAGCAAAAAATCACGTTTCTTTTATGGGAGCCCTTACATATTTATTTTAATTTAATTATTTGATTTTGAAGTAAATATTTAACGGAATATTTAAGGATGAACCCATCATCGTTACTAATATCGAGCAAAAAACGCCTAAAAATTCAGGTTTGTTGTATGTTATATTTTTTTTTTCCGTTTTAAGTATTTGTTGTTATAGCTGCAACAGAAATACATAATCTGTGAAAATTTCAACGTTCTAGCTATCATGGTTCATGAGATACAGCCTGTTGACAGACAGACAGCGGAGTCTTAGTAATAGGGTCCCGTTTTTACCCTTTGGGTAGGGAACCTTAAAAATTAGATGTCATGAAGGATAGGAAGGTGAAAGCTCTGGCAGAAGACCGCGAGACGTGGAAGTTGCTTAAAAGAATCTGCTGAGTTACTTGCGTCTATCTTCTACCCAGAGGATAGAAAAGAAGAGGTCAATGCAGACCACGAGCATATCAGAAGCCTATTAATTTCAAAAGTGTTGTCACTACGTTTAGAATAGCCGATATCCATATTAAAGTACCAAATACCATTGTTTACATACACAAAATACCAAATTATTCACTTAAAAAGTAGCTTTACAACACAGAAATCCAAGTTAAAAATTTCCAGGAAGTGAAAATATTGCCAAGTTTTCTGCGAACACGGTCTAGGGAAAATCGCGAATTACTCAGTAATGGTGAATTATTTCGCTGAATTAAGCGACGTAATGACTGCCTTCCTTCCGGGTAAAAAATGGACGCGATACAGGACGTCTCGAGATCTGGAACGGCCAGATATATATCTGATGTTGGACGTGGACGGAGATAAGTCGACTTTTTTGTAATTTAGTGTGGGGGCCGCCAGTTTTCTTGGCTGCTTATGGTTGCTACGTGGCATAAGTAAAGGCAAATACAACGTGACTTACGTGACGTAGTCCCATTACAGCAATACTACTAAGCTTCTGATGGCATTTAATTTTTCAATGGATTTTTAATAGCAGTAATAAATTAAATAGTGGCTTAAATCCAACTTAATGGGGCTTTCCGCAGAAAATAATAGGGAATAATGTGTCCGTTAGCTAGGCGGGTCACATTTTTTATTTGAAAAGCAAAAAATTATGTACCTATGCTAAATGTAGAGTAAGAGTAGAGTTCCGCGTGACGTCACGTCTACACTACTTTTTTTCTACATATGTGACGTCAAGAATCCTCACTCCCGAACTTTGACGCCTTTTATATTTGTTATAATATGTTATTTAATCGAAATAATAGGCCAAGTGCAAGTTGGACTCGCGCACGAAGCGTTCCGTACCATATTACCCCCTTAGCCACATTTAAACATCTCCCTGTTGCCGGTTTTTAATATCGCGCAAATAAAACACCAAAAAAACAGGTTTTGTTGGATGGCAGCCCCCCTTTAATATTTATTTTATACTGTTTTTGGTTACTGTTTTTTTTTCACTGTAAAACAAAACCAGTGGTAACAGAAATACATCATCTGTGAAAATTTCAGCTGTATGTGTATAGCTATCACGGTTCATGAGATATAATCTGGTGACAGACAGACGGACAGACGGAGGGACGGCTTAGTAATAGGGTCCCGTTTTTACCCTTTGGGTACGGCACCCTAAAAACGACAAAAATGTAACAATAGTGTCCTAAAACCTCATTGATACGAGGCCAAGTTTGAATCCACAACTTACGCTAATAAGACTGCTCAGTCTGCCACTACACCACCACGGTAGAACGTTCGACCAACTTAGGTATGTTTGGTTGTCGTCATCATCTTTTCAGGTACATGACGTATACTCGTATTGCTCCCCAACAGCTGTACAATAAGAGCGGTTGGAAGCGGCTTGCAACCAGCGCAATCCTGCGTTTTTGATGAGGTCACCCGTCCATCTTGTGGGTGACTGTCCCACGTTGCGCTTGCTGGTACATAGTCTCCACTCGAGAGCTCTTCAACCACATCGATCAATCCGAACTACGTGCCTTGCTACCATTTCAACTTGCCAATCCGCTGGACTGTGTAAGTTTGGTTCTCATACGGATCTCCTCATTTCTGATTTTTTTTAAATTCTGAATAGGTTTGCATTTGACCACATACTGCCTGATGTTGAGCAGATAAGCGGTCTAGGTACGTTAACAGAACTAATCTCCGGTAGTCCAGGTCAGCCATCAGAAAGATAAGCCACATTAAGGTTGCCAAGTTATAGCCCTGATTTGACGAGCGCATTCGCCAGATCGTAAACACACACTAGGGAGTACGCAGAGACATAACTTTCCTAAATTATGGTTAGTTTTCAGAGAAATCAGGTTCTTGCTACGTCGAGACACATCTAACAAAATATGTGGTTACATTTTTTTTAAATATATTTGGGGACATATACAAACGGCCTCTGACCCCAAACTAAGCAAACCCTGCCTCCAAGGCAGTTGCTTGCATCATGATAAAAACGGGTAGACGTAGTACCTGGTAACCACCTTGTTTGAGAATGGTTAATAGCTTATTAATGATGCGTAGTTAAGACAATAACGTTGAACAAAACTATAAAATGTAAATAAGTTTATATTGACCAGCGAAGTTTGCACAGGTGTTAGAATTTTTCATCCACCTGAAAGCATCTGACATGGCTACAAAACCATGAAACCTTAAGTGCCAAGTTTCAACTTTTCAAATTCGTTATTATTAGTCTATTACAAATTGATAGGCATACCTCTACGCCAGGTCATGGATTTGGCATTTTTGGGGTTCCGTACCAAAACGGTAAAAACGGGACCCTATTACTAAGACTCCGCTGTCCGTCTGTCTGTCATCAGGCGTGTCGGTAGGTATCTCATGAACCGCTATAGCTAGAAAGCTGAAATTTCCACAGATAGTGTATTTCTGTTGCCGCTATAACAACAAATACAAAAAAAAAGGAATAAATTAATATTTAAGTAAGCTCCCATACATCAAACCTGGATTTTTAGCCGTTTCTCGCTCGATATTAATAATGGTAATAGTAAGATACTTAAAATATTCACAGAATATTTAGTTATATATTCACTTTAACAATTAATAAATGAAATGAAATTAATATTTAAGGGGGCTCCCATATAGTACGGAACCCTTCGTGCGCGAGTCCGACTCGTACTTGGCATTTTTTCTGTTCATGAACAACCAACCCCTGTAATAGCGCTTATACAAACGATATAGATCATCTAAGACTTGCTACGATTATTACGTCAGTACTGTACTAGCCTTAATAGTCCACTGCAGGACGTGGGCCTACCCACATAGGGTAATTGTGCCAAATCCACCACGCTGGCCCAGTGCGGGTTGGTGGATCCACATACGCCATCGAATTTCTTCTATGGACGTATGCAGGTTGCCTCACGTTTTCCTTCACCGAAAAGCACGTGGTTTGAAATTCCGTACATAAATTTCAAAGAATTCATTGGTACAGGACCAGGATTGAACCCACGGCCTCACAATTGTAAGGCGGGTGTCATCACTACTAGACTACTCGTACCACAGCCTACACAGCTTATTACGTCTAGATTTATCCTTTTACTCATTTTTATTCTATAATCGTAAATCCATACGTGTGTGTGTTTTCTTCGCGGTTGTGTGCGGCATTGTCTGTGAAGCTATTCAGCCATTATACAGCCGTTTGACGCGATTCTATTGTAATCGTAGCGTCACTCCGTAAGCGAGAACTTATTGTACTCTCCCTATTGGAATGGCAAGAGATATAAGGCTCTAAATCTATATACAGACAATACAATACACAGCCACAGTCCCTAACTAAAAAATTTTTGTTTGATTAGCTTATTTAACATCTGATTATTTTAATTTTTTTTTTTTTATTTTAAAATTAATCATTTTAAAATAAATAAATAATAATGATAGAAAAGAAAAAAAAATAATGCAGTCCATTGTACTTCATCTTATAATTTTTTTGACAAGGCCTTTTTACTTTTTTTTAAATGTATAATGTATAGTTCTATTTTAATATTAACTAATTATGACATAATTCAGTTGTATTACTATTATTTATATTTTGGTTATATTTTTGACAATGCCCTTTTACAGCTGACTCGTTTAAATCTCTAGGATTTATGTACGTAGGTATAGCATGTTGCGAATGTTTGGCAACCGCCGACATTTAACATTTCAATTTCCATGACATGCAAACAATGTTTTATATACATAACACTTTGTTTTTTTTGTAATGTAGGTAGATTAGAAAAACAATAGAACTACTGTAAGTAATGACGAGTCCATAATAGATCCATTTATACTCCTTTTCCTCATATGAGAATGTGTAAATGTAATATTATGTCAATAAATAATTTTCTTTCTTTCTTTATTTTCTAAGTGAAAGTATTAAAAAAATGTCCGAGCGCCGTCATTCATACCGACTTAGACATTTACATTAAATAGTTCACAATGACCTGTTTTCCCCAATCTCGACATTATGTCACTTAATTAGTGCTTGTAAGCACTTTGCATTGCGCGGCGTTGTACGAGTAGTCAGCTTGCAATCGCCTTATGACTAACTAAAACTTCATAGCCTGGAGCATCGCCGTAGGGTTGCGAGTCTGTCCATTTTCTATAGGATTAATTTCGAAGAGTGTGCATCAAGCACGAACTTTATCTTACCATCCCCTTTTTACTACAGGACAAGCAGGAAGACACCACATTACCTCCCCTACACTGTCAATTTTCCTTCGATATGTATGAAGCGGTTTGACTCAACATTTCTGATTCGTACCGCCAGGGAATGGAACAGTTTCCTGCTTCCCTGTTTCCTAAGAGATATAATCTAAAGCTTTTCAAGGTCAGTGTAAATAGGTATCTTCTAGGTCCGCGTGTTTCATCTTCAACCACGACGTCGCTTACCATCAGGCGAGTTGGTGGTCAAGCGCGGAATTATTCGCGATAAAAAAAAAGCCTGCCCACTACGTAGCTTGGGCAGGGCTCGGAGACTTTGTTGCACGATTGTGACTCTAGAGATATTTGCTCGAAGTTTTCTATGCAATACATTTTGATAGTATTTTTCTTGTTACTCTCTTGTGTTCACTTCACTATTTATCAGTTATGGGTCCTTCCTACTACCGCTGTTGTGTAGATCGTGAATGAGTTCGAGGATTCCTCGTTACATAATGAGAAAGGCTGGGTGCTAGAAGACACTACCATCAGAGAGATTTGGGGACCAATTAAGCTCATACGCGAGAATGAACAATATCTCTATAGCCCTGTTTAGCTTGGTGGGACGTTAAGTCCACGTTTGTTAATATTTTTTTCTTACATCTACTTAAAAACTACCCGTCTTACCACAAACATTTTAGGCACACTTTAAACAATGTTTAACAGTACAAATTGCACGGTTAAACAGTGTTTAAAGCTTTGGTGGTAAGGCGGCAAGTATTTATAGTTATAATATGCTAATGCTATAAGTCATAAATTATTATGATGTAGGTATCCAAATTATGAAAGCAGTGATATTCGTGCAAGAGTGAGACAAGTCTGAAATGCGTCCTATTATGTTAAGCACGAGGTTTGCATTTTGAGGCTCAGGTCTAATTTAACAGTCAAATTTGGTTACTTTCAATTTCTGTGGTTATTTGATTTTAAATTATGCTTTTGCCTTTTTTCATTCAGGGAAAAATTGCAATGGATATCATCCCGTCCACCGGAGGCAAGCATGGATGGTTCCGCTGACTGGTCGGTGTTAAATATTAGGATTGTGGGCTAAATAAAACTTTTCTAATATTATCCTTTGGTGCAATTGGAAGTGAGACGACTAGTTTCTGACACAAGTGAGCAATCATCACTATCACTACATAGTATAGAGTCGCTTCCGCTGTCCCCATGTCCCCATGTATGCTTATTTCATTAAAACTACGCAACGGATTTGATGCGTTTTTTTTTAAATAGAGTGATTCAAGAGGAAGGATTTTATGTATTATACACCTGTGCGAAGCCAGGGCAGGCCATAAAGCATGCGACCACGAAAAGTGACGAAAAGAACTCATTTCGACGTGTGAAAAAGTGACAGTTATATACTTTGCCATAACGATGTCTCGTTCTGACACTACGAACGAAATAATTCGTGGCGTGCATACTAGCTCGGCAGGTTGATAGTGAAAGATAAAAATATGATTATGGCGGTATAGTTTTAAAATGAAAATAATAATAGTTTAATTAACCTTCATTCATTTTTGCAATTGAGGTAGGCAGAAACTGAACAGTCGGTAGACTCACTAAAAACTCTAGAGTGGTCCACCACAGCAGCGGCAGCGCCTGGTGTAGGGGGAGCGCCTGGTGTAGGGGGGGCGCCTGGTGGGCAGATGAGTGCGATAGCATGCCCGTAGCATGCTTTCGCACTCATCCGCGACCGCGTAATCGCCAGACTCAGCTAGACTCCACCGCGGATTTTATTTTAACCATAAAATAATGTTCCAAAAGCCGTGTTAGTGGCCCGATACGCCGCCATTATTCTATTCTCGCGTTTATTGTCCGTAAATTGACAGAAGCGAGCTCACGACGCTATATATCTAACTGGCGATAGATGGCAGCACTGCAATGTTGCAAACTTTGCGACTGCAAGGCATGTTGCAAGCCAAAACGTACTTAGCACATAGAAGGGTAAAGTTATATGTTTTCATATTACTTTCTTCTTCTTCTTAGTCGTTACGCTCTTGACAGAGTGGTCGTGGTCATCACGTAGTATATATTTATGGTTGTACTGCCATGATGATTTTCTCGGGAGAGTAGTTGCAGTGGTTTCCCGTTGCCTTGTGCACCAGACTTTTTTGATGATTATACCGCCATTGCTCGGTCGCCAGTGCCTCGTCAGTTATCTAGCAGGGGGACCGCGGTCGCCCAAGGGCAACCGCCGCAGATTCAAGATCTGCGCGTGCCGGTGAGGATGACAGTTGGGGCCGGAAAGATATTAAGTCCGTTCTACCCCATTCCCCCCATATTACTTTATCATAGGACTATCTAGTGGGTGGGTATCAATTAAATGATTACTTGTCGGTTTGAGCTGGATATAAGAGCAGCGTTTAATGAGCTACGGTAATAATATAGGTACTACCTAGTTACATTTTTTTAATTTAATTTCCTTTAAAAAGGGTCTTTTGCTATATCGCTATTTATCATTTCGATAATATTTGACCAAATCATTATCTTTAGGTTTATGAAGATTCAATTAAACAGATGCGAGGCTTACTGCTTTGAGAACTACTTCTAGTTTAGTATTTCAAAATTCTCTTTAAAAAATAAACAATTAAATATATAAAAGTTTCAACTCTAACCGGGTAAAGTTTCGCTATACAAAGCCGTGAAATTGTCTAGCATTCTAAAGGTGCAATTCCTCGGATACTCTTTGATAACATTTTTTTAAACTTTCTTCGCTGGCACAGTTTCAGATAAAGGTTAAAATCTCGCTTTTTATAAAAGAGTACGGCATTTTTTCTATTCTACTTATTGTTGTACATTTTTAAAAGCTTTTGAAAGCTGAAACGTTTTGTTCTGGAACCGTCGTTTATGAAGGCTATATCATCATCCATTCGTGGTGACCCAGAGGCAGTAACATTCTGCTTTAAAATCGTTACGTCGTTGGTCCAAATCCCAGGCCTCGTCACCAATGAGTTCTTTATACGGAATTCTTCGTTGGCTTTTCGGTGTAATAAAACATCGTGAGGCAAAATGCATACGTATATATATGTAGCAGCTGTTTTTTTTGCACAAGGTGCTTGCGTGAATTGCGTGTGTCATATTGTCTTTTTCCACATAAATAAATAATAAATAAATAAATATTAGGGGACATCTTACGCACGGTCTCTGACCCCAAACTAAGCATAGCTTGTGATATTGCTGCCGGAGACTGATATCCTACATACATATTTTAAATACATACTTATATAGATGGTACCTAAATAACACCCAGACACAGAGCAAACACCTATGTTCATCACACAAATGTTTTCCCTGGGTGGGGATCGAACCAAGCCTCTTTGACCCAGAAGTCAGGGTCACTAACCACTTAGCCACCGAAGCAGTTGATAAATGATAGTTATGTTCAAATATTCACTTCTGTTAGCATTTTCCAAAGTCATTGAAGATTACGAGTACATTTTGCTTTCTAATCTGAAATGAGAAAAAACCGAATAAAGTTTGTTAACATTACATATGAATTGATTTAGTTTTGAATTGTTATTATTTTCAGTCAGTTAAGTCTTAAATCGTTAGAAAGATATTCTAAAAAACACAACAGTCGTATATTACTCGTATGTAAATTTAATTTATCATAATATAATACCGATACCAAAGTACAAGATAATATAAAAAACCGGCCAAGTGCGAGTCGGACTCGCGCACCGAGGGTTCCGTACAAACCTGCAAGGTTTACAAAGTTCGTTCATTACGACAAAAAAAGTAATAAGTATATATTTTTAAAAAAATATATATTTTGTAATGTAACTAAAAATTTAAGGTTTTCGGAATTTTTCCTTTATGTGTGCTATAAAACGTTGCTTCATGCCAAATTTCAAGATTCTAGGTCGACTGGAAGTACCCTTTAGGTTTTGATTCCCTTGCGAGTACTTGCGAGTTTCAAAATTTGCGGCATAAACGGCTGTATCTTTGATTGCGTTGGCTTAGAAGTTTGATTTTTTCACAGCTTCAAGGGACAGTAGACCTGAGTAATTGATATAAATTTCAGCTTCATACCTACGGACGGACGGACAGACGGACAACAAAGTGATCCTATAAGGGTTCCGTTTTTTCCTTTTGAGGTACGGAACCCTAAAAATGCGATAAAAATGTTTTAACACTTCTTTTTGTACATTAAATAAACATAAATTGTCTGATTTTTATGTCCAATGTCAACAATTTCGTTTGCTTAAATTTCAAGACCTTGTGAAGACGAAAGTTTTACCAAGTGTTCAGACTTTCGTACACAAAATAAAGTATTTTCGTAGAGCTAGAAAGCAAGCAGACCTCAGTAAACACAAGTAGACCTCTATAAATGTAGGTTTCTGTAAGCATAATTGACAAATAATATTTTGTAAGGACGTGGCGATCTCAGCAAAAAAACAGTTTTTCTTTCTATTTTTTAGGATTACGCAAAACGATATGGTTATTCCATAAGTCGTGGTGAGGTGACGTTTGCCTAACAATTGCAATGGTTTGATTAAAGAATTGATGTCCCATACCAAAGAGTACCCATACGTAGATATATTTATATAAATATATACGTATCAATTCGCATAACTATCTTAAAGAGTGTTATCTACACATCACGGGTGTTTCCGTGAAGGAAAACATCGTGAAGCAATCTGCATATGACTGTAAATAAATTCGATGGTGTATGTGAATCATGCAATTAGCAATGGGTCATTAAGAGCCTTAATATCTTTGTTGGAACCTGGGCCTATGTTACTTTTTATATATATATATTTTGTAATGTAACTATTACATTTATAAGTAATTTATTTTAGAATTAAGTTTTGATCTTTTATAAGTTACGAGTATGTTGTTTTAATAAAATATGCCCCACTTTTTCAATATAATATTTGACAGTTACTGCAGTTCAGGACAGTATATAGTTAAACGGTACTCAAATAAGTGATAAGTCGTTCAACATGGACACAAAAAAGTGGAATCGAGATTTTTTCAAAACTTCTTTTCATAACTTTAGACAAAAAATATTTTGTAAAAAAACTGAAAAGAGCGTAAATTAAGAACCGTAAATATTTTACCAGCTCTATTTTATACATATATTTCCATGGTAGACAGTAACATATTGAGTCAATAACACAAGTGGGCCAAGCCAGCAGACATTATCCCAGTACGGCCAGAGATAGTCAACATTTGTCAAAGGCTCGGGTTCCACCACTTTATTATAGGTTGACGACATCTGACATGTCTCGTGTTGTATGTTAAGGCTGTGGCACAAAACATCAAGCGTGCAGAATTAAAGCTTTATATTACGTGATGACTTTGTACAAAAGTATAAACATTTTTAGGGTTCCGTACCCAAAGGGTAAAAACGGGACCCTATTACTAAGACTCCGCTGTCCGTCTGTCCATCTGTCTGTCACCAGGCTGTATCTCATGAACCGCCATAGCTAGAGAGTTGAAATTTTCACAGATGATGTATTTCTATTGCTGAACAAATACTAAAAACAGAATGTTAATAATTAAGGGGCGCTCCCATAAAACAAATCTGATTTTAAGCCGTTTTTCGCTCTATATTAATAATAGTAACTGATAGATGCTTGAAATTTTCACAGAATATTTAGTTGTATATTCACTTCAATAATAAATAATAAAATTAAATAACATACAAATTTAAGGGGGGCTCCCATGCAGTACGGGACCCTCCGTGCGCGAGTCCGACTCGTATTTGGCCGATGGCCGATGTCTCAGTTTTGACTCGGCAATTTTTATTTCCTCCATTCAGATGTGCATTCTCATCTACAGGTCACATTTTTATGGTTCCGTACCCAAAGGGGAAAAACGGGACCCTATTACTAAGACTCCGCTGTCCGTCTGTCTGTCTGTCATCAGGCTGTATTTCATGAAATGTAATAGCTAGAACGTCAAAATTTTCACAAATGACGTATTTCTGTTGCCGCTATAACAACAAATACTTGAGTTGAACAACAAATACGTGGCACGTGGACTTGAGGCACTGAGGTATGTGCACCTCATTACCTATGTCGGAACTACTAGTACTTAGTAGGTAATACAATACAATACAATATTTTTATTAATAACACCATTGTTACATGTCACATTAATTCTATGATTATTTCAATTATATCAGCTATCAATTATACAATTCATCAATTGTTACACTACATAAAATAGGATACCTACAATTGGTACCTACAATTCAATACAAATAATAAAAAAAGGATTCAATACTTAAATGTCAATGCTAAATGAATAATAACTTAAATAACTCAATGTCATTCGTGTTGATCAAATTAAATCAAAAACGTAGCACTTCTCGCACTAAGTCCGTGGTCGAGCGCCCGGCTCGGTAGGCATACTGCCTATCGGATAAGATGTTGCGCTCTAACGCAAAGTTTAATACTCTTCTATTCAACCCCACTTCAAATATCTTGCTTATCGCTGGTACCAGCGAAATTGGGCGGTACGACTTGAGGTCGGACTTCTTACCTCTTCCTTTGTACAAAGGACTTATTTTGACTCTTTTGAGTGCCGCCGGGTACACTCCGTTCCGTAGACACAGATTAAACAAGTGACTCAAGACTGGAGCTAAAGGGACAACAGCAGACTTAACAAGGTCAGCCGACAACCCGTAAATGTCAGTACTCTTTTTCGCGGCGATGCGTTTAGTTGCTATCGTTATAATCTCGGTGGGTGTGAAGGGATGCAGCCTGAGCGAGACGTCACTGGCGGATGATTCATCGCCCAGCACAGCCAGTGCGCTTGAGCTACATGCTGTTGGAGCTCCTGCCCTGCTAGCCGCCATGATGAACTCTGAGTTCATTGCGTCAACCAGGTCTTTCTTACTATTATACAGTCGCCCGTTTTCGTTCCGAACAAGGTCTGTAAAGTCGGCTCTGGACGAGGTACCGCGGTTAAGCTCTGATTTAATCACGCGCCACATACAACGAGGATTTATAAGAAGATAATAAGAAGAAACCCGTGCTCAGACGCGAAACATTTTAATTCAAGATTGAAAACCACTGAAATGTATAAAATAAGCATAAAAATTTAGCAACATTGTCCTTCAGAGAGCTCCTACATAGAGCTATATCTGGGCTGTAACTGTAACCTTGCAACGTCGCGCTTTGTAATGCAAATACCGCTTTATTCTGCTCAATATATTCTGCAAATAGCTGGGTTTTGCGGTTTCATTTGTGAACTTACAATTTTTATTTTGGCTTTAATATTCTTATTATGTAAGTACGCCCTGGTGTCAGAGTTTTTAAGCTGCCCGAAAGCCTCTGACATCGCTAAATTGTTGGAACAACTGGTTCTAACAATTTTATACTAACTCTTATGATAGTTTAGTCCAGCAGCCCTCTCCTATGATCTTAAAGTGATTAATTTCAGGCTGAATCTTCGTGAGCAGGTTAAGTTCGACGAGATACCCAAATTAATCTTTAAAAAAATCTCGATCGAGGTAGCTACGATATAAACTACTGCGCCGGTATTAAACATGTCTATTTGGCGGGGTGTCGATATTGTTACAATAACAGTAAGTTTTTTCAGTTTAATATCGAGGTAAATGGACGATAAACCCGGAAAAACAATTGTCCTACAAAATGGATGCTATGATTGGAGAGTCCTCCACTCCGAATGTTTCCAAATGACGAGTTATCACGAGTAATTCTAAATCATCGAAATTATTAATAACAAGCTCATTTTTTGTGTGCAGCTTAGTAAATGTTTGAACAATCAAATGGCTACATAGTCCTACAAATTTAGTGTTATGTTTTTCCAGTCCTACCTTAATTAAGTCCTACGCTTAGAAGTTGTTGATACCTGCGCAGTACTTTAGCTACCTCGATCGAGATTTTTTTATAAAACTTATCTGGGCGTCTCGTCTAACTTAACCTGCTCACGAAGATTCAGCCTGTTATTAATCACTTTAAGATCATAAGAGAAAGCTGCTGGACTAGTTCTATTTTGCATACAAACAGCTCAATTCTGATCAAAACAGCTTCATTCAGTGAACGAAGAGCTCTATTCTTCTGAGAAACAGCCCAATTCAGCTCATAACCTTCCATTCAGCTTACAACAACTTTATTCAGGTCACAAACAGCTCTAATCAGCTCAACACTTCGAGTCTCCAGATTTCTCCGTTTATTCTCTGTTATCTGTCCAATTTTTCAAGGGTTGTCCATAAAATGCGCCGCCGCGCGAGATCGGACGGCTCATCAATATTCAGCGTGAATAATTATTTGCCGACGTGGCAACCCTGGGGTGTAGTTCAAAAATCGCAGTAAGGTTATTCTACTATTCTGCTTTTTATTTGTTTGGTAATGTAACTCAGTACGAAATATATTTACTTTGCATTTTTACACGAGTGCCTATATAAAGTGTTACGTTCTAATATGAAAACTAACATGGTTTTTGCACTTGTTAGGGTTCCGTATCCAAAGCGTAAAAACGGGACCCTATTACTAAGACTCCGCTGTCCGTCTGTCCGTCTGTCATCAGGCTGTATCTCATAAACCGTTATAGGTAGAAAGATGACATTTTCACAGATGATGTATTTCTGTTGCCGGTTTAATGTTGGCTCCCATACAAAAAACCTGAATTTATAACTGTTTTTCGCTCGATATTAGTAATGGTAACAGGTAAATGATTGAAATATTCACATTATGTTTAGTTGTATATACAATTCAATACTAAATAATTAAATTAAAATAAATATTTAAGGGGGGCTCCCATACAGTACGGAACCCCGCGTGCGCGAGTCCTACTCGTACTTGGCCGATTATTTTTAATTTACATTACGTATCTTACTAGTTCTACAAACTATGTAGGTACCCTGCTCACTGCTACTTAGCTTGCTACTCCGCTGGGCTATGTCGATAACTTTAGCATAGTTTAGTTTTACAAATTACAATAGTTCATTTTTACCCATCGGGCATTATTAAAAATCACGTTTGTTGTATGGAAGCCCTTTAAATATTAATTTTATTCTGTTTTTAGTATTTATTGTTATAGCGGCAATTGAAATACATCATCTGTGATCAACTCTCTAGCTATTACGATTCATGAGATACAGCCTGGTGACCGACAAACGGACAGACAAACAGAAGCAGGGTCTTAGTAATAGGGTCCCGTTTTTACCCATTGGGTACGGAACCCTAAAAATGGTTACCGATTTAAGGGCTCTTTACCTTCTGTTAAGAGCGCACTGTGGTCCTTCAGTCCTTCAAGACAAGGATCAATTAACGACAAAATCGATAATGCCCGATGGGACAAATTATCAACATTCCATTTTAGGTCTAATGAAAGTGTAATTACTGATCAAATTAATAATGCAGCAAACCCCTTTTGATTGCCATTTTTGGAGTGACTGCTGAGCTCGATTTGATTTGATGCTAAAAGTTTGTCATTGAAATTTGAAACGTATTTTGTGAAGCTTATTTAGGCAAGAAAAACACTTAGATTGGCTACAATTCTCATGACGATTTGTTGAATTGAATAAATAAGTAAATATTAGGGGACATCTTACACACGGTCTCTGACCCCAACCTAAGCAAAGATTGTCATCAGGCTGCTAGAGACTGATATAATACATGTGCACATTTTTTTAATTTAAACTCAATATGTTTAACCAAACTAAACTTCTTTCCTAAATACATAATCGATCATCATATTAAACATATCAGCCTTCTATCGGATACACTTTGGCGAGTGCGCCCAGGTGTTGCACAATCTGGTCCCACCTACCCGTTTTTTCAATTGTACGGCTAGAAAGACGCGAACAAAGCGCCACCCTTTTATGGTGGATATCCCGCGCGTTAGAACCAAGCGTTTCGAGTTCACAGCCAGAATATGGAACGCTTTGCCCGAATCTGTCTTACCGCTAAAGTACAATGTAGGTGTCTTCAAATCCCGAGTAAATAGGTATCTTCTAGGTAAGCGTGTTACACCCAAGACCGCATATCTGCTTAACATCAGGCAGTGTGTAGTCAAACGCAAACATACCTATATGAAATATTATAAAAAAAAACATTAAAAAGAAAAATTTGTTGAATATCGACAAAAAATGTATGAAACAACTGAAGATTTTTTTAAATTTCGTGTTGGCCCTAGTAGTTTAAACATCTCATAGGCTAGATGAATAATTGTCATTCCGGAAAAATTAAATGGTTCCGTGAGAAGCTGAGGATAACAGTTAGTTTCTAATAAAACCACATAACTTCAAGTAATAAAAGCGTAAAATTGAACAAGAATTTTTGTCACCAAAATGGCTTCCCCCGTATTCAAAACTTCATAATCTAAGTTGGTGCGAGCGACAGAAAAGCCAAAACTTATAGCGAACTAGCCCCGACTTGTACGGGAACTTTGTGGGGCAATTTCCAAGAGGGTTCCGTACCTCAAAAGGAAAAAACGGAACCCTTATAGGATCACTTTGTTGTCCGTCTGTCCGTCCGTCCGTCTGTCAAGACCCTTTTTCTCAGGAACGCGTGGAGGTATGAAGCTGAAATTTATATCAATTACTCAGGTCTACTGTCCCTTGAAGCTGTGAAAAAATCAAACTTCTAAGCCAACGCAATCAAAAGATACAGCCGTTTATGCCGCAAATTTTCGACACTTGCAAGGGAATCAAAACCTACAGGGTGCTTCCCGTGAACTCAGAATCTTGAAATTTGGTACGAAGCAACGTCTTATAGCATAGATAAAGGAAAAATTACGAAAACCATAAATTTTTAGGTACATCACATAATATATTTTTTTTTAATAATTTTAACCTTACTACCCATTTCCTCATAAACGCGTAGAGGTATTAAATTGAAATTCATACCAAATACTCAGGTCTATAATACCTTTAAGCTGTAACAAAATCAAACTTCTATGTCAACGCAATCAAAAGAAACAGCAATTTAAGCTGCATATTTTGAAACTCGCAAGTACTCGCAAGGGAATCAAAACCTAAAGGGTACTTCCAGTCGACCTAGAATCTTGAAATTTGGCATGAAGCAACGTTTTTTAGCACACATAAAGGAAAAATTCCGAAAACCTTAAATTTTTAGTTATATTACAAAATATATATTTTTTAATAAATATAAACTTATTACTTTTTTTGAAGAACTTTGAACTTAGAACTTTGTAAACCTTGCAGGTTTGTACGGAACCCTCGGTGCGCGAGTCCGACTCGCACTTGGCCGGTTTTTTGTTCATCACATGCATATGCACTGACAACACGTCAAACAGAGTCACTGAGGCTCCAAGGGACATTCTGCGAAAGGGACAATTTTCGAAAGGGACATTATGCGAAAGAGACATTTTTCAAAGGGGACATTATGCGAAAGATACATTTTGCGAAAGGGACTTTTTGAGAAAGGGACATTTAGCGAAAGGGACATTTTGAGAAAGGGAACTTTGCGAAAGGGAAATTCGATGACGAATGTGGATCCATCAACCCGCACTGGGCCAGCGTGGTAGATATGACCATATCATCCTTCATGGGTAGGCCTATATCGTGCAGTGGACAAATGTCAAGAACTCCGACTTCGCCGGTCATCAGTCCTCTATACTAAGTGCCCTGTCTACTGCAATTTCAACTTGCTATTCCACTGGGTCATGTCGGTAAACTACTTTTGTTGTATGTCAGCAGGCAGACTGTATGTCACGTGGGTGTAAGCTATCCAACATGGCAGATTAACGACCGGACACCAGCCTATTACCCGAAACGCTGCCTTTTTTACTAGTACTAATTACTCTAGCCTCTGAGACCTCTGTATTGTCATGCTCTCCTGGTACCTATCACTTGATATATGTATTACGTTATATGATTTACATATTAATCATCAGTAGGACAATCACTGCTAGACATAGGCCTTACAAATAGACAAGCTGACCAACTTTTTTATATTTATCATCAGGTCATCTTTCTACGTGCTTGGACGACCTACTTTTTAGGGTTCCGTGCCCAAAGGGTAAAAACGGGACCCTATTACTAAGACTCCGCTGTCCGTCTGTCTGTCTGTCCGTCTCAGGCTGTATCTCATGAACCGTAATAGCTAGAAAGCTGAAATTTTCACAGATTATGTATTTCCGTGGTCGCTATAACGACAAATACTAAAAACAGAGTTAAATTAATAATCAAGGGGAGCTCCCATACAACAAACCTGATTTTTAGCCGTTTTTCGCTCTATATGGTAATGGTCTAATGGTAACAGGTAGATGCTTGAAATTTTCACAGAATATTTAGTTTTATATTCACTGCAATAGTAAATAGTAACATTAAAATAAATATTTAGGGGGCTCCCATACAGTACGGAACCCTCCGTGCACGAGTCCGACTCGTACTTGGCCGATTATTTCTTACCTGCTCATACCAGTACGCAGTTTCCATTAGAGATCTTTATAAATACGTTTAATTCATTCTCTTTGATTTTCCACAAATATTTCTATACTTTTTTTATAGAGCAAGTGCCTATAATAACTACCACTAAATACAAGACTTACATAATCTAAAACTTCATAAACTACCACTACCTACATAACAAGCAATAAGATCATCAACTGACCATATTATAATTAGTCTAACTGTATGTCGTCAGGCTGGCTGTATGTCACGTGGCTGTAGGCTATCCAACATGGCTGATTTACGCCCGGACCACCAACCTATTACCCGGAGCTCTACCTAAGTTACTGCTTCCGTAATTACTCTAGCTTCTGACACCATTGTAATAACATGCTCTCCTGGTACCTAGAACCCACAAGTTGATATCTATTATTGTAATTGTTGTTATCCGTAGAAGTATCACTGCCGGACATAGGCTACACAGATAGGTATGCCTTGGTTACTACTTCCTTAATTACATTAGCCTCTGCGACTTCTAATTACACATGCACTCACATAGAGATTAAAGTAATTTTGTAGTGGTCATAGCGTAGTTTGCTTGGGTGTTATACAGCAATCACTGATTTTAAGCAATTTAATGTTCGATACGGTCAGTCTTCAGATGGATTTCCTTGGCTGGCATTTCCAACTGAGAGCCACCTTGTCTTGGATTACACGTACAATTATAGGTCTTGGTAGTTTTAACTGTTTAACTATGTCAGAGGCCATCAGGCGGCTTAAAAAATCTGACACCAGGGCTATATGAACTGACTTTTTTATAAATAGTAATATTGTAGTTGTTGTTTATAAAAAGTAGATTGATAGCTTCCTACATATTACAGTGATCTATGAAAATGAAGTGGCAGATGGTAAAAGCAAAAGAGTTTTCGTTGAACAAAAGACCTATGGAGCAGTAAAATTTCTCGATTGGAGACCGTGCAGGACTTTTATCAGTGTTGTTTACCACACAAAAGCAGTATTTTAGAAAATGTGTGGAAAAAATTGATAAATACATCTTATTTTTTAAAAACGTTATTTTCATACAAAGTATTTAATTTTGTATCAAAATACGGCTTTGAAAGAGCAGTTAAAACCGTATTTTGCTTTTTTTTAGGATTTTTAGAGGACCTGAAAGCCGTATAATACGCCTAAGCCGTTTCAGGAACATCACTGATATCCACTCACAAGATAGATCTTAAACACTTTGTACCGATCATTAATTAATAATCTACTGCTGAAAATAAGCAATTAGGTATCCCCACAAGGAGTGATAGGGTTATCCACTATAAGGGCCTAGTGTGGGTTGATGGATTTACATACGGCATCGAATTTCTTATATTGATGAATGAGGATGATGTTTTCCTTCACTGAAAAGCCAGTGGTGTGAAATTCCGTACATAAGATTCAGAGAACTCATTGTTGCGAGGTACATTAGCTGCCAAATAGAACAAAATGCATGAAACGCTGTCCATCCAATTGTAAATTACACAACCACACAAGCATATAGATAACTACACAATAAGTAGGTACGCATTATGTTAAACTTATAACAACTCTCTTTTTTGTGATGTGAGCTAAAATACTTGTAATATTAGTAAGTAAAATTTAATAACTGCTAACTTTGGTAACTTAATTCTTAAGAACATTTTGTAGAATTTGTAGTCTCGTTTTCAGAATTAACATCTTTCGTTATAAGGCGCAAAATATTTTCTAAGCGGCTTAGAGCAGAAATGGCTGTATTTTCTGTTCATTTCGCGATGTTCAGCCAAATGAGCAGGCTGGCTACATCTAGCCAGATTATTTGGCTGCCAACGTTGTTAGCGTCCAGGTAATACAATTTGGGTAAGAGGGGTTTGTCACATTTCGCGCTCTGCTGAGCTAATTTTCTTATTTAGGAAAAAGATAGTTAAATGTACAGGGTCGCTAGTATTTCTATAAATATTTTAAAGTAATGTTATAAAATCTACTATGGGTAGGTTATATTATAATTATGTACATAACATATACGTATAGGCAGTGGCTAGCGCTAGTGTCAGAGTTTCTAGGCCGCCTGAAGGCCACTGACATAGCTATAATATATTAAATGTACCTAATAATAACACATTTAATAAGTTATGTAAATCAGGGAAGGCATATAGTAGGTAGGAATATACCTCTAAATTAGTCGATGGTCTATTATAGGCCGCGCCACACAAGTTGGCGGATGTGAAGTTAGCTACAAGCTGCGCAATAGCCAATCAATTTGCGGCTTTCACGTCACGTCACGTCAGGATTGGATATTGCGCAGCTTGTAGCTAACTTCACATACACCAACTTACAATGTATGCCGCCCCATGTGTTTACAGTGTATACGAAGAACAAAAAAAGTTAGTTTTGATGCACAGAATAAGCCTCTAAAAAGATGCTAATTGATTAGAAATAACCCTGTTTACTTTTATGGTATACATCAAACATCTATAACTAAACACACAAATTAATTTTCTCAAATAGTTGGTAGCCTTATCACTAAAAGCAATATTTTCCACACCTTTGGAATGAATGAGGTATAAAATGACGTCTAAAATGGGACGCATATTAAGACACATTAAATATTTGAAAAGAAATAAAAAGAGTTAATCTTGATTATTTCAAACGAATGACGCTTTTAAAGTATTTTGTACATAGAAAAGTGCAAAAAAGTGTTTTTTAATTCGAACGAAAGTTTCGAGCTCCACGGACACGAGGACCCGTGACTTTAAAATTCGAAATAACGAGCAGGTAAAACGTTAGTGTTTCGAAAATAAAAATCAAAACGATTATGCATATTTTACTCATTCATGTATTTATACAAACTTGAATTATGTCTAATTTACAACAGAAAAAAATGTAGAAAAATAATCAAACAATAATATTTAATTGTTGTCTTGCTCTTAAAATGAATTTGGTCACCTCGCCCGGGACTGGTTATGAGCTACGGAGCGTAGCACCGAGCTACGAAGCTACGAAACTTGGCTACAAAAGCTAGAGTGCTACGAAACTTTGCTCTCCAACTTTTACGGAAACAAATCACTTTTGCGGAAGAAATGTTGCTTCATTAATACTACTGTCTGTCCTTCCGTTCTTTGACTTTTATTGACAAATTGAGTTATGACTCCATCTCGCCAAATAAGGTGTCCTAAACCCTTTTTTTGGGGACATCTTACACACGGACTGTGACCCCAAACTAAGCAAAGCTTGTGATATGGCTGCCAGAGACTGATAAACTTACTTTATCTGGGAAATTCCGAACCAACAAATGTGAAAGCTGCAACATACGTGAATATAACAAACCTATATTTTTTTAGTCTTGAGTAATTCTACAATATTATGAAAGAAATATTTGATTGAATCCGACGTTACTTTGCGGAAGTTGTAATTTTAAATTACAATATTATTTACCTGTTTTTTTATATCTGTTATTAAATTATATGAATAATGCCCTTAAACTTATTTGCCTACAACATAAAAACAGAGCGAAAATACACTTAACTTTTATTCAAAACAAAGATTAAGAGACATTTTAAAAATATATAAACCTTAGACCATGAGGCCATGACCTCGTATCCTACCTGAATATTAGTTTTATTCGTTTTGTAAAATTGATTGGGCTGGTAATTTAACAATGGCCTACAGTTTTGAAAACTATCTCGGCTTTACAAACAAAACTCATGATTCGATATCAATTTTTTTTACTATAGAAACAATGTTTATAATGAACACAAAACAATGTTTATCTACACTAATGTTGTAACATTCTACTTATGTTTCCAATACTTGACTTATAATGACTACTGTTATAGCGCAGACAACAAAACACTCATTTTAAGCAATTTCACATGATGTTATAATATCCACATCGATATCGTAAAATCTCATTATAACATCAATAAAACGCGACCAATTAACCTGGCGAGCCTTATGTCAAAATCCTCATACAAGTTGTATAAAATTTTGAAATTAGGCTGGCTTTTGAAAACAGTTGGGTTATACGTGAAAACTTCGTCGAAACTACTAAACTTACATACACAAAACTCTTTGGTAAGATCTTGTGCCAATGAAATAAAAAAAGAACAGCGCGCGCTCGCTCCTGATTGGCCCTGCGCGCGCAGCTATAAAATCTAAACAATGAGAGCGCTCATTGTTTAGATTTTAATGGCGGCAAGTTCACTGTGACAATACACGTACGCGTGAATTTAATGTTTCGCAATTTGTTTTTTTTTATTTTTATTAGTGAAGATAAATTTAGTAGTGTATGCAACTGCATATAACACGGGTATTAAAACACGAGTGTGAGTTTATGAAACGAGCGCAGCGAGTTTCATAATAGTAACGACTTCATTATATGACAGTTGCATAAACTACTATTATAGTATCTTGGTAGGTATAAGGGAACGTAGGTGGCACTTATAACTAAACGCTATTGTGGTTTGGATGGCACGAGAAAATAAAAACCTGACAAGTGCAAATCAGGCTGCACACCGAGGGTTCCTACCTAAATTAACCTAACCTAAATCCTGAAAGTTACACTAAATCAGGAGCTAAGTTGTTGAAACCTCAGGGACCATAATCAACCATAATCATCGATTAATTTTTTTTTTTTCACTTTCTTCGCCATACTTTGAAAATTACACATCGTGAAAGTAACTAGGAACCAATTTAAGCTTGTAATGAATTTCTTTCATAATATTGTGATACCCCACATAACATGATTAACTCACCTTGAAGTCACTGTTCTATCCCATATTCTATGGCTATGAAAATATATAGTAAATTGCCAAATAATTTAAAAGATATCGAAAGAGAAAACTGTTTCATAAAACAACTAAAAATTATCCTATTATCGAAATGCTATTATAAATTAGAAGGTTTTTTTAAAGATAATCTAGAAAACTTAATAATAAATCGTTCCAATACAAATAATAAAAATTGCCATTCCCTTTTAGGGTCATATGTATAACTATACAAAACATGTTAACTAAGAACCGCATGTAAATTTCAAATGTTGCAATAAATGAATTGAGTTTGAGTTTGAAATTTGGGCCTATTTTTTTGCATTTATGCCCTATTTTATTATGATTTAATTAAAAATGTACAGTTTTCAAATTTATTATCATAAGTTTACTCTAAGACAATGAATGCCCGTTGCCAAATTATATAGTTACTAGCTTCCCGCCCCGTCTTCGCCCGAGTACGATTGATTATTATAAGTAGTGTGCCTATATACCTACCACGTAATGTAGGTATACGTCACACACATGAACACAATTGTTTTAGGTCGTTTTCATATTACAGTAGCATCTAGGCAAACATTTTAGCCATAGAACACCCACTGTTTAACTAAGGGCTCCCTTATTAGATCCTGAATAACATCGAAAACCATTGCAAGCGGTTTTCATCCAACGTCCATTCATGTTTCCATAAAAAAAGAGGTTCTCAATTCAACAATGAGAGTGCCAAAATATGCGTTTTTACGACATAAACGACTGTAACTTTTTTTTACGATAACTGAGAAGTTTTTTTTTTACAACTGCAAGAGATTATAGATATACGTATATAAATTTATTATAAAATTTGTTTTATGGTTTAACTCGTTAACTTTACGCGTTCCCAAAATAAAAGGTATTGGCACATGGACGGACAGTCAGACAGATGGACTGACGGACAGACGGATAACAAAGTGATCCTATAAGGGTTCCGTTTTTTTCTTTTGAGGCATGGAACCCTAAAACCAGGCTATATAAACCCACTTATTTAGTAAAATGCCTATTCCGTAACACTAACAATAAGTATTTCCTTTTATAATTACAGTAATTAACAGTTGTATAGCAAACACTAATGAGAGCGCACAGTTCCGAGCCACACAAACACAAACAAATAACTCCGAAACCGAGTTCCGAAACTCTCAACCACAAATCTATTAAGAAGAGGTATTTAATTACAATCAAATGTACCTAATTTTTTTTACGAAGCACTTAAAACACAACGGCCATTTTTTTATCGCAAATACGTCCGCTCTTGACTAGGTCGAAGAAAGATGATTATTTTTCGCAAAAAAATGGCAAAACCGCCTTCCATCGTGTACAAAATTCGAATATTTCGCTCAAATTGTTTACATTATTGTTAATTTTTCAAAAAAAGCTCAGCCGATTTCTATAAAATTTAATTGGGATTATCTCGGGAGTATACCCTTTTGAACTAAAAAAAGAATTTTTCGATTCGGTTCACAATTGGTAGAATTATCGATGAACATACACGAAAAAAAATACAAACAAACGAACATAGAACCTCCTACTTTTTGTAAGTCGTTTAAAAATACTTATTCACTCAAACTATGAAAAGCCTTAGATCTTGACTTGCGGCAGCGTGTGCAGCCAAGATGGAGATAAAGGAACTGGCGACGCAGCTGTCAGCAGCCATGTGTATTATTACACGAACCATTTCGAGCCACTTTTTTAACCGACGAACCAAACCGGAGGAGGTACTCAATTCGACGCGTGTTTTTTTTTAAGTGTAACCACGCATAACTTTTTGCGTAGTACTCCGATTTCATAAATTCTTTTTTTATTGGAAATAGTATACTTCGAAATTGGTCCAGTTAAAATTTTATTGAAATCAGCTGAGCCATTTTTGATAAATCAACAATAAGGTAAAAAATGTAACATTGATCCGTGCGAAATATTCGCGAATTCTGTACACGGGTGAAGTCGGTCATGCTATTTTTTGCAAAAAATAATTATGAACCCTTTATATCTTTCAAGAAACATAAAAACCGGCAAACTGTTGTATTCCGTGGTCGTACATTTTAAAAATTACATAATGATTTTTGTACACAGAGCACAAAAAACTTACCTACTTTTTCAAATGCGCTCACACAACTTGGCGTTCTACAATGTAAATCGTAAATATGCATGTTGCTTGTATAGGTTTCTAAAAATAAAGCCTCTCTCCAGATCTCTATGCTCCCAACACATCTAAACAAATTACATAGCGGGATGTGTGCCACCACCGGTGCCACGATGGCAATGCTGACAAGAGTGTAGATGCGACATAACGTATTATTAATAGACATTTACCGCCTTACCACAAATGACTTAAACACGCTTTAAACACTGTTCAACCGAGCAATTTGTACTGTTAAATATTGTCTAAAGCGTGCGTATATCTTTTGTGGTCAGACGATTAAAGTCCACGACTTATTTAGTAATTAGTATGAGATGAAACCTATATTTTTCTAAACTGGGCAAGTGTTTTTTAACTATCTACTTGGGTACAACAACATTAATTACTAAGAAATATCAAATTCAATGTTCTCCCAAGATGGAACTAGATGGCGTGTGATGATACTTGTGTCTTAAAACGCACAAATGTTTTAATTTCAATCGCTTGAACAAGAAATAATAGGTTGGGGAAAAAGCCCTATCGCATTTTTTACTTTATTTGCAACGAAAAAAACATATAAATACAAGCATAAAAAAATATAGTATTTCAATAAATTAAAAACAGTACTTATATGCTAAATTTTCGCCACAAACCGGTTCCATCTCAGCATAATGCCGACTGTGACAGCCGGCGCTGATCTTCCGATGGAACTGACGTGACGTCACGCACGCGACTGTACTAACACAAACAATAAACACGATACAATAAACTTACATGAAACAACAATTTTATAATACACTATAATAAGTCAGTAACAACCACACTGTTTTCGCGAAAATAAAATAGATGGCGTTATCTGCCCCATAAAACACACATTCGTCTCACACAGACATCAAGTACCGAAACAAATATCAAAGTTAATGTTTTCCCAAGATGGTACTAGATGACTTTACTTGTGTCTTAAAACGCACAAAAATGTTTTAATGTCAATCGCTTGAACAAGAAATAATAGGTTGGGGAAAAAGCCTAATCGCATTTTTTAAGAAAATTCAAAACATTTTTTAAAATAGTTTATTTACATTTAACTAAAGTATGTGGGTACTCTTTTGTTCGATAACTTTTTGCCATCTTGTAGGTAGGGACATGATCCTATTGCTATAGAAATTTTGGGACTTCTGATCAAAATACCGCGTCAAGTGGTTTTGGCAGTCCTCTCGTGATGTTAACCTGACACTACCTAAAGAATTCTGAAGAGACCGAAACAGGTGGAAATCTAAAGGTGCAAGGTCAGGACTATACGGCGGATGCATTAACACCTCTCAGCCAAACTCTCTTTACTTTTGCTGAGTGGCTTAAGATGTGTGAAGTCAAATGAGTACACGGTTCATTAGGTTTCTTTCAGTGAGCTCGTGAGGTACCGAAATATCGAGCTTTTTTGTGTACCCAGTATTTTTCAAATTCGCCAAAACTGTTTTGTGGTCAATTCCCAGTTCTTCAGATAAGTCGTAATTACTGATATGCCGATCTTGCTCCACATTTTAAAAAAATTATCCGTAACAGGGCGACCAGAGCGAGGTGCGTCTTTGACATCAACATTTCCGGATTGAAAACGCTTAAACCAAGTGCTACTCTCACAAACACTGCACTATGGTGCATAATATGGTCCATAAACATCGCAAATATTTTTCGCGGCTTGCGTTGCATTTTTACCTTTTTTTGTAGTAAAATTTTAAAATGTATCGAATTTCTTCATTAGATATACTCATCTTGACAGTATGAAAATCAAACATTTTCTTAGTTTGAATTTGGAATTATGTTCCTTAAAATTTAAACTTTCAATGATAACAAAACCAGCCAGATACAAATAGTATAGCCAAAGATATTTTACTACAAGTTTATGCATACTATAATGCGAAAAGACTTTTTCCCCGACCTAATATTAAATTGAAAATATGCCTTCGTAGAGGCTTCTATGTATGTATTTATAAATACCCTATATACTTAAACTCAAACTACCTATTTAAACTACTACTTCATAAAAAACAATATTAATAGCCAGATATTAGACATATTATATCGGCCAAGAGCGAGTTAGAGTCGCGCACAAAGGGTTCCGTACCGTATGGAAGCGCCCCATAATATAGGAGCAGACGCTGGTTCCCGTAGTACAGCCCCTGGCTAGTTCGGGAATCAGAGGCTTCATTACTTTACCTGTACCTTATTTTATGTCAATAAAAATTTTTGATTGATTTGATTGGATTGATTGATAATATATTTTATTTTAATTATTTATTTTTGAAGGAAATATTCAACTTAACATTCTGTGAATATTTAAAGCATCTGCCTGTTGCCGTTATTAATATTGGGCAAAAAAATCATGTTTCTTGTATGGGAGCCCCCTTTAAATCTTTATTTTAATTTAATTATTCATTTTTGAAGTGAACATTTAACTAGATATATCTGTAAATATTTGATGGTAAGAATGACTATCTACTACTAATACTATTATTGGCTTGTTACTACATCATCATTTAGTCTAATATTTTAATTTTGAATGTTTTTTTCGTTTATTGAATGTGTTTGAAATTGAAATTTTATTTATAACTAGCGACCTACCCCGGCTTCGCACAGGTTTATAATACATATAAACCTTCCTCTTGAATCACTCTATCTATTAAAAATAATCGGCCAAGTACGAGTCGGACTCGCGCACGGAGGGTTCCGTACTGTATGGGAGCCCCCCTTTAATATTTATTTTATTTTAATTTTATTATTTATTATTGAAGGGAATATAAAATTAAATATTCTGTGAAAATTTCAAGCATCTGCCTGGTACCATTATTAATATAGAGCGAAAAACGTCTAAAAATTCAGGTTTGTTGTATGGGAGCCTCCCTTAAATATTTATTTTATTTTGTTTTTAGTATTTTTTGCTATAGCGGCAACCGAAATACATCATCTGTGAAAATCAGCTGCCTAGCTATCATGGTTCATGAGATACAGCCCGGTGACAGACGGACAGACGGACATCGAAGTCTTAGTAATAGGGTCCCGTTTTTCCCTTTGGGTACGGAACCCTAAAACCGCATCAAAATCCGTTGTGTAGGTTTAAAGATTTAAGCATACATGGGGACATAAGGACATGGGGACAGCGGAAGCGACTTTGTTTTATACTATGTAGTGATACCCAGCGTGCACATGCCTTGGCTCATGCTGTAAGTGCGGTAAGCAATGGAATTTACTCAATAATAAATAAATAGATAAATGTCGATACAATAAAGATTTCAAAATTGTTAAATATTGGTATTGTTTTTCTTCTCTACAAACTTGTTTTATCCATGAATTTAAAGTAAGGCAGTATGCACACCGCAAACATTTATCAAGAGACACCGCAAGAATACCAATTCGCAAGAAAAATGCGTCACATTTTTAACACAATGATGAGCTATATTTTATAATTTTGCAAAATATGTGACGCATATGTCTTCACATTTTACAGCTATTTTTAAGAGATTTTATGATTGGACTTTTACAGAATTTGTGTGTCATAACTGTAGTCAATACTTTTACATATCCATCTATCAGCTGAAGGACTTTTACTGTGTCTTCACTTGGACAAAGACCTCCCCTATAGATTTCCAATAAGACGGTTAGAATCGGCTTACATAATTATAAATAAATAAATAATTATAAATAAATAAATTTATTTCGATCACAAATTAGACCATAGATAAAATTTGAGCATTAAAATCAATTAATATTAAATTAGACTAATTTCGCCTTTTGATTATCAGTCAGTGCATGAACCATAGAACAATGATTCATGTACCGACAGTCTAAGCGGTTTGCGAATACGCTCAGGTATTGTCGCTGGCCCGGACCCTAAGCACCAGGGATGTGCCCTGTGGGTGTGGTTCCTCTCGAAGGAGATATAATTTACTCTGCATTTCAATACATTTAGAGCTGCTTATTAGACTATAGTAATAGTTTTATTGTAGCGAAATTACAGTTGTTTTGCTACTACGATTTTGCAGCGAAGGTGTGCTTAAGTCTTTAGATAGTTGGTCCAAGAGCGGGGTTGGTTTGTGTGCACAAGTCCTCTTGAAAGCTGTGAGTTAGAGCTTGCTTAGACTGGTCCTTCCCGGCTTTGTTTAATTTACTGATTCAATAAGATTATTATCGGTATTTACACTTATGTAACTTAATTTTAAACTTAGTTTTTCCGTAGAAGAACCAAAGTTACCGAAATAGCCCAGCGGATTGGCAAGTTAAAATGGCAGTGGGCAGAGCACATAGCACGGAGGACTGATGACCGATGGGGTCATAAAGTTCTTAAGTGGAGACCAAGTACCGGCAAGCGCAGCGGAGGACGTCCACAGGATCGCGCTGGATTTTGAATCCACTACCAACCGGTCTTATTGGAGATAGGGAGGCCTATGTCCAGCAGTGGATGTCCTATGGCTGAAAAGAAGAGAAAAAGAAAAGTAGGAACTTTATTTTAATTCACACTCATGACTTATGATTCTATTTTTAGGACGACTTAATTGTGGAAGAACATTATAATATAAGATTTTATATTATAATATAAGAGTTTATAAGAGTGGTGCAGTGAGCCCCAAATTATGCACGATGTTTATTAATAAATAAATATTACGGGACATCTTACACACGGTCTCTGACCCCAAACTAAGCAAGGCTTGTGATATGGCTGCCAGACACTGATATACTACATATACATATTTTTAAATACATACTTATTTAGATAGTACCTAAATAACACCCAGACACAGCAAACACCTATGTTCATCACATAAATGCTTGCCCTGGGTGGGGATCAAACCCACGCCTCTTTGATCCAGTAGTCAGGATCACTAACCACAGAGGCAGTTTGTATTGTCTTTGTTCTTTTGTACTCTTTCTTATGCTCTGTGGCACCGTAACAGGAAATCAGAGTTGGCTGTGAGTGTGAGCTGTTAGTTCTACACATCCTGATGGAAAAACAGTATTTAATATTTTCTGTGTACACATTTGCACAAGTACTTACTCCTCTTAAAGGCTGTATGCTTAGGACTTGTTTAGATTTGGCTTTTCGCTCGGATTGGTTTACTTTACTGTATCAATAATAATATGAGTACCACCAATAAAATATATCGTTAAGTAAGTTCGTATAGGCCGGGTGGCTAGCCCTGGTGTCAGAGTTTTTAGGCCGCCTGAAGGCCTCTGACATGGCTAAATGGTTAAATCAACCGGGACCTACAATTTAACGTGTCATCCGAGCAACGGTAGCGCTCAATTGGAAAATGCCACCCGCGGTCACCCATCCAAATACTGACCGTGGGGAACGTTGCTTCATTTCACTACATAGTATAAAACAAAGTCGCTTCTCGCTGTCTGTCCCCATGTATGCTTATATCTTTAAAATTACGCAATGGATTTTGATGCGGTTTTTTTTAGTAAATAGAGTGATTTAAGAGGAAGGTTTACATGTATTTTATATTGGGTACACCTGTGCAAAGCCGGGGCGGGTCGCTATTAACTTTTACATATAATTCTAATATATCGTTAATTATACGTTTTGTAACATAATTAATTTAATTCACGTTCACTTTTAGAGGTAATTTCAAAATGTTTTACACAATTAAGATCGCGGAAAAATAGCGTATACGGACAAAATTGGTACGGTGACACTTTTGCTTCAGTTTGAGTACCTTTCGGAGATCTGACCTACTTTTATTCACTTCCCATGAGATATGTAGTGTTATTTGATATTTTTCAGTGTGAAGTTCAGTATCTATTAATTTAATATTTGCAAAATCTTTAAATAATTCTTATGTGCACAAGTCCTTACTATAGTAAGTGGAATGTGTGCTCAGAGGCTTTTGTTTGGATTCGTCCTACCGCCCGGATTGGTTTGTTTTGCTGGGGAGCTCAATTTTTAACCGACCTTCAAAAAGGAGGAGGTTTTATGTTCGTGAGTATGTATTTTCCCACCTTTATAGTGTTGTGTACCTCATACAAGAGGCACTTCAAATGTCCCAAACAAAGGAATGAATTGTCCCATCACCTCAAATACTTATTTTGTACCACTACAAACTCGTTGAGGTGTTGAGCTTGTGTGCAGTGTGAAATTGTCGCTCACTCGCTCACTCCTCAAGAAAGAGTAAATGATTGAGCGAAGTGCGAACGCGCGCTTAGCATTTTGAAGTGTTTTGCCCTACTCGCACTTCTCAAGTTCTCATGCTTAACAAGGTGATTGAAGTGAATGAAATAATATCTGTGACATCTTTTGTCTAAAGTTTGAAAGATCGTTCCGTTATTTTTATAAAAGGATTTTGTTTGTATAATTAATAAGTATTTAATATGTAAAAAATTGCACTGAAATTTGATAGTTATTTTATTAATTAAGATATCAATCTGTTCAAATCATTTTTTTATCCAATTTTATGTATCGCAAGTACCAAAACACTTCAAACTCAAGTCATAGTTCGTTACTTCATTTGCTATATACCTACTTCATCTAACACAACACACACAACCCTCTAAAATACGAGATGGCCTCATTTTGTGTATACTGCTTCTTTTGAGGACCACCTCAATTGAGGTGGTACATTGTGTACATCTATTATCTTCTTCGGTAAACTTTTCATGGTAAGAATAAGAAAGAGTGGCATAGGCAGATTTTTATGTAGCACATAATTCAAAATTGCTTATGGGCGCAGTTTTTAACCGACTTCCAAAAAGGAGAAAGTTCTATGTTCGTGTGTATGTATTTTTTTTTGTGTATGTTCATCGATAATTTCGCTAATTGTGAACCGGATCGAAAAAATCTTTTTTAGTTCGAAAGTGTATGCTCCCGAAGTGGTCCCATTTAAATTTTACAGAAATCGGCTGAGCCGTTTTTGAAAAAACCAACAATAATGTAAGCAATTCGAGCGAAATTTCCGAATTTAGTACACGATGAACATCGATAATTTCGCCAATTGTGAACCGAATCGAAATATTTTTTTTAGTTCGAAAGGGTATACTCCCAAGGTGGTCCCATTTAAATTTTACAGAAATCTGCTGAGCCGTTTTTGATAAATCAACAATAATGTTAACAATTCGAGCGAAATATTTGAATTTTGTACACGATGGAATGTGGTTTTGCCATTTTTTGCCATAATTATTCAGTTTATGAAGTTCAGTTTCTATTTATTTTTTTATTTGCGAAATCTTTAAATAGTTTTTATGTGCAGAAGTCCTTACTACTCTCTTAGAATGTGTGCTCAGAGGCGTTTGTTTGGTTTTGCCCTTCCGCCCGGATTGGTTTGTTTTGCTGGGGAGCTCAATTTTGTTTCTATATGACTTTCAGTGATAATAATTATCTTCAAACTTGTTTTGTTTGTTTGTACTATTTTTTTTAATTAATGGTTTGAAAACTGGTTGATACAGTCATAATTATTAAGTGATACAAAACAATAGAATATGGTTAGGCTGTTCAACCTTCAATATGGTTAGGTTCAAACACAGCATGCATACAAATCGGGCACTAGAAGTTTGACAAGTAAGAAAAAAAACAAACTAATGAAAATGAGAAAAATAAAATGACAACAATAAAGAATCTAAAAATTTACAATACTATTTATCCAAACAAGCTTGTGGGTTTGTATCAACTGAGTTATTCAGTCTGCCGGCTTTCCTAATTTGTAAAAGATATTATCTAAAGCTTTCAAAGTCAGAGTGAGTAGGTATCTGCTAAGTCTGCCTTCGTCATCTTCAACCACAACATCGCTTACCATCAGGCGAGTTGGTGGTCAAACACGACTTCTTCACAAATATGTTTTCGCAATAAATGGCTAAACCGCCTTCCATCGTGTACAAAATTCGAAAATTTCGCTCGATTTGTTTCTACCTATAATTGTTGATTTTTCAAACACTCAGCCGATTTCTGTAAAATTTAAAAGTGGCTATCTCGGGAGTATACCGTTTCAAAAACATATTTTTTGATTCGGTTCACAATTGGTGGTTCCAACAGAATATCAGCGCTGGTTGCTCGTAAGCGCAACCAGCATTACGCTAAGTTGGGACCAGTTTTGTGACAGAAATACTAGGTGAAATACTGTTGTTTTTTTGTGTTTTATCATTTGTTTTGTCGTTATGTATTGTACCTCTTATTTTTGTTGCAAATAAAAAATTCTGTATTCTGTAATTGGCGAAATTATCGATGAACATTAAAAAAAACATCCAGACATAGAACCTCCTCCTTTTTGGAAGTCGGTTAAAAATACCAGGTGTCTTAAGGCGAAAATGGGTGATTCCGGTCATCATTACGACCAACTTTCACAGAATTAGGGAAATAAATTCAAATTCATAACTAAAAACTACATCAAAATCGGTTAAGTAGTTTTGGAGAAAACGGCAACGTAGGTTTGCACAAACATCCTCTCACCACAAACGCATATACCGTGTCCTTCCATCGTTGGTAAAAAAAAAAATTGTAACTCGAAATCTACAAAATTGAATATAATATGAAGTCGATAATTACATTTAATTATATAATTACATAATGACGGTGTAATTCACCCTTTTTCGGCATAGTGCATCATTTCTGAATAAACTTGTATAGACCGCTTTAGTTAATTTTATATTGGATAGCAATAATTTCATTTTTAATAAAAAAGCTGTTGAAACTGCATATTCCGATTAGTTGTAAATTTCTATTATAATTGATCATCTATACATACTACATCAAGCTTCACTCTAGGGAAGGCTATCCATCAAAACACAGGCGTGTACTCACCTAGTTTGCATGGCTATGACTGCACTATCCATGATTGTACTAATTTTTGAAATAAAACGAAGTTTAATTTTTATAATTATATTTACTTAAAATTATAAGTCCGAAAGTGTATTTATTGGTTAGTTCCTCTTTCACGCAGTAACGGAGCAACAAATTGACTTGATTTTCGGCATGAACATACCTAAGTAGTTTAAAAGACGGGGAGTGACATAGGCTACTTTCTATCCCGAAGAAATAAAAGGTTCCTATGGGATAGCACTAAAATCAAAATGTAACGCAGACAATTCCGCGGGAAAAAATAGTAATTCATAATTAATTTATTCTGAATTCCATAGAAAACCTATATAGTGGTAAATATGGCATATGGACCCCGTCGGGAGCAGCAAAATCAATAAAATAATAATAACATTAGAACAAAAACCACCAACCCGCACTGGGCCAGCGTGGTGGATATGACCCAATCGCCCTTCGTGGGTAGGCCTACGTCCTGCAGAGGACTATTAAAAAGGCTGGTACAGTACAGAACAAAAAATAAGTGTTACGCACGTATTGCTTCAAAATCTTCGACAAGTACCGATGCAAAAAATCATAAAAAAAAAAATGATCAAGGTCCATAATAGACTCTTCCCATAAATTATTTGTTTTATTAGCAAGTATACGACGTCAATTTAGCAACGATCCCAAGGACGCGCTCCTTCTCCAGGTTTCTGGGCCACGGTCAGCTTCGTGCATCTAGCTAGCTACGTTCTACACTATGTGCAAGTATGTACGAGCATCTATAGTGCCTGGCCATTAACGTGGCAGCTCAAGATAAAACTCACAGAAATACGTAGTTTCAGCTTTGAGGCCCACACTACCCCCACCGCTTTTTTCCACATGCTAGTAAATGGCAAATAGAAGGAACCAATTAATCTAAAACACCATGTATACGTTGTGCTCTATTTTAGTGAAATAAATATATTTTTTTAGGCTTCCGTACCCAGAAGATAAAATAAAAGGACCCTATTACTATGACTCCGCTGTCCGTCATCCTGTCTGTCACCATGCTATATCTCATGAATCGTGATAACTATAACTTTGAAATTTTCACAGATGATGTACCTATTTTTTTCTGTTTTTAGTATTTGTTCACACTTATACAACAAACCTGAATTTTCAGCCGTTTTTCGCTCCAAATTAATAACGGTAACAGGAAGATGCTTGAAATATTCAAAGAAGTTGTAAATTCCCTTCAAAAATACATGATTAAATTAAAATATATTAAGGGGGTTTTCACTCGCACTTGGCCTATTATTCATATTTTCATTTCACTTCACTAAAAGTGGAGGGTTGGAAACGCTTGCATCCAACGTGATTTAGCGGTCTTGATGACGTCTTCCGTACACTCTGTGGCTGGATGTCCTTTGCAACACGCCGATTTGTAGCTTCCACTCGAGATCCTTTGTTTCCTGACATTTCTTTATATAAATTAGTTTTCTGACATATTTTCACATTTTTGAGCTGATCTTGCAATGATACACCGAGCGTAGCCTTTTCTTTATCTCGTTGAGCTATTTGGCTACTAATAAGGCTCATAATGAGGAACTACGTCTCTTAAACAACACGACCCCTTCAAGCGTGCCATATAGAGCGCCGTGCACTACAGCGCCAAGTTCACATCTGTTTATTATTCAGGAAGGCTGCTAGCCAGATTAGCCTAGCGTCGCAGCTCCGATGATAGCACGATGTTGTTGGTAAATTGCAGAGATAAAACACTGTAGTTTGATGCCAAAAAACTTGGTAATACGTCTTTAAGCCCCGAGTTCACCAACGCTTGTTTAAGTTAAACGTGTGATTACTGTATTTAACCAACGGTTTTCGCTTGCTGAACAGCACAATTTTATTTGTACCGTAGTTTTTATTTAGGTAAAATTTAACAAATCTTCCATTACTTGTAATTCTTCTGAGGTTCAACTTGTGACGCATATGTGTCCGTGAACAGACTTAGCAAACAACTTATTTTTTGTGCACAATTTATCAGCGCGAAGAATTTCAGTAAAGTTACACAATTATCCTACAGATATTATCTATCTCGTCTCATAATTGGGTTAATATCATCAGAAAGCCTCAAAGTACAAAATCCGCCATCTTTGTAATCCGTCTGTATTCCGACTTAAACGAATTTAACAAAACCAGTTCGACCAAGTAAGCTTAAGAGGGCGTGGCAGACGGGACAGTGCCATTTTAACCGACTTCCAAAAAGGAGGAGGTACTATATATAACTGTATGTATTTTTATGTTTAATCACCGATCATTTCGCCAATTGTAAACCAATTTAGATTTTTTGTATTTCGAAAAGGTATACTGCTAAAGTAGTCCCATTAAAATTTTATCGAAATTGGCTGAGCGGTTGTTGATGAATCAACAATAATATGTACACGGATATTACATAGATTCGTGCAAACTATTCGAATTCTGTACAGGATGAAAGTCAATGGTGCCATTTTTTTCGAAAAATAATATTTAATCCGTGAAAGATGAACAAACCAACAAATACACTTTCGGATTTATAATATTATTATTAGTAAGGAAAGGAAGTAAGGCTTTAATTTTCACCGAAGGTTAGATAATGGTAAGTAAGTAAGTTCGTATAGGCCGGGTGGCTAGCCCTGGTGTCAGAGTTTTTAGGACGCCTGAAGGCCTCTGACATGGCTAAACGGTTAAAACAACCGGGGCCTACAATTTAACGTGTCATCCGAGCCACGGTAGCGCTCAGTTGGAAAATGCCACCCGCGGTCACCCATCCAAGTACTGACCGTGCGGAACGTTGCTTAATTTCGGTGATCGCTGACAATCACCTAGTCAAACTACGCTACGAGCGCTACAGATAACGGTATGATACTACTACTAAACGCTACTAGATAACGGTATGATACTACTACTAAACGCTACTAGATAACGGTATGATACTACTACTAAACGCTACTAGATAACGGTATGATACTACTACTAAACGCTACTAGATAACGGTATGATACTACTACTAAACGCTACTAGATAACGGTATGATACTACTACTAAACGCTACTAGATAACGGTATGATACTACTACTAAACGCTACTAGATAACGGTATGATACTACTACTAAACGCTACTAGATAACGGTATGATACTACTACTAAACGCTACTAGATAACGGTATGATACTACTACTAAACGCTACTAGATAACGGTATGATACTACTACTAAACGCTACTAGATAACGGTATGATACTACTACTAAACGCTACTAGATAACGGTATGATACTACTACTAAACGCTACTAGATAACGGTATGATACTACTACTAAACGCTACTAGATAACGGTATGATACTACTACTAAACGCTACTAGATAACGGTATGATACTACTACTAAACGCTACTAGATAACGGTATGATACTACTACTAAACGCTACTAGATAACGGTATGATACTACTACTAAACGCTACTAGATAACGGTATGATACTACTACTAAACGCTACTAGATAACGGTATGATACTACTACTAAACGCTACTAGATAACGGTATGATACTACTACTAAACGCTACTAGATAACGGTATGATACTACTACTAAACGCTACTAGATAACGGTATGATACTACTACTAAACGCTACTAGATAACGGTATGATACTACTACTAAACGCTACTAGATAACGGTATGATACTACTACTAAACGCTACTAGATAACGGTATGATACTACTACTAAACGCTACTAGATAACGGTATGATACTACTACTAAACGCTACTAGATAACGGTATGATACTACTACTAAACGCTACTAGATAACGGTATGATACTACTACTAAACGCTACTAGATAACGGTATGATACTACTACTAAACGCTACTAGATAACGGTATGATACTACTACTAAACGCTACTAGATAACGGTATGATACTACTACTAAACGCTACTAGATAACGGTATGATACTACTACTAAACGCTACTAGATAACGGTATGATACTACTACTAAACGCTACTAGATAACGGTATGATACTACTACTAAACGCTACTAGATAACGGTATGATACTACTACTAAACGCTACTAGATAACGGTATGATACTACTACTAAACGCTACTAGATAACGGTATGATACTACTACTAAACGCTACTAGATAACGGTATGATACTACTACTAAACGCTACTAGATAACGGTATGATACTACTACTAAACGCTACTAGATAACGGTATGATACTACTACTAAACGCTACTAGATAACGGTATGATACTACTACTAAACGCTACTAGATAACGGTATGATACTACTACTAAACGCTACTAGATAACGGTATGATACTACTACTAAATGATGATGATGAATGTTTACTGTATGCACTTATTGACTACTCTTTACTTTATTATTCTATTAGTTTAAATGTTTGTCAGATTTTTGCTCCAACTTTAAATAACTAAATGGTATTAGGTATCAGATGTAGATTTAAAAAAAATAGCTAAGCGTAAGTTTGTAACTGTATCTACCTAAATTGTGAATTGTAAATTTGTAAAGAAAGTGTAAATTGTAAACTGTACCTACTAAATATTGCACGCCCGTTAAGGGGAAACATTGGCACTAATTTAAGTATTAATGAACATCTTTGTACATACGAGTAGTATTGCAATAAATGATTCTTATTCTTATTCGAGTAGTATTGCAATAAATGATTCTTATTCTTATTCGAGTAGTATTGCAATAAATGATTCTTATTCTTATTCTGACATTTAAAAGACAGCAGTTTAAACTGCTAAAAATATAACTAAAGTTGAAAATTAACGAACATCAAAAACTACTCGTATGATACTAAATACTAGAAAAAGTTGAATTTCCGCGTTTACCTAGGGATACTTGCATCTATCCCCACCACCCCCACCTACCCCCTAGGCATTATTTCAGTGGTGGAGCGAGCAATTTTCAGGTATTCCAGCGTTGTGATAGATCTCGACGGAGTTTGTGCACAAAATTCAGGTAAATTCACTCAGGGAGAGGCTGTTGCAGATGTCTAATGTCGAGTAGGTATGAAGTTTAATTTAAATGAAAATTGCAGGCTCTGCGTCTTTATGAGTTCCTAGTACCTGTGATTGGATTTTTTTTTAAGTCAGTTTACGTTTTAAGTCGGCTATTTTGATTTGTCTATCCAGATGTTGAATCACCTCTACAGGCCACATTTTTCAACGAAACTTGGTATATGAGTGATACCTAAGATTTTATTTTATTATTCACTCAGAGCTATGCAGAGGCCTATGCTCGGAGTCTCTTTGCGAGATCGAATCAGAAATGATCTGTAGAAGAACCAAAGCTACCGATATAGCCCAGTGGAGTAAGTCGGTAAGTTAAAATGGCAGTGGGCAGGACACATCACAGATTTATGACCAATAGGGTCGAAAAGTTCTCTAGTCGAGACCATGTTCCGCCAAGTGCAGCGTAGGAGACGACACGGGCAGATGACCTCATCAAAACCACAAGATCCGCCGGCCAAGGGACGGCTTTATTGGAGATCCATATGGGACAACTAATTGCCCAGCAATGGAGGTTCTATTGCTGATTGATGTCACTAAGTAAAGAAAAAATTCACAAGTCAACAACTCAGCTGCGTTGCTGTTAAAAAAATCCGAAAAACACATACTAACAAACTGCGACAAGGTTTCAGAAAATGTTTCTCCAGAAATAAACGACTCAAATCAACATAAATAAATAATAATATGTACTTAAGAGTCACTTAAACTCCAATCGGATTACTGTTTCAAAGTTATTCAGATCTAATAGCGCTACTAAAGCCTTTTCAAATATACGTTAGCAAACATAACAGTGGAAAAATGATACTAAGAGTTCTGTTTAAGTAGCTATAGTACTCGTACTGCATAACCGTAAAAGCACCACCGACGTCTAGCCCACTGGTTCTCAAACAACGGTCCACGGAACACTACTCTCTGGTCTATAAAACCAAAAAAAGAATGAAAGCCCACACGAACATGACAAAAACAACAAAGACCAAAATTTAATTGTTAAAAGAAATTCAATCTTAGTTTTGAATAATTATTAATATTAAGTGTATTTCCGCTCTGTTAATAGACCAAAAATACACTAAATATTATTTCAAAACCAAGATTTGAAAGTTTCCGCAAAGTAACGCCTGATTCAGTCAACTATAGAAATTCAAGATTTGTTTTAAATACAAAATGACTAGTTGTTCATTAATAAATAAATATGTATTGCAAATCCATATCTTACACTCACAATCATTAAAATTCCAATAAGATTTACCTATAAATTAAAAATGTTGAATAACGAGTGCTGAAAAAAATAGGTGTCTGTAAAGTCAGTTTACGGACGATAATTTTACGTGATAACGGCATAAGAAAAGATTGTTGAATTAAGAACTGAAACAGGCCGAACGCTTAGGCAGAACACAATCCTTTTTCGTGCGTGCAGCCGGCGGTTATCGATTTATAAGACGTTATTACATCAAAAATGTTATTCTCACATTCCGCTGCAAACTAAAAAAATCTGTTTTGGATCTTTCTGATATTGTTATTGTATTATTTAATGCAATTCTACTGCAGTAGTAGTATAGTTACTAATTAAATGTGTTATTTAAAATTTTTATGTACCTATTACAACTAAAATTTACAAGTTATCTATAGTAAAAAAATATTAATATTCTTACGGCACAATTGTTAGCGTTATACTTAATCTCATATTGATAAAGGTTTCTTAATCTCTACGAACAACAAAGCCTTCAACGCAGTCTTCGATCAATTTTTACAGCATATAATCCATATTATATCTTAGCGCAATATTTGCTCTCATTTCGTTAAGTCTTCGGAGTCTCTAGGAACAACAAAGACATTTTACCAAAATTAAATGTTTTTTGTGATTAATCAAACCATCTATGGTTCATAAATGCAGCGATAGTTTGTCACAATAATTGGTTTACTATAATATTCCAGATTCAATGTACTTGTTACTCTGTAATAACTTATACTCTAATGAAATGAATCTAAACACAGATTATTATTCAGGAAATGTACGGATGGCGTGCTTACGTGGCTATTCACGTACTTGGGTGGTGACTGGAGCGGTGAACACGCGCTATGTATTCATCATCAGCCTGTGTCGACCCACTGCTAGGTATAGGCCTCCTCTCCTATGTGCCAATGTTCCATATCTTGGGCCAATCTCATCCACGCTTTACCGGCGATGGGTCTGATGTCGACCCATCGGGCTGGTGGTCTGCCTATAGAACGCTTATCTGCTATTGGGAGCTACAGTATGTATGTATTGCATCCCGCTAAATCAGCAGAATGCAATCCCTGCTATAATGCGTCGCTCGCTACATCATGAACGCGGTCCTCGATAACAAAAGTTTGGGATCCGCTGGCGCTGCCTCTCAATCAGCTCCAATGGCATAATAAGAGCGTGTTTAGTGGAAAGCCCTTCAATCCAGTTAAATAGTCTATTTAGCCGGGGCTCATTTACAAGGAGACGCCGCAGTCACGGGGGCTACTCCTGTAACTCACATCTCAAGTCACTTTAGTTAAATTTTTAGGGTTCCGTACCCAAAGGTTAAAAACGGAACCCTATTACTAAGACTCCGCTTTCCGTCCATCTGTCTGCCACTAGGCTGTATCTCAAGAACGGTGATTGAAATTTTCACAGATGATGTATTTCTATTGCCACTAGAACAACAACAAAAATTGAGCTTTCTAGCTTTAGCGGTTCATAAGATACAGCCTTGAGACAGACAGACAGACGGACAGCGAAGTCTTAGTAATAGGGTCCCGTTTTACCCTTTGGGTACGGAACCCTAAAAACAAATATTTAAGGGAGGCTCCCATACAACATACCTGAATTTTAAGCTGTTTTTCACTCGTAATTAAAACAGTGACAGGTAGATGCTTGAAATTTTCACATAATACGAGTATTTAGTTTAAACATTTAAACATTAAAAGAAAAGTTTGAAACATTTACTTTAAAAATAAATAATTATATTAAAATAAATATTTTGGGGGCTCTCATACAACAAACATGATTTTTTGCTCGATATTAATGACGGCAACAGGAATATGCTTGAAATTATTAGCAAATATTAAGTTATATATTCCCTTCAAAAATAAAATACATGAAGTGGGGCTACCACACGGTACGGAACCCGTCGTGCGCGAGTACGAGCACTTGGTCGATTATTTAATATCGAAGATCTCAAGGAGTTCATAAGTAATTAACTTATCCTTCTAGCCGATGTTAGGCAGGTGGCAGGATAGTTATCACTACATAGGCATAGTAGTAGTAGTATATCGTAGGTATCCCTATCTTTAAAACTACGCAATGAATTTTGATGCGATTTTTTAGATAGAGTGATTCAAGTTTTTCGGGCGGTTCGCTTGTAGTAAATAAACGCTTATTTCTGTATTTTTTTTATTATTATCCATTTATTCAATCATACTCACAGGCTTGGTCTGGTCCTATAATTTATTTTATTTATTTATTTGATATTTTATTTATTTATTTGATACACAAAACAGATAACAATCAAATTCTTATTCTATACTTCGTAGCTAGATTTTACACTGGATTGTCGTCCAAGGTATGTGTATACAGGAAAACTAAAAATAGACGAATACTTTGAAAGTATCCTCCTGTAGCGAGCTTGCAGAGGGGTACTTACAAAGCGGCACTGAAATCATCTGAGGTCTATTGATAAAAATAAAGAAACAAAGAGTGTAAAGTAAAGTAGAAAATTCAGTGAGCTGAATTGCTCAGGCGTAGCATATTTGTGGCATCTGAACAATCCTGTTTGCGATTGAAATGGAGGATATCTTTTACAGTTTTTTTTATAAACATTGAAGTTGGGATGAAATATGTCCAATTGGGAATGTTTTTTTTAGTAAATCGTTGTATTGACGAGCCATTATCCTTCAATCACCTTGAAGAGACTGCATAGCTCCTTATTCTTCTATTTATTTAATTTACTCAGTTGCAGGCATCTCTGGTGCGCGTATTATTTCCACAATTTTAAAGTTTTTTTTTTTTTTTTTTTTTTATAGCAACACTGTTCCTTTACGTCATTGTGTCTCAAATGTCGCGACGTAAAATGGCTTATTTATCGTCTTCTCGATAAAAAATGCTTTTGTTACTAAGCCGATTCCACTAATTATTGTATAAATATCGTGTAAGATAACCTGCAGACGAGGACAAGTGAGGCTTACATCACAGACTGTGTAAAATGATAGTGGACATAAAAATATGTGCGGTAAAAAACTAACCTATATCGCTTGCGTTTTGTGCAAAACAAAAATGAATTAAACACAGTTAAAGGGTCCTAAATAGTGACTGAGGAACCCATTCAATTACGTAGATAATTGTTTGTCTCCACGAGTGCCTAGCAAAAAGTGCATCTTTCTTTCATCTTTGCATCTCGCGGTTCGAATTCATAACTATAACATTGTTGACGTATTGTTACGTTTGTTGTTTTAACAACAAAAATACAGTAAGAAAACTGGATTATATAGATAATAGAACTCGATGAGCTCCACAATGGAACTTCCATTCCTAAATGACATACATATATGTATGACCTATGGGTCAGACCGGAAAAATAGGTATGTTCTTTTGTTATATAATTTTACCAAGATAGAGATAATACTACATAGATTAGGTACTGCATCTGGACAATTGTACCGAGAGAATTCAACGAACAATATATTAAAAGTTACCTCTGAAAAAATCCTCAACGGTGAAGTGGTCAAAAGACACACAAAAAAGATTTTCCTGTCTTGAGTTAACCTGCGTGGTTAAACGCACAGAGAAAGCATCCTTTAAAGGATACAATATTCACCGCAGCATGGTAAACACCAAGCTATTAAATGCACAGTATTTACTGATGCTTTACTGATTATCATAGACCGAAGATTTAATCACCTAGGATATAAGTACCTATGAATGTCACCATGCCATATTTTGCTTAGGAAGAGACAAGGGGTCACAGCTACCACCTATTAAAAGTCTTCCCTAACAGTAAGTTCATAATGAACCAAATGCAAAATAGTACAATCATATGTTTCTTCTTCTATTTTTTAATAACTCAGATTCTATGTATTCAAGACTCAGTCAGACCCAAACAGTCCAAATAGAAATAGAAGTATAGAAATCAATTATTTCTGTTTTCTTCTTACTTATGCCAAGCTAGAAATAAATAGATTGTTTGAATGTACCATGAAACTCAATCCATAAAGAATTATTACCAAACACCAGGTAACTTGGGTGTCTGGAATATATAATAAGTAACATAATTACATCAATAGAATCACCTCTGGGACAAGAAATGGTACTCATACTTATACTGTACCGGACTTGAATAGTCTACCACCGAACATGGGCCTACCCACCAAGGGCGATAGAACCACAACTACCACTCTGGCCATGACCCAGTGGAAGTGAAATACCTAGGTATTAAAAATTCAACTGCAAAACATAAAAATAAGAAAATTGAGATATTTAATAAGGTATTAGGTACCTATAACACAAATACCTTACATGAGATACGGAACAGTGTCAATATTTTATACAAAATTATTGGGTTTATACATAATATTTTATAAGCATACCATAGTATGTATACATAATTATACATTAATACACAAAGTGAAACACTCACTGTTGTGGTTAGTAATTAATAGTATCTCTCTCATATCTTAAATCAAAGATCAAAAAGCTAAGCTTCATATTCAGAGCCCTAAAAATAGAGGAGTAAAACATAATATGAAAGAGACTATTATATCAGTAGTTACAACGCTGTGGTCCGTGGAGTCTATAACCCTTTATTTTATTTCTCCTTTGGGTATACCTATCTTGGAAAAGATTTTATTAATAGAAATCGCCATGTTGCATATTTCATTGTCGGTATGTTTATCCGGCATTCAAACAAATACCCATTCAAGGCTTTAGAAAGACTGGATCTAACCATAATGGTATCCCATCAAAAATCAATTCTTAAATGTCATATGACATGATAGTTATCATGATAGTCAGAAATTCAGAAAACCATGATAATGTGTTTATTAGATATGGTTTACTTAGTATGTAACATGAGGGACATACTAGGTTTATGTATTTATTGAATTAATTAAGCTGACTTTATTAATTCATACAATTATGTAGGTATTGCTTGTTGGTTATTTCAATACTGGGTATTTACTGCAACTTGGAAGTAATTTCAGTTCAAGGGATCAAATACCTTACACAGAATGTATAATGAAATACTGTGATAACTATGCCATGAAATATAACACCTGTAATTGAAGGACATAATTGTGATATCATAAAATTCGGTATTCCTCTTGAGTATTGAGTATATCCACCTGAAAAAAGCTGCTATTCCTTTTTGACATATTGTTGTTTGTCGTTACAATCCATTGAACAGGCTTGAAGAAATACCTGTAAATAGCAATTACGAAGCAATAAACTCCATGATAATTATTGCTTAACAAATTTTTGGTACCTACTGAAGTTTATCCACAAATGAGACAGTAGGTATTCTATCCATCTTATGATTTAAACTAAAGGGGAAATGTGGAATTGAGTCAAGAACCTAGACATTAGGCTGTAGACATTGTTGCTCCCTAGGCTTTATTTACATACTCATCCTTCTATTCGTGGGGATGACTAATTATAAAAAAGGTATTATATTTTTTTCAAACTTCCTATTCCCATGCAGAACCGTTAATTGACAACAGACTATGATTGTAGAAAAACACTAGTAAAAATGATAAGTACTGAAGAATTATATCACATATAAAATAAAGGAAACATAATCCAGGAAAGTTGTCAGAACAATAATGACAGATATATTCAAGTAAAATAATTAGGCCAATGCTGAAGACATCCACATCAAATAAATAAAAATCCAATTTTCACAGGATTCAAATCTGTCTTTAAAAATCTTTATTATAAAATGTCCTATGGGTCAATTAGAAATTTTCGTTTTAATTTTAATATTTAATAACATAAATATTCAAGTAGATTTGTCTGTGTGAAATGATAACTAATAAGTAGGAAGATACATAATTGTATAATTTGTATATTGTATACCTACCCAGGTACTTAGAGTACAAAACAAAACAGTACCAAGATCTTAAATAATTTGGCCGACCTTGTTACATAACCTACCCATTATTTCATCTTGTATGACAAAATAATACATATAATAGGGTATGTGGTATAGTATGCTTGTGTTATGACATACATCTTGCTGGATATTTTTTAAAGAATAATGAGAGCAGCTAAATTTGTTAGATGTTTATGAGTGGGAATATTTCAAAACTCAGACAGGAGCAGTAATATTACTATGGCCTATGCTGGTATACCTTTACAGCTTTTTTTATTTGTACACATTTTGAAAAGCTTCTTTTCACTTAATGTAGTTGGGTGAGCTATATATGACTAGATAGATAAGTACCAATAATTATGTGCAAATTCAAAATACTACTTACCTAGTATTTTTTACTTTATTTTCTTAAAAAATGTAAGGTTTAGCCCTAAATAAATGCCACTAAATCACCCATTATGAAAGTCCTATTTAAAAAAATTAAGATAAGGAATATGTACCACCCATAATTTGTTTTGTAGTCTTACATTAGGTATGCTAGTAAGTGACAAGAGTAACAATTTAGGTATAGGCAGGTATAAATTGATTTTTTCTTTCAGGAATTGTAAAATATAGGAAAAATTTATGACAGGGATTACTTGGCATATATATTTATTTTCTAACTACACAGTAGCTATTTAGATTATAGAAAGAAAAGAAAGCAACATGTGACCAGATTAAAAATCTTAGATATTATTTGTACTTAATACTGTATAGATTAAGTACCTTTGGGAAGAAAATACTCTGGAAATCACCAGACAAGTTGATATATTATCAAAATATTTAAAAAAATCCATCGTTGGGGGCTGTATTACTTAAACTAAGACCATATTAAAATGGTTTAGAAAATGAGTTAAAATGAGATGATTTAGTAAGTACATAATTATGGTGAGGCCATTATAATTAAATAAACAAACAGTTTAGGTATCATTATACCACTATCATAACCATGCCTAATACATATACATATTGATGTCCAAAAATAAATTTTAAGCCGCAATTAACAAGTTTTAGCAAACCAATATAAGGTAGCTTTATCAAATCAGATAATTGATAATATCTATGAAGATTAATATTCATTGAACCAGATGAGACTTTTGAGCCCTGACAATTTTTGCTTGAATCTTCTGTTTGTTCTTTTGCAACTATCAAGTTAGTAGGCAGGTACTTGTGGCCAAAAACATTTTTATACACCTGATCCAATTGTTCTTTAACCATCATACTCTTTAATTATACAAATAACTTCACTTCTTTTGGGTGTACAACAGTAACACAAAATATCCGATTAGGTAGGTAAAGATCAACATGAAAATGTTGATCTTTGTCATAGGTTGTACAAAAATATACATATATTCGGGTCAAGCAATAGCAAAAATAACAGATCATACATAAAATTTGGGTCAAATAGACAAATGTGATTTATCTGGTTAAGAAGAATAGCTTGTATATTATATATCTTTTGCCATGTATCGAACCCATGAGGTAATATTTAAAAAAAAAAAAAAAAACATTTCACAACCCTTTAAACATCTGCAACTGAGTAAATTAAATAAATAGAAGAATAAGGAGCTATGCAGTCTCTTCAAGGTGATTGAAGGATAATTAAGAATCAATCGAGCTTACCTGTTAAGAGAAGATTGATGATAATTATCTGAAATCACCGAAGAAGAGACTGCATAGTGACTCAATCCCTCCCTCCCTTGCCCGGAGGTGACACTATGCAGTGAAGAGTCATTTAATCAAGGGAATTATAAGGTATCAGTATAATACAGGTAAGCCTCGATCGATATCATCATGGAAGTCCCAGAAAGATAAATCTGTCCTATGCTGGTCCTTCCTGTAAGGCTCTGCCAAGACTCCACCCCTACGTAAAAGGTTGCGAAATGTTCCCACGTCTCTACTTTGAACTCCAATGACGTAAAGGAACAGTGTTGCTATAAAAAAAAAAAAAAAAAAAAAAACTTTAAAATTGTGGAAATAATACGCGCACCAGAGATGCCTGCAACTGAGTAAATTAAATAAATAGAAGAATAAGGAGCTATGCAGTCTCTTCTTCGGTGATTTCAGATAATTATCATCAATCTTCTCTTAACAGGTAAGCTCGATTGATTCTTAATTAGGCATCAATGGAACCTAAGCCAACATTGAGAGGTCCCTTTCACAATTTTGAAATATTAAAACAGCAGTAGGTACGAGTATAAAAAGGATAGCGAAAAATGGAAACTATGGCATATAAAAAGACTTGAAATATTGAAATTGAGCTATTGTGGTGAAATTTTAAATGTTATTAAATATTATGATTTTTAATTTAACGTTTTACATTTTTATGATATACCATTGCATTTAATAATTGTAAACAGTGTCTTTTAATTCAACACTTTGAATCAAGTAGTTGCAATCTTATAGGTAGAGATTAGCTCTTTTCCGGAGCTAAAGAGAAAGAAATAAAACTCGATGAGAAGGATAATATGTTTCTGCAGGAAGAAGTGTTTCTGGCACGTTTGACGACTATTTCGTTTTTTGTTGAACGTTTGTGCTAAAAAACACAGCAAAAACCGGCTGAAAATGTTATAATACGATTGTATGAAATCTGTTGTTACGCATAGGTATATCAAAGAAATATTTTCGGCTATCGAGTGACTGAATCAAAAGGAATTCCATCAGTAGCACCTTCAATTCAAGTTAGTCCAACTATGTCGATGGGATATTAAGTTGGGCTCGTAACTTAACTCGAATGTACCTAACTTAGGAACTACAACTAGTTCAGAACTCACAGAACACGCATCTCATTCAATTGTATTCTCGTAGTGGTATGAACTTGAAACTAAGTTATTTAGTAACTTGAGTAAGTGAATTTGTACGAATCGAATCTTTGTTAGGTCTTTTTGACTTTTGGGAGGATTAGGTAGATAATTGATTTGATTTGATTTTGAAAATTCTTTATTGACAATAATAAATGATACAATGTGTATTTAGCATTACATAGCTTAAATAACATTTAACTTAATGAGTTTCATTGTTATATAGGCTAGTGACGCCTTTTTAAAACTTTAAGCTAACAATTGCTGTTAGGAATTAGACTACTCATTAAAACATAAAATTGCGGGTACTTAGTAAATTGATTAGGCGTAAATACTACTTACATACTACTGGGCTACTTCGTATGTTTATATCATCACAATACACTTTATTACAAACATAACAAATACTAGATATGATACATTATTATTATAATGATTACTAAGACTTTTTTTTTAAAGTGGGTAATTGAGTATTGTTATTACATTACAAAAACAGATACTTATACATCGGGTTAACAATAATATTACCACAATAATATACCCTACGGGTTTTTGAGAGTGATCAACATGCATCATTAAGTAGGTATTTTGTCATTGTTTGTGTAGATAACAACCTTTTTGTTATCAGATCTAGGACAAAAAAAGTATTATATTAGATTTCCCAACGGTATAATAATTCTTAAAATAAATAGATTTACAACTTAGTATCCCGATCCGGATTAGAATACTTAATTATAATGGACAAATTTATTATGACACGGTACGTTACATCAAACAAGAATACACCAGACAACCGCATAGCCAGGCGATAATAGCTCGTATTATCAGCGAGTTAGCGACTAGGTAGATAATTAAAGTTAACTGAAATAATGAACAAGATAAATATAAAAAACTAATAAGATTATCTAAAACAATCCCGTAGTATTGTTCACCATCGTAACCATACTAATATAAGCTTCGAGCATATATCTACAGAGCCACAGCCCCTTAGTGAAAGTAGAAAAAAATGTCCGAGCGCCGTTATACCTACATACCGATTTACATATTTACATTAAATAATTCACAATGACCCGTTTTCTCGAATCTCCACGTTAAGTCACCTAATTAGTGCTTGTAACCGAGCACTTTGGCATCGCGTGGCATTGGAGTCGGCTTGCAATCGCCTTACGACTAACTGAAAAGCCTGCTCACTACGTAGCTTGGGCAGGGTTTTGGCTCGGACACTTTTTTTGTACGGTTGTGAATCTATACATATTTGCTCGAAGCATATATGTCAAAAATCGCCAAGTACGAGTCGGACTCGCGCACGGAGAGTTCCGTACTGTATGGGAGCCCCCCTTAAATATTTATTTTATTTTAATTTTATTGTTAAAGTGAATATAAAACAAAACATGTGAAAATTTCAAGCATCTTCCTGTTACCATTATTAATATAGAGCGAAAAACGTCTAAAAAATCAGGTTTGTGGTATGGGACCCCCCTTAAATATTTTTTTTATTCTCTTTTTAGTATTTGCTGTTATATCGGCAACAGAAATACATAATTTGTGAAAATTTCAGCTGCCTAGCTATCATGGTTCATGAGATACAGCCCGGTGACAGACAGACAGAGTCTTAGTAATAGGGTCCCGTTTTTCCTTTTGGTACGGAACCCTAAAAAGCTATGTTAACTTTAATGAACTAATAAAACCGTTGTAATTAGTCCCATCCAGCTTAACTTTGGCATGTTTCCATTAAAAACATTGCTGACAAAACCCAGCCTTCATAAAATTGAAATGTCAGTGGGCAGGGCACATCGAACACAGGGATCACGACTAATGCCGTGAGTGACGTCGTCGACGTTGTAAAAATAGTTACCTGATAGTTTGTAGTATGTAGTGCATTTAATAAATTGTTTATTTCTTTATTTATTTAAGCTTACATTATACACATACTGTACTGTACCAGGCTTTTTGATAGTCCACTGCAGGACGTAGGCCTTCCCACGAAGGGTGATTGGGCTATTATCCACCACGCTGGCCTAGTGCGGGTTAATGGATGCACATACGCCATCAAAATTCATCTACGGACGTATGCAGGTTGCCTCACGATGTTTTCCTTCACCAAAAAGCCAGTGGTGTGAAATTCCGTACATAAATTCCAAGGAATTCATTGGTACGGGACCGGGATTTGAACCCACGACCTCACGATTGTAAGGCGAGTGTCATTACCACTAGACCACCACAGCTTCAGCTTCATTATACACAAAAAAAAAATACAAATTAGAGCTTAAATCTAATACATACTATTCAGAGGTGTACATGTGAACCCTGTTTAATGGGGCAACACCCTCATTTTTGGCAGAGTGGTTTGGAAACAGCGCCATCTAGCGGTTTTACTCGTAACGAAGCTGCATTCCTTGTGGGTCGAATCTCGGGTTTGAGTTTTTTTATTTCTGGTATCACGCTACATTGATATTATAATGTCGAAGAAATGCAATGGCTGTGGCCGCTTTGCAAGTGAGACAGATAGCGCTAAATGCTCGACGTGCAATAATTTTTATCACAGAATCTGCGTAAATATCCCCGTGATACAAAAATTGCGCCATCGTGGATTTGTCCAGAATGCAAGGCGAAGACCCCTAGGAAGGATAATTCGGAGCGCCCGGTACGGGGTGAGCAGGCGGATTACACTAGGACACAAAGCGGTCCAGCCCCTGAAGTGTATTCAGGGATACTTAAGGAAGTTAAGCTGATGCACCAGGAAATGAAATCTTTTCGCGAAGAGTTTTATGTCCTGAGGGATGATGTAAGTGCCGCCCGGAGCGCCGTAGAGAGTATCCATGTGAGAGTGGATAAATTGGAGGCGCGCGTAGATAGGCTCGAAACTAAATATGCCGAGCGTCAACCGGGCCCAGACGTAAGTTACTTACTTGCGACGATTGAGCAGTTTAAGCAGCAGATAAACGACCGGGAGCAGGAGGGCTTCAGTAACGACGCAGAAATCAGCGGGATTCCGGAAGAACCTGAAGAAAATGTGGCGCACTTGGTGAGCCTCATAACCGAAAAGCTTGGAGTGCCCTGTGACGCGCGAGATGTGGTTTCGGTGGAGCGGACAGGCGTGCGTCGCGCGCCCTCTGGCGGCGAGTCTACTGTGCCACCGCGGCCTCGCCCGCTTGTAGTACGCATGTCGCGCCGAAATCAACGCGACTCCTTGTTGCAGGCGGTGCAAGTTCGCCGCGGCGCTACGACAGCGGGCCGGGGCTCAGTGCTGCTCCGGCGAGGTTCTACGTCAACGAGCGTTTCACGAAAACCAGTAAGGCGCTTTTCTTTAAGGCGCGTAAGGAGGGTCGTACTCATGGCTGGAAATTTGCGTGGACACAAGACGGGCGAATCTTCGTCCGGCGGGAAACGGGGAAGGCTGCGGTCCGCGTGAGATTGGAGGCGGACCTCGAGGTTTTTTGCGGCGAGCCCTCGGGCACCCAGAGAACTCAGTGATTACAGAAATCGGCTGAGCCATATTTGAAAAATACGGAAATATTCGAATTTTGTACACGATGGAAGGCGGTTCAGCTTTTTTTTGCGTAAGATAATCATTACGGTACTCATACTTACATAACTAAGTGAAAGCAAACTTTCACACAGTGTCAATTTTATGACTTAGTAATCAGCCATTATTCGCAGAATATTATCACAACAAGCAGTAGGGACTATTACAACCGAATTTTAAACATTAGAAGCTCTAAATGTTCTAAACGAGGGTAAGATTGTACTGCTTCATTTAGTGTCAGATTCTTTTAATCTTTGTTTTCTTTTTAAATATGCTATTTTGAATCATTGTGAACATATTATGCATGCAAATAATACCTACCCGTATCTCATTATTTAACTATTACTTGTAAGTGTTATACTAAACGCCACACAAGTTGATGGATGTGAAGTTAGCCACTAGCTGCACAATAGCCAATCAACGTGCGGCTTCCACGTCACGTCTCGTCAGGATTGGATATTGCGCAGCTTGTAGCTAACTTCACATCCACCAACTTGTTTGGCGAGGCCTATACCTGTGTTTATTTAGAAAGAGAACTGATGTGAATACGATCGCAGGCTCAAGCTGCTTACCAATGGACTTATTGAAAATTTATTGGATAGGCCTACGTCCAGCAGTAATCGATGATGGTGATTATACCAGAAATTATTCTAATAGTCTGGGAGGTAAGCGCAAAAAATGCAACTACTTTCTAAAAGCTGAAATAAGTAACAGAGCCTTTCAGACAGGCTTTACAGTAGCGCCGCCTTAAAGCCTGATGAAAGGCCTTGTTTCTTGTTTCAGGTAATTGGCTTCCATCAAACTCTTTTTTAATTAATTATCTATCCGTACACCAATTTTCAGCTTTTAAATGTAGAAGATACTCATTTTTAGGGTCCGTGCCCAAAGGGAAAAACGGGACCCTATTACTAAGACTTCGATGTCCGTCTGTCTGTCTGTCACTGGGCTGTATCTCATGAACCATGATAGCTAGGCAGCTGAAATTTTCAAAGATGATGTATTTCTGTTGCCGCTATAACAACAAATACTAAAAAGAAAATTAAATAAATATTTAAGTGGGGCTCCCATACAACAAACCTGAATTTTTAGACGTTTTTCGCTCTATATTAATAATAGTAACAGGTAGAGGCTTTCACAGAATAATTAGTTTTAAATTCACTTCAATAATAAATAATAAAATTAAAATAAAATAAATATTTAAGGGGGGGTCCCATATAGTACGGAACTCTCCGTGCGCGAGTCCGACTCGTACTTGGCCGATTTTTTTTTAAATTCAAACGAATATCCCCACCAAACGCTAAGCATCTCAGCTGACTGACTCCGGGGTATTGTTGTACACCACCATGACTACCTAATACCAAAAATTCAGCTTATAGAAAGTAGTTGCATTTTTTGCGCTTACCTCCCGGGCTATAAGTCCATACTGCTTCTTCGCTTGTAAATGGCGCGCGAGTGGCTAAGTGCCCGGTTATTATGTACTAACCTAACTTTTGTAATTTCCAGGTAAGTGGCGCGCGGAGTTAGTAATGTATGACTTTCTGGCGCAGGCGGGTGAGTAGGTACACCTCATTTAGGTAAATGTAAATTTACCTTGCTCTTGTTGCTTTCTTGTCCTCACAGTATAGTGTTCTCTTTGTTACTCTTTGTTAATCTCTAGTTAAGGCCACTATTTTATGTTCTTGTCAGTTCATATTCGTGCAAGGTTGCCTGGAAGAAATCGCCATGGGTGATAAGGCCGCCAATTTATAATCATATTTGTTTTTTGTTTATTATATATGTGAAAATAATTTTTTTTTTAAATTGTGGTTGTAAATAAAGAGTTTTTGTCTTGTCTTGTCTTGTCTATAGGAAAGTGAAGTTATAAAAGAATAAGAATAATTTATTGTTCCAAAAATATTTTTGACAATTATTGTTTTGAATACATTAAGTGAATCGCGGGGCGAATCGACGAAGCCTCTTTTTGAATGCCCCTTTTCGCCCCGCTCCAAACAATGCGGGGCGAAAGAGGGCATTCAAAAAGAGTCTTCGTTGATTCGCCCCGCGGACCGAACAGCTTGCGGGGCGAAACCACGAAAGAGCCTGCTCCGAACTAGTATACACTGTATGACGGAGCCAAAGGCTTCTCCTTGTATAAATGTTTACAATAAAAACTAATAATATAAACTAGTTGAATAATAAATTTAAATGATTATATCAATTGTTCCATTCTTTTGTCGCAGTTTCAGCTTTATATCGTCCAGTGCTGGATATAAGCCTTCCTTAACCCGGCGTGAGTGAGGTCAGGTATCTCACACCAGACGATACGTAAAACTATAAATATTTCTTAATTGTGCGACTCCTGGAACTCAAGTGGTTCAGTAGCTGGAGACGGTGATATTAGGAGTGATTTAAAGTGATATTGACAGTGATGCGCTGGCAAGGAAGTAAAATACACGTGCATATACATAGATCGGGTACGTAATATCCGACCTCATAGTCGGTGTCATGATTTTGTGTTTCGGTTATGTTTAAATTTTATGCGCATAATAATTAAATTTCCTATAGATAGGTGTTTAAACTTCTAAATGTCTTATTACAAAACTCAGAAACGACTTGCTCAATTTTTAAAAGCATATTCGAATGCTGAAATTGGCGAATTACTAAGTGATAGAGAAATCGATTGAGGTTTTTCAAAGTACCCTCCAAATAAAGTAGAAAAGTATGTCATATGTTGGGATTTGTATTACAATCAAATACAGAAAGACAAAGCATTCTTGCATCACATGTAAAAAGCCAATTTGTAGGCAGCATGATAGTCTGTTGTTGAAAACTGCTTCAAAAAAGTGTAGGTTTTTTAGATGGGAGGTGAAACAAGGTATTAACATGTTTTATGTATTTTTTAATATGTCGAAGTTAAATTATATAAGACCAATTTATTTTTTAATTTTGTGTCCATTGCTGATCATCAAAATCCCAAATTTGTAGATTTTAAATCATAGTTTCTATATACTGTGGTTTTGTGCGTAAATATTACAGCTTTGTTTTTATACAAATAAAATACTTTTATAATTATAGTTATGTGTTATTTTCTCACATTGTCTTATTAAGCTTAATGTCAATTAATATATTTAACAAAAAAATAATATTTTAATAAGTCATTTCATAGTACATAATAAAAATCGGCAATTTATATTTTCGGGCAGGTATCTCATACCCGCCTCATAGCTGGTGTAACTATTTTTCACCTCATTCTCTCGGCACGCCCTCTTCAAGATGCCTCAGGCATCCACACAAGACCGGCTTAACTTGATGGGACACCTTTTCTCAGCGTTAGAATACTTACTACAGGCAAGGCATCATAAACAAACAAAATATATTTATACTACACCTGCTCGGAAAGTACCTTGATACTTTATCAAATTTACGGTAGAAAGTACGTCATTGCATATCGAACAAATATACGGGGAGAAAACGCATCTGAGCGGGAGAGAAAAGTGTATGAAAATCCATTTCTTACGTGGTTTTTCTTTTTTATTTTGGGTAAGACTATGCGCTGGTAACCTAAATATCAAAAGCCAAAAAGTTTTTATAGTGAGTTTTTATCTCCAAGTTCGCAAAATGACACTGGCCACTAGCTGTGTGTTGGATGGTGTCAAACAATTTGAAAAAAGAACATGTGAAAATTGCAGACGCCATTGGCGCCATTTTCAAGTGACATTAAGCTTCACTAACTGCAACAATTTCAATATAAATTTCAATTGGTAAAGATTAAGTTTTTTATTTTCCTCGTAGGTGTAGTATTAAGCACTATGTATCACTCGAGAGAAAGTGCGATTCCCGATCTCGGGTGTTTTAAAGCCCTCGCCTACGGCTCGGGCTTCAAACGACACCCTCGACGGTAATCGGTCACTTTCTCCTCTCGGTGAACAATGTACTATAATACCACAGAGTTTAGTTTAACAAAATTACGTGGAATAGGACCTTATTAATAAGATCCAAGCAGCCCAACGAGCTATGGAGTATTTCTGCGAGATCGAATCAGAAATGAAGAGATCCGTAGAAGAACCAAAGTCATCGACATAGCCCAACGGATTGACAAGTTGAAATGGCAATTGGCAGGGCACATAGCGCTTAGAACTGATGACGGATGGGGTTGAAAAGTTCTCCAACTTCTGGAATGTAGACCACGTACCTCCAAGCGCAGCGTGGGACGTCCACCCACAAGGTGGAAGGATGACCTCATAAAGAGTACAGGATCGCGCTAGGTGCAAGCTGTTACCAACCGTTCTTATTGGAGATCCCTAGGGGTGGCCTATGTCCAGCAGTGGACGTCCTATGACTGATGAATGGATGGATGGACGTGGAATAGAAGTCAAGTTATAAATCCTATGAGAAGTGTAGCGTGTTAGTGCTGATTCATCAAGTACCTTCGAAAACAAGTGTTACCCGGATAGGACCGGTATGCACCGGCTGTCACTGGATATAGCACTTAGGGGTGCCAGTTATTTTTGAATCACTTTCGTCATCATTTCAAATATAGGAGGTCCATAAGGCTCGGACTATGGATCTCTAATAAAATCGGATGGTAACGGCTTGTATTCTCTTGTTGTAGCTCACAAATTAAATTGAATATTTTAAACTACAACAAGATACAATACTACTTACTTAAGCTAAAACTACACACTTAAACTACAACTACACAAAAAGCAATTGGGATCATCCACAGACCCTTGAAGGTTGTTGTAAAGGTTGTTTTTAAAAGTCTTTCTGAGCATCTGGTGGACGCGACGCGTGACCGCGTGCTGTTAGCTTAGCATACAAGACGACGACAAGAGTTTATCGACGTGTGCAAAGGTGACAGATATATCGCGTTCTGACATTTTACTGTCGATAGTATTATTTTATGGTCCGTATGCTAATCCCGTGTGTTTCTTTGGCTCAACGTAGCATTGCTATTCAGCGTGGCAATGCTAGGCGCGCTGCCAAATGATAGTGGGATTGAGCATTTTGATTACATATTTATCTTATGAAATTCAAGGGTTTAAAATAATATATTAAGTTGATAAAAGCGTTCGCCAGTCACGTTAACTATTAACTTGTGTTTTAAACGTTTAGTCTAGTCAAAGCATTTTGCGTGGCTTAAAAAGACCAGGGCAGGGAAATCAGGGCTAGCAATCCATACGAACTTGCTTCAGATGGTAAAATAACTTTTTTCATCTGTTCGGATGTAACTTTGGGTGTTGCTTCTCATCCACACGTCGCCTTTTTCAACAAATCTTCATATAACTTAAGTACACTACACAGGTTCTTTTTACATTTGTTTTTTTTATACTTCGTCGATTATGAACTGTGAGGTATTTCTTAAAAAAATAAAGAATTATGCTGCAGCGATTTATTATTTAATTTTACTGTCCAATTGTATATTTATGAGCACAAACTTACTCAGAAATGCTACAAATTCATAGCTGCTAATATATTTCTAGTGCCTAGAGAACCACTAATGTATAACCGGATGAGCTAAGTGGCAGCCCTAGGAACCGGCTAAAACCACTGGGAAGCAGTTATGAGCGCACACAATAAACCGGGCGGATTTATAGTGGTCGTAAACACAGAGCGGTTTAAAAATGAAAACCGGATTCTGGGAAAGGGGGGTAGTCGGGAAAGGGAGGTGTTGGTGTGAGGCGTATTTATAGCACGACTGTCCCACTTCTTATGAACTAAACCAATCTCTTTTCAATTTAATCGTGTTTTTGCGTGTCCATATTCTGAGGATCGCCATGCCTTCAGCTATGGAGCGCTATGGACGCTGTGCTCAGAGTTTCTCTATGAGATCGAATCAAATAATAGGTTGGAGGTCTGTAGAGCAACCAAAACAGGTATCCAGAGAAGATAATAATTCACGGGATCATGCAGATCGTTGGCTCTCTCTTAGCAATAATTGGCAGCATTGTCAAGATAACAGCAATCAATCGGCATTTTGATTCTGCTCATGCATTTTTCGGTAAGTTCAGTTTTAATAAGATAATACAACTTCTACTGACCGATTCGCAAAAGTCCAAACTTGGGGCTTGACAACGAGCGATGGAACACAGCGTGGTTGGAATTAAAAGAATGGACAGATTCAGCAACAGCACACTGCGTTCTATCACAGGTGTAGTTGACACGTGTCGGCTAAAAAGGCGCCCAACTAAAGTGGGATTGGGCAGGACATGTGGCGCGGATGCACCCCGATCGATGGGCCAGGATCGTCACTGTGTGGATTCCTGAAGAAATACGCAGCCAGGGACGGCCGACGAAAAATTGGCATGATGATCTTGACTCATTCCAGAGAGGTTGCGAGGGATCGCGACTCGGAGATGGGAGAGACTTTCAATTTTGAAGGTTGACCAGCCCCGTAGAAATGATTATTTAAAATGGATTTCCACGTTTTCAAATTACTGAGTAATAATGTTTTGTCATCTCCATTATTATATCAGCTGAAAGATCTCTATTGTACACATGCCTTCCGTACTTATAGATTTCTAATGAGACCAATTGAAAGCGGCTGGCATGTTCTTGAGTTCTTGATTTGTTCGTTGATCCACATTGTAGGTGGAGATCATACTATGTTCTTGCCGGTACGTACTCTTTATTCGAAAACATTATGCCCCCTGCAGCCATCCGTTCTGTGAACTGTATCCTATACCTGTATTTTTGACCGACGATACGGAGGAGGTACTCAATTCGACGAGTAGTTTTTTTTTTTTTTTATGTGTGACCACGCATAACTTTTTACTTAACAGAAAATATATCGAGCGTAGGCCATTACGTACCTTAGTATTTAATTATTTGCTTTATTTGTTTCGGAAAATGATGCTCCTATTATTTTTACTACATATTTAGTGTAAAACAAAGTCGCTTCCCGCTGTCTGTCTGTCCCTATCGAGTATGCATCTTTAAAACTACGCAAGGGATTTTGATGCATTTTTTTAAAATAGATAGTGATTCAAGAGGAAGGTTAATATGTACAATACACCTGTGGGAAGCCGGGGCGGGTCGCTAGTCTTTAACAAAAATCACATTTTAAAGGAATTTCATATTTTATTTTGACATACATTGTAAAATTTGGTGGTGTGATGGCGGCCTTGAACAAAAATCAAATTTGAAAACACGAAATTTCATTGTAAATAAGCATGAAATACCGTTGTTTTTTCTTCTGTGAATTTATTTACCATATCCTAATGTTTTTTTGGCTACTGGCCTAGTTTGCAAGATCTTCTTTACCGACATAGCCCAGCGGACAAATTTATTTATTTATTCTTTATTTCAGACGTACAAGTCACGACGTAGTATTATGCAGGCCGACTTCCAAAAAGGAGGAGGTTCTATGTTCGTGTGTATTTTTTTTGTCGCCAATTGTGAACCTAATCGAAAAATTATTTTTTAGTTCGAAAGGGTATACTCCCGAGATGGTTCCATTTAAACTTTACAGAAATCGGCTGAGTCGTTTTTGATAAATCAAGAATAATGTAAACAATTCGAGCGAAATATTCGAATTTGGTAAGTACACGATGGAAGGCGTTTTGCCATTTTTTGCGAAAAATAATTATTACTATTATCTAGAGTCTAAATATGATAAAATCATCACAACGTGTATATAGCTATCTAAGTATGTATAGAACATATTTTATACTTAAATACTTTATTTTGATATTGTGGGGCACGGCCAGATTGCGTCGGACGCAGACAAGGTGAAGCAAGGTGAAGGAAGGGTTCTATTTGTAGTTCGGTCACTCCAACGAACGGTAATTGCCTGACTCTACGGGCTCTTTATTGTTATGTCACTTATTTGTTGATATTTTGGCCATTTTTATTGTTTTGACCGAAGCGAGAAGTCTCTGCTTCAAATTGGCGATTTCGCTTTCGTCTGTCTTCGGCTAAGATGCGCACCACGTTATATTTCCTTCGATGTGTCAGAACAAGACATAGTTATGGCGAAGTAAACAGGGCTATTTCTAATCAATTAGCATCCTTTTAGGGGCTTATTCTGTATATCAAAACTAACAACATTTTTGTTCTGCGACTTTTGTCAAATAAGGATAGATTTTGCAGTTTTCGTATTCATAAGCGAGACTTGGCTTACGTATTTCCATTTAACCTGATTTTACTGTGTTTGTTATAAAGCTGTTAGTTTTCCCTGCAATTTAAATGAAATAAAATCCGTTGTTTCGTATAGAACCCCAAGAATGATATGACACAGTTTAGTAAAGAAATGTTCCTGTCCACGCCTTTTTGTTTGGTCTGAGTCCACACCCAGCAAATAGCTTGCTTTTTCAGCCGAATAACGACCATTATGGCGTTTGTTGACCATTGTTATCGCACAATGAGTATAATGATCCTTTTCACGTGTTTGGGGTGAGGGAACCATTCACGACGCTAATACTATTCTATCGTATAAAGCTATACCTACAAGATTGTTTTGAGGGTTCCGTAAGAGTAAAAACGGGACCCTACTACTAAGACTCCGCTGTCTGTCTGTCTGTCCGTCTCCAGGCTGTATCTCATGAACCGTTCTAGCTAGAAAGCTGAAATTTTCACAAATGATGTATTTCTGTTGCCGCTATAACAACAAATACTAAAAACAGAATAAAATTAATAATTGAGGGGGGCTCCCATACAACAAACCTGTTTTTTTTGTCGTTCTTCGCTCTATATCAATAATGGTAACAGTTAGATGCTTGAAATTTTCACAAAATATTTAGTTGTATGTTCACTTCAATAATAAAATTAAAATAAAGTAAATATTTAAGGGGGGGCTCCCATACAGTACGGAACCCTCCGTGCGCGAGTCCGACTTATAAGTCCCTTAAATATTTATTTTATTTTAATTTTTCTATTTATTATTAAAGGGAATAAAAAACTAAATATTCTGTGAAAATTTCAAGCATTTACCAGGTACCATTATATAGAGCGAAAAACGTCTAAAAATTAAGATTTGGGATGGGAGCCCCCCTTAAATATTTATTTTATTTTGTTTTTAGTATTTGTTGTTATAGCGGCAACCGAAATACATCATCTGTGAAAATTTCAGCTACCTTGTTATCATGGTTCATGAGATACAGCCCGGTGACAGACAGACAGACGGACAGACGGACATCGAAGTCTTAGTAATAGGGTCCCGTTTTTCCCTTTGGGTACGGAACCCTAAAAAGCTGATTTTTTCTTCGTTATTTTCCAAAAGTCCTAGAACAAAAGTTGTTCATCTAGAAGTACTGGACCCACCCTTAAAATGTTTTGCGTTTAATTCCTATGACCCTGTATATACCGAATAGTTTTTAGACAAAAAAATCACAGCCGACTTTGAGTAATTGCGTTGAAACCCTCCTGGGTAACACAGAGAACCTAACTGTTTCAAGAACAGTGAATTTTCGGGGACCTAAAGAAAACCAAGGACTTGAATAGCCCTCTTCGCTCTCTTCGACTGTCTTACTCCTTACTGGAGGTGTAGTCTCGGCTGGCACCAGGTCAGGCTGGACGCCGGACGGTGGCTTCTTTTATGAGACAGAGTACAAAGAGCGTATAAAAACTATACCAATCAGATACAGGAAGATCTCTCCAAAAACCCAGCTGGTTTTTGGAAATATGTTTCCGATCTTAACTCAAAGGGCGGTTTTCAATCAAATATAACTAGTAACGGAAAAAATCATACAGGAAGAGCCGCAGCCCAAGCTTTCGCGGAGTGCTTCAATGGTGTTTTTTCAGATCGATCTCCTAAATTAGACCATAACCAAACGGGTATACAGGGAAATAATCATTTGATAAACATCTACGAAATCAGCCCTCTTGAAGTAAAAAACCACATTAATAAGTTAAAATCTAAGAATTCTGTGGGTCCAGATAACATCCCAACTTTCATTGTAAAAGCGTTCAAAGAGGAGTTTTCAATTCCGTTAGCACATATATTTAACATCTCTCTTAAAGCTGGCACCTATCCGTCAATTTGGAAAAAGTCGAGGGTGAAACCTATCTTCAAGTCAGGCGATAAAACAGCTGCCGAAAACTACAGACCGATTGCTGTTTTATCCGTAATAGCCAAATTATTTGAAAGCATTCTATACACCAAAATCTACAGACAGCTGGAACCGTTCCTGAGTAATGCGCAGCATGCTTTCCGCAAAGGCCGCTCTGTTAACACAAACCTACTTACCCTCGCCGACTATATTTCAAAGAAACTCGATAAAAGCACTCAAGTCGATGTTATCTACTTAGATTTTAAAAAGGCCTTTGACTTAGTAGATAATGACGTACTGCTGCACAAGCTAGAAGCCATAGGTTTCGCACCAAAACTCCTTAAATTTTTTGCCAATTATCTGAAAGAAAGGAATCAATTTGTCCGCCTAGGGTGCTATGATTCTGAACCTTACTACACCCGATCTGGCATAAGCCAGGGTTCCTCTCTTGGCCCTCTCCTCTTTTTGATTATGATGAATGACCTGGAACAATGTCTGACTAACTGCCAATACTTACTCTATGCAGATGATCTAAAAATTTACTATGAAATAAAATCTATAGAAAACTGTTGCTCACTTCAAAAAGATTTAACAGCTATGCATCAATGGAGCCTAGATAATAAATTGCCATTAAATATCAGCAAATGTAACATAATGAGCTTCACTCGGTCCACCCGCCCTATTGCTTTCCAATACACTATTGCTAACGAACCAATATGTAGAACCCAATCAATAAAAGATCTTGGTATTATATTTGATCCCAAGCTCAATTTTCACGAGCATATCCAAAAGTTAGTTGCAGAATGTTTTAAGAGGCTTGGATTCGTAACACGAAACTGTCGCGAGTTCACGAACCCTAACGCTATAAAGCTGCTTTATACTGCTCTTGTCAGGTCAAAGATTGAGAGCAGCTCAGTGGTCTGGAGTCCGCATGAAAAAACTTATGTGCTAATGCTGGAAAAAGTTCAAAGACGTTTCTTGCGTTCCTTATACAAAAAAGTTCACGGCTATTACCCATTTTTATATCCCTCAAAGTTTCTCCTCGGAGCGTTAGGCTTTAACTCTTTAGAAACGCGTCGTACTCTCGATTTATTACTAACCTTGTATAGGGTACTGAACGGTACCCTAAACTGTCCCGAACTACTATCCGAAGAAAGTCGCCTCACTGTGCCTGAAAATCGAGCCCGATTCCGCAGTGGATGCGTACCTTTCTTCTCCCCCATGCCGGCCCGCACGGTCGCGCGCGAGCAGGCTCCCGTGTGCCGCGCGCAACGCCACCTCAACACTCTCCTATCCACACAAGCTCACATCGACATTTGCGCCGACAAACACGCAACATTTATACAAAATTTACAAATGTACTGTGAAAATTTTTCTGTATTACAGTAATTTGTATAATATTTGTAATATTTTTAAATTTTGATTTCAAATTTCGATTTTATTTTTCTATTAAATGCAAATATGTAATTAGGTTTATGCAGTTAGCCAAATAAAATGTAAATAATATTAAGTTTTTTAGAATTAAAATTGTAATTATATTATTTTAGAATATCATTATTATTGTAGCTAGATTGTAAAATTAATTTTTACCAATGTACCTATACTTACACTATCGCATTGGAATTTCTGTAATGGTAGTTGTAATTGTGACAAATAAATAATAAAATAAAAAAATAAAATAATAAAATAAAATAATAAAAATGAGGCACTGGTGCGTTCCAATGGAGATCCCAGCGCAGTCTAAAAAGCATAAAAGGCGGCTACCAAGGGGGTTTTAGTGGTTAAGATCACATAACCCAGTTGCATGTAAGCAGCTAGGTATATGTAGATTTCTAATTACAGATACCTAGCTGCTTTGGGGTGCAAAATAGATAGAAAGATTTCCCCCCTGTCACCAAAAAAGGCCTTCTTTCATATAGGCCAGGGTGGTGGAAGGCTATACAAGCTTGAACCAGGCAGCCACCTGGGCTATGCGAACTTACTTAAGTAATTCTTGTTTTGAATAAACTTAGTTACTTAAGTAAGTACTTATACCTTGGAAAATGCAAAATATAAATTAGCAAAATAGTTTATTGACAAAAATATCACAGCCTACTTTGAGTATTTGCCTTTCACCCCTCCTGTGCAATACAGAATCAAAAATAATTAATTTTCTAAAATAATGAAAATAAATTATTTAATTTATTTTAATTAATTTATTTTAAAATTAATTAATTTTTTTATTTTATTTAACCTGTACTGTCCATTTGCCCAGCAGTGGGACAGTACAGGTAATAAAAAAAAAATGAAAATGCTTCAAAAATAGTGATTTTCGGGGACCTAAAGAAAACTAAGGACTTGAATTGTGATTTTTAAAAACCGTTTATTTCTCATCAATACTCCAGCCCTCCTCGCTCTCGTCAACCGTCTTACTCCTCACGCGAGATGGCTCAGTTGGCACCAGATCAGGCTGGAAGGTGACTAGACCTTCCTTCTCGTGGGCGGCGGCAGAGGAAAGCTGTACCGGCTTGAACCAGTCCAGGTGATGAACTTTCGGCGAGCCTTGTGGCCAGTCTTCTAACATGTCTTGTAGGGGGCTTCTCGTGGTGGTTGTCGTGCGCTTCTTGCCACGATAGTAGCTCGGCATCTGAGAAGGTATCATTTTTAAAGAAAAGTTGACAATGAATGCTAAAAGAGGCCAAGTGCGAGTCGGACTCACGCACGAAGGGTTCCGTACTGAATGAGAGCAAAACATGGCTAAAAATTCTGATCTGTTGTATCTGAGCCCCCATTGAATATTTATTTTATTTTTAATATTTGTTGTTATAGAGGCAACAATAATACATCGTCTGTAAAAATTTCAACTTTCTAGCTATCACGGTTCATGAGATACAGCCTGGTGACAGACAAACGGACAGACGGACAGCGGAGTCTTAGTAATAGGGTCCCGTTTTTATCATTTGGGTACGGAACCCTAAAAATTGGTCGCGAACGCATTGAACGACATGAACATTACATCTTTGGATTACCAGCCCGACGCTACAACGCTTTACCGACTAAGCAAGTTCACCTCCTGGCGCTAAAAGAATTCATATTGGCAGTTGTTTTGCTCACGTTTTGTCTATCACAAATAAGTCCTTGGCCACCAACTCGCTTGATGGTAATCGACGATGTAGTTGAAGATAAAGCACACGCAGACTTTGAAGAGACAGGTCGCGGCATATTAGTCTAGCGCTGAGCGAAATGTGGAGGAGGTGGCTGCCCATTAGTTTAGTATGGCGGTCAACATGTGCAGCCATCCCTTCCACAGTACTCTCAGCGCTAGACTTACGTGTCGCTATTTATACCTAGTCACTGTTACTTTTCCACTGTTATTTCAGTAGTATTAGTAGCTAATTGGCATCGATACACCAAGTCATGACGTAGATATAATAGCAGGAGTTTTTAAGTGGGGCAGGCAGATTTCTCCAGGAAACCTTACATCGGGAGAAGCAGTGGTATATGAGGATAGTTAGGTGACATATGCTAGCTTTGATAGGCTCTAACTAGTTACTACTAGCTTTGACAAGTATTATGACTGAAGGTGCGTTGGTCCATTTCAAAATGGTTATTTTAGAAGAGAAAAATTAATTCGGACAAAGATTGAAAATAGAATGGAAGACATGTTTGAGCAACTTGAACGACATAACAATCTAATAAAAATCATAATAAAAGGTACAGTAGAAGGAAATAAAAGAAGGGGAAGACCACAGAGGGCATATTTTTTAGATCAAATCAAAGAGAGGGAAGATGTCGTGTCGTAAAGAGGGGTGAAGACTTTGGCTGAGGACCGTAAGACGTGGAAGTTGCTCCAAGACAAGAGCCACGCGGATTAACGTGCTCTGTAGTTTTGATCCTTCCAGTAGGTGGAGATAATGCATTGTTTCACCTGTACTGCCTGTAAACTTAGTACAATACGGTCTGTAGGAAGTTATAGGTGCGTCAAGTAAAAACGGGTCAATATGACCCAGCGTCACCAATGGCGTAGTATTTTCGTGACATATTTTTAGTAGTATTTTTTGTCGTTATTGATAATTTTCTAGTTTGTTGTTTAAAATTACACACAAATGTTTATGACAAATCACTATGAAAATAAATGACGGCCTTAACATGAATCAAACTCAAAGATGATTTTTCTGAACTTGCGCAAATTTGCTTCGGCAATTGCTAACAACTGCCAAAAAGCATCCCCGGAATTTTCCTAGGGCTTGTAATAGTACATTATGATATAAGTGCGGTAAGTTGAAAATTACAGCCGAGGCGATATTGCTGTAAGGAATCAGAGGCTGTAATTTTCAAGGCGCACGTATGTCATACGACGTTTTACATATTTGCGAAGAAATTAATAAAACTCTGACTTTCTTAAACGAATAAATTTTTGCTTGTCCACAATTAGCGATGCACGCGCATCAACGTTTTTTGTTAGGCAAAGGTACAAAAACAGACAGTATTACTAACAAAGTAAATTAATATTTTTGTGTTTTGGTTACGGATAAATGGCTGTAATTTATTGTCAAAATTAATTAAATTAAAGAATTAAATGTTTATTTATTATATTTTATCTCCCAAAGTTAATTTTATTCATAAAAATATTGACCACTTTTCTGACATAAAAACTCTTTGCTAAGATTTTACAAAGTATCGTTTACTCGTGCGTTTTACATTACAATAACGTAATAAAGTGCGCAATGAAATACATTACGATATTGAAATTGATGTAATTACAGCCACTTTACGAGCAAATATGTTATAAAACAATTTAAAGTGTGTTATTTAACAGAACAATAACCGTTATGTAACATTTTGAAAAATGCCGATAAACTTCGGGTCAATATGAGCCGGCGCGGCGCGGCATCACAGTCCGCGTAATTATTTTCGCGTCAACGGCGCCGGGTTAAAGTCAGATTAAATGAATTCTAGAAATTAGTGCAATAAAATAATAGGTGACATACGCTAGCGTTGATAGTTTCTATCCAGTCAGCAAAGGCGCCCACGAGAGTAAAGACTGTGGGAGCATTGGGGAAGCCGCAGATGGTTGGTCCAAACGATATGATGCCCACCAGCTTGCCCGCCAGCACGGCTGGTCCGCCGGCGTCGTGCTGCAATCAAATCATTATCATCTGTAGGACGTCTACTGCTGGACATAGGCCTACCCTATGGATTCCCAATAAGCCCAGTTGGAAGCGGTTAGAATCAACGGTCTCAATTATATCGTCGGTTCATCTAGTAAATTAACTTTCATCATCATCAGTCGTGGAACGTCCACTGCTGGACATAGGCCTCGTGCGATAGATTTCCAAAAAGCCCGGTTGGAAGTGGCTTGAATCTGGTTTCAATTAAATTGTCTGTCCACCTATATCGTGCGTATGTCGGTAGACGTCCTACGCTGCGATTGCCGGTACGCCATCCGTTCTTCGTACTATCATTTCACTGCCCACTGTCATTTCAATTTGTTGATCCGCTGTAAATGATCTTTATTGATGCGGAATATTTCGTTAGCGCGATGCAAGTCTTGGCACTAACTTCCTAGACGAGAGGAACAATGACACAATTTACATTATTAACCGACTTCCAAAAAGGAGGAGGTCCTATGTTCGTCTGTATATATATTTTTTGTGTTTGTTCATCGATACTTTAGCCAATTGTGAACCGATCGGAAAATTCTTTTTTAGTTCTAAAGGCTGTACCTACTTCCGAGGTGGTCCCATTTAATTTTTAGAGAAATGGCTTATCCGTATTGTAAAATCAACAAAAATGTAAACAATTCGAGCGAAATAATAATTATTCGAATTTCCGATGGAAGGCGGTATTGCAATTTTTTGCGAAAAATTATTATATTTTGTATTATACGCTTTATGTCGTCGTTTTGCTTTGTCGCGTAGATATCCATCTTTTAGCGACGGCATTAACTATTTTAAATTTATAACCCTCGAGAAAAGGCGACAGGTCAGCGAACAACTGTATCTGCACAAAACTGTGAACTGAAGTGCGGACTGCCCAGATATAGGTATTATATTTTACTTGAGTAAGTATATTTTTCATCAAACCATCTCAAAAATATTGTTTTAATTTATTTAACACGTTGTTAACCAACTGTTATAAGTTAAATAACGTGTCACCCTAATGTCCTTAGTGGCATTTCCAACGGAGCGCTACCGTGGGTTCGGATGAGAAGTTAAATTGTAGGTCCCTGTTGTTTTAACCGTTGTTTAGCAAATTGTAGGTTCCTGTTGTTTTAACCGTTGCTTAGCAAATTGTAGGTCCCTGTTGTTTTAACCGTTGCTTAGCAAATTGTAGGTCCCTGTTGTTTTAACCGTTGCTTAGCAAATTGTAGGTCCCTGTTGTTTTAACCGTTGCTTAGCAAATTGTAGGTCCCTGTTGTTTTAACCGTTGCTTAGCAAATTGTAGGTCCCTGTTGTTTTAACCGTTGCTTAGCAATGTTTTAACCGTTGCTTAGCAAATTGTAGGTCCGTGTTGATTTAGCTATGTAGGTACATCAGGAGCCATCAGACGGCTTAAATATTCTGACACCAGGGCTAGCTACTCGGACCATAATTGTTCCCTGATCTGTGGACCATAAGAATAAGAACTTACATAAAGGTGTATTGCGGCGTTCCGCCCCGCAAGCGGTTCGGTCCGCGGGGCGAATCGCGCAAGGCTCTTTTTGAAGGTCCCCATTCGCCCCGCATTGTTTGGAGCGGGGCGAAAAGTGCCATTCAAAAAGAGTCTTGGACAATAGGATATCAAACTTACGTCACAGGCGCCTTCTCCGGTCGTCATCGTGCCAGCGCAAAACATAGTTGGCGTTATAAATTTGCTGAAAAAATATATTAGTTGTCTGTTATGTCGGTATACGGACTATTTTACGTGATAACGTCATAATCATAACAAAACATTGTTGAATCAACAACTGCAACAAGCTGAACGCTTAGGTCGATCGTGCCATCCCCACTTAACATGTATAAGATATACCCTTTAAATACACTATTTAGGGTTCCGTGCCCAAATGTTAAAAACGGGACCCTATTACTAAGACTCCGTTGTCCGTCTGTCTGTCACCAGGCTGTATCTCATGAACCATTATAGGCAGAAAGCTGAAAATTTCACAGACCATGCATTTCTGTTGCCGATATAACAACAATTACTAAAAAACAGAATAAAATTTATATGAGGGGCTCCCATACAACAAACCTGAATTTTTAGCCAGTTTTCGCTCGATACTAATAATTGTAACAGGTAGGTGCTTGAAATGTTCACAGAATATACAATTTAGTATATTTATTTTAATCTGAAATAATGAAAATAAAATAAACATTTAAGGGGGGCTCCCATAAAGTACGGAACCCTTCATGCGCGAGTCCGACTCGTACTTGGCCGATTATTTATAAATGTTACTTCTTTTAATAGACATTATTATACTAAAAAACTATCATGGTCTCAAATGACATGCAATTCCTTACATAGTATAAAATGAAGTCGCTATTTTCGTTTGTTTGTTTGTTTGTTTGTCTGTATGCTTAAATCTTTAAAACTACGCAACGGATTTTGATGGTTTTTTTTAATGGATAGAGTGATTCAAGAGGAAGGTTTATATGTATAATACACCTGTGCGAAGCCGGGGCGGGTCGCTAGTTGGTTTATAAATAAGGTAGTTTTAGGGCTTTGTAATATTAGAACGAATGGACACAGCGAAGTTATAAAGGTTCCTTGATTTACTACGGAACCCTAAAACCGGTTCAATATAAAAATTTAATAATTAAAGTGGAGTCATTTTAATAGGTCACTTTTGACAGTTCATGAATGCAAAGAAAAATATACCTTACACTAAAGGAATAAAACTCATGAAAACAATATTGACGACGACCGATAAGTGTTCTCGAATACGGCTTGGAGTTTTATTCCTTTAGTACAAGGTATATTTTTGAATGTCAAAAGTGAAATGTCAAAAGTGACCTATTATCTTGTCCCTACTTTAGTACAATGATTTTCAGACAGACTTACTCGCCATAGACTTCTTTGCAGAACTTGTTGGGGTAGATCGGTAGGAATTTTCTCTGCAGAAACAATGGCTCATACGACATCTTCTGAGACATCTAGAAAAAAGAAACAACAGTATTAGTTTCACACAAGACATTTTCAGATCTGCTTCTTATGCCGCGGCCGCCGGTAGGGCTGATTTAACACGACATTGGACGATGACTTGAGTCTAAGCTTGGCTAAGAATTGAATAGCCAATTATTTACTACTAGCGACCTGCCCTGGCTTCGCACAGGTTTATTATATAGGTACATATAAACCTTTCTCTTGAATGAATTTATCTATTTAAAAAATCCGCATCAAAATCCGTTGCTTAGTTTTAAAGATATAAGCATACATGGGGATAGACAGGCAGGGAAGCGATATAGTGAAGATTGTTCAGTTTGCGTCCAATATCAGTACAACACTGATCTATACATTGGAGTGTTGGAACCAGGACTACAGTTTGTAGCCGACACAACAATTGTATGGCACGCATTGGCTTTGTTGTCTACCAATTATAGTCTTGGTTCCAACACACCAATATGTGGATTGGTCTTGTACTGATATTGATCGTCCAATATTAATCGAAGACCAATTTTTTTTCAAGAATCTTTGAAATGCTTATCACAAAAATAACTCTGAAATAAACCTAGTGTGCGATGTACTATAAAATTAAAGTCATTTCATTGATTTAGCATGTCGTCATCTCTCGTCAATATTCAGAAGTTCTTACAACTTCAATTGGGTGATAACCTGTCTAATACGGGTATCACAGGTGGCGCCGCCAACGCTATAAGTTGGTTTAAATGATAAACACTTCACGAATTCGACGCGAAGTCAAGTATAGCAAAACAGCTCAGTTGGGAGAGCGTCGAGCTAGTGATCCGAAGACGCAAGGTTCGAGACGAATTTATGAATTGTTTATCACAAAAATAACTCTTTGAGATAAACTTAGTCTGCGATGCACTATACAATATAAAACATCTTACCAACAGCAGTACTTCAGCAGTGTCTGGATACCCGCTTCACTGTGAGAAATGTCGACTCACTTCAGGATGATGATGTTACTTCAGCAGTGTCCGGAATGCCCGTTTCACTGTGAGAGATGTTCATGCACTTTGGGATGTTGATGGTGTTGGTGGTGGTGATGATAATGACCATGACAATTTTGATGTTGATGATGGTGTTACCTTAGTGGCTCCCCACCCCAGCAGCAGTTCTTCAGCAGTGTCCGGAATGCCCGCTTCACTGTGAGAGATGTTCATGCACTTTGGGATGATGATGATGGTGTTAATGATGACGACGGTAATGATAATGATGGTGGTGAAGATGATGATGGTGACGATGATGATGACAATGACAATTTTGATGTTGATGATGGTGTTACCTTAGTGACTCCCCACCCCAGCAGCAGTACTTCAGCAGTGTCCGGAATGCCCGTTTCAGTGTGAGAGATGTCGATGCACTTCGGGATGCGATGGTAGTTGAAGAATAAATGTCGCCTCAAGCGGATGACGGCAATGTTGTTCCGTAAGGTCTTGGGGCTGTAGCCAGGGTGGAAGTATACCTGTAAACAAATACAACTGTTATCGAACACTTGTAGGCCTATTTTTAAAAATCTTGGCATGTTAACACTGACATGCATGTACTGTACTGTCCTGTCCCAGCTTTTTTATAGCCCACTGCATGACGTTGGCCTACCCACGAAGGGTGATTGGGCCAAATCCACCACGCTGACCCAGTGCGGGTTGGTGGATTCACATACGCCATCGAATTTCTTCTACGGACGTATGCAGGTTGCCTCACGATGTTTTCCTTCACCAAAAAGCCAGTGGTGTGAAATTCCGTCCATAAATTCCAAAGAACTCATTAGCACGGGACCGGGAATTTGAACCCACGACCTCACGATTGTAAGGCGGGTGTCACTACCTCTAGACCACCATGACATTCCGTACAGCTCATTAGCTGTACGGAATTGTACTTCTTGGGTATTTGTCATTACAAATACCCAAGAAGTACAAAATATGGAAAAAGACTAGTTTTTGAACGCCCTCCTAGACTGACATTGTACCAAAAGAACAGTTATGCTACTCGTATGTGTATCACCGTGTATAACCAGTTACCAATAGTAATAAAAGAATTGCCATATGGTATATGTTCCGTAAAAAACTTAAGTTGTGGTTAGCAGAAAAATGTTTTTACAGCTTAACATATTTTTTTGTTAAACGTAAATAACGATTAACATAATATCAGATCGAGATAATTATGCAAATATAATTATGAGTATATTAGCACGGTAATGATATCAGATATCTAGATGTCATTACCGTGATATTAGTGTAACTTAACATTTTATAATGGAATATTATGACGTGATTATTGTCAATTTTGATTAATACATTTGAATATTGTGACATTATTGAAATTTTTTTTTTATTTCCATAGGTTTTCATTTACATTATTGCACACTTATAAAAGGGCAAGTGTGCCTTTATTAACTACAACAAAATACAATACGAGTAGGTAATATATGCTTAAACTTCACTACCTATACATAAAAAGCATTGGATCATCCACAGACCCTTGAAGGTCTAAAGATAATCCAAATGCTCAAGCATCATTGGACACTTGATTTGTATAATTTATTATTATGATGTTATTGTATATTTCACATGCCAAGGAATGGCAAAATAGATTGGAAAAATCCTACAAATAACACCTTGATTGTACTCTATTTTTTGTGAAATAAATATCATTTCATTTCATTTCGAACATCCAAAGTAACCGATAAAGCCCAGAGGATTGGCAAGTTCAAATTGCAGTTAACACATCACATAGCACGGAGGACTGATGACCGATAGGGTCGAAAAGTCCTCGAATGGAGACCATGTACCGGCAAGCGCAGCGCAGGACATCCATCTACAAGGTAGACGGATTACATCATTACTCGTAGGACCGCAGAATCACGCTGGATGCAAACCGCTACCAACCGGTCTGATTGGAGATTTTGAGGGGACGTCTATGTCTAGCAGTAGATGTCCTATGGCTGATGGATGGATTGATGGATGATTAGCGAACATCTTACGCGTGATGTCTGACCCTTAACTAAGCAAAGCTTGTAATATGGCTGCCAGAGTCTGAAATGCAAGAAAGTTTCAAGTCGATGTATTTAAAGTAAATATTAGCAAAAAAAATTCTGTGCCAAATTTTTTAATAGTCCATTGCTCAATAAAGGCCTACCCACAAAGAGCGATTGAGGCATATCTCTTGGGCATTTAGATTGGCTTGAAGATTTCACATATACCATCGAATTTCTTCTACGGACGTATACAAGCCGGCCGGCGAATACAGCCTGGAAGAGATCGCTTCCAGCGATAAGGCCGCCTTGCACTACCTTAAGAATTTCACTTATGTATTCTTTGTAAGTTTTATTTTGTGTGTACAATAAAGAGTTATTTGTTTTGTTGTAAACAAGTTGCCAGACAATATTTTAAAAACAAATCCGAGCTGACAAAATGTCAATTTTTTTTACCGACTTCCAAAAAGGAGGAGGTTCCATGTTCGTCTGTATGTTTTTTTGTGTTTGTTAATCGATAATTTTGCCAATTATGAACCGAATCGATGTTTTGTTAGTTCGAAAGGGTATGCTCCCGAAGAGGTATGGGACCACCCATTTAAATTTTACAGAAATTGGCTGAGCCGATTGAAAAATCAACAATAATGTAAACGATGGAAGGCAGTTTTGCCATTTTTTTGCGAAAAATAATGTTAATACCTACATCTTACTTTACTCACACGTACACACTCACATATCATTTTGCAAGTATTTCGAGAACTGTTGATCGTGAAATATATGGTATATAAGGATATAATATTCTTTGATTGTATTTTATAATAAAAACATTGGCTAAATTTCCAGCGAACACAATTCTTCTTAAAGAATATGTGTCTTGCAATCACTTAACTAAATTAATTTAATTTATTACTAAATTTAATATTGTAATCTTCTCTAAATTCTTGATACCAGAAGCTCTAAAATATTGTATTTTTTTTTCTTTCGTACAAATTGCGTTGAATTTGCGATAAAGATTGCAACGCATTATAATTAGTAGTTAGTCCTGTACACGGAGGGCGCTGGTAGCCAGTAGCACAGTTATACTATACTTTATTTATATTATACTTTATTTATTTATGCAAGATATATGTACAAATACAATACAATTAGTACTTAGCGTATTAAGACTAATAATACTTATTGCTAAATGTTGTACATATTCACCCTGTTTATTGGGCATAGCATAATTATTAACAGAATTAATGCCAGACAGTGTATTAAATTTAACAATACAAATTTCTAGTACAGGCACCAGCCAGACCCATAAGCTGTTTATGTTTGATTCTGGATTTTATATAATTACAACTAGTATTTAGTAACTTTCAACATAATTATGTTTTATTTAATAGTGATTTGTAATACTGGTGTCGTTAAATCATTATTAATTTATCTTTCGGTCGATTTAATATTAAAACAAAATCATTAAAATTCTCGGCAAACACACACAAAATAGTTATGACTGAATAAATAAATTCCCTGTTGGAAGTTACAATGTCCCCTTACCTCCAAAGCTTCGATGACTTCTCCTCCAATCCTGCTCTGATTACTACCGATCCTTACTTCAAGGACTTTTGGGTTTTCTCGAAAGAAGCGGTTGTTGTGTATTCTGGAATACGAGTAAATTCATAAAATCTATCAGAGTAAATCAATAAAATCTGATGCTTTTGCAAGTAAAAAAATACGTAGGTATTCTAAATTTGCGCTTTACCTACGACCACAACGTCGCTTACTATCAGGCGAGTTGGTAGTCAAGCAAGGACTTATTGACGTTAATAATTATTATTTTTCGCAAAAAATGGCAAAACCGCCTTCCAACGTGTACTAAATTCGAATATTTCGCTCGAATTGTTTATATTATTTTTGATTTTTAAAAAACGGCTCAGCCGATTTCTGTGAAATTTAAATGAGACCACCTCGAAAGTATACCCTTTCGAATTAAAAAATAAGTTTTCGATTCGGTTTACAATTGGTGAAATTATCGATGACACAAAAAAAACATATACACGAACATAGAACATCCTCCTTTTTGAAAGACGGTTTTGAAGGACGTTGATTTTATTTTATTTTAATAAATAAGTAGATTAGGGTATATTATGTATTGGTTTATATGGAGTCAGAAAGTCAGAGTGAGATATCAATACAATAGCGCTCCGTGAAACTAACGAAAAACACAAGGAGGAGATCATAACATATACAGGGTTATTTATAATCAATTAGCATCCTTTAAGGGACTTGTTCTGTACATCAACACTAACAACCTTTGTTCTGCGACTTTTATTATTTCTCAAAAAAAAAGTTGTTGCACCATAGAAAAAATTCGTTGTATGGAACAGCTTATTTTTTTTGAGTGTGACAAAAGTCACAGATTAAAAGTTTTTGGTTTTGATGTACAGAATAAGCCCCTAAAAGGATGCACATTGATTAGAAGTAACCATGTATATGATCCAACATCTTTGTCTAAAATAACCGATTTATGATAGCAAAACAACGGCTTCTAAAACAATAATGATGTCATGCTTGTAGATGACACGACACCAAAACCGGCTCATGATATAGGACTACCGACGTTACATTCTACCCCTTTATGGTCACAAAAGGGGTAGTAACGTACCATAGAACGTTCCTCTTTAACGATCCGATAGGCGTTGTGTCGGTAAAAGTTGTTGAGATCAGTCTTGATGAGTTCATCCTTCTACCTTGACAGTGAACGTACATGAGAGTAACTGTAGGAAGAGCAAACTTACAGCTGCAAACACGAAGCGGACGTGAGAACGATGTCGTGCCAGTAGATGACACCCCCGCACCAGAAGCGGCCCATGATGTGGATGGAGGCCATAAAGGGGTAGTAGCGTACGGTGGTACGTTCCCCCTTGAAGATCCGACGGGCATCATGTTGGTGGAAGTCGTTGAGATCGTTCAGTTCATTTTGAGGATCTGGTGGACACAAAATACTACTAAGTGCGGTGTATTTAATGAAACACGGACTATCGCAGAATGGGGTTTATTATTCACTAGCGACCCGCTCCGGTTTCGCACAGGTGTATTATACATATAAACCTTCCTCTTGAATCACTCTATCCATTAAAAAAAACCGCATAAAAATCCGTTGCGTAGTTTTAAAGATTTAAGCATACAGACAAACAAACAGACAAAAATAGCGACTTTATTTTATACTATGTAAGGATTGAAGCGCAGGTATTTATAAGTACAAATGTGGGTAGTCTTATAAATAGATCTACCCTGTTATGTCACATACAGTAAATAATAATAATAAATAATAAATATTAGAGGACATCTTACACACTGTCTCTGACCCCAAACTAAGCAAAGCTTGTGATATGGCTGCCAGAGACTGATATACTACATACACATATTTTTAAATACATACTTATATAGATAATACCTAAATTACACCCAGACACAGAGCAAACACCTATGTTCATCACACAAATGTTTGCCCTGGGTGGGGATCGAACCCACGCCTCTTTGACCAAGTAGTTAGGGTCACTAACCACAGAGCCACCGAGTACACTAAGTATAGGCTGAATCAAGTTTAATGGCTTCTGTAAACACGACGCGGGTCGTTGCATAGTGGCAATTTGTTCATGTGTCAGCGACACAAGGAGTGAAGATTTGCGCAGAGAGATGCCATTAGGTTTGATGTGACCTATGTAGGTAATCCCATCTTGATAATCATGCGAGTATGGTATTGCTGTTTTAAGACCAAACTTATTGAATGTATTGAACGGCAACGAATGAATCTTGCACGGAACACAAAATAGGATGGCGAGGGCGAGCGATTAGGTATATACTAAGGAAGTGAAGTCACTCATATAAATTATTTTTAACCCCGACGCAAAAGAGGGGTGTTATAAGTTTGACGTGTCTGTTTGTCTGTCTGTCTGTCTGTCTGTCTGTGGCATCATAGCGCCCGAACCACTGAACCGATTTTAGTTTAGTTTTTTTTCGGATGAAAGGAGACTTAATCGAGAGTGTTTTTAGCTATGTTTTATAAAAATCGATTGAGCCGTTTAAGAGTTATGGTGGGTTAAAGTAGGGATGGAAGAACCAAAATTCTACAAATGTGCCCAAAATGGTTGTCAATGTGTCGGGGGTTTTTTAAATTTTTAATTTATTTTAGTTATAAATAATTTAAATATTGTCTTATCTCATTTCGTGTGTGGAGTAAGAAAAATTATTATAAGCAATATTTTTCAAAACACTCCATTCATCGATCAGCTATAGATGTCCACTGCTGGATATAGGGCTCCCCTTTGTCTGTATCCCCAATAATAACCGGTTTGAAGCGGCTTGCATACAGCAAAATCTTGTTGTCTTCATAATGAGGCCATTTGTCTACCTTGTGGGTGGACGTCATCCGTTAAATTCCGTGTATGTTGAATTTTAAACAAAGTTTTTGATTTTTTTAATTAAATACATACCCCAGAACTTGCTATCATTTACAGTTGCCGTATAATTGTGATTATCTTCCGGAAACTCAGCGATCAGATTATCTACAGCATCATTGATTACATCCTTTTCTGTCTTTCCATGAATTTTCATTGCTCTTCGAGCAGACTTCATAAAATTATCATTTTGCTTTATTTTTGATAATATTTTCATCACGTCATCTCTATTCACCTTTTCTTTGAGTTTCAAATACAAATTTTTCGGTGTATCTTTTTCTGTCATGAATCTAAAATGATCTTCTTCAAGTAATGATTTATAAAAATTAGTCTCAGTCAAATCAGTTTCTCTTGTTACATTGATGATCAATTTATTTAGTGCTTCATTATCTATTTCATATTTCTTTATTTTATCTATCTTTTCTTTAAGTTCTTCAATTCTTTTACTATCATTTGAGTTTTCAGTATTGAACAAATTTATTAATTTATCAGATATACTATGAATAGTCATATTGTGATAATTTTCTTTATTATCATCTTCTTGGCTTTCCACAGCATTTAATCTATTTATAAGGAATAAAATGGCCACTGAAAATATAATTTTACGATACATTGTTTCAGAATACTGGTGCGAATGCATCGCAATGCTCGTTTTATTTTTATTGAACCGATTTTTATTGGCTTTAAAGTTTTATCAGGCAATTCGAAGTGTGATGAGTTTCACTCAGATTTTATAGTTACCTACATTTTGTATAACATCAATAGAACATGTTTTCAGATTTGGAAAGTATATATTAGTGTATGCTATTACAATCAATTTTTGTAAGTTACTAAGGATATTTGTTAATTTGTAGAATTGTTGTTACTTTAAAAAGTTGAAAGATATCACTTAGATTACAAGTGAAAGTATTAGGATTTTCTTTCAATCATTACTTTATTAAAGTGACAATATAACGTCGGCGTGTTTTTTCAATTGATTTATTAGTAACTTTTATAAATCTTTGTGAAAATTTGTATAATTTAAAAAAATTGAAATTGTAATGAATGTAAAGTGTAAAAGAGTCAATGGGCCCACCCTCATGATAAATAACTCATAGATTTGTTTTTATTTGAAGTGAAAATAAAACATATCATTATATCGTCATCATAATTATTATCAACCGCTGGACTTAAGTCTGCCCTATGAATCTACTAGAAGACCGATTGTAAGCAGCTTGTATACAGCGTGTTCTGTAGCGCTCGTAGCGAATTTTGACTAGGTGTTTGTCAACGATCACCGAAATTAAGCAACGTTTCGCACGGTTAGTATTTGGATGGGTGACCGCGGGTGGCATTTTCCAGCTGAGCGCTACCGTGGCTCGGATGACACGTTAAATTGTAGGTCCCGGTTGTTTTAACCATTTAGCCATGGGCCTTCATGCCTTCAGGCCTTCAGGCGGCCTAAAAACTCTGACACCAGGGCTAGCCACCCGGCCTATACGAACTTTTAATAAATAAATAAATAATATTATGGGGACATCTTACACACGGTCTCTGACCCCAAACTAAGCATAGCTTGTGATATGCCTGCCAGAGAATGATATACTAGATATACATACGTGTATTTTAAATACATACTTATATAGATAGTACCTAAGAACACCCAGACACAGAGCAAACACCTATGTTCATCACACAAATGTTTGCCCTGGGTGGGGATCGAACTCACGCCTCTTTGACCTAGAAGTCAAGGTCACTAACCACTGAGCCACCGAGGCAGTTAAAATAAAATAAATAATACTTTAAATACAGCGTGTTCTTGTATTCTGGTTTAGATCATTAGTCTTCTTTATCGGTGCAGGTCCTAGACGGTGGTAAGCGGTCATAACATCGTATCCAGCTAATATTTCTAAATAAGAAGAATAAGAATATATTTATTTACCATAATAACATATGACAAAGAAATGCACTGGAGATAAAAATAACTCAAAATTAAATTCATAAGGTAGATCGGTGTAGATTGGTACATTGTTGACAATTTTGGTTGGTAACACATAGTATGATGATGATGAAAGGTATAACATTAATAGTAGGTACTATTAATGTTATAGTAGGTATTATTAATGTTTTACCTTTCATCATCATCATATCATCATCCTGCCCTTATCCCACTAGGTGTGGTCGGCACAGCACGTCTCTTTTCGCCACTTCACTCTATCATACGTCATCTCATCATGAACTTCTTTCTCTCGCGTATCATCTTTCACACAACTCATCCACGCCTTTTAATTTTATACCTTAATATTACCAAAAAAAATATCGGCATGAAAACAAATCGCCAAAGGAATTTAATACCTTTAATAATTTCCAAGAGATAATAAAAATCTCAGCTTTCATGTTACGCGGGATTATGTTAGAATCTAATTATTTTTTGGCTGATATTAAAATGCGTTCAAAATAATATTTACCTTTCATTTATATTTGAACTTTTAACCTTTAAATATTGAGCTCGTAAATCAATGCGGCCTGATTCTGTCTCAGTCGAGATTGTCATGTTATCTACTTGATAAACGTTGGTATTTTTGTCCGAGAAAGCGAAGCGAGCAAAGCAATTCTGCTTTGTGTGTTGAATTTATTTTTCATCTATCTAGTTGTTATTTTTTACAACAACAACAACAACATTTTTCAACAACAACAACGTTTTTTGACAAAATTATCAGTTCTAAAATTCACTAATGAAAAATTCACCTATCATTGTTGTAAATGAATCATAACTTGAAAATATAATTATAGTGTTGACTAAAGTACTGAGTACTTTTAATAACTCGAATTGACAAATGTAATAATGCAATAATATTAAACATAACCATGAGTATCTAACTATTTTATAAAATGTAATGGAAATAAAAGACAAATTAATATTTATGACAAAATGAATTGCACTCTTTAATGGAATGATGAGAAATAAAAGGCTATTTTTATTTTATTTTATTTATTATTTTTCAGTTCTTATTTTTTCAGTAGGGATGTTGAAATAAATAAATTGAAATTGCTTCTTGCGTAGCTACAGGTCGTATTTTTCACCAATTTTGACGTAATTTCGGAAGGTTATTAGGTATACATTTTTAGCAGTCCAGGATTTAAGTTCTATCATTATATCGCTATTTATAAACCGTTTTCGATAAAACATAACATAATATTACATTTGGCAAGACCAATTTTATACCTAAATCCTAACAAGATTAAATCAAATAAGACAGTGCAAATCGAGATATATAGTATGTACTAGGCACTCAGACCAAATAAAAAAATCAAAACAGAACGTTATGAACAAACAAGTGAGGCCGGCAAAACTGCGCCTCGGCGTGTACAGACACAATTAGACGCACAAACACGTACAATGAAACTACGCCTTGGCTCGTCAGTCAAACTATGGCGACATCGACACACTCACCACATGTATAATTTTTATTTATTTATTTGGTCTGAGACTATGCAGGTGTTAGATCAGGGTTAAAAAGGCGGTTACTTTATCTATATTGTTTTCTATCAAAATATCATTGTCAGGATGGAAATCTTACTCTTAAATAATACAGTAACCCCGAATCTAACATAATAACAAAGAAACTCATCAATCTGATCCTCTAAACGTTTGTGAGGGCAGTTACCCAACTTGAGGTTTCTAAATTAGTAATGGAAACAAGAAAGTAACCTTTGTTTATTCATAAACCTCATGGGCCCCGAGAAGGTACCTCCATGTATTGCAAAGACTAAGTAAGGCTAAGGCTAACCACGTTCGTAAGGCCCTAGACGTCTGAGAAGAAGTGGCAAGAAACTCAGAAGTCATGAATCTAATCTTTTGTTACGATGTACAATGATCAGTCACATAATTTAGATATTACACAAAGTACTCAACTTTAGCAACATGGCGACGTCCACTCGGCTTGGCTTCGAATGTAAAAGTACCGACACTCAGCATAACTAGCTAGGTGAGACTCAAAGCGACAAAGATTTGTCCAGCGTTATTATTAGGATACTGGGCGAACACTAAGACAGACTCGATGATACTAAGAGAGCGAAGCCGCGCCAACAGACTGTTTTATACTGATTTCGCAAGCTCCCACCATGCCTTACCACCAATTCTCGATGTAAACATTACCAACAACCAATAGGGAACGAGCAAAATGGCGGGCACGGTGGTAGCCTCCATTTTACACAATTGTTAAACATAAAATCATCTTAAAACTGTATTTCATACTTATTAGAATTATTAGAACAATTATTGATACGTTTCAAGTCATCTATACCATTATGAAATCACAGTATTAAATAAATGGTGTATGTAAACAACAATGGCCGACATTCGGACGTCATGATATTTCTCAGTTCCAGTTAGCTTCTTATAAGTATATTACTTAATACATCTTGTAATCGTTATTAAATATTATCCTATCAACTATTAAGGAATAGTTGATAGGATCACAATCACTTTGACTACAGAATAACACATTGATAAACAATATTACAAACACAACAAGCAATGGCGGATATCGTGTATTGATTTGTCTGTTTATAAGAACAGAAGATAAAGAAATAGTTTTAGACCAATAAATGAAGCATAGCGACTATTTTAAGTGATTTAGAATATTATAATAAAATCCCCTATCTAACACAGGCATATAAAGATTTAGTTAAAAAGACCGAGATCTACTTATCGGAGAACCTCAAGTACACAGGGTTATCCAGAGTTGTTGTACTAAGCCGAAAGGAGGTGAATCAAATCATCATTGTAAACAACTTTTACTATGGGGTTAACCCAAAATTCGAGACAAAATATCAGCTGTTCCATACAAAATTGCAATTTGGAAGCGACAAGAGCACACAGCTGTTTTTTTATTGAATTCCGTATTGACCCCGTAGTGAAAGTTTTTCATAGTGATGATCTGAATGGTGTAAATCACCCCTTTTCGGTTTAAATAAATAAATAAATATTTGGAGACATCTTACACACGGTCTCTGACCCTAAACTAAGCAAAGCTTGTGATATGGCTGCCAGAGACTGATATACTACTTAAACATATTTTTTAAAAACAAACTTATACAGGGTTATTTCTAATCAATTAGTATCCTTTTAGGGGCTTATTCTGTACATCAAAACTAACAACTTTTGTTCTGCGACTTTCAGAAGTAAAAAAAAAAATCAGCTGTTCCATACATTTTGTCGTTGGTGAACGAAATTTTTCTATGGAAAAACAAATAAAAATGATCTTTGACAAAAGTTGCAGAAAAAAAGTTGTTAGTTTTGATGTACAGAATAAGCCCCTAAAAGGATGCTAATTGAATAGAAATAACCCTGTACAGATAATACCTAAATAACACCCAGACACAGAGCAAACACCTGTGTTCATCACATACTTAAATACTTGCCCTGGGTGGGGATCGAACCCACGGTTCTTTGCCCCAGTGGTCAGTGTCACTAACCACTGAGCCACCGAGGCAGTCAAGCTTATAGGGTAAGCAGATTACCCTACATAATCTCGACCGTGTCAGAATTGCGCTACTGATTATTGCTAAAATCTCGCTAGTGAAAATTCTTCACAAGACTCAAAGCTAAAACTTTTAGATTAAGATAGTTTAGACATGACGAGGGAAACTTTTGAGGATGAAATGTTCAGAAACGTAGCTCGTAAATTTACAAAACTATTAGAGAATAAAGTTTTGTTAATTTCAACTTAAATACTTTAAAAAAATTGGCTTTTGTGCATACAAACCCGGCTTTTATACATAGGTACCTACCCGGTCATTGAACGGAGGAGGTTTCAAGTTTGACAGTTAATAACTATTATAATATGAGTAATTATTTAAAAAAATACAATAAACGGGTGTCAAATTACTACTATTTTAGGAATCCGGCCGGTCATAAAAATATAAGGCAATGTTAAAAAAATCTATCCTCGAAATTGAAATGGATACCCGGGACGTTGACCGAACGGTTAATATCAACGAAAAGTGGCTCTATACCTGTCTTTTTAATATTCCACTGTTGAACCTAGGTCCACCCAAGAAAGATGATTGGGATCCACAACGGTTGCCCAGAGTGGGCTGGAGGATTCACATACGTTAGGATTTCTTCTGACGTACATATGCAGGTTGATATACGATTTTACCTTGAATGCCAATGGGTGTGTAAATTCGGAAATGAATTCCAAGCAATTGATTAATTCTTTGTTATATGCAAGACCGTATTATGATTTTAAAGCGAGCGTTTTTTCACTAGGGCACCAAACTGCTTTGGCACTTTAGCAGCCACAACTTTCAATTCTGTTATAAATTATTAGGGGAAATTTTACACACGGCCTCTGACCCCAAACTAATCAAAGCTTGTCATATGGCTGCCAGAGACTGATATACGACATGTACATATTCTTAAAAACATACTTATCTAGATAATAACATCGAGATACCTATGTTCATCAAATAAAGCCTTGTTCTGGGTGGCAAACGAATCCACGCTTCTTTGGCACAGGGGTCAGTGTCACAAATGGGCCACTGGCTTCGAGCAAATATCTATAGAATCACAATCGTACAAAAAAGTGTCCGAGCCAAAACTCTGCCCAAGCTACGTTATGGACAGGCTTTTAAGTTAGTTGTAAGGCGATTGTAAGCCGACTACAACGCCGCGTGATGCCAAAGTGCTCGGTTACAAGCACTAATTAGGTGACATAACGTCGAGATTCGGTCGATCTAAGTCGGTATGTATGACGGCGCTCGGACATTTTTTAGTACTTTCACTTAGGGACTGTGCCTCTGTAGATATTTGTTCGAAGGCCACTGGGCAAAAACTACATAAGATTGTATGTTAAATGAAATCATTTTTGTTGTGACTCTGCTATAATCTACTCTAGAGTGAACCTGCAATAAGATTAATTTCGTTCAGAGTCCGGAGTCTGAATTGAACCAACTCTAGAGTAGTCTGGATTAATCTTCGTCTGGCAATTAACTGAATCTCTTCATTCAAATTACAACCTGGTGAGATAATAAATATTTAGTCAAGATATTAAGTCTTTTGACTTATGTATACCAAAATTGTACAGAGGAAAGATTTGATTGTTTGTTTGTTTGCATTGAATAGGCTCCAAAACTATTGAACCGATTTGGAAAATTCTTTCACTGTTGGAAAGCTATACTGTCTCCGGTGAACATTAGGCTATGTAATATTTTCAAAATAAAAGAAAATCTGCCAAGTGCAAGTCCAACTCGCGCACGAAGGGTTACGTACCGTATGGGAGCCCCATTCCTCTTGCCGCTCTTAATAGCGAGCAAAAAACTCCTAAAAATCACGTTTGTTGTATGGGAGCCCCCTTAAATATTTATTTTATTCTGTTTTTAGGGTTGCGCACCCAAAGGGAAAAACTGGACCCTATTACTAAGACTTCGTAAGCTATAATCACATGCTTAAAATAAAAAAAATCAAGTCTCTAGGTCATTTAGTTCCAAAGTTAAGCGGAAGCATCATAAATGCGAAACTATTTATGACACTCACTCACTCACTCATGATCATCAGAATAGAACTAGTACTTCCCATAAACTCAGAGAGCTGAAATTTGGTACAGAGTTAGGGTTTAATGGCCACATAAAGGGAAAACTATAAAAACTAGGATAATCGAAGATCTGGAGTACCTGGTGACCCTTATTTGAAAACACAAGAGCCCAACCAAACTATTAAAGATCGACATACCGCCTCATAAGAAAATCCAATAAAATAAATCAATATGCCCACGTTTCTACAAAAAGAAGTGAAATCCCACAAAAAACATTCTGTAAAAACTAGCCAAGTCTCGATGGAGCTGCTTTGATGTGGAAAAGATAAACTGTTACTTATCTATATACGCCTTATGTAAATATAGTATCTACTTCCTGTTTTAAAATTAATGACTTGTCAATCTAAATTGAAGGGAATGGCAGAGGCTTCGGCGCAAAAAGTGAAACACTCGATGGTGTCTCGAGATTGATGACGGCGACGCCATTGTATCGATGCGTTGTATAAATAGCTTGTTTGCCTTCTGTTTTAACTTCACATCCAAAAGAGGGAAGTGTAAGCTTCATCATCATCCATCCATAAGCCATGGGACGTCCACTACTGGACAATAGCCTCCTCCATGTCGAAACCCGAATCAGCCATGTCTAACTGGCTCTAGCTGGCCAACTCTCGCGGAAAGATACGCGGGCTACAGGACTTTGCAGGAGTGGCACCCTGCCTTAACCAATCAATCAAATTTTCTAAAACAATTAGTTTTTTCAGTTTTCAGCATTTGGTAATTATATTATTATGTTCTAGCAGAACAAATCGTAAAAGTTCAAGATTATAAAAAGAAACAACAAAACACTATCAGGATTTAAGAATCAATGTGATTGTGAGAATACATTCAGATCCGTGCTCCGTTCCGTGCCGATACGGCGGGGAATAACCGTTTTACAGATCGTGTAGCGCTTAGGGTGTCGCTATAGTATCTACTCAGGGGTAAGGTTGGCGAACCAGTAGGGCGGGATACGCGATTCGAAGAGATGTGAAGGAATTACTAAAACATTATTGTCATTTTTCAATAGATTACCCTAAGAAGAGGTTTTCCTACTTCTTTATTATTTCTTTTTAGAATGACTTATCTGGAGTAACATTATGAGGTGGTCTAATAAATAAATATTAACTTTAGTGTAGTAGTTATGATGCTATTGTAATAATTGTAATAAGGAATCAGTTATTTTTGCACTGTATATTCCAAAATGAGTAGATTTGATATGAGGAAGAAGCAAACGAAGGCATTTTTAGGGTCCGTACCCAAAGGGAAAACGGGACCCTATTACTAAGACTTCGATGTCCGTCTGTCTGTCACCGGGCTATATCTCATGAACCACAATAGCTAGGCAACTGAAATTTTTACAGATGATGTATGTCTGCTGTTGCTATCACAACAAATACTAAAAAGAGAATAAAATAAATACTTAAGGGGGGCTCCTATACAACAAACCTGATTTTTTAGACGCTTTTCGCTCTATATTAATAATGGTAACAGATAGATGCTTGAGATTTTCACAGAATATTTTGTTTTATATTCACTTCAATAATAAATAATACAATTGAAATGAAGTAAACATTTAAGGGGGGCTCCCATACAGTACGGAACTCTCCGTGCGCGAGTCCGACTCGTACTTGGCCGATTATTTTTTAACGCGAGAGTAGCGAGTACGTAAATTTTTGAACGTTTTATTGGATAAAGGGAAAAAATTGGTTTTCTTTTTCTGTTGTGCTTTCGAAACGTAAGGCCCTAAAGAATGCAAGGCTCATGTCGCCTGCGTCTAGCACTGCCATTGCTGCCGGTGGTTTTTGAGCTCTCTGAAATTAGGTAGAGTCTGGCTAGTAAAAGCTGATACCGAAAAAGCGCGGCAAATTTAAAAAATACTAGCATGGCAGCCCTAAACTGAGATGGGAATACTTTTTCTCACTCGTACGACGTAGTATTGTTACCATTACCGCGATTCTGATTCTTCCAAATATTTGGGGATTCGCCAAAATTATTTTTTACTTTTCAAGCTTTTATTTGCCGAGTAGGTTTTAAATCACGTTAAATAATTTCTGTATTTTGATTACGTGATTATTATACTAAACTGAGGCTTTTGTGCATTGCCCTCTAAATGATTATCAACGCTTACCTACTTATTAGCTACTTCAAAACTATGAAGATTATTGAAGAGCATTCTAGGATATACTATGAATAATTTTGTAGACTTTAGTACATGATGTATATTTATAAAAAATGTTTTTAATACAATGTCGCTTAAGTACTTTCCGCTATAAATACACAAATTTAAGGGTAAATCCGCGATAGTGGTATCACCGAGTGTTGTCATATAAAACGTTTGCGAAAAGTTCTAGTATCAACTTTCGCTAGCCAGACTCTACGAGTCGCGCGCTGCGAACCTACTCTAATAAGATTTGCGTGTAATTGTATGTCTACACTTAGCATAGCTAACCCAGTGTCCGCCAGCGCAGCTCCAGCGCTCCGCCCCGTCTTGCGGGAAATCAGACGTATTCACGACGCCGCTACGCCATATAGTGTCACTCTCTTAGAGATCTAAACATACTTACCTCCTCTACACCCGTAGTGCTACCATCCAACAAAATAGGGGCAGCAATATATGCTTTAAATTTGTCATAATTAGGGAAAAAGTGTCGTATGAAGTCCGACACTGTCGCAGCCAAAAGCGGGGTCTGTTCACCAAAATCTTGCCAACGTAGCCTGTGTTCATCAAAGTAACAACGAGTGCCACTGAGTTGCCGTATAACATAATAGGGAAACAGAAACACCTAAGTATGTGGGAGCATACATAGAGCGTGCAGCGATCATACGTGTGCATCGCTGAGCGCGCGACTGCCAACAGTGCCAACTGGCGAGGGGCGAAGCCGTTTTATTACCGTTTAGTATAATTTGCAGTGCTTGTAATATCTTGAGCTCGCGTGTCACCCAGTGTCCGCCAGCGCAGCCCGAGCTACGTCTCGCGGGAAATCAGACGTATTTACGACACCGCAACGCCGTCGCTCGCGGCGCTTTTTGACTAGACATACAGACGTACGAGTACATGCCTCTATGAGCTAGAATTTTGCCTCACTAATAAAAGAGACATAAACAGAAGAAGAAATATGTTAATTTCCCTCGTATTTCTTACTTTATCTTTGTAAAAGGTACATTTTACTAAAATTAATTATTATAAGCAAATTTTACGATGATACCCTGAAATTGCGAAAAGCGAATCAAATGTTAGGATGGACAAACAATGCCTGCACTTCCTATAAAATTATTTGATTTTTTTGTGACTTTAGGGGGTTGGTCTCATGGTAAAAATTGGCCATGATAATTCATTGGTACTGTACTGTACCAGCCTTTTTAATAGTCCACTGCAGGACGAAGGCCTACCCACGCAGGGTGATTGGGCCATAACCACCACGCTGGTCCAATGCAGGTTCGTGGATTCACATACGCCATTGAATTTATTCTACGGACGTTTGCAGGTTGCGTCACGATGTTTTCTTTCACCGGAAAGCCAGTGGTGTGAAATTCCGTACATAAGCTCCAAAGAAACTCATTGGTACAGGACCGAAATTGAACCCACGACCTCAAAAATGACAGGCCAGCGTCACAACCACTAGACCACCACGGCTACATTATTCATGATTCATTAGTAATGTTACTCATTTTGTAGAATATCAGCACAGGGTAACAATAATTGCGTTTTATTAGGCTTGTTTCAAGGTGGATTCATTAGGTCAGCGCGCCAAATCTCCATTTCTTTTGTTTTTTTTTTTTGGTATTTACAGAAGTGATTCAAGGGGAAGGTTAATATGTATGATACACCTGTGCGAAGCCGGGGCGGGTCGCTATTAAGTAGAAATTAAAATAGTGGCCAGATTACTTATAAAGAAAGACGATATTTATGTACAAAGAAGAAAAGAAACTACCACCCCTACACTGTCGATTTTCCCTCGATACGTACGAAGCGATTGACTCAACATTTCTGATCCGTACCGCCAGGGAATGGAACAGTCTTCCTGTTTTCCTATTTCCTGAGAGATATAATTTAAAACTTTTCAAGATCAGAGTGAACAGGTATCTTCTAGGTCTGCGTGGTTCATCTTCGACCACAACGTCGCTTATTATCAGGCCAGATAGTGGTCAAGCGCGGACTTATGCGCGATAAAAAAATACCAGTTACTAAAAGCTAAGGTGAAAATCAATGAATGCAATTTCGAGCATAAACTGACCACTAATTTGGTTTTTAGGTGTACGTAACCCGTAAACGCTAACTATCTATTAGTAACTGTCGCAAAATGGATTTTTTTAAACTTAACGTAACAAAAAACCCAAATAATCTGCCAAATACGAGTCAAACTCGCGCACGAAGGGTTCCGTACTGTATGGGAGCCCTCCTTAAATATTTATTTTATTTTATTTTAATTATTTATTATTAAACTAGGCATCCAGCTAAATATTCTGTTAATATTTGAAGCATTTACCTGTTACCATTATTGATATCGAGCTAAAACGGCTAAAAATTTAGATTTGTTGTGTGGGAGCCCCCTTAAATATTATTTTTAGTATATGTTGTTATAGCGGCAACAGAAATACATCATCTGTGAAAATGTCAGCTTTCTAGCTATAGCGGTTGAGATACAGCCTGGAGACAGACAGACAGACGGACAGACGGAAAAACGGTCAGACGGATAACGGAGTCTTAGTAATAGCATACGTATACGTAGTATTTTTATATATTCTTTGGGTCCCGTTTTTACCCTTTGGGTACGGAACCCTAAAAATGTCACGCGCTAACTGAGACGACGGGTCTTAAATATGTAGTAGCAAGTTCAAATAGTCCCTACTTAATGGGTAGAACAAAGCATGAAAAACTGACGACTGTAGGAGCTGTAAAGTTCTCAAATTGAGACCATCGGCAAGAGTAGCGTAGAATAGAAGGTTTATATGTGTACCTAATACATCTGTGCGAAGCCGAGGCGGGTCGCTAGTCTATTATAATAAAACCACTTAAGTACTTTCTAAAAATGTTGGATTTTCACAGCCCTAGTTAATTTAATTGTTTTTGACTAATTTAACTAATGAGTGGAAGATATTTTTAAAGCGCTATTTTAACTGATAGACTAACCCTTTTGAATTCATTACTTTTATCAGTCTCCAGTCACATAAACAAAGACTGATTTAATTTAGATTAGAATCCGATAAAAACCTTGCCTGAAATTCAGGTTACATAATTTATTATTGCGCCATCTATCAGCGAGTAGCTGCACTTTTAAGAGGCAGTAACTTGGTAAGCTTTTGTCTGCCATCTGTCGGGGAGTGGCAAATAACTAAAATGTTTTCGGCGCTTCAGTGGGCATTTGTGTCAAGTGGTTTTCAAAATACTCACTAGTTGGCAGTTCAATTTCTTGTTAAAGAAAATATAAACGTTTTGTCGTCGTTATCTTACTATGATTTTGAGTAAAATTAAGCATTTTACATATAATTTTCACAATATAAATTAGGATGTAGTTGTGCTCGTTTGGTTGTTACAATAAGTTTCACTATGGAACCAAATGCGAAATCACTACATAGTATAAAAAGTCGTCTGTCCCTGTGTTTGCTCATATCTTTAAAACTACGCAACGGATTTTGATGCGGTTTTTAGTAAGTATAGATTGATTCGAGAGGAAGGTTTATAATGTATATTACACCTGTGCGAAGCCGGGGCGGGTCGCTAGTAGAAGAATAATCTCCTTTTCCACACAAAAAGTAGCTGTTACAGCATAGTTTGTGTTGTACTGCTTCGTTGGCGATCATCGAAGTTAAGCAACGATCAGCAGTGTCAGTATTTGGATGGGTGACCACGGGTGGCATTTACAACTGAGCGCTACCATAACTCTAATCTTAGGTCCCGGTTGTTTTAACTGTTTAGCCATATCAGACGCCTTCTCAGGCGGCTTAAAAAATTGACACCAGGGCTAGCCACCCGGCCTACATCACTTACGAAGAGTTATTTGATAATAGGCCAAGTACGAGTAGGACTCGCACGTGCAGGGTTCCGTATTGTATGGGAGCCCCCTTAAATATTTATTTATTTTTAAATTAATTATTTATTATTGAATTGTAAATACAACTAAGCATTCTGTGAATATTTCAAGCATCTACCTGTTTCCATTATTAACACCGAGCAAAAAATGGTTGAAAAATCAGGTTTGTTATATGGGAGCCACTTAAATATTAATTTTATTCTGTTTTTAGTATTTGTTGTTATAGCGGCTCCAGAAATGCATCATCTGTGAAAATTTCAGCTTTCTAGCTATAATGGTTTATGAGATACAGCCTGGTGACAGACAGATAGACGGACAGCGGAGTCCGTTTATACCTTTTGGGTACGGAACCCTAAAAATCGACAAAATGTTTGGTAAAATTGGAACGTGCGTCGTACAGGTCCATTACACTTACTGCAAAATATTATCTACGAAATCCATTTTTTTAAATTCATTTATTATTTATCCTAGGGTTTTTTCAGCGACCTAGGGCCTATTCTGTGGGTTTTTTATGACATGATACCTTTCTACACTTAAAATTTGTTAATAAAGCAGTTGATTGCTCGCAAATAACATCAATTCTATAATAACACGTGAAAAGCAAAAAGAATTTAATCAAGAACACACACACATTCACCTGAACTAGGTTCAATCTTTGTTTCAGGCTGAAAAAGAGTAATTAAATAAAATAACTATTTGCTACCTAAACTTAGTAAACTAATTCTAAAACCCATTACAGTGCAAGAGTATGACATACTTAGGTACCCTAAACAATAATCCTGAAAATACCTAAAAACCGAATGTCTTAAATATTACTAAAATAATAATATTTTGCACAAAAAAATGGCAAAACCGCCTTCCATCGTGTACGAAATTCGGATATTTCGCTCGAATTGCTTACATTATTGTTGGTTTTTTCAAAAACGGCTCAGCCGATTTCTGTAAAATTTAAATGGGATCACCTCGGGAGTATTTCTTTCGAACTAAAAATAAATTTTCGATTCGGTTCACAAATGGCGAAATTATTGATGATCATCGTGTACAAAATTCGGATAATTCGCTCAAATTCCTTACATTATTGTTGGTTTATTCAAAAACGGCTCAGCCGATTACTGTAAAATTTAAATGGGATCACCTGGGGAGTATATCCTTTCGAACAAAAAAATAATTTTTCGATTTAGTTCACAATTGGCGAAATTATCGATGAACATACCCAAAAAGAAAATTAAATTACATACACACGAACATAGAACCTCCACCTTTTTGGAAGTCGGTTAAAAATTGAAGAAGATGAACCAATGTTACCGACATAGCTCAGCTAATTAGCATGTTGAAAAGGCAGTGGTGGCACATAGTTCGGAGAACTGATGGTGGATGGAGCAGTAAAGTGCTCGAATGGAGACCAAGTACCGGCAAGCGTAACGTAGGACGTCCCCAAACTAGGTGACGATTTACAACCGACCTAATTAAAACCGCAGGAACGCGCTGGATGCAGGCCTCCAACCGGCTTATTGGAGATAAATAAGGAGGCCTATGGCCAGCAGTGGACGTTCTATGGCTGATAATGATAGATGGTTAACAGCAACTTAAAAACTTACCAAGACACTCAGACCAAACAAAAAAACAAGACAGAATGTTGTGAACAAACAAGTGAGGCCGGCAAAATTATGCCTCGCCGTATACACAACACACACAAAATAAATGTACCTACACGTACAAAGAAACTATGCCTTGGCTCGCCAGTCGAACTATGGCGGTGTATAACCAACGCACTCACACATGTATTTAAAACCGGCCTCACTTGTCTGTTCACGACGTTCTGTCTTGATTTTTTATTTGGTCTGAGCCTAGACATTATACCTCGAGCCTCCATTCAGTATTTCACCGGATTAGACGGGAGTAATCCGACCGAATTAAACGACGCCTCGCACAAAGGGTTTATTTGACGCGCCGGCTGATTTAATTTGGTAGCATCATTCAGGTGTGGCCACGAAAGAGCGAGAGAACAAAAACTCGGCCAAGTGCGAGTCGGACTCACGCACGAAGGGTTCCGTACAGCATGGGAGCCCCATTCCTCTTGCCGTTATTAATAGCGAGCAAAAAAACTCCTAGAAATTACGTATGTTGTATGGGAGCCCTCCTTCAATTTTTTTTTTCTATTTTTTTTTTTATTATTTTATAGCGGCAACAGAAATACATCATCTGTGAAAATTTCAGCTGCCTAGCTATCACGGTTCATGAGATACAGCCCGGTGACAGACTGACAGACGGACAGACGGACATCAAAGTCTTAGTAATAGGGTCCCGTTTTTACCCTTTGGGTACGGAACCCTAAAAAAGGCAAAAAATCACGTTTGTCGTATGGGAGCTCCCCTCAAATATTATATTAAATGGTAAAGATTAATTCAACAGGAATACATCATCTGTAAAAATTGAAATGGCTTAGGTATCACAGTTCATGAGATTACTCCTGCCTGTCGGGCTAGGATGCGCATATATATCTTTAATCTAATTTTAGGTACCTACTCGTACTAACCCGGAAAAATAAACAGCTGTTCTGCACATTTTGTCCAGAGTCTATGAATTTTTCTTCTTTCTCCTCTTCTTCAAAATTTGTGTTGATCCCATAGTAAAGGCTGTATATAATAATGAGCACAGAACACAAAGGTGAAGCTCAAATAAAAACCCGTTTAAAAATGTTCAAACCTCAAGACCTTTTAGAACCATCTCGATGTGATTTTAACAAATGAAATTTCTACAACAAAATAAAATACTAACTACTACATAATTAAACTACTACTACGTACAGAGCAATTGGATCAACCAAAGACTCTTGAAAGTCTAAATATAATCAAATGCTCAGGCCCACTTCTAAGAGACAGCGTGCCCAACATTCTGGCGACATTGCCACGCTTAGGTATTTAAGTTATTTACTATTTTAGTTCACATATTAATTACTAGCTGCCCGCCCCGGCTTCGCCCGGGTACGGTTGGCTAAGGAAGACAGATTTTACATTGTATTGTATTGTGCCTATTTACCTACCACGTAATGTAGGTTACACGTCACACACATGAACACAGTTATTTAAGCGCGTTTTCATATGACAGTAGCATAAAAGCAAATATTTTGCCATAGAACACCCACTTCTTAACATAGGGCTCCCTTATTAGATCTTGAATAACACCGAATAAAACCATTGCAAGAAGTTTGCATCCAGCGTCTATCCATGTATCCACCAAAAATGAGATTCGCAATTCGACTGAGTGTTTCATTTTGAATGTAGGTATGTTACTCCATCATTCCGTCAATTATTAGTCAATTTTGTCGTACTGCCGTGCAGCCTTTAAAATGCAGTATGAGCAAAAACGCGGTTTCGAGAAAAACGCGAAAAACTTTTTGATTTGTTTTTTTTTTCTATGTTACAAGGTTTTATGACGTATGTTTTGAATGCCACTGGGCGCATCTGAATTCGAAGAAAGATTTCACGAAAGAAAATACGCACTTAGATTATTATATGATAAATAAAAACGATTTTGAAAAAAAAGATCCCAAAAAAGAGCAGTTACGACACATAAAATTTAGTGAAAAAGTTCGCAATCAGATTAAAATGCAGTAATTTGAGTTAGTACTGCAAAATTTTGCGGGACATGTACTACTTTGCCGTTTAAAATGCGGTATCAGATTTATTTTACTGCATTTTAATGTGTCACTTGAATAAAATGTAGGTGCAGTATGTAAATAATTATTGACTAAATTACGTAAGCTACTTATTTTATGGAGTAAGAAAGAGTATTTCGATCAAAATATTTTTATTAAAAATATAGTAAGAAATCAACACTGCACTTCAACATCTACGATAATCAACACAATCACTTTTTATTATTATTTAGACTATTATGGCTCAGACTTTTGTGATATCATAGCAATTTGGGTTAGTCACACTCACAGTATAGAGGTAGTAATTAAAACTTAAATCACAACATTTATGATTAACACTGCCAATAATCAGGGCTGGATTTAGAGGTCTAGAGGCCTCGGGGCAACAAAAGAGTGGAGGCAACCTGGCTCAAAATTATTTTCCAAATAAAATAAATAATATTTATCGGCCTAGGGAGTTAATACTTCCTGAAGATGGGTAGTAAATTGCGAATACTTATTAGGGTCATTTGACATTTGATATTTTATCGATTGCCTGATTGAAGTGAACAAATATAGATCTATGATTTCTGTTTATATTTAAGAACAATACAATCATGTTTGTATAAAGTACTTTAGGTAAAAGTAAAACAGTGAAAAAAATATCGAAGGGAGAGTTGTTTACTAGTCAGATAAGACGGATATTGAAAGGTTTTTTCCCTAAGTCTCTGTTTCTAGGGACTCCTCTTTTGTGGAGGCCCAGGGCTGAAGCCCCGGTTACCCTCCCCTAAATCTGGCCCTGCCAATAATACTTACGAGAAAACTGAAATATGCAATAAAAACTAATGAGATCTTTCAATAGAACTGCTCAGACAAACTTAAACACTTAAATAACTATCTAGGAACAATAATCATAGGTATTCTTCTGAGTTTACATAACAATACAAATGCTCTCCTTCCATATGTTCTAACTACGGACGTAGTATGGACGCACCACGGCGCCGCCTGCGCTAGTTCGAGTCGCGGCGTCATCCCTTGAAGGCTGCAAGTTTTACGTGTCCGTCGAGAACGTCAGCTCCGGACACAGAAGAATGGCTGCGGGAGTTCCTCAGGGGAGTTGCACATCACCATTCTATTATGCCATTTACACGGACGACATACCGATCCTGGAAGACCTCAGACCAGGAGAACGGGGAGTCGTCCTCGCCCTCTTCGCGGACGATAGCGCTAACATTGCGTCGTCCAGGAACAAGAGAATAGCCGCTGGCAGGATCCACTAGTCCTAGACATCCTGCCAGAATGGCTCGATGAATGACGGATTGCCATCAACGTGGGAAAGACGGCAGCGCTGCTGACCGGGAGATCACCAAGACTACCACCATTGATGAAGCCACTGCAGCTTAGAGGACAAGACATTGCGTGGGAAAGCACCTGCAAGTACCTGGGTGTCTACATCGACCGGGCCCTTCGCATGAGCTCGCAGACCTTGCACGCCGTTCACCAGGCGAAGGCTGTTCGAGCCTTGCTGCGGCCCGTGCTGAGCTCTAAGCTGCCGCTGAAGACCAAAGTAGGGATTTACAAGACCTACATTCGTTCCTGGTTAACTTACGCAACGCCCGCTTGGTACGCGCTCTGCTCAGCCAGCCAGAAGAAAATGATGCAAGTGGTGCAAAACGTTGCTCTAAAGATGATCTCGGGAGCCGGCCGGTACTTTCGCAATGACGTTATCGGCCGGGACGTGCGAATCGAAACCGTGGGGGAGTTCGTGGCTCGTCTGTCGCGTGGCATGTTTGACCGCGCGAACAATGGGCCATAACCCCACCTGAACAACATTGGGCCGCTTCACGCACGCCTCCCTGCCGAACGTACATGGCGTGCCCTCCCTATATAAAGATCTCCTCTTGGCTGGCTCGGACACGGAGCAGGACTTTGAGGGACCAAGCGGCATCCAAAATAGAGATGAGGCCTAAACTAAGAAGAGAGTACCACCAAGCCAAAGAATGGCCACCCCAGTACAACCAAGCCAAGATGTGGCCAGCGATGGCCATACAAGTGGCTAGCGAGGGTGCTGAGAAAAGCCGCCCGTCCTCGCGGACGGAAAAGGTACTCGCATCCTCCCAACATTGCCCCTCAGCTCGATAGCTGAAGCGTCCAGCCGCCGAAGAGAGCGCAAGCTCGAGTTGGCATCCTAATCCTCGCCAAACACGGGGGGGAAGAACCCGCATGATGATGATGGGCTGTAGGGACCCGCCGCCCACACCTGTTTCAGTCCTGAGTTAAGTCCTGTCTCAGTACTGAGTTGAGCGGTAGGATTATACTTGTAACCAATATTCCATAAAATAGAATTACGTGATCTATCATTGTACATTCATGTCAATGTAACAAGTATTATGTAAAAATTAGGTCTTAGAAAAAGGTAAAATAAAGGTAAAAAAAAGGTTTGGATAAATGTAATGTGTTATCGTGATTTATTTAGAAACCTTAAAAACATCGAAATTACCACACAAAACAAGTAGCCACGCGCTGTCGACGTCCTCCTTCCACGGCGCGGCGTTCGGCACGCGACTGATTGAGCGACAAATACTAGCTAAAATGCAGTAGGAAACTCCACGAAAACAGTGAAATACAATGACTTGATTCGAATTACCAATTAAAATGCAGTAATTACGACTTATACTGCAATTTAGGCTGTAAAATGTAATTATTTAAATGATAGATATTATCGATTATACTGCAGTAAACAACCAAAATACTGCAATTTAATTAGTAACATTGACAGCAAAAAGTAACCTATAATATAAATAAAAGACAGTTCAATTAACTTCACTGCATTTTACTTTGTTTTGACCGTATGGAAAAAATAGGTGATGCTATCTTAAACACCGCGTCTTAGTAACTTACTGCATACTAGTCTGTAATCATTTTGAAAAGTAATAAAAATAAACATTGCAGTATTCATATTTTCAGTACACTATCTATTTACTGCATTATAGTTTATGTGTTCACCATATGTTTAAGGTTATGTTAACCGTTTTTTTGTAGCAGTGACGACATTTACTGCATTTTATCTGGGAAAACAAAGCTATTAAAATACAGTAATTGCTCTTACTGTATTTTAGATAGTTTATCGTTACAGTTTGCATAAAACATTCCTAGTTACTGCGTTGAGGTAGTTGTTTTTTACTATCTTGTAGTTGCGATAATCAAAAACCGATTACATCATTCGATTCCTTATGGCGTGCCCATTACGGATCAATATTTAACTCAAAAACGTCAAAAAGTCAGATACTGCGTTTTAAGGACTGCAGGGCAGCGTAGAATCGATCGAATCATATTCTTAATCTGTTCGACTATTTAGATATTTTAAATGAAGATAATATTTGCCTATCTAAATAAAAGTTAGATCTTTGATTCACATGACGTCCTTCTCTACACTTGCCAATACATGGTCTCCATTCGAGAACTAAGCCCCATCGATCATTCGTTTTACGTATTACTTATACAGGGTGATTTTATTTCCAGTGCACAAACTTTGCGTACTGAAATTATAATAAACAAGCAATTACCTAAACCTCTACTTTACTTTCACTCACTTTAGTACAAAAATATTGAAAAAACTTCAAGAGAAAGTATACAGATAAACGGGGTAATCAATGTCACCCTACGTCTGAATAGCTACGGCTGCGTCGCGAGACGTAGGTATTGTACCTACTAAGAACCGAGGGGAGCGAGTTGTACGCTGCGCCGACTATTTACCTACGGTGAGGGGTCATTGACCGGTAGCACTGACCTTGAGAGAGCTAGCTATACGTTTTAGGTAGTAGTTATTATCTGAAGTGTAAGGTGCATGCAATTTAATTATTTTTGGGATAGTTTGACAAAAAATTGATGAAAAAAAAGTTGATCTTTTTATGAGCGAAATATGTTCTATTAATGATATCTATTGCGCGATAAAAATTTTTGCACTGTATGAAAGGTCTTGCTGTATAACGCATTTTGAGAAAAATATCCCTTTCCATGGCCCCACGCGACGAAAGCGCGTTCATTAAAAGGCGAAAATGAAACAGTTTTCGGTTTGAACATAATTCCGCAGCTCGAGGCGCAGCCGGAATTTACCTTAACACGTTTACTGCGGCGTCCCATTACTCCAACGAATTATGGACGCTGCCGAAAGACCTGTTCTTGTTAAACTTCTGCCGTGTACGTAAATACCTAAAATTTTGCTATGCGAGTGTGAGTAGCATTTCTGTTCATTTACAGTGTTATCTGCTTGCCCTCGGGTAAAAAGGGGTGATCTATGACCATAATTATAAACTACTTTGACTATGGGGCCAAACCAAAAGTCAATAAAAAAACTGCTGTTCCACGTTGTCACGTTATGAATAAAGTTTTATCAAGTTCTCGAGTGGAGACCACGTACCGGCAAGCGCAGCGTAGGACCCACAAGGTGGACGGATAACCTTATTAAGACCGCAGGATCGCGCTGGATACAAGCCGCTTCCAACCGGTCTTATTAAAGATCGATAGGGGAGGCCTATGTCCAGCAGTGGACTTTTTATGACTGATGGATAGAAATAAAGTTTTTAAGAAACTAGTCATCTTATCACAATTTTTTTACGCACGCTTTAGTTAGACAATGTTTAACAGTACAAATTGCACGGTTAAACAGTGTTTAAAGCGTGTTTAAATATTTTCTGGTAAGGCGGTTAGAGTATAAAGTACTAAACTCCTGACGATGCATAAACCCTGAAAAATGCCTGTTTGGTCTTGCAAAATGGTCTCAAACGCCTGGCGGCCTTTAAATAAAGCGGGCGCGTCGCACTTTTAGTGCTTTGTCGGCAGCGGGTGGTGGTTTGATTATGTTTTGCATTTCTTGTCATTATTCAAAAATTACACATCGTAAAATAAGTAAAAACCTGTTATAGCATGTTCTATTAAAGCTCTTTCTTATGATATCCCGCACGATACGATTAACTCACTTTTAAATTTGGGACCCTCCTTTCTAGAATTAAAGCCCTATTTTTTCGTGTTTTAATTAAAAATGTGCAGTTTTCAGATTAATACCTAAATGTGTACACTAAAACAGTGATCCTATATGGGTTCCGATTTTTTCCTTTTCAGGTACGGAACCCTAAAAACTAAGCTTTGACTGAGTTTGAAAAATGCTTTGAACGAACTTACTATAATATGTTTTTTTCATTATTTTTAAGACGACGTGACTATAACTATGTTTTCCACGCTCTCTGATATTTTTTTGTCATCTACTTCACTTTTCCTAGTAATCTGTCACTCAAAGTCCGTCGCTGGTTATTTAAAACCTGGATCGATCAATATCTGTTTAAAAAGCTATCAGCTCGCGTAGTTTTTCACCGCCCAGTGAGATTTCCATTCTAGAGTCAGGGTTGTCTACTTAAAGAATATTGTTGACCGACGAAACGGAGGAGGTACTCAATTCGACACGTAAATATATATTTTTATTTATAACCACGTACCTATAACTTTTTACTTAGTGGTCTGATTATGATTATAATTTTTTTATTGGAAAGAGTATACTTCGAACTTGGTCCCATTTAAATTTTTTCGAAATCACCTGAGCCATTTTTGATAAATCAACAATAATGTGAAAATGCTACATCAAGGCGGTTTTGCGAAAAATATTTAAGTAACCTAACGCGAAACTTCATAAAAAATATACGTCTCTACTTGAGACTCCTCTATTGTTTCGTTGGTTAAAAATAATCTAAACTTAAACTTACTGAAACTTTCGACCAGTGTGTCTGACCAGGGGCCTTTCTGTGTAAGCGCTCTGACGTTCGGCTTCGCTTTTTCTCCTGCTCGCGCCAGTTACTCATGCCACGAGAGCGAGCGGGAGGGAAAGCGAAGCCGAACGTCAGAGCGCTTACACAGTAAGGCCCCTGGACTGACACGTCAATTAAGTTTAAGTTTATAATTATTTTTAACCGACGAAAGTACACAGCTGAACGACAACGTCACATTTGAAACCTGAAGTTCACACCACTGCTATTTCCAGCATTTCGTCTTACATTCAACAAACAGGTGACACCCCTAGCTCCGTAATCCTACTCGTCGGCAGCCCTAATCCTCAGTATCAAGTTTGGAGCGCGAATAGAAGCTTTGCTCGCGTCGTCAGCGATATTTTACATCGTGCACCTTAAGTTTTTCAAAATAAATCTTGTGGTATTCTGCTCTCTCTGCTTTTAGGTTTAAATTAGAATGAAAAATATTTATTAGTTATAATAGATATGTAGCAGAGTTGAACAATATGAAATCTAACTACTGACTACAAACTACCATTACAAATTGTAGGTAGCAATCATGACAAAGATAAAGATAAAGATAAAGATAAAGATATCGTTTATTGCTCTGAACTGTGTACACTAAGGTGTTACATGATTTTTTAGACACAACAGCTTAATTACATAAAATAATCGTCAGAAGAGTTTTATATTTTGATTGCCACTGTAACACGATTACTTCTTAGGGTTCCGTACACAAAGGGTAAAAACGGGACCCTATTACTAAGACTCCGATGTCCGTCTCTCACCACGCTATATCTCATGCACCGTGACAGCTAGACAGCTGAAATTTTCACAGATGATGTATTTATGTTGCCACTAAACAACAAATACTAAAAATAGAATTAAATTTATATAAAAAACACGTTTGTTGTATGGGAGCCTACACGTCGAAATCTATATTCACATTAAATAACTCACAATGACCCGTTTTCTCGAATCTCGATGTTATGTAACCTAATCAGTGCTTGTAACCGAGCACTTTGACATCGCGCGGCGTTGTAGTCGGCTTACAGTCGCCTCACGACTAACTAAAAAGCCTGCCCACTGCAAAGCTTGGGCAGAGTTTGGGCTCGGACACTTTTTTTGCACGATTGTGACTATAGATATTTGCTCGAAGCTTGAAGCTCATACTAAGCCAGCATGCTAGATAGAACATACAACCCAATCGTCATTTATGTTAAGGCTTATTAACAACCGTGTACTATTAATAAGGTATAGCACACTACTGTGTGATGACTTGATGAGCCAATTAAGCTAGCTAAAGACGTATTCAATATTGAGTAAATAGCTATATTCGATCAAAAGCCGTAAAACAAACCTCGGCCTGTTCCGCGGCTCACTGAGCTCGATAATAGAATAGGGCGAATGTGCTCTCATTATTTGATTTTCAAAGGTAGTGGTTAGTGTAGTAACGCTTTCTTTCTATCGTCGCTGGTTCATATTCTGGCTCCATTCCTTCGAGCAATTATCTACAGAGCCACACTCCCTAAGTAAAAGTAGTAAAATGTCGGAGCGCCGTCATACGTACCAACTTAGATATTTACATTAAATCATTCACAATGACCTGTTTTCTCTAATCTTGACGTTTTGTCACCTAATTAGTGCTTGTAACCGAGCACTTTGGCAACGCGCGGCATTGTAATCGGCTTGCAATCTCCTTATGACTAACTAAAAAGCCTGCCCACTACTTTGCTTGGGCAGGGTTTTGGCTCGGACACTTTTTTGCACGATTATGACTCTATAGATATTTGCTCAAAGCCCCATGAATTGTATAATAATTTTCACACCACTGGAACTTTAGTGAAGGAAAACGTCGTAAAGTAAAGTAAAGTAAAATTTATTGCATAAACTGTGTAAAATTGTGGTACAATTTTTTAGTATCAACAATATATCCTAGCGGACATGCAATTTTTGGTTTCATAAAATCTAATTATAAAATAGATTATTGCCTATCCGAGAAACTAATCTATCTTTTACCATTACAATAGATGGTGTATAATTAAATAGATGGTGTTAAAATCCACTAACCCGCATTGGGCTACCGTGATCGACACGCCAAAATCACTCTTTGTGTGTTGGCCTATGTTTATTGTACTGCACCGGTCTTTTCAATTAATAATAATTTAAAAAAAATTGGGGACATCTTACACACTGCCTCTGACCCCAAACTAAACAAAGCTTGTGATGTAACTGCCAGAGACTGATTACACAACATATACTATACTTATTAAAATGTATACTTATATAGGTAGTTACTAAATAACTAGTACCTGCATGTTAAACTAATAGTCCACTGCTGAACATAGATCTACCTCATGGGCTATATCCACCACGGTGCGGTCCAGTACGGGTTGGTGGAGGCCTAAGAATAGTAGTATACTATTTAAAGGGATGATGTAATGTATAATAGTGTAAAATATGGTACCGTATGATAATTTTATGTAGCAATTAAATAACGCAATAAGTAAGTTCGTATAGTCCGGGTGGCTATAGCCCTGGTCAGAGCTTTTGTAAGCCACCTGAAGGCCTCTGACATATCTAAACAGCTAAAACAACCAAAACCTACAATTAAACGTATCATCCGAGACACGGTAGCGCTCAGTTGCATATGCCACCCGCGGTCACCCATCCTAAGACTAACCGTGCTGTACGTTCCTCAACTTCTATGATCGCTCACGAAACACCAAGTCAAATTACGTGATATAGATGTATTTACCAATGAGTAGGTAAGTAAATAGCTACAAAATATGCATATTCCCTCAAAAGCGGTAGAATAAGCCTCGGCAGGTTTTTCACTACTCACTGAGCTCGATAATAGAATAATAGCGAGTATGTACTCTCATTATTTGATATCCAGAGGTGTGTCTGATAAGGGTAGAATCAGAGCGACTCGTGTTACTAGTAGTCAGAACTAGGGGTTACTCAGATACAAAAGAAAATTTAACATAATCTTAGGTTGTTTTTATATACTATTTCAGGATGATTATGTATTCCTTGTGTGTATATTTATTATTGTTTTTTGTAAAAGTTAAATTTCACTAATTTCAGATTTTTCGATAAATCAGTATTTCTTAGTAAAATTTAGGACTTCAGAATGTCACCACTAGATAACTTTCTGTATGGTACCCACAACACGGGCCTCGAGCCTAGTGTGGGACCAAAGGATACTTCGCTTGTGAATCCTGAATCTAATTATCTTGCCAAATTTCAACTGTTATTCTTGCATTCGTGTATTTCAATTTTAGTAAATAAATATCTTTGACTTCTTTGACTACGGGACTAATTGCACACTAAAATTACGAGATAAGTAAATAAATACCTCATCATCCCGAATCAGACATCGACATCCACGTCCACGATCGATGCAACTCGGTCCAAACGTCGGGATGATGAGGTATTTATTTATTCCGTAATTTGAGTGCGCGATTAGTCCCGTAGTAAATAATAATTTTTATAATGTGTTCAAATCGTGAAAGTTTAAAAACCACATAACCTAGGTTAACAATTTGACAAGGTAAAAGAACGCCGGTAGTTCTTAGTTGTAAGTGCCACACACGGTGACCTATCCAATCGCTGGCAGTACATACGTGGTTTCGCTTCAGTAATTGACTATTTGCACTAAATAGATGTATATATGCGATTCCATATGTATAATTAATATTTTATTTTAAGTAACTAGTTACAGTTCAAGTACCTACATCATTTTCGGCTAAAACTACTAACTTACTTGGATGAAGACTCAAAATCCCTCGATCAATATGTTTTACGAACCATTTCACTGCCATGACCATGACCGTGACAATAGAAATCTATTGTCAAGGTTTTAGTATTTTTTCCACAACATCTTTTTAGGGTTCAGTACCCAACGGGTAAAAACGTAACCCTAATACTAAGACTCCGTTGTAGGTCCGTCAATCTGTCTGTCACCAGGCTGTATCTCATGAACCGTAATAGCTAGAAAGTTGAAACTTTTACATATGACATATTTCTGTTGTAGCTTATAAAAACAAATACTAAAAATAAAATAAAAAAATTAATCCACTACAATAATCCTGAATTTTAGATGTTTTTCTGTCGATATTAATAACGGTGACAGGTAGAAGCTTGAAATATTAACAGAATATTTAGTTAAATATTTAGGTGGGGCTCCCATTCAAGTAAGTAACGTGATTTTTTTGTAACGGCGACGGGAAGATGCTTGAAATAATAAGTGGTTTATTCCTTCCAAAAATATTTAAAGAAAAATATTAAGGGAGCCTTCCATATTATATTATTAGGTTCGGAAGCCTTCCGTGGGCGAGTCCAACTCGCACTTGGCCCATTTTTTAATTTTTTGTTCTTAGTTGTTATAGCCCGAGCGCAAAGCAAACTGACTACGAAAACAGATTGTAGCTGTGATCCCAGCCTAAACACTTGTTTACCTACTTCCCAATAATGTTACCTTTGGGCGCGCAAACATCTACAATTCTGCAAATTCGGAATAATTCTAGTAGTTACGCTCCATAAAAGGAGGCTTGGAAGGTATATATGGGCTAGGAAACCTTTTCAAATGTTTAATTTGTTTTGTGGAAATTTTCGTTCGATACCTCTGGACCTTTGGAGGTAATTTGGTACTTAAGTACAATACGTATTGGTAAGATTACCTATGTATGATTTATGTTGACATGTAACTTATGTTATGAATAAAATGATTATGATTATGATCAGTTTCAGACTAGCGTATTTTTCTGCGGGTATACGGTCGTTTTGGCACACGCGCTTACACGCGTCATTACGCGCTTAAAAAAACCGGACGCGCGTAAACGGGCATATTTCAGTGTGTGCGCTCGTATCGGTAGTGGTGTCGTATCAGTATACAAGATCAGGGGCCTGATTTTTCAACTACACACAGCTTGATCGTATACGGAACTTGTATGGAGAATTCGCAACTTCGATGGACAATATAGAGTGTTATCATACAATCTGTCAAACTTCTGTATACGTTCCCAGGCGTTCGAACTTGAAAAATAAGGTCCCAGAAACGGGTCAACGCTCGCACGAAACGTGCGTGTGCCAAAAGGCGCGCCTATACTCTGCTACACGCGCTTCCAAACACGACCTTAGACGCGAGTGAAAATCGCTGGTCTAAAACCGCCCTAATATCGAAACTCGAAACGTATAAGCCTGCTATCACAGAAAAATCGCCAAACTATCGTCCAGTCAAAAACACTTTTTGATGATATTACAAGCTTTTATTTAACTTGCAATGGATATACCTAATGGAAAGTGGCCATAGGATCTCCTGTACTAAACAAGATAGACCCGTCGTGTTTAGGCTCGTTTTACTTGTCTTGGCTAGCACTCTGCTGCTACATGATATCCAGGTTCTCAAAAGCTTGTATTTTAAAAAGTTACATTTTATGATAATTTGTTTGATTAGTCACAAAGAAGACAAAAATCACCATGTAGGTAGGTAACTATGGAATATTTGAACCTATTCAGTTTTTAGGGTTCCGTATCCAAAGGGTAAAAACGGGACCCTATCGTCTGTCCGTCTGGCAGTCTGTCCGTCTGTCTGTCTGTCACCAGGCTGTATCTCGGAAACCGTTATAGCTAGAAAGCTGAAATTTTCACAGATGATGTATTTCTGTTGCCGCTATAACACAAAAAAAACTAAAAACAGAATAAAAAATAATATTTAAGGGGGGCTCCCATACAACAAACCTGAATTCTCACCAATTTTTCGCTCCATGTTAATTATGGCAACAGGTAGATTCTTGAAATATTCACAGAATATTTAGTTGTACTGTAACGCTTTTAAAAGTGAGATGCTAGGTTTATAGAGGTAAGAGGTAAAGCGTTCAACAAAAAGGTAAGGTAGATAGAAAGCTATGCTAAGGTGTGATAAATAAAAGTTATAAAGTAAGTAATGTTGGTTTTATTATAGTTAATTTTAAGTTACATGCCTGAGGGGCGTAGATCGGTCTGAGACACCTTATGATCTATGTGCCGGAAGGGCTTAATATTAAAAACTTAGGATTACGGATTGCCGGAGGGGCTTAAGACTAAATTACTAATTAAATGGTACAATAGAATGGGCGCCAGGACTATAGGTCCATAAAATACAAGGGCTGATAGTTGCCGGCTATCAGGGTAGAACAGGGCGTGTGGTCGAATACCTACTTCGCTGAGTTTGCAACCAATTTTAAATATGCTCTGTGTTAGTTAATTATTTAAGTTAATTGAGTAATAAAAGCACAGCACGAAAGGTAAGAAAGGCGCAGCCGTCGGCTGCGTTACCAATAACACTCGGGGGTAGATTCAAGTCGGGCCGGTAGCCACGTCGCCCACGGCGGAAACGCGCAGAGAGAAGCAGCAAGAAGCTAGTAGCGTTCTCGGGGTGAGACGCAGAAAGAGGCCACGTCGCCGCACGGTGAGGGACGCGCCGGAGGACGCTTGCCGCGCCTTGGAGTGCAGTTGTAGACCCCAATTTCTATATGTAGAACAAAAAAAGAAACCCTGTCCGAGGACAGAAAACAAGTATGAATATCTTGTTCTTTGGTCAGACCTCGCTTGAAGAGCGAGGCCCTCCATTTCAAGTTGGGGGTGGTAAGCCGACAATGATATCGGATGCGACACGTCATCGGGTCTAGGAAAATACTGACAAAGACCGAGCCTAACCGAGACAGGAGGAATAAGAGGCTATTAAAAACTTACCCTAATGTCTTAGGGGTTTCTTTTCGAGGTTTCGAAGTCAGTCCAGCTAAACGAACTCGCCACGTCGCACGGTGTTCGTCGTTCGGGGAACCAGGGTGTCGGCGCGCGGTCCTGTTCTCACTCGATTCGGTGGTTTTCTGTAGAATCAAGGGACAATTCCTTTGGTTCTTGTACAACAAGTGAATCGTTTAGAAAACCAACCTTGCCGACACGTACCTTCGTTAGGACGCCGCTACGGCCTTGTTCCCCACTACGACCCCGTGTACGCTCAGTTGGCTGCTTGCTGGACAAAGAAAGACTCCAGTCCGTCTATCACGGTTTTATGTGATTTTATTTCACTCCGACCGAATTTTAATATTTTGTTCTCGTTCCTGACCTAGTTTGTTGACACTTGACAGCCAAGTCGCCGGCAGATCCGACTTAAGCTGTCAGTGACTTTTTGTAAATTTTTGGCACCAACGTACCCGACGATTTGCCAACACTAGAGTGTTTTGGCACCTATTTGCCAAAACAGGGTTACAATACCCCTCCACCCGGGGAAAGAATTCACGCAGTGAATTCGACGGCTGCCCCCAGCCGAAAAGCAGAACAACAAGAACGAGTAGGGAGCAACAAAGAAATGGGCAACCTAGCCGCTAGAATATTTAGTGGCTATTTGCCGAACAGACGAAATACAGACCAAACGATAAAAATAAAAGATTCTTATAACTAAAAAAAAGTGTCAAAGTACCCTGACTTTCTAGAGTTGAGTGAGATAATCAGGAAAGCAAACAACTGAGTGGAAATCTTACTTTGACTCCGCAGGGAATTTAAGATTGTTAAAAAACATAAAGGTACCAAATTATGGAGTCAGTTGGACCAAGAACCGAGGACTGACTCAAGCATAATTATGGCTTCTTTGTTTTTAACTGATAAGATTTTCCTGTAAGCGGTATCAATTAAGCTAAATTTTTTTTTAGTTAGCATATAATCTGTGGTTAGAAGGTAAAACAAGGATGCACGAAAATTATGGAGTATGTTGGACCAAAACCGAAGACAGACTCCAGTATAATTAAGGCACTGTTTTAACCACGATTTCTAATTTAAGTATGATTCGAGGTTGACTTGGTAAGTATTGCCAGTACAACTAAAAACAAAGCTACTAAAATATATGCATTCTAATGCCCGCTTTTTTCTGGAGATTGAGCTTAAAATTGAGCGAATATGGGTTACTGAAGCTAAAATTGTTGGAATTTGAATGTTTACAAAGTCAGGGGTATTTCTCTTCTAAATCTAGGTGCATTTAACCTAAACTTAAGATACGGTGTAACTATTGTTACACGTTAGTGCTAAAAAAAAAAATATAAGTCAAAGTTTGGAGTGGGGTTCTTCCTACCTGAGGGTGGAATTCCTTATTTAAGTCATCGCCGGGGAAATCATACTATTATGATATGAAAAATTAGTCAATTCAGGTGTGACCATCGGTGTCAGTATACAGAATAATGGTGACGCCGATAGTTTAAGAAGGCAATGCCTTGAGGATGTGACCATCGTAGTGGGCATTGAAGGATCATTACTACTTAAGGTTCGCGAAACCTTAGTGTAGTAAAGAAATGGGAGTATAATTTAGTGTGGCCACATAGTTGTACAGGCTAGTGGACACAGCTAAATGATTAAGTCTAGTCAGGTATGTAGTTATAGGCTTCAGTTAAAGAGTTCTACCACCGCTCTGTTGTATTGTCAAGTATGTAGTTATAGGCTTTCGTTAAAGAGTTCTACCACCGCTCTATTGTATGTCAAGTATGTAGTTATAGGCTTTCGTTAAAGAGTTCTACCACCGCTCTATTGTATGTCAAGTATGTAGTTATAGGCTTTAATTAAAGAGTTCTACCACCGCTCTATTTATCGTCTACCTTTAGGGGGTAGCGAGTGCTAATCGGTACTGCCTTTACAGGACTTGCCTGTTGACAGGACCGACGCTAAGATACTACTTTTAGAGAGTAGCAAAGAGGCATCAGCACTGCCGTTAGTGGGCAGGGCTGAGCAAGAGATACTACCACGTAGGGGTAGTATAGCTGATTGGTACTGCCTTTAGTTGACAGGACCAACGCTAAAGTACTACTTTTAGAGAGTAGCAAAGAGGCATCAGCACTGCCGTTAGTGGGCAGGGCTGAGCAAAAGGTACTACCACGTAGGGGTCGTACATTAAGTGTCCAACGAGGTGGGCACACAAAAGGGTCAAGTAAGGTACTGCTCAAGGCAGCACAAGTGGTAGAAGCAAGTTATCAACAGTACTGCGTAGTACTGCGTACAGAATATACAAGGTACTATCTTTAGAAGATAGTAGGACAGTACTGAGTAAGTGGTACATGTAAGTATAAGCAAGTAAATAGTACAAATACTGCCGGTAGTGGGTAGTATTGTCTATTTAAAGTAGTATTTCTAAGCTAAGCTAAAATGATAATTGCTACCGAAAGTAGGAAGCTAAAGATTATAATTCTAGCTTAGAAGGGTAGTATTAAGGTACTAAGGGCTACAATATAATAGCTTATCTTAGTTTGTAAGACATAAGGACTGCACTCCAAGCGTTCTAAAGGTAAAGAAAGAAAAAAAAAATTTACTACCGATTTTAAAATTAAATCCTTAAGGACTTAGTTTCCAGGCACGAATTATGCGATAAAAGTTAACAGTCAAAGATTGAGAAAAAAATATTTCATAACAAATTAAATTACGCAATTTTGTTGTTTCTATATGATTTACTGATAATATTTTTCAGTAAATTAGTAAAAGATTATAAAAACATAATTGACATTGTTTTTCCTACCATCTTATAGAAAACAAAAGCGTTGTTACAAACGCCTTGTTTGCAAACAGAATAATCAACGGAGTTACAGTAAGTATTGCAAATGACAACTTCTGACCGTTGTTTTCCAAGAATTTAGTGCTATAAACAGTGTAACTGCAATTGTTTCTCCTTGTTTCAGGTTCCTGGAACGATAGAATGTGCAACAATACTAATCTATCTGAAAGATTTCTCAAGACAAATGTTTGTGGTAGACCAAGTGAAAAAGTGAACGAACAAAAGTTTACCAGAGGACTGCGAATCATCCTACAAAGATTTTGAACTGAAGATCACTCATTAGGATATAAGAGACGTCCCAACTTGGAAGACTAGGACCAGTTCATAACGTCTGAATCGTTTTGCTTCAGGTTCAGGCATGGTGACCTAACATCCTGATTATTCTGTTTCCGAGATTATGTAAAGATCGCTGTGAGAGTTGTCGAAGCTAACAATATATGATTATAGTGCTGTTTTTGTTGTTTTATTGTGCCAAGATATAGAATTACTAGTAAAGTAATCGTAAAAGTAACAATATTCTCAGGCGATTACTACAATATGTCGGTTACCAAAATGTTCAATGTCGAACATAATTCGATATACTGAACCCTTTGTTTCCGGCACATTCCTAAGAGGTAGTAAAATATTTTTCTTTGAAAGAACATTAAATCGTGCTGTTTAAGTTTAAAAGTTATTCAATTTAAGTTAGACAAACAGAGACTAAGTCGTAATAGTGTAAAGTGGTTGCAGATCAGCTTACAAATGTATGAAATATCTAAAATACTAGCGCAGGTAGTTTTAAGTTGCCTAATTATTGCTTACAAACTGCTATGTTCACAATTTATACTAATCCTATAAACATAATACATTAAACAATATTTCACCGCAACAATTTCTTTGTGAAAACTACTTTAGCATTTATTTACAGTACCTACTTTGCAACAATGCAGATAAAATGAACAATGTAGGTAAGTACTGTTAACAAAGTTTAGTTTCAGTACATTATTTTGTAATAATGCAAATAAAATGAATAATGTAGGTAGGTATTGTTAACAAAATTTTGTTTAAGTACATTATTTTGTAACAATGCAAATAAAATGAATAATGTAGGTAGGTACTGTTAACAAAATAATGCAGGTATACTATAGCAATGAATCTGAAAATACAAAAACTGCCTAAAAATGAGAATTACAATACCTATTCTGTTAAATCTTACAGCTATAGGGTACACAAGGATTAAAACAACACAAATTTCTTTTTCAAAATTGTTCTTGTTTATTAGTATGTTAGTACATTCTAGCTGCCTAACAGATCCTACCTAATAATAAATTGATTGCAAATTCAGCTTAAAACCAGTTGAGGCGCCACTGTAACGCTTTTAAAAGTGAGATGCTAGGTTTATAGAGGTAAGAGGTAAAGCGTTCAACATAAAGGTAAGGTAGATAGAAAGCTATGCTAAGGTGTGATAAATAAAAGTTATAAAGTAAGTAATGTTGGTTTTATTATAGTTAATTTTAAGTTACATGCCTGAGGGGCGTAGATCGGTCTGAGACACCTTATGATCTATGTGCCGGAAGGGCTTAATATTAAAAACTTAGGATTACGGATTGCCGGAGGGGCTTAAGACTAAATTACTAATTAAATGGTACAATAGAATGGGCGCCAGGACTATAGGTCCATAAAATACAAGGGCTGATAGTTGCCGGCTATCAGGGTAGAACAGGGCGTGTGGTCGAATACCTACTTCGCTGAGTTTGCAACCAATTTTAAATATGCTCTGTGTTAGTTAATTATTTAAGTTAATTGAGTAATAAAAGCACAGCACGAAAGGTAAGAAAGGCGCAGCCGTCGGCTGCGTTACCAATAACACTCGGGGGTAGATCCAAGTCGGGCCGGTAGCCACGTCGCCCACGGCGGAAACGCGCAGAGAGAAGCAGCAAGAAGCTAGTAGCGGTCTCGGGGTGAGACGCAGAAAGAGGCCACGTCGCCGCACGGTGAGGGACGCGCCGGAGGACGCTTGCCGCGCCTTGGAGTGCAGTTGTAGACCCCAATTTCTATATGTAGAACAAAAAAAGAAACCCTGTCCGAGGACAGAAAACAAGTATGAATATCTTGTTCTTTGGTCAGACCTCGCTTGAAGAGCGAGGCCCTCCATTTCAAGTTGGGGGTGGTAAGCCGACAATGATATCGGATGCGACACGTCATCGGGTCTAGGAAAATACTGACAAAGACCGAGCCTAACCGAGACAGGAGGAATAAGAGGCTATTAAAAACTTACCCTAATGTCTTAGGGGTTTCTTTTCGAGGTTTCGAAGTCAGTCCAGCTAAACGAACTCGCCACGTCGCACGGTGTTCGTCGTTCGGGGAACCAGGGTGTCGGCGCGCGGTCCTGTTCTCACTCGATTCGGTGGTTTTCTGTAGAATCAAGGGACAATTCCTTTGGTTCTTGTACAACAAGTGAATCGTTTAGAAAACCAACCTTGCCGACACGTACCTTCGTTAGGACGCCGCTACGGCCTTGTTCCCCACTACGACCCCGTGTACGCTCCGTTGGCTGCTTGCTGGACAAAGAAAGACTCCAGTCCGTCTATCACGGTTTTATGTGATTTTATTTCACTCCGACCGAATTTTAATATTTTGTTCTCGTTCCTGACCTAGTTTGTTGACACTTGACAGCCAAGTCGCCGGCAGATCCGACTTAAGCTGTCAGTGACTTTTTGTAAATTTTTGGCACCAACGTACCCGACGATTTGCCAACACTAGAGTGTTTTGGCACCTATTTGCCAAAACAGGGTTACAGTACTTATGTACAATTCAATAATAAATAATTAAATTAAAATAAAATATTTAAGAGGGCTCCCATACAGTACGGAACCCTGCGTGCGCGAGTCTTACTCGTACTTGGTCTATTTTTTAAATGCCTACTAGGCAGTCAGCAACAAATAGTCACGTCTAAAAGATCTCAAAATCCGAGCTCGCGAAACAGAGGCGTGTATAATGGCGGAAGGACGGCCATTGTGCCGGTAATGACGTACTTCCGCCGCCGCCACCGGAAGTAGCGTGGGCGGCGGCTTTGTCTCTAGCCCAGGTGTTTTGATTGTGCTATGATATACTCGTAGAATAAAATTGGTAAAATGTTAAACGGTTTTATGAACTAAAAGCTAAATACTTAGGAGGTAGAACAAACTACCTCATCGGACTCCGTGTACAGTGTTATTTCTAATCAATTAGCATCCTTTCAGGGGCTTATTCTGTACATCAGAACTAACAACTTTTGTTCTACGACTTTTATTTATTCTCAATAAAAAGTTTTTTTTCCATAGAAAAATGTCGTTCACCCGCGACAAAATGTATGGAACAGCTGATTTTTTTTTTTAGTTTTAACAAAGGTTTTGATATACAGAATTAGCCCCTAAGAGGATGCTAATTGATTAGAAATAACCCTGTATACTTGTATCAGTATTATCAATATTTTTGAATGAGCAACCTCTTTATGTATACAACTGTTTATAGCGACCCCCTCAGAGTCAAAATCAAAACATTCGAGAACCATTAGTCAGCCGTACTTCGAACTATGTGCCTTGCCCACTGCCATTTCAACTTGCTTTTCTATACATAGATACATAATTACTACATAACCTTTTTTAGGGTTCCGTACCCAAAGGGTAAAAACCAGACTCTATTACTAAGACACCGCTGCCCGTCTGTCTGTCTGTCTCCAGGCTGTATCTCATGCACCGTTATAGCTAGAAAGCTGAAATTTTCACAAATAATATATATCTGCTGCCGCTATAACAACAAATACTAAAACATAATATAATTGATATATAAGGGGGGCTCCCATACAACAAACCTGTATTTTTAGGCGTTTTTTGCTCGATATTAATAATGGTAACAGGTAGATGCTTGAAACATTCACAGAATATTAACTTGTATATTCACTTCAATAGTAAATAATTAAATTAAAATAACATAAATATTTAAGGGGGGCACTTCATGTGCCATACAGCACGGAACCTTTCGTACGTGAGTCCGACTCGTACTTGGCCGATTATTTCGTCTGTTTATCCATTTATTCCCAAAAGTTGCACAATCTGGTCCCACCTGCCCCTTTCTTCTATCGTACGGCTAGACAGACGCGACCAAAGCGCCACCTTTTTTTGGTGAACATTCCGCGCATTAGAACCAAGCGTTTTGAATCCTCATTCCTCATACGAACAGCCAGAATGTGGAACGCTTTGCCTGGGTCTGTCTTCCCGCTAAAGTACAACGTGGGCGTCTTCAAATCCCGAGTAAATAGGTATCTTCTAGGTAAGCGTGCTACAACCTAGACCGCTTATCTGCTCAACATCAGGCAGTATGTGGTCAGACGCAAACCTATACAGAATTTAAAAAAAAAAATAGATCTTTTAAACTACAGAACAGATTGCAATGCGATGCTCAATCATTTTTGGAATATTTTCTTCCGGAATCTTTAAGAATTTAAGTCATTCGTAACCGGGCGTAGTCGGGACAGGCAGGTACAAAGTACATAAATAGATTGAAATATAATGTGTAAATAGTTCTAAATCGTATTGAATAGTAGAAACTGCGTATCGAGTTATTTACATTGAACTAATACAGTTATTTACGTATGTTTGCACGTTTCCTGGTTTCTATCTCAACAGCACGGCGTTGACTAATGTGTCGGATGTTCGGAACAGCTGTAGGTAGGTACTTTACACTGAGGAATTCCAAACGAAAGAGAATTTAATTTCTTTTTAAATGCTTTGTAAGAAACTTTAGCATGATTACTTTAGAATTGTAGAACTGAGATAAATATTAAAAGTTTAAAAGTGGACAGTACAGTACCCACAGTACAGTACTGTCCACTTTTAAACAACTTATATTTAATATTATTCTTGGGTTAAGTACTGTACTGCACCAGCCTTTTTTTAATAGTCCACTGCAGGACGTAGGCCTACCCACGAAGGGTGATTGGGCCATACCCACCACGCTGGCCCAGTGCGGGTTGGTGGATTCATATACGCCATCGAATTACTTCTACGGATGTATGCAGGTTGCCGCACGATGTTTTCCTTCACCGAAAAGCCAGTGGTGTGGAATTCCGTTGGTACGGGACCGGGGATTTGAACCCACGTCCTCACGATTGTAAGGCGGGTGTCACTACCTCTTGACCACCATGGCTTATTTTTATGTAATTGGCTTTGTTTAGTACATTACTATATTGTTATAACTTAATAGTTTAAACTCTCTAGTCGAAATGCGTATAGATCTATACGTAGTTTAAAAGAGACAAAACGAGCAAATTTTAGTAAATGGATATGGCAGCAAAGTCAGGCATAAATCTGAGAACTAAAGGGAGGCGCCCGGCGGCCGATTATTTTTATCGCGCGTCCTATCTGATTTATTCAGTTATGAATTTCTCGCCGGCGTCATTCCACCTGCGACCTCTGATGAAAATTTAGTGAAAGATATGTATATCTTACTGTAAAAAGTACTCAATCGGGTTTCTCAACAGGTGGGTCTTAAGACGAACATGGACAAGACGAAAGTCATGTGTAATTCCCATGTTGTACCCACTCCGATCTCTGTTGGGAACTCGGTTCTTGAAGTCGTTGACTCGTACGTCTACCTAGGACAAGTAGTCCAGTTAGGTAGGTCCGACTTCAAGAAAGAGGCCAATCGCCGAATCCAACTCGGCTGGGCAGCGTTCGGAAAACTGCGAAGCGTCTTCTCGTCCGACATACCTCAGTGCCTCAAGTCGAAAGTTTTCGACCAGTGTGTGTTGACGCCTATGTCCAGCAGTGGACTTCTTATGGCTGATGGATGGACTGTAAAAAGTAATTTCGTGAAGGCCGGGTGGCTAGCCCTGATGTTAGAGTTGTCAGGCCACTTGAAGGCCTCTGACATGGCTTAACGCTAATCTATCTTACAGTTATAATCTGGTTTTAGGGAGAACGCGTTTTCCCTAGTTAGAATTAGTTATTACAAAATGCCTTTGTCACAATGTGTTTTCCCGAAATCCTAAATGATCTGTGTCGGGTTTGTGTCGTGAGACTCTGAGAGGGCTCTCGCCAGATTCTGTAGTCAGCCCATAGTGTCGCTGCTCCATAAATAGTTTTAACTGATTTAAATTTAAATTTAGTTAACCATAGTTGTGACATACGTTCTAGTTCTAGTAAATCTAGGTGTAAAATCATTTCGTAATAACTGATTATGACTAGGGAAAAGACGTTTTAATAAAGCCATTCCGTAATGACAAATTTTAATTAGGGAAAATGCGATCTCCCTGAATTCGGGTTAAGCAAGTAAGTAAGTTCGTATAGGCCGGGTGGCTAGCCCTGGTGTCAGAGTTATTAGGCTGCCTTAAGGCCTCTGACATGGCTAAACGGCTAAAACAACCGGGACCTACAATTAAACGTGTCATCCGAGCCACGGTAGCGCTCAGTTGGAAAATGCCACCCGCCGTCACCCATCTAAATACTGACTGAACGGAACGATGCTTAATTTCGGTGATCGCTGACAAACACCTGGTCAAACTACGCTACGAGCGCTACATCGGGTTATAACTATGGCATATTTGTTTTCCTAGATATTAGAAAGTTATAGGCTAACAGATCACACGAAGCGTGAGGCGTCCACTAGCTTGTTGGATCAACGACGAAAAATCGCGGGTCCAAGATGGGCTATATTGGCACAGGACCGGAATGTAGTGGCGTACAAGATGACAGGTATATGCTGTCAGTGAGTGATTACAGACTGAAATTGATGATGATGATTCAGCTGTAGGATAACCCTGTCACAATTTTAAAGCATCCTAAAGAGGCATATTCAAGATCTAAGATCAAAAATATGAAACGAATTATAGCTATAGCTACACTTACTTACTATCTTTACTTCATTTCAAGACTTATGCTCGATGGGAAATCAAAATTAGTTCTGACCATGCACTGGCGATTTCAGCGTAGGACGTCCTCCAATTTCTTTTGGACCAATAACCTAGGCTTGAGAAGAGACGATAACAACCGCTCTTTTTGGAAACCTAGAGGGGATATAATACTCATACTCTTTATTAATAACAACTAGTTACACGTCATTACACATACTAACATATTTCAACGAACACTATAGTATGATTTGTTATTAATATAATAAAAATGCATTTAACAAAATCCCATAAAAAAATTGTTTAAAAAAAATAAATTCATACAAAAAAAATCAATTAAATGTCAGTAGTAGTAATCAAATATTCTGCATTTCGTCATACCATAAATGGTAGAAGAATGTCAAACAATACATTAGGTAAGTCCGTACTATTATACATTTATGTCAAATAAATTTACTTGACAAGTAAAAAATTTAAGTATACTCGTATTTACAAAACCTACTCTATCTTAGGTAGGAATTCCTCCATCTTATAGAATGTTTGCTCAACAAGCCACTCTTTTGTACGTCGTGAAGGTGCATTCTTTATAACATCTGGCAAGTTATTGTTGACTCTTGCTGCCACAATGTGCACCTGCTTGAAAGTTTTCTCATCGACTTGATATAATATATCTCATAGAAATAACCACATAATATATCTATCAGTAGATAACTCGTGCCTGAAATGATACCTAATGTCGATGATTATTATAGAGATAGCCTAAAAATAATATTTTAGAAACAAACGAAGACAAAAACGTTTTGTGGACAGAAGTGCAAGACAATACAAACTCAATTAAAGGAAATTTCGCTAAATCTGCGGATTTTCTCGGCTTTGTTCTAATCTAGCGGACGTAGGCCTGTCGTAAGGGGGCTCGTTTCATTGGCTTTCTTAGATAAAATAAAATACGGTATCGGATTTTTTATGAAATATGTGTCTGTAACAGATTCATCCTTATTAATATTATAAATATTCTACTTTTAAAAAATATAATACAACAGACATTTTGTTAAACTTAGATAAATATTCTAGAAGTACATAAAAAACTTAGATACTTAAAAGTATTACAGGATTATGGGCCACGTGTGCGTAACACGTGTGGTATTTTTTGAATTCGATTATCCGAAATCATAATGCTAATTTTTCCCATAGCTACTATTGTATAACGTAGTGTTTTTCAGTTCATATTCGTGCAAGGTTGCCTGGAAGAAGTCTACATGGGTGATAAGGCCGCTACTTTATAATCATATTTTTCTGTGGTATATGTATAACTAGCGACCCGCCCCAGCTTTGCACAGGTGTGTTATAAAAACCGCATCAAAATCCGTTGCGTAGTTTTAAAGATATAAGCATCCATGGGGACATGGGAACAGCGGAAGCGACTTTGTTTTATATTATTATATAGTGAAGAGTGTTAATTTTTTAAATTGTGTTTGTACATAAAGAGTTTTGTCTATGTCTATCTGTCTGTGTTGATACTAGTTAATTTATCTTTTTGTTTGTTTAATCATGTCTACATCCCAATGTGTATTACCTATGGGTTGACTGGCAGATAATGCTATTTACCGTTAATTCCGCCTTTTGTAGGTACAAATAGTATGCGTAGTGTTAAATAAATGAAATATCAATATGATAGGCAATTTACAAATTAAATCATCAAACCAGGTAAATATGCTATATTCTGATGTTGAAAATATCAGATGATATCTCCAATATCAAATCCGGAAGAAATAACAGGAAAATACCGTATCTTCTCCATTTCACTAATCAAATATCGAAATAATGAAATTTCCAGGGATATTACTTATTGGGCAGATTCTTTATGATTATTGAATTTGAGGTGAAAGCGCCGAATAGGGGGACTCCCCGATTTATTTTATTGGCAAACGGGGGTTTGTCAGCTGGCTGGATGGAGAAATTAGGGTTTGCGGGTTTCACGAATAAGCTTAGGTCGGACATTTTGGATTTAATTTAATCAAAAGTCATAAACGAGCAGTTTTACAGAACAGAAGCCCAATTCAGCAACGAGAAACGAAACTAAACTAAAATGTTTCTAAACCTTATACGTACCTACCTTCGATGAATGATTGGTCTCCTATAATTATAAGCGAGATTAAATATATTTAAAAAAATAAAATTACTAAATACAGTAATCCGCCGTGATGAGTTAACCAATCAAAGCGCGGTGAGGTCACATCTGTCAGACGACGTTTTATTTTTATTTTGTAGGTACTTGAATTTTGACCACATCTCACTGTTTGTTTTTGCTTATCAAAACAAAGTAATTTCTTGTTCTTTAATGTATTTATCCGGGCAGATAACTCTTATTAGCCTCGAATCGATTACTTGATTTCAGTAATGAAATGAAATGAAATGAAATGAAAATGAAATGAAATGAAATGAAATGAAATGAAAATGAAATGAAATGAAATGAAATTATATTTATTCGACATAACACAGATACATTAACATTATAAAACAAAATTGTAAATCAAAAAAGAAATGACAGAAATGTCGAAAAGGGCTCATCTCAGCATTAATGCTGAGTGCAGGTAGTTTACCTTACACTCAGCGCTGGTTTTCAGATGAGCCCCTTGTCGAGGGTAGAAACAAAAAACAAATAATAATCGGAAAGTAGGTATATGGACAAAAGTACGAAAATTACAAAAAATATCATAGGTAACAAAAAATCATACAAAGCAAAAAGTTCGTATTGAAACCAACAGAAATACATAATAATATACAGAATAAAATATAATATAAGGGTGATATAATATTAGTTTAATATATTAGTATAATATAAATATACTATATATACTATACTATATAGTATAATATATTAGTATAATATAATATAAACATTATTCGATGAATGATTGGAGATATGGTACCTTCATATGATTTGCAAAATAGTAGATTATGTACCAAGAGAACCAAGTCTAAGTGTTCTAATAGTGTTAATTCCCGAGCGAAGCGAGGAACTATTTAGAGTCCTGAGTGAAGCGAGGGGTTCAAGTCGCCCAAGACGAAGACAAATGTGGTTCTGGTGGTGCATTCTCTACTTTTCATACCTCCTGCGAGAAAATAAAACCCCAAGATATGAGTAATACTTACGTCATAAACTCACTAAGTGTAGGTACTCACTAGGCAACTCGGTATTGTTCACAATCAAAAAAAACAAATTAGTATGTAGGTACCTACGAATTTTCATAGAATCGCACGCAAATCACTACATATGTACTCGTAATATATAAAACAAAGTCGCTTCTGCTGTCCCCATGTATGCTTATATCTTTAAAACTACCTACACAACGGATTTTGATGCGGTTTTTTTAAATAGATAGAGTGATTCAAGAGGAATATTTATATGTATAGTAAACCAGTGCAAAGCCTGGCGGGTCGATAGTCCGTAATAAAACAAAGAATGTAAATGAAACGTGAAAACATAAGAACATGACCAGCTCGATTATCATGGCCTATCACGGGTATCGCAAAAAGGTTTGGTTCGAACTGATACGGGTACCAAAGAGGTTTTATTACATAACATTGAAAAAACCCGCTAACTCCTGCTAGCTGGAAGGCCAGCTTTATCATCTGATCAGTCATCATAATATTGCATTGCGATTCGCACATCATGCAAACCATGCAACTTATTGTCTAGTCTCATTTTATTTTTTGATTTAGTTGAATGCGCAAGGTTCTACTAGGAACAAATTATTAGGTAATCTATGTACAGTAAATAAATAAATAAAAACTTCAGCAAAATTGAATGTTCCGTTTCTAAGATTCGAACTCAGTACTTCAGATTAGAATTCCACTCCATCTTTACTATTTGAGTACCATCTTTGCTATTTGAGTAGAAGACAATGCAGCCAATTTAAATGTAGACTTATTACTATTTATTCCATATTTATTTTATTTTAATTTAATAATTTATTATTGAATTGTACATACAACTAAACATTATGTTAATATTTCAAGCATCTAAGTACCTGTTACCATTATTAATATCGAAAAACGGTTAAAAATTCAGGTTTTTTGTTTCGGAGCCCCCCCTTAAATATTAATTTTATTCGGTGTTTAGTATTTGTTTTTATAGCAGCAACAGAAACACATCATCTGTGAAAATTTCAGCTTTCTAGCTATAACGGTTTATGAGATGCAGCCTGGTGACAGACAGACAGACGGACAGCGGAGTCTTAGAATAATAGGGTCCCGTTTTTACCCTTTGGGTACGGAACCCTAAAAACATTAGTTTCTAAGAGATAGCGCCATCTCGCGGATTAAGTTGCTTAGCTCCATCTAGAACTCCCCCTTAAATTCGTCCGCTTTGAGGACGTAAGTTCGAATTGGCCGGCTGGCTAGCCCTGGTGTCAGAGTTTTGAGCCGTCTGAAGGCCTTTGACATGGCAAATCGGTAAATGCAACCGGGGCCTACAATTTAACGTGTCATCCGAGCCATGGTAGCGCTCTGTTGTAAATGCCACCCGCGGTCACCCATCCAAAGTCCTAGCGTGCTGCGCTTTAAATTCTGCCTATACCACTCTTACCATGAAAAGTTTACCGAAGAAGATATAAGTAGATGGCGTTAGTAGAAAAGTTAGCTCACACAAATGGTTCGCTCAACAGTCTCGTAGCATCATAGGAAAGTCTTAATAATCGGCTTAAAAATACAGTACGGAACCCTTCGTGCACAAGTACGGCTAGCACTTGGCCGATTATTTAGAAACATTACAAAGTTTAGAACCTGTAAAGTGTAAACCTTTCCGTTGTCTATCGTTCTGTAATCAAATCCTGCAAGCTAAATTTGATCCACTTCCTGGTTACCGATTGAGCTGAAATTTTTCATGAACCATGATGACATGGTGTTTATCTGATGATGGAGCTTGAAGGTGGCCAACGGAACTTAGCAATGAAACGACACAACCTCATCGAGTTTGGGTTTATTTGAATGGCCTTGGCGAGTAGTTTGCCTTTCAATGGTAACCAACCAGGTCTGATGATGGAGCTGGAAGGTGGTCAAAGGAACTCTGTAATGAAACGACGCAACCCTATTGAATTTCGGCTCGTTTGATTCGTCTTGGCGAGTAACTTGTTCAAAAAAGCTTATTTAAATACATGTTAGACATGATAACGTCTTATAAATCAGTGAACGCCGGCTGCACGCACCAAAAAGTGTCACGTTCCGCTAATGCCGAGCGTGCAAGCGACAGCGCGGAGCAAGTGATGAAGCGGCACGATCGGCCTAGGCGTTCTGCTTGTTTCATTTGTTAATTCAGCAATGTTTTCTTATGACTTTATCACGTCAAATTATCGTCCGGAAACCAAATTTAAAGATAATTTTTCTCATAAATATGTAGCTCACTTTCAAACATAAGTATTGCGAACTTACTGTCAAGTTGTACTCACCTCTTTGTTTCTTTTGTAACCTCATTTGGCGGGAAGTGTCTCTGTAGCAGGTATCGCGTTACTCCCCGTGTGGCGTTACAGTCCTCCCCACTTTATTTGTACGCGATTATCTGCCTACACAGTACCGCTAGCAAAAAACTTAAATAAACTTGATATTCCACTTTGAACATCATAAGGAGTATTGCGTCTTGTGTACCGGACGGACGGACGGACGGGCTGACAGACGGACAGACAGACGGACGGTCAGTCATACTACGCATTTTTTTTTAATTTTGTAAGTCTTTATTTATCATAAATATAACAAATACATAAGTACAATACCAGTGTACAACTGTACATGCATCCTGGTAGTACCGTTTAAATGATTTACATAAAGGTGTATTTAGTTCGAGCACGCAGGCTCATATCAAATTTTTGAAGTGAGTAGGTACTCGTATATTATTCTAGGGTTTGAAAATGTGAAATATGTATATTGTTTAACATCATATAATTAAGTTACATATGCTTTAGTAAAGCAATATATTTTATTGTCCTAATGAAAAATATGCAACCAAAGGAGGTAGGCACGGCCACGCATTTTAAAAGAAAGCTCGGCAGTTTACACCTAACAACAAGAGCTCTGTCATGGCTTGGTCATCCCAGCAAGTGATAGTGACTGTCCATGTCCATTCATTTTGGATAGCCTCAAGCGAAAACAGCGCCATCTTTCTGGTTATAATACTCGTAGCTCTGTGGTAAAAACAAGTGAACGTAAAATTATTTGCACATAAAGGTTTACAAAGTTGCGTCGTTTTCAGGTCACCTACAGTGCTTATAGCATTACTGTGCTTTTAGTAGGCACTGAAAGACATTGTTTCTTGCAAAGGACAACGCATGATAAGAGAACAAGAAATGAATCAATGCTAAACTAAACTTAAAACTAGTAGCTCTCGGAACAGTAGACCTCGCGACACGTCTCATTAACTCAATCTTCATAAGTCTCGACTCGCTCTTGACCCCGCAAATCTTTTTAGGATTAAGATGTTAAATAATCTTGCCAAATATTGTCGAAATCAGCTGATGAATAGCGTGACAGAAAATATCCCTCTTTTTTGCGGGAAACTGCTCGTACTAACCGATTCGCTTCTTCCTTCATAATGCGGACCGCCAGGGATTGGAATGCCCTGCCTCCGTCATTGTTTCCTGACAACTATAATCTGGATATCTTCAAGTCTGAAGTGAATGGGTATTGCTAGGTCTACATACTCCATCTTCGGCTACAACTTCGCTGTCCATCAGGCGAGTTGGTGGCCCAATGTAGTCTTGTTAAATAGATTAAACAGAGCTCGTGTAGTAAATTTCGTCGAAAATCGTTAAAAATACGACCTGTATGCAAAAATCAATACTAAGACAGATAAAAGCAAATTCGTTGACTTGAAGAAAAGACCGTCGCTTCGCATCGGTAAAAAAAAATCGGCCAAGTACGAGTCGGACTCGCGCACGCAGGGTTCCGTACTGTATGAATGTATGTATACTTAAATATTTATTTTATTTCAATTTTTTTATTCTAAACATTCTATGAATATCACAAGCATGTACCAGTTTCCATTATTAATATCGAGCGAAAAAAGGTTAAAAATTCAGTTTTGTTGGATGGAACCGCCCCCCTTAAATATTAATTTTATTCTGTTTTTAGTATTTATTGTTATAGCAGCAACAAAAATACATCATCTGTTAAAACTTCAGCTGCATAACTAGCACGGTTCATGAGATACAGCCTGGTGACGGACAGACGGACGGACGGACAGTGGAGTAGCGAGAGCGTAGAGAGTAGCGGCTTAGTAACAGGGTCCCGTTTTTACCCTTTGGGTACGGAACCCTAAAAAAACAGATCAGAGCTGTTTGTGCAAACCGTACATCCGTAAGTGCGTCTCGTCGTGCTGCGAGTACGTAATAACAGTATTTGCATACTGTTTTTAGATCTGCCGTATTGCGTCGAATAGTCCTAGCGGCGCGCCGTTACCGTTGTAACGCCGTTAGGTAAACGCTCGGGCAGCGTTTGGGCTGATGATATTTTTAGCGGCGTTGGTAAAGGTTAGAGAAGTTTTGTTTGCGTAATAAAAAGGGGAATGGCATAATCAAGAAAAGTTTTATAATACAAACTGATTTGTTCATTATAATAATTGTATAGGTAGGTTTATACAGTGTTATATAGAACTGGTGTACTAAGCCGAAACAGGTGTTTCAGACAATCACTATAATCAACGCTTACTATGGGTTCAAAATTTGAAAACTGAAATTGCATTGTAGTGAACATCTGTTTTTTTTTTCTTGAATTCTTGGTTGGCCGCATAGTAAAATTTGTTCATAATGATGATCTGAATCACCCCTTTTGGCTTAGTACAGGGTAAGCAGACAACCCTTTATTTTGCCTATTTCAAACTATTTCTAAAAAAGTTTTTTTTTTTTTGTTTTACATGGTTGTTACATGTTGCAACTATTCACCGATTTACGAGATTATTTTTCAATTTGTGGAAAGTTTTATAGAAAATTAGTTTTCTAAAACATTCTTGAAAATGTAAACATTATTTTGATAAACTTTTTCGAAATAAATCAATATTTCAGTAGTGGCCAAATACAAGCGAGCAGCGGCCGGCAAAAATATTATGAAAATCCATTGCTGGCGTGTAATTTAAAAATTGAATAATTTTTTAGTCCAACAACAACCAACTTCGCGTACATACTCGCAATTCGAATAGTTCGCTGAAATTGGTGCATACAATTTTGGATTATTGTTGATTTATCAAAAACGGCTCAGCCGATTTCGATAAAATTTAAATGAGACCACCTTTGAACTATGACCAATTAAACAAAAAAGTTCAAAATAAAATCATTTCAAAAAATAGGCTTATATTTAAAAAATACAAGAAGAAATGCAGGACAAAAGTACCAGGCGCCCAGAAAAAAACAGAGCTTACATACATTTCAATGGTGTAGGCTTTGTTGCTATAGGTTCTAAGTTTCCTCAATAAAGTTAGTTTTCTTGCATTATTTGAGAAGATAGATAGATAAATAAACTCTTTATTGCACACCAAGAAATAAACAAAAAGAAGAAACAAAGATACATAAACAGTGTAACAATGGGCGGCCTTATCGCTGACAGCGATCTCTGTCAGGCAACCTTAGGATGGAGAGGACAGCGTATAAATAATGGACGGGGTGCGCATTAATTTAAAAAAATTAAATTAGATTGTACATCATAAACATAACATAACACTAATAAAATTGATATAAATACTTAAAATACCTAAAAATAAAGAAAACATTACATTTGAAAAAAATAATAATAAAAGAAACCTATGACTTAATAATAAACTTATACATAATATAAATTATAATATACTACTTACATAAAACAACAACAGTTACAAAATTAAAGTATCAACATTTTCTGCAGGTAATGGTTTTTAACCTGATCTTTAAATATGTTAAGTGATTGAGAAAACTACTATACAAGCCTTGGCCACAACCAGGCATTGATGGACTCACGTATGGGTGCCGAGGCGAGGTGTCTAACTCATGCATGTCCATCAATGCCTCCGTTGCTGGCTGCTGCAGTAATGTACTAATTCAGCAATTTTAAACTTTTGGACAAGTAAGCCCCGAGTTCACCAACGCTTGTTTAAGTTAAACGTGTGTTTACTGTATTTAACCAACGGTTTTTGCTTGCTGAACAGCAAAATTTCGTTAAAAAGCTGTTTAAGATTTAACCAACGGTTGATAAATTAACTTCTGTTGGTGAACTAGTGTCTTAAGCCCGAGTTTAATCGTTGTTTAAATACAGTTTTCACAAGCGTTGGTGAACTTGGGTCAGTAAGTTAGTAGGTATAAGCCGAATGGCTAGCCCTGGTGTTAAAGTTTTAAAGACGCCTGAAGACCTCTGACACAGTCGTTTAACGTCTCATCTGAGCCACGGTAGCGCTCAGTAGTAAATGCCACCTGCGGTCACCCATCCGAAGACTGACCGTGCTGAACGTTGCTTAACTTCGATGATTGTTAACGAACACCCATTCAAACTGGCTCTGTCGTCGTTTCGCCCCGCAAGCTGTTCGGCCCGTGGGGCGAAACGCCGATGACTCTTTTGGAAGGCCCTCTTTAGCCCCGCATTGTTTGGAGCGGGGCGAAAAGGGGCATTTAATAATAATTTAATAGATTTTGCACAGTTCCACATACAAAGTCCATAAAACGAGATAGCCATGGAAACAGGCACGGTAAATATCGCTCCAAACTCCATGTTTTTAGCGCATGTTTTATAATGAATGTTGTTAAAGCTGTTTTGGAGTCGTTGTAACTCACTGGAAGTAGGTAAAGCGTGACTTGTTTGTATTTGTTAAATGGTTCCGTTTATAAATTTATTTTTGTACTGTATTGGATTTTACGTCCACAATTGAACACAAGCCTCCCTAATGAAGGCAATTTAGCCTTATAGCACACCTGCCTGTACCTTCTGGGGGATTCACATGCCATCAACTTTCTTTCACGGGTGTTTGACAATTTCCTAGCTATGTTTTTTACGCCGAATAAGTGTGTGTACCAGTATAAATAAGTTTCGATAATCTCGTTCATTTTACCGGGATTTGTATCCACGGTTTATTTAAATATGTCAAAATAAGTTTACTATATTCAAACACTCATACTATTGAGACATATATGTGTTTCCTATGTGTTTTATCGCTTAAAGGCTTCGAGAAAACATCTAGAGTCAAAATCGGGCAAAAAATGTGACCGAACCAAAACTCTGCCCAAGCTATGTAGTCATCATCATTTCGTGGCAATGGCTAATATTATTTTTTTTCAAATATTTTTTTTTCAGAAGTTTAGATACGTACACTATTTACATATGATATTATGTTACTAAATCTTTTGAGACCAAAATCTGGCAACCTCTACCGCGTCCTCGGTAGCCGAGTTAAGGTCTCTTTGGGTGCAGTTTTTCGGGGAAAGGGGGCAAACTAAGAGGTGTGCCATAGTTTGGGTTACAGCACCGCATTCGCACTGTTCTTCACCCGATATGTCCCATCTCACCATGTTTTCGTTGCAGTGGCCAACCCCGACACGTAGGCGATTAAGTGACTTCCAGATTGGCCACGGCAACTCGTGTCCTGGTGGGAGACTCTCTGAAGGCGATATAAAGCCAGGAGGGGGTGGGTGTCTAGCTTGCCACAATTCACATCTTTGAGGCCGGGTGTGAGTTTAGGGGTTTTGTATGTCTAAGAAAACGTTTGCGGCTTTTTAATCGGGGTTCTATCATAGGGTCGTATAAAGTGTGGCGGCTGTCCGTTTCTTGTTTTAACTTCTCTGTTGCGCTGGTTATGTCCATACGTACGCTGAGCGGCGATATCCCTGCAAGTGGATTTAGTTTATTTAGAGGTGTTGGCTTGAGGCATCCAGTTATGATCCGGTAGGTTTCATTCAGGGCAACATCAACTTCCCTGGTGTGAGCAGAGCGACACCAAACTGGGCATGCGAATTCACCGGCACTAAAGGATAGGGATAGGCCTGTGAGTTGCAGCACCTTTCGCGAAGCTCCCCATGATGTTGAAACCAGACGCCTTAAGAGGTTATTTCTGCTGTTAACTTTGTGTTTGGTGTTGGTGCAATGATATTTGTATGTGAGAGATCTATCTAAAGTAATGCCTAGGTATCGTGGGTGTGCACAGTGTTCTATGATCTCACCCCGCCAAGAGATATGAAGTGGTCGATCAGCTTCACGGTTACGGAGATGGAAAGCGCATGGCTGAGTTTTGGAAGGATTAGGTCTAAGAGCGTTGTTGTCATAAAACTTCCCTAATGTTTCCAATGCCGCCGTGAGTTTTTCTTCCACTTCTTCGAAACGGGGTGCTTGGACTGCCAACGCAAGGTCATCTGCATAGATGAATCGCTCGGCGTGAGGAGTGCTAGGCAGATCGTTCGTGTATATGTTAAAGAGAGCTGGCGCTAGCACACTTCCTTGCGGAAGTCCGTTCTTTTGGCAGTGCCACCTGCTTTTTTCATGGTGCAGATGAACTTGGAAGCGGCGGTAGGCAATGTAGTGGGCAGGCTTTTTATTTAGTCGTAAGGCGACGGAAAGCCGACTACAACGCCACACAATGCCAAAGAGCTCGGTTACAAGCACTAAATATGTGACATAACGTCACGATTCGAGAAAACGGGTCATTATGAATTATTTAATGTAAATATCTAAGCCGGTATGTACGACGGCGCTCGGACTTTTTTTACTACTTTCACTTAGGGACTGTGGCTTTGTAGCTATTTGCTCGAAGCTTGAAGGAAATGAATTCCGTTTTCATTTTATGCAAAAACGACTCGTTCAGTTTGTTTTGTCGGTAAATTAAAACCCTGATTGACTTGATTAACTATTTGACAATGTCAAAAGCATACAAGTAATTAAATCTAACAACAGCGAAAATCTGTAAAGAAATCAACGCGACTTCTATTGTCCCCGCGGAACCCTAACGAAACATGGTTCTGGACATTACAGGATCTGTAGCCGGCGGCAGGATTAATGTAATAAAACGTAATAAAAGTGCGCAACAATTTGAATAATTTCCCTAATTTATTACATTTTAAGTTTTTACTGTTCTCTGGACCGCGCGCTTTAACGTGAGTTTGTTTTGAATTAGGAAATCCAATTTCAAACGTATTTTAAGTTGTTATATTGTTATTTTTTTCATGGTGTAAAACAAAGTTCTCAGTTTTAAAATAGGCATGTCTATCACATATTTCGGTATAGTTTTGTAAAAACGGGACCCTATTACTAAGATTCCGCAGTCCGTCTGTGCGTCTGTCCGTCTGTCTGTCATCATGCTGTATCTCATGAATGGTGATAGCTCGAATGCTGAAATTTTCACAGATGATGTATTTCTGATACTGCGATAACAAAAAATACTAAAAACAGAAAGAACATATTTAAGGGGGGTACCTATACAACTAATCTGAATTTTTAGTCGTTTTCTGCTCGATATTAATAACGGTGGCAGGTATATACTTTAAATATTTACATAATAGGTATTCACTCCAAAATAAAGAACTAAATTGAAATAAAATTAATGTCAAAGGGGGGTTCACATACAAGAAACATTTTTTTTTCTCGATATTAATAACGACAACAGGAAGAAGATTGAAACATTCACAGAATGTAAAGTTTATATTCCCTTCAAAAACAAAGAATTAAATTAAATAAAATGTATTAAGGGGCTTCCATACTGAACGGAACCCTACGTGCGCGAGTCCGACTCGCACTTGGCCGATTATGTTTTAGTCAATTGGACAATTACTTAGGCACATAAATAAAGCTTGTAGCTGAAACCACAGCCTTATCTCAAGAGATAGCTCTAGAACAAGAATACAATGTTTAACATCACACCAACAAGACGGAGGCGCGGAGCGTTCTTGAAATTGAAACTAAATTAATTGAATTCATGTGGACATATTGCCGGCGTTGTAGAAAATAACGGGTATAGTTAGTTTATGAATTTTTTTACTAAACGCGAAAATGTGCACTCCTGAACACCGACTTGCCTGATGGTAAGCGACGAAGGTTGTCGAAGATGAAGCACGCAGACCTAGAAGATACCTACTCACTCTGACCTTGAAAAGCTTTAGATTAGGATTTCTCTTAGGAAACAGGGAAGCAGGAAGACTGTTCCATTCCCTGGTGGTACGAATCAGAATTGTTGAGTCAAACCGCTTCGTACGTATCGAAGGAATATCGACAGTGTAGGGGTGGTACCTTATGTATCGTCTTTCTACTTGTCCCGTAGTAAAAAGGGGATGGTAGGACAAGGTAGTGTAGATGCTCACTCTCCGAAATGAATCCCATAGAAAATGGACAGACAGAGAGTGGAGGAGTACATAACACGACATTGGCCGTAACTATAAGTATTAAGGGGTTACTGGTAAAATACGCACCAACAAAATAACTTTTGAAAAGTGACTTTAATACATACTTTACCAGCTTTTTAAATAATCCACTGCAGGACGTAGGCCTACCCACGAAGGGTGATTGGACATATCCACCACACTGGCCCAGTGCGGGTTGGTGGATTCACATACGACATCAAATTTCCTCTACGTACGTATAAGCCCCGCAAGTTGATATTGCGATGGAACCTTGTCACAATAACAGCCGCGTGACGTCATCCGTCGCAAAAAAGTACAGATAGCAAAACAAATGTAATAAAAAGTAAATAAGCTAGGGTTATGGGATATTTGTATTTAAAACCTATTTTTGCTATCTGTACTTTTTTGCGACGGATGACGAAACGCAGCTGTTATTGTGACAAGGTTCCATCGCAATATCAACTTGCGGGGCTAATATACAGGTTGCCTCACGTTGTTTTCCTTCGCCGAAAAGCCACACACTAGTAAGAGAATACTAGAAACTTTTACCATGGGACCAACTTCGGAACCGTGAGAAACATCAAACATCAGCTGTCCCGGATATTTTGTCAATAATTAATGTACGTTAATAATGAAATAGCTAAACAAACCTACCTACATAAGTTATGTAAGTAGTAGCTTATGTAAGTAGGTACTATAGTACCTACTTACATAAGTTTTCTTTTTTTCTGTTTTATTCACTGCTTTTAATTGTTACTATAATTTATTTTATAAGTAGGTTAGCTATTGTGCCTGTTAGTTTAATGGATGTAGGTAATCAGTTGCAGAACTAGTTTGTTTTATCTATAGATTCCCATTATTATAGTGCGGGGTGAGTCAATGCCTACCAGCACAAACCTATTTGGTTTATTGGTAGGTTTAATATAAGTTTTAGTCGTTATTTGTAATTATTAATAAAGAAAAAAAAATTTTTGGGGTTGGTCCCTTAGTAAAATTTGTTCATTTTCTATTTATATTAAAGATATTTCATTTTATATCTCTAAGAGGCTGTGCGTAACGGTAACTTAACTCGACTGCCTCGGTGGCTCAGTGGTTAGTGACCCTGACTTCTGGGTCAAAGAGGCGTGGGTTCGATCCCCACCCAGGGCAAGCATTTATGTGATGAACATAGGTGTTTGCTTTGTGTCTGGGTGTTATTCAGGTACTATCTATATAAGTATGTATTTAAAAATATGTAGTATATCAATATCTGGCAGCCATATCACAAGCTTTGCTTAGTTTGGGGTCAGAGACCGTGTGTAAGGTGTCCCCTGATATTTTATTAACTAACATATAATGTAGAGCTTATAGGATGCGAGATGCCAAAATCTCTTTGAAAATATTTCTTAGATGCACATATTTAACAGCACAAAACTGCTTCACCTGCATTTGCCTGACTTGGTGCCAATAATGCGCTCAATAAAAACTCCATAGAAAGAAAAATACTCCGTGAAAATTCCGCTACAATTTTGTTGCAAACTTATCATTCCACTTTTTCTACTAATTTATGACAGCTACACTGAAATATTGAACAACAAATGTATGATTTCCACCTCAGAATGCTCGGAATCCACGCAGAGTACATATTCCGTGTGATTGATGGCCTCCTACCTCCGGCTTTCAGCGCGCTATATCATTCGCTAAGCACCGAGCTTAAAAGGTTCAGCCACAGTGCAGCGTAAACAGTTAATGTTGTTTTATCTACACTAATGTTGTAACATTCTACTTATCTTTCCAATACTTGACTTATAATGACTACTGTTATAGCGCAGACAACAAAACACTCAATTTAAGCAATTTCACATGATGTTATAATATCCACATCGATATCGTAAAATCTCATTATAACATCGCGCGCTCGCTCCTGATTGGCCCTGCGCGCGCAGCTGCGCTCTCATTGGTTAGATTTTAATGGCGCCAAGTTCACTGTGACAATACACGTACGCGTGAATTTAATGTTTCGCAATATGTTTTTTTATTTTTATTTTTATTAGTGAAGATAAAGTAGTGTATGCAACTGCATATAACACGGGTATTAAAACACTCGTTACTATTATGAAACTCGCTGCGCTCGTTTCATAAACTCACATTCGTGTTTTAATACCCTTCATTATATGACAGTTGCATAAACTACTATTTAAACTTTCTCATTTTAAACACATTATTATTATATACTACGGATCAAATTACGAGATAAATAAATACCTCGTAATCCCGACGTCACGGGTCGACTGCAATCCAATAGCAGTCTGCCCGTGACCACGACCGATGCAACTCGGTTGAAACGTCGTGATGAGGTATTTATTTACCTCGTAATTTGAGTACGCGATTAGTCCCGTAGTATTTAGTAATAAAGTAAGCAGTTAAGCCGAGACTACACATGTCAGTAGCTGGCTCGGAATAAGGACTAAAGAAATAGAATTAGAATCGTTTATTGATATATTGAGCTTAATACTAAAATTATATATAAAGTACCGCAAAATATATCTCGTCATTTCACAATACATAATCGCAACTTTAAACAATGATTAAAATAAATAGCTATCTACTTCAATCCTCCTCCTCGAGTCGAATTCCTCATGTCTGAGGGTCGTGACCACCACCTCCCAAAAGCTTCTCTTTAACAATCCTGCGCCATCGACCTCTATCCTCGGCGGCACACCATTCAGCCCGGGTACTGAATGGCGCCGAGTGTTAGTCGGGTCGTCCAACAAATCGCAATGTCTTATTTCTTTATTCATGGTGGGTGGGGTTTTCTTGAGAAAATAATTACGGTGGGTTCCCACGTCCTGCCGTATTAGCATTACTGAAGGTATTTAGCCCTCACGGCAGCTGGTTACCGCTTCACGTGCGCTGGGTGGCCGTGGTAGGATCAGGTTATTTGCCGCCGCCTGGAATTCGGCGTTGACCTTTGACAGCAGGTATGGTCTCTCCTGACCAATCCTTCTCATTTTTCATCCAGGCTTGGGACCGGCAACGGCGGAGTTGATCTACTTCAATAATTAGATTAAATGCTGTAGAGACTTAGAGAGGCAATTGAATACTAAATGAAATCATGTCAGAAAAAATATAAAATATCAATGTACAATGTTATATTATACTATAATATATAATCTTATATTATACGTAGAAGTAGGTCAATTAAAATGTGGTGGTTTTTAGTTCAATACATAATTACAAAATTAAATTTAAAAATGATTAAGTACAATCGCTACATAGTATAAAACAAAGTCGCTTTCCGCTGTCAATCCCCATTTATATCTTTAAAACTACGCAACGGATTTTGATGCGTTTTTTTTTTTAAATATAGAGTGATTGAAGGGGAAGATTAATATGTATAATACAACTGTGTGAAGCCGGGGCGGGTCGCTAGTTAAATAATAAAATATAAATAACTACCTACTTCAATAATAGGAATTAAACGCTGTAAATAGAAAAATAAATAAAGAAATGGAAGCCGTACTAAAATAGCAATGTAATTATCTACATCACTTTGTCCCATTTTAAATATGAAATTTAAAAGGTGTTAGAAAAAGATCCACTTATATGAACTTACGTGATTTCGAAGGGTTTCACAAACTAAATTTGAGCTCTCTCGGCTTTCCAAATTTAAAAAGGTTTTTTTCCAATAATAATCAAGTAACCTTTTGAGTCAGGTGGGTCTTAAAATGAACATGGACAAGACGAAAGTTATGTGTAATTCCCATGTTGTACCCACCCCGATCTCTGTTGGGAACTCGGTTCTTGAAGTCGTTGACTCGTACGTCTACCTAGGACAAGTAGTCCAGTTAGGTAGGTCCGACTTCAAGAAAGAGGCCAATCGCCGAATCCAACTCGGCTGGGCAGCGTTCGGAAAATTGCGTAGCGTCTTCTCGTCCGACATACCTCAGTGCCTCAAGTCGAAAGTTTTCGACCAGTGTGTGTTGCCAGTGATGACTTATGGCACAGAAACGTGGTCTCTCACTATGGGCCTTATTGGTAAGCTCCAAGTAGCCCAACGAGCTATGGAGAGGGCTATGCTCGGAGTCTCTCTACGAGATCGAATCAGAAATGAGGAGATCCGTAGAAGAACCAAAGTTACCGACATAGCCCAACGGATTGGCAAGTTGAAATGGCAATGGGCAGGCCACATAGCGCGGAGGACTGATGACCGATGGGGTCGAAAAGTTCTCGAGTGGAGACCACGTACCGGCAAGCGCAGCGTAGGACGTCCACCCACAAGGTGGACGGATGACCTCATTAAGACCGCAGGATCGCGCTGGATGCAAGCCGCTTCCAACCGGTCTTATTGGAGATCCATAGGGGAGGCCTATGTCCAGCAGTGGACTTCTTATGGCTGATGGATGGATGGATGGAACCTTTTGAGTCAAAGTATTTAATGATATCAAGCATTCTTTGTAAAATATAACCGTCTGCTCTTTTCGCACTGTGACACGAGTTTTAAATATCAATGACACGCATTTCATATTGAATTCCTTTTCTACTTACCTTAGTAAATAACGCCCTGTCAAACTCATGCTCCAAAATGTGGCTCCTATTTCCTATGTTCTTACTCTACAATGTTTATATGAGACGAGAGAATAAAATATTGTGATATCTGATGAAATATATGAATAGTAAATAACCTCTTACTTTATAGGATATCTTGCAGTGTTTTGATTTAAATATAATTATTGTTGTATAATCAAAGTCGTGGTGGTATAGTGGTAGTGATGCCTGACTTGCAATCGTGAGGTCGTCGGTTTAAATCCCGGTCCCGTACCAATGAGTTCTTTGGAAATTTATGTACGGAATTTAACACCACTGGCTTTTCGGTGAAGGAAAACATCGTGAGGCAACCTGCATTATAGGCCCGATTACAGAGGCGCCAGCGTAAATTTAACAGCAGCGTAAAAAACGTTCTCTCTATCGCATGCCTAAATTTAAAAAGAAACAGAGCTATGCTATTTAGCTATATTACGATGGCGCCTCTGTAATCGGGCTTTATGTCCGTAAAAGAAATTAGATGGCGTATGTTAATCCATCAACCCGCACTGTGCCAGCGTGGTAGATCTGGCCCAATCACCCTTTAAGGGTAGGCCTACGTACTGCAGTGGACTATTAAAAAAAGGCTGATACAGTACAGTAAATATAATCAAATATCAACCATACCGGTTAGAACCGATTTTCTTGAAGTCATCTCCCCACTCTGTAGGTGTCCTATCACGACTACGATCACTTTTTTACAATTTAATTTAGGTTTGCGTTGGAAAATGGTTTCTGCTTGAGTTTTTTTTATTTTTTATTCGACAGATACATAATAGGTAGGTACAAAGAATTTATAAAATAACAAAAAATGAAAAGCGTCGAAAGGGACTCACCTCAGCTATAAATTTCGAGTGCTGGGAGGACCCAACACTCAACGCTGGCATTCTGGTGAGCCCCTTTATTCAAGGGTAGGTTTAACTATAAAGCACATAAATACTAAACATACAAAATTAACAACTCTGTGACAAAGCGCTTAAATAACAAAAACATCAACAGATCTATGATCATCTAGGTATCTATAATATAGAAGTACATATATAAATTTTTGACTCCATCATCCTCCATTTTGAGATGAGACTTCATAGCTCGTCAATGAAAAGCATTTAATATTGAAATCTTTCCTATTTGTCTTTGTTAATAACGTTATGTCAAACTCATGTGACTCCTATTTACCATGTACTTACTCTACAATGTTTATATTTATGGGGCAAGGGAATAAAATATTGCGAGGTCCGAGAAAACGTATGAATTGGACAAGTACGCTGTAATTTTGTAACATAACCTCCGTTATTTTGATGTCGTCGTCTTTATCATCAATATGTCAGCCGTAAGACACTGACTACTGTTGGACATAGGCTTCTTTTATGGGTTTCCAATAAAAATTAAGGGTGGTCTGCAGTGTGGTGTGAAGGCCCTCTTAATTTATTTAGTTTTTGTTTTTTTTTAAGGGTATATTCAACTTTATTCTGTGAATATTTAATGCGAGCAAAAACATCAAGTTTATTGTATGGGATCCCCCCTTTAATATTTTTTTTCTGTTTTTAGTATTTGTTGATATAGCGGCAATAGAAATACGTCATCTATAAAAAATTTAACGTTCTAGCTTCCACGGTTCATGAGATACAACCTGGTGATGGTCATGAGACAGACAGATATACAGACGGACAGACAGTGGAGTCTTAGTAATAGGGTCCCGTTTTTACCTTTTGGGTACAGAACCCAAAAAAGAAAATTCTGGCAATCAATAGAAAAATAAAACAATATCTATTGTTTAAAACATCAACGCTCACAGCAAAACATCAGAATTTTCTTTTTAGGGTCCTGTACCCAAAGGGTAAAAACGCGACCCTATTACTAAGACTCCACTCTCTGTCCGTCTGTATTTCTGTCTGTCTCATGACCATCACCAGGTTGTATCTCATGAACCGTGATAGCTAGAACGTTAATTTTTTTATTGATTACGTATTTCTATTGCCGCTATAACAACAAATACTAAAAACAGAAAAAAATGTTTAAGGGGGGCTCCCATACAACAAACTTGATTTTATTACTCGCATTAAATATTCACAGAATAAAGTTGTAGATTCCCTTCAAAAATAATTAAATTTAAATAAATTAAGAGGGCTTTCACACGGTATGAAACCCATCGTGCGCGAGTCAGATTTTCACTTGGCCGATTATTTCTTAAATCTTTTTTAATTTCGAACAAAACCATAAGCAACAACTTATAGAACTACAAATATTGAGTACAGTCAGTAAGATATAAATTATACGATACCCATCGAGCAATCGCAACGACGATCCAAATAAATACCCCGAGGGCGGAGCGAATAAAATTATACTACCATCGTAAACTGTTGAACTGAGAACATACTAGAAAGGGATTTTTCAATCTATGAACTTGTGGTTTTTATATAATTTGGCAATTTAGATCCAACTAATCTTATAAACGAGTACATAGCCAACCAAAGTTAATTTAAAGATAACCAACTTAAGTTAATTTAGAATGACGGTTTCTACAAAAATTACTGGTTGCTAAAAAAACTGTTTCTAAACCATTCATAGGTCAAACTAGTCAAGTATTTTTTCATTTCTCAACCAAATAAAACATTCCAAAGCAAGAGTGCGTCAAAGTTCGGGAGTGCGACGTTCATGACTCTATATACACAATAGAATATTCAATTGTAATATTTTTTGTCTATTGAGTGATAATAATAATTAATTATACTATTAGAAGACTGGCGGTTGAAAAGTATATAAGGCGGTGCAAGCGCGTCGATCCGGCAGTCTTTCTCGAACCTTTGCACGGAGCGGACCTCTTGTCAGTTTGCGTTCTAATAGAATGTTATTATGTTGAAGTCCTGAATGTCGGTATTTTTGATTATTGTGTTAAATCATAAATTTGTAATAATTAAATAAGTTTAGGTTATTACCACGTGTATTCTTTTTTTAAGTAAACCTGCTTCTAATAACTAATAATACATATAATAAGGTACATTATATGATTGCCTACGTCACGTGTTAAGCAAGTACCTAACACACAAGGATTTCTTTTTGTGGTTTTTTTTTTTACAACTACTTAACACAATTTGGTGGCTTAATTCAACAACATTTAAAGCGGCATTATTTTTATATTATAGATTTTCTTAAACAGTTACTTTCTTCTCGTAAGTTTTTTTCATTTATCAATCAGTTTTCCACCATTTACTACCCAGACAATTTTTTCTTCTCATTATATTATCACGAGTATAGAACTTGCCTTACCAATATGGCGGACACAATAACGAATGAAAGGTTAAATTCGCCATTTATAGAGCTTATAAATATAGATCTTAAACAATCCAATTTAATCTTCAAAGAAAAATAGTTATGTTTTTATTCTTGTAAATAAAATATGTCGCTGATATTGAACATCAATTTCTTCAATAATGGCCTACGTAATTGAAGAAGCCGATTTGTATCAGCATTTATTGTAGTTTTGGGATTCTGTATAGCTTTAATAAAATTTGTAATTTTTACGATTGTTCAGAAAAAAAATGCGTCGCGAGAGAGGTAGCTATGTATTTATATGTGTAATAATGTATCAGCATGTTTGTAAGAAGCATCATAATTAAAGATAAAGTAATTCGTAATACAACAATTACTTAAAAGATATCATTTATTGCTCTGAACTGTGTACATTAAGGTGTTACAAAATTATTTGGATATAACAGCTTATCCTAACGGACATGCAATAGGTATTTATTTTACTTACAATTTAAGGCTAATGTAATTCCTTCTTACACCTAGATGAACCAAATTAGGTATTATCTAGACACGCGGCAGCGTGTCCAGCCAAAGTGTTCTACAGAAAACTGGCGACGCAGCGGCCGTGTGTAATATTACACGAACCATTTGGTATCTAGACACGCCGCAGCGTGTCCAGCCAAAGTGTTCTACAGAAAACTGGCGACGCAGCGGCCGTGTGTAATATTACACGAACCATTTGGTATCTAGACACGCCGCAGCGTGTCCAGCCAAAGTGTTCTACAGAAAACTGGCGACGCAGCGGCCGTGTGTAATATTACACGAACCATTTGGTATCTAGACACGCCGCAGCGTGTCCAGCCAAAGTGTTCTACAGAAAACTGGCGACGCAGCGGCCGTGTGTAATATTACACGAACCATTTGGTATCTAGACACGCCGCAGCGTGTCCAGCCAAAGTGTTCTACAGAAAACTGGCGACGCAGCGGCCGTGTGTAATATTACACGAACCATTTGGTATCTAGACACGCCGCAGCGTGTCCAGCCAAAGTGTTCTACAGAAAACTGGCGACGCAGCGGCCGTGTGTAATATTACACGAACCATTTGGTATCTAGACACGCCGCAGCGTGTCCAGCCAAAGTGTTCTACAGAAAACTGGCGACGCAGCGGCCGTGTGTAATATTACACGAACCATTTGGTATCTAGACACGCGGCAGCGTGTCCAGCCAAAGTGTTCTACAGAAAGCTGGCGACGCAGCGGCCGTGTGTAATATTACACGAACCATTTGGTATCTAGACACGCGGCAGCGTGTCCAGCCAAAGTGTTCTACAGAAAGCTGGCGACGCAGCGGCCGTGTGTAATATTACACGAACCATTTGGAGCTACTTTTGACCCCCTCACAACTCAAAAACTATTTAGCCTACATACATGAAATTTGGCACATTTACTAAAGTCTTGTAGTTTATCAAGAATCCAAAATTTCGCTCAATTCATCCAAAATTTCGTTTCATCCAAAATTTTGCTCAATTAGTGATTTATTAACGTTTAAAAACTCGTGTTTCATTGACTGATTCACTCACTGATTCACTCACTGATTCACTCACTGACTTATAGATCAAAAACCTAACCCACTTCTAGATGACCTAGAATCTTGATGTTTGGCACCAAGGTAGACTATTGGGCATAAATAAAGGAAAAAATCTAAAAACTGAAAATTATTGATAATTAGTACTATTAACAAAGTTATTGTAAAATTTACCTAACCAATACTCCAATAAATGGCGGTAGCGTCGCGAGGCACTGAGATTTTCGATAGATGAACCATGCCATTTGTGATAGTAATATAATAAATACTAGATAACTTTTTCAAAGATAATTGTACTATGATAATCATGATGTAACTAATAATTATTTCTGAACAAAAAGTTATGATATCTCATCAAAAACAAAAATGTGAAAAGGGAGCCAAAGTGTCGCCACCAAAAGAATTGAGATCTAACACGGGGGCCAAGTGTTCTGTAGAAAATCCTAGAGTTTAAGCTACAAGAATATACCTACAACATTTAAAAGAAATTTACTTATGTAATTCAAGCTCAAGATTTGATTTGGCACCACAGAATCGAGATATTTTTCATGTCTCTTTCTAGCTCATGCCATATTAAATCATTGCATCTCTTTCTTTCTTTTCTTGATCGACGACATTATCCCTCTGGTATCTCTGTGTTAGCCGAACATTTTGCCAAATCTCTAGCTGCAATCTCGTAGCAAAACCAGCTTCATTTTCCATTCTGAGTTTCCATCTCCAAGCCTCGTTAGTTCGTAATTTGCTGCTTATTCCAATAAAGTTAAGGCTCGTTTATTTTTATTTTATGGCATAACAACAAAATCTAGACGAGATTGAGCAGATTTGAATCTAGGACATCGTATCGATACATTGTATATCGCTCATAGCGTTTGACAATACAATACAATACAACAACACTTTATTGACACCAACAAGAAAACATAACAAAAGAAACAAAGACAGAAAAGGCACAAAAGGCGGTCTTATCGCTAAAAGCGATTTCTTCCAGACAACCTCTCTTGGATGCAAGGAAACATAAAGACGACAAGGACGGTGTAAACGTAAAAAAAAGTAGAATAATGAAGAAAGTTACTACAAATTCCAAATCAACAATAAAATAAACTACATAATAATAGCCATACATAAATACTTATAATAATACGTACAATAAAAATAAACATACTTAGATGCATAAATATATTACAAATAAATTAATAACGAGGAGTGATATGAGTATCAGTCAGAGAGAGCTTTGAGAGATAATGTTGCTGAACCTGGGCCTTGAAAGATTCAACGCTCTGTGCACGTCTGATGGTCACAGGAAGGTCATTCCAGAGAGCTACAGCTCGGACACTGAAAGAAAAATCATAAAAAACAGTAGAATGAGATGGAGTGGAAAGAAGGAGATTTCTAGAAGATCTCAGATTGACAGAGTGAGTGTCACAAAGAAAAGTGAAGCAAGAGCGTATATATGAAGGAGAAGAAGGTTTGAAGAGAATGCTGTAGAGAAGGGAAAGTATATGAGTATCGCGGCGAAGACGGATAGGGAGCCACTTGAGCTTATTACGAAATTGGGAAATGTGACTAGGTATGTTTTGCGATCACCGAATGTACGCAATTATTGCCACGGTCAGTCTTTAGATGGGTAACCGCAAATGCCATTTACAATTTACTAGCGACTCGCCTCCACTTCGCTGAGGTGTATTTAACAAATAAACCTATCTATTTAAATAATCGGCCAAGTACGAGTCGGACTCGCGCACGGAGGGTTCCGTACTGTATGGGAGCCCCCCTCAAATATTTATTTTATTTCAATTTTATTATTTATTATTGAAGGGAATATAAAACTAAATATTCTGTGAAAATTTCAAGCATCTACCTGGTACATTATTAATATAGAGCGAAAAACGTCTAAAAATTCAGGTTTGTTGTATGGGAGCCCCCTTAAATATTTATTTTATTTTTAGTATTTGTTGCTATAGCGACAACCGAAATACATCATCTGTGAAAATTTCAGCTGCCTAGCTATCATGGTTCATGAGATACAGCCCGGTGACAGACGGACATACAGACAGACGGACAGACGGACATCGCAGTCTTAGTAATAGGATCCCGTTTTTCCCTTTGGGTACGGAACCCTAAAAGCCGCATCAAAATCGGTTGCGCAGTTTTAAAGATAAAAACATACATAGGGACAGACAGAGCGGGAAGCAACTTTGTTCTTATGCAGTGATTATTGAGCGCTGCCGCGGTCAGATGACATGGTGTTGAATTGTGGATCCCACAGAGATACCAGAGGGATAATGTGATCGATCGAGAAAAGAAAGAAACAGATGCATTGATTTAATTTTGCAAGAGTTAGAAAGAGACATTAAAAATGTCTCGATTCAGTGGCTAGTTGCCGTGTTTTTGTCCCGATGGTGTCAAATTCTTGTCAAATTTTAATACATATATTTTACACAACAACAAGTGATAGTGATTATCCATACATTTATGTGGTTGAGAATTGCCTCAAGTGACAAAAGCACCATCTCTCTGGTTGTAATAACTCTGTGGTGGGTCCCAATTATTTCAACCGTTTAGCTATGTCACAGGCTTCCTCAAAGCCATTGACTTGGCATTTTGTTTTCTTATATTCCATAATGATGCTTAAGCAGTTTGGTTTGGGAGGATTTGAAGTGGATTATAATTTGTTGATTGTAACTTTTAAAAATACATCTATTGTAATTTATATCAATAGGTACTTATAGTACTGAAAAAAAAAACACTCAAAGATTTACTAGGTAAAAGAATACGAAATCCTATTGGTACTTTCCCGTCACGTGGATTTCACGCGCAAGCCAATTAAATGGTGCAAAAAGCAACACTAAATGTTGTTAACTGCTTCATATCTGTTGAAAAATCTATTAAATCTGTCACCATATTTAATGATTTCATATTCATTCTAAGAACCAAAGTTATCGACCTAGCCCAGCGGATTAGCAAGTCGAAATGGCAGTGGGCAGGGCACATAGCACGGAGTACTGATGACCGATGGGGTCGATAATTTCTTGAGTGAAGACCATGTACCGGCAAGCGCAGCGTAGGACGTCAACTCAAAACGTGGACGGATGACCTCATTAAGACCGCAGGCCTATGTTCAGCAGTGGACGTCTTATTGCTTATGGATGGATGGATATACTATAAATAAATAAATATTAGGGGACATCTTACACACGGTCTCTGACCCCAAACTAAGCAAAGCTTGTCATATGGTTGCCAGAGACTGATATACTACATATACATATTTTAAATGCATACTTATATAAACAGTACCTTAATAACACCCAGACACAGAGCAAACATCTATGTTCATCACACAAATGTTTGCCCTAGGTGGGGATCGAACCCACGCCTCTTTGACCCAGAAGTCAGGGCCACTGGGCTCAGTGGTTCTCGGTGGCTACCGAGGCAGTCATAGGAGTCTAAGTTATAGGACGTCGATTACTGGACATAATCCTTCCCTAATCTCTTACTTAATAATTGCTTTTCTCTTATACGAGTAAAACCGGTTGGAAATAGTATAATCTGTAAAATCACATATCTCTACATATAAAAATGAATCGTGGTAGTTAGTCTCGCTAAAACTTGAGAACGGCCGAACCGATTTGGCTAATTTTGATCTTGAAATATTTGTGGAGGTTATGGGAAGGTTTAAATGGTTAGAAAATTTGTAAAAGTTGCGAGAAAAATAATAAAAACCTGAATTTAATTTTCTCATACAATACAATACAATACAATACAAAATGTTTCTGCATGTGAAAGTTCTCATTGACAGTTGACACTTGACAGATGGTGAAATGAAGTTCACCGGGTCAGCTAGTACTGGTTATTTCTGCCAACTATCCATGGCTAGTTATTTCTAGTTTTATAGCCCATTAGCCAGTTCACAAGTTAGTTAGTGCAGTTGAGGTGGAAACTGCAAGGATCTCGAGGGAGCATCACGTACGCCTGATTGCTTCTGTTGCCGACCGTGTTACAGCTTAACTTGAAAATGGAACATATTGGAATATTTTGAAACAAATTGGAACTTTGAGGAACGCTGTCGAAGTCGTACAAGGTTGGTTAAAAATGAAAAATGGTAACAATTTATTTTGTTTGCTTACCAATCTAATTACAAGATGCAAAAGCATGCGAGCACAGAATAAAATTGTAAAATAAAGACTGAAACTGTGCAGTGCAGCACTACCCTTGCTATGTATTAAATCTGTTAATATATATTAATAATAAAATTGTCTCTTTAATTGTTTTTTTGTTGAGCACATTATTGTCAATTCTTTTATGTTAAATTCTTTTTGAGGATAAAGAGTTTAAAATAAAAGAATTGACAATTAAAGTCGACTTAAGTCCAATTTTAAAGAAGCCATCGTAATTTTAATAGGATTTTAGAATGTTGCTGTTTCTTTTTCACAATATGCATTTGAAAGAGAGAAAGATATTATAAATTGCTATTAAAATTACGATAGTGCCATAAAAATTTGGCCTTATAATAGAATTGAAATTGTACTAGTATTCAAGACCAATGTGACTTACGTACCTACTTACGTCAGATACTGAATCCTTGATCTATAAAATTTGTAAAGTCACATCAGGTTCATTACTATGTAGTATGTATAGTTTTATGGCTCATTAGCCAGTTCACGAGTGCAGTTACTGTTGAACTGGAAACTGCATGGATCTCGAGGGATCATCACGTACTCCTGATTGCTTCTGTTGCCGACCGTGTATCACAGCCTAACTTGATAATGGAACGTATTGGAACATGTCAGAACATTTTGGAAAACTATTTTTATCGTGCATGTCATGTTTGAATTAGATAATGGTTGCTTTGGGGTTTGTCGATAAATCTGGTTACAATAAAAGTAACTTTTTAACATGTACAACACATAGATTAGCATCATTTAGAATTCTCGACTATAAGTTTTGTAGTTCTAGCATATTATGAACACAGATCTTTGTTGGTACAATAGATAAAAGTTGTATTTCAAGCTACTGATTTGCGTTTAATAACTAATGTGGTACTTTCCCAGGCGCACTTTGCAAAATAGCTATCACTATATTTATTGGTATTTTTAATGAAATGTTTCTTTGTTATTAATTTAGTTGGACTGGATATTGATAAACAAAACTGATAGATAGATATTCATTTATTTTCAGTAAGGATACCTAATAACATACATTAGTATACAAAAATATACTATGAGCAACACCTTAGGAATTGTCAAAATAACAATTATTCATTATGTACTCAACAGAATTACTAGGCATAAAATTACAATAAATTAATTAAAATTTGGTACATTACATGAAATTTAAAATACAATATTAAAAAATTAAGATATCAGAAATACCTGCTGTAATTAAAATGTCTGCAATAGCATCGTCAAAAATAACAGTTTATAATATGTTGTGAGCTTCAGGTGTGACTTGTAAAAGCGGAAGGACAGTAATATTAGATTTTAATTTACATAAAAGTACTTGCCCATTTTCCTTATACCTCTTTAAACCAAATTCAACAAACAAAAAGAATAAACAAACGAATCTAAATAAAAACACATCGGAAACACATTACGCCAAAACAAATCTCTCTCAAACTTTTCTAATATATTCGTTTCTTTAAAACTGACGCATTACTAGAGTCCTGGCAAAGTCGGCCGATTTGTTGGAAAACTCAAGGGAAAACTCGATCAGTCGACCGACTAGTAGAGATACTCGGTTTGTCCGGGTTTCAGGGTATCCTTGCCGGTCTTTCAGTGCAAAAACGGTCGCCGCGGGACGCACACGTCTCCTCTCTCTCACACTTTTTCAAAATTCCCCTCTACCATCTCACTCACCTATTCAAAACTATAATTTTCAAGTTTTTTTTTTAAGAATGTTTTTGAGAGAGATCGATGGAAAATTACGCAATTCTACAGGTGGTTTCAGTCGTGACTTGCGATTTTAGACGTTATTCCTTAGTGACAAGAGTCGGTGTTGATGTTTTGTTTTGAATTTACATTTTCAGTGTTTTTTAAATTTATGTGTGTTTGTGAAAAATTGTCTCTGTGAGTGTTGGAAATAAAATCAATTGGTATGCTATGAGTATAAATCTAAAAAACAAAATTTTAAACAAATTTGGCTTAAGTAATTCTTAAAATTGAAATATAAGTAAAATTCATAACATGCAGCATAAATAGTAACAAATTAAAAGTACGGGACATTGCCTTTAAATTTTAATGCAAAATCAAGTATTTCGTACACAAATTTCTAAAGAGTGCGAAATAAATTAAATGAATTTAATTTCTATGACATAAAAATAACTGGTGTACCACTTAAAATCATAATAATGTATATATACGAGTAACATTCAAATTTGTAAAGTTCTATAACACCAAATACTTATTACTATTATAGATTTTTGGGCGTCGCCAGATCACTACTCTTTGCAATATCTAACTTTTTTTGTCTAAAACCTAAAATACCTAAATTAATTTTAATTACAAACGTTTATAAAATGTAGCGCTCATAGCTTTATCTTTGTTTCAAATCTTGCGGATACTTTTAAAGACGTCTACTAAACCAAGTTTCATGAAACTTTGCACACATAACTAAGATAATTTTGAATAATTTGGCAACTCTATAGAATCTCACATATTTTGAAGATAAAAATGTAAATATTAATAAAGAATTATTAATGAAACGAAAAAAGAAAACAAAACCGTCAAAGCATTAAAAATGAAAAGAACTTGACATGTCTGAATCTGACAAATAATTTTAGACTGTAATTGGTCAAGTACCTATATAAGTTTGTTTTATTTACCTTATTGTGAACTCCGTACTTGCATAAACTAATAATCATACCTAAAATGTTTGATGTCCCGGCAAACGTTGCAAAAAAATATATGGAGAGCACTTTTATCATCTAGGGGTATAAAAATATTATATTCTTAGACCTACTCAGAGATTTTAAACAAAAAAAAAACCTACTCGTAAATATCGAATTTGATTTTTAAAAGTTCTTTATTGGTCAGAAAAATACCTAGTTACAAAGTACGTACAAACTAGAGAGAGTCTAAAAATTTGTATGAAACTATATTATACAAATGACTTTATCAGGCTAACAGCGCCTCCGAAAGTCTTTCAAAAACATAGTTTATATTTTAAAGTGTGTTTCAATCTATCAACTAAAAATTACATCTACATAGAAAAGATAAACATACCTACCTAAATACATACAAATAACGAACCTTATGCACCAGGCTCATTTTTTAAAAGAAAATATATTTTAGAAGTTGCAACACTTATCATGATAATCAAAATGGAAGCACGGACTTCTACATTATCCGAATAGCTTGCACGAATTGATGTGACATCCATGTACATTATTGTTGATTTACATTAAGGTACATTTGCCTACATATTATCGAAATAGGCTGAGCCGTTTTCGATAAAACGTAAAAGGGGCCACCTCGGAGTACAAATACCCTTTCGGAATAAATATGTTTTTTTAAGAGCACCACAGCATAATTATTTTTTAGTCCAATTCTATCAACAGTATATGAAACATATAATTTTCTATTTTTCTAACCGACTTCTGAAAAGGAGGAGGTTCTATATTTGTATGTATGTATTTTTTTGTGTATGTTCATCGTTAATTCCGCCAATTGTGAATCAAAAAAATATTTTTTAGTTCGAAAGGGTATACTCCCGAGGTGGTCCCATTTAAATTTTACAGAAATCGGCTAAGCCATTTTTGATAAAATCTGCAGTAATGTAAACAATCGAGCAAAATATTCGAAAATTGTACACGATGGGATGGGAGGCGGTTTGGCCATTTTTTTTGCGAAAAATAATTATCAAATGTTCAATTAGTAAGCCAGTTTCGTAAAAGAAATCGCTTCACTTGTTTTCTACAGTTAAACATTAAATAATAAATTGTCATCAAATTCAAATGTACCGTATCCTAAATTCAACCTTAATCCAACAAAATCAAGCGTATCTTTGAATCCAGTATTATATGTCGAAAAAGAATTTAATTCCTTACATGTACGAGACACAATCTTCGCGTCGCTGTACCATGTTGCGAATCACTGGCACGTGGTTAGAATTCATCCTGTATTCCTTGTTCAGTACTTTTGGTATCCATATAATATGCTATCAACCCTGTACTATCTAAAGTTTTAACATACAGTGTTAAATCCCCAGTGAACCGAGGACAATTTAAAATAATATCCTACTAACATTATAAACGTGAAAGTTTGTAACGATGGATGGATGGATGTATGGATGTTTGTTACTCTTTCACGCAAAAACTACTGAACGGATTGAGATGAAACTTTGCAATTATATAGCTTATATATCAGAATAACACATAGGCTATAAATTATAGTGATATTGCGTAAATTTTCCATATTATAATAATAATTGTTAAGTAAGTAGGAAAAAATCTGCCATCTGCGACCTATTCTAGCGGACGCTCCAAGAAATGTCAAAAAAGAACTGTCGAATCGAACAAAAATGTCAAATCGAATTTTTTTATTTTTTATTTTTCACCTCCTTTATTAAGGTGGTAAGGGCCTCGAAATATCATGCGGGCGAAGCCGCGGGCAAAATCTAGTTTATGTATATTTTTCTTTAACAAGGCCTGTTCGGGGCTTGGATAGAAATAATCCATGAGGCCATCTGACCACCTTGTATAATTATGTACAAGCTATGTTTTGCAAAGTACTAAGACTTACAGATGTGTATAATTGTAGATACCTACATGTTCATTATTATAAACCACATTTACTATGGGACCACCTGTAAAATCTCGAAAAAAAATATAACTAGCCACTGCTTTTTGTAATTTTTCGAATAGCAGCTCAACTTATATTCTTAACTTATAGTTGCGGTTCTTGTACTATTGCTAATGAAATGGATTAATACCGAACTTAATTATCATTTTGTTCATTTTCATTTCATATTGACTGCCTCGGTGGCTCAGTGGTTAGAGTTCTGGATCAAAGAGGCGTGGGTTCGATCCCCACCCAGGGCAAGCATTTATATGATGAACATAGGTGCTTGCTCTGTGTCTGGGTGTTATTTAGGTACTATCTATATAATTATGTATTTAAAAATTTGTATAATTAGTTTATCAGTCTCTGGCAGCCATATCACAAGCTTTGCTTAGTTTGGGGTCAGAGGCCGTGTGTAAGATGTCCCCTAATATTTATTTATTTATTTATATTGGTCCTAAACATTTAGCTTTTTTGACGTGATAACGTCTTATCAATTGATGAACTCCAAAACGTAATCCAAAATCACAGACAACCATTTGTTTTAACAAAATGAGATAGGTACTCTGATTTAAATAATACACCTAATTAAAAAACCCCCGACACAAAAATATTTGACAACAAACTTTCAATTGACAACCATTTTGGGCACATTTGTAGAATTTTGGTTCTTCCATCCCCACTTTAACCCACCATAACTCTTAAACGGCTCAATCGATTTTTTTAAAACATAGCTAAGAACACTCTCGATTAAGTTTCCTTTCATCCAAAAAAAAAACTAAACTGAAATCGGTTCAGTGGTTCGGGCGCTATGATGCCACAGACAGACAGACAGACACACAGACAAACAGACACGTCAAACTTATAACACCCCTCTTTTTCATCGGGGGTTAAAAACAAAAATTATAATGACTAAAATAAATTAATGTGACATCTGTACTGTATCAGCCTTTTTAATAGTCCACTGCAGGACGTAGGCCTACCCACGAAGGGTGATTGGGCCATATCCACCACGCTGGCCCAGTGCGGGTTGGTGGATTCACATACGCCATCGAATTTCTTCTACGGACATATGCAGGTTGCCTCACGATGTTTTCCTTCACCGAAAGATTCATCAATGTGACATCAAGTTTTTGAAAAACTAGCACCACTTTAGCACTCTACGAGTATTTATAACAAATCTGTCAACCCTAAGTCTTTGTTCTATAAACGTAGGTACATTTAGCTTGTTTTTTTGTTTTTTTCTTATTTTAACTTCAGTAAAAACGAACTTGTACATATCAGAACAGTTTTAGAAGCGTCATAAATTACTCTGGTGAAGATAACATTCTTAGAAATAAACTTGGGAGAAAATGAGTGTATTCGTATACAACAGGTATTCGTATGTATGAGCTGCCGACATCCCGACATCCTTCTTTGCATAGTTAAATAAATTAACAAATATGAATGAAATAAATAAAATATACTTCACCATCGTCTGTCTCGTTCTGACACGTCGATAAAATTATTTCGTGGTCCTTATGCTAGTCTGGCAGGCCTCAGTCGCAGGTCGCAGATGTCTACGGGGCTCTTAAATAAATTATAAGGATATCGGTTGAAGTACCCCTCAGAACCTTTTCAAAAAGATACAAATATTTTTATTAACGCAGCAAATTTTAATTAGATACTTGTCGGGTCTCGAACTCACGACCCCTGTCCGAAAATGATTTACATTCTCTTTGGAAAACAAAACAATATTATTTTAAAAAGGGAATGTTATTGATGGTTCGCAGGATTAAGTGTCGTGGTCAGCATGTTGTATTAGAAATAACAGTTTCAGTTTAGTTTCAGTTTCAGTTTCAGTTTATTCAATAACAGATATATGTTACACGTCAAGCATGACATAAATTGTAGAAAAAAATCCAATTAACAACTAAAATAAATTACGAAAAGTCGTATGATAATAAATAATAGTATATAGCTGTTTGTTTAGTTGGATAAATTTTATTCTTACATATTAAATTTTATAGTACACACACAAAGGCTATGGACATAATTCTTTTTCGCAAAAAAATAGCATGACCGACTTCACTCGTGTACAGAATTCGCGAATATTTCGCACGGATCGATGTAGCATTTTCCACATTATTGTTGATTTATCAAAAACGGCTCAGCCGATTTTGATAAAATTTAAGTGGGACCAATTTCGAAGTATATTCTATCTAATAAAAAAATAGTTATTGAAATCGGACTACTAGGAAAAAAGTTATGCGTGGTTATACATAAAATATATATATATATACGCGTCGAATGGCGAGAAATCTCGCGATTTCTCCCGCTTGGTGGCGCTGTTGTAGATGGAGACCTGTCAAATCTGTCAAACGTGGTATATTCAAACGTGTTGTAGGAGGATTTTGTGAGAAGTAATCAAAATAGCACTTAAATAATTGAAAATGGTTGATAAATACGGTAGCTGGACTGTAAATGAGTTAAAAAATGAACTCTAGAATAGAAATGCGAAATGCGTTGGCAAGAAGGAAGCACTAATCGAAAGGTACGTACCTATTTGGCAACAACAACAATCCCTATTTATAAAGCCACATCTTTCTTCTATTTGTATCACTTGGAAAACGATGCCCTGTTGTTCTTGAAGAGCATAATGGAACAACACAGTGTGAAGGCATCCTTGTAAGTTCGAAAATGTGAAAATATTTATGAAAATAACAACGAAAATATTCACCGAACTACTGAAATCCTGTCAAAGTGTCGATGACAGGTCTACATTTACAGCAGCGCTAACTGGTGACGGTTTTTAGAACTATTAAAATTATCATGCCATTGAGTACCTCCTCCGGTGGTTCGTCGGTAAAAAATAAGTAAAACAACAAAGAAGATATGGAAGTTTACTGTCCTACCAGCCTTTATAATAGTCCACTGCAGGACGTAGGCCTACCCACGACGGGTGATTGGGCCATATCCACCACGCTGGCCCAGTGCGGGTTGGTGGTTTCACATACGCCATCGAATTTCTTCTACGGACGTTTAAAGGTTGCCTCACGATGTTTTCCTTCACCGAAAAGCCAGTGGTGTGAAATTCCGTACATAAATTCTTAAGAACTCATTGGTACTTGCCCGGGATTCGAACCCATGACCTCACAATTGAAAGGCCAGTGTCATTACCACTAGACCACCGCGATTTTTTAATGGAAGTTAATAGTAATTTAGGCAACATAATATAACATTTTGCGACTGAAAAGCAACCAGAGATAAATTAGTACACCTTAAAGCCGAACCTGCAATAAAAAGGTTAATTAAAAAAAGGTTTATAAAGGTTTTGCACCAAAATTATTGTCAAAATAATAATTACGTAAAGATGTATTTAGATCGGTAAGATCCCTGTAGGTAGTTGTCTTGTGTTTATAAAAAAAATAGTATAGCAAAACTTGGCTTAGTCGTCCATTTAATTTATAGCCAATGTTAAATGAGTAACAAACAGCTAAAAAAGTTTTACGCGAGCTCGTAATTTTTAATCTTTGTTCTGATTAAAAATTAATACACTTTAATATCGCATTTTCTTCTAGAGATTTTGCTAAAAATTTATTAGCGTTGTCTAAAGAGCTTATTTTTATTTATCGTTGTGCTTTGAAAATTTAGTAGCGCTATCAAATCTTAAAGTTTATTGGGTGTTTTTATTTTTAACCGACTTCCAAAAAGGAGGAAGTTTTTTGTTCGTGTGTATGTTTTTTTTTTGTGTATGTTCGTCGATAAATTCGCCAATTGTAAACCTAATCGACAAATTATTTTTTAGTTAGAAAGGATATACTGCCGAGGTGGCCTTATTTAAATATTACAGAAATAAGCTGAACTGTTTTTGAAAAAACCAACAATATACATTATTGTTCGTAGTTCATTATAGTTCGTTCAAAGCAGTTCGAGCGAAATATCCGAATTTTGTACACGATAAATATCGATAATTTCGCCAATTGTGAACCGAATCGAAAAATTAATTTTATTTGGAAAGGTAATACTCCCGAGATGGTTCTATTTAAATTTTACAGATATCGGCTTAGCCGTTTTTGAAAAATCAACAGTAATGTAAACAGTTCTAGCGAAATATTCGAATTTTGTACACGATGGAAGGCGGTTTTGCCATTTTTTACGAAAAATAACTGTTATTTATCGTTGTGCTTTGAAAATATTGTAGCGATATCAAATCTAAAGTTATTGGGTGTCTTTATTTTTATATCCAAGCAGAACACATAATACTAACTTTGTATAGAATGAAACAAAAATAAATATAAATATTAGACACATCCAACATACGGTCTCTGACCCCCAACTAAGCAAAGTTTGTGATATGGCTGCCTGTAGCGTAGCTACTAACAATACTTATTTCTTTCTCGTTGCACGACATTTAAACATCACAATCATTCGTTTTATGCACTTTTGGACTTTACTTAATAAACAAATCGAAAACATTAAATAGCAAATGAAATTGCAAATGCAGTGACTTTGAAGTTAGCAAGTAATGAGACAGTAAAAGTGACAGTTGGTTTGACGCTGTCATGTATGGACTGCTTGTCGCTGTCATGTATGGACTGCTTGTCGCTGTCATTGTTCGGACTGATCCGTAAAGAAAAAAAAAGAAATTATTTGTGTCTGTATTTTCATAACCTTGTTGGGAGAATGGAACGTAAATAAGAATGTTTTGTTTACAAGGCGTAGTAGATTAAGTGCGGTGACGTCATAAGTGGATGCGTGATTCGAAACGGTTGAAAGGTGACAAGTGAATTAGCAAATTTTCATTTGCACTGGCAAAAAGCTTTTTCTGGAGACTTCGTTGAAGAATGTGGTGCTCCGGACATCCATCTGCCTTAGGGCGGAGGCGTTTAAAAAGAGGCGATTGAGGTTAGTCAATTGATTTAGTGATTCTCTCGTGAATTTGATCTAAATTTTGATTCGCTGGGAAACATTTTTTGATCTTGGAATCATCCCGGTGAAAAAAATACGAGTGATACTTATTTGCCGTCTGGTTTGTCCATAGCCTCTTCCTGCGACCCGATTGATCTTCCTGCGACCCGATTGATCTTCCTGCGACCCGATTGATCTTCCTGCGACCCGATTGATCTTCCCGCGACCCGATTGATTCCCCGACGGACCCCGCGCTGATGATTCCGGACTCCTGATTTTTTGCACACGTCATTTTGGTCGTATCGACGGGCCAGCCTGGTGGCGTACCTGCCAGCCGACACCTGTTTCCACTTGCGGATTTCATCCTGCGAGCATGCCTGCCACGGATCCACAAGTAATACCTATTTAGTTTTTTTTTACATAACCCAGAGCCGCATGGTCACTTTGGTATGAATATTAAGTTCATCCTCTTCTACAAATTTCCACGATTGAAGCCTTCTGGACAGAGTTTAGACGTATGAGACATTCCTCGTTTTCACTGTATGATCCATGCTTTAGTGAACATAAGTAGACTTTATTTTTATCCACGGACTAAACGACTAGCTACCGTTTTGTTCGCTTGATTGTAATTAATGTTAGAAATCACATTAGTTTGTATTTTATGCAATATCGCAGACGGTATATGCACAGTCTTTAATAATTAAGTTAATTACCCGCCACATTGTTAGAAGTTTGGTTTAATTAGGTTCGCTTTAATTTAAGTACTGAAAATATAGCAATAAGTATTGATAAACTTTACAACGGTTAAGTTTGTGTAATTTTAAGCCCGTTGGCATTAAGACCCTTCTGGTCACCACCGAGTAAACTTACCCGCTTTAGACTTAAGATAATTTAATGTAAATTCAAAGAGTTAAGGTCATTACAAATAAATTTGTTGTGATTTAAATTACAAAACAAAATCTTTTAATTTTGTCCTCGCTCAACAACTCACAGGTAGATAATAATACGGTCTTTGGGAACAGAGGTTCTTTGTTCTTATCGACTTAGTTTATCCAGGTAACATTTTGTTTATTTGTCAAGTAACTGCGACACCACACCTTAGAAGGTGTTGTATCATTTGTCCCCTTTAGTATCATTAGTCCCTTTTTGTATCATTTGTCCCTTTGCTCTAACTGGTAACGTTTTACATCACCACTACCCCTTTTGAATCGCAACATTTAATCCATCTTCTTTTAAATTAATTTTTTTTATATCACGTTACATGCCAGAGACTGATATACTACATATACCATAATACCCCTGTACGATATAACTGTACATGATGCCGAAATTTTTTTTTTAAATGGTACAGCCTACTGCAATCATTGTAACGTACAACCCGGTCAGAATAACTGTGCACCTCGCTGGAATGCGGCGCCTCTCCCGCTTCTCCTGTCACCTCTCCGCGCACTCCCCGGTGCGACAGTACGGTTAGCATCTTCGTTGCCGATACACGTCCCGATAATAATTTACGTCCGGACGGTATACTAGACGTCCGGTAATGTATATACGTCCCGATAATTCGATATGACGTCACGAAGTCAGGTGCACAGATATTGTGACCGGGTTGTACGTACATTCAAATGGTTCGCTCGAATTGATGCATACTGTTAATTCTCAGATTGTTATAGATTTTAAAAAAAAAAAAAACGCTTAACTAATTTTGATAAATTTTAAATCAGATAACCCCTGAACTATAATTTACGAAACGAAAAAAATACGTTAAACATTGATTCACAATTGATGTCATGATGGTGTAAATACAAAAAAAAAATACATTCGTAGATACATACAGGTTTATCCAGAACTGGTGCACTAAGTCAAAAGAGGGCGATTAAATATATTATATTTTAGGAGTCGCACCTCACCACACTTACTAGATTAGTGAGGTGCGATTCCTACTACTTACTCTATAGAATTAGAACTAAAGTAATAGTTAGTAGTACTTACTAAATTTTGCTCAAATAAAAACTATGTTACAGCTGTCTTATTCATATCTGGTTACACAGCATACGCGAGAGTGAGTAGAACAAGAAAAACACATTGTCTGTCGGCATACGTTAAAATCACAGGTTGGAATGTCAAAATCGTTACGTTACCATTTGGTTCCACTCAAATTAACAAATTGCATGTCTGTTAGGACAAACTGTTGTGTCTTAAATTTTATTGTACCACCTCTATGTACACAGTTCGAAGCAACAAACGTATTTTATCTTTATCTTTATCTTTACCCAATATATTTTGAGATGTTATCGGAAATTAGAACCATCTAGATCCAGTAAGAAGGTTCAAATCTCTGATTATTTTACCAATCATTTTTTACTTATCTGAATTTGGCCAGCCGAGATCGCTCAATGCTAGTTTGTGAAACCCTTCGAAATTACGTTAGTTCGGGTGTATGTGCATCTTTTTCTAACACCTTTTAAATATCATAATTTAAAGTGGGCCGAAGTGATGTATGTCTCTTGCTATTTTAGTACGGTTTCTATTACTTTAGTTCTAATTCTATGACTTACTTAAACAGAATGACGCGAAGTGCTTCTGTTTGATTTCTCAAACAATCACAACCACACTTATCTAGCACCGGATATCCGCAGCAATATATTATCTCAATTCTCACCGCACATAAACAATGTAGGTAGGTACACGAGAAGCAGAGAGATTTGTAACGTGCTCGACGAGTACGCACGGCTATACATACGTACGAAGTTTTTCTGGACATTCATATTGTATAATTATTTGTTGCGAAAAATAGCATGACCGACTTCACCCGTGTACAGAATTTCGCACGGATTGATGTAGCATTTTTTTTTATATTATTGTTGATTTATCAAAAATGGCTCAGCCGATTAGAACAAAATTTTAATGGGACCATTTTTGAAGTATTTTCTTTCCAATAACTACTATAAAAAAAGTTAATATACGCGTCGAATTGAGTACCTCCTCCGGTTCGGTTCGTCGGTCAAAAAATTGCGTCGTGGTTTTTGGCTGAATTTGTTTTGTTACAAATTGTACCTTGAAATTTTATAAATTATTGACTTCTATATCAAATCAAATCAAAAACGATTTTATTCAGATCACAAAATACAGGTGTCAATAAAACTTATAGACTATATTAGTACTTAACTTCTATTGCAGAAAAATCGGATTTAATGTATTTCAAATATAATTATATAGAGACAATGAGAGGCATTTTATGCGGCCAAGGGTTCCTCACCCACACATCCACACGAGATGGCTCATCAATGGCGCTCGAAAATCCTCCACTACTGTTTCTCAGGATAGAGTTGTGACTTCCTCGATATCGATCATCGACAAGTGTTATACTTTAAAAACTTAAAAAAAAACAAGCTTTTACTAAACAAGTACTCGCCAAAACGAATCAAACGAGCTAAACCTCGATAGGGAGGCGTCGTTACATAACAGAGTTCCTATTACCACCTTCCAGCTCCATCATCAGACCCTGATTACCATTGAAAGACAAACTACTCGCCAACACCATTCAAATGAACCCAAACTCGATGACGTTGTGTCGTTTCATTGCTAAGTTCCTTTGGCCACCTTCCAGCTTCATCATCAAATCAGCACCACGTCATCATAATATTGCATTGTCACGCGATTTACACATGTATGCAAAATTTCAGCTCAATCGATAACCGGGAAGTGGATAAAATTTAACTTGCAAGATTTGATTACAGACAGACAGACAACGGGACAGGTGAAACTAAATTCAATTTCAAATTATTTATTGAGATAAAAACGAATACTATACATTTGCATCTATCTCACTAAATTAAAAGTAAACAGTCAATAAATTAGGATAAGAATACAATAAAACGATACTATAAGAAAAAAAAAACAAAAAGTCAGGAATTAAATCGTAATGTCAAAGTAATAGAAATAAATAAATAAAAGCTTGTAAAAATAGCTTGCAAGAACTTTGAAGGCCTGCTCTTTTAGATAATTATATTGTATCAAAATGAAAATGTCTCACTTGTAATCCAACGCTTGCACAGCTTGGTTCATCATCGCGTTGTTTTTGTTGAAACTAGGTTTTAGGGTTAAATCTGGTAAATTGTTAGATAGTAGAAAGTTCTAAGTAAGAAATAAAAATAAAAGTACTTGGCACCGGAAATCCGCAGCAATATATCACGCCGCACATCCTTATCCTTATCCTTACTTAATATTATAAATCCGAAAAGTTTGTTGGTTTGTTGGTTTGTTACTCTTTCACGCGCCAACGGAGCAACGGATTGACTTGATTTTTGGCATGGATATAGTATAAAAAGCGGAAGGAGCTTTAGGATACTTTTTATCCCGAAAAATTTCATAGTTCCTGTAGGACAGGACAAAAACCCTCGAAAGCGAAACTGTCGCCACTATCACAAAGACGCTAAGTGATTAATTCCTCTATGACGCTAATATGGACTAACGAAACGTCACAGCCAAACGTAATTAGACGACAGGTGACATTGTTTGCAGACTTTTATAAATCACAAGTAGCGTGGCAAGGCGACAAATTGTTTTTCTTCCATTATATCCCCTTGAAGAGGAAATAAAGTGTGGATTGAAAATGACAACTGACATTAAAATTGGATAAAATGTTATTTTCCCTCTGCATGCTACATGTTACTATGACGTTTAATACGAGGCCGTCATTTTGTCTGACATTAAAAATATTTTTAAATATTCTATCATTAGAGGTTCAACATGTTTTTTTATTCTACCTTTATGGTACAGAATCATCATACTTTAATACTATCAATCCGAAAAGTTTGTTGGTTTGTTCCTCTTTGACGCAGCAACGGAGCAAAAGATTGACCTGATTTTTGGTATGGATACTTATGGTTTAATAGACAGAAAGTGATAATAGGATACTTTTTATATCTCGAGAAAATTCGTGATTCCCATGGGATAGGACAATAACTGTTTCTCAGCAATGGAGCAACGGATCGACTTGATATTTGGGGTGGGCATAGTTTGGAAGACGGAAAGTGACATGGGATACTTTCCATCCCGAAAAAATTGTGGTTCTACGGGAACCACAATTTTTTTCGACTTAACGATAAATTTTTCTCAGCAACGGAGCAACCTGCCTTGGCATATTGCATGAATATAGTTTGAAAGACGAAAAGTGACATAGGCCACTTTTTATCGCAAAAACTTTAACAGTTCCCGTAGGATAGGATAAAAACTAAGTGTTAAACATAGTTTGGACATAGTTAACATTATAAACATAGTTAAGGGCTGCGGTAGGAGCCGTCTAAGCGCCAGAAATAACCTGTCATGGCAAGTTTAGGACGTTTCCACATATTTCGCACTCCTTCGCGGCACTCAACAGCACTAGCCCAGACTCGGGCTCCATAACGGAGCTTGCGCTCTCGCCATAGTGACGGAGTGTTTCGGAGCACAAGACACATCGTCATCCACCACTCGGGACTAACCAGTACTGAACGTCAGACAGCATTCCAACGCCTTGGTCCCAGTGCAGTGGGTCAGTCATAGTAGCCCAGCGCCTGCCTCTTCAACTGCAGAGGGCAGTGAGAACGGCAAGCAATCGCGATACCGACACCTCTCTTCCCCTGCAGCCCCACTGCGTCTGCCAACACGTTGACGGCCTAGCGGAAGGTAGGGTAGGTGGCGGCACCCACACCACCAGTTCCATATATCCCACCGCGGCCCCTTATCCTCGGCTGTCATATCAGAGTCCAAGAAGCAGCCTTGCTTTATGAAACTAAGAAAGGTTATTCCCAGCAAGTAACTGGAGATAGAGAGACAGAAAAGAAGCCACACCCAGCGCAGCAGGAGGAGCTGGAGTTCATATGCCTGGCAGACGGAGCAGCACTAGAGCAAAATCTTAACCGAGAAATTAACATATTTACAGACGGCAGTAAAATTAAAGGGAAAGTTGGGGCAGCATTATCCATTTGGGATGATGCCGCTGAGATCAGTACCCGCAAGCTGAAATTGGCCGATTGGTGCTCTGTGTAACAGGTCGAGTTATTGGCACTTCTTGAGGCTACCGAAATCGCAAAAATCTTTTGTGACTCCAGGTCTGCACTGGAAACGGTAGTTGGCGTATCTTCCCTCCATCCCTTAGCAGTAAATTCAAAGCTAACATAAAGTTACTACACGCACAAAATAAAATAGTGAAACTTTATTGGATTAAATAGCACGCGGGGATGGAGGGAAATGAGAGAGCGGACCAGCTAGCAAAGGAAGCAGCACTGCACTCGAAGTGCAGACCTATTTAGGATAACTGCCCCGTTTCATTCGTCAAGCGAGAAATCCGAAAGGACTCTCTTGACGAGTGGAACCGGCGGTATCAGGATGGACACACAGCGGCGGTAACCAAAACATATTTTCCGGATGCAAGGGCGGCATACAAGATCGTAAGAGAAATAGCACCAGTTGGAATCATAACTCAAGTGCTGACGGGGCATGGTGAGTTTTCCCAATACTTACATCGATTTAAGTTGAGGGAAAGCCCATCGAGCATCTGTGAACCCACAAAAGAGGAGACTCCACTGCACATAATCTTGGAATACCCAGGTTATGGAAAGCAGAGATTTGATTTAGAACAAAAAATTGGAATTAATCTAACACGAAAAAACCTTAGAAACAATTTTATCGAATTTTTGCACAAATATTTGTGAAAAAGCAATAATTAGGAACAAGTAGGTATAAACTTTGCTGTACCATTGTAATGTTTATTATAACTGCAAACAGCCAAAAACATTGAAATATAGGTATACTTAGTTTTTATTCATTTGTAATTAAGACCCCTGCTGATCATGTCAGGGATATTTCACGATATAATAAAAAAAATCCTCGGATGCAGCGTCGCAAGAGCGGCACTGCAGCCCGCCTAAGTTGCGACACTCCTCATAAGGCATGCAACCTACCGGCCATCCTCTCAGCTGCTTTAGTTAAAAGCGGCTGAAACTCGAGTGCCGGCCTCTAAGCTGCCTTGGGGGAAAAGACCCAAAGAAGAGGGAGACTTCGAGCGCCGCCTTTTCAGCTGCCTCAGACCTCCCCCACGACAAGGCGGGAATACACGGGGGGGTTGTATATACACTCCAACCGTAACTTAACCAACAAAAGCATTCCTCTAAGGTATTTTGATATTTGTCAGTTAGGTTAGGTTTCGCAGCCGACATAAACATAAGCCAAAATCAAAATACAACGCGGGCGAAGCCGCGGGTAAAAGCTAGTAAACAATAAACGCGCGAAACAAAGATTTGAAACGTGCTCGCGAGTATGGATGTATAGAGTTTTTGTATTTGTGTTTTTTTGAAATTCCGTCGCATTTTTGACAGGATTTATTTGCATGTTACCTATTGTATTTGGTGGTTTTTCAAAGTACTTACTTTTAGGGTTCCGTAGCCAAAGGGTAAAAACGGGACCCTATTACTAAGACTCCGCTGTCCGTCCGTCTATCTGTCTATCTGTCACCAAGATGTATCTCATGAATCGTGATAGCTAGGCAGCTGAAATTTTCACAGATGATGTATTTGTGTTGACGCTATAACAGCAAACACTAAAAACAGATTAAAATATTTGGGGGGCTCCTTTAAAACAAACCTATTTTTTGTCGTTTTTATAGCTCCATATTAATAACGGCAACAGGTAGACGCTTCAAAAGGGGCTAAGTGGTTCGCATAGGGTACAGAATCCTTTGTGCGCGAGTCCAACTTGCACTTGGCCAATTTTTATAACGATCACATAACTCAACTTAAAAAGTACCCTGCAAGGGCTTTGAAGGTCTGCTCTTTCAGATATATTGTATCATTCCAAAACTACTCACCAAAACATACTTAATTATACAGCTATGCACAGCTTGGTCCATCTCCGCACTGCTTTTGTTTAATCTAGGCTTTAGGTTTGTCTTAACAAATAATTAGATTAAGGTTCAAGTAAAAAATAAAGTAAAAGTACTTAGCACCGGCGATCCGCAGCAATATTTCTCCCCGCACATAAACAATGTACGCGCGAAGCAGAGAGATTTGAAACGTGCTTGTCGAGTACGCAACGTACGGAGTTTTTGTGGACATTCGTTTTGTGGAAATTGGGAAATTGTGTTGCTTTTTTCTGTTGGATTTTATATATTTAGTTGTACTTCTCATACCTCATACGAACAGCCAGAATGTGGAACGCTTTGCCTGAGTCTGTCTTCCCGCTAAAGTACAATGAAGGTGTCTTCAAATCCCGAGTTAATAGGTATCTTCTAGGTAAGCGTGTTACATCCTAAATCGCATATCTGCTTAACAGCAGGCAGTGTGTAGTCAAACGCAAACCTTACGAAAAAAAATAATCGGCCAAGTACGAGTCGGACTCGCGCACGGAGGGTTCCGTACTGTATGGGATTAATTTTTTTTAATTAAACCCTTAAATATTTATGTTATTTTAATATTATTATTTATTATTGAAGGGAATATAAAACTAAATATTCTGTGAAAATTTCAAACATCTACCTGGTACCATTATTAATATAGTGCGAAAAACGTCTAAAAATTCAGGTTTGTTGTATGGGAGCCCCCCTTAAATATTTATTTTATTTTGTTTTTAGTATTTCTTGTTATAGCGGCAATCGAAATACATCATCTGTGAAAATTTCAGCTTCCTAGCTATCATGGTTCATGAGATACAGCCCGGTGACAGACAGACAGACGGACATCGAAGTCTTAGTAATAGGGTCTCGTTTTTCCCTTTGGGTACGGAACCCTAAAAATTACTCCGAACAGTGATTTTTTTTTTATTCCATATAGGTTTGAGTTGGACTACATACTGCCTGATGTTAAGCAGATATCGGTCTAGAGTGTAGCTAGAAGATACCTATTTACTCGGGATTTGAAGACACCCACGTTGTACTTTATCGGGAAGACAGACCCAGAGACTACATCTCGATTCGTTCTTGGCCGATTTAGTTTATACATACTCATAAATCTTGTTAGGATTCAAATCATAAACTATCTAAATATTATCAAAAACGGCTGATAAATAGCGCGACAGCAAATTTCCCCCTTTTTTCTGGGAAATGCCCCTATCAAAAATCACCGACGACAAAAAACTATGTATTAGTATACATATATTATAGAACTTGTGTACCAAATTCCGTCTAGATTCATTGAGTAATGCGACATGTAGACCAAAACCAACATCTGGACAGACGAAACCAAAATCGCCGTGTTACGTGCTTCTATGTAGGTATTTGGAATAATGTTTCATTTTTAACCGACTTCCAAAAAGGAAGAGGTATATTTTTTTGTATGTTTATCGATAAATTCGCCAATTGTGAACCGAATCGAAATTTTTTTTTTAGTTCAAAAGGGTAAACTCCCCAGGTTGTCCCATTTAAATTTTACAGAAATCAGCTGAGCCGTTTTTGAAAAATCAACAATAATGTAAACAATTCTAGCGAAATATTCGAATTTTGTACACGATGGAAGGCGGTTTTGCCATTTTTTTGCGAAAAATAATAATAATTATGAATAGTGAAACTAACCGATTTTCAACCAATCGCATTTTAAACCCCTGACAAGGAGAGGGGTGATATAATATTTAACGTATCTGTGTATCTGTCTGTAGTATCGTAGCTCCGAAACAGATGGACCGATTTTCGTTTAGTTTTTTTTTATCAAGCGCCTTTCGATTTGTCCACCAAGAAAATCGAGGAGGAGTACTAAAAATAGTGTTGTATTCAGGATAAAACAACTTTTTTTTTTTGGGTCTATACATACTTGTTTTTTTTCCTTCAGTAAAAAAGGCATCTTTAAAAATCACAGCGCTTGTAAAACAATAACCCTCGTTTGATTTTTCAAAGAAAGACTTAAGAACAAAGACAAGTTCCGATCCCGCCCTAGAGCCCGGGGCGGGCGGTCAGCCGCCCTGGCCAGGCATACCCAGGGCTCATAGAGATCTACAGAGAGATCATCTCTTTGCCCGGCTCGCGTTAAACTTTGGCATTCAATATGTTAGTTTCATATTAAATCATATGGAATATCTTATGACTGCCGCGGTGGCTCAGTTATTAGTGTCCCTGACTACTGGATCAAAGAAGCGTGGGTTCGATTCCCACCTAGAGCAAATATTTTTGTGATGAACATGGGTGTTTTCTCTGTGTCTGGTTGTTATTGGTTGTTTATAATTATCTATCTAAGCATGTGTTTAAAAATATGTACCTATAGCATATGTACCTATATGCAGTATTATAGCAGTCTTTGGCAGCCGTATGACAAGCTTTGGTTAGTTTGGGGTCAGAGACCGTGTGTAAGATATTGCTATTTAGTGGGGTCACATAACACCATTGAGTTACGCGTAGTAGTAACTTACGTGCAAAAGAGACGTCCACAAATGGTATATTATTTAGAAAAAAATCTAACCAATATGATATATGCATCGTTTGAAAGCTTGCTTTATGGGCTTCTCAAAAACATGTAATTCATATTTTTACATCGCTCATTTTATTTAAATGAAAAAAATATATTGTTTGGAAAAAAAACCTTACTCGTATTAATGTGCTCTTATAGTTATTTTACTTGCATTAGGTATTACCTGATTCATCCATATTTATGACATTATTGCTAAAATTATAGAATTCATAAAAAGTCGGTGCATCCAGTTAAGCAGAACAATATATCAAAAAGAATTAAGAATTGGGTCTAAGTCTGGTAATCGACTCAGAAAAAGATGTACTTCTCGAAATGTAACGCATTTTGTGTTTAGATTTCTTAATTATTATTATACCAGCTTCCATACATTTTGTGAACATGTCCTTTAGTTCCCTGTTAGATTGAGACATAAACCCTCTCGCGAGATTTGTGCTTGTGCCATATAGCGGGCATTCTTTGAGACAACCTCCTTTACGGTCACTCTCAGGTATGTTTTGTTGTGACGAGTACAGAATGTTGTTAAAGTTTGTAACAACTCGATGAAAATTGAGCACACATATTTTCTTGTACAAAAGTTGACAGATAAGGCAGTTATGATGATGAAATTTTACCGTACGTGTGACATGTTCCTAATATAGACAAATATTGCGGTGGGATTCAACATTCATTCATTCATTCCGTGTCAATGGCTAAACTTTTTTTGCATTTTTTTTTTGTATTTTTATATATATTATTCCATTAATGAGTATTAAACCATTAAATACTAATCTATAGATATATATGTGCATTTGAAATAAAAGATGAATTGAATTAAATTAGAATCGCTTTACGTCAAGTGACGTAATTTCAGCCATAGAACTTCCACTGCTGGACATAATATGACATAGGTCTCTGTTATGATTCTCCGGTAAGACCAGTTGAAAGCGATTTGCCTCTAGCGCGACCTTGCGGCCTAACGTCATCCGGCTATCTTGTGGGTTACCGCGAGACGTGCTTTAAATTGTGCATAGTTGTGCTTAGTTGTGCCATTAGGAATACGTATTTTGGATGTACAACTAGTTGTGCAAAAGCATTTGGTCCACGAGGAACTCCTCCCTACGCTGCGCTTGCTAAACTTCAAGAGTAGGTACATGGACTATAATGATGAAAATTTTCATAACAAGCAGTCCATCTCCTCTAAAATAATCAGCCAAGTGCGAGTCGGACTCGCGCACGAAGGGTTCCGTACCACATGGAAGCCCCCCATTATACATTTTATTTTAATTATTTGTTTTTAAAGAAAAAATTCAACTTAATTTTCTGTGAATATTTCAAGCATCTTACTCATGCCTTTATTAATATCGAGCAAAAAAGCACGTGTCTTGCATGGGAGCCCCCCTTAAACATTTATTTTATTTTAACTGAATAATTAATTTTTATAGTAAATATTTAAAAAAATATTCTGTGATTATTTCAAGCATCTACCTGTCACCGTTATTAATATCGAGCGGAAAACGGCAAAAAAGGCAGGTTTTTTGTAGTGGAGCCCTCCTTAAATATTATTGTTTTCCTATTTTTAGTATTTTTTGTTATAGGGGCAACATAAATACGTCATTATATTTGTGAATATTTATTTCAACGTTCTAGGTATCACGGGTCATGAGATACAGCTTGGTGACAGACAGACGGACACACGGACAGCGGAGTCTTAGTAATATGGTTTACCCGTTTTTACCCTTTGGGTACAGAACTCTAAAAAGACGTCTCTGTAAAAGTCAGGATTACTATTTGCTTCACTGACTATACTACCTAACACTTGTCATGTATATACGACCCACCTCACTTAGTTCCGACTTTGCAAATCAAGTTAAGTTTATGTTAAGTTGGCGATGAGTTGAGCGCTCCTTGGTGTAAGCATGAATTAAGTTACGGTGTTGTGAACTAACTTCAACCAACTTTTGTTGTCTTTATTAGAATTAACATTATGTAGGATAAATTAGGTTATAACTCAGGGTCGGAATAGGAAGGTAGTTCAATTTTACGTACTTGTGATTTACCAATAATAATAAACATGCCTCCGACATCTCGCAGAACTTACTATTTTTATAGGTTGTAATTTTTTATAGAAGTTTTAAAATATAATTAAATAAGTTGTCAAGTGCGTGTCGATACACGCATATGACAGACTTCCGTAGATGGTGACGATGATTATGATGATGATAATAACCGACTTTACAATGTCATAAGATGGTTGAGTGCTAGAAAAACATGACTGGCTAAAAAATAAAATTGTTTAAATATGGTTCTATAAGTTCAGAGAGTTTGAATATGCTATCTCGTATACTTTAGAAATTAAGGGGTGGGGGGAGACACTTATTTTAAACTTTGGTGACCTATATCTCACAAATGGTACATGTGACAAAAAAGTAGTTCAAGAAACCTTACATTCATTTTAGAAACCCTATTCAACGATACCGCACACGAGGGGGGTGGGGTTGAAATTAAAGTTTCATCCCCACTTTACATGTATAAGAGCTACCCCCTAAATAAATGAACAGTTTTGAAATTTTAAGTACCTATTAAAAATTGAGATCTATAATAAAACTATTATAATAACAAATTCCATGCAATTTCGTTCATAAATGTGAAAGTTATGAGGCTTCGTAGCATGAGGACGGACGGATGGACGGACACAACAATGTTATAAGGGTTCCTCGTTTCACTACGGCACCCTAAAAACCTACATTATTTTCTATAAGACAAAGCTTATAAAACTGTCAACTAAAAATAACTAAAAATTTTGGAATAAATATCTATCGTGTACTTATGACGTAACATGTACATCATTCTGCCATGTATCATGTTAATGCCGCGAGGAACAACTCCCGTGTTAGCTGCTGCCCTGGTAATGAAAGTTAGTTCGAATAGGCCGGGTGGCTAGCCCTGGTGTCAGAGTTTTTAAGCCGCCTGAAGGCCTCTGACATGGTTAAACGGTTAAAGCATCTGGGACCTAAAATTTAAGGTTTCATCCGAGCCACGGTAGCGTTCAGTTGTATATGCCACCCTTGGTCACCCCTCCGAAAACTGACTGACGAACGTTACTAAACTTTTTTGAGTATTAAGCTTGTATATGCCAGGTGGCTAGCCCTGGTGTTAGAGTTTTTAGGGTTCCATACCCAAAGGGTAAAAACGGGACCCTATTACTAAGACTCCGCTGTCCGTCCGTCTGTCTGTCTGTCTGTCACCAGGCTCATAAACCGTGATAGCTAGGCAGCTGAAATTTTCACAAATGATGTATTCTTGTTGCCGCTATATTAACAAATACTAAAAACCGAATAAAATGAATATTTAATGGGGGCTCCCAAACAACAAACGTAATTTTTACGTCCTTTTATTGCTCCATATTAATAACTGCAACAGGTAGACGCTTGAAATGGGGCTAAGGGGGTTCCCATTGGGTACGGAACCCTTCGTACGCGAGTCCAACTCACACTTGGCCAATAATTAAACCGCCAGAAGGACTCAAGCATGATTAAATAGATAAAACAACCGAAGAGTCAGTAGCTATATTATTTTAGTCAAAATAAGCTACCTCAAATGAAAACTTCAAGGACGATATGCTACGTACTTATAACGTAACAAGTACCTATGTACTCGTAATTCCCAGCCATGTATCATGTTAATGCCACGATGAACAACTCCCCCTGTTTGCTCCCTTGTAGTCCTTAATTAAGGTACGGATGTGTATTTTGTATTCATAATTCGTAATTATGCAAAGTTGGACATTTTGTTAATGTGTAACAAAAGGACATAGCTAGCCCTAAAAGCACCTATTATTCAGAGTTAATTTTAATCTCTAAATGAGTAATTACAATTTAAATTATTTTTCACTACATAGTGTATGCTTATATCTTTAAAACTACGCAACGGATTTTGATGCGGTTTTTTTAGTAGATAGAGTGTTTCAAGAGAAAGGTTTGTATGTATAATATCCCTGTGCGAAGCTGGGGCGGGTCCGTAGGTATAGTTTAGTTAGTTAACTATTATACACATATTCTAGCCACTAATGGTAAATGTTATACACGCCTATAATTGGTGATCATATCAGTCCTGTTTAAAAAGTTTACTGAAAATAAAAGATACGAAATTTTATTCATGATGGTAGATGGTATAGTAATGCTACTGTACCATCTATTTATTTTAGTCTGTTTAATTTTTTTAGTCTAAAAAAAAATCAGACTAAAAAATTTAAACATACTAAAATAAATAGATGGTACAGTAATGCTACTGTTACTGTTTAAATAAAAATCACCAATGATGAATAAAATTATGTATCTTTTATTTTCAGTAAACTTTTTTGTAAAACTTAACCTTTACGAGTCAGAAAAGTCAGCATTTTTGAATTTTATGCTCAGTTAGTGAACCTAAACCTTATAAAACAAAAAATTGGATCAGAAATGTATTCTTTATTTCACCTTGCATTACATAAATATGTAAATATTTGCTCACTTAGCACTAGTTACATATTCAACCCTGTAAGGGCGTCGCAAGTATAATTATAATACAATTAATGAGAAACTTATAGAAACTATAAAGCAAATAGGAATTTATTGCAAAGTTAAATTCTATTTTTACTGAGCTACTCGTGAAAATGTCCACGAGCTGCAACGGAATACTTCGTACCGTCTCTATATTTACGATTAAGTCCTAAGTCCCAAAACGTGACTTTAAACTCCTTAAGACTTCAGAATCGCTTACAAAATGGACTCCTTGAGACTTTGGGACCAACACTTCGCTACAACGCTAAAATAAATTATCACAGTTGCGTTTAAATTAACTGCCCGGAAAACAGAACCTTGTCGCTGTAAGCAAACTTATCAACCCTTCGGTATTTTGAAGGGAATGTTAATTAAGTTATTTCGACACGGTTGTGAAATAACTAGGGTAAATGAAGGCCGTCAAAACGATTGTTTTGACCTTTTTGAAGGCGGTTTTACATATTCTAAGGTCAGAGTATATTTTGTTTGTATTTTGTAGCTGTATTATGTCGAATTATGCGAAAATTCTGAAAATGTTGCGTCCTTGTGGAATAATTTTATACTCTCTATGTTGGTTTTGTATTTTAATATTTTGTAGAAATACCTTGCCTTTTCACATCAACATAATTAAATAGGTATTTCTACTTTGCCTCACCAAGCTGTTCCATCGGCGGGACAGAACGGAATACCTACATTTTTAAAGTGACTTCTGCTTCTCTAGTCTTGTCATGATAGATAAAACTAAGCATATGATAAAAACAACAAATATCTGTTTAAAACAGATTGATAATGTTGTTTTCAATTGAGGCAATTTCAACCATAAAATTCATGGAAAATCTTTCCAAGCTGCTATCAAAACTGTCAGACATTTTTGGAATTTGATGCTATCTGTATAAAAAATAATCGGCCTAGTACGAGTCGGACTCGCGCACGGAGGATTCCGTACTGTATGGGAGCCCCCTTTAAGTATTTATTTTGTTTTAATTTTATTATTTATAATTGAAGTGAATATACAACTAATAATATTCTTTGAAAATATCAAGCATCTACCTGTTACCATTATTAATACAGAGCAAAAACGGCAAAAAATATTAGGTTTGTTGTATGAGAGCCCCCCTTAATTATTAATTTTATTCTGTTTTTAGTAGCTGTTGTTATAGCGGCAACATAAATACATCAACTGTGAAAATTTCAGCTTTCTAGCTTTAACGTTTCATGAGATACAGCCTGGAGACGGACAGACAGACAGAAGGACTGCGAAGTCTTAGTAATAGGGTACCGTTTTTACCCTTTGGGTACGGAACCCTAAAAAGCCGAAAAATCCAATGCTTTGAGATATTTTTCATGTCTCTCTCTAACTTGAGCCATATAAAATTAGCTTAAAAAATCTTTTTAGAACCGTAATCTGTAGCAAGTTAAAAGTTTAAAAAACACGAAACTCGATAGCAATTAGTTCGCCGTACTCTGTCAGGACTCGGGTTGAACAGAAATATTATCGCAAAGAACGACTCGAGGACGTCTTGACCCAATTCTGCCATTGTACACGAGTATACAGGGTGTTGATTATTTATTACTTGTACTGTACCAGCCTTTTTAATAGTCCACTGCTGGACGTAGGCCTACCCACGAAGGGTGATTGGGCTATTTCCACCACGCTGGCCCAGTGCGGGTTAGTGGATTCACACACGCCATCGAACTTTTTCTACGGACGTATGCAGGTTGCCTCACGATGTTTTCCTTCACCGAAAAGCCAGTGGTATAAAAATCCGTACATAAGTTCCAAAGAAACTCATTAGTACGGGACCGGGATTGAACCCACGACCTCAAGAATGACAGGCCAGCGTTACAACCACTAGCCCACCACGTTTTCATTTATTACTTACTTGGTTACAAAGGTACTTGTTTAAATAGTGTTGTTGACTGGTATTAAATTTGTTAAAAGTATTAGTATTAGTGAATTATGCAATGGAATATGATTCGTTTAACTGATAAATTAATTGAAATTGGTTGATAAAGGTCAGAGATATTTATGAGCTTGTAAAGATTTTGGTAGGGATAAAAAGGGGATGTCTTGTCCCTTTCCTAGCTAGGGCTGTGTACAGGGTTATTTCTAATCAATTAGCATCCTCTTAGGGGCTTATTCTGTGCATCAAAACTATAAACTTTTTTTGAGTTTCTATAGAAAAAGTTCCAGTTAACAGTTTCTGATTAGATCCTATTAAAAATAATCATGGAATCTAAGAATAAGAATTAGAATCGTTTATTAATGTTTTGAGCTTATTACTAAAATTATATAAACAACAGTTTGTACAATAATATAAAATACCGCAAAATATATCTCGTCCACAATACATTATCGCAACGAATTTAGACAACGATTAAAATAAATAGCTATCTACTTCAACAATTAGATTAAATGCTGTAGAGTAGTAATTGAATACAAAATTAAATAATGTCAGAAAAAATATAAAATATCAATGTCCAATGTAAATATCATGGATTATAGAAGTAGGTAGGCTCATACACGAGAACATTATGTGACCTGACAAACAGTTAAACAAATAGATCGTATGACAGAAATAAATAACATTTTTGTACGTATAATAATTATTACTATTATTTCCCTAAACTGTTATTGTAAAATATAATTATGTTTCAGTTCCACCCTGTATAACCGTGACGCACTTCATACTTGTCTTAGCACTTAATACCTGAGACTTGAGAAGAAGAAAAAATAAAGTCTCTTCTTGGAAAAGGAACAAATTCTACTTACGAGTATATACAAATTTATAAAGGCAAGTGCTTTACTACGTAACTAGCTTAATGCCCGCGGCTTCGCCCGCGTTGTTTAAGTACTTTCTTAATATGATAACAGCTCGCAGTTCTACATTTTAAACGATATTAAACGGGACTCACTCACGTGTTCGTATAGTCATAACACGACTATAGTTTCGATCGCGTTCGGCGACCTTTCTCAAGTTGGCGAGTGCTAACACGCGGAGCCGTCTCGCAATGCACTGCGGGCTGCGGCGCGTAGCGCTCGCGAAGACAGCGGTTGCGGTGGCGGGGCGGGGGCGTGTAGAGAGGATTGTTGTGTCGGCGCGCACTGAATATCCTCTTCTTCGATATAACGGTCTCCGTCGGGGATACTCCAGCACACTGAGCTCACTATGTCTCCACCAGTCCCACGGTCAAATCCTCTGGTTCCCTGAAGACACGGTCTCCACGTCGGTGGCAGTGTCCATCCCCCGTCTCTATTGAAGTTAGGGCGTCTGCTAATCTCAATAGCCTCCCTAACTTTACGGGGCACGAAAAACTTCTCTCGTGCTAGCACCTTCGCTCTATCAAATCTGATGAAGTGCTGTGCATCAGAATCGAGAGTGTGTTCCACTACCGCAGATCCATTTCTGTCTAAATTCTTCATTGAACGTATATGTTCCGTGAGCCTGGTAGAGACATTTCTTCTTGTCTCTCCGACGTAACACTTCCCGCAATCGCACGGGATCATGTAGACACCGGGGACACCCAAAGGGTCTCTATCCTTAGGAGAGCGTAGCAATTGCCTTAGCTGTCCCGGAGGACGGAAGATGGTTTTAATGCTATACCCTCGGCGTAATAAATTTCCAATTCTGTCCGTCACTCCTTTAATGTACGGCAAATATGTTGCTACTCTCTCCACCGATGCCGGACGAGTCCTGGGAGATGCGTTTGCCAACCGCCAGCTCTGTTTCCACTTGTAACCATTACTGCTGTATTAAGTGTATAAAGTGGAAACAGAGCTGGCGGTTGGCAAACGCATCTCCCAGGACTCGTCCGGCATCGGTGGAGAGAGTAGCAACATATTTGCCGTACATTAAAGGAGTGACGGACAGAATTGGAAATTTATTACGCCGAGGGTATAGCATTAAAACCATCTTCCGTCCTCCGGGACAGCTAAGGCAATTGCTACGCTCTCCTAAGGATAGAGACCCTTTGGGTGTCCCCGGTGTCTACATGATCCCGTGCGATTGCGGGAAGTGTTACGTCGGAGAGACAAGAAGAAATGTCTCTACCAGGCTCACGGAACATATACGTTCAATGAAGAATTTAGACAGAAATGGATCTGCGGTAGTGGAACACACTCTCGATTCTGATGCACAGCACTTCATCAGATTTGATAGAGCGAAGGTGCTAGCACGAGAGAAGTTTTTCGTGCCCCGTAAAGTTAGGGAGGCTATTGAGATTAGCAGACGCCCTAACTTCAATAGAGACGGGGGATGGACACTGCCACCGACGTGGAGACCGTGTCTTCAGGGAACCAGAGGATTTGACCGTGGGACTGGTGGAGACATAGTGAGCTCAGTGTGCTGGAGTATCCCCGACGGAGACCGTTATATCGAAGAAGAGGATATTCAGTGCGCGCCGACACAACAATCCTCTCTACACGCCCCCGCCCCGCCACCGCAACCGCTGTCATCGCGAGCGCTACGCGCCGCAGCCCGCAGTGCATTGCGAGACGGCTCCGCGTGTTAGCACTCGCCAACTTGAGAAAGGTCGCCGAACGCGATCGAAACTATAGTCGTGTTATGACTATACGAACACGTGAGTGAGTCCCGTTTAATATCGTTTAAAATGTGTGAAAACCACGTAAATTTTCATAGCTCGCAGTTCGTTCCGCGTTGTTTAAGTAGGAACTTACAAATGATTTTAGCCCGCTTTTTTTTTTAAACCGTTTGGCCCGCGCTGTTTTGTACTGCTTTAGAATGCTTCCATCCCGTTGAAACGATATTTATGTTTAAGCATATTGTATGCTTCATATACCAAATTTTGAAAACTTATGAACATTTTTTTCCGAGAGATTAACTGATGTTTTCCAGCACGTCAGTAGCCCATGTCCTAGTAAACATGTAGGCTATTTTTAAACCAAATTTCATCCGATTACATTCCACATGTACTTTTATAATTTATTTAATTTTTAATACCCTAAGGAACTACTTACACTTGTCGAGGTAAGAGTGACTACTCCTACTACTACTAGAGTGTACTGACTTGTGTAATGGTCTACTCCTATACCAAATCGCATTTGAATCCGTCCATTTGTTTCGTCATAACATTTTTTTGGTGATTGTGGCTATCCCGAAAAAATAGGACAATTTTTTTGGGTATCTATGACTCCAGTATTGGTAAATATTATAAGCTTCCCCAATACGAAATATTATCCCTGTCGATTCAGCCGGTTGGAGGTAATTGATGTTTTGTTTTACAAACTTTGGAATTTTGAACATCGTGTGCACTAAGTTTGTTAATTCAAAACATCATTAAACCTATCATCATCTGTGAAAATTTCAGCTGTCTAGCTATCACAGTTCATGAGATGCAGCCTGGTGATAGACGGACACCGGAGTCTTAGTAATAGGGTCCCGTTTTAACCCTTTGGCTACGGAACCCCAAAACAAGTCAATCACTTCCTTTGATGCAGCGTGAAAGAGAAGACAAACACACATTCAGATTTAAAATATTAGAAACTCGCTGACCCGGCGAACTTCGTTTCACGCGATATCTTTATAAACTATAGCGTATGTGTTATTCTGATGTATTAGCATTATTATTGCAAACTTTAGTAGATTTTGCGTGAAAGAGTAACAAACATCCATACATACAAACTTTCGCGTTTATAATATTAGTAGGACGCAAAAAATATTTTACAAAATCCCTAATGACCACAGATTGTTATGAAAATCTACAATAGTTATAAAATCGCTTTAAAACTATATTTATGCTTAGAAATGTTGGTTAACTTATTATGTTTCAATGCAGAATGAGGCTTTCAGGCGGCCGTCACCCGGCCAATACGAACTTACTTTTTTTTAATGCAGAATTGTTTGCACAATTAATGCTAGAAACTGTTAAATTAAACAAATATGATTTAGACCGGACAGCGTGTTTTTCAATTTGCCATAACTATATTTTACAATCAAAAACGTTCAATACTTGTTATATTATTCAAGTTGCCTTTTGCGAAAGATATTTCTTTATACTACGGCTACAAAACAATCTTATTGCTATTGTTGAGAGCTAAAAACAATTTTTAGTTTAAACTAGACAAATGCAAGCGTAAGACTTCCAATAATGATGATGAACGCGGCTCGTTGATCTAGTTAAGACAACCCTTATTATGTTAGTTTCCAACCTATTTTGAATGTCGATAAGCGAGGTTTATATTCAACAATATCCTCCACAAATATCCTATGGATGATAAAGACGATGATGGTGACAAGCAGGCATTTTTGGGTATCGAACTTTTAGCGCTCATAGCGTAGTTTGTCTAGATGTTCGTTAGCGTTCATCGAAGTTAAGCAACACACGCACGGCACGGCTATCAGCACGGTCAGTATTTGGATGGATAACTGCAGGAAGCATTTACAACTGAGCACTATTGTGGCTCGTATAACACGTTAAATTGTAGGTCCCGGTTGAATTAACCGTTTAACCATGTCAGAGGCTTTCAATTGGCTTAAAAACTGACAGCAGGGCTAGCCACCCGGCCTATACGAACTTACTTATATTTTATTGCAATTGGTGTGTTTATAAATTACTTGCAAAGGGTTTCCCAAATCTTATTACGTACTATACCTACTTAATACGACAAGGTTTTACACAAACTTATAAATATATTTCTGGAAGTCGCTAAAAATCAGCAGTTCTGTATTGGTTATTACCTATTTTATCCAGTAAACTGTTTTTTTTTTGCAATTATAGGGTAGCTAACAACTTAAAGTATTAATGATGCATAATAAAACACACTGTCAATTTATGTAATGTAAGTACATGCAAACTGCACATGAAACCTTCGTAACCTATTTACAAGTTTTACTTTATAAGAGCACTGTAGGCTTTATTTCTATGTTGCTATAGTATAAATAATAAATCTATCTATCTATTCAGCCTGTTCCACCCACTGCTGAGTAAACCTCCTCTCTTTCTCGCCATTCTAAATACATAAATATTAAAAACATATTCTAAATTGCAGATTATTTTTTGGTAAAAAGAATAGCCTGGTGTAACACACTTCCGTCGTTAACAGCCGGAAGTCATCTTAAATTTGCATAAACCAATTTTCATGCGGTCACGCAAACTCGCTAGGTTTGGGTAAAATGTAACGTGGGTGCTTTGGGTCATGGGGCACAAGGTTGCGCTAAAATATTCAAAAATACTAGAGAGCTTACAACAATTTAAAAAATAATCCTATTTTACCGACAATAAAAAGAAGGAGGTATAATATTCGTCTGTATTTTCTTTTGTGCATGTTTATCGATATTTTGAACTAAATTTTGCCCGCAGCTTCGCCCGCATGATATTTTGAGGTCTCACCTACCTTACCACCCTTAATAAAGGAGGTTCGATTAGACATTTGTTTGATTTGACAGTTCTTTTTTGACATTTCTTGGAGCGCACGCTAGAATAGCTCGCAGATGGCAGAATTTTTCCTACTTACTTAACACTTATTGTTATAATATGGAAAATTTACCCAATATCATTATAATTTATAGCCTATGTTTTATTCTGATGTATAAGCTATATAATTGCAAAGTTTCATCTCAATCCGTTAGTCCGTAGTTTTTGCGTGAAAGAGTAACAAACATCCATACATCCATTATTACAAACTTTCACGTTTATAATATTATTAGGATGACACAAAATATTATGAACCGGTTTAAAAAATATATTTTTTATTTCTAAAGGATATAGGTACTCAAACGTATATCCAAGTGTGTCCACGTCTTTTTTAAATTTTATCCAGCCGAGTCGTTTTTGATACTTAATTCAAAAATAATGTACTTAGATGTCACATCGATTCGTGAAAACTTCTGAAACGTCGAATTCTGTACACGTTGTAAGCCGTTGGTGCCATATTTTGCAAATAAAAACTATCCATATTTTTCCGGAACAAAAGCAGTCTATGAAATTTTGCGACCGCTAATTTATATACATGTAAAAATCAAGCCATTCCCTCTGTTGGTGCCTGAAAGAGTAACAAACCAAACCAACAAACAAATTTTAAGCAAGGTTTATGAATTCAATTAGTAAGGATACTGATAAATTGGTCTCACCACAATTAGGGTACTGGTAAATTGGTCTAGTAAAGATACTGATAAATTAGTCTCACCGCAATTACCTAACTTCTTGTAAAGTGTTGTCGAGACGGGTCTATATTGGTCACACTGTCATAAAGTTATCAAATCTCATGTAGAGCAAAGCGCTTCTAAATCCACACGCTTTAACTTAATTTAACTTTAGGTTATGAGATATATATATTATGTATGTTTATAAAATACCTACCTTTATCTTTTTATTTTTATTTAATTTTTGTATCTAAGTATTTTTTATTATCTCTCTCATTATTTATTTCACAGTATTTATACACCACCGGCCGTATTTCTATTTTTCGTGTCCAGTTCATCCTAAGGTTGCCTGGTAGAAATCGCCAAAGGCGATAAGGCCACCCTTGTGCAACATTTTTTTGTGTAGTTTCTGTTGTACCTATATACTATAATTTTGGTGTACAATAAAGATATATTTATTTATTTATTTTATTTATTTAACTCTGCAAGGCCTTACATCACAAACTCTACACTTTAGTCAAAATATGTGGCTTCGCTGTTATGTTGCTGTCATAAACAATTCTTTTATAGGTCTAGTCCATCCATCCATCCATCCATCAGCCATAAGAAGTCCACTGCTGGACATAGGCCTCCCCTATGGATCTCCAATAAGACCGGCATTTTTTTAGATCTCTAGTGAATCTTAATAATTATGCATGTGCATAGTTTCATAACAATGGGTTTAGTAAAAATAGAATACGAAGTAAATTAGTCTATTAATTATTATTATAGTACACCAAGTTACTTTCACTAACAAAAAAAGTTGCTTTTTGTTTATTGAGGCGGTAAAAATTATAATACGTAACAAAACCAATATCAAGAAGTTTTAAAAAATAGTGCTGTGAAAATCTCTACCAGTGCCTAAAGTAGCGGAAATTGTCCATTTTAACCTAGCGGCATTTTGAACTTGTTGACTAATACGTTGATTAGTTGTTCGTTGGCCAAATTGTTGGTCAAACTGACTTTAGATATTAACCCAAACCAAATTCCATTGTATCTTTTTGGATTTGTGATTTGTGCTGGTGAATTGTGGACGTTAATATTGTCTATTAGCCATAGTTGGCCAAAGTGTTCAAATCTTTTGGCTAAAATTGGCCACATTGCGGACGTTACTACTATTGAGAACACATAAGAACATGACTTTAACATAAATTAAATTGACGCAACTTAGTGATGGCACTATTTGTTATTTGTGCTGTTTGGCCACACTGTTCCCGGTAGTTGGCCAAATTGTTCGTGTCCAGTGATCTTGTTTCTTGGCCACAAAGATGAACACGGTGCAGAGTTCGGGCGGTGGCCATGGCGGATCTATGAAAAAGGACCACAAGCATGAACAGGTGAGTGATTGCGATTGAGGACACTTCCGATTTGCTATGATTTAAATTGTTCTTACCACATAGTAGCAGGTGTCATGTATCTACGTATATTTTATCTGAGTAAAAACGTAATGTTCTTATACTCATACTTGAGTATGAGTATAAGAACATTATGTTTATTGATAGTTTATTGCAACATATTATGAAAGTTTTTCACATAACATGTACGAGTAAGTAGGTTTTTTGATACCAACTGCTGAAAATTACCAATTACGTATTGTACAATCTCAACGTAAAACAAGATAATATAATTATTACCAAAACACAAAATTGATGGCTATTGATAGAGCATGTAGCAGGGCTATGCATGAAAATCCCTAGAGAGTAAAGTGATTTGAATATAGAACGTCATGATTTTGTACTTCAATGGCATAACCTACTATTAGCATAATACATTACTATACAAGACGAAGAAGAATGAATAATCCACTAATTCGTATTTTACATTCCTATCCACCATTCTCATAACTTGCAAACCGTCAGTAATTCCTTATAACAGCAGTAAAGCGCTAAAACCGGGCGACATTGTAATCTAATTATCTCAAAGACATTACACTTGTTATGTTCCAACTTGGCAAAGACCGATTAAAGGAAGCACAGTACAGTAAAAACAGTAAGGCATCTTTGGCCGAGCGTACGAAGTAGAAGTAAACAAAGCGCAGTGGCATAACTATAAGGTGTCATGTCTGCCATTATGCCACGGGCCCCCGACCCAAAGAGGCCCCAGCCCGAAAGCACACGAGCTCTGAAATAAACTTAGCATTTTGAACAAAATTATGTTTTTCTTAAAAAAAAATACGCATGTTACGCTCGCGTAACATTTTTTATTTCATAAGGATATTCTCTTGAGATCGTCTTATTGCTATTCAAATTTTATAGGAATCGGAGTCGTTTTTGATAGATAAACAATAGTGTACATTGATGTCACATTGATTCGTGCAAACTATTTGTACAAAAAAATTACATAAAAACATTCGCGAATTGAAAATCTACTTTTTTTTAAGTCGTTTAAAAATAACTAATTTAAAAATTTAGAACTGAAAGTTTTAGATGACCTGCTGTTTTTCATGTACTGTGCCAATAGCGTACAATACCACCTTTTCTTAATAGCAACGAACAAATGAAGGAACTAATAACTTAGTAACAGAAGCGTTGAGTTCTGCTTATGGATTACGATGGTGACTCCCTCATTCCAATGTAGAGTCTAATCGAATTGTAAATGGGTGAATTAAGAAGTTCTGAGACAGATGGAAGTACAGACAAACAGATGTAGTTACAGATGTATTTGTGTAATTGGTTGAGAGGTTTGCGGGCTTGGAGTAAATAAATGATTTATTGTAAACTATTCAGGCACGGTTCTACCGAATACGTGTTTGATACATTTATTGACAACATGTTCGGGCAAACTTTAACAGTGTGCGAATGTAGTAGTACCTACAGTACATAATTATAAAACAATTTACGCAGTGTTTGTTTTGAATAAATATTTAATTATAGTGTATTTTTGCTCTGTTGTTTTGTAGGTATAAGTTTAAGGGTACTTGTAGCTGTAAGGTATGACACTCAAACTTCTCAGTTATCGTAAATAACATTGCAAGCGTTTATTTCGCAAAAAACCATAAATTTCGACACTCAGAACTTACATAGGAATCAAAGATAAAGAAGACACTTGTAGAAAAAAATCAAATTGATCATTTTCAATTTCATCACGAAAAGTAGAGCCTAAATGCAAGGAATGAGGGACCAAATTTTTTAATGTGGGGTATTTATATTATAAGAACTTTAGTTTTCTAGTGTTTTTGATTAATGCTATCTTGGTGCACGGCAGTGCACTCAAATAAATCGAGCAATAATTATTTTTTGCAAAATAATGGCAACACCGCCTTCTATCGTGTACAAAATTCGAATATTTCGCTCGAATTGTTTACATTATTGTTGATTTATCAAAAACGGCCCAGCTGATTTCTGTTAAATTTAAATGGGACCACCTTGGGAGTATACCGTTTAAAACAAAAAAAATTCGATTCGGTTCACAATTGGCGAAATTATCGATGTTCATCGTGCACAAAATTCGGATATTTCGCTCGAATTGCTTACGTAATTGTTGGTTTTTTCAAAAACGGCTCGGCCAATTTCTGTAAAATTTAAATGGGACCACCTCAACTCAATGGTAGATCAAGCTTTTGTCTTGCGTAGGGTATGATTAATAAAGGATTTGACGAATTACGTCGAGTGGTTGTCGTTTTTTTGTTGAGATTAAAATTACTGTTTCTGTGTAGAATACGGTGGCGTTCACATCGTATTAACCTCTAACTTGTCTGTTAGTAACCGGAATTGGCGGCTCGGGAAACGCACGGAATTACGTCATCGGGTTCGATTATTCAAATCTGATACACGAGCCTTCACGTAGTACTGTAATGGCGAGAGGAGGCGACAGCCAATTTGTCTAAGGTCCTTTAAAATTAAGTTTATTATAAGTCTTTTTCAAATAGCAAGTCACCTATGACAGGTCCATAGAACGTAAAATATTACGTAAATACATCATGTGACGTCACACCGATAGTTGAATATTTCTATTTATCAGTGAAAACATTAAGCAAACTTACAAGAAAAACTACTAAAATAAACGACAAAGGACGCAAGAAATAGAATAAAGGTTATTGATTTGCGTAAACATATTCGCATTCACTTTTCAATTTAATAAAATATTAAATTCGTTAATTTGTTATGTTACGTGCTATTGCCGATCGTGACGTCATGATAAGAGGGCTGGGAAATCGACTATTGTTGAAATCGAAGAATATCGAAAACAAAACATATTAATCGACTTGATTTAAGCAAGATTTATCGTTAATCTGTACCGCTAGTACAAAAATGATAAAATATGTAGTGCGTATTCGATACAAAAATGTATGAAAAACTTAGTTTCCATTTACCTCCGATGTTCACATAGACAATATAACGGATAATCAAATGATTATAAATCTGGAAGATTCGTCAAATGATGATAATGATGATAGCTCCGATGACGAAGTGACGAGGACATTAGTTCCCAAATAAATCTTTTTTTTTCCTGTCACTTTTTATTTCTTTTTGATTCCTCTAAAACTATCGTCTTACTTACTTTCTCCTACTGACTTGTAGATAAATTCACCAAAACAGTTTTAGGTATATTGTTCGATAACTTCGCTAAGTATCGAATATAGGTGCGGTACATCATTAAAATTGTCAAATTATGTTTGACAGCTGACATTTCGGAAGTTTCACAAGTGACTAGCTATTTGAAAAATAGTATAACAAACTTCAAAAAAGGTGGCTCTCAATGCGACTGAATGTATTTTTGAAGTGAAACTTCTAGTGCGACTTCCAACAAGGTTGCGTTTGACAACGTTCGAACAACGTTTGACGCTACTATGGTGGTGGTATGAAAGCACTGTTGCGTCGAAGTTTCACTTCTTGCGCGCGGAGGGACTCCACTTCATGGTTTTTAGGGTTCCGTACCCAATGGGAAAAACGGGACCCTATTACTAAAACTTCTAAGTCCGTCTGTCCGTCAGTCCGTCTGTCACCGAGCTGTATCTCATGAACCATGATAGCTAGGCAGCTGAAACTTTCACAGATGATGTATTTCTGTTGCCGCTATAACAACAAATACTAAAAACAAAATAAAATAAATGTTTAAGGGCTCCCATACAACAAACCTGAATTTTTAGACGTTTTTCGCTCTATATTAATAATGGTAACAGGTAGATGCTTGAAATTTTCACAGAATATTTAGTTTTTTATTCCCTAATAAAATAAATATTTAAGGGGGGCTCCCATACAGTTCGGAGCCCTCCGTGCGCGAGTCCGACTCGTACTTGGCCGATTATTTATTTGTATGTTATGCAATTACCCTTACCCTGCCAATTATGATGATTTTGTTTTTCGATAGATCATTTTTCAATTATTTAGTGTTAGTATTTGCTTCAGTGTTATTTTTGTTAACCCCTAACGAAAAAGTAGGGTGTTACAAGTTTGACCGCTCTGTGTGTGTGTTTGTTTGTGCCACCGTAACGCGCAGCTTTGAAACGGCTAAATAGATTTGGATATGTTTTTTTAATTAAAAGCAGGTTTGCTGTCAATGGTTTCTAGAAACGTGTCATCAAAATCGGTTCAGTAGTTTTAAAGTTATCAGCTCTGTTTTTCAGACGTGGTTAAGAATTTTTAAATTTATTTTTTTAAGATTCAGCGGGGCAATTCTGTTAACCGATCTCGTTGCTAAGGTGACGCGTTCTTGATCTTCTCTTGTATTTTTGACAGCTTTGAGTTATCAAAACTGTCAGAAAAGCGAGCGGGGTTCGGGAGCGTAACGCTTCGGTGACGAGATCGGTTGACAGAATTGCCCCGCAGATTCAGATCATTTATTGTATAACATGTCAGTTATACAAGGCAAGTCAGTTTACAAAATTAAAATATAGTAACTATTGGAGATCCAAATGGGAGGCCTATGTCCAGCAGTGGACTTCTTATGGCTGATGGATGGAACTATATAATTTAAAAATTCCTAATCATGAACAATAATATTCAATACTAAATAAAATAATCAGTAATAATTTATGTTGTCAGTAAATTGTATCACAATATAAATAAATTCACAGAACTTGTCTGTTAGTAAGCGAAACAGGCGGCACATGAAACGTACGGAATTACGTCACTGGGATTTGATTATTCAAATCTGATACACGAGGCTTCACGTAGTACCTGTAATGGCGGGAGGAGGCGGTGGCTAATTTTTGAAAGGTCCTTTGATGTTGACTTCTTTGGATGATATTACGGACCTCAACGGTGTACAGAAATCGAATAGTTCGCACGGATCGATGTAGTAATTTTTACATTATTTTTGATCTATAAAACTTGTTCAGCTGATTCCTATGTTTAAACGGGACCACCTCAATGGTAGATCAAGCTTTTGACTTCCGTAGGGTATGAAGATTTGATTAATTTTTAAAAAAGAATAAGGTACATTCCTCAATAACATTTACTTTTAACATTTACTTGGTTGCCTGGAAAAAAGGGCTTAAAGCGATAAGGCCGCCAATTAGAGACCTATTGTTCTGTATTTGTCCTTATAATCTGTTGTTATGTAAGGTGTTTGTCTAATAAAGTGTTGTTGTTTTTTTGTTTATTATTAAGTCATAGGTCCGAACTAGTTCCATGAGGTACTACAATGTTTTATATTTTTGTCTACTAAAAAATCCTAGAAAAAAATAACTATGGCCTTATAATATTAGATACAGAGGGGCTCAATTATCTGAATCTATCATATATCAATAAATATTGTCTGTCTGTCGGTCTGTAATCAAATCTTGCAAGTTAAATTTGATCCACTTCTCGGTTATCGATTGAGCTGAAATTTTGCATACATGTTAAATCTCGTAAAAACCAGCACCATGTCATCATGAATTGCAATATTATGATGACATAATGCTGATCTGATGATGGAGTTGGAAGGTGGCCAATGGAAATTAGTAATGAAACGACACAATCTCATCGAGTTTGGGTTTATTTTAATGGTCTTGGCGAGTAATTTGTCTTTCAATGATAACCAGGGCCTGATGATGGAGCAGAAAGGTGGTCATATGAAACGACGCAACCCTATCGAGTTTCGGCTCATTTGATTCGTCTTGGCGAGTACTTGTTCAGTAAAAGCTTGTTTTTCAAAAAACTTTTTTGATTGTAAATATAGTCATTGTTTTGTCATAGTCAGTATATTACCACTCGGCGACACCCACCTCCTGGCCTATATTGCGTGTTTACATGATAATAAATCTAACGTCAGTTTTGTACGGAAAGCCTCATGTATAAGTATTTTGCCTTTTACTATAATAGAAGATTTATTTCGCCTGATTTCGTAATAATACGGCAGGAAAAGCCTTCTTACTTGAAATATTTTGCTTCGTTTATTTCATGGTCGAAGGCTTCGGGGTAAAAAGCTACAGTCATTCTTATTACAGACTGACATTAAGGCTGGCATAGAAACTAGAGAGGTTCTTTCGCTTTACCCTTGTGTAGTATTATTATATCTTCTTTGCCCTTTTTAACCCCCGACAAAGAGAGGGGTGTTATAAGTTTAACGTGTCTGTGTGACTGTGTATATGTCTGTGGTATCGTAGCTCCCAAACGGATGAACCGATTTTAATTTTCTTTTTTTTTTGTGTCAAAGATTCATTCAAAGATTCTTAGCCATGTTTCATGAAAATTTGTTCAGCCGTTTGAAAATGATCAGCTCTTTTCTAGTTGATGAGGGGATCTGACTACCTTCCATATGTCCTATCGATTCGAAATTTTGTACCGTGTTACTTCAATGATATTGACAGGACATAGAGTTTATTTGTGTCGGGGAGATTTCATTTTTTTTAATTTTACTATTATTATGTGTTAAATGCAGTAAATACTCATATACGTATAAGCCGTAGTGGTGTAGTGGTAGTGATATCCGGCTTACAATCTTGAGGTCGTGGGTTCAAATCCCAATCGAATGAGTTCTTTGGGATTTATGTACGGATTTTAACACCACTAGCTGTTTGGTGTAGGAAAACATCGTGAGGAAACCTGATTAGGATCGACCCACAAAAACAGGATGTAGAAATCTCGCGAATGATTTACTCGTATGTACTTGTGGCACTTTTGTCGACAAACTCTTACATGTGCATGCAAAATTAACCGAATTTTGTCATTTTTCTACGGGTTTCTTTTCTCATACTTTTTGAGGACAAAATACAACGACATAATATGTAAAAAACTAAAAAGTCCTATGTTGTTGACGTCGTCAACTAGGTAAAATTGTGTAATTATTGGCGTTACGAATAGTTGTGATTTGAAGCACTGTGATAAATTAGATTCCAACTGGATTGAGGCGACATGTCCCCTCCTGTGAGATTTGTGTGGACTAGCTATTAGGGCCCAGGTCTTTTTGCCTAGACAAAATTGCTACCTCACTAAAGCCTTTCTCCCTTGAAAAACTGCCTGCTTTGCACATAATTTTCTTTTCCACTGACCAGTAAAAGAAAACATCGTGAAAAAAATCATAAAAGATAAATTAAGATAAAATTTATTGTCATTAAGTAAATATCTTATTTAAAAATTAAATATGATAACCATTACTCTAATGTACTCGTCAGTTAATACATTAGAGAAAATACTAAATCTCGCAACTTTATATAAATGTAGTGTATTATTATTCCCGTGCATAATATTGTGAGCACCTCAATGTCTATGAACAATAAATATTAAAATTGAATAAATAATAATTTAATAATAATAATGCCATAATAATAATGGTGAGGGCTATGCTCGGAGTCTCTCTGCGAGATCGAATCAGGAATGAGGAGATTCGCAGAAGAACCAAAGTTACCGACATAGCCCAGCGGATTGGCAATTTGAAATGGCAGTGGGCAGGGCACATAGCGCGGAGGACTGATGACCGATGGGGTCGAAAAGTTCTCGAGTGGAGACCACGTACCGGCAAGCGCAGCGTAGGACGTCCACCCACAAGGTGGACGGATGACCTCATTAAGACCGCAGGATCACGCTGGATGCAAGTCGCTACCAACCGGTCTTATTGGAGATTCATGGGGGAGGCCTATGTCCAGCAGTGGACGTCCTGGAAGAAATCGCCATGGGTGATAAGGCCGCCAATTTATAATCATATTTGTTTCTTTTTTGTCTATATGTGAAAATTATTTTTATTTTTAAATTGTGGTTGTAAATAAAGAGTTTTTGTCTTGTCTTGTCTTGTCCTATGGCTGATAGATGGATGGATGAATGCCATAATAATATAATTCAATTAATAAGTAAAAAGCTGAAAATAAAGTAATAATAAGAAAACGAAAATACGCCTATATACACCAACCCGCATTAGGGCAGCGTGGATGAATTTAGTTTATTTGTTCTTCATGTGTAAGTCAGTAGGTTCAACAGTGAACTATAGCGAAAACTAGTAGTTTCCTGAACAGAAAACCTTACAAGTATTAAGTAAAATATTTTTTTTCACCAAAAATGGTATAACCGTCTTAAATAGCATACAAAATTCGAATAGTTCGCTCAAATCTAGGCCGAAACAATACTGCTAGATACCATTACCATTCCTCCAGGTTTTCAAATTTCTGTGTCATGGATGGTGACTTGTTACCATCAGAAAACCCGTCAGCTTATTTTGAACTTAAATACAATAGTACTAAAATTAAAAATTGTAAAAACCCCCCGACACAAAACAGAAGCTCTAAAAACTAACAACCACGTTCTTTCAATATCATTGAATAGTAGTCAAGTCAAGTTATACGGTACCAAATTTCGAATCGATAGTACATATGGAAGGTAGTCAGATCCCCACATCAACTATTAAAGAGCTGATGATCTCCAAACGGCTGATCAGGACATGGTTACCTTACCATATACTTTCTATATCATTGAAGTAACACGTTACCAAATTTCGAATCGATAGGACATACAAAAGATAGTAAGATCCCCACATCAACTATTAAAGAGCTGATGATTTTCAAACGGCTGATCAGGACATGGTTACCTTACCATATACTTTCACACGGTATCAAATTTCGAAACGATAGGTCACAAAGAAGGTAGTCAGATCCCTTCATCAACTATTAAAGAGCTGATGATCTTCAAACGTCTGAACAGATTTTCATGAAACATGTCTAAGAACACTCGAAATAAAATTATCTATGATGCAAAACAAAACTAAACGAAAATCGGTTCATCCGTTTGGGAGCTACGATACCATAGACAGATACACAGACACACAGACAGACACGTTAAACTTATAACACCCCTCTCTTAGTCGGGGGTTAAAAATAATTAATTTGTTAAGTTAATGTACCTAAATTGTATAGTTAAATTAGCACATATTAATGGTACGTTCTAGCGAGCATAGTAGAAAGAATAGTGTTGTTTTTCGAGCCTGATACGGCTAAAACCTGTTTAAGGGTTCCGTACCCAACAAGTAAAAACGGGACTCCGTTGTCTGTCCATTTGTCTTTCGCCAGAAGGTATCTCATGAACCGTGACAGTCTCAGACCAAATAAAACAATTAAGACAGAACGTCGTGAACAGACAAGTGAGGCCAGTTTTTTATACATGTGTGAGTGCGTCGGTGTTGCGCCGCCATAGTTCAACTGACGAGCCAAGGCTTAGTTTCTTTGTACATGTACATTTGTATGTTGTGTCTGTACACGGCTAGGCATAGTTTGTTGTTGTTTGTTTACAACATTCTGTCTTTATATTTTATTATTTGGTGTGAGTGTTTAGACTGCACGGTAAAGATGATAATAAAAAATCAGTTTATATAGACACACATTTATTTAGTTTTTGACAGTCTTAAGCCTTAGTTATCAGCCTCTGATATCATCTTATAATGTATTCTTATATCGATTTATTGGAGGCACGACAATAACATCCATTCTACCACCCGTAAGATGGTCAGCAAGGTCCTGTGTGGGCCAACTTTACTCCTGCGCATTTCAACCTGTAAACAAGTAGGCATTATATTAATTAAAACCTTTTTTAAGTTTTTACTGAATAGGAACTCGCCAAGACTAATCAAACGAGCCGAAACTCGATAGGGTTGCATTGTTTCATTACAGAGTTCTTATGACCACCTTCCAGCTCCATCATCAGACCTAAATTACCATTGAAAAACAAACTATTCGCCAATACCATTCAAATGAACTCAAACTCGATGAGGTTGTGTCGTTTCATTGCTAACTTCCTTTGGCCACCTTCCGGCTCCATCGTCAGATCAGCACCATGTCATCATAATATAGCATTGTCACGCGATTTACACATGTACGCAAAATTTCAGCTCAATCGGTAACCGGGAAGTGGATCAAATTTAACTTACAAGATTTGATTATAGATCGACAGACAGACAACGGGACAGGTGAAAATAAATAAAAGCTTGTAAAATATAGCATATTATGTACAAAAATAATATTCCTTAATTTTTCTAACTTTAAAAACATTGAAATATAATTCTAAACTACCTACCTAATATACACAAATGCGACAATTTTTTTTGTTTTTTATTCCATATAGGTTTGCGTTTGACTACATACTGCCTGATGTTGAGCAGATATGCGGTCTAGGATGTAGCACGCTTACCTAGAAGATACCTATTTACTCGGGATTTGAAGACGCCCACATTGTACTTTAGCGGGAAGACAGACCCAGGCAAAGCGTTCCACATTCTGGCTGTTCGTATGAGGAATGAGGAATGAAACCTACCTATTTACAGAATAAAATATATAAATAAACAGAGGCTAAAAATCGAAACAAATACTGTGTCCGTGTGGTAGGGTGCCAAGAACGCTGGCTGCATTCCCACGCTGAACGGCTAAAGAAATTCTCTGTGCGAGGAATGAGCCAGCTCTCTTGTCACCAGCAGCGTCAACAAGTTTTGGTGAAACTGTCTTAAATAATTTATAAATACACATGCTAAGAAACGAAAATGAAATTCAATAAAATTTTATAGGCTGAATCAAACTTCAACCGCAAACCGCAAATAATTATTTTGGAACAACATTTAGGTAAATGATAAAAGTTTTTTTTTTTGTCAATTAACAATTCAATTTCATTATATCAAATATTGGATGTCTACACACCGATTGTACACAAACTTGGGTTTAAAAAAACCTGTTTTTAGGGTTCCGTCCCCGAAAGGTAAAAACGGACTCCTATTACTAAGACTCCGTTGTCCGTCCGTCTGTCTGTTTGCTTGTCTTTGGCCAGAATGTATCTCATGAATGTGATAGCTAGACAGTTTAAATTTTCACAGATAATGTATCTAAGCAATTCAATTTCATTATATCAAACATTGGATGTCTACTGGACACAAACTTGGGTTTAAAAAAACCTGTTTTTAGGGTTCCGTACCCAAAAGGTAAAAACGGGTTCCTATTACTAAGACTCCGTTGTCCATCCGTCTGTCTGTTTGCTTTTTTTTCGCCAGAATGTATCTCATGAATGTGATAGCTAGACAGTTAAAATTTTCACAGATAATGTATCTAAACAATTCAATTTCATTATATCAAACATTGGATGTCTACTGGACACAAACTTGGGTTTAAAAAAACCTGTTTTAGGGTTCCGAACCCAAAAGGTAAAAACGGACTCCTATTACTAAGACTCCGTTGTCCGTCCGTCTGTCTGTTTGCTTGTCTTTCGCCAGAATGTATCTCATGAATGTGATAGCTAGACAGTTTAAATTTTCACAGATAATGTATTGATGATGCCGCTATATCAACAAATACTAAAAACAGAATAAAATAAAAACCACAAGCGGTTTTTTTTTTCAAAAAATTCAGTGTTTTTGATTGGCATATAAATTGTTTTCTACTGATATTTCATAATAACGAACACAAATGACTCAAAAAGTTTTGGGATCAAATTTTTATTTTATTTCTGGCGTTTAAGGTGTTAAGGGCTCTCATAAAAAAATGTGATTTTTTGCCATTTTTAAAATAATGTGAATAAAACGGCAAAAGACTACAAAAATAAAAATAACCAGGAGCCCTTCGTGCGCGAGTCCGACTCGCACTTGGCAGATTATTATTTTTAGTTGCTTGGATCAGACGTTACTTTGCGGAAGTTCATCAAACCTTGTTTTTATGTTTGGTTTATGCGCTTAGAGTCCCATTCAACTTAGAATACAAGAAGCGTATTAAACTCAAATTTTAGAAGATCTTTGAATAGGTTTTAGGACTAATCCTGATTTTTGCAAAAAAATCATCTGCTCCATATGGTTTTTACCGACTTCCAAAAAGGAGGAGGATCTATGTTCGTCTGTATGTTTTTTTTGTGTATGTTCATCGATAATTTCGCCAATTGTGAACCAAATCGAAAAAATAGATTTTAGTTCGAAATGGTCCCATTTAAATTTTACAGAAATCGGCTGAGCCGTTTTTAAAAAATCAACATTAATGTAAATGATTCGAGCGAAATATTCAAATAATGTACACGATGGAAGGCGGTTTTACCATTTTTGGAGAAAAATAATTGTTATGTTTCGTTTATTTACTTAAGCTTTGTTGCTTAGACTCCCATTCAACTCGGAATAATAAGAAAAAACAATACCTACTAACAATATAACATATTGTTTTTTCTTCTTTTTTTAAAGACACGACGCGTATTAAACTCATGTTTAAGAAGAATTTTTACTAGGTTTTAGAACTAATCCTGATCTTGGAAAAAAAAAGCATCTGCTTCATACATTTTTCAGTTCAGAGTCAATAAACGTTTTATGTCAGCGTTTTTTTCTTGCATTGTGAAAATACAGATCGTTCTTACCAGCAAGGGTTATCATATGTCTTTCCGTTCGCCCCACACATGTGGCGCAGGTCCGCGGTACAGATGCACTGCGCAACTGTCTGCAGCATCACGGCACTCAGCACCAGGATTATGGTTAATACTGAAAACAGACAAAACTCATAATACTATTCTGGACAATGGTATTTTGGTCAAATTTCTTTGTTAAAAATTTCTATGAATTTTCTTATAAAAACCTTCGAGCAAATATCTATAGAGTCACAATAGTGCTAAAAAAGTGTCCAAGCCAAAACCCTGCCCAAGCTACGTAATGGGCAGGCTTTTTAGTTAGTGGTAAGGCGATTGCAAGCCGACTACAACGCTGCGCGATGCTAAAGTTCGGCTACAAGCACTAATTAGGTGGCATAGCGTCTAGATTCGAGAAAACCGGTAATTGTGAATGATTTAAAGTAAATATCTAAGTCAGGGTGTATGACGGCGCTCTGACATGTTTTTACTTAGGGATTGAGGCTCTGTAGATATTTGCTCGAAGATAAAAACCCACATTATTTTGGACAAAATTCTCAAACTAACAACGCATTCTAACTATAAAAAAAATATAAAATAGAATTCCTTACCGAGTAAAAACTTCATGTTTAAAAGTTACAGGTGAATGTGCTCGAGGACACAACCGGTACAAAACTAGCCTTGAGAGAAGTCCAATGTTCCTTTTTATAGAACGACGAGTAAAGCTTTAAGCTGGTTACAGACTGTTATACTATTTATTTATATTTTTTTCCTTTTTTCGACATGTTATTGATCAAGACCCTGAATTCATTTTTACCGAATTTCAAAAAGGAGGAGGCACCATGATCGTCTTAATTATGAATAACTGTTTGTTGTCTGTGTCATACATTTTTTCGATTCCGAGTTGCATTTTTTATGGAACAGCTAATTTTTTCTCGAATTTGGTGGGGCTAAAGTTATTAATAATGATGGTCTTAGTCAAAAAGGGTTTTTTCTTAGCACAGGCCAAGCAGACAACCCTGTATAACCCATAGCTAATAACCTAAATCGAATCAAATCCTGTTTATACCCCTAAGCGCATATAAACGCTAAAATGATTTATTTAAAAAAAAAAATGTATCGTGTGAAACCAGCCTAAATGGTAAATACTAAAAGGTATTGGCATGCAAAGCAACAGGAAAACCAGGCAGGAATCCCCGCGAATCCAATGCTTGGTATTTCAAAAACAGGGTTATTTAAAATTTAAAAAAAATGCTTACGCGCTCGCCGTAGAGCGCGTCATACTTACGACAAAACTCACACTCAGCTCACTGTAGTCATTTCCTCGCTGAGGCGGGATGAAAAGTTACGTGTTGCACTCGAGTGCAAAGATTTTTCACCTTGTGCTCTTTTGATTCCCTCGCTGACGCTCTGGACTCTATTTTTTGATTCTTGAACCCTTCGCTTGCTCGGTCATCGAAATTGAGCACGCGGTTAAAATGCAACTTTGCGCTCTAGTAACAAATAACTATTCCACCCAGTCATTATGCCTATATTGTGTCTTCAATACATCAAACAGCTCACAATGTTTTACCCATTTTACTGCACTTCAAAGTATCAAAGTACCAGGCTGTCATAAAATTTTGGAGTCTTGAATGGGCGCCAGACAGCTTTGAACGTAGTTAGTGCGGGCAACATGCCAAAGATCACTCAAGTTTGGTGACAACACTTCACTAGCCTTACGTATTGTTATGCCTTATTTCCCATTTGCTTTGCAACAGATTGTTTGATTAGAATGAATGAATCCTCAAATCAAACCAATGAATTCTCTGGAATTTATAATCGGATTTTCACACCATTGGCTTTTCGGTGAAAGAAAACATCATGAGGAAACATGCATATGTCCGTGGAAGAATTTCGATGGCGTATATGAATCCACCAACTTGCACTAGGTCAGCGTGGTGGATTTGGCCCATTCACTCTTCGTGGGTTGGCCTACGACCTGCAGTGGATTATTAAGATGGCTGGTACAGTACGTACTAAAGTCACTTCAAAAGTTATGCGTATTTTACCAGTAACCCTTTAATACTTGTAGTTATTGCTAATATCATGTATACTCCTTTTATATATGCTTTTTAAAATCATCTAAGAATTTAAACTTGACGTTCCTAAACATAAGACTAACTTTTACGCTTCATCTTTTACTGTGGAATCTGTTAGATTATGAAATGAGTTACCGGTGGATATCAGACGCGCCCCATCACTGAATGTGTTCAAACAAAGAGTCAAATTGCATTACCTGTCTTCTTAGGTACATTATTGTTTCTGCTCGCTTTATATATTTATTTATTTAAGTAAGTATAAGTAATAATAGTATGTAATCATATAAGTAAGTTTATTTTTGTATTATGTAATACATGTATGTTTATGTGTCTAGGTAGGCATTTGTATTTATTTCAATAAAAATTATTTATTTATTGGTTTGTTTGTTATAAGTGTTCATTGTTCATTTTTTAAATTCTTTTTGTTAAGGCCGCTGTTTTGTTAATTTGCTATTTCCTGTCCGTCCTTGGTTGCCTGGAAGAAATCGCTTGAAGCGATAAGGCCGCCATTTAGTATAACTTTGTATTTTTTTTATTTTTCGTGTGTTTTTTGTATTGTAATTGTGGTTGAACTAATAAAGAATTATCTATCTACTCCTCCATTCAAAAAGGCTGGCACAGAACAGTACAGTACAGTACAGTACTTGATTAGATAATAATTCATAGTTACCATGCTAACATAGTTACCATGCTAAGGTAGAGATAGGTAGAGGCACAGAATAATAATAACTAGTACAGAAGCTTTACTTCGCAATGGTTTTCAAAGAAATATGACTCAATCTGATAAACAATAAGATTTAATTTAGCTCGCGGTCCAGTCGAGCACGTGTTCATTTACATGCCTACCAATTTCTTTTTGAAGGAATATGGGCCTTAATTCACTATGCTACGGTTCATAATAAGGTGGATAGTTGATCGAAGCGAACGAAGCGAGAGAGGTCTCCGATTTAACTCCACGATTTTGCTTTCATCTGTCGGGATGTACATTCTCCTCTACAGGTTGCGTCTTTCTACACATCGTGACAAAACTTAGTATAGGCCGCGCCACACAAGTTGGCGGGTGTGAAGTTAGCTACAAGCTGCGCAATATCCAATCCTGACTGAAGCTCACATAAACCGCACGTTGATTGGCCATTGCGCAGCTTGTAGCTAACTTTACATCCGCCAACTTGTGTGGCGCGGCCTATACACGGGTTTTGCTAATGGAATTTTTTAACGTCGGCTATTATTAAACGATACCCCATATGAAGGGGTGGGGTTGAAAAAATGTTTCATTCCTACTTTACATGTATACACAATATGGAACACAGTTTTGGAAATTTTAATTTATATTACTAAGACTATCATTATGTCTAATTTCAACTAATTTGGTTTATAAATGTGGAAGTCATAAAGCCTTTGAAAATTAGGACGGATGGACGAACACAACGAAGTGTTATATAACCTCAAATTACTACGGAACTCCTAAAATATTTATTTATTTTATTTTATTAATATTAAGGAAATTAACAGCTAGGCATGAGTAAATTTACTTGAATATATAAATATGGCCAATTATAAACTTCCACTGCTATGCTAAAGAAAAACAAAAGTGTTAAATCATCGCTGTACATCTCATAGAAATAATACACACAAAAATTTCTAGGTAGGTACATCAATACAAATCAAAAAATGCATCACTTAATAAACGCCTCAACTGCAATTATTGGGCACTTCAAAGTATTACAGTACTAGGACGTCATAAAACGCTGGAGACTAGGCGCCAGCGCGGGCAAGGTGCCAGACGTGCCTCAAGTTAGGTGACAGGAAATACATTATGGTAGAAAACAGCCATTATATTTTGACGCCTGCTCAATTTTTGCACTCACCTTGAAAGGTGTCACAGTTAAATTACTGTTAGAAGTAAAACTTCGTATCTTCCTTCGTGGGTAGGCCTAAATTCAGCTGAAGAATATTGAAAATCCGGTTTAGAACAACAAAGAAGCAGTCAAAAAGTAAAGTAAAAGTACTAGGAAGGCATAACGACTGGGTAAAATAATTGGTATTATTTTTTAAGAACGTTTTAGCGAGACTATCAACCACGATTCATATATATATACATATAGATCGAGCTACATTTGGCCACCAACTCGCCTGATGGAAAGCGAAGTTGTAGCCGAAGATGGATCATGTAGACCTAGAAGATACCTATTCACTCTTGTCTTGAAGATGTCCAGATGGTAATCACCAGGAAACAATAACGGAGGCATGGCATTCCAATCCTTAGAGGTCCGCATTATGAAGGAAGAAGCGAATCGCTCAGTACGAGCAGGTGCAATGGTATGTCCCTTTTAATTATGTCGCCAGTGCTTTACTGTGGCATGACTTGGACTTGACCATGACTTTTTTGTATCTAATTTGACTCAATTGCCACTCAAATTATTTTGATCAAATTATATTGATGGAAAGTTACACTTGACCCTAGTAAATAAGTACATGAACAATGCGACGCCAAAATTTAAAAAATAATCGGCCAAGTACGAGTATGACTCGCGCACGGAGGGTTCCGTATTGAATGGGAGCCCCCTTAAATATTTATTTTGTTTAAATTTTATTATTTATAATTGAATTGTATATAGAATTAAACATTCAGGTAATATTTCAAGCATCTAGCTGTTACCATTATTAGTATCGAGCGAAAAACGGTAAAAAAATCAGGTTTGTTGTATGGGAGCCCCTGTTAAATGTTAATTTTATTCTGTTTTTAGTATTTGTTGTTATAGCGGCAACATAAATACATTATCTGTGAACATTTCAGCTTACTAGCTATAACGGTTTATGAGATACAGCCTGGTGACAGACAGACAGACAGCGGAGTCTTAGTAATAGTAGGGTTCCGTTTTTACCCATTGGGTACGGAACCTTAAAAAACCAGCCAAGTGCGAGTCGGACTCGCGCACCGAGGGTTTCGTACAAACCTGCAAGGTTTACAAAGTTCGTTCATTACGACAATCGAGTCATAACTATGGTAATCTTATTGCAAAATGAAATTCATAACATTACAATAGGGAAAGATGGAGGAGCATAAATTTATTCAACTTGATAGCTCTACGCGTTCATGAGGAAAAAAGTAATAAGTTTATATTTATTAAAAAATATATATTTTGTAATGTAACTAAAAATTTAAGGTTTTCGGAATTTTCCCTTTATGTGTGCTATAAAACGTTGCTTCATGCCAAATTTCAAGATTCTAGGTCGACTGGAAGTACCCTTTAGGTTTTGATTCCCTTGCGAGTACTTGCGAGTTTCAAAATATGCAGCTTAAATTGCTGTTTCTTTTGATTGCGTTGACATAGAAGTTTGATTTTGTTACAGCTTAAAGGTATTATAGACCTGAGTATTTGGTATGAATTACAATTTAATACATCTACGCGTTTATGAGGAAATGGGTAGTAAGGTTAAAATTATTAAAAAAAAATATATTATGTGATGTAACTAAAAATTTATGGTTTTCGTAATTTTTCCTTTATCTATGCTATAAGACGTTGCTTCGTACCAAATTTCAAGATTCTGAGTTCACGGGAAGCACCCTGTAGGTTTTGATTCCCTTGCAAGTGTCGAAAATTTGCGGCATAAACGGCTGTATCTTTTGATTGCGTTGGCTTAGAAGTTTGATTTTTTCACAGCTTCAAGGGACAGTAGACTTGAGTAATTGATATAAATTTCAGCTTCATACCTCCACGCGTTCCTGAGAAAAAGGGTCTTGACAGACGGACGGACGGACAGACGGACAACAAAGTGATCCTATAAGGGTTCCGTTTTTTCCTTTTGAGGTACGGAACCCTAAAAACGAAGAAGTTATAAGAATTAAAACAATTATATTCGGAAATTCGAAAACAAGTTCCGGTGAAATTTCGGCTTATTCCACAAATCCCCTTAGAAGATCCCCTGCGAAGGGGATAAGTGGACTTTTTGTCCATTTATCCCCTGCCGCAAAACCGCAGGGGATAAATGGACATTTTGTCCACAAATCCCCTTCCGCAACGCCGCAGGGGATAAATGGACTAAAGGTCTACAAATCCCCTGAAAAAATATTTACACACTTTTGAAATAAAATAGCAGAACTGTGTTAGGTAAATAACCGATTCTTTATTTTTTTGTGCACACATAATATATTAAACGAGTGATGAACCAAAATATAAAAAAAAAAAAATATCTTCGATTATTTTTGTATCAGTGTTGATATTTGTAATCTCTCATGCACATATTTCCAAATATAACATAATATTTGGAATAGTTAAAATATTACAAAAAATCATATTTTCACATGAATCATAGATTATTTGTACAATGATAATGAAGATTTTAAACCTAGATGAGTTGCGTTGAAATGAAAAAAGGTACAAGTGGTATCACAAATAATATACAACAAGTAAATCACACAGGAATCATATTTTTACACAAATACTTTTGAAAATAACTTCTACAATCACAGGTTATTATTATTGGTACTATAATGAATAATATTTAAATTTACATGACTTAATACTATGCAAGTGTTATAATAAAATAATCGTTTTTTACCAATAAAATAAGAATCACAGATTGTTTGTACAATAATAATAAAGATTTAAACCTAAATAAGTTATGTTGAAACTAATATATACTCTCATACTCTTCCAAAGCTAATTCAAGTAATTTATAGAAAAATAATATCCCTTTTAAAAACCAGATAAAAGCCGACAAAATTGTGTATGATACAGGATTATAGGTGTTATTGTCAAGCGTTAAGGTGGATATTTCTGTACAAAATGCAAACACTTTCAGGACTAATAATAATTCAAAGAATTCATAGAACAATGAACACTCTTTTAAAAACCAGAAAAAAGCCGACAAAATTGTGAACGATACAGGATTATGGATGATATTGTCAAGCGTTAAGGCGTATATTTCTGTACAAAATAACGAATTGCAACAAACAAATTGCAACTTATTTTTTATATCTCTTAAAAATCAGATATTATGGTTATTTGTGAAAGTATTTTCAGTTAACACATTTAGGTTAAATCTTCATCACTTTTATATCATCTATACAATCTATGATTATTGTGAAAATAATTTTCTAATATGTGATTACATATGTAACTATATCAACACTGATACAAAATTATTGAAAATTTAAATGACTTTGTAAATTTTGTTCACCACTCGTATATTATGTACCTACAAAAAAAAGACTAATAACCAAAGACTAAAATATGTTTTACTTATTGTATATTATTTGTGATACCACTTGTACCTTTTTTCATTTCAACGCAACTCATCTAGGTTTAAAATCTTCATTATCATTGTACAAATAATCTATGATTCATGTGAAAATATTATTTTTTGTGATATTTTAACTATTCCAAATATTATGTTATATTTGAAAATATGTGCATGAGAGATTACAAATATCAACACTGATACAAAAATAATCAAAGATAATTTTTTTTTATATTTTGGTTCACCACTCGTTTAATATATTATGTATGCACAAAAAAATAAAGAATCGATTATTTACCTAACACAGTTCTGCTATTTTATTTCAAAAGTGTGTAAATATTGATTCAGGGGATTTGTAGACCTTTAGTCCATTTATCCCCTGCGGCGTTGCGGAAGGGGATTTGTGGACAAAATGTCCATTTATCCCCTGCCGCAAAACCGCAGGGGATAAATGGACAAAAAGTCCACTTATCCCCTTCGCAGGGGATCTTCTAAGGGGATTTGTGGAATAAGCCGAAATTTCGACAGAGAATTGCACAGCACAGCAGAACTTGTGGAGAATTGCGTCCAGTGATGCATTACACGGCGTCAGTGAAACGGCGCGAGTAGCGCAGTGTAGCGTGCTGAGACTTTTTGAACTGTTTGTCGCCTCGATGCGTCCCTGTCACGGAATTCTGCTGGCATTTCCATCTGTCACGTCGTTTGGCAAACTAGGATTTATATATTTTATACTACACCTGCTCGGAAAGTACCTTGATACTTTATCAAATTTACGGTAAAAAGTACGTCATTGCATATCGAACAAATATGCGGGGAGAAAACGCATCTGAGCGGGAGAGAAAAGTGTATGAAAATCCATTTCTTACGTGGTTTTTCTTTTTTAATTTTGGGTAAGACTATGCGCTGGTAACCTAAATATCAAAAGCCAAAAAGTTTTTACAGTGAGTTTTTATCTCTGTTTGCGCGGATTATGCTAAAGTTAAGTGGACTGTATAATTTTTGGTTGATGCATGCGGTGGATGAAAAAACGAAACTGCGCGGGAGTAGCCAAAGAAAGATGCAGTTTTCGAAGGGAAAAGGAGTGCACAGTACCTTGAGATTCCTTGGAGACGGCCAAGGTCGATTGTTGCACAGGTATACACACACAGCGATGACAATTATTGATTTTGAACCGGGTTTTCGAATTTTTACACGACAGCGAAAGCGGTTGCCGCCATTCAGTTTTCGATCGAATCTGTTCTTTTTTCTCCACACCAGCGCGAGCGGCAGCACTGTCCATAGAATTCGCGCTTGTGTGTAGCGGTCTTGCTCGTACATACGCAAGTAGGTATGTGCAGGAGCGGGATAAAAGGTAGGGAAATGTTGCATCAACCAAACGTTACAATTTACGAAGATTACGAAAAAATATATTGAATCGGCGCATACATTTCCCCGGGCTTGAAGGGATGCCTTCAAAACAACTGAGACTAGAGTTTAGCCATGTTTCTAAATTATGATCTACTAATACTAAACGAATGTAACTTACGATAATTTCCTAACCTAAACATGCAAGTTTACCAAATTATTGATTAGGTAAGGGACAGAGACGTACAACTGGACGCAAATATGAGCCAGTTGCAGTCCTAACACGCACTATCCGTGTAACTCCATCGGAACCAGGAAAAACTTCATCTACGATAGCCAAAGGCCAGTGAAGGGGAGGGCAGTTGTCTGTTAGAAGAATAACAACAGTCCCGACAGTGATGGGATCGACTGGTGTATTCCACTTACAGCGTGACTGTAGAGAATGGAGGTATCCAGTTCTCCAGCGTTTCCAAAAAGACTGAACTAATTTGTCAAGTAGCTCGTACCGAGAGAGTGTACGTAGATTTTCATCAATCTCTCTAGCGGGTAAGTATCTTAGGGGCGTGAGATTCAAAAAGTGCGCTGGAGTTAAAGCGAGAGGTTCCGAAGGATCGTTAGACAGAGTTCTACATAGAGGTCGCGTATTCATGACCGATTCTATTTGAGCGAGTACGGTACTAAGCTCTTCGAACGACAGTATTTGATCACCGATAACGCGATACAAATGATGTTTTAAGCTCTTAATGTTCGCCTCCCAGTTTCCTCCGAAATGACTTGCCGCAGGGACGTTTAATGACCATTCTATGCGATTTTTTGCTAACATATCACCGAAATCAGTTTTGTGATATTTTAAACACAAGAATTCGTGTAGTTCTGAAAGTGTGCGCTTGGCGCCGATATAGTTACTTCCATTGTCAGAAAAAATTCTACCTACTGGACCACGGCGGGCTAGGAACCGTTTAAAGCATCCCAAAAAGCACGAAGTGCTTAAATCTCCCGCTAATTCGATGCAAACTGCGCGAGTTGTCAGACAAACGAACAAACACACGTATGCTTTAGTCGCTCGAATACCACGACCGCGACTCATTGTGACCTTGAACGGGCCCCCGTAGTCCGTAGCTGTGAAAATAAACGGTTTCGCAGATTCAACAACACGGCATGAGCGGTGGTCTGCCATTTCCGGAAACGACGGCTTGGGTCGAAGCCGAAAACAAGGCAGACATTTATGTACTCTATTTCTAATTAAATTTCGAGCAGAAAGTATCCAATACTTCTGGCGTAAGAGTGACATTAACAAGTCAGGACCAGCGTGACAATTCACCTTGTGATGATAGTCAACCAGTAAATCGAGAATGTGATGTTTTCGAGGAAGAACGATAGGGTGTTTTTGATAATAATCCAAGTTTGAATTGGTTAAGCGACCACCGACTCTAATGATTCCATTCTCAACAAAAGGTTTAAGATGTTGAAAAGAGCGCGTGCAAGGTTTGCCTGCTTGTAGATTGGAAAATTCAGCGTCGAAGTGCAAGCGTTGCAATTCGCGCAGTATCAGTAACTCTGCGAAGTCAAGATCTGAGGCTGAAATACGATCGCGTTGCGGTAAAAGTTTTGCGAATCTACAAACATAAACTACACAACGCAGCAATTTTGACCATGACGAGAAGCGGTTTGCTAACGAAATTATAAGAGATTCTTCAAGCGGTGACACAGTAAGTAACGTATGTTTTTTCTCTTCAAATACCTCTGTCACCATGGAAGGGTTGAATGGAACGATAGGCCACTGGGAAACATCTAAGCATGCCCACGGAGGGCCATCAAACCAAAGCGGATGTTCAATTAATTGAGAAGGTTTCAGTCCGCGAGAGAGGCAATCCGCTGGATTTTCTCTACCGGACACGTGATACAAATCATGTGGTGACAAGTGATTTTGTATTTTTGTCACTCTATTGGCCACAAACGTATCCCATCGATGAGGCGATGAATGCGCCCAACAGAGTGCGACAGTAGAATCCGAAAAAGCGAAAACTTTATTAATATGAAAGCGGGATTGGCAAGCGACAATTATGTTATTCAAGAGCTGAGCAAGAACGAGTATAGCGCAAAGCTCAAGACGAGCAAGAGATACGACCTTCTGAGGAGAAACCCTTGACTTTGCGCTTATGAGGCTTACGGTATTTCCGTCCCGATTGTGGACGTGAAAATAAACTACTCCACCGTAGGCCTTTTCACTGGCGTCAGCGAAGCCCAGAAGTGTAACGACACTATCAGCGATGATTCCGACATGACGAGGAATTTTTATATTTGAGAGTAAATGGAGTTCTTCTCTAAATTGAGCCCAAGCATGAACAATTTCATCGGGTGGTGTGTCATCCCAATCGCACTCACACAGCCAAAGCTGTTTAATGAGCAATTTCGCGTGAAGAACTACAGGGGCCACAAATCCCGTTATGTCCCATATTTTCGCGACACATGATAATATGGTGCGTTTCGTACAAGCTTGTGTGGGTACGCTAAGCTTTAAGCTAAAGCAATCAGATGCGGGTGACCAACACAAGCCAAGAATCTTGTGTTGTTCCGATTCATCGAATTCTTTGACAGATGAAAGACGATGCGACAGTGGAATCGAATCAAGAACAGTTTGCGAATTACTTGTCCATTTTACTAATTCAAACTGACCGGCTTTCATCAGACCTATCATTTCAGATGAGGTCGATATGCCTTCCGTCTCATCTAGGACTGAGTAGACGAAGTCGTCCATGTAGAGTCCGTGGTCAATGATGGCTTTAGCCTTTGGAAAAGAATCGCCTTCATCGACAGCGAGTTGTTTGATTGTTCGTAGCGCATGAAACGGACTAGATTTCAGGCCAAATACGACACGGTTAGATTCAAAAACCTGTAAAGGCTGTTGCGGAGAGAAGCGATACAATATACGTTGAAATCGGCGATCACATTCGCGAACACCAATGCTGAGAAACATTTGGCGAATGTCAGCTGAAAGCGCGACAGCAAACAAGCGAAAGTTGACGATTATATTGAACAAGTTCCCTTGAAGATTTTGTCCACTATAGAGGAGGTCGTTAAGAGAGACGCGAGTGCTTGTCTTGCAACTACCATCTAAGACGATTCTTAACTTCGACGTGACCTTGTCCTCTCTTACAACTCCATGATGCGGTATGAAATACGATTGGCAATCCGAAGATTCTGTGTCTGCAGGTACAGGCGAAATATAACCCTTGTCTAAGTATTCGTTGATGACACCGTCGTAGGCCGTCTTCAACTTCGGAGAGGTTAGCAATTTTTTCTCTAAGCAAAGAAACCGTCGCTCACTTGCTTGTCGAGAATCACCAAGAGAATGTTCATCTCCTTTAAAGGGCAGCGCTACTACATATCGGCCATCATCAGCGCGAGAGGTCGTGCGAGTGTAAATTTCTTCACAGGTTTTGTCGTCTGGGCTGAGTATGGGTGGGGCGATCAGCTCTTCCAACTCCCAGAATTTACGCACAGCAGAATCTAGAGGATCCGCAATACAACAAAACGAAGCGGTTTCGAAACGATTGATATGAGTTGGTATCTCACCAACAATCACATAGCCAAGGACAGTTTCCAATGCGAGCGGGGAGGGACGAGAAGGTTGTCCTTGAACCTTGTGCGACAAAAGAAGATGCGGGAAGATCGCGGCTCCGATCAGTAAATCGATCGGACCTGAGACGGAGTACGTATCGTCTGAGAGCTGTAAGGTTTCAAAGTTCGACAAATGCGAAACATCGACAGAGACAGTCGGCAAGCATTCAGTTATCTTATCTATAACCAGTGATTCCATGTCGTAATTAATGTTACGATCGAAACGAGAAAAAAATCTAATATTTACCGACCCTTGAACACTTTTAGTCGAACCACCTATTCCCTTAACGGTAGGAACAGCGCAGTTGCGATTCGTATTCAATCCTAAACGTTGGCAGCAACTACGAGTTATAAAATTGCTTTGTGAAGCGCTGTCCAACAAAGCACGGACGAGGTGTTCATTACCACGAGAATCAACGATAACGACACGCGCAGTTGCGAGCAAGATCGTGGTAGGGCCACGCGGAACGAGTTTGTTATCTGATAACGCACAAAGAGTGACGTCACCAGTGCGAGCGGGGCTAGCGAATGCGATGGACGTGTCGTCTTGTCCCGCGGACTGCGGCGGGGGGGCGGCAGCGAGGCGGGCGCCAATGTGCGCGCGCGCAATAAGCGAATTACTATTATTACTAGCTACAGATGCATCCCGAAAACACAACAATGTATGGTGTTTCAAATTACATTTTTTACACAAAGAATTCGACCCGCAAGTAGATAGACGATGTCCAGAACTGAGACAATTAATGCACAAATTATTTGCCTTAACGAATTTAAAGCGTTCATTTGGATTATAGTTATGAAACACAGAACATTTGTAAAGGTGATCGTGTTTACAATTGCACAAGGAGCATGAAGATTGCTGAGAACTGGATGCGGCATTTACATAGACTTGCGTAGTGGAAGCAGTATGTGACTTAGATGCCGTGTCCATTCTACGATCGACATTCTTCTTCGATGCTTCATGTCTTACCGACGAAGTGCGCTGCAATATTTTTATGTGATCGCGAACAAATAATGATAGATCATCGAATGTGGGCATTTTACAAGTTCGTTTGTATGACTCGAATGAGCGGGCGGTTTCTGGGTCTAATTTCTTGAGTGCGATATACAAAAACACGAAATCTGATAGGTCATCGATCTTTAGGTTTTTCAATGCGGCGACTGAGCATGCAAATTTATCTAGAAATTGTTCGAGATTGTTAGGATTTGCGGACGAAATACCTTTGAGATCGAACATTTGATCTAAATACGAAGTAGCCACTAGCCGTTTATCTTCATATTTACTTTTTAGCAAATCGAAAATTAATGAGTAATTTTCGTCACAAGGAGTTATGCCGGCACAGACTGATCGCGCCTTGCCAGTTAACTTGCCTATCAAATAATACAACTTTTTTGATTCGGTTAACGAGCTATTGTTGTGTACAGCATTTTGAAAACTAGCGAAAAATAGCGGCCAATTCTTTATATCCCCGTTAAATTCAGGAATTTCAATCGGTGGTAATCTAGGCGATTTGTGTTGCGATTGCGTCACGGGTTTGACGTCATTAGCCTGCAATTGCAATTTTTTGGCGGTGCGTCGAACGCTGCCCAATAGATCCTCGAACGCGGAAAGCGGCTGGTAATCAACCATATAGTCTGGATTTAATTTAAGTTCGCAGCTAATTATTTTGTCCAACATACTTTGAAAGTCACCATACAAATCATTTACGGTTTCCATTTCAATCAAAAATGATTCCCTAGATGCTTCCGATTGAAGGTCACTCGAGTGATGACAAATCCTTTGCATACGAGCGAAAATCCTGTCTCTTTTAGCATAAAGCATCTTTAACTGTGAGTCGAACTCAGTTGTAGGTGCCATTTCAATAAGCTAAATATTAAGAATGCTAGCTTCTGCAATTATGTAAACAAATAAGCGGCGGAGAAACGAGTAGGTACCTATGTACAGCTGTTAGCGATAGCGAGTAGATGTGAAGGTATTTGATGCGACGTGATAGAACAAATAATATAGGTTTTAATATTGCGAGTTGCTGGCTTATTACTTCCGAATGTAACAACCTTTTATTTAAGAATGTAAACAAACTATTTACGTACTAAGTAAGTGGAGTCATGAACACTTAATTGATGTAATATAGTAACGATTTACTTATAAGCGGGATGAGCGACAATAAGATAAATTAATGTATGATTTATGCGAATTAATCGATTAAGAAATGACAACAAATTTTACGTAAGTGAGTACCTACCTACCTACTTATTACGAAACGAAATTAGCGATGCGGGTTAGACGAATTTTATGTAGGCAGGTGCCTAGTTGAGATGAAAGCGAAACGACACTAATTTTTATTTTAAAGCATGTACCTATCTAGATATACCTATGTATAATATTCTGGATAGAATTACGAGATTTGCTAGTAGCGATGGAGTTACATTGTATGTATTGATGCGGGTCAAGCGAAACGACTAATCGATAATTTAGGTAAACAATCGATATAGGTATAGGTGATTATCACAAACAAATCTTATTGTTTTTGTGACTATGTACGAATATTAAAACAAGATGCAAATAAAGCGAACGAATGAGATTGAGCAAAATATGACAAAAAAAAACGAAATATAGGAGGTAGATTGAACGCGGCAACCGAGCGATTTTATTCAACGAAATTTATGATTTTAGAGAAATACCAGAGTGATAGCTAACACCGATTCAATATCCGGCAGAAGGATCACAAATGTTTGCGCGGATTATGCTAAAGTTAAGTGGACTGTATAATTTTTGGTTGATGCATGCGGTGGATGAAAAAACGAAACTGCGCGGGAGTAGCCAAAGAAAGATGCAGTTTTCGAAGGGAAAAGGAGTGCACAGTACCTTGAGATTCCTTGGAGACGGCCAAGGTCGATTGTTGCACAGGTATACACACACAGCGATGACAATTATTGATTTTGAACCGGGTTTTCGAATTTTTACACGACAGCGAAAGCGGTTGCCGCCATTCAGTTTTCGATCGAATCTGTTCTTTTTTCTCCACACCAGCGCGAGCGGCAGCACTGTCCATAGAATTCGCGCTTGTGTGTAGCGGTCTTGCTCGTACATACGCAAGTAGGTATGTGCAGGAGCGGGATAAAAGGTAGGGAAATGTTGCATCAACCAAACGTTACAATTTACGAAGATTACGAAAAAATATATTGAATCGGCGCATACAATCTCCAAGTTCGCAAAATGACACTGGCCACTAGCTGTGTATTGGATGGTGTCAAACTATTTGAAAAAAGAACATGTGAAAATTGCAGACGCCATTGGCGCCATTTTCAAGTGTTACATTAAGCTTCACTAACTGCAACAATTTCAATATAAATTTCAATTAGTAAAGATTTAGTTTTTTATTTTCCTCGTAGGTGTAGTATAAAGCACTATGTATCACTCGAGAGAAAGTGCGATTCCCGATCTCGGTCTCAAACGACACCCTCGACGGTAATCGGTCACTTTCTCCTCTCGGTGAACAATGTACTCGTACTATTGCCGCTGATCGCTGTACAAACTTAAAAGCGATTGTGAACCGCGGACTTAATAATTTTTTGCAAAAAATAGCATGACCGACTTCATCCGTGAACAGAATTCGCGAATATTTTGCAGGGATCGATGTAAAATTTTGACATTATTATCAAAAACTTTCTCTGTGGGTAGCGGGATAGCATGCGCCACTGAATGCTGACAAAGTTTTATAACTTAAGTATGTCGCGACCACATATCGCTAAGCATTTCTCCCTTAGCCAAACCAGTAACAAGTCGTTTCTCAAAATTCTAATCGTTACTATCAATACTGTCCACTTAATCATTTTTCGTTTTAAAAAACCACGTCTGGTTCTCTCTATCTCGAGTCGCATTCTTATTAGTAAACAAATAGACTGATTCTGTATCATTGTCGTTTTCAAACTGTAATTGGTCTCTTACTGCTGAGCATAGGCCTATCTTTTTCGATACATCTCTTCGCTTCACTAGGCCCCAGCTAGTTGGCTACTGAGCCCCCCTGCAATGATAAGGCGGGAAACGACCCACTCTTAGGGATATCTCATCTCGCTCTTGTGCTAATATTGTCCAAGTTAAACTCTTGATTCTTGTAATATCGTCAACCTAATGAGGTGGTTAGATTTTTTATAAGTAGTTTTGATAATATACAATTAAAGACAATTCAAGATATTTTAAAAATAGATTTTATTTACATAAATGTTACATTTATTTATCTTCTGCAGCTTGGTATTGTCCAACCACTCCGCGGGGCTCAAGACATTCTCCAGCGTACCAGAAGTTACCACCAGCACATATCATACTGAAAATCAACAAATAAATTAACAACGCATGGCACTTTATAGCTCCTCATTAGGATTATTTTTCTTCGTTTTTTTTTTTAGCTAAAAAAATCCCTTTGTGGTCCCAGAATCGCTAAAAATCTACCTTTACCTACGTCCTACGTGATAGCCAGATGAGACATTTATTTTTATCAACACGCCAACATCTTAATGTTTGGATATAAATATAATATTTGATTAAAAAAAATTGTATCATCTGGTTATTATTATAAGAGAATATATGATGATGATGATTTTAGTAAACTAGCATTTTCCCGTGGTTTTTCCCGCGTGGTATCTTATTTTTTGTGCAATCCCATGGGATTTTTTTGTTTTGGGATAAGAAGTGACCTATGTCACTATGTCCATGCCAAAAATTATGTCAAACAGTTGCTCCGTTGCTGCATGAAAGAGGTATAAACCAATGAAATAACACACTTTTTTCGTGTTTATAATATTAGTAAGCAATAAGGAAGTAAGGATAAATATGATAATATAATAATATAATATAATATAGTATTTATTTATGACAATCAATACTCACTGTTTCATGTTGGAGTAGGTGCAACTAAGAGTGGAGCATACGGGGTCCCAGTTATACTGGTAGGGGCAGTCTTTCTTGCTGGTCGGGCAATCCTGGTAGTGCCTGGCTTCTATGGATAGAACCAGAAGCAGCAGAGATAAACCTGGATAGAACAAGCATAATATTACGCTCTCTTTTCTAAGGATAACTGTAAAAAGTTTATGATTTTGGACTAAGACTACATTCACAAGAAAATGCGTGCTGAAAATTTTCCTGCACCAAGTTAAATAATTGGCCAAGTACGAGTAGGATTCGCGCACGAAGGGTTCCGTAGTGTATGGGAGCCCCCTTAAATATTTATTTTATTTTAATTTTATTATTTATTATCGAAGTGAATATAAAACTAAGTATTCTGTGAAAATTTCAAGCATCTACCTATTACCATTATTAATATAAATAGAGCAAAAAACGTCTAAAAATTCAGGTTTGTTGTATGGGAGCCCCCCTTAAATATTTATTTTATTTTATTTTTAGTATTTGTTGTTATAGCGGCAACAGAAATACATCATCTGTAAAAATTTCAGATGCCTAGCTATCATGCCTCATGAGATACAGCCAGACAGACAGACGGACAGACGGACATCGAAGTCTTAGTAATAGGGTCCCGTTTTTCCCTTTGGGTACGGAACCCTAAAAACGATGACACGTCATTTTAATATTGCTGCTAAATTTTATCTTTTTACAAAGAATGTTCTGTACCTCATTAAATAGTTAAAAAGCTATAATTTCAAACTTAGTATTTAATTTTTTAATAATTTCTTTGATTTAGCCCATCATACAAACTTTCAGTGTTACTCTCGCATTTTGAATGGGACAGGTGATTTTTTTCGAATTCTAGATTGACCCAGAGGTAACAAAATTATTCAATTCTGCTCATTTACACCTCTGAAACTTTTTTCCAAAAATAACTGAAACCTTCGGACACCGTCGCGTCGTTTTTGTGCCCGACACAAAATGGGGTGTAAAATAAATGAGACGTGGCTTAGAAATAAAGGAGATATCAGCTAACATTAAAAAATAAAAAACATTCTAAGTATTAAGAACCTCTTCTTCCATAGAAGTCGGTTAACCCTAGAAAGATAAACTTATTTTTTAGTACTGAAAATATAAACATGCGCCTTAGAGGCGCACAGTTTAATAATTGAATTTATTCTCAAACCATAAACAAATATACTTTTTTTACAACTTTTCTGAATTTCGACATTCATAATTAGTAAATAAAACATACTTACATTCATGTCATTATTTATTAATTATTACAATATTAGAACGATTTTTAAAATGGTGACATAAATTTAAAAAAAATTGGAGTCTTCCGCATTCAAGATTAAATTTCAAAAAATAGCATCACAATTAAGTATTATTTGTTACTATCTAATTCATTATTATATAAGCAATCTTAAAAGTTAAAAAATACTGTAAAAAACGATAGCTAAATGTATTAGTTGCAAGTTTCATTTCCAGGTTCACCATACACATTATTTTTACATTTCGATGATTCCATCTTAGACATTAATAACATTCTTGCTATGTTAATGCAACAATGTCGTTTAATTTTGATAGAAGTACCTATGTGTCAGGGAACTTTTTGATTAGTTTAAGGGTAGATAACCTGATAATTATTCCGACAATTTCTCACAAAGCTTCTGATGAAGTATAGATTCTGATTTTGGGTCTTGTTTACGATGTATGCATATTAGTGTCTAGTTTCTACACGATTTTATTATCTACCATCAAATAATTATACTTTATTTGATCATAATTACAAATATTTTTGCACTGTTTTGATATTTATAAGTATATCAAACGCCCAATTGTTGCCGAAGATGATTATTTGAAGCTAAGTAACTATGCGGTTATTACATACAAGAAAATATGTTAATGTATCATTCTAGCTTCTGTAAATCACTTCAGCTATGTACTTTTAGTCAGAATACTTCTATTTGCTTTAGTTTTTTTACATCGATTTTACTTACATAGCTATCCAACTCGTTACTATTGCCACCGTATTCACTTTGGTAATCGTAATCAATAAATTTTATATTTCGACATTAAATTGTCTCTTATCATGATAATATGCATGAATAATAGACTTTTAAATTTATTGTTAAATATAACTCCTTTATTTTTTGCCACTTTTTGACAGAAATAAGAAAAACATAACAAAAACAAAATAACAAAGAGGGACATAAAAGTTACACAAAAGATAAACATGCGCTTCTCGAGCGCAACGAGTTGTCATAGCAACCAAACTGCGATACTTAGCAAACAGAAACAACTATTTTTCAATAGTGTTGACTGACGACTGAGTTGGCTCAGAAGCACAAACTTGGTATTGTAAACGAATTGGTTAAAAAAATACAGCGATTTATCAATTTCGCGGGCGCCTCAGAAGCGCAGTTTATCATTCTAGGGTTAATAAGTATGCAAGGGTAAGGCGCCAACTTGTCCATACAAAAACAATAAGCTGTTATACCTCTAAATATTATCCCATTTGAGTGATTTTTTTTCATGTAATCAGCACTTCAATCGCGAGGATGGCACGTCTTAGATTTAACAGTTTTTTTAATGACTAAATTTATAAGCCTCTAAAAAGTCAAATTTTTACGCAAAATTTTGGCTGCATAAGTAGTATAAGTAGTTTATCTATACAAAAACTTTTCTAAAAAAATAAGACGTACAAGCGTGCAATATTTCTTACTCAAGCGATTGACACCAAAAACAAAATTTTGTTACAATTTAAGGGGTAAAAATAACAGATTTCACCCCCTTTTCACTATTTTGCGCCGTAAAGTAAACTTCATCACAAATGTACCGCGAATTTTCTTGTTGTTCTACAAAAAACATGAAACTGGTCTATTCAGAATCCTCTTAAGTACTTACTTTTTAACCGACTTCCAAAAAGGAGGAGGTTCTATGTTCGTGTGTATGTATTTTTTTTTGTGTATGTTCATCGATAAATTCACCAATTGTGAACCGAATCGAAAAATTCTTTTTTAGTTCGAAAGGGTATAATTTCGAAATGGTCCCATGTAAATTTTACAGAAATCGGCTGAGCCGTTTTTGATAAATCAAGAATAATGTAAACAATTCGAGCGAAATATTCGAATTTCGTATACGACGGAAGGCAGTTTTGCCATTTTTTGAGAATAATATTTTTTTTGTAACGCACTTACCGAAAATAATCTTCATTTTCACTTTTCACACCTGAAACTCAAACGAACTGAAACCTTCATTATTTTAAACGATACTTTATACTTTTCAAAACGGAAGTAGTACGGCGTACTTTTATTGACTTTTTCCTGTTCTAAATTACCTACTCATATCTTCATTGATTAACTCAAAACTGGTTATAAGGCATAATATACATTATTCTTGGATATCATTGTAGGTATAGGCCGAATCATACAAGTCGGCGGATGTGAAGTTAGCCACAAGGTGCGTGAAACCCATTGGATATTGCGCAGCTTGTAGTTAACTTCACATCAGCCGACATTATAACTGTCAACTTTTACTATAGGAAAAAGTCGAAATCGCCAAAAAAAATCAGCTATTCCATACCTTTTGTCGATTCAATGGATTTCTTCCGGAACATTTGATATTTATTTGTCGATTTCAATGTTAGTCTCATAGTAGACGTTGTTTATTATTTTGACTAGTGATTCTTCGAATAGTACCTACGCATCTGTTCAACTGAATATTTATAAGCTTATATATCTCAACTCACTTTTGACTGATTTCATTAAAACTTGCAAATGTTGTTAGAATTTAGATACTTACTTAATAATCTTGCCAAAAATAGTGCCAAATTCCGTATATAAATTCCAAAGAACTCATTGGTACGAGACCGGGATTTGAACCCACGACCTCACGATTGCCACTACCTTTAGGCCACCATGGCTTGAGTATATCCTTACATAGTATAAAATAAAGTCGCTATTTTTGTCTGTTTGTTTGTCTGTATGCTTAAATCTTTAAAACTACGCAACGGATTTTGATGCGGTTTTTTTTAATGGATAGAGTGATTCAAGAGGAAGGTTTATGTGTATAATATACTTGTGCGAAGCCGGGGCGGGTCGTCTAGTGTAGTATAGTTTCAAAATTCTATATCAAATATCGATATGTAGTTTCGATATGATATTTTTGACCGACAAACCAAACCGGAGGAGGTACTCAATTCGACGCGTATTTTTTTTAATGTATAACCACGTATAACTTTTTTCATAGTGGTTCGATTTCAAAAAATATTTTTTATTGGAAATTGGTCCCATTCAAATTTTATTAAAATAGGGTGAGCCATTTTTGATAAATCAACAATAATGTGGAAAATGCTACATCGATTCGTGCGAAACATTCGCGATATCTGCACACGGTTGAAGTCGGTCATGCTATTTTTTTTGCAAAAAATAATTATTTATGACAAAAGCGTTATTTCCCACTCCTAGATATAGAGAGGCACGATTTACCTAGGCGTATCAATGTTTTTTTTATCACGTTATCACGTTAAATTATCGTCCGCATATCGACTTTACAGACAACCAATTTTTGGAAATCAGTTAAAAATTACCAACCAGTGCCTAAAGATTTTCATGCGAACGTTTTCCTGATTCCGACAAAAATGCATGTCAAATGCATTGCTATTTTATTCCGAGCACTTTCTGTACTAGGTTGGTCCATTTTCATAATTGATTGCGGGAGCAACGGTTCGCCGAATCTGAAAGCGCCTTTGTCAATATACTCTTTTACTATTATGTTGACGATTACACTAAAATCAGTACTGTATTACGTAGTATTATTACACATTCTTTGACTGTATGAAGCCGTGGTGGTCTAGTGGTTGTAACGCTGGCCTGTTATTCTTGAGGTCGTGGGTTCGATCCCGGTCCCGTACCAATGAGTTTCTTTGGAACTTATGTACGGAATTTCTCACCACTGGCTTTTCGGCGAAGGAAAACCTCGTGAGGCAACCTGCATACGTCCGTAGAAGAAATTCGATGGCGCGTGTGAAACCACCAACCCGCACTGGGCCAGCGTGGTGGATATAGCCCATTCACCCTTCGGGTAAGCCTACGCCTTGCAGTGGACTAATTAAAAAAGCTGGTACAGTACAGTACTGTATTATACAGGCCTTTTTAACCGGACGAAAAAACGAAGGAGGTTCAGTCGAAGCGTAGTACTGTAACAGCCTTTTTAATAGTCCACTGCAGGACGTAAGCCTACCCACGAAGGGTGATTGGGCCATATCCACCACGCTGACCCAGTGCGGGTTGGCAGATTCATTGAATTTCTTCTCCGGACGTATGCAGGTTGCCTCACGATGTTTTCCTTCAGTGAAAAGCCAGTGGTGTTAGATTCCGTACATATCAGAGGCGCCACTCTGTAATCGGGCTGAATTTACGTTTTTCACTTTTAATTTCCAATCATACTATAGCTTAATATGTACCTATGGTACTGATATCTAGAACATTTTATACCCACATCCCCTAATTTCATTTATCAGTACCCAGGTAATCCGTTTCCAACCATCTACAAGCAAAATGGGGTAGGTCATTAATCACAACACAGATTACTGCACAGTTTCTACCGCAATAATTTATCATTCCGAATGAATTGAATGTCTGACGCGCAATGATAAGAACCCAATTGGATGACATGAATGACACAAAGATAATGCTATCTCGCTTTTATTACGTGACAGCAACCTTTTGAATGCTAATTATTTGTATACGCGGGGATATAAACCTATTTAAACCGTTTTATGTTTAAACTAGCTTATCTTTGGTCCGCGGCTTTGCCTGTGTGTTATTTCTGTGTTGAAACACTTGTTTATTTCCGTGTGTTGTTTTTATATACACTCGGGATAAAAAGTTTTTTTTTTATATTTTCTTATTTCGTATAGGTTTGCGTTTGACTACATACGGCGGAAAGCCGTGGTGGTCTAGAGGTAGTGACACCCGCCTTATAATCGTTAGATCGTGGGTTCGAATCTCAGTCCCGTACCAATGAGTTCTTTGGAATTTATGTACGAAATTTCACACCACTGGCTTTTCGGTGAAGGAAAACATCGTGAACTGCACACGTCCGTAGAGGAAATTCAATGGCGTATGTGAATCCACCAACCCGCACTGGGCCAGCGTGGTGGATATGGCCCAGTCACCCTTTGGGCCGTATGTACTGTATCACTACATACTCGTAGTATAAAACAAAGTCGCTTCCCGCTGTCTGTCTTCATCTATGTATGCTTATACGAGTATCTTTAAAACTACGCAACGGATTTTGATGCGGTTTTTTTTAATAGTAATTGAAGAGGATGGTTGAAATGTATAATACACCTGTGTGAAGCCGGGGCGGGTCGCTAGTATTATATATATGCGGGGATAAACCAATAAACAAATTTGTTTTTAAACTAGCTTAGGTTTTGCCCGTTTGTTATTTTGGTTATTGTGCTATCCTATAGACACAACAATTTTCGGGATAAAAAGAAGTCTATGACACGCTCTGACTTTAAACTTAGCATTATTATAGACCAGCCATACCAACAATACTGTACATGGATTTTATTTCGATTCGTGCAAACTATTCGTCTGTAGTCCGCTTTACGGCGAGTCTCACGAACGACTGTTAGTAGTGAATGTGGATGGCACGCCCTGTGCCGCGGATTCGCAGCGTGAACTTCGGCGTGAATTCAAGCCACTAATCTGGAGCCAGCATTAGGAGCGTTTTCTTTCGACGATGACGATTCACGCTCATACTGCGATCGCATACGTTCCTGAGGCCCCGTCTTGACGACACGACTAGCCATATCAGTGGTTGTCAAATGATTTGGTACTTGTGCAAGCGGGCTACGTACACATGTTATTTTTGGAGCGCTCGCCGTATCGATGCGCTCGACCGGTTCCTCATGAGTAACCGGCGTACTGGAGTACTGTCGATGGTGTCGAAAAGAGTCTCGAGTGGAGGCCACGTACTTACCGGCAACAGCAGCGTAAGACGTCCCCACACAACACAAGGTGATATCATTTAAGATCGCAGGATTTCGCTGAACAGCCGATCTTTTTAGAGATTCATAGGTGAGGCCTGTGTCCAGCAGGGGACGTCCTATTGCTTGAAATTGAGTGGATATCGGTTTTATCCCAAAAAAGCAATGTAACACTAGATTTTATGAATTTCTTAAAATGAGAAAGTAAAATGTCGTGTGTACACTTTAAAAATGTTCTCATACTATATTTTTGTTTCAGGTAAGTAAAGAAAAAGCATAAGTAAACAGGTTTAGGAAAAAAGCAGAACGCTGAAAAAAGGTACGCACTGTAGTTGTGTAATTGACAATATTTTAATGTGATATTTTGTGGTTACATATAGGGAGAGATAGTAATTAGATCCATGATTCTATATATTATAATGTTGCTGTGTGATAAACAGCAGATCTGTTTTATCATTGAAAGAAAATGAATACAATGAATAATATTTTATTGAAATTATTCTATAGTATTCTTAATACTAATATTCATTCGTTCAGGTAACTATTTACTCAAGTGTAGTCTTTACACGTGTGTAGATTATGTATATAGTGTAGATTACACTATATTAAACTAAAAAATTTAAACATTTTTGGATTGGTGTTTCAATTAAAAATAATTTGTGTGTTATTGTGAAATGTAAGCTATTGAATCGGCAGTGTGCAGGGCACATAGATCGGGAGATTGACGACCAATGTGATCACAGCGTTACGTATCGCAATTATATAAAGCTACAATAGAGCTTTAAGGGGCAAATAAAACAAACAAGTTATTATAGAATTTTTATTATTATAAACCGAAAACAATAACAAGAATTACTTAATATACAGATCATGATATGAATGTTATAGCTTCACAATAAAATAAGCATGAAAAAGGTATGTAAAGTGATGTAAGTAAAGGTTAACAATAATACTAAAAGGGTTAATTCATTCATAATTTAAGAGCTCGCTCGTATTTTGTACGTTTCGCAGTCCTCCGCCAGTGTCTTCACCTCTCTGTACGAGATGACATCTACTTTATCTTTGATCTGATCTAAAGCCCACCACAGACCATGGCTCCAATTAGACTCATAATATGACATCCAAATAGATGTAGTCAATGTTGCCAATTTAGTGAAGTTAGGTTTTGACTTCATGATTTCCCTACACATCATTAGGCCCAATTAAGAATGCGCAATCGTAATAGCAACGTAAAAAGTGTTCTCTCTATCGAATGCCTACGGTGAAAGAGAAACAGAAATAGTCTAATTAGCTATTATAAATAGTGCTTCCACTTTAGACTCTTCTACTTGAAGCATATTGCGCGAAAATATGTGGGCCGTTCTCCTGAACATCCAGCGGCTGACCAGGGGCCATCAGCAACCATTATTACGATAGTGCCTTCATAATTGGGCCTATTGATTGAAGATGTAACCAGAATTATTTGTACTTATAGATAAATCCACAGATGTTTCATGTTAATCAGACAAGTTGCCAAACTATTTTTGTCTGTAAGCTTTTATTTGTTCGCTAAAATAAAGAAAAGTTGCCATTTTAACGACAATGTCGCTAAATTTGTAACATTGAATGGATGTCATCCGTTCGGAGCCCTCGTCAGTGGAGACCCTAAAAACGCCCTCTGTTCTATTTTTGATTAAACGTCAGATTTCTTTTCTGTCCAGCTGATTTTTTCTGTCCTTCTCCAGCACCACATTTCGAAAGCCTAAAGGCTAGATAACTTTATTGACTGGATCGAAAATATATATATTTATAAAGCATTTCAATCGAAAATGATGAACATTGTTTCTATAGAGGTTAATCATGTCAGAGGCCTTCAGGTGGCTTAAAATCTCTGACACCAAGGCTAGCCACCCGGCCTATACGAACTTACTTACATAGAGGTGATGTCTCTAGCTTGAAGGCGCTTTTTTATAGCATTTTTTGTATATTTGACCCATTGTTATATATTGTTTTTACCTTATCATTACACCTACTATTTTAACTGATCTGTCAAGATCTGTTTTAATCAATAAATTAAAAAATGAAATTAGTGTAAATACCAACACCAAACCGACACCAAACAAAATTTAAAGAAAAATGAAAAAAAAAACTAAATTATTGATAAATTGATAAATGTAGGTACTGTACATTTATCAGGAGAGTGTGTAATTTAGTTGTCATGGTCGCATGATTCGGTTTCGGGCTCTGGTGTGGGTTCGGAATCAGAACCACTATCACAACCGTTCTTATTTTTAGTATTTTGACTTTGATTACAGTCAGAATTTGAGACTCCTGGTTTTTCACCAGAATGTTTGCCTTCACCAGAATGTTTTGGATGAAGAAATTTACAGAAGATATCAAATCGTCGTTTTAAATCAGCGCATGAATTTATAACTTCGAAAGCGTGACAACAAGTTCCTTTTCTCAGATCCCAGGCATCTTTTTCAAAGTATTCCTTCCTGAAAAACATTACAAAATTTCATCAGTCATTTTGAGCGTAATCTGAAAGTGCCGACCAAACCCACTAATTGGTAGATAATAGTAGGACATAATTATCATTCTGAGCATTTTTTACTATGTGGCCTGTAATACCCATCGACTTGGCATTTTTTAGGGTTCCGTATCCAAAGGGTTAAAACGAGATCTTATTACTAAGACTCCGCTGTCCGTCTGTATGTCTGTCTGTCTGTCTGTCTGTCCCCAGGCTGTAGCCTGGGGACAGACAGACAGACATACGGTTCATGAGATACATCTCATGAACCGTTAGAGCTAGAAAGCTGAAATTTTCACAGATGATGTATTTCTGTTGCCACTATATTCGTACCAACAAATACTAAAAACAGAATAAAATTAATATTTAATGGGGGCTCCCATACAGTACGGAAGCCTTCGTGCTCGAGTCTTACTCGTACTTGTCCGGTTATTTATATGATGAGAATACTTCATTATGCTTTCTGTGTGCTGGTATCGGTAACGTCGGTTACGAATTTTGATGAAAGCATTCCCCCTACTTTTTTCTAAATAAGCCGCTATATTAACTATCCATAAGTTTATCAAAATGACAATATAACATGTGTTTAGAAATTTTATGATGATAAGTTAATCAGCACTTCATAACTTTCCTTAGTAATTTGCCGAGGAAACCATAGAACTGAAAATTACGGAGAGCACTGTATTCGTACTACTGCTATAAAATCGTTCCAAGACTTTTAAGGGTTCCGTACCCAAAGGGTAAAAACAGGAGGATTACTATCACTCCTCTGTCCGTCCGTCTATCTGTCTGTCACCAGGCTGTATCTCAAGAACCGTGATAGCTCGACAGTTGGAATTTTCAAAGGTGATGTATTTCTGTTGCCGCCATAACAACAAATACAGTAAAATAAATACTTAAGAAGGGGTCCCATACAACAATCTCGACAAAACTTTGTACACAGTATTTATACATTTATAAGGCGCGAATTACACAGAAACGGCATAAGGTGCGGCGCAGGCGTGGAACGGATAAGGCGCAGACGCGTTTAAAATTATATAGAAAAGTTACGATGCGTCACTGTAGAGTCTGAGTTTGTTGCTATAGCGTGTTTTCTTGTTTGTGTTTGCTGTCGCGCTATTTATTTTCCGATTTAGATAATATTGAGCAAGAACAATGTAACAAGATTTGCGAGTATGAATCAAATCGGTCAAGAGCGAGTCGAGCAGCCGCGAGGTCTACCGTTCGAAGAACTACTAGAACGAACAAACGAACGAACATTCGTAGGTTACATTAATTACATACGAAGTAACTTGCCAAAATATCTATAGTAAAAGTTGTTCATAATTATGTTCTGAGTCACCTCGTTTCGACTTAGTACTTCAGTTTTGGATAACCAGCCCTTTTGGCTTAGTACAGGGTAAGCGGATAACCCTGTAGACACTCTGGACTGAAAATTAACAAACTAAGTTATTTTCTACTTACCAATAGTGGTCTATAAGTATATAACCATCTTCGCATTGTTGATCTTTGCTATCGCTCCCGAAATCCTTAGAAAAAATTTGTAGAAAACGTTTCGCCAAGTTTTTAAAATACTCGGTGGTTTCTTGGTGTTGGTGTTGCGGTTTTGGATTTTCTGTTGGATTTGACGATGGACTAGAATGGTCCCATGGGTAGCTTGATGGTGTATTTGCAGGCACCGGATTATCCGTCTTACATTCACGCGAATAACGCATGAATAACGTTTTCAATTTGGAACATCGTTCGGCAAGTTTGCACAAGGAAATGCAAGATTTAGCCGCTATCGAAGCACCAGGGCAGTAATCTTTCAAACAGTCCTGCCTAAAAAATCATAATCGTAATTATAAAACATCTGAAATTAATCTGATGCAATCATCTGTCAACCACACGACGTCCAATGCTGGACATAGACCTTCTTTACAGATCTCCAATAAGACAGGTTGGAAGTGGCTTGCATCCAGCGCTATACTGTGGTCTTAATCGAAACTAGTCGCCTCGTGTCCACGGCCGCCGTTGAGTAAATTCGTATAGGCCGGGTGGTTAAACCAAGTAACAAAATCTGGTCTATAAAAGATCTGAGAACGTTTTAGAACGTGCTAATTAGTATTCATTATTAGCACTATAGGTTTTGTAACATTTACAAAACCTCGAATAGACTCCAGTTGTATCACTGATTTATTCTATAAACTTTACGTAAAGGCTCTTTAACCATAAACCAGCTCTTTAGTTGAAATGTATAATTATTTTTCGCAAAAAATGGCAAAACCGCCTTCCGTCGTGTACAAAATTCGAATATTTTGCTAGAATTGTTTACATTATTTTTGATTTTTCAAAAACGGCTCTGCCGATTACTGTATTATTTAAATGAGACCATCTCGGGAGTATTAAAAAATAGTTTTCCCTTTCGAATTATAAAATAATTTTTCGATTCGGTTCACAATTGGCGCAATTATTTATTTATTTATTTATTTCAGTTCACCAACATTGTGTACATCAATACATTGTCAAAAGAAAATTATACATTAAAAAATAGGAACTAAATGTCACAATAATTATAGGTGAAGACAACATCCATTATCAATGAACATACACAAAAAAATACATACAGACGAACATAGAACCTCCTCCTTTTTGGGAGTCAATCAAAAAGTGATAAGAAACGCTTTTAAGTACTTAAAGAGCTCTATTTGCAACATAAATTTAGATTATGATTGCACTGATTACGTGGCAATGCTGCCAGTATGCTGGGCACGCTGCCAACTGGCAGTGGGCTTGAGCATTTGTATTATTTTTAGACCTGCAAGGGTCTGTGGATGATCCAATTGTTTTATGTGGTAGAAATGTATGTTGTTCTAGCCTATGTAACTAGTGTTGTATTTTGTTGTAGTTACCTAATAAAGGCACTTACCATAATTTAAAATAAAATAATATAAAGTTTGTACTCACAAATTTTCGTCCATATGAGTATGTTCTTTGATTTCACATTTTTGTTGGCTTTCTCCGCAATAGCACATTTCGCGAAGCTTTGATTCGTAAAATTGATTAGGGCATCTTTGCCAGTCTCCTTCAGGGGCGTCATGTGTTCCTTGGCCATGTTCTTTCCTTGACGGGCTTTTTTTTCCATTAGACACACCTGACGAGCACTCTCCACTATTAGAGCCACCTGAATGGCTTTCTTGTCCATCACGGTCACCATTCTTTTTTTCATTAGAGCCACTTGAAGAGCTTTCCCCTTCGTTAGAGCTACTTGACGTGATCTTTTCTTTACTACAGGAATCAGACTGCCGATTAGGATCATCCGTCGTCGGATCATTCTTGCAGATTTTCGAACTATTTTGACAACCTTTCGATAATATTTCACTTCCTTCATTTTGCATGGTACCCAGAAGGCCACTAATGATACCATCTAATACATTTGCTGAGACTAAACAGTTTGCCGCTAGGACAACTAAAATTGAAGTCGCTGAAAAAAAAAGAATTGAGTAATTATAGTATAATAATAAAAGTCGGAAAGTGTCACAGATTTCTATTTTAGAAAAAGAAAAGGTTCCTATAGGAAAGCACAATGTTCTAATATCGTGTTTAGGTTACAGCTAAATATAGGTGAGAACATAAAGTAAGTGTGTGTTAACACCAACTTACTTTATGTTCACACTTGTCATCAAAATCGGCCGGCCGGGTAAACTTGTGGTTATCTTCGAGTAGAAGTTAAATAAATTAAATTAAATAATGAAATAAATAGATGTTAGTTTCTTCTCTTATAGCCAGCTAAACTTGAGGCAATCTTGAGGTGCAAAACAAGCTATTATCTACCTCAAAATATTATCCGATTTGAGTGATTTTCCTTAATGTAATCTAAGCAAATTACTAGCGTTAAATGTCTTAGAATTTACAGTTTTTAAATGACTTTAAAGTTATAAGTCTCAAAAAGTCATATGTTTGACCGACGAACCACCGGAGGAGGTACTCAGTTCGACTCGTATATATTTTTTTATGTATAACCACGCATAACTTTTTTCATAGTAGTCCGATTTCAATAATTTTTTTATTGGATAGAGTATACTTTGAAATTGGTCGCGTTTTAATTTTATCGAAATCGGCTGAGCCATTTTTGATAAATCAACAATAATGTGGGACTTGCTACATCGATCCGTGCGAAATATTCGCGAATTCTGTACACAGGTGAAGTCGGTCATGCTACTTTTTGCAAAAAATAATTATTACGCAAAAACTTGGCTGAAAAGTATAGACTTTTACAGAAAACAAAAACTTTTCTGATAATCAGGACATACGAGCGAGCAAAAAGCGAGCAGCGAGCATTCCTTAAATTGGAACGTTCCAATTGTAATCCATGTAAAGATTCTATCAAAAAAATACTAATAAAATCGGCCAAGTGCGAGTCGGACTCGCGCACGAAGGGTTCCATACAGTGTGGGAGCCCCATTCCTCTTGCCTTATTAAGTTATTAAAAGCGACCAAAAAACTCCAAAAACTTACGTTTGTTGTATGGGAGTCTTATTTTATTCTGTTTTTAGTATTTGTTGTTATAGCGGCAACAGAAATACATCATCTGTGAAAATTTCAGCTGCCTAGCTATCATGGTTCATGAGATACAGCCCGGTGACAGACAGACAGACGGACAGACGGACATCGAAGTCTTAGTAATAGGGTCCCGTTTTTACCCTTTGGGTACGGAACCCGAAAAATTATCTCTAGCTACAACGCGAAAACATTGGTCGATTCACATTCCTCTTAAGTGCGCTACACTCTAAAGTGGGCATACACGGCGCGATGAACTGATCAGTTTTTCGCATCACTCCAACTGGGAGCTCATTCAATTAATTCAACGGTAGGAATAGATGGTTCGCGATTTGAACCACTACCTGAAAAACTGGGCACACACGATGCAATGATTGTATCAGATCAGTCCAGCGGGGGCCTATTGTAGTTAACCATTGCCGGTTCTGCGACGGTTCGCTTGTTTGGACCACCTCAATGATTAAATGAATCTTCAGTAACTCACGTAATTTCAATTTCACACGAGAAATGCTCTGAACCAAAATTGTTTATAATTTGAGTTCCTACATTTTTGTTCCCAATTAACTTTTTGTAGGATCGATATTTTTTGAAAAAAAAAATAGGTCTTAGCGATGGATCCGTTCACACAATATAGAAATATTGTGATCTTTATTATTGTAATTCGGTAATCAAGATGTTTTGTTTATATAGAATATTGTAAATATTATTAAAATATTAAATTACACCAAGTGGTGCGGATCCGTCATTTTCCAGAGTGATCCTCCTCCTTGGCCCAAAAAATGCCGCCATTAGAGTGGGTGTAGCCAAAATTTGGTACAAAAAATGGCAGCCATGACACCAAAACTCGCGGCCATTACACTGGGTGTGGCTAACGTTTGGCACAAAAAACCGAGAGTGAATGAGTGGACCGAGGGTCAAACTAAAGCCTTCTCGGTCACACGCGACCTGGAGTGAAGGACACAGTAGCGGTCGACTGTCGCTATTTCAGTCGCACTCGTTACTGTCCCTAGTAAAGATTAATTTAAAAACCGTGCCTTTCGTTATGCTCACGCAGAGAGGGGCGTGGCGCCGGCCTGCGCGAGCGCACTTGGTAAGATAAGTTAGAATTAAGATTATTATAAGACCACTATTGGAACTGATAACATCTCTAATAAAAGATCGAACAAGTTTTGCATTTTGTCTTCAAGTCAACATAGATAGTTAAAGTCTTCAGAACAGCAGTCTGTGGCACTCCCGTTTGTGCTGTCACAATAAGGGCGAATCGGTACCAGCGCCCGAGGACTCCATTTCCTCGGCCCACTCCCGATTCGCACAACGGAAACGGCGCCTTCGTGCACGACGCCAGAGCGCCGTATTCAACAGCTGGTCCTCCGAGCCGGGATCCTTGTGATATACTTACACGGAAACCGGTTGCCACTGACAAGATGCCACTCACCCGAAGCCAGAAGAGTATGCAGCAGATGGAGCTCCTGCGTGACCCGATATCCGACGACGTGGATACGACGATAACTCCCACAACACCGGACGCCAGCAGCTCCGGAACTGTTCTGTCTGCTACGACTTCACGTGACGTCACGTTGCGAAGAAATAACGAAGCTGTAGAAGATTCCACCTCAGGTACAGTGAAGCGAACAGAAAAGATACCAGTGGATGGTGATGAAAAGAAATCTTTAGCAGCTAGATCTACGAAGACGAAAAAGCGGCAAGAACTTGAAGCTCGCGCAGAACTAGCTCGCCGCCAATTGGAATTGGCAAAAATCCAATTGGAGCTAGCCCAATTAGAGAGTGATAGCGATTCCAATGGGGAATGTGATGAACCTGTGAACAGAGAAGATAGCGTCCGAGATTGGGTTCAGTCGACGAGGGCTGGATCGTCCGGGAAGGGACATGCGGTGGAGTTTGAAGAGGAACAGGCGATAGCGTCGTCCGGGAAGGGACGATTTATCGAACGCTCTCCAACACGTCTCGCCGCAACCAATCGCGAGGAAGAAACTCACAGGGGAACGACGAAAGATTTGGCCGAAGCCATTGTGAAGGCTATAAACACCGTACCAAAGACGAGTGCAGCGCCACCCGCGTACTTACACGAGTTGCCTGTTTTTGACGGTACGAGTGCGGAATGGCTAGCCTTCAAGACCGTATACGAAGATACCGCGTCGCTATTCTCGACTGTACAAAATATGGCACGGTTGAGAAAAGCCGTAAAGGGAACTGCGAGAGAGGCAGTCAAGAGCCTTCTCTACTCCGAATGTCTACCGGAAGACGTCATAGAAGCTTTGCGTCGTCGGTTCGGCAGACCAGATGCTCTTATCCTCGCAGAGCTCGAAAAGATCAAAACTTTCCCGAAAGTTACCGAAAACGCACGGGATATCTGCGTATTCGCGAGTACCGTAAACAATATTGTGACCACGGTTCGAGGTTTAAAGAAACCACAATACTTGTGCTCGCCAGAAATGATGAAAAGTATTGTTGATAAAATGCCGGCTGTTTTGAGGTTCCGGTGGTATGATTTTGCCACAACAGAGGAAAATGCCGACTTGCTGCTGATAGCTAAGTTTCTAAATAGAGAAGCTGATCGATGTGGCCCATATACGTTTCTAGAAGAAGCCACAAAGAAACAAACTCTGCAGAAGCACGCTACTCACACAATGACAGAGCAGAGTAAAGAAAAACCGACGTGCCCTCATTGTGAAGATAGACATCATCTCTCCGAATGCAGCAAGTTTCTAAAAGCTTCAGTTCAAGAAAGATGGGACATTGCCATGAAATCGAAAACATGTTTCAAATGTTTGAAAAGCCGCCACCGAAAAGACAGTTGCAGAAAACCTTCGTGCAAGATATGCAAGCGTTGGCATCATCACCTACTTCATGAAGAAAAATCGCCAGAACAAAGCGTTCAGAAGCAGGAAGAGCGAAAAGAAGTAACCAACAATTTAAGGCTTTCGGTAAATGCCACGAAGAACCGAAGGGCGTACTTAAAGATGATCCCTGTGGAAATCTACGGGCCTAAGGGAACGGCTAAGGTGTTAGCCCTTCTAGACGAAGGCTCAACCGTCACACTTGTTGACGCAAGCTTGGCAGAACAAATTGGACTCGATGGACCCACGGAACCTTTGTTATTGGAGACAGTCGGAGGGAAAACAATAACGAAGAAAAACTCCATGCGCCTAGATGCAAAAATTCGAGGCATCTATCAAACTAGCAAGAGAGACATCACTGGAGCACGCACTATCGACGATCTATATCTTTCACCACAGAACGTGGACAGATCGACAATTGAAAGCTGCCCTCACCTCAACAAATTATCCGAACAGTTGTGCTACGAGGGAGAGCGGCCTAAGATTTTGATCGGGCAAGATAACTGGGAGCTGATTGTCTCAAGATCGACAAAAAGGGGAAAGAAAAATCAGCCAGTTGCGTCGCTCACACGCTTGGGATGGGTGCTTCACGGATTTGATGGGGGAGCGTCAGCACAAGTGAACTTTGTCACCTGCGCACATGTTTCGATCAGCGAGGACCGGATAGAGGGACTCATTCGAGAACATTTTGCGATAGAGTCGTTGGGAGTCCAGCCTCGTCGGCCAAGTATGGACTCAGATGAAAGATCGCTCAAAATTTTGGAGAAAACCACCAGAAGATTGGAAGATGGTCATTTTGAAGCTGGCCTTCTGTGGAATAGCGATGACATAAAGATGCCCGACAGTTATAAATCGGCAGAAACAAGGCTGAGAAACATTGAAAAAAAACTCGACAAAGACGTTCACCTTAAGGCGGAGTACGAAAAACAAATCTCTAACCTGCTAGATAACAAATATGCCGAGGAAGTGCAGCACGCATCGACTTCAGAGAGAAAATGGTATCTGCCTCATTTTGCTGTAACGCATCCAACCAAGAAGAAGATGAGAGTGGTATTCGACGCGGCCGCCAAAGTGGGAGGAATGAGCCTTAATGACGTTCTCTTGACGGGACCCGACTTACTGCAATCTCTCTTCGGGGTACTGCTGCGCTTTCGTCAACACCCAGTCGCCGTGGTCGCAGATATTAAAGAAATGTTTCTCCAAGTCAAAATCATAGAAAAAGATCGAGACAGCCTAAGGTTCCTGTGGAGAGGAGACAAGCGCATCGGAGCTCCTAAAGAGTACAGAATGACGTCGGTAATCTTTGGAGCCGCTTGTTCTCCTAGTACGGCTATCTACGTCATGAACAAAAATGCTGCCGAATCCCAAGAGGAATATCCTGAAGCAGCTAGAGCAATAGTCCGAAACCATTATATGGATGACTATCTACAAAGTTTCGAGACTGAAGAGGAAGCGATCAAGATAGCCAGCCAGGTGGACACCGTACATCAACGAGCCGGCTTTCAACTCCGAGGGTGGGCGTCTAACAAGCCCAGAGTAGTAAATAGACTTACTAACGAAGAGAAAAATAACGCCGAAGTCGAGCTGGGGTCCAAAGAAGAGAAAACGTTGGGTCTACGGTGGTTCACGCAAGAAGATGAAATCGGCTTCAGAACCCATTTACGCAATGTCGAAGAAGACGTCGTCGAACAGAGAAAGGTCCCAACTAAGAGAATGGTCACGAGTGCCGTGATGGCGACTTTCGACCCCATGGGAATGGCGGCGCCAGTCTTAATTCAAGGGAAGAAACTCATACAAGACATTTGGAGAAGTGGAATAGGATGGGACGAAGAAATCACACCAAAAAATCACATAATGTGGGAAAAATATCTTGAAAGTTTAAAGTTGTTGCAAGATCTTCGCATCCCTAGACTCATCACCTCCCGTGGATCCACAGGAGAGCTGCATATTTTCACGGATGCCAGCGAAGTTGCGTATGCCTGTGCCGTTTACTGGCGGCAGCGAGAAGATGAAGGAAGATATCGGGTGACACTTCTGGCCTCGAAAGCAAGAGTCTCTCCACTGAAGCCAGTCTCTATTCCACGACTAGAACTACAAGCTGCTCTGCTAGGAACCAGGCTGGCACGATCGGTGGAAGAAGAACTAGACATCAAACCAGAGAAGAAGACTTATTGGACAGATTCTACCACCGTTTTGTCCTGGATTAAGTCAGACCCGAGAACGTTCAAACCTTTTGTGGCACATCGACTCGCAGAGATCGAAGATACTTCAAAGCCTCAAGAATGGCGCTGGGTACCAACCGCCATGAACCCAGCGGATGATGCAACGAGAGACGTTCCAGCCGGTTTCAGTCGAAACCACCGATGGTTTACTGGACCTCCATTTTTGAGGGAGCCAGAAGAATGCTGGCCAGAACCCCGTTCTTGCAAGGTCGAATCAACCGGGGAAGAAAAAGAAAAGTTCTCGGTAGCCACCATAAAAGAAGCTCACGCTTATCCAACTCCAAATCCAGAAAACTTTTCACGTTGGAACCGACTATTGAGAGCAACAGCACGAGTACTTCAATTCGTTGACTTATGCAGAAGAAGCAAAAATCTTGTGAACGCTACAAGAAAACGTGAAAATGACCCGGAATGGAAGAATGGGCCGAAAAGAAAGAAAACGATGGTCAAATCTACCAAGACGAAGATTGAAGGTCGGAGATACTTACATCTTGAATCGTCGCATTTAGAGAGAGCTGAAAAGATTTTACTGATGAGAAGTCAGCGCGACAGCTTCGGAGAAGACATCACTTGTATCCAGAGAAAGAAACCTTTGAATCGAGCTAGCAAGCTGAGAAAACTCGCACTAGAAGAAGACGATGGCGTAATTCGCATTCAAGGGAGGATTGATGTCGCTACAAGTTTTGAGAAGAACTTCAGACGACCTGTGGTATTAGATGGCAAGCATCACATCACGAAGCTTCTCATCGAGCATTACCACAACATCTTTAACCACAGCAACCACGCCACCGTGATCAATGAGTTAAGGCAGCGGTATTGGGTAATAGGACTTCGATCTGCGCTACGTTCTGCCACCCATCGCTGCCAGTGGTGCCGGGTGTACAGAAAAAACCCTCTAAGTCCACCGACCGGAGATCTGCCCAAAGAAAGATTGAAACATGGAGAGCCGCCGTTCACCTACATCGGGGCGGATTTCTTCGGGCCTATGACAGTAACGGTGGGCAGAAGACACGAAAAGAGATGGGGGGCTTTGTTTACCTGTCTCTCTACCAGAGCTGTCTGCGTCGAACTAGCATCGTCACTTACTGCAGATTCTATGATCTTAGCGCTTCGAAGAATGGCAGCCAGAAGGGGGATGCCGAAGGGAATCTTCAGTGACAACGGTACGAATTTTGTTAAAGCCAATAAAGAACTCCAAGAAGCCTTTAGAGAGATGAAGAAGGACGATGTCATTACCCAGGCAGAGCATCTGGGAGTCCAATGGAAGTTTATACCACCGGGGGCTCCGAACATGGGAGGAGCATGGGAACGTCTGGTACGCTCCATCAAGACAGCGTTGGCGGTGACTCTACGTGAGCGTCATCCTAAAGAAGAGGTTCTTCATACGCTTTTACTAGAGGCGGAGCACATTGTAAATTCGAGACCTCTGGTAGAACCCATCGACGACGGAGAAGAAGCACTCACGCCCAACCATTTTCTCATCGGGAGGTCGTGTGGCGCGCCGAGATTGGGCACCTTCACTGACAGCGATATCCAGGGTCGAAGAACATGGAGGATATCTCAGCGTCTAGCTGATCATTTCTGGAGCCGCTGGGTGAAAGAATATCTCCCAACTCTAATTCCGAGGAAGATCGAAGGAAGGGGCCATGAAACTCGAGACCTCCAGTGTGGAGACACTGTCCTCATAGTGGACTCAACACTTCCGAGAAACACTTGGCCCAGAGGACAGGTTATCCGCACGTATGCGGACCCGACGGACGCATAAGAGTTGTAGAAGTGCGCACCACCGGAGGCATCCTGAAGCGTCCGAGCTCGAAGATTGTGCTGCTGGTTCCTGCCAACCCCACCGGAGGCAAGGATGCGGAATGACGAGTCAGCGAGCTACAGGTCCCGAGGCGCTACGATTGAAGGAAGCAGGCATCGCTAGCCCAGAAGTTGTTGCTCCGCACCAGGGGGAGGATGTTAGCGATGGATCCGTTCACACAATATAGAAATATTGTGATCTTTATTATTGTAATTCGGTAATCAAGATGTTTTGTTTATATAGAATATTGTAAATATTATTAAAATATTAAATTACACCAAGTGGTGCGGATCCGTCATTTTCCAGAGTGATCCTCCTCCTTGGCCCAAAAAATGCCGCCATTAGAGTGGGTGTAGCCAAAATTTGGTACAAAAAATGGCAGCCATGACACCAAAACTCGCGGCCATTACACTGGGTGTGGCTAACGTTTGGCACAAAAAACCGAGAGTGAATGAGTGGACCGAGGGTCAAACTAAAGCCTTCTCGGTCACACGCGACCTGGAGTGAAGGGCACAGTAGCGGTCGACTGTCGCTATTTCAGTCGCACTCGTTACTGTCCCTAGTAAAGATTAATTTAAAAACCGTGCCTTTCGTTATGCTCACGCAGAGAGGGGCGTGGCGCCGGCCTGCGCGAGCGCACTTGGTAAGATAAGTTAGAATTAAGATTATTATAAGACCACTATTGGAACTGATAACATCTCTAATAAAAGATCGAACAAGTTTTGCATTTTGTCTTCAAGTCAACATAGATAGTTAAAGTCTTCAGAACAGCAGTCTGTGGCACTCCCGTTTGTGCTGTCACAATAAGGGCGAATCGGTACCAGCGCCCGAGGACTCCATTTCCTCGGCCCACTCCCGATTCGCACAACGGAAACGGCGCCTTCGTGCACGACGCCAGAGCGCCGTATTCAACAATAGGGGTGTCATTTAGTTTTGTCAATAAATTGTGTTATTACAATTTTACATCAGAAATCATTAGAACCAAAGTTGTTTGAAATTTGATTTCCTATAACGTTGGCTCCCATCAACTGTTTCTAGGATCGATATTTTATTTATTTTGAATAGGATATGGTTGTCATTTTGTTTTTAGGGTTCCGTGCCTCAAAAGGAAAAAACGGAACCCTTATAGGATCACTTTATTGCCCGTCTGTCCGTCTGTCTGTATGTCAAGACCATTTATCTCGAAAACGCGCAAAGAAGATAATGCAAAATGGGCTCTGACTAGGTACAGTAGCTCAAAAAATCCGTTAAACTATGATAAATAAATGCGCAGAGTAAAACAACCGCATAAAATGCTTAATTTATAAGTAATTTCACATTTTCCAATTTGATTTTTGTTCAGTCATTGAATTACTGTCATTTTGGTCACATGTAACCTTAATACCCGAATACACGAAATTACTTTTAATGGACACTGTTATTGTAAAAAATAACGGGAAAATCATTTTCCGAAAGAAACAAAGCAAATTATGAAATACTGTACCCTTTATTGGCCCAATTTCTATGCATATTTGCAATATCTCCTTTAACGAAATGAAATTGAAACCACATACGTATATCCTCGGTCTCTTGCAGTTTTAAGAAAATCATACTTCTGTTATCGTGGATAAAATTTAGATCCGTTTATGTCGTAAAAACGCATATTTCGACACTCACAAGGGAATCAAAACCTATAGGTTTCCTGTTGACCTAGAACTATGAAATTTGGCGAGATGCATTGTCTTAGAGTACAAGTCATAATTTGGACCCTCATTTCTAGAATTTAAGCCCTATTTGTTTGAGATTTAATTAAAAATGTGCAATTTTCATATTTATTCCTGTATAGGAATTTGAGCCCTATTTTTTTGAGATTTAATTAAAAATTTGCAATTTTCGTGTTTATTCCTGTATAGGAATTTGAGCCCTATTTTTTAGAGATTTAATTAAAAATGTGCAATTTTCATATTTATTCCTGTATAGGAATTTGAGCCCTATTTGAGGAGCTCCGGAACAAAGGCCGATAAATCCACTTTTCGTTTCTCTACAGAAAATACAAATGAATGATTTACGTAGAAATCATTATGTTATTTGTTAAACTATTCTAACGTAAATATGGCTTGTAGCGTGGGCTTTTAGATAGGTAATATTAAAAAAAATCTAGTGTTAATAGTTTTGCTACAATTTTAGTTTTAAATATGGAATTATCGCGTTTTGGTCCAACCCTAATGTAATTATCGGGATTTGAACGGCTATATTTGTAATTATCGTCTTTTGTGCCGGTAGGTAGGTACTTTTGTAATTACCGACTTTTCCATTTTTTTTTTTTTTTTTGGTTTTATGGATGGGTAAAGTTAATAAAATACATGTTTATTTTATTTAATAATTATAATGTAGTTTTGTAATCGAAATACTTAGACAAAAACATTGCTTGATTCTTCTTCATTACAGTGGCAAAATATGACTTCATCATCAGATTCTTGCCCATGATGGTTGTCATTTTGTATTAATTATTTATACCAATTAAATTCCTCATTAATATACCAGTCATCACCAAATTTTTTTTCATTAAATTATTCACATCTTGTTTTTTAGCTACACTCAGAACTTTCAAGTTGTTTTTGTTTGTGAGCCTTGTTGGGTGCTGTTTTCCTCTTTTTAGCAGACATAATGGCTTACACTCTTTCATTTCATTTATTTCATTTCCTCATCAAACTTACAGTGTCAGCAACACCAAGGCGCATGACGAGTCATAGGTTTACAATTTTCATTTATGTAACTTTAATATATTATACATGTCAAAAAAATTAAATAAATGTCAAAATAATTTCAATAAAATGTCACAAAGAATATTAAGGCAGAAATGGACTCAAACAAACAAAAAACGGTCAAACCAATGTCAGTATCGTTAAACAATAATAAATAATTAATTAAAACTTAAATAATGCATACAAATTCTTACAAATGAGTTATATTTTATGTCAAAGATATCTATATCAGGGTGGTGAGCAAGAAAGTCGTTAATCAGAGAGATAGCTTGGGCCGTGGGAGCATGCTGAGACGTGCACGTGCGCGAGCGCGGGGCCGCGAGCAGACGCCGCACGTGCGGCCGCCGCTCCCGCCCCGGTACGACGAGTGCAAGGCGCGATAGACTTTCCGGGTTGTCGATCTTATTGCGGAGCACCAGGTAAAAATGCACCATAATAGCGCACTTGCGCCTGAGCTCCAATGTATCGAGACCTACCATTCCCGCTACAAAAAGGGACGGATACAAATACGGATAGTAACCATACTCTCTGGCATATAAAGCACGAGCGAACCGCTTCTGCACCTTCTCTACCATGAGCTTGTACTTGATTTCATGGGGGTCCCAAATAATGGAGTTGTACTCTAGCTTACTCCGCACAAACGCATAGTAGAGGGCGAGAATCGTACGTCTATCCTGAAATAGCCGCGACTGCCTCAAAACGAATCCTAGAGACCTGTGAGCACGAGCACACACATCTAAGATGTGGTCATTAAACGTCAACTCCACGTCCAAAGTCAGACCAAGGTCACGAATGCGATCTACGCGTTCAAGAGGGGAACCGCCTATGTCGTAAGTATGCACAATGGGTGAACGGGAACGAGTAAACGTGATAGACTTGCATTTAGATGCGTTGAACTCAAGACAGTTCCGTACACTCCATGCCACAACACTGTCGATATCCCTCTGTAACGCCTCACAGTCTGCTTCAGTCTGTATTCCCAAGAATAATTTTAAGTCATCAGCGAACATGAGACACTTAGCCGTTTTAATGACACTTGGCAAATCATTTATCATGATAGAAAATTCGGTCGGACCGAGCGTACTGCCCTGGACCACACCAGAACAGGTCATAAATGGTTCCGAATAGTAGTTTCCGAGCTGGACAAACTGCCACCGATTTGAGAAGAGGCTCGAAAAAAATTTCAGTAGTTTTGGGACAAATCCTATCTCAGAAAACTTTTTCAACAGAATGTCGTTATGGACGCGGTCGAACGCTTTTTTAAAGTCAAAATACGCCGCATCCACCTGCCCACCAAGATCTTTATCTGATTCGTTCCTGAAATTTTTGTAGGTGTTGATTAAATACTTTGTTATTGTTTCTATTCTTCTGTCTGTTTTTTTTTTTTGTGACCAAATGTTTCTTCAATATTTTCAACTACCAAAGACACGATCTGCTGGCAGAAATCTGAGGCCGCGAACAGTTGAATTTCTTGAAAATTTACAGGGGATTTATTTACCAGCCAGAATAATAAAGTGTGCACAATATGTGAGTTTTTGTTTTGTCCTACACACCCGTCACAGAAAAATGTGAGTTTAGATATACCAGCCAGGTCCAGCTCGTTGAGATAGTGCAGAAGAGCTGAACTCACCTCAACAGAACCTCGGCCAGACATGTCTTCAGACCACTTTGGCTTTTTCGAATCCAATTTCGGCCACAGTAGCTTTTGGTTCTTTCGCATCCATGATTTTAGATAGTATTATTATTTGTATCTCAACCGGTGATAAAATCTCACTGACTCAAAAGAACAAAAAACACCCATTCGATTGATAGATGTATAACTGTCTTTCAAGTGTTATTTCATGATATCTACGCTTCGAAAAGATATTGCTACCGTCTTTTCATTCGAAAAAATAAAACATTTGTCGTAAATGTCGGTAAATGGTCCGAACAGAAAAAAACCGGCCAAGTGCGAGTCGGACTCGCGCACCGAGGGTTCCGTACAAACCTGCAAGGTTTACAAAGTTCGTTCATTACGACAAAAAAAGTAATAAGTTTATATTTATTAAAAAATATATATTTTGTAATGTAACTAAAAATTTAAGGTTTTCGGAATTTTTCCTTTATGTGTGCTATAAAACGTTGCTTCATGCCAAATTTCAAGATTCTAGGTCGACTGGAAGTACCCTTTAGGTTTTGATTCCCTTGCGAGTACTTGCAAGTGTCGAAAATTTGCGGCATAAACGGCTGTATCTTTTGATTGCGTTGGCTTAGAAGTTTGATTTTTTCACAGCTTCAAGGGACAGTAGACCTGAGTAATTGATATAAATTTCAGCTTCATACCTCTACGCGTTCCTGAGAAAAAGGGTCTTGACAGACGGACAACAAAGTGATCCTATAAGGGTTCCGTTTTTTCCTTTTGAGGTACGGAACCCTAAAAATCATCCAGAATTTGTATAGGATTTGTCGGTATTTGTTCCGAAAATCAAAATTTCTTTTAAATTCGTGTATTTGTCGGATTTAGGTCCGGCTGCCCATCTTTAGAGCCTTATTTAGTACGTTTTTAACGAGATCTGCTGCGACCTAGTGATGTATGTTATGTATGAGTACTATGACTAACAGAAAAAAAAATAAAAAAAATCAGATAAAAAGTGGATTTATCGGCTTTTGTTCCGGAGCTCCTCATTTTTTTGAGATTTAATTAAAAATGTGCAATTTTCAGATTTATTCCTGTATAGGAATTTGAGCCCTATTTTTTAGAGATTTAATTAAAAATGTGCAATTTTCATATTTATTCCTGTATAGGAATTTGAGCCCTATTTTTTGAGATTTAATTAAAAATTTGCAATTTTCATATTTATTCCTATAGAGGAATTTGATCCCTATTTTTTGAGATTTAATTAAAAATGTGCAATTTACAGATTTATTCCTGTATAGGAATTTGAGCCCTATTTTTTTGAGATTTAATTAAAAATGTGCAATTTTCAGATTTATTCTTGTATAGGAATTTGAGCCCTATTTTTGTGAGATTTAATTAAAAATGTGCAATTTTCATATTTATTCCTGTATAGGAATTTGAGCCCTATTTTTTTGAGATTTAATTAAAAATGTGCAATTTTCAGATTTATTCCTATATATTTTTAATTAAATCTCAAAAAAATACGGCTCAAATTCTAGAAATGAGGGTCCAAATTTTAAAGTGAATTAGTCGTATCATGTGGGGTATCATATGAAAGAGCTTTAATAGAACATGTTAGAACCAGTTTTTACTTTTTTTGACGATTTCTAATTTTCGATAAATGACAAGAAATGCAAAAAAATCATAAAAGTACACCGTCCGCTGCCGACAACGCACACAACGTGCGACGCGCCCTCTCTAGGTATTTAAGCCGTCCGTTTATAGGCAAACCATTTAACTCGCGGAACGCCCGCGGGTTAAGAAGGGAGCGGGGGGAGATGTTGTCGGGTGGGTAAGAGGGGTGAGACGTGCGCTCTCTGCTCCGCGTACCCCTGTCACCCACCCGGTAACATCTCCCCCCGCTCCCTTCTTACCCCGCAGGCGTTCCGCGAGTTAAATGGTTTGCCTATAGTTATTTTTGTAACGGTTATCATTACCGTGGCCCGGCGCTCGAGAGCCACTCTCGCTCGACTGCTCTTCCTCGATGGCCTGCGATCTCTAGGTGCATAATCTACTTTTTCCTTTTTATTGATGACCTTTGCTCTAAGGTATACCATATATCAACCTCCTTTATTAATGTGTCGATGATTGTAGTACCTACAGATTTGGAAAACCTAGGCAACCGACATACAGACGATTATTTTATAATTTCTGTTGTAGTGATAGTGAGTGGAATGCGTGTCCTGACACATAGTACGTAAAACGTTGGAAAGTGTAGAGAAGGTCTTCACGTGAATCTAAGATCTGGTCGAGACCATCGGAACACGTTGGATGCCAGCGCTTCCATCGGTTCCATCACAGCTTTTGGGTTAGAGTAGTTCGTAGAAGTATAACTGATGGCCAATATATTACAAAGTACTCAAATAATGAAGTAACAAGTAACAAAGTAATGAAGAAAATAAAAAAAAAGTGCATAGTAGAACGTCAACTAACATACGTTGGTAGAATGTAGTTGGACTGCGGGCTGCGGGTCTCTAATATTCTAACCGTTTAAAAACTCTGAAGCCAGGGATAGCCACCCTACCCATACGAAATTACTTTTATTTAGATAGGCAAACACTATCTTTATTTTATGTAAATAGTCGAACAGATTAAGACTACGATTCGATCAATTCTACTACAAAACTGATGCATAAATTTCATAATTGACGGAATTATCGCATAACATACATACAAAATGAAACACAGTCGAATTGCGAACCTCATTTTGGTGGTTACATGGATGGACGCTGGATGCAAAATTCTTGCAATGGTTTTATTCGGTGTTATTTAAGATCTAATAAGGGAGCCCTATGTTAAGCAGTGGGTGTTCTATGGCAAAAATATTTGCTTATATGATACTGTAATATGAAAAAGCGCTAAAATAGCTGTGTTCATGTGAGTGACATAATTAGCTACATTATGTGGTAGGTAAATAGGCGCAAGATTCATAAAATCTGTTTTCTTTAACGAATCGTACACGGGCGAAGCCGGGCGGTCCAGCTAGTAACTACATAAACGGATCTAACTTTTTTGTACGATAACTGAGAACTATGATTTTTTCACAAATGCAAGAGTACGTAGATATACGTATATGGTCAAAAATTTTACTTTACGGGTTCTCGAGATAAAAGTTCTTGACATACGGACAGACGGACAGCAAAGTGATCCCATTAGGGTTCTGTTTTTTTCTTTCGAGGTACGGAACCCTAAAAACGGTTAAAAAATCACGTTTGTTGTATGGGAGCCCCTCTTAATATTTATTTTATTCTGACTTTAGAAGGTATTTGTTGTTATAGCGGCAACAGAAATACATCATGGGTGAAAATTTCAACCGTCCAGCTATCACGGTTTATGAGATACAGGCTAGTGTCAACGGAGCTTTAATAACTAATAGGGTCCCGTTTGTACCTTTTGGATATGGAAACCTAAATAATCGGTTAAGTCCGAGTCGGACTCGGACACGAAGGGTTCCGTACAGCATGGAAGCCCCCTAATATATTTGATTTTAATAAAATTATTTATTTTTGAAGAAAATATACAATTTAATATTCTGTGAAAATTTCAAGCATCTTCTGGTTGTCGTTATACAAAAAAATACGTTTTATGTATGGGAGCCCCCCTTAAATATTTATTTTATTTTAATTTAAATAATTATTTTTGTAATAAATATTTAGTCAAGTATTCTGTGAATATTTCAAGCATCTACATGTCACCGTTATTGATATCGAACGAAAAACGGCTAAAAATTTATGTGATACAGCCTGGTGACCGACAGACGGACAGACGGACATCGGAGTCTTAGTAATAGGGCCCCGTTTTTACCTTTTGGGTACGGAACCCTAAAAAATACACAATTGAAGTCGGTTGTGCCATATTTGGCGAAAAATAATTAAATAACAACTTACCAGCGATCTTCATGATGATGCTTTCGTCTGAAATATGTCGGACGAAATGATACCTTACTCTCGAAATACTTTCCTTTTATACACAAATATGATGTTCTTAAATTGATAATTTGACTTTCAATAATTTAAATTAATGTTAATATTTCTAGAAATGTTACTGCTCTTCAAGTTTAATTGATAAACAATAAACAAAGTTAAATAATGTTAGGACAAATTCAAAGTGATCTTTGCGCCTAATTACCCGTTAAAGAAGGTGACTTTGTAAGGAGTTTTTAGTGTCATTTAGTTATTGTCTAGAGGGTAAAAGTGTTATGATCGATACGTAAATAAAAAATAAATAAAAACTCTGAAATATATTCCCCCATAAAGCGATATATTTATCGCTTTTATACAGATAACTTACAGGGAAAAGCTTTATCTCAATAACAAAATACGAATGTCATTGAAATAGTGAGAAAAGATGCCCAGATCAGATTTATTTTACAAATAAATATAATTATGGATATACAAATAGAGCTCGTTTTAGGACCAGAGAGCGACCAATCTCCGCTCGAAAAAATAATCTGCCAGGTACGAGTCGGACTCGCGCATGAAGGATTCCGTACTGTATGGGAACCCCCCCTTAAATTGAATGATTTAGTACTTAAGTACAATGTATATCTATATAGATTTATATTGTTAATAGTACCTACGATAAGATAAGATAAGATAACTTTATTGCTATTAATGGAACCTAATACTATTACAAAAAATATTGCATAATATTGATCCATAATATACTCGTCCGGTTTAACATTTTTTTTTTCACATTTTACTAATATTATTATTTCTGATATGAACTGACTTGTAACTTATGTTATCAATAAATTGATTATGATTATAAATATTTATTTCATTTTTAATTGTATTATTCATTATTAAAGTAAGCATGCAGCTAAATATTTTGTAAATATTTCAAGCATCTATCTGTTACCATTATTGATATCGAGCGAAAAACGGCAAAAATGTAGATTTTTTGTATGTGAGCCCCCATATTATTTTTGTTCTATTTTTAGTATTTGTTAATATAGCGGAAACAGAAATACATCATCTGGGTAAATTTCAGCTTTCTAGCTATAGCAATTTATGAGACACAGCCTGGAGACAGACGGACAGCGAAGTCTTAGTAATAGGGTCCCGTTTTTACCCTTTGGGTACGGAAACCTAATAATCTGCCAAGTACGAGTCGACTCGCGCATGAAGGGTTCCGTACTGTATGGGAGCCCCCCTTAAATATTCTTTTTATTCTTTTTTTAGTATTTGTTGTTATAGCGGCAACAGAAATACATCATCTGTGAAAGCTTTCCGCTTTCTACCTATAGCGGTTCATGAGATACAACCTGGAGACAGACAGACAGACGGACAGCGGAGTCTTAGTAATAGGGTCCCGTTTTTACCCTTTGGGTACGGAACCCTAAAAACCAATCAACTAATATGCGAATAACGCCACGACATCCCGCTCATGTAGACCCCACCACTGCCGCCGCTGTCGCTGCCCCTAATAGCCTGATTACACCTACCACGGCAATGATAACTAACGGTATTGTATAAATTCTTGTTTAGAATAAATATTTAGTGTATTTCCGCTCTGTCGTATGCATATAAGTTAAGGGTACCACTTAAAGACCAAATTAAATCATAAACAAAATTAGTAATTAATCATCAAACTGTATCATGGTTCGGCTATGGTTTGGTGAAGGTTAGGTTAGGTCAGAATTTTTTTTTTTTTATGTTAGGTTAGGCTCAGGTATGTTTACAAAATATTAATGAACCTGAAACAATAAAGAATTAATCCGTTAAAAATAATAAAACCTATAACAGAAATAGTAATTAGTGATCTTTTTAAAAAATGTAGTAAACCTGAAAGTAATATTTAGTTAATATGTTAAAAATTACAAATATAATTTAAAAAAATGTTATAAAATTGTCGAAAAATACTTAGTCAATAAATAGCACCCCTATTCTTACTGTACTCTATTCGATACGTGTTTCGCCTCTAAACGAGGCATCTTCAGGACGTGTTGACTCTTCGAGCTCACTCGCAAGAAATTTTGAAGAGATTCTTGCGAGTAAGCTCGAAGAGTCAAAGGTTCATTAATATTTTGTAAACATACCTAAGTCTAACCTAACCTAACAATTTTTTTCCTGACCTAACCTAACCATAGCCGAACCATGATACATTTTGATGATTAATTACTAATTTTGTTTGTGATTTAATTTGGTTTTTGAGTGGTACCCTTAACTTACCTATATGCCACCGACAGAGCGGAAATAGGTACACTAAATATTTATTCTAAACAAGAATTTGAAGATGAACTTCCGCAAAGTAACGCCTGATTCAATAAACTAGCATTGTATAATTACGTAAAAAAATGGTTTGAACCACGTACGCTATGAGCGGGATTTTTTTGCGGTGGGATCTCAAGCTTTGTATTATTAGTACGGATGAACGGACGGACGGACGGACACAACGAAGTTATAAGGTTTCCTCGTTTTACTACGAAATCCTAGTAAAAAGACGAAAGACAGATTAAACTACTCATAGGTCATTAATGATTGACTGTCAAATCCATAATTTTTTTTGTCATCACTTCAGAAGAATGACAATTACCCTTCATTCAAAGCAAACAATAATATCTAATTTATTTATTAATTACTTTTTATCTACAGTCGCTTTGGCATTGACAAAGTTAAGTAGCACTTGGACAAATTGTTACCGAATCGAATGGAACATGACTCGCCCTCCAATTTGTTTATTGACTATGCTAATTCTTAAAAATACTAATATTTACTTTGGCAGAGTCTGGGAGTATTTTCATTGCAACTTGAGCATTTTACGGCATTTATATTTACTAGCTAAATTAATTATATATCTACATTGGTTCATTCGTTTCAGCCACGTGACTTCCACTACTGGACTTAGGCCTCCGTAGATCTCCAATAAGACGAGTTGGAAGCGGTTTGCATCCAGCAATATTGATGAGGTCATCCGTTCACCTTGTCGGTAAACATCCTACGCTACCATTGCGTACGATGTCTCTACACAAAAACTTTCTCATCCTGACGGTTTATCAGTCCTTCGCGCTATATGCCCTGCCCACTGCCATTTCAACTAGCCAATTTGCTGGGCTATGTCGGTAACTTTAGTTCTTCTACGTCATTTTTCATTTCTGATTCGATCTCGCAGAGGGACTCCGATTCTGGCCAAGCAGAGAACAGAAAATAGCTCGTTGGGCTACTAGTAAGTAAGTTCGTATAGGCCGGGTGGCTAGCCCTGGTGTCAGAGTTTTTAGGCCGCCTGAAGGCCTCTGACATGGCTAAACGGTTAAAACAACCGGGGCCTACAATTTAACGTGTCATCCGTGCCACGGTAGCACTCAGTTGGAAAATGCCACCCGCGGTCACCCATCCAGGTACTGACCGTGCGGAACGTTGCTTAATTTCGGTGATCGCTGACAATCTGTAGTTGGGCTACTAAACTTGAATCTTACTAATAAGACTTATATTGAAAGACCATCACGTTCTACAATGACCGAACAATTCTTTATGTTTTTTTTTAGGGTTCCGTACCCAAAGGGAAAAACGGGACCCTATTACTAAGACTTCAATGTCCGTCTGTCCGTCTGTCTATCTGTCTGTCTGTCACCGGGCTGTATCTCATGACCGGTGATAGCTAGAACGTTACAATTTTCACAGATGACGTATGCCTGTTGCCGCTATAACAAAAATACTAAAAAAAGAAAAAATAGTTAATATTAAAGGGGGCTCCTATACAACAAACCTGAATATTTAACTGTTTTTTTTAAATAAAATTATATTAATAATATTAAAATGAAATAAATATTAAATATTTATCCCATAAAAGAAACGTGATTTTTTTTTGTTCAGTGTTTAACGGTAATAGGAAGATACTTGAAATATTCAATAGAATATTAAGTTGTATATTCCCTTCAAAAATAAATAGTATTAAGGAGGACTTCCATTCGGTACGGAACCCTTCGTGCTTTTCTAACAGCATTTTCTCGCTTCTCTCGCTCGGTCGATAAAGCAAAAAAAATGATGATAATAATGATTAATTTATTTGAAACTAATACAAAATACATACTTAATACACTTTTACAAGCGTACAGCGGTCGGTGCTACGCATCCGGTATAACGCCCGTTACGAGCGGAAACGACGCCTCTCACCGGAAGTGCGCCGTTCGAACCAGAAGTATTGCTATCATCTTCGCCGAGGCGGATATTTTTATGATTATTTGTTGTTATTGAGGATATAAAGTGCGATATATCAACATTATCTCGGTGATACACTATTTCAATTCTTATTGTATCGATATCTGTTCTTGAACACTAAGTAAGGTAACTAAGTAAGTATAGACCGGGTGGCTAGCCCTGGTGCCAGAGTTTTTAAGCCTCTGAATTGCTTAAACGGTTAGTCAACTGGGACCTACAATATAAAGTGTCATCCGAGACAAGGTAGCGCTCAGTTGTAAATGCCACCCGCGGTCACCCATCCGAAGACTGACCGGTCACTTATAGCACTGAAATTGTATGTTTTGTACAGACTGGCTAGCAGCGCATAAGCATTGCCATTCAGCGTAGCAATGCAGCCAGCATGCTGGGCACGCTGCCAACTGGCAGTGGGCTTGAGAATTTGAATTATCTATAGGCCTTCATAGGTCTGTGGATGATCCAATGCTTTTTATGTAGTAGTAGTGCAGGTAGTTTTAGCATATAAAGTAGTATTGTATTTTGTTGTAGTTGTTAAAGACTGGCTAGCCCTGTAAGTAATAATATTTATAATTTGATACACAATTGATATCAATGAAGTCGTTAACTACAATTAAATAATTTTATTAGGCCAATAATAAGCTATTTTAACCGTTTAGCCAAGTCAAAAGGTGTCTTAAAAACTCTGACACCAAGGCCAGCCATCCCATGCGTAATACAACTTTCTATACTGTGATATCAATAGCCAGTATGGTTTTCTTTTCGTTCGCAAAAACTAACTTAACGTTACACTAATCGCTCGTCACTCCATACAAATAACTGTGAACAAAACTATGCACTCAAATGAAATAGGTCTTGAAACATTTGAATTTTTACTCATGTTTTTAGGAAACTATGGGCGTAAAAAACACAAAGTACTCCACAGTAATTACAATGGCCGCCTTGTTTATAAAGGGTTATTTCTAATCAATTAGCATCTCAGGAGCTTAGTCTGTACATCAAAACTAACAACTTTTGTTCTACGACTTATAATACACAAAAAAAGTTGTTGTTCCATAGCAAAATATCGTTCACCCTCGACAAAATGTATGGAACAGCTGATTTTTTTTTTGAGTTTATACAAAAGTCGCAGAACAAAAAGTTGTTAGTTTTAATGTACAGAATAAGCCCCTAAGTGGTGGTGGGTTAGTTATTAAGTTAGTTACCTATCATTGGAGTGAGTGTAAACGTACTATTTCGAATTTTTTACTGTTGATCACCGAACATATCTCTTCTAGAAGACAAAAATGAGACAAGACAAATGAGATAATTATCGTTTAATTCAGCTACGCCCATAGTCATTAATTCATTTCGTGTCGATGGCTAGACTTTTTTTGTATTTGTTTTTGTCAAGGATTTTTTACCCTGATTCAGTATATTTTTTATTTTTTTCCGCACCTATAAAGCCCGATTACAGAGGCGCCAGCGTAAATTTAATAGCAACGTAAAAAGCATTCTCTCTATCGAAGGCCTAAAGTGAAAAAGAAACAGAACTATGCTATTTAGCTAATGTTATTACGATGGCGCCTCTGTAATCGGGCTTATAGACGAGTTAGACCGACTAGCGGGTCTAGCGAGTTCTTACTGTAACTTTCCAAAAGAAACTACTCGTATATGAATGTTTCATATATTTTCTAACAAAAGATAATTCAGGGAACTCTCGACTGCGATTGTACAGAATAATGTAGCGTCCGTACTCATGACAGGAAATGGCCGTCGCCGCCCCACCGGAAGTACCCACAATAGTGCTCGTAGAGGCGGTCAAACTTGTAGACAATTGGTCGAGTTTGTGGTATCCATGTATTGTGTAATAGGAAGGTAACATGACTTTCAACATCATCATCATTATCAGACGTAAGTCGTCCACTGCTGGACATAGGCCTCCCCTATGGATTTCCATCCAGTGTAATCCTGATCCAGTGTAATATCTCAATAAGTTCGTCGGTTTACCTTGTGATTTTCTTTTATGGATCTCTTATTTCTGATTCAAGCCCACTGTTGTCTATATTTATATGTCGTAATAAATGTTGGTCTGTATTTATTTTATATAATCGTTTACTATGCATTTGATCATATTGTGATGATTTTAACAAAGTGGTTGTGAATGAGCCAAAGAAGGTTTCTGAGTTGGTGAGACCAATTTTCGACAGATGGTGCCAGCAACGCGCAGGGTACAGCTGTCACTACATAGTATAAAACAAAGTCGCTTCCCTGTCTGCCTGTCCCTATGTATGCTTATATCTGTAAATCTTTTTAAATTCAAGAGGAAGGTTAATATATGTAATACACCTTTTTTTTTCACCAGGGGAAATCTTTTATAGATACCACCACACCTCGAGGGCAGGCGGGTGGTTATGTGGGAGTCCTGCCGACTGGACAGTATACCCACCAAAACCCCTGGGTGTTCCACCACTGCGCCTGGTGTCGGGGCTACGGGCACGCTTGCGCACTCCTCCGCGGCACCCGACAGCGCTGGCCCAACTTGGGCCCCACCACGGAGCTTCGGCTCCGGCCAGAATGACGATGTGCCGAACACCAGACACATCGTCATCCACCACCTGGGACCAACCAGCACTGGGCGTCAGACAGCACCCGTGTCCGACAGCCCTGGTCCCGATGCAACGGGTCAATTAAAGTGGCCTCGCGCCTACGGCTGCAGAGGATAGGGAGAGCGGCCGTCGCGATACCGACACTCCTCTTCCCCTGCAGCCCCACCGCCTCCGCCAACACGTTGGCGGCACCCGTTAGGGCCGCTGGCAGGTAGGATAGGCAGCGGTGTCTTCACCGCCCATCCCACCCGCCGCCGCCCCCGCCTCGATAGGCTCGGCCGCGGCATCGCGACAAACGCGACACCGCAGTCCACCTCAGTCGGCAAGCCGACCTACTGGCCAGCCTCCGCACGGGCTTGTCTTGGCCCAAGACCCGGAGAGGCCGGCCCCACCTCGGGTTCCTCTTGGTTCACCGTGGCCGCCCACAGGCCACGGCTACTAAGCCCCCCCGCCACGACAAGGCGGGAACCCACTCGAGAAGGATGTGTAAAACACCTGTGCGAAGCCGGGGCGGGTCGCTAATGTTATATAAAATGATTCCTCTCCTAAATCTCATTAGCTGTCGTTCACAGTTCCACCCGTGTATTTTTTTATTTTTGTACTATCCCATGGGACATTTTTTTGAGATAAAAAGTAGTAACCTATGTCATTTTTCGTAGCAAAATTAGCCTACAGTCAAAAGGTGTCACATGTTTTGCGGAGTGCTTTTTTTGATATTCCAAGAAAAGTTTTTTTTGAAATCAATTGTTGTTTTTGTGCACGATTCAGTTACGTAATGTTTCAACGTTGAGGTGGCATGATGAAATGTCTTATTTATCGAGTTATAGGATAAAAAGTAGCCTTTGTCATTTTCCGTCTTTAAAACTAATTCCATGCCAAAAATCAACTCAATCCGTAGCTCCACTGCTGCGTGAAAGAGGAACAAACTAACAAACACAATTCTGGATTTATAATATTACTAGCAGCGCCCCGCGGTTTTACCCGCGTTGTGCCCGTTCCCGTAGGAATTTCGGGAATTTTTATACATATAAACCTTCCTCTTGAATCACTCTATCCATTAAAAAAAACCGCATCATAATCCGTTGCGTAGTTTAAAAGATTTAAGCATACAGACAAACAAACGAAAATAGCGACTTTATTTTATACTATGTAAGGATAAGGAAGTAAGGACTAGCTGCGCCCCGCGGCGTTACCCGCGTTAGCCCAAAATAAAAAGTAGCCTATGTGTTCCATCCAAGGTCTAAGCTACCTTCAAAACCAATTTCATCTAAGTAAATCTGTTCAGCCATTGGTTCGTGAAAGAGTTACAAACATCCATATGTACTAACAAACCTTCGCGTTTATAATATAAATTATATAATAAATAATAAGTAGTATAAGGATAAGTAATAACTGTATAATATAGGTATGTTGCTTTTGACTACATCACCAGAGCATGCCTATTTACTCGGGATTTGAAGATACTTGTGTACGTTGTAACTTCGTAGAAAAACAGACACAGGCAAAGCATTCCACATTCTGGCTGTATATACGTTTACGCTTCTCTCTCTATACAGTCCGATATCTCCATTGTGCTTTGACGAGAGTAAGTGGGCCAGTGCACCGATCCAACTGTTGGATAGCAAAGTTGGAAGCGATCGAGTCAGCTCATTGTGATCTACAACTTGTGTGAAACGGAACTACGGCAGCGTGTACAATAGCGGCTTGCAAACTAATATTGTTGAAAGTGTTTTATAGTAATTATTATAGATTACGGGACTAATCGTGCACTCAAATTACGAGATAAATAAATACCTCAACATTCCGAAGTTTCAACCGAGTTGCATCGGTCGTGGTCACGGGTAGACTGGAATGTGAAACAGCTGGTACCGCTAATTCAACTTGAACTTGCAAAATTGTCACTCCGGCACACAACACTGCCGGTATCTAAAAATGTCCTAATACCTACACCACGCGATTTACACTTGTTGACAACAGGATTCCACGACGCCGATAACTTAAATCCATCTTCCCGGTTGAAATTGTTGTTTTTTGATTTCCATCGCTTCACGAACTATTCTTGAAAAATAGTGTCGATCCGTGGTAAACGTCGGGATGAGGTATTTATTTATCTCGTAATTTGAGTGCGCGATTAGTCCCGTAGTATATCATAATAATGTGTTCAAATCGCGAAAGTTTAAAAAAAAAAAACATGTTTTATAGTAAGGCTAGACATTTATGTTTGTTGTTAATAATGTTTGCTGCAAGATTGGTTTAAGTATTTTTAGGGTTCCATACCCAAATGGTAAAAACGGGACCCTACTTAGACTCCGCTGTCTGTCCGTCTGTCCGTCTTTCTATCACCAGACTGTATCTCATGAACCGTGATAGTTAGACAGTTGAAATTTTCACAGATGATGTATTTCTTTTGCCGCTTTAACCTTCGGCTACAAACACTATTTTATCATACATGAATGGCAACTGGGGTGACACGTCACCCCATACTTTTCAAATTCAAATAAAACATCAATATCTAAGAGAATCAGACTTATTTGTTATGAGATCAATAGCTAACACAATTAGGAATAGGATTGTAACATTTAATCAGGCACTTTTATTTTAGAATTATGATTTTTTTGCATTAAATACAGTTCAAACAAATTTCTTTGCGGTGTTCACTGCAAGTGGGCTGAAGGCGTTTTGTGCAAACAGTTTTTTACTTTTTTGTCTCGTTTTCTTGGACACAGTAAACATCTTGATTGTTTCTTTAATTTTACAGAGGGTTCTCTTTCAGGAAACTCCTGGTTCATATTTAGAATATCACATATAGTGAGTCTTAATTCTCGCGGCAAATTTGTACTCAAACGTCGCTTCATGTGTGGTTCCGCCAATTGTAAAGCTAAGTTCTTGAAATAGTTGCTTCGGAACTTGTTAACAGAAGTGTTCGGATGTTTAGCGGCAACATAAAGTACCATAGAATTGACACCAGCTTGATCCAGCATGCCATAGAAGTATCGAAGCAGCCAACGTCTGGTATTTCTAGCCGTGCTATATGAATGCATCATTTTGTCGAAAGTATCGACTCCGCCTTTCGTTGAATTGTAATCATGGATTATAACTGGGCCCTATTTTATAAAGCTACAAGTTACAATTCTACAGGCAAATTGACATTAATGACGCAGTCTCGACCAATCACGAATGCGGATTCCGTCAATGTTGCCAGTTTTTTACTACAAGTACAAGACTTGTAGCTTTATAAAATAGGGCCCAGGTTTGCTTGTTTACAAATTTATTTCTTCTTTATAATGCAAAATAAAAAAAAACAAATATTTATATCAGTATTATAAAAATATACAAATACGTAAAAAGCAACAGGGGTCACGGGTCACCCCAGCACTATCAATATAACAAAAACAACGACTTACCGCGACACGTGGCTGCGTGCGACTGATTGCATTCACTCTAATTAGAAAATAGATCGAGAGTTAAAGTGAGACAAAAACAATGTCAATGAAATATTGAAACTTTTTCCGGCGAGTGGGGTGACGGTTACCCCTGTTGCCTTCCTAAGGTTAACTACTAGACACTAAAAGTAGAATAAAATAAATGTTTCTCGGGGCTTATATCAAACGTGATTTTTTAGTCATGGGGGCTCCCATACGGTGCGGAACCCTTCATGCGCGAGTCCGACTTGTACTTGCCCAATTTTTTTGGCTATGAAGTAGGTATCCACTGTCCCTAATGACCTAGCTTATCAAAGTTCACTGCTGCACTTAGGCCTACCTACGGAAATTGATTGGGTCGTACCCACTATGCTGGTCCAGTACGCTTTGATGAGTATTCATCACACATACGCTAACAAATTTCTTCCACGGATAGGTATGTAATAAGGGAAGCGCACGATGCTTTTCTTGGTTGCGTTGCTTAACGCTGACATAAATACAAATATACCTAGTCAAACTAGGTACACTACAATCTTAACTTATTTTCGGTATTGCGACAGAAATCTCAAACCCAAAAATTGTAAAATCTCTATCCGACTCGCACTGATCCACCTAATATGGCTGTGGCGCACCGCGAACTTATCTCGTGTCGTTCAACGACGCTTCAGTCTGGATAAAGACCTTAGGCTTCTTTTTAACGATACGATTTTTAGCCGGTCCGGCGCCGGGCCGGGGCCGGTAAAGCTTGATCACGAGCAAGGTTTGTACCCTGCCTGCTTAGCGCCACGAGCTCACGCTAAGGTAAACTCACTAAGTAGGAGCGGGTTTTTTTTTTTTGGGTTTTTTAGGATTTTACAGACTAATTGCTCATTGTAAATTTATAAAAACTCATTTAGCGACCATGGATAAGTAGTGTTAACGAGTTATATATACCTAGAAACCAAAATAGTGGCCACTAGCAAAGCTTATACACAAGAGTCCACTAACTTAAAACTAAGGTGAAAATCAGTTAATGCATTTTCGTGCATACACTGACCACTAATTTGGTTTTAAAACGTATGTAACTTGTTAACGCTACCCATTCATGACCGCTAAATGAGTTTCTGTAAACTTTAAATGAGTAATTTGTCTATATATATTTTCATATATTTATTTATATGTAAGAGGAAAAAACCAAAAAAATGTATTTCGTTTTCTGGCCGAGACAATCAGCCACCTCCATAGTGTTCCATACGTCGTCAGCACGGTTTTAAACCGTGCGTAGTCCCGGCGAAAAACCATCTCGTTTACAAGGGCCCTTATTGCTTGAGCACTTCTTGACTTTCCCACGCGTCGAGATGCCTCAAATATACTTCAAAGTTGAGTTTTTTTACCCAAAGGGAAGACACCAAAGTCAAAGAAGGTATTATACTACGTACCAAAGCAGTGAGTAAGTAATTAGAATTCCATGAGTAAAGTATACGGTATATAAGGCACATTGGCATAGGCTTAGGCACATTGGGCATCCAAGTATCTAAGTTCAAGTATTAGTTCAAGTAGTAAGCGCATCGACCGATAAAACAGTAAGTAAGTTCGTATAGGCCGGGTGGCTAGCCCTGGTAGCCATGGTGTCAGAGTTTTTAGGCCGCCTGAAGGCCTCTGACTTGGCTAAACGGTTAAAACAACCGAGACCTATAATTTAACGTATCATCCGAGCCACGGTAGCGCTCAGTTGGAAAATACCACCCGCGGTCACCCATCCAAATACTGACCGTGCGGCACGTTGCTTAATTTCAGTGATCGCTGACAAACACCTAATCAAAGTACGCTACGAGTGCTACTATTTTATTGATAATATATATGGAAAACCTGTCTTTTAATTTTTCAATCATGGAATTAATTCCATATTAAAACTGATTATCATGCGAAGATCGTATTTAGGTACTTAATAAGACCTTATTTACCCTAGAACAAAGACGGTTCTGCAATTTGGTTACTTTACAGTAGGTATGGCTCATTAAAGAATTAGGGTGAGATTTTAAAACACATTTTTAAAATAGCTGATCCAATCTGCTTTAAATTTGGATATATTGTTGTATTTATCATCTTCTATGGGGTGACTTACAAAATGACTTCTTAAATTGCTTATTTTTCATAAAATCACGTGCGCCATTGTTCTATAAACATTAAAATGTCGTATGTCATTCATTATACCTACGCCGCTTTTCTGCTGATTGTCTAGCTACTTTCATTGGCGATTTTTCGTTTATATTTCAAATTAAATAATTAAGAACAATACTTAGAATTTTCCTTATCAAATTATGTTACTCTTAAAAATAATGTACAAACATTGATATTTACACCAATAACTAGCCTCAACAATTTTGATGGAATCTGCCCCACCAAGATGAGACGAGTGGGGCAGATTCCACTCCAAAAAAATGAAGAAGTGGAATCTGCCCCACCAGTGGGCACTTTGGTGGGGCAGAGTGGAAGTATTCAGAATAAAACGAGCCCAAACACGACGGGTCTATCTTGTTTAGTACAGGAGTTCCTATGGCCACTTTCCGATTTCATCATTAGATCAGCTCCAACTAGTTTATTTACATTTTTATTCCAACTAGTTAATTCACCGATTTTAATGTAATGTGTAGAATTAAAACTATTTCCTCTTTGTTACCATGGTACCATATTATTTAATTGTCACGCAATTTACATAATTATGCGTGCAAATTTTAGCTTAATCGGAAACCGAGAAGTTGGTTAAATTGAACTTGCAAGATTCCACCCGAACTTACATATCTACATAGGTTATATTTGCAAGTTAAATAAAAGCTTGTTAAATCAAATCCGTCCGTATTCCAACCTTACATCTGAGTTTTTTCAATTGACATTTGAAATAATTATTTTTCGCAAAAAATAGCATGACCGATTTCACCCGTGTACAGAATTCGCGAATATTTCGCACGGATCGATGTTACATTTTTCACATTATTGTTGATTTATCAAAAATGGCTCAGCCGATTTCAATAAAATTTTAATGGGACCAATTTCGAAGTATACTATTTCCAATAAAAACTACGAAAAAAGTTATGCGTGAGTTTACATTATAAAAAAATATACGCGTCGAATTGAGTAGGTACCTCCTCCGGTTTGGCTCGTCGGTAAAAAAAAATTGTAATGGTCGATAGAGCTCGTAATACTTTTATTATTACACAAAAAAATATCAGAACCATAATTGTTCTACTGCTACGACGAAATTATAATAATAAAATAAAGCACCACGTAATATTATAGTATACTAGCTGATCCGGCAAACATTGTTTTGCCATATAAATTATTTCTAGGTAATTAAATGTTAAGGGTGAACAACCCTTATCACTTAGGGGTATGAAAAATAGATAGTAGCCAATTCTCAGACCTACTGAAAATGCATATAAAATTTAATAAAAAACAGTAATGCCGTTTCGGAGGAGTAAGGTAACTAACATTGTGACACGCGAATTTTTTATACATAAGAAAGAAAGAAGAGATTTTTATGTTTACCACTAATGTGTACGCGTAACAACAGCATGAACGACTGCTGCTGAAAGCTGTGTAGCAGTCAGAAGGAGAAATAAAAGGACATTTTGTTTTACTACACAATACTGTCAAGGATTAATGTATGTCGTCTAGAGATACTCTAGAGTGGGCATAGGTATTTACTATATACATGACTTATATGTAAGTAATCTAAAACTACATAAACTAATACTACAAAACAAGCAAATGAATCAACCACAGACCCTTGAAGGTTTAAAGATAATCCAAATGCTCAAGCCCACTGCCAGTTGGCACTGTTTTGTGCTTATGTTATAATAAGCCCGATTACAGAGGCGCCATCGTAATTTTATTAGCTAGATAGCATAGTTCTCTTTCTTTTTCACTTTAGGCATTCGATAGAGAGAACGGTTTTTACGTTGCTACGAGTATTGAATTTACGCTGGCGCCTCTGTAATCGAGCTTAATGTCAACCACATACATAGCGAACGGTGACACTTTCACCCGTCCCTCCATAATGTGGTTGATTATTTACCAGAAATCCAGCATTTCTGTATTCCAATAGTCTAACAACTAAGTGCAGGCCGTCTGCGTTCTGGCAGCGAGCCAGGACGTCTGTTTCTATTACAGCGAGAAAACTTACAGACTTGAGATAACCACATGCCAACTTAGGTGTAAGTTTGCATTAAGTTTCAGTTGTAAGAAGCTAGAATTTTAATAATACTGTACTACATTGATAGCTAGTCTACATACTTCAGGATTACATTCATCATCAATTTTCCATGTTTAGCAAATTAATTGAAAATAAGTAGGTAGCCTTCGCAGAAAAATACTATATAATACCTATTCGTATTCGTTACTTGCATATAAATAATTATGCAATTGCAAAAAAACAATTGCAGTAATGTATAAGCACAATTTAAATTAATCTAAACAATTTAAAGTTTTATTACCGTACCGCAGGGCGTACCGCAGGGCTCCTGCTTTTCGAACTCGTTGTTCAGCCTTCTGTTAAACGACTTACCAGACGCCATCGACAATGCGGAAATATATATGTACGCCGACGATGTGGCTGCAATAGTCACGGCGCCGTCGAGCAGTCTGTTGCAATGCAAAGTAAACTCAGCGGTTCTGAGATTGGACGAGTGGTTCAAATCAAACGGCTTGGCGTTGAACAAAGAAAAGACGTGCTTTATGACATTTAACCTTAACGGAAAAACTGCGCGTAACTTTTCTGTAGTAATTGGCGACAGCGCGCTACAGCAAGTCCAGACTACTAAATTGCTGGGTTTCTACATCGATAGCGCACTTACATGGGAGACGCACATTGACGACGTCTGCAATAAGCTGAGCCGCTCTTGCTTCGCTCTACGGCGGCTCGCGAGCACCGCTACCCGCGACGTCGTACGTTCCTGCTACTGTGCGACTGTCCACAGTAACATAACGTACGGGCTGGAGCTGTGGGGCCGTGCCGCCGATGTGAACAGAGCGTTCGTCATTCAAAAGAGAGCACTGCGCGCTATTTTTGGTGTGGCTGACGACGTTTCATGTGTAAAACTGTTTGAAGAGCTTCGTATACTCCCGCTTCCATGTGAAGTAATTTATCAGTTTGCTTTATTTACTCGGAACCACTTGTCCTGTTTCAAAAAGAGGGGTGTAAACGCGTCACGCAACCTGCGTAGTGACAAAAGGCGGAACCAGTTGGTCACACCGTTCCATAAGCTCGTGAGGTCGGAAAAATCGGTCTATATATCGGGCCCGGCGACCTACAACCGAATTCCCAGTAACGTGCGGGATGCAACTTCTGCTGCGTCCTTCAAAATTAAACTTAGAAGTTGGCTTTTGAAGGAGCAATTTTATGATTTTAACGACTTTTTGAAGTTACCAGAAATTTTGATGGAAGGACAAATTGAAAATATTAATGAAACATAATTATTATGCATTCACTAATGATTGTATAGAATATTGAATAACATGTATACTTAATTGAATAATTTGCTATTGGATGTAATGTTAAGTTTGTTTTGATTGATTTGTTATTTGATATAATGTGTTTTATTATTTATTGTGACATTCAATCTATACTCTTTGACATTATAATTATAATCATGAATTTCATATACGATGTATATGACATTGAAGTATTCTGTATGTATAAAATTTTTTATTACTATTTGTATTTAAAATTTGACTTGTAACAGTGGTGTTATCAATAAATGACTATGACTATGACTATTTTTTTTTTTAAATTAAGTTAATATATAAGTCGACCAATAATTAATTATTATTTGATGACGTGTACTAAACTGTATGAATAAATGAATATGAATACTTATGTCAAAATCACGACAACTATCTACTCCTACTTTCTTTGTAATATGGTACTTTGTATTCATGGTTTTCATTTTCTATCTAAAAAGGCCGCTGCATACGTAACGAGATAATACCTCGGACGGGACGTGAACGGGAACGGGACGTGACTGCCCCGTTCGAGACGGGAACGTGTTTTTAATGCATACGTACCGTAACAGTGATTCGGATCTAACTATTGTGAAGAAGGAAAGGTGGATTTTTAATTTCGAAAATTGTCTTTAATTGCTATTGTTCTAGATGACGAAGTAGTTAAAAACGTCCAACACTACTTTTCTCTCCGGAACGAACGGAGTGACAGTGCATACGTATCGGAAACACGGACGGGACGGGGCACGTGCCGGACGGGACGTGCTAAACATCGTTGGCGACGATATTTTTCCCGCCCCGTCAGTGCCACGTTCCCGTCCCGTTCGTGTCTCCGTGACATATGCGCTTCCATATACATTTTGTATGAAACGATATTTCTAAAATTTCCCGTTCCGTCCCGTCCGTGAAAAAACCCGTCACGTATGCAGCGGCCTTAAAGTCGAAAGTCCAAGTAACAATCCCTAGTGCCGTGGAACCACGGGTAAAATTACCCGTGGACCCGGTAATGGGACGACCCACCACCGGGACCACAGGTAACGTCATAAAAACATACACGTAGGTATATATAATAATTTTATTACACTAATGTTGTAACATTCTACTTATGTTTCCAATACTTGACTTATAATGACTACTGTTATAGCGCAGACAACAAAACACTCAATTTAAGCAATTTCACATGATTTTATAATATCCACATCGATATCGTAAAATCTCATTATAACATCGCGCGCTCGCTCCTGATTGGCCCTGCGCGCGCAGCTGCGCTCTCATTGGTTAGATTTTAATGGCGCCAAGTTCACTGTGACAATACACGTACGCTTGAATTTGATGTTTCGCAATATGTTTTTTTTTTATTTTTATTAGTGAAGATAAAGTAGTGTATGCAACTGCATATAACACGGGTATTAAAAAAACACGAGTGTGAGTTTATGAAACGAGCGCAGCGAGTTTCATAATAGTAACGAGTGTTTTCATTCTTTTTCATTAAATGACAGTTGCATAAACTACTATTTAAACACACTCATAATACGGCGTATATCTTTCAAAACACCTAAAATTGCATACAACAATTCTTGAGACATCAGGCGACTTACCAACTAAGTTACTAACTAACTTATTACACCTTGTAAAGACTTGTTCCATAGCTGTCTTGTTCGGGTAAAATGCCGCGGTTTGTTCAACTTTAATTAGTCCATTATGATCGACGTAATCTGCTTTTTTGAAAACGCAGTGAACATACTCCCTAAATTCTTTATTGCACTGGAAGTCTGTAATACCTTTGAAATAAAATTCATTAGTATCAAATTTTGTTATCAAAGGAAAATAAAATCTTCTTAGCCTTTGCCACGAAATGATGATGATGAGTAAATTTAAATACAAATGAAAATCAGCCAAGTATGAGTCGAACTCGCGCACGGATGGTTCCGTACTGTATGGGAGCCCCCCTTAAATTTTATTTTATTTTAATTTTATTATTTATTATTGAAGAAAATATACAATTAAATGTTCTTTGAAACTTTCAAACCTCTTACCATTATTAATATAGAGCGAAAAACGACTAAAAATCAGGTTTGTTGTATGGTAGCCCCCCTTAAATATTAATTTTATCCTTTTTTTAGTTTTTTTTTGCTATAGCGGCAACAAAAATATATCACCTGTGAAAATTTCAGCTTTCTAGCTATAACAGTTCATGAGATACAGCCTGGAGACAGACAGATAGACGGACAGCGGAGTCTTAGTAATAGGGTCCCGTTTTTACCCTTTGGGTACGGAACCCTAAAAAGGTCAGATAATAAAACCTAGTCCTTTTAGACTAGGTTTTACAAACTTAAACAAATACATTAAAATATTAGTGTCTCAAGTTTACAATTTTTTTTTAAAGTAAAGCTTTAAAATGTACCTTTGCAAAAGATCTCTTTTATTTTTTCTGCATAATGCGCTCCTGATGCGTTGAAACTCTTGTTGCATTCTGACAACGTAGAAGAAAAATCTTCTAAAACTTCTTTTGAAAACTGAACGTATGTCTGGAAGGAAATACTATGGTTACGGCATATACTAGAGGTGCTCTTTTTTAGGGTTCCGTACCCAAAGGGTAAAAACGGGACCCTATAACTAAGACTCCGCTGTCCGTCCGTCTGTCTGTCTGTCTGTCACCATCTGCATCTCATGAACTGTGATAGCTAGAACGTTGAAATTTTCACGGATGACTTATTTCTGTTGCCGATATAACAACAAATATTCTGTGAATATTTCAATCATCTTCCAGTTTCCCGTCCAATTTTTGAAATGAATATTTAACTAACTATTGTGTGTTTATTTGAAGAATCTACCTGTCACCATTATTAACACTGAGCGAAAAGCAGCTAAAAATCAGGTTTGTTATATGGGAGCCACCCTTAATTTTTTTTTCTGTTTTTGTATTTTGTTGTTATAGCGGCAACAGAAATACGCCATCTGTGAAAATGTCAACGTTCTAGCTATCACCGTTCATGAGAAATAGCCTGGTGACAGACGGACAGATGGACAGACGGACATCTATTAGACGTAAGACATCCTCTGCTGAACGTGGAATCTTCCCTAAGGAATTCCAATAAACCCTGTTAGAAGTAACTTGCATCCAATCGTCGGTTCACGTAGTCGCTGCGTTTGCTGGTACGTGGTCTCCATTCGAGAACTTTACGACCCCGTCAACCACCCATTCTTCCAATTATGCGCCCTGCCCATTACCATTTTAAATTGCCAATCCGCTGGTCTTAGATAACTTAGGTTCATCTGCGGGTCTCTTTATTCCTGATTCGATCTCGCAGAGAAACTTCGAGCATAGTTCTCTCCTATGTTCCAACATTACCAATTCATCATCATCATCATTATATTCAATGGAAAATCCACTGTCGGACATAATTTCACTCGTTTCTTTTCACTCACCTTTTTGTTTGCACAATAGGAATCACTAGAAACAGGAAAGATAACAAGAATTGTTACTAAAGCAAAGTATTTTATCATTTTTATTGTTTGAAAAAAAATATATAATTGAGTTTACGACGTGTTTGACCAAACTTTGGAATAAAAATAAATAAAATTCTGCAACCTTAACAAGGACTTTTATTTGTGTAGGTAATTTAAGTTGTTAACGGTAGTACATTAACGGCCTTTCAACCAACAGTGGACGGTTGAAAGGCCGTTAACATTCGCAATTGCAAGTTTGAGTAAACAAGTAATACCTGAAATTATTACCTGTGTACGCAAATTTATTAATTGCCACGAGCGCCATTCGCGCTTAGTTGATATCATTTCAAAAATCTGCCAAGTACGAGTCGGACTCGCGCATGAAAGGTTCCGTACTGTATGGGAGCCCCCCTTAAATATTATTTTTATTTTAATTTGAAAATTTATTTTTAAAGTAAGCATGCAGCTAAATGTTCTGTGAATATTTCAAGCATCTACCTGTTTGTTACCATTATTGATATCGAGCGAAAAATGGCTAAAAGTTAAGATTTTTTGTATGAGAGGCCCCCTTAAATATAATTTTTATTCTAGTTTTAGTATTTGTTGATATAGCGGTAACTGAAATACATCATCTGTGAAAATTTCAGCTTTCTAGCTATAACGGTTCATGAGATACAGCCTGGAGACAGACGGAGTCAAAGTAATAGGGTCCCGTTTTTACCCTTTGGGCACGGAACTCTAATATTTGGAGCTCGTTCCGCGGAACGCACTCTTGGCGCAGGTATTCCAAAGGTATTCATGGCATGTGCGCCAGGAGCGCATAGTGGATACACAGCTTAAGTATAGTGTCCCTATACCTTGTTTTGTCCCTGTGTTTTAATAATGACCTTGTAATAAATATCCTATCAACTGTATGAAGTGCTTGTTCCTTGTTAGCGGCTGTCTAGCAACTTCTAGGACAAGCGTTTTTTACAATGATGATGAATGCCTGTACACTCGAACTCGGCTTTGTGCTATAGTATAAAGACCATTAAAAAAAGGTATTCAACTGATAAATCCAAAAAAAGGTAGACTTACAAAAAACATGATTAAAACGTCGTCCAAACTTTAATTTGTGTCTCCAATTATTTTGTAACATTTGTATCGATAACACTCATTTAAATAATAAAAACCAATATGACTCAGTCTGCGTTTTTACAAGGTTATTCAATGGGTTAAGAAGGGAAAAGGCAGTGGGCAAGGCACTTAGCACAGAGGACTGGACCAATGGGGTCGAAAAGTTCTCGAGTGGAGACCACGTACCGGAAAGCGCAGCGTAGGACGCCCACTCACAAGGTGGACGGATGACCTCCGTAGGTTCGCGCTGGATGCAAGCCGCTTCCAACCGGTCTTATTGGAGGTTTATTGGGAAGACCTAAGTCCAGCAGTGGATGTCCTTTAGCTGATAATTATAATGATGATGATGCTGAGAGTCGCGATACCTCCCTAATAAACAAAACGTGGACCACAAATCCGACGAATTGTCTACAAATTGAAGGAAAAAGGGCGTTATTCAAGGCATTATTGTGATTAACTTTTACCTTTTGGATAAAACATCCTTGCTTTTACCAAAATCTGATTTTTTTAACGCAAATAAGTCCGCGTTTGACATCCAACTCGCCTTTTGGTAAGCGACGTTGTGGTCGAAGATAAAGCACGTAGACCTAGAAGATACCTATTCACTCTGACCTTGAAAAGCTTTATATTATATCTCTTAGGAAACAGGAAAGCAGGAAGACAGTTCCATTCCCTGGCGGTACGAAATTTTCCAGCAACGTCATATTTTATTATAAAACGGTTCAAGAATATTGTCCTGAAGCCATTAATAAAAATAATAATAGCTAAATCATTTATTTTAACAAAAAGATACATAAAGCTAAATATTCAGGTACAAGATCGTGGTCTAACTGTACTGTACTGTACCAGCCTCTTTAATAGTCCACTGTAGGACGTAGGCGTAACCCACGAAGGGTGACTGAGCCATATCCCCCACGCTGGCCCAATGCGGGTTGGTAGATTCACATACGCCATCCAATTTCTTAATTTCTTCAACAGACATATGCAGGTTTCCTCACGATGTTTTCCTTCACCGAAAAGCCAGTGGTGTGAAAATCCGGACATAAATTACAAGATACTCATTGGCAAGGGACCGGGATTTGAATCCACGACCACACGATTGCTAGGCGGGTGCCACTACCACCACCACGACTTCATTTTACGATCACGGTCTTACAAATCATTATTCCAATAATGTCTCTAATGTCGTGAAATATGCAGAATGCTTACTTGCTTTCTACAGGTATTGTAGCACAAAATGGCAAAACCGACTTCAATGGTATAGGCCGCAAGTCGGCGGATGTGAAGTTAGCTACAAGCTGCGCAATATCCAATATTGACTGAAGCTCACATTAAGCTGCGCGTTGATTGGATATTACGCAGGTTGTAGCTAACTTCACACCCGCCGACTTGTACTCGTATAATTCGGCCTATAACAATTTAGCACAGACATACCAAAGGGATAATGTGGTCAATCAAGAAAATCTGAAAGAGATGCATTGATATAATATGGCACGAGTTACGACAAGAGACATGAAATGAATTATTACAAAATATAACCTTTTAAATACAAGCTTTTGATGTTCTGGATATCATGTAGCAACAAAGTGCTAGCAAAGACAAGTAAAGCAAGCCCAAGCACGACGGGTCTGTCTTGTTTAGTACAGGAGTTTCTATGGTCACCTTCCGACTCTATCATCAGATTAGCTCCATAATACCATATTATTGCATTGTCATGCGTTATACATGCAAAATTTCAGCTAAATCGGAAGCCGGGGAGTTGGTCAAATTTAACTTGCAAGATTCCACCCGAAGTTACATACATACGTAGGTATATCCATTGCAAGTTAAATAAAAGCTTGTAAAATATCTCAAAACGGTGGCTTTTCCAAATATATAATTGACACTTTTGACACCTCTAGGCAAGGTTTTCGATACATTTTTGTGGTAGAGAATTGCCTCCAGTGATAACAGCGTCATTTCTGTGGTATCTCTTCTCAATTAACTTACGAAATCTCATTCACATCTGTACACACCTGAACTAATCCCCGCAGAAAGTATAAATTTAAACTCCAGAGCCGAATTATTTTTCGCAAACAATGGCAAAACCGCCTTCCATCGTGCACAAAATTCGAATATTTCGCTCGAATTGCTTACATTATTGTTGATTTATCTAAAACGGCTTAGCCAATTTCTGTAAAATTTAAATGGCACCATATTGGGAGTAAACCCATTCGAACTAAAAACGATTTTTTCGATTCAGTTCACAATTGGCGAAATTATCAATGTTCATCGTGTACAAAATTCAAATATTTCGCTCGATTTGCTTACATTATTGTTGGTTTTTTCAAAAACGGCTTAGCCAATTTCTGTGACCACCACGGGAGTATACGCTTTCGAACTAAAAAATAGTTTTTCGATTCGGTTCACAATTGGCGACGTTATCTATGAACATACACAAAAAAATACATACGCACGAACAATAATAGTATAGCCAAAGAGATTTTATTACAAGTTCATACATACTATAATGCGAAAAGACTTTTTTCCCAACCTAACAGAACCTCCTCCTTTTTGGAAGTCGGTTAAAAATGAATAACACGCCGTGTCCAGTCACAATATCACGACGAAACAAAGAAACGTAATAAGTTTCTTAAAGAAAATTTATGTTTCGTTCGCAGCTTCTAGACAAATATGTTTTTTGTGCCACGATGGAATTGTCCAGCAAAATTACACGATTTATACAGTGTAACTAAGCATGAAATAGTTTCTGTCTAGTGTTCATAAGGTGTTGTCTTCACGAATAAACAAAACGCCAAAAACATGCCAACCTACCTACGTACTTGTAGGCCGTGGTGGTCTATCTATGGATGTATAAAAAATCATTGGGTCGTGATCATGGATGCATAAAAAAGTCATTGGGTCGTGATCATGGATGTATAACAAATCATTGGGTCGTGACCATGGATGTATAAAAATTCCTTGGTCGTTATCCGTATCCGTAATTTGGTTACTTTTTGTTGAGTCAGTTAAAAAGTAAATAACAGTGCTATTTATTTCCCAACACTACTAGTAGTCACGGCAAATTGACAGACTTCAAGATCGCATTCTCTCCTCATTCTTTCACTGTTCAGAGTTTTCACTTTTAGTAACACCAGCTTTACTTACTTAACGTCGTGGGTTCAAATCTCGGTCACACCACACCACTGGCTTTTCGGTGAAGAAAAACATTGTGAGGCAACCTGCACCCCTGCCTTGAAGAAATTCGATGGCGTTTGTAAGTCCACCAACCCGCACTGGGCTTAGAGACGAGAGACTTAGCTGCTGCCAGTCTCCTAGGTATAAATGGAGACACAAAGGAGGAGGTAATAGTCGCATCGGCCTACATGCACGAAGATGACGAAGCACCTCCACAACTTGTGGCAGATCTGGTAAGGTTTTGTGAATCTAACGACTCAAAACTAATTATCTCAACAGATGGTAATGCGCATCATCCACTATGGGGAATGCCCACCGCAAACGACAGAGGAGAAGAGTTGGTAAACTTTTTATTAACCACTAACCTCACAATAGCTAACATAGGAGCAGAGCCAACCTTTGTCACAAAACGATCCCGCACCATAATAGACCTCACCCTAGTCTCAGGTAACTGCACCCTGGTCAAGAACTGGAGAGTCTCCAATGAGCACTCAGCATCAGATCACAGGTGGATCAGATACGAGATGACACTGGAACGCAAGATGACAACTCCAACACGAAACCAACGGAAAACTGATAAGGTAAAATATCTCTCATCTCTTAAAGAGAAACTAAACTTTTACAATTTACCCGCACTAATACCAGATATCACAGAATTAGAAAAGAACGTGACCAAACTGACAACAATCATCATAGAGAGTTTTGAAGCAGCGTGCCCTTTGACGACCCCCGGCCCTGGCGGGAGGACCTGGAGCTGGTCTAGGGAGCTCGAAACACTCAGGAAGAAGATGAGAAAACTTTACAACAGAGCCATGAACACCTACTCAGATAGCGATTGGGATAAGTACAAAATGGCTCAACGAGAATATAAGAAACAAGTAAGGAAGAAAAAGAGACAATCATGGGCAAAATTCAGTACAAACATTGAATCAAACCATGAAGCAAACAGAATTCGGAAAATCCTAGCGGCCGATACTAAGCGTGAAATAGGCACGCTTAAAAAACCGGACAATTCCTACACGAAAACCCTAGAAGAGACACACAACTTGCTACTACAAACCCACTTCCCAGGATGCCAACTGACAACACATACCGAATGGCAGGATGGTGAGACAACTTTGGCATCAGACACAGATTGGTCTGTTGCTGATCATGTGGTAACTAGTGAAAAAATTACATGGGCAATAAAGTCCTTTGAACCCTACAAAACACCTGGCCTGGATGGTATCTTCCCTGGACTCCTACAATGGGGGGAGGAAATATTAAACGGGAAAATGACCATCCTCCTAAGAGCCTGCATAGCATACAGATACATACCTCTAGGCTGGAGAGAAGTCAGAGTCCTCTTTCTCCCCAAACCAGGCAAAAGTGACTACACAGACCCGAAGGCCTACAGACCAATTAGCCTAACTTCCTTCATGCTGAAGACACTAGAAAGACTCTGTGATCGGCACATAAGAGATGAGGTACTTAACAAAATCCCACTACACCCTCAACAACACGCCTACAGCTCGGGCAAGTCAACAGAGTCTGCCCTCCACAAGGTAGTACAAACCATAGAACATGATATCAACAGTAAATCACTTTGTCTAGGAGCATTTATAGACATTGAAGGAGCTTTTGATAAAACAAACTTCGACAGCATAAGCAATGTACTCAAAAAACACGGGGTACATCCAACGCTAGCCGAGTGGATATTAAACATGTTAAGCCTAAGGGCCGTAAGAACAGACCCCAAAAGCACAACCAGAGGATTAGTAGTGATGGGCTGCCCACAAGGAGCAATCATATCACCAATAATATGGAACATGATAGTAAACACACTGATCACTATACTTAATGCGCAGCGATTCCTCACAGTGGGCTACGCAGACGACCTGGCAATCCTGATATCGGGACACTTTGCAAGTGTAGCCTGTAACCTTATGAACCATGCACTGAAAATTGTGGAAAAGTGGTGCAGGGAATACGGCTTATCCGCCAACCCAGAGAAAACAGAATTAGTAATGTTTACAAATAAAAGGAACCTAGGACCACATACTTTACCGTCCTTTTATGGTAAACAACTGAAACTTTCCGAAGATGTGAAATATCTGGGCATCACACTAGACAAAAAACTGAATTGGACACAACATGTGGACAACAAAATAAAGAAAGCAACAATCTCATTTTGGCAGTGCAGCAAAATGATGGGTAAAACTTGGGGCTTGAAACCCAAAATAACCCAATGGCTTTATAATACCGTGGTCAGACCATCATTATGTTATGGGGCAATAGTTTGGTGGCCCAGAACCAAGCTAGTGACTGTAAACAAAAAACTAGAGAAACTCCAAAGAACAGCCTGCATAGCTGCAACAGGCTGTATGAGATCTGCACCCACTGCGGCATTAGAAGCCCTCATGGGGCAGATGCCGCTGCATCTCTTCACACAGCAAGAAGCAGCAGTAGCTGCCTATAGACTACTATCATTAAACCTTTGGGTACATGACAAAGCAGCAACACACACCACCATAATTGAGGAATTTGCAAATTGCAACCAAGAAATTCTTTCGGTCTATGACAGGGTGCCTAAAAAACATATCTTCACAAAGAGCTACTCAATACAGCTACATGAAGAACAAAGTGACAGCTCAGGTATACAAGAAGTGAGGATTTATACAGATGGCTCGAAAACTGAAACAGGTACAGGGTCAGGTACTTTCTCTGAAGACCTGAACATACACATCGCAACAACCCTGGGTGAAAACAACTCTATCTTCCAAGCGGAATGTGTAGGTATCATCCAGGCTGCTACAGCAGTACTCACCAGAAAGGTAACTGATTACAATATTAGAATCCTCTCAGACAGTGCTGCGGTGCTTAAGGCACTACAACGATATGAACAAACGTCCGAAACAGTCGTCCGGAGTAGACGTACGCACGACTCTATCAAAAAATAAAATAATTAGTGTCTTTCAAAAATAACTCTTAAACCATCTGAATTTCGACTCAAAGTGAAACATATCTGTGATCTCAACTTAAAACATTGGTTATTCAAACTGTGTCCCGTGTCCACCCTTAGCTGAAAAAAGGATCGCTCGAAGCTGCACCGCACGTGTCGCGCTAACCCCAGTGTGAAAAAGAAAGTAGGTAGTGATTTTTTTCGAATTGCTCCCACAGTGACCAGTCTCAAACGCAAATCCAACGAGGATAAAATAATATCTTTAGTTAAATATGGCCCTAGTATGCTCTGTGTGCCAACAGACAATAAAAGTTAGACAACACCTTACATGCAAATCATGCCTCAATAACTTTGATCTGGATTGCGGAAGAGTGGATATAAAACGTTACTTATTAATGTCGCCTACCAAAAAAACACGCTGGCAATGTGTCCCATGTTTGGAATCTAAAGGCAGTAAGAAAATAGAGGCAGAAAACATAGCTCGAGTAAAACATACTCCTCCGACATCGCGGCTGAAATATACATATTCTCCTCCAACCACGCGTAACACCACTCAGAATAGCATTAAAAATACGACTTCAGAGCACCAGACCGCCTCAAACAATACAACAAAGAAGTCAACCGTAGAGGAGATGAGCCCAAGTGAACTTGTAGTCCTGAGTGAACTCAAATCCTTTCATTCATACGTAACGACCCAGTTCCAGACCCAAGATGAAAATATTAATAGCACCCACAAATTACTGACCAGTCTAATCAGTACAACCAACCTAATTCAATCTAGCATTACGAATCTCACCAATAACTATGCCGCTCTGAAAAATGACGTAGAGGCTCTTACAGCTTTAACACAAGAGTACTCAGATGAACACCAGATATTAAAAATGACTATAGATTCAAACCACGAACAATGCAAAGAAATTGCAGCAGTGAACACCATAATTGAGCAAGAAATTGCTACAAATAATAAAATATTAGTTTCCATGCAAGAAAAATTCCAAACCCAGTTCAAAGCAAAAAGTTTATCTACTGAAGTATGGCCACAAATACGTCATGAAACTCACGAATCTCAAAAAAAACGCCATAATAAAATACTTCGTACTACGGAGGACGCTGTAAGTAAAGCATCATCACCTAAGCAAATAAAAACAACTCAGCTGCAGATCTCAGGTTACATACAGGACCCCAATCTAGCTCCAGTGCCGGTATCACAGACAGATCCATCAACAAGTCACCAATCTGTTGCAGCTTCAGTGCAAACATCACAAGGAACCACTGGTTTCGACGCTGATAAAGATAACAACGAGCCGTGGCAAGTATACACATCTAAACGTACGCGTCCTACGCGCCAAGGACTAATAAAAGGTGCAAATCAAAGCAATATCCTACAGGCTGCAGAAAGAACCAAAAAGATGCATGCGTGTTTTTTCAAACCTGAAACTACGGCAGAGGCTATAAAGACTTATATGGAAAAATTAAGTGGAGATAAAGGTTGCCATGTAGAAAAATTGAAATTGAGACACGGACGATACTCATCATTCGCTCTGACCGTACCTGAGAGCGCCTACAAGCTGTTTATGACGTCAGAATCATGGCCGGCCGGCGTAGAAGTTTGCGACTGGTTTCCAAGAAGTGCCGGGCGTGCCAATAAATCACGATTCCCTCACATGCTCGGCCAGAAAAACGCCTAGGGAAACCCGACCTCAGAATAATTGCAACACCAGTGAGTTAACTTTTATCTATCAAAATGTCTGGGGTTTAAAAACCAAACTCTCCCACTTCAAACAACACATTACTCTCCTAGACAGCACTGATTTAATAGCCGTCACAGAAACCAATTTGGACTCATCCGTTCATGATCCCGAACTAATCCCGCCGGACTGGAGCATTATAAGGCGAGACCGAGAAGGATCGAGAGGTGGCGGTGTACTACTTGCTGCGAGACCAGGTCTTGACATCCGACGCCATATGGAACTCGAAAGTAACGCTGGTGAGGATCTCTGGGTATCATTTACTCACCAGGGGAAGGAATTCTATACCTGCGTGGTGTATATACCGCCATCCGCCAAAGACGAAGTCTACTTAGACTGGTGCTGTAAAGTAGAAGACAACATAGAAACTTCATTACGTAAAGCTAACCTGGTAATTTTAGGGGATTTAAATTTAAAAAGTGCTAGTATTTGTGTAAATAACTATATGGGATATTTTAATACTTACTGTAATCTTAGTGAACGGAACAATGTATTCAATGTATGTGGTAGTAAACTTGATGTGGTACTGGTGAGTAAGAGTGTGTCTGAGGTAAGCGTAAATACGGCTGATGAAGGGCTTGTAGAAAAACCTGACCGGTACCACCCTCCTCTCGATATAACAATAAAAGTAGACAAACAAAAGAGTAGCCCTTTTATCGAACCTAGTAATATCGATAGTACGACAGATTGGAACTTTACAAAAGGGGACTTTAGTTCCCTTTACATACTAGTCAATGACATAAACTGGAATATAGTGCTGAATGAATCCGATCCCAACAATGCTGTCAGAGAATTTTATAAATTAATTTATAGCTGTTTTGATCAATCGTTCCCAAAGAAAATCCGTCGAACCAAACCTAGCAGGACTTATCCTATTTGGTACACTCAACATATTATAGCCGACTTAAAACTTAAACATATCCTCCACAAAATCTGGAAGCGTACTAAAGATCGCTATATTTATAGCTTTTATAGGACTTTACGGACAGACTTAAAAGACAGAGTACAAAGAGCGTATAAAAACTATACCAATCAGATACAGGAAGATCTCTCCAAAAACCCAGCTGGTTTTTGGAAATATGTTTCCGATCTTAACTCAAAGGGCGGTTTTCAATCAAATATAACTAGTAACGGAAAAAATCATACAGGAAGAGCCGCAGCCCAAGCTTTCGCGGAGTGCTTCAATGGTGTTTTTTCAGATCGATCTCCTAAATTAGACCATAACCAAACGGGTATACAGGGAAATAATCATTTGATAAACATCTACGAAATCAGCCCTCTTGAAGTAAAAAACCACATTAATAAGTTAAAATCTAAGAATTCTGTGGGTCCAGATAACATCCCAACTTTCATTGTAAAAGCGTTCAAAGAGGAGTTTTCAATTCCGTTAGCACATATATTTAACATCTCTCTTAAAGCTGGCACCTATCCGTCAATTTGGAAAAAGTCGAGGGTGAAACCTATCTTCAAGTCAGGCGATAAAACAGCTGCCGAAAACTACAGACCGATTGCTGTTTTATCCGTAATAGCCAAATTATTTGAAAGCATTCTATACACCAAAATCTACAGACAGCTGGAACCGTTCCTGAGTAATGCGCAGCATGCTTTCCGCAAAGGCCGCTCTGTCAACACAAACCTACTTACCCTCGCCGACTATATTTCAAAGAAACTCGATAAAAGCACTCAAGTCGATGTTATCTACTTAGATTTTAAAAAGGCCTTTGACTTAGTAGATAATGACGTACTGCTGCACAAGCTAGAAGCCATAGGTTTCGCACCAAAACTCCTTAAATTTTTTGCCAATTATCTGAAAGAAAGGAATCAATTTGTCCGCCTAGGGTGCTATGATTCTGAACCTTACTACACCCGATCTGGCATAAGCCAGGGTTCCTCTCTTGGCCCTCTCCTCTTTTTGATTATGATGAATGACCTGGAACAATGTCTGACTAACTGCCAATACTTACTCTATGCAGATGATCTAAAAATTTACTATGAAATAAAATCTATAGAAAACTGTTGCTCACTTCAAAAAGATTTAACAGCTATGCATCAATGGAGCCTAGATAATAAATTGCCATTAAATATCAGCAAATGTAACATAATGAGCTTCACTCGGTCCACCCGCCCTATTGCTTTCCAATACACTATTGCTAACGAACCAATATGTAGAACCCAATCAATAAAAGATCTTGGTATTATATTTGATCCCAAGCTCAATTTTCACGAGCATATCCAAAAGTTAGTTGCAGAATGTTTTAAGAGGCTTGGATTCGTAACACGAAACTGTCGCGAGTTCACGAACCCTAACGCTATAAAGCTGCTTTATACTGCTCTTGTCAGGTCAAAGATTGAGAGCAGCTCAGTGGTCTGGAGTCCGCATGAAAAAACTTATGTGCTAATGCTGGAAAAAGTTCAAAGACGTTTCTTGCGTTCCTTATACAAAAAAGTTCACGGCTATTACCCATTTTTATATCCCTCAAAGTTTCTCCTCGGAGCGTTAGGCTTTAACTCTTTAGAAACGCGTCGTACTCTCGATTTATTACTAACCTTGTATAGGGTACTGAACGGTACCCTAAACTGTCCCGAACTACTATCCGAAGCAAGTCGCCTCACTGTGCCTGAAAATCGAGCCCGATTCCGCAGTGGATGCGTACCTTTCTTCTCTCCCATGCCGGCCCGCACGGTCGCGCGCGAGCAGGCTCCCGTGTGCCGCGCGCAACGCCACCTCAACACTCTCCTATCCACACAAGCTCACATCGACATTTGCGCCGACAAACACGCAACATTTATACAAAATTTACAAATGTACTGTGAAAATTTTTCTGTATTACAGTAATTTGTATAATATTTGTAATATTTTTAAATTTTGATTTCAAATTTCGATTTTATTTTTCTATTAAATGCAAATATGTAATTAGGTTTATGCAGTTAGCCAAATAAAATGTAAATAATATTAAGTTTTTTAGAATTAAAATTGTAATTATATAATTTTAGAATATCATTATTATTGTAGCTAGATTGTAAAATTAATTTTTACCAATGTACCTATACTTACACTATCGCATTGGAATTTCTGTAATGGTAGTTGTAATTGTGACAAATAAATAAATAATAAAATAAAACACTCCTCAGGGCTAACCTTACAGTGTCATGATCTATTGGAAGAAGTAAGTAAGAAAAATAAAGTCACTCTCCAATGGATCAAAGGACACAGCGGGTCCAGAGGAAATGACGCGGCGGACGAGCTAGCCAGGAGAGGTGCAGGTAGGCGCCCAGTAGGGCCTGGACCGATGATACCTTTGCCTTTTAGCCAAGTCAGATCCTGGATACGCCAACACACAGCTAGACAACACAAGGAATACTGGGCAAGTACTGAGGGTTGTAAGCAGTCTAAAGAAGTTTTCCCGGAGTTAAATCCGAGATACTCCCGACGCCTGCTGAACCTTAAACGAGACAAACTCCGACTCATAGCCGGAGTAGTCACGGGGCATTGCTCTCTAAACAAGCACCTGTTTAAAATTGGTGTTACAGACAGCCCTCTGTGCAGAGGTTGCATGGAGGCAGAAGAAACAACCGCGCATATGCTGCTTGAATGCAGCAGTGTGGCGGAACAACGCGAGAAATACCTCGGGGCACCGAGGACACTCCGGGAGGCCTGCGCCGGCGTTGGCGAGCTGCTGGACTTCCTGGAGGACACCGGGTGGCTGAACTAGCTGCAGCCGGGTGACCCACATAAAACGGGCCCATTGGAGGGCTCAATTGTGGAAAAGGCCCGCAGCAACAAGTAACAAGTAACAAGTAACCCGCACTGGGCCAGCGTGGAGGATATGGTCCAATCACCCTTCGTGGGTAGGCCTACGTCTTGCAATACATCCATCCATCATTCATGGGACATCCACTGCTGGACATAGACCTCCCCTACAGACCGGTTGGTAGCGGCTTGCATCCAGCTCGATCCTGCTGTCTTAACGAGGTCATCTGTCTACCTTGTGGGTGAACGTCCTACTCTGGACGTCTTGCAATGTTCTATTAAAAAGACTGATACAGTACCCACGTACCAGTGAGCTATTTCGGTAACTTTGGTTCTACGGATCTCCTCATTTCTGATTCGATACCGCAGACAGACTCCAAAAAACGCCTTCTCCAGAGCTCGTTGAGCTACTTGGAGCTGACCGATAAGGCCCGTAGTCAGCGGCCACGTTTCTGTACCGTATGCCATCACCGGTAACACACATTGGTCAATGACTTTTGACTCGAGGCATTGAGGTAAGTCGGACGGTTTCCAGAGTAAAGTAACAAAGCATTAAACACAGAATCGTTGGTGGAGACTGACCTTTACCCGTCATGAGGTATTCAGCGTCCGTAGTCTCTGTCTCAAAGCTCTAATTTCACTGTGACATGGTTCCTGCCGTTAAAGCAAACTCGTTAAGCTCGCGGATTGATCACAGAGCAAACTCAGATGGCTAACTCACACAATAGGTATAGTTACATAGAGTAGGTGTACCGGTTGTGGCAACTGACCCGGTTGTGGCAACTGACCCGGTTGTGGCCATTTGGTGTCTAAGGTATTGCATAAATGATAATTATAAACAATGTTATACCATAAACATTGTTTGTGTGAATCTAAATGTTTCAAAATTTCCTTAAAAACATTAAAATTGTCTTATTATTCCTTAAAATTCAAAGTGGCAACAAATGATACCAAGATGGCCACAACCGGTGCATTTACCCTAGTGGGGTTTAGTGTACTATGGATGATAGATGATTTTACAACGTTGATTCCCAGTATTTTATAGATTATTCAATCAGCCAGCCAAATATACGGTAAACGAACATGTCTTCGTTATTTTTTTACGGAAATCTCATAGTTTAGGAATTCTCTACAGTCTCTGATGACAAAAAAAACATCAATGCATCTATTTACACAAAAATATTACCAAAATTCATCGTTATTTCACTATTTTATCCTTATGCTAAACTAAGAACGCCGATTTAGGAAAAAAATCCTGCGCAAAAAAATTAAACTAATTATTATTTTGAAAGATCGGCCATGCTGTTGGATTGTGGCGACACGTTTGTTTACCTTTTTATTTAACGGACTTCATAATCATGGCGAATTCGTAGTTGACCTTCTGCCATTCCCTAATCTGTATTGTCGGTTTAACGCCTGCTTTTTACCAAACGTACCTGGATTTTTGCCTTTGTTTTAGTATTTTCATTACTTTTACCCAGACGAAGCTTTTCAGGCTAATCTTTCTGAAGTGCCAGAAAGGGTTTAGGTATAAAATAGGTAATCCTTAAATCTATGCTTAAAAAGAGGTAGGTATACTTAATACCTACCTCTTTTTAACCGAGTTCCAAAAAGGAGGAGGTTCTATATTCGTCTGTATGGATCTTTTTTTTTATGTATGTTCAACGATAATTGCGCCAATTGTGAACCGAATCGAAAAATGCTTTTTTAGTTCGAAACGGTATACTCCCGAGGTGGTCTCATTTAAATTTTACAAAAATCGGCTGAGTTGTTTTTGAAAAAACTAACGATAATATAAGCAATCCGAGCGAAATATCCGAATTTTGCACACGATGAACATCGATAGTTTCGCCAATTGTGAACCGAATCGAAAAATTCTTTTTTAGTTCAAAAGGGTATACTCCCGAGATGGTCCCATTCAAATTTTACAGAAATCGGCTGAGCCGTTTTTAAAAAATCAACAAAAATGTAAACAGATCTAGCGAAATATTCGAATTTTGTACACAATGGAAGGCGGTTTTGCCATTTTTTGTGAAAAATAATTATCTAGTGATGAGAATGAGACGAGGTCAAAGACCTTGTACTTATAACTACATATACTATGCACGAATGACAATAAAAACAGTCTAAGCGAGCGGGTTCCAGAGTAGCGGTATCTCTTTCAACGCTATATTCTATAAGACGTCAGACAAGGACACAGCTACCAACGGAACCTCTTGCTACGACCGGTTTCGCCTAACTACAACTTGTTAAGGAAATAGCTACCATAAAGCAACCTTAGAGCAACTACTTTATGACGTAAATGACTTTATCTACACTAATGTTGTAACATTCTACTTATGTTTCCAATACTTGACTTATAATGACTACGGTTATAGCGCAGACAACAAAACACTCAATTTAAGCAATTTCACATGATGTTATAATATCCACATCGATATCGTAAAATCTCATTATAACATCGCGCGCTCGCTCCTGATTGGCCCTGCGCGCGCAGCTGCGCTCTCATTGGTTAGATTTTAATGGCGCCAAGTTCACTGTGACAATACACGTACGCGTGAATTTAATGTTTCGCAATATGTTTTTTATTTTATTTTTATTAGTGAAGATAAAGTAGTGTATGCAACTGCATATAACACGGGTATTAAAACACTCATTACTATTATGAAACTCGCTGCGCTCGTTTCATAAACTCACACTCGTGTTTTAATACCCTTCATTATATGACAGTTGCATAAACTACTATTTTAAAATTACCTGAATTGTATTAAGATTTAGTGACTAATTTGGTAATTGTCAAGTTTATCAATTTTATTTTTATTTCGTGTTATATTGTATAGTGCCCTAATGTAATGTTTACTTTTTGACTTGTAACAAATGGTGTTCTGAATAAATGACTATATGACTATGTTAGATCTAATTTTGGCTGAACAAAAAATGTTGGTGCACAGTCTTGTAAATAAATACAAGGTATTTGGACGAGGTATATACGATTTTCGTTGTAGCCGTTTTCAAGAGCCAGGGCTTAGATGGAATTCGTGGAAAAATGTTGCCGATTTTGTAGAATAGTCGCAATATTTTAGATACAAGATCTCTGTAGGGGACGTTTTATCCGGCACAGGAAATTTTATTTGTATTGTGATAGTTTTTGAAATAAAATATAATAATACTAGCTGACGTTGACCCGGCAAACGTTGTTTTGACATAGCCTACAAATTCTCAGACCTATAAAAATGTTTAAAAGTGACACGACATTTTTACATAATTATTGGCAAAAAATATTTATGTACTCGTACCTAAATATGTTAGAGGAATGTTTTATTTGTTTTATTCGAGTAGTAATTCCACAAATTCGAGTGGCAACACAGTGTGAATGCAAGAGTTTGTTTTCTATGTTGATTGAATAGATGATCAAATGAAGTTGTCTTTTATCAGTCAGTAGTGCGTTCATGCGAGGTTTGACTTGAATTCACTTCAATCTTCCTCGAGCACTGACAAGTAATAAAACTATTAATGGCTGACAATGACTACGACCTTCAGAATAATGAAAAACAGTAGAAATGACATAAAGTAAAAAAGTTGTGTTGCATGATTACACAAACATGGCGTCGAAAATCCATAGAAACTGCAATGTAATCTAAACACAAATGACACTTGAACTACTGATCTAATGTCATATTTGATTTCACAAAAATCGTGGACAAACTTCAAATGTCTCCTAAGCAGGCCTTTTATTTTGAACTTTATTTTCATAGCAATAATGGTGTTTCATTTCAAACACCGCCCCATACCTACGACCACGTAGATTCTGATCCGTCTGAATCCGCGACGTTGTTATAGTTGATTTTTATATTGGTTAATACTACGCAAATGAGATTTAAAAAAAACATGAAACAAAAACCGTTGTAAGATTTCTAAGTTGTACTGTACTGTACCAGCCCTTTTTTTTTAATAGTCCGCTGCAGGACGTAGGCCTACCCACGAAGGGTGACACTAAGTTGTACATTACAACATAATTGCTTTTAATAGATAAAACGAGGCCGAACATCAGTGAAGGATAAACATATGTTCAGCAGTGGACAGAAATAGAACTAAACAAAATAGACTGTACCTACACTACAGGTAACCTGATTCTCTATCGATAAAACGTAACGTAACGCGGTAAGTATTTTTTATTTCCTTGAATTTCGTTTGGAGAAATGTATGATAAATGTAAAATTACGTTAAAATAAATTATGAACCGAGTTTATGTTATGTTATTTGAAAAATTAATATTTTTCACACGAATTTATTAAAAACAAAGAACACGTTAGAGCGCGTTACATGCTTGTTTTCATACAGAATCATCCACCTGCGGGGCAATTCTGTCAACCGATCTTGTTACTAAGGTGACACGTTCTTGAACCTCTCTCGTTTTTCTGACAGTTTTGAGATGTCGGAACTGTCAGAAAAACGAGAGAGGTTCAAGAACGTATCACTTCAGTAAAGAGATCGGCTAACAGAATTGCCCCGCTGTACTGTATACTTACTACCCAAAGGTGGGCATACACGATGCGATGATTTGATCAAATTTTAGCTTCATGCCAACTGGGAGCTCATTCAGTTAATTCAAAGGTAGGAATTGGTAGTTAACGATTTGTACTACTACCTGAAACTGGGCGCACAGAACGCGATTATCGCATCAATTCATCAGATCAATTCAGTGGAGGCCAAATATAGGTACCTAGTTAACTATAGCTGGTTAGTAGTTATTGAGGACCTTTGAATTAATTGAATGAGCTCCCAGTTGGAATGAAGCGAAAATTTGATCAAATCATCGCATCGTGTATGCCCACCTTAAAGTATACTATGAATATCCGCGTACAGTATCCGTGAAGAAAACTACGCTTTAACTTTAGTTAGTAATCTAATAGTTGCCTGTTTCATTATTCAATCCACTTGTGTCGTAAGTCATCTGCAATTCAAGACCGTTGCCAGTGTAATAAATTCAAAACTTCAACGCCAATTTTCTTAAAATATCTTCTGTTCAGACAGCGTAAGTAGGTACCTAGTTCAAGTTTCAGCGGAGTTTTTCTTAAGATTTTAGCACACTGGAGATTCAGGAATGTTTGTTATTTTCTTTATTTCAAAAAAAAAATCACACAAACATTACAAAACATCAAACAAACGCGCCGAAAGGCCACTTCGAATATTCGTAAATTGATGTCTATAAAATCAGTCAATCTATGGATATTTGAGCTGGCATTTGGCAATTACCTACATTATCAATCGACAAGACGACGAACCAAAACCAAAGTGTTTTTGGTGAGTAAAATTTTCTGCCTACCCTGTCTTAAAACTGTGTGCACGCCACTGACCTGGCGGTAGTGGCGGGGGAAAATGATGGCCCTTTTATTAGACATTTTGTAAGGACACATGTGCTGCCGTGGTGTCACTGCGAAAAATAAAATATTTAATTTAATGACATGTGTAATTTCAATTTAATTTACTGTAATTTTAATTTTAATTTCAATTTGTTATGTTAATCATAATGTTATGGATTATTTATATCTGAATTAAATGTTTTTGAATTGAATTGAATTATTAAAACTATTGTCTAGTATAGTTAAAAATCGTTACGTTATTTCATGGACACTGGTCATTTCAATGCATTTTGAGATAATTCAAACATTCTTACTCGTATTCATGTGAAACTTTACAAACTCAACACCTACGGTCATATGACTAGTTCTAAGAAATTCACGAGTATGTTAACGCTTTAAAGAAATGCAGGTTTGTAACATCGGCCAAATGATCATTTTTATTTTGATGTTGTATTAAATAAATAAATATAGTATTGTGTTTAAGCCATAATTGACAAGTTTTCATATTTTATAAGGCTATGAAATTCCAAAACCATTTCGAGATATCGGGATGCTGATCATTATGCTTATTTTTCCAAATTTTTTTAGTGCAGTAACTGCTAAGATATTAGATAAAAACTATCACCCAAGCCGTTTCGGGATTTATACTAAAAGTCCAGTTGCCTATGATAAAAAAAAAACACTAGCAAAATAAAATGACACTTAACACTGACTGTTGACACATAAAATGTAGTTTAATAATAAAATGTCAGTGTCATTTTCAAATGACATATTTAGCTTTAGCCCGGGAGGTAAGCGCAAAAAATGCAAGTACTTTCCAAACGACGAATTTTTGGTATTAAGTTAGCAAAGTGGTGTACATCAATACCCGGAGTCAGGAATCCGTTTGAATTTTTAAAAGTTATTTGGTACTACTTAATAAGTGGTAGTTATTCTTCTTCTTTAAAGTGGTGCTAATTTAAAGCATGTATGGCAGGCCCTGTTACATATTTCAGGTGATTGGCAGTCGTTAAACTATTTTTTATATTTTTATTCCCAGAAATACACCAATTTTCAGCTTTTTCAGAGGTAGTTGCATGACATATTTTTTTTTTTTTAATTGGCACCCCCGCCAAACGCTAAGAATCCTCAGGAGTTCACTGACTCCGGGGTATTGTTGTACACCACCATGATAACGTAATACCAAAAATGCAGTTGTTAGAAAGTATTTGCATTTTTTGCGCTGACCTCCCGGCCTATTTGTGTGAATTGTGAATGTTGTGATGGATTGATTGTCATTGACAGTGACATCAACGCTAGCTCTTACTTTTTTTCCTAATGTGGCTTCAGTAAAATTGTTTATGATTCCTTAATTTTGCAGTTACGTCGTTTTAGAATAAGCTACTTTTCAAAATTTAATTTTACGGAAAATATAAGTCGTATTGGAAAAATAAAAAATACGTCGTTATGTTCTCTCATCGAACAGCACCACCTCTAGTACTCTAAGCGATGTAATTCGATGTATGTTCCCACGTAACTTAATACTAGAGATAAGCGGCCGGTTCGCAGAAACAAACCGAGCACTGGTCTTATCAGTAGAGCTGACTATGCGTCTGCGAATAAGACCACCTAGATGCCTACGTTATCTTGTAAGATGTATCAGTGTATTTTATTCATTAATTATAGTGCCTTCGCATCGGCAACATCTTAGTTTTATTTCTAGTTTTTAAGAAACATTCTCTCGCGCTTCCGAAAGTTAACTGGCGCAGCCGGTAGGATAGTCGGCTGCTGCCAGCGCGAAAAGTTCGCTTTTAAATTCGGTGAATTTCCCCCGCGTTGTGCAGTATTAAGTAAACGGTGTTAATACTGAATTCAGTTGTATCCGTTCCGGCTATCCACACGAACCAAACAAATAAGTTATCTACGGGCGCAGAAGATGCAGGTCGGTTGGTGAGTAAGCCTTTTTCGCCTTCCTTAACCTTCCACCCCCATTTTCCTCGAATAATGTAAATTTTGACCTTGGTCATCGGTCAGATTTGCTTGTGTTAATTGTATAATTAGACAATTTGGTCTCAAATCGATTGAATTGTGTTAATTAAGATATATTATTTAATAATAGTAATAGTATCGGAACATTTAATCTCAAATCGATTGAATTGTTTTAATTAAGGACATTTAATAAAAGTAAGTAATAGTTTCGGAACATTTAATCTCAAATCGATTGAATTGTTTTAATTAAGGATATTTAATAAAAGTAAGTAATAGTTATCGGAACATTTAGTCTCAAATCGATTAAATTGTGTTAGTTAAGGATAGGTATTTAATAATAGTATCAGATAATTTTGTCTCAAATCGATAAAATTTTGCTAATTAAGGATAAAATATTTAATATTAAGTAATAGTGTCGGTATAAACTCTACCGAGACTCTAAATTAGGTTTGAATTATATTGTTTTAGTTATATTAAAATAAAATTAATTAGAAATGGCGCAAGAACATAGAGCTGCTACTCTTGCACAAACGGAAATCCCAAAAAAAAAGATGCTCTAAAAGTTGTGCTGGAAGAAGTAAACTTCAAGGAACAAGGAACAGGGATGAAGTCAAATTTACTAAGATCTCAGTTTTCAATGCCTAGTAGCCAGAATACCAAGAGACCCGCGATTCCCGCGCCTCAATTCCAGTTCGGTATACCTGGGAACTTTAAAATTATATAATTTGAAAATTTAAATAGACCACCGGTTCCAAGGTTCAATTTGGCTACCGCCCGCAGCTAGGCTCCGCGCCTTAGTTTGGTAAATTAGGCCCACAATCAACACCTGAACAAGAGTTCAGACCCCAATTAGGGACGTCCCCTCTGCTAGGTTATAGGCCACCCCAATTTGGGTACAAACCACCCCAATTCGGGTACAAGCCACCCCAATTTGGGTACAAGCCACCCTATGAACAACCTCAACAAGTTAACCCGCCACACTTGCAATCCGGCGACGTATCCTTAAGGACCGCCCGTTCTATTAGATTTAAGCTTAACGAGATAACCGGTGACGACGATGAACAAAATCTTTACCCTGATGATACTTACCCTTATACTCACAAAAACGACATGTACGGACTATACAAATATGACCATTCAAACGACTTCGAATACAAGTACCCCACTAAGCATGAAACTTGCAATAAGTTGTAGTAAGTTTGTATATGGCACATTTGTGAATTTCAAACATCATCTTGCAGGAACATGTCACTTACATACCTAGATCTTATTGTTATGTTGAAACTTATTAAAAATTATTTTATTATGTTACTATTATATTTTGCCTGAAAGATTACGTTTCAACTTTGCAGGGATATAGCCTCCCAAACATACCTAAATATAAGTAAGTAATTAACATTGTTGCAAAAATGTGATTGGGACGTTACAAAATAAAACGTTGCTGCAATTTAATTTTACTAACTTCGCTGTCTGGCATTGCCTGTACTTTACAAGTGAAAGTTTCTGAAATGTTATAGTATAACATTGCGACAATAGGTCTATTGTTATATTTTTTTATCAACTTTCTAACAACATTACGAATTGTTCTTTTTATTTACCTAACCTATGTAAGTAATGTTGCTGGAACATAATTTTCGAAAGTTATCAAATGTTACTGTAGAGTTTCTTACTTAACATTGAAAAACTAGATGGCGTTAGCATCGCACATTGAAATTCTGCATCGCGATGGCGTTGTGTTTGCAGAAATTGGTATTCCCATTTGTAAATTTGATTCTAACATTCCTTACAGCGGAAAGAGGAAAAGTCTCACACACACCTGCCTCCAGGACATGTACTTAAAACTTTAGCCTCAACAAAATTTAGAAAAACAAATTATTTTTTAGAAACTTAAAACCTAGAAATGTAACTTTGCGACAACTAAAAGAATGCTAGCAATTCAAAACTAAATAAATTCAAGCCAAGTGCAAGTTTCATTTGTAATATTTTGTAACCTTTTAGCAAGATAGATGAAACAAGTTACTATTACCTTTCAAATTTAAAGTTGTGGAAATGTTAAACGTTATACTTGCAGAAAGTTAACTTTACAACTTTCAGATATATTTCATGTGTAATGTTACTGGAACTTCACGTTTTAAAGTTTTAAAAGGTTTAGGAGATTAGCTCTGGGCAAGTTTATCTACAGCGTGGCCGTTAGGGCTTCGTTTCAAGCTCGCTGTAAGTTTGCATGAACGTTGCAACCATATCTTTGTAAGTTACAGGCTCGTTAATGTTACTTTCAGTAATGTTATTGCAACTTTTGCTTGCTTAACGGGACCCTTAAAGAGACTGTAATCCGAGAAAATAATTTAGGGATATCATCTTATGCGTTAGAACTATATAGTTTATTCATAAGTCGTTTTAGGACTATATTCATTAGATTAAGTGAAATCGAAACCGCTCTAGCTCTAAGCAAGAGCTCCATACTATACCAGTCTATAATTAATTCCACCGAACTGCTATACCATTTGAACTTGATAGCAGAATCTAGAAACCTGGTATATGTACCCAATGATTTAATTTAATTAAGATTGAAGAAACTATTGATGTTAAATCTTTTATCAAAAAGGACCAAATTACCTTTATATTGGAAATCCCTCTGACCGATAATGTTACGTATAACTATTTTAAATTGTACACATTACCCATCCTTCTCAAACCTGAAAACCTAACCGTTGCCATATTTCCTAAGAACCCATTCCTATTGGCGAAAGGGCTGAAGTATCAGCCGATCGCACAGCCGTGCCGCTCAATCGCTGCTGGAGACGATGACAACCGCGCCCCATATAGCGGACCCTCCTGCGTGGAAAAACTAATGAGATACGAGGACGTCACTGGCATCTGCAAGCAGCACCCCATTCACTTCGAGGACGTGAAACTGCGGAAAATAGATAGAAACAACTGGATACTTATTCACTAGATCGGAAACAACCCTCACAGAGACCTGCGGCGAAGAGGCTTCGAAGCAGCAGATATGCGGAACGCACGTCGTGACGCTGAACAGACTCTGTGATGTCACTGTCAACGGGACGACCATCCGGCACCACTGTCTTCACACCGAAGCGGACCCAGGGACCCACTACCCATCATCAACCTTCCGAAATTACGCGCAATATCCAGTGCACATGCACTCAACATGCGAGAGATTGCACTGGACGAAGTTAAATACATGGCCTTTGCTTTGAAGAACAGTGAAGTTTTCGGTGATAACAGAGAAAAAGACTCTACAATTAGCATTAGGATTAGTACTCGTAGTATTAAGTATAGTTTTGATTATTTTTTTATGTTTTACACTAAAATTAATCCTTTCATTCAAAATTATCGGAATCCCTCTAAAATCGAGCGCTCCGATAAATTTTCGCTTAGGGAGGGAGACGTTATGTTCTCTCATCGAACAGCACCACCTCTAGTACTCTAAGCGATGTAATTCGATGTATGTTCCCACGTAACTTAATACTAGAGATAAGCGGCCGGTTCGCAGAAACAAACCGAGCACTGGTCTTATCAGTAGAGCTGACTATGCGTCTGCGAATAAGACCACCTAGATGCCTACGTTATCTTGTAAGATGTATCAGTGTATTTTATTCATTAATTATAGTGCCTTCGCATCGGCAACATCTTAGTTTTATTTCTAGTTTTTAAGAAACATTCTCTCGCGCTTCCGAAAGTTAACTACGTATATGTTATTTTGCAAAATTCTTTCAGAAAATAAATAAATAAAATTATGTAAAAAATTTGAAATGTTGTCAATGATGTATTTGGTCTAAGCACTTTAAAAATCGCAACTCGAGAGTGTGCTAACGCCTTAATTAAAAGTAAGGTTGGAATTTTCATTAAGGAGCGTCTTTGTTGTCTATATTGGCGGGAGCACTCGACCGATTGATTGGCCCTCTCTATCTATTGGAACGATTGGGCAGAGAGGGGGCAAGTTAATTTGGCTGGGTTCTAGATAGGTATCGCGATGGCTGTTGGAAGCTAGTCATTAGATATTATAAAATACCGAAGTTCAAAATGCTGTTATTTTTAACTTAATCTAAATAATGATCTACCAAACAAAAAATGCCTATCATAAAAATAAGGTTTATAATCGGCGGAGAAATCGCGTAAGATACATACTACCTACCGTCTTTAGCACAAACACAGTACAGTTGAAACGTGATCTGAAACGCAACCTTCTAACCCCAGGAAGAAGGTTGAGTTTTCAGATCACGTCGCAATGAATACACTTTGTACAGGGTCATAGGTATTAAACGCAAAACCTTTTAAGGGCTGGTCTAGTACAACTAGATCATTGACTTGGCATTTTTGATCTATACAAACAACTTTTGTACTACGACTTTTGAAAATTCGCAAAAGAAATCGCTTCTCCATACATTTTGCCGCGCGTTGGCGAACTTTTTGTATGAAAAAGCTGATTTTTTCTTCGTGATTTTTCAAAAGTCCTAGAAATAAAGTTGTTTTTCTAGATGTACTAGACCCGCTCTTAGAAGGTTTTGCGTTTAATACCTATGACCCTGTATAGGCTAAGGAGGGCAGCACACCTAGACACAAAAAAAAACAAACAGTCATATTGAGAACCTCTTTTTTGAAGGAGGTTAAAATGGTATCATTTCTTTCAGTCTGTGAGTCTTACGTAATGTAAGTCCAATTTTCCCGAACGAAGTTAAACTATCCAAGTATCCAATCGGATCAGCGAGTGGCGCCCCCTAACGGCGGGTCGAGTCGGCTTTGTATTCAAATCGCCGCTCTTTGCCCTCATCAATATGAAAAATTCTCAGAAAATGTGAGGGTACTTAGCACGGAGTAGCCAAAGAGTTAGCCTCAAAATGGTAACCACGAATTGGAAAATGAGACGGCACATCTATCTAGAATATAATATCGATAACACAGGTCTACGAAAAAATTTTTTTTTGTTGTCCTGGATATCTCTGCGGATTTAAGGTATAAGTTGGTAGCGGACGACATGAGGCCGATGTACCTTTATTTATGTTTTCAAGGCCACCGTTTCTGAATACATTCATTAGACTACTGAATTGGCTCTGTTTTTTATGACTTTGACTTATTTTATGTTACCTTATCAGTTTCATCTAGTCAGTTGAATAGATTTCCCAAAAATCTAACGTAATTATTGTGTGGAACAGGGATAACGCATCCACCAGGATCTAATAGAGATGAAAGAAAAAGACGAAATTCGACTGCCTCGGTGGGTCAGTGATTAGTGACCCTAACTTCTGGGTCAAAGAGGCGTGGGTTCGATCCCCACCCAGGGCAAGTATTTATGTGATGAACGTAGGTGTTTACTCTGTGTCTGGGTGTTATTTAGTTACTATCTATATAAGTATGGCAGCCATATCACAAGCTTTGCTTAGTTTGGGGTCAGAGACCGTGAATCCCAAATAATTATTTTAAAAAAAGTATCAGGGTAGATGGGACCGTTCATTTCTACTAAAAACATATTAATTAAGCATGAAAACACAAATTTTATAACTAAAAAAACAAATTTAAGTATTTACCTACTTGTTATGTGTTTTCCAATAGAGCCAATCTTTCAAAATCATCCATAGTTTCGTGAATGGTAGGCATAGAGCTAGAGCTACTCGAACCACTTTTACATCCAGGGCAACAAAACCACTGTAGACCAGTGTAATAAAATATTAAATTGTATTCACCTTACAAACACCAGCACGCATTTTGTTTATTTAGGTAAGTCTTACTATTTTTAGCCAACTAGAGCCCTTCCAAAAAGGAGGAGGTTCTATGTTCGTGTGTTTGTCTTTTTTTGTGTATGTTCATCGATAATTTCACCAATTGTGAACAGAATAGAAAACATTTTTTTTAGTTCGAAAGGGTATACTCCCGATGTGGTCCCATTTAAATTTTACAGAAATCGGCTGAGCCGTTTTTGAAAAACCCACAATAATGTAAACAATTCGAGCGAAATTTCCGAATTTCGTTCACGATGAACATCAATAATTTCGCCAATTGTGAACCGAATCGAAAAATTATGTTTTAGTTCGAAAGGTTATACTTCCAAAGTGGTCCCATTTAAATTTTACAGAAATCGGCTGAGCCGTTTTTGATAAATCAACAATAATGTAAACAATTCGAGCGAAATATTCGAAATTTGTACACAATGGAAGGCGGTTTTGCCATTTTTTGCGAAAAATAATTATTCTAGTTGAAAAACCGAAAGAGTGGAAAACTGATTTATAGTTAACTACTAGTAGTTCTCCGTACAGTAGACCTCGAGACACATCTCTTTAACTGAATTATCATAAGCCGATATCTCGACTCGTTCTTGATCGATTTGTTCAGAAGTGCAAATCTTGACAGGATTTAAACACTAAGCATTACTAAGCAATCTAGCCAAATTTTATCGAAATCGGCTGATAAGTAATGCTACAGTAAATTTCTGCCTTTTTAGGGGTTTCGTAACCAAAGGGTAAAAACCGGGACCCTATTACTAAGACTCCGCTGTCGCTTGTGTCACTAGGCTGTATCTCATGAACCGTTTTAGCTAGAAAGCTGAATTTTTTTACAGATGATGTATTTTAGTTGCCACTATAACAACAAATACTAAAATCCGAATAAAACTAATATTTAAGGGTCCCATACAACAAACCTGAATTTTTAACCGTTTTTCGCTCGATATTAATAATGGTAACAGGTAGATACTTGAAATGTTCAAAGAATATTTAGTTGTATATTCAATTTAGTAACAAATATTAATATTAAAATAAAATAAATATTTAAGGGGAGCTCCCATACAGTACGGAACCCATCGTGCGCGAGTCCAGATACAGCCTGGTCACAGACAGACGGACAGCGGGGTAGTAATAGGGTCCCGTTTTTACCCTTTGGGTACGGAAGCCTAAAAAGTTATGGTCAAAAAGTAACATTTCTGATCATAACAAGAGAAATCGTACGAAATCGTAAAACCTCCATATTTTTAAATTTCTCGGAAAATATGGCGAGCACTCAAATAGAAAATATGAAATTTGATCAAACTGTGTAATGGGATATCGTTAGATTATTCAACCCTGAATCGATTCTAGTGAAACAATAAGGTTTCTATTTGCCAGGCGAATCAAACATAATACTGTTTAAACTGACGAGCCGTGGCCTTACAATCGTGAGGTCGTGGGTTCAATCCCGGTTCCGCACCAATGAGTTCTTTGGAATTTATGTGCGGAATTTAACACCACTGGCTTTTCGGTGAAGGAAAACATCGTGAGGCAACCTGCATACGTCCGTAGAAGAAATTTGATGTCGTATGTGAATCCACCAACCCTCACCGCGCTTTAGCGTGGTGGATATGGCCCAATCACCTTTCGTGAGTATGCCTACGTCCTGCAGTGGACTATTGAAAAGGCTGATACAGTACAGATACAATATTGTTCAAATGGCGTTATTGTTTCTGACTCAATGTTCTCAAACGATCACAAAAGTATTCTAACCGAAACGGTAGGCTCGGTCAGTCTTTCTAGGTGACTGCAAGAAATATATATCATTACGAAAAACTTTAACTATGGATGGAGCCAACCCAAATTTCGAGAATAAAAGCCAGCTGTTTCATACATTTTGTGGATACTGAGTAGCAATTTTGTTTGTTAAAGCAGTCTTTTTTGGAAATTACCCCGTTTGGGCTTAGTATGCAGGGTAAGTAGATATGTACTCGTACCTAACCCTGTACCTATTTAAAATCATAAAAGTTAATTCTAGTAATTTTACTAATGCAAAAGACTTACCTACTCTTATTTCAAATGTAGCGCTCGTAGCGTAGTTTGATTAGGTGTTTGTCAACGATCACCGAAATTCAGCAACGTCAGCATTTGGATGGGTGACCGCGGGTGGCATTTTTCAACTGAGCCCTAGTGGCTCGTATGACACATTCAGTTGTAGGTCCCAGTTGTTTTAACCGTTTAGCCAGGTCAAAAGCCTTCAGGCGGCCTAAAAACTCTGACACCAGGGCTAGCCACCCGGCCTATACGAACTTACTTACTTCTATCTCTCAAATGCCAAAACAAAGTCCTATAACGTTTCAATAAATCATTATTTGGACGACTTCATAAAACCCGCACATCTCCCTAGGGATCTAATTGCCCGTGTCACAATAACTTTGTCCTAATCTCTGTAACAAGCTGCTTCATATATCACCTGGCGACGGCTGCGATTGGTCCGATTCCGGGGAACTCCCCGGGGGCTTCAAAACGTTCGAACTTTGAACTATTCGTGACAGAGATAACTAGTTTCTTAGAATAAGAATAGAATAAGAATAATGGAAAGAGGTAGTAGACATCGTTAAATGTTGTTTAATGATTTTTCCAGGAGAAAAAAGTAAAATAATTATTTTTTTGGAATGGCCTGTAAAGTTATGGAATATTTTATGAGCTAACTCTGCTTTTTGAAACAACTCATTTGGAATTACTACATTGTATACTCACGAGATCTACTGTTCGGAGTACTACTAGTGTGTTACTTCATACATCACCTGCTAGTTTAGCATGCGACCACGAAAAGCCACGAAAAGAACTCTTTTCGACGTGTGAAAAAGTGAAATGGTGACATATATATACTTTGCCATAACGCTGTCTTGTTCTGACTCGTCGAAATAAATATTTCGTGGCGCGATTCCTAGACCGGTTGGTGACGGTTGTAATTGGCCCTATTCCGGGGACTCCCTCGGGGCGTATTCTGACATAATATATGAGTTAACTATGCTTTTTTGAAAACACGTTACAGGGAATAATATGTATACTTAACCGTTTAGCCATGTCAGAGGCTTCTAGGCGGCTTGGAAACTCTTGACACCAGGGCTAGCCACCCGGCATATACAAACTTACTCTATAACTCTGTTCTAATCTCGGTAACAAGCTGCTTCATATATCAATCACCTGGCGACGCCTGCGATTGGTCCGATTCCGGGGAACTCCCCTGAGGCGATGGCACGTTTGAACTATTTCTACTGTGACGGAGATAGTTTGTTGGATCTCAGAAAGGGATGAAAGATGTTATTTTATGTTAGTAGATGGTAGATAATTAACGGTGTCTTTTTAGAATGTTCCTAATAATATGACCGTTATATTCGCCGTTTTCTGTTCTGGTAGGTCATGAAATTATGATATGACTTCTATTTGGTTTTATTACGTTTATTACGTTGCCTTAGCTTTCTGAAATACGAGTATCTAGCATAATTAATTAGCAATTCTGCATTAAAATCACGTGAGCTAAGAAAAACCATTACAGTTTCATTTTTACCCAATACCAGTTATTATCGATATGAGTATCAATTTTTTTTGTAGAACTGTATAGAATTAATTATTTAAATAATAAGAGATGTTCTCAATTAAATTTTACTGTGATTTTCAAATGTTTGCTATATCTGCACCTTTTTTTGACCCAGGATAATCCTTTATGGTTACCACCAGGCCTGGGGAGGCCGGTGGTTACGTGGGAGTCTCCACCGCTAGTCGGTGGCATACCCACTCAGAACCTGGGATGTTTCCGCCACTGCGCCATGTGTCTGGGCTACGGGCACGCATCGGGGCCGCGGAGTCCACTCCTTCTATGTTATATCCATACCTTACTAAAATTAAATGAGTTTTTACCACTGAATTTGCGAAAATTTTGTGTAAAATTTATTTATCTTCACTCCTTATACCTACGTAGAGAAATAAATTCTTGCCACAATGTATCATAAAACCTTCAAAGTTGGCCACAAGCTTATCTACTTAGCCTACATATTCGCAACTTTGTCCGCACAAAGATTTATAAAGTTAAAAGCGAAAACTATTTACCGTTTCAAAGTTACGCGAGTTGCCGGAGAAATTTGAAACAATACGTGGAGAGAGGTAACATTGAAGATGTTGTAGAGATTCTCAAATTTTCTTTCACAACAAATAACCTACTACTAAAATTCTGAAGTAGAACTTGACATACATTTTTTTTTTCATTCTATCATAACTGACACCAAGACCTACCAATACAACGATAAAATGAAGATGTTTAAATAACTCCGACGCAATGAGGCTACTATCGCAGCTAACAAAAAAGCCGAAAACTTCGGAACGGCTAAATCGATTTTGATGAATCGTACCTATGACTAATATTCACGTTGCAAACCAAAAAAAAAACAAGGTCAATATGAGATCATTCATTTGAAAACTACAATACCACAGACAGACACACACAGACACATCAAACTTATAACATACCTACCGTAGTTTTTGCGTCGGGGGCTAAAATAGACTTGTTTGAGTATCTAATCACCCATAATCACAATTTATAAATTTACAGTATCTGGCTGGAAGGGTTTTTATCTTCATTTCTTACGTTAGCAAAAATTTATCCTTTTAATGTATTCCTATAACTAATTCTTACAAGTGGTTGTTCCTCTATCCGCAGTAAAAAAAAACCTAATGGCGTTCTCAATCACTTAAAGGGGGCGATAAGGAGGCTTAGTTGAGAATCTCTGGCTTCAAGCTCGGAGTCGCGAGTTAAACATTATGCATTCACGAGGCTGGCGGCTCGCCACTAAATGATAAGAAACCTTAAGTTGAAACTAAGCATACTAAGTAAGACTCACTCAGATAAACGCTTACAAAATTGAGGATCGCTCAACGATATCGAATCTGAAATGAGGAGAACCAAAGTTACCGACATAGTGGCCCTGTGGATTGGCGAGTTAAGTTGGCAGAAGGCAAGGCACATAGCACGGGGGATTGATGACCAGATAGATTACACTTTATTGTACACAAAAAAAGAAATAAGAACAGTAATACAAGAAAAACAGATAGGTAAACTCAACCGCAGGATCATTTAACCGGTTACTTTATCTATAACGAAAACCTATGTCCGGTAATGAATATCCTACGCCTGAGAATAAAAACAATATAGATTAGGCCTACGTCTAGGAGTGCACGTCATATGACTGATATAATGATGAAATAATAATTATTTTTCGCAAAAAATGGCAAAACCGCCTTCCATCGCGTGCAAACTTTGAACATTTAGCTCGAATTGTTTACATTATTGTTGATTTATCAAAAACGGCTCTGCCGATTTCTGTAAAATTGAAATGGGACTACCTTGGGAGTACATCATTTCGAACAAAAAAAATAATTTCGATTCAGTTCACAATTGGCGAAATTATCGATGTTCATCGTGTACAAAATTCGAATATTTCGCTCGAATTGCTTACATTTTTGTTGTTTTTTTTTTTTTTCAAAAACGGCTTAGCCGATTTCTGTAAAATTTGAGTGGGACCATCTCGGGAGTATACCCTTACGAATTAAAAAAAAAATCGGATTACAATTGGCGAAATTTTCGATGAAAATACTTACACAAAAAAAAATTTAAAAAAAATACACACACACGAACGCAGAACCTCCTCCTTTTTGGAAGTAAGTAGGTTAAAAATGTAGTGAGTCAGAAATAAGCCATCGATTCTGTCGCAGAGCAGTTTCGGTTACGATATCGATGAATATTGGACATTATAACGAAAAGCCCCAGGCCCTGAGCACGGTAATGGTATCTATATACAGTATTCCGTCTTCATACAAACGGTCGGAACGCGAATCATACATATAAGCGCTTCGGAGTTTGATATACACTCGGTACACTAACACTTGCACATATAATTTGTATTTGTTTATTCTTTAGAACGGCATACGCCAATAACACTAGTTACAAAGTCATCTTACTTAACTAGTTTTCACAACAATTGAGATTAAGTTCATTTTACAAATAATGGATTCAAATAATAATTATAAAACAACACATATCCAAATATTAAAAAATAATTATAGTCTGACCGTTTAACTGAGTCCTCGCCTGCGCGGGTACAGGGGCGCGCGGGTAGACGACAAAGGGGGACTGAGACCGGTGCGGGCGGCAGGGACCCGCCGCCCGCACCGGTCAGACTATAAATACATATGTCATAGATATAAACAGAGAAACGTTTACAAAGTCTTGTCATATAATTTAAAGCACTCAGATAAAATGACATTCCAATCGTCAGCGAACAAATCACAATTAGGGTTAGCTTCCAGAAGGGCATTGAAAGCATTGAGAGTACGCGGAATAGGTGATTTCGAACGCGCAACGGTGCGACTAAAAGGGGTCGCAAACAACTTATGGCGTCTCAGGCGACGGTAATTGCCATCAGAAGATCAGAAGCATCGATTTTACCTCTCATGATCTTACACATGGTAACAAGTTAGTCATGTGATCTTCGAAACTCAAGAGAGTTGCCGTTGTGACGAACAAACGTCTGTTAGTCCAGCAAGCGACCACGAAAAGAACTCTTTTCGACGTGTGAAAAAGTGACAGATATACACTTTGCCATGACACTGTCTCGTTCTGACATGTCGAAACAATTTTAGCGTGGTGCGCATCCTACATCCTACTCCCGGCGGCGGTTTGTAATTAGTAAACGTGCGATTTACCTACCAGGCGGGCAGTTTTATCGCGTGTTACGTAATTCATGGCCACGCGAGGCTGTAGTTATTTATTTCAACGGCCGAGACGCAATACTGTATAGATACCATTACCATATCCTGAGGGACCCGTTTCAACCCCGTCCACCCAAACATATTTATTACTTCCCTCATGACATGATTTCGGGAGCAATTTCCCTGTTCTGCGGTATTTTTGAATGATTGTCCGGAACAAATTAACTTTACCGACTCACAACAAGGGTGTTCGTAATGTAGTGTGTTTGTCTGAAGGTATAGGCTGAATCATGGAAGTCGGCGGATGTTAAGTTACGCCTGCGCGGTACAGAGGCGCGGGGGTAGACGACAAAGGGGGACAGATCCGTCTCTTTCACCCTTTGTCGTCTACCCCTGCGCCCCTGTACCTACCCTCGCAGGCGGTGACTGAGTTAAGCGGTCGGATTATAGCTACAAGTTGCGCGAAGCCCAAACAACGCGCAACTATAATTTTGAGAGCTTCAATCAGGATTGGATGGCTTGTTCTAGCTAGCTAGCTTCACATCCGCCGACTTGTATAATTCGGCCTGTATGTGAGACGATTTTTCCGACGTTAATTGAGAGAAGATTCGTATTTTTATTTTTTTAGATGAGTTTAGTTAAATAATCCTACATTAAATTTGATACTGGTTCAGAATCCTTGAAGTACCTCCCTACTTTTTTAGAATTCCGTACCCAAAGGGTAAAAACGGGACTCTATTACTAAGACTCCATCTACTGTCCGTCCATCGGTCTGTCTGTCTATCACCAAGCTGTATCACATAACTTTGAAATTTTCACAGATTAAGTACGTATTTCTGTTGCCGCTATGAAAACAAAATTAAATACTAAAAACAGAAAAAAAAACATTATTCAAGGGGGCATGCAACAAACCTGACTTTTTGCCGTTATTTGCTTGATATAAAGGAAACAGGAAGATGATAGAAATATTCACAGAATAATTAGTTGTATATTCCTTTCATAAATAAATCATAAAATTAAAATAAAATATATTGTGAGGGGCTTCCATACGGTATAGAACACTTTGTGCGCGAGTCCGACTCGCACTTGGCCGATTATTAATATTTTTATTGATATAAATGTTTATTGATCGACTCGTTTTTTGACACGGAGATTGTTCTAAGATCAGAAAGTGCCTTAACCTACTAAAAATAGTAAGTTCCAATAAGCCGGGTGGCTAGCCCTGGTGTCTGATTTTTTAAGCTATTGCATAGCTTCTATCGCGGGCCTTGAGCGCGGGGACCGAATCCAGAAATTCCGTAACGAAAAAACCTCACGCTCCCCACTCCGACGGGCAAGTAGGTGTGGCTTGAAGGACTTGCATCGTCTAACGTCGTTTCAGTTCGGCAGTCTTCGACACGGCGTTGTGTGTGATTAGACGTTTTGTAAAATTATGCAATAGCTTTACCGCGGCAGTCCCCGAGTGCCACACGTCTTTTTTTTAACCCGTATGAAGTCTCTGACTTAGCTAAACGGTTAAAAAAACCGGGGCCTACAATTTAACGTGTCATCCGAGCCACGGTAACCTACTTATCACTATAACATAATTATAAAGCGAAACTGCTATATTTGTGTGTCTGTCTGTGTATCCGCTTATATCTTCCAAACTGAACAACAGATTGCAATGCGGTTTTCACTATCTTTTAGAATATTTCTTCTGGAAGGTTTATAGCTATAACTCATCCAAAACCGAGCGAAGGCAGGACGGGCAACTAGTTATTAAACAGAATATTACTTAAGTATAATATAGAAAAAAAAAATACTTGATATTCTTGGCATTTATTGTAAACATTTATATAAGGAGAAGCCATTGGCTCCGTCATACAGTGTATACTAGCTCACAGCCAATGGATTCAAAACAATAATTGTCAGAAATATTTCAGGAACAACAAATTATTCTATTCTATTCTACAAAAAAGTTATACATAAACAGTCAATAATTCCGTGAAGTTCTGCGGAACGCCGCGGATGAAGGTACCTAGTAACATAATAAAAATAAAATAATCGAGCAGAAGTAAAGCACAGGTCGAAGGAGTATGGTCCTGAATGGCTTTTATCCGTCTCAGAGGACAATAGCTCACTTCCGGGACGACCGAGGACGGAAATAAAAGCGAACTTAAATGCGAAATACCTGTTGCGTTATCTACTCATTCGAGCTGCAGAATATACCAGAAGGTTAACTTTGAGGTAGCTCTACTTAACATAAAGCAATAATTGCTTTATGTTAAGTAAAATTATTCTACAATATGCAGGTTGGAGAGTTGTCCTTTTTGATTTAAAGACTTTGATATATTATTTAGAAATTAATAAATTTCATTAGCCTTTTTTTCGATTTTAAGCCTCGGTCTTTGTATATAATTAGATCGTTTTTTTTTTTGATTTTGTGAAGGAACTATTTAGGTAGTATAGAATGTCAACTGAATGTTTCAGAAGTCATGTAAATAAAGTTTTTTTCTCTTCCATAAATATGGTTATTTACTTATTTACTCTTTTCTAAAACATCATTTTGGAACAATCTTTATACAAATAGCCATTCGAGGTACTTTGACATTAGTCAAAATAGCTTGATTCGTTGCTTTGATTAGTTTAATGCTAAAATAGAACTAACTAGTATTTTCCACTAGTTATAAAACTAGTTAGTTCTATTTTGAAAACCACTCTATAAAGAATGGTTTTTAAAAATGAACAATAATTTAATTTTTAATTTTTATTTTAATTTTAATTGAAACAAAATACATTTACAACATACTTTTATCCATATAACAGCACCAAAAAACCTTTCGGAATAACAATCGACCAAGTGCGAGTCGGACTCGCACACGAAGGGTTCCGTACCGTATGGGAGCACCATTCCTCTTGCCATTATTAAAAGCGAGCAAAAAACTCCTAAAAATCACGTTTGTTGTATGGAAGCCTCCCTCAAATATTTGTTTTATTCTATTTTTAGTATTTGTTGTTATAGCGGCAACAGAAGTACATCATCTGTAAAAATATCAGCTGCCTAGCTATCATAGTTCATGAGATACAGCCCGGTGACAGCCGGACAGACAGACAGACGGACAGACGGACATCGAAGTCTTAGTAATAGGGTCCCGTTTTTACCCTTTGGGTACGGAACCCTAAAAATGGCATCCATTGATTCGAGCGAACTGTTCAAATTTAACAATGATAAAAGTCAATTTGCCATTTTTGTTAAAAAATAACCATCTTGTTTTCCTATCTGCATTTCCTCAATTCTGTGCTCTAAGTCCGACTTTATTTTTACGAGACGTAAAGGACATTCACGGAGGTTATAACAGAGCTTATTGTTACGACTGCCGGTTCAGTACACTTCTGGATATTGATTCAGCGATATAAACGTAAAATGAACGTTACATTGTCATTGTTATCTTGCTTAGAAGAAAATAAGTTGTTCTGCACCAGGAACCCAAACCCGTACCCAAAGGGTAAAAACGGGACCCTATTACTAAGACTCCGCCGTCCGTCTGTCTGTCTCCAAGCTGTATCACATGAACCGATGTAGCTCGTTATGTTCTCTCATCGAACAGCACCACCTCTAGTACTCTAAGCGATGTAATTCGATGTATGTTCCCACGTAACTTAATACTAGAGATAAGCGGCCGGTTCGCAGAAACAAACCGAGCACTGGTCTTATCAGTAGAGCTGACTATGCGTCTGCGAATAAGACCACCCAGATGCCTAAGTTATCTTGTAAGATGTATCAGTGTATTTTATTCATTAATTATAGTGCCTTCGCATCGGCAACATCTTAGTTTTATTTCTAGTTTTTAAGAAACATTCTCTCGCGCTTCCGAAAGTTAACTGGCGCAGCCGGTAGGATAGTCGGCTGCTGCCAGCGCGAAAAGTTCGCTCTTAAATTCGGTGAATTTCCACCGCGTTGTGCAGTATTAAGTAAACGGTGTTAATACTGAATTCAGTTGTATCCGTTCCGGCTATCCACACGAACCAAACAAATAAGTTATCTACGGGCGCAGAAAATGCAGGTCGGTTGGTGAGTAAGCCTTTTTCGCCTTCCTTAACCTTCCACCCCCATTTTCCTCGAATATTGTAAATTTTGACCTTGGTCATCGGTCAGATTTGCTTGTGTTAATTGTATAATTAGACAATTTGGTCTCAAATCAATCGAATTGTGTTAATTAAGGATATTTAGGTAATAATAGTAATAGTATCGGAAAATTTAATCTCAAATCGATTGAATTGTTTTAATTAAGGACATTTAATAAAAGTAAGTAATAGTATCGGAACATTTAATCTCAAATCGATTGAATTGTTTTAATTAAGGATATTTAATAAAAGTAAGTAATAGTATAGGAACATTTAGTCTCAAATCGATTAAATTGTTTTAATTAAGGATATTTAATAAAAGTAAGTAATAGTATAGGAACATTTAATCTCAAATCGATTGAATTGTTTTAATTAAGGATATTTAATAAAAGTGAGTAATAGTATCGGAACTTTTAGTCTCAAATCGATTAAATTGTGTTAGTTAAGGATAGATATTTAATAATAGTAATAGTATTAGATAATTTTGTCTCAAATCGATAAAATTTTGCTAATTAAGGATCTAACATTTAATATTAAGTAATAGTGTCGGTATAAACTCTACCGAGACTACAGCTGGAAGAAGTAAACTTCAAGGAACAAGAAACAGGGATGAAGTCAAATTTACAAAGATCTCAGTTTTCAATGCCTAGTAGCCAGAATACCATGAGATCCGCGATTTCCGCGCCTCAATTCCAGTTCGGTATACCTGGGAACCAACATTTAAATAGACCACCGGTTCCAAGGTTCGTACAGCTTCAATTTGACTACCTCCCGCAGCTAGGCTCCGCACCTCAGTTTGGTAAATTAGGCCCACAATCAAGACCGCAGCAAGGGTTCAGACCCCGATTAGGGACGTCCCCTCAGCTAGGTTATAGGCCACCCCAATTTAGGTACAAACCACCCCAATTCGGGTACAAGCCACCCCAATTTGGGTACAAACCACCCCAATTCGGGTACAGGCCACCCTATGAACAACCTCAACAAGTTAACCCGCCACACTTGCAATCCGGCGACGTATCCTTAAGGACCGCCCATTCTATTGGATTTAAGCTTAACGAGATAACCGGTGACGACGATGAACAAAATTTTTACCCTGATGATACTTACCCTTATACTCACAAAAACGACATGTACGGACTATACAAATATGACCATTCAAACGACTTCGAATACAAGTACCCCACTAAGCATGAAACTTGCAATTAGTTGTAGTAAGTTTGTATATGGCACATTTGTGAATTTCAAACATCATCTTGCAGGAACATGTCACTTACATAGATCTTATTGTTATGTTGAAACTTTTTAAAAATTAGTTTATTATGTTACTGTTATATTTCGCATGAAAGATTACGTTTCAACTTTGCAGGGATATAGCCTCCCAAACATACCTAAATGTAAGTAATTAACATTGTTGCAAAAATGTGAATGGGACGTTACAAAATGAAACGTTGCTGCAATGTAATTTTACTAACTTCACTGTCTGGCATTGCCTGTACTTTACAAATGAAATTTTCTAAAATGTTATAGTATAACATTGCGACAATAGGTCTATTGTCATATTTTTTATCAACTTTCCTACAACATTACGAATTGTTCTTTTTATTTACCTAACCTATGTAAGTAATGTTGCTGGAACTTAATTTTCAAAAGTTATCAAATGTTACTGTAGAGTTTCTTACTTAACATTGAAAAACTAGATGGCGTTAGCATCGCACATTGAAATTCTGCATCGCGGTGGCGTTGTGTTTGCAGAAATTGGTATTCCCATTTGTAAATTTGATTATAACATTCCTTACAGCGGAAAGAGGAAAAGTCTCACACACACCTGCCTCTAGGACATGTACTTAAAACTATAGCCTCAACAAAATTTAGAAAAACAAATTATTTTTTAGAAACTGAAAACCTAGAAACGTAACTTTGCGACAACTTAATAAATGCTAGTAATTCAAAACTAAATAAATGCAAGCCAAGTGCAAGTTTCATTTGTAATATTTTGTAACCTTTTAGCAAGATAGATGAAACAAGTTACTTTTACCTTTCAAATTTAAAGTTGTGGAAATGTTAAACGTTATACTTGCGGAAAGTTAACTTTACAACTTTCAGATATATTTCATGTGCAATGTTACTGGAACTTCGCGTTTTAAAGTTTTAAAAAGTTTAGGAGATTAGCTCTGGGCAAGTTTATCTACGGCGTGGCCGTTAGAGCTTCGTTTCAAGCTCGCTGTAAGCTTGCATGAACGTTGCAACCTTATATTTGTAAGTTACGAGCTCGTTGATGTTACTTTCAGAAATGTTATTGCAACTTTTGCTTGCTTAACAGGACCCTTAAAAAGACTGTTATCCGAGAAAATAATTTAGGGATATCATCTTATGCGTTAGAACTATATAGTTTATTCATAAGTAGTTTTAGGACTTTATTCATTAGATTTAGCGAAATCGAAACCGCTCTAGCTCTAAGCAAGAGCTCCATACTACACCAGTCTATAATTAATTCCACCAAACTGCTATACCATTTGAACTTGATAGCAGAATCTAGAAACCTGGTATATGTATCCAATGAATTTAATTTAATTAAGATTGAGGAAACTATTGATGTTAAATCTTTTATCAAAAAGGACCAAATTACCTTTATATTGGAAATCTCTCTGACCGATAATGTTACGTATAACTATTTTAAATTGTACACATTACCCATCCTCCTCAAACCTGAAAACCTAACCGTTGCCATATTTCCTAAGTACCCATTCCTATTGGCGAAAGGGCTGAAGTATCAGCCGATCGCAAAGCCGTGTCGCTCACTCGCTGCTGGAGACGAGTTTCTCTGCGACGATGATAACCGCGCCCCATACAGCGGACCCTCCTGCTAGGAAAAACTAATGAGATACGAGGACGTCACTGGCATCTGCAAGCAGCACCCCATTCACTTCGAGGATGTGAAGCTGCAGAAAATAGATAGAAACAACTGTATACTATTCACCAGATCGGAAACAACCCTCACAGAGACCTGCAGCGAAGAGGCTTCGAAGCAGCAGATATGCGGAACGCACGTTGTGACGCTGAACAGACCCTGTGATGTCACTGTCAACGGGACGACCATCCGGCACCACCGTCTTTACACCGAAGTGGACCCAGGGACCCCACTACTCATCATCAACTTACCAAAATTACGCGCGGTCGAAGAAATATCCAGTGCACATGCACTCAATATACGAGAGATTGCACTTGACGAAATTAAATACATGGCCTTTGCTTTGAAGATCAGTGAAATTTTCGGTGATAGCAAATAAACGGACTCTATAATTATTGTTATAGCATTAGGATTAGTAGTATTAAGTATAGTTTTGATTATTTTTATGTTTCGTACACCAAAATTAATCCTTTCATTCAAAATTATCGGAATCCCTCTAAAATCGAGTGCTCCGATAATTTTTCGCTTAGGGAGGGAGACGTTATGTTCTCTCATCGAACAGCACCACCTCTAGTACTCTAAGCGATGTAATTCGATGTATGTTCCCACGTAACTTAATACTAGAGATAAGCGGCCGGTTCGCAGAAACAAACCGAGCACTGGTCTTATCAGTAGAGCTGACTATGCGTCTGCGAATAAGACCACCCAGATGCCTAAGTTATCTTGTAAGATGTATCAGTGTATTTTATTCATTAATTATAGTGCCTTCGCATCGGCAACATCTTAGTTTTATTTCTAGTTTTTAAGAAACATTCTCTCGCGCTTCCGAAAGTTAACTAGCTAGAAAGCTGAAATTTTCACAGATGATGTATTTCTGTTGCCGCTAGAACAACAAATACTAAAAACAGAATAAAATTAGTATTCCCATACAACAAACCTGAATTTTTAGACGTTTTTCGCTCGATATTAATAACGGTGACAGGTAGATGCTTGAAATGTTTACAGAATATTTAATTGTATGTTTTCTTCAATAATAAATTATTAAATTAAAATAAAATAAATATTTAAAGGGTATACCATACAGTACGGAACCCTCCGTGCGGGAGTCCGACTCGTACTCGGCCGATTATTTTCAATTTCGTCGACCTATATCTCACCAATTATACATGTGACAAAAAATCGCTTAGGAAACCTTACTCTCATTTTAGAGACCCTATTCACACATGAAGGGGTACCGTTGAACAATTTTTTTCCATCCCCACATTACGAGTACATATTATATATGGGAGCTATAGCTAGAGCTATATGTTTACAATTGTAATTTTCTAAAGTATTTTAAATTGAGATCTGTACATAAAGTATAATAATATCAAATTTCATGCAATTTGGTTGATAAATGTGGAAGTAATACGGCTTTGTACGGACACAACGAAGTTATAAGGCTTCCTCGTTTTACTACGGAACCCTAAAAACTTAATTTTGATGACGCCCTAACTCTTCCCTAATATCCGAAACTGTACTCTAACCTTTGTCAAGTTATATAGCTTTGGGATGTTGTAACTTTATGAAATAATGTATTGGTAAAAGAAAAGTATTCTGCGGCCCCATCGGCCATTTTCTTCGAATAATGTGCCCTGTCCATTTAATTTACCTTATGACTGCCTCGGTGGCTCAGTGGTTAGTGAACCTGACTTCTGGATCAAAGAGGCGTGGGTTCGATCCCCATCCAGGGCAAGCATTTTTGTGATGAACATAGGTGCTTGCTCTGTGTCTGGGTTTTATTTAGGTACTATCTATATAAGTATGTATTTAAAATATGTAAATGTAGTTTCTTAGTCTCTGACAGCCATATCACAAGCTTTGCTTAGTTTGGGGTCAGAGACCGTCTGTAAGATGTCCTCTAATATTTATTTGATATTTATAAGTATGGTAACTCTGGTTAATTTGTAGATCATTTCTCATTGATCTCGCAGAGAGACTCCGAGTAAGTATAGCTCACCATAGCAGGTTGAGCTATTTTGAATGTACTCACAAGACCTACGCTACAAACCCACGTTTCAGTTACGTGATTATGTCGTCAATGTCAACACCTGTCAAAAACTCTTGACTTGAGGCACTGAGGTATGTCGGACGAACAGACGTTATACCTACAGTTTTCCGTACGCTGTGCTGTCCAGTGAAAGATATCGTTTCAGTTTTTAGGGTTCCGTACCCAAAGGGTAAAAACGGAACCCTATTACTAAGACTTCGATGTCCGTCTGTCTGTCTGTCTGTCAACGGGTTGTATCTCATGAACTGAGATAGCTAGGCAGCTGAATTTTTTACAGATGGTGTATTTCTGTTGCCGCTATAGCAACAAATACTAAAAATAGAATAAAATAAATATTTAAGGGGGCTTCCATACAACAAACGTGATTTTTAGCATTTTTTTGCTCGCTATTAATAACGGCAAGAGGATTGGGGCTCCCATACGGGTTATACAGGGTCCCATACCCTTCGTGCGCGGGTTCGACTCTCACTTGGTCGATTTTTTTATTAAATATGTCTGTATTTCTCAAACGTGCCCTGTTTCCGATACGCCTAAGCTCTTTACGCGAATAATAACACAATACGTGTCCTTCTGAACAGACATAAACGTACCCTCAAAATGACATCCGCCCATAAAATATGGTAATCGACTGAAAATATTCTTACCTTTTTAATATTATCAGGGGAAAGACACATTCAGACTATGTTAAATATTCTAGTAGAACGAATAAAATAACATGAAATGAACAGCTTCTGTAAATTCAGCAACAAGCATTTTCCTTGATGTGATTCTCAGCGTCACTTGCATGACAACAATAAATATGTTGTTCCAAATGAGACACGCAATTCTTTTACACAAAACTCGTGTTATATAGCGCTCAAGCTTTTTTCACCCGACTGTCAAGGAAGAGTATGTTTTTTCTCGCGTATCTTGTATGTTTGTTTGTAAAATTTAATACCCCATACCTATCTTCTAAAATGTATCGTTAGATTCTTTTCACAAACGCTAAAGATTTTTTATTTTTTAATTCTTAATAAAATTTATTTACATGTCAAATATCATACAAAAACATTTCGAAATTAATCTAACTCTAAAGTCGTTTAAGCAGGTAATTAAAAACAAAAAATAAAATGGCAGGGTCTTGGCGCCAAATCGTAAGAAAGTAGTTAATTTTTTTTGAAGTGAAACTTCTAATGTGACTTCCAACAAGGTTGCGTTAACCGTTTAACGCTACCATAGAGGGGGTATGAAAGCACTGTTGCGTCGAAGTTTCACTTCTACCGTGCGGAGAGACTCCACGCCCTTTTATTTAGCAAACCTATCGTATAGGGTTTCAAAATAAAGGGAATCAAAAGGTGATTACAAAAATGTACATATTTCATGTATTAAAATTTAATCAGATATCATTTCAACCATTTTAATTGTTTTTAGTGCGTTGCTTACCTACCTTATTTCTTATATTTTTATCGCTATTTTTGCAGTCGGGTTTTTTTAAACTAATTGGTTATGTTTCACTTGTTTACAAAAATGATTCAAATTAGCAATATATCTAAATGATAACCACTTAAGTGACGACGAGAATTGTGTAGAGAAGAAATGCTTAGATGTTATAGCGGTGTCTGAATGGACTTTCCTTTTTAATATTATCTGGCAATGGGTTCTTATGATCGGCCCTTCTGGAAACGCTTGGCTGATTTCTATAGGAAATTTACATTTTCCGATAATCACGCACGATCTTTAGTGATAAAGCTGTACTTTAATACTGAAAATCAAGACTGTAGTCTTGTTTTATTGTACTATTTTTGATAAAATCAACGCAACAAACTAATACAACGATTGATTTATTCTTTAATGTTTACTCAATGTGTACTACGATCAAATTAAAAAAATAATAATTAATAGTTAGGTTGTACACGCGGGTGAAAACATTGCTCCAGGAACTCGCGACTTGAAAATTGCTCTACCGACAAGAGCCTTGTTATTGAATGAATAAAAAAATCGGCCAAGTGCGAGTCGGACTCACACACGAAGGGTTCCATACCGCGTAACTGTTGCAGTTATTAATAACAAGGATTTTTTTTGTATGGGAAATCCCTTATGTGTAGAGAAGAAATGCTTAGATGTTATAGCGGTGTTTGAATGGACTTTCCTTTTTAATATTATCTGGCAATGGGTTCTTATGATCGGCCCTTCTGGAAACGCTTGGCTGATTTCTATAGGAAATTTACATTTTCCGAAAATCACGCACGATCTTTAGTGATAAAGCTGTACTTAAATACTGAAAATCAAGACTGCAGTCTTGTTTTATTGTCCATTTTTTGATAAATGCAACGCAACAAACTAATAGAACGATTGATTTATTCTTTAATGTTTACTCAATGTGTAGGTACTTCCATCCATCAGCCATAAGACGTCCACTGCTGGACATAGGCCTCCCCATAGATCTCCAATAAGACCGGTTGGCTTGCAACCAGCGCGATCCTGCGGTCCTAATGTCCACCTTGTGGGTGGACGTCCCACGCTGCGCTTGCCAATTGCATTGTGTACTTAGATCAAATAAAAAAATATATAATTAAAAGACATGTCGTACACGCAGGTAAAAACAAAGCCCTAGGACCTCGCGACGTGAAAGATGCTCCACCGATAAGACCCTTGTTTTTGGATGAATGAATAAGATGACTGTGTTCGTCCACTAGATTTTTACTCATTTACAAACCAGCAATTCAAAAATTCTAATTCAAAAATATTTATTGGGACTTAAAATTTACATACTATTGTATAAATCCACCGGTTTTGAACTAGTCTAAAACTGTTTATCGGAATCCGGAGGGTTCTCTTTGTAGTTGCACTAGATTAAGTTAGTTATAAACAAGAATGCTTGAATAAATAATAACAATTAATTTTGAACTAATAATTCAATCGATAAAAACTCAAACATTCAATCTATAGATTAAAGTATTACAAGCGACCCGCCCCGGCTTCGATCAGGTTATTATACATATAAACCTTTCTCTTGAATTATCAATCAAAAAAACTGCATCGAAATTCGTTGCGTAGTTTTGAAGATGTAAGCATACATGGGGACAGACAGCGGGAATCGACTTTGTTTTATACTATGATAAGCATAGTTAGACGAGTGAATTCCTTGTGAGAACCGTATGTAAGCAAAAGTAAATATTAATTAAACTATTTACTTATATTTAAATACGGATCTCACAAGGAATTCACTCACAATTGAGAGAAAAATTTATTAACAGAGACATATATAAGCGAAACATCTGTGCATGGTATTGCTATTTTTTCTTCTTTTAAGTTTAGATAATGATATTTGGAGACAGATTGTATCTTTTCACTTATCGCGACGATCATTATTAACTATTTTTCTTTGTGATTAAACGTAGTTTATAAAACTAGACCATAAATACATTTTGAGCAACATTGAGTTAAGTATGCAGTTTCCACCCTTAATCGTGCTGTGGCGTCTTAAAAAAGATTCTGGGCAAAATACCAATCCAGAATAAAATGCACAACCGCTTAAGAAACCAACCCACAATTCATATTATTTTAAATTATGGTACAAAATTGGAAACGCACAAGATATATTTATAATACAGAAAAAATATATTTGTATTCTGGCAAATATTAAAACTCCCGACATTACCAAAAATAACTTCCATAAACCATATTTTATAAAACTTGAAATTATGTCACTGGTGTCAATTTATTTCCGTGGCATAGTTTCAGCCCGCATTCTATGGCTATAAAATATTTAGTAAACTGCCAAATATTCTAAAAGATATCGATAGAGAAAACTGTTTTATAAAACAACTACAAATTATTCTATTATCCAAATGCTATTAAACATTAGACGAATTTTTAACGATAATCTAGAAAACTTAATAATAAATCATTCCAATACAAATAATAAAATTGCCATTCACTTTTAGGGTCATATGTATAACTATATAAAACAAATGTTAATTAAGAACCGCATGTAAATTTCATATGTTGCAATAAATGATTTAAAATTGATTTGAAAATGAAATTACCACTAACATAATATTTCTTTGTCAAATATTTTAATACCAATTTGATTGACACATTGTCATAAAAGTTTCTGCTGGAGAAGTCTACCTTTCGTTCTTCAATCTTCAAGACAGAGAGACTAATTCAGAACAAGACTATCGCGTTCCATCCCTTGTTCTAGTAAAATACGGCTGTACTGGAATTTTAAAATACGATAGAAATGGGGCGACGCGAACGCTTCATTTCACTTCTATTGAAGGCGATATTAAATGTTTGTGTACTGAATTGGACTAATATTTAAATACTCTCAAATTTCGAGAGAAATTTTGAGGGAACGAGTAAATTGGGTTGAGTCCAAAAAGGGGAAGAAAATAAAAGGTTGTATGATCACGATTTGTTTATGAGAGAGGAAAATGTTTTTGAAGTTTTCAGGTTAGCTAAAATGAAACGTAAAATGATTTAAGAGGATCGTGAATCGACCGGAGTTTTCGCGTTTCGTATCGCTATCGTAAAATCTCATTATAACATCGATAAAACGCGACCAATTAACCTGGCGAGCCTTATGTCAAAATCCTCATACAAGTTGTATAAAATTTTGATATTAGGCTGGCTTTTGAAAACAGTTGGGTTAAACGTAAAAACTTCGTCAAAACTACTAAACTTACATACACAAAACTCTTTGGTAAGATCTTGTGACAATGAAATAAAAAAAGAACAGCGCGCGCTCGCTCCTGATTGACCAATGAGAGCGCAGCTGCGCGCGCAGTCATTGTTTAGATTTTAATGGCGCCAAGTTCACTGTGACAATACACGTACGCGTGAATTTAATGTTTCGCAGTATGTTTTTATTTTTTATTTTTATTAGTGAAGATAAAGTAGTGTATGCAACTGCATATAACACGGGTATTAAAACACTCGTTACTATTATGAAACTCGCTGCGCTCGTTTCATAAACTCACACTCGTGTTTTAATACCCTTCATTATAATTATGACAGTTGCATAAACTACTATAATGTAACATTACACTCATTTTAAAAGCCCTGTTCAACGATACCACACATGAGAGGGTGGGTTGAAATAGATTTTTCATTCCCACTTTATACATGTATGGGCTACCCCATAAATACACAATTTTGAAAATTTTAAGTACTCATTGGAAATTGAGATCTATACCTGAACTATATCTAATAATTTCAAAATTCATGTAATTTGGTTTATAAATGAGGAAGTTATGAGGCTTTGTAACATTCGGACGGACGGACACAACGAAGTCATAAGGGTTTCTCGTTTTACTACGGAACACTTCAAAATAAAAGAAGCTTGTGTTGTATTTGCGCCACCTATTGGAACATTTTTGAACGTTTTCCACAATGTAAAATGTTCCGTCAGTGAATGCTGTAAGGTAAGGAATGATGAAAGTATTTGATGTTTTCACTAGAGGGCGTGCAGCTTTAAGAAGGAAAATGGGTGTAATTTTCAATCGACTTTAATAAGGTGGTTATCAATTCAAATGTTTATTTTTATTGTATTTAGTATGGTACGCATTTATTTCGCGAAAAAGCCCGTTCTTATGATTATTTATTTTTTGATTGGGAGATTTCAGATATGGTCCCAAATAAAAGAGATAATGCAAAAATATATCGAGCTTAGGGCGTAATGCCCTAAGCTCAGCTCAGCTCAGCTTGTTCAGCGTTCAACAATTTTCCTTATTTGTTTTGGAAAATGTTTTTCCTATATTTATTTTCATAACAATCTTCGTTTATAGGAATTTCATATTTTCGGATCTTATTATCTTACATTACTTGTGAAATATGGCGGCATGATAGCGGCCTGGAACAAAAATCAAATTAGAAAATATGGCATTCTATTCAAATGTAGCATTTAATGCGATTGTTTTACATGCGCATTTACTATCACATTTAAGATTTGTTGAGCTATTGTACACAGTCTGGTTCCACTTTGCAAGTTGATCTTTGATTAACGGTATTAAAAGTTAACAATAACTTAATATTTTTTTTGCAAAAACTCGCAACACCGACTTTCGCCTTGTACAGAATTCGAATAATTTGCACGAATCGATGTGACATCTATGTACATTGTTGTTGATTTATCAAAAACGACTCAGCCAATTTCGATGAAATTCAAATGGGACCACCTTGGAAGTAAGTTTATCTTTTCAAACTAGAAAAGATTTTTAATAATCGGTTCACGATTGGCGAAAATATCGATGAACATCCACAAAAAAAATACATACCTACCTACAAATAAACATAGTACCTCCTCCTTTTTGGAAGTCGGTAAAAATGGCACACATCGATTTGAGCGAATTATTCAAATTTAGTGCGTACTTATTACTTAGAAGACGGTGTCAAAGATCGAGCGAAGTGGAGGAGAAAAACGAGGAAAGCTGACCCCATCACCATGTGGGATATATGTGTATAGCCAGGAAGAGCGAGAGAGAGTACGTACTTAGATGGCAAAGATTGAATTTGCTTGTGCCGTTTATTAGCGAAAATTTAAGTCAAAACTCTACAAACTACTTATCGTTATCAAAATTACATTTATGATAAGCACCGCTGGGGCCGCGGATGAGTACGAAAGCGATCTCGCAGATCCGGTACATGGATGCCAGGCATAAACTCCCCAGGGTTTTTATTTAAGTGGGCCTACTAAGTGGGACTATTTGGGGGGCGGGGTGGTATCCAAATAAGATATTCTATGGACAAAAAAACATTAAGGCACCAATATGAAGTGTAAAAAAAATCCAAGTCGATGCAGTAAGGATGAATAAAATATTAGATTCATTGTGGCACGATATTTTAATATGTTAGACAAATATCACGTTTACCGTGCTAAAGTGCAATTTTCAAATAAAATATGCAGTTTTATTGACCATAAATATGAAATGAATTAAATTATTATCTACTTCAAAACTATAAATATACTCGTATGTCATGTATAAATGTCTCTTCATTCTATGTTAATCAAATATTGAAGCACTGTGGTAGGCACCATTAGAACCAATTAAAAATGATTAAATATTTTGTAACAGTTTTGATTGCTGTTATTTATGTTTTTGCTCAAAGTGAAAAGGTGAGAAAAAACAACGCGTTGCACTCCGAGAGTGCCGGCAGAAGTGAAAACTTAAACATCCTTCTTAGGAATTTTCGATCATGTCACGATCTGACGCGAGCTTAACATTTTCTAAAAGTTAAAAAGTGCACAACGCCACTAAAGAAGATTTTACTTCAAAAACACTTTAATAAAACTCTGACACCAGGGCTAGCCACCTGGCCTATACGAACTTAATTACTTAACTATAATAATTAAACAGTACACATTAGACCTTATACTTAGTACCTTTAACTTTCTTATCTTTCTGAGCGTCTGGTGGACGCGACGCGTGACCAAAATGCTAATGTTTATTTGACTCAACGTATAATCATTGCCATTCAACGTGGCAATGCTGCCAGCATGCCGTGCACGCTGCCAACTGGCAGTGAGCTAGAGCATTTGTATTATTTTTAGCTCTTCAAGAGTCTTTGAATGATCCGAAACTTCTTACGTCGTAGTAGTAGTATTGTATATTTGGGAGTTACTATGGGCAGTTTACCGTAATTATTGTTCGCAAAAATTTAAACTAATTTTGATAGATCGGCCATGCAATTGTAGCGACGCGTATGTCCACCTTATTTAACCGACTTCTGAAAAGGAGGAGTTTCTATGTTCCTCTGTATGTATTTTTTTTTTGTATGTTCATCGATAATTATCGATGAATGAATTTTGATTTGGTTTACGAAATTTAGTGAACCAAATCAAAAAAATTTTAGTTACCAAGGGTACCTAGATGTATGTACTCCCAAAATGGACATAATTAAATTGTAAAGAAATTGGCTGAGCCGTTTTTGAAAAATCAACAATAATGTAAACAATTGGAGTGAAATATTTGAATTTTGTACAGGATGGAAGGCGGTTTTGTCATTTTTTTTTTGCGTAATGTAATTATATAAAAGTAAGGATGAACAAACTGTATCTTAAAATTATATCATAAACTGACTAAGCTTTTTAATTTCCTAAAATTTTGACCCAGTCCACGCTAAAAAAGTAAGTTCGATAGCCGGGTCGCTAGCCCTGGTGTCAGAGTTTTTTAAGCCACGTGTAGACCTCTAAAATGGCTAAACGGTAAAAACAACCGGGACCTACAATTTAAAGCGTCGTCCGAGCCACGGTAGCGTTCAATTGAAAATGCCACCCACGGTCACCCATCCAAAGACTGACCACGCCGAACGTTGATTACAATTACAAAAAAGATTACATTGATATTTTATATTCCCAGCCAGTAATTCGCTACCCACGTCAAGTTCAAGATGAGCTTCTGGCAGCCATTACCATCTGCAGTCCAGATGAAACCGACGGGCTCGACTACAGAAACTTTCTCCTCAACGGTAGCACAGCCGTCACGTGTGATCCGGATTTCCAGCAGTTCCTATACTGCGTACTGACCAGCGTGGGCTTTATAGAACCAAATGGGACCATCAATGTCGAAACGTCCGCAGCCCCCTATCCTGACCCAGATGCCATGGCAGAAGTGTTTGAAAATTGTATAGTCACAGTTGGCGCATCCGGTAGTCCGGAAGAAATGGCGTGTGATGATTTTGAATGCTATCAAAACAATACGCTGTATTTGGTTAATACATTTAATTCTTCTCTGTAATTTTCTTCTTAGAAGGAGAATAAATTTATTATAAAAATATAATATTTTAAATTCAAGCTTTTGAAATCCTGGATACCATGTAGCAGGAGAGTGCTAGCGAAAACAAGTAAAAGGAGCCCAAACACGACTGGTCTATAATTCTATTTGTATTGTTCAGTACAGCAGTTCCTATGACCACCTTCCGACTCCATCATCAGATCAGCTCCATGGTACCATATTATTGCATCGTCATGCGATATACAAATGCGTGCAAAATTTCATGCTTATTGGTAATCGGAAAGTTGATCAAATTTAACTTACAAAATTCCACCCGAACTTACCTACATACATAATAAGTACATCCATTGCAAGTTAAATAAAAGCCTGTAATAATATAGGCCGCGCCACACAAGTTGGCGGATGTGAAGTTAGCTACCTACAAGCTGTGCAATAGCCAATCAACGTGCGGCTTTATGTGAGCTTCAGTCATGATTAGATACTGCGCAGCGGTAACCTTACATCCGCCAATTTATGTGGCGCGGCCTATACCTGTATTTTAGATGACAGTTTGATTTTGGGTTTTATTGTTGCGATTTCAAATGTTAATTAGTATAACACGTTTTTTTCAAGATGATACAATCCTTATTAATTATATTTTTTGTCACATAGCAACAAAAAATAGATTAAAAGTTAGCAAAGTATTTAGCATCAATCGTTTGATATAATAGTAGTTTATGCAACTGTCATATAATGAAGTGAAGAATGAACTCGTTACTATTAACTATAAACTCACACTCGTGTTTTAATACCCGTGTTATATGCAGTTGCATACACTACTTTATCTTCACTAATAAAAAAAAAGAAAAACATATTGCGAAACATTAAATTCACGCGTACGTGTATTGTCACAGTGAACTTGGCGCCATTAAAATCTAACCAATGAGAGCGCAGCTGCGCGCGCAGGGCCAATCAGGAGCGAGCGCGCGATGTTATAATGAGATTTTACGATATCGATGTGGATATTATAACATCATGTGAAATTGCTTAAATTGAGTGTTTTGTTGTCTGCGCTATAACAGTAGTCATTATAAGTCAAGTATTGGAAACATAAGTAGAATGTTACAACATTAGTGTAGATAAAAGTATTTATAAATAATTGGATTCTTTAATTAAAATATAATGTATGAGAATATTATAATGACAGCAGTTTTTATTCACGAATTCCAACGTGTAAAGAAATAAAAATAAATAACTCTTATACACACAAAATACTAAGAACAATAATACAACATTGAAATTACTCAAGCTAGTGCAACACTAGGCGGCCTTATCACTGGAAGAGATCTCTTCCAGGAAACACATGCCGTGTACAGAAGTCTAATAGCTTGCACGAATTTATGACATCCATGTACATTATTGGTGTTTTATCAAAAAAAGGCTCAGCCGATTTCGATTTCAAAAAATCCGTTTAGTTTTACTAGGTGTTTGTCAGCGATCACCAAAGCTAAGCAATGTTCGGCACGGTCAGTCTTGGGATGGGTGACCGCGGATGGCATTTGCGACTGAGCGCTACCGAAGCGGATGACACGTTACATTATAGGTCCCGGTTGTTTCAACCGTTAACTGTTCCCAGTTGTTTTCCGCAACTCTATTGTTGCTGCACATCAATAACCTGCTTGTTCCTGGTATTTTTGGGTATGCAGATGACTTTTCCATTAACTACCTTTCTACTTAAATGTACAGATATAAAAGTGAATCGCGGGGCGAATCGCCCATGATTATTTTTGAATGCCCCTTTTCGCCCCGCTCCAAACAACGCGGGGCGAATGGGGACCTTAAAAAAAGAGTCATGGGCGATTTGCTCCGTGGCCCGAACAGCTTGCGGGGCTAAACGCTGCAATACCCATGACAGCACAGTTGTTAAAAAGTACACATCCAATCCAAGAGCAACAAAGAAGGAATCACAAGCGTTGAGAGTAGACATGGTTGAGCGAATGAATCAGGCTCTCGCAGCCGTTTCTAAGTGGGGTGTCGAAAATCTCGTCAAATTCAACGCTTCGAAAACCCAGGCCTGTCTGTTCTCCGCAAAAAAGTGTCCCTTTTTGCTGTCGCCTATATTTCGACAAACTCCTACAGTGACAGACCGCCTTGCAGTGCTGGGGCTAACAGTTACTCCCACATTGAACTACGGCACGTATCTAGGCCAACATCTAGGGCCAAATTGGCTGGTATGAAGCTGGGTATCCTGAACAAGGTTAGGCGGTATTTCACACCGAGACATTTGCTTACTACTTATGTATCAAGCACAGATCCGATCGTGTCTGGAATACTGCTGCCATCTTTGGGATGGCTCGGCTAAGTATCAGCTCGAGGCCTTAGAATCTGTGAACCGGCGTGCTGTTCTTTTTTTTTATTGCGAATAAGTCCGCGCTTGAACACAAACACGCCTGATGGTAAGCAACGTTGTGGTCGAAGATGAAGCACGCCTATTCAAGATACCTATTCACTCTGACCTTGAAAAATTTTAGATTATATCTGTTTGGCTGGATTCGGCTCTTCATCACCTATAGGTAATGAAAAGTTAGGTGCAAAAATCTTCATAGCCTGGAGAATCGCCTTAGGGTTACGAGTCCATCCATTTTCTATAGGATTCATTTCGGAGAGTGTGCATCTGAGCTGCACGACCTTATCCTACCATCAACTTTTTACTACAGGACAAGTAGGAAGACGCCACATTACCACCCCTACATTGTCGATTTTCCTTCGATACGTACGAAGCGGTTTGACTCAACATTTCTGATTCGTACCGCCAGGGAATGGAAGTCTTCCTGCTTTCCTGTTTCCTAAGAGTCATAATCTAAGGCTTTTCAAGGTCAGAGTAAATAGGTATCTTCTACATAGGTCTGCGTGCTTCATCTTCGACCACAACGTCGCTTGCCATCGGGCGAGTTGGTGGTCAACAGAGGACTTATTCGTGATAAAAAAAAACCGTTTAGCCATGTTAGGGGCCTTTAGGCGGTTTAAAAACTCCGTCTCAGTTTTACTCCAATGTTTCATAATATACCTAAATCATACTTAGTCGTCATTATATCACCACATAGTATAAAACAAAGTCGCTTCCCGCTGTCTGTCCCTATGTATGCTTATATCTTTAATACTACGCAACGAGTTTTGATGCGTTTTTTTTAAATTAGATTGAGTGATTCAAGAGAAAGGTTTATCTGTATAAAACACCTGTGCGAAGCCGGGGCGGGTCGCTAGTTCCGTAATAAAACTAAACCATATATTAAGCCCGACTACAGAGGCGCCATCGTAAAATTATATTAGCTAAATAGCATAGTTCTGTTTCTTTTTCACTTAAGGCATTCGATAGAGAGAACGCTTTTTACGTTGCTATTAAATTTACGCTGGCGCCTCTGTAATCGGGTTAATTATCACTACTATACTATATTTACAAATCTAAACAAATTAGCTTATTAGCTTTGGTATTAATTTTACCATGGAAATATCATGTAAGTAAACTGAGCTCAATAAAGTAACTAAACACGTATATTTTCAAAGTACTAAAAAACAAGTCGATAATCTAGAGTTGTGGAGTATTACTACATAATAGGTTTGGCTGATATTATAATTATAGTTTTTGGATGACATTCATAAAATAAACAGTAAAATTGATAAATTCCACGTTTTTAGAAGTAGGTTAAGTAAATATTATAACATTATTCACGCTTGAAAAAACATAAAAATAATTTATTATCTATCGGCACATAAAAATGTTGCAAATTATCATTTAAATCACTTTACAGTACTTATATCAAGAAATCATTTTTAGGGTTCCGAACCCAAAGGGTAAAAACGGGAACCTATTACTAAGACTCCGATGTCCGTCTGTCCATCTGTCCGTCTCCAGGCTGTATCTCATGAACTATGGTAGCTAGACCGCTGAAATTTTCACAGATAATGTATTTCTGTTGCCGCCATAACAACAAATACTGAAAACAGAATAAAATAAATATTTAAGGGGGGCTCCCATACAACAAACGTGACTTTTAAGAGTTTTTTTTGCTCGCTATTAATAATGGCACGAGAAATTAAGCTATAGGGGCTCCAACAGTGTACGGAACCCTTCGTGCGCGAGTCCGACTTGCACTTGGCCGATTTTTAATTGATAGTGCTTACCATTTCAAAGTACATTATTATATTATTATCACTTGCAGCATTCACCTATCAAGTGAACTTATTAAACAAAACAAAAATGATAAAATTATTTATATTAATATTATTGGCAATTATTTTTGTTTTTGGTCAAAATAGCAACCGGGTAAGATTTAAACAAACATATATACCTACTCGTACCTGTTAATAACTTTGTTCTCTGTTATGTTAGGACTATGCAGTATGCACCCATGTATGTCTATGGCATTACATTTGTCATACATCGGGTAATCTGTTTTTAACCGACTTCTAAAAAGGAAGAGGTTCTATGTTCGTGTGTATGTATTTTTTTTGTGTATGTTCATCGATAATTTCGCCAATTGTGGACCGAATCGAAAATTTTTTTTTCTAGCTTTAAAGGGTAAACTCCCGAAGTGGTCCCATTTAAATTTTACAGAAATCGGCTGAGCCGTTTTTGATAAATCAACAATAGTGTAAACAATTCGAGCGAAATATTCGAATTTTGTACACGATGGAAGGCGGTTTTGCCATTTCTTGTGAAAAATAATTATTATTCGTATACTCCCAAGATGGTCCCATTTAAATTTTATCCACATTGGCGTTTTTGATAAATCAACAATAATGTTCATGGCTGTAACATCGATTCGTGCAAACTATTCGAATTCTGTACACGATGGAAGTCGGTGGTGCCATATTTTGCGAAAAATAATTTATACATTTATTATCTCGTGGGAAGGCTGATGAAATCAATGTTATAGGTATTTGTTGTCAAGTTGTGTATTTCTTAGGAACTCTTGTGGTCTAAATAGGTGGTTTCTGGTTTCTAGATAGTAGTGTTGTGCTTATTTTTGTAACAAGGGATCCCGAACTTGATTCCCGGTAGAGCAGAAATTGTGTAAAATGCCCTGATTCAGTAATGAGTAAGTTTGTACAGACCAGGTGGATATCCCTGGTGTCAAAGTTTTTAAGTTGCCTGAAGAGGCCTCTGACATGGCTAAACGGCTGAAACAACCTGAAACAAAATCATTTATCTATGAAACATTTTATTTCCTTTTCAGGGTTCTGTACCCAAAGGGTAAAAACGGGATCCTATTACTAAGACTTCGATGTCCGTCTGTCTGTCTGTCTGTCACCGGGCTGTATCTCATGAACCATGATAGCTAGGCAGCTGAAATTTTCACAGATGATGTATTTCTGTTGCCGCTATAACAACAATTACTAAAAACAGAATAAAATACATAATACGATTTTTAGAATGTGTTCCGGAAATACAATCTTATTTTATTCTTAAATCGTCTTTCTCTTTCACTCTCACCTGTCGGTCTAATACGTTTTTCCCTTACATCCTGATACGTTTCATTCTACTCATCATTCAATCTTTCCTACATTTATTTATTTATAGAGGGTTTTATCGGCAGGATAATGCCACCCTCGATGCACTATTTACATTTTAAACTTATAGATATGTTACACTACGCTTAACTCCAAGTTTATTTAATAACTATTTTGTATAGTAACTAAATAAACTAGTATCCTGACTCGTCGTGACGATGGATCTATGGCCCTAGACTGTGGGCATCTAAATCGTATTCGAGTAGAAATAAATCCCTCTCAAGTCCATTCCGGACACACTCCGCCAGTATGTGGGTAACATCTTCAACCACCATACACTCTGAACCTATAGGAGTTTCAATCTTACCCATGAGATTCGCAAGACTGTTCAGCGGAATGTGTCCGGAACGAAGTCTAAGCGCAGTTATCTACGAACTCGATTCGGTGCATTATCTAGGTTTAGGTTTAAAGATATTTACTCTCATTATAAGATATACATCGCTTCTATGAGAACACTACTACCTAATTATAAACTTACTTTTAAATAACAGTTCGTCGTCACTGAGAAACAATATTTAAAATATGTGCATGACAACATTTAAAATAGGTAGGTACGTCACACGTGTATACCCATGTACCTACTACAAAATAAAAACAAAAACTCGTTCAATGCTTAATAATCACGATGTTAGATTTACCTGCGTAACAACTGTTACCTACTACGAGTATGAATTGTCGGAAATAAAGTATTCTGCAAGTTTCTTCTTAAATACGTTGAATGAGCTTATATTTTTAATTTCCGAGGGTATATAATTGATAAGACGCGCTCCGTCAAATGTTCTCATAGTTTTACCATAGCTAATACGGATCTTTGGCAAGACGATAAAGCTACCGCGGCGAGTGCTGGGGTACGCAACATTTTGTTTATCTACTTCAGCGAACCAATTTCATTCACATAATATTTTCTTTTTTCAGACAGTTATTCGCTACCCTCTACCAATCGAAATAGAGCTTCTTCTGATACTTAAAATTTGTGATCGCAGCCCCCATAATACACGCGCTAAATATTTTCAAAAACTTCTTATCACTGGCGAAACCAACGTTACATCGTCTGATGACTACAAGTTGTTCTACTACTGCGCGCTGGTCTCTGCTGGGTTCGTGTTTCCAAATGGCACTATTAATGTACTCTTTTCTTCAATAATTTATCCTAACAGTACTCTTATGGCAGAGGTCTTAAACAATTGTAATAATTTATTAGAAATGCAACATTTGCAAAATGATTCGGTACAGGCTGCATATTTTGATTTAGAGTGCTATCAGAACACGACGCCTTATTTAGTAAATACGTTTTTGTTTTGAGTAATAATAAATTAATACTAATAAAAGGATGCGTCTGATTTCCCTTATTTTGTTAGTGGTCGATCGTGGGCGTATTATAAAGTCTGGTATAGCACCAATTACACTTTTAATCCATTCGTTATCAATATTAAAAAAGATACTAATGCGCGCCATTGCTCGTTCCTGTCTAAGTCTGTAGCGTCGCTAGTGTTGTGCCCTCTCTTGGCGCGCGTTAGGGATGTGCCGATACCAATCGACTCGGAGAGTCGATTATGCGGCTAACAGTTTCGGCCATCCTGATCACAGTCCACGTCCCCGTGGCACTCTCAGCAACTGGACTACTGCACTGAACACAGAAGCAACTGAGCCATGGGCAGCAACTGTTCACAAACAACAAACGTTAAACAGGTCCTCGTCCTGCAGAGGTTGTTAACATACTCAACCTCAATTGTACTGCACGTCACATCAGGCTTCACGTTTCTGTTGATTAAAATCATAGAACAAGGACTGGATGTTTTATGAATCTCCAGCCCACATATCAAGATTTAAGTGTCTGTGTTGATTAAAATCATTTAACAAGGACTGGATGTTTTGTAAATCTCCAGTCCACCAGGTGAACTAAATCATCGCCCCATCAGGAATGTAATTCTATCCACATATCGTCGAGTTCTGAAGTATTTCCTTTAGCTTTAACTATAGCCAGAACTCGTATTTGAATTCTTAACGATATTGACTTTTAAATGTAGGAAATAATGATATACAGACCCATGAGTAGATGTTACCATACAGTATAGAACAATGTCACCGTATTGTTCCAAGCGTGCAATGTAGTCGCGTGGAGAGTCGTATGGTGCAGTGATGCAGTCTCGACCAGATGTTGCCGTAGTCAGCAACCGCTCTGGAGCAGCATCACCGGCACAGGCGCTGAAGCAGGTACAGCGCCTCTGGACTCGCCAGCAGTAGCAGAGCAGCTGCGGTTGTTGTTGCGCTGCTCGAAGTTCTCGCGACCCGATGTCATATTCTCGGGTTCTTCTGTCATATGATTTTGTAGTTTCTGCTGACTAGCTCTTAGGAGGCTCACAGTCTCATGATCACGTCGTGGTGGTTGACGATCAATACAATGCTCATAAGGAGGCTTTCTACACAATGCTCATAAGGAGGCTTTCAACACAATGCTCATAAGAGGTTTTCAACGCAATGCTCATAAGTTTTTAACACAATGCTCATGGGAGGCTTTCGACACAATGCTCATGAGAGGCTTTCAACATAATGCTCATGAAAGGCTTTCATCATAATGCTCATGGGAGGCTTTCATCATAATGCTCATGGGAGGCTTTCATCATAATGCTCATGGGAGGCTTTCATCATAATGCTCATGGGAGGCTTTCATCATAATGCTCATGGGAGGCTTCCATCATAATGCTCATGGGAGGCTTTCATCGTAATGCTCATGGGAGGCTTTCATTTACGAAGGTTTAGGAAGCCCATACATCCGACCTCGATGCTGTAGGAAGACTTACGCTTACTATGATTAGACATGTTCACCTTAAGATGTTGAAGTTCAATTCAGATTATCGCTCCGCTCACAAGGCTCAAGTTGTCATGATCCATACATGTGGTTGTGGAAGGCTTACATTGGCATGACCCATACGTGTGGCTGTGGAAGGCTTACATTGTCATGACTCATACCTGTGATTGTGGAAGGCTTACATTGTCATGACTCATACGTGTGCTTGTGGAAGGCTTACATTGTCATGATCCATACGTGTGCTTGTGTAAGGCTTAATATATCATGATCACTCACCAATATTATGCTTATAAGAAGGCTCTGGTTCACGAAGGCTTAGGGAGCCCATACATCCGACCTCGATGCTGTAGGAAGGCTTACGCTTACTATGATCAACCATGATCATCTTACCACATACTCTTAGCAGGCTGTTTTTGGTATGATCGACAATGATTAACATTGCACAGAGAGCTGGATGAACAAACATTAGCAATAATCGCCTTTGTGGATAGGCTCACGTTCAGAGTAGGCTATCAAAATTCAGTACAGTAGTAATGCTGGTAATTATAAATGGCAACTCAAATCATGATCAGAAATGATCACCACATGCAAGAATCATTGTTCATAAACAAGATCTGTAAGTACAGATCTTGTTTATGAACAATGATTCTTTAAGTAATAAGACGAGTCGGCTGCAGGGATTACGATTCACCAGCTGTTATCATGATGATAATGATTGATTATGATTACCGTACATAATGCTCCTTATAGTCCCTGATAATTATGAACAATAATGTTTACCTCATGTGATGTTATGAGTCACTCACACACATACTTTCGATGATGATGATGGTCTCACGCTGAATCGGTACTCATAGGAGGTTCGTTCATTCTCAATTGTCAGAGAAATATATGCCATTGCAGGTCTCGCATCCACTGGACTCCAGCCAGCAAGGTCCATTCGCTTTGGTAGGAGTGCATTTCATTTGTGTCGCTCTCATCACACATTTCCGTATTCCGATCCATTGGACATGAAAAACAATAAACAATATATTATAATACTGTACTAAAACATTCATACACTGTTTCCGTTCATATAGGAAACAATCATCAAAATTTCAAGACGCCTTGGAAAAATATCATAGCAATTCACTGAATATAACATATGATTTGCACTATCAATTTCACTGCCATGGTGATTTCACCCTTAGTCTTTAGTCAGACTAGTCGTAGAACATTCCAAACAGTTATATGGTGATGCATGTCAACATCCAAAATTCTGACACTAGGACTCACCAGTCAGCCCATTAGCAATACATGTAGACGATATAGGTACCTATGTGCAGAAAAGTATAAGCCATGTTTGAAACTTTTGTGTTTCACAGTCAACGTTCGGAGCTGAACTTTTATGGATGGGTGACCATAGAATTCCTTCACTAACATTGTAGTTGTGTGACACTATGATATTGACAATACATGAAAACGATATACTTATGTGCAGAAAAGTATACGCCATGTCTGAAACTTTTGTGTTTCACAGTCAACGTTCGGAGCTGAACTTTTATGGATGGGTGACCATACCATCCAATCACATCAGAGCAGGCTGAACTATTGTTATTACAGTCATGCACATGGTAGTGTGTGTAATACACAGTAACCAAACATAAATTCTCACCTCGGGTAGTAAAATGTCTTGTCCGAACCAACGTTGAGATGTAATTGCATTTTGTACTAATGTATTATCCGGTCCAACCTTGATATGAGATTGTATTAGAGATGACAGTTTAATCATTAGTACTACTACTCTACTACTCAGCACTACAGAGTAGAGTGACTTACCAAAATGATCGCTGACAGTATGAAGCGTTCACTGACCCATCGGTACGATCCAGTTTGGAAATTACACTATGTGTACCGGAGTGACTGTTCGTTTTTCAAAGTGCTTTGGATATGTACTCTATGATATTCAGCTGTGTGATACTATACTGTATTCACACTTGACCCGGATCACTGCAATACTTTTGTAAAATATGTGTTATGTTGAAACAGTATTTTACAAAGCAATTTGTGCGATTGGCCCCATACAAACATGTCAGCTTTGCGGTGAACAATCACAGCTGGGGACGCCTCTCAGTGACTGTTTGTAAACAATTAGTTGTATAAAATGCACAACACAAATTAAAATCATTCCCGCAGCTTTTTAGAAACTCATGAAACTCATATTATAATACATATAAAATACCACCAATAATATACCTTCAGCAGGCCGCTCCACCTGACAGTAGTTTCTAGTAGTAGTTTCTTGCATTGGAAAGAATACAGCTTGTCCATGCCACCACTGGCTGTGTTTGCCAGGACTCCAGTCAATTATTTGTAGGTAATAAAACACTTTTACTTACAATACCATGTTGTAGGTTAGTAGAACTGGCAAATAATACCATAATGTAACTCCACTGCAACACATAGCTTAGTTTATGATCCTTTATGATCATTCTGCAAGCTTGTAAATGCACCGTTGACCTTTGATAATGAACTGTGTAGGTCAATGACCCCAGAATATGTCAACAATCTATAGTTTAGATACAGATATCTCACTGTTAAGTACTGAATGAATACTTACATGTACGCATCATTGTTTCATGATGGTTTAGTTGCCAACTCCTGTGTATGCGTACATGCTAGCACTAGGTACTTGGCCAATTAGAACTCTGAGCATTTTCAACAGGATGCAATGCAAATGTTGCAAGAATAGGTTATTATCTTTTATGCCCAGACAAATGCACTTTGGTATCACTAATACCTGGTTTGGGGGTCATACTACGTAAGTAATTCAGAAATTTACCTGTATTCGATGATATTGCGTCATATTTCAGTACTTACAAGCAACAATGACGCAGTTAGTCGTAGCTTACGTTTTTCCACACATATTTCACCGTTTTTCACAGTATTACGGGTTTCACAGCTAGCACACGGCAACATAAGACGAGATAACAGTTTTCACGTACTTTCTTAACGATTTCAAGGCATTTTTACCCATACGTTTTGAACATTTTGTGCCGGTCTATTCTACGACGTAATTACAACACAGCTTCACATCTTGCGTGTTACGTGAAGTAAATGTTTACTGTTTTCAATGCTTTTTACAGCTGGTACCAACAGTAATAGATGATTTCGTAATAAACAACAGTATATTCACCTAAAACAGAAAGAAAACGCAAGCGCCGAAAGCTGGCCGGCGCTTATTAAATCATTGGTTCATTTCACTTCTGAACTAATAAAAGGATGCGTCTGATTTCCCTTATTTTGTTAGTGGTCGATCGTGGGCGTATTATAAAGTCTGGTATAGCACCAATTACACTTTTAATCCATTCGTTATCAATATTACAAAAGATACTAATGCGCGCCATTGCTCGTTCCTGTCTAAGTCTGTAGCGTCGCTAGTGTTGTGCCCTCTCTTGGCGCGCGTTAGGGATGTGCCGATACCAATCGACTCGGAGAGTCGATTATGCGGCTAACAATACTTAACCATAATAAAATACCCACTAATTCCAATCTTTTTTCAATTTCATAAATTACCACTCCCTTCCCCTCCGGTCTAAAGAAAACCTTTACCCTCATGACTCCTTCTGCCCGCTCTGAATTATTTTACGGCAGGTCCTTAAGTGATCTGCACGGGTAGCATAGCAAAGGGATAAAACCATTTAATCCACTTTTAATGTCATTTGTCATTGTCAATCCATGCTGTATTTCCTCTTCGAGGGGATTGGTTTTAGTGGAAAGACCATTTGTCCCTATGTTATGTTACCCGTTCAGTTGTGGAACGCGCTACCTGTTCCTATTCAACGTGCTCCTTCTCTTGCTGCCTTCAAGGAGCAAGTCATGAAATTTTATTTATCGCAGTTGCTTCCGTGTTAGAGTTTTTTTTTTTATTGTATAGGTTTGCGTTTGACTACATACTGCCTGATGTTAAGCAGATATGCGGTCTAGGGTGTAACACGCTTACCTAGAAGATACCTATTTACTAGGGATTTGAAGACACCCACGTTGTACTTTAGCGGGAAGACAGACCCAGGCAAAGCGTTCCACATTCTGGTTGTTCGTATGAGGAATGAGGATTCGAAACGCTTGGTTCTAACGCGCGGAATGTCCACCATAAAAGGGTGGCGCTTTGGTCGCGTCCGTCTAGCCGTACGATAGAAGAAAGACAGTAATTATTAGTTGATTTATTGTACTTATTTTATATTCAAACGATTTCACAGGCTTGGCCTGGTCCTTTATTAGGCATCAATGGAGCCTAAGCCAACATTGAGAGACCTCTTTTACAACTTTAAAATATAAAAACAGCAGTAGGAATAAACATGATAGCGTTGTAGCCAAACTATGGCATATAAAAATACTTGAAACAGCTAAATGTTAAAGTGTAAAGTTGGACTATGGAATGATGTACGGCATCCGCTATACAGGGTTATTCCTAATCAATTAGCATCCTTTTAGGGGCTTATTCTGTACATCAAAACTAACAACTTTTGTTCTGCGACTTTTGTCAAATCTCAAAAATAAAGTTCTTGTACATACATTTTGTCGAGGGAGAACGATATTTTTCTTTGGAACAAAGGATGCCCCTAAAAGAATGCTAATTGACTAGGAATAACCCTGTATATGCCCCATTTCTAAATTCCGTAGCAACCAAAACAACCTTATTAAATAAATTGTAAGTAATAAACATTTGTGTAACATTTATTTTCCTTTATCTAATTCAGTTTCATAAATCACTCTCATTTTTAACCAAATTCTTGGATGTTCTTAATTCGATTATAGGTATGTTTTTTTTTTGTATGTATAATATGCTATTATTTCGCCAATTATTTTTGTTGATTTTTTAATTGTTTGGTAGGTAGGTATATCGTACTTCGAAGAATTGAATTTTATCGAAATTGGCCGAGTCGTTTTTAAAAAATTAACAATAGGTACCTAATTGGATTCAATTCAATGAGCATTTGTATTATCTTTAGACCTTCAAGGGATTCCTGTGGATGATCCGATGCTTTTTGTGTAGTAGTAGTGTAGGTCATTTTAGCATATAAAGGAGTCTTTTATTTTATTGTTGTTTATCATACAAATTAAAAAAAAAACAATGCCTTACGTGAAATCACTACACTTTTCGTACATCGATGATACATTGATATATTGAATTATTCGAGTTCTGTACACGATTGAAGTCGATTATGCCATTTTTGGCGAAAAATAATCATTACCACGCACGGTGTTTTCTTGAAGTTTCAATAGTGGGTATAATGGCCAAAATGTCTGCCCCCGCACCTTGGGGGCAGAATACAAACAAAAGACAAAAAGAGACTCGATCCGACAGCTCCCTGTAACAGGAAGTATTCCGCATTTGATATAGGCGCCGGTTACTTCGAGCAAATATCTATAGAGTCATAATCGTGCAAAAAAACGCGTCCGATGCAAAACTCTGTCCAACCCATGTAGTGGGCAAGCTTTTTAGATAATCGTAAGGCGATTGCAAGCCGACTACAACGCTGCGCGATGCGCAAAGTGCTCGGTTACAAGCACTAATTAGGTGACATAACGTCGAGATTCGAAAAAAGGGGTCATTATGAATTATGTAATGTAAATATCTAAATCGGCATGTATGACGGCGCGCAGACATTTTTTTACTACTTTCACTTAGGGACTATAGATATTTGCTCGAAGGCCGGTTACCAAAGGCAAACCGACATACACTGACCCCGCCAGCGAGGTCGAGGACCCTCAGGATCTGTCAAAAGATCGGTTAGATTCTCTCTATATAGTCAACCAGCTCAACCCATTAGGGCCACAGGTCACACCCCTTCTGGGGTGACGGCCCAAGCCAAGGTCCCTTCTCAGGTGCCCTTGCGCTAGTCACCCTATAACCTAATCTTAGGGCTCGGCTGCCTTCTGCGCTCGTCCATGCCCGGTAAGCTGTAGAGGCCTCAGAGGCCAACAGCTAAAAGTAATTAAATAAAAAGGACAAAATGAGATACCTATGAGACCTAAAATATGCAAAAAGTACTTAAATGAGTTCTGGTATCAACCAGAGCTAGTGATTCAGCCTATTTGAACTCATTTAAGCTGCCTGCAAGCCTCTGATATGATTGTTTGATTTACCGGTTTAGGTAAAATACAAATTTACGAGTATTTTACATGGGTGAGTTCCCTTTTTTAATCTTCGAACGTAAACTTATCTAATAATCATGCTATTTATAAAGATCCGTTATTAATGCCTCGTTAAGAGTTAACTCACACCTTAAAAATGAAATCTTTGTAAATTAAAACTCAGAATCAATATGACAATGCTGAAGTTTAATTAATGATATTGAGACGGACAACCAGACGGGCGGACACAATGATCTTATAAAGATTCTTTGTTTTACCTACTTACAACGAAACCCCAAAGTCTAATATAACTGAAAACGTCAAACTTTTTGAAAAAAAAATTAGGTAAACAAATCATAAATCGTCGATTCGTGCTTGAGATAACATAAAAATAATTTAATCCGCACTTAAAAAATAACGATTCATCATTAAAATACGTGTTTGGTAGTTTTATGTACAATTCATATTAAATACTTTAATATGATGCAGAATTTCCTTACGAAATTTACTTATTGAAGACAACAAACATGATTAAATTATTAACACTGTCACTAGTTTCTATTATTTTTGTTTTTGCGCAAAATAAGAATCAGGTAAGAAAAAATAATAACAGATTTTTTAAATACTGATTATGTCCTTACAATTAAGACATTTTGGCAAATGGTCCACATCATTTTGCCATGTCATTGTGAAGTGGTTTCAAATTCCAATCTACCAATGTGCTTTTTAGAATTTATTTACGAATCTTCATGCAGTGACTTTTTAGTGTTGGAATTTTGTTGCAAAGACACCTGTACCAGCATTTTTAATAGTCCACTGTAAGACGTAGCCCTGCCTACGGTAGAAAAGTACAAGTTATACGTATATACATATGGGCCAACTGTGTTACGGAGGAAAAGTCGACGATTAACTTTTTATAGAGTTGTCCGGAAACTATTGTTTTTTTTTTCGGAAACGTTTGTCAACAGATTGGTTTACAATTGGAACAGGTTGCCTGATGATGTAATCTCAGCAAGGACTATTAACACATTTAAGGATAGACTGGATCTTTGGATAAAGAAGGAAAAAATCCTTGACAGATAAATACTATTTTTTTTTTGACTCTGATTGATATAGGCACATCAGTTTATACGTGTACTGCCCGCCTATAAACATTTTTTTTTTTTTTTAAAGAATATTCGAAATTGGTCCAATATAAATTTTATAAATTGAAATTGGTTAGTTGGTTTTTGGAAAATCAATAACAATCTAAAAATGAGATACGTTGATTTAAACGAAACTTTTCAAATTTTGTACGTATGTTGCAATGGTTGAAAGTGCTATTTTAATGAATATTTTTTTCTATTTCCAGACAGTTTTCCAACTTGGCGAACCCTTCGAAACACAGGTTTTACTCGTACTTGAAGTTTGTGATCTGAACTCCGACGAACCACACGCTCAATATTTACAAGAAGTCTTAGTCAATGGAACAACAAACCTTATATCTACCGAGGACTATAAGCAATATTACTACTGTGTGTTCGCGACTTCTGGTTACGTGTTTCCAGATGGCTTTGTAGATGTCCCACTGGCTTCAGTGCCCTTCCCAAATCCCCTCGCCATGGCGAAAGTCTTCACTGATTGTAACAATATGGTGGAAGAACAAAGTACAGATGGAAACAAACAAAAAATTAGTAGTTTGGTACAAGCTGATTTAACGGCGGGGGAACAAAATAATTCGGTACCGGTAGAAAATTTGTTCAATGTTTTAAAGTGCTTTCTGAACACTTCGCCATATTTGGTAGATACTTTTGGTGACTCAGTAATAAACGCTACGGTTGATTTAATTTCATAAATCAAATTAAATCCATTCGTCCATTTTTAGGGTTCCGTACCCAAACGGTAAAAACGGTTATTATTTACCTACTTAGGTTTAGCAAAATGTTGTGACACATTTTTAGGGTTCCGTACCCAAAGGGTAAAAACCGGACCCTATTACTAAGACTTCGATGTCTGTCTGTACGTCTGTCTGTCTGTCATCAGGCTGTATTTCATGAACCGTTATAGCTAGAGAGTTGAAATTTTCAAAGATTATGTATTTAGATTGTCGCTATAACAACAAATACTTGAAATTACGTTTACATTCCATAACGGTACAGAGGTTGTCTGGAAGAAATCGCTTCCAGCGATAAAACCGCCGTTTGTTGGACTAGGTTTAGTACAAATTGTATTAAATTTATTCCTATCTTCGCATGAAACATTAGAGAGTTATTATTCTTCGACGTCGTAATTTCAACAAAACTTAAAAGACATTTCATAGACTAGACTATAATTATTAAAATTAGCCTATTAATTATGTGATTAGTTATTTACTTATGTTATTATAAAAATAAAAAATCGTTTTAATTTTTCAAATCATAGTTCATTGATTACATTTTATCACTATCACTACGAGTACATAGTATAAAACAAAGTCGTTTCCCGCTGTCTGTCCCCATGTATGCTTATATCTTTAAAACTACGCAACGGATTTTGATGCGGTTTTTTTAAATAGATAGAGTGATTTAGGGGGAAGGTTTCTATGTACAATACACCTGTGCGAAGCCGGGGCGGGTCGCTAGTTAAAACATAAAATTGAAATACTAAATTGGTAGAGAGTAAAAATGTGTCATAATTTGCTAGACTGAAGTAAATTAAAACTGTACAAAAAACAGTCAGCTTATTTTTCATCATAATATTTATTTTATTAAACTTAATACTATAATTTATTTGGATCTACTATTTTTGAAAGAACCATGAATATTGTTATTTTAAAAAGAAAACACTTTCATTCGCCAAACTTTTTGACTGTAATATATACGTAGTTATATTTTTCAAAAAAAAAAAAAAGAGAAAACCGTGTTTACGAGTACGTACACCTACGCGGAAAATATATTGTGTTACTTTTGATTTATTTATCTCAAAATATATTGCGTGACAAATCCCGTAATATAAGAATACCGTGGAAAATGCTCTACATAATACTTATTCCTCTGGTAACACTTGAAATTACACATAGCAGCTCTTTTACAATTTCGGCCCCTTCTTGCTTTTGAATTGCAACATTCAAAAACTTTGGCCATCCCTTTATTATCTGGGTACACAGCTGCACATTTTTCTACCTTGTAGAGCCCGTTGTTATGTATAAAACCGGAATTTTTTAACACACAATAATTGTACGCTATATACTGTGGATTGTATCTCAGTGGCTGAGTGCCGTTTCGCAAGAGCTGTATAAATTCGAGTCCATCCACTGTATCGTTGCTGCATTTCGAGAACGCATATAGGAATGCGTCTCTGATTTTGGTCGATAAACAAATCTCTGTCTGGAAAATAAATAAATGTATTCTTAATAGTAAAACATGTTTTGATACATTTGACCTTTCTTGTTCTTGCTAGGTAAATCAAAATGTTGGTCTTTCTAGTGTTATTGAAAGTGAATCATGATCATTCATAAATTGAAATAATTTGTTGATAAGTTTACTTACTCTGTTTAGTTTGGGAGTTACGCCATTACAAGCATTTTTATTTGAATAACATTTCGAATAAGAATTAAATAATAATGTTATTACCTATTAAAAAATCTTTAATCATTTTTGAATACATGAAAATTAAACTTATTACTTTGGCTTCACATAAAAAAAATAATGGAAATTGTTTGCAATAACAAGTTATTGTATTTTATCTACACTAATGTTGTAACATTCTACTTATGTTTCCAATATTTGACTTATAATGACTACTATTATAGCACAGACAACAAAACACTCAATTTAAGCAATTTCAAATGATGTTATAATATCCACATCGATATCGTAAAATCTCATTATAACATCGATAAAACGCGACCAATTAACCTGGCGAGCCTTATGTCAAAATCCTCATACAAGTTGTACCTATAAAATTTTGATATTAGGCTGGCTTTTGAAAACAGTTGGGTTATACGTGAAAACTTCGTCGAAACTACTAAACTTACATACACAAAACTCTTTGGTAAGATCTTGTGCCAATGAAATAAAAAAAGAACAGCGCGCGCTCGCTCCTGATTGACCCTGCGCGCGCAGCTGCGCTCTCTTTGGTTAGATTTAAATGGCGCCAAGTTCACTGTGACAATACACGTCCGCGTGAATTTAGTTTTTATTTTTTATTTTTATTAGTGAAGATAAAGTAGTGTATGCAACTGCATATAACACGGGTATTAAACAAACACTTCATTATATGACAGTTGCATAAACTACTATTACAACACAAAAGATGTTTGTAACGTGTTATTTGTTCGTACTTAATTTCAAAAGTATATGTATTCATTTTTCTAGTAAATTTTATTATTGAATGAATGAATGAATGAACTCTTTATTGTTGACACTAAAATACAATGCAGAAGAAATATACAGAAAGGAAAAAAAGAAGCGACTTAAAATTAGTGCAACAAAGGGCGGCCTTATTGCTTTTAGCAATCTCTTCCAGGCATTATTAACAAATGCATACACAAAAGGCTATTATCAAGTACAGAACATGAAAACTTCATATAAACATAATTGTTTTCAATCGTTTATTTATTACTAGCGACCCGCCCTGGCTTCGCACAGGTGTATTATACATATAAACCTAACTCTTGAATCACTCTATTTATTAAAAAGAACGCATCAAAATCCGTTGCGTAGTGTTAATGATATAAGCATGGGACAAACGGACAGGGAAGCTACTTTGTTTTATACTATGTAGTGAAGTAGGGCAAGTGTTTGACGTCACGAGGAACTTTAACGGGCTATTTCTTCTTTAATTTTAGTTAAATTGACACAAGAAAAATACATATTATTTGATAATCTAAAGTCAAACTCTTTATTTCGTAGACACGTTACATGTTATTGAAATTGTCCGATAACAATGCTTTTAATAATAAGCCTTTATAATTATTTCTTAAAAATAAATATTCATTCATTCATATATGCAAGTGGAGTCCCTCCGCGCGAAAGAAGTGAAACTTTGACGCAACAGTGCTTTCATACCTCCTCCATGGTAGCGTTAAACGTTGAACGCAACCTTGTTGGAAGTCTCATTAGAAGTTTCACTTCAAAAATAAATAATACAAATTAAATTAATACAATACAAGCAAAACAATTAATGTCAGTGTCATTTAAGGTGACAATTTGAATGTCAACAGGTACAGGTAGGTAACAAGTAGCATTAAAGCACGAAACGTTATCGATTGACTCGATTTTTGGCATGGACATTGTTTGAAAGACAGAAAGTGACATTGGCTACTTTTAATCCCGGAAAAATAAAGGTTCCAATGGAATAGCGTAAAAGTCAAAATATTTGCGAAAGTTACTACTACACATAAAATCAGTTTACTTGATTGTGAAATGAATCGTAAAATCATTTTTTGTTCGAAAAGGTATACTCCAGAAAAGGTCCCATTTAAAATTTACAGAATGAGTCGTTAATGAAAAATCAACAATAATGTAGGTAAGCGATTCGGGCGAATGTCACGCATTGCCACGCTGAATGGCAATGCTTTAAGTTGAGCCAAATAAATTGTTAGGTTTTAAGTATTTTAATGGTATTTGTTTTTTAATAATAAGTATTTAATTTGACTCTGATATTAATCGATTATTTATTTTGATTTGGAGACTTTGATTTGACTACCTAGTCGGTTGATGTACTACCCGACTTAAAATTGGAAGGGGAAAAAGCATAGCCGTAGAGGAGCGAAAGAAAGTCGGCAGTCTGTTCGGTGAAGCGGTGCGATGTGCACCTCCAGAGTTTACACTGTTACTCTGCCCAAATTCATATAAGTTTTATATTAAGTTTGACATACACGATGCGATGATTTGATCAAATTTTCGCTTCATGCCAACTGGGCACTCATTCAGTTAAAGAAAAGGCAGGAATTGGTGGTTCACGATTTGAACCACTTCCTGAATGTTGATTAACTCTTGTAATTTTAATTTTACGCGAGAAATGGTCAGAACTAAAGTTGCTTATAATTTGATTTCCTACATTTTTGTGTCCCATTAACTTTTTCTATGATTGATATTTTTCAAATAAAACGAAAAAGGTATCTAGATGTGCGATTTTCTAGCTTCTATAACTATAACGCCCCGTCGTTTTTGCGTAGGCGGCAAACAGGGTTATCGGGAGAAAAATACGGCAACAGTCACTGAAATGAGATAGGTATTTTTCATGACAACCACATTATCCCTCTGGTTGTAATTGTAATAGCTCTATGATCAGATATAGGTACGCCAACCTATAATGGTCCGGCTACATCTACGCCCAACGGCGAAGTTATCGTCACTGGGGGCTCACTCAACTAATTCAAACGGTAGTAATTGGCTGTTCACGATTTGAACTACTACCTGAAGCTGGGCACACACGACGCGATGATCGCATCAATTCATCAGATCAGTCCAGCGAGGTCCTAATATAGTTGCATTGTCGGTAGGTAGATACTCGTATTGAGGAATCAAAATGACACCCCTATATCATTCGAAAAATATTGATTTAACAAAAAAATGATAGGCATCAAAGTTGCAGAAAATCAAATTTCAAACAACTTTGATTTAGATGATTTCTCATGAAAAATTGAAATAACACAAGTTATTGAAGAAATGAAATGATACAACCAACTACTTAAAAAAATATCGATCCTACAAAAAGTTGATGGGAATCAAAGTTGTAGAAAATAAAATTTTAAACAACTTTTGTTCCCTTAATTTCTGCTGTAAATTGAAATAACACAAGTTATTGAAGAAATTAAATGGTACCACCAACTATTTTAAAAAATATCGATCCTACAAAAAGTTGATAGGAATCAAAGTTGTGGAAAATCTAATTTCAAACAACTTTTGTTCCTATAACTTCTGCTGTAAAATTGAAATAACACAAGTTATTATAGAAATGAAATGGTACCACCAACTGTTAAAAAAAATATCGACCCTACAAAAAGTTGATCGGAATCAAAGTTGTAGAAAATCAAATTTTAAACCACTTTTGTTTCCATAACTTCTGCTGTGAAATTGAAATAACACAAGTTATTGTAGAAATGAAATGGTACCACCAACTGTTTAAAAAAATATCGACCCTACAAAAAGTTGATGGGAATCAAAGTTGTACAAAATCAAATTTTAAACAACTTTTGTTGTGAAAACTTCTGATAAAAAATTGAAATAACACAAGTTATTGAAGAAACGAAATGGTACCACCAACAATTAAAAAAAATAACGATCCTACAAAAAGTTGATGGTAATCAAAGTTGTAGAAAATCAAATTTTAAACAACTTTTGTTGTAAAAACTTCTGATAAAAAATTGAAATAACAAGTTATTGAAGAAACAAAATGGTACAACTTTCTAATTCAAAAATAATCTATCCTACAAAAATATGATAAGAATCAAAGTTGTAGAAAATCAAATTTTAAACAACTTTTGCTCCGACAACTTCTGATGACAATTTATGTAACACAAGTTATTGAAGAAACAAAATGGTACAACTATATATTTAAAAAAATATCGATCCTACAAAAAGTTGTTGGAATCAAAATTGTAGAAAATCAAATCTCTTGATTTTCTACAACTTTGATTCCCATCAACTTTTTGTATGATCTATATTTTTCGAATAAGACGGTGGTGTCATTTTGTTTCTTCAATAACTACCTACCAGCACTGTTTAAGTACATGATGATACTACATGGCCCCTGCTGCACTGATCTGACGAACAGATGCGATCATAGTTTCGTGTGAGCCCAGCTTCAGGTAGTGGTTCAAATCGTGAACCACCAATTCCTATCTTTTCATTAACTGAATGAGTTCCCAGTTGGCATGAAGCGAAAATTTGATCAAATCATCGCATCGTGTATGGCCACCTTTAGTGTGATTTGGTTTATAAGTGACATTAAAAGGAAGTATTGATACTGTACGAAGTAAAACAATAAACCAATGATTTCAAAGATATGGAGTTTTACTACAAATCAGAAGCGGAATCAAGACCAACGTGCCATATGCGGACCATGATCAACGCGGAGTACCCGAGCCTGAGTATGTTCCGTCTGCAGAGCTAACTGTGAGTTTGTTCCTTTATATCTACGAAGTCAAGAGCTTTTTTATGCCTAACAAACTACATAATCATCGACAGCTGGCTGTAGGCAAACGTCCCATACCTATGTCTATCGGCGCTTAATAAAAGTGAAGGCATTATAACATTATATAATAGCGTATTTGACATAACTGTCAGAAATAAATTCATACAATTACAGTATTAAGTAGCGGGTACTTTAAAATGTTAAGTGCACCTTCAAAATAAATACATCTTGGACCCTTTTGCTGGCTTTTGCATTTTTTTTCAGATGGTTAAATAAATGTAATTTATAAATACTCAATTGGGACAAGTTTTTAAAACATAAAAAAAATGTACTGTTGCCTAGGCTTCTCGCAGTAATCTATTGCAGTATTTTTTTTTTTTGCTTGTAAAAATTTGATTCATGGGTTATTGTCATTATTATTAAACAAAAAACAAAGAACGTTAAAGTTCCAATCTACCTGCAAGTATTAGATATGTGAGATGACGAAATCGACGAAGATTACATTATATTTTTGAATCTGAAAATTTTGATGCAAAATTGATAGACTAAATAAAAATACAACTTACACATAACTGTAGATAAAGATACCAATGTTTTAGTCATGGCAGTTTCAAGTATTCCAGTATTTTATGAAATATTTATAGAATATAAGTAACAAACAAGTTACAAGAAATGACTAGACATTCTTATACTAGTTAGACAGTTTTATACTAGTCGGTGTCAATGGATTCACGATAAATTTGCGATAATGTTTTCAGTTGAATAAATAAATTTAATTCGTCAAATAAAATCAATGAATTTGCAAAACATTGTTTTGTCTGTATATATTAACATCGTGTAAAATATTTTTATGGTAATTATTGAAATGTTGCCATGATTTGAATATTAATGTGAACTTCACATAACAATAAAGGAAAGCAAATTTCTGTTGCTTACTGTGTCAGTGCGACAAATTGTCTTTGTTCTTCAGGCAATTAAAACTAATTCAACAGTTTTTCCTAGCGACATGCAAGATTTTGTTTTAAACATACATAATCAATGTGTAAATTATGGTAGCTACACAAAGATTTAAACTTCCACAGTGACTAGACAGATATATTCATGTCTTACAACGTAAAATTGAGTACCTAACAGTAATCCATACTAAAGTTGGCAATTTATAATGTTCATTAATTGATTTAATTATGTATATGTATAGTTAATAAAAGAAAATATAGAGCAGTGACTTAATTATTTTAATGCAAAAATGGAACTGGTTTGCATTTCGGTTGGGATATACCATTTTTAATTTCATATTGTAATGGAATTACAGTATCTCATGGAAAAAATGCAGGTTTACTGGTATGTTAATTTTGTTTACAGATATTCCTGATACGAAAATGGAACAGGCTCGTATCACACGTATAGTTTCATATTTGTTATGCAAGAATGGAATAGGCTTGCAATATGGATATTTTTCTACCGTATGAATGGAATGGGCATACAGTATAAAAAAAAAAACAAAAACAAATATGGGTCTGCGGAAACGGAATGGATTACGCAGCAATGGATAAAGAAATAATGATTTTATTCAAGTATAACAGACTCAATATTTAGAGAGAAAAAAAAAACAAGTTATCAGCAACAATAGCGGCCGGGTGACACGGCGCGGCCGGGCGATATAGTTCTTCTGTGGAGCAGCTGGGTGGTGCTTTGGAGCAGCTGGATGGTGCCTGGAGCAGCTGAGTGGTGCCTGGAGTAGCTGGGCGCCTCGAGCAGCGGAGCGCCTCCAACAAGCTGGGCGCCTACAACAAGATGGGTGCCTCCAACAAGCTGGGCGCCTCCAACAAGATGGGTGCCTCCAACAAGCTGGGCGCCTACAACAAGCTGGGCACCTCCAACAAGATGTAGCAGCTGGGTGCCTGTAGCAACTGGGTGCCTGTGACAGCTGGCGCCTGTGGCAGCTGGCGCCTGTGGCAGCTGGCGCCTGTGGCAGCTGGCGCCTGTGGCAGCTGGCGCCTGTGGCAGCTGGCGCCTGCGGCAGCTGGCGCCTGTGGCAGCTGGCGCCTGCGGCAGCTGCCGCCTGTGGCAGCTGGCGCCTGTGGCAGCTGGCGCCTGTGGCAGCTGGGCGCCTGAGGCAGCTGTGCGTCGATGGCCGGCGGTCATCGGGGCGCCAAAGCGCCACAGCGACAGTGTGGCGCTGAGGGCTCCAAACAACATCCGAATGTCGCACGGTGACTCACCTCACCGTAGACGGCATTTGGTCTCGACTTGCCTGTCCTGCGACCAGCAAATCACGCGCCGAAACATACAAAAAGTGATTCCAAAAGTGATACCAAAAGTGATACCAAAAAGTGATACAAAACGTGATAAAAAGAGTGATACAAAAGTGATGAAATTAGCGAAAGCAATTTTACTAAAAACATTTAAAAATACATACTTAAAGATCTATATTTTATAAGAACGAAATTGCTTTGCATTGCGAATTGATTTCAGCCGTATGAATGGAATTGGAATACGGCTAGTAAGAAAAATATGTATATGTTTGTTGCGATAAAGGAATGGAATACGGAGCAACACAATTGATTTATTTATAAATAATTTGATTGATTCGCAATGTAGAAGTAACCAAATACAGTGTATTGATAAAATATAAGTTTTCAAATATAAGAATGGAATTACTTTGTATTGCAAATCGATTTCTAACAAATGAATGAAATTTAAATACGGCGAGTAAGAAAAAGAAATGTTTGCCGCGATAAAGGAATGGAAAACGCAGCAACATAATTGATTTTACCTAAAAATTATTTTATGGATGTAAGTTTTTCAATATGATTTGACAGTTTCTGTATATAAGTTTGATGTTTTTCACCATTTAAAGTAGACTTAACTCATTGCCATGGTTTTGTTTTCATCAGTTGCATCTTTCTTCCGCTTTTGACTGGCCATGTGTTAGGTTCTCCTGGCAACGTGCATGAGGACATGCACGGGGTCAGGACGGACGAGTGTTAGGTTTTAAGTATTTTAATGGTATTTGTTTTTTAATAATAAGTATTTAATTTGACTCTGATATTAATCGATTATTTATTTTGATTTGGAGACTTTGATTTGACTACCTAGTCGGTTGATGTACTACCCGACTTAAAATTGGAAGGGGAAAAAGCATGGCCGTAGAGGAGCGAAAGAAAGTCGGCAGTCTGTTCGGTGAAGCGGTGCGATGTGCACCTCCAGAGTTTACACTGTTACTCTGCCCAAATTCATATAAGTTTTATATTAGTGTGATTTGGTTTATAAGTGACATTAAAAGGAAGTATTGATACTGTACGAAGTAAAACAATAAACCAATGATTTCAAAGATATGGAGTTTTACTACAAAATCATTTTAGTCACGAGTCGCGTCCACCAGACGCTCAGGTAGACTTTTGAAAATAATATTTTAGGAGCTCCCGGCCCCCACGGACCCCATGTTTCAGCTCCAAATTCAGACTTTCAAAGATCTGTGGATGATCCAATGCTTTTTATAGTAGTAGTGTAGTTTTGATGTAGTTAATAAAGGCACTTTTGCCCAGTAAAAAAAAAGCGGGCGAAATATTCGAATTTTGTACACGATGGAAGGCGATTTTGCCATTTTTTGCGAAAAATAGTTATTCCTGCATAAAAAGAAGCCAATGACACTCTCTAACACAATAACATACCCTCGGATATAAAAAATACTACTTCGTTTAATGTATTTAAAAAGAAACTTGCCGAGTACATTATTGCCGACAGTTAATAGTTTTAACTATAAGTAAAATCTGTCATATATATGTATGTTTGTTATCATGTAGGTACATATGTATTTTTTTCCACTTGCTTTTATAAGTTTATTTTAAGTAGTTACATTTTGAATTATTTAAAAATTGTTTTCTCAGCGACGAACTGTTATTTATAATTATATTTAGTTGTGTTCTCATGGAAGCGATGTAATATCTTAAATTGAGAATAAAAAAAATATATCTTAAAACCTAATCTTTGCACTATATCCATGCCAAAAATCAACTCTATCCATTGCTCCGTTGCTGCGTGAAAGAGTAACAAACACACTTTCAGATTTATAATATTATTAGTAATGAGTAAGGACACACGTTCTACACAGGAAACCACCAACCCGTAACTAGTTTGGCGTAGTTGTTGTGAAATACTCGTAGTAGGGATTCGGGGGATATATCTCAGGATGTTTCGTATTTTTTTCAAAGCACTTCATAATGCTACAACCGGTAGTATTGCGACCAGGAGGTACTTCATTATTGCAGTCTTCAAACAGTTTTGTCATGGCTTCAGTGTCCGGGTACGCGGCGGCAGACTCTTTGACTTTAAAATGGCAGTTGTCGTACGCATAACCAGCGGTTATAAAGACGCAGCAGATGTATTGGGAAAAACCATCAGTGCATGTGAAATTGTAATCTCCATCCAACATGATTTGTCTAAGTTTTGGTTCGTCTGTTTTAGTTTTGCTGCAGTTTGCCATTGCTTCCAATAGTGCTGTCGTAACATCGTATGAAAAAGTGATGGGTGGCTGGAAAATAAAGTATTTGTTTAGAATTTCGAAACATGTTTTTACAAGCTTTCATTTAACTTGCAATGGATGTACTATGTATGTGTGGAAGTTCGGGTGGAATCTTGCAAGTTAAATTTGACTAACTTCCCGGTTTCCGATTGAGCTGAAATTTTGCATGCATTTGTATATCCCGTGAGAAATCAATAATGTGGTACCATGGAGCTGGTCTGATGATGGAGTCGGAAGGTGGCCGTAGGAGCTTCTGTACTAAACAAGATAGATCCGCCGTGTTTGGGCTCGTTTTACTTGTCTTGGCTAGCACTCTAATGCTACATGATATCCAGGATCTCAAAAGCTTGTATTTAAAAAGATATATTTTTATAACAAATAATTTATTGTACATAATTATGACTAGTAGTTCTCCAATCAGTAGACCTCACAAAAGATAAACCTAGTATTATCAAACTAGATCTAGCTATATCTCGGCTCTTGACCGGTTTCTTTCATAATAGCAATTCTTGTAAGGATTTAGAAATAAAACAATTGCCAAAATGTTATAAAAATCTGTAGATAAACAGCGCTACAGTAAATTTTCCCCTTCTCGAGGGAAATACCAACACAATTAAAAAACGCTGACGAACAAACGAAATAAGTTGAAAAATACGACCTATACAGGAGACTCAACAACCGGACAGACGAAAGCTAAGTTGTTGTGTGAACTTGTGTCATGGAATGATAATACTAATCACAATGTTGGAAAGAGTATACTTCGAAGTTGGTCCAATTTAAATTTTATCGAAATCGGCTGAGCCATTTTTGATAAATCAATAATAATGTGAAAAATGCTACATCGATCCGTGCGAACTATTCGCGAATTCTGTGCTCGGTTGAAGTCGGTTTTGCCATCTCACAAACGCGGCTGAAAGGAAATAATATTTTTTTGCAAAATATGGCAAAACCGCCATCCATCGTGTACAAAACTCGAATATTTCGCTCGAATTGTTTACATTATTGTCGATTTTTCGAAAATGGCCCAGTTGATTTCTATAAAATTTAAATGGGACCACCTCGGGAGTACACCTATTCGAACTAAAAATGAATTTTTCGATTCGGTTCTCAATAGGCGGAACTATCGATGAACATAGACAAAAAAATACGAACATAGAACCTCCTCTTAATTGGAAGTCGGTTTAAAATAAATATAAGCTTTAATATTCTCCTCACCTCTCTCGTGGTTTGAGAAAAAACACCAAAAGCCACAAACATTATTCTAAGAAAAAAATAAATCATTTTGATGGGATTGTATGTAATACAAACTAACGTTGAAATGTGATTAAAAATTTCGTTGAAATATTTGTCTTATATACCTGTTTTGTACGAGTTGTTTTTGTTTTTTTTATAAAGTTTATTGGCCACAAGTAGATATATTTATTTGTTTCGTTTCGCTCATAATTTATGATTATTAGTAATGATATTGCTGTGTGTACTAAGAGCAAAATATTTTTCTTTATTTGCTGTTTCTTTGTCAATATTTTTCTATATGCCCTAGCCGTCTCTAAAAGAATCATCCATTCATCCATCCGTCAGCCATAGGACGTCTACTGCTGGACATAGCTCTCCCCTATGGATATCCAATAAGACCGGTTGGTAGCGGCTTGCATCCAGCGCGATCCTGCGGTCTCAATGAGGTCATGCGTTCACCTCGTGGATAGACGTCCTACGCTGCGCTTTCCGGTACATGGTCACCACTGGAGAACTTTTCGACCCCATCGGTCATCAGTCCTCTACGCTATGTGCCCTGCCCACAGCTATTGCAACTTGCCATTCCGCTGGGCTATGTCGGTAACTTTGGTTCTTCTGCGAATCTCCTCATCCATGATTCGATCTCGCAGAGAGACTCCGAGCAAAGCCCTCTCCTAAGCTCGGTGGGCTACTTGGAGCTTATTAATAAATAAATAATTGGCCAAGTGCGAGTTGCTATGGCGTTTGGTCAATTTACCACAGAATGAAAATGCGAACAATGTTGATCTTAAAATGTTCTAAAATGATAATAATTTATATACTAAGCAAGGTTTTTTTTCGAATTCACTAAAATCATATATACTTGAGTCTATCTTCCCGCTAAAACACAATGAAGGTGTCTTCATATCTAGGTATCTTCTAGGTAAGCGTGCCTAGATCGATAACTATATTATCTTATCTGCTTGAAAATAAATAAATAAATAAAAATCAGTTTATTTGCGAGAATATTATCTAACATAGGTCGAATTACATGGATAGTATCAAATAACACACACCTGTATATAATAAATACCTAATCATGATAATCACTTTATTTAATTATTATATCCGGGATCCGGGTATCCAACCCGGATCCCAAATCAAAGAGAACACCAATAAAATAGCCATTTGGGTGGAATATAGTGAGCAAGCGGTGCTTTGGAGCATTATATAATTATTCTTGAAAAGATATCATTAAAATTTTGCATTTTGAGTTAGGTTGAAACACACCCTATAGGTATACTTAGTATGAATATTCTACTGAAAAATGTACGCCAATAGAATTCACTTATTCGTAAGGCTATATATACCGCTATATCTCACATCCTAATTATACAATCATTCAAAAAGTTTTTTATTGCACAAAGTACGGCAAAAATAGCCACTTCTCAAACCGGTGTGAAGTTGGCAGCCATTCAATGACTTCAACAATGACATGTAAAACGTAGGTTGGTAGGTACTTGCTGCCATTGTGTAGTCATTTAACGTAAAAAAAAAGATAATGCGTACAAAGATCTTTTATTAATATGCAGTTTTCTTTCGTTTACCAAATTTTATTATAAAACCGTTTAAAGTTGCATGTTTCTTCCTTTTGGCTAATAAATTACGTTTTTTACTAAATCACTTTCATGAAAAGCGGTACATAGTCAAAATATCTCAAGCTACAACGACCAATAATTTTATATAATTAAATTTAATAATTAACCACATATAACGTATTTATCTGATAACACAAGATGTTGAAAATCACGGTGACAACCGGATCACAAATGTTATTGACCAATTGGTTGCAGTTGTTCAAAATCTCGGCTATAGCGTCCGGGTCGGGAAAGAGGGGGGCGATGGATGCGACATTGAAGATTCCGTCGTTATAAACGAAGTTAGTTGATAAACAGACGCAGTAGAGGAAGTCTTGGAACTCTCTGTCGGCTCTGAAGATGAGGGAGCCTGTGCGGAAGATTCGTTCGTACTCGAACCCGTCGATAGCAAGGGTGCTACAATTGGACTCTGCGATCGACAGTTCGTTTCGAATATCTGAACCCAGCTCGATTAATTGCTGTAAAAGAGATGATTATAAAGTAATATGAGATAACAATAAAATTCGTGATTTATTTACTAAGTGGAAGTGTTAAGTCTCGGGCCTTTCGGCGTGCAGTAATACTAATCTCATCAAAAACATAAATGTGAAATGGGAGCCAAAGTGTTGCTACCAAAAGAATTGAGATCTAACACGGGGGCCAAGTGTTCTGTAGAAAATCCTAATTCAATTCATTTGGTGGCGACACTTTGGCTCCCATTTCACATTTATGTTTTTGATGAGATATCATAACTTTATGTTCAGAAATAATTATTAGTTACATCATGATTATCATAGTACACTTATCTCTGAAAAAGTTATCAGGTATTTATTTTATTACTATCACAAATGGCATGGTTCATCTATCGAAAATCTCAGTGCCTCGCGACGCTACCGCCATTTATTGGAGTATTGGTTAGGTAAATTTTACAATTACTTTGTTAATAGTACTAATTATCAATAATTTTAAGTTTTTAGATTTTTTCCTTTATTTATGCCCGACAGTCTACCTTGGTTCCAAATATCAAGATTCTAGGTCATCTGGAAGTGGGTTAGGTTTTTGATCTATAAGTCAGTGAGTGAATCAGTCAATGAAACACGATTTTTTAAACGTTAATATATCAATAACTGACTGAGCAAAATTTATGAAATTTTGGATTCTTGATAAGCTAAAAGACTTTAGTAAATGTGCAAAATTTCATGTATGTAGGCTAAATAGTTTTTGAGTTGTGAGGGGGTCAACAGTAGCTCCAAATGGTTCGTGTAATATTACACACGGCCGCTGCGTCGCCAGTTTTCTGTAGAACACTTTGGCTGGACACGCTGCGGCGTGTCTAGATACCAAATGGTTCGTGTAATATTACACACGGCCGCTGCGTCGCCAGTTTTCTGTAGAACACTTTGGCTGGACACGCTGCGGCGTGTCTAGATACCAAATGGTTCGTGTAATATTACACACGGCCGCTGCGTCGCCAGTTTTCTGTAGAACACTTTGGCTGGACACGCTGCGGCGTGTCTAGATACCAAATGGTTCGTGTAATATTACACACGGCCGCTGCGTCGCCAGTTTTCTGTAGAACACTTTGGCTGGACACGCTGCGGCGTGTCTAGATACCAAATGGTTCGTGTAATATTACACACGGCCGCTGCGTCGCCAGTTTTCTGTAGAACACTTTGGCTGGACACGCTGCGGCGTGTCTAGATACCAAATGGTTCGTGTAATATTACACACGGCCGCTGCGTCGCCAGTTTTCTGTAGAACACTTTGGCTGGACACGCTGCGGCGTGTCTAGATACCAAATGGTTCGTGTAATATTACACACGGCCGCTGCGTCGCCAGTTTTCTGTAGAACACTTTGGCTGGACACGCTGCGGCGTGTCTAGATACCAAATGGTTCGTGTAATATTACACACGGCCGCTGCGTCGCCAGTTTTCTGTAGAACACTTTGGCTGGACACGCTGCCGCGTGTCTAGATACCAAATGGTTCGTGTAATATTACACACGGCCGCTGCGTCGCCAGTTTTCTGTAGAACACTTTGGCTGGACACGCTGCTGCGTATCTAGATATATTCATTTTTTTTAAAATACGTACTTCATTACAAGTACATATGCCTCCGATAGGCATGATGACTTGGTAGACAAAAAAACATTATTATAATTAGTCAAAGATAAACCTTGTCAAATTTTGGAATTGGGGGCTCGTGACGTCACTAGTTCGAAGTAGTCTGTACATTTGTATAGCACTCGTGACGTCACATGGAACTTTAACGGGCTATATCTTCGTCAATCTTTGTTTAATTGACAAAAGCAAAAATATTACGTACAATTTCTATTTTTTTTTAATCTGTCTGACGGACAAATTATATTTTATTTCATCATGCCTATTGTATATTTTTTATGCCAAGATAGTGCATAGCATCCCAGTGCAAAAATATAGTGCAAAAATCGTCCAGAAAAAAAAGTTTGCTTCTGTGAATTTTATGGATGCCCTATTAAACTCTGTCGGTAGTTCTGTGTTTGATAAATATTTTACTACTCACTCTTCGGGCACATAATTGCGAATTAACATAGCCGCAAAAAATGGCAAATACCAGAAAACAAGTTGCCAAATACTTCATCTTTTTATAAAAAATTAATCATGTGGTTTGCTTTAAAAAAATAAATTGCTCTTCGGTCTATATTTTTATAACTAATAAACTAAAATTACCGTATAAACAACTTTTATACGGTAATTTTATTACAATATTTACATGTTTATTGATATTTTATAAACGTGATAAAATACCCATAAATCGGGCTTGCAGTATACAGGGTTATCCAGAACTGGTCTACTAAACCGCAAAAGGGGTAATTACCAACAACTTTTACTACGGGGCCAACTCAAAATTCGAGAAAAAAATCAGCTGTTTCATACGTTTTGTCGATTCCGAGTTGCAATTTTGTATGGAATACCTAGATGTTTTTTTTTCAATTTTTTTTTTTTTAAATAACTTTTGCACTATACTTATTATATTGTCTTAAAACCTAGAAAAGGTTTGTCTAGACAACAGATTCTCGTAATAGATAACTACATTCTAATTTACAGTTAATCTAATATTACTACTAAATATCTATAATAGACGCTCGCTGCGCGCGATTGCTCAATAACAGCTGGGTTAGCCCTATGGTAAAAGTTGTTCATAATGATGGTCTTAATCTCCCGTTTTCGCTTAGTACAGGGCAAGCAGATAATTATTTGGTGAATTTTAACACACATTTGTAAATAGCCTCTTGGTGTTTAATAATTTCAACGCCTACCTATACTAATAGTGAACCAAAGAAAACTTCAGTGCAATTACTAAAAGAACAATATTAGTGCAGTTATATTTTTTGGTGACCCCGTTATAAAAATAGACTCTACATAATGTATGTGTATGCCATTCAGCGTGGCAATGCTGTCAGCATAATGGCCTGGCTACTAACTGGCAGTGAGCTTGAGCATTTGAATTATCAAAGAGTTATTTTTATGATAAACATTTCAAAAATTCGTCGCGGATGCAGGACTTATTTTATCATAAAAATAACTCTTTGAGAACCTAGTGTGGGATGCACTATAAAATTAAAATTATTTCATTTGAATTATCTTTAAGTCACTAGTGGTCTACGCTTGGTAGATAAGTCAGTTTCTATAGGCCGGGTGGCTAGCCCTGGTGTCAGAGTTTTTCAAAACCGCCAGCAGGGCAAGCACGGCGAGTGGAGAAATTGCTCTTTCCCCCGTTTATTTCCCTAATCGGTGGAAATACTTTCCTTCTCCACCTCTCAGAGTACGGCTAAAGGAGAGAGAGGGGGAAATGGATAAAATTGACATTTGTCAGGGAAAACTAGTCTCGCTACTCCACCTCTAAAGCATGGCCTCGAGAAATAGGGGATAATTTTTCTCTTTTTGACATAAGCCTGGGGAAATGTTATCCCACCGTACTAGATGTGGGTTTAAGTTATCCCCGTAAAAATCGAAAATGTTTAGTGCGTATCTTTTACATGTTTTGACCAAAAATACGTAAAAACAATGAGAGGAAGCTGTACATGAGGATTATACTCGATGCTAGTAATCCATTTAGGCTGCCTATCAACGAATGTCATCATTTAATTAGGATGGATAAAGACGGCAATGTATTTGTGCAATGAGTTGAAGGAAGTCTAAGCTTTGAATCTCATTATCCGTGGGATGGATTGCCGATAAATTTTAAAGAAAATAAGTGATTATGGTAATAATAAGTGATTATGGTAATAATCACTTTTATATTAGTAAACTGTGAGCTCGTAAGCTAGGTACTCATATTTAAAAAAAAAAACGAAATGCTAATCAATAACCTAAAGTTTGAATTCCTACAATAGTTCAATCAATAAGAGCCTATAAATTACTTTTGGATATGTATAAAAAGAAGCAATATAAAAAAAAATACATTAAATCTTATTATCCTAGTAAATCTTGGCACCTAAAGTTGCACAATTTTATTATTATTTGGCGAGATGTATTTTACGATTCACTCTAGCAAATTCCTAATTTTATCACTTTTATAATTTGCATTAAAATGTGACCAACAAAAAAAAAATACTAGTCAAATCTGCCAGGATTTTACCACGAATGGCCACACTGAAACTAAAAACTATCAATCACAGACAACAAAAAAATTGATTGAATAAACTTTTTTCAAAAAGTTTGAAGGTTTGATGTGAAGTTTGATGGTTGTCAGGCAACTTTTCTTTAATTCGTTTTATATGGCAATAATGAGGCGGGGAAAGGTATTCCACCGTCTTTCCCGAGGAAAAAACTACTCCACCTAGGTAGCCATGCTCTAGAGGTGGATAGAAATGTGAACCGGAAAGACTATTATTCCACTCCCCGGGAAATGTGTTCCACCTGCCGTGCTAGCCCTGCTGAAGGCCTCTGATATGGCTAAATAGACAAAACAACCAGGGCCGGGATTTATCGTGTCGTCCGAGCAACGGTAGCACTTAGTTGTAAATGCTACCCGCGGACACCCATCTGATTATTGATTGCGATTACTGACCGTGCCGAACGCTGCTTAACATCGCTGATCGCTGATAAACATCTAGTCAAACTATACTTTAAGCGCTACATATAAAAATATACCTACTGATAGTGTAATGGTTGTACTCGTATAATTATGTATTATAATAATTCTAACATTTTCCTGAAAACAAAACTTAAAAAAATCATTTGCGTTATGTAAAACCGTTTGAATTATATCATATGAATTAATATTATGTAAAAATATCGTGAAACGTGATAACAAATTCGTGTTTTTACTAATAGTAATAAGATGTTTAAAATAATTATAAAAAATTAATTAATTAATAAATATTATATTCGTAATAATCACTACATAGCATAAAACAAAGTAGCTTCCGCTGTCCCCATGTCTCCATGTATGCTTATATCCTTATAACTACACAACGGATTTTGATGCGTTTTTTTTTAGACAGAGTGATTCAAGAGAAAGGTTTAAATGTGTAATAAACCTGTGCGAAGCCGAGGCCTTTCGCTAGTTTCAGATAAATGAGCCTTTTTGTTGTGTTTGGGTTGATAAACAATCAATAATAATTATAATAGTACTCCCGCTCTGGGACCTTATTGCGTAAGCGCTCTGACGTTCGGTTCGTGGCATGAGTAAATGGTGCGAGCAGAAGAAAAAGCGAAGCCGAATGTCAGAGCGCTTACTCAATAAGGCCCTAGCGGGGCAATGCGGCCAGCATTTTGGGCTCTTTTGCACCAGGTATGATCGCATATGGGTTATGAGTTTTTTTTAGGTTTGACTATGAATTGTATAAATGAATTGTATGGAGCATTATGGACAATAAAATTTCCTTAGACATTATTCTTATGCGGCATATTTTTTTCATAAAATATATAAGCAAATTACTTTCCAAATAAAAACTATTTAACCTCGCAGTGATTATTACAATATACTATACATAATTTAAGGATTCAACACATACAAAGTATATATCTGAAAACACATAATATAAAATTACATGTCACAGCTGGATTGCAAATGTTGTCAACCAATTGATTGCAATTATTCAAGATCTCCGCCATGGCATCCGGGTCGGGGAAGAGAGGTGCTGAATATGCAACATTGAAGAGACCATCGTGGGATATGGCACCACTTGATAACAGTACGCAGTAGAGGAAGTCCTGGAACTGGCGGTCGCTTCTGAAGATTAAAGAGCCAGTGCGAAAGATTCGTTCGTACTCGAAACCATCTATGGCTAGCGTGCTGCAGTCAGATGCTCCGACTGAAAATTTTTCTGCGGTTACGAGGGGGACTTCGATGAGTTGCTGTTAAAGAGATAAATAAATAAATAATAAAGGAATCGTATAAATCCAAAACTTCTTAGACAAAGTACCTACATTTCCAATATAATATGATAACACTTAAAATAAATAGGCTCGAATATAACAATATATTATTCCGTTTGTAATACGATACTTAATACAGTAGCATTTGTTTTTTCGCCAAAAATGGCACGGCGGGCTATTTTACTGATGATTTTTTTTGAACCACTTATACGATTTCGATTTTCAGGAACGCGCTGGATGCAAATGGCTCCCATCGATGTTATCGAAAATCTATTGAGGAGGCCTATGTCCAGCAGTGAATAACACGACTCATATGATGGATAAAATAATTAATAGATTTATAAAAATAAATTTGCCTCGGTGGCTCAGTGGTTAGTGACCCTGACTTCTGGATCAAAGAGGCGTGGGTTCGATTCCCACCCAAGGCAAGCATTTATATGATGAACATAGGTGTTTACTCCGTGTCTGGATGTTTTTTAGGTACTATCTTTATAAGTATGTTTGTATTTGAAATATCACAAGCTTTGCTTAGTTTGGGGTCGTTCGCAGTTCGCTCGAATCGACGTATACAATTTTACATAATTGTTGATTTTTAAAAACGGCGCAACAGATTTGGGTAAAATTTAAACGAGACTACCTCGGGAGTATACCCCTTCGAACTAAGAAATAAATAGTTTTTTTTTTAATCTGTTCACTATTGGCGAAAATATCGATGAACCAAAGACTCATATCGAGGTCTTTGCGATGGACATACACAAAAAAATACATACAGACGAACATAAAACTTCCTCAGTTTTGGAATAGTAGCGCTCGTAGCGTAGTCTGATTAAGTGTTTGTCAGTGATCACCAAAATTAAGCAACGTTCCGCACGGTCTATATATATATATATTTTTTTTTTTTATGTTGTTCCTCTTGTACTTCCCCCGACATAAGTCGGAGACATTGTCAAGCTGAACATTTGCTTACGCGGTTTTCTGTTTTATTAATAATTTACGGTCTGTATTTGGATGGGTGACCGCGGGTGGCATTTTCCAACTGAGCGCTACCGTGGCTCGGATGACACGTTAAATTGTAGGCCCCGGTTGTTTTAACCGTTTAGCCAAGTCAGAGGACTTCAAGTGGCCTAAAAACTCTGACCCTAGGGCGAACCACACGGCCTATACGAACTTACTTAGGTACTTACTATTTTTGGAAGTCGGTTAAAAAATACTCACTCTTTGCGTGCATAATTGCGAACCCGCGTTACCGCAGAAAAAGGCGAATACCAAAAAAATCTCTCCCAGAAACTTCATCTTCTAACATAAAGTCAAATTATATATTACTCGTTTTTTACCTACACTTTCAATATACAACTACTGTTTGGTCTATATGTTTGCAACTTATAATTGGTGTGTTCTTTTGTAAGGAAATTTCAATGTTTCATTTCAGGTATTTATATGTTTATTAGTAAGTAAATTACATAAATAATAAAATACCACATAAAAAGCTGGTTTATTGTTTGCAAATGTTTTTCAGGGTTTCGTACATATCGTAACAAGTTTGAATTTGTATTAACGAAAAATGTTAATATTATTGTGGAAAAGTGTGAGGTGCTCAATTTTTGAAAAATTGTGGTCGAACGCTTTACGTATATTTTTTACAATAGTATTAATATTTTTCGTTTATTATAATTTTCTGCCTATATTGAAAATTATTTTACACTTTTTAGTTTCATATGCTTTGAAAACGTGTTTTTCAGTTTTCTTAAACTATATTTATTTTACTTGATAAGTCATAATTTGCGTAAATTATTGTAATATAAATTCACACTCTACGATTTATCTCGTATGTCAGGTTCAATGTACCAATCGTTAACTTCATATTTTAATCAAAATTACAGAAATTCAAAAAATATGTTTTGTAAGTTAACAAGGACAAGTACATAATACACACACACAGTACAGAAAAAGCCTAAAAGTAAAATAAAAAAACATGGTATTTTATAAACCCCAAAAGTAGTTGTAATGGGTATAGCAGAATGTATCATATTGACTATGTTATGACTTTATCTTGACATACTTAGTTATGTTCTCTCATCGAACAGCACCACATCTAGTACTCTAAGCGATGTAATCCGATGTATGTTCTCACGTAACTTGATACTAGAGATAAGCGGTAGGTTCGCAGAAACAAACCGAGCACTGGTCTTATCAGTAGAGCTGACTATGCGTCTGCGAACAAGACCACCTAGATGCCTAAGTTAACTTGTAAGATGTCTCAGTGTATTTTATTATTAATTATAGTGCCTTTGCATCGGCAACAACTTAGTTTTATTTCTAATTTTAAAAACATTCTCTCGCGCTTCCGAAAGCTAACTACTTACCATGGATTTTCATATAGAGCAGAGAAGAATACGTATGTGAAACCGTAACCATTAATTGTGATACATCTAAGGATTCAAAACATACGGAGTATAAATCTGGTAACACAGAAGATTGAAATAAGTAGTAAGAGCTGGATTACAAATGTTGTCAACTAGTTGATTGCAATTATTGAAGATTTCTGCCATAGTGTCCGGGTCAGGAAAGAGTGCCAAAACACGTGGAATATTAATAAGGCCGTTGTTGTGTATGAAGCCGGCTGTCAAGCCCACGCAGTAAAGAAAGTCCTTGAACTGTCGATCGCCTCTGAAAATAAGGGAGCCAGTGCGGAAAATTCGCTCGTATTCAAAAGCGTCTGTAGCAAGAGTGCTGCAATCGGTAGCAGCGACTGAAAACGTGTCTAGAGTTCCGACGGGGACGTTGATCAGTTGCTGTAAAAGAGAATAATGTATTAAGTAAGATAAGTCTGGCCAGGCGTTAGGTAGAGGTGACACGTGACCAGAATGCTGGCATCTATTTTGCCCAAAAGCTGAGTCGAGGCAATGCTGCCAGTATACTGGCCACGTTACCCTCTGCCGAAGGGCTGTTAGACTAGGTTTTATTTTGTTTTGTGTTTTTTAGGGTTCCGTAAGCAAAGGGTAAAAACGGGACCCTATTACTAAGACTCCGCTGTCCGTCTGTCTGTATGTCTCCAGGCTGTATCTCATGAACTGTTATAGCTATAAAGCTGAAATTTTCACAGACGATGTATTTGTATTGCCGCTAGAAGTCTAGAACAACAAATACTAAACACATAATAAAATTCATAATTAAGGGGGGCTTCCATACAACAAACCCGATTTTTTTTCCGTTTTCCGATCTATATTAATAATGGTAATAGGTAGGTGCTTGAAATTTTCACAAAATATTTAGTTGTAAATTTACTTCAATAATAAATAATAAAATTTAAAAAAAATTAAGGGGGCTCCCATACAGTACGGAACCCTCCTTGTTCGAGTCCGACTCGTACTTGGCCGATTATTTTGTTTCGGTTTTAGTATTCGTTTTTCTTTCTTTTTTTTTTTGTTTAAGTAGGTTATTTAATTTGAGTCATATTGGAAAGTCTTATTTAAGTTTTTTTTTTGTTTTTCTTAGTAAGATTATAAATCAAGATTTAATTTAATTTACTCGATTGGGACCACTCTAATATCACGGACAGGACTATTGTCGCCAATAAGCCTGATATTGTGGTGGTCGACCGGTCCCGACGTCACCATCACACATGACGAGAACCTCGTGGAGGTCAAGAAGGACAAGCTCAGGAAGTAGGTACCTTTACTTGGCTCGCTTGTCGAAATAGTCGTGTTGGTGAACGGTTTGATAGTAAAGAGCTTCGATCAATATCTCAAAAGGCTCTAACTGGACAACTGGATGGTTGGATCAAGGGTTAGATACAAAAGGCAGTGATCCTGGGCATGGCACGGCATTGTCAGGAGGTTCCTCAGCCTGTAACACCTCCTCGTAGCTTGTGGTCCTTCCAGCTGCCGGGCTACTCTGGGATTAGGTTTTTTTGTGGTTAGTATTAATATTTATTTAAAAAACCTTTTTCTAAGAAGAATTGGTTCTTGGTGCTAACGATGATAATCTATAGCTATTCTGCGTTGTAATATTGCCATACAAATCTAAGAAATTAAAGAAGAATAACTACTACTTCTCTTTATTTCAATTGTATTTATTTAAATAGTTTTCCAAACAATAATCCTGCGACTTTGGATTTTTTACATTTTCCAGTTTCTTTATTTTCAAATATGTACATTTTGTATGGGCAGCACACATTATTTATAAACCTTGGTCATTATGCATTGCGGAATTTCATATACTAGTTTAAAACATCATCAAGTTTCCCAAATAATATAGTAGGTATTATACAAGGTTATTGGTAATCAATTAGCATCCTTTTAGGGGCTTAGTCTTAACATCAAAACTAACAACTTTTGGTCTATGACTTTTGTCAAAACTAAAAAAAAATTGCTGTTCCATACATTTTGTCTAGGGTGAACGATATTTTTCTAAGGAAAAGCATTTTCTTTTTTTGAGAAATGATAAAAGTCGCAGAAGTTGTTAGTTTTGATGTACGGAATAATCCCCTAAAAGAATGCTAATTAATTACCAGTAATCCTGTATATACTATAAATATTTCCGTACTCACTCTTTGGGTACATAATTGTGAATCCGTATACCCACAGAAAATGGCAAATACCAGAAGACCTGTTGCCAAATACTTCATCATTTTATAAAATGCTATTTTTTGATCGATACCAATGATATATTCCCATTTATTCTCAGTCAATATTTCTGCAACTAACACTTCGTGTATTCTGTTCTAAGGTAATTTTAGTTGTGGATTATACTTTTATTGATATTTTATAAATGTAATAATATGCTCAATAAAACGAGAATGTGTTTTTTGAGTTCACAGCGGAGCGGTTCCGTTCGATGTATAACAACTTATAATATGCCAGTAACAACTTATTACTAAATGTGATTTTGACTTCCTCGGTGGCTCAGTGGTTAGTGACCCTGATTAGGCCTGATTACGGGATCAAAGAGGCGTGGGTTCGATTCCCACCCAGGGCAAGTATATATGTGATGAACATAGGTGTTTGCGCTGTGTCTGAGTGCTATTTAGGGATTATCTATATAAGTATGTACTTTAAAAAATGTGTAATTATGTAGTATATCAGTCTCTGGCAGCCATATGACACGCTTTTGCTTAGTTTGGTGTCAGAGTCCGTGTGTAAGATGTCCCCTAATATTTATTACTTATATTATAAAAAAATTACTTCATGGTAACATTGATTGATAACATTAAGATGTCCAATAATTAAGACCACAGGCACGCGCTAAATGCAGACAGCTTCTAACCGGGCTTATTGGAAATACATAGGGAAGGCCTATGTCCAGCAGTGGCCGTCCTACGGCTAATAATGATGGGGAGGTAGTAGCTAACCATGTTTGGCGATAGGTGTAACGTTTGGTAAAAAATATCATGTAAGTCTCTTTAAGTAACTTTATAATAAATAAATAAATAAATAAATTTATTGAATCTTTACATACATCAATTTTTCACTTACAATCAATGTGATATAGACAAATTTAATAATATTCCATGTAGAATGACCTTGGTACCCAAACTAGGAATAACCTGTGTTATGGCATACCAGGGCCCTCCGCCTATACATACGAGTATAAACAGTCTAAAACTTATAGTCTCTTATCATAATTTTACTTCCTTGATTATAAGCAGGTATCTAAAGAACCCTAAAAATCTGCCAAGTACGTGTCGGACTCGCGCACAAAGGGTTCCGTACTGTATGGGAATCCCCTTAAATATAATTTTTATTCTATTTTTAGTATTTGTTGTTAAAGCGGCAACAGAAATACATCATCTGTGAAAATTTCAGCTTTCTAGCTATAGCGGTTCATGAGATACAGCCTGGAGACAAACAGACAGACAGACAGCTGACTCTTAGTAATAGGGTCCCGAATTTACCCTTTGGGTACGGAACCCTAAAAATATGGAGACATTTATTTTATAGTTTAATAAAAATGACAATAACAACAATTTAATAAAATCCTTATCAATATCATATCAATTAATGATATTAAAAAGTCGTGTAACGTGATTTTGAAAATCGTGATGTTTATTTTAATTTTATTGAAATAATTGTTCGAATTTTACGAGTTATTTACATAATTTAACGAGCTTTTTAATCGTTTGGGTATAATAAATTCTAAGTAATCGTTAATTGATTGAGCGTAAGCGAATACCTCCGTTTTAACACGGCGATTTTGCTTTCGTCTGTCCAGATGTTGGTTTTCGTCTACAGGTCGCATTTTTCAATGGATTTCGACAAAAATTGGTACACAGGTTCTATATTTTAGCCGTCGGCGAATTTTGATAGGAGGGGTTTTTCCCTCAAAAAGGGGGGAACTTGCTGTCGCGATTTTTAGGGTTCCGTACTCAAAGGGAAAAACGGGACCTTATTACTAAGACTTCGATGTCAGTCTGTCCGTCTGTCTGTCACCGGGCTGTATCTCATGAACCATGATAGCTAGGCAGCTGAAATTTTCACAGATGATGTATTTCGGTTGCCGCTATAACAACAAATACTAAAAACAAAATAAAATAAATATTTTAGGGGATGCTCCCATACAACAAACCTGAATTTTTTGACGTTTATCGCTCTATATTAATAATGTTACCAGAATATTTAGTTTTAAATTCCCTTCAATAATGAATAATAAAATTAAAATAAAATAAATATTTAAGGGGGGCTCCCATACAGTACGGAACCCTCCGGGCGCGAGTCTGACTCGTACTTGGCCGATTATTATCAGCCGATTTCGATAATATTTGGCAAGATTGTTCAGTATCTAAATCCTAATCGGTTGAGCGAGTCGAGATATAGGCTTAAGAAGATTCAGTTAAAGAGATGTGCCGCGAGATCTACTGTTCGGAGAACTATTAGCGTGGGCGTATATATTAGGGGTCCGAGGGGTCCGGACCCCCCTATACAGGGTTATTTCTAATCAATTAGCATCCTTTCAGGAGCATATTCTGTACATCAAAACAACTTTTGTTCAACGACTTTTATTAATTCTCAAAAAAAACAAAAGACGTAGAACAAAAGTTGTTAGTTTTGATATACAGAATAAGCCCCTAAAAGGATGCTAATTGATTAGAAATAACCCTGTATATTTTCAAATATATTTAAAAGTGTATTCTAGTAAAATAAAGCATGCCAAAAAACATCTCTGATAAAGTGACAAATATTGTAGAAAGAACCCTTCTCGGTCAGGTACATCTGCTTTGTTGCATGAGTTGAATTAGGTACCTACAATAAAATCCTATCAAGCCTGTTTTTTCGGATGTTGATTCTAGTTTAAATCACTCTAGCGCACAAACAAAAATCATGAGATAAAATTAAATTATGTAAGTATTATAATTATTAATTAGTAAGAAATAGCAAGAGCTTCAATTTGCAAAACCCAAAAATCACAAGTATTTTAACTGACAAGACTAACTGAATAATGATAAACCCCTAGAGTAGTACCTATCTACTAGAAAAACAGTAACTTTCTTACTGGCAATTTAGTTTGGTATTTATTAATTTATATTATATTACTATAGGTACTCTTCCACGTCGACGGTCTTTTCAAGTTTTGTGGTAGGTATAAGAAGAACACAGATTTAATGACATAAATGTATTTATAAATTGCATGAATGTAAATAAAGATTTTTTTCATTAAAGAGTCCCTATGGAAATTAAAGGAACTAATTTCGACACATTAAGTACTTATACTACTTTGGCGCTGCACCTGCGGGACATGTTTTGAAAATTGGATTCTTATAAGTTTCGAATCAGTTCGACAGTCGAAAAAAAATTTGGACACGCCTGAAAGTGCTATATATAGTACGTCTGACTACTGGCATTCTGTGGATTTAAGATCCAAAACATCAATATTACATTTTGTAGATATAGATATAGGAATTTGCAATATTCTAGGTACATAATGTTATCTGTTTACCCTGTACTAAGCCATAATATACCTAATTAAAAAACCCCAGACACAAAAATATTTGACAACAAACTTTCAATTGTCAATTGCCATTTTGGGCACATTTGTAGAATTTTGGTTCTTCCATCCCCACTTTAACCCACCATAACTCTTAAACGGCTCAATCGATTTTTATAAAACATAGCTAAGAACACTCTCGATTAAGTTTCCTTTCATCCAAAAAAAACTAAACTGAAATCGGTTCAGTGGTTCGGGCGCTATGATGCCAGAGACAGACAGACAGACAGACACACAAACAGACACGTCAAACTTATAACACCCCTCTTTTTCGTCGGGGGTTAAAAAGGGAGTTATTAAGGCGCCATATGAAGAGAACAGGCTAAATTTCATGTAGTTCTGATCACTAGAACGTTGACCTGACATGATTCTAAGTGTTAAAACATTTTTTTTAGGTTTATTCAGTTCCTTCACAAGGTGCCCGCTTTATTTGAATTCTAAACTAAATTAATAAACCGTTAAAAAAATATTAGGAAATGACAACAAAGCAAAACATTTTTCTTCCATAAGTCTGTAAATATAAGTTTAAGAGAAAATATGTTTGATCAAAGATATTCGTATTATGGATTCGAAAGTACTGCCCTTCTTCGTTTTAGATACAAAAATACAATTGTAGAGATAAATCGTTTTTTTTAGTTCACGCCTACCAATATTTAGTATTGCAGATAGAACGTATGCTATGTATAAATAATCAGGCACTTCGACAGTCTGTGGTTTATCGTGAGGTGACAACAGTCAGTGGTGTTAATAATATTTAAAATCGATTATTTTGTATTTAAGAAAAATTAAATTACTGTCGGGTACCGTCCCCTTAAGAGAGTAGCTGAGCGCCAAGGAATTTGAGAAGTAGGTATTTGAACTAAACTATTGCTGTCGCGATGCCCCCAAGACAGGGAGCTTCTATGTGTGGTGTGATGCAATTGTATTTGTGTGTGTGTGCTGCGCACCATCTCCGCCCGCGCCCTTCCCGCGCCCGCCCGCGCTCTACGCTCAGGCTGCCGGCTGATTTATTTTTTTGAATTGTAGCAAAATATGGTAGGTACATAAGCTCCGGTTTTTTGGGATAGCGCATGGCAAACGAAAACATTTATACTGAATATTTTTTATCGAATTAGAAAGCTACATTATTTTTTACACATAGAGGCGAAGTACGAGTATATTGATTTTAATTTTCTTTCGAAAAATTTTTTTTGAAAAAACCTTCATATATAGCCAACTTTACACAATTGACCTCAAGCCAAAAGCTGCGAACAAAAATAGCTATTTAACTAATCGATTTCTGTAGGCGCTGCAATATACATACTGAAAATTCTACCAAATATCTAACTTAAGATATCCCAAATAACTTTTTTTAAGGAAAACACGCACATAATTCTTCAACAGACAATAAGCAAAGTTTAAATAGCTTTTATTTAAATTAAATAGTCCAAAAAGAAGAATCTAAACTTTAAAATGAATTCAACCCAGAAATTTTGAATATTACACAATTTTTGGGGTATAAAATCTGTTAAGAGATTTAGGTACGTAATAAATAACAGGGGGGCAATTCTGATAGCCGATCTCTTTACTGAAGTGATACGTTCTTGAACCTCTCTCGTTTTTCTGACAGTTCCGACAGCTCAAAACTGTCAGAAAAACGAGACAGGTTCAAGAACGTGTCACCTTAGTAACGAGATCGGTTGACAGAATTGCCCCGCAGATAGCTTCAATATCTGCTTCGAAATTGCGTTGCATGGTTTGACCCAAAAAATTTTATTATTTACATACATACATTGCAAGTTAAACAAAAACTTGTAAAATAAACTTGAGAATTGGCTCAGAAAAAACGAATATGTGAAGTAATCAGAACATACACAAATTGCAAATCCCTTTCTTTTTGTAGGTCAGTCAAAATGAAAGGTTTCTCAATTCATCATCATCATTTCTGTCACGTGACGTCTACTGGTGGATACACGATACCTCTTTACAAGGTCTTGTTTTACAAAGTGAAGGAAGTTTCAGAGGTGTACCTACCTACACGTTCGTTATTATGAACAAAGTTTACTATGTTTACTTTATTTTGTTACAAATTCATATTTGTTAAATATTAACTATGCAATTTTTGTCATTTTAAGTTATTGATATTGTAGCATTGTTCAGATTTATATTAAATGATTATCATTTTGTTTTTACGATTTAATATTTAATCATTTATTTAAATATACAATTTAATTAATTTAACTACAGCTATTTTAAGCTGAAATTTTAAGGATATTATAATTATAACTACAATTGTAATTGGTTTGGACTGACTTGTATCTTGTATTTTGATACCAATAAAATAATACGAATATATGAATATGGGTCCAGCTGCGGATTTCGTGAACTAAAAATCAGCTGTTCCATATAAAACTGCAACTTGGACTCGACAAAAGGTATGACACGATTGGTTTTTTTCTCGAATTTCGGTTTGGCCACATATATTAAAAGTTGTTCATAATAATAGTCCGAATCACCTCCTTTCGGCTTAGTACACCAGTTCTGGATAACCCTGTATATCTGGACATATAAAACTTCTTGCCTTTTATATTGTAACTATTCCCGTATTTTCATTGCGCGATTAGTCCCGCAGTATAAAAAATAATTAAGAATTCAATTAAACAGATGCAATGCTTACTGTTTGAAGAACTGCTTGTCATACTTAGGTTCTACTTTGAATAAGTTTAAAAAAGTTGAAACTATTAGCAAATTACAGCAGCAGTGCGTAGCACACACCAAATAAATACAGGATAGAACATCCACAAATTACTACACACTTTTCAGCAAAACTCAGCGGATAGGCAAGTTAAAATGACAAAGGGCAAGGCACATAGTTCAATGAACGGATAGCCAATGGGGCTGTTTTCTCGAATGAATCTCACGTATAATCCGCGCCACGCAAGTCGGCGGATGGAAAGTTAGGCGCAGAACGCTGCGCAATAGGCAAAATATAGGTACGCGCAGGAGCCAGAGAGACAAGACGCCGCACGGGCACAACCGCCCGCCAACCTCATGCCTCCCGCGCGCACGCCCGTGCTTACCACTACGTCGCGCGGCGTCGGCATTGTGCGCACATGCGCAATAATTAGCAAATTACGGCGAAGTGTCATCTGCGTCTTACATCTCATCCGCCGACTTGTGTGGTGCTACCTATACTGGCAAGCACAGCATAGAACTTATTTATTTTATTAGATACAAATTCTTTTATTTTGTTGTATTTGTAATGTGACTGATAATGTGTTTTTTAATTATTTGATGTTGTGTCTTTGATAATTGAATAATTTAATAGAACGTTTTTCGCTTAGGTAAGTGGACTAAGGATAATTATATTTATACGACACGATTTTAGAGAGCACGTGATTTTCCTGATTAAAACTATTATTTCGCTTTAGGCGCAGAATTCTAATAATGGCACATAGTTTTAAGAAAGTTCAATTTTACGAATGCCCAATTCTATAAATGCCCAATTCTCACAATGTTCACTTCTAAGAATGCTCAATTCTCAAAATGGCAAAATAATTTCAAATGGAAAAAATCGGCCAAGTACGAGTCAGACTCGCGCACGGAGTGTTCCGTACTGTATGGGAGCCCCCCCTTAAATATTTATTTTATTTTAATTTTATTATTTATTATTGAAGGGAATATAAAACTAAATGTTCTGTGAAAATTTCAAGCAACCTGGTACCGTTATTAATATAGAGCGAAAAACGTCTAAAAGTTCAGGTTTGTTGTATGGGAGCCCCCCTTAAATATTTATTTTATTTTGTTTTTAGTATTTGTTGTTATAGCGGCAACCGAAACATATCATCTGTGAAAATTTCAGCTGCCTAGCTATCATGGTTCATGAGATACAGCCCGGTGACAGAGAGACGGACAGACGGACATCGAAGTCTTAGTAATAGAGTCCCGTTTTTCCCTTTGGGTACGGAACCCTAAAAACATTTTCATTTAAAAAAACACCGGTAATGAAAGCACAACCTCTTTAGGGCAAAGGTAATAGGTTTGAAAAGAACAATTAACTCCGCATTGGCGATAAAAAACCAGCTGTTCCATGCACTTTGTCCATCATCAACGGATTTTTTTCATGGTATAGTTGATATTTCTCGCGGATTCGGCTCTGATCGGTCCCATAGTAAAAGTTATAATGTCCTTAACTCGCAAACGGAGGTTGTTTTAGGTACCGGTAAGCCCTTACATGTATTTAAATTGTATTTTTTTTTAGAAAATTCCTAATCAAAATTATGTTGCCACTTTGAGAATTGGGTATTCATAGAATTATGCTTTCGTAGAATTGAACATTACTTGGGCATTATGAGAATTGGTTATTCTGCGCCTAACTCATTTAGATATCTGCGGATACAGCACGATATTCTGTATAATCGCTGCAATATGTCGCAGCAACTAAACGCCTATATTCCAAACATAAAATCTTTTCTTCAAAAGTAACAAACATACAACGGTCAAATCACAGGATTTGAAAAAATAACTAATATTTTTAATAAACATCGTTATCGATGGACATCACTAGAGCATCGACAAAAATATCGACTATTACTACATCCCTAGTGCTTGTGTACGTTTAGGTTTGAACCTCCCTCACCTCGACCCTACCCCCGCATCGTGCGATAGGGACAATTGCAGCTCAGAGCGATTTATACCTACAAAAAACATGGCGAGACAACGTTTCGTATTACGCTGTTTTCTTCTTCAAAAACTAGATCTATCAAGTATTTTTTTATGTCAAAATTTAAAAAAAATATGTGTTCATGATTCTATCATTTTATATTTTGTTAGATATTATTTAGTCTCTTCTGGTAGGTCTCTAAAGACGTCGGTAATAATGGTGATTTTTTTTGTGATTTTGAAGGGTCATATTTTGCCTGATAATTAACTTATCAAGAAATAGAAAAGACAGAGTAGTCTAAACAGCTAAATTTAATTTTATGACAAAAAATTGAAGCTCTATAAGTATTTTCCAGGAAGAAAACAGCGTAATACGTTTGTATGGAAAATTACAGACCACCGGGGCTCTTAAGGTGCAACAAGTTAATGGTACGAACTCAGATTTGGCGTAGCTTAAATAAATCATATCTCAGCTGTATTATTGTCTTAAAAAGAAATAGATTCGATGATAAACAGTAGATATAGTGCGTGTGCACCCATTGCAATATAATTTTGTTTTTATTTGATTTAAAATACCTATTATTACCTAACACGGCTGCGTACTAAATGCGCATAGGTTGTTCTCCGTAGTAAATTATGAAAAAGCTGTTGAATCGATGTTTAAATATTAGTTATTTGAACTAACGAATGCTAAAACTAGGCCGCTATTCTTCTGTGTTTTTTTGCATCCAAAGTTTCCTAAAAAAATTAGTCAAAATTTAAATGTTGCAGGGCTATCATTCGAGTGGAATTTTTTTTCACAGTTATGTTAGCAAGAAGCATAGATTTTGTAAAGACAAACATATTCAACAGCAAACACTGGTGTGATACCTACCGACGTTTGTATGGAGTGATAAGCGACTTGTTTACTCTTAAAATCATCATTAGATATGACCACAGAACAGCAAACCTCTTCTGTGGATATGACATATGAACAACTTTCACTAAGGGGTCAACTCGGAATTCAAGAAAAAATCGGCTGTCGGATAAAAAATTGCAACTCGGAATCGACAAAATATTTGTTTTGTCGAACTCCGAGTTGCCCCCATACTAAAAGTAGTTTATAAAAATAGTCTGGATTACCTCCTTTTGGCTTACTCGTACCACACCAGTGCCCTTATTGTGTAATTACAAAGCTCATTCATCCGGTTTCTCGAGAGAAATCAACTTCCCTGTCCCCATAGAACTCATTTTGACTATGGCCCACGTCCACTACGTACTTGAATCTCCACTACAGTAATCCGAAAAAAATTACGAAATTTTCTTTTATTAGTTTAAACATTAAGTTTTTTGCTATACGTCCACTTATGATTTAAAAAGATATCACATCACGTTCATGCCGAAAAGCCTTAAAGTTGTATTGAGAAATGAGTCACCCGTGACTCATGAACTTGTTCAAATACGTTCTCGTGAGTCACATATGACTCACTGGACAGGGAAGTTGTTACAGTGTCATCCGAGCCACGGCAGCGCTCAGTTGTAAAATGCCACCCGCGGTCACCCATCTAAAGACTGACCGTGCGGAACGTTGCTTCACTTCAGTGATCGCTGATAAACACCTAATCATAGTACGCGGTGAGCGCTACGCTTTTGAGTCATTTAGTGAAAACCCCACTGTCATAAATCGATTATAATTTACGATTACAGTAAAATAAATCAATACAATATCAATCAATCAATCAACAAATTTTATTGACATAAAATAAGGTACATGAAAAATAATGAAGCCTCTGATTCCCGAACTAGCCAGCGGCTGTACTACGGGAACCAGCGTCTACTCCTATATTAACGACAAGTTATGTCAATTTACTTATGCTTACTAATATTACTTATTTAAATTTTATTGATGCTATGATAGGTCTCATTTAAATTTGATATAATACTAGTCTAAATATTATCATAGCCAAGTACAAATACACAAATACTTTCAAGTCAATTTCTATAGGAACCATTACTATGTACTACTATCAATGAACTACTAATCTATTCAATGTTTTTCTTGTGTAATTACAGCTAAATATAACATACATATATATAATATTAAGCATAAACTATAACCAACAAATATAAACCTATTTTTAACTATGATATTACAATTATTATTATTTAATTTTTATAAATCAAAAAAAGGGATTTAAATATACAAGGTTTAACTAATATTTATTACACATCCTTATTTCATTTTACCAATTTTACAGTAATATAATATATTTAACCAAAAATTGGTACTTATCTAAAACAAAAAATTGCCATAGGTTAAGTGCACAGATTTAAATATATAATTCATAAAAAAGCTATTTAAAAAAGGGTAGAAGATAATAACTTAAAGTATGGATGTATACAAAGTAGGTTTTCATATGATTGGAGCTAACCCGCCTTCCATCGTGTACAAAATTCGAATATTTCGCTCGAATTGTTTTCATTGTTGTTGATTTCTCGAAAACGGCTCAGCCGATTTCTGTGAAATTTAAACAGAACCACCTCGGAAGTATACCTACCCTTTCGAACTAAACAAGAATTTTCCGATTCGGTTCACAATTGGCGAAATTATCGATGTTCATCGTGTACGAAATTCGGATATTTCGCTCGAATTGCTTACATTATTGTTGGTTTTTTCAAAAACGGCTCAGCCGATTTCTGTAAAATTTAATTTGGACCACCTCGAAAGTATACCCTTTCGAACTAAAAAAGAATTTTCCGATTCGGTTCACAATTAGCGAAATTATCGATGAACATATACAAAAAAAAATACATATACACGAACATAGAACCTCCTCCTTTTTGGAAGTCGGTTAAAAATCACCTCTACTCAAATAAAACGTACAATGGATGTATCTATGTATGTAAGTTCGGGTGGAATCTTACAAGTTAAAATTGACCAACTTCCCGGTTTCCGATTGAGCTGAAATTTTGCACGCATACGTAAATCGCGCGACGCTTCCCGCTGTCTGTCCCCGTGTATGCTTATATCTTTAAAACTACACAACGGATTTTGATGCGTTTTTTTAAATAGATAAAGTGATTCAAGAGGAAGGTTTAAATGTATAATGCACCTGTGCAAAGCCTGGGCAGGTCGCTAGAATTTCAATAAACCGTTCCGACTACAACGGTCGAATTGATACCTAAGAAGTTGGAAAGCCACTGATCAGATTACCATTGGTCGTTTAGATATTGGTCGGTTAGACATTGGTCGGTTAGACATTGGTCGGTTAGACATTTGTCGGTTAGACATTGGTTGGTTAGACATTGGTCAATTAGACATTGGTCGGCTAGACATTTGTCGGTTAGACATTGGTTGGTTAGACATTGGTCGGATGGCCATTGGTCTAGTAAATATCGACCAAATATATCATATAGATTTGATAACATTCGAAATTGAAGTAAGTCTTAGCAACTGGGTCGCAAATGTCTTCGACTAATGCGTTGCAGTCTGTAAGGATGGCTTCAACGGCCTGAACGTTGGGGTACAGCGAGGATAGGTAGGGAACATTGTAGGAGCCATCGCTGTATATATAGCCAGCTGTTAAACAGACGCAGTAGAGGTAGTCCTGGAACTCAGGGTCGCTTCGGAAGACGGCGGATCCTTCGCGCAGCATCCGCTTGTACTCGAAAGCATCGATCTCGTTCGAGCTACAAGCGGCCATGGCAGCGTACATGTTGTTTAGAGCTGCAGCCGAGTATGTGATAGTGGGCTGAAAAAGTTAAGATAAGAGTTAACCAAACTACTTTTTATATTTCTTGTTTTTCGAGTGTAATTGTGTTTACACCAGCTGTTATTTAGAAGAAGAGATAACTATGCTTCTCAGAAGCATACCTACGCTTCTGGTGTAAATAACAGTGATAATTATTTTTCGCATAAACTGGCATGACCGACTTCAACCTTGTACAGAATTCGCGAATATTTCGCACGGATCGATGTAGCATTTTTCACATTATTGTTGATTTATCAAAAGTGTCTTAGCCATTGTCGATAAAATTTAAATGGGACCAATTTCAAAGTATACTCTTTCCAATAAACTATGTGAAAAGTTATGTCTTAATACATAACACATAAATAAAAATAAAACAAATATACGAGTACGCGTCGAATTGAGTACCTCCTCCGTTTTGTCGGTCAATAACTACAGAAATTTTGTCCAAAAGTTAGCTATAAAGCTTTTGTCCAATAGCAATGCTTTGCTCAGTTTGGGGTCAAAGCCGTGTGCAAGATATCCCATAATAGTTATTTATTTACAGGATAAGGACAATTAAAACACAATAATAACGTCTGAACCACGGTTGATGATGCAAAAACTCGTGACGTTATTGTGTTCCACAAGGCGAAATAACTTAGTAGTTTCATTTCATTTATTCATGCTCATTTCCAGTACAAGATGTTAGTGCTTACCTAACAAAGTTTATCACTAAAGTTTTAAAGTTTAAGACTACTCACTTTATTTCAAACTAGCTGACCCGGCGAACTTCGTTTCACGCAATTTCTTTATAAATTATAGCCAACTTGTTATTCTGATGTATGTATAGGCATTACTATTGCAAAGTTTCATCTCAATCCGTTCAGTAGTTTATGCGTGAAACAGGAACAAACAAACATACAAACTGTCGCGTTTATAATATTAGTAGGATTAACACTTTTGTACTTACTCTTTGAGTGCATAGTTGCGCATTTACAATACTACAGAAGAATGCTAATATCAAAATAGCTTTCAAAAATTTCACCATTTTGTAAAATAAGTCGGGATAATTTAAAGTTACGCTTTTTTTAAGAATAAGTCATTTATATTAGTTGAAATACTAAATACAATCATTTATATATAAAACTTTAATGCAATAAATATATTTTATTGTTACTTTACTGCTTCAATAAAAATCTGTTCGCAAAGTTTGTCACAATCTCTCATGGAGGGTCCCGTACATAAATATTATATTTTAATTAATGTTATTTGGTATTTAAGAAACTGTTTATTCATCCCAAAGTCCCACTTTTTTTGTGTAAAACGATGCTAATAGCTACGAGTCTATCAAAAAATATCGGTTACATCTCGCACTATCAAACAATAAATATATTTAAAAAATAATTTAAAACAAGCTTTTACTGAAAAAGTACTCGCCAAGACGACTCAAACGAGCCGAAACTCGGTGGGATTACGTCGTTTCATTACAGTGTTCTTATGTCCACCTTCAAGATCCATCATCAAACCCTAGTTACCTTTGAAAGACAAACTACTCGCCAAGACAATTCAAATAAGCCCTAACTCGATGAGGTTGTGTTGTTTTTTGCGAAATTTCTTTGGCCCCCTCCCAGTTTCATCATCAGATCAGCACTATGTCATCATAATATTGCATTTTGACGCAATTCATACATGTTTGCAACAGTTTCAGCTCAATCGGTAACCGGGAAGGGAATCAAATTAGATTTGATGATAGGCATCGGACAGGTAATACTAAATAAAAGCTTTTAAAAGCTATCAGATCACATGTAGAGCCGAGCTTCTAACACTTCATGCCCATCCATCCATGCCATCTCGGTGCAATATTCGGGGCCTGCACTCCAATCTCACACCTGTCCATCATCATCTTGAGACAGATCGACCCCACCTATTGTTTCTCACGGAGACGCAGATTGCTGGTCCATCCGACGTGTCGTATCTTTCCTACCCAGGGTATTCCCTGGAGCACCGTTTCAAACCACGTGCGGGTGTATGCGTGTACGCCCGGGATGACATTTGCTTTCTGCGCCTTCGTAGGTTTGAAGACCCCTCTTTCTCAGTGCTCTGGGCTTTGGCGGACACTGGCCTAGAGAAAATTATCTACGCTTGTGTATATCGATCACATAGCGGGGACCAGGAGACAACCAGACTCACTGAATACCTCAGTGAGGCGGCGGATGCTGCTCAACTCAGCTACCCTTCGGCCCAATTAGTGATCCTGGGGGACTTTAATGGCCACCACAAGGAGTGGCTACACCCATACCTAGATACTAACCATGCTGGGCTAGAGACGCGCAAGCTTGCCTTGACACTAGATCTTACCCAGCTGGTTCAAGGCGCCACGCGGGTACCTGACGTTGACACGCACACAGCCTACTGCTTGGACCTTCTGCTAACCACCGATCCAGACCGTTATTCAGTGGCGATTTCCTTACCGTTAGGTTCATCTGACCACTGTCTGGTGAAATCTGTATCCGTCTACTCCCCATCAGACCCCAGCCCCAAAGGGTCACGGCGAGTGTGGCGGTACAAGTTAGCGGATTGGGATGAGATGCGGTGTTTCTTTGCATCTTACCCTTGGCAGTCTGTTTGCTTCTCTTCCGATGATCCTTCTACGTGCGCTGATGCCGTGACAGATGTGCTTCGTACCGCCATGGAATACTTCATCCCATTTTCGGACGTGCCTCTGTCTAGCAAAGCTCGGCCCTGGTTTGGACCTGAATGTGGACGCGCCGAAGCGCAAAAGCATCAGGCATACCTGGCTTGGGCCGATGCTCGAAACCGTAAGTCGAGGGACTTTCGTCTGAGGAAGAAGGCATACAATAGGGCTGCTAAGTCCTGTAAAAAGGTTATGCGGAGGGCTCGCTTTGATCACATTAGTCGAATAGGCAATAAGCTTGCTTCTTACCCTGCGGGTAGTAAGGCATTCTGGTCCCTAGCTAAATCGGTTGAAGCGAACTTCTGCCGCCCCTCACTGCCTCCGTTGCTGAAACCCAATGGTTCGCTGGCCCATACCGCGGTTGAGAAAGCAAATTTATTTGCATCTCAATTTGCTGAGTCTTCGCGTCTGGACCCCGGTAGTGCGAGACCTCCAACCTTGCCAAATTGTGGCTCTGTAATGAGTGATATACATATCCGGCAAAAGGAGGTTCTCAAGGTTCTCCGCAGTCTTGATGTGAACAAGGCCAGTGGCCCTGATGGTATTCCGGCCATTGTATTGAGGACTTGTGCGCCTGAGTTGTCACCTGTGCTGACTCGCCTCTTTCGCCTATCTCTGAAGACAGGTCAAGTGCCCAAATCTTAGAAGCTTGCTAACGTGCAGCCTGTACCCAAAAAAGGTAGCCGTGCCGACCCTGCCAATTACAGACCGATTTCGATCACGTCCATACTTTGCAAGAGTATGGAACGTGTCCTTAACAACAGGCTCCTGGCGTACCTGGAAGCGAATGACCTACTCAGTGACCATCAGTACGGCTTTCGCCGAAACCGGTCTACTGGGGATCTTCTGGCGTACGCCACACACATCTGGAGTGAGGTCATCGAAAAGCACGGGGAGGCGCTGGCTGTCTCCTTGGACATCTCCAAAGCTTTTGACAGGGTCTGGCATGAGAGCCTAATTGGCAAGCTTCCATCTTACGGCCTGCCTGCTGATTTCTGCGCATGGATATCAGATTTCTTGAGGAATCGGTCGATACGAGTGGTCGTAGATGGCTGCTCGTCAGATCATATGGCTATCAATGCCGGGGTTCCTCAGGGGTCAGTGCTCTCTGCGACCCTCTTCCTACTGCATATCAACGATCTGCTAAAGCCCGGAATCTTTGGGTACGCAGACGACAGTACAGTCGTGGAGAGCTACACATCCGATGCAAGAACCAGCGGGCCACAGATCGAGTCTCACAGAGAGGCTATGGTCGAGCGGCTCAACTTGAGTCTGGAGGCGGTTTCTGACTGGGGTGATGCTAACCTGGTCAAGTTTAATGCCACGAAAACTCAAGCCTGTCTGTTTTCGGCCAAAAAGAGACCCTTCCAATTGTCTCCCGCTTTCCGTGGTGTCTCCGTTCCGGTAACTGACAGCTTGGAACTATTAGGCATTTCACTCTCATCGACTCTTAACTTTGGCTAGATAGAGTCAAAGGCCCAATTAGCTTCCAAAAAACTTGGTGTTCTCTCTAAGGTGAGACGGTATTTCACACCTGAGCAACTGCTTAGTCTGTATAAAGCTCAAGTCAGATCGTGCATGGAATACTGCTCTCACCTTTGGGATGGCTCCGCCAAATATCAACTGGAGGCTCTGGAGTCGATTGAGAGGCGAGCCAAGAGGCTGATCGACAACGACACTCTGACTATGTCGCAGCTGCAAAGTCTCGAGCATCGACGTAAGGTAGCGTGTTTATTGGCCTTTTACCGGATCCACTTCGGAGAGTGCGCCCAGGAGTTGCACAATCTGGTCCCACCTGCCCCTTTCTTCTATCGTACGGCTAGACAGACGCGACCAAAGCGCCACCCTTTTATGGTGGACATACCGCGCATTAGAACCAAGCGTTTCGAATCCTCATTCCTCATACGAACAGCCAGAATGTGGAACGCTTTGCCTGGGTCTGTCTTCCCGCTAAAGTACAATGTGGGCGTCTTCAAATCCCGAGTAAATAGGTATCTTCTAGGTAAGCGTGCTACAACCTAGACCGTATATCTGCTTAACATCAGGCAGTATGTGGTCAAACGCAAACCTATTCAGAATAAAAAAAAAAAAAAAAAAAATGCCCTTACTCTACAAGTCCTTACTTCACAAACTCTAAACCTTAGTACCATATATTTATTTATTTAAGTTATCGGTTCCCATGTATGTACTTACACCATACCATGAGGACGTAATTTTTTTGACACGTTATGAAATGGTTGTCGAGAAACCTGTTTAACGTGTTGTCACACACGTTGCGTCACCAGTTCCTTTTTCTTTGTCTTGGCTGGACACGCTCCCGCGTGTCTAGATAATAAGCCCGATTACAGAGGCGCCAGCGTAATTATATTAGCTAAATAGCATGGTTCTGTTTCTTTTTCACTTTAGGCATTCGATAGAGAGAACGCTTTTTACGTTGCTATTAAATTTACGCTGGCGCCTCTGTAATATTTCAGTATAAATATGTCGTAAGACGAAATTTTTAATTTCTAAAAAAAATTTTAGTCTGTAAAGTCGTTTTACGGACGATAGTTTTACGTGATAACGTACTAAGAAAACATTGTTGAATCAACAACTGAAACAAGCCGAACGCTTAGGCCAATCGTGCCGCTCTGTCGTTTGTTTCGCGCTCTCGCTTGCACGCTCGGCTCAGGCGGAACGTGACACTTTTTTGTACGTGCAGCCGGCGTTCATCGTTTTATAGGACGTTATTACGTCAATAACTTTCAACAAAATGAACATAACTTTTGACAACAGTTGAAAAAGTTTTATTTTAGCACAAGTTAAAATAGTTTTCCTTTGAAGTATAAGCTTTAGTTTTTGGTTATATAGCTTACATTATGACAAAACTTAAGTTTATAAAATATTAGGGTTCCAAAGTTAAGATAAATGAAATTATATATAACGAAATAAATAAATATACCTACATAAATACAAAATCGTGAAACGTGATATTATATTCGTAAAATTGACATTTTATTAAAAAATTAAATTACTGCAGCAAATTATTTTATGCCCATTGATTAGTACAAAGAATAATAACATGTCATTAATACATCAATAAAAATATATGCTATGTTTGTTCTAATTTCATGACAGATACCTACTTATGAGAGTCAGTAAGTTCGTTTCGATTCGTTACAAAAGTCAGTAACATAGGTTTTTACGCCATATGAATGCCTTTAACATAGATAAACGGCTAACAACTGGAACCTACAACTTCACGTAACATCCAAGCCGTGATAGTGCTCAGTTGTAAATGCCACACATCCGGCTGACCGTGCCGAGCGTTTCTTAACTTCCCTGATAAACACCTAGTCCAACTACGCTACGAGTATGTGTGCGAATATTACTATCATAATTATATTTTACTAGCGACCCGCCCCATCTTTTATACATATACCTTCCTCTGGAATCACTCTATCTATCCTCTGGGTCAAAGAGGCGTGGGTTCGATCCCCACCCAGGGCAAACATTTGTGTGATGAACATAGGTGTTTGCTCTGTGTCTGGTTGTTATTTAGGTACTATCTATATAAGTATGAAATGGCAATGGGCAGGGCACATAGCGCGGAGGACAGATGACCGATGGGGTCGAAAAGTTCTCGAGTGGAGACCACGTACCGGCAAGCGCAGTGTAGGACGTCTACCCACAAGGTGGACGGATGACCTCATTAAGACCGCAGGATCGCGCTGGATGCAAGCCGCTTCCAACCGTTCTTATTGGAGATCCATAGGGGAGGCCTATGTCCAGCAGTGGACTTCTTATGGCTGATGGATGGATGGATGATATAAGTATGTATTTAAAAATATGTATATGTAGTATATCAGTCTTTGGCAGCCATATCACAAGCTTTGCTTAGTTTGGGGTCAGAGACCGTGTGTAAGATGTCCCCTAATATTTATTTATTTATTTTATTTATTAAAAACAAAACCGCGTCAAAATCCGTTGCATTGTTTAAAAGATATAAGCATACATAGGGACAGACAGAGCGAGAAGCGACTTTGTTTTATACTACGTAGTGATAGTGATAGTGATACTTTGGTACCTTTGTTTGGTACTCATTTCTATATAAGTGGTCTCTCACTATGGGCATTATTAGTAAGCTCCAAGTATCACAACGAGCTATGGTGAGGGCTACGCTCGGAGATTTTCTTCAAGATCGAATCAGAAACGAGGAGATCCGCAGAAGAACCAGTTACCGACATAGCCCAGGATTGGCAAGTTGAAATGGCAGTGGCCAGGGCACATAGCACAGAGCACTGATGACCAATGAGGTTGAAAAGTGTTACTCCACACTTGTATCTAGACACGCGGCAGCGAGTCCAGCCAAGACTAAGAAAAATGCGACGCAGCAGCCGAGTGTAATATTACACGAACCATTTGGAGCCACTTTTGACCCCTTCATAAGTCTAAAACTATTTAGCCTAAATATATAATTGAGGAACGCGGTTTCTTTAACCGTCAAGCCATGTCAGAGGCCTTCAGGCAGCATAAAAACTCTGACACCAGGGCTAGCCATCCGGCCTTTGCGTGTAACGCTCGGTCAATGTAGTCATTTTTTTAGGGTTCCGTACCTAAAGGGTAATAACGGGACCCTATTACTTAGACTCCACTGTCCGTCTGTCCGTCTCCAGGCTGTATCTCATGAACAGTTATAGCTAGAAAGCTGAAATTTTCACAGATGATGTACTTATTTCTGTTTTAGCCGTTTTTCGCTCTATATATAAAATGGTAACATGTTTGAAATTTTCACAGAATATTTAGTTGTATATTCACTTCAATAATAAGCAATAAAATAAAATAAATATTTAAGGCGGGCTCCTATACAGTACGTAACCCTCCGTGCGCGAGTCCGACTCGTACTTGGCCGATTTTTAGGAAATGGATTCGAATCTAAAACTGGTAGAACTACTCCATATAAAACTGTTGGAGTAGATACGAAAAGACCGCCATTGCGAGACAGATTTTCTGTCTTCTTTTATTCAGGTTTAAGCCAACTTTCTCTATTTTTTCGACCCTATAATTTTTTCAGTCAGTTTGTAGCCTCCAATATATATTTTCTATTGAATACTAGTTAATAATGATTAAATAGGTAATTAATCTGCATTGCAACTTACATCCTAATGTAGGTAGGCCAGGTAGGTCTACTTCCTTTAGTAGACTATTAAAAGGACCAGTATTTACAGTAAAAGTAAGTAAATTTGAGTATGAAAAAAATTAATTAAAACGAAATCGTATTTGGTTCGAAATCGTTTCAGGTATTTTTACAAGCTTTGTTACAAGTGGAATCTTCCGATTGAGCTGAAATTTTGCACGATTATGTATATCGCGTAAAAATGCAATAATATGGTAACATGAAGCTGATCTGATCTTTGAGTCAGAGAGTGGCCATAGGAACTCATGTAGGTACTCGTACTAAACAAGATAGAGCCGTCGTGTTTAGGCTTGTTTTCCTTGTCTTGCTTCTAACACTTTGCTGCTACATGATGTCTAGGATCTCAATAGCTAGTATTTTAAAAAAGTTATATATTTGTAATAATTTGATTCACTGCAATTTTTAATAGACATAATTCATAAGTTTAAAACAGGGTAAGAAATGAAATTGCCATCGCTAATCATAAGGATATAATGACTAATGTTATGTGTTGATTATTTGCAGCTTATACAAATATACATATTACAAAACACATTGTTTTATTTAATTATACAACTAATTAAATTACTTGTCCCTGACAAGTCATTGAATTAGTTGTAAAATCATACATCATATTGTTATGGTACTTGGGTATATACAAGATTTCTTAATTTCTAAGTTTTCTACAATATAAAAGTTAAAATATATGTATAGATAATTATATATGTAAAAAAAAACCTAAAAACTAGGGTGCCGCAGGCAGCGGGGCATGGCCCAAGCTACCGGTGGTTGGGTCTACAGAGAGAGGAACTTCCTGACAATGCACGCCGTGTCCAGGATGACTGCCTTCTGTATCTGACCCTTGACCCAACCGTCTAGCGAGAGCCTCTTAAGATGGTGGTCGAGACTCTTCGCTATTAAGCCGTTTACCGAAACGACTATCGGGACAATGATCGTCGAGTCCACATCCCACATGGCAGTAACCTCATGAGCCAAGTCAAGGTACTTGCTGAGCTATACATCATAGGTATTATTATTATAATCGCTTATAAACTATAATGTAGTATGACTGTTTTATTTTCTATCTTAACTCTATTTAAATAATAAAAATTTTATTTCTTTATTATTTTATGTATTAGGCACTCAAAACTGACTACAGAAAATATACTTTGAATTTTAACAAGCGATGTGCATGAGTTTTGTCTCAATTTTAAAAGGCCAAGTGTGCGACTAATTAAGGTAAACGCACGTAATTGCGGACGAGTCCCAGAACGCGGACGTTACTCGGCTTTTTAATTTTTGTAATTTTCCACGAAAGTTTAACTTAATCTTATGAATGACAATAAATTCTTGGTTATATTTCAAAGTATTATACAAGAAAAACTGTACACGTAGTGAAATGGTGTCCAAACCAAATGATCTCAAAAGTGCGGTGTGATAAAATTTTCGTTAATCTGTTAATTCAGTAGCTGAATTTGGTGTCTACCCTGTCATAAACTTCAGATCATTTCTTAGTTGTGTAATGTGATACGGTAAGTGTGCTATTTTATTACGATACTTAGATAAATTACCTAATATTATAACCTCTAATCTAGACGCAATCTTGTTGATTATTTATAAAATTTGCGTATCCGCCTAATGGTACTCACAAAACCCGTACTTGTCCCAATGCACGGACAATAATCACATTTTTCGTCCGAAAAGTGGGACACACATCAGTTCTTTAAAACTCGTTGTACCAAAGGTGGGATCTCGACCTTATTGCCTTGAAATAAGTCTCATTTTTCATTGCATGTAAGAACGTCGTTTTCAAAACCGTGAAAAAGCAATTATTATAATTCGGTTTCGTCTCATTCAAAGGAATTGAAAATTATTTTGGACTGGTTCAAACAATAGTCGTGTCCTATTTGCTTTAGTATTGTTTAAACTGTTTTTTGTGCATGACAAAAACAATTGTTTTTGATCCATTTACAACATATATTTTAAACAATATTACATTGTGTTTAAAAGATTTTCGTAAGATTTATTGTTCTCAGATTATGATATTATGTTTTTTTTTTTTATGAAATACTAAACTTTTGGTGTTTCATAGAAAATAATAAACATTGAATTTGTCATAAATAGGTAGTAAAAAGTAAATAAGGGCCGCGTGGCTAGTCCTAGTATCAGAGTAAAAATCTGTCTCTTGATTGAGCCATTTTTTTTTGTAAAAGTTGATTATTATATCGATACAATAATCAACTATAGTACTAAAAAATTGGGATTAAGATTATATGATTAAGATTATAATATAATAAAACAATTTGATTTTCTAAGTTGCAACTGAATCTTCTCTCTTTGAAAAGCGTGTCTGCTATCTGAACATGATCTGTGACTCTTTTTCCATCGCACTGTTTATTTGATAGAGTTTGGAATGTTGCATGACGCGCAGCGATTAATTTTGACCTTGTTATAGGTCTTCTGAGTTCATAGATAGTAGCAGAACTGTCAACTGTGAATATAATCACTTCTTTGGCCTCACTGTTTCCAGTAGCTGTTAGAAGTTCAGTTCATATAAAGTTTTAAGTTTTTTTGCGGCTAGCAAAAGGCCCATGGCTTCCGCTTGCAAAATTTATGTTGTTTTACTCAGGGCAAGGGAGTCTCTTAGTCCAAGCTTGTTTTTTGCACTATCCGCGTATATGTTCCAAGATAGCAATATATCGTCAGATACATCGTTCTCTATAGTCATAGACTCGAGAGAGAAAAGCATGAGCTAGCCAGCTCATGCTTTTCTCTATCGAGTTGTTTTCTATCTATTGTAAAGGTTCCTCTCTAGAGCTATTTTGAGTTTATTTCTAAAAGTTGCTATATCGGTATGCTTCACGTTCGTGCTTCGGAATCAGAGTATTCATCAGTTACTACGCGCCACTCATTAATTGTTTTAGAGATATTACTCGTAGCAAGTATGATGTCGATAATTGATTCCCAAGACGTTACGAAAATAAACTCAGAGCCATGGTTTAGTAGATTTGAATAATGCCTGAAGATGGAGTCAAGTACGTCATTTCTCCTCTCATTTGTATTGGGACATTCCCAGACAACACAGTGGGCGTTTGAGTCACACCCTACTTTAGTTTCTTGTTTTTTTCTTGTTCTGAAAGCATTAATTCTTTGACCGCCAGATGTTGCGCCACTTCTACGATATCCAGGTACGCCGTGCTCTAAAGGTAAATATACTACTGAGGTTGCCTTAGAGACTGTTATCCAATTTAACTACCGTGAAATCATCATTACACAAATGTGTCACCTACGAGTAAGGTGCCTTATACGGACCTGTGGGATATAATTATAAAAAAATAACGAAGAAAAAGGCAGAGTATAATGCACTTAGGGTACAGTATAATAATGCCTTGCGTATATTACTGAAACTGCCAAGATTCTGCAGTGCTTCCGGAATGTTCACAGAAAGAAGACTGCCCGGTTTCGCAGCTCTGATGCGACAAAGATCAGCGAACACACGCGAGAGATTCCACCGCTCAGAGAATACAGTGCTCGCCACGATGGTGCAAGTAAATGGACCCATTCCTATGAGATGGAACGAGCTTCACATTGGAAGATAATAATATATACAGACTGACATTATTTAAATCAAATTTACATTGTATTTAATTATTTTGTAATTATTTAGTAATACTGTTGGAAATATGGAATTTTATTCTGGAATAAATTTATGTTATTATTATTATTACCTTGGGGATCATTTAAGCCGATTATCTTGCCACGGACTAAATACGGTTCCTATACCAATGTTATTGTGCTAACTACCTAACGTTTCAGCAATTTTTTTTCATAATGTGATTATTGTTTTGTTTGAAATATAATTTATTGCATGTAAACCATTGTTTCTTTGATTTAAGACACCTTGAATGGCTTTGACTAAAATATTCTTTAATAATAGTAAGAAATAATACAATATAAAGGCAATTTAAATTCTAATGTAAAGCAAATAGAGTTCTAATTCGCATAGCGTCCGTGAATTAGGACGATTTGTAATAGATTTGGGTCGATTTTAAAGTTCATATAAATAATAATACGGTAGAAAGGCTATTTAAACTCTAATGTAAAACAAATAGAGTTCAATTTCGTATAGCGTCCAGGAATTGGGACGACATTCCGCGCATTAGGACAAATCGTCCGCAGTTTGGTACATTTGGGTATTTTTTTATATTTTGGGTATTAATTCCCATTACATCTCAAACAAATTAGATAAAATTTAATTATTATAAAACTTAGATAAATGCCCTATATGGTCATATTCACTTTGTTGTTGTAAGTCTGTTAGTATCAGCGTAGTATTACTGCAAAGTCAGCGAAGTTCAAAAACGTCCGTACATTGGTACGTTTACCTTACCTTGGTATAAGAAAACATTCCGACACTGACAGAATCGATATTAATCTAATCGACACTAATCAAATATAGGGTATTAATCTGGAAACACATGAAACCGAAATAAGCAGTCGTAACTGGGTTACATGCTGTTATGCAGCTGACCAATTGATTGCAATTTGTGGCAATTGACGCAAGAGCTTGAAAATCTGGATACTCGGACGTAAAGACGTTAACATTGGTAGTGCCGTTGCTGTATATGTAGCCAGCTTCTAAACAGACGCAGTAGAGGTAGTCCTGAAACTCTAGGTCGCTTCGGAAGACGGGAGAACCTTCGCGGAGCATTCTTTTGTACTCAAAAGCGTCGATCTCGCTTGAACTGCAGATACGCATTGCAGCGTTGAGGTTACGTGCAGCTTCTTCTGGCATGGGGACTACAGCCTGAAAAAGTTATTAAAACTTAACACTTCGCACTTGTTGAGGTGTGCACAGTGCCAGTGTAAAGCTCCGGTAGAGAATACTCAGTAGGTACCTACATATTTTCGTTACCTATAGGTACAGGTTCAAAAATAAAACCCTCATGCATTTTTAGAACTATGTATGTGTTTGTCATATCATTTATTCATGCTTCCATACAGTACAAAATTTTAATTACAAAGTTTAGGTACAAAGTTCAGTATGGACCCTTTCGGGCACTGCATATTCGAGTGAAAGTGGTCAGTTATGTCAATAATATAGGTAATAATATACTTACAAACCATTGAATTTAAGAATAGATAATTATTAGCGTGCTACATCCTAGACCACATATCTGCTTAACATCAGGCAATAGGTAGTCAAACGAAAACCAACACTAAATAAAAAAAATCTTCCAAGAAATGTTTGATCAAAATACTTTACTTACTCTTTGAGTACATAATTGGGCATTTGTAGTAAGACAGAGAAATGCAAGTATTATAATAGCCGTTACGAAATATTTCAACATTTTGTAAAAAAAGATTCTACAGGAAATAAATTTTGACTTTGAGCTTTGATTTTCATGAATAAACTGTTTATTTATCATTAACACAAAATACAATCATTTATATAAGTAATTTCAGGTTAATAAAATAGTTTTATTATTTTTTAACTGTCCTAATAAAAATAAACTAGTGAAGTGTGAATCACACTAGCATATAAAGTATTCCGTATCTTAGTATTTTTACAAGTTATTATTTAACTTGCAATGGATATACCTACCTAATTATGTAAGTTTGGGTGGAATCTTGCAAGTTAAAGGCGACGTCCAAAATATATGTGAATATTCAAAGAAATATCTAACCGAGATGATATTATCATCTGTGTATGTACAAGTACAATATCATTATGTACAAGGTAGGTATGTATGATATTCATAGTTTGAAAGTTTGCTTTATAGGCTTCTCAAAAATATTTAGATTCAATTTTTTCATTACTTCATTTTTTTTTAAATGATAAAAATAAATTTTATGGGAAATAGACATACAGCCAATATTCTTTTCCGTTTTAGCCATATTGATGTGCTTCTATCGTTCGTTTATTTGCATTATTACGTGATTTATCTATATTTATGTCATATTTTGCTAAAATCATAGAATTCATAAAAAGTTGGTGCAACAAGTTAGAGCAACATTTCAAAAAAATCTTTAAGCATTGGGCCTTATTGCTAAAATGATTTTATTTCAGCTATTTCAAGGTTACTTAAACAGAGTTGCCAGACTACTACTTATTTTGTCGAATATCTTTATTTATACTAAGTAATTAATTTTTAAAAATCGAAATCAGAAAAGATATTCCGATAAAGCCGATATAATGAATTGATCAAAATCGTGAGTCGTGATTATTTAAAATCGTAAAATAAACATTTAGTTTCATGAGACTAATTATCGATGAACATACCTATACAATAAAAAATAGGTACATACCTGTACAGACGAACATGTAGTTTTTATTCCTATAAATCGTCAATTGTTAATTCAATCAAATAATTTATGTTTTTAATTTTGTTTTTGTACTTCTCTTTTTAATGTATTAGAATCAATTTTTTTTTGTAACTTCTTTTTCTCTTATATTCACTTGTCCACAAATAAGCTGTGTATATACATCTTTTGTGGGCTCAAAGGGATATTTTGTAACGGAAAGATGTACTGAAGCCTTTACAAATAACGTAGATATGCGACAACTGTTTATTTCTTGTAATAATCTAGTTACATTTTAACTAGATTATTACAAGAAATAAACAGTAGTCGCGTACCTTGTCGCCCTTTTATTGCTGTACGCAGTTTGATATGCTATCGCAAGTATACCCCATGGAATGTGCAATAACTATAAGGGAAAATTTAAGTTGATTTGAACCTCGTCGTGGGTAGGCCTACGTTCTGGTGTAGATTATAACTGTAGTTTATCTGGTTAGATATAAAAGGCCACTACAATAGGTACAATGCCGTGATATATTTATTTCTTGGCTAATGCGACGCCAGCTGAGATGGAGTGGGCACGTATCCCGCATGCCCAATGAAAGGTTAGCTAAGCGCATCTTTTACTCGGAACTTCAGAATGGTAAGCGGAAAAGTGGAGGCCAGTTCTTGAGGTATAAGGATGTGCTGAAGCGCCACATGAAGGGGTGTGGGATCGAGCCATCAACATTTGAAGATGAAGCCAGCAATCGTTCTGAATGGAGACAGTCGATTCACAAAAAGATTTACGCATTTGAAGACCAACGAAGGCGCGATCTAGATGCGAAAAGAGAACAACTTAAAAACAGACCGCCTGCAAACATACTTTACAATTACGTTGATGGTATCCTCACATGTAGCACCTGTTCTCGAACTTTCACCGCTAAAATTGGTTACTTCAGTCATGTGAGGACCCATCAAGTAACCTAAGAGGATATGCAGTCGCCGTGGCCGAAAACGGCAGGGAAATCATCATCATCATCATCATTTCTTGGCTACAAATACTTATGAAACCCTTAATACTTTAAAAAATGCTAAACTTCCGACAATACTACTTACCGAACCACCGGCCATTGCCAACTTTAGAACACAATATTTCGATCATAACACAATCATCACTATAAATCACATACATCATTCGAAAGTAAAAGTCTTTAGAAATGTTATAATTCAATACACTATATGAATTAGTTAAAATTTACCACATATTTCAGACAAAAACTGCAGCACTACTCCCGACTTAAACCAAACTGGGCGCGGCGCGGGCGCAAACTGGCGGCGGACATTTCCAAAAGAGCGGGAAGGAACTGTTTAGTGGCTCGGAGGCCCTCTATGATTCATTCCGAATAATAAATACTAGCGTTATTACGAAAAGGAACTCTAATTTTACGATTTAAAGCTGATTTTTGCAAAATCGCACCTCTGGTACTATAGTGCCCGGTAACGTTTTAGGGACTTTTTTTTTTCAAATTTCACCTCGGGTACTATAGTACCCGGTAACGTTTTAGGGATTTTCTTTCGCGTGATCATTAGTACCCGGTAACGTCTCAGTGGCTTGGTATTATTCGAGACAATTAAGTCACCTCTGGTTAACTTTAAATAATAATTCAGACAGAAGAACATTCAAACAGATGACGACAGAATAAACATGATGACGAGGTAAATAAATATTATAATTAGTTCGTGAGTGTAATACAAAAAATAACAATTACTGTAAATAAAATATATACCTAGCTAGAAAATCAATCGAATAACCCGCCCCTCATCGTCCCCGGTGCAAAGGTGCCCATAACACTTGCTGCATTGCCGCGTTGGATGGCGATGGACATTCTTTGCACCAGAAACGAGGTAGAACGGGAGTCACCTCCTCTTTCCCGGATCCTGCGCCCTATAGAGTTAGATTATGTCAAACAATTTTGGACACGTATTTTATCTTCTGTGAATCAAACAATATAGTTATGACAAAGATAAACCTTGTCAAAGTTCGGAAGTTTTTACACTTACAGTTTTTTGGATAACAGTACCACCAGTTCTAATATGTATTGTTGCCTACTTTTATTCCAAATCGCATTTGAATCCGCCCATTTATTTTGTCAAAACAAATTATTTTTTTGTTAATCTTGAATATTCCGAAAGAATAGAACAATTTTTTCAGGATAACTACGAGTATGACTACAGTATAAGTACATACAATTAAAAGCTTCTCAAAACCAAATGTTATCCCTATTTATTCAACCATCCATCCATCAGCTGTAAGACGTCCACTGCTGGACATAGGCCTCCCCTTTAGATTTCCAATAAGGCCGGTTGGAAGCAGCCTGCATCCAGCGCGTTCCTGCGATCTTTATTATATCGTCAGTCCACCTAGTCGGTGGACGTCCTACGCTGCGATTGCTGGTCCGCGGTCTCCATTCGAGAACTTTACTGCCCCATCGGCCATCCGTTCTCCGAACTATGTGCCCTGCCCATTGCCACTTTAATTTGCTAATCCGCTGGGCTATGTCGGTAACTTTGGTTCGTCTGCGGATCTCCTCATTTCTGATTTAATTCAACCAATTAAGTGTAATTGTTCATTGGAACAATTTCTTGTTTATTGAAAAATTTCTCTTTCACATCCTTTTGGAAGTCGGTTAAAAGTTATTTAATAGATCTGGGGAACTATTCAAATGCTGTACACGGTTGAAGTCGTAATTACGGCAAATTTACTGGCGTAAGCTCAGACGATTTCAATGTACTGAACTCAATCTACCTTTTTGTCATATTTAAGGAGGGCCTAATCGCTAAGACACAGGTAGGTGCATTGGTATTATAGGCGTTTACTAACCTATGTTTACCTACTCAGCCCCGAGTTCACCAACGCTTGTTTAAGTTAAACGTGTGATTACTGTATTTAACCAACGGTTTTTGCTTTCTGAACAGCAAAATTTGGTTAAAAAGCTGTTTAAGATTTAACCAACGGTTGATAAATTAAACATCTGTTGGTGAACTAGGTTCTAATACCCGAGTTTAATCGTTGTTTATTTACAGTAATCACACGTTTAACTTATCAAGCGTTGGTGAACTTGGGTCTTAGTTTAGCGGTTAACGCATATTTGTTTTTTTGGCTTATTCCAAAAATCCTTTAGATGATCCCTGTGCAGGGTATAAGTGGAAATTTTGTCCATAAATGCCCTGCGGTTTTGCTGGGGGGATTTTTGGACTTTTTGTCCACAAATGTTTTTTCACCAAATTTTGGTGAATCCTTCAAGCCAATCCTCCAATGCCTTTCATGTGGAAAGCCTTGGAGGATTGGCAAGATAAAATAGCAGTGGGCAGAGCACATCGCTCGGAGGACTAATAACCGCTTATGACGTCTTATGGTTGATGGATAAGGTTCATAAGCTTTCCTGTTCAGTTTCGGATCGTGGAGAGCTGCCCAGTTTTGTCTCTGACCAGACTTGGATCAAAGTTAAAAATGAATAAGCATACTTAGGAAGTTAGGTACCTGTACCTATTCCAGCCTTTTAAATAGTCCTCTGCAGGAACTAGCCTCATTTCGCCCAATGTATCGCTTAATAACCCTTTGTGGGTAGGAACCCACAAAGCGTGATTGGGCGATATCCACCACGCTGGCCTAGTGCGGGTTGGTGATCTCATAAGTTAGGTTAGGTTAGTCATTTTGAAAATCGCTGGTCCAACCTGGACGAGATTGGCACAGAATCAGGAGCGTTGGCATGTTGTAAGATAGACCTATGCTCGGTAATGGGCAATCACAGGGGCTTTATATTATTACAATCGGTAAACACCTAAGCGATGAGCAAAGTATCTCCTTTGGCGTCCCCCAAGGCAGCATTTTATCGCCCATTCTGTTTATTATTAACATGAACGATATTCTAAAGCTCAAGATACCCAACGCTGAACTTATCTGTTATGCAGACGACATAGTGGCAGTATTCCATGGTAAAACATGGAATAATACAATTTGTTCTGTGGAAGAAGGCATTTCCGTGATTTTGAATTGGCTGGATCATAACTTGCTCACCCTAAACTTAAAGAAAACAAATTTTATTGCTTTTTACATCACTCGAGCTACCGAGCCCAAAATTGAAAATATCAGAATACATCAAAATTCCTGTCCAGCACGTTCTGTTCGCAATCATAGATGCCTGTGTCACTGCATTGAAAGAGCATCTACAAAATATCTTGGAGTGACGATCGATAAAAACTTGTCGTTTGAGCCTCATATAGTAGCTGTTTCTAAGATAATCCGAAAACTATTTTTTTAATGAAAACTCTGAGAACAGTAGCGCATTTGAGAATAAAAAAACTGGTATACACATCGCTATGTCAGTCTCTCATACAATATTGTATAGGAGTATGGGGAGGTGCGGCTAAATCTGTCATGATTGACTTGGAACGAGCACAGAGAGCGGTATTGAAGGTGATGACGGAGAAACCTCGCCGTTTCTCCACGCAGCTCCTATATCAGGAAATAGACGTACTTAGCGTTAGGCAGTTGTTTTTGTTGCGAGCTGTAGCCAAGGCTCGTAGACGAGTTCCTGCTAGCACCACAAGGCCAAAGAATAAAACGAAGCGACTGACACGCACGGAGACACTGCGGCTACCCCAAGTGAAAACTGTGTTTGCCTCTCGCTTACCTCCTTTCATACACATCTTTGCATAAAACTCCATGAGTAAAGTCTGCTGCATCAAAGATTTTTCGCACAGGAAAGCACGAGCAGAGATAAAGCAGTGGATGCTGACCAAATCCTACGAGGAAATAGAAGCGTTGATCAATGTTTACGATAATGCCAGTTAATGGTCACACATACACTCACTCTCACATACGCACTTCTACATGAGTAACGCCGCAAACCTTGACTCTCATGAGATCTCGTGTATTGCGGTGTTACTCACAATCCCTCACTTATACACACACTCACACACACGCCCTCTCTCACATGGAATGGAACTCTTGATCTCTCGTTCTTACAAAACTGGCATGTTATTACGAGTACAAGCAATTTAAATTGTCTCAATGACGAAGCCGCGCAAATTCTTCTATAGTAATTGTATTTCACCGGGCCACCAAGATACAGGCATCGCCTAGTTTGGGGCCCACCGGCACTGCGCAACATCGGCAAATGTTTACGATATATTTTATCAGTAGTATCTTTTTGCAAAATATATACCTACCTAGGTATCTTAAATTTGCTCGCCAAAGAAGGGTAGATGAACTAAACTTAATTATTAATCATGTATCTACTCAACATAATGATTTATTATCCCTGTTGTACCTAATTATTTCGTTTTACTACCTACTATGTGTTACAAACCAAAATATGTATTGTCATCAATGTACCTAACTACCTTCAGAGGCAACATTTTGAATATAATTTTGAGTAACTTTTATGTATCATTTGCGCGAATTTTGTTAAAGTTTTTTTTGGTAAATAAATATATTCTTATTCTAATGATTATGGAGTAAATCTAATTGTCTATCTGTAATAGGGGCCAAAAAAAATCAATGGTGACCATCAACTTCAGCATTTTCATGATGTGACTTTGAAAATATTCGTGTTTTTATTTTTAAACTTGTTCATAATACAGAGTATTGTTCGCAAAACACCTCAAATTGCAGACATTGGTTTTTTTAGGATTGCAAGATGTTCCAACTAATCTATTACATTTCCTCAATATCGCTTCCATTGCTTCAACATCTGGGTACAAAGAAGCTAGTCCTTTTACTTTGTAGAGTCCATTGTCACAGATGTAATTCGCTGTCTTGTAAACGCAAAAGAAATAATCGCTAAACTCTTGATCGCATGTAAAATTTGTGATACCTTTAACAAAAACAAATCAACGATTAGTTTTACAGAGGTTAGGTAATAATTAGTAGTTATCTAAAAAGTACCGTTTACACCAGAACAGTTGCTTACTCTGTATCAAGCACAGATCCGTTCGTGTCTGGAATACTGCTGCCATCTCTGGGATGGCTCGGCTAAGTATCAGCTCGAGGCCTTAGAATCGGTGGACCGGCGTGCTATTCGGCTTATAGGCGATAAATAGTTAGTTTCAAAAAACTTCATAGCCTGGAGCATCGCTGTAGGGTTGCAAATCTGTCCATTTTTATAGGATTCATTTCGGAGAGTGTGCATCTGAGCTGCACGACATTATTCAACCATCCCCATTTTACCACATGACAAGTAGGAAGACGCTACATTACCACCCCTACACTGTCGATTTTCCTTCGATACGTACGAAGCGGTTTGACTCCACATTTCTGATTCGTACCGCCAGGGAATGGAACAGTCTTCCTGCTTTCTTGATTCCTAAGAGATATACTCGTAATCTAAAGCTTTTCAATGTCAGAGTGAATAGGTATGTTCTAGGTCTGCGTGCTTCATCTTCAACCACAACGTCGCTTATCATCAGGCGAGTTGGTGGTCAAACGCGGACTTATTTGCGTTAAAAAATCAGTGGATCTCGCGACACATAACTTTACCAGAATTTTCATGAGCCTATAAGTCTCGACTCGCTCTTGACTGATTTAGTTCATACTCGCAAATGTTGTTAGGATTAAGTAAAAAATATTACCAAATAGTTACTACGAGTATCTAAATCGGTTTACAAATATTGCGACAGCAAATTTCCCCCATTTTTGAGGGAAACATCAACGTCTGCTATTTTTGGTTAGGGGTCCCCCAATCAAAAATAGCAGACGTTACAACATCCATAAATAAATAAACCCGTGTACCAAAATGGATCGAGATTTGCAAAAAAATGCGACGTGATAAAAATCAACATCTGGACAGTCGAAAGCAAAATCTTCAAGTTGACAAAGACCTTCGCTTCGATCATTTCATTTTGAGTGCGCAATAGTTAGTAGCATACTCGTAAGAATGATGTGTTCAAATATCAAAAGTTTAAAAATAATATCCATCCATCAGCGATAGGACGTCAACTGCTGGACATAGACATCCCCTATGGATCCCAAATTAAGACCGGTTGGTAGCGGCTTGCATCCAGCGCGATCTTGCGGTCGTAATGAGGTCATCCGTCCACCTTGTGGGTGGACGTCCTACGCTGCGCTTGCCGGTACGTGGTCTCCACTTGAGAAATTTTCGACCCCATCGATCATCAGTCCTACGCGCTATGTGCCCTGCCGACTGCCATTTCAACTTGCCAATCCACTGGGCTATGTCGGTAACTTGATTCGATCTCGCAGATAGACTCCGAGCATAGCCCTTTCCATAGCTCGTTGTGCTTCTTGGAGTTTATTAAATTAAAAATAACATTGTATTGTAACATTTCCATTACCATAACGTAGGATGTCCTTAATTTTTTCTGCATTGGTACAGTTTGCGCCTGACCCGTCGGTACTGTTATTACATACGGATAACGCATTATAAAAGGTTTTCAAAACCTTGTCTGAGAAGTAAACTGGTTGCTGGAACAAAATTAAAAATATATTAAAATCCCCCTATACCTACAATGATACTCCTAACTAATGACCTGATAGCTTTGAAACCGGCTGAAACGATTTTAATAAAACGAGGAGCTGGCGAACAAAGACAGAAATGTCCACAGTGGTTTTTTTTTTTTGCATTTTTAAGTTCTTATTGTACCGTACCCATAGCAAAAATATGTAAAATGGGTCGCAATGAGTATAAATTAATAATTATTTTTCACAAAAAATGGCAAAACCGCCTTCCATCGTGTACAAAATTAGAATATTTCGCTAGAATTGTTTACATAATTTTCATTTATCAAAAACAGCTCAGCCGATTTCTGCAAAATTTAAATGGGACCGTTTCGGAAGTATACCATTTCGAACTAAAAAAGAATTTTCGATTCGGTTCACAATTAGCGAAATTATCGATGTTCATCGTGTACAAAATTCGGATATTTCGCTCGAATTGCTTATATTATTGTTAGTTTTTTCAAAAACAGCTCAGCCGATTACTGTAAAATTTAAATTGGACCATCTCGAGAGTATACCCTTTCGAACTAAAAAATAATGTTTTGATTCGGTTCACAATTGGCGAAATTATCGATGAACATACACAAAATAAAAACCTAGAACTTTCTCCTTTTTGGAAGTCGGTTAAAACGTAAACATGAATATAAATTGATGCAGAATGCATATAATATATGTAAAATTAGAACTTTAGCCTAGCTAATTGTTGTAGGTAAAAAACCTTTATCTTCTCATTTAGATTTTTAATTCCTGTTTAAAAATGATTCATGAGACATGTCAGCTTAACACATAAAATATTACATAAAAATTATAGTATTATATAAAATTAAAACATTACAACTATATTAATATTTTAATTTAATTTAATATTTAATATGCTGCCAGCATTCTGGCCACGTTACCCTCTGCCGAGGGGCTTTTAGACTAGGTTTTATTTTAAGTTTTAGTATTAGTTTAGTTATAGCGGAAATTGTTATTTAAGATCTTTTTTTGTTTTTCTGTGTAAATAAAAATGTATTTATTTGGTCTGTTATAAATATTTAATATTTTAATTTTTATGTAATATTTTATGTGTTAAGCTATAGGAGCTAAGATGCTTTTCTTTTTATACGTACACTATATGAAAAATGTTTGAATGAAATAATGTTGGTAGAAATGTTTAATATAATTAGTATAGCTACACTATCGCATTAGGCGATAGAACCTGTCAAGATAGTTGTATTATATTAGGTACATGAGCGAAATAGCAGTTTTTTTTACTTGTCTCAATAAATGTACAGTTAAATACTAAATAGTATGAAAAATACTATTTAGTATTTAGTACTTGAAGTCGTTGACTCGTACGTCTACCTAGGACAAGTAGTCCAGTTAGGTAGGTCCGACTTCAAGAAAGAGGCCAATCGCCGAATCCAACTCGGCTGGGCAGCGTTCGGAAAATTGCGTAGCGTCTTCTCGTCCGACATACCTCAGTGCCTCAAGTCGAAAGTTTTCGACCAGTGTGTGTTGCCAGTGATGACTTATGGCACAGAAACGTGGTCTCTCACTATGGGCCTTATTGGTAAGCTCCAAGTAGCCCAACGAGCTATGGAGAGGGCTATGCTCGGAGTCTCTCTGCGAGATCGAATCAGAAATGAGGAGATCCGTAGAAGAACCAAAGTTACCGACATAGCCCAACGGATTGGCAAGTTGAAATGGCAATGGGCAGGGCACATAGCGCGGAGGACTGATGACCGATGGGGTCGGAAAGTTCTCGAGTGGAGACCACGTACCGGCAAGCGCAGCGTAGGACGTCCACCCACAAGGTGGACGGATGACCTCATTAAGACCGCAGGATCGCGCTGGATGCAAGCCGCTTCCAACCGGTCTTATTGGAGATCCATAGGGGAGGCCTATGTCCAGCAGTGGACTTCTTATGGCTGATGGATGGATGAAAAATATAGTACAAAAATCAGCCAATAGTTTCGGTTTTGGCAACTCACCTTTTTCATTTTTGGTTTAGTAGCTATACAAATAAAAGCGAATGCTAATATGGCAAGAAATTTAAACATTTTTTTTTATTAAAAATACTATAAAATACTATCGTTTAACAGTATTATAACAACACCGAGTGGAATAGTAATGATAGGAAATAGGCTAAGAGAAGGTTTTTATACAATTAATCGTAAGGTAATAGGCCGATAAAAATGTAAATAGTAATGGAACTTCGAAAATAATTCTTGAAAAGTAAAACTAGATAACATTTTCGTATTGAAATTTGCATGTCTAAATAGTTTTATTTCTAACAGATGCGAGTTTGCTAGTATTCTATTAAATAATGTTAAAAAAATTAGCCAAGTGCGAGTCGGACTCGCGCACGAAGGGTTCCGTATCTTATGGGAGCCCCTCTTGCCGTCATTAATAGAGAGCAAAAAACGACTAAAAATCACGGTTTAGCCCCCCCTTAAACATTTATTTTATTATATTTTTAGTATTTGTTGTTATAACGGCAACAGAAATACATCATCTGTGAAAATTTCAGCTGCCTAGCTATCACGGTTCATGAAATACAGCCCGGTGACAGACAGATGGACATCGAAGTCTTAGTAATAGGGTCCCGTTTCTACCCTTTGGGTACGGGATCTCTTTTGAATATTTGATTTTTTGTTTGTTTGCATTGAATAGGCTCCGAAACTACTGTACCAATTTGAAAAATTATTTCACTGTTGGGAAGCTACACAATCCCCGGGTTTCATAGGTATATTTTAAAAAAATTACGGAGTCTGCTAGTTTTATTATATATTTGTAAATGTGTCAAATTCGATTTCACGATAATGGTGGACATACTTCATACGTCTCTTAGCCGGAGTTTTATTTTGAACCCTAAGTTCATAGTAATTGTTGATAAAATTAGTTTTTGTACATAACCATCCTTACTTAATATTATAAATGCGAAAGTAACTCTGTCTGTCTGTCTGTCTGTCGCGCTTTCACGCTAAAACTACTGAACCGATTTGAATGAAATTTGGTACACGGATAGTCTAGAGCCTGAGAAAGGACATAGGCTACTTTTTGATTCGAAAAAATAGTTTTAAAGGGTTGAAAACGGGGGATGAAAACGCATTGGCTAGAATCTTAGAAGAAAAAACTTATTTTCTACCATGACAAATGGTAATTTGCATCTTGACTTTCCAAATTACATTCTCTATGCCCAATGCCCATTCAAGGGTGCTCGAGTTGCAAATGTCAAAGTCAATCAATCTTTTCCTGTAAAATTTAGAAAAGGTTACATGTATTTTTTCAGTGTAGTTTTCATTCTAATAGGTATGCCTACAAAACACAAATCGAATCTAGCGCGTAGTTCTAGCGGAGCTCGCGTAAAGAAAATTGCTAGAAGCCAAGAGTCTGAAGAGCACACTTAAACGCGTTTGACATTAGATGCCGAGCGCCACGCATCTCAAAGAGCTGCTGAGACTCAAGAGCAAAACCAAGCGCGTTGAATTTTAGATGCTGAGCGTCACGCAGCTCAGAGAGCTGCTAAGACTGAAGTTGAAAGTCAAGCGCGGCGACGTTTAGATGCTGAGCATCACGCAGCTCAGAGAGCTGCTAAGACTGAAGTTGAAAGTCAAGCGCGGCGACTTTTAGATGCTGAGCATCACGCAGCGCAAAGAACTGCTGAGACTCAAGAGCAAAAAACCAAGCACGTCGAATTTTAGATGCTGAGCGTGACGCAGCTCAGAGAGCTGCTGAGACTTAAGGAGAAAGTCAAGCGCAGCGACTTTTAGATGCCGAGCATCACGCAACGCAAAGAACTGCTGAGACTCAAGAGCAAAACCAAGCGCGTCGAATTTTAGATGCTAATCATTAGACGTTAAGCAAAAAATTGCATAGTTCCTGTAGGACAGGACAAAACTATCGAAAGCAAAACTGTCGCCACTATCACAAAGACGCTAAGTGATTAATTCCTCTATGACACTTAACGAAACGTCACACCGAAACGTAATTAGACGACAGGTGACATTGTCTGCAGACTTTTATAAATCACAGGTAGCATGGCAAGGGGACAAATTGTTTTTCCACCATTATATCCCCTTGAAGAGGAAATAAAGTATGGATTGAAAATGACAACTGACATTAAAATTGGATAAAATGCTTTATTCCCTCTGCATGCTACATGTTACTATGACGTTTAATAACAGGCCGTCATTTTGTCTGACATTAAAAATATTTTTAAATCTTCTATCATTAGAGGTTTAACATGTTTCTTTATTCTACCTTTATGGTACAGAATCATCATAGTTTTAACCTACTTTACTATTATCAATCCGAAAAGTTTGTTGGTTTGTTCCTCTTTGACGCAGCAACGGAGCAAAAGATTGAATTGATTTTTGGTATGGATACCTATGGTTTAAAAGACAGAAAGTGATAACAGGATACTTTTGTATCCCGAGAAAATTCGTGATTCCCATGGGATAGGACAATAACTGTTTCTCAGCAATGGAGCAACGGATTGACTTGATTTTTGGGGTGGGCATAGTTTGGAAGACGGAAAGTGACATAGGATACTTTCCTTTCCGAAAAAATTGCGGTTCCCGTAGGATAAGACAATAACTTTTTCTCAGCAACGGAGCAACGGATTGCCTTGACTTATTGCATGAATATAGTTTGAAAGACGAAAAGTGACAAAGGCCACTTTTTATCCCAAAAACTTTAACAGTTCCCGTAGGATAGAATGAAAAGTAAGCGAGCGGGCCGCGGTAGCAGCCGTCTAAGCGCCAGAAATAACCTGTCATTTCAAGTTTAGGACGTTCCTACATTTTTCGCACTCCTTCGTGGCACTTAGCAGCGCTAGCCCAGACTCGGGCTCCATAACGGAGCTTGCGCTCCCGCCATAATCACGGTGTGTTTCGGAGCACAAGACACACATCGTCATCCACCACTCGGGAGTAACCAGCACTGAGCGTCGGACAGCATTCCAACGTCCTGATCCCAGTGCAACGGGTCAGTCATAGTAGCCCAGCGCCTGCCTCTTCAACTGCAGAGGGCAGTGAGAACGGCCATCGCGATACCGACACTTCTCTTCCCCTGCAGCCCCACTGCGTCTTCCAACAGGTTGACGGCCTAGCGGAAGGTAGGGTAGGTGGCGGCACCCACACAACCAGTTCCATCCCACCGCAGCCCCTAATCCTCGGTTGCAGCGTCGCAAGAGCGGCACTGCAGCCCGCCTCAGAAGCAACACTCCTCATAAGGCAGGCAACCTACCGGCCATCCTCTCAGCTGCTTTATTTAAAAGCGGCTGCACTACGAGTGCCGGCCTCTAAGCTGCCTTGGGGAAAGACCCAAAGAAGAGGGAGACTTCGAGCGCCGCCTTTTCAGCTGCCTTAGACCTCCCCTGCCACAACAAGGCGGGAATACACAGGGAGGTTGTATATACACTCCAACCGTAACTTAACCAACAAAAGCATTCCTCTAAGGTATTTTGATGTTTGTCGCTTAGGTTAGGTTTCGCAGCCGACATAAACATTAGCCAAAATATAACGCGGGCGAAGCCGCGGGTAAAAGCTAGTTTCTTATAAAAACATAAATAATATCTATGTCCGGACTTCCTGTCAAACGTCAATATTGAAACGTCAAACTTTCTCTTTCGCTTCTGTTTGATGAAGATGGCAAGTAGATAATATTAAAATACAAATCTACTTGTTAATAGCTAGTAAAAGTCCTAATAAACAGTGAAAACAAGATCCACAAGTCTCTTCTTGAAAAGTACAATTAAATTCTCAGTAATAATGCCATGTCAATTCAAACAGCGCCTCTATGGCTGATATTGATAATGATGATGATGACACTTATGTTTGAGGGCTAGTTGTCAACCATATAGCAATTTTGTACATACGTATTTTCTCATGTTGTTTTAGTTGAAAAGACAATGACCTTGTAACATTAATGTTTGACATTTATCATGTTATTTATTTAAGCAGTATGTATTGAATTGATGCAGAAATTAACGCTTCACTTAGTAAAATTATAGGGCACTAGTTGCCCGTTCCGACTTTGCCCGGGTGCGATTGGCTAAAGACGACAGATTTTTGTATAATTGTGCCTCCTCATGTGCCATCACGTAATGTATAAGTCACACACATGAACACACTTATTTTAGCGGGTTTACATATATTTTACTATGGAAATTAACGTGGTTTTCACACATTTCAAACGATATAAAACGGGACTCACTCACGTGTTCGTATAGTCATAACACGACTATAGTTTCGGTCGCATTCGGCGACCTTTCTCAAGTTGGCGAGTGCTAGCACGCGGAGCCGTCTCGCAATGCACTGCGGGCTGCGGCGCGGTTTCATTGGCATATAAGCAAACATTTCAGTCATTGAACGCCCACTTCTTATCATGAGGCTCCTTTATAAGATTTTGAATAATACCGAATAGAACCATTGGAAGCGGTTTGCATTCATCAAAAAAATTATGTTCTCAATTCGACTGTATGTTTCGTTTTCTATGTAGGTATGTTACGCGATCATTCCGTCAAATATTTATGAATCGAATTTAGTCTCAATAAAATGGAATGTAGATGCCTATAATATTGTAATGCTAGGATTTGTTTCATATCGACCACGCTGGCACAGTGCAGGTTTGTGGATTCAAATACACTATCAAATTCCTTATAAAAAGTCCTTTATTCAAAAAAAGTTCTCGAAAGGAGACCACGGGTCAGAAAGCGCAGCGTAGGACGTCCACCGACTAGTTGGAGATTATTTATATAATAAAGATCACAGGAACGCGCTGGATACAGGCCGCTTCCAACTGGCTTTATTGGAAATCCATGGGGGAGGCCTATGTCCAGCAGTGGACGCCCTACGGCTGACAGATAAATAAATAGAAAACTTTTCTCTATAACTGAAATATATGAAAAAACTTAATCACAATCTTATCTCTCATCGGCAGGCTTAGTAAGAAACGTTTTCGTTGGAGCGTTTTTAGGGTTCCATACCAAAAGGCTAAAAACGGGACCTTACTACGCTGTCCGTCTGTCTGTCTGTTTGTCACCAGGCTGTATCTCATGAACCGCAATAGCTAGAAAGCTGAAATTTTCACAAATGTTGTATTTCTGTTACTGCTATAAGAACAAATACTAAAAGCAGAATAAAATTTATATTTAAGGGGGGCTCCCATACAACTTACATGCATTTTTAGTCGTTTTTCGCTCGATGTTAATACCTATAATGGTAACAGGTAGATGCTTGAAAAATTTACAGCATATTTAGTTGTATATTCAATTATAATAAGTAATTGAATTAAAATAAAATAGATGTCTAAGGGGGCTCTCAAACAGTACGGAACCTATCGTGCGCGAGTCCGACTCGTACTTGGACGATTATTTCTCCAGCTCACTTTGCAAAACTGACTACACAAAACTATTTACATTTTTCGAGTTTAATTTATAGCCTATGATTCTGGAAAAAAACATGGCTTGCTAATGGTACAAGAATTTTCATAATAGCTTCAGAAATTACCCCTATAATCTCACAAATACACAAACACATAGACTCACAAACTTTGCCTCTTTATTATATTATTATTATACAGTATAGGTGACATTTTGCAAACAATATAAATAACTAGATACTGCTAGAGTCTGTTTTTTGATAAAATAATTAAATATTCATAATGCTGCAGTACTATTGTTTTATTTCAATAATTATTATTTATCGACATGTTAAATATGCACTTTAAAAGACAATTCAGTACTGTACTGCAGTACTTAAATTACGACTGTTTTGGCATCCAGTTGTAAAAATTAAATTTGGATTATATTAAGAAATTTAATTAATAATGACTTTTCTTACAAAATGTTCTGTAACATTGATAGTAGCATTTTTGCCAAACTTCATTGGATACGAGTATCATAAACTGGTAAGTAAGTAGGTATTTAATAAAGCTTCACAAAAAGTTCTCAATTCGACTCTAATAAAATAAATAAAATAAAATAGCCTTTTATTTCTTGCAATATACAAAGCGATTATAAAAAATGCTTAAAAACTAAAAGTTAAAACTAATTAAACTTTTGTATTACTTGTTAATTTTCTATTATATTATTGTTATTTTTATGGACCTACATTACTATCGACTTGTATTGCGTTTATACTTTTTTACTTTCTACGCATTATAAAATGTTTTTAAGTATCTAATAAGCCCGATTACAGAGGCGCCAGCGTAAATTTAATAGCGACGTAAAAAGCGTTCTCTCTATCGAATGCCTGAAATGAAAAAGAAACAGAACTATGCTATTTAGCTAATATAATTACGATGGCGCCTCTGTAATCGGGCTTATTGTACTTCTAGTATATCTATACTAATATAATAAAGACGTAAAGCTTGTGAGTTTGTGAGGTTGTAGGGGATAATCTTTGGATCCACTGAACCGATTTTGATAATTCTTTTACCCATAGAAAGCCACATTATTTGCGAGTGTCATAGGCTACAGTAAGTGCGGGCGAGGCCGCGGGCAAAGGCTAGTAATATCTAAGTTTTTTACACATATAAAATCCATCTTTTCCAAAGTATTTACAGTTTAAGAATGTTTGCATTTTTTTATTAGTATCTATAATTGTACTCGTACATCTAAATTTACGGTAAGTTTTAGTATTAATTTTCCTTAAAGCTATCAATCTCTAATAAGTTATTTGTCTCTATGTATTTTGTTAATTATTTTGCAAGAACCCCTTATGGGTGAAGGCCTACTCCAAAGAAGCCCACTTGTCACAATCTTTGGCCTCTTGTAGCTATTTTTTGCCTGCTGTCTTAATAATGGCGTCTTACCATCTCGCGTAAGGTCACGGTAATGATATGTATCATTACCGTGTTAAGGTTTTCCTTTATGGCATATGCCGCTTGGTCCATTCCATGATATTATTTTCTTTGTCCATCTGTCGTCTTGCAGCCGAGAAATATGTCCCGCCCATTTCCATTTTTGTTTCTCAGCGTAGTTTAGAGCGTCCGTGGCTTTCGAAATATTGGTTATTTTAGTGTGTCTAATTTTTTTGGATTTTTTTTATGTTAAGCATACTGCGCTCTAATCCACGTTGACAGCTGATGATTTTATTTTTTACCTTTTTGGGTATATTTCCAAGTTTGACAGGCATAAGTTAAGCTTTGCAGAAGACATGTATTCATCATTTTGGTTTTTATCTCTACTGCCATGTTGCTTTTAAATATCTCTTTTATACTCCAGTATTTGTTCCAAGTATTTTGTATTCTACGTTCTACTTCTAGGTCGTTGCTTTCTCTGTCAAAGCTTATTTGTTTTCCCAGGTAGTATTTGTTGGTATAAGCGAGTACTTCGTTGTCTACTAATATCTTGGTTTCTGTGCTGTTTGTCATTATCATTGTTTTTGTAAGGTTCATTTCTAATCCTACTTTTTTGCTAACTTCGTTTAGAGAATGTATCATTGCTTGTATTTGTTTTCCTGATTCTGACAATAACACCAAATCATCAGCAAACCGGAGGTGGCTAAGATATTTTCTGTCTATATTTAGTCCGTATTGTTTACAGTGCAATTTCCTTAGTAATGATTCCAATGTGGCTATAAATATTTTCGAACTTATTGAGTCGCCCTGGCTTACCCCTCTGTTTATGGGAAAGCTTGGGCCAATTTTGTCCAATTTGACTCTACCTGAGTTGCTGTTGTAAATGTTTTTAATTACCTGTATATGTAAATCTTCGACTCTGTGTTCTTTCAGTGTTTCCCAGATGCTTGCATGTGATACGGTGTGGAATGTTTTTTTATAATCTATGAAAGCGATGTAGAGTTTCCTCTGTCGTTCATGGCATTTTTCAATGACAAGTTCTAAAACGTGTGTGTGGTCCATAGTCGAGAAACCTTTTCTAAAGCCTGCTTGTTCTACGGGCTGTTCTTCATCCAGTGGAATGCTCATTCTTTGGTTTATTCGCGAAGAAAATAATTTATATAAGCATGGTAATGAGCTTATTGGCCTGTAATTGCTTATATCGTGTGGGTCGCCTTTCTGGTAAATCAATAGAATATTTGATTCAGACCACTGAGAGGGTGTTTCAACGGTTTCTGATATACGATTGAACAACAAGGTTAATGGTAGAGTCAGTTGATTGCAGGCCAGTTGTATTGCTTCGTTTGTTATATTGTCAGAGCCGGGACTTTTATCTGTTTTTAACTTCGTAATCGCTCTGGCAACTTTTTCTTCGTCAAATCGATTCTAATTACTTGTATTTCATTAGAATTCAAATTTCTCGAGAGATATTTTCCAACAAAGGCAATATTCTAGACTGGCATAGGATTTTTCGTTCTATTCTATAGAATGCGTTCTATTGTATACCTTTGCGTTGAGCCAAATTAACATCAGCATTTTGGTCACGCGTTGCGTCCACCAGACTCTCAGAAAGACTTTTGAAAATAATATGAGCACCCGGCCCCCACGGAACCAATGTCTCAACTCCAAATGGATATTATACAGATCGTTTGTTATGGTTTTAACTAATAAAGAGTTGAAATAATTATCATTTCTTCATTTGTTTCAGCCGTGTTTTCATTTACCTAAAGAAGTTAAAGAGACGTTTGAGGTTGCGCTGAAAAATTGTTGGCGCTGCAAGCAAGATGACGAATACACAAAATATTTTAAGGATCTTTTAGCAGGTGTTAACAAAACTGACCCTTTTTGTATGAAAAACCCAAGAATAGTCAGCTTTTTAACGTGTGTCATGCGCAACTCATCTTATGTGGACTGTAATGGATTATTTGATGTGGATAAATGTGCCTCAACCTACACAAACAAGGACCAAATGCGAGTACTGTTTAATGGTTGTAATAATCTAATTCAAATTGTACCTTGTCGAGATAATGTTGTCGTTCGTAGTTTGATGTGCTATCGCTATAATACCCCGTGGAATGAGTTCTGTGACAGTGATTGCGATAATTGATTTAAATAGATTTGCATCCTTTGTCGTTTGTCTTGGGTAGGCCGATGTTCAGAGTGGATTATCAAAAAGCTGATACAATACAGTGACCGTGGCATTAATTTCTTAGCTTTAAATCTTCGAGCAAATATCTATAGAGCCACAATCGTGCGATAAAAGTGTCCAAGCCAAAACTCTGGCCTAGCTACGTAGTGGGCAGGCTTTTTAGTTAGTCGTAAGGTGATTGCAAGCTGACTACAACGCCGCGCGATGCTGAAGTGCTCGATTACAAGCACTATTTATGTGACATAACGTCGAGATTCGAGAAAACGGGTCACTGTGAATTATTTAATGTGTCAGTACGTATGACGGCGCTCTGACATTTTATTATAATAATAAAATGTCAGAGCAGTGAGAGTAATAATTACTCTCACTTAGGTACTGTGAAAGTAATAAAAAAATTAGATCTGTAGATAATTGCTCGAAACGATAAATACTTAAGTTGAACTTTAAATTGTGTGTAAAGATCTTCAACGATAACATGAACCGCACCTCCAAAATTCAAAACGTTTGAAAGTATTTGTGAATTCTTGTTTTGAATAAATATTTAGTGTATTTCCGCTCTGTCGTAGACATATAAGTTAAGGGTACTATTTAAAATCCAAATTAAATCACAAACAAAATTAGTAATTAATCATCAAACTGTATCATGGTTCGACTATGGTTAGGTCAGGTTAGAAAAGTTAGGCTTAGGTATGTTTACAAAATATGAATGAACCTGAAACAAATTTTTTTTAATTAATCCGTTTAAAATAATAAAAAATAATTAAACCTGTAACAAAAATAGTGATTAGTAATCTATTTATAAAATGTAGTAAACCTGAAAATAATATTTAATTAATATGTTAAAATTACAAATATAATTTATTTATAAAAAAATGGTATAAAATAATTGAAAAAATACTTAGTCAATAAATAGCACCCCTATTCTTACTGTACTCTATTCGACACGTGTTTCGCCTCTAAACGAGGCATCTTCAGGACGTGTTGACTCTTCGAGCTCACTCGCAAGAATGACGGCTCGCCGCGCCGGCGCTTCTTATATACTCGTCGTGACGCACCGCAGTAAAGGCGATGTGACGGTAGTTTGATCGTTCAGCAACTCGTTGTGTGTGTTTTGATGTTTCATTATTTCTAAATGCTCCAAAACATTTAAGCGAAAACCTTTTTCACATACATGTAGAATTTCAAAAGTGTTGTTGTTATCCAAATCGTGTCCAGTTTCTAATAAATGTTTCGCAAAATTCGACTTCTCTGGGTGATTGTTTCTAGATGCAGCTAAGTGTTCTTTGTAGCGGGTTTGAAAACTCCTTCCAGTTTGTCCCACATAAACTGCGTTACATGTGTCGCAGGTTAACTTGTATACCCCCGATTTCTTGCTTTTTTTCTAAGGAGTCTTTCCCATTGCACATTCGTCTCATGTTGTGATTCGTTCGAAATGCCACATGTACATCATTTCTCCGCAGTATTTTTGCAATTTTTTCTGACGTAGTCCCTAAATATGTCAAACTACCCACATATTTATTTACTCTCACAGGTGGGCAGGAGTATAACATAAATCTTGCTATGTTTCTATTCTTATCTCTGACTAAATTGTTTATCATTTTCTTGCTGTACCCATTTGTCACTGCTATTTGACATATTGTGTTGAGTTCCTTGTTGTAGGCTTCTGGAGATAATGGGACTGTCATTAATCTATGTACATAGCTTCTAAACGCAGCCAATTTGTGCTGCATGGGGTGATTTGAAGACTCTGGGATTGCTATATCTGTGTGTGTGGGTTTGCGATAAATTTGGAAGTCCAGTTTGTTCTCTTTTCTCGTAATAGTTAGGTCTAGAAAATTCAGTGACTTGTTATCCTCCTTTTCTGTCTTGAACCGTATCTTTGGGTGTATATTGTTGATTCTATCCATATATATGTCCAGTTGACGCTGCGTTCCAGTCCAACACAATATAATATCATCCACGTACCTGTAATAAAACAAGATATTAGGATTATTAACCATATGTGTACACTCAAACCTGTCCATGAAGTACTCTGCCATTAATGGGCTCAATGGTGACCCCATTGCAAGACCTTCTTTTTGTGTGTAGTACTGTCCCTCAAACTGGAAGTAGTTCTGTTCCATACATATTCTTGTTAACGTCATTATATCTTCTCTTTCTCCAGGATGTAAATGTCGTTTCTCTAAATGTTCATTCAAAATTTGTAATGATTCTTCACCCGGAACATTTGTAAATAAGCTTTCCACATCCAATGAAATCAGTTTACCATTTGATGGGATCTGTATATCTTTAATTTTTTCTATCAATTCCTTTGTATTTTTCAATCCATATTTCGGCTTAAATGATGATCTTTCCTTCAATAATCCATTCAAGTACTTAGCTAAATCATAGGCCGGGGCACCTATGTATGACACCACTGGTCTTATCGGCATATCTTCCTTATGTAGTTTTGGCAAGCCGTACAGCATTGGTGGGCGTGGGTTCATTGGCACAACATTCTTGAGTGCACGTGGTGACATGTAGTCGACGTTTTCAATAGCCCTCTTTAACTCTTGAGCGTATTTCTTTGTGGGGTCGGTACGTAATGGTTCAAAATCTTCTCCATGTATTACATTGTGCACTTTTTCTTTGTATTCTTGTTGTTCTAAAATTACAATAGTACTGCCTTTATCCGCTTTTGTCAAAATTAAATTGTGTTGATTTAAGCGGTCCTGCAAGGATCGCGGCAGCTGTATTTCTGGATTTCTATTTGTCGGTAATCTGAGACTTTTCTTAAAGGAGGATAACAAGTCACTGAATTTTCTAGACCTAACTATTACGAGAAAAGAGAACAAACTGGACTTCCAAATTTATCGCAAACCCACACACACAGATATAGCAATCCCAGAGTCTTCAAATCACCCCATGCAGCACAAATTGGCTGCGTTTAGAAGCTATGTACATAGATTAATGACAGTCCCATTATCTCCAGAAGCCTACAACAAGGAACTCAACACAATATATCAAATAGCAGTGACAAATGGGTACAGCAAGAAAATGATAAACAATTTAGTCAGAGATAAGAATAGAAACATAGCAAGATTTATGTTATACTCCTGCCCACCTGTGAGAGTAAATAAATATGTGGGTAGTTTGACATATTTAGGGACTACGTCAGAAAAAATTGCAAAAATACTGCGGAGAAATGATGTACATGTGGCATTTCGAACGAATCACAACATGAGACGAATGTGCAATGGGAAAGACTCCTTAGAAAAAAGCAAGAAATCGGGGGTATACAAGTTAACCTGCGACACATGTAACGCAGTTTATGTGGGACAAACTGGAAGGAGTTTTCAAACCCGCTACAAAGAACACTTAGCTGCATCTAGAAACAATCACCCAGAGAAGTCGAATTTTGCGAAACATTTATTAGAAACTGGACACGATTTGGATAACAACAACACTTTTGAAATTCTACATGTATGTGAAAAAGGTTTTCGCTTAAATGTTTTGGAGCATTTAGAAATAATGAAACATCAAAACACACACAACGAGTTGCTGAACGATCAAACTACCGTCACATCGCCTTTACTGCGGTGCGTCACGACGAGTATATAAGAAGCGCCGGCGCGGCGAGCCGTCATTCTTGCGAGTGAGCTCGAAGAGTCAACACGTCCTGAAGATGCCTCGTTTAGAGGCGAAACACGTGTCGAATAGAGTACAGTAAGAATAGGGGTGCTATTTATTGACTAAGTATTTTTTCAATTATTTTATACCATTTTTTTATAAATAAATTATATTTGTAATTTTAACAAATTAATTAAATATTATTTTCAGGTTTACTACATTTTATAAATAGATTACTAATCACTATTTTTGTTACAGGTTTAATTATTTTTTATTATTTTAAACGGATTAATTAAAAAAATTTTGTTTCAGGTTCATTCATATTTTGTAAACATACCTAAGCCTAACTTTTCTAACCTGACCTAACCATAGTCGAACCATGATACAGTTTGATGATTAATTACTAATTTTGTTTGTGATTTAATTTGGATTTTAAATAGTACCCTTAACTTATATGTCTACGACAGAGCGGAAATACACTAAATATTTATTCAAAACAAGAATTTGAAGATGAACTTCCGCAAAGTAACGCCTGATTCAATAAACTAGTATTTGTGAAAGTGTTTAAAACGCGCCACTGCGCATGTGTGTGTACTGATATAGTGCAGCAGCCCTCTCCTATGATTTTAAAGTGATTAATAACAGGATGAATCTTCGTAAGCAGGTTAAGTTAGACGAGACGTTAAACATTTACTAAGCTGCACACAAAAAATCAGCTTTATGTTAATAATTTTGATGATTCAAAATTACTCGTGATGACTCGTTATTTGGAAACATTGGGAGTGGAGGACTCTCCAATCATAGCAGCCATTTTGTAGGACAATTGTTTTTCCGGGTTTCATGTTCATTTACCTCGATATTAAATTTAAAAAAAAACTTACTGATCTCGATCGAGATTTTTTTATAAGATTAATTTGGGCATCTCGTCGAACATAACCTGCTCATGAAGATTCAGCCTGTTATTGATCACTTTAAGATCACAAAAGAGGGCTGCTGGACTAATACAGCCGTCAAACAACTAGTCGAGCTAGCAAATCCAGGATTCGTTGCTCATTAAGCCCCTGATCCACCAACCTGCACTGGGCCAGCGTGGTGGATATGGCCTAATCACACTTCGTAGGTAGGCCTATGTCCTGCAGTGGACTATTAAAAAGGCTGGTACAGTACAGTACAAGCCCCTGATCGACTTACAAAATAAAACCGCGGTTTTAAAGTGCTTACTATGGTATGACGGTATAACGGTATATTTATTTATTAAAATATACAGTTGCTATATAATATGTCTAGTATAATATATCAAGTATAATACTTTCGTACATATTATACCCTGTCTAAGGGTGTTGCAAATCGTATATATTATTAAGCTTAGTTGAAATTATACAAAATAAAAATTATTTATCTTAATTCTAAGTTTCACGAGCTTGAAAAGTTTTCTTTTAGGTAATCGTGTATTGTGTAGTAACATTTTTGAATTAGCAGCTTTTTGAGTTTATTGTGGAATTTTTTGATGTTGTTCTGTTCTCTTAGGTCTTTTGGCAGGCGGTTAAATATTCTTACAAGCATGTATTCTGGTCCTCTTCTGATTATTTCGAGTTTTGGTTCGGGTGCCACGAGTTGATTTTGTCTGCGCGAGCGTTAGTATTGTATTTGAATAGAGTAGGATGTTTCTTCACGAATGTTGCTGTTTCTGGTATGTAAATGCTTGGGAGTGTCAGTATGTTCTGTTGTGTGAAGTGTGGTCGACAGCTGTTCCGTTATCCACATATATCCACAGATAAAACTTAAAAACCGCGGTTTTATTTCGTAAGTCGGTCAGGTGTTTACACATTAAAACACTACACACATTAAAACACTACACACATTAAAACAATAATTTGGTGGGCGGGCCATGTTATCATAGAAGATAAAATAATTGAATTCTTGTTTCCTTTCTACGATTATGTTTACCATTAAAATAAATGAAATGTATTGATTACTGAAATAAATTATACTAATTTTGCATAAAAGGAAACTTTTGTTAATTTCAAAAATGCTTTAAAAAAAAATTATCACTTAGTTACAACTTTGTCATTTTGAGAGATACTAACTTGTTAAACGTAAAGTTCAATAAAAAAAAATGCTATTTAACGATATGGATGTTTTGTGTAGTGACAACAGTTGCTTGTAATTTTTTCATTATTTTTAGTTACTAACAACTACTTTTACTAGGTATTGTATAATTATGTCTACCTTAACTAATTGTCAAATAATTCTGTCGTTGCAATAAATATTTAAAATACTTAAAACGTTTTTGTCTAGACCAACAAAAAACTAATACTCCTTTTCGATAAGAAGTTTAGGTACAGCAATTTTTCAGAACATACTCGTACATAGCATAGAAAATGACATCCATAATATAACCTTTATATTGAAACATACACCCTTTTGATTGCGTTTGGAACCCGTTATTTATGCTATCGAAAGTTAAGCCAGACGTAATATCACTATCTGGAGTGTGGAAAAATGAAGATTTTTGCCGATCTAACGTTAAATAGCATCACTATTTTACAGAAAAAAATGTGGTGGGGAATAGCTTGCATAATAATAAAAGAAGACATAGAGTAAATAATAAATTTAAATTTACATTAACTGCTCCATAGACTTTAGGGTCTGTTTCTTTTGTTATGTATAATTTTATATTTGTGAAACAAAGACCACAGAAGAAGAGTGTTCGTGTTATATTTTATCTTAGTCTAATTTGGTAGGTACCTACAGTTCCAATAGTTTCGGTGCATCGCGTAAATGCGCGCAGACTTGGGGACCCGCATGCAGCACCCGATCACGAGTGTGACGCATGTGCCAGCCATCGCTCTCCTCGACCATATTTGAGGGAAGAGAACGACCCGACACACGACGCCGCCGCAAGAAGGAGCCCTCGATGGCGAGCATGAAAGCTCGGAGCATGCACGCAATCCATCCATCTATCCATCAGCCATAGGACGTCCACTGCAGGACATAGGCCTCCCCTATAGATCTCTAATAAGACCGGTTGGTAGCGGCTTGCATCCAGCGTACAAAAATTAGTACAAATTGCAGGTTAGTACAAAAACTCTACAATTGAATTAGAATTAGAATTAGAATTAGAATTTTTTATTGACCTTATAACTACGTATGTTACATTAGGTACGTCAAATTTACAACAAAAGAAAATCATCAAAATTATATAAATCTGAAAAAATAATAATGTCAATGTTAAAGATAAAGTTAACTAAAAAATTAAAAGTTTAACCTATGGACAAGAAAATAAATGTCAATGTCAATTAATAATACAAACGATCAGTCAAATTTAAATGAAAAAAATTACATAGAATAATAAAATATAAAAAAAAAAAAAAAAAATGTCCAGTACAAATCACTCAAGTTTGAAATGTCAATTATCTATTATTATTATTACAAATTTTTGTTCTACTTAATTTCAGAGTTATTATTACACAAGAATGAAGATTCGCTTAGACGCATGCTCATAAATTCATTGATGGAATAAAAAGGATTGACCTCGAAAAATTCCTTGAGTTTCCTTTTAAAATCATTTGCATGTAGTTTAGTAATAGCTTTTGGTAGCTTTTTAAACATAGTAATTTTATTATAAACGCCTTGTTTTCTAGCTTTGGTAAGCCTCACTTGTGGCAAATACCAGTCATCATTGCTTCTAAAGTTATAATTGTGCTTTTGTCTTTCTTTTTTTGTGACTACCAGTTTGCCAATTTCATCATACATTTCTATCAAACAATTGTAAATGTATAGAGATATCACAGTCATAATTTTATTCTTTTTAAACTCTGGTCTAGCAGAAGAACGCTTTTTCAGTCTGAATATTATTCTGATGGCCTTTTTTTGCGCCTTTAGTACTTTTTGGACGTCTGCGCCGTTACCCCACACAGTGATGGCGTATCTAATTCTAGATTGTATATAAGCGTAGTACAAAGATATAATAGATTTTTTATCTAACAGAGATCTTAATTTTAACAACGCATAGTTCGCACTTGAAATTTTTTTACATATCTTTTCTATATGCGCCGAATGACTAATAGTATGGTCGATGGTGTATCCTAGAAAGATATTTTCTTGTATACCAGGATTTTTATTAATACCTTTACGAGACTGATACTGCATGATCACACTTTTGTCAGCATTCAAGGCAATTCCATTGGCAGAAAACCATTCTGTGAGGTGATGCATTGCTTCAGATATTTTGATATTCAATCTATTCTCATCTTTATCATTTATTCCTACGTGCGTATCGTCTGCAAATAAACTTACGTGACTCCAATCGGGCATAGCATTTACAAGATCATTGATGTAAATAAGAAATAATAAGGGTCCCAAAATAGAACCTTGCGGCACTCCTACGCTTAAATATTCCTTTGTTGAATTTGCTTCATTGACTGATACTATTTGGTTTCTCTTTTGTAGATAAGTTAGAATCATATTGTACTCAGAGTCTTCAAATCCGTAATATTGTAACTTGTATAGTAGTATTTCATGTCTTAAGCAGTCAAAAGCCTTTGACAAGTCGCAAAAAATGCTTGCACATTTATTTGAACCATCCAAAGACTCAAGAATGAAGTAAATCACTTTTCTAATTGCCATTTCTGTCGAGTGACCCCTACGAAAGCCGAACTGTGACGCAGTAAAAAGGTTATTCTCTTCAAAGTACTTTAATATTTTGTTTTTAATCACGGTCTCTAAAATTTTTGATATTATTGGTAATATACAAACAGGTCTATAATTTCCTAATTCCATGCTATCTCCTTTTTTGTATAACGGGATAACTCTACCGGGTTTGAGACAATCCGGAAATATTCCTTTCTCTAGGCAGTCGTTAATTATTACGAGCAGCAGTTCCATAATGCATTCGTTGTCCAAAATTAATTTTTTCAATGTCTTAGAGTTCATATCGTAAATGTCTGGAGTTGTTTTTGATTTCATGTTTTTGACAATCGTCCATAAGTCTTTGAGATCTATCGCGTCAAATTTTATTTTTGTCATAGGTTTTTTTGTTTTATTTAAATATTTTGCACATTTGTCAGTATTGGTTTGCATATTGCATGTCAAATTATGACCAATATTCTTAAAAAAGTTATTGAAGGCTGATGCTATAAGTCTACAATCCGTGATTTCATCCCCTTCTTCAGTTCTTATGGATTTAATGCCTTGTCTATTACTCGGCCTCTTATTATATCTTACTTGCTCGTTTATTATCTTCCAAGTCTCTTTTATCTTGTTTTTAGCAGTTTTAATTCTATGGCTGTATTGCAATTTCTTAGAAGTGACATAAACTTTCCGTAAAGTTTTTCTGTATTGTTTTATTTGTGTTTCTCTCTCCTTATTTGGTTGGACTTCTTGTAACATCTCTGCTTTTGCCAATTTATTTTTTGATATAGCTATACCTTTTGTGGTCAATTTCTTTGTTTTATTTATAGGTGTATGTTTCTTTTTCGGAAATGCAATGTCATAACAAAATTTAATAGCATCTTGTAAAATATTCATTCTTGTGTTTGGGTCGTCATTTGACATGATTTGAGTTTTCAATGTCATATATTCTTTTCTTAGTAAATAATGAAAATAGTTACAATTATTGGCTGACATATGTCTGGTAAAAATATAAGATTTACTAAGGTTATCGTTAGGATTGATATCATCAGAAATTGTCAGCTTAATTACCTTATGGTCAGATAATTTTTCTGCCAATACAAATCCTTTGCAATTATCAAAATTAACGATAAAGTTGTCGATACATGTAGCGCTCTTCCCTTGTACTCTAGTTGGTGTATTTAATACAAAATTACAGTTGAAATTATTTAAAATTCCTAACATTTTTTTGATATTTTTATCCATTTTCAAAACATTGAGGTTATAGTCTCCAGCTAAAACAATTTTTTTCCCTTCGCAACAAAGTTTATGTAGTAATTTTTTAAGCAAATCAAAGAAAAGATCAATGTCCTTATCGGGCCTATAAACCGCAATTACAACAAGTTTAGATGATCTCAACTCTATTGCACAAATTTCAAAATTCATTTCAAAAGAAATTCTGTTAATATCATTTCGTACTTTAAATTCTAGACCATTCCTTACAAAAATTGCAGTACCCCCATGAATGAAAAATTTTCTATTAAAATATGTAGCAAGTTCAAAATTAGGTATGACCATGGTTTGTACCCTATCATCTTGTCCCCATGTTTCTGATAAGCATAAAATATCACATCTGCATTCGTTGAGGAGATCTTCGATAGCTAAGAATTTATTATTTATACATTGTACATTGGCGTGCAATATTATCTGTTCCGGTGTCGTCCGACTTCTGTTTGAAAATTTCTGTAACTCTTCGGTACATCCTGGGTCTGATTCGTATCACACCTGATAAACTGAAGCTTAGAAGAACCCTGAAATTTGTTTGCTTGAGCTGACAGTAGTATTGTTTGAGTAACAAGCTCTTTAGTCCTACTGTAGTTGTAAAATTTTCCTCGATTGTCTCTTATATTAAGGTCCATGAATTTAACATTCTCCGTCATATTTGCTAGGTGCGCTATCTCTTCATTGATACGGTAAATATTTTTGTCATTTATTCCATCATACATTATACTACAGATTACCATATTGAATGATCTATTTGGTTCATATATTATTTCTTTTAGTCGTTTCAAATACTCCTGCTTTTTGGTTATATAATTTAATGTTTCTTCATATTTACTTACTAGTATTACTACCATATCATTACTGTATAAATTTTTAGTTTCTTCTGTGAATCTATCTAAAATTTTTTCATTACTCGCTTCTGGTAGACAGTTGTTCAAAATTTTTATATGTTCTTGTACCTTATAGGCTAGTTTTGATGCTATTCCTTGTCCTATTCTATCTGAAAATATCAAAATTTTTCTCATATTTTCTTCTTTTCTGTCAATTTTTGTATTTTTGGGTCTTGTTATCTTCTGATTTTGCTCTTGTTCATATTTTGGATTTTCATTTTCAGAAATAAGTTTCTGCCTTGTTTCTAACTCTGTAATTCTATGTTGAAGTTGTTCATTTTCTTGCTTTAATTTTAGCGATTCTTTTTGCATTCTATTTATTTTTCTTGAAAACACTTTCAGTTTTTTTCGAAATATTGGTTTTGATCTGTGCGTGTTTGTAGTAAGCACATGTTTGTTAACCTTTAAAAATTTTGTAGGTTTCGTTTGATTTTCAAATTTCTTATTCTTACTCTTTTCTTCTTCTAACCAACATTCTAGCTGTGATATTTTTTCATTTAACTCATTTATTGTGTCTTGTTGCTTGTCATACATAAATGGCTGATACTCTTTTGTTGTCAACATAGTCTTTACTTTTACTGGACTCAAACTATCTTCAACCCCTAAGGAGATGCGTGGTCGTTTCCTTTTTCTGTTAAGTTTTGGTGAGTTTTGAACGTCCCCACAATTAATTTTTTTGTACATTTCATTAATTTGTAATACTCTATTTAATTCTTGTTTTATTTGGCCATTTTCCAAAATTAGTTCTTCGATTTCTTTGTCTGCCGATGCTACACGGCTTTCTAAGTCACAAATTTTTTGCTTAAACGTAATGTTGAGTTCACTTTGATCCAAAATTCCGTCTGGTAAACTAATTCGTGTAGACTCTAAATCTCTTATGGAGGAGTCAGTCAAATTTCCTAATGAGCTAGCCCTCTGTCTGTGCCGCCAACGAACAGTTATGTTATCTGTATCCATTGTCTCCATATTCATAATAATATATCAATGTGACATATGATGATACGATGTCTTGAAGAATTAAAAAAATTGAGAAAATTAGTAAATTCTGTCTTATTGCAGTGCCAAAAACATTAAAAGTTGACAAAAAGACACAATCCCGCAATCCCACTTAGATTCGAACCGGGGTGTCTGGTGCTCAAGCCGAACGACGCCCCGACTAGGCCACGGCGACTCTTACAGGTACTGACGAAATTTGCCCTCTGGTGTGTAATCGGTGCGTTTTGACGTACGTGTGAATGAACCGTTGTTGAGTCCAAAGGTCAACTTGTTTTCAAATCGACCTGCAGAAAATAAACGGTTCGATCCGTACGCTTTTTATGAATATCACTAAAAGTACGAAATAGTTTTAAACGAGATTTAAATTTTTATCACTTATTGTATAGTTCCACATTATTACACAGCTATTGTAGCCTATTGTTTTGTTTTTAGTCTTTTTTAACGGTTCACACACTTTCACTAAATTGTTGGTTTATTATTTAATATTTCACCGAGATAACACTGATGCTAATGAATCACCGTATTCAGCTACTGAATCGACAATTATAGCGTAAATAAACGAATGGAAATAATTTTTAAAGCTTTTTTACGCGGAGCTATTGTTTACTTGATGGCGGTGTTGCCATTTTTTCAATTGAGTAATTTTGTGATGTTGCTAAGTTACAGATTATCATTAGGTATATAATTGTGTTAAATTGGTTTTTAAATAATTATAATAGGTTTACAGTTTAGGTTAGGTTTTTATTTTGTTATTTTTATTTATTTTGTTTTATAGGTTTACAGATAACCTAATTACTTTAGCACTATAGCAATGATCTCCACATGAATGAATATCCACAATACGACAAAGTCGCGTTATAATAGATTATTTCTCTTTGCTAAAACGAAAGGATTACAAGCAGTTCATTTGTAATACTTATTGCGCAAATCAGATGAATAATGGCATTTGTAAATGCTTTTATGCAGCAGTATGTGTCCGCTTGCTACTTTGCCACAGTGCACTTGCAGCTGCAGTATGGAACGGAAATATGGGCTAGAGCCGCGGATTGGGAACGAGCGTTCATTATGTAAAAACGTGCGGTGCGGTGCATCGCCCGCGTAGCATGGGACACTCCGGCTCGCCCATATTTCAAGAAATTACGAATCCTGACACTGACCGGCATCCTGATTTATCAAGTGGCGGTGTATGCCAGAACGAACCTGGCTGCGTATCCAGAGCGGGGCTCCGCGCACAGATACCCCACCCGGGACAAGCACAAGCTGCAGGCCGTCCCCCACTCCCTCGAGAAGTCATCTAAGTTAACTCATGTCATGGCTCCGACCGTGTACAATAACTTACCGCTGGAAATAAGGTCCGCGATAAGCTTGTCTTCGATAAGCTTCGTCGATAAGCGGTCTTTTAAAAATAAATTAAAAAATTGGCTTGTCGAGCAATCTTTCTATAGGTACGATGAATTTTATAAACGCTTGACATAACTAATTTGTATTAATTCGCAGCTCTTTATTTATGACATTTGTATTCTTTTTATTAACTTGTTTTTGGTTCGACTGACATTGTATTATTTAATTTAGCAATTATTATTGAAATTCAATTATTTGTACTTCTTTTGTTTTTTGCGATTGTTAATCTATTACATCATTGTAATGAATGTATATTATTTGACGTGTAAATTGACATTTTAACAATAAATGACTTATGACTTAATAGTTTTATTAGCACTTGTTATAGCACCTAGCTATAACGGTTATATAAAATGGTGTTCAAAACGTTTACATCATATATTTGTTGGTAAATTTTCATCTGTATGCTTATAGGACCAGTGTCTTTTTAACCGCTTTATACGACACGCAGTCACCGGCAAAATGTTTATAATGCGTTCACACATCTTTTTTAGTAATATAAGCTTACATTTTAGGACTACATTGCTGCTTGGTAAATTTTAGCATGGAGCGTCGTCATAGCGTAAGTACACATAAAGTAATAAATCTGAAAACGCACATTTTTAGTTAGATCACGAAAACATAGGCTATATTATTTTTAATTTTAAATAAGGGAGGCTGCTAGTAAAAAATAAAATTTTAGATTTTACTAAAATTTTTTACTTAAAATTACCAAAGTTGGAGAAAATAAGTAACTTTTAGTCCTAGTAGGTACCAAAAAATAACAGTCCGTCTGTCTGGCCGTCTTCCCATCTGTCCGTCCTCAAGTCACAAACCCTCATAACTACCACAAAGAACCGAATTGCATGAAATTTGACATTATAATAGTTTTATTATAGAATTTAAACTTCCATCGAATGAAAACAATGTGCCAAAATTGTTTTGATTTAGATAGCATATTCAAGGTGAAGAAAATTACTTTTTTTTCTTCACCTTGTACGCGGAAAGGTTTGACATTTCTCATTTTTGAAGCTTGATAACGATCATCAATCTATCATCAATAAACAAATGCATTTTTGTTCATACACCCCCATAGGTCTCATAGAATGATGCCCTTGATATAATGCAATTGTTTATTTTTTTTCCATTAACTACTTTTCTACTTAAATGTACAGATAAAAAAGTGAATCGCGGGGCGAATCAACGAAAACTCTTTTTGAATGCCCCTTTTCGCCCCGCTCCTAACAATGCGGGGCGAAAGAGGGCCTTCAAAAAGAGTCTTCGTTGATTCGCCCCGCGGGCCGAAAAGCTTGCGGGGCGAAACCACGAAAGAGCCTCCTAAATGCAAGAGATAAGGGTCCACATTTTAAAGGGAGTTAATTGTATCATGTGGGATATCATGTTATGAAAGAGCGTGGCTCAAGCTAAAACAGGTTTTTATTAATTTCTACGACATGTAGCCTTCGTTTTGTGACGAGAAAATAAAAATAAAAATTTCCCCTTTTTGTCTTACTAACTAAACTTATTTTCGTTTTTGTTTTTGCGTATTTTCAGGATTTGTATGGAACTCTCGGTGAGCGAGCCTGACTCGCACTTGTCCGGTTTTATTTTGTAAAACACAGAACTTTTAAAACTAAATATAAATACCAATTAAATGTCTTTATTTTTTCCGAAGTAAAACGAGGAACCCTTATAACTTCATGAAGCCCGATTACAGAGGCGCCATCGTAATTATATTAGCTAAATAGCATAGTTCTGTTTCTTTTTCACTTTAGGCATTCGATATAGAGGACGCTTTTTACGTTGCTATTAAATTTACGCTGGCGCCTCTGTAATCGGGTTTATTGTGTCCGTCCGTCCATCATAATGTTACAAAGCCTTACAACTTCCACATTTATGTTTTAAATTGTATGAAATTTGACGTTATAATAAATTAAATATAGATCTCAATTTTAAAAACTTAAATCGATAAAATTGAGGATTTAAGGGGTAGGTCCCATACACACATGTAAAGGGGGGTTTAATTTATTTTTAACCTCACCCCATGATGTAAGAGTAGGTTATTGTTGAGTAGGCTTTTAAAAATGAATGTAAGCAAGCCGTTTTTTAGGGTTCCATACCCAAAGGGAAAAACGGGACCCTATTACTAAGACTTTCGATGTCCGTCTGTCCGTCTGTCTGTCTGTCACCGGGCTGTATCTCATAAACCATGATAGCAAGGCAGCTGAAATTTTCACAGATGATGTATTTCGATTGCCGCTATAACAGCAAATACTAAAAACAAAATAAAATAAATATTTAAGGGGGGCTCCCATACAACAAACCTGAATTTTTAGACGTTTTTCGCTCTATATTAATAATGGTACCAGGTAGATGCTTGAAATTTTCGCAGAATATTTAATTTTATATCCCCTTCAATAATAAATAATAAAATTAAAATAAAATAAATATTAAAGGGGGGCTCCCATACAGTACGGAGTCCAACTCTTACTTGGCCGATTATTTGTCACATGTACTGTTTATGAGATATAGGTTGTCAAAGTAAAAAAATGAGTGGTTCCCCCCCTTACCCTGATTATGTTCCTAAAGTATAGAAGATAGTTTTATATCGTTTAAAATGTGTGAAAACCACGTTAATTTCCATAGTAAAATATAAAAGATAGTATTTTTAAATTTTCTGAGTTTATAGACCATATTAAATACTTACTATAAAAATTATTTTGGGCACTGTGGCATTATAACTTTTAGAGTTATAAAGAAAAATTGAAATTCATAAACTTAACATAGCTCAGTGGTCATTGAACTCGCAAACATATTTCTTAAATATGTTATTCTAATACGCAATCATCTAATGAGGTTATAAAAATTTATTGTTATCATCATCATAATCATCATAATCTACGGAATCCTATCATACGCGTGTCTTGCCACGCACTTTACAACTTATTTTATAAAATACAGAATCAGAATATCTTTATTGCATAAAACTGAGTAAACAAGATCTTAAAACTAAAACGTCATTACAGCTTACCCATTACGGGAGTGCAACAAATAGATTTATTATACATATACACTAGGTTCAAACACACGATATGATTACTTGAATAGATTTTGTCAAATGTCATTGAATATACTGGTTTAAAATATTTATTCTCTCAAAGAATTACAAAAAATTCACTTAATAGAGAAAATACGTGCTATATTAGTGCTAGATTAAATAGCAAGTGTAAACAAAAGGACTCCGCACCAACGTGATATATATAAATAAATAGGTAGATAAATATGCAGACAATGTATAGGAAGGTTAACATAATATAATATGTATGTGTTTGTTAAAAGCTAAGTTATTTTTTTACTTTTATTTTTTATTGTACCTAATGTTGGTACCTAATTAGTACATAAATGTCATTAGTAATTCAATTATTATAAATGTCACAGATATATAATTGATAATAATGTAACTATGTCAAAGAAAAATTCAAATTAAAATTATCATTCAAGGACATTTGTCACGATTACATTAAGATTTCACAAATATATTGCTATTGGAATTTACATTAAAAAATTGATTCAATTCATAAAAACATTTCTCAGCCAGCCATTGAGTCAAACAGTGTTTGAACCTTATAGAAAGGAAATTCTTTGAATGCGTTTGGTATGTTATTATATGTATATTCGAATGCACATTATATAGCAATTATCGCACGTTAGTTGTAGTCTACATGGTGGGTGATATAATTTGTGCTTATGTTACTCAAACGTACAACGTTTGTCCTACCACTTACAACGCTGGTTTCCTGAAAAAGGCTTTCAAGTGAAAGCATTATTATTTTTACTTAATAATGATGAGAAAAGGAAAATGTTAAAGTGAAAATAAAACCGTAAGCAATAAAACTACTTAGTATTCAAATTACAACTTGAAATTGTTATCAAATTTTATTTCGCTAATTCTTTTAATTAATTCCTCTAATTCTTTTCTAATTAGCATTATTGATACATATATATCTGCCAATCAACTTTAAAATAATAGCTGAAAAGCATTTAATTTTGTATATATAAGTCCTTGTATTCGTGTTCTTTTCATTATACTTGGATTGCGGATTTCATGCAGCGCAATATTATAAAACCATAGAATTTATCAAGTTTGAAAATGTTTAAATATTTTCTGTTATTAAGTTTTGCTGTTCTTTGTTTAGGTTATTACTGCCCTAAAAAAGTAAGTTCTTATTACGTTTACTTTTGTTATTATTCTTATACAATACAGGACTAGGAGGAGGAGTTGCATCGATCGTGGTCACGGGCAGACTAGGTATGTATTTATCTCGTGATTTTAGTACGTTATTAGTCTCGTAGTATATAAGAATGATGTGTTCAAATCGCGAAAGTTCAAAAACGATACTTTTGTACCTATAATATTAACAACAGGGTTCATAGCACGGATGACTGATAACCGATGGGGTTGAAAAGTTTTCGAGTGGAGTGGTTCATTAAAACTGGACGATCGCGCTGTTTGCAAGCTGCTGCCAACAGGTCTTATTTGAGATCTATTAATAGGGGAGGTCTAGTGGATTTCCTACGGCACAAGGATAGATGTATTTCACTAAAACTGTATATCTTCGATAGGAATGTCATACCATTACCATCCATTATCCTTACATGTACTTATCCGACCAAATTCTTGTTCGGCCAGCTTGGTTACTACTCGCTGGAGGTGAGACGTGTGGTCGATCAGCTCACTATGTGTTGTAAGTTGCTCAGGGGGATGGTCGCTCTATGGATCTACACAACATCCCATGTTCGTTGACTGTGCCAGACGAGCCCGGGGTCCCATCGAATAGGCGCGTCCGGCCGCATGACCTGTTTTATGTAAATAGCAGCCGCACGGTTGCGCGCGCTATGTCGCCTCTACTGTGCTCTCGTCGTCACCTCAACGCACTCCGTGCTTCCAACACCGAAATAGATATACTAGTCACGGTAATGATAACTATTACCGTATACTAGTTGACGACTGGAAGCATGTTGTTGCATCGCTTCTAGTTTACTGTGAATCCATAACGGATCAGTGGGCTGAACGCAATGTGGTGGATGCGGACAGTAGCTTGATTTCTTGACATTTTGTCTCTGTTTTATCATAATTTATTATTTCTTGACATTTTGTTTTATAATTAGATATTCAGTGAGTTATAATGTAATAGGTTTTGCCGTGTTATAAGCTCAATAAATTAAATTTAGTTTTAATTTTAATCCATCCACCCTCATAGGTATATCTGCTCAGACTGATGTTGGAGCCTAGAAGTTCCCATAGGAATTTTGTAACGAAACTAAATAAGATACTCAATTTTTCCCCTACTGTCACGGAAGGATATTGTTTTTGTCGCGTATTAATTTAATCTTGTTGATTTTTAATTTAATCTTGTTAATTTTTAATTTTTTTTTATTGGAAGTTTGAAAACAGCCTTATGCCTAAAACATACACTGGTTGAATAACACATTTTTTCCGTAATTACAAGCATAACGCCTAAAAAACGAACCTAATCTAATCTTGTTGATTTTTAATTTAAACTTGTTAATTTTTAATTTAATCTTGTTAATTTTTAATGTAATCTTGTTAATTTACAGGGGCTGGTGCGTTTCAGTTGCAAATATACAACAACGTTCCTCCAGGCCATAAGCAACTGCACTACCCCTGAGAACAAATCCTACAACTACGGACAAAAAGTCCAGTGTATCCTGCGCAATGGCCTCACTAATTTTACTTGCGAGTCACCGTTCAACGAATTTGTCTACTGCATCTTTAAGAAATCGGGCTATATTTACGATAATGGATTATTCAAGATCAAACAAAATGCTGTTCCGTACCCGGATGTAAAAGGTATGGAAAGAGTGTTCAATTGCAGCAATAAAGCTGTAGTAGGCAAGTCGTCGAAGCCCGCAGTCACTGCTTGCCTTAATCTTAAGGCTTTTACAACGAATACGCTGTTTTACGAAAATTATAACTGCCCTTCAACCGTACAGTACTGAGTGCATAGCCATTGAATGTCAAAAAACTGTATTAATCAACCATGTATCAATCAAAACAAAAAAATGCACCTATGTATTACAGAAAAGTTGATTTTAATATCATTTGGCTTAAGATAACGACAACGTTTATTGTTTCTATGTGCATAAAGATGTAATAATATTACAGACAATAAGACAGATATTTATTTTAGGAAAACAAAAGACAGGAAAAACAGAAACAAAGATTAAAACTACACTAATAACTATACCACTCTATGTTTTATTTTCGTCACCAGCCGGTCCCACACCACATTACCTTACCTCCCACAGTAGCATTGTTACCATTACTGCGATTCGGATTCTTCCAAATCTTGGAATAAAACTCATTTTTTTTATCTTTTCAAGCTTGAACGTGCCCTGCAATTATTTTAATTACGTTAAAAAAATGAATTTAGTTTACGTGATAATTGTACCAAACTGAGGCTTTGAATTGCACTCCAACAGATCCAAATTATCATCAACGAGTACCTACTTATCTACTTCTTAACTAGGAAGAGCATTCTTGATTCTAGGATATTTGTATTATGGTTTTTGGTCAGTTTAACTTACGAGTATGTTTAAAAAATGTTTTTATTACGAGTACAAGGTCGCTTAGGTATTTTCCGCTATAAATGACTTAATTTAGGGGTAAATCCGCGATAGTGGTATCACCGCATGTGATGTACTGTACCAGCTTTTTAATAGTCCACTACTGGACGTAGGCCTACCCACGAAGAGTGATTGGGCCATATCTACCACGCTTTACACAAGGTCTACACGCATGGATACACAAGGTGCGTGGGGTGGGGCAGGGTAACTCAAATTCCCCACTTATGTTTGGGTTTTGATGACTGAAAAAGGTAACTTTTAGCATATTTTATGTTAATTTTTGCTCTTGTCATAGCCTTTTAATCATTCTTAAAGGTATTTGCAAAATATATATTTGGTATATTACAACTACTATGCTACATGTACCTACCTAAACAATTTAATAATAAAAAAAAAACCATTTGAGCTAAAAAATGAGTATGTATAGATGACGTTGAAAACCCTAATCTAAAAGCCCACTACCAGCGGGCACAGTTCCCAAAATGCTGGCCCCATTACCCCGTTGGATAGCAATACTGATCCTTTGGCAAAATAGAGGCCAGCATTTTGGTCACGTGTTGCGTCGACCAGGCGTAAGGAAAGATCTTTGTAAATGTTTTATGCTCCCGGTCCCCACGGTCCCAAAGTTTCGACCCCAAAAGGTTCAAACATATAACCACTGTCAATGTTAGGATATTTGATCCTTTTGAGGCCTTCTGCCATACTCAGCCACAGCGCCAGCCCTATTCTGAGTCCTTGGAAGATGGGACGGAGCTAGAGTATCAACGCACGTGGCGTCCCATACTAAAGGCCATCCCATCTTCCAAGGATTCAGGGTCATCCCATCGGGTCTTTGGGTCTTTTACCATCGCTGCGAGCGAGGCCACTTGGCTCTAGGACAGCCGCGCAGTTAACGGTGGTTAGGGCCCGGCGGATGACGTCATTCAGGCTGGCGTGGCGCAGAATTCTGCCTGCGCTCTTTATGCAGGAAAGACCGTGGTGTCCAAGGTGGTCGACCGCAACGCCGCACTAGCAATGATGGGGAGCACAGCACGGTGCGCCCAAGCGGAGACAAGTTGCAATCCTGAAAGTGGAAGAATCTATCAAAGTGCCGGTGTTCGGTGATGGCAAGACCAGTAGCCACAAACCCAATTCCCACTCAGCAACCGCTAAAAGACGGGCACGATCTGTAGAGCTTGAACACGTATTAAGGAGTTTGTTCCGTGTTAGCTCACAGATCGGCCCATCCCATAAACGCTGTGAGGATGGTGATTTAGGGAAATCGGTATTTGGGCACAGGACTGTCCAGTGGACACATCTCTAGCCTCAACCATGATGATATTTTTACAGCACATTGGCAATTTTGAAGAATTTTGCAGATCAATTGTTGATTGCTATGGACTGAAGACAGAAAAGCAGGAAGAGCAACACGAGAAACAGAACGAATACCTAAACCTCCAAATCGTACCGGAAGTGATGCTTGCAGCCACTCTCGATTCCTTGTCATAGCTAAAATAACAAATCGCCAGGAGGGGATTCCCCCAGCGCGGAGCCTGGTTTCACCAAAAGGACCTCGCCAAAATATCTTGGGGCGAACTATCATTGTAACCCCACACAAATTTCTCAATGGAGAGAGATAGAATTCCTTGCATACAAATCGGCAAGCCTGGGTACAGACTTGTACGGCCTTTTTTAGAGTTCACTGCCGAACATAGGGATGTCCACGTGAGTGATTTAGAGGTGTATGGATACTCCATTTGAAATATTATGGATACTCCATTTGAAATATATGGATACAACATTTGAAATATATGGATACTCCATTTGAAATATAATATGGGGAGTCCAACTAGAGTTTGCTGTTTGTGTTTGCCTAATGGGGCACGGCTTTATTCTAAGACATTGTTAAAAGACATTAACTACAACACTTATTTTATCAGGACTAGAATCAAACAAAAAGCCGTGGTGGTCTATGGGTAGTGACATCCGTCTTACAATCACGAGGTCGTGGGTTTAAACCCTGGTGCCCGTACCAATGAGTTCCTTGCAATTTATGTACGGAATTTCTCACTACTGGCTTTACGATGATAGAAAACATCGTGCGAGAGGCAACCTAGATACATACGGCCATAGAAGAAATGCAATGACGTATGTGAATCTACCAGCCATCACTGGGCCAGCGTGGTGGATATGGTCCAATCACTCTACATTGGTAGGTCTACGTCCTGCAGTGGCCTATCAAAAAAATGCAGTGGCCTAATGGCCTGGTACAGTACATACGAGTAATGAAACACCGTTGTAATAATAGATAATCAATTTATTGGAAAAAAATAAATATACAACTTGTATTAAAACATAAATGAATCAGTTAAGGTATTCATTAACATAATTAAATTAACAAACATTTATATGGCATTTAAGTAGCCTCAAGAATAAGAAATAAAAAAAATCAACATGTTACGTACTATGTGTTAATTATGATAGCTACCATACATTGCTTAATGGTCGAGAAAATTGTTCTATTTTACCTTAATTTAGTCCTGATTCTGACATTTTACCTATTTTTTTAACCGACTTACAAAAAGGAGGAGGATCTATTTACAGACGAACTGTAAGTTTTTTTTGTGTATGTTCATCGATATTTTCGCCAATTGTAAATCTAATCGAAAAATATTTTTTTAGTTCGAAAGGGTATACTCCTAAGAATACAATTCAATGATGATAAATACAATGAAATATCTCCCATTGAAATTTTACAGAAATCGGCTGAGCCATTTTCGAAAAATCAACAATAGTTCTAGCGAAATATTTGAATTTAGTACACGATGGAAGGCGGTTTATGACATACATGACATTTCCTGCATGAATAGTAAGTCTAGCTTTGAAGTTTGTCCGCCATTTTGACAAGACGCCAGTGTGACGTTTGATCAATAAAGCAAGTGTCACTTGGGTCAAATTATGCCGTTGATTCAATTTTAGTTTCTATGCGTTTTGGATGCCGTCTTGCTGTGATCATGTTCTTCAAATTTTCAACTTAAGGGCACTTCTACTTTCTTTAATTTTATATATATTTCAGTAAGGTAGTGATGATGAAGCTTTCCATGCCGGTTTTGATTAAAAAAAAACAGGTATTCCATAGAAAAAAAATTGACTTTCAGCAAAAAATATTAAACAGCTATTTTTTCGCGGTTTTAGGGTTGGTGACATATAGTCTGGAGACATATTCAGTAATAAATTATGTCTGACGGTTGTAGTTTACATATACATGTAGGCACTGATAAGTTCATAACTAACACATTAGTCTAAATGAAGAAAATTAATTATTAGTTTTACAATCAGGGCAATTATTACTTTTCGCCACCTCATCAAAAGCACAGTTTAGAGCGTCGATAACGTCGTTTATAGTAAAACTAAAATTTTTACATGAATCTTTCATATTTGAACTGGAGAACGCTGTTGATGGATGTTGTGGCGATTCCTTTGTAACCAATCTTTTCAGGAGACAGCATGAAACATTATCCATAACATTTTTTCGACCACACTCTGGGACACAGCACTGTAAATAGAAAAAAATGTAACTTAATTAATTTTTTTAGGGTTCCGTACCCAAAGGGTAAAAACTGGACCCTATTACTAAGACTCCGCTGTCCGTCTGTCTGTCTGTCACCAGGCTGTATCACATGAACCGTGAAAGCTAGAACTTTGAAATTTTTACAGAAGACGTATTTATGTTGCCGCTATAACAGAAAATAATCAAAATAGATAAAAATAGATATATAATTCCCATACAACTAACCTGAATTTTTAGCCGTATTTCGCTCGATTTTAATAACAGTAACAGGTGGATTCTTCAAATATTTACACAATATTTAGTTAAATATTAACTTAAAAATATATAGTTATATTAAAATTAATATTAAAATGATATCGAGCAAAAAAATCACGTTTTTGGGGGGCTCCCATACAAGAAACGTGATTTTTTGCTCAATATTAACAACGGCAACAGGGAAATGCTTAACATATTCACCGAATGGTATATACCTTTCAAAAATAAATAATTAAATTACAATAAAATATATTAAAGCCCCCCTTTCATACGGTACGGAACCCTTTCTGCGCGAGTCCAATTTGTACTTGACCGATTATTTACTATTCACCAAAGAAATTTATTCATAAAACAAAAATATAAACAAATATGGGGTAATACAACAGGCGGCCTTGTCGTTTTCCAGTGCGTGAAATTGGCTGGGAAAAATAGCTAAAAATTAAATTTAACTAATTAATTACTAATTAAAAACGTCTTATTAAACATATTTTTATTTAAGCAACCATAAGGTTGCTATAATAAATGTTTGTACATTTTGATTTTAAATAAAAAATAATAAATTGTCAGGACGTGTGTCATAGTTGGATGTTTACTCAAATCAAATTGAGGTCGACATCCAACATTGCTACAGAAGTTCTGACACTAAGCCCGATTACAGAGGCGCCATCGTAATTATATTAGCTAAATAGCATAGTTCTGTTTCTTTTGCACTTTAGGCATTCGATAGAGAGAACGCTTTTTATGTTGCTATTAAATTTACTCTGGCGCCTCTGTAATCGGGCTGTGCCGTTGCTTAGTTTGGGGCAGACTGCGTTAACTGCTTGCCCTGTACCAAGTCGAAACGTGGTGATTTAAAACTTTACTATGGTTCCAAACCAGAATTCTGTGCCTCCCTAGGTACCTACTACGAAATACCGGGATAGGGCGCGAGGTAACTACATAAATAAATAAATATTAGGGGACATCTTTTACACGGTCACTAACCCCAAACTAAGCAAAGCCTATTACATACCTATTTATATAATAATACCCAGACACAGAGCAAACACCTATGATCATCACATAAATGCTTGCCCTGGGTGGGAATAGAACCCACGCTTCTTTCGTCCAGGAGTCAGGGTCACTAACCACTGGGCCACCGTGGCAGTAGAACACCTAATATAAAACTCTCTCTTAGGGTTCCGTACCCAAAGGGTAAAAACGAGACCCTATTACTAAGACTCCGCTGTCCGTCCGTCTCGTCTTTCTGTCTGTCACCAGGCTGTTTCTCATGAACCTTGATAGCTAGAAAATTGAAATTTTCCCAGTTGATGTATTTTTGTTGCCTCTATAACAATAAATACTAAAAACGGAATAAAATAAATATTTAAGGGGGGCTCTCGTACAACCGTCCCGTAGCCCTGATTTTTTAACTGTTTTCGCTCTAAACGCTGACGGTAACAAGTAGACGCTTCAAATATTCACAAAATTTATTTAGTCATACCTTTTTTCACTTTAAAAGTTAATCATTAAATTTAAATAAAATTAATATTTATTATTCCCACACAAAAACCTATTTTTTGCACGATGCTAATTGCGGCATAGATGCTTGAAATATTAAAAGAATATTTAGTTGTAGATTAACTTCAAAAATGAACAATTAATTTTAAATAATAGTACATTATGATAAAAGTGCGGTAAGTTTAAAATTAATTTATTTATTAATTAAAGAAGCAGAGGCTGTAATTTTCAAAGCGCACGGATGTCAAACGTCGTTTTATAACATATTTGCGAGGAAATTAATAAAACTCCGACTTTCTTAAACGAATAAATCTTTACTTGTCCACAAATTAGCGATGCGCGCCCATCAACGTTTTTTTACAAGGTACAAAAACAGCCAGTATTACTAATAAAGTAAATAAATATTTTTGTGTTTTTGTTACAGATAAATGGTTGTAATTTATTGTCAAAATTAATTAAATTAAAGAATTAAATGTTTATTTGTTATATTTTATCTCCCAAAGTTAATTTTATTCATAAAACATTGACCACTTTTCTGACATAAAAACTCTTTGCTAAGATTTTAAAAAGTATCGTTCACTCGTGCGTTTTACATTACAATAACGCACAAGTTCGTAATGAAATATATTACGATATTGAAATTGATGTAATTACAGCCACTTTACGAGCAAATATGTTATAAAATATATTACGGGGGCTCCCTTTGGTACGGAACCCTACGTCCGCGAGTCCAAATCGCATATGGCCCATTATTACTTACTCGTACGTTTTTGGAAGCCTCATGAGTAGCTACTATTACAGTGCCACCAACGCCTTCATTAGCGGTAAGATATGCCACGGTTAATACCAATACAATAATAAAGTATTTCATCTTTATGAATTTTAGTTTCGATTTCAGCGAAGGAGTCAACTTATTAGACCGTCCCGATGGTGGTTTAATGGTTTGTGAAGAGTAGCTTGGCCATTTATACTCGATGAGTTGTTTACTCAATTTTCATCAAATAATTCGACTTTGGCCTGACTTTGACTTTCACTTTGCTGTGACATCTGTTTAAGAAATTATTACCAAGTAAATAGTATGTTTTAGGTAATTTCTAGCACAGAGTAGATAATGTACAGAAAAATACTTTTTCTTCACATTTATTCGAAAAGGACTACTTGGTTCGTCTATAAGTGCGCCCAAAGGTGGTGTTTCATTAAGAAACTTTATAAGTGCGCCGGAATAATCTTTGCCGCGCACTTTTTGAATTTGGAAGTATTTGTAATGTTAGTGTTCAGCGCCAAGAAAATGAATGAAAAGAATGTTTATATAAATATAGATATATAAATTTAATATATACCTAGTCAGGTCATAAGTATTGTCACACAGTAAAAACTTTTCTTTTAGAATGCTGGCCACAAAAAAAGTTTATTGAATTCGCATTTCGAATTGTTCATGAAAATAAAAATGTATACTTTTTAGAATTTTACTCATTTTAAAAAATGGAGTGGACGCTCAAAGAAGACCGTGTTGCAGTTATTGCGTTGCACCGTTGCGGTTACGCGCCACTTAAAATTTTTGACATACTGAAAAATTTGAATGTAACCAAAAGATTCGTTTATCGTACCATCAAACGATACAATGAAGACTCTAGTGTAGATGACAGGTCAAGAAGTGGTCGCCCTCGGTCTGTTAGGACTCCAGCAGTGATAAAAGCTGTGAAGGCGCGAATTCAAAGAAATCCCAAACGTAAGCAGAAACTGTTGGCCCTTCAGATGGGGTTAAGCAGAACCACGGTGAAAAGGGTGTTAAATGAAGACTTAGGGCTTCGGGCATACCGAAGAAAAACAGGACATCGTTTAAATGCTCGTCTAATGGACCTGAGACTGAAGAGATGCCGCGCTTTGTTGAAGCGGTACGCGGGAAAAAAATATCGGGAAATTCTTTTTTCGGATGAAAAATTTTTTGCCGTAGAAGAGAGCTACAACAAACAAAATGATAAGGTGTACGCACACTGTAGTGAAGAAGCGAGCAACCGTATTCCGCGTGTCCAACGAGGTCATTTTCCATCCTCGCTCATGGTATGGATGGGAGTTTCTTATTGGGGCTTAACAGAGGTACATTTTTGTGAGAAAGGTGTAAAAACGAATGCAGTTGTGTATCAAAATACAGTCATGACGAACCTTGTTGAACCTGTTTCTCATACCATGTTCAATAACAGGCACTGGGTATTCCAGCAAGATTCGGCGCCAGCTCATAGAGCGAAGAGCACACAAGACTGGCTGGCGGCGCGTGAAATCGACTTCATCCGGCACGAAGACTGGCCCTCCTCCAGCCCAGATTTGAGTCCGTTAGATTACAAGATATGGCGACACTTGGAGGAAAAGGCGTGCTCAAAGCCTCATCCCAATTTGGAGTCACTCAAGACATCCTTGATTAAGCCAGCCGCCGATATTGACATGGACCTCGTTCGTGCTGCGATAGACGACTGGCCGCGCAGATTGAAGGCCTGTTTTTAAAATCACGGAGGTCATTTTGAATAAACTTTATTGTCATAAGAATCTATGTTTTGTTAAGTTCATTTTGGTATATAAATGGTTACATAATGAATAAACTTGTTTCAATTATTTTATATTAAACATGTGACAGAATTTATGACCTGACTGTGTATGTATATAAGTTTTCATTTGTTTTTATTATTAGATACCATTTAATTTCAATTTAGTTGTTACCCTACGTTTTATTAACACGCTTTTATTAGGTCGACGTGTATGTAATGGAATCTAAGGTAACTAATTTAACCATCTTCCAAGGGTCGTAGCGTAATGTAAATAGGCAGCTGTATGTAGTTCTGATGACAATATAATAATATGGTACTGTCGGACTGATCTGTTGAGCTGGAAGATATGAACTGGAACTTCGTGATGGAAAATCGTATCATAACTGTTTTGGATTTCTTAGAAAAGTCTTGTGATTAATTTTGACCACGATTAGGTTTCAAGGTCTGATGATGAAGCCGGAAGATAGGCACTGGCATTCCATGAAGGAATATCGTATCATAGTCGTGTTTGCACTTGTGAGAAAGGCCGTTATGGACTAAGCGTGTTTTACTAGTGTTTTTTTAACTTTTATTATATTAAATAACAATACTACAATAAAATATGAGGCGCCTTTTATTTTCTCATAGAGGTGATGAAAAACAGAGTGTACCACTCGGGCGCGAAATATATTTTTGGCTCGGGCGACGTACTTTGAATCCCTCGCAACTTTCAGGATTCTACTAAAGAATCCTTCACAACGCTCTCGATTCAAAAAAGCGCCCTCGCCGTAAAAATAATATTTTGCTCCCATATGAAACAATCTACTATTTCTTAACCGTTCGTGCCGGCTGTAAACACTCGCACAATATGTTTCACCGGCAGCCTCTTTGAGGTGTTCTGCCAATCGCGCTGCAGACTTACCAATTTCTTTTATCATGAACTAGCAACCCGCCCCGGCTTGGTGTACCATACATATAAACCTTCATCCTGATCATTCTATTTATTAAAAACCGCATCAAAATCCGTTGAGTAGTTTTAAAGATATAAGCATACATGGAGACAGATAGCGAGAAGCGACTTTGTTTTATACTATGTAGTGAAGTGATATGTCCGCGCTAGACCACCAACTCGCCTACGTACATAATTAAATAAATAATATATAATTATTTTTGGCAAAAATGGCAAAAACAACTTCCATTGTTTATAAAATTCATCGTACCTATAAAATGATTGCTCGATATCCTAATTCTTTGATTTAGTTATAAAAGACTGTAGACTTATCGCTGACGTTATATCTAGATGTAAGTTTTTATATACGGTCGGAGTCATGCGGGCTTAGCATAAGGACCATAAAATAACTCTATCGACGTGTCAGAGCGTGACAGAGTTATGATGAAGTATATTTCTGTCACCTTTGCACACGTCGGTAAACTCTTGTCGTGGTCTTGTATGCTAAGACTGCAGGCCTGGTCGGAGACGTAAGCAACGTTGTGTTCAAATGATGCACGCAGACTCAGAACATAGGTAGGTGCATATTCACTATGTTTTTTTTTTTTTTATTACATCTCTCAGGTAACAAGAAAGAAAATTTCTGATTCATACCACCAGGGAATGAAACAGTCTGGTTCCATTCCCTGGTGGTATGAATCAGAAATGTTGAGTCAAACCGCTTCGTACGTATCGAAGGAAAATCGACAGTGTGGGGGTGGTAATGAGGCGTATTTCTATTTGTCTTCTAGTAAAAAGGCGATGGTAGGATAAGGTCGTGTAGCTCAAACGCACATATTCCTAAATGAATCCAATAGAAAATGGACAGACTCGCAACCCTACGGTGGTGGTGCCAATGAGATAATGTTAGAAATACGAGTAGTTAAAACATTCAGAAGAAACGATCTTGTTTCGTTTGGTTTTAGAATAAGAATAAGAAAAAGTTTATTGTTAAGCCGTGTAAAAAAATGTTACATAAAATTTTTTCAACAGCCTGCCCATTTCGAGTGTACAATAATATTATACATATACTTAAAATAGAGAATTCAGTTCTCTATTAACAAAATACGATGATTTTAAGATAAAAATAATTTCGTTTGTTTGTTTCTTTCAGCCAAAGGACGCCCACTGCTGGACATAGTCCTATAGTTTTCCAATGTAACTTGCCAACTCTCTCGCTGTGTTGGTAACTTTTGTTCTTCTGCGGATCTCCTCATTATCTTCATTCGATCTCGCAGAGAGACTCCGAGCATAAGCCTTAACCATAACTCGTTTGGCTACTTTGAGCTTTCTCATAGTAAGAGACAAAATATTATCGGTTTAATCATAATAAATTGCGTTCGTGAGGTCTACATACTTAGTACGGGAAACCGTAAGGTCTATGGAATGAAGTGCGGCACCCGCCAAGTAATGCCTCATCTCAAAATATTTAGGCGGGTGGTGACTTGCCATCCACTTACCCCCATAAAGGCTACCGTAAGCTGGCACCGGAGGGGTCATTGGTGTGGATGGCTCAGGGTGTCGAGAGGTGTGCTGCGCGTTCACTAAGAGCTACTAGCAGCTTTATGCCCTTTAACACTTCCACCGTGGAGCTTAGGTTAATTCTTAACTCTTGTGATTTACACTCCAAGCCGGCCGGTTAAGGCAAGAGAGGAGTCAGGGGTCTCATCTAGCCCCAGGGAATCAGGATTCGCGGTGTCGCCACTCACCGGGATTATTGTTTTTATAGCTAATTACTTGTTTCTCTGCCAAATTACTATTTGTAGAAACATTCAAGATATTTTTTTTAAATTAGGTCATTTATACAAAGGTAATTTATGTAGGTAATTAATAAAGAGCAGAACTGTAAGAACTATGTCAATAGTAGTTTAATTTCAAATTATTTCGCAAATGTTTTTGTGTCTGAATGTCATAGGGGGCATCGGTCACAGTCAATAACATCACGCTATAATTTGTTCAAAATAAACATATTTCTTTCATAATTTGAATATTTTCCCAATTATCCCTGTTTTTATATAATAAGCTCGATTACAGAGGCGCCAGCGTAATTATATTATCTAAATAGCATAGTTCTGTTTCTTTTACACTTTAGGCATTCGAGAACGCTTTTTACGTTGCTATTAAATCTACGCTGGCGCCTCTGTAATCGGGCTTATTGTAATAGTAATAGTAATAATGTCTCATTATCAGAAGCCCTGGTGACTTAATAATGGAAATGCTCATCTTAAAACCGGGTTCAAATCCCGGTCCCGTACCAATCAGTTCTTAGGAAGAACATATTACAAACATTCTCCCTCCACTAGCTTTTTGGTGAAGGAAAACATGGTTTGAAAACCTGGATAAATTCGTTAATGATATTTGATAGCGATTGTGAATCCACCTACCCGTACTGGCTCAGCGTGATGAATATATAGCTTTTTTGGGTAGGCATACGTTCAATTTTAGATGGTGTTTTTTTTTATATATACACACGGTATCTGACCCCAAACTAAGCAAAGCTTGTGATATAGCTACCAGAGACTGATAAACTACATTATGCATATTTTTAAATACATACTTAAATACATAGTATAACATCCAGACATTCCAGACACAGAGCAAACAATTATGTTCATCACAAAAAGGCTCGCCCTGCGTGGGAATGGAACCCACGCCTCCTTGGCACAGTAGTTAGGGTCATAATATAACCACTGTGCTACCGAGGCAGTCACACTTCTACGAGCTTCTTGTTGATCTCGTCCACTGGCATGCAACACAACGGTTGAGCTGAAAGTTCTCAAACTCAAATCAAACTCAAATCATTTATTGCAACATTATTATGAAATTTACATGCGTTTCTTAATTAACATGTTCTGTATAGTTATTACAAATGACCCTGATAAGGTTATGTAAGGCAATATAATAATATTGCCAACAATTACAAATGATAATTTGTATTGGAACGATATAATATTATGTTTTCTAGATTTACGTTAAAAAAATCGTCTAATGTGTGATAGCATTTCGATAATAGGATAATTTTTGTGAAACAGTTTTCTCTTTTGATATCTGTTAGATTATTTGGCAATTTATTGAATATTAGCGACCCGCCCCGGCTTCGCACAGATGTATTATACATAATAAACGTACCTATTGAATCTCTCTATCTATTAAAAAAACTGCATCAAAATCCGTTGCGTAGTTTTAAAGATATAAGCATACATGGGGACAGATAGACAGTGAAGCGACTTTGTTTTATACTATACAGGGTTATTTCTAATCAATTAGCATCCTTTTAGGGGCTTATTCTGTACATCAAAACTAACAACTTTTGTTCTGCGACTTTTGTCAAAACTCAGAAAAAAATCAGCTGTTCCATACATTTTGTCGCGGGTGAACTATACTTTTCTATGGAACAACAATTTTTTTTGAGAATTAATAAAAATCGTAGAACAAAAGTTGTTAGTTTTGATGTACAGAATAAGCTCCTAAAAGGATGCTAATTGATTAGGAATAACCCTGTATAGTGATAGTGATTTTTATAGCCATAGAATTTGGGCTAGAACTGTGCAATGCTAAGTGACTTTGGTTCCACGAATTTCTCAAGAGTTACGAGTTCACAAGTACCACGATATCGGCACGAGTAGATTGGAGCGTAGACTTTATCAGAGGGGTTAGTCCAGGTTTACACGTAAGTTTCCGTGTATGGCACGATACATTTTTGTACAGCGCCCCTGGCGGAAACGAGGAAGAACCAACTAAAATGTATGGAGCCACACGCGAACGCGTAAGTTTAAGTTAACTACGCAAAACCTGGACTATGAGGGCTCAGATGGGACTTTTCGGCCTTTACAAAAGGCTAGACGACTTAATAATTATATTTTTCGCAAAAAATGGCAACAGACTTCAACCATGTACAGAATTCGAATAGTTCGCTCGGATCGACATCGTAATTTTCATATTAATTTTGATTTATAAAAATGGCTCTTCCGATTTCAATAAAATTTAAACGGGACCACCGGTGAAGTATGCTCTCCATCCATCCATCCATCAGCCGTAAGACGTCCACTGCTGGACATAGGCCTCCCCAATGGATTTCCAATAAGGCCGGTTGGAAGCGGCCTGCATCCAGCGCGTTCCTGCGATCTTTATTATATCGTCAGTCCACCTAGTCGGTGGACGTTCTACGCTGCGCTTGCTGGTCCGTGGTCTCCATTCGAGAACTTTACTGCCCCATCAGCCATCCGTTCTCCGAACTATGTGCCCTGCCCATTGCCACTTTAATTTGCTAATCCGCTGGGCTATGTCGGTAACTTTGGTTCGTCTGCGGATCTCCTCATTTCTGATTCGATCTCGCAGAGAGACGCCGAGCATAGCCCTCTCCATAGCACGTTGGGCTATCCTGAGCTTATTCATAAGGCCCACAGTAAAAGACCACGTTTCAGTTCCATATGTCATCACTGGCAACACACAACTATCGAAAACTCTCGTCTTGAGGCACTGAGGTATATCAGATGAAAAGACGTCACGCAGTTTTCCGAAGGCTGCCCAACCGAGTTGGATTCGGCGATTGACCTCTTTCTTGAAGTTGGACTTACCTAGCTGGACTACTTGTCCTAGGTAGACGTACGAGTCAACAACTTCAAGAACCGAGCTCTCAACAGATATTGGGGTGGGTACGACATGGGCATTACACATGATTTTTGTTTTATCCATGTATGCTCTACCAAACAAAAAAACAATCATCATAATCGATTCATAAAATTGGCGGAATAATCGCGTAACAGGGATACAAAAAAATGCAACATAAATTCAAATCCCAAGCCCCCCTTTTTGAAGTCGGTTGAAAATATCATGTACCAAGTCACATAAAATAAATATTATGGGTTAGTTATTTAAATAAGTGCAAGGGTAATTAAGTGACTTAAATGTCTTGAATGACACCAAATTAAGGTCTTGTAGGGCGACACTTATGCCACCTGTATTAATATACAAATTAGTAACGTACGAGTACTTAAAAGGATAAGTGCCTTTTTAGGGTTCCCTACCAAAAGGGTAAAAACGGGACCTTATTACTAAGACTGCGCTGTTCGTCTGTCTGTCTGTCACCAGGCTTCTCATGAACCGTATAATAGCTAGAACGTTGGAATTTTCACAGATGACGTATTCTGTTATCGCTATGACAACAAATACTAAAAATAGAATAAAACTAAACATTTAAGGGGGGCTCCCATACAACAAACCTGAATTATTAGACGTTTTTCTCTCGATATTAATAACGGTGACGGTAAACATTCACAGAATATTTCGTTAAATATGCACTTTATAAATAAACTAATTAATAAAATAAAATAAATATTTAAGGGAGGCTTATTTCATTAATTTCCCATACGGTACGGAACCTGCGTGCGCAAGTATGACTTGCACTTGGCCAATTATGACTTTTGAACAGTTTTAAAAAATATTGAAGGTTACACAGGGTGACTTTTACACATGGCGTTGCAAATTAATTATAGAAATTCGTTCTATTTACCTAAACGTAGCAATTAACATTTTGCATATATTTTTATGCATACTTACTTGTTTTTATTAAAATTAAATGTTAATGTCGTCTTTGTCCGCCGTGAGACGTTCACTGCTGGACATATGCCTGCCCTTTGGATTTCCATTAAGTTAATAAAGCACTGCACATTTTCTTAATAGTAATTGTTGAACATAACTCACCGTGTCATATTCTATACACTGGCTCAGTGCGGGTTGGTGGATTGACACACATCATCGAATAGCTTCTATACGTATACTTTTAATATATATAAGTCTGTGGCAGTCTGTGGTGTATAATAAGCTTAGTTTGGGCTTAGAGACGTGTAAGATGTCCCATACAATATGTAGGGATACCCAGAACCAGTGATTCCAGATTAAAAAATTGAAATTACAGCGCTATTTGAATTTACAGTATTTTAACGTAAATTTCTGCTAGCAAGTTTTACAGTAAATACGAGTAATGTGCACATTTTCAGAAGGCTTTTAATTTTTGATAGTGTGGTGTGTCTTTCATCTTTTAGGGTTACGGACCCAAAGGGTAAAAACGGGACCCTATTACTAAGACTCCGCTGTCCGTCTGTCTGTCACCAGGCTGTATCTCATGAACGGCGATAGCTAGAACGTTGAAATGTTCACAGATGACGTAATGCTGTTGCTGCTATAACAACAAATTAGATTAGATTTAAAATTAGAAAAAATAAATATATTGAAGGGGGGCTCCCATACAACAAACCTGATTTTTTTACTGTTTTTCGCTCAATATTAATAACGGTAACAGGTAGATGCTTGATATATTCACAGAATATTTAATTCAAAATTCACTTTAAAAATAAAATAGATAGATAGATAAATTCTTTACTGTTCACACCAGATAGTATAAACAAGGAAAGAACAACTTTAAAAAAAACTAGTGTTTAAAAAATACTAAATTAATTTACAATAATTATTTCACTCCCATACAAGAAACGTGATTTTTTTGTTCGATATTAATAACGGCAACAGGGAGATGCTTGAAATGTGAATATTGAGTTGTATATTTCCTTTATAAATAAATAGTTAAAAGAAAATAAAATATGTTAAAGGGTTTCATATATGGTACAGAACCCTATGTGCGCGAGTCGGACTCGCACTTAGCCGATTATTTAGAACTAATATGCTATTGTTAGAATTGGTAATTCTGCATTTACTCGTATCTCTATACCCACTATAATTAATACTTACTATTCTAATTATTATAAACATGATAAACGTACTTAGTGATGTAGTAATAGTAGTTTATGCAACTGTCATATAATGAAGCACTCGTTACTATTATGAAACTCGCTGCGCTCGTTTCATAAACTCACACTCGTGTTTTAATACCCGTGTTATATGCAGTTGCATACACTACTTTATCTTCACTAATAAAAATAAAAAATAAAAACATATTGCGAAACATTAAAATCACGCGTACGTGTATTGTCACAGTGAACTTGGCGCCATTAAAATCTAACCAATGAGAGCGCAGCTGCGCGCGCAGGGCCAATCAGGAGCGAGCGCGCGATGTTATAATGAGATTTTACGATATCGATGTGGATATTATAACATCATGTGAAATTGCTTAAATTGAGTGTTTTGTTGTCTGCGCTATAACAGTAGTCATTATAAGTCAAGTATTGGAAACATAAGTAGAATGTTACAACATTAGTGTAGATAAACGATATTCTTATTCGGTTAGCCGTGGTCCGTGAGCTGGCTCAGTTTTGTAAATGTTGACTGAAATGACTGTTTCAAATGATTTTTATTCGTTTGCCTTGAAATTAACACAGTTACTTCCACGACGTTTTATAGCCAGCTGAGAACATTCCTTTTATTGTAATCGGTATAATGCGTTTTTTCGTCGGTCTAAACATTTATTTTTCCTTCGAAAAAAATAATAATTAAGAATCACTTTTTTTTTCTGCATGCAGAGATTTTGTATCAACAAAAGTTACAGTAATTTCATACACTGTATTTACCATAATACAGTAGGTAAGGTAGATGAAGTTGAGTTACAGTACGGGAAACGGGGTAGCTATTGCCCACTTAACGTGTTGTGGTCGTCGTGATTTTAATGAGAATTCTAGGAAATCGAAACTCAACGACTGGTCATGATCGGCGTAATTGATAAAAGTAACGTAAAGCGTAAACGGATAACCGTAACGACGAGACGTCGTGATCCCCTAGCATAGTGAAGTATATTGCTTGCCCACTTTGAGCTAGGGCCGATCTCTTGTACACTACGCTTGCAAATACGTGATTTTTTTATCGCTTTTCGGCCTTTGGGCTAAAGAGAACTTTTCAGCCCCATTGGTCATGAGTAGAGGTCGAAATAGGTATTTCAATTTTACGTAGGTACATGCGATTTTGTGATATCAATAATAAGAATATGCCTCCGGGAACGGCGGAAATTACTATTTTCTGAGGTTGTAACTTTTGTGTCCAACTTTTAGTATTTCATTTTCTCATCGTGTACATGCCCTGAGCATTCATGCTCGCCATCGAAGGCTACTTCTTGCGGCGGCGTCGTGTGTCGGGTCGTTCTCTTCCCTCAAATATGGTCGAGGAGAGCGATGGCTGGCATATGCGTCACACTCGTGATCGGGTGCTGCATGCGAGTCGCCGGTTTGCTCGCGGCATTCACGCAATGCACTGAAACTACTAACTTAGACTAAGGTTTAAACTAACCCTAACCCGTCTCTATTGTACAGTCGCATTCTTTCAATTGTAACTTAGTTAACAAAGGGAACAGGCCCTGGAGTCTCTGGATCATTAATTTAAATAAATAAAAAATGTATTGTCATAATAATAATTGTAGAATTTAATTTATGTCACAATATATAAATACAAATGTCAAAATATAAACAAATAACACACACATAAACACATACAGCCATGAATAGGTTTGCCGTTTCATAGATGTGCCGAGTAATACATTTATACATGTCAAAGTTTGCCTTCCGTTTTAGCGTTTTGACATTTTGTCATCTAAATACTCCTGAATATTGTAGTAAGCCTTTTCTAGAAGGAACCCTTTTAGTTCACTTTTGAGTACATTAAACGAGCTAGCATCTTTAATTACTTGTGGAAGTTTGTTATATTATTATATCTGTACACCCATGCAAAAAATACTATTACGTGCTCAAATTGTAAAAATTTAAAAATAATTACCTAGGTACTGCCATTTTAACTTGACTGTGGAAAATAGCGTTAAGCGTGTAGTTTCTAGGACGGCATTTTATAATTGAGTAAAAAAAAGAAATTTTAAATGATGAAAAAATATGGTTACCGAATTGGTGTTTTTAAGGTTTTATCGTCGCAAATAATTGAAGAACCTGCAATAAAATTATAAAAGAGCCACTTGGAGAGTGCACGTTGACTATCTGTTAGGATAAATCGATAATTTAGATCCTTCTACAAAACTCATTCCTGTGTCAACTCGTAGTGACTCTGAGCATAACGCTCTTCATAGCACGTCATGATACCAGTGGAAACATTTAATACAGTTTGTGTTTTAATATTTATTTTGATTACACTCTTGTTTCCACATAATACAGGGTTTCGTTCTGGTAACACTTGAAATCGCAATAGGCAGTTTGCACCGCATCGCTTAAAACTCCAACCTTTTCACTGCAATCAGTGAAGACTTCCGCCATTGCTTCTTTATTGGGGTAAACAGAGGCAGAAATCGGAATATTAATGCTCCCATCTTCGAATATAAAATTAGTGTTCAATAGAACGCAGTACAGGAAATCTTTGAACTGTTGATCACATCTGAAGTCTGTGCCGCCGTAACGCAGAAGACATCTGTAATCGTCTGCGTCTGCTTTATCGACGGTGCACTTTGCTATTGCTGCATCAAATATTGCTTGAGCAGCGAGTGGGTATCTGGTTACAGGCTGGAAATAGGAAATGATGAATTTTAGGTACTGTTGAGGTTGTATACTGTCGGTTGGGTCACGACAACGGAATCTGCAGTAGGTATTGCCGTCACCGTCACCGTTAATAATATCGAGCGAAAAACAGTTAAAAAAACAGGTTTGTTGTATGGGAGCCCCCTTAATATTTTTTCTATTTTTAGTATTTGTTGCATAAGTTAAATATATCACCTTTGAAAATTACAACGTCATAGCCATCACGGTTCATGAGATACAGCCTGGTGACAGACAGACGGACGGACGGATAGACGAAAAGTGGTGTGTGGTCCCGTTTTTACCCTTTGGGTACGGAACCCTAAAAATGAATTTCGATCGTGTGAATCCACCTTGAAAAAAATACTGAATCACCCGTGCTGACCTATTAAGTACTGGTAATTATATAAAACTACATAAATACACGTATAATTCAAAATACTCACTTTATCATCCTCGCTTTCCGCACTTAAGCAAAAGCTTGCAAAACACAACAATACAAAATATTTAATCATTGTTAAATTTAAATTGAACATACTGCCGTATTTCGATATTACAGTAGACTTAAAAACTACGCATTACAAGGCCTTTTATAATTAGAAATTTAGTTTTCTAATCGGTTTTTGACCGATAAATTTTGTATGTTAATGCAAAATAAAGTAGGAAATAAGACCTGTTCGAAGTACTTACCAAAATTCTTGTTAGGAGGGCATTTTCACACTATCCGATCCGATATCGATGCCGGACGACAATAGCCAGCATCCAGTCGCATCGATTTGGCATGTGTTTGCGGTTTTTTATTATGTGAAAACAGCACATGGCTATATTTCCAACAAAGTCGCTCCGATACGATAACGACGCCATCATGGTAACCAAATTGGCAAACAAGCTCAAAATGGCTGCCGCGCATCGGGCATACAGTTAGACATCTTCTTCTTCTTCTTTCTTATATATAAAAATGAATCGTGGTTGTTAGTCTTGCTAAAACTCGAGAAAGGCGGGACCGATGTGGCTAATTTAGATTTTGAAATATCCGTGGAAGCTAAGGGAAGGTTTAAACGATGAGGAAATTTTAAAAGTAGCGTGAAAAACAATAAAAACTTGAAATTAATTTTCCCACACAAAATGTTCCTACCTGTGAATGTTTACAGTATTTGGTCGCCGGTGGCGCTAAGGTGATATGAAGTTCACCGGGTCAGTTAGTTTATATTAACAAATACAAGTCTAGCACACATACAAACATTATCGTCCAATCGCGTCCGATGGTGCCACCAAAATAAATATTAAATAAATAAATATTAGGGGACATCTTACACACGGTCTCTGACCCCAAACTAAGCAAAGCTTGTGATATGGCTACCAGAGACTGATATACTACATTATACATATTTTTAAATACATACTTATATAGATATGTAATACATAAATAACAACCAGACACAGAGCAAACACCTATGTTCATCACATAAATATTTGCCCTGGGTGAGGATCGAACCCACGCCTCTTTGACCCAGGAGTCGGGGTCACTAACCACTGGGCCACCGAGGCAGTCGGTGTTATAAATCGGTATCGTCTCGGATTTCCGATATTGGGCCGGACAATACGAGTATGAAAATCATATTTCATACATTTTATTAACTCCGATATCGGGTCGGCCCCGATATCGTTGTCGGATCGAATAGTGTAAAAACGCTCTGACGCAGTTAGATAGATTTTATCATTGTCTTATTCATTAGAAGATAACCAGCTATGTTCTTTGGTGTTATGTTAGATACTAGTAGGTTTCCGAACAGTAGAATTTGCGGCACATCTCTTTAACTGAATCATAAGTATCTTGATTCGTTCTTGACCAATTTGATTTACACTCGCATACTTAGGTATTGTTAGGATTTACTTAGATACGATTAAATGCTAAATGTTATCGAAATCTGATAAGCAAAGCGACAGCAAATTTTCCCCCTTTTTAACCGACTTCCAAAAAGAGTGTTCGTGTGTATGTTTGTTCAAATTCAAATTTCAAATTCAAAATTTATTTATTCCATTGACATATTACATGCGCTTAGAAACGTCATTACAAAATAAAAATCATTAAAAAATAATTGAACACGTAGAATTCAACAAAACAAAATAATAAGTACATACTTAATAAAAAATATCAGCAATAGCATTGTTTTTGTATTTTCATCGATAATTTCACCAATTGTGAACCGAATCGAAAAATTCTTTTTTAGTTTGAAAGGATCATTTAAATTTTACAGAAATTGGCTGAGCCGTTTATGATAAATCTACAATAATGTAAACAATTCGAGCGAAATATTTGAATTTTGTACACGATTTAGCCATATCGCGGTTTTGCCATTTTTTGCGAAAAATAATTATTTATTTCGTCAAAACAAAAATTTATGAAGATATAGCTATTGGCGTTAAAGTTCCGCGTAACATCACTTGTATGTGAAAAGTATAGCACTTTTCTCGTAGAAGTGACGTCACGAGCCCTCACTACCGAACTTTGACAAGGTATATCTTTGTCGTTTATTGTTTGATTGACAAAAGAAAAAATACGTGTCTAAAATTTATTGATAATCTAAGAACGGATTAATTAAACTAATGATTTTTGAAGTGAAAACTTCTTTAGGGACTTTGTGCACTTTCAAGGATGGGTAAAAAATGTTGAACTCGCGTCAGGACATGTAACCTGATCGAAAATTTGTAAGACGGAGGGAGCAAGTTTTCACTTCAGCCGGCACTCCTGGAGTGCGACCCGTTATTTTTAGGGTTCCGTACTCAAAGGGTAAAAACGGGACCCTGTTACTAAGACTCCGCTGTCCGTCTTCCGTCTGTCTGTCTGTCTCCAGGCTGTATCTCATGAACCGTTATAGCTAGAAAGTTGAAATTTTCACAGATGATGTATTTCTGTTGCCGCTATACCAACAAATTTTTAAACGTTTTCGCTCGATATTAATAATGTTAACAGATAGATGCTTGAAATATTCACAGAATATTTAGTTGTATATTCAATTGAATAATAAACAAAGGGTCCCATACAGTACGGAACCCTTCGTGCGCGAGTCCTACTCGTACTTGTCCGATTATTTTACCTTATCATCATGCGTAGCCCAAACGCTCCTTGATTGGCACGTGACGGTGGTAATCGGTGACGTAATAGTCTAGTATTGGGCAGTCTCATACCTTTCAACAGGGACATTTTATATCTTCCAAGCCTTTCAATGCCTATTGGCAAGATTATGCTGGAGTCGTCGCGAACTGTATTTGGTTTGCGGTTTCTCTCATGGCTTGGACCACGCATCTATAATAGTCTACCGGCAGAAGCGAGAATAACAACGCACGAACACAAACGGAGAAAGATTATCAAAGAATGGCTTGTAAAATTGGGTTTTGTTGAACTGGAAGATAGGGTATTTACTTTAATATAATAGTCTAAAAAATTTTAAAATACGTATTTACATATTATTGTTTATGTATATGATTATTAATATTATTTTTTTAAATAATTATCTATTGCAAAATATCTAAAAATAATTTTGATTACTTAGATAGTCCAAATCACTCGTAACAAGGATTGGAAATCTTTTAAATAACTCTTATAAATATTTTAAAATTTAGTGTATGATGAATAGATACCTTATAGGACTACTGCAGCCCCCTTATGGACACGGGTTTTCCTAGTGGGGGCTGCTTCGCAAGGCTTACTATTTTGCATTACTATTATTAATATTATTTATCATGCATACCTACCTTAAGATAAAATTTCTAAGTACCCACATCTTTAAGTTTATGAGTCTTTAAATTGTGTAAGAAAATAGGTTGAGTGTGTTATTTGTACCTATATGTGTATTGTGTATGATAAATAAATGAAATGAAAAATGTTTAGATGAAGACCATTAGATGCGCCCTCTAGAGAATCGTTTAAGGCAAAACTAAAACACTGGCTTATCGAACAGGCATTCTACAAGTTTGACGATTAGCTGGCATTGAAATTTTCAAATTGACATTGTTAATTTTTTCAACTTTTTATAATATTTAAAATATTTGACATATTACGTATCTTTGAATTTAATTTGCTTTCGTGTGTAATGAGTGTGTAATGCGATCTTAATAATTACAAGTTTTTGGATTTTTTATTTATCATTGTATGACCTGTAATTTAAGACATATACTTAGTGTGCGAGTGCGACTCGCACTTAGCCGATTTTTTTATAATTGACAAAGATTTGTGATTAGAATTTTTATTATAAGGACCTAATTATTTATTTATTACATAAATGTATTTTTTACAAATATTGTTAGATATTGTACACTTTTATTTGACATGTAAATGCTTTTTCCCAATAAATATGACTATGACTATTAGGTATCTGATGAATATTAGTGCTATGGCAAATTTCCCCTATCAAAAATGGTCGATGAAAAAAAAATACATAATAATATATGTATTATGAATAACTAGCGACCCGCCCCGGCTTCGCACAGGTGTATTATACATATAAACCTTCCACTTGAATCACTCTATATATTTAAAAAAACCGCATCAAAATCCGTTGCGTACCTATAAAAAACATCTGCTTTATACCTGATATTCTATAATTGTGTGAAATGTTCACTTGATAACGATAAACGAAATTAACTGACTGTTACTAAACTTAAGAGATGACTCAAGTGATTCAAAAAGCGAATAAAGATTTAAGAAAATATTTTGCGTTTAAATCAAATCATAGCATTATTACCTAGCATATTCGTTTTACACACAACATCAGAGCATAAAAACATTTTATTCAATTTTTTTCTTTCAATTACAATTTACGTTAGCAATGTAAACGCAGCCTTACATTTTCGTGAATTAGCCACGCCCATTGACCAATCTTGATAATTTAAGTCCATGCTGCATCCCTATCACTTTCATACGATTGTGCAAGGGAGAGGGCGCCATATTAGCTCGTCTCGTTGAATGAAGTATAGTTAGATAATTATAAGCATACATACATGGGGACAGACAGCGGGAAGCGAGTTTGTTTTATACTATGTAGTGATAGTGAAGTTTACTAAGGGACTAATACTGACATTAGGTACAAATATTACAATACCATACAACTAAGTTAGTATTTACCACAATTAATTTATGGTAGATAAATGGCCTGCGTCTTGACGCAAAAATTAGCGCGCTTATTAACTCGTTAAATGTTTGCTACATATACGTAACGGCTTAATTAGCGCGCTAACTTTTGCGATAAAAGGCAGTTATAAGCCATAGGTAAATAAAAACGGCAACGAAATTGTCGACACAAAAAACTAGATGGCGTTAGTTGTTCCTTAAAACGCACTGAGCTTTTTGTGTGGGAAATTTTAGTGTACATTTCTAGTTTACAATCAGGTAAGTAAAGGAAACAAGTAGGCCAGTTCGGTTCATCCGAGCTGGCTATTTTTGAAAGTGTTAAAGGGTGGTCCATCCTGCCAATAACATTAAAAATATTCGTAGACATTAGCCATCTCTTCTACCAATAAAAAATGATTATTATGAGTAGGTATGATTCAATTCAATACAAAGAATATTTTTTTAAACGGTTTTATTTAGCTCACCCCGTTTGTTTTATTTATTTATTATTCTTGGGTCAAATTTAGTAATTCAAATTTCACCCTCTTCCTGTCAACCGATTAATCTGAAATTTTGTATGCACTTTGGATTTTAGTGACAATACAATTATGTATATTCACTATCATTATAAATTCAAGATGGCCGCCGCTACAAAATGGCGGATAATTTATGTTTTATTAATCCCATCAATATGGGTATCAAATGAAAGGGCTCAACAAGCAGAATACAATATACTATAAAAAATTTAAATCCAAGATGGCGGCCGCTACAAAATGGCGGATAACGTAGGTTTTATCAATCCCATCAATATGGGTATCAAATGAAAGGGCTCAACAAGCAGAATACAATATACTATAAAAATTTGAAATACAAGATGGCGGCCGCTACAAAATGGCGGATAACGTAGGTTTTATCGATCCCATCAATATGGGTATCAAATGAAAGTGCTCAACCAGTATAATACAATGTACTATATAAAATTAAAATCCAAGATGGCGGCCTCTACAAAATGGCGGATAACTTAGGTTTTATCAATCCCATCAACATGGGTATCAAATGAAAGGTCTCAACAAGTAGAATACAATTTACTATGCAAAATTGAAATCTAAGATGGCCGCCGCTAACAAATGGCTGATAACAATTTTTTATCAATCCCACCAATATGGGTATCAAATAAAACCTAAACTTAAACTTTTTTAGTCTAGTCTATGCATATGTTTATAATTCCCACGACTGTATCTATTTTTACCTTGCAATAATGAAGCACTAAATGAATTAAACAGAATGCGAAATAAAAACTAAAAACTAGAAAATAAAAATAGGTAAAAAAACTTTTTAAGTTAAACGGTTTTATGTTAAACATACATTGCAATGTTTAAGATAAATGTACTAAAAACCGAAAAATAATAAAATAGATACAGTCGTGGGAATTATAAACATATGCATAGACTAGACTAAAATAAAACCGTGGGGCACGGAAATTGTCTACAAATTATCGACTTAATGTGCGATAGAAGAATCGTTTAATTCGTCGTTAAAATAGGCAGTTGGCCTGCAGACGGTGAGGAAATTACTTACTATTTTCTTGCTCATGGAAATTCTAATAGTTATACACTCCATGTAAATAAAAGAGATGTTTCAACTAGTTTATCGTTGGACATTCACACTGCTGGCTGGCGAGGAATCGTTTCACTGCTCGTAGTTTGTCTTTAATCGACAAAACATATGATAAAAGTACTACTCGCTCACCACTATTAAACCCTAAAACTCGCTTATAATCGAGCTTGCTAGCTTGTTTCCACATTCTAGCCCTACTTATCACACGTCCATCGTTGTCGGTTGAACAACTGCCTAATTTTAGTGTAACATTACAAAACAAACATTTTAATCAACGATTGTAGACAATTGACGTGCCCCACGGTTTTATTTTAGTCTAGTCTATGCATATGTTTATAATTCCCACGACTGTATCTATTTTATTATTTTTCGGTTTTTAGTACATTTATCTTAAACATTGCAATGTATGTTTAACATAAAACCGTTTAACTTAAAAAGTTTTTTTACCTATTTTTATTACCTGAAACGTTCCTAGCACGAGTATGTTTCGTACATTTAAAGTTACGTGTAATGGGTTGTTTTCCGGAGTTTATATTTGTTCGGAGTTCTCGATATAAGAAAGAAAATAATGTTGTTATGTAATTTTATAACATATTTGCTCGTAAAGTGGCTGTAATTACTCCAATTTATATTTCGTAATGTATTTCATTACGCAGTTGTGGTTTATTGCAATGTAAAACGCACGCCGCCATCGACTGCAGAACTCTGTGGTCTCATTTCTCCTACTTTCACTCAAGAGAGTGAGAGACATTACGGCACTTGTGCGGTAATGTAATGTAAAACGCACGATGCTTCGACTGATGCACGACTTTTACTCAAAGTTAGAGTTTTATTAATTTCCTCGCAAATATGTTTATACTATTATAATTATGTTTATAACGTCGTATGACATACGTGCGCTTTGAAAATTACAGCCGAGGCGATATTGCAAGCCCGAGCCGTCGGCGAGGGCTGTAAGGAAGCAGAGGCTGTACTGCTGTACTTACCGCACTTATATCATGTACTATTAAAATTGTTAAAAACAGATATTTTCTTTTGATCTTTTCCTTTTTCTGTATTGCTATTAATTATTTCAGTGTGTGTATTGTATTATATAAACACAGACCATACTCCTGTTTTTCGAATAATCCAGCCCATGCAAAGGTTGTCTGGTAGAAATCGCCAAAGGCGATAAGGCCGCCCTTGTACAACATATTGTATATTTTCTGTAATGTGCTTTTGTCAAATTGTGTACAATAAAGATTTATTTATTTATTTCAACAATCACATTAATAAAATCCTTTCTCATTTTCAGGTAAGTTTTTTGGGCCCTATTTGGGATGTTGACGGAGCAGCTCTTCAGATGCATCTTCGTCCGTATGGTGAGTTTGACCTATTGTTAAAATCTTGTTTTGTTATGGGAGAAAAGCTTTAATAGTTTTTTAAAAGGTAAGTGTATTTACTACCTAGAACGAAATTCAATACCACATACTTAAGGATGAGTTATATTAGGACGGGGTGGGCGCGCGACGGGCCGGACGGGGCCCGTACGACGTGTGATAGAAAATTGTTAACCCCCGATGCAAAAGAGGGGTGTTATAAGTTTGACGTGTCTGTTTGTCTGTCTGTGTGTCTGTCTGTCTGTGGCATCATAACGCCCGAACCACTGAACCGATTTCAGTTTAGTTTTTTTTGGATGAAAGGAGACTTAATCGAGAGTGTTCTTAGCTTATGTTTTATAAAAATCGATTGAGCCGTTTAATAGTTATGGTGGGTTAAAGTGGGGATAGAAGAACCAAAATTCTACAAATGTGCCCAAAATGGTTGTCAATGTGTCGGGGGTTTTTAAAATTTTTAATTTATATTATATTCCGAGTGTTGTTAGCCATGTTTCATGAAAATCTGTTCAGCAGTTTGAAGATCATTAGCTCTTTTCTACTTGATGAGGGGATCTGACTACCTTCCATATTTCCTAACGATTGGTACCGTGTTACTTGAATGATATGGAAATTTTAAGGTACCTGATTAGCCTTGAAGGTCATCAGCTCTTTGACAGTTGATAAGGGGATGTGACTACCTTCCAGTAATATGTCCTATCGATCCAAAATTCGGTACCGTATTACTTCAATGATATTGAAAGCATTCAAGTAGTTTATTTTGTGTCGGGGAGTTTTTAAAATTTTTAATTTTACTGTTATTATCATCGTAATAGATAATCATCGTCACCATCTACGGAAGCCTGTGCGTGTCTCGACACGCAAATGACAACTTATTTTTATTTTACTCTACTCTTTAAAATAGCTTGTCCACCGACTATTAGTAGACGGATGATTTATATAACACCGCAAGAAAGCGCTGGATGCTGCTTCCAACTGGCTTTATTGGAAATTCATAGGCGAGGCCTATGTCCAGCAGTGGACGTCCTAAAGCTGATGACAGATTCGTTTTTCTACGGAACCTTTAATAAACTCGTCCCCATGGCACCAAGTTTCTTATCTTTCAGACAATTACAAAATTTATTGCAGTAAGAAGATCAGAATCGTTTGCATTTATTTACACAGGGTGGAGAGCTGACGCCGACATTAATTTGACCCACAAGTAATACAAGTACCCAGTAATCATAAAAACAATAAGAAAACAAAATCCCTAAAACGAAATAAACAAAATTTTCAAACTAATATAAATAATAAACAAAGAAAGTCATTATGCATCATATATCACATGTACAAGGAACTCATTCATGCTTTTTCGACATTAGACTAATCAGAGTAGCTCGAATCGCTGTTTTTTTTTTTTACTACATTTACATATTTTAAATACATACTTATATAGATACTACCTAAATAACACCCAGACACAGAGCAAACACTTATGTTCATCACACAAATGTTTGCCCTGGGTGGGGATCGAACCCATGCCTCTTTGACCCAGAAGTCAGGGTCACTAACCACTGAGCCACCGAGGCAGTCAAACAATTAGTTTAGATGCAGATTGCTTCAAAATAATGTTTTAGAAAATTGTACATAACTAAGTACTGTACCAGCCTTTTTAATAGTCTACTGCAGGACGTACGTCTACCCACGAAGGGTGATTGGGCCATATCCACCACGCTGGCCCAGTGCGGGTTGATGGATTCACATACGCCATCAAGTTTCTTCTCCACACGTATGCAGGTTGCCTCAGGATGTTTTCCTTCACCGAAAAGCCAGTGGTGTTAATTCCGTACATACATTCTGAAGAACTCATTGGTACGGGATTTGGATTCGAACCCATGACCTCACGATTGTAAGGCATAACTAAGTAGATAGCTTTATTTATTAATTTCAAAACTTATTAATGTAGAAGGCTTTAAAACAGAAGGCTAAAATTAAAATTGTTGGCGTCAGCTCTCCACCCTGTATGAACACGTTTTATCTGACCTGTATACTTTACGTTATCCAAGTGTCAATTAACAACGCATTGTTAGTTTAAAAAGTAAGTAAATAAATAATGTTGGTGTTTTATGCTTTTTTATTGTGATATTAGCAAGCAAACAAGGTTTAATTAATTAAATTAAAATGACGAAAATATTAATAATAGCAAACATTTTATTACTTTTCTGTTTTGCTATTGAAGTCAAAAAGGTGAGAACTTCGTCACATCTTATCTTTCCTATCTGCCCTTGATGATAGAGCGAAATTCAATTGTTCACAGGTTTTTTCCCAATAGGGATGTTTACTGGGTATAAACATCAATATTATAATTAGTCCGTCAGTTATGTTATTAAAAAATATTCGACTCGTGTTTTTCCTCTAGTCAATCAAAAAATAAATGACAAACATAAACCTTGCTAAAGTTTGAGAGTAGGGGCTCGTGACGTCACTAGTACGGTACTTTTGTATTAGACTAGTGACGCCACGAGGAAATTTAATGGGCTATATTATCATCAATTTTTGTTTTAAATGAAGAGTGAAAAAATATGTTGCACTATTTTTTGATTATCTATTTTACGGACTAATTATTATTTTTCAGTTAGCAAGCCTATTACAAGAGAACTTCATCTAATCGTAAATTCTACCTATTCATTGCCTTATAAGCCGTGGTGGTCTAGTGATAATGACACCCGCCTTACAATTGTGAGGTCGTGGGTTCAAACCCGGTCCCGTACTTCCTTGGACGGAATTTCACACTATTGGCTTTTCGGTGAAGGAAAACATCGTGAGGCAACTAGCACATATATATGTCCAAGTACGAGTAAGAAATTCCATGGCGTATGTATGTGAATCCACCAACCCGCACTGGGCCAGCGTGGTGGATATGGCCCAAGCACCCTTCGTGGGTAGGCCTACGTCCTGCAGTGGACTATAAAGGTTGGTACAGTACAGTACAGTATTGCCTCAAAACCAATCAATAGGTACTACTAATAAATCACGTATATTCTACTGAAAAACCAAGATAGGTCAGTGTATCACAAAAGTGCATCAACTAAAACCTGAGGTCAAAATCAGTTTAGTACTTAAACTGAGCACTGTTTTGATTTTTTATGTATATGCATAATTATGTACCTCGTTAACACTAATTACTCATGGTCACAAAACGAACTTTCGTATACCTACTAACGATGAGTATATTTATATTAAAATGGCAAAAAGCCCTAGAAAATATAAATTTCGCGCGCTGGCCTTAATGTTTGACCATAAGAAACGGAATACGCGATATTTCTAGATGGTATTTAGTTCCATCCATCCATTCATCCATCAACCTTAAGACGTCCACTGCTGGACAAAGGCCTCCGCAATGGACTTTTAATAAGGCCTGTTGGAAGCGGCCGGCATCCAGCATATTCCTGCGATCTGTATATCATCAGTCCAACTAGTCGGTGGACGTCCTACGCTTCGCTGGCTGATCCATTCGAGAACTTTACAGCCCCATCGGTCATGCGTTCTTCAAACTATGTGCCCTGCCCACTGCCATGTTAACTTCTGAATCCGCTGGGCTATGTCGGTAACTTTGGTTCGTCTGTATTTAGTTATCAGTAGATACCTACTATTTGAATAGTCTTTGATCGAGAGTTGTTTTTAGGGGTCCGTACCCAAAGGGTAATAAATGTAAACGGTAGCCTATTACTAAGACTTCGGTGACCGTCTGTCCGTCTGTCTGTCACCAGGCTGTATCTCATGAACCATGATAGCCAGGCAGCTGAAATTTTCACAGATGATGTATTTCTGTTGTCGCTATAACAAAAAATACTAAAAACAGAATAAAATAAATATTTAGGGGGGGCTCCCACACAACAAACGTGATTTTTAGGAGTTTTTTGCTCACTATTAACAACGGAAAGAAAAATGGGGCTCCCATACGGGGGTACGGAACCCTGGAGTCCGACTCGCACTTGGCCGATTTTATTTAAAATTTAATTAACTTTATCTGTTCACAGCATCCTCCCGTTTTCCGTCTATCTTGCTCGAAAAACAAACATATTATACACACTATCTCCGTTTGCGAATTTGGTAATGTAACGGCGACATATTATAAGAACATCGTACGAAATGGTGACACAAAATTCAAAACTGACAAAGAGTTTAAAGTGTTTCTGTATTGTGCTTGGGTTAACTCAGGCAACATGAACCCTGATGGAACATTTAATGTCAAAAAATTTGCTGCTTTCTTCCCAAATACATTCCAGCAGGCAGCCATGGCGAAAGTTCTGGAAAAATGCAAAAGATCACTAAAAATATGTTGGAATTATATTGAAAATGTGTTCTGTCATTTCCATTGTTATCAAAATGATACACTGTATTATGTAGATTTATATTAATAAACATTCATTAAATGTAGAGAAAATGAATAAAAAATTAATAATATTTGGTTTTCATTGTGCCTAAATGTTAGTTTTTAACACATATTTCAAAAGACTAGAATTTTAACAAACTGATACAATTCAAGTAAATTATGATGATTTTATGATTACAGACAATTGAAACAATGTAATATATAGATTAATGTTATTATAATTTGCTTGAGCAACATTTTCTTACGAACATATTCTGATGAACTATTACGTTTTTTAACTTTTTGTATATCAGTTTACACAATAACAACTTAATAGGTTCAAAATGGTTTAATTGTATTTGATCACTTACCACGTAATTTATACACATATTAAAAGTAAAAACGGTTCACTTTACAGATGTTTCATGAATTATTTTAAAACTATAATATGTAAAATTAAAATTTAAATGCACATTGCAAGTGAATGTTTTTATCTACAAAACAAGTTACCTGCAGCAAAGTGAGCCACGTGGCCCTGTTGATGATTCGTACCGCGTGGTTTTGAAATTCAATAGATTAGTTCACTTTAATTCAAGCTTATAGTTTAACAATGCTAGGGTTGGTCTCTGCTTGGGTTATAAACTTTGCAATAAAATTTTCAAGATGATGAAAATGACCTATTTTGTAAATGGTGTGGCCTTAACGGAAAAGTGTGGAAGGCTCACTGGTGGGCTGCATAGCGTGTAACGTGTTAACATCTGGAAGGCCGCAGAATTCGATACTGAGATTAAGAGCGCTTGTTCATGGCGAATTTTTTCACCGAAAAATCGACCGTCAAAAAACAAATGCCTTCATTTTTGCCGGACGTACTCGTATGTCCGGTGCGTCATCACACTCATCACAAGTTCATTATAAACCAAACGGCGCTTTGCACACAGAGCAACTTAATTTGAGACAACTATAAACTTTTTAAAAGTTTCCTGTAATTAATATGTAGTTATCCTAATACGATTGTATGGGACTTATCGCGCAATAAAACTTGAGATATGAGCTAATTGAGTGCATCTTTTTCTTCCGACGTTTCGACCAAGTTGCATTGGTCGTGGTCACTAGCAGACCACGGTAACGGTCGTAGTAGGATAATGTGTTCAAATCGCGAAAGTTTAATAATAACAAATTGATACTTTTCCATAAAGTTTACGGTTGCCGCACTTTTATGGCAATCTGTGAGCAACTTTTATAGCTGAGTAGCTCAATCTACGCAGCGTACTAACGTACGCTATGTACGCTAACGTATGAAGGGGTCAAAAGTGGCTCGAAATGGTTCGTGTAATATTACACACGTCGCGTCACCAGTTCCTTTTTCTTAGACTTGGCTGGACACGCTTCCGCGTGTCTAGATTACACTGTCCTATTGTATCTACCTATAATGATATTAATATACTTAATTAATTTTTTAACATTTTATTATTATTATTATGATTTTAATGGCTCTAGAATATTAAGTTGATTGTATATTTCTTATAAACATTATGAATAATTGGAACTGACTTGCCTAATGTAACGCAACTTTAAAGAATCTGAATCTGAAAATTATTAAATTAATTACAGAAAAGAAATTCGTTCTGAATGAAAAAGGAAGCGTTCAATAAAATACATATTGTGTTATTTGATCTTTTAGGGTTCCGTAGTAAAACGAGGTAAGTCCTTATAACTTAGCCGTGTCCGCCCGTCCGTCTGTCCGTCCGGCCGAATTTTAAAAAGGCTTACACATTTACGAACCATATTGGATGAAGTTTGAAATTCTTTGCACATTAATTTAAATAACTTTAACAGTTGCTAGTTGTAGCAATTATAAATTAACTTAGTCATCGACATAGTCATAATCATTCGAGTTGCTATGTGTGCGCAGTCCCATAGAAATGTTATGTAAACAGCTAGTTGCCAGTAGCTGCAATAGTTGCTTTATATGCAAGTGCGTAAACCACCGCGAATCCCGTGAAAATAAAGATAGTTTTAAAAAAAAACAGAATACAGAAATACAGAACATTTTATTCGGGACAAAACAATTAGGTACACAGAAACAAAACACGGAAACAACTAAAAAAAACAATTCACAAACAGAGCATGATATGCCCAATACCCAATGCTTTGCCACGAAACTGATCCCAAATCAGCATATTGCTGCATATAACACGCTTTCATAGCATATCAAAATAAAATGTGTAAAATAGTTTTCGATATATGCAGAAAATAATAATGAACGAAACTTATTAATGTATTGAAAAAAAGCGTGAGCGCTTTTTGCTATAATTTTTCGTAAATCGAGTTAATGTTAATACTATTGTAAAAAACCGTGGGTACGCTTTTTACAATATTTTAAAACATTTTTATTTATCTTCATATAAATTTTATAATTTTAGCAAAGTATGACAGGAAGAATCAGTTAATAATGCAAGTAAAAGAACGATAACAGCACATTAATATGGCTAAAACAGAAAAAAACCTAAGCACTATTTCCGTTTTCCATACAAATTATTTTAATAATTTTAAAAATGGAGAGATGAAAAAATTTGAACTAAATATTTTTGAAGCCCATAAAGCTAGCTTCCAAATGATGTACTCGTATAATCACTACTTAGTATAAAACAAAGTCGCTTCCCGCCGTCTATCCTCATTTACATGAGGATTAGCTCATATCTTTAAAACTACGCAACGGATTTAGATGCGGTTTTTTAAAATAGATAGAGTGATTCAAAGGTTTATATGTTTAATACACACGCGCGAAACCAGGGCGGGTCGCTAGTAATCATATAAATACATTAATGTTAATTGCCATTTTCATCACGAGGACATAGATTCTCCAAAACTGGCGTGGTATCTAGGTAACATTTGAAGCGACAATACATTGTATCAACATCAGTACTGTTACTGGTCATAGTGACATTTTCAGCATTACAATCTTCAAAAACTTTCCTCTCTTCTTCAGGATTTGGGTAGATTTTTATTAATTTCTCGACATTAAAAGTTCCGTTGGGAAACGCGTAGCCAGTTTTACACCAAAGACAATAGATGAAATCTTGAAAGTCCTGATCACATCTAAAGTTTGGGGGCCCTTCTTTTACGATCTTTTTGTAGTAACACGCGTCTGTTCCGTTGTTTTGGTCGCACTCCTCAATTTGTTTTAGAATTGCTGTTTCGGCTTCGATTGGATAACGGATTGCTGGCTGAAAAATAAAAAGGTAATCATTAATTAACTGATAGTAAAAAGCTTTTATTTCGGATACTACGAGACAATACTTTACTAGCGTACGGCTATCTACCATAGAAGGGTGGCGCTTTATTCGCGGATAGACGCGAATAAAGCGCCACCCTTTTATGGTGGATAGTCCACGAGTTCGAACCAAGCATTTTAAATCCTCCATCCATCCATCCATTAGCCATAAGACGTCCACTGCTAGACATAGGCCTCCCCTAACAATCTCTAATAAGACCTGTTGTTAGCAATTGGCATCCAGCGCGATCCTGCGGTCTTAATGAGGGCATCCGTCCACCTTGTGGATCCGTCCTTGGTCTCTACTCGAGAACTTTTCGACCACATCTTTCATCAGTCCTCCGCGCTATGTGCCCTGCGCATTGCCACTTCAACTTGCCAATCCGCTGGGCTATGTCAGTAACTTTGGTTCTTCTACGTATCTTCTCATTCCTGATACGATCTCGCAGAGAGACTCCGAGCATAGCCACTCCATAGCTCGTTGTGCTACTTGGAGCTTATTAATAAGGCCGATAAAATGTAATGACCCTTGTTTGACCCCAACGTTTTCCAGGCAAGCTAAACGATTTAAGAGATTTTTCCACTCTTTTCTATCTCGAGCTATTGTTGGCCAAAGCTTTACGGCAATAGCCTTCTCAAATCATCGCTCCATCTTTCAATTTGGCCTTCTTATTAATAATAATAATAATTAAATAGTAATCCTTAAGTCAAATCCAGTGGTCTCAAACCTACCTAATATTTGTTATTTCTACCGATTTGGCGCCTCTCCTACCAATATAAAGCAATTTTTCAACGATTTCTGAGATTGTTACACGATTTTTCCAGTTTTCTACCGAATTTCAAGTGATTGGGATAAAATCTCCCAATTTTTTTTTATCGGATTTTAAAATATCAGCGAGCCGAGACGAAAACGATTTGGTGTTGTAGTGTAAAAGTATTTTGAGGCCTCTTTTTTTTTCGCGAATAAGTCCGCGCTTGACCACCAACTCGCCTCATGGTAAGCGACGTTGTGGTCGAAGATGAAGCACGCAGACCTAGAAGATACCTATTCACTCTGACCTTGAAAAGCTTTGGATTATATCTCTTAGGAAACAGGGAAGCAGGAGGACTGTTCCATTCCCTGGTGGAAGGAATCAGAAAAGTTGAGTCAAACCGCCTCACTTTACGATTCAAATACTACGCTGATACCCCCAGGGGATTATACTGATTTTCCTAGGGCGACATATTTTATTCGGTTATTCAGGTGCTACCGATTTTTCGTACGAATATACCGATTTTTTGGCGTTTCTACCTATTTCGAGTTTTATCGTTTGTGATCGTGACGAAGGTATGCGAAACTATGGTAGCCATGCTAATTCTAGACTGCAGCTCTGCATTATTGTTGGACAATGCCAAGAATATTAAGGATAAAATTATTTTAGTATCGCTTCGTAAAATTAAAAAAATCAAATCTCAATTAAAGAAAATTAGTTGTAATTTATATAAAAAGGGGCAATGGTAAAATACGCCACCATTGCTGATTACTTGCATATATGGTCGAATCAAACTTAATGGCGTCTGTGAACATGAGGCGAGTCGTTGCGCAGAACGAAATTCATAATTTTGTCAGCGCCGATGAGGAGTGGGAATTTGTGCAGATTGTTACAGAAACTAATGTTTGATTAGGCCAATAATATGCTAGTATGTATTATTATACAGATTTTGTATTTTTAATTATAGTATTAGGCTCGATACGTCAATAAATAATTCTGATTCTGATTCTGTTTGTTGTCACATAATTGACTGCCCTAGATGGGAATCGAATCCACGATTATTTAGCTAAGGAAGCAGGGTCACTGAACACTGGACCATCGACGCAGTCGTTAAAATGCAAATTGATGAAAATAATCACATGATTCCTAATGAAAAATATGCTTACCCTGTAAGAAGTAACCGCCACACAAATAACGGAAAACGTTACTATTACGAAATATTTCAACATTTTTAAAACAAAACTCACAATCGAATAAGATTTTAGAAATTTAAAAATTTCACGCTGCAGAGTCTTTTATATACACGGTTAGTTTTTAAAAATGCTAATTTAAAAGTGGTCTTTGTCCGATAAAAAAAGTATTTTCCTCTATTATTTGATTAGAAAATTCTCACATGCATTTTGCAATAAATTTTAAATAAAGACAAAGCTGGTTTTAAAAGGTAAATTCATATGCAGAACATAGTGAAACAACCTTCATACGCCCGCTAGGAACACCAAAATCGCATGTGGGCAACATAATCATATTTTACGAGGTCATCTGATAACATTCCATGGTTTAAATAAATCGCTGTGTTATCCTTAATGAATACATTTGATTTTTAAGAGAAAATTAGCGAACGGAAATAAGCATCTGAAATTAAAATTTTGCGCAAGTGAACCGAGTACGAATTTTAATTTCATGTTCCATTCAATAATTCAAATTTCTGAGTGCAATAGTACCTTAACCCGCGAGCACTAGTGCCTCTAGAAGTTACACAGCCTAATTTTATTAAATAATATAATTGGATTATTAACTTTTATTAACTTTAACAAGTCAAAGTTTTATTATTTAAGTATACTTTTCGTACTCAAATATATTTCTTTTAAATGCATTAGAATGTTTTATCTTGCAGATAAATTTTAACCAATTTTCAAACTACTTGTGAAAATGCATATAAAGTACCTTGTTTTGCATCCAGTCTTTCATTTATATTCTAATACCTATCCAAGTAGATAGTAGGTTTCGTATTTCGAAGCTAAATATGATTAAATATTTTTTGTTTCTAGCAGTTATTGGTTTTACAGTTGCAGCAAACAAGGTAAGTTTTTTTTCTTTAAATATTTGTTGTTTTGAATGTAAAAGTATTTTTACTACTAGATACAAGTAGCAGCACGTAAGTCTAGCGCTGAGTGTACTGTGGAGGCGATGGCTGCGCATGTTGACCGCCATACTAAACTCATGCGCAGCTATCCTCTCCACAATTCGCTCAGCGCTAGACTTATATGCCGCGACCTGCACTAGACTAAACTAAAATAAAAAAATAAAAAAAATACAAGGTTATATGCTTACCCTGTATAGTTAACCTGTACTAAGCTGGAAGGGGGTGATTTAGACTATCATTAAGAACAACTTTTACTCGAGGGCCAAGAAAAATTTTGAGAAAAAAAATCAGCTGTTTCAAACGTTTTGTTGATTCCGAGTTACAATTTTGTGTGAAACAGCTGATTTTATTTCTCTAATTTTTGGTTGGCCCCAAATCATCCCCTTTCGGCTCAGTACAGGGTTAGCAAATAACCCTGTATTAAACGACTAAAATTAACTTTTTACAGACTATTACTGATTTCTCATCCGAAGTTCAGAAAGCACTTCTCGAAGCAATAGCAAAATGCACCGACAACAAAACATTGGGCCTCGAATTCCGACGATACATAAGAGAGGGTGTTACCGACGTCAGATGTGACGAAGAATTCAAAAAGTTCAACTACTGCGTTTTGTGTGGCACTGGATTTTTGTACAAAAATGGGACCATCAATGTCGAACAATCTTCTTCTATTTTCCCAAATGTACAAGCTATGAGGAAAATTTTCACTAAATGTAACGAGTTGGTCGGAAAAAAACGCAATTGTGTAGAAACTGGTTTCTGTAGTCTTAAATGCTATCAAATATATTATACGATATATTTAATTACATTTTAGTAATACAAAACGGGCATTATAATTTTTACCTATACCTACCTGTACCTACTAAGATTCATTTTTATATTAAATATACATTATTATTTGGTTTTATACTAAAGTAGTTCGATTTTACAGCTATAAAGTTCGCATTTACTTTAGAGTTGTAAATTTGTATTTATTAATAAAGAATCTGTATCTGTAATTTGCTATCAGTCCTGTATAGCATATTAAAAAAATAATTTAACTTAGCACTAAATTTCGGATCCAATTTTTGTTTTTATAAGGTTTAGGATCACTCACTGAGCATAAAATCACGAAATGCTGACAGATCCAGGTGGAACTTCAAGCGCCATCTTGAAATAACATTTTTGACCGACATTATCATGGAAACTATGCACTAGGGCAAAGAGAGACAAAAAATTAACAATTAACAGTTAATAATTTATGAAGTATGTAATTGAGATATAGCATAAGTACATGGAACAGACGTTATGTGTAGGTATATATGGATTCATAACAGCGGTTACAGTGTCAGCTATAAGATTATGTCTTGCAGCTTTCTATCGGATATTTTAATGAGAGCGCGTCCAGACAGGAGTTACGCAATTGGTCCTTTTTTTATCGCAAATAAGTCCGCGCTTGACCACCAACTCACCTGATGGTAAGCGACGTTGTAGTCGAAGATGAAGCAAGCAGACCTAGATGATATCTATTCACACTGACCTTGAAAAGCTTTAGATTATATCTCTTAGGAAACAGGGAAGCAGGAAGACTGTTCATTCCCTGTGAGAGACATTCCCTGGCGGTACGAATCAGAAAAGTTGAGTCAAACCGCTTCGTACGTATCGAAGGAAAATCGACAGTGTAGGGGTGGTAATGTGGCATACTTGTCCTGTAGTAAAAAGGGGATGGTAGGATAAGGTCGTGCAGCTCAGATGCACACTATCCGAAATGAATCCTATAGAAAATGGACAGACTCGCAACCCTACGGCGATGCTCCAGGCTATGAAGTTTTTTTGCAACTAACTTTTCATCACCTATAAGCCGAACAGCACGCCGGTCCACCGATTCCAAGGCCTCGATTTGATACTTAGCCGAGCCATCCCAAAGATGGCAGCAGTATTCCAGACATGTTTGTGTTTGTTTGGTCCTGGTCGTATTGGAAATACACAGGCCAGGTCTATTTCCAGGAGTCGTTGTTTTACAAGCTGATAATGAAAACAATATAATAAAAACTTATAAACGTGATGCTCACTATGACGCGGCCTGACGTATAACTTGACGACTTGCACAATAATTCAAGAAAAAATAGTGATACGATAAAATCTCAAGTGCGTTTTTAGTGTTACCTGTTATTTGTTTATTTATGAGCTGAATTGAATGAATTGTCCTATTGTTGGGCAAAAAGTTGGCTCTCGAGATTTCCGGTTTTGTCGGTCTTGTAACTGATTCCTGCCAATTTGGATCAAAGGTGTTCAGTTCGTCTCGCCATCTAGTAGGGGGTCTGCCATGGGCCGCACCGAGTTAATGCTTCATTTGGTGGTGATTTTTACCCAGAGATCTTACCTACCCATCATATACATCCTTTTAGGGGCTTATTCTGTACACCAATACTAACAACTTTTGTTCTGAAACTTTTGCCGAAACTAAAAAAAAAAATGGTTGTTCCATAGAAAAATATCGTTCACCAGCGACAAAATGTATGGAACAGTATAATATGTCTATCAGTGGACGTTCTATTGCAGAAACGATGACGATTTTTCCTATACTTAATTGATATGGAGTATATGGATGATATGGATAAAAGTATGGATTTTACTATTTTGTTTTAGAACAAAAAAATGGTTTAATTAGAAATCATTACCTGAATGGAAGTTCATAGAAGGCTAGCTCTTATGTCAGAGTTTAGCTCTTATGTCAGAGTTTTTAAGCTACCTGAATGGTAAAAAGTAAGTTCGTATAGGCCGGGTGGCTCAACCTGGTGTCAGAGTTTTTAGGCCGCCTGAATGGTAAAAAGCAAGTTCGTATAGGCCGGGTGGCTCGACCTGGTGTCAGAGTTTTTAGGCCGCCTGAATGGTAAAAAGTAAGTTCGTATAGACCGGGTGGCTCGACCTGGTGTCAGAGTTTTTAGGCCGCCTGAATGGTAAAAAGTAAGTTCGTATAGGCCGGGTGGCTAGCCCTGGTGTCAGAGTTTTTAGGCCGCCTGAATGGTAAAAAGTAAGTTCGTATAGGCCGGGTGGCTCGACCTGGTGTCAGAGTTTTTAGGCCGCCTGAATGGTAAAAAGTAAGTTCGTATAGGCCGGGTGGCTAGCCCTGGTGTCAGAGTTTTTAGGCCGCCTGAAGGCCTCTGACATGGCTAAACGGTTAAAACAACCGGGGCCTACAATTTAACGTGTCATCTGAGCCACAGTAGCGCTCAGTTGGAAAATGCCACCCGCGGTCACACATCCAAATACTGACCGTAAGGAACGTTGCTGGTGAAAAATTCGATTGCTTCATTGGCCGAGTGGTTAGTGACACTGACTCCTGAGTTAAAAAGGTATGGGTTCGAACCCCACCCAAGGCAAGCATTTTGTAATGAACATACGTTTGCTCTGTGTCTGGATGTTATTATCTATATAAGTATGTTTTTTTTTAAATAAGTATTAGTAGCATATCAGTGTCTGTCAACCATATCACAAGCTTTGCTTAGTTTGGGACCGTGAGTAAGAGGTACACTGATATTTAATTATTTTTACCTATAAAACAGTTAACTAAGACACCCGATTTCACGTGTCGTCCGAGCCTCGGCAGCGCTCATTTGTAATTACCACCCGCGGTCACCTACCCAAAGACATTGCGTAAAATAAAAAGCATTCAGTCGAATTAAGATCCTCCTATTTTTGAAGTGGCTTAAAAATATGCAGTCAATTTAATTAAAGTACCTACTTATTGCAGATAGAAAGGAAGAATTAAAAGACCGTATAATTATACAAACATATTCAGATTTCTTGATTATGCCCAATAAAAAGTCACATAATTTTTAAAAGAGTTTATAATTAAAAGCATTGACGCCATTCGAAATAAATCATATAAGCCGGGATTTCTGCAACAATGTTTTAAACATATTACATTACTGTAACACGGTACAAGAATCAGTAAAATTTGGTCCTGGTCGTATTGGAAATACACAGGCCAGGTCTATTTCCAGGAGTCGTTGTTTTACAAGCTGATAATGAAAACAATATAATAAAAACTTATAAACGTGATGCTCACTATGACGCGGCCTGACGTATAACTTGACGACTTGCACAATAATTCAAGAAAAAATAGTGATACGATAAAATCTCAAGTGCGTTTTTAGTGTTACCTGTTATTTGTTTATTTATGAGCTGAATTGAATGAATTGTCCTATTGTTGGGCAAAAAGTTGGCTCTCGAGATTTCCGGTTTTGTCGGTCTTGTAACTGATTCCTGCCAATTTGGATCAAAGGTGTTCAGTTCGTCTCGCCATCTAGTAGGGGGTCTGCCATGGGCCGCACCGAGTTAATGCTTCATTTGGTGGTGATTTTTACCCAGAGATCTTACCTACCCATCATATACATCCTTTTAGGGGCTTATTCTGTACACCAATACTAACAACTTTTGTTCTGAAACTTTTGCCGAAACTAAAAAAAAAAATGGTTGTTCCATAGAAAAATATCGTTCACCAGCGACAAAATGTATGGAACAGTATAATATGTCTATCAGTGGACGTTCTATTGCAGAAACGATGACGATTTTTCCTATACTTAATTGATATGGAGTATATGGATGATATGGATAAAAGTATGGATTTTACTATTTTGTTTTAGAACAAAAAAATGGTTTAATTAGAAATCATTACCTGAATGGAAGTTCATAGAAGGCTAGCTCTTATGTCAGAGTTTAGCTCTTATGTCAGAGTTTTTAAGCTACCTGAATGGTAAAAAGTAAGTTCGTATAGGCCGGGTGGCTCAACCTGGTGTCAGAGTTTTTAGGCCGCCTGAATGGTAAAAAGCAAGTTCGTATAGGCCGGGTGGCTCGACCTGGTGTCAGAGTTTTTAGGCCGCCTGAATGGTAAAAAGTAAGTTCGTATAGACCGGGTGGCTCGACCTGGTGTCAGAGTTTTTAGGCCGCCTGAATGGTAAAAAGTAAGTTCGTATAGGCCGGGTGGCTAGCCCTGGTGTCAGAGTTTTTAGGCCGCCTGAATGGTAAAAAGTAAGTTCGTATAGGCCGGGTGGCTCGACCTGGTGTCAGAGTTTTTAGGCCGCCTGAATGGTAAAAAGTAAGTTCGTATAGGCCGGGTGGCTAGCCCTGGTGTCAGAGTTTTTAGGCCGCCTGAAGGCCTCTGACATGGCTAAACGGTTAAAACAACCGGGGCCTACAATTTAACGTGTCATCTGAGCCACAGTAGCGCTCAGTTGGAAAATGCCACCCGCGGTCACACATCCAAATACTGACCGTAAGGAACGTTGCTGGTGAAAAATTCGATTGCTTCATTGGCCGAGTGGTTAGTGACACTGACTCCTGAGTTAAAAAGGTATGGGTTCGAACCCCACCCAAGGCAAGCATTTTGTAATGAACATACGTTTGCTCTGTGTCTGGATGTTATTATCTATATAAGTATGTTTTTTTTTAAATAAGTATTAGTAGCATATCAGTGTCTGTCAACCATATCACAAGCTTTGCTTAGTTTGGGACCGTGAGTAAGAGGTACACTGATATTTAATTATTTTTACCTATAAAACAGTTAACTAAGACACCCGATTTCACGTGTCGTCCGAGCCTCGGCAGCGCTCATTTGTAATTACCACCCGCGGTCACCTACCCAAAGACATTGCGTAAAATAAAAAGCATTCAGTCGAATTAAGATCCTCCTATTTTTGAAGTGGCTTAAAAATATGCAGTCAATTTAATTAAAGTACCTACTTATTGCAGATAGAAAGGAAGAATTAAAAGACCGTATAATTATACAAACATATTCAGATTTCTTGATTATGCCCAATAAAAAGTCACATAATTTTTAAAAGAGTTTATAATTAAAAGCATTGACGCCATTCGAAATAAATCATATAAGCCGGGATTTCTGCAACAATGTTTTAAACATATTACATTACTGTAACACGGTACAAGAATCAGTAAAATTTGGTCCTGGTCGTATTGGAAATACACAGGCCAGGTCTATTTCCAGGAGTCGTTGTTTTACAAGCTGATAATGAAAACAATATAATAAAAACTTATAAACGTGATGCTCACTATGACGCGGCCTGACGTATAACTTGACGACTTGCACAATAATTCAAGAAAAAATAGTGATACGATAAAATCTCAAGTGCGTTTTTAGTGTTACCTGTTATTTGTTTATTTATGAGCTGAATTGAATGAATTGTCCTATTGTTGGGCAAAAAGTTGGCTCTCGAGATTTCCGGTTTTGTCGGTCTTGTAACTGATTCCTGCCAATTTGGATCAAAGGTGTTCAGTTCGTCTCGCCATCTAGTAGGGGGTCTGCCATGGGCCGCACCGAGTTAATGCTTCATTTGGTGGTGATTTTTACCCAGAGATCTTACCTACCCATCATATACATCCTTTTAGGGGCTTATTCTGTACACCAATACTAACAACTTTTGTTCTGAAACTTTTGCCGAAACTAAAAAAAAAAATGGTTGTTCCATAGAAAAATATCGTTCACCAGCGACAAAATGTATGGAACAGTATAATATGTCTATCAGTGGACGTTCTATTGCAGAAACGATGACGATTTTTCCTATACTTAATTGATATGGAGTATATGGATGATATGGATAAAAGTATGTATTTTACTATTTTGTTTTAGAACAAAAAAATGGTTTAATTAGAAATCATTACCTGAATGGAAGTTCATAGAAGGCTAGCTCTTATGTCAGAGTTTAGCTCTTATGTCAGAGTTTTTAAGCTACCTGAATGGTAAAAAGTAAGTTCGTATAGGCCGGGTGGCTCAACCTGGTGTCAGAGTTTTTAGGCCGCCTGAATGGTAAAAAGCAAGTTCGTATAAGCCGGGTGGCTCGACCTGGTGTCAGAGTTTTTAGGCCGCCTGAATGGTAAAAAGTAAGTTCGTATAGACCGGGTGGCTCGACCTGGTGTCAGAGTTTTTAGGCCGCCTGAATGGTAAAAAGTAAGTTCGTATAGGCCGGGTGGCTAGCCCTGGTGTCAGAGTTTTTAGGCCGCCTGAATGGTAAAAAGTAAGTTCGTATAGGCCGGGTGGCTCGACCTGGTGTCAGAGTTTTTAGGCCGCCTGAATGGTAAAAAGTAAGTTCGTATAGGCCGGGTGGCTAGCCCTGGTGTCAGAGTTTTTAGGCCGCCTAAGGGCCTCTGACATGGCTAAACGGTTAAAACAACCGGGGCCTACAATTTAACGTGTCATCTGAGCCACAGTAGCGCTCAGTTGGAAAATGCCACCCGCGGTCACACATCCAAATACTGACCGTAAGGAACGTTGCTGGTGAAAAATTCGATTGCTTCATTGGCCGAGTGGTTAGTGACACTGACTCCTGAGTTAAAAAGGTATGGGTTCGAACCCCACCCAAGGCAAGCATTTTGTGATGAACATAGATGTTTGCTCTGTGTCTGGATGTTATTATCTACATAGTATAAAATAAAGTCGCTATTTTCGTTTGTTTGTCTGTATGCTTAAATCTTTAAAACTACGGTACGGATTTTGATGCGGTTTTTTTTAATGGATAGAGTGATTCAAGAGGAAGGTTTATATGTATAAAAATTCCCGAAATTCCCACGGGAACGGGCACAACGCGGGTAAAACCGCGGGGCGCTGCTAGTTATCTATATAAGTATGTTTTTTTTTTTAATAAGTATTAATAGCATATCAGTGTCTGGCAACCATATCACAAGCTTTGCTTAGTTTGGGGACAGAGACCGTGTGTAAGATGTCCACTGAAATTTATTGATTTATTTATAAAACAATTAACCGGGACACCCAATTTAACGTGTTGTCCGAGCCTCGGCAGCGCTCAGTTGTAATTACCACCCGCGGTCACCTACCCAAAGACATTGGGTAAAATAAATAAAAACATACAGTCGAATTGAGATCCTCCTATTTTTGAAGTAGGTTGAAAATATGCAGTCAATTTAATTAAAGTACCTACTTATTGCAGATAGAAAGGAAGAATTAAAAGACCGTATAATTATACAAACAAATTCAGATTTCTTGATTATGCCCAATAAAAAGGCACTTAACTTTTACAAGTGTTTTTAATTAAAAGCATTGACGCCATTCGAAACAAATCATATAAGCCGGGATTTTTACAACAATGTTTTAAATATATTACATTACTGTAACACGTTATAAGAATAAGTAAATTTCATAATAATTGTTAATTTTAATAATAATTTTAGCATCAAAATGTTTAAATATCTTGTTTTAGTAACACTAGCAGTTTTTTGTTTATCGGCAGAAATTATTAAGGTGAGACAATTTACATGAAATATTTTTAACCGAGTCCAAAAAAGAGGAGGTTCGCAATTTGACTGTATGCTTTTTAGGGTTCCGTACCCAAAGGGTAAAAACGGGACCCTACTACTAAGACTCCGATGTGCGTCAGTCCGTCTGTCTGTCTATCTGTCTCCAGGCTGTATCTCATGAACCGTGATAGCTAGACAGCTGAAATATTAACAGATGATGTATTTCTGTTGCCGCTATAACAACAAATACTAAAACAGAATAAAATAAATGTATAAGGAGGGCTTCCATACAACAAACGTGATTTTAGGAGATTTTTTCCTTGCTATTAATAATGGCAAGAGGAATGGGGCTAAAGGGGCTCCAACACGGTACGGAACCCTTCGTGCGCGAGTCTGACTAGCACTTGGCCGATTTTTTTGGATATTACGCCATCGTACCGCCAATAGCGTAGCACTCATAGCGTAGTTTGACTAGGTGTTAGCGATCATCAAAGTTAAGCAACGTTTGGCAGGGTCATTGGTCAGTCTTCGGATGATGTAAGCGGGTGGCATTTAGAACTGAGCGCTGCCGTAGCTCTGATGACACGTTAAATTGTTGGTCCTGATTACTCCTCACTCCTAATCTATATTACGCGGTTTAAAACCTCCAATACTATGTCTAGAAATTCTGCCTAAACAAACTTACTTTGACTGCCTCGGTAGCTCAGTGGTTAGTGACCCTGACTACTGGTCAAAGAGGCGTGGGTTCGATTCCCACCCAGGGCAAGCATTAATATGATGAATATAGATGTTTGCTCTGTGTCTGTTTGTTATTAGTAATAATCTATCTAAGTAGGTATGTATTTGAAATACGTATATTTCGTAAATCAGTCTCTGGCAGCCATATGAGGAGCATTGTTTAGTTTAGGGGCAGAGACCATGTGTAACCTTTAATATGTGATATTTAATGTGTGAGACCTTTTTTTGTGTATGTTCATCGACATTTTAACCAATTGTGAACCGATTTGAAAAAAAAATAGTTGAAGGGATAATAATATAATCCCCAGGTCCCATTTAAATTTTATCGAATTTTTGAAAAATCAACAATAGTATGAATATAATAATACAACTTTTTCCGATTTGATTTTCATACAACTTTTTCCTGTCGCTGTTTGCATGTATTTGGCCAGTACAGCAATTCTGATTTATCTAGAATAAGGTTGTCAAAGTAATGCTTCCATTTCCAAGCATGTTTGACAAAATATTATTTTTATATTCACAGCCAGCACTTCGCTTCCCTGAAGAAGAGAACAGATATATTTCGGACTCTGTTGCCCGCTGCGACGCCAACGACATAAACGAGCCCTATTACTATCAAATAATACGCGACGGTATTAAGAACATTCAAAGACGATACAGAGTTCAAAGTTTTCCTATATTGCGCCTGGGTTTCCTCTGGAAACATGTATGCTAATGGAACTTTTGATGTAGAGCGGACAGCTGGGTATTTTCCGGAAAAAGAAGGCATGGCAAAAGTTCTTTCAGAATGCAATGAATCGGTTCCAAAGGGTCCCAATTATATCGAAAATGTGTTTAACCACTTTAAGTGTTACCAGAGTGTTACGCTGTTTAGAATTGATTTTTACTAAATAAATAAATTATTATTCTGTATTATGATGCATTGATTAATAAATATAACGGGACAATAGCTTTAAGTTTATTTTTAAATAGTGCCACTTAGTATAATTTCGAAGGACTAGGAATGGAAGTGACAACATTCCTGGGGTAACGCTTGTAACAAACGCTGCTGATTAGTTCCAAGGAGGTGACAGTGACATCATATGATCGGCCGATGGGCGGGAACTTAGAGAAATAACTGGTCATTATTCTATGGGCGGGAAAACGCGAGGTGACATGTCAGATGTCAGTTGTGGTGGTGTGAGTTGTAAATATAGAGCTAGTTCGGAAGATGTTGTGAAAAACTGAGATTAGAATGGTTCAAGCCTGGTGATTCTTAATAGAATGATGGCAGCGTGCGTTACGCTGCGGAACGCCATGTCCTTCGCTTAAAGTTCTCTCTATAATTGTAATCATACGTAATCTTCTGTGCAATAAACTGATTGTTCGTGACGTCGCCTTTATCTCCTCGCCCGCTAAACCCACGCCACACTGAAGCATTGTTGGATCCGTGGTATAAATCATTACCACATTGAAGCAGAATCATAACTGATGCGGTGCCTTTTTATGGATCCGACAAATAATATTAATTATTTTTGCCTTAACCGGCCGGTTTGGAGTGGAAATCGCAAGAGATAAGAACCTAAGCTCTAGGGTGGAAGTGTTAATAGGCATATAACGGCGCGAGTAGCATCTAGTGAAAGCGCAGCACACCTCTCAACACATTAACTCGTCCACACCAATGTTGCCCCACCGGTGATAGCTTAGAGTAGCCTTTATGGAGGCCCCATTTAGTGGATGACAAGTGATCACCCGCCTGAATATTCTGAGATGAGGCATTACTTGGCGACCAGCTTCTTCCTTCCAAAGACCAGCTCATTATCACGTAATATTTCATTCCAATAGCTCAGAACTGTAAAAAAATCCCATCCTTGCAATAGTTTTCCTCATCCTACCACCCAAAAACAGTGTTTTTAGTACTAATGTTTTGTTTGTAAAAGGGCCTCTCAATGCCTCGGCTCCATTGATGCCCTTCAAAAGCCAGGGCCTAGCCCGTGATGTGAAAACATAATAACATCTCAAGAGGCTCTTGTTACACGGTTGGTTCAAGGGCCAGATTATAGACAGGGTACAGTGTGATTGCGGAGCCCCTGAGCAGAACATGGATCACCTGCTTACGTGCCCACAGTGTCCGAGCCCCTGCACGATGGAACATCTACACCAGGCTACGCCTTGCGGGGTCGCAGTAGCCAAATATTGGGAGAAAATAATTTAACTACTTTTGAACCATTGACACGACGCAGAAGTAGGGCCAGATTCAAAAGGCAGGGATTCTGGACACGGCAAGCATTGTCAAGAGGTTCCTCACTTTGTGGCTACAAACCACCGGTAGTTTGAGCCCCGCCCCGCTGCCGGCGGCAACCTAATTTTTTTAAAAGTAGGGACAAGATAATAGGTCACTTTTGACATTTAATTTATGCAAAGAAAAATATACCTTGTACTAAAGGAATAAAACTCCAAGCCGTATTCGAGAACACTTATCGGTCGTCGTCAATATTGTTTTCATGAGTTTTATTCCTTTAGTGTAAGGTATATTTTTCTTTGCATTCATGAACTGTCAAAAGTGACCTATTAAAATGACTCCACTTTAATGCTTTTATATTTGTTTTTAGGGTTCCGTACCCATAAGGTAGAAAACGAGACCCAATTTCTAAGACTCCGCTGTCCGTCCGTCGCGTTTGTCCGTCTGTCTGTCTGTCACCAGGCTGTATTTCATGAACCGTGATAGTTAGGCAGTTGAAATTTTCACAGATGCAGTATTTTAGTTGCCGCTATAACAACAAATACTAAAAACAAACAAAATAAGTATTCAAGGGGGGGGCTTCCATACAATCCTGAATTTTTAGCCGTTTTTCGCTTAATATTAATAACGGTAAAAAGTAGAAACTTGAAATATTCAGAGAATTGAATATATATGTACTTCAATAATCAATTATGAAATTTAAAAAAATATATAAGAGGGGCTCCCATACAGTAGGTACGGAACCCTTTGTGCATAAGTTCGACTCGCATTTGGCCGACTGTGTATAAAAATATTGTAAAAATGCAAAAAAATTAAGCTGTAAATATGAATAAATTATTAATTAGTCACGAAACATTAATTAACACTAACATTTCTGAATCCACTGTCACATAAATACTTTTGCATTTTATTGTATACTAGCTTTTACCCGCGGCTTCGCCCGCGTTATATTTTGATTTTGGCTTATGTTTATGTCGGCTGCGAAATCTAACCTAACCGACAAATATCAAAATACCTTAGAGGAATGCTTTTGTTGGTTAAGTTACGGTTGGAGTGTATATACCGCCGGTTCCACTCGTCAAGGGATTTCTCTTTTCAAGGGAATTATCTTTCGGATTTCTCGCTTGACGAATGAAACAGGGCAGTTATCGTAAATAGGTCTGCACTTCGAGTGCAGTGCTGCTTCCTTTGCTAGCTGGTCCGCTCTCTCATTTCCCTCCATCCCCGCGTGCGCTTTAATCCAATAAAGTTTCACTATTTTATTTTGTGCGTGTAGTAACTTTATGTTAGCTTTGAATTTACTGCTAAGGGATGGAGGGAAGATACGCTAACTACCGTTTCCAGTGCAGACCTGGAGTCACAAAAGATTTTTGCTTTTTCGATAGCCTCAAGAAGTGCCAATAACTCGGCCTGGTACACGGAGCACCAATCGGCCAATTTCAGCTTGCGGGTACTGATCTCAGCGGCATCATCCCAAATGGATAATGCCGCCCCAACTTTCCCTTTAATTTTGCTGCCGTCTGTAAATATGTTAATTTCTCGGTTAAGATTTTGCTCTAGTGCTGCTCCGTCTGCCAGGCATATGAACTCCAGCTCCTCCTGCTGCGCTGGGTGTAAGCCACACCTTTTCTGTCTCTCTATCTCCAGTTACTTGCTGGGAATAACCTTTCTTAGTTTCACAAAGCAAGGCTGTTTCCTGGACTCTGATATGACAGCCGAGGATTAGGGGCCGCGGTGGGATATATGGAACTGGTGGTGTGGGTGCCGCCACCTACCCTACCTTCCGCTAGGCCGTCAACGTGTTGGCAGACGCAGTGGGGCTGCATGGGAAGAGAGATGTCGGTATCGCGATGGCCGTTCTCACTGCCCTCTGCAGTTGAAGAGCCAGGCGCTGGGCTACTATGATTGACCCGCTGCACTGGGACCAGGGCGTTGGAATGCTGTCTGACGTTCAGTACTGGTTAGTTCCGAGTGGTGGATGACGATGTGTCTTGTGTTCCGAAACACTCCGTCATTATGGCGAGAGCGCAAGCTCCGTTATGGAGCCCGAGTCTGGGCTAGCGCTGTGTGCGCTGTGTGCTGAGTGCCGCGAAGGAGTGCGAAAAATGTAGGAACGTCCTAAATTTGCCATGACAGGTTATTTCTGGCGCTTAGACGGCTGCTACTGCAGCCCACTCACTTAGTTTTTATCCTATCCTACGGGAACTGTTAAAGTTTTTGGGATAAAAAGTGGCCTATGTCACTTTTCGTCTTTCAAACTATATTCATGCAATAAGCCAAGGCAAGTTGCTCCGTTGCTGAGAAAAATTTATTGTTAAGTCCTACGGGAACCACAATTTTTTCGGGATGGAAAGTATCCTATGTCACTTTCCGTCTTCCAAACTATGCCCACCCCAAATATCAAGTCAATCCGTTGCTCCATTGCTGAGAAACAGTTATTGTCCTATCCCATGGGAATCACGAATTTTCTCGAGATAAAAAAGTATCCTATTATCACTTTCTGTCTTTTAAACCATAGGTATCTATACCAAAAATCAGGTCAATCTTTTGCTCCATTGCTGCGTCAAAGAGGAACAAACCAACAAACTTTTCCGATTGATGATATTAAAGTATGATGATTCTGTACCATAAAGGTAGAATAAAGAAACATGTTAAACCTCTAATGATAGAAGATTTAAAAATATTTTTAATGTCAGACAAAATGACGGCCTGGTATTAAACGTCATAGTAACATGTAGCATGCAGAGGGAAAATAACATTTTATCCAATTTTAATATCAGTTGTCATTTTCAATCCATACTTTATTTCCTCTTCAAGGGGATATAATGGTGGAAAAACAATTTGTCCCCTTGCCATGCTACCTGTGATTTATAAAAGTCTGCAGACAATGTCACCTGTCATCTAATTACGTTTGGCTGTGACGTTTCGTTAGTCCATATTAGCGTCATAGAGGAATTAATCACTTAGCGTCTTTGTGATAGTGGCGACAGTTTCGCTTTCGATGGTTTTTGTCCTGTCCTACAGGAACTATGCAATTTTTCGGGATAAAAAGTATCCTAAAGCTCCTTCCGCCTTTTAAACTATGGCCATGCCAAAAATCAAGTCGATCCGTTGCTCCGTTGGTGCGTGAAAGAGTAACAAACCAACAAACCAACAAACTTTTCGGATTTATAATATTAGTAAGGATTGTTCTGCAGATCCGCAAAAAAATATACAATAACTGAATGTACAATAGATGAACTAAATTACTTGTTTTCACTAGTTCGACGGTCGAATAAATGAGGGGAAAATTTCTCACTAGCTAATCGCTAACTTAATTATATACAGGGTTGTACCAGTCTTTTTGACAATGCCCTTTTACAGCTGACTCGTTTAAATCTAAAATGATATGGCTGTGGAAGCCTTCTACAGCGTTATAGGCACTTGTTTTGACAAATATGTTCCTATTAAACGGCCTTTTAACTGTGATTCGCGCTACCAATATCCAAAGTGGTATACCGGCGAGATTATAAGTAGCATAAACAATAAGTATTTTCATCTAAAAAGATACAGGCAACAGAACAAACAATTCAATTGGGAAATGTTCAAGTTTTATAGGGCAAAGGTAAAAACTTTAATTGAATGTGCTTATAAGGAATACTTAACTCAAACTGAGACTAATATAACTGGCAATCCGAGGCTATTTTGGAAGTTTATTAAAGAGCAACAATCGGTTAGGCAAGGTCACTGCGAGTTTGAGTATAACGGCGAAAGTCTAAGTGGATATGATGCTGCTAACGCTTTTGCCGACTACTTCAAGTCTGTATTCTTAACTGATACGCCGGCCTTGTCTGCTGAGAAAGCAGAGCGGGAGGCTTCCAGTCCGTTATGTTCCTCTCGTATCGCGGTGGATAGTATCAGCCCGCGGGATCTGTCTATAGCTATACGTAGATTGAGGGCGCACTCTTCAGCAGGACCAGATGGCATACCTCCGTATATTGTGAAGGACTGCTATCACATTCTGAGAGGGCCTCTTCTGTACATATTTAATTTATCTTTGAGCACTGCTGTATACCCGTCGATGTGGAAATTATCCAGAGTCACTCCTGTGCCGAAGGATGGACCAAGATCCAAAGTTGAGAATTATCGTCCCATAGCTGTTTTGTCGGCGCTCGGCAAAGTATTTGAGTCTATTTTGAACCGGGAAATAACTAGACAGGTGGATGCGCAGCTAAATGATGCGCAGCATGGTTTTAGAGCTGGTAGATCGACGGCCACTAATCACGTAAATTTTATAGATTATGCAGTCGCAGAAATGGATCTTGGTAGGCAGGTGGATGCGGCGTATTTTGACTTAAAAAAAGCGTTCGACCGCGTCCATAACGACATTCTGTTGAAAAAGTTTTCTGAGATAGGATTTGTCCCAAAACTACTGAAATTTTTTTCGAGCCTCTTCTCAAATCGGTGGCAGTTTGTCCAGCTCGGAAACTACTATTCGGAACCATTTATGACCTGTTCTGGTGTGGTCCAGGGCAGTACGCTCGGTCCGACCGAATTTTCTATCATGATAAATGATTTGCCAAGTGTCATTAAAACGGCTAAGTGTCTCATGTTCGCTGATGACTTAAAATTATTCTTGGGAATACAGACTGAAGCAGACTGTGAGGCGTTACAGAGGGATATCGACAGTGTTGTGGCATGGAGTGTACGGAACTGTCTCGAGTTCAACGCATCTAAATGCAAGTCTATCACATTTACTCGTTCCCGTTCACCCATTGTGCATACTTATGACATAGGCGGTTCCCCTCTTGAACGCGTAGATCGCATTCGTGACCTTGGTCTGACTTTGGACGTGGAGTTGACGTTTAATGACCACATCTTAGATGTGTGTGCTCGTGCTCACAGGTCTCTAGGATTCGTTTTGAGGCAGTCGCGGCTATTTCAGGATAGACGTACGATTCTCGCCCTCTACTATGCGTTTGTGCGGAGTAAGCTAGAGTACAACTCCATTATTTGGGACCCCCATGAAATCAAGTACAAGCTCATGGTGGAGAAGGTGCAGAAGCGGTTCGCTCGTGCTTTATATGCCAGAGAGTATGGTTACTATCCGTATTTGTATCCGTCCCTTTTTGTAGCGGGAATGGTAGGTCTCGATACATTGGAGCTCAGGCGCAAGTGCGCTATTATGGTGCATTTTTACCTGGTGCTCCGCAATAAGATCGACAACCCGGAAAGTCTATTTTTTTTTTTTTTTTTTTTTTTATTTTTTTTTTTTTTTTTTTTTTTTTGAATGACTTATAGCTGTTGGCCACTGAGGCCTCTACAGCTTACCGGACATGGGCGAGCGCGGATGGCAGCTGAGCCCTAAGATTAGGTTATAGGGTGACTAGCGCAAGGGCACCTGAGAAGGTACGGACCTCGGCTTGGGCCGTCACCCGGCGGGGGAGATCAGACTTGCCCGGGCACCCCAGAAGGGGTGTGCCCTGTGGCCCTAATGGGTTGAGCTGGTTGACTATTTGGAGAGAATCTAACCGATCTTCTGACAGATCCAGAGGGTCCTCGACCTCGCCGGCGAGGTCGGTGTGTGACTGTGTGCCTATGGTAACCGGCGCCTATACCAAAAACGGAATACTTCCTGTTGCAGGGAGCTGTCGGATCGGCCGACCCCAGCGCCGCAGATGTGACTACGGCGATGGGGTCGTCCGGGTCGCCCAAGAGGTGTTTTGGGCGACGTCTGAGGGTGGGTGTGTTTGTCGTGTCTGTCGTATAGTCTGAGGCTTGGACTACGAGTGGGTTGGGGTGGTGGGGCGCCCTATCAAAGTAGCGGCGAGAGAGGTACTTGATGTACTGAGTGATGGAGGGGAGTTCGAGATCGCAGTGCAGGTCAGAGTTTCGCATGAACCAGCTAGCTCCGACTGCTTTGCGAATGAACCTGTTCTGAATGACCTGGAGTTTGTCCAGATCAATGCGGGAGGCGTGGCCAAAGACCACGGAAGCATAGGTCATGACTGTGCGGATGCACGTTTTGTAAATTGTCACCTTATTTCTAAGGGACATTTTACTACGTGAGTCGAGAAGTGGGGAGAGGCGGCCTAGGAAGAAGGCTGCTCTGTTACGGACTATCTGAATGTGTTTGGAGAAGCTGAGTCGACGGTCGAGGGTCACGCCAAGGTATTTGGTCGTGGAGGCCCAGGGAATAGGCTGGCCGTTAAGCGTGAGTTGCTTTTTCGGGTTGCCTTTGAGTATAGTGGGATGAAAGTACATGGCTGCACTTTTATCGGGGTTTACCGAGATGGCCCATTTCCTAAACCATTTACCAAGCTGGTCAAGGGCTTTTTGGACATGGGTCATCTGGAGGTTCTTTTTCCAGCCTCTGGAGTAAAGAGCAGTGTCGTCCGCGAAGAGCGCAAGCTCAACGTTGGGAGAACGGGGAATGTCGTATGTGTAGAACGAGTATAGCACAGGGGCCAATGCTGAGCCTTGAGGGACTCCTGCAGTGATAGGGCGGGGGGTCGAGCGGGCTCCTTCGACCTTGTAGGAAAACTTCCGACAAGATAGAAAGTCTTGTATTATGAATACAAGACGGTCTGGGAATTGTTTCGCAAACAGCTTGAAAATCAAGCCGTTGTGCCAGACTTTGTCGAATGCCTTCGCTACGTCCAGGAAGACCGCTACGGATCCCTGGGGCTTTGGCGTGGTAAGAAACCCGTGACTGGGTTTCTTGTTGAAGCCTTCTAGAATGTACTCCGTTATGCGGTGTACTTGTTGGACGCAAGAGTGTCTGGCCCTAAAGCCAAACTGCTCGTTGGGAAGGATATTGTTGTCCTTTATGTGGGACCAGATGCGCTTCAGAATGATGCGCTCATAGATCTTCCCCAGAGTACTGAGGAGACTGATAGGGCGATAGCTGGATGGCTCGGAGGCCTTCTTGCCGGGCTTGTGGATGCCGATGACATCGGCGGACTTCCACGCTTCGGGGAACATGCAGTTGTTCATAGCCGCATTGAAGATGCTGACTAGAAGACACACTAGGGATACTGAGAAGTGCTTGAGCACTCTGTTGGAAATGCCATCAGCACCGGGAGCTTTCCTGGTGTGAAGGCGCTTTATGATCGACTCAACCTCCGAAGCCGTGACAGGCTCAAGGGCGTCAGTGGGGGGGACGGATAATCTTTCTTCGACTTCTCTGTTCACCGTATCGAAGTGAACAGGGTCGACGGAGCCTAAGCTGGGGCTGCATTGCGACTCGAGGCTGTCGGCCAGGCATTCGGCCTTTTCCTCGTCCTCAAACGCAGGTGGGAGATTGGGACGGGTGAGGGGTGGCATGTTCGTAACTACGTCGGATTTCAGAGCTCGGGCCAGCTTCCAGTATGCCTGGTGAGATGGCTCGATCTCCGAAAGTAGACTGTCCCACCTCTGATTGCGGAGTTCACTAATGCGGTTTTTTACGGCACGCTCGTAATACCGCAGAGTGGCTCTGTTCTCTTCGGAGGGACGGGAGTCGTAGGCCCTAGTGGCGGCGTGTTTAGCCCTCAGAAGGTCCCTCGCGTCCTCCGGCAGGGCCCAGCGTCGGTCATTGACCTCTGCTGGAACCTGCCTGGAGCACTCACGTACTGTGTTGCGAAGGTGACTGGTGAGGGCATCAACCGAGAGGGTGACGTCATCGCGGGAAACGATGTTGTCTGGGATTTTGTCTAGATCGGGTGAGCTGGTGGCCTCCAGGGCTGTGCCTAGTCGGTCCCAGTCCACCACGGTCCTAGTACGGGGAGGTCTGTCAGTTGGGTCGGGACCTAGTCTCATGAGGACTGGTCTGTGGTCAGAGTCAAGTTCGTGGATCACTTCTAACGAGCGTAACCGGAGGGTTACACCCTTTAGCAGCGCAAAGTCTAAGATGTCGGGTCTATGGTCGACGATGAAGGGAAAGTGAGTTGGGGAGCTGGGTGGGATAATTTCAAAGTGAATTTCGTCTGAGAGGGAGTTGAGAAGGTTGCCCTTCGTGTTGGTCGTGTTGCAGCCCCATATTATGTGCTTGCTATTGAAATCGCCAGCCAGAATGACGGCGCTACTTAGGGAGAACAGAGCTACAAAGTCACTTTTTTCAAGTGCTTTGTTGCAGGGGAGGTAGCATGACGCTATGGTAATTGGTTGATGACCAGTCATTGAGAGACGGCAACAGGAAGCTTCCAAGCTAATCAGGGGTGGGGTATCTATGGGAATACAGTGGAGGGACCTTCTGTAGTAGATCAGGGTACCGCCCCTTGGGCCGGTAGTCCTGTCACTACGTACCAGCGAGTAGTTTCCGATTTTCGGATCCCGCCTGCTGGGTTTGAGAAAAGTCTCGCTCACAAGTAAGATATCGACTTGGTGAGTGGACAAGAATTGTTGGATTAAGACACGTTGGTCTTTCTGGTCGCTAAAGAGACCGTTGGCATTGAACCATGCCAAGGATAAGGAGTGGGGCTTCTCTCTTAATGGTGTACTATCCATAGTACTTCTTAAGGAGGTTTACCATGGCGGCTCCATGGACCTTGACATGGTCAAGGAGCGTGCGGTGTTCGGCCATGAATTGTGCGGTGTTGCACGGATTAGCGCGGACCTTAGCCGTGAACTCGGCTAGTTCGGCGGGGTCTACTATGGCGTGGTGCGCCATGAATTCTTTAGCGAATTCAATGTCGGTGATATAGCTCTCCATAGAAGAGCTATTGACGACGGCACCTAAGGGGGCGGGCTTAGCGGCCTTAGTGGCGACTTTGGGGGCTAGAGGCGCAGGAGCGCGTGTTTGGGTCTGAGGGCGGGGGCGCGGTAGCTCTGGCTTGGCCGCGGATCCCCGTTGGGGCACTGCGCGTTGCCAAGCGTTGGCTACGGGGGCAGGGGCATCCACGAAAGTGGAAGGAGGGGTCGCAAGCTGGAGCTTGGACTGTGTGGGGTGGATGGGACGAGTCGGCCTGCCCCTGGGCTTGGGCTTGTGTTGGCCTTTAGCGGCCTTTGGAGCCATGGGGCAGCCGCGGTAATTCGCGGTGTGCCCCTGGGTCTCACAAAGGACGCAGCTGGGCGGGGTGGGGTCTTGTTTTGTGCGCGAGCACTCTGAGGTGCTGTGCGCGCCTGCACATTTCACGCAGCGGTATTCTGCGTGACAGAATCGCGCTGCGTGGCCATATCGTTGGCAGCGGTGGCACTGCCCCGGGACGCCCCTTTTGTGAGGGGCCTCGATCTTGAAGCCGGAGAGCTTGCAGACCGAGCGAATAAGCTCGATCTTCTTGCCCTCCGGGGTGTTGTCAAGGACTGCTAAGACCATGTCTAGCTGTTTCTTGGTCCTGCCGCTGGTCATGCGGTGGACCTGACGTGCGGGAAGCCCCTGGGCGAGGAGATCCTGTAGGATGTCCTCGGTGGGGATTTCCTTTGGAATGCCGCGAATTACAGCGCGGTACACCTTTTCCTCCTCAAGGGCCTGCATGAAGAACTGCAGGTGCTCCTCTTGGAGGAAACGGGTGGCCAGTCTGTAGTGGTCGGGGGTCGGGACAAAGATGGCTATGCCATCATGATTGGGCTTACCCGTAAAGGGTACTTGTAGCTCCGTCAGACGACGGGCTACGTAGGCCCATTTGGTCTTGTCCACAAGCGTGAAAGCTCTGGGGGCTTTCTGGGCCTTGGAGGGACCGGGCTGAGACGAGGAGGAGGCGGCGGTGGCAGTGGCGGTGGAGGCCGCAGGGCAGGGGACCTTAGGTGGGGGCGGGGGGGAAGAAGAAGCGGCGGGCCGCTTCTTCTTTCTCCGCTCCACCAAGGTGAAGGAGTCAGATTCTCCCTGTGTATCGAGGATAAGGTCCTCTTCCATTTGGGAGTTGGGGGACTCCGAGGAGTCCACGGTTGGAGTCGCGGGGGCCGGTTGATGGACCGCGAGGGGGGCTGGAGCGGGGACCTCGAGCAAGAGCGATCGGCTCTTGTCGTAGGGCGTAGCCCTAGAGGGGGCGATCGAGCGAGACCGCCCACGGTGGGAACGGTCCTTGGCGGCGTTCCGACCTCGTTCGGGGCTCGAGTGAGCGGAGGCCCGTGAGGCGGGACCTTTGAATTCGGGCGTTAGAAATGCGGCTGCCGCCTTGCTCTTTGGAGAGACTTGGCGGGGCGCGGGTGAGGGCGGGGGGGCAGCCTTAAAGGCGGGACGGGGGAGCGTCTCAGGGACGAAAGGGGTTTCCGGCTCTAGGCCGGGCAAGACTTGTCTTGCGGCATGGATGAACGCGTCGATGGCGTCAACGGAATCTTCGTTGGACACGTAGGCAGCCCGGATGTAGTTTAGCACCTCGTCGAGTTTGCTAAACGCCTCCCGGGTTGCCATGGTGATAAGAGTGAGGGTGCCGGGGGAGGAGGTCCCCAGCGGGGAAGAAAATGAGAGATCTCCCTGCCGGGTATAGGCAGGGAGGTGGGTACCTAAGTGTGCCCTAGCGTGTGCCGGCTGCCAATCTCAATGTGCAGCCGGTTGTGTGCCTAGCGGCCCTAGCTGCCACAGGGGAGAGGCAGGGACTCCGGTTTTTAGGCCGGCCGTCCAAGCCAAACACACACCCGAGGAATAGGTAAGGGATGGGTAGGGTGGGAGGGAGATGTCTGGTGTCGGCGAGGGTCGCTCCCAAGGCCGGTGGTTCCAGACCCAGCCGGATTCCGTTGTTCCCCTGAAGGGGGAAAAACGTACGTCCCGGGTCAACGCACGCTCAGCTTCGTTGGCACGGTTACGTATCCACTGAACGACCACTAAGCGTGGATTTCTTGTTTAGAAACGAAGGGTCGCTCTGAAAAGAGCGTTTTTCGAAACACTGGATGGGTCGCTCTGAAAAGAGCGTTTTGCGAAACTTGATGGTCGCTCTGAAAAGAGCGGTTTGGGTGGCGAAGCACGGAGCGAGTCCGGCACTCGCGATTAACCGCGGTACGTAATTATTTGCGCTTGCACAAGGCCAGCGCAAATAAAACGTTGCCGGGCAATCGGTGCACAGGCTCGGAGACTCGGCGGCCGACTGATGGCGGACCCCGCACAGGGCGGAGCGAGCAGCAGGAGCGGAGCGGCGGAGACGTCCGTACGGCGCGGCGAGCAGGAGCGGAGTGGCCCCTGCCGGAAAGTCTATCGCGCCTTGCACTCGTCGTACCGGGGCGGGAGCGGCGGCCGCACGTGCGGCGTCTGCTCGCGGCTTCGCGCTCGCGCACGTGCACGTCTCAGCATGCTCCCACGGCCCAAGCTATCTCTCTGATTAACGACTTTCTTGCTCACCACCCTGATATAGATATCTTTGACATAAAATATAACTCATTTGTAAGAATTTGTATGCATTATTTAAGTTTTAATCAATTATTTATTATTGTTTAACGATACTGACATTGGTTTGACCGTTTTTTGTTTGTTTGAGTCCATTTCTGCCTTATTATTCTTTGTGACATTTTATTGAAATTATTTTGACATTTATTTAATTTTTTTGACATGTATAATATATTAAAGTTACATAAATGAAATTTGTAAACCTATGACTCGTCATGCGCCTTGGTGTTGCTGACACTGTAAGTTTGATGAGGAAATGAAATAAATGAAATGAAATGAAAATGAAATCTATAGGATTTATGTACGTACTCGTAGGTATAGCATGTTGCGAATGTTTGGAAACCGCCGACATTTAACATTTCAATTTCTATGATATGCAAACAATGTTTTATATACATAACACTTTGTTTTTTTGTAATGTAGGTAGAATAGAAAAACAATAGAACTGCTGTAAGTAATGACGAGTCCATAATAGAACCATTTATAGTCCTACTCCTTTTCCTCGTATGAGAATGTGTAAATGTAATATTATGTCAATAAATGATTTTCTTTCATCTTTCTTTTTTTAATAGTCCACTGCAGGACGTAGGCCTACCCAAGAAGGGTGATTGGGCCAAATCCACCACGCTGGCCCAATTCTGGTTGGTGGATTCATATACGCCATCGAATTTCTTCTTTGGACGTATGCAGGTTGCCTCACGATGTTTTCATTCACCGAAAAGCCAGTGGTGTGATATTGTGATATACAGGGTTATTCTTACTAGCATCCTTATAGGGGCTTATTCTGTACATCAAAACTAACAACTTTTGTTCTGCGACTTTCATAAAAACTCAGAAAAAAAATCAGCTGTTACATACATTTTGTCGAGAGTGAACGATATTTTTCTATGGAACAATAACTTTTTTTTTGAGATTTGATTAAAGTCGATGAAGAAAAGTTGTTAGTTTTGATGTACAGAATAAGCCCTTAAAAGGATGCTAATTAATTAGGAATAACCCTGTATATCTGTGTTGTATAAAATACCAGCTATTTGTATTGTTTCTTTTTATCAGTAATTTACTTGAATTGTACATTAGAAAACGAAATTCTGTAGTAAATTACAATTTTACTAGTGTAATGATAGGCACACAAAAACAAATTGTTGGCTTGCGATAAAAGTTTTAGCTATGTACTCGTACTTACTCGTAATTATTCAATTACTTATTTAATTAGTTCAATTTTACATTTGATATTTTTATTTCATAAGTTTAGATTAGATAAATCCCATGAAAAGTATCATCTAAAAATAAACTGGTTATTAATAAAGGTACGGTAAAGGTCGGTTAATAAATGTGAATTGAAATTGTCAAAAAAAGAAAACGACAAAAACCTTGACCAGCTGTTCCGAAGTTAAAATTACAATATTATTCTGATTTAAAATGTAAAGTAATTAAGTATTAATTTATGAACTAATTATGCCATTCGAATCGTTTTCAGCGGGCCTTTCATTAGTTAATTTGAGAACAGTATAAAAAGCGTCCATTGCGAAGATAATCTGCAAACAAAAAACCAAGCAAACGACTAAAAGGGTCTCATTACAGCTCAAACTTGACAATAAGGTGCCCATTGCACGTGTTAGATCAGGGTTAAAAAGGCGGTTACTTTATCTATATTCTATCAAAATATCATTGTCAGGATGGAAATCTTACTCTTAAATAATACAGCAACCCTGAATCTAACATAATAACAAAGAAACTCATCAATCTGATCCTCTTAACGTTTGTGAGGGCAGTTACCTAACTTGAGGTTTCTAAATTAGTAATGGAAACAAGTAATATTTGTTTATTCATAAACCTCATGGGCCCCGAGAGGTTACCTCCATGTATTGCAAAGACTAAGCCACGTTCGTAAGGCCCTAGAGGTCGTGAGAAGAAGTGGCAAGAAACTCGGACGTCATCAATCGAATCGTTTGTTACAATGTACAATGATCAGTCACATAATTTAGATATTACACAAAGTACTTAACTTTAGCAACATGGCGACATCTACTCGGCTTGGCTTCGAATATAAAAGTACCAACACTCAGCATAACTAGCTAAGTGAGACACAAAGCGACAAAGATTTGTTCAACGTTATTATTAGGATATATATACTGGGCGAACACTAAGAGAGACTCAATGATACTTAAAGAGCGAAGCCGCGCCAACAGACTGTTTTATACTGATTTCACAAGCTCCCACCATGCCTTACCACCACTGCTCGATGTAAACATTACCAACAACCAATAGGAAACGAGCAAGATGGTGGGCACGGTGGTAGCCTCCATTTTACACAATTGTTAAACATAAAATCATCTTAAACTGTATTTCATACTTATTAGAATTATTAGAACAATTATTGATACGTTTCAAGTCATCTTTAACATTATGAAATCACAGTATTAAATAAATGGTGTATGTAAACAACAATGGCCGACATTCTGACGTCATGATATTTCTCAGTTCCATTTAGCTACTTATAAGTTTTTTATTACATAATACATCTTGTATTCGTTATTAAATATTATCCTATCAACTATTAGGGAATAGTTGAAAGGATCACAATCACTTTGACTACAGAATAACACATTGATAAACAATATTACAAACACAACATGCAATGGCGGATATGGTTTCTTGATTTGTCTGTTTATAAGATAATAGTTTTAGACCAATAAATGAAGTATAGCGACTATTTTAAGTGATATAGAATATTATAATAAAATCCCCTATCTAACACATGCAAAACCAAACGCTTGTGACAAACGCTGCTGATTAGTTCCAAGGAGGTGACAGTGACATCGCATGATCGGCCGATGGGCGAGAAAATGCGAGGTGTCATGTCAGATGTCAGTGGGAGTTGTAAATAGAGCTGGTTCGGAAGAAGTTGTGAAAAACTAAGATTAGAACGGTTCAAGTCTGGTGATTCTTGATAGAATGGTGGCAGCGTGCGTTACGCTGCGGAACGCCATGTCCTTCGCTTAAAGTTCTCTATAATTTGTCATCATACGTAATCTTCTGTGAAATAAACTGATTGTTCGTGACGTCGCCTTTATTTCCTCGCCCGCTAAACCCACGCGACGCCACACTGACTGAAGCATTGTTGGGTCAGTGGTATAAAACATTACCACATTGAAGAAACATAACTGATGCGGTGCCTTTTTATGGATCCGACATATATATAGATATCTGTGGTTGCCGGACTTCTTGAGTGTCGGTGCCGTAGGCAAGATCAGCACTCACGAATGGTAAAATCGAATATATTAGATAAGATAAGATAGATACCTAATTTATTTATTCACAAATACCAAACCCAAACACCAAACAATACAGATTCAATTACGAAAAATTTACAATTCAGATAGGTACAAAGGTAACAAGTATAAGCACTAATTGAATTTTACAAAATTACCGGAGTAGAAAGATAGGTATTTAATAGATTTTAACATCGTCTTGTATTACTAGTGGGCCCCCAACTAGGCTAAGCCTGTATCTTGGTGACCCAAATTGAGGTGTATTGTGTAGATGAGTCATTGAGTTCGGCAAATGCCGAACGGATCGGCTTTCGCTAGGCCGGGCGGCAGCGACTCGGCACGCTCGAGTGATTTAAGCCACCTCGGGTCGGCTTAGCCATTCTACAAGTCCTGCCGAACCGAATGTGCCTAATCGAATAAATAATAAATAAATACTTAATCATGTCTTTATTGTACACCACAAAATACAGTAATAATATACAACAGTAACTACACAAAAAAAGTTGTACAAGGGCGGCCTTATCGCCTTTGGCAATTTCTACCAGGCATACGAATATGTGTGTGGCAACTCTTTAGTGTCAAGAATCAAACTTTCACTTCTCCTATACCTAATTTTTTTTTCCAATCATTTGCATGTTTTATCAAGTAATTAGAATTAAGTAAGAAAAGCAGTAAATATATATCGATGTTAGTTCATTTGTTCTATTTCTATTTCAGTTTTAATTGTGGTTTTAGAATGTTACAACGTTTTGCAATCGTTTTATTTGCAGTTATTTGTGTAACTGCTCAGATCAAAGTAAGACTTTTGTTTTAATAGTTAGGTATAATAGGTTTGTATAGCCATCCATCAATCGTAGGACTTCCACTGCTGGACATAGGCCTCGTATGGATTTCCAATAAGGAATATAAAATATTGGAGGCAGCTTACATCCAGTGCTTTCCAGCAAACTTAACTAAAGCGTTGGTCTATCTAGTCGGTGGACATCCTACGCTGCGCTTGCCGGTACGTGGTCTTCATTTCATCCATTTTCTAGCTATTTACCCTGCTCACTTTCATTTCAACTAGCTAATCTGCTGGACGAAGTTGGTAACATTGGTTCGTCTGCGGAAAACTTTCCTGATTACTTAAATCTTGCAGAGAGACTCTGAGCATCCAAGCTCATGGCACGTTGGGTGATTTTCAACTCATTTACCTAAATATAAAGCCCACAATGAATCCATTTAAAACTGAGTCTCTTCAAAATCTATAGGGCCTATGACCAGCAGTGGAGATTCTACGGCATTAATAATTATGATTATGATTCAAATTAATGAATCTATGATTTTTTACACTCATAATAGAACTTATAAAATTTAAAATCAATAAATCTAGTAAACATTTGGTGAAATTTAAAGCTCATGTTATCGAGATAGTTAGCGACCCTCGTATTAGTTTCCTGACAATTACAATCTGGATATCGTAAAAATATAAATAGAAAAGTCAGCAAAATTTTAATAAATTCTACCTAAAAGTTCGCTACGATGGCTAGGATGACACATTAAATTTTAGTCCCCCGTTGTAAGTTTAAGCCATTAAGTCATGCCTTCATCGTCATGCCATGTAAAGGTACAAGTTGGCAGCGGACGACATGAGGCAGCAGCGAACGACGTGTCGCAGCGACACTACTGGTTTCTATGTATTTCTATGAAATTACATCGCTAGCTTCGTGTCGCTAACTACGGAGGGAATTTCATAGAAATACATAGAAACCAGTAGTGTCGCTGCGACACGTCGTTCGCTGCTGCCTCATGTCGTCCGCTACCAACTTGTACCTTAAGCCTTCAGGCGGCCTTAAAACTCTGACGCTAGGGATAGCAACCCGGCCTATATAGGTACAAACTTACTTTATACTACACCTGCTCGAAAAGTAACTTGATACTTTATCAAATTTACGGTAGAAAGTACGTCATTGCATATCGAACAAATATGCGGGGAGAAAACGCATCTGAGCGGGAGAGAAAAGTGTATGAAAATCCATTTCTTACGTGGTTTTTCTTTTTGGGATAATATAAATTGCATATCAAATAAATAATCGCCTATCAATACATACTCATCCTTTATATTCTTTTTTACATCAAATAACTTACTTCACTACAAATAAACTAAATGATAATTCGAAATTTTACATCAATATGACATTACTTTTTTCCTCATAATGTAATACAGTTAAATTTATTTTTGTACAAAAATACTACATACATAGCATAAATACTGACTGCACAGCAAATTTTTCATTATTAAATGAAATTAGATTAGGTGTGATACAAAAAATTGGTTAGGTTATGATATAACATGACAAAACAACGCACGAGCCGAGCGAGCGAAGCGAGCGTGCCGCGGCAGCGGCCGGCGAAGTGCCAGAAGCGACTGTGATTAATAAAATGCTGTTTTATTTAGAAAAACTGCTATAAATAATATAAAAATAGAAGCTATATTTAAAAGAAAAAGAGTTAACAGGTATAATGTGCATTAAGATTATTAGCTGTGCATTGATGAAAAAGCTTTTGCTTTAGGAAAAATCGCTGTACGCTGCGAAAATAAATTGTAGTGTGTTTAGTGATATTTTGAGTTGAATATTATTCTGTGCAATCAGTAATTTTGATGGGAATTTGGAATCTTATTGCATAGAAAAAGGATATTTTTTGATTTGCGTTTAAATACTACCCTTTCTTTTTTAATTTTGGGTAAGACTATGCGCTGGTAACCTAAATATCAAAAGCCAAAAAGTTTTTACAGTGAGTTTTTATCTCCAAGTTCGCAAAATGACGCTGGCCACTAGCTGTGTGTTGGATGGTGTCAAACAATTTGAAAAAAGAACATGTGAAAATTGCAGACGCCATTGGCGCCATTTTCAAGTGTTACATTAAGCTTCACTAACTGCAACAATTTCAATATAAATTTCAATTAGTAAAGATTTAGTTTTTTATTTTCCTCGTAGGTGTAGTATAAAGCACTATGTATCACTCGAGAGAAAGTGCGATTCCCGATCTCGGGTGTTTTAAAGCCCTCGCCTACGGCTCGGGCTTCAAACGACACTCTCGACGGTAATCGGTTACTTTCTCCTCTCGGTGAAAAATGTACTATTATTAAAAACTTATCTGTTTTTTTCAGCCAACGATACGTTTCTCCCATGAGGTTGAAAAAGAACTCCTTTGCTCAATGGCAAAATGCAGGTGTGACAAATCTGAAAAACCTGAACTTTTGCGAATATTACTTCAAGGAGTAACAGTTTTTAGAAGCGACTGGGAATTCAAAAGATTTCTGTACTGCGTGTTCTATGATTCTGGTTATTTGTACAAAAATGGGCTCTATATAGTCGAGGAGTGTGCTGCCGCGTATCCGGATGAGGAGGCGATGGCTAAGGTATTCTCCCATTGCAATAGACGTGCTATGAAAGGAAGAAAATGTAACGCAGTTGAGACTTTTTATTGTAATTTCAGGTGCTTCCAGTGTACCACGCTTTATTACGAGTATTTTCCGAATAATTGTACAAATACTTAGTGTTATAGCTAACTAATAAAAATAATGGAGATCCTAAGTTGTTTTTTTTGTGTTCAATCAATGAATCCTTTGGAATTTATGTTTAAATTTACACACCATGAGATTTTCGTTGAAGGAAAACACCTGAGATTGCATGTCCGTAAGTAAGTTGACAAGTGCGTGTCGAGACACGCTTATGGTAGGCTTCTGTAGATGGTGACAATGATTATAATGATGCTATAAAACATTTTTATGATGTCAATAGATGTATTAGGGTTATTATTATCGGTCAGTATTTGGATGGGTGGCCGCGGGGGGCATTTTCCAACTGAGCGCTACCGTGGCTCGGATGACACGATAAATTGTAGGTCCCAGCTGTTTTAACCTTTTAGCCAAGTCAGGGGCCTTAAGGCGGCCTAAAAACTCTGACATCAAGGCTAGCCACCCGGCCTATACGAACTTACTTACATAATAGATGTTTTAGTTCTAGAAAAGAATTATTGGCCAAGAAATATATTTGTGAGGTCAGTGACCTCTGAGCTAAGTGCAAATGTAAGAATTTCAATTTTCCTTTAATTTATTAATTAGTTTTGAAAGGAATATACCACTAAACATTTCAAACAGGGCAACAGGAAGTGCCGTTATTATTATCGAGCAAAAAATCACGTTACTTGTATAGGAGCCCCCATTAAATAAGATAAGATAATATATTTATTTGACCAAAAAAAAATTTTTACAATTGCTGTTGGAAGATATGCCATAAAGTATATTAAAGACAAGAGTTTTAGACTTTACAGTGGGTTCCAAACTCGGCTAGGCCTGTATTTTGGTAACCCATGAAGTTTAGAATTGCCGGAGTACAGTTTGTGCGCGCTCTCGTTTACATTAGATAGTTAGGTATATAGTGTAATTATAGTGAACCGTTTTGGATACAATAATAAAATAAATTAGATAAGATAACATTATGATAATATATGGATAATAAATATTAATTTTATTTTAATTTGTTAACTTATTTTAAAAGTACATATTTATATGATTATTTTGTGAATATCTCAAGCGTCTACCTGCCACTGTTATTAATGTCGATCGAAAAACGTATAAAAAATCAGGTTTGTTGTATGGGAGCCCTTGATTTTTTTTCTATTTTTAGTATTTTCATCAGTGAAAATTTCAACGTTCTGGCTATTACGGTTTATGAGATACAGCCTGGTGACAGACAGACGAGAAGCGGAGTCTTAGTAATAGGGTCCCGTTTTTACCCCTTGGGTACGGAACCCTAAAAAGAGTGTCCTCACCCCCTTAATTTCTCAAGTACTCAAGATAGTGTGTTCAAACTTTTTTAGTTTGTAGACCTGAATTCTTTGAATTATACCTTTTTGAGTTATTAAAATGAAATTTATTACGAGGGGCTTCCATACGGTGCGGAACCCTTCGTGCACTAGTCCGATTCGCACTTAGTCAGTTTTTTGAACTTTGGCGACCTATATATCACGTTACAATCTGGATATCTTCAAGTCAGGAGTGAATAGGTATCTTATAGGTCAACATACTCCATCTTCGGCTACAACTTCGCTTTCCGTCATGCGAGTTGGTGGCCAAATGTAGCCCTATTCTGCATAAAAAATATAAATCGACGATTTACTAAACAAATACAAAATACAAAAAATACAAAATAATTTATTGTTTAAAAACAATATAATTAATCCAATAGAAACTATACGTACTGCTCTCACCTTTGGGATGGCTCCGCCAAATATCAACTGGAGGCTCTGGAGTCGATTGAGAGGCGAGCCAAGAGGCTGATCGACAACGACACTCTGACTATGTCGCAGCTGCAAAGTCTCGAGCATCGACATAAGGTAGCGTGTTTATCGGCCTTTTACCGGATCCACTTCAGAGAGTGCGCCCAGGAGTTGCACAATCTGGTCCCACCTGCCCCTTTCTTCTATCTTACGGCTAGACAGACGCTACCAAAGCGCCACCCTTTTATGGTGGACATTCCGCGCATTAGAACCAAGCGTTTCGAATACTCATTCCTCATACGAACAGCCAGAATGTGGAACGCTTTGCCTGGGTCTGTCTTCCCGCTAAAGTACAATGTGGGCGTCTTCAAATCCCGAGTAAATAGGTATCTTCTAGGTAAGCGTGCTACAACCTAGACCGCTTATCTGCTTAACAACAGGCAGTGGGTGGTCAAACGCACACCTATTCTGAATAAAACAAAAAACAGTGCTACCCAACCCCAAAATGTTACAACGTTATAATGTAACGTCAGACATTTTACTTCAATTATAAACAAATTAAATATAATAATACTACGCAATTATAATTAAGCCGAGATATCGTAAAATATGACATGGGTTCGACATTTACTTACTTTACTTACTTTTACGATGTCGTAAAATTTTGTTTAATTTATTACATTATTGTTGTAGTAGGGATTGTTACTTTAATTTGTAAACAAACATTTTAATGGCTTGTTCTAATAAACAAGGTCATAGGTAGGTATTAAACGCAACCCCCCCGAGTGGGTTCCCGCCTTGTCGTGGCGGGGGGGCTTAGTAGCCTGGTCTGGCTCAACCTGGTGAATCAAGAGGAATCCGAGGTGGGGCCGGCCTCTCCGGGTTTTGGCCCAAGACAAGCCCGTGCGGAGGCTGGCCAAAGTTGGTTGGGTGCCTATGGGGGGCACCACAACTGAGGCGGGTTGCAGTGTCGTATGGGCGGCACTGCATCTGAGGATTGGAGGCCGCGGCGGGAGAGGACTGCTGGTGTGTCGTTAACACTTTCCCTGCCTTCCGCGGCCTCAACGGGGTTGCCACCGTTTTGATGGCGGACGCGGTGGGGCTGCAGGGGAAGAGGAGTGTCGGTATCGCGATGGCCGCTATCCTCTTGCAGCCGTAGTGGCAGGCGCGGGGCCACTTTAAATTGACCCGTTGCATCGGGACCAGGGCTATCGGACACGGGTGCTGTCTGACGCCTAGTGCTGGTTGGTCCCAGGTGGTGGATGACCACCCGCCTGCCCCGAGGTGCGGTGGTATCTCTAAAAGATTTCCCCAGGAAAGAAAAAAAAAGGTATTAAACGCAAAACATTTTAAGGGAGGGTCTAGTACATCTAGACAACAACTTTTGTACCAGGACTTTTGAAAATACGCAAAAAAGAAAATTCGCTTCTCCATACATTTTGCCGCGAGTTGACGAAGTTCACTAGATATTGTCGCGGCTGCGCCCGCGTTATATTTTGATTTTTTGTGCCATCCCATGGGAAATTTTCATTTTTCCTGGATAAAAACTAGCCCATGTCACTTTCTGTCTTTCAAACTATGTCCATGCCAAAAATCAAGTCAATCCGTTCCTGAGTTGCTGCGTTAAATAGGAACAAACCAATAAACACTTTCGGATGTATAATATTACTAGCGACCTGCCCCGGCTTTGCACATGTGTATTATACATATAAAACTTTCTCTTGAATCACTCTATCTATTAAAAAAACCGCATCAAAATCCAATGCGTAGTTTTAAAGATATAAGCAAACATAGGGACAGACAGCGGGAAGCGACTTTGTTTTATACTACGAGTACGTAGTGATGTACTCGTATGTATGTATTCGTAAGGACTAAGGATGAAAATTTATTACCTACCTTAGGTTATTATTATCGGTCAGTATTTGGATGGGTGGCCGCGGGGGGCATTTTCCAACTGAGCGCTACCGTGGCTCGGATGACACAATAAATTGTAAGTCCCAGCTGTTTCAACCGTTTAGCCAAGTCAGGTGCCTTCAGGCGGCCTAAAAACTCTGACATCAAGGCTAGCCACCCGGCCTATACGAACTTACTTACATAATAGATGTTTTAGTTCTAGAAAAGAATTATTGGCCAAGAAATATATTTGTGAGGTCAGTGACCTCTGAGCTAAGTGCAAATGTAAGAATTTCAATTTTCCTTTAATTTATTAATTAGTTTTGAAAGGAATATACCACTAAACATTTCAAACAGGGCAACAGGAAGTGCCGTTATTATTATCGAGCAAAAAATCACGTTACTTGTATAGGAGCCCCCATTAAATAAGATAAGATAAGATAATATATTTATTTGACCAAAAAAAAATTTTTACAATTGCTGTTGGAAGATATGCCATAAAGTATATTAAAGACAAGAGTTTTAGACTTTACAGTGGGTTCCAAACTCGGCTAGGCCTGTATTTTGGTAACCCATGAAGTTTAGAATTGCCGGAGTACAGTTTGTGCGCGCTCTCGTTTACATTAGATAGTTAGGTATATAGTGTAATTATAGTGAACCGTTTTGGATACAATAATAAAATAAATTAGATAAGATAACATTATGATAATATATGGATAATAAATATTAATTTTATTTTAATTTGTTAACTTATTTTAAAAGTACATATTTATATGATTATTTTGTGAATATCTCAAGCGTCTACCTGCCACTGTTATTAATGTCGATCGAAAAACGTATAAAAAATCAGGTTTGTTGTATGGGAGCCCTTGATTTTTTTTCTATTTTTAGTATTTTCATCAGTGAAAATTTCAACGTTCTGGCTATTACGGTTTATGAGATACAGCCTGGTGACAGACAGACGAGAAGCGGAGTCTTAGTAATAGGGTCCCGTTTTTACCCCTTGGGTACGGAACCCTAAAAAGAGTGTCCTCACCCCCTTAATTTCTCAAGTATTCAAGATAGTGTGTTCAAACTTTTTTAGTTTGTAGACCTGAATTCTTTGAATTATACCTTTTTGAGTTATTAAAATGAAATTTATTACGAGGGGCTTCCATACGGTGCGGAACCCTTCGTGCACTAGTCCGATTCGCACTTAGTCAGTTTTTTGAACTTTGACGACCTATATATCACGTTACAATCTGGATATCTTAAAGTCAGGAGTGAATAGGTATCTTATAGGTCAACATACTCCATCTTCGGCTACAACTTCGCTTTCCGTCATGCGAGTTGGTGGCCAAATGTAGCCCTATTCTGCATAAAAAATATAAATCAACGATTTACTTAACAAATACAAAATACAAAAAATACAAAATAATTTATTGTTTAAAAACAATAGAATTAATCCAATAGAAACTATACGTACTGCTCTCACCTTTGGGATGGCTCCGCCAAATATCAACTGGAGGCTCTGGAGTCGATTGAGAGGCGAGCCAAGAGGCTGATCGACAACGACACTCTGACTATGTCGCAGCTGCAAAGTCTCGAGCATCGACGTAAGGTAGCGTGTTTATCGGCCTTTTACCGGATCCACTTCGGAGAGTGCGCCCAGGAGTTGCACAATCTGGTCCCACCTGCCCCTTTCTTCTATCGTACGGCTAGACAGACGCGACCAAAGCGCCACCCTTTTATGGTGGACATTCCGCGCATTAGAACCAAGCGTTTCGAATACTCATTCCTCATACGAACAGCCAGAATGTGGAACGCTTTGCCTGGGTCTGTCTTCCCGCTAAAGTACAATGTGGGCGTCTTCAAATCCCGAGTAAATAGGTATCTTCTAGGTAAGCGTGCTACAACCTAGACCGCTTATCTGCTTAACAACAGGCAGTGGGTGGTCAAACGCAAACCTATTCTGAATAAAACAAAAAACAGTGCTACCCAACCCCAAAATGTTACAACGTTATAATGTAACGTCAGACATTTTACTTCAATTATAAACAAATTAAATATAATAATACTACGCAATTATAATTAAGCCGAGATATCGTAAAATATGACATGGGTTCGACGTTTACTTATACTTTTACGATGTCGTAAAATTTTGTTCAATTTATTACATTATTGTTGTAGTAGGGATTGTTACTTTAGTTTGTAAACAAACATTTTAATGGCTTGTTCTAATAAACAAGGTCATAGGAAGGTATTAAACGCAACCCCCCCGAGTGGGTTCCCGCCTTGTCGTGGCGGGGGGGCTTAGTAGCCTGGTCTGGCTCAACCTGGTGAATCAAGAGGAATCCGAGGTGGGGCCGGCCTCTCCGGGTTTTGGCCCAAGACAAGCCAGTGCGGAGGCTGGCCAAAGTTGGTTGGGTGCCTATGGGGGGCACCACAACTGAGGCGGGTTGCAGTGTCGTATGGGCGGCACTGCATCTGAGGATTGGAGGCCGCGGCGGGAGAGGACTGCTGGTGTGTCGTTGCCACTTTCCCTGCCTTCCGCGGCCTCGACGGGGTTGCCACCGTTTTGATGGCAGACGCGGTGGGGCTGCAGGGGAAGAGGAGTGTCGGTATCGCGATGGCCGCTCTCCCTATCCTCTTGCAGCCGTAGTGGCAGGCACGGGGCCACTTTAAATTGACCCGTTGCATCGGGACCAGGGCTGTCGGACACGGGTGCTGTCTGACGCCTAGTGCTGGTTGGTCCCAGGTGGTGGATGACGATGTGTCTGGTGTTCGGCACATCGTCATTCTGGCGGGAGCCGAAGCTCCGTGGTGGGGCCCAAGTTGGGCCAGCGCTGTCGGGTGCCGCGGAGGAGTGCGCAAGCGTGCCCGTAGCCCAAGCGTGCCCGTAGCCCCGACACATAGCGCAGTGGCGGAACACCCTGGGGTTTTGGTGGGTATTCTGTCCAGCAATGGGCGGGGACTCCCACATAACCACCCGCCTGCCCCGAGGTGCGGTGGTATCTCTAAAAGATTTCCCCAGGAAAGAAAAAAAAAAGGTATTAAACGCAAAACATTTTAAGGGAGGGTCTAGTACATCTAGACAACAACTTTTGTACCAGGACTTTTGAAAATACGCAAAAAAGAAAATTCGCTTCTCCATACATTTTGCCGCGAGTTGACGAAGTTTACTAGATTTTGTCGCGGCTGCGCCCGCGTTATATTTTGATTTTTTGTGCCATCCCATGGGAAATTTTCATTTTTCCTGGATAAAAACTAGCCCATGTCACTTTCTGTCTTTCAAACTATGTCCATGCTAAAAATCAAGTCAATCCGTTCCTGAGTTGCTGCGTTAAATAGGAACAAACCAATAAACACTTTCGGATGTATAATATTACTACCGACCTGCCCCGGCTTTGCACATGTGTATTATACATATAAAATTTTCTCTTGAATCACTCTATCTATTAAAAAAACTGCATCAAAATCCATTGCGTAGTTTTAAAGATATAAGCAAACATAGGGACAGACAGCGGGAAGCGACTTTGTTTTATACTACGAGTACGTAGTGATGTACTCGTATGTATGTATTCGTAAGGACTAAGGATGAAAATTTATTACCTACCTTAGATTTATTTACACCGTCATATCCCAGCGGATTAGCTTACTGTAAAACCATTAAAAATCAAAAGAGTAGGCTGTAATAAATTATTTATTCAAATACATATTTTACGACTAATAAATTATACCTACTTTGCTGAAAATCGCATAATTAATCAGACTGACGGTTTTAATTTTTACTATAAAAGCGTCCGCTTTTCATACAGTTTTTATATCGATTTCGATAGTGAAGCTCTCGAGAAAAAATAATACATTTAAATAAAAGAATACAAACTTTAATATGATTAAATATCTGATTTTAGTGACATTTGTAGTATTTTGTTTCGCGGCCGAAAATGCTAAGGTAAGTTTGACAACTCGTTTATTCATATAAATTTAACAATGATGTTGTATTTTTGAATGTGTTGTTAAGAATTCAATGTACTTGAATTTTTTTTTAAATTGTGTAACACCAATAGTTGCATCTGTTGTAATCCTGGACTATTCAAGTCATCTTTCACCTTTTCGATGGACATGCTACGCTACGTTTGCCAATAAAGCAGCGCAATATCCAATCAACGCTTTTATGAAATTGGATATTGCGCTGCTTGCAGCTAACTTCACATCGGCTAATTTTTATATATAATTACTATTTTTATTTTTATTTTTTTGAGCTCATATCATTTTCAAAAGTCTTTCTGAGCGTCTGGTGGACGCGACGCGTGACCAAAATGCTGGTGTTTATTTGGCTCAACGCATAAGCATTGCCATTCAGCGTGGCAATGCTGCCAGCATGCTGGGCACGCTGCCAACTGGCAGTGGGCTTGAGCATTTGGATTATCTTTAGACCTGCAAAGGTCTGAGGATGATCCAATGCTTTTTGTGTTATTTTTATTGTTGTTGTTTTCTTTTAACGCGAATTAGTCCGTGCTTGACCACGAACTCGAATGTTGGGGGGTCCTTACCTTACCTAGCCTATACAAACCTACCAAGACTTTTTTTCTATTTGCAGCCTCCGTTTCGTTTTTCCGAAGGAGAAAACAAGAAAATTTCAAATTCGATTGGCCGCTGCGACGCCAACAACATAAACGAGCCTTACTATTATCAGATAATACGAAACGGTGACAAGAAAATCAAGAGCGATACAGAGTTCAAAGTTTTCCTATATTGCGCCTGGGTCTCCTCTGGATACATGCATGCTAACGGGACTTTTAATGTTCAGGAGTTAGCGGCACTATACCCTGATAAAGAAGGCATGGCGAAAGTTGTGTCTGATTGCAATGAGTCAGTTCCTACGGGAAGTGATTATATTGATAATGTTTATAATCATTTTGCTTGTTATCAGGACGGTACACTGTTTTGGGTGGACTTTTTTTAGCTAAGCCATTATTTAATGTTTTATTAGGCGCATGTCACTTTTAGTCTCAGATTCTAAATTTATTAAAATTTAATGCAGCCGCAACGCATTGTTTTATTTATTGTAATTAGAGCCAACAAACAAACAATACTTCTTACAATCACGAGGTCGTGGGTTCAAATCCCGGTCTCGTACCAATGAGTTCCTTAGAATCTATGTACGGAATTTCACCACGGGCTTTTCGCTGAAGGAAACATCGTGAGGCAACCTGCATGCGTCCGTAGAAGAAATTCGATGGCGTATGTGAATCCACCAACCCGCACTGGGCCAGCGTGGTGCATATGGCCCAATCACCCTTCGTGGGTAGGCCTACGTCCTGCAGTGGACTATTAAAACGCTGGTACAGTATGCAGTAAACAAACATTTACACTTTATTAGACAACCACATTACATAGAAAACAAATTACAAGGACAAATCTTCGCCCGGGTGATATTTTAATTTTTGTGCTATCCCATAGGAATCTTCTATTTTTCCAGGATAAAAGCATCATAAGTTACTTACTTTTTGTTCCTTTCTCCTTTACTACGCCCCCGTTTTTTTTTCTATCATTATTATTTCCTCTCTAGATGTAAGGGTTGCCTGGAAGAGATTGCTTTAAGCAATAAGGCCGCCCTTTGTTGCACTAGTTTTAAGTTAGTTTATTTGTCCTTTCTGTGTATTTTTCTGTAATTTGTGTTAACAATAAAGTGTTCATTCATTCATTCATACTTTTCTTTCTTCTAACTATATTCATGCCAAAAAAAGTTGATCAGTTGCTCTGTTCCTGCTTGAAAGAGTAACTTACTAAAAGCGCCAATGGCGACATCTACCGGATGCATAGAATCCTTACATAGTATAAAATAAAGTCACTATTTTCGTTTGTTTGTTTGTTTGTTTGTCTGTATGCTTAAATCTTTAAAACTACGCAACGGATTTTGATGCGGTTTTTTTTAATGGATAGAGTGATTCAAGAGGTTTCAAGGTTTATATGTATAAAAATTCCCGAAATTCCCACGGGAACGGGCACAACGCGGGTAAAACCGCGGGGCGCTGCTAGTTAGAACTAAAGCAATAGAAACCGTACTAAAATAGCTAGAGATATACATCAATTCGTCCCACTTTAAATATAAAATTTAAAAAGGTGCAGTGTAACGGTTCCCTACATAGTCATACTTGTATGTTATCATAACAAAATTCTAGGGCAGAGTCAGGTCATAAGAGTCATAATTCTAGGGCAGAGTCAGTCAGTCATACATTAGGTCCGACGACGAGCGAAGCGAGGAGGAGGGTTAGGTTACTTGCGACCACAACGCCAGAACAATAACAAATGCCAGAACCAAATCGGCCCCTATTCAGTAGTCTATATGCAAAAATATGGTTTTCGTATGTTATTAAGCTATTGCATAGCTTCTATCGCGGGCCTTGAGCGCGGGGACCGAATCCAGAAATTCCGTAACGAAAAAACCTCACGCTCCCCACTCCGACGGGCAAGGAGTTGTGGCTTGAAGGCCGTGCATCGTCTAACGTCGTTTCAGTTCAGCAGTCTTCGACACGGCGTTGTGTGCGATTAGACGTATTGTACGACTCTACGAAACTCGCACGAATCGAGACGAGCTGCTCCGAAATCGAACGAATACATAAGCAGCTGTTTATGAGAAAGTATATAGGTGTATAGGTATGCTATGCAATAGCTTTACCGCGGCAGTCCCCGAGTGCCACACGTCTTTTTATTATAAATTTTATAACATGTAATACAAGGATTAGTGATATTAGGGATACTGATTATTAGGAGCAACGAATACCGATATAGTAAACGCTTTGCCTGGGTCTGTCTTCCCGCTAAAGTACGACGTGGGTGTCTTCAAATCCCGAGTAAATAGGTATCTTCTAGGTAAGCGTGCTACATCCTAGACTGCATATCTGCTCAACATCAGGCAGTATGTAGTCAAACGCAAACCTATATGGAATTAAAAAAAAAATTAGGAACTTATATGAATTTCAATGTTATAGCTAAACAAATTATGCGAATCAATAGGGAACCGTTACACTGCCACTCAAAGGGAAAAAATGTGGCATTGAATAACAGTGTTACTAATCGGTAATTTTTTTACCTATGGGTAACAGTGTTACACACAAAATGGTGTGACTCAACGAGAACATATGAGTTAAATTTCATGAAATTAATGGCATCTATTATGCAAAATGTGTGCAATACTTGACTTTCCACGGATATCTCTTATTTTGCATTATTAAATACTAATCAGGTAATTTTAATTTTATCAGGTAATTGTTTCTATTGACTAGCATAGCACTTTAACGAAAGCTAAAGTTATAAAATAGCTAGTCTAGTCTAGTCTAATGAAAAGATATTTATTTTACTTTAAAAATGATTAAATATTTTGTATTTATAACATTTGTAGCTTTTTGTGTAGTATTTATTGACGGCTATAAGGTAAGACAACATGAGATAAGCAATTTCCAAATCGTTATATTCACAATACTAGCTGCTGCTGGACACAGGCCTACCCTAAAGATTTCCAATAAGATCGGTTCGAGGTTCGAGGCCATGTCATCTTTCCCCCGTTATGGATCCTGTACTTTGCTTGTCAGTACGTGGTCTCCACTCGATTTTTTTTAAATATTGTGACCCAACACTTTCAAACTCAACACTACATAGGCGTATCTACGAGTATATCCATTTATCTACCTACAATAACGTACCATACCATTAATGTTAGAATTCATCGACCACCTACATCCTTAACTAACATTGACTGGGCGAGTTATATCACGATGTTATGTAATGCTAAATCGGCCTTTGTAGGTAGGCTATGATCAGAAGTTTAAAATTCCGTCGCCAAAAAGGGAACAAACTAGCAAATAAGTTTTGTTATATATAAGGAGATAAGTATTTTGTTAATGCAGAATAGGGCTACTGTTGGCCACCAACTTGCCAAAAGCGAAGCTGTAGCCAAAGATGGAGTATGTAGACCTAGAAAATACCTATTCACTCTTGATTTGAAGATATCCAAATTGTAATTGTCAGGAAAGGAGATATTGCAAATTTGCATAGAAATTGGGCCACTAAAGGATACAGTATTTCATAATTTGCTTTGTTTCTTTCGGAAAATGATTTTCCCGTTATTTTTACAATAACAGTGTCCATTAAAAGTAATTTCGTGTATTCGGGTATTAAGGTTACATGTGACCAAAATGACAGTAATTCAATGACTGAACAAAAATCAAATTGGAAAATGTGAAATTATTCATTTGACGCGGTTGTTTTACTCTGCGCATTTATTTATCATGGTTTAACGGATTTTTTGAGCTACTGTACCTAGTCTGAGCCCATTTTGCATTATCTCCTTTTCTTCGATTTTATTTTTTAGGGTTCCGTACCCAAAGGTTAAAAACAGGACCATATTACTAAGACTCCGCTGTCCGTCCGTCTGTCCGTCTGTCACCAGGCTGTATCTCATGAACTGTGATATCCAGGCAGCTGAAATTTTAACACATGTATTTCTGTTGCCGCTATAACACCAAGTACTAAAAACAGAATTAAATAAATATTTAAGGGGGACCCATATACCCTATACGACAAAAGCAATTTTTTGCCGTTTTTGCTCCATATTAATAACGGCAACACGTAGACGCTTGAAATGGGGCTAAGGAGGTTTCCATAGGGTACGGAACCCTTCGTACGCGAGTCCAACTTGCACTTGGCCAATTTTTTTATCTTTGTTAAGAACAACACAAATGTTTTTAAAAAACAAAATAAAGTACAATTTTTCGAATTTCGACAATTTTCGAATGAGGAACTATCTATATTAATAATTCCGTGCAGGGGTACGGTAGACTCGATCGAAACCTTACCTGAATGATGAAACATAAAAAAATAATGATTTCGAGTCGACAACATATATCCGGAAAATTCGGATTATCGTCTATTTTAATAAATTATAACCTTACTGACAAGCAAATCGTAGTCGCCATATTGACACCGGATGTCACACAGAATGACATATCTTGAGCAGCAGTGCTACCAACTTCTTTTGACAAAAACGCACTATCAGAACTCGAAACGCGCCAGAAGCGCTAAATGGTACCTACGACGACTGGTACGAAAAAATCGTATATTCCACCTCAAAACGTAATCCGGAAGTTTATAAATAGTATAAAGACTTTTTTAAATAAGTTTTTATCGAAATGTGATAAAAAAGTAACGTAATCCGGAAGTTTATAAATGGTTTCGACTTTTTTTTTAAATAAGTTTTATTGAAACGTGATCAAAAAAAATGCCATTGACACGAGATGAATGAAATGAATCGGAAATGGAGTATTGGTGTGATGTCAAAGTTAAACAAAATCGTTACTTATTTTTAACCTTAATCATGGCACAGACACTATCAGCGTCAGGAAATACTTTTGTTGCTACGATACATTTATTAAGAGCGTGTTTTTGTATCTAAAAAAATATAATGTTTTGATTTACGCTACTGCAGTATTATTTCAAAAACGCGCCAGATTTAGCGCTAGGCGCTAAAACGCGCTTTAGGCCAAAAAATCGTTATATCTGGCGCCGAAAGCGCTAAGTTGGCAGCACTGTTGATTTGTTAATCTTCTTCTTTTTTCATGTTTTGGCGTCGCTTTGTTGTGCATTTGCCAGTGTCAAGCATTAAGTTTTAATAATTTTTAAAAATATTTTATCAAAATAGTCACGTCATAGTCCAATAAAGTCGCGGTCAAGTCCAAACATTGTCCAAGTCGTACCTCAGTAAAGCAGTGGAGATTTTAATAGAAGCGTCCGTGGAGTTTTGCTTACGAAACGGAACAACATGACACGTCAAACTAGATCGCTTGCCTATGCACGTAAATCAGCTCATAATAAACGAAATACCATAATTTTTCACTAATTATCACTGTTTAATAACACAAGTTTAACAAAATAATACATTGCGGTGACAAGATTATTCCGCGTTCCCGCAAATGCTATGAGTAAAACAAAACCTTTCCGAACCCAAATGGTAAAAATGAGATCCTATAACTGAGACTACGCTGTCCGTCTGTCACCAGACTGTATCTCATGAACCGTAATAGCTAGACGGTTGAAATTTTCACAGATCATATATTTCTAAAACTAAAATAAGGGGCCTTAGTTCCCATACAACAAAGGTAGGTAATTTTGGCCGTGTTATGCTCTATATCAATACCGGAAACCGGTAGTCACTTGAAATATTCACAGAATATTTAGTTGATTTAGCAGTTTAAAAATAAAATAAAGAGATATTTAAGGGGAGCTCCCATATAACAAACGTGACTTTTTACACGATATTAATAACGCCAACAAGCGACTACTTGAATATTAACATTAATAAATAAGAATGTTTAGTAGTATTATATTCATTTTAGAAACAAATAATTAAATTAAAATAAATAAGGGGGCTCCCATACAGTACCTACGAAACACTTCGTGCGTGAGTCTGACACACAATTGGCCAATTATTTATTGTTATAGGATATACCATTTTGTTTTGTTGTGTTTTTTCATAAATGTGAGCCCTTCCTACGATTTTCAAGTTTCCAACAAAGAAATTTTGTTAATTAGAACAAATTCTCCCGATTTTCTACCGAATTTGAAGTGAATTAATGATCCGAGACGAGACGTAAACTACGATAGGAGTGTAAGTGTAGGCTTTTAATTTTGTGTAGTGACCAGACTCCACTAGAGGAGCCAAGGATTTGGTGACTACAAAGACCAAAAATAAAAGTACATAATTTATAGTTTAGACCAGAAAATCTTCTCATACCGATTTTTGGTTCGCATATGGCGATTTTTTTAGCAGTTCTACCGATTTCGCATGTCGTCGTTCGAGACCAAATAGAACTGTACCTATACATTCTCTTTGTGTATAACCATACGTACCAACGTGCTATGGAGAGGGCTATGCTCGGTGTCTCTATGCGGGTCGAATCAGAAATGAGGAGATCCGTAGAAGAACCAAAGTTACCGACATAGCCCGGATTAGCAAATTAAAGTGGCAGTGGGCAGGGCACATAGTTCGATGAACGGATGGCCGATGGGGCCGTAAAGTTCTCGAATGGAGACCACGGGCCAGCAGGCGCAGCGTAGGACGTCCACCGACTTGGTGGACTGACGATATAATAAAGATCGCAGGAACGCTCTGGATGCAGGCAGCTTCCAATCGGCCTTATTGGAAATCCATGGAAGAGGCATGGGTATGCCCAGAAGTGGACGTACTACGGCTGATAGATAGATAACCATAGAAAAAATAATACTGGCCATAATCCTTAAAGTTGAAATTGACTTTCTTTTCGTAATATAAGAATGTACATTTTCAGTAATTATTCATTTAGTTTTGAGTTATTTTAATTTTGAACAATAATTTTTACTTTGGGATATTGTATAACACCCATCATGCCGAAAGTACCTACTTATTCTTAAAATGAATGTCTTTCATTGGTCTTTCATCATTGTTTTGCTTGATGATAGAGATGCCGAATCTCCTGGCATTTGGTAAACATTGTCATAATTGTAAAAAAATGATGCAAATGGGCTCTTCGTACCTAGAGATGGTGATTGAGTAACAGCAAAATTATTATGAGTGTGTGTATTATGAGTCACATTTCACCCGAGCGAAGCCGGGTTGTCATCTAGTCATTAAATATTTTCCAATCCACAGATAGCCTGTTTTTCAAAAGCGGTTCGAGACAAAGTAAATAACGCCATTGCTGACTGTACTAACAACAAAACTTTAGGCGTCGAATTGAAAAGAATACTCCGAGAAGCAGACAACACCATAAGATGCGATCAAGAATTCAAGGATTTTATTTACTGTTTCTACGTCAACACTACTTTTATAAACAAAAATGGATATTACTGTGTCGAAAAAACTGCTGCGGTTTATCCAGACAAGGAGGTTACAGCAAAACTGTTGTCATATTGTAACAAATTGGCTAGCAAGCAGAAGAATCCTGTTGACGTCGCTTTTTGTAATTTCAAGTGTTACCTGGATAATACACCTTATTATGATTGTCTTTAAGGCGTAGAATAAAACTAATAAGAACTTTCCTAACGCTTAGATACATGTTTGCAACTGTATTTTTCTCCCCTTATGTCCTTTAAATAGTTCCTAAACTTTAAATTATGTAGCTGTACTAGCCTTTTTAATAGTTCACTGTAACGTAGATCAACCCATGAAGTGCGATTAGGCCATATCCACCACGCTGGCCCAACCAGCATCTCATGAGGCTCTCGCTGGACGGTTGTATCAAGGGCCAGATTCAAAAGGCAGTGATCCTGGACGGTACGCACTGTTAGGAGGTTCCTCAGCCTGTAGCCTGTAGCTTTGGCCCTGCGCCGCCAGCCGACAGCATCCTAGATTTTTATTTATTAATCCTATTTACTGCTCAATAGTGCACATAGGTGGTCTTAAATGTAAATGCACTTGTGTTCATGGAGAATATAATAGGTATAATTAGTATAAGGTATATGTTAATTATTAACGCCAGTATATCCTGTTAAATTCATTAACCCCCACTCACCTACCACTCGGAATTGAGAATATTTAAAATATCTTTAGCACTTTGCCAGCCGGCCATTTTTGTCATTTTTGTAAATTCTATAGAAAAGTAACTTTAATAGGAATGCATTTAATTCTTTATGTATATGTTAGAGTAACATATATATTTTAATCATTAAAAAAACTAAACAATATCTATATAACATGTCTTATTTATTAAGAAAATTGAAATCAAAAAGGCATGTTTCTGCAAACAATAAAAACTTTACTACGTAACCGCGCACTGCGTAAGGGATCGCCGATCAGCCGCGGATCGCCGAGTCTCCTCTCCCCCGCTTCTTCGTTTTGTATATGAATCGCCTATGTGAGTGTGTGTGTAGCTAAATAATACAGCTACACATTGCAACAAACAGCGATGTTCTCTATTAACAACTGCTAGATCTAAAACTCACTTATTTACATGTTGCTAGTGCCAAATCAGTGGATCTTATTACCTATAGTAATTATTTTATATTTTGTAGATCTCCCAGTGCTCGAGGATTTTGGGGTTCTCGGAATTATCCAAAAATCCATAATTGAAGTCGCAATAGACAAATCAGATTAGATTTATAGTAGCTAAAATATAATAACAAAAAAGCCGGCCAAGTGCGAGTCAGACTAGCTCACCAAGGATTTCGTACAAACCCTGAAAATCACACGAAACCTACCTTTTTTTCCTTTTGAGGTAAATTAACACTCGTAATTATATATACAATGTATATATACAAGGTATACTCCCGAGGTGGTCCCATTTATGTAAATCTTACATAAATCGGCTGAGCCGTTTTTGATAAATCAACAATAATGTAAACAATTCGAGTGAAATATTCGAATTTTGTACACGATGGAAGGCGGTTTTGCCATTTTTTTGCGAAAAAATAATTATTGCACGATGCAAATATCAGACGGGACCCCCACGCCTGGTGCTTGGCGTTCAGCCAGGGTAGCACAGTAAGGGGAGAAAACCATTTTATCCACTTTTAATGTCAGCTGTCATTGTCAATACATGCTTCCCGTGCTGATCGGCTGCCAACAGGGTGGGCTGTTTGCTGTCAAAGATGTTTTTGAAGTGCTGTACATTAACATTCGCCTCTCGTGGGGGCCTGAAGCCGGCGTAGATGTTCGTCTCTCTGCCTGCCACTCTAGTACGGACCCTCACGGTCCTCGTCTGTTCGAAGCTCAGGTGGTCTAGCTCCTCAAAGATTATATCCCTTTGTGTTTATCTTTTAATACGTACGGTTAAGTACAGTATTTGTGTTGAGAAATAAATGAAATTTAATCATTCTATATGTTCGTCAGTAGACTATTAAAAAATGTAGGTAGAGTATGCCTAGTATTACTACGTATTATAATTACATGTACCCGGACGAAGACGAGACGACCAACTAGTTACTTGGTATTAAACCTAGCTAAGTAAATTATTTTGTCTTTAGTTAAATTTCAGGTAAGTAATTGCATCCATTATGCAACATGATAACATTCAAAATTACTTAACTTTCCACCGATATCTCTTATTTTGCATTATAAAATACTTATTTTAACAGGTAATTGTTTCTATTGACTAGCATTGCACTTTAACAAAAACGAAAGTTATAAAATAGCTAGTCTGTATAAAGTACGCGGAGTTTTCTATTTTTTTTCCACGTGGAAAAGCTAATTAAATAGATATTTATTTATTTTAAAAATGATTAAATATTTTGTATTTATAACATTTGTAGCTTTTTGTGTAGTATTTATTGACGGCTATAAGGTAAGACAAAATGAGATAAGTAATTTCCAAATCGTCATATTCACACTACTAGCTGCTGCTGGACATAGGCTTACCCTAAAGATTTCCAATAAGATCGGTTCGAGGTTCGAGGCCATGTCATACGCATCTTTCTCCCGTTGTGGATCCTATACTTTGCTTGCCGGTACGTGGTCTCCACTAGAAATTTTCAAAATGTGACCCAATATTTTCAAACAATAGGAAAGTACCTAGAAACTAGTGTTTTGAAAATTTTCTGAAGAAGTTCTATTCGCGTGTCTATGCCCATTAATGTGTTTCTCTACTATAACGTACCATACCATTAACGTTAAAGGATCGTGTCAGACAAAATATCTTTTGTGTTGAAAAGTATGTTTTTAGGGTTCCGTACCCAAAGGGAAAAACGGGACCCTATTACTAAGACTTTTATGACCGTCTGTCTCTCTGTCTGTCTGTCTGTCTGTCACCGGGCTGTATCTCATGAACCATGGTAGCTAGGCAGCTGAAATTTTCACAGATGATGTATTTCGGTTACTGCTATAACAACAAATACTAAAAACAAAATAAAATAAATATTTGAGGGGGGCTCCCATACAACAAACCTGAATTTTTAGACGTTTTTCGCTCTATATTAATAATAGTACCAGGTAGATGCTTGACATTTTCACAGAATATCTAGTTTTATGTTCCCTTCAATAATAAAATTAAAATGAAATAAATATTTAAGGGGGGCTCCCATACAGTACGGAACCCTCCGTGCGCGAGTCCGACTCGTACTTGGCCGATTATTTAATGATTTCATTGATGATGATGATGATTAGCTATTGGCTCTTGGCTACTGAGGCCTCTAGAGCTTACTAGGCATGGACGAGCGCAAAAGGTATCTTCTAGGTCTACATACTCCATCTTCGGCTACAACTTCGCTTTCCATCAGGCAAGTTGTTGGACAAATGTAGCACTATTCTACATAAAATAAATGAAGGTGGCTAAGCCCTAAGATTAGGTTATAGGGTGACTAGCGCAAGAGCACCTGAGAAGGTACGGACCTCAGCCTGGGCCGTCCGCGGCACCCGGCAGGGGAGATCAGACCCCAGAAGGGCTGTGCCCTGTGGCCCTATTGGGTTGACTTAGTTTATTATTTGGAGAGAATCTTACGGATCTTTTGACAGATCTGGGGAGGGGGGAAAGTATGATACTTACTATACTCATCAGACCGTTACGTCGCCAACCAGCACCTTCGCGTGCCTTGCGCGGAGCGTTGCGCTACCGGCAAACATCTAGACGTCCATTATTCTGCCGTCCGATTGCTTAAAGACCGCTGAGTGACATTTTTGCGATTTTGACTTCTATACACTACTAAAATCAGAATTTTTTCCTCTTTTTTCTAGTCTAGGTCTTTTTTTTTCTTTTTACAAGTTGCTGAGTAACGGACACCACGTGCACAGTTAACTACGTACTTTTTGCTATTTTAAAATTCTTAAACACAGTTTTCGCATTTTACAACACTAAAATGCTATTAAGTGCGCATACATGTGGTTTGAAGCTTTACATTTATTCTGGATTGCAATTTTAGAAAACGTCTAAGTATCTTTGCGTTACTATTTCACCGTTACCCGACTTAACACGTTTTTTAGTAATTTGTTGACGTACGTATCGTGTTATTTTACGTACCTGATACGCTCGTTTCAGCCATAGGACGTCCATTGCTGGACATAAGCCTCCTCTAAAGATCTCCAATAAGACCTGATATACCTGGTACATTATTAGCATGGTATGGTACACTATTGGCAGATACTTCAATTTCCTATCGAAATTAATAGTTAGTATGAAGTCTGTTGGTACATGTTTGCTAAACAATATTTATGTTTTCAGCCTTTGCTCTGTTTTTCCTGCAAAATCCGGAACAACGTTCTAGAAACCATTTCAAACTGCAGCGACAATAAAGCCTATGGACTCGAGTTCAGAAGAGCTTTACGCAAAGGTGATCCAAACGTTACATGCAGTAATGGGTTCAAAAAGTTTCTGAACTGTGTATTGTATAATTTGCATTATGTCGATGACAATGGACTCTATTATACAGAACCATCCGCAAATGCATTTCACACCAGGTGGCAGTTGCAAAAGTTTTGATATATTGTAATTCACTGGTTAGCAAATTTAAAGATCCTATTCAAGCTTCTTATTGCAATTTCAAGTGTTTTGTTAAGAACATGCCGTATTTACAGTGTTTTTAAAAGTTCAAGTAAAGATGTTACGTTAATTTGACGTTTTGTTTAATTTTATTTTAGTTGTTATTGTGCATTTAGATAAAAAAACGAGCTTTGTTAACAACTAGGTTCCTTCTCTGGCTCCGTCTGGGTACAAATGAATTACAACTATAGACCTTCCGTATGAAATACAAATAATTCTAAAAAGTGGCGATAATTGCGTTGTTTTTTAACCGACTTCCAAAAAGGAGGTTCGTGTGTATGTTTTTTTTGTGTATGTTCATCGATAATTTCGCCAATTGTGAACCGAATAGAACATTTTTATTTAATTCGAAAGGGTATACTCCTAAGGTGGTTTCCTTTAGATATTTAAGAAATCGGCTGAGCCATTTTTGACAAATCAACAATAATGTAAACAATTCGAGCGAAATATTCGAATTTTGTACACGATGGAAGGCGGTTTTGCCATTTTTTTTCGAAAAATGATTATTTATATTCATAATAGGGCTACATTTAACCACCATCTCGCCCCATGGAAAGGGAAGTTATAGCCGATGATGGAGTATGTAGGTCTAAAAGATACCTATTCACTTCACACCTTGTCTTAAAGATATCTAGATTGTAATAGTCAGGAAACAATGACGGAGGCAGGGTCAGGGCATTCCAATCCCTGGCGGTCCGCATTATGAAATACTAGCTGCTTATCCCGGCTTCGCTCGGGTACGATTGGCTAACCAAGACAAATAGTAAGGATCCCATGCTTAGGGTTCCGTACCCAAAGGGTAAAAACGGGACCCTATTACTAAGACTTCGATGTCCGTCTGTCTGTCTGTCTGTCACCGGGCTGTATCTCATGAACCGTGATAGCTAGGCAGCAGAAATTTTCACAGATGATGTATTTCTGTTGCCGCTATAATAACAGATACTAAAAATAGAATAAAATAAACATTTAAGGGGGCTCCCATAAAACAAACGTCATTTTTAGGAGTTTTTCGCTCGCTATTAATAACGGCAAGAGGAATGGGGCTCCCATACGGTACGAAACCCTTCGTGCGCGAGTCCGGCTCGCACTTGGCCGATTTTTTTTTTATTATATAGCCTTGCCTTAATTATTTTTTTAATTTTGAAGCCGTGGTGGTCTAGTGGGTGTAACACACGCCTTATAATCGTGAGGTCGTGGGTTCAAATCCCGATCCCGTACCAATGATTTCTTTAGAATTTATGTACAGATTTTCACACCATTGGTTTCTCGGTGAAGGAAAACATCGTGAGGAAACCTGCATATGTCCGTGGAAGAAATTCGATGGCGTATGTGAATCCACCAACCCGCACTGGGCCAGCGTGGTGTTATTGGCCCAACCACCCTTCGTGGGTAGGCCTACGTCCTGTAGTGGATTATTAAAAAGGGTGGTACAGTACAGTACAATATAGCCTATGTTCACCGGGGATGGTGTAGCTTTCCAACAGTGAAAGAATTTTCTACCTCGATTCAGTAGTTTCGGAGCCTATTCGATGCAAACAAATAATCAAATCTTTCCTCTTTATAATATTGCTATAAAAAAGCGAATCGTTCAATAGGAACAGGTTTAAAATCTGTTGTATGGTTTCGAAGATGTCAGCGGATATACAAAAGACAAATAAAAATCGGCCAAGTGAGAGTTGGACTAGCACACAAAAGGTTCCGTACCATTATCTGTACGTCGTGTGGGAGCTCCGTTAATTTATATTATTTTGTTTTCATATAATTATTCTTAAAGACACATTAATTTATAAAACCTGTATTAAACATTTCAAAACTTGATTTTCTAGCATTCTTTTTATCTGATTTATTGCTATATTATAGACTTATTTGCTGAATTAAGTTTCTTAAATGGCAATTAGTAGGTAAATTTAAGATTAAAATTCGAGTGTTAGTGAGCTTAATATACAGTATTTTTTTAATTCTATTTTGGCATGGTAGTCCGTATGTAGAAGCAGTCGTTTGAATTTAAAATGATTCAATATTCCGTATTACTACTAGCATTTGCTCTTTTTTGTCTCAACGTTGATACTAAGCAGGTAAGTAACTAAAATATAATACAATACATTCGTTCAATTTTTTTTTATATCTCTTCACTACATACTCGTAGTATAAAACACAGTCGCTTCCCGCTGTCTGTCCCCACGTATGCTTATATCTTTAAAACTACACAACGGATTTTGATGCGGTTTTTTTTATTAGACAGAGCGATTCAAGAGGAAGGTTTATAAGTATAATAGACCTATGCAAAGCCGGGCGGGTCGCTAGTTCTAAAATAAATCATCATCATTCTACCCTTATCCCACTAAGTGGGGTCGGCACAGCACGTCTCTTTTCGCCACTTCACTCTATCATACGTCATCTCATCATCAACTCCTTTCTCTCGCATATCATCTTTCACACAATTCATCCACACTTTTTTGGTCGTCCCTTCCCATTTCTGCCGCTTACCATCATGCTTAGGGTTCTTTTAACGTGTTAAATAAATGAATATTCAAACATTTTTTTTTCATTCACAGTTTGTCTGTTTCTCAAAAGAAGTCCGAAACAACATTGATACCGCAATCGCTGAATGTACAACTAATAAAAGTAACAATTTTGGAAAAGAGTTCAAGAGAATTTTCCGACAAGATGACAAAACAGTTAGATGTGACCAGGAATTCAAGGACTTCATATACTGTTTATACGTAAATTCTACTTACGTGGACAAATCTGGAATTTACTATGTCGAAAAGCTTGCTGTTGTTTACCCAGACCAGGAGCTTACAAGAAAATTGCTATCAGATTGTAACAAAATAGCTTGCAAGCAAAAAACACCTACTGATGTCGCTTTTTGTAATTTCAAGTGTTATCTTGATAATACGCCTTATTTGGATTGTCTTTAAGCTTGAGAACAAAATAAATCGTGTCGATTATGTAGATATATATCTTTATATAATAATCAGCCAAATGCGAGTCGGACTCACGCACTAAGAGTTTCGTACGGCATCGAGGGCTCCCATGCGGTACTCTTAATGTAGTTTTTTTTAAATTATTTCTTTGAAGATACTTTATAATCCATCAAATGATTTAGGTACACTTACAAGTCTAACTATTACAAATGTAATAATTTCATAAGTCAATCCTTACTAATATTATAAATCCGAAAAGTTTGTTGGTTTCTTGGTTTGTTACTCTTTCACGCACCAACGGAGCAACGGATTGACTTGATTTTTGGCATGGACATAGTTTAAAAGGCGGAAGGAGCTTTAGGATACTTTTTATCCCGAAAAATTGCATAGTTCCTGTAGGACAGGTTAAAAACCATCAAAAAGCGAAACTGTCGCCACTATCACAAAGACGCTAAGTGATTAATTCCTCTATGACGCTGATATGGACTAACGAAATGTCACAGCCAAACGTAATTAGATGACAGGTGACATTGTCTGCAGACTTTTATAAATCACAAGTAGCATGGCAAGGGGACAAATTGTTTTTCCACCATTATATCCCCTTGAAGAGGAAATAAAGTATGGATTGAAAATGACAACTGACATTAAAATTGGATAAAATGTTATTTTCCCTCTGCATGCTACATGTTACTATGACGTTTAATACCAGGCTGTCATATTGTCTGACATTAAAAATATTTTTAAATCTTCTATCATTAGAGGTTTAACACGTTTCTTTATTCTACCTTTATGGTACAGAATCATCATACTTTAATATTATCAATCCGAAAAGTTTGTTGGTTTGTTCCTCTTTGACGCAGCAACGGAGCAAAAGATTGACCTGATTTTTGGTATGGATACCTATGGTTTAAAAGACAGAAAGTGATAATAGGATACTTTTTTATCTCGAGAAAATTCGTGATTCCCATGGGATAGGACAATAACTGTTTCTCAGCAATGGAGCAACGGATTGACTTGATATTTGGGGTGGGCATAGTTTGGAAGACGGAAAGTGACATAGGATACTTTCCATCCCGAAAAAATTGTAGTTCCCGTAGGACTTAACAATAAATTTTTCTCAGCAACGGAGCAACTTGCCTTGGCTTATTGCATGAATATAGTTTGAACGAAAAGTGACATAGGCCACTTTTTATCGCAAAAACTTTAACAATTCCCGTAGGATAGGATAAAGACTAAGTGAGCGGGCTGCGGTAGCAGCCGTCTAAGCGCCAGAAATAACCTGCCATGGCAAGTTTAGGACGTTCCTACATTTTTCGCACTCCTTCGCGGCACTCAACAGCGCAAGCCCAGACTCGGGCTCCATAACGGAGCTTGCGCTCTCGCCATAATGACGGAGTGTTTCGAAGCACAAGACACATCGTCATCCACCACTCGGGACTAACCAGTACTGAACGTCAGACAGCATTCGAACGCCCTGGTCCCAGTGCAGCGGGTCAGTCATAGTAGCCCAGCGCCTACCTCTTCAACTGCAGAGGGCAGTGAGAACGGCCATCGCGATACCGACACCTCTCTTCCCCTGCAGCCCCAATGCGTCTGCCAACACGTTGACGGCCTAGCGGAAGGTAGGGTAGGTGGCGGCACCCACACCACCAGTTCCATATATCCCACCGGGGCCCCTAATCCTCGGCTGTCATATCAGAGTCCAGGAAGCAGCCTTGCTTTATGAAACTAAGAAAGGTTATTCCCAGCAAGTAACTGGAGATAGAGAGACAGAAAAGAAGCCACACCCAGCGCAGCAGGAGGAGCTGGAGTTCATATGCCTGGCAGACGGAGCATCACTAGAGCAAAATCTTAACCGAGAAATAAACATATTTACAGACGGCAGCAAAATTAAAGGGAAAGTTGGGGCGGCATTATCCTTATGGGATGATGCCGCTGAGATCAGTACCCACCAGCTGAAATTAGCCGATTGGTGCTCCGTGCACCAGGCCGAGTTATTGGCACTTCTTGAGGCTACCAGCCTCAAGAAGTGCCTAAAAAGCAAAAATCTTTTGTGACTCCAGGTCTGCACTGGAAACTGTAGTTGGCGTATCTTCCCTCCATCCCTTAACAGTAAATTCAAAGCTCACATAAAGTTACTACACGCACAAAATAAAATAGTGAAACTTTATTGGATTAAAGCGCACGCGGGGATGGTGGGAAATGAGAGAGCGGACCAGCCACCAAAGGAAGCAGCACTGCACTCGAAGTGCAGACCTATTTACGATAACTGCCCCGTTTCATTCGTCAAGCGAGAAATCCGAAAGGACTCTCTTGACGAGTGGAACCGGCGGTATCAGGATGGACACACAGCGGCGGTAACAAAAACAGATTTTCCGGATGCAAGGGCGGCATTCAAGATCGTAAGAGAAATAGCACCAGTGGGAATCATAACTCAAGTGCTGACGGGGCATGGTGAGTTTTCCCAATACTTACATCGATTTAAGTTGAGGGAAAGCCCATCGTGCATCAGTGAACCCACAAAAAAGGAGACTCCACTGCACATTATCTTGGAATACCCAGTTTATGGAAAGCAGAGATTTGATTTAGAACAAAAAATTGGAATTAATCTAACACGTAAAAAAAACCTTAGAAACAATTTTATCGAATTTTTGCATATATTTGTAAAAAAGCAATAATTAGGAACAAGTAGGTATAAACTTTGCTGTACCATTGTAATGTTTATTATAACTGCAAACAGCCAAAAACATTGAAATATAGGTTTAGTTTTTATTCATTTGTAATTAAGACCCCTGATCATGTCAGGGATATTTCGCGATATAGTAAAAAAAAAATCCTCGGATGCAGCGTCGCAAGAGCGGCACTGCAGCCCGCCTAAGTTGCGACACTCCTCATAAGGCATGCAACCTACCATCCTCTCAGCTGTTTTAGTTAAAAGCGGCTGAACCTCGAGTGCCAGCCTCTAAGCTTCCTTGGGGGGAAAGACCCAAAGAAGAGGGAGACTTCGAGCGCCGCCTTTTCAGCTGCCTCAGACCTCCCCCACGCCATGACAAGGCGGGAATACACGGTGGGGTTGTATATACACTCCAACCGTAACTTAACCAACAAAAGCATTCCTCTAAGGTATTTTGATATTTGTCGGTTAGGTTAGGTTTCGCAGCCGACATAAACATAAGCCAAAATCAAAATATAACGCGGGCGAAGCCGCGGGTAAAAGCTAGTATACAATAATTTCAATTAAATGTCAAATCTACAATTAACACATCGTCAAGTTCCTTGTCACAGACAAGAAAAGCGTCAAGGAAGCCCCTCGGGTGTGAACCCTGACCCAAAAGTTCCCAACACACTTGCGGCGTTTCCGCGCTGCATAGCCAACGAAATGTGCTGAATGAAGAACCAGCCCGCACGAGGATCTCGACCCCTCTCACGCAAACGCCGTCCCAGGTCATACGCAAACTTTACTAAGAAATATACTAGTAAATATACTAGTAAATATACTAGTAAATATTCTGTGATTATTTCAAGCGTCTACCTGCTGCCGTTACTAATATCCAAAAACAACTACAATATCAAAAAATCACGTTTCTCGTATGGGAGCCCTCCTTAAATATTTATTTTATCTCAATTTAACTTATTTTTGAAGTGCATAGACTACTAAATATTTTGTAAATATTTCAAGTGTCTACCTGTTACCAATATTAATATCGAGCGAAAAACGGCTAAAATTCAGGTTTGTTTTATGAGAGCCCCGCTTAAATATTGTTTTATTATGTTTTTAGTATTTGTTGTTATAGCGGCAACAGAAATAGGTACATCATCTGTGAAAAGGTTAGCTTTCTAGCTAAAACTGGTCACGAGAGCGTATACAACAAGTTACCAGAGAATATCACTAACACTCTAATTATCTTAAAAAAATAAATTATTATCTATTGGGAAAACTACGTGGTTCCATATGGAATAATAACAAAACACCTTCGTTACAGTTTACGAAAACACCATAAGATTTATTTTACTTAACTTGATTTTGCCCGCGGCTTCGCCCGCATGATATTTCGAGGCCCTACCTTACCACCCTTAATAAAAGAGGTGGAAAATAAAAAAAAACAAAAATTCCATTTAACATTTGTTCGATTTGACATTTCTTGGAGCGCACGCTAGAATAGCTCGCAGATGGCAGAATTTTTCCAACTTACTTAACACTTATTGTTATATTATGGAAAATTTACGCAATCTCATTATAATTTATAGCCTATGTGTTATTCGGATATATACGCTATATGATTGCAAAGTTTCATCTCAATCCATTCAGTAGTTTTTGCGTGAAAGAGTAACAAACATCCATACATCCATCCACCCTCACAAACTCACGTTTATAATATTAGTAGGATTGGAACTAAAGCAAAGAGGTCAATGTGATATTAAATCAGTAGTTCAACTGTCATGTGATGTGGCGGATAACTTACCAGTTTTTGTGTGTTTCGACGCTTATTTGCCGACTTCCGATTATTGCTACTTCAGGGCATTTATTTTTCTTGAATTATTTTAAGGACGCAACAAACTAAAAAGTTTGTCGAAATGACTATTTTTTTTTATTCGACTGAAAAAAAAAGAAAAGTATGCTTTAAATAGTGACATGTATGATTATTTTTACACATTTTAAATTTTTCTTTCCAGCGTTAGTTTTATCTAATTTATCGTACTACTGAACACTAATTAATTTTATTAGCTTAATTGAATTAACTAAATAGCTATTAATAAACTAATGTTCACAAAGTCAGACTATGTGTATGTGTGCATATAAATGTACGGTCTTTTGTTCACTTCAGTTGTCTACAAAATTCAAATAATTTTCTCTAAAATAATTGCTCTAAAACTACTGTACTTTTGACGTATGATCTACCAAACTTTACTCCTTATGAGGTTCAGAACCAAAAATTTCCATTTGTTTACAACATTTTAACATGTTTTTTTTTCTTTTCCAGGTAAGTTACCACATAGTTGGTGGTTGTTCCACGCTGCGCTTGCTAGTACGTGGTCTACATTCGAGAACTGTACGGATTTTTCTGCATAGATACACGAGATATATAAAAAGTTTCTATGAGGTAGCACAATAACCAAATTATAACATGAGCGAAGCGGTGGGGAAAGCTGATACTCCGTAGAGCATTGCTACGACTACGTAGTATCCTCGTAGCTACTTCGTAGCACACATAACGCCGCTGATAAAGCGCCATCTAGGAATAATTTGAAACACAGCTATAAATTGGCTATTGCACTCTCTACCGGAAAACGTGGAAACATTTTCCAGGCATTTTCTTTTTGTAGTTCACGAACATTTCACTAGATGGCATAGTGGCTAAAAATACGACTGAACAAGTTACTGAAGCAACAAATGATAGATGGCGCATATTAATACAAAAATTATAATGAATTTCTAACTGACGAAATAACGGAGGAGGTTTTCAAGTCGACGCGTATTCTTTTTATGTACGACCACGCATAACTTTTTACAGGGTACCTAGTCTAATTTCAATATCTTTTTTTGTTTCATAGATTATACCTACTTCAGAGGACTACTTCCATTTAAAGGTGATGTTCTCAAACCTGGCCCATACCTGGCTCGCTTTTATTTTATAGACAAAAATATGACGAATCAGGAAAAAATACTGAAAATTATCCAAATGCTTTAGAAAAAAAGCAAAACATTTATCATTATCGCAGGCCTAGCAACCCATGATTTGAATTTTCCGCCATCTAGTGTACCTAGAGAATGAAAAAGTTAATTTCAGCGTTACCGCTTTGTGGGAAATCACCCGAATCACGGGGAATTTTAACTCGATTGGTAATTGAATTTAAACGCAGGGATTTTTTTTAAGTTATTTTATCGATCATGAGGCATTATTATTTTAAAATGATAAACGATCTTCATGCCAAATATGCGTGTCGTAGTATGATTTGATAAATAGTTTTGTCGCGAATATCTAAGGAAATTCGCGAAAACACGAATAATTGTTTTGAGATGAGCTACGATATTTTTCAATCTTAGTGATTGCGAAAATACAATGTAGGGATCAAATCATCCTACTTCATGCATTATATTTGTTATTGGAGAATTTCGTCTCATTTTTTTGGGAACTAAGAAAATAGAAACTGGAAATACTGTTTACGGTTTGCTATTGTTTTATCTCATTTGGCTTTAAAATGTACGAATGTATTGTTATATCTTTGCCTTTGCGACAATTAAATTCTTATTATTTACGACATGGTTACGATAATGGACTTCGATGTATTACAAACCTGACAGATCTGGCGATGACTTTTTTGGACAACTGACTGACTGACTGACTTTTTTTGACTCCTTTCTTAAATCCATGATCCACAACATGGTGGATGACTTTAATAGCGGTTAAATTTTTAACCTGTAATATGGCAATAACGCAAAGCAAAAAAAAATTGTTTACTTTTTAATTGACTGTTCGATTAAAAAACACTATGCCTCATCGAATTAAGTTGATTTTTCTCCCTATTATAGTTTAGAGCCCGACATTGAGCCAAAGTCCCATACAAAAAAGAACATGTCCTTTAATTGCAATGAGTTGAGCCATTTTTTGAAAATTACTACATCGTTAGGTACGAGCGAGCTATTCGAATTCTGTACACGGTTGAAGTCGGTTATGCCATTTTTGGTAAAAAATAAATATTTTTCATACAATACAAACACCCACTTATTAGGTATCCACCAACCCGCACTGGGCCAGCGTGGTGGATATGGCCCAATCACCTACCTAATATGGCCTACGTCCTGCAGGGGACTATTAAAAAGGCTGGTACAGTACAGTACAGTTATTAGGTAGCTGACCCGGCAAATAGTGTTTTACTTATAAAAAAATCAAATCTGGAAAGGGCCACCCTTATCACAACTTAATTTCAGAACTGTCAAATAATCTTAAAAAAATTTGGGTAAAAAAACACAAATGACGCAAGTGTTTCATATTTTGGAAGATACTGAAAGCTAATCTTAGTTTCTTACCTACTTTGTCTGTAGAAACAAATTACTCCACGATTTCAGCGTTGGTGTAGCAAAATAAATGCAAAAAATACAAATAAACATGATTCACTTATAATTAATAGTAAAATGTCAAAAAAAAAATCTGCTGAAAAAATCTCACTACGCAATAGGTACTCGTAAGCATGAGTAAATTATAAATATACATTAAGCCCGATTACAGAGGCGCCATCGTAATTATAATAGCTAAATAAGTTAAAATTAAATAAAATTCATTTATTTCAGGCATGTATTACATGTATTATGTATTACATGTATTAGCAAAAATACAAAATTACACATCATAACAAAATTCGAATTTTAATACAGCAATCAATAGCAGAAAAATTAACAATAAAAGTCATTCAATGTCAGTAACAGTCAACAATAACATAAAATACATAGAATCAAGTCATGTGTACCTAATCATTTATATGTACCTTCTATTCGGCACTGGTACTGCAACATGTCTGTTGGAGCAATGCCGAAGAAAAGGACGGTCACATCTGGTAGCGACCATCGCTGCGGACGGCGTTGGAGCTGGCCCGTACCCAGCGCACCAGGGAAGCGGTTAGCTTGCGCATGGTCGCGTGGAAGCAGTCGGTTCGCGCTTCCGCGAACTTGCCCGAGGCGCTGCAGAACCGGAAATAGCATAGCCTAGTTGTGTTTCTTTTTCACAATAGGCATTCGATAGAGAGAATGCTTTTTACGTTGCTATTAAATTCACGCTGGCGTCTCATAAGACTCACCATAAGAATTATAAAATGTCAAATAAAAAAAAACTGCACATAATAGGTAATGCACATAATAGGTAATGTCAAAGATTCAATGTCACAAATTCAAAACTATCAGGCTGTTTGTATTTATATTTGTATGTTAGTGTAAAAATAAATAGGTTTCAAATATAACTTACAAAGTAAAACCAAGTAAGCGAACATGACAGGTTGGAAGCGGATTATATCCAGCTATTTCTACAAGCCATTCCGGTTGGTTATGTCGGTAATTTGGGTATAGGCCGAATCATACAAGTCGGCGGATGTGAAGTTAGCTACAAGCTGCACGAAACCCAACAACGCGCAGCTTTATGTGAGCTTCTGTCAAGATTGGATATTGCGCTGCTTGTAGTTAAATTCACATCCGCCGACTTCTATGATTCGGCCTATATTGATAATGTAAGTCTTCGCTTATTATCTCATGTTCAAGTAAAACCGAAAACCAAAATCTTATAAATAGGTATTTGACTATCACAGGCCCCAAATACTTCATGAAATATTTTAATCAAGGCCTTGGGGTCGGGACACACTGCGGCTAATTAAATACCTTGCTGATCCTCGGTCCGAAAGTAACGCATAAAGGCGGGGCTACACTGAGCACGATTTACTAAGGTGTTGGCCCAAAATAACATACAAGACCGATATGTCAAGACCGTGCTATTTGTGAACGTTTCAAGCAAAAATACTCCTTTTCTTAGATTAATGATTGGTCTCGCTTCGCTCGATAAACCGTCATACTTCGAAAATGCGCCATTTTACTGAGTGCTCAAACTGCCAGATTTGGCTTACCAGGCCAGTGTTGTTGAAGGCTATGTATGACGTGGATCTCAGAATGATAAGTGGACGCAAAAAAAAATTACAAAAAAATTACAGTACTTGTAATTTTTCTCAGAGTGGACACACCGAATGTGTGAAAAAACTGACAGTTATCACAAGACTTCAAACCTCAGAATAAGGACAAGTGATAGAAACCTTGCTAAATTTTACTCAAATAAAAACTACCTGACAGCTGTCTTATTCATATCTGGTGATACTTACAGCTTACGCGAGAGTGAGTGGAACAAATAAATTCATAGTCTATCTGCATACATCAAAATCACATGTTGGAATGTCAAAATGGTTGAAATTTGGTTTACTTTGTCTTTTGCGATATGATCGGAAATTCTTACCCTCTAGTTTCAGCAGAAGGTTCAAATCTCTGATCAATTTTATTTTCCTTTTTGAATTTGGATAGCCGAGATTGCTGAATTCTAGTTTGTCTGTATTCTAGTAGTGTGAGTCCCTTCGAAATTACGTAAGTTCGGATGTATGTGCATCATTTTCTACCACCTTTTAAATTTAATAACTATTTAAAGTGGGGCATAGTGATGTTTATCTCTTGCTATTTTAGTACGGTTTCTATTACTTACTTAATCCTTATTCAGAGCTTCAAACACACAATTTCTGAGTTGCCGCATTTACGGAGGTATTGATTTAGATAGCGCAGTATCTAGTCGAGCGTAGCGAGACCAATTATCTTTCAAAAATGTAATAAGTTTTGTAATTCTTTATACACATGTACATGTATTTTTGTGTTACTTAGGTATTTTATGGAGTTTTCCACATGCCAGTAAATGGCAAATAGAAGGAGCGATTCAAACTAAAACACCATCTAACAGTTGTAGTATTTACAGTAATGTAGTATTTACCTACTCTATTTTAGTGGAACAAATATTTCATTTTACTTATTTTCTGCACAAATGCACACGTATTTTATTTTCGAAAATACTGTCTGCAAATTCGATTGGAAGTAAAATAAGCTATTTAAATTCAAAAAACGATTAAGGCGAGGCTATCTGAGAACTTTAGGTATTTTAGGCTAGCACAGGCGCCAACTTTCGGAGCGCGACGTATTCATTTACGCGACTCAGAAATTGTGAGCGACGAGCCGCGCGCTCGTCTTCCGCGCGTCGTCAGCCGCGCTATATAAGTACCTTACCGCAGTAACAAATATCAACCAGTTGACATACACCTATTTTTAGGAAAATGAGAAAATGCCTTATCATATACAGTTATTGTACATATATTTAGGAATATAAGACGTCATTGAGTACTGTATCCTCAGAAACCTAACTACATTGAAGTACCTATAAATTGCAAGTTAGGTTTGTTACTCTTTCACGACTAATACACGTTTGTATGGAAGTTAGAATGAAGTTAGCTCTGACATGGATGGTAGCTGATATTAGTTACATTTTTGTGGTTTAGTGACTTTTCGGATACAAGATTTTTAGTCACGTTGTCCGAAGTATCATTTAATTTTTTTATTAATTTTAAAGGTTCCGTATATCAAAAGAAAAAACTATCAACCCTTATAGGATTACTTTAAAGTCCGTCTGCCCATCCGCCCGTGTGTCAAGAGGTCAAGACCTATCTTGGGAACAAAAGGAGGTATCGAGCTAAAACTAAACCAAATAAACTAAAACTACATCTAACAGTCATTTTAGTTTTTCTAGTCTCCCTTAGTTTTGATTACTTAGTTTCTGGTTTTGCGCAATTTCCGGTATTTGTACGGAACCCTCGTTTGGTGAGCTTGATTCGCACTTGTCCGTTTTTTATTCGATAAAAATATCGTACCTATAATAGAATAATGTCAAGTCATAGCTCTATTTCTCACCATCATAACAGTTCCTCCTCCTTATAATCGTTCCTTATAATCCCTATACACGTGTTATAAAGATTATAATAGATTTAAATACAATATTTATAAGATATTCATTTCTCACGTTGAATTATTTTTGTGTTTTTAGACATATGGCAGACAGCCTAGTTTTGCCACATTGTGGCACATTGTAACAAAACTAGGCTGTCTGCCACATGTCAAAAAACACAAAAATAATTCCACCTAAGATATGAATACATTTCTTATAAATATTGTATTAAAATCTATTATCATCATTATAACACGTGCGTCTAGGCATTATAAGGAAAAAAACTCACAAGGTCTAAAAACTAGGTTTATTCTGCTAGATAAGTCACACTAGACGTTCATGTCTAAATGTTCATATATGGCACACATTGTGCTCACGTTCAAATGTCCAAATAAGTCTAAATTTGCACAAGAAAACTGACACTAGGGGTTTTTCAACTTTCCTTTTTTACTTGTCTCTCAAATCACTCTGCAGCCCGAACCTGCATTCTGCAATCCACGGTCTATAACTGCCCAGCACCAGATAAACCTTACCAAATTTCCAACTTAGATATTTTTTGACAGTGATATATCCTTCGGTCTCTATTTACAAATAAATCCTCACGTGTATTCTGATTCTGTAAGATTCTAAATGGTAACTACTTTGAAATTTGTAGGAACATTTATACTAGAACATTGTACTTAAAATTCGAGTAGCATAAATTTAATATTATTCAAGGTTGCAATCAACATCACGACTTTTGTTGTGTTACATAAGCGATTGTACTACTGAGTTACTGAACCTTTTAATGGGCGACGCAACTGTATCACCGGTTGAAATCAGTATACAGCTCGCCCTAAACAATTTATGCTTGCACACAGTTCAGAGGTCCTTGACTTTACAAACATGTTTTTTCATCAATTAATGGTTTTCTAGTAATTAGCTATATTATAGCACCATTAAAATTAGATGTTGTAGTCATTATCATAATCTCATACAACCATGTCATACCCGTGGCTGTATACGCGTTTGATGACTATTTTTTGCCGAATTCTGCATTGACTTAATATTAATAGTCAAAGGTGTATATTCATAATTATGGTTCAAATAACCCCTTTTTGGCATTTACTGCCCATTTGGAATTTAGATTTTCTTCCGTAACTCACACCACGTAAAATATGAACTCACAGTGCTCAAAATAATTTTCTATGAAAGCTTCGGCCAACAAAATAATATGATAACCACATGATAAAAAACCTGAAGGAAACAAATTGAACTGGGTGAATAATTACGCGGGTTAAAACTCTATTCAACGAAATCCCACATTAAGCGACCTAGTAGAAAAAAAACTACTATACGTGTATCTGTTTGGAAGCTATAACCCCTGTGTAATTAATGAATAATGTGTTTACACAATTTTGAAAAAGATATTAAAATTGAGATCTATACCTACTAGAACTAACGTAAACTAAAATTCATGCAGCCCGTCAATAAATGTGAAATTAGATTATAAGGCTTTTTCACATGAGTGAAGACAAAAGGTATATAAAGACTAATGGACTGACACGGAGGGGCATAATGACTTTATAAGGGCTCTTGGTTCTAATACTGAATCCTAAAATCAGATATTTTAAATACATTTTGTCGATTCTAAACTGTAATTCAGTATAGGACACCTATTTTATTTTCAAATCCAGTTGAGCACTGTTACAACAGTGTTCAACTGGATTTGAAAGTTCCTATACTTCTTGCCTCTTCGGCTTAATACACTCTTTCTGAATAACTATGTAATAATTAAATATTTAAATTAAATAATTTCGTGTCCTAGGAATTCACTTTCTTTTCTGATTTTACAAAACAGATTCAAGCTTTCGTGTCCTAAACGTCACTGAAAATATATAAGAATTGGAACAGTCAGTTCGGACAAAAATGTCCGATAATATTATTGTGTCCGAACCGTCACGGAGGCGTTTTGGGGAGTAGATTTGGTCAGTATGGTGCCTAGTAAATGTACAGTATTTTAGAAAGAACAATGTTTACCTATACAGGGTTATACAGAACTGGTGCACTTAGCTGAAAGGTGGTTCAGACCATCATTATGAACAACTTGTACTATGGGGCCAAACCAAAATTCGAGGAAAAAATATTCAGTTGCAGTCAGTTGTATGAAATGGCTGAATTTTGTTCTCGATTTTTTTTATTACCTGCTTTTTTCAGGACGATCCGAAAATCCTTTATACGGGTTCGTTGGGCCGTCCAGAGTAATGAACTTTTTGTTTGAAGTAGCATTTTTTGCGATTTTGGGGTTGGTCCCGTAAAAGTTGTTCATAATGGTGAGTACAAATATTTATTAATAATAATAATACTTCTGTTCCGATTTGTGTATGTAATGTGTTTATTTTTACTCAATTTTTAAACAATTTTTTTCTTATTGTGTATGTTTCCCTAAAAGGAAATAAACGTGTACTGTACTGTACCAGCCTTTTTTAACAGTCCACTGCAGGACGCAGGCCTACCCACGAAGGGTGATTTGGCCATATCCACCACGATGGCCCAGTGCAGGTTGGTGGATTTACACACGCCATCGAATTTCTTCTACGGACGTATGCAAGTTGCCTTGCCACGATGTTTTCCTTCACCGAAAAGCCATTAGAGTGAAATTCCGTACATAAGTTCCAAAGAAACTCATTGGTACGGGACCGGGATTGAACCTTCGACCTCAAGAATGACAGGCCAGTTACAACCACTTAGGCCACCACGGCTTCAAATAAACGTGTATCCACGACATAATAATTATCTATGTATGCTAATCATTCTCCCTATCACTCCGTAAAAAATATATTCTACATGCTAAACTCGCTCTTCTAAAAGTAGTCAGTGGGTGGGATCTGTTTGAGTACCTATAGCCGGAGCTGCTCGCGAGAAAATTTGGCGTGCGTCCGACGCCGACAAGCTCTGAGAGCGGACTGAACCGTGTCAGGGAGCGTTTTAATTCCATGATTTCATGATAAAAATTAGTGTAAAATCACCATACTAGCAAGTCAAAATTTTCGTAACGTACAGTCCTTATGTTACTGATATGTAATATGTTAAAAATAAAAAATAAATATCGTGTCTAAGATGGAATTATTCAAAAACTCATTCGAAATCCAACATAGAGGTGACTTTGGAATTTTTTTCGATCGAGCGAAGTTTTAACTATCATGTATCGGAGAACGTACGTTTTTTAGAAATATGTTCAAGAATAACATATATTTTTTCCAACAGTAAAATTATACATTGCTGAGGAAAAAAATTGGTTTTAAATACGTTAAATCGGGCTAGTAGGGCCTTAAGACTTCTTTTACAAAAACAAAAACCTGTTATCGGTATATTACGAGTAGTTGGGAACAAGTTCAAGCTGCCAATTTTATCTTCATTTTTGCATGAAATTGCTGAATTAGACCTTAGATATTTAAATGGTTTTCAGTAGTTTTATCGTTTTAGAAAATAAATAATAAGAGTGGATACTGTATTTAGCTTTTCAGTTCTGTTTCAATGTTTGAGTGCAAAAGAGGGATTAATATAAAAAATGATTTATCATTTCGTTGTACTCATATTTGCAGCTTTTTGTGTAACTGCTAATCCTTCAAAAGTACTCGTAAGTTTTTTTTAAAGACAAATACATAGTAATTTTTCGCGGCATAATCAGCCAGTCAGGGTCCGGACCAGCCCCAACAGAGACCTAAGCGTATATGCGAGTCTCTTTGTACATGAACCATTGTCTGATGGTTCATGTATTGACTAACAAGGATATGTCGAGAGGCGTATTTTAAGATTTATGTGACATTTTTAAATGTGTATGTCCGGCTTGTAGGTTTGTAATATTATTTGATTATGTCTGACATCTTTTAAATAATTTGTATTTGTATGCAAAATTGACTCAATGATTGGTCGAAATAAATAATTTTTGATTTTTTGATAATGAATATAAGTAGGAACGGGAATTGCTTTGCAACATGCATAAGTATTGCGAATTGGCAAGTTGAAATTGCAGTGGGCAAGGCACTAGCACGGGTGACTGATGACCGATGGGGTCGAATAGTACTCGGCTGCTGACCATGTTTCAGAAAGCACAGCGTAGGATGTCTACCCACAAAGTGAAACCCCTGTAGAATTGCGCTGTAGGTGTGCTAGCTGCTTCCAACTGGTCTGAGAGGCCTATGTCGAGCGGTGGACATTATACAGCTCAAATGATGATGTATACGACAATATTAAATTTACAGACTGAATTAAACAAGTCGGCGGTTGTGAAGTTAGCTACTTAAAGTTGCGCGGTGATTGGATATTGCGCAGCTTGTGGCTAACTTCACATCCGCCGACTTGTATGATTTCGCCTAAACCTTACGTTTACTTTTACAGCCAGTCATACGCTACTCACCCGACATAGAAGCAAAAATTCTAGACGTCACAAGAATATGTAGCGGTAACAACCCATGCCTCGGACTCGAATACAGACGATTGATACGATACGGAGGCACAGAATTCCGATGCGACCAACCATTCAAAAAGTTCGTCTTCTGTTTTTTATACCGTTCTGGATTTATATACAACAATGGAACCATTAATGCTCAAACTTCTGCTGCTATCTACCCGGACCCTTCCGCGATGGAAAAAGTGTTTTCAGATTGTGAAAAGTCTGTAGTAAAGGGCAAAAATTGTACCGACACCGCGTATTGTGATTTCAAGTGTTACCAGGCTAATACGCTTTATTTAGTCAAAACTGGAATTATGGACTAATTTTGTAATAAAATAAAATATCGTTTCACAGTGTTTGTTATCGAACTCTTGAATTATTCCTCTTTTTAACCGACTTCCGAAAAGGAGGAGGTTAGATTGTCGTCTGTATGTATATTTTTTTTTTGTGTATGTTCATCAATATTTCGCCGATTGTGAACCAAATCGAAAAATTGTTTTTTAGTTCGAAAGGGTGTTCTCTCGAGGTGGTTCCATTGTAGTTTTAGAGAAATCGGCTAAGGCATTTTTGAAAAATCCTTACATAGTCCTTACATAGTATAAAATAAAGTCGCTATTTTCGTTTGTTTATTTGTTTGTCTGTATGCTTAAATCTTTAAAACTACGCAACGGATTTTGATGCGGTTTTTTTTAATGGATAGAATAATTCAAGAGGAAGGTTTATATGTATAAAAATTCCCAAAATTCCCACGGGAACGGGCACAACGCGGGTAAAACCGCGGGGCGCTGTTAGTATAAAATAAAGTCGCTATTTTTGTCTGTTTGTCTGTATGCTTAAATCTTTAAAACTACGCAACGGATTTTGATGCGGTTTTTTTTAATGGATAGAGTGATTCAAGAGAAAGGTTTATATGTATAATACACCTGTGCGAAGCCGGGGCGGGTCGGCTAGTCAACAATAAAGTAAACAATTCGAGCGAAATTTTCGATTTTTGTACACGATGGAAGGCGGTTTTGCCATTTTTTGCGAAAAATAATATGAAAATTTTCACTATTTTTAACTATTTTTAAACCCCTAAATGATAAGGTTGGCAACATTATCACAGCGTAGATTGACGGAACAGCTCGCAGGGCTACTCAGACCTCATTAATAAGTTGAGCAATTAATTTCTGTTTACAGAAAGATTTAATAGTACAAAGTACAGACTTAACAATTGTTATTTTGACGATTCGTTATTAGGTGTTGCTCGTATTATATTTTTGCATGCTAATGAATGTTATTTTCCTTTCTGAAAATAAACGATACTTATCAATCAGCTATCTAAGCCTCCTTGTAGGAGACCAAGCAAAAATTCGTTGTCTGCAAAGTTGGTTTACAGATGATACTTTTACGTGATGACATTACAAAAAAATCGGCCAATTACGAGTTAGACTCGCGCATGAAGGGTTCCGTACCGTATGGGAGCCCGTCGGCAAAAAAACACGTTTGTGCAGCCCCCCTAAAACCCCCTTTTTAGTATTTGTTATTATAGCGACATTGATTGTCACTATCTAACACATCATCTGTGAAAATTTCAACTCTCTAGCTATTACGGTTCATGAGATACAGACTGGTGACAGACAGACCGACAGCGGGGTCTTAGTAATAGGATCCCGTTTTTACCCTTTGGGTACGGAACCCTAAAAACATTGATTATGATTTATGCGTCACAAGTCGAACGTTTTGGCCGATCGTGCCTCTCTATCGCTTGTTCCGCTCTCTCGCTTGCACGCTCGGCTCAGGCGGAACGTGACAAAAGGTCATGTTTTATTGTGCGTGCAGCCGATGTACAACGATTTATAAGAAGTTATTACGTCAAAAAACAGTTATGGTATTATAGCGTATTTAAATAGCTTTATACAGGAAGTTTATACAATGCACACAAAATAATTAAGCAGGTATGTAATGCGAAGTTTCTTGCCCTCAACACAATGATGAGAAAACAACATTAAGATAGCTGATCGCTGAGAATACATTTACAAAAAAATATTCTTTTGATATCATTTGTCTTTCCATGTACCTACGTAAATTACTTTTGGCTTAAAATGGTACCTACCTAAAACTTACAGACAGACAGAACTATTTATTTACAACCAATAAAACAAAATTAAAACTACTTACAAATATATAACAAAATAAGATTATAAAACGGCGATTTTATCACTAATGGCGATACTTCTCTCCGATCAGTCTTCCAGGTCGAACCGACTCCAACCGTGTACAGAATTCAAATAGTTTGCACGAATCGATGGATCATCAACGTTGTAATTTTTACATTATTGTTGATTTTGCAGAAACGACTCGGCCGATTTCGATAAAATATTAATGGGACTTAAGTATAACTTTTCAAACAAAATGAATCATCAAAATCGGACATAAATGACACAATTTCATAGGTATAAAAGAAACATTCAGCCAAATTGAGAACCTTTTTTTTGTAATCAGTTATTAATAATCGATTAGGATTAAGTAAATCCAAAAAGGAGATATTGCAAATATGCATAGAAATTGGGCCACTAAAGGGTACAGTATTTTATAAGTTGCTTTGTTTCTTTCGGAAAATGATATTCCCGTTATTTTTTACAATAACAGTGTCCATTAAAAGTAATTTCGTTTATTCGGGTATTAAGGTTACATGTGACCAAAATGACAGTAATTCAATGACTGAACCAAAATGAAATTGGAAAATGTGAAATTACTCATAAAGTTTTACTCTGCGCATTTATTTATCGTAGTTTACCGGATTTTTTGAGCTACTGTACCTAGTCTGAGTCCATTTTGCATTATCTATTTTAAGAAAAGTTCTACTGTCATGTACAAAATTAAATTGTAACTCGAAAACGAAAACAATTGTATACTTAAACATTTTTTGTCGTATTTTGGGTTGGTTTTGTAAGAAAACTCGTTATAGCAAAGAGGGTTTATAGGTATCACCCCCTTTCGGATTGGCGCTCCCTTTCTGATCAACCCAATTAAATAATGAAGAAGATTCAAAACAAGTTCAGAATCTAGATAGAAATCAAAACCAAATTTTTGTATAACGTATTTTTATCCGTACCCATTTCTGGTTCCGTACCCAAATGGTAAAAACGGGATCCTTTTACTAATACTCCGTTGTACGAGTATGTCTGTCTGTCTGTCACCGGGCTGTATCTCATGAACCGTGATAGCTTAACATTTAAAATTTTGACAAATGATGTATTTTTATTGCTATTATAAATAATAACAAATACTAAAAATAGAATAAAATACATAATTTAAATTCTTGTTTTGAATAAATATTTAGTGTATTTCCGCTCTGTCGTAGTCATATAAGTTAAGGGTACTATTCAAAAACCAAATTAAATCACAAACAAAATTAGTAATTAATCATCAAACTGTATCATGGTTCGACTATGGTTAGGTCAGGTTAGAAAAGTTAGAAAAGTTAGGCTTAGGTATGTTTACAAAATATGAATGAACCTGAAACAAAATTTTTAATTAATCCGTTTAAAATAATAAAAAATAATTAAACCTGTAACAAAAATAGTGATTAGTAATCTATTTAAAAAATGTAATAAACCTGAAAATAATATTTAATTAATATGTTAAAATTACAAATATAATTTATTTATAAAAAATGGTATAAAATAATTGAAAAAATGCTTAGTCAATAAATAGCACCCCTATTCTTACTGTACTCTATTCGACACGTGTTTCGCCTCTAAACGAGGCATCTTCAGGACGTGTTGACTCTTCGAGCTCACTCGCAAGAATGACGGCTCGCCGCGCCGGCGCTTCTTATATACTCGTCGTGACGCACCGAAGTAAAGGCGATGTGACGGTAGTTTGATCGTTTAGCAACTCGTTGTGTGTGTTTTGATGTTTCATTATTTCTAAATGCTCCAAAACATTTAAGCGAAAACCTTTTTCACATACATGTAGAATTTCAAAAGTGTTGTTGTTATCCAAATCGTGTCCAGTTTCTAATAAATGTTTCGCAAAATTCGACTTCTCTGGGTGATTGTTTCTAGATGCAGCTAAGTGTTCTTTGTAGCGGGTTTGAAAACTCCTTCCAGTTTGTCCCACATAAACTGCGTTACATGTGTCGCAGGTTAACTTGTATACCCCCGATTTCTTGCTTTTTTCTAAGGAGTCTTTCCCATTGCACATTCGTCTCATGTTGTGATTTGTTCGAAATGCCACATGTACATCATTTCTCCGCAATATTTTTGCAATTTTTTCTGACGTAGTCCCTAAATATGTCAAACTACCCACATATTTATTTACTCTCACAGGTGGGCAGGAGTATAACATAGATCTTGCTATGTTTCTATTCTTATCTCTGACTAAATTGTTTATCATTTTCTTGCTGTACCCATTTGTCACTGCTATTTGATAAATTGTGTTGAGTTCCTTGTTGTAGGCTTCTGGAGATAATGGGACTGTCATTAATCTATGTACATAGCTTCTAAACGCAGCCAATTTGTGCTGCATGGGGTGATTTGAAGACTCTGGGATTGCTATATCTGTGTGTGTGGGTTTGCGATAAATTTGGAAGTCCAGTTTGTTCTGTTTGTTCTCTTTTCTCGTAATTTGAAGATGAACTTCCGCAAAGTAACGCCTGATTCAATAAACTATACATAATTTAGTTAATTTTAGGGGGGCTCTTTTACAAAAATCGTGATTATTTATAGTTTTTTTTTTCTCGATAGTAAAAACGGCAAAAGGTAGCTTAAAATATTTACAGACTATTTAATTTTAAATTCACTTCAGTACTAAAAATTATAATTATTTTTCGCAAAAAATAGCATGACCGACTTCACCCGTGTACAGAATTCGCAAATATTTCGCACGGATCGATGTAGAATTTTCCACGTTATTGATGATTTATTAAAAACAGCTTAGTCGATTTCGATAAAATTTAAATGAGACCAATTTCGAAGTATACTCTATCCAATAAAAAAAAAAGAATTATTGAAATCGGACTACTATTAAAAAAGTTATGCGTGGTTACACATAAAAAACAAAGAAAAATATACGCGTCGAATTGAGTACCTCCTCCGGTGGTTCGTCGGTCAAAAATAAGTTAACGGGGGCTACCATACGGTACAGAACCCTTCTTCGAGGAGCACTTGGCCGATTAGTAGCAGTTTTTTATCTGGACAAGTTGCTGTGGACCATTCATAAGCGACAGTGACCTTTTTACCACAGATGTCGCGAGATATGAGATGTCATCTTGGTGTTACGGAAATCAGGGAATGTTCACATTTTTTTATTTTACGATCATCATATTTAATCGCAAACAATATTCCGTTTTTAAAAACATATAAAATAATTAACAAATCAGGGCGATTTAAATAAATAAATATTTGGGGACATCTTACACACGGCCTCTGACCCCAAACTAAGCAAAGCTTGTGATATGAATGCCAGAGACTGATATACTACTTATACATATTTTTAAATACATACTTATATAGATAGTAACTAAATAACACCCAGACACAGAGCAAACATCTATGTTCATCACATAAATAATTGCCCTGGGTGGGGATCGAACCCACGCCTCTTTGACCCAGTAGTTAGGGTCACTAACCACTGAGCCACCGAGGCAGTCAGTCACGTATAGATTTTTTAAAAATTATGAAACACAAAATGTAACAAGATTGCATAGAGAAAAAATACTCAAAATTATTCTTATGTATTCCCTATATCGCATGAAACTCTTTCCTTAAAATTACAACTATATAAAAGGCCAATAATGTTACAATTATTTCTTAATTTTAAACATTGCCTGTACAACATGTAAAAATTTGCGCACTTAGCATTTTTTTTGCACTAAGCACATTAAATGCAATAAATTAGTATACTTATATATTTCTTTAAAAGGCCAATTGGACTACTAAAAGGCTGGTATGTATAATAATATGTTGGCGTATATCTAGACTCTACATGTGTAATGTGTAGTTGTGTATGCCTCTACCATCTTTACATGCTTTCTCTTCAAAGATCTATTTGCAACTTTGTATGCTGTTTACACTTCCCTTTTTCTTAGTTATAAATAATCTTGACCAATAACAAGCCCGACGGTTTGTTTACCATTTTATTATAAGAAAAAGGTCTTATCATACAAGTGTACTCATTAAGTCAAGTCAAAGTGTGTTTATATAAAGAAATTCTACGCGTACATGTTTCAATCTTGTAGGGACGTTCAAACAAAGCAGTGGAAGTATTTTTTTAATTCAACAATGATTAAGTTCCTCATTTTAGTGGTATTTTCCGTGGCTGTCAAATGCGATAAGGTAAGTGATTTAATTACTAAATATATCATCTTAATTAAAAGTACATTAGGTATGACTCGTATAGAGAACGAAGTCGTGCTTTGTGTCACAGGCAATCATATATTATATTGGACCCTGGGCATAGCGAGGAACTATAATTTATTATAGTTCCTCGGTTAGGACTTAGGTTTCATCTTTAGAGTTAAATATTTAACTCTAAAGATAAGTCCCGAACATGAATAGATAATCGGTCAAGTGTGAGTTGGTCTCGCTCACAAAGGGTTCCGTACCATATGAAAACGCCCTTAATTTATTTTATTTTAATTGTTTATTTTAAAAGTGAATATTTAACTAAATATTTTGTGTATATTTCAAGCATCTACTCGTACCTGTCACCGTTATTCAAATCGAAGAAAAACGGCTAAAAATTCAGGTTTGTTGTATGGAACCCCCTTGAATGTTAATTTTATTCTGTTTTTATTCTTTGTTGGTATAGCGGCAACAGAAATACATCATATGTGAAAATTTCAGCTTTCTAGCTATAATGGGTCATGAGATGCGGCTTGGAGACAGACAGACGGACAGCGGAGTCTTAGTAATAGGGTACCGTTTTTACCCTTTGGGTACGGAACCCTAAAAATCACAATAAAATTGAATTTCACGCGCTGGCTGAAAGCATCAATTTTAAGCTCTTCTTTTCTTTCAGGAAACAGTCACTTATGCCCCTGATGTTCAACAAAATCTGCTACAAACTCTTACGAAATGTAATTCTGATAAGTCCTTCGGAATCGAATACAGACGCCTGTTACGCACTGGAGACAAAAACGTGAGGAGTGACCCAGAATTCAAGGAGTTCCTCTTCTGTGTGTTGCATGAGCCAGGTATTTGCAAAGTGGTCCCATACTTTGTAGATAGATACGAGTAACACTTTATTGTACACAAAAAATATAAGACGAACAGTAATACAAGAAAAACTTGCTGACTTACAACTTTACTGTAGCCCAAATAAAGCTTTAAAATATGGTAAACAAATTCACAGAAATAATCGACCAAGTGCGAGTCGGAATCGCGCTTTCGTTTCCGTACCGTATGGTACCGAAGAGTTCCGTACCGTATCGTAGCCCCCAAGCATCTTATTCAATTCAATTTCAAAAGTTCTTTATTTACACACAATTAATTTAATAAATACAATACCCGTGTTAATTCCATCCTAGTACTATAAAAACTTAACATAATGATTGTTCTGCAAACATAGCAAGCATCTTATTGTTGCCATTATATCGGCCAACAAATTCACGTTTCTTGCATGTGTTAGGGAACCCCCTTAAATATTTGTTTTATTACATTTTAATTGTTTATTTTTGAAGTAAATATTTAACTAAATACCTATTCAGTAAATATTTCAAGCATCTACTTGTCCCACAGAACAGCAGAACTAGATTAAAAAGGAAATCCATACAAATTTTCTATGAAAACCGCTGTCGCCAAGTATGTATTACCACTGTAAAATATCTGCACAATAACTGTGCAATTTTCACTGGCTTCGGAGATATTTTTTTTACTTTAAAATAGAGCGTAGTATACTTTCTGTCACATCACCAAGATACGTTAAGACCATAACATTAATTTGGTCATAATTTAAATGCCGTGTTAAAGTAATTAAATACACTTTATTTTATTAATGTTACATGACAATGGCAAAAATACATCACAATCATAAATATTTTACTTAATCAAAATATGCAGATAACTATAAATTTCGAATTTCGATATATTAACTAACACTTCATCGATATTGTTATTTTTTTTTATTGTAGTATGCTATAATTTTTTCGCCGGTTTCCGAAAGGGCTTTAGCACCATGGACCACATTCATACGATGCAGCAGGTTATACAGAAGACCGAAGAGTATAACTTGCCACTTTGCTTAGCGTTTGTGGACTATGAGAAAGCCTTTGATTCGGTCGAGACTTGGGCTGTGCTCGAGTCTCTCCAACGATGCCGTATTGACTATCGGTACATCGAAGTGTTGAAGTGCTTGTATAATAACGCCACTATGTCGGTCCGAGTACAGGAAGAGAGTTCCAAGGCGATCCCTTTAAAAAGAGGCGTAAGACAGGGAGACGTCATTTCTCCGAAACTGTTTACGGCTACTTTGGAGAACGCCTTCAAGCTCCTGGAATGGAAAGGATTCGGCATCAATGTCAATGGCGAATACCTCACTCACCTTCGGTTTGCCGACGATATAGTAGTCATGGCAAAATCGATGGAAGAGCTCAGCACGATGCTCGAAGGCCTCAATCGGGTTTCCCAACAGGTGGGTCTTAAGATGAACATGGACAAGACGAAAGTCATGTGTAATTCCCATGTTGTACCCACCCCGATCTCTGTTGGGAACTCGGTTCTTGAAGTCGTTGACTCGTACGTCTACCTAGGACAAGTAGTACAGTTAGGTAGGTCCGACTTCAAGAAAGAGGCCAATCGCTGAATCCAACTCGGCTGGGCAGCGTTCGGAAAATTGCGTAGCGTCTTCTCGTCCGACATACCTCAGTACCTCAAGTCGAAAGTTTTCGACCAGTGTGTGTTGCCAGTGATGACTTATGGCACAGAAACGTGGTCTCTCACTATGGGCCTTATTGGTAAGCTCCAAGTAGCCCAACGAGCTATGGAGAGGGCTATGCTCGGAGTCTCTCTGCGAGATCGAATCAGAAATGAGGAGATCCGTAGAAGAACCAAAGTTACCGACATAGTTCAACGGATTGGCAAGTTGAAATGGCAATGGGCAGGGCACATAGCGCGGAGGACTGATGACCGATGGGGTCTAAAAGTTCTCGAGTGGAGACCACGTACCGGCAAGCGCAGCGTAGGACGTCCACCCACAAGGTGGACGGATGACCTCATTAAGACCGTAGGATCGCGCTGGATGCAAGCCGCTTCCAACCGGTCTTATTGGAGATTCATAGGGGAGGCCTATGTCCAGCAGTGGACTTCTTATGGCTGATGGATGGATGGATGCTATAATTACAAAACGTTTTAAATTAAAGTAATTAGGTATATTGACATCGATGTTTTTTTTATTCCGACATGATTTTACTTAGTAGCAAAATTCATCGATGTCGATAAAATATTTGCAAGTTTTGCAACCATTATCAACGAAATTCTAGGCAGTAAAAGATATACGTTTAAATCTAAAAATGCCCACAACTAAGACTTGCTATTAGAAGGATATTCCTCCTTTTTGTAAACTTAAGTCCCTGCTCTGTATTCGACACGTTACAATAGCGCGAACCGGCATTTTTTGGGCAAAAATTACCTGTGAAATCTCTTGAACGACTGTGACGGTAAATGTCATGATTTCACGTAACATGAGTTACAACTCATGTACGTGGCTACAAACCCCCTTCCACATCGCCTTTCTATTTCCTTCTCTCTTCTGTGACCTGTCCCGTTATTAATAACGAATGGAAAACGGCTTATAAATCAGGTTTGTTGGGGCTTTGCCATTTTTGGCGAAAAAATAATAGATACCTCTATTATTTATTACACAGGTTCATCCAGAGCTGATGTACTAAGCCGAAGGGGGCTGATTAAGACCGTAATTACGAACAACTTTTACTGTAAAGGCCAACTCAAAATTCTACAAAATAACATATTCTGTTTCATACATTTTGTCGATTCCGAGTTGCAATATTGTATGGAACAGCTGATTTATTTCTCGCATTTTGAGTTGAGCCAAGAGTAAAAGTTGTTTCTAATGATGGTCTTACAAACCCTCTTTCTGTTAAGTATAGGGTTAGCAGATAACCCTGTCGTTTTGTTCATTGACTGTCTCGGTGGCTCAGTGGTTAGTGACCCTAACTTCTGAGTCAAAGAGGCGTGGGTTCGATCCCCACTCAGGGCAAATATTTATGAACGTAAGTGTTGCTCTGTGTCTGGGTGTTATTTAGTTACTATCTATATCTGTAGCGCTCGTAGCGTAGTTTGACTAGGTGATTGTCAGCGATCGGCAACGTTCCGCACGGTCAGTACTTGGATGGGTGACCGCGGGTGGCATTTTCCAACTGAGCGCTACCGTGGCTCGGATGACACGTTAAATTGTAGGCCCCGGTTGTTTCAACCGTTTAGCCATGTCAGAGGCCTTCAGGCGGCCTAAAAACTCTGACACCAGGGCTAGCCACCCGGCCTATACGAACTTACTTACTTACTTACTATCTATATAAGTATGTATTAAAAATAAGTATGTGTAGTTTATCAGTCTCTGGCAGCCTTATCACAAGCTTTGCTTTGTTTGGGGGCAGAGGCCGTGTGTCCCCAAATATTCATTAATTTATTCATTTGTTCGTTCTTGTACAGGGTTTTTGAACGATGATGGGACTATCAATGTGAAAAATTCAGTAGCGGTGTACCCACACAAGGAGGCAATGGAGGAAGCCTTCACTCGCTGTAAGGAGGAGGTCGGCACCGGGAAGAGTCGCGCTGATGCTGCCTATTACGCTTTCAAATGCTTTCAGGATATCTCGCCTATTTTGGTAGAAACATAAAGAACTAAGAAAGCCTATATTTGTAGAAACTTAGTAACTAAGTTAATGAGATTTTTTTATACCTACGCAATAAATGCATTAAAGACAAAATTAAATGTAGATGTAAGTAATAAATGACTTTTTATATCAATTCACACATACATGTTTTTCATTTAATTGTAAAAAAACAGTATACAAATGTTTCGAAAAAATTACTTATAAGAACAATTATTTTTTCACAAAAAGAACCTATTTATTTTGTAGAGCACTAGTAGCTAAAAAAAACTCAAGTTAAATTGAAACTCATATTCACTCGACATCCAGTACTATTCAAAATTATTTAAAAATAGGTACACAAAATTTGTGTTTAGGTACTGTAAAATTATTTTTAGTAATAGGTTAAAGAATATATTATAATAGACTAGCTGACCCGGTGAACTTCGTTTTACTGCCCGGCTGATTTGTGAATCTAAGCCATTCAGCTAGCTTAGCATGCGACGACGAATTACCACGAAAAGAACTCTTTTAGACGTGTGAAAAAGCGACAAAAATATACATTGTCATAACGCTGCTGTCTCGTTCTGACATGTCACAAGACATATTTCGAGGTGCGCATCCTAGCCCGCATACAAAAAAATCATTCAAATCGGTCCAGCCGTTTTTTTTTCATTTCGTATAGGTTTGCGTTTAACTACACATTGCCTAATGTTATGCAGATATGCGGTCTAGGATGTAACACGCTTACCTAGAAGATATCTATTTATTTGGGATTTGAAGACACCTACGATGTACTTTAGCGAGAAGACAGACTCGGGCAAAGCCGTTTATAGGTGGAATTCAGTGAGATACACACGTACAGTAGAATTATTTATGTATAAAAAAAAAGATATGAAGAATTTCATTTGTATGCCGTTGGCCTTCAAATACATCAATAGATATGTGAAGAGTAATCAATGAGTCCGTAGTAACAAAGTGCTGAATCCCGCATGATCCGGTTGTTTGTTAGTCTGTTTTCCGGTTCTTTGTAAACAATCCAAATGGACGCCGAAAATGTTTGTTACCAGTGTTTTTGTGTCTGAGTGATACGGGACTGAAGAACAGAAAACAAGTTTATTTATTTTTAGATACAGCGAGCAAGTTTGCCGAACCATCTGAGGTCTTGGTGTGAGTTTGACAACGTCCAACTTAGCAATGCATAGTTCCAGCACGCATTCTACGGCTACAAATATATTTAATAAACTGCCAAATAATCTAAAAAATATCGAAAAGGAAAACTGTTTTATAGAACAACTAAAAATTATTCTATTATCTAAATGCTATTATACATTAGACGAATTTTTTAAAGATAATCTAGAAAACATAATAATAAATTGTTCCAACACAAATAACAAAATTGCCATACCCTTATCAGGGTAATAAGCCCGATTACAGAGGCGCCATCGTAATTATATTAGCTAAATAGCATAGTTCTGTTTCTTTTTCACTATAGGCATTCGATAGAGAGAACGCTTTTTACGTTGCTATAAAATTTACACTGGCGCCTCTGTAATCGGGCTTCATATGTATACAAAACATGTTAAGTAAGAACCGCATGTAAATTTCATATGTTGCATGACAACATTTAAAATAGGTAACATAAATATAAATGATTTCAATTTGAATTTGAGGTTGCATAGTAAACGAAAACTAAGTATTATTGTTTTAGTGTTTGAGCAAACATTTTTAACATTTCTTCCATGATTCCACGGGTATTGCGGCGTTTCCCAGGGCATTGTACAAAATAGCCGTGGCGGTCTAGTGGTAATGACACCCGCCTTATAAATTTGAGGTTGTGGGTTCAAATCCCGGTCCTGTACCAATGAATTCCTTGGAATTTATGTACGGAATTTTACAACATTGGCTTTTCGGTGAAGGAAAACATCGTGAGGCAACCTGCATATGTCAGTGGAAGAAATTCGATGGCGTATGTGAATACATCAACCCCCGCTGGGCCAGAGTGGTAGATATGACCCAATCACCTTTCGTGGGTACGCCTTCGTCCTGCAGTGGACTATTAAAAAGGCTGGTACAGTACAGTATTGTATAGAAATCCATTGAAAGCCACTTGCGCACTTGCATTCAACGCGTTTCTGTGGTCTTCATTATAATTATCGTCATCGACGTTCTACGCTGTGCTTGCTGGTTCTATACTGTACTGTACCAGCCTTTTTAATAGTCATAAATAAATTCTAAAGAAACTCATTGGTTCGGAACCGGGATTTGACCCACGACCTCAAGAAAAACAGGCCAGCTTTACAACCACTAGACCACCACGACTTGCTGGTGCGTAGTCTCTATTTGCTAACTTTACTATGGACAGCGAATTTTTTAGACAACGAACATTTTAGTCCGCCTACCTAATGACCCGTGTGTGCCGCACATCAAATGCAGTTTACGTACCTACATTGATAATGGATGGAAATGCTTTAATCTCTTGATGTGGGAGGAAGCAGTTTTTGTACGAAACGACCGCTCAAATCTTTTTACCAACATAATTATGATCACTAATACAATCTGGTAAATCCTGTGACTTTTTATTAAAGAGATTTTCAAAAATAAGACATGAATCATATGCAAGGTTATTATAGCTGTATGATTACCTACTTGCCACTAAACATCAGCGTAGCGCTCGTAGCGTAGTTTGACTAGGTGATTGTCAGCGATCACCGAAATTAAGCAACGTTCCGCACGGTCAGTACTTGGATGGGTGACCGCGGGTGGCATTTTCCAACTGAGCGCTACCGTGGCTCGGATGACACGTTAAATTGTAGGCCCCGGTTGTTTCAACCGTTTAGCCATGTCGGAGGCCTTCAGGCGGCCTAGAAACTCCGACACCAGGGCTAGCCACCCGGCCTATACGAACTTACTTACTTACTAAACATCTAGGTAACGATTCTTAGACTTAGACCATGAGTATAAAATGTAATTATTTTATTACTATATTTTTATTGCTAAATATTGTATTCGGAGAGCGCCCTAACAAGTTATAATTTTGCAATGCCCGACTAGGGTGACTAAGTTGTAAGCACGTATCTTAATTAAGACCTCAAATGTACACTTAGCAGCAATAAAAAAATGTGAATATGAATATTCCTAATCAATTAACACCCTTTTAGGGGCTTATTTTGTACATCAAAACTAACAACTTTTGTGCTGCGACTTTTGTCAAAACTCATTAAAAAATGTTGTTCCATAGAAAATTATCGTTCTCCCGCGACAAAATGCATGGAACACCTGATTTTTTTTTAGGTTTGACAAAAGTATCATCACAAAAGTTGTTAGTTTTGATGTCCAGAATAAGCCCCTAAAGGATGCTAATTGATTAGGAATAATCCTGTATTTAGTTATTATTATTTTTAAATTTCAATAATTTGGTAGTTTTTGGATTAATTCGCTAATACGGACTGTAGACTGTATATTAGGTTAAAAAACAATTAGTATGAATTTGGCCGGACTTCGAATGGCATATTGCCTACAGCCTACCGTATGATACCTGTATGATACAGAGGGTTAAAAACTCTGACACCCAGGTTTAATTGGTTTCTCACTATTATTAAAGGATGCGCCTGATTTCCCTTATTTTGTTAGTGGTCGATCGTGGGCGTATTATAAAGTATGGTATAGCACCAATTACACTTTTAATCCAATCGTTATCAATATTACAAAAGATGCTAATGCGCGCCATTGCTCGTTCCTTTCCAAGTCTGTCGCGTCGCTAGTGTTGTGCCCTCTCTTGGCGCGCGTTAGGGATGTGCCGATACCAATCGACTCGGAGAGTCGATTATGCGGCTAACACTATGAACCTTCTTTATTAGGAATCTTAAAGTTTAGTAGCCTAACGAGCTATGAAGAGGAAGTACTCGGAGTCTCTTCGCTTAATCAAATTAAAAATACGATATCCAGGTCGCGGCATTTAAGTCTAGCGCTGAGCGAAGTGTGGAGGGGGTGGCTGCGCATGAGTTTAGTATGGCGGTCAACATGCGCAGCCATCCCCTACACAGACTCCACAGAACCCTCAGCGCTAGACTTACGTGGCGCTACTTGAACGGATTGGCAAGTTGATATGGCCGCGGGTAGGGCACAATATAGAACAATGCTTGTAAGTACAGTATTGTTGCTTCTTGCTCTTGTCTTTTCAAAGCTATTGAAAATTTTGAAAACAACCTTTAAAAAGACGCCTTCTAAAAGTCCTGTAGCAAGTTTTTTGATCCACAATGGTATTACTTTCTCGTTATAGTACCAAAGTACGTTATAATAGTGATTACATCTAAGTCCGTAATGAATCTTCGTAATGGAGAACCTTGTTGCAGTAATTCATGTGAAATATGAAGCAGAATACCATTTGCATAGGAATTGCAGAAAAATTAGATGAATGGTAAGATTTTCTCTAGTTTGGGGGTGCCAGAGCAAAAATGTATGAAATAACGAACTACAGAGAATGTTTTACTTATAACAGATCTAGAATTTTCTACCTTTGTACACGATTGCCCGAAAAGGACTACTGTATTCAGGGTAAAATTATTTTTCGCAAAAAATGGCAAAACCGCTGTCTGTCCTGTACAAAATCCAAATATTTCGCTCGAATTGTTTACATTATTGTTGATTTTTCAAAAACTTGAAATTTCTTTAAACTTTATTGGGACCACTTCAACCACCCTTTCGAACTAAATAAGAATTTTTCGTTTCGGTTCTCAATTGGCGAAATTATCGATTAACATTCAAAAAGAAAATACATACAGATGAACATAGAACCTCCTACTTTTTGGAAGTCGGTTAAAAAGCCTCGGTGTTCCAGTGGTTTTCCTTCACTGAAATGCCAATGGTGTTTAAAATTCGTAATAAAGAAGTTCTTGTAAAGTGGGCTCAGACTTGGTACAGTAGCCCAATAAAAGCTTTAATACGAGTACATGGTAAAAAAATTCACAGCAAAAAACTATATTTAATGCATTACTATGGAATTTTGTATTTTTATTTTAATTTGATTTTTGTTAAAGGCCGCCATTACGCCGCCACATTTACAAGCAATATCAAAGATAATAAGATCCGAAAATAATTGTGATTTGATTTAATTTGTTGTTATAGCGGCAATAAAAATACATCATCTGTAAAAATTTCAATGTTATAGCTATCACGGTTTATGAGATAAAGCCTGGTGACAGACAGACGGATAGACGGACAGCGGAGTCTTAGTAATAGGGTCTCGTTTTTACCCTTTGGGTACGGAACCCTAAAAACAATATAAAAAGTGTTCAGTTAGCGTAGTAATTATTAATGATCAGCGACCTATTAACGATCGCATTTAAGTTAATTGCTCTCCAATCAAACGTGATGAAGCGCGGACAATTGAATTATTTTGCTGTAAAAATCTACAAAATTTTATGTTTGAGTTGGTTTAAAATTTGACGAGTGTTTATTGCTTTGGATTTGGAATATCCTGGATTTTTTAGAGGTTTTAAATGGGCAATCGGTGCGACGTTTTTAAATTTGTGCTGTTCTTTTAGAATTTTATTTAGAGTCTCGTAGGTACCTATCTAAAATGGTGAAAATTGCCATAGTAGGATCACCCTTTTATCCGTATGTCCTCTGAAAGCAGTACAAAATAATTGAAAATAAAGTAAAGTTCAAAAAAACAATGCAAAAAATGTCCAGTTAGCACAGTGATTGCGATAATAATCGGCAATCAATCAATCGAGTTGATTGCTCTCCAATCGGACGCGATGACGCGCGGACAATCGAATTATTTTGCTATAAAATTTACTGAATTTGTTTCTCAGTTGGAATTATTTTTGACGAGTGTTTATTGGCTTGGATTTGAATTATTCTGTTTCTATAAAAGCTTTTCAGTACCTAGTCTATCTGCACGTTAAAAAAGACGTCATAAATATATAAGAGTAATTAGACCATACACCTTTTACTGTACTGTTTAATCCTTTTTAATAGTCAACTGCAGGACGTAGGCCTACGTACGCCTACCTACGAGGGGTGACTGGGACATATCTACCATGCTGGCCCAGTGTGGATTGGAGGGGATTCATATACGCTGAGGGATTCATTCGTCTGAGGAAGAAGGCATACAATAGGGCTGCTAACTCCTGTAAAAAGGTTATGCGGAGGGCTCGCTTTGATCACATTAGTCGAATAGGCAATAAGCTTGCTTCTTACCCTGCGGGTAGTAAGGCATTCTGGTCCCTAGCTAAATCGGTTGAAGCGAACTTCTGCCGCCCCTCACTGCCTCCATTGCTGAAACCCAATGGTTCGCTGGCCCATACCGCGGTTGAGAAAGCAAATTTATTTGCATCTCAATTTGCTGAGTCTTCGCGTCTGGACCCCGGTAGTGCGAGACCTCCAACTTTGCCAAATTGTGGCTCTGTAATGAGTGATATACATATCCGGCAAAAGGAGGTTCTCAAGGTTCTCCGCAGTCTTGATGTGAACAAGGCCAGTGGCCCTGATGGTATTCCGGCCATTGTATTGAGGACTTGTGCGCCTGAGTTGTCGCCTGTGCTGACTCGCCTCTTTCGCCTATCTCTGAAGACAGGTCAAGTGCCCAAATCTTGGAAGCTTGCCAACGTGCAGCCTGTACCTAAAAAAGGTAGCCGTGCCGACCCTGCCAATTACAGACCGATTTCGATCACGTCCATACTTTGCAAGAGTATGGAACGTGTCCTTAACAACAGGCTCCTGGCGTACCTGGAAGCGAATGACCTACTCAGTGACCATCAGTACGGCTTTCGCCGAAACCGGTCTACTGGGGACCTTCTGGCGTACGCCACACACATCTGGAGTGAGGTCATCGAAAAGCACGGGGAGGCGCTGGCTGTCTCCTTGGACATCTCCAAAGCTTTTGACAGGGTCTGGCATGAGAGCCTAATTGGCAAGCTTCCATCTTACGGCCTGCCTGCTGATTTCTGCGCATGGATATCAGATTTCTTGAGGAATCGGTCGATACGAGTGGTCGTAGGTGGCTGCTCGTCAGATCATATGGCTATCAATGCCGGGGTTCCTCAGGGGTCAGTGCTCTCTGCGACCCTCTTCCTACTGCATATCAACGATCTGCTAAAGCCCGGAATCTTTGGGTACGCAGATGACAGTACAGTCATGGAGAGCTACACATCCGATGCAAGAACCAGCGGGCCACAGATCGAGTCTCACAGAGAGGCTATGGTCGAGCGGCTCAACTTGAGTCTGGAGGCGGTTTCTGACTGGGGTGATGCTAACCTGGTCAAGTTTAATGCCACGAAGACTCAAGCCTGTCTGTTTTCGGCCAAAAAGAGACCCTTCCAATTGTCTCCCGCTTTCCGTGGTGTCTCCGTTCCGGTAACTGACAGCTTGGAACTATTAGGCGTTTCACTCTCATCGACTCTTAACTTTGGCTCTTACATAGAGTCTAAGGCCCAATTAGCTTCCAAAAAACTTGGTGTTCTCTCTAAGGTGAGACGGTATTTCACACCTGAGCAACTGCTTAGTCTGTATAAAGCTCAAGTCAGGTCGTGCATGGAATACTGCTCTCACCTTTGGGATGGCTCTGCCAAATATCAACTGGAGGCTCTGGAGTCGATTGAGAGGCGAGCCAAGAGGCTGATCGACAACGACACTCTGACTATGTCGCAGCTGCAAAGTCTCGAGCATCGACGTAAAGTAGCGTGTTTATCGGCCTTTTACCGGATCCACTTCGGAGAGTGCGCCCAGGAGTTGCACAATCTGGTCCCACCTGCCCCTTTCTTCTATCGTAAGGCTAGACAGACGCGACCAAAGCGTCACCCTTTTATGGTAGACATTCCGCGCATTAGAACCAAGCGTTTCGAATCCTCATTCCTCATACGAACAGCCAGAATGTGGAACGCTTTGCCTGGGTCTGTCTTCCCGCTAAAGTACAATGTGGGCGTCTTCAAATCCCGAGTAAATAGGTATCTTCTAGGTAAGCGTGCTACAACCTAGACCGCATATCTGCTTAACAACAGGCAGTATGTGGTCAAACGCAAACCTATTCAGAATAAAAAAAACAAAAAACGCTATTTTTACATTCAAAAAAGCTTGTGATGGATGTGTGTCCATATATAAATTTTTAAATACTTATTTGTACCCTCAGACCAAATAAAAAAATCAAGACTGAATGTTGTGAACAAAAGAAACCAGCGAAACTAAGCCTCGCCGTGTACAGGCACAATTCCACACACATACACTTACAAGGAAACTAAGCCTTGACTCGTCAGTCGAACTATGGCGGCGCAACACCGACGCACTCACCACATGTGTGAAAAACCGGCCTCATTTCTCTGTTCACGTCATTCTGTCTTGTTTTTTTAGGGTTCCGTTCCGAAAGGGTAATAATGGGACCCTATTACTAAGACTCCGCTGTCCGTCTGTCTGTCTGTCTCCAGGCTGTATCTCATGAACTGTTTTAGCTAGAAAGCTGAAATTTTCACAGATGATGTATTTTGGTTCCCGCTATAACAACAAATACTAAAAACAGAATAAAATTAATAAATGGGGGCCCCCATACAACAAACCTGATTTTTTAGCCGTTTTTCGCTCTATATTAATAATGGTAACAGGTAGATGCCTGAAATTTTCACAGAATATTTAGTTGTTCACTTTAATAATAAATAATAAAATTAAAATAAAATAAATATGTAAGCCCCCTCCCATACAGTACGGAACCCTCCGTGCGCGAGTCCGACTCGTACTTGGCTGATTATTTTTATTTGGTCTGAGCATGCACCAACTGAATTTGAACTTTAAATCCACACCTTACGCTTGTAATTCAAACGTTCCATAGGCCAAATGTAATTTCTTGGCGGCTGTAATGTTAGCTACAAGCCGCGAATAACCCAATACTCGTGCAGCTGCCTATTAAGGCAATTGTGAGGCGCCAACTTGTACATACAAAAACAATAAGCTGTTATCTACCTCTTAAATATTGTCCGATTTGGTTTATTCCGAATTTTTCATGTAATCAGTGCTTCAATCGCTAGGAGTATACACAATACGTCTTAGTTTTTTACAGATTTTTAAATGACCTTAAAGTTATAACAAAATCAATCAATCAATCTTCAGAGGTTCTATTAACTTCTAGTTGAGTGATAACCGGTCTAATACAGGTATCATAGGCGGTAAACTCCAACCGCCGCCAACCGCCAACTCTATAAGTTGGTGGTAATGATAAGCACTTCAAAAATTTGGCGCTTGAGTAGGAGGCGGGCTGGCTCAGTTGGTAGAGCGTTGGCCTAGTGATCTGCGTTCATTTCAGTTTTATATTGCTTATCACAAAGATAACTTAAAATCTAGTGTGGAAAGCACTCTAAATAAAAATAATAGCATTTAAGTTATGTCATATTTTTAAACTTTGGCTGAAAATAATAAATAAAGTTTTATAAAAAAAAGGTACAGGCGTGCAATATTTCTTACTAAAGCAATTGACACGAAAAACATAGTGTTTTGGTATTAATTTAAGGGGTGAAAAGAGTTTTTACTCGAAACGTAAATTTTATCAAACATGTACCGCCAATGTTCTCAATGTTCTACAGAAAACGCGAAAACACTAGCCGTTTCAGAATCCTCTTAAGTGAGTTTCAGTCAGTATCGGGTTATGTTATGAGCAGCTTGTAGCTAAAATCACAGTCGTCAAGAAGTTTCATACAGCCTACACAAGGCCACCAGCCCCCGCTGCTTTTGTATTACGCTTTATGTCTCTAATTATTTTTCGCAAAAAATGGCAAAACCACCTTCCATCGAGTACAAAATTCGAACATTTCGCTCGAATTGTTTATATTATTGTTGATTTATCAAAAACTGCTCAGCCGATTTCTGTAAAATTTAAATGGAACCACCTTGGGAGTATAGCCTTTCGAACTAAAAAATAATTTATCGATTCGGTTCACAATTGGCGAAATTATCGATGATCATCGTGTCCAAAATTCGGATATTTCTAAAATTGTTTACATTATTGTTGTTTTTCTCAAAAACGGCTCAGCCGATTTCTGTAAAATTTAAATGGGACCATTTCGGGGGTGTACCCTTTCGAATTAAAAAATAATTTTTTGAGTCGGCGAAATTATCGATGAACATATACAAAAAAATACATACACACGAACATAGAACCTCCTTCTTTTTGGAAGTTGGTTAAAAAGGCCAAAATGGTAATATTTTATGTACCCTGGCAACCCCAGCAGGCGTAGTAGAGATGTAATAAATCTTCTGTCTAATGAAGCGACCGAGTGTCAGATGTCAGATGCATGCCCTCAGTATAGATGGCGAAAAAATTATACACATTTTATTTTATTTGTACCTAGTTGTATGAAAATCTTTACTGATATAATATAGCGCTTTGATTAAGTCTTCGTTAGCGATCATCGAAGTTAAGCAACGTTCAGCATGGTCAGTCTTCGGATGGGTGACCGCGGGTGGCATTTACAAATGAGCACTGCCGGGGCTCGGATAACACGTTAAATTGTGGATCCCGGTGTTTTAACCTTTTAGCCATGTCAGAGGCCTTCAGGTGGCTCAATAACTCTGACACCAGGGCAAAGAATATATACTAATATGACCAGGGCAAGCCACCTGGCAAATGCGAACTTACTTTCTTTAATAGGTATAATAAGTCCTGAATATTTTTCTTGGTTTGTTTGTTACTAATTCATGCAGTAACGGAGCGATGGAAGTACTTGTTTTCTTTTTCTTTGCACAGATGTAAAGTTCAGATTGTAGTAAACTGTCTTCAACGTTGGTAAAGTAAAAGGTTCCTATAGGATAGCACTAAAACAAATAAGCCGCAATTATATTCTATCTGTGTTTGATACTAAACTAAATTAAAAACCGCTGTTCTATTCATACATAAACCTTTTTTCATTTATGAGCAGAACAGCTATTTTTTTTCGCCATTTCTGGATGTGTAATGCAGAAAAAGTTGGTTGGTAATTATCTTAATAATACCCCAATACATTGTCCCTGTGTACTAAAAACAGCATCACTGATAATATTCTTAATGAACTAATTGAAATAACCTTTTTTCCTTCAAATAACCGTTATCAACGTACACACCCTCACACCAAATATAAAAGCTACAATAAACACAACTTGCGCACAAAAAGCAGTCTACAAGTGAAGTCCTACGCAAAGGTAAAGATAAGTTATCTTTTCTTTTTTCAATTTAAATTTACCCGCTTTCTGGTGTCGTCGGTAAAACGCTGGCACAATCTGTCGATGTTCCGTTGACGTCCCGGACTTTTCCGAGAGATGACGCTAGATAGTATAAAACAAAGTCGCTTCCCGCTGTCTGTCCCTATGTATGCTTATATCTTTAAAACTACGCAACGGATTTTGATGTAGTTTATTTTAATTTATAGAGTGATTCAAGAGGAAGGTTTAAATGTATAATACACCTGTGCGAAGCCGGGGCGTGTCGCTAGTATATTATAGTAAGCACTCGACGAGTCCGCCCGACGCTTAAAACATTTTTTTATATCAAGATCAGCTCTACCAGAGTTAGTTTGTAAGAACATTGCCTACTAAAAGGTAAATAAGTCAAACATTACCTCAAGCTAGTAGCTTTATACCTCTGACGGATTTGGGAGTGACGAAGGTCAAACGGTTCAGTAAGGCCCAGAACACACGGTCAAACGCAACTGCAACGAAACTCTTTTGAAATTATTGATTTGAAACCAGTTTCAACCATTTACCACACACGCTGCAACCAAAATCATTTTGGTTTTCTATGAGTGCGTTGCGTTTCATTCATTTTTTCTACAAAAAATGAATGAAACGCAACGCGAGTTTTATGCACACCGGTTCCAATGCGACTGATTTGCAACGCGTTTCAAACCGGTTTCAAACTGGTCGCGGCATGTGTGGTCTCTCAACGGAATCTATGACAGAAACTTAAATGCAACTCAAAAGTAACTAGTAGTTGAAGTTTCGTTGCATTTGCGTTACACCGAGTGTTCTGGGCCTAAGACTGCCCCGTGCGAAAGTTTCATTGTTATTCAATCTCGCTAAAACTACCACATTCTACGCAACTACTCGCGACCCTGTCAGGACTGTGGGCGGGAGCTGAAGAAGTGTTGCCAGAGCCGTTATTTTTGACTACATTTAGCCCTTTTTAGAATAAGGGATGTTTTCTTGAACGATGCTGTCGGATGATCAAGTTTCAATGACAAAGAAGTATGACCAAGTTATAGGATCATCATTGATCGTAGATATTTTTATTTTAGGAAAACTGAATCTGGATAAACGTTGCAATAAGGTTTTTAAATGGAAGCAATTCCTCCCAGGCAAACAAGAAGTTAGGTACTTAATGTTTTGTTGTATAATTAGATTATTTTATATTTTAGGGTTGATCTCACAGTAGGTAAACAATTACAATAACACCTTAACATCCTAGTATCCTATAAAACAAAATATGTTATCATCGAATTTCTACATTCTACTTTCTACTCTTACGAAACTGCTCAAGCTTCTCAGAGGTAAAACATTGTGTAACTTTAATTGAATGATATAGATTTTAATAAGACATTTTTTAATGCGAACATGTCCGCGTCTTTCCAGCAGGAAAACATAAAGTCAAGTACGTATTAGACTAAGAAAATATATATCTTCTCTGACCTCAAAAAGATCTCTATAAATAATGCTCGAAAGCCACATAACAAAAAAGAACAAATTGGATAAGGACAACACATTACAAATAGGTTTCTAAATGGTAGCAGTATACCAATAATAACAATTTGTTTCTTTTCATTCGATATCTTTGTATTCTAGCTCCAAAATGTGCCCCTTTAACAAATATATGCCAACACTGCTAGGGCGGGGGTGGCGTCAGTTCGACGCCGGCGTCCGGTCCGCCCAGGCGTGTCGTGCTTTCCGCCCTAAAGAACGAAAAATATAAACGACTAAAATAAAAATATCTACGATCAAAGCTTGAGTTTTGTGTAAAATATGTAGTGAAAAAATCTACCAAATAAATCTAAATAATATTATAAAAAAACATTGTAAGTTCTGCCCTAGAGCACGAAAAATACAAACTTCTAAAATACAAATACATAATCAATGCTAGAACTCAGATTTAAACATTTACTAACTAGTTTGATTGGATAGAAAAACATTGTGATTTCCTCCTTAGAGCATAAAAATAATAAACAACTAATATGAAATGAAAAGTTAAAATCTGGTTTTAAAAATGTACTGATAATAATTTATCTATGACATAGATTTAAATAACATTGGAAATATTGATTCGTGCAAACGTGTTGTGTTTTCTGCTCTAGTGAAAAATATAATCAAATAAAATAAACATCTACGATCGAAGCTAAGTAGAACTTGGTTTGAAACATGTAGTGAAAAATTGTATGAAATAAATATAAATAATATTAAGAAAATAGTGCGTCCTTTTTGACTTAGAGGACGACAACTATATAAAACAAGAATATAATATCAAAACTAGAAATCAGTTAATATAAAAATGTAGTGCTGAATTATATGACATAGATTTAAACAATATAAAAACTAATAAAAAAACATTGAAATCTTTAAAATCAAAGCAAAGAAGTTTATAAAAAATGTAAATAACAAATTATATGAATGATGTACTTAGAAAAAAAAAAAAATTGGTTTAGTTAAGTAGAGTAAATAATACAATATTAAATACAAGTAAGCTGTTGAACTGAAATATAATGTGTAGTATCTAACCTTTTGTAGTGAAAATGTGAGTAGTGAACTACCTATGCAAACTTAAGTGGTTGTGGTGTATGAACAAATAAATAATTTTATGATTGAAGAAATAGTAAGCAGTGATTTTGAAGTCATTTTTTTTATTTTTTTATATTCAATTTCATATTTTTTTCAATGATCAGTTTTTTACTTCTCTTACGGTTGGTTTTCATAACATTATCATGATTTCATAGTCCCTTGAAAATGTATGTTACCGGGCTTTTTTGTTGCTGTTCTTCGTTACTTTGTTGCTGCATGAAATATTAAAAAGCAAATTCCAACAACCACCTTTTTGGATTTATAATACAAGTAGTTTTCGGAACAGTAAGCCTAGCATCTGTTTAACAGAATTTTAATAAGTCTAAATAGGTATGGAAGTCGTACATATGGAATGTGAAAAAATATTAAGTCGATGTAAAAACATAAAGAGAAAACTTGTATAAATTTATCTCCGAAAAATTAACTAAATGGCGTATGTGAATCCACTAACCCAAAAATTGGGTAAAAATATAATTATTATACCAACACATGTTATATTTTGAAAAAGGCCTTTAAAAGCTAGTAAAACAATTGGCAACCTTATCGCTTAAAGCCATCTCTTCCAGAAAATCTTTATCCTAACCTAACCTAACCCAGAAATCGGGTAAAAATATAATTATTATACCAATACAAACAAAAAGGCCCTTAAAAGCTAGTGAAACAATTGGCAACTTTATCGCTTAAAGCCACCTCTTCCAGTCAATCTTTATCACTTTTAATTGATATATTTTTTAAATCTGTTTTTGCTAAAACTACCAAGTTTAATCAAAATTAACAAGCGCCAAGCTTTATTGGATAAATTTAATAAATTAGGTATATTAATTTGTTTCATAAGACTGCGAGAGTTTCCATTACAGTGTAATAGGTAGATTCTAATTTAATTTAGTTATATTGGGTTCAGAGCATCAAATATCAAAGTCAACTTGATAGAAGATACAATGTATTAATTATCTACCAAAGGTTTTTATTTCTTTTTGACCGACTAAGCGGAGGTACTAAGCGGAGGAGGTACTAAAAATATATACGCGTCAAATTGCGTATATATTGTTTTAATGTATAACCACGCATTACTTTTCACTTAGTTGTCCGATTTCAATAATTCTTTTTTATTAGAAAGAGTATACTTCTAAATTAGTAGATTTAAATTTTATCGAAATCGGCTGAGCCATTTTTATAAATCAACAATAATGTGAAAAATGCTACATCGATCCGTGCGAAATATTCGCGAAATCTGTACACAAAACTTACTTACTTACTTACTTACTTACTTACTTGTACTTTTTTTTTGCAAAAAAAAATTATTAGTTGTTAGAAGGGAAAAAGAACATTTATTAGTCATTTAATGTTTGTATATTATGTATGTTTATAAAATACCTACCTTTATCTGTTTATTTTATTTTATTTTTTGTATCTAAGTATTTTTTATTATCTCTCTCATTATTTATTTCACTGTATTTATACACCACCATATTTCTATTTTTCGTGTCCAGTCCATCCAAAGGTTGCCTGGTAGAAATCGCCAAAGGCGATAAGGCCGCCCTTGTACAACATTTTTTTGTGTAGTTTCTGTTGTACCTATATTACTGTAATTTTGGTTTGCAATAAAGATATATTTATTTTAATTTAATTTAATAATGGAGTAACGATTCTGAGTTTTTCTATTTGATATAGGTAATCAGTATAGGTAATGATAATAAATATGAGGAATAAACGAGTAAACTATAGTCAATTATGTAATCTGTGTGTCAGGATATGTTTTTCTGAGATATTGTAAAATATCGGTATGTAAAATATCGGCATTTGAGTATCCTTACTAATATTATAAATCCGAAAAGTTTGTTGGTTTGTTGGTTTGTTACTCTATCACGCGCCAACGGAGCAACGGATTGACTTGATTTTTGGCATAGATATAGTATAAAAGGCGGAAGGAGCTTTAGGATACTTTTTATCCCGAAAAATTTCATAGTTCCTGTAGGACAGGACAAAAACCCTCGAAAGCGAAACTGTCGCCACTATCAGAAAGACGCTAAGTGATTAATTCCTCTATGACGCTAATATGGACTAACGAAACGTCACAGCCAAACGTAATTAGATGACAGGTGACATTGTCTGCAGACTTTTATAAATCACAAGTAGCGTGGCAAGGCGACAAATTGTTTTTCTACCATTATATCCCCTTGAAGAGGAAATAAAGTATGGATTGAAAATGACAACTGACATTAAAATTGGATAAAATGTTATTTTCCCTCTGCATGCTACATGTTACTATGACGTTTAATACCAGGCCGTCATTTTGTCTGACATTAAAAATATTTTTAAATATTCTATCATTAGAGGTTCAACATGTTTTTTTATTCTACCTTTATGGTACAGAATCATCATACTTTAATATTATCAATCCGAAAAGTTTGTTGGTTTGTTCCTCTTTGACGCAGCAACGGAGCAAAAGATTGACCTGATTTTTGGTATGGATACCTATGGTTTAATAGACAGAAAGTGATAATAGGATACTTTTTATATCTCGAGAAAATTCGTGATTCCCATGGGATAGGACAATAACTGTTTCTCAGCAATGGAGCAACGGATTGACTTGATATTTGGGGTGGGCATAGTTTGGAAGACGGAAAGTGACTTGGGATACTTTCCATCCCGAAAAAATTGTGGTTCCCGTAGGACTTAACGATAATTTTTTCTCAGCAACGGAGCAACTTGCCTTGGCATATTGCATGAATATAGTTTGAAAGACGAAGAGTGACATAGGCCACTTTTTATCGCAAAAACTTTAACAGTTCCCGTAGGATAGGATAAAAACTAAGTGGGCTGCGGTAGCAGCCGTCTAAGCGCCAGAAATAACCTGTCATGGCAAGTTTAGGACGTTCCCACATATTTCGCACTCCTTCGCGGCACTCAACAGCACTAGCCCAGACTCGGGCTCCATAACGGAGCTTGCGCTCTCGCCATAGTGACGGAGTGTTTCGGAGCACAAGACACATCGTCATCCACCACTCGGGACTAACCAGTACTGAACGTCAGACAGCATTCCAACGCCCTGGTCCCAGTGCAGTGGGTCAGTCATAGTAGCCCAGCGCCTGCCTCTTCAACTGCAGAGGGCAGTGAGAACGGCAATCGCGATACCGACACCTCACTTCCCCTGCAGCCCCACTGTGTCTGCCAACACGTTGACGGCCTAGCGGAAGGTAGGGTAGGTGGCGGCACCCACACCACCAGTTCCATATATCCCACCGCGGCCCCTTATCCTCGGCTGTCATATCAGAGTCCAAGAAGCAGCCTTGCTTTATGAAACTAAGAAAGGTTATTCCCAGCAAGTAACTGGAGATAGAGAGACAGAAAAGTTGGTCCCTTATATTAAGAAGCCACACCCAGCGCAGCAGGAGGAGCTGGAGTTCATATGCCTGGCAGACGGAGCAGCACTAGAGCAAAATCTTAACCGAGAAATTAACATATTTACAGACGGCAGTAAAATTAAAGGGAAAGTTGGGGCGGCATTATCCATTTGGGATGATGCCGCTGAGATCAGTACCCGCAAGCTGAAATTGGCCGATTGGAGCTCTGTGTAACAGGTCGAGTTATTGGCACTTCTTGAGGCTACCGAAAAAGCAAAAATCTTTTGTGACTCCAGGTCTGCACTGGAAACGGTAAGTAGTTGGCGCATCTTCCCTCCATCCCTTAGCAGTAAATTCAAAGCTAACATAAAGTTACTACACGCACAAAATAAAATAGTGAAACTTTATTGGATTAAAGCGCACGCGGGGATGGAGGGAAATGAGAGAGCGGACCAGCTAGCAAAGGAAGCAGCACTGCACTCGAAGTGCAGACTTATCGTATCGTAAATACGATAACTGCCCCGTTTCATTCGTTAAGCGAGAAATCCGAAAGGACTCTCTTGACGAATGGAACCGGCGGTATCAGGATGGACACAAAGCGGCGGTAACCAAAACATATTTTCCGGATGCAAGGGCGGCATACAAGATCGTAAGAGAAATAGCACCAGTGGGAATCATAACTCAAGTGCTGACGCGGCATGGTGAGTTTTCCCAATACTTACATCGATTTAAGTTGAGGGAAAGCCCATCGTGCATCTGTGAACCCACAAAAGAGGAGACTCCACTGCACATAATCTTGGAATGCCCAGTTTATGGAAAGCAGAGATTTGATTTAGAACAAAAAATTGGAATTAATCTAACACGAAAAAACCTTAGAAACAATTTTATCGAATTTTTGCACAAATATTTGTAAAAAAGCAATACTTAATTAGGAACAAGTAGGTATAAACTATGCTGTACCATTGTAATGTTTATTATAACTGCAAACAGCCAAAAACATTGAAATATAGGTATACTTAGTTTTTATTCATTTGTAATTAAGACCCCTGATCATGTCAGGGATATTTCGCGATTAAAAAAAACTCCTCACTTAACTTAACCAACAAAAGCATTCCTCTAAGGTATTTTGATATTTGTCAGTTAGGTTAGGTTTCGCAGCCGACATAAACATAAGCCAAAATCAAAATACAACGCGGGCGAAGCCGCGGGTAAAAGCTAGTTTTATATAAATAAACAATAAAACATACCTAAATCATTTTTAATGAATCATAATACACACAAAATTATCACTGATGAAGTACTGATGTAGACGTACCAGTAATAATGATTGATGTTATTAATCCTACTAATATGATAAACGCGAAAGTTTGTGAGTATGTATGGATGTTTTTTACTCTTTCACGAAATAACGGCTGAACCGATTTAGATGATATTTTGTATGGGTGTAGCTTAGACCTTGAATTAACAAATAGACCACTTTTTATCTCGGGCCAACGCGGGTAATGCCGCGAGGCACAGCTAGTGAATAATAATTCTTACTGGTTATTAGATATGGATATGAAACATGGTTATACACTGTAGACCTTATAAACAACAAACAATACACAAGCTCAGTGGTCCAGAGCGTCGGGCTAGTGATACGAAGACGCAAGGTTCGAATCATGCATCCGCGACGAATTTTTGAAATGTTTATCATAAAAAGTAACTCTTTGAACACACAAGGTTATCCAGAACTGGTGTACTATACCGAAAAGAGGTGATTCAAACCATCATTATTAACAACTTTTACTATGGAGCCAAGACAAAATTAGAAAAAAAACCAGCTATTTCATACATTTTGTCGATTCAGAGTTGCAGTTTTGTATGGAAAAGCTGATTTATTTTTCTCGAATTTTGGGTTGGCCCCGTAGTAAATGTTGTTCATTACGATGGTCTTAATCGCCTTCTTTTGGCTTAGTCCAGGGTAAGCATATAACCCTGTATGAATAAAAAAAATTAATTGCATCTCTAAGAAACCTTAAGATATTAACATAGGTATACATAATATAGGTATTTGCTAACAATAAGTTCACTTGTGAACACTGTGTATAAGTTGTTGCAAAATTATACAGAATATTTGTAACTTAAAAGCTACTTAACATTAAACTATTAGGTATTTTCTCACAAGCTAGATATACAATTTATATCTCTAATATTATATAAGTAATTAGGTTTAAATTAATATTTTCAATTAGGAACTTTAGCTTGTCTCTGTATCTGAATGCACGTGATATCATTGGGTTTTTTCGTTTAAGTATTCTTTTAAACTGTTGAAGCATTACGTTAAAAGAAACTGTGTTAATTTGGTTTTGAAATATAAATATAATAATATGAAATACGTTTTAAACGAGAATGTAACGATATATTTTCAATTAGGGACTTAGGCTTGTCTCTGTACCTGAATGCACGTGATATCATTGGGTTTTTTCGTTTAACTATTCTTTTAAACTGTAGAAGCATTACGTTAAAAGATTTAGTTTTGAAATATAAATTTAATAAAATAAAATACGTTTTAAACGAAAATTTAACGATGTACCAAATTATAAAAACGCTATTATTTGAAGGCCGGGTTGACAGTAAACGCAATACGAAACATAATGAAAGCGTTTGTATTCATCTAAAATGTGCTCGCAAAGTGAAATTCGTACGTTACGATGTTGTAAATGTTTTATTACAATGTTAGTTTGTTCGTTTCAGCTATATATTGCTCATAGCGTAGTTTGACTAGGTGTTTGTCAGCGATCACCGAAATTAAGCAACGTTCAGCACGGTCAGTTTTTGGACGGGTGACCGCGGGTGGCATTTTCCAACTGAGCGCTACCGTGGGTCAGATGACACGTTAAATTGTAGGTCGTTCTGGTTTTAACCGTTCAGCCATGTCAGAGACCTTCAGGCGGCTTAAAAACTCTGACTCCAGGGCTAGCCACCCGGCCTATACGAACTTACTTACTAGTGTTTTTTTTTATTGTGATAAACAATGAAACGCTGTTAGCTGGCAAAAATGAATACTTCAATTAATTTGGCATGCACGACAGTATTTGGTAAAGCACTAGGACGGAAACCCGAATTGCACCTGCAACGCAATTGGTTTATCGCAAAAAGAATTCTTCATAAAATGTTTATGTTCTAATATGATATTAAAGTAATGTTTGCATTGTAGCACAAAACAGCAAGGGTATAGAGGTGAAGTTTAAAACGATACTCTACTAACACACACATAGACCTCACTGACATGAAATCCCGGAACTCGATTCAAGCATATTTTAACAATACTTTGTTGAAACAATTAGTGAAAAAACAAATACAACTACTGTAAACTTTGAAAGCTTTATGAACTTGCACTGCAAACGCAGTGTAGGACGTCAAGGTGGACCGATGATCCAATAAAGAACGCAAGAACACTCTGTAATACTCTGTATGTAAGACACACCTCACATACCTCAAATCGATCTTATTAGAAATCCATAGGGGAGACCTATGTCTTGCATCAGACATTGCCATACCCTTATAGGGTCATATGTTTAAGTTCACAGAACATGTTGCTTGAAGCTTGACTAGGTGTTTGTCGGCGATCACTGATATTTAAGCAACGTTCGGCACGGTCAGTTTACGGATGGGTGACCGCGGGTGGCATTTTCAACAAAACGCTAACGTGGAACGGGTGACTCGTGAAATTGTAGGCCCCGGTTGTCTTAACTAATTTAGACATGTCAGAGGGCTTCAGGCAGCTTAAAAAGTCTGATACCAGGACTAGCCACCCCTATGCGAACATACTTCAGAACCCCATGCAAATATTGCAGTTTGTAAATTGAACATTATCAAACTATGGGTGATATGATGATGATGATTTTTCCTTCTGTGCTCTCGATATTTTGTGATTCTAGTGTCTGTCTTCAAAGTTTTCGCAACACTCACGCCGCCTATCGATCACTCATTATTATTAATGCCTTTGTCAGGGCTGCCACTTTTTATAAATGATGTTATGATATTGATTAATTAATAACAATCATATAATAATATTATAACGAAGTAGGTATAGTTATGTAAAAATGTGTAGATACGCTATTGTTGCTCTGCAAAGTACAGAAACACTAAGTCCTTTTATAACAGAGGTGTATCATCATTATGAACCACGTATACTATTACATAGATTGATATATAGGTATATTATTTATGTCACAGTATGTATACACTGCCGACCGTATTCTTATTGTTTAATTTATCTCCAGTCCATGAAAAGGTTGCCTGGTAGAAATCGCCAAAGGCGATAAGGCTGCTCTTGTACATCATTTGCAAATAGCTTCCCTAATGCATTTATGTTATTTAGTGTACAATAAAGATATTTTTATTGTATACTATGGGACCAACTGCAAACTGTAACACGCGCTCATAGAAATCACGGTCTATACTACGTAGGAAGAGATATTGTCATAATTATATCAGCTGTAGGCACGTAGATACATGTAGGTACCAACTGAGAAATATAGATGTACTTTACATTTCCTATATAGCTAGATAGATGCGGCTTTCATCCACCACATTAATTTTGCACTATTTTTTATATGATTGACTGACAAGATGACCTTCCATAGCAATAGGATGATGATATCATCATCATTATCCGCAGCTTTCTATAGCCCTCTGCAAGGTAGGTATAGGCCTCTCTCTTGCAGTGCCATCTGCCTTTGCCAATCATTATTATAAGTGATAGGTAAGTTCGTATCGGCCGAGAGGCTAGTCCTAGCGTCAGAGTTTTTAAGCCGCCTGAATTCCTCTGACATGGCTAAATGATCAAAACAACCGGAGCCTATATTATGGTATCATACAGAGCACGGTAGTTACAAAAAAAAAGATTCTGTCGGGCGACAGGGCCCTTAAAATAATACAAATGAATTCTATTGACATCACTACATAGTATAAAACAAAGTCGCTTCCCTAACTGTCTGTCCCTATGTATGCTCATATCTTTAAAACTACGCAACGGATTAAGATGCGTTTTTTTTAATAGATAAGAGTGATTCAAGAGGAAGGTTTATATGTATAATACACCCGTGCGAAGCAAGGGCGGGTCGCTAGTAGTAAAACAAAATAAATACATAAATATGAAAACAAAATGTCAGGTTTTGAGTTTCGACAGCCCTATCTCCCCGCCCTTGCAAAAATAGAGGTACAGCTCCGTACAACAAAGTTTGTTGTTTAGGAAGCCGTCCATCAGCTAAATTGTACGTTCGCGGGTTTACAGCATAATCTATAACATGGTGAGTAAGGTATTATTAAAACATAACGTTTTTATGTTTTCCGCCAAACTGTTACATATTTTATCTTGGCCTGCTCAGACCAAATAACAAAATCAAGACGGAACGTCGTGAGCATCTTATTACAGAAATAGAGACTATGTTGAAGACAAGTCTGCATGGAAAGATGTGGTTCTGACGTCTACCTATATTGACAAGGCCCCTTTACAGCCGCAAATTTAAATGTACCTAACTATTTATTGCCTCAAGTCGAAAGTTTTCGACCAGTGTGTGTTACCAGTGATGACTTATGGCACAGAAACGTGGTCTCTAACTATGGGCCTAATTAGTAAGCTCCAAGTAGCCTAACGAGCTATGGAGAGGGCTATGCTCGGAGTCTCTCTGCGAGATCGAATCAGAAATGAGGAGATCTGTAGAAGAACCAAAGTTACCGACATAGCCCAACGGATTGGCAAGTTGAAATGGCAATGGGCAGGGCACATAGCGCGGAGGACTGATGACCGATGGGGTCGAAAAGTTCTCGAGTGGAGACCACGTAACGGCAAACGCAGCGTAGGACGTCCACCCACAAGGTGGACGGATGACCTCATTAAGACCGCAGGATCGCGCTGGATGCAAGCCGCTTCCAACCGGTCTTAATGGAGATCCATAGGGGAGACCTATGTCCAGCAGTGGACTTCTTATGGCTGATGGATGGATGGATAACTATTTATTATAATATTAATGTTTACCGTATTTTTTTTTTTTCAACATGACAAGGCCATTTTACAGCCGCTTTCGAATTATTTTATCTTATATTGAGAATTTTATTTATTGTAATATGATAGTGTTTTTTGTATTGTTTGACATTGTTAAGTGCTCACATTGTGTTCCTATGACAAATAAATGAATTGAATTGAATTATTTTTCGCAATAAATGACACAACAGACTTCAATCCTGTACAAAACTGTAATAGTTCGCACGGATCGATGTAGTAATTTTCACGTTATTGTTGATTTATCAAAAATAGATAAGCCGATTACAATAAAATTTAAATGGTAACATTTTTGAAGTATGATCTACCAACAAAAACAAAGAATTATAAAAATCGGATCACTATGTAAAAAGTTATGAGTGGTCAAACATAACAAAACAATAATATTTTTTCGCAAATATGGCAAAACCATAGTGTACAAAATTCGAATATTTCGCTTGAATTGTTTACATTACTCTTGATTTTTCAAAAACGGCTCAGGCTATTTCTGCAAAATTTAAATGGGACCACCTCGGGATTGGAGGAAGAATTATCAATAAAGTATGTTCATCGATAATTAACAAAAAAAACATACAGACGACCATAGAACCTCCTTCTTTTTGGAAGTCGGTTAAAAAAAATATATAAGCGTCGACTTGTAAACCTTCTCCGTTTCGTCGGTGACAAATCATTTGACCAGGATAACAAAATTTGATTTCTAAAAAGCCATGTACAAAAACACACAGTGTGATTTTCTGAAACAAAACATTATTTCACTAGGGAGGCAAAAGTTAGGTGCAAACAGTTTGGAACGTTTCCGGATACAAGCCACGAAAAAATAACTCAAACAAGTCGGTCCGAAAATTTTCAAAATATTCAAACAATCTGTTATGATTGTACTTTTACAGAATTTCATACAAGTTTCGCGAAAAATAAATGTGGCTATTTTAAAATAATTATTTTTCGCAAAAAATGGCAAAACCGCCTTCCATCGTGTACAAAATTCGAATATTTCGCTCGGATTGTTTACATTATTGCTGATTTATCAAAAACGGCGTAGCTGATTTATGTAAATTTAAATGGGACCACCTCGGGAGTATACCCTTTTTAACAAAAAAGAATTTTTCGATTCGGTACACAATTGGCGAAATTATCGATGAACATACACAAAAAAATAAAATAGAAATACACACACACGAAGATAGAACCTCCTCCTTTTTGGAAGTCGGTTATAAACAAAAAAAAAAAAGCTCATTAGACCTTGAAACCTAATCGTGTTCAAACTTCCTTACAAGAATTTTCTGAGAAACCCAAAACAGCTATGATGCGATTTTCCATCATGGAGTTCCAGTTCATATCTTTGCGCTCCATCATCAGATCAGCTCGACATTACCATATTATTGTATTGTCATCAGAACTACATACAGCTGCCAATTTTCATTACGTTACGACCCTTGGAAGATGGTTAAATTAGTTTACCTTAGATTCCATTAGTTACTCGTACATACAGTTCGGCCTAATAAAAGCGTGTTAAAAAAGAAATTTATGTAGTCCTAGTTGTCTTAATCGTTTAGCTATATCAGAGACCTTCTGTACTATCATTTTAATAGACCACTACTAAACATATGCCTACCCACGAAGCTTCAATCACCCTTCGTAGTTAGGCCACGCTGGCTCGAGCTGCGGGTTGATGGATTCACATATAACCCGGTCACAATATCTGTGCACCTCGCTGGAATGCGGTGCCTCTCCCGCTTCCCCTGTCACCTCTCCGCGCACTCCCCGGTGGGACAGTACTGTTAGCATCTTCGTTGCCGATACACGTCCCGATAACAATTTACGTCCGGACGGATACTAGACGTCCGGCAATGTATATACGTCCCGATGATTCGATATGACGTCACGAAGTCAGGTGCACAGATATTGTGACCATTGAATTTCTTCTACGGACATATGTAGGTTGCATCACTACATTTTCCTTTTCTACCTTTCTTCCCCTCCTTCTATTTTTTGTTTTTGTAGTTTCAAATTTCTTTCTAATTATTTGATTGTATTATTATTTGTCAAAATGTAATGATAAATGATATTTATTTCACAAAAAATATTATACAATTTTGCCTTTCCTTGGCATGTGAAATATACAATAGTGTAATGTGGTCCAAAGAATTTCATTGGCCATACAGCGTGGAAATGCCGCTAGTGTGTTGGGAACGTTTGGGTCACGGTCTGCGCGGGAGGGGCTTGGTTGACATGTTTTCTTGTCAGTGACAAGTATCTACTTACTGTAGTGACGATTATATTTATTTTTATTTTATTGAGTTCTGATTTTGACATGTATTTGGAATTATTGTATACTGACATATAATGTATGTGTAAAAATAACTTATATTGTACCAAATGGTACAAAATAAGTAAATTTTAACAGTTTTTAAACTAACACGTTAAACAAATAGCTAATAAATAAAACCATAATTCTAATAACAAATTCAAAGTGTTCAAAATTCGAATCAAATATGGCGTAGAGTGACATCAAAAACAAAATGGCGTCCAACGGAAAAGACTCGAATTCCAAAGTGACAACAAGCATAGACAGTTTAAAACTCTCGAGTAAGAACAACTCTTTAAGTTCTTCTAAACATGCGTCTTCTGAATCTGTGTTATCGAAGAAGGACAAAGAATGTCTTCAGATGCAGGAGTGTAAGAAGAAATTGCTGGCGATGGAGCCACAGATTATCATAAGAGATGAGAATGTGGTGTTACGGTCGCCACCGCAGAAGAAAATCATCATGCCGCCTACGGTGAATGCTGAGGTGAGTAACTTAGGAGCAAAGGCCTTATACTTATTATCAAGACTGTGCTCCAACATTTTTTGTTCAGCCAAAATGAGATCTAATCGCAAAGCTTTAAGGTAGCTATTTCCTTAGCAAGTTGTAGTTAGGCGAAACCGGTCGGAGCATAAGGGTCCGTTGGTGGTTATGTCCTTGTCTGACGTCTTAAAGACGTCTAACGTTGAAAGAGACACCGCTACCTTGGAAGTTTGGAACCCGCTGACTTAGACCGTTTTCACTGTCATTCGTGCACAGTCTAGTTATAAGTACAAGGTCTTTGCTTAGGAGTAAGAAGTAACTTAGAAGTAAGAAGTACAGTGTGGCCAGATTAAATTTCACAAAAATACTTAAGCACCTGAAAAAATACTGAATCGGTATATTTCACTGTTTTGCAACAAAGGTTTCTTACTAAAAAGAGTTGCCAGCGCGGAGTCAGAAGCACCTGAAAAAATGCTGAATCGGTATATTTCACTATTTTCCAACAAAGGTTCATCGCGAAAGGGGGGGTGCCAGCCTAACTTAATAAACTAAAAACCTTTTTTTTTTCGCAAAAAATCGCAACACCAACTTCCACCGTGTACAGAATTTGAATAATTTGATCGAATCGATGTGACATCCATTTTTGATAAATCAACAATAATGTGAAAAATGCTACATCGATCCGTGCGAAATATGCGCGAATTCTGTACACGGTTGAAGTCGGTCATGACATTTTTTGCAAAAAAATAATTTAAGGTGTGACGACACGAGCTTTCGGTATCCACACTTTGATACAAGGACATAGACCTGAATATTATCATTGTCGTATTTCGTTCGATATACAATAAAGTAAAAAAGGACTGTTAATTCAAAAAATAAATTACAAGAGCTTATATATAAAGAGAGCATCGTCTATTCGCATTCTGAAAGCGCCCTCGACTCGTAGGGCTCGTATTCGATTCCATTTGGCGGCCATTACTGAATGTCTTTTATACTATTGAATTTGAAAATTGAGTATAATCTCGTTATTTATTTTACAGTCATAATGGGATTTAGCAGGTTTATTAACAACTGAGCTCTACCGTGACTTAGATGACACGTTAAATTGTGGTCTCCGGTTGTATTAAAAACGTTTAGCCATGCCAGGAACCTTCAGGTGGTTTTTAAATTCTGACACCAGGGTTGGCCACCTTGCCAATACGAACTTAGTAGATTCGTGTCTTTACAACTTCGAGCAAATATCTACAGAGCCACAGTCCCTAAGTGAAAGTAGTACAAAAAATTCCGAGCGCCATCATACATACCGACTTAGATATTTACATTAAAAATTACCGATGACTTTGGCATTGTAGTCGGCTTGCAATCGCCTGACGACTAACTAAAATGCCTGCCTTCTGCGTAGCTTGGACAGGGTCTTGGCTCGGACACTTTTTTACACGATTGTGACTCTGTAGCTATTTGCTCGAAGCTTTACAACAAAATTCTTATTTTATAGGATAATTTAAGACATCATAACATAAGTGTTCATTGACAGCATTTCAATCTTTATATAGTATGTTCACTGCCGGTCTTAGGCTTCTTCTATACAAGGTTATCTAGAACTGGTGTACTAAGCCGAAAGGAGGTATTTCGCGCGTTAGAACCAAGCGTTTAGAATCCACATTCCTCATACAAACAGCCAGAATGTGGAATGCTTTGCCTGAGTTTGTCTTCCCGCTAAAGTACAACGTGGGTGTCTTCAAATCCCGAGTAAATAGGTATCTTCTAGGTAAGCGTGCTACACTTTAACCGCATATCTGCTTAATACCAGTCAGCATGTAGTCAAACGCAAACCTAAACGAAATAAAAATCAACTGTTTCATACATTTTGTTTCCGACTTACAATTTTGTATGGAACAGCTGATTTTTCTTTTCTTGCATTTAGGTTTGGCTTCATAATAAAAGTTGTTTATAATAATATTTGAATCTCCTCCTTTCGGTTTAGCATACGAGTTCTGGACAAACCTGTATAGGAGAAACCTAAGTCCAGCAGTGGTGCTCCTTTCGACTAAACTGGCTTTGATTAACCCTGTACAAGTGTACAATATACTACTCTCTCAAATACCAACTAACTTCTCAATTTTCATTCAATTCCAACTCGAATAAATCATATCAGAGAAAGTTTACTCAGCAGAACTGCAATATCGAATCATATCGAGTAATATCGAATGATATTGAGTCCTATTCATCGATCTTTTCACTGACATAGCATCTTGAAAGTTCTGCTGCAAAGGCAGAAAGCTTTCTAGCAGTTTCTTGAGCTATGTCTAAAGGCAGGGCTACACTACAAGCTAGAATGCTAGCGATAAGCATAGGTGTAGTTACGAGAAAACAGCCAAGTTGAATCACTACATAGTACGAGTATAGAGCAAAACCGTTATTTTTGTGTGACAATGTGTGTATTCCCTTAAGGCGCTATAGTATCAGAGTAATTTTTCATATGAGCGGTATCTTCGCATTTAATTTCTATCGAGCGAAGTTTTTTTGAATTGTGTTTCGAGTTATTGAATCCCCTACCGTATACTTTTGAGAATATTGTTTAATATTTTTTTATTAGACAACTTAAAGGTTTTATGGAGAAAAGCCAGTAACTAGGGCTCTATACAGGTATTTTGAGATTGGATGGCGGCTTACTTAATTTCGCATAATAAATTTATAGAGACAGTAGATTCTTCTGCCGGCACTCCCGGAGTGCAACCCGTAGTTTTTTTTCTGTTTTTTTTTAGTTGGAGTGCAACACGTAGTGTTCTCGTGTATATTTTCTTTTCTTATTCAAACGGCGCGGCGGTGTAATCCTGGCCTTATTTAGTTAGTTTTAAGTCTAAGTAAGCTTGAAGTTCTTTGTAAACGACGGGGTTTAATTAACTCTGAAACGGGAGATGTCCGTAACAATGGCTGAATACTACTTCTGTTTTTATTGAAGAAATGGCTGTCTTAATTTGTTTTTTTCGAGTTTTTGAATGGAGACCATACACCGGCAAACACAGCGTAGGACGTCCACCGACTGTTCACGTAGTTAAAGACGACGATATAATTAAAACAGCAAAAACGCGCTGGATGCAGGCCGCTTCCAACCGAGCTTATTGGAAATCTATATAAGTGGCCCATGTCCAGCAGTGGATGTCCTATGATGATTAAAGCATATTAATTTTTAGTAATATGGTAAGGTAGGTATGGCGAGGTTTAATCTGTGTTTTTTATCGATTTTCTAGAGGAATGAGTCCTCGGTTCATCTATTTTTTAGGGTTCCGTACCTAAAAGGAAAAACAGGACCCTATTACTAAGACTTCGATGTCCGTCTGTCCGTCTGTCTGTCTGTCTGTCACCGGGCTGTATCTCATCAGCATCAGGTAGACGCTCTATATTAATAATGGCATCAGGTAGATGCTTGAAATTTTCACAGAATATTTAGTTTTATATCCATTTCAAAAATAAATAATAAAATTAAAATAAAATAAATATTTAAGGGGGGCTCCCATACAGTACGGAACCCTCCGTGCGCGAGTCCGACTCGTGCTTGGCCGATTATTTTATATTCTTGTTCTTGCTTTCTTCATTATGGATAGATTTAGAGATTGATTCAAGATTTTATCCTTGAAATTTTTTACAGATAAAGTGATCTGGTTCAATAATTTTGAACCTGTTTAATTAAATATTTTGTCTCGTCTGCGAAAAGTCTTATAGTAAAACGTTCAGTTTTTGCGATCTGTATCATACTTTTTTCAGGCGCATAAACAAATGATGTGATAAAGACAGATAAAGATTATTCTAAACCATAGTTTATTATCATTTGTGTTTTTTAACCGACTTCCAAAAAGGAGGAGGTTGTATGTTCGTCTGTATGTATTATCGATAATTTTGCAAATTATGAACCGAATTGAAAAAATCTTTTTAGTTCGAAAATGTATACTCCTGAGATGGACCCATTAAAATTTTGCAGAAATAGGCTGAGTCGTTTTCGAAAAATCTACAATAATGTAAACAATTCGAACGAAATATTCGAATTTTGTTCACGATGGAAGGCGGTTTTGCCCTTTTTTTTGCGAAAAATCATTTCAGGTGCAATATAATCTGCAACTAAACTGATGTGATAGAGATTATTCTAAACCATAGTTTATTATCATTTGTGCTTTTTTTTTAAATCACCTTTTATTCGTTACGTCTAAGTATAAGTTCTATAATTCTGAGTGATAATAAAACTGGATCTATGTATTCAACGCGAATTGAAAAGGAAAATTATAATAAATGCTAACACTACTGATCGCGTAAGAACTTGGCAAACTCATACTAGGTGTAATGCCAACTCATGACACCTTATCTGTAGGTGGTACAAAATACCCCTAACTTATAATTGCTGGTCTTACAAAAAACTTGGTCCGGAGCAGAATTAATGGGCCAACTTTGTCCCCACATCCCTTCGGCTCAGGGCGGTTGAGGTCCCAAAACTTTGAGGTTGCTTTGTAATTGTACACCAAAAAACCTAACTTGTCTTACCTACAAGTAAAAATATATTTTTTTCATCAAAATTCATGCTATGTAATTATTTAACTATTTGTTAATCTAATAACTTATTATGTTTTAACAAAAATGTTAGGTACAACTATAAAATACAATGCAACGAATAGAAAAACAATACCAAATTGCCTCAGGGAAAGTGGCAATTTCAGGTATTTATTTTGGACCTGGGTTAGGTTCCTACAATTTTCATTACTTTTTATTTTAACTGCTGCTTTCGCTACGAAGCGAAACTATATTAAATTTATAAGGGACCTCAATTTGCTTCTACAGATTGAAAAAAAAAACAGAGAAAAACAATGTAATCGATTTGAGAACCGCATCCTGTTTGGAAAATGGTTGGAAATATAAGGTGTAAAATATATGTATGTAGCAGAATTTAAATAAGGTTCTCATCGCTTCATTTTCAAACTAAACATTCTCTGGTTCAGCCAGGCATGCAACTATCCTCATTAAAAGTTACATCTATTCGTTAGTGTTGCCACTGAAAATTCAAGCGATCTTTACAAATAATCCTTTTTAATTTACATGACTGTGTTTTCGCGATTGACAATGATGTTCTTATTTACATATGTTGGTGTTTTTACTCTGTTATTGAACATCACACATACCTACACAAATAAGCTACTGATTTTATTTTATGTACAGAATCACTGGCACTTACGCTTAGGAACGATTAATAAGATGATAAAGTTTTACTATTACTATGGGGTCAACTCTGAATTCACAAAAAAATCAGCTACTCCATAGACAAGTCGATTGGCTATCGATAAATGTATAGAACAGCTGCTTTTGATATTGGCCCGGTAGTAAACCTTGTTTAAAACGATAAGTGTTTACATTTCAGAAAATCCTTCCTCGATGCACATAAACAGTTAATATTTCAACGCAGACGAAATCAGAACAAGCCGCTGGTACACCTACCTACCTATTTACATAGAATTGAATAAATGTTATGAAGTGCAGCCAGCTTATAATAGGCTAGGTGACTATAAAAGTATATTTTTTAGTCCGTCAGATAGATTATTTATCATAATAATTATTTTTCAAAAAAAATTGCAAAACCGCCTTCCATCGTGTACAAAATTCGAATATTTCTCTCGAATTGTTTACATTATTGTTGATTTTTTTAAAAACGGCTCAGCCGATTTCTGTTAAACTTAAATGGGACCACCTCGAGAGTATATATTTATTCTTTTGAACTAAAAAAATATTTTTCGATTCGGTTCACAATTGGCGAAATTGTCGATGAACATACACAAAAAAAATTACATACAGACGAACATAGAACCTCCTCCTTTTTGGGAGTTGGATAAAAATATTTAACACGTTCTTTTCTTTTGTCCATTAAATAAAAATTGATAAGGATATAGCCCGTCAAAGTTACTATGTACCTACTACGACCACAGAGCTATTATAACTAGAGGGATAAAGTGATCTATCGAGAAAATCTGAAGGAGATGCATTGATTTAATAAGGCATCAGTTAGAAAGAGACAAAAAAATATCTCGACTTAGTGGCTGTTGTCGTATTTTTCTCTCGATAGTGTCAAATTCCAATTCATATTTGACAGTTTTGACAGCTCTGGGCAAGATTTTCTATACATTTTTGTGATTGAGAATGCGACAACAGCGCTCTCTTTGGTTGTATCAGCTCTGTGACTACGAACGACCCGACTAGACTGCAAAAGTAAGTATAGGTAGACTTTTGACAGAGAAGTGAAGTCACGACTACTCCGAACTTTGACGAGGTTTATTTGGTTTGATTGACAAAAAAAATACGTGTCCAATATTTTTTAATAATATAACTAGCAGATCAAGTAATAAAAGAAAATAAAATAAAAACATTTATTAGGTATTACAAATAATAATCTTTAAAATAAGGTGCGGTGTAATGTCGCAAAAGTACCTTTAAAATATTTGGACCTTACACTAGGTCTCGTAAGAGCCTGTATAGCAGGGTACTTACAATTTTTTATTGGTTCTTTGACCGCTAAAGTACCTAAGTCTAATACACTTGAACACAGATAACTAAGAAATTACTAAATAATTTTAACAAGTTACCAATTTGTAAATTATTCAATGCTAAATAAGTAACACTATTAATAATACACTTAATTATCCAGTCAGTAAAGTAAATGAATATACATAATTTTTGTGAAATTGTTTTTATAATGTACTAAGACAATGAAATAATATATGATTTTTTATCATGCGTATTCTGGTACGCATATTGTGGACAGCGAAACGCACCAATAAGTCCATTCTTGAGCAATTAAAGATTAAGACTAGGCTTTCCACAATTTGTTATCAACGAGTATTACTTACTTTGGTCAAATCACCCGTAGACAGCCAGATAATTTCAAGAAATTGGTTGTCGTTTGGAAAGTAGATGGCAAAAGACCACGTGGACGCTCACCTACCCGGTGGTCTGATCAGATTAAGTTAATAACCGGGCTTCCAGTTTCCACTGCTCTGAAGAAAGCCGAAGATAGCAAAGCATTTTTAGACGGGCACGACCTTCAGCAGGACGAATAAGAAGAAGACTCTGGTAGGCTGACAAGAATAGAAAGATTTTGGTTAGCATTTAACAATATTGATGATGGAATAAGTATTTCGCGAACTTTAAGGTTTCCGATTATAAAGAACTGTCTCCAGATTCGAGTTTTCTTTGTGGAAGTTGTCGGCCTTCTAATTCTGTACTTCGACGTTGAAATATGAACTCCAATTGGATTTATCTTTTGTTTAACTTTGGGCTCGAATATAAATTATCACTGATATTGATCTTCTTTTGTGCGGAATGACTGGTTTCAAAGTTTTTGAGTGGCTTGAGTAGCTTGTAATCGCTCACTACATAGTACATAGGCCTCGCCTGTTGTATGGTTCCAAGTGTTTTCAAAATTTATTTATTTTTTATAACTGACTTCCAAAAAGGAGGAGGTTCTATGGTCGTCTGAATGTTTTTTTTTTGTGTATTTTCATCGATAATTTCGCCAATTGTGAACCGAATCGAAAAGTTAATTTTTAATTTGAAAGGGTAGGTATACTCCGGAGGTGGTCCCATTTGAATTTTACAAAAATCTACTTAAATGTAAACAATTCGAGTGAAATATTCGAATTTTGTACACGATGGAAGGCGGTTTTGCCATTTTTTGCAAAAAATGATTTTGTTAGATCATATTTGGTGATTTTTCCTATTTATTAACAGCACAATCAAAGTGAAATTTCGCGTATAAAACGCGTTACAAATAATCAAGTTCGTTTGTTTCAGCCATAGGACGTTCATTGCTAGACATATGCCTCTCCTAAAGATCTCCAATAAGACCGGTTGGTAGCGCCTTGCATCCAGCGCGATCCTGCGGTCTTAATGAGGTAATCCGTCCACCTTGTGGGTGGACGTCCTACGCTACGCTTGCCGGTACGTAGTCTCCACTCGAGAACTTTTCGACCCCATCAGTCATCAGTCCTCCGAGCTATGTGCCTTGCCCATTGCCATTTCAACTTGCCAATCCGCTGGGCTATGTCGGTAACTTTGGTTCTTCTACGGATCTCCTCATTCCTGATTCGAGCTCGTAGACAGACTCCGAGGATAGCCCTCTCCATAGCTCGTTGGACTACTTGGAGCTTACTAATAAGGCGCATAGTGAGAGACCACGTTTCTGTGCCATAGGACAAAACACACTGGTCGAAAATTTTCGACTTGAGGCACTGAAGTATAAATAATCAAGTACTAGGATACAATAGAGAGGAAAATCCCATATACCACAGACAACATAATACAGTTCTAAAGTTCCGATCACCGTAATCTGCCGTGTACACACGTGAAGTTCCTTATCACCAATATCCGGTCAATTCGCCAACTCCCCAACAAAGTTATAGGTACAATGGAGGTTAATTTCATTTGTTTACGGAGATAAAGCCGAGGTACAAATTACCTGCAAGTTTGGTATAATGTAACGTTGTCTATTAATAGACAGTAACTTGAGAGGCTGAGGAGTTTATGAGGGGTCTTAATAGACATCCATAGGGGTGGTCTATGTCCAGCAGTGGACGCCTTTGGGCTGAAACGATAACGACGACGATGAATGCCTTCAAAGTAGCAAATGTGCGAGTAAGATAGCTATAACCGAACGAACAGTCAGAATGTGGAACGCCTTGCCTTAGTCTATCTTCCCGCTAAAGTATAACTTAGGTGTCTTAAAATCCCGAGCAAATAGGTATCTTCTGATTAAGCTTTCTACATCCTAGACCACATATCTGCTTAACAACGCAAACATTTATCAAAAAATAAACTATAATTTCTCTCCAATTTTCAGCTAATAATGACGTCATAACACAAACTAAACTGATTTCCCGAGTACGAGATCTTTGGTCCGATTCCATAATATACACCTCTGATTGCAAGTCTGATAATGATTGCAATCGCTCAAACAAAACTAGGCTCTATCGACAAAACCGTTCGGTTCAAATTCCTTTGGGAAAATCACGAGGGAAATACTAAAACAGTTTGTTCTAATTTGGACTCTATGTAGAGTATATAAAGTACAGAATAGGTTGATTTTGTGAGTAAACAGATGGACCCGTCGTAAATTTTGTTCGAGCGCCATCGGTTTGATAGTAACGTACTGTTTACGGTTGGTTTTTTTTTCAGGGTTATTTGTGAAACTGTGTTTTCGTATTTCTGGATACGTGGTATACTGGCAACATTGTTTCACGGTTTATGGCTGGATATTTGGGTGGTACTAGGTGGTACCAGTTGGAAATATGTGATACCTTTTGACCGACGAACCAAACCGGAGGAGGTACTCAATTCGATTGAATTTGTCAAACCGGTCAAAGCAGATCAAGATACTGATAGCGCGCGAGTTGAATGCAGTCGGGGTCTGAGGTAAAGAGCGGGAGCATCTCCCCCCGCTATCCACACGCCCCACCTCACGCGCCTGGGCGGGTTGGGCGTGCGGATAGCGGGGGGAGACATTCGCATTCCTAAGCTCTGAATTCAACTCGCGCGCTAACAGTAGATAGGATAGTTAAGAATTTTTTCAAGGTATTTACAATTCTTTAAGATCCTACGTATGATAAATTTAGAAAGATGACTTTGCGAAATGGTAAGCTCTCTCAAACAAACTAACCTGTTTTTCTCTAAGATTCTTGACATACTTTCATCATTTAGAGGAACACATGTAGTAAGAATTTCAACTGATAGACAATTGTAAACCAAAAAGAAAAATTGCTCTTTAGCTTCAGGCGAAGGGTCTCCAGTAGTGTCAACATTAAAAATTAATCTCTTCAAATTTCTAAATGGGGGAATTCTTAACTCGATCGGACTTGAAGAAAACCTGTAATTATCTACCGTCCCTTTCAAAGTTAAAATTTGCAAGTTAGGGCACATTTGACTTAAATTCATCAAAGAGTTTAGATCTATCTGATCTACGTTTTCGAAACTCAAGTCTAGTAAATTATTCCCTCTTAGTTTTAATACTTCTTCTACTTGGCTGTCTAGATATTCACCGTATTGTAACTTTAATGTAAATAAGTCTTGTAAACCTTTAAGAAAATTTAAATTGTTATGTCCAAATAAATCTAGATTCAGAGAAATATTTTGAATTCTAGGACACAGTTTAACAACTAATTCTAATTGTTCGTAAGTTGTGTCATAATGATTCACGAAAGATTTAAGATTAAATTGTATACCAGCATTTTCTTCAAAGGAAGAAATTAGTTCCAATGCCTCTGCTATCACATTCGAATATACAATAATATGTACAAGATGTTTACAGTACCTGAGTATATTTGCGATTTTTTCTTTGCCAATACTTGTAATTGCCACATTAAGAATTCTCAATTGACGTAACTGAATGATTGAATTTATACTTTCGTCATCTAATATAGAACCAGATATGTTTAGATCTTCAATTAATTTACAATGTTCTACTAGACATGTTAAAATTGTATTTTTACAGATACCGTTTAAGCTCAATTTTTTGAGACTAGGCAATCCTCTTAGAGTTTGGATGATTTTAAATTCATCACAGAATTGTCCAATTAAATATAAATCTAACTGCGTCAGACTCGTGAGTAAATGCGATTTGCAGCTCAGAGAGTTTTCTAATATTTCTCTATGTTCATGTTTGACTGTCATCGCAGTCAGATGTTTTGTTATTAAAGACTCCATCGTTAGCCAAATTAAGTATTTTTCTTCACTATCTTCGTAGCGGGAACCCATGGTTTCTTTAGTTTTCTGTGCAAGTGCTGTCAACGCTCGTTTTGTTTCTACAAATAAATCATCGTGTAACTGTCCAGGTAAGTTCGGTGCAAAAATATTTCGCATGACTTCTATTTTCTGCTTCAATCGACTCAAATTTTGAACTGAGTCCAATGTTTCTGACTCTTTTGAAATTGTAATTTCTGCTTGCAACGCTATCCAGTCTCCAAGCTTTTGTATCGCCAATGATTCAAGTTTTTTTGGGTTCTGTACGAGACAGAATGGTTTGGATGAATATTCTTCATGCTCTGGATCTGTAAAAAAATTACGTACTTATTATTTTACTGATGACATTTTACTGTAAAATTTTATTTAAGACTCTATAGTCAGAGTTTTGAATCCACCTGAAGGGCTCTGACATGGCAAAATGGTTAAAACAACTGGGACTTACAATTTAACGTGTCATGGCATTTGTAAGTGCCACCCGCGGCCACCAATCCCAAGACTGACCGAGCTGAACGTTGTTTAACTTCGGTGATCGCTGACAAACACTTAGTCAAACTACGCTATGAGCGCTACTGTACTTTGTTACAAAAAGGAGGAGATTCTTTCTGCGTCAGTTTGTATTTTTTTTTTGTGAACATTCATCGATAATTGCGCCAATTGTGAACCGAATCGAAAAATTCTATTTTAGTTCGAATGGGTATACTCCCGGGTGGTCCCATTTAAATTTTATAGAAAACAGTATATAAGTTTTTTAAAAATCAACAATACTGTAAACAATTCGAGCGAAATGTTCGAACTTTGTACACCATGGAAGGTGGTTTTGCCATTTTTTTTATAATTAATTTAAAGAACAATATTACTACTTTCAAGATTTTATTCAGGTACTTAAATTAACGAAACTTTAAAAACCTCTATGAAATCGAATTATAAATGAAGAATAATCTGTTTATAAAAAAATAAATACCTACACAACCCGATGGATGGAAAGTTTAGCTCCAGGGTATTATTATAAATGAAACATCAGAAACATGTTGATGGTTTCAGCTCCGTCCATTTAATGTTTTTAATATATTGTCTTATTTTAAAGGTCACTTATTCTAGATCAACACAACGTAATATACTAGCTGATATAATATGTTAGGTTACACCTTGTAAGCCGTGGTGGTCTAGTAGTAATGACACCGGCCTTAAAAAGTAAGGTCATGGGTTCAAATCCCGGTCCCGTACCAATGAGTTTCTTTGAAACTTACGTACGGAATTTCACACCACTGGCTTTTCGGTGAAGGAAAACATCGTGAGGCAACCTGCATACGTCCGTAGAAGAAATTCAATGGCGTGTGTGAATCCACCAACCAGCACTGGGCCAGCTTGGTGGATATGGCCCAATCACCCTTCGTGGGTGGGCCTACACCCTGCAGTGGACTATTAAAAAAGGCTGGTACAGTACAGTACAGTGTAACCTTTGCATTTGACCACATACTGCCTGATCTTAAGCAGATAAGCGGTCTAGGTTGAAGCACGCTTACCTAGAAGATACCTATTTACTCGGGATTTGAAGACGCCCACGTTGTATTTTAGCGGGAAGACAGACCCAGGCAAAGCGTTCCACATTCTGGCTGTTCGTATGAGGAATGAGAATTCGAAACGCTTGGTTCTAACGCGCGGAATGTCCACCATAAAAGGGTGGAGCTTTCTTCGCGTCTGTCTAGCCATAATATTGCGACATATCATAACATAAATACATAATAATAATGCTAACGCTAACACTTCAAAACAAGTTGAAATGGCAGTGGGCAGGGCACATAGCACGGAGGACAGATAACCGATGGGGTCATAGCATAGAATGTTCATAGCGAGAATAAAAATTTGAAAATACTACAAAAGCAGACATTTTACAGGAAAGCCACATTAAACAGCTTGTAAATATATAAGGAGAGGGCTATGCTCGTAGTCTCTCTGCGAGATCGAATCAGGAATGAGGAAATCCGTAAAAGAACCAAGGTTACCGACATAGCCCAGCGGATTGGCAAGTTGAATTATTGGCTCGGAGGACTGATGACCGATGGGGTCGAAAAGTTCTCGAGAGGAGACCACGTACCGGCAAGCGCAGCGTAGGATGTCCACCCACAAGGTGGACGGATGACCTCACTAAGACCGCAGGATCGCATTGGATACAAGCGGCTACGAACCGGTTTTATTGGAGATTTTTAGGGGAGGCCTACGTCCAGCAGTGGACGTCCGCTGAAACGAAACGACGACGAAATCTATAAGAAAAACTCATACCTATATAGCACAAAACACCCTACGGCTGAGAATATGATGATGATGACAACAAGCTATTCAAAATTAAAAGTGAATCATAATAAAACAATTAAATACTTAACAAACGAGTCGACTACAAATCGTAAACAAAATATCATCACAAGGTCAAACAAGATTAAGTACGTTTACCTATTTTAGGAATTCTATCATACGAGAATACTAGTTATAGGTACTTTAGAACTATTTAAATACCTTTCCTACTGAGAAGTATTATCGATTTCAATGTCACTCCAAAAGTCCGAAGCAAATATTATACCTACATATAAAACCTATGTGTAACCTTCTGGATTCATTTTGGAGAGTGTGCATCTGAGCTGCACGACCTTATCCTACCATCTCCTTTTTACTACAGGACAAGTAGGAGGACGCCACAATTCCACCCCTACACTGTCGATTTTCCTTCGATACGTACGAAGCGGTTTGACTCAACATTTCTGATTCGTACCGCCAGGGAATGGAACAGTCTTCCTGTTTTCCTGTTTCCTAAGAGATATAATCTAAAGCTTTTCAAGGTCAGAGTGAATAGGTATCTTCTAGGTCTATGTGCTTCATTTTCGACCACAACGTCGCTTACCATCAGCGAGTTGGTGGTCAAACGCGGACTTATTCCCGATAAAAAAATTACTTTGTTTTCATATTATTAACCTACTTAATAGGTATCAATTGTAATTTTTCCAAATACTTAAGTAGGTAGGTACAGTAATACTTACCTAGTTATCATGATGTGTACTTACACATGTTTTGGAATATGGTTTAGCTCATAGTTCTTAACACTACATTATTTAAGCATAAATTATTGACTGTATTCTGTTATGTGTACCAAATAAATAAAATAAAATAAATGAACAACACAATATGTACCTACAATCAAAAATAATTAACTAAAATAAATCAAATATTCTTAGCAATGTAGGTACTTACCATAATTCATCACAACAAATTAAGATCTTCAAGTCCTGATACGAAAAATGACCAATTGTTATTTCGAGGTACAATATTTATAACAAAAAGAATTAAGTCTCTAAGAGAATAAAGACACAAAATAATTCCGATAGAACACAATACTGTCCAAAAATACTTATTTTATATCTGAAATGCTTCTACAGTGTCATAATTCACATTAAATCCAAAACATTGAGCATTATTATCCAGATAATTTAAAGTAAACAATGCAATTGCGGTTAAAACGGGAACTAAAGTTGTCGTCCTTTTCATTTCGTTCGAATTAGAAAGAGACGAGAGTAGTGATAGCGCGTCAACGCTTGCGTCCAAAGGTATTTTAATACTAGTCGCGCTGCACTTCAGTGACATCATCGTAAAGTCAACACAGAGATATTACAACCAGAGGTATAATGGTCGCTCGAGAAAATCTGAAGGAGATGCATTGATTTAGAAAGATACGTGAAAAATATCTCGATTCAATGGTTGTTACCGTGTTTTTCTCCCGATAGTGTCAAATTCCAATTATTATTTGACAGTTTTGACATCTTTGGGCAAGATTTTATTTCATTTTCGTGATTGAGAATTGCCTCAACCAACAACAGCGCTATCTCTCTGGTTGTAATAGCTCTGTGAAAGTCAACGATTGGTCTTTGGAATATCAGCGACATTTCCTTTTTGTGTGTCACTGTCAATCTGAATGTCTGTAAATTTGGCGGGAATACGGAATACGAAAAATATCGTTGTCAACTTGTTTACAATTTTGCTTTCATTTGTCCGTGTAATGATTCTCCTTTACAGGTCGCATTTTGCAACGAATTTCAACAGAACTTTCAGTCAAAACTCACCGGTTCAATTTATATTACCTATATAGCGACCCGCCCCGGCTTCGCACAGGTGTATTATATATTTAAACCTTCCTCTTGAATCACTCTATCTATTTAAAAAAAACCGCAACAAAATCCGTTGCGTAGTTTTAAAGACATAGGTAAACATACATGACGACAGACAGCGAGAAGCGACTTTGTTTTATACTATGTAGTGATAGTGATAGTGAAGTGATGCATAGTTATCTATCTATGTGTATATATTATTAATATATTAATATTTATATATTAATATTCACATAACAGATTGATAATGCATTAATGCCGTTGTTACTTAAGGCAATTCTCAACCACAAAAATGCATGGAAAATGTTTCCAAGCTGCTGTCAAACCTGTCAACTACGTATTGGAATTTGACGTTCTTTGTCTAAAAATCCGGCAATCGACATCGACCCAAATTATTTTTAGAGTTCCGTACCCAAGGGGTAAAAACGGGACCCTACTACTAAGACTCCGCTATCCGTCTGTCCGTCTGTCTGTCTGTCACCAGGCTGTATCTCATAAACCGTTATAGCTAGAATGCTGAAATTTTCACAGACGATGTATTTCTGTTGCCGCTATATCATCAAATACTAAAAACAGAATAATATTAATATTTGAGGCGGGTTCCCATACAACAAACCTGATTTTTTAGCCATTTTTCACTCTATATCAACAATGGTAACAGGTAGATGCTTGGAATTTTCACAGAATATTTATTTGTATATTCACATGAATAATAAAGTTAAATTAAAATATATATTTAATGGGGGGCTCCCATACAGTACGGAAACCTCCGGGCGCGAGTCCGACTCGTACTTGGCCGATTATTTACAATTTTGCTTTCATCTGCCCGGAAATTGATTCTCCTTTACAGGTCGCATTTTGCAATTTCAACAGAACTTTCAGTCAAAACTCACAGGTTCAATTTATATTACCTAATGCATATAAATCTTTCTATAAATAACAGAGTGATGATGCTGTTATCACTTGAGGCAATTCTCAACCAAAAAAATGCATGGAAAATATTTCCAAGCTGCTGTCAAGACTGTCAACTACGTATTGGAATTTGACGTTCTTTGTCTAAAAATCCGGCAATCGACATCGATTCAATATATATTTTTTTATCTCTTTCTAACTCGTGCCATATTAAATCAATGCATCACTTTCAGATTTTTAACCGACTTCCAAATAAGAGGAGGTTCTATGTTCGTGTGTATGTATTTTTTTTTGTGTATGTTCATCGATAATTTCGCCAATTGTGAACCGTAATCAAAAAATTCTTTTTTTAATTATTTCTCTATACCTAAAAGGTGGTCCCATTTAAATTTTACAGAAATCGGCTGAGCCGTTTTTGATAAATCAACAACAATGCAAACAATTCGAGCGAAATATTCGAATTCGAAACACGATGAAAGGTGGTTTTGCCATTTTTTGCGAAAAATAATTATCTTTCAGTTAGAAGCTTGGCTCTACATGAGATCTGACAACTTTTTGCAAGTGCGAACTGTGGTCTTGTCTTAGCTACATTTCACATGAAAATGTTTGTTAGATATATTATCTACTTCAGTATATTTGGTTAGAATACAAACAACGGCGTGTATACAGTACGATAAAAGTTCTCGCGAAGCGCGTAAAAAGCTGTATTTATTTGCCCGGGTTCGATTCCCGGGCAGTAAAACCGCAATCAAACTACCGCTGAACACCTGTGACGTTGTAGTGCCGGACATATTTTAGGGCCGCTTTGAATAAGTTCTTCTAGACTGGAACATGTATCTGAGATGGCACAACTAGTTGTCTATATCTATAGGTACATAGATGGTCTACGAGATTGGTCAATCTTAGAAATATAGGTAATTAATTAGTCCTTCAGAAAATATTACTAATATTAACGACTTGTAACTTATGTTATCAATAAATTGATTATGATTATTAGACTTCTTTTTTTTTGTTAATTAAACAGAAACTGATGAAGATATAGTCCGTCAAAGTTATAAACAAGCAAATGTATAGATTTCTGTAAGAGAGGTGACGTCACGACCCCCACTCCCAAACTTTAACAAGGTTTATCTATGTCATTTGTTGTTCGATCAACAAAAAAAAAATACGTGTACAATATTTTTTGACAATCTAACTCACGGACTAATAATAACAATAATGTTTTTTACCCAGTCATCATTCCCATGCCTATTATTCTAATTGGAATTCGTCGAAATAATTTCAAGTGTTCGCAGAGGAACGCAAGCAACTCAATACCTATAACTACAGAAATACCAGTGCAAAAATGAGGTCGATGAATGAATATGGCATGAATTAGACAGAGACATGCAAAATATCTCTTTGATAACAGCTAGGCAAGATTTTCCATTCATTTTTGATGCTGATAATTGCTTTGAGTGACAACATCAATCTGTTATGTACAGGTGGTCTGTGGCTATAACCAATATCACATCATCATCATCATCATCAGCCTTTAATAACCCACTGCTGGACATAGGCCTCCCTTTGTTCATGCTAATCACTTAAGCAAAAACTATGTTAGTTTCTACAGTAAAAGCTAATTACATTTTGGCACGACCTAAACAGTTAAGTAGAATCTTATATAAAAACTCAATATATGTATTACTTTGGCATGCACTGTAAACGCTAATGTGTAGAATGATTTGCGTAATGCTTCTTCTTATTTTCTTAACAAAGGTTTTTTTGGAAAAGTTTGAGAAAACGTTTTATTGCTCTGGTAGTGTAATAAATCTGGATAATGGATAAAAATGTGGACACATAAATTTTATTGAAAATTTTAACTTCCTTATTTAAAAAACTTTAAGTTATAAATGCGTAAAGTAATTTTGTTCAATTACAACCGTATCTACTTTTTAGGGTTCCATGCCCTATGGGGAAAACGAGAACCTATTACTAAGACTCCTCTGTCCGTTTGTTCGTCTGTCTGTCTCCAGGCTGTATCTCAGGAACGGTGATAGCTAAAACGTTGAAATTTTAACTGATGATGTCTTTCTGTTGCCGCAACAACAACAAATACTAATAATCGGCCAAGTACGAGTCGGACTCGCGCACGGAGGGTTCCGTACTGTATGGGAGCCCCCCTTAAATATTTATTTTATTTTAATTTTATTATTTATTATTGAAGGGAATATAAAACTAAATATTCTGTGAAAATTTCAAGCATCTACCTGGTACTATTATCAATATAGAGCGAAAAACGTCTAAAAATTCAGGTTTGTTGTATGGGAGCCCCCCTTAAATATTTATTTTATTTTGTTTTTAGTATTTGTTGTTATAGCGGCAACCGAAATACATCATCTGAATTTCAGCTGCCTGGCTATCATGGTTCATGAGATACAGCCCGGTGACAGACAGACAGACAGACAGACAGACGGACAGACGGGCAGACGGACATCGAAGTCTTAGTAATAGGGTCCCGTTTTTCCCTTTGGGTACGGATCCCAAAAACAGAAAAATAATATTTTTTTCGCTCGATATTAATGACGGTGACAGGTAGATGCTTGAATTATTCACACAATATAAAGTTCTACATTCCCTTCAAAAATAAATTATTAAATAGGAGTTTCCATACGGCACGGAACCCTTCGTACGCGAGTCTGACTCGCACATGGCCGATTATTTTTAACTTTAAAACTTTTAAAATTCCATTAGTACATGTTGTTGTTTTGCAATGTAAGGGGATTAATTAGGGTAATAATTATAAATACCTCTACGAGCAAATATCTACAGAGCCACAGTCCCTAAGTGAAAGTAGTAAAAAAATGTCCGAGCGCCATCATACATACCGACTTAGATATTTACATTAAATAAGTCACAATGACCCGTTGTCTCGAATCTGGATTCTCGACGTTATGTCACTTAATTAGTGGTTGGCTGGGTTCCAACTTTGGCATCGCGCGGCGTTGTAGTCGGCTTGCAATAACCTTACGACACAGCCCGGACACTCCGCGATTTTTCATACAAAATCTGCTGTCTTACGCACACCTACACAGTACTTACTCACAGACAACACACTTACGCACGGTCGCTACACGCGCATTTGTGTGCGGAACGTCTATGGCTGTCAGCGATCACCACAACGTGACGACATGCCGCGTGAGTGAGACAGTTGCGTACTTAATTTGCGAAAATGAATATTAATCTAGTGTTTAAAAAAGTATAACAATTACTTAATTTGGAAGCATTTTAACAAAAAGTAACCGATCTACTTCTTTTGTAAGATAATATCAAGAGGAAGTTACCAAATAATGTAAAATAAGTTCCTATTATTTATCCTTAGGGAAACATTAAAATTTCTTGTTTTGTTACGTATCATTGATATTCAACCATACACAGTACAAATGTTCCCTATTGTCACAGTCTAGGTAGTTTTTATTAGAAAATCCACCGGCCAGTGTACGGTACCGGTACGTAGCGCGGGGTGGAAGTGAGGAAGACTCAAACGGGTGGGGGGTAACGAGTGGCCGTTCTATACGTAGTATTATTATATATTCTTTGCTTACGACTAACTAAAAAGTCTGCTCACTGCGCAGCTTTGCCATAGTTTTGGCTCGGACACTTTTTTTGCACGATTGTGACTCTATATATATTTGCTCGAAGATGTTCCTCATTTTTTTTTAAAGGCGTCAAAACATTTTTTTTAATAAATAAAAAAAATATTGTATAGTTCTCTTCTGGTTCAATAAAGCATTTATTATTTATTATTTTTAGGAATAACTTTTACTATGGGATCAACACTGAAATCGCGGGAAACTGTTTACTTGCAGAATACGCATAACCTAGTACCTACTTTTATTTCTTACGTTAGACACGTAACAGTTACCTAAAATGTATAGTTACCTACCCACGAAGGGTGATTGGGCCATATCCACCACGCTGGCCCAGTGCGGGTTGGTGGATTCACATATGCCATTGAATTTATTCTACGGACGTATGCAGGTTGCCTCACGATGTTTTCCTTCACCGAAAAGCCAGTGGTGTGAAATTCCGTACATAAGTTCCAAAGTACTCATTGGTACGGGACCACGACCTCAAGAATGACAGGCCAGCGTTACAACCACTAGACCACCACGGCGAAGTCATTTGTTGCGTAATTATTATTTACATAAATTTTAGTAAGGGTCTTCACTCACTGAGGACCATGTGTCTGATCCTTACATAGTCCTTAAATCTTTAAAACTACGCAACGGATTTTGATGCGTTTTTTTTTTAATGGATAGAGTGATTCAAGAGGAAGGTTTATATGTATAAAAATTCCCGAAATTCCCACGGGAACGGGCACAACACGGGTAAAACCGCGGGGCGCTGCTAGTATAAAATAAAGTCGCTATTTTTGTCTGTTTGTTTGTCTGTATGCTTAAATCTTTAAAACTACGCAACGGATTTTGATGCGGTTTTTTTAATGGATAGAGTAATTCAAGAGGAAGGTTTATATGTATAATACACCTGTGCGAAGCCGGGGCGGGTCGTCTAGTATAATATAAGCATAACTGTCTCCCTTCCAAACTCAAAACTCTACGCCAGGGCTGGCCTATACGAATTTACTTTATTCTCTTTCATAAGATATCGGTCCGCTGCGTGGTTCGCAGACCGTGTATTATGCCCTTATAGAAAAGTATGCCAAAGCTATTAGAAATTCGCCAACAGGCTCAGTTCTCAAGGGAAATACAGCACTGGTGGTTAGTGTCGCACTTAGGAACGAAAATATTACCTAGATCTAGAATAACTTGTGTACTGTGGGCTTGAAAATAAAGAAAAAAAATTGGTTGTCTGTAAAGTCGGTTTACTGACGATAGTTGAACGTGACAACTTCTTAGGAAAATACTGATGTAATGGTAGCATTTTTTACCTTCGTAAATCTAGTTTAGTTTAAAAAAGCCCGCCTCAATGTGTTTGATATAGGAGAAAGTGTTCCCTTTGACGGATGGCTGGTCCAACCTGTCATTTCAGACATGTTGTTGTGATATGTGGAAGATTTAATATTTATATTTTAACTAGCTTTTACCCGCGGCTTCGCCCGCGTTATATTTTAATTTTGGCTTATGTTTATGTCGGCTGCGAAACCTAACCTAACCGACAAACATCAAAATACCTTAGAGGAATGCTTTTGTTGGTTAAGTTACGGTTGGAGTGTATATACAACCCCCTGTGTATTCCCGCCTTGTCGTGGAGGGGGAGGTCTGAGGCAGCTTAAAGGCTGGCACTCGAGGTTCAGCCGCTTTTGACTAAAGCAGCTGAGAGGATGGCCGGTAGGTTGCGTGCCTTATGAGGAGTGTCGCAACCGAGGCAAGCTGCAGTGCCGCTCTTGCGACGCTGCAGCTGAGGATTAGGGGCCGCGGTGGGATGGAACTGGTGGTGTGGGTGCCGCCACCTACCCTACCTTCCGCTAGGCCGTCAACGTGTTGGCAGACGCAGTGGGGCTGCAGGGGAAGAGAAGTGTCGTTATCGCGATGGCCGTTCTCACTGTCCTCTGCAGTTGAAGAGGCAGGCGCTGGGCTACTATGACTGACCTGTTGCACTGGGACCAGGTCGTTGGAATGCTGTCCGACGCTCAGTGCTGGTTAGTCCCGAGTGGTGGATGACGATGTGTCTTGTGCTCTGAAACACTCCGTCATTATGGCGGGAGCGCAAGCTCGTTATGGAGCCCGAGTCTGGGCTAGCGCTGTTGAGTGGCGGGAAAAAGTGCGAAAATTGTAGGAACGTCCTAAACTTGCCATGACAGGTTATTTCTGGCGCTTAGACGGCTGCTACCGCGGCCCGCTCACGTAGTTTTATCCTATCCTACGGGAACTGTAAAAGTTTTTTGGATAAAAAGTGGCCTATGTCACTTTTCGGGCTGCAGTGCCGCTCTTGCGACGCTGCAGCCGAGGATTAGGGGCCGCGGTGAGATGGAACTGGTGGTGTGGGTGCCGCCACCTATCCAACCTTCCGCTAGGCCGTCAACGTGTTGGCAGACGCAGTGGGGCTGCAGGGGAAGAGAAGTGTCGGTATCGCGATGGCTGTTCTTACTGCCCTCTGCAGTTGAAGAGGCAGGCGCTGGGCTACTATGACTGACCCGTTGCACTGGGACCAGGGCGTTGGAATGCTATCCGACGCTCAGTGCTGGTTAGTCCCGAGTGGTGGATGACGATGTGTCTTGTGCTCCGAAACACTCCGTCATTATGGCGGGAGCGCAAGCTCCGTTATGGAGCCCGAGTCTGGGCTAGCGCTGTTGAGTGGCGCAAAGGAGTGCGAAAAATGTAGGAATGTCCTAAACTTGCCATGACAGGTTATTTCTGGCGCTTAGACTGCTGCTTCCGCGGCCCGCTCACTTAGTTTTTATCCTATCCTACGGGAACTGTAAAAGTTTTTGGGAAAAAAAGTGGTCTATGTCACTTTTCATCTTTCAAACTATATTCATGCAATAAGCCAAGGTATTTTTTTTTGGAATGGAAAGTATCCTTTGTCACTTTCCATCTTCCAAACTATGCTCACCCCAAAAATCAAGTCAATCCGTTGCTCCATTGCTGAGAAACAGTTATTGTCCAATCCCATGGGAGTCACGAATTTTCTCGGGAAAAAAAAGTATCCTATTATCACTTTCTGTCTTTTAAACCATAAAAGGTATTCTTACCAAAAATCAAGTCAATCTTTTGCTCCGTTGCTGCGTCAAAGAGGAACAAACCAACAAACTTTTCGGTTTGATAATATTAAAGTATGATGATTCTGTTACCATAAAGGTAGAATAAAGAAACATGTTAAACCTCTAATGATAGAAGATTTAAAAATATTTTTAATGTCAGACAAAATGACGGCCTGCTATTAAACGTCATAGTAACATGTAGCATGCAGAGGGAAAAAAACATTATATCCAATTTTAATGTCAGTTGTCATTTTCAATCCATACTTTATATCCTCTTCAAGGGGATATAATGGTGGAAAAATAATTTGTCCCCTTGCCATGCTACCTGTGATTTATAAAAGTCTGCAGACAATGTCACCTGTTATCTAATTACGTTTCGCTGTGACGTTTCGTTAATCCATATTAGCGTCATAGAGGAATCAGTCACTTAGCGTCTTTGTGATAGTGGCGACAGTTTTGCTTTAGATAGTTTTTGTCCTGTCCATTTTTCGGGATAAAAAGTATCCTAAAGCACTTTCCGCCTTTTAAACTATATCCATGCCAAAAATCAATTCAATCTGTTGCTCCGTTGGTGCGTGAAAGAGTAACAAACCAACAAACCAACAAACTTTTCGGATTTATAATATTAGTAAGGATTTTTTTAAATCATAGCTACGCTCGTTAATTATTTCGATTGAATAGTAAAGCCATCGATTTTTTACTCATCGTGAAATAGTTCTGTTAACTTATTGTTTTAATTTTGTCAATTATAGCGTAACCTACAATCGCTGCACTAGCGGACCGATGCTATTCATTTTAATGATGAAAGCACGAATATTCGACAATATATCACTGAATATATAATTAATATCGAAAGAATCATTACCTTTATCGCTGTAATTATCGTTGCTATAAACAATTGACTTTATAAACACATCTAGTACTATCTAGTATACAGTGCAGCCAGATCGCGTGTAAAAAGTACCCCCACTTTATGCCATTTTCGATGTACTCAGACGACAGTGTCCCACAAAGTGGGGGTACTTTTTACACGCGATCTGGCTTATAGTATAGCAGCTGTTCATGCAGACGCATCGCTCACTCAAGTAGGAGAGAGACGGATGTCGAACGCTGCCGAACGCAAAGGCCGATTGTGCTTCTTTCTCGCTCGTTCCACGCTCTCGCTTGCACTTCAAGCCTTACATGGAACGCCTCAGAGCGAGGTAACGCCGCATGAGTCATGTTTTTTCGTGCGTGCAGCCGGCTCTATCGAATTATAAGACGTTGTCACGTCAAAAATGGTTGTCTGGAAAGTCGGTTAATTATTTTACGTGATAATGTCATAAGAAAACATTTTTGAATCTACAACTGAAACAAGCCGAACGCTTAGCCCGATCGTGCCTCTCTATCACTAGTTCCGCGCTCTCGCTTGCACGCTCAGCTCAGGCGGAACGTGACACGTTTTCTTGCTTGCGGCCAGCGTTCATCGATTTATATGACGATCAAAAATGTTTGATCGACTTTGGCTCGGATAGTCCGCTACTGAACATAGGCCTATTCTGGAATGGTAGTTTAGGCCATATCCACTAGATCGTTGTTCATATTTTCTGCCATAGGATACCCACTGTTGGACATAAGCGTTCCCTATAGATCTCAAATAAGATAGGTTGGAAGCGGCCTGTACCCAGCGTGATCATGCGGTCTGGATGAGGTCGTCCGTCTACCTTTTGGGTGCGCAAAAACTATGCGTACAATGCGTAAAAAATAGTTAACCTATCCTACCATCTCCTTTTTACTACAGGACAAGCAGGAGGACGCCACATTACCACCCCTACACTGTCGATTTTCCTTCGATACGTACGAAGCGGTTTGACTCAACATTTCTGATTCGTACCGCCAAGGAATAGAACAGTCTTCCTGCTTTCCTGTTTCCTAAAAGATATAATCTAAAGCTTTTCAAGATCAGAGTGAACATGTATCTTCTAGGTCTGCGTGCTTTATCTTCGACCACAACGTCGCTTACCATCAGGCGAGTTGGTGGTCAAGCGCGGAATTATTTGTGTTTAAAAAAAGTTTTTGAATGCCGCAATATTTGGTTTGCCAGCCTCTCCACGCCAGTGAACATTTTTTTTTAATAATAGTGATTTAATGTATCAGAATAAGAGTTTTATTTCAAATCTATCGATAACTTCAACCTAAAATGTTTAAAAGTAATATCGTTTCTATCGGCTGTTTGGCTATATCGTCAAATAAATTATTATAAAAATTAAACTTTTAAAAATACAAGCTTTGGAGATCCTGGACATCATGTGGCAACAGAGTGCTAGCCAAGACAAGTAAAACGAGCCCAAACACGGCGGGTCTATCTTGTTTAGTACACCTTCTTATGGCCACCATATTATTGCATTGTCACGCGATATACATAATGCGTGCAAAATTTCATCTCAATGGGAAACCGGAAAGTTGGTCAAATTTAACTTGCTATATTTCACCCGAAATTACATAGCGCCATCTAGCGGAAAGTAAGGAAGTGGCACGGCCCCTCGCGACCTATTAAAATCGCGATTTTTAGAAATAATTTATCGCGCAATAGGTATCATTAATAGAACATATTTCGCTCACAATGGACCGGCTACATCTGCGCCCTACGGCGAAGTTATCGTCACTGGGGGCTCATTCATCTAATTCAAACGGTAGTAATTGGTTGTTCACGATTTGAACTACTACCTGAAGCTGGGCACACACGCTGCGATGATCGCATCTATTCATCAGATCAGTCCAGCGAGGTCCTAATATTGTTGCATTGCCAGTAGGTAGTTATAGAGGAATCAAAATGACACCCCTATTTTAATCGAAAAACATTGATTTAACAAAAAAAAATATTGGTATCAAAGTTGTAGAAAATCAAATTTTAAACAACTTTTGTTCCCATAACTTCCGCTGTAAAATTAAAATAACACAAGTTATTGAAGAAATGAAATGGTACAACCAACTATTTAAAAAAAAATATCTGCTTAAACTTCCCATATATACAAAATATGTGCACTGCAAAAAAAAAAAACTTTCTGAATATTTGTCTTTCTAGCTACCTATCTGTATTATGTATTATGTTGAAGCGGAATGACACAATCCCGTCAACTCTTATCCTACTAATATTATAAACGCGAAAGTTTGTAAGGATGGATGGATGTTTGTTACTCTTTCACGCAAAAACTACTAAACGGATTGAGATGAAACTTTCTAATTATATAGCTTAAATATCAGAATAACACATAGGCTATAAATTATAAGGATATTGCGTAAATTTTCCATAATATAACGATAAAGGTTAAGTAAGTAGGAAAAATTCTGCTATCTGCGAGCTATTCTAGAGTGCGCTTCAAGAAATAACAAAAAAAACAACTGTAGAATCGAACAACCGTCAAGTCGTTTTTTTTTTCACCTCCTTTATTAAGGGTGGTAAGGTAAGGCATCGAATTTGAAAGACGGAAAGTGGCATAGTCTTCTTTTTATCCCGGATAAATAAAGGGTTCCCATGGGATAGCACAAAAATCTAAATATCATGCGGGCGAAGCCGCGGGTAAAAACTAGTTAGATTATAAACAAAAGACGACGTACGTGCCCAGATTCTGGGCGCCAGGGCGCAGTGCCACTTGCTAACAACATTTTCCCGCCCAGATTCTAGTCGTGCGCCACCGAAGGGCATAGTACATACCTACCTACATTCATTGCAAGTTAAATAAAAGCTTGTAAAAATCCTAAATTTTATATCAAAACTGTATTCAACCAGGCGTACAGAATTATACGAGTACGCGTCATTGGCGTTATTTGAAGATTAAAATTAATATTCCCAACATTGAAATAATTTAAGAAAAATGTCCTTTAAAAGTTTTCTCATAACTTTGAAGCTTTGAAGTCTAGAATTTCTAGACTGGACTTTCATTTGAAGTACATTAACAAATAATCAAATAACTTTGAAAACAATGTATTGATTAAAATTCTTGAATCACGGATTAAAGTACGTTAAGCGAATATCAAAATGCCTGAAATTCTAAGAATTGGGTAATTCTTTAATGTATTACACAGTGCTTTCACATTTGGCCATTCAACCGCATGACAGCAAAGCGACAGCCATTCGAAAAAATGGTCAAATGTGAAAGACTCAAGATTTGAAAAACATGGCCCAAATTAGGAAAACAAAATAATTTCAATAGTATCAGATTAAAAAAATGCTCAAAGCTAATTAAACAATAGTTAAATCAGTACACGTAACCGTAATGGCGCATGTTTATTTTTCATAATTTTAACTAAATCCATTTAAGTATTTAATAATCCCGATCACAGAGGCGCCATCGTAATTATATTAGCTAAATAGCATAGTTCTGTTTCTTTTTTACTTTAGACATTCGACAGAGAGAACGCTTTTTACGTTGCTATTAAATTTACGCTGGCGCCTCTGTAATCGGGCTTAATATTTGCCTAAAATAACGCCTAAAAAGCTTCTTATAACGGCAGCAGAATGACTGCTGATTCAATACTAAATTGCTCGCTATAATTCGATAAAATACGGTTACCTATTTGGTATTTTAACATTGAGTAAAATGCTCTACAATCTCAGATGCTTAGACATGTGAAGCGACCGGTGGCCTTATCACTGAAAATGATTTCTATCAAACAACATTAGGATGAAGAGAGGAACGTAGGATGTCCACCGGCTAGATAACCACCAATGATTTAATGAATACTGCAGAACCTTGCTGGACGCAAGCCGCTTTCTACTGGTTTTTAACCGACTTCCAAAAAGGTGGAGGATCTATGTTTGTCTCTAAGTATTTTTTGTGTAGGTATCCATCCATCCATCAGCGAAAGGACGTCCACTGCTGGCCTATGTCCAGCAGTGGACATCCATATTACGTCCTTAGCCATGTTTTTGTATATGTTCTTTGATAATTTGGCCAATTGTGAAACAAATCGATTTTTTTATTTAATTTGAAATGGTATACTCCCGAGATGGTCTATTTTAATTTTACAGAAATTGGCTGAGCCGTTTTAAAATATCAACAATAATGTAAACAAAATTCGAAATTTTCAGCAAAATATTTGAATTTTGTACACGATGGAAGGAGGTTTTGCCATTTTTTGCGAAAAGTAATAATTATATAAGAGATCCTTAGAAAAGGTCTCTTACGAGATGCTGAGGACGCCATTGTCGTATTTTTCCACCCGTTTATAGTGTCAAATGTGTCAAAAATAAATGACCGAGCCAGAGCAAAGCGTTTCGGCATCGTATTGTCAATTTTCTTCCATCTGTCCAGATACTAGTTTGTCGAGATAAAACTTTTCACGTACATGTCGCATTAAAATTATTTTTGAAAGGAATACACCACTTAATATTTCAAGCATTTTCCTGTTGCCGTTATAAACGTTGAGCAAAAAAATCACGTACTTTTTATAGGATCCCCCCTTTAAATATTTATTTCATTTTTGTTTATTTTTTAAATTGCATATTTGACTAAATATTCGTGAATATTTCAAGCATCTACCTGTCACCGTTATTAATATCGAGCGAAAAACGTCTAAAAATTCAGGTTTGTTGTATGGGAGCCCCTTTCAATAATTATCTTTTTCTGTTTTTAGTATCTGTTGTTATAGCAGCAACAGAAATACGTCAACAGAGAAAATTTCAACGTTTTAGCTAATACGGTTCATGAGTTACAGCCTGGTGACAGACAGACAGATGTACAGCGGAGTCTTAGTAATAGGGTCACGTTTTTTCACTTACGTACGGAACCCTAAAATTTAGTCATTCCATATCTCCGTTAATCTTAGACTGTAAGGACACCTAGTACAACCTTAGGAGTAATATCCCAGTAAGTCAGTTAGCCAGATTTCCCCGGGGCACGACGCAGCGTCGACTGATTTCAGACACGGCCTGGATAATTACTTTCATTATAGAACTAGGGACGATAACCTTTGATTATAGTACTTATCGTTCAGTTCATTGACCTGGATTATAGTATTGATGTTAAGGTTTAATTTGCGGCTTTTCCTGTATACAGGAACTTAGCGTTTCTGATCCGTGCAGTCGGGAAATGGAAACGGCCAAGTCACATAGTTCAGTTCAGTTCATTTAATGAAATTCAGTTTAATTATGGATTTTGATTTTCAAGGTTAACTGTGTTTTAAATTTTTGGTTAGGTATGACCTAAAAATATTTTTAACGAGGCCCCTATACAGCTGATCACCAATACATGTAACCATTTTATTATATAAATTGTTTTTTATAAGATTTTAAATTTAGTTTTTATGTGTGACGTATTTATATTGTTTATTAACGAAGCCCCTATACAGCGGATTTATAATTTTAATTTTTAGTCATTAATTTAAAATTTACATTTTTGCTTAGGTATGACCGTACAAGGTACAACACAGTCATATTACCCACTATTCTATGTGCGGTAGAACACTTGTGGGTAGACCATAATATATTTCATACCTACATTCAGAATATTGTCGCTTTCTGACTGAGACATTAGATTAGTATTGGAACATAGTTTTTATTTCAATTTTTATTTATTGAATCATTATTATTTAATTATGGAATTAGTTTATTTAATTATGTTGTGATATTTTTGTTGGACGAGTCCATTAATAGGGACATTGATGAGCATTTTATTTTATTTACTTGATTCTTTTCAATGTACTATTATGACAATAAATTATTTCATTTCATTTTCATTTCATTTCATTTCATTTCATATAGGTACAATAATGCACACTTATGAATGTCAATAGAAAACAAAAAAATATACGGAACAATAAAGAACAAAATAATAAATTAACATTTAACAATAAAACTAACAGAATAAATACATTTCATTCACAAATACTGTCATACAGTCCACGCAATGAGTTTTTGTCAGACATAAAATCTTTTACACTATAATAAGCTTTTTTTAAAAGAAAATCTTTGATAATATTTTGGAACATTGTTTCATTTTTCCTTGTCAAATTTTCAGGTATTAAATTATAAAAGCAGATACTATTTCTTACAAATGAATTATCGGTTTTAGCAAGTCTCGCATTTGGTAGAACAATTTTGGAGTTATTCCTTGTAGTCATGAATTTCACTTCGTTTTTTAATAAATTGACTAAGGCGCAGAGTTTGTGAAGTAAGAACTTGTAGAGTAAGGCGAGTAGAGTTAGAAGCTTGGCTTTACGTGAGATCTGACAACTTTTTGATAGTGGGAACTGTGATTTAGTCTTAGCTCCATTTCACATGAAAACGTTTGTGTTGGATAGATATAATCCAAATCTCTATGGACTAGGTGGTACAAATTCAGAGTTAATGGTATATTTGTAAGACGGTCTAGTGGTAGTGACACCCACCTAACGACTGTGAGGTTGTGGGTTCAAATCCCGGTCCCGTACCAATGAGTTCTTTAGAATTTATGTACGGAATTCCACATCACTGGCTTTTCGGTGAAGGAAAACATCGTGAGGCAACCTGCATACGTCCATAGAAGAAATTCGGTTGCGTATGTGAATCCACCAACCCGCACAGGGCCAGCGTGGTGTATATGTGGATATGGTCCAATTACCCTTCGTGGATATGCCTACGTCCTACAATGGACTATTAAAAAAAACTGGTACGGTACAGTACAGGTATATTTTAAGTCTGCGTGATTTACTTTAGACCACAACGTCGCCTACCATTAGGCGAATTAGGGGTTAAGCGTGGACTTATTTATGATTAACAATCTGCCAAGTACGAGTCGGACTCGCGCATGAAGGGTTCCGTACTGTATGGGAGCCCCCCATAAAGATTTATTTTACATTGATTTTATTATTTATCATTAAAGTAGGCATGCAGCTAAATATTTTGTGAATATTTCAAGCATCTACCTGTTACCATTATTTATATCGAGCGAAAAACGGCTAAAAATTTAGATTTTTTGCCCTCCTCAGATATTATTATTATTCTATTTTTAGTATTTGTTGTTATAGCGGCAACATAAATACATCATCTGTGAACATTTCAGCTTTCTAGCTATAGCGGTTCATGAGATACAGCCTGGAGACGGACAGACAGACAGACGGACAGCGGAGTCTTAGTAATAGGGTCCCGTTTTTACCCTTTGGGTACGGAACCCTTAAAAGACAGACGTTCTATTGATTGTTGTTTTTAAACTTTCGCGATTTGAACATACTTAGGGACTAAACACGCACTAAAATTACGAGATAAATAAATACTTCATCTCGACGTTTCAACCGAATTGCATTGATCGTGCTCACGGGTACCTAGACATTCTATCGATTCTATCGATACTATAATCATAAATATTTATTGTGCAATACCGTGTAAAACTAAGATGTTACAGTGTTCTAGTATCAACGGATTGTATCCTTGCGGACATACAATAATTTTCTTAAGCTAATTAAACTAAATAGGAACAATGTTGACTTATTTAGCTTCATAATGTACTACATGTACCTACTTAAATCTATAAATTGAATGGACTTGTGTACTTCAAGTATTCATCGAGATTATAGAATACATTTTCTGTGAGCCATATGTTTAGATTTCTATAAAATGTAGTCAAGTAATATGCTCAGAAGAAAAACATCATACAGCCAAAATGGTGGTGATAATCAAAGATTTTATTAATTCGCTCTTAAATATTTGCCTTGTTTCCTCGACTTTCCCATTTTCCCGCTTTTAATAGGACATTGATGTATTAGGGACACTTATTCAGGGGAAATGGGACAAACCGGGAAGAAAATCATTTCTTATTATGTTTTATGTTGATCGAGCACTTAGCGCCCGGTAAATAACTTGGGAGACATATTTTCGATACTAGGTCAGTAGGCCGCTGAAATAATATCTCTATCCTGTACAAGCATATTATTATACAGGGTTATTCCTAATCTTTTTTTTTTTTTTTTATTCCAATTTATTTTTGGGACTTTTATACAAGATTACATGGCAGTCCCATCGTATATTCTAACTATTTTAACTTACTAGCTACTTAACACTACTACATATTCCGGATCACTTGAGGCGACTCACCAAATCGAACAGCGCTCTGGCTGCGTCCGAGCTGGGATCAGCCAGTATTTTATTATAGAGTCCAACTTCGAGCCTGTTGAGGTGATAAGTCACCTCAAGTGCCCGCCTCTCATTTTGTATACGTATACATTCCACCAGAAGGTGGTATACGTCTTCTGGCAGTTATTCCTAATCAATTAGCATCTGTTTAGGGGCTTATTCTAAACATCAAAACTGACAACTTTTGTTCTACGACTTTTATCAAAACTTATAATCTTCATATATAGGCCTCTTATATGGCTTAAAGTTTAAAACAACCGCGACCTACAACGTGTCTTGAAATCTGCATGTTGTCTCTTGGCATTATACAGGGTCATAGGTATTAAACGCAATACCTTTTCAAGGGCGGGTCTAGTACATCTAGACAAACAACTTTTGTTCTGGGACTTTTGGAAAATCACGAAGAATAATTATTTTTCACAAAAATGGTAAAACCATACCTTCCTTCGTGTAAAACAAAATACATACAGACGAACATAGAACCTTCTCCTTTTTGGAAGTCGGTTAAAAATCAGATTTTTCATACAAAAAGTTCGTCTACGTGCGGCAAAGTGTTTGCAGTAGCGATTTTTTTTTGCGAATTTTCAAAAGTCATAGTACAATAGTTGGTTGTCTAGATGTACTAGACCTACCCTTAAAATATTTTGCGTTTAATACCTATGACCCTTAGGAGACAACGTGCAGATTTAAGACACTTAGAGTCTTGAAATGGTACCTACTTCGAACAATTGGATGCCAACTGTTGGCAAGACATAGAGATGAATAGTATAATCAAACGGAGGCCTATGTCCAGCATTGTTATCACGTGGTGATAATGATGGAAGGCTACTTAGGAATGAGGAGTTTCGTATTGACAAAGACAAAAGGATATGCCACTCAAAGTGCCAGTGGGTTGGGCACATAGTTAGTAGACGTACTCGTAATTTCAGTTGGGGTTATAAAGTTCTTGGATGGCGATCACGTATCGGCAAGCGCAGCGTAGGACGTCCACCGAAAAGGCGGACCTAATCCAATCAATACTGTAGGAACGCACTAGATGCAAGTCTCTTATAACCGGTCTTATTAGAAAACAAACAGGAGAGGCCTAAATCAGGCAGTGGAGATCCTACAGCTTATTTCAATAATGATGATGATGAAACTGTTCTAAATTAAAACACTAAAACTATTCTGTAATCTGTTAGGTAATAAAATTTCCAAAACAAGAATTCTCCCGTACCTAATAAGAAAAATATACAGAACATCTCATTCTTCACTTAGGTAAGTGCTACAATTACACTCCGCCATTTCGGCCAGCCAGGTGTCAGCAACTGTTTGTTAAAGGGTCATAGCGCATTATAGTGCAAAGAACCCCGTGGCGGATTCACGCATGGGCTGAGTAGGCTGAATCCTAACGTGGCAGACTTTAGGGGGTGGTAAATTTGTAACCAAAATTAGCTCTGCTAGTCCAGCATGCGACCACGGAAAGCCACGAAATGAACTCTTTTCAACTTGTGAAAAAATGACAGATATATACTTTGCCATAACGCTGTCTCGTTCTGACACGTCGAAAGAAATATTACTTGGTGCGCATCCTAGCACGGCAGGAATGTGGTCGAAAACTATATCATGCGTAATCTTTAAATATATCCGAGATTTGGATGTAGAAATCATTTAGGAACTGACATATTATTGTGAAAAATTGCGAGGTCCCTCGTTTAGTAAATTACGCAATCATTACAAATTCTGTTAACAAATACACAAAGTAAGACTTGCTTTTTTAAATAAAAAACATTTATTTGATCGACAAACGTAATCAAAGAATCTGGGCTGAAACTGGTTTATCGATTCGCGCTGAATACTGGTTTATAAAGCAGCTTTGCAGATTTAACATGATCTACAATTACTTAAACGAAAATCATCTTTTTTTTTAACGTAAATAAGTCCACGTTTGACCACCAACTCGCCTGATGGTAAGCGACGTTGCGGTCGAAGATGAAGCACGCAGACCTAGAAGATACTTATTCACTCTGACCTTGAAAACCTTGACATTATATCTCATAAGAAACAAGAAAGCAGGAAGACTGTTCTATTCCCTGGCGTTACGAATCAGAAATGTTGAGTCAAACGGCTTCGTACGTATCGAAGGAAAATCGACAGTGTAGGGGTGGTAATGTGGCGTCTTCCTACTTGTCCTGTAGTAAAAAGGGGATGGTAGAATAAGGTCGCCATCAATCATATCTGGTGTTTGTGCTTAAAAAAATATTATAGCATAAACTATCTCCATAAAATACTAAAATAAATCCTCAAACTCAAACAAAGGGAATTAAACGTAAACCTAAACGTAACTGTATATTGGATCGCATTTTCGTACTCCCCAGGTTGATGTAGAGTCAGTGTAATGTGCTGTAACCTCAAACCCAGAGTATTTATAATGCGCCAGGTGCGCCTTACGTCTGTCTGTATTACGGCAGAAGTTGAACATTACTCGGACAGGTTTTATTGAGAAAAATAGACGTAGTACGAACTCGGACCTAATTCTAGAGCTTTCCGTCTTACTACAGCATTTTTGTAGTTCTACATGTTCAGCTGAAATTACAATATATGTAGTCCAAAAGTGAGGTTTTCAGTATGACTTATGGTTTGACACATTGCTTTATTTCTTCGTAATTTTCGCGAGGAGATAATTTTACTTTTAATTTATAATTTTCTTCTACGGTGTAATTTTATTCATAAAGTGTATACTGAGCAGCAATTTGGTGATTCAGACAATCGTTATAAACAACATTATATATAAACAACATTATAACAATGTAGCCAATATGAAATTTAAAATTTAAAAAAAAACAGCTATCAAATATATTGACGATTTTTTGTTGCAATATTTTTAGTGAGAGCAAAGGTGATGTTCTCAAACCTGGCCCATACCTGGCTCATTTTTATCTTATAGACAAAAATATGACGAATCATGAAAAAATTCTGAAAAAAATCCAAACGCTTTAGAAAAAAAGCAAAACATTTATCATTATCGTAGGCCTAGCAACCCACGATTTGAATTTTCCGCCATCTAGTGTACCTAGAGAATGAAAAAGTTAATTTCAGCGTTGCCGCTTTGTGGGAAATCACCCTAATCACGGTGAATTTTAACTCGATTCGTAATTGAATTCAAACGCAGGGATTTTTATATTATTTTATCGATCATGAGGCATTATTATTTTGAAATGACAAAGGATCTTCATGCTAAATATGAGTGTCGCAGTATGATTTGATAAATAGTTTTGTCGCGAATATCTAAGGAATTTCGCGAAAACACGCATAATTGTTTTGAGATGAGCTACGATATTTTTCAATCTCAGTGATTGCGAAAATACAATGTAGGTATCAAATCATCCTACTGCATGCATTATATTTGTTATTGGAGAATTTCGCCTCATTTTTCTGGGAACTAAGAAAATAGAAACTGGTAATACATATACTGTTTACGGTTTGCTATTGTTTTATCTCATTTGGCTTTAAATGTACGAATGCATTGTGATATCTTTGCCTTTGCGACAATTCGGTTCTTATTATTTACGACATGGTTACGATAATGGACTTCGATGTACTACAAACCTGACAGATCTGACGATGACTTATTTGGACAACCGTGACATTTAAATCTGATTGACTCCTTTCTTACATCCATGATCCACAACATGGTGGATGACTTTAATGGCGGTTAATATGGCAATAACGCAAAGCAAAAAAAATGTTTGCTTTTTAATTGACTGTTCGATTAAAAAACACTATGCCTCATCGAATTAAGTTGATTTTTCTCCCTATTATAGTATATAGCCCGTCATTGAGCCAAAGTCCCATACAAAAAAGAACATGTCCTTTTTTGCTATGCTATAAAAGTTTTACGTGGTGTCCCCGATTCATAAGTAAGTTCATGGAATATCGACAAATATTTTGGAAAACAGTTTTTTTAACAGAGTTTTTTTTATTACTATGTACTACGGGACTAATCACGCACTCAAACACAGCACATAGCGGATGTCCTCTGTGACGCTGAACATGTAGCGGCTGAGAAAGCGCATGTGCGGGACGTTTTGAAGAGAAATGGTTATGGTATGAAAAAGCGAGATCTAGGTAGACGCAGGTGTCGGAAAAACGGTTTTGACGTTGAGAGGCAGCCGGCTTTCATGCCTTATGTTAAAGGAGTGACGGATAAGGTGGGGACTTTGCTAATGGATTTCTCCATCAAGACAGTGTATACTCCCTTATCCAAACTACTGGGCCAAGTCAGAACGCCGAAGGATGTCATTCCGTTTCAGACTCAATATTAGTGTATTATTTAAGGTGGATTGCAGCTGCGATAGTTCCTACATAGGTCAAACGAAGCGTACTATTGCTGAACGGATCAAAGAACATATTGCGGCAGTCAAAAACTGCCAGATACAGAAGTCTGCTATAGATGAGCATTTGCTTGACGGAGGTACTCAAAGAAAATATTTACTCCTAGCGGAGGTACTGGTCATTGGATCGAGCTCCACGACCCTAAAGTCACGGTAATGATATCTACCGTGCTAAAGTCTTCTCCACGGATCGACACTATTTTTGAAGAATAGTTCGTGAAGCGGTGGAAATCAAAACACATAATAATTTATCGGCATCGTGTAATCCTGTTGTCAACAAATTTAAATCGCATAGTGTAGGTAGCAAGACATTTTTAGTTACCGTCAGTGTTGTATGGCGTGACAATTTCGCAAGTTCAAGTTGAATTGGCACCAGCTGTTTCACATTCCAGTCTACCCGTGACCACGACCGATGCAACTCGGTCGAAACGTCGGGATGATGAGGTGTTTATTTATCTCGTAATCTGAGTGCGCGATTATTCCCGTAGTATTTAGTAATAATGTGTTCAAATCGCGAAAGTTTAAAAACAACAAGTTTTTTTTTTCAATTTCGCGGTAAATCCAATAACATAATGTTATTTATAAAGTTTAGTAGGTACATACACCTCTTCAAATACTTGCATTTTACAGACAAACACTTGGTATGTAATATCCTCAATACTTATTTCATTTATATTTAATACAATGTATTGCAACTTATGAATGACTAGCTGTCCGTCCCTGCTTCGCCCGGGAGCGATTGGCTAAAGAAGACAGATTTTATAAATATTGTGAATATCACGTATGTGTTTTCGAGTTAATTTATAGCCTATGACACTCGCAAAGAATGTAGCTTGCTATTGGTAAAAGAATTTTCAAAATCGGTTCAGTAGATCCAGAGATTACCCCCTACAACCTCACAAACTCACAAACTTTACCTCTTTATAATATTAGTATAGATGACACTCGCAAAGAATGTAGCTTGCTATTGGTAAAAGAATTTTCAAAATCGGTTCAATAGATCCAGAGATTACCCCCTACAACCTCACAAACTCACAAACTTTACCTCTTTATAATATTAGTATAGATGACACTCGCAAAGAATGTAGCTTGCTATTGGTAAAAGAATTTTCAAAATCGGTTCAATAGATCCAGAGATTACTCCCTACAACCTCACAAACTCACAAACTTTACCTCTTTATAATATTAGTATATATGACACTCGCAAAGAATGTAGCTTGCTATTGGTAAAAGAATTTTCAAAATCGGTTCAATAGATCCAGAGATTACCCCCTACAACCTCACAAACTCACAAACTTTACCTCTTTATAATATTAGTATAGATGACACTCGCAAAGAATGTAGCTTGCTATTGGTAAAAGAATTTTCAAAATCGGTTCAATAGATCCAGAGATTACCCCCTACAACCTCACAAACTCACAAACTTTACCTCTTTATAATATTAGTATAGATGACACTCGCAAAGAATGTAGCTTGCTATTGGTAAAAGAATTTTCAAAATCGGTTCAATAGATCCAGAGATTACCCCCTACAACCTCACAAACTCACAAACTTTACCTCTTTCTAATATTAGTATAGATGACACTCGCAAAGAATGTAGCTTGCTATTGGTAAAAGAATTTTCAAAATCGGTTCAATAGATCCAGAGATTACTCCCTACAACCTCACAAACTCACAAACTTTACCTCTTTATAATATTAGTATATATGACACTCGCAAAGAATGTAGCTTGCTATTGGTAAAAGAATTTTCAAAATCGGTTCAATAGATCCAGAGATTACCCCCTACAACCTCACAAACTCACAAACTTTACCTCTTTATAATATTAGTATAGATGACACTCGCAAAGAATGTAGCTTGCTATTGGTAAAAGAATTTTCAAAATCGGTTCAATAGATCCAGAGATTACCCCCTACAACCTCACAAACTCACAAACTTTACCTCTTTATAATATTAGTATAGATGACACTCGCAAAGAATGTAGCTTGCTATTGGTAAAAGAATTTTCAAAATCGGTTCAATAGATCCAGAGATTACCCCCTACAACCTCACAAACTCACAAACTTTACCTCTTTCTAATATTAGTATATATGACACTCGCAAAGAATGTAGCTTGCTATTGGTAAAAGAATTTTCAAAATCGGTTCAATAGATCCAGAGATTACCCCCTACAACCTCACAAACTCACAAACTTTACCTCTTTATAATATTAGTATAGATGACACTCGCAAAGAATGTAGCTTGCTATTGGTAAAAGAATTTTCAAAATCGGTTCAATAGATCCAGAGATTACCCCCTACAACCTCACAAACTCACAAACTTTACCTCTTTCTAATATTAGTATATATGACACTCGCAAAGAATGTAGCTTGCTATTGGTAAAAGAATTTTCAAAATCGGTTCAATAGATCCAGAGATTACCCCCTACAACCTCACAAACTCACAAACTTTACCTCTTTATAATATTAGTATATATGACACTCGCAAAGAATGTAGCTTGCTATTGGTAAAAGAATTTTCAAAATAGGTTCAGTAGATCCAGAGATTACCCCCTACAACCTCACAAACTCACAAACTTTACCTCTTTATAATATTAGTATAGATAAAATCATAAGTCAGACTTAAAATTAAGTACTCACTGATTAACTCATACTTATAGCACGTACAATGTATACGAGTATAGTCCGAAGAGACAAAAAGATACATTTTATGTATTTCTAACACATATTTTTCCACATGTTTTGGATCAGTATTTGTTCCCTGACTATTCCAGGTTGTTTACATATTTTTATGGGGCAGGAAGGTTCGACTGCCAAAACTAAGTTTGACCCAAATGTACTTGAATTATTGGAAAACCCACTATAGTAGTTTGAAAAAATACAAACTTTCTGCATTGGTTGTTTCCGTTTTGAAATTGATCTTCCAAAATTTTATCTTCTTTGTTGCCGACTTCCAAAAAGGAGGAGGTTCTATGTTCGTCTGTATGTTTTTTTTTGTGTCTGTTCAGCGATAATTTCGCCAGTTGTGAACCAAATCAAAAAAATATTTTTTAGTTTGAAAGGGTTTACTCCCGAGGTGGTCCCATTTAAATTTTACAGAAATCGGCTGAGCCGTTTTTACAAAATCAACAATAATTGACCGAGCGTTAGCGAGGTCTCTGAGTCTAATGGGACGAGCCGGCACTTGAGCTGTCAGATGTATGTTTGTATGTTTCTTTGTTCGACGATAACTCAAGTACCGAGGTCTCTGAGTCTAATGGGACGAGCCGGCACTTGAGCTGTCAGATGTATGTTTGTATGTTTCTTTGTTCGACGATAACTCAAGTACCGCTCAGCTGATCTCCATTAAATTTAGCATACACGTAGTTTATATATATAGAATTTTTAAGTTCGAATATGAGCATCTTCTGTTCAGTGGTGTCAAAGATACCAGGACCGGTGGTAAAAAGAGGCAAAACGGCGCAACTTTCTGCGGGAGTTGCGGAGTAAAATTACTGCACGCTCGAGTTATTATATTATTTAAAATTGTAAGAATAACCGCTCATGTTCACGCAAAATTCAGAGTAATATTTTGTTTGTAATTGTTCAGGCAAATTTCATGATAATATTTAATTTGTAATAATATTTATGTAATATCAAGCTAATTTTGGACGCCTAGCGCCACCTAGTGCTATCAAAGTGTAAACTTCACTTAGTGGTTGTTAGGGTTCCGTACCCAAAGAGAAAAACGGGACCCTATTACTAAGACTTCGATGTCCGTCTGTCCGTCTGTCTGTCTGTCACCGGGCTGTATCTCATGAACCATGATAGCTAGGCAGCTGAAATTTTCACAGATGATGTAATTCTGTTGCCGCTATAACTATAATAAATACATAATAAATACTAAAAAGAGAATTAAATAAATATTTGAGGGGGGCTTCCATACAACAAACCTGAATTTTTAGACGTTTTTCGCTCTATATTAATAATAGTAACAGGTAGATGCTTGAAATTTTCACAGAATACTTAGTTTTATATTCACTTCAATAATAAATAATAAAATTAAAATAAAATAAAAATTTAAGGGGGGCTCCCATACAGTACGGAACCCTCCATGCGCGAGTCCGACTCGTACTTGGCCGATTATTTTTGTAACTCTTTTCTCAGGTCAGGTGTCGCCACTTTGTATGAAATAAACTCATAGCTTGCTTTAGACCGATTCCGCGACTGTTCGGAATTAATTCATTCTCATCTCACGTCAGCACGGGTAGCATGGCAAAGGGAACAAACAATTTTTTCCACTTTTAATGTCAGTTGTCATTGTCAATCCATACTTTACTTCCGCTTCGAGGGGATATAATGGCGGAAAGACAATTTGTCTCTTTGCCATGCTACCCGTGCAGGAGCGTTCAGATAGAGTAGGAGTTGTCGCAAACATTATTGTTCTATGAAGCCCGATATGCTATATTATGCGACTTCTGCGAGTGTTAGATTCCATTCAGTATGAGGGTACTTCTTCGAAGACAAAATTTTGGATGTCTATGGGTTTATTTCTGTAACCGACTAACAAAACGGCGTGTAATTTTTTTTTTCTATATAGTTTAGCTGTAACTCTAACTGGGATAAGTGATATTTTTCAAATAGTTGCAGTCTAAGTATAAATTAAAAATATTTGAAGTTTGTTCTTCTGATTCATATGCCGCGTCCGCTTGCCATTTTTCGAAAGAAAATGATCGATATCGCATTTTCCCTTTGATAAATCATTATGAATTATAATTATATCACAAGGAAATGAATTGTTCTTTTACAAAAAATATGTGTATCAGTTATAGCTACTTTAGTATGTTTATAAATAGGCAAATAAGAAGTGTCAGGTACATAATACTGATTAATGTGGCGTATGTTGCGCTTGACCGTACCTGGTCGGGTGATGATGATGAGAGTCTGACTTCCCGCGCGGGGGGAAGCCAGTCGTGCAACAAACGAGCTAGAAGGTGGACATGCGGCTGGTTCACTTGGATCTCGGTTTTACAAAGATAAATATCTGATTCATCTGTGCTTAGTTCAGGTGGCATTATGATTACAATGCCTACTTTATAAAATGTAGTTTATTGTTTTACAACTTCAATCTGTATTTCGTGTAATGCTTCTGGGTTATAGATTCAAGTAGAAAAATGTCAATACTGAAGTCAGTATGTATGATGAGTTATGCATGTATGACGGCAAAATCCTGATTCATCTGTGCCTGATTCAAATGGTCAAAACACCATATAAATCATAAAATTCATACTGGAAAAGCTTCGGATACACCCCAACAAGAAATCGATGACGACAGCTTTTAGATTGAGACTTCGTCAATCGATGAAAAAATTACCACTCCAAAACTCACCAGAGATGTCCTATTGACCCTTCGTCAGAAAACCGTGGATGATTGCTCAGAATCTGACGATGAGGATATTTTTGTGTTTAAAAAGCTTTAATAAAATAAACTTACAAAAGAGTCTCACGCTACTGGTGAAGATATGATCACTCCAACTTCTTTTCAACAATCAAGATCTCGTCAAAAGAAAAAGGTTTTGAGGAATACATTGAAAGTAGGTACCTACTCGTAGCTCGGGCCCTTGCAATAAGCTGAAGAATTTTTTCTTGTGGTACTTAACTGTGACTTCATTATTAACGGTACTAAGAAAAATATGTTTCTTTGATAGTTACCAAGAAAGATTACTGTCAGAAATTCCATTTATCTATTATATAAAAGGCTTCGCTGAGTGACTGACTGACAGACAGCCTACAGCCCAAACCGCTAAAGATACGAACATGAAATTTGGAACAAAGATACATTGGACCACGTAATGGAGCACTAAGAACGGAATTTTGAAAAATCGACCTCTAAAGGGGTAAAACGGGCCCTTTTCGTTTGTATGTAACTTTTTATTCCCTTTACCGATTGACTTGAAACTTTGTATACATGCTACTCAAACAAAATAAAAGTTACGTTTGTTCCTGTTTTTCCGAATATTCCTTATCAAAGGGGTCAAATTGGGTCCCAAAAATGGTGAAAAAAGCGTCTATTACATCCAACGAGCTGAACGGTTATGGGTGAAATCTGGTATGGAGGAAGCACACAACATGTTTCAACACATGAACTATTATTATCCCGGAAATTCTATGGGGATCCTTAGGGATAGCCAAAATTAATCAGTTTAGGCTACAACCCAATCCACTAAAGATAGAGACTTGAAATTTCGAACATAGGTACAATGTACAACGTAATGAAGCACAAAGGACGAAAATTTCGAAAAATCGACCTCTAACGGGGTAAAACGGGCCCTTTTTGTTTGCATTTAATTTATTATTACGTTTACCGATTGACTTAAAACTTTGTATATATGCTTTACAAATAAAATAAAAGTTACGTTTCTTCCTGTTTTTCCGAATTTTCGTTATCTAACGGGTCAGATAAGTTCCCAAAGTTGGTGAAAAAAGCATCAATAATTACATCAGACGAGCTGAACGGTTATAAATGAAATCTGGTAGGTATGTAGAAAGCACACAACATGTTTCAATACAGTAACTATTTTATCCCGGAAAATCTATTGGGTTTCTTAGCAATAGCCAAAATAATCAATTATAAAGCTAAGATAAAAGGGGTAAATGAATACTAACGAAATTAGGTACGACGCTAGACAAATTACCACTTGGGGTACTGCTATCCCGGAAAATTTCAGTGGGTCCTTCAGGATATTAATTTCCTAAAAAAGTACTAAATGACTGTTCGAAAACCGATGCAATATTGTTTGAAAATAGCTCACCCTTTTAACTAATATATGACTATTAACGTCCTGGGAAAAGTCCCGGATTCCTTGTCTAACGCTAGACCAAACATCCTATATAAGCGTGAAAAATAACTTGATCGCGTTTTTTTTTAAACGTAGTGAAATATATAGAATTAAATTGAGATAATTTAGATCCTTCAGTGGGGGCAAAATGGGCCCCTAATAGTTTATGAACGATTTTATTTTGTGAGCCAATAGACTTGAACTTAGGGTACATACGGATCAATAACTACTTAATTTACTATGGGAACTACCCTGAAAAAGCGAAAATTACCTATTCTTTACATTTTGTCGCGGGTCGATGAATTTTTTGTGTTGAACAGCTAATTTTATTTACGTGATTTCTGGGTTGGTACCATAGTAAAAGTAAGTCAAATGATGAGTATAATGGAATCCTAGAACATGCCTGTCGTCTAGATGTAGGTGCGCTATGTATTTTTCAAATGAAATGTACCTTCTTGTGTGCTACTTTTTCGTCTGTACTTGGTCAGAGAATGTCTGAAAGTCCTACAAGTGTCTCGATCACTTTTGACCGCGTAAACGGTTATGGGCGAGATTGTCAGAATAATCGAAATTAAATTTCTAATGACTTAATGAAACATGATGAATACCTATACTGGTCTTTTTTAGGGTTCCGTACCCAAAGGGTAAAAACGGGACCCTATTACTAAGACTTCGATGTCCGTCTGTCTGTCTGTCACCGTAGGTACCGTAATAGTTGGGCAGCTGAAATATTCACAAATGATGTATTTCTGTTGTCGCTATAACAAAAAATACTAAAAATAGAATAAAATAAATATTTAAGGGACATACAACAAACGTGATTTTTAGGAGTTTTTTGCTCGCTATTAATAACGGCAAGAGGAATGGGCTCCCATACGGTACGGAACCCTGCGTGCGCGAGTCCGACTCGCACTTGGCCGACCATGACGTGCGAATGGAGTTGGATAAAATTTGGTATACGAGTGGGAAACTACATGGCTCAACTCATGATCGTCATATATCTCATCATAAATCGAAAAATATTCTTTATACTACACCTGCTCGGAAAGTACCTTGATACTTTATCAAATTTACGGTAGAAAGTACGTCATTGCATATCGAACAAATATGCGGGGAGAAAACGCATCTGAGCGGGAGAGAAAAGTGTATGAAAATCCATTTCTTACGTGGTTTTTCTTTTTTAATTTTGGGTAAGACTATGCGCTGGTAACCTAAATAGATAGATAGATAGATAGATAAAACTCTTTATTGTGTGCACTAATACCATTATTGTACAAAGTAGACAACTTATCTTAAATTAGTGCCACAAATGGCGGCCTTATCGCTGACAGCGATCTCTACCAGGCAACCACTGAACGGAAAGAGATCACAAACAAGAGTATACATGGGAGGTACCAAACACAACTGATAATAATAAAAATGTAAATAATATATAAATAAATACTACAAAAATAAAAATACACATACATACAATAAAATACATAATAATAATAATAATAATAATATTGAGAAGGAGAAAAGAGACAAAGGCTAAAAGGGAAGTAGCAAACAAAGGATATAAAAACAGAGAAGTGAAAAGAGAAAGAAGCAATTTCATCACTTTGCACACTGATCAAGATAAAAATATTTCACTCTTTCCTTAAAAATGTGCAGTGACTGTGAAGTTCTTATGGAGACAGGTAAAGCATTCCATAAGCGGACAGCGGTGACAGAAAAAGAATTTTCATAAAATGTGGTATGATGGGTAGGAGTGGAGAGACAAAGCAAGGTTGATGGTCTTATAGGACGAGAAGAGCCCTCACGAAAGAATTTGAAACGTTCTTTGAGATAGCTTGGAGAGGAAGGATTAAAAAGGATATTGTAGAGAAGTGACAGGATGTGAGCATTTCTGCGGAATCTGATAGGGAGCCATTTGAGTCTAGTGCGAAACTGAGAGATATGGTCGTACTTTCGTAGCCCAAAAATAAACCTTATACAGAAATTCTGAAGGCGCTCAAGTTTATCCAATTGGTCTTCTGTAAGATCAAGGTAAGTAACATCAGCATAGTCGAGAATCGGAAGAAGTAGGGATTGAGCTAGCGCAACTTTGGTGCAGGTGGGGAGAAAATTTCGCAGCCTCATCAAGGAACTGGCTGCTGCATAAAGCTTTCTGCTCGTAACTTGAAGCTGCGGAATCCAACTTAAACAGCGGTCCATAGTTATACCCAAATTTTTAACTGTACTACTGTATGGTATGCTGACTCCATCAAACTTGACTTCGGGCAGTGTCGACCAGTCAATTTTGGAAATAAGACGAGAACTCCCAACAATAATAACCTGGGTTTTGATAGGATTTACTCGCAATCCAAAGGATGCACTCCAATTCGAAATACAAGCAAGGTCGGCACTTATCGTGTCAACAGCACCAGCCAGATTATGAAGAGGTGCATGAGTATAAATTTGAAGGTCATCAGCATAAAGGTGAAAAAAAGATGATAAATTTTGGGTGATAGTGTAAATATCAAAAGCCAAAAAGTTTTTACAGTGAGTTTTTATCTCCAAGTTCGCAAAATGACACTGGCCACTAGCTGTGTGTTGGATGGTGTCAAACAATTTGAAAAAAGAACATGTGAAAATTGCAGACGCCATTGGCGCCATTTTCAAGTTTTACATTAAGCTTCACTAACTGCAACAATTTCAATATAAATTTCAATTAGTAAAGATTTCGTTTTTTATTTTCCTCGTAGGTGTAGTATAAAGCACTATGTATCACTCGAGAGAAAGTGCGATTCCCGATCTCGGGTGTTTTAAAGCCCTCGCCTACGGCTCGGGCTTCAAACGACACCCTCGACGGTAATCGGTCACTTTCTCCTCTCGGTGAACAATGTACTATTTCTCGCTATAAAAAAATCAGTAGGTATATTAAAATATAACTTTATTAAGTATTTATTTTATGACAAGTTATAAAATAACGCGGTCCAAACCGTGGGCTATTAAAGTCAAAGAACATTTATTGTTGAACTGTGTTACATTGAGATCTTACTACTAATCATAAAAATATTGAATTATCAGTTAGGTCCAATATGGCCATAACATAATCATTAGAACGTGAAAAAATTATACAATCATTATTATTAAATTTAATTCGAATATTTTGCAATTTATCATCTAAAAATTGTCGTACTCCATAATAAGCTTTAGATACAAGTAAATTTAAGCAAATACTGAGACAAAGCAGGCCAATCCGTGGGCTAATTATTATCCTTGCAAGTAATACGACAACGTGGGCTAAACCAAGAGCTATTATTTCAAGCAAAAAAAGTACTAAGACAACGCGGGCCAAACTGTGGGAAATTACCATTTAAAGTAAGTACTAAGAAAATGCGGACCAAACCGCGCGCCATTATCATTTTAAGCAAATACTATAACGACGCGGGCCAGACCATGGGCTATTATCATTGCAAGCAATACGACAACGCAAGCCATACGGCAGGCTATTGTAATTTTAAGCAAGTACTTAGACAACGCGAGCCAAGCTACGTACTATAAATTACCATATTAAGCAAGTACTAAGAATGCGCAGGCCAAACCGCGACCTATTATCATTCTAGCTAAACACTGGGACAATTAAGGCCAAACCGTAGGCAATGCCTATTACTTGAAAAGATAATGCCTACTAAGCATTATCTTTTCAAGGAATACGTTATACGACAATGCAGGCGAAACCACGAAGTATTATTATTTTAAGCAAGTGCCAAGACAACGCGGGTCAAACTGTGGCTTATTATCATTTTAAGCAGTTACTCGAACAAAGCGGCCAGACCGTGGGCTATTATCATTGCAAGTAATACGACAACGCGTGCCAAACGGTAGGCTATTACAATTTTGAGGAAGTATTAAGACAACGCAGGCTAAGCTGCGTGCTATAAATTACCATCTTAAGCGAGTACTAAGAATACGCAGGCCAAACCGCGACCTATTATCATTTTAGCCAAATACTATGACAATTCAGGCCAAACTATAGGCATTATCCTTGCAAGTAATACGTTATACGATAATGCTTTGCTAAACCACGACCTATTATTATTTTAAGGAAGTGCCAAGACAACGCAAGCCAACCGGCAGTTTTTTATAATTTTAAGCAAGTACTAAGACAAACGTGGGTCAAACCACGGGCTATTTTCATAAGCCAGTATCTGTCTACTAAGACAACGCGGGCGAAGCCGCGGGTTTTAAGCTAGTGTGTAATATAGTGTAATAAATACTTACACTAATGATTCTTTAATTATGGAAGATTATATATAAGCTAAGTCATTAAGTATAAAAAACAGGATTCGTGAGTTGTACATGGAAAAAAATAAACAGAAAATAATATATTGTACCAATTACTATACCAACTCTCAAGTACAATACTTTTAACTAAGTATTATAATTTAATACTGTTTTAGAGTTCTGAAATGTATTACAAGAAATATTGTTAATTCATCAATTTTTTTCCGTGCTATGATTGTTGTTTTCATTTATACAAATATTTATCCATAATGCACAGCCAAATTACGTAGTTTTTAATTTTTAATTCTGATTAATCTGTAATGAATTCTGATTCATCTGGGCCCAAAATATTTGAACGCAGATATCTTGAAAACTACTTTATAAAAACAAGCCCCTCATTGAAATATATGTTCTTTAGTTACCTTTTTTACATATGAGCATGTGTGACAGAGCTGAAAGTGAAACAAAATTTTGGCCAGATGAATCAGTCGAAGAATGATAATGAAAATTCTTAAAAACATTGTAACATTATTTAATTTATTATTATAGTCAGTTGAAATTGTAATGTATGGAAATGACGCCGCTAAGTGTATGTATTATACCAAAAGCTAAATAAATGAATGAAATGAAATGAAATGAAAAATGAAATTTCGAAGAAGTACCCATGACCAGTGTAGCATAATTCAAACATTGTAGCAGAACAATAGCAATTTTAGGCAGAAACTTATATTTTAAACATTTCACCAAATGTAATCTATTTCATTCAAAATTGTTTAAATAATCGACCAAGTACGAGTACTACTCGCGCGCGAATGGTTCCGTACTGTACGAAACCCCCTCAATATTTACTTTATTTTAATTTAATTATTTATTGTTAAATTGAATATACAACTAAATATGCTGTGAACATTTCAAGCATTTACCAGTTACCATTATTAATATCGAGCGAGAAACGGCTAAAAATTCAGGTTTGTTGTATGGGAAAATAAATATAAATTTTCAGCTTTCTAGCTATAACGGTTCATGAGATACAGCTTGGTGACAGACAGACGGACAGCGGAGTTGTGGATATGTGGTGGTGCGTCGGCGGAAGGTTGCGTCGTCGAATACCAACTCACTATACGAATATTACGTATTTATTGTCTCCGCATAGGCTTAACACACCATACAAATAATTGTAAATTACGTAAATAAATATATAAAAGGAATTTGGAATGTTTTAGTATGTCTGTCTGTATGTGTAAATAATATATAATATGAATAAATATGTTGTGTTATGTATATAATATTTAATGTTTATATTAATGTATTTAAATATTATATTTTATAAATGGATTATAAATATATGTAAAATATATATTATGTAGGTGAGTTAGTGTGTAATGATTACGAGTAGCTAAGAGAGTCTTAGTAATAGGGCTTCGTTTTTACCCTTTGGGTACGGAACCCTAAAAAGAATTCGCCTAACTTTCATACCAATATTATTTTTATTTTTTGAAATCACAGTATTTTTTTTATGATATAAAATAGGAATAGCGCGAGGTCTAAGTCCGGGCGGACTACTAGTGTAAACAATTCGAGCGAAATATTCGAATTTTGTACACGATGGAACGCGGTTTTACCATTTCTTGCGAAAAATAATTATATTTGAGGTTTTATGGATAATAAACTGTTTTGTCTACGGTAAATAGTTTAAGCAGTTTTGTCTACAAGTTGTAGATACTATGTAGAATTGTAGACAAATCAAAGATATCGACGTAACCCAGGCGATAGCAAGTTGAAATAGCCGAGGTAGGACTCATGTCGCGCAAATTTGATGGATGGTGAGACCAAAAAACTCTTGAATAGAGAGTGTACCCGAAAACATAGCAAAGGACCACTGGACGGACTGAAATGCAATCAATACCTGGTATTATTCAGGTATTATTTTATTATTATTATAGAAACTACAGTGGAGTCATTCTAATAGGTAACATTTGACAGTTCATTTATGCAAAGAAAAATATACCTGACACTAAAGGAAAGATGAAACACGCATACCTTGAAGATACCTATTCACTCTGACCTTAAAGTTTTAGATTATATCTCTTAGGAAACAGGAAAGCAGGAAGACTGTTCCATTCCCTGGCGGTACGAACCAATCAGAAATGTTGAGTCAAACCACTTCGTAGTTATCAAAGGAAAATCGACAGTGTAGGGGTGGTAATGCGGCGTCTTTCTACTTGTCCTGTAGTAAAAAAAAATTGGTTGCCTGTAAAGTCGGTATACGGGCGAAAGTTTTACGTGACAACGACTTTGAGACGAATGAGACGAATGAGACTCATTGTGAGCGCATAACGTGAGCGGAGCGTAACGCAGTTTCTTGAAGTGTCACCCGGCAAACCAATTTATAAGACGTTGTCACGTCAAAAGGAGGTGGTAGGATAAGGTCGTGCAGCTCAGATGCACACTCTCCGAAATGAATCCTATAGAAAAAATGGACAGACTCTCAACCCTACGGCGATGCTCCAGGCTATGAAGTTTTTTGCAACTAAAGGCCGCTGCATACGTAACGAGATAATATCTCGGACGGGACGTGAACGTGAACGGGAACGGGACGTGGCTGCCTCGTTCGAGACGGGAACGTATTTTTAATGCATACGTACCGTAACAGTGATTCGGATCTAACTGTTGTGAAGAAGGAAAGGTGGATTTTTAATTTCGAAAATTGGCTTTAATTGCTATTGTTCTAGATGACGAAGTAGTTACAAACGTCTAACACTACGTTTCTCTCCGGAACGAACGGAGTGACTGTGCATACGTATCGGAAACACGGACGGGACGGGGCACGTGCGGGGCGGGACGTGCTAAACATCGTTGGCGACGATATTTTTCCCGCCCCGTCAGTGCCACGTTCTCGTCCCGTCCGTGTCTCCGTGACATATGCGCTTCCATATACATTTTGTATGAAACGATATTTCTAAAATTTCCCGTTCCGTCCCGTCCGTGAAAAAACCCGTCACGTATGCAGCGGCCTTAACTTTTCATCACCTATAAGCCGAACAGCACGCCGGTCCACCGATTCCAAGGCCTCGAGCTGATACTTAGCCGAGCCATCCCAGAGATGGCAGCAGTATTCCAGACACGATCGGATCTGTGCCTGATACAGAGTAAGCAACTGTCCCGGTGTGAAATACCGCCTAACCTTTTTCAGGATACCCAGCCTCATACCAGCCAATTTGGCCCTAGATTCTAGGTACGTGCCGTAGTTCAATGTGGGAGTAAGTGTTAGCCCCAGCAGTTTGCATTATTAGTAAGCTAGTGCAACACTAGGCGGCCTTATCGCTGAAAGTGATCTCTTCCAGGCAATTTTTATAATGATGAGTACCTTTATAATGTACCTCAAAAAGTCCCTATATTTTGTAATAAGCCATGTTAAAATGTTTAACCTTTTTGATACCATTTTAACATATTTTTTTTCTTTTCCAGGTAAGTTCATCGAGTTACTGAAGCAGGAAAATAATCTATTTAAATTGTTAATGTATCTGTAAGTGTAATTAAGTTATTCCTAAGTACCATTGAGTAAGTTTTACTTACAAAAAGAGAAAAAAAAAACAAATCGTGTAAAAGTTACGAGAAATTTTGTTTAAAAGAAATTATATTAACTAAAATAGTAAGTTCGTATATGCCGGGTGGCTAGCCCTGGTGTCAGAGTTTTTAGGCCGCCTGAAGGCCTCTGACATGGCTAAACGGTTAAAACAACCGGGACCTACAATTTTACGTGTCATCCGAGCCCCGGTAGCGCTCAGTTAGAAAATGCCACCCGCGGTCACCCATCCAAATACTGACCGTGCGGAACGTTGCTTAATTTCGGTGATCGCTGACAAACTCCTAGTCAAACTAATTCTATTAACTTGCTACTAAAAACTTTATGCGGAAAAATGGCTCCGACTAAAGCAGTATTTTTCATGAAAACAAAATGAATCAATACATTCGTCAAACACCTACAACCGTCCATATAAATAATACCCATTAGAATTACCAGTGCATTGGTATACATCGATTAGCGCGCGGTCCATTGCGGCATTAATGGTGATCTGCGACCGCAACTTCACACAAATCACGCAATGAATGTCGTGCCGCGATATATCATGCAGCAAGGCAGTTAACAGAGAGGATTAGATACCTCATTCAAAATTGGAATAGGAAAACGGACTCAAAAGATGGCGGTTTACAAAAAAACTTCAAAAACACTTGACCCAATACGATAATTGTACATGAAACTTTTCCTTGCCAATGTTGTACATTAAACTACGCTACGTTACTTCATTGCATGAAATTGGATAAAATCAAATGACGGTAAATAATTAATATACACACGTACTCAGCGATCAGCTTAGGAACAGTTAAAATATTTTATTTGAAATTCATTACAATAACATGTGGTTTTTCAATACTAGTATTGTACTCGTAGATATAAAACAATACTATTTATGAAGAACTACCGAACACAGATTCTATTGAATAAAGCTAAATAAATGAAAAACATGGCACAGTTTAACATAAAACAAACACATAAACAAGTATAAACTTTAAAAAATGCCGTGCAATTTGACTAACAAGTCATGTATGCACTGTTTTTTTCATGGATTAAAAATATATGCAGTTTCAATCTCTAAATCGTTACAAAAACTAAGAAGTGATGATGTTATTCATAGTTTTCCCTTCTCTTTTTGCACAAACTCTAGAGTTTGTAGGTGAGGTCGCCCGTGTGCCATTTTACTAATTTTGTTACGTTGACAACACTGCTCTGTCATCACTAGTACAACTAAAAGTGTTTGATACTTGGTAGACACCAATTCGGTTTTTATCAGTAGACTTGCGTCTACCAAGTAGTCGGCAGTCGGCACCTTGGCTGGTTATTAAAATTGTATTGTTAGTTCACCGTAACGCCACGACAGTTCTCTTTTTGCGCAAACTCTATCTTTTGCAAAACAACAATATCATGATAACTTCTACACTAAGCGCCACACAAGTCGGCGGATGGGAAGTTATGCGCAGAGCGCTGCGCAAAAGCCGAAATATAGGTATGGGCGGGAACCAGAGAGCCTCGTGCCTCCCGCGCGCTTCCTAGCGCCGTGCTCAACACTATGAAATGTCTTTATTCGACATATAGGTAGGTACAAAGAACTTATAAAATTAAAAAGTAATAAAAAGCGTCGAAAGGGACTCACCTCAGCTATAAATGTTGAACGCTGGGAGGACCAAGAACTCAACGCTGGTATTCTGGTGAGCCCCTTTAATTCAAGGGGAGATTTAAAACACTACGCCACGCGGCGTCGGCATTGTGCACACATGCGCAATAATTAGCGAATCACGGCGAAGTGTCATCTGCGGCTAACTTCTCATCCGCTGACTTGTGTGGCGTTTAGTATCCAAGGATACGTTTTACGCAGTACTGGCCAAGGGCGTAGCTTTTTGGGAACGGGTGGGAATTGACCACATCAGAAATCTTGAAAGCCAATATTTACACAGGGTTTTTTCTGAGGTCGTCAAAAGTAGGCAGCTATCCTACTTTTGACCACTCCAGAAAGAGTGTAGTAGCTAGAAAGCCTCACCGTTGCTAGAGAACTATCTTTAGTTACGCCAATACCGCTTTTTAGCCTAATATTATCGAATACCGATTTAAAGCCTAATATTACCCATTTTCAGTCCCCCGCAAAAATGACAGTGGTAAATTTACAGCCACAATTTATGAGACGAACCACGAACGGCGAATATTTATCGGCGGGAAACGACTTGGAAACGGATTTAATGGCCTTTTAGCGATTGGCCGAGTGATTTGAGCCACACCACGCGCTTGGCGGTTTTGGTGTCATTACTCGACTTCCAAAAAGGAGGAGGTTCTATATTTGTCTGTTTGTATTTTTATTGTGTATGTTCATCGATAATTTCGCTAATTGTGAACCGAATCCAAAAAATATTTCCTAGCTCAAAAGGATACTTCTGAGGTGGTCCCATTTAAATTTTACAGAAATCGGCTTAGCCGTTTTTGAAAAATCAACCAAAATGTAAAACAATTATATCGAAATATGTATTCGAATTTTGTACACGATAGAAGGCGGTTTTGCCATTTTTTGCGAAAAATAATTATTTTATATGGGTGACAGACCTGCCCTTTGACGATAATTTGTACGTAAACAAGCGTACAATAAAAAAATATTTATATTTTGGATCACAAATTAACTGAAAGAAAATAATATAACAGGAGAGCGTTAAACATTCAAGGCGTGTAATTTCTGTTCTCTTTGGGAGTACCTACAGCTTTGATACTTTTGCTATGTTGTTGTTAATTGAGTTGTCTATGGTCAAAGAAATCAAGTAAATATCATTTTGGAGATCGTTTATTTTCAGATTTTTCACGTAAACGTCCTACAAACACCTGATAATTTGGCACTGTAATTGTTCAAAACGCAATTAGAATTTTACTCAGCTAGCTGGTAGCATTACCACGATGAATTACACTGCATTTGCGTTAAGGTGGATTCACTAGTTCAGCGCGCGAATTTCAAATATTTTCGGTTTTTTTATTTATACAATATCATTTTCATAAAATTTTCGCCAGTCATTACTTTCAGCAAAATAGATTTTCCAAAGTGATTGCTTGTAAAAAGGCGCGGACATTGTAGCCTGAGTGATTTAAAGTCTTCAAACGAGGGCAATGGGCAAGACGTGATGGGCAAGATAAGTGGTCTGCTTCATCCGGACCTTCAAAGTATGGACACATCTACTTGACATTTTTTTTATTGGACACGTGAGGTAGCACCCAAGGTCTAACGATCAGGTCAAAACGCAAAATTCAACTTTTCTTCAATTTTATACCATTTACAGACAAGTTGCCGGGCTTTTTAGGGTTCCGTACCCAAAGGGTAAAAACGGTACCTTATTACTAAGACTCCGCTGTCCGTCTGTCCATCTGTCTGTCACCAGGCTGTATTTCATAAACCATTATATCTAGAATGCTGAAATTTTACACATGATATATTTCTGTTGCCGCTATAACAACAAATAATAAAAACATAAAAATAATAATTAAAGGGGGCTCCCATACAACAAAACTGAATTCTTAGACGTTTTTCGCTCGATATTAATAATGGTTACAGGTAGATGCTTCAAATATTTAGTTGTAAATTCACTTCAATAATAAATAATATAATTAAAATAAAATAAATTTATTTTAACTAAATTATTTTTCTTCATATTCATATACGTACGCCATCGAATTTCTTCTAAGGTTTAAGGACGTTATACTTACGTATGCGTACTAATAAAACTACTAACAATAATTTTAAATAATGTGAAAGTGGGTTGATGAATTTTTGTACATAAACTAATCCCTATTTTGTTGTGTTGTTTAAATGAACTTACAATGTCGTATTTGGTTAAACAAGGTTCTGAGGTTAACCTCAGAATAATAATCGGCCAAGTACGAGTCGGATTCGCGCACGGAGGGTTCCGTGCTGTATGGGAGCCCCCTTTAATATTTATTTTTATTTTAATTTTATTATTTATTATTAAAGTAAGTACCTATACAACTAAACATTATGTGAAAATTTCAAGCATCTACCTGTTACCATTATTAATATCGAGCGAAAAAAGGCTAAAAATTAGTATTGTTGTATGGGAGCCCCCCTTAATTATTAATTTTATTCGGTTTTTAGTATTTTTTGTTAATGCGGCAATAGAAATGCATCATCTGCGAAAATTTCAGCTTTCTAGCTATAACGGTGCATGAGATACAGCCTGGAGACAGACAGACAGACGGACAGCGGAGTTTTAGTAATAGAGTCCCGTTTTTACCCTTTGGGTACGGAACCTAAAAACTAGCAATGTTGTTCTGAGAGGTTAACTGTACTGATAATTTAAATGAAATATTTATGGTCGCAAAACAAGTTTACAAAAACTTGGTTTGTCTGTAAGTACGAGTAAATGGGGCAAAACCTAATATATATATTATGTACCTAGGTATTTCCCGGGCTGATCTAGACATCCATTGTTCTTTGTGCTAACCGTTTTATTATAACCGTTACAGAATAACATTCTAGGAGTCGTTAAATTTTACAATGAAATAGTATTTTAAGCTGCTTTTATTGTAGTTTCAAACAGAAGTTATACTCGTAGTTATTGCAATAATAATATCATAGAGCGGAGTATACAGACGCTGCAGATCGTTATTGCATTACGTTATACCGACTATTAGTAGTTCTACTCTTTAAGTATACAAATATTATTTTAAAAATTTTGTTTTCCTTTTTTATTGCGAATAAGTCCGCGCTTGACCACCAACTCGCCTGATGGTAAGCGACGTTGTGGTCAAAGATGAAGCACGCAGACCTAGAAGATACTTATTCACTCTGATCTTGAAAAGCTTTAGATTATATCTCTTAGGAAACGGGAAAGCAGAAAGACTGTTCCATTCCTTGGCGGTACGAATCAGAAAAGTTGAGTCAAACCGCTTCGTACGTGTCGAAGGAAAATCGACAGTGTAGGGGTGGTAATGTGGCGTCCTCCTACTTGTCCTGTAGTAAAAAGGGGATGGTAGGATACTTGATGGCTTTGATAGACGATGACTAAGCACATGTAATATGTCAATTGAATAAAAACATTTTGAATTTGAATAGCTCAGACAAATATTTAAAGTAGCTTTTAATATGAGACCAACCCGGAAGTAAAAAATATATGCTGTCCCACACTAAATCGCAACTTGAAATCCACTTATGATATACGAGTAGTCATTTATAATGTATGAATGGCTATTCGAGATTGGTTCTATATATTTCTAAAAAATCTATGATTCCATTGGTCCAATTGGGATTCCATTTCTTTTAATTTGCCCTTGTTTTTTATTATTTCCGAATATATCACCATCATTATAGGGCGTCCACCGCTAGGACTTTTATTTGGATTTACCGCCTTAGGGCTCGCATATGGATTATAAATATGACCTGGTGGAAGTAGTTTTAAATTATACCAATGTACGTAGTAGTGCGTACTAAATGTATCTTTTCAGTATTCCGCGTCGTCAGTATTTGTACGGAGACATTAACCCAGATGATATCTGCAGGACAAACTCTATTGTTGTCTTAACTGGTTACTATAGCTACCGGGAGAACTGAGAATTCTCGAATTTTCTTTGTAATTGTGCGGTTCAGAAATGTTATGAAAGAAAAGACATCGAAAGTTCTTTAGCATTTATTTTGTTCGTTTGGATACTTGAAGTACCTAACTTAATAGGATTCCGTACCTCAAAAGGGCAAAAACGGATCCCATATAGGATCACTTTGTTGTCCGTCTGCAGTCCGTCCATATCTGTCGAGACCTTCTATCTCAGGAACGAGTTAAGGTATCGAGTTCGAAATTAAAACCGTAGGTACGTGCGAAGTTTATAGTAGTTTATGCAACTGTCATATAATGAAGGGTATTTAAACACGAGTGTGAGTTTATGAAACGAGCGCAGCGAGTTTCATAATATTAACAAGTGTTTTAATACCCGTGTTATATGCAGTTGCATACACTACTTTATCTTCACTAATAAAAAAAAATAAAAAATAAAACATTTTGCGAAACATTAAATTCACGCGTACGTGTATTGTCACAGTGAACTTGGCGCCATTAAAATCTAACCAATGATAGCGCAGCTGCGCGCGCAGGGCCAATCAGGAGCGAGCGCGCGATGTTATAATGAGATTTTACGATATCGATGTGGATATTATAACATCATGTGAAATTGCTTAAATGTTGTCTGCGCTATAACAGTAGTCATTATAAGTCAAGTATTGGAAACATAAGTAGAATGTTACAACATTAGTGTAGATAAAAGTATTTATCTTGCAGTTGTGAAAAAAATCAAACATCTTGGTTATCGCGAAAAAAGTTTGAGCCGTCTAAGTCGCAACAATCCGGATATTTCGACACTCACAATGGAATTCAAACCTAAAGGGTACCTACTCTTACTTCCCGTTGACCTAAAACTATAAAATTTGGTTTTGTTAAAACGTATTACTTATTTTTAATTTGAATCGTTTCCGATATCATACTTATAATTGGAATTTTTGTTCATATTGTTTATTTTCCGTACTAAGACGTATCTATATTAATAACAAATAAATAAATATTAGGAGACATTCTACACATGGTTTCTGACCCCAAACTAAACAAAACGTGATATGGCTGTCACACCGCTCTACTAAAATAAAATAAATAAATATTTAGTGACATCTTACACACGGTCTCTGACCCCAAACTAAGCAAAGCTTGTAATATGGCTGCCAGAGACGGATACACTTCATATACCTATTTTTAATATAGTAACTATTTAACACACAGACACAGAGCAAACACCTATGTCCATCACATAAATATTTGCTCTGGGTGGGGATCGAACCCACGCCTCTTTGACCCAGAAGTTAGGGTCACTAAACTGAGCCACCGAGGTAGTCAAATCATACTCGTACACCAAACTATTATTAATATGCAAACGAGCAATTTGTGTGTAAATTGTCAATCAAGGTGCGTGCAGACGGCAACACTAAGTTTGCCAATCTGGCCGTGGAACTTAGTTGTTTCAGACTATCTGTAGCCATGATACATGTTAGAAACTTCGGGATATCATCACTGACTCAAATGTGGTCCTAACTTTAGATATCTGTGTTAACTTTATTCAATTGTGTAACAGGCGTAGTTGAATGTGACTTTGTGGAATAACTGTCTCTACAGCCCGTTCACAGTTATATTATCTCTTATATTAATCGCTGTCACTGTCTTGTCCTCAGAATAAGGACTAAAGAAATAGAAAATGTTCTAAAATAGCAAGAGATATACATCACTTTGTCCTATTTTAAGTATTAAATTTAAAAGGTGTTAGAAAAAGATGCACATATTTCAAATTAGAATTAGAAGATGGACATACACCCGAACATACGTAATATCGATGGGTTTCACCATAGGTTTTACGAACTAGCATTGAGTTATCTCGGCTGTCCAAATTCAAAAAGGTAGAAGGAAGTAGGAAGGTAAAATGAATAGAGATTTGAACCTTCTGATGAAACTAGAAGGTTCAAATTTCCGATCAAATCGCAAAAGACAAAGTAGACCAAATTTCAACCATTTGACATTTCTTGTGATTCTGACGTTTGTCTGTTGGCATGTCAAAAAATTTTTTTAATGTTCTCATCTCAGAAAAATTACAAGTAATAGAAGTATTGCTAAATTTTACTCAAATAAAAACTACGTTACAGCTGTCTTATTCATATCTGGTTATGCAGAATACGCGAGAGTGAGTGGAACAAAAAAAACGCAACATCTGTCGCATACGTCAAGATCACCAGTTGGAATGTCAAAATGGTTAAAATTTGGTTAGGTTAGGTAATTTGTCTTTTTCGGAAATTTGAACTCTCTAGTTCCAGTAAGAAGGTTCAAATCTTTGAAAAAAATATGTAAATCTTAAAAAGCACAGACCCTGGATTCTGTGAATCAATATACCTTCCTACTTTTTACCTTTTTGAATTTGGACACCCGAGCTAGCTCAATGCTAGTTTTTGAAACGCTTCGAAATTACGTAAGTTCGGAAGTATGCGCATCTTTATCCGACACCTTTTAAATTTCAAATAACAAAACAAAGTAATGTATATCTCTTGCTATTTTAGTACTGTTTCTAGTACTTTGTTCTTATTCTATGGTTCTCATACATCATCTAATTCATTTACTAAATTATTTTCCAGACTGACGGTTTACTCACGATATTTTATTTTCTTACTAAACAAAAAAGTTTACGACCGGCAAATATGAACCTAACTTGTCCTTATTTTTTTACTTTTCATCTCATCTCCGCCGAGGCATAAAACTCTTTATTCCTTGATTAAATCCCTATCTCGGGCACTTTCCGACTCAATCGGAAATAATCTCGAAAACGACAGCCGTACCTTTTTACAGCGCTACTGGCTACGGCCCGTGGTTCCTCTTTGCACTTTTATACTCAATCTGCAGTAAAAATACTATAACGCACCTCATTTTTCTACCTAGGACAAGTAGTCCAGTTAGGTAAGTCTGTGGCGGTACATGTTAAAGCGTGTGCTACACGGTATTAAACAGCAGTTTGAAACAGAGGTTTGAAACAGTATAGACAGTTGTTTTATGCCACATTTCATGTGACATTCAAACGCCCTTTGCAGCTCGGCTTGCGTTGCAAACCACACCACACGGTTTGAAACCGTCTAGTTGCTTGTTTAAAACCACGCGAACGACAGTCACGCTGTTGCAGCGAGCGCGAGCGCACGTTACTACGTTATACTCGTAGCTACCTATAAGATGTTCTTAGAAAGTTATGAATGTCATCAAAGTCCAGAAAATTAATTAAGTTTATATGACTAAGGGTAAATCTCTCCTTTAACCATCGCTTCATCCATTTTTTTTTCTTTCTCTTTTCCGTTGAACTGCACACAGAATCGCAAGACTCACTCCATCATTTTGTTGTACAGATAGGTAAGGCTTATGACTTCGTTGTAGTATAAAATACTGTTGGTACGTGAACGAGATTACAACACCTCTTATCCGCGCAACGTTTTTAAAAACACTGTTGTTTTCAAACCATGTAGCCGGCATTCCGCATCTCACTTCTGTTCAAGGTGACCTTGGTTTCATACATCATTTCAAACCGTGTAGCATATTATGCTTTACGCGCATCAGCGATTTTGCCGATCTTTCATACACTTAAGCCCTGAGCTCTCATACGCCGCCACAGTTGGTCCATTACCTCCGCTCTATGTAGTCGCGTGTTGTACAACAAATCAAATTATCTAATTCAGTGTTTGATTGTGATGACGTAGTATGCCGGAAGTCCTATCTTCACATCTCCCGACGCGCCAGCGATACTAGATTGCCTACAATACCTAACTAGGCAAAAGTCCGACTTCAAGAAAGAGGTCAATCACCAAATTCAACTCAACTGGACAGTATTCGGGAAATTGCGTAATGTATTCTCGTATGTATACCTCAGTCCCAAAAGTGTTCGACCAGCGTGTGTTACTAGTGATGACGTATGTCACTGAAATGTGGACTTATACTATGGGCCTTATTAATAAGCTCCAAGTAGCCCAACGAGCTATGGAGAGGGCTATGATTGAATGATGATGAAAGATCGAATCAGAAATGAGGAGATCCGTAGAAGAACCAAAGTTACCGACATAGCCCAGCGGATTGGCAAGTTGAAATGGCAGTGGGCAGGGCACATAGCGCGGAGGACTGATGACCGATGGGGTCGAAATTTGCTCGAGTGGAGACCACGGATTATTGGAGATACATAGGAGAGGCCTATGTCCAGCAGTTGACGTCCCATAGCTATTGGATAGATGGATGACCTTTTTTCACAACGACTGTGTATAAAATAATAGTAACTAATAACTGGTTTAAATCCCGGTCCCGTACCAATGAATCCCTCGGAATTTATGTACGGAATTTAACACCACTGGATTTTCGGTGAAGGAAAACATCGTGAGGTAATATTACTACCGTAGAAGAAATTCGATAGCGTATGTGAATCCACTAACTCAGCCAGCGTGGTGGATATACCCCAATCACCCTTCGGCTTCGGTTAGGCCTACGTCCTGCAGTGTACTATTAAATAAAGGCTGGTACAGTACAGTACAATACAAAAACTACCACTTAAAACAAGAATTATATTAAAGAAATATTTTTTAAAACATGCTTTTACTAAATAAGTGCTCGCCAAGACGAATCAAACGAGCCCAAGCTCGATGAGGTTGTGTCGTTTCATTGCGAAGTTCCTTGGGCCACCGTCCAGCTCCATCATCAGATCAGCACCATGTCATCATAATATTGCATTGTCACGCGATTTACACATGTATGCAAAATTTCAGCTCAATCAGTAACCGGGAAGTGGATCAACTTTTACTTGCAAGATTTTATTACTGATCGACAGACAGACAACGGGACAGGTGAAACTAAATAAAAACTTGTAATATATTGTGTAGGTAGCAAAACAAAAATACTAATACGACCTCTTTTGACACAACGACCGCACTAGAGATAAAGCTCACCTGACTAGGACACTAATGTGACGTCAGCAGTGACGTCACCGAATGCTTCCGCTTCCAAATGGCACTGCTGATACAGATAACATCCAGCATTTCCGGTGAAGCTTTTAAAAGGTTGTTAAACTGTCGACAAAGAAAGTAAGCTATTCTAGGTCGACGTCTAACTGTAATTTAGTATACCGGTAAATTACACCAGTGTAGCCTATTTGATAGTCCACCGCTGAACATAGATCGCTGAACAAGGGTGATTAAGCCATATTTACCATGCTGGTTTAGTGCGGGCTAGTAAATTCAATAGACAATACACAGTTATTTATTAAGACAAAAATAAAACTAAACAAAACCACAAAGCAAACAACACAGCAAAACAAAACAAAATAAACAGCATAAACAATTAATCTTAAATAATGTATTTGACAAAGTCATCCTAATGCCTCGGTGGCTCAGTGGTTAGTGACCCTGACTTCTGGGTCAAAGAGGCGTGGGTTCGATCCCCACCTAGGGCAAACATTTTCTGTGATGAACATAGGTGTTTGCTCTGTGTCTGGGTGTTATTTAGGTACTATCTATATAAGTATGTATTTAAAATATGTGTAGCATATCAGTCTCTGGCAGCCATATCACAAGCTTTGCTTAGTTTGGGGTCAGAAACCGTGTGTAAGATGTCCCCCTAATATTTACTATTTATTAATTAATAATTCACGCATTCATATACGCCATTGAATATTTCTTCTACAGACGTATGCAGGTTGCCTCACGATGTTATCCTTCACTGAAAAGCCAGTGTTGTTAAATTCCGTATATACATAAGTTCCAAAGAGCTCATTGATCGGGACCACCCACGATCTCACGATTGCAAGGTGGGTGTTACTACCACTAGACGACCCCCCAATCCATCAGCCATAAGAAGTCCACTGCTGGACATAGGCCTCCCCTATGGAACTCCAATAAGACCGGTTGCAAACAGCTTGCATCCAGCGCGATCCTGCGGTCTTAATGAGGTCATCCGTCCACCTTGTAGGTGGACGTCCTACGCTGTATTACCCAAGTAGATGTAACTAGTAAGTAACTCCTATAACCAGGAGTACCCAAGTTTAAAACAATTATTACTGGGATAGGGCAAGTTCGGAACAGAACCCGGACTAAAGCACTTAGTGCAGCCAACTTATAGGCACTACATCCCTTCAATATTGGCGAAGATATATTTACACTAATGTTGGTAGCATGCATAGAGAAATTGGTATTTGCGACCTTACGTCGGTGCTATAGACCACGGTATTAGATCATCGATGTAAAGTGGCGTGTCTATCAGCCTTGACTGCCTCGGTGGCTCAGTGGTTGTGACCCTGACTCCTGGGTCAAAGAGGCGTGCTTTCGATTCCCACCCAAGGTAAATGTTTATGTGATGAACATAGGCGTTTGTCCTGTATCTGGGTGTTATTTAGGTATTATTATGTATTTATGTATGCATTTAAAAATATTTATCTTTTGCTTTACTTAGTTTGGGGTCAGAATCCGTGTGTTAGATGTCCCCTAATATTTTGTCGGATACACTTCTAAAAGTGCGCCCAGGAGTTGCACTACCAGGTCTCACCTGCCCCATTTTTTCTATAGTAGACGCGACCAAAGTGCCACCCTTTTATGGTGGACATTCCGCGCGTTAGAACCAAGCGAACGAATACGAACAGCTAGAATGTGGAACACTTTGCCTGATTCTGTCTTTCCGCTAAAGTACAACGTGGGTATCTTCAAATCCCGAGTAAATAGGTATCTTCTAGGTAAGCGTGTTACACCCTAGACCGCATATCTGCTTAACATCAGGCAGTGTGTGTAGTCAAACGCAAACCTATACTTAGTAAAAAATATATATATGTCGACATCAACTGGTAACCCAGGACGCAAGCGCCACCTTCTGGCGTTCGATGGAGTCAACGATTCACCGGCTGAGCGGAGCGCACGACATCTTTTGCGTGGCTGTCGGCCAGAGCGGTTGATATTGAACCATCGCGCGTTCCTATATACGAACCTAGCTATTGTTGTGTCGCTTCTTATAATCTACCTTGTAAATTCTTCGGACAATACAATTTGATCGAGTGAACTATTTTGTTTCGTTGCTCCAACATTACCCAACGACGCCCACTGATAGAAGACCAGACATTATGGACTCTGCTGATATCGGAAACCCTAGATTTATGGACCCTGCTGATGATGAAGACCCTACTCCCCCGACATATATATATATTAAGGTCCAAAATATCTCACTGGCTATTCAGCGCGGAAACGCTGCCAGCATAATGGGCACGTTTGGGCGTAGAGATGCTGAGCGTATCTCGGTTAGATTCTCGGTTTTTAATGTACCTAATTTAATATTATATTGTAATTTTATTTCACTTTTGTAATTTCTATATTAAGATATCAATAAGAATCAAGATCAAGAGATCGCGGTTGCGATTACCTAAGATAAGCAACATTCGGCACGGTCAGTCTTCGGATAAGTGACCGAGGGTGGCATTTACAACTGAGAGTTGCCCTGGCTCGGATGACACGTTAAATTGTGGATTCTGGATGTTTAAACATTTAAGCTAATTCAAAAGCCTTCAAGTGACTTAGAAACTGACCCCAGATCAAGCCATATGGCCTACACAAACTTACTATAATGGACTACACCTTGATACAGGTAAAAATATTCTTTGTATTGAAAAGTATGAGACTATGCCCACACTAAAATGGCAATGGGCAGGGCACATAGTTCGAAGAACGGATGGGCGATGGGGCCGTAAAGTTCTCGAAAGGAGACCACGGACCAGCCAGCGCAGAGTAGGACGTCCACCGACTAAATAGACTGACGATATGATAAAGATCGCAGGAACGCGCTGGCCTTCCAACGGGCCTTATTGGAAATCCATGATGGATGCCTATGTCCAGCAGTGGACTTTCTACGGCTGATGGCTGGATGATGCCCCCTAGACCGTTCCGTGAGTCACCGACCAGCATGACGCGTGCCATGCACGGAGCATTCGACACCGACAAGATATCATTATCATAATCAATTTATTGATAACAATGTTGTAGGTCAAAAATAAGGAGTTATTACATTATTATAAATTTCCAATTAAACACATAAAAAATAATTATCGTAATTAAAAATAATTTTATAAAAATGACATTTCTGTGTTCACAAAATTCTCCAAAAAAGAATCACAATAAAATATAACATAAATCCTACTATTATTATAAACGCAAAAGTTTGTAAGGATGAATGGATGGATGTTTGTTACCCCTTTTTCGCAAAAACTACTGAACGGATTGAGATGAAACTTAATATAGCATATTTATCAGAATAACACATAAGCTGTAAATTATAATGATATTGCGTAAATTTTCCATAATATAACAATAAGTGTTAAGTAGGAAAAATTCTGCTATCTGCGAGCTATTCTAGAGTGCGCTTCAAGAATTGTAAAAAAAAAACAACTGTAGAATCGAACAACCGTCAAATCGTTATTTTCTATTTTCCACCTCCTTTATTAAGGGTGGTAAAGTAGGGCCTCGGGTTTGAAAGACGGAAAGTGACATAGTCTTCTTTCTATCCCGGATAAATAAAGGGTTCCCATGGGATAGCACAAAAATCTAAATATCATGCGGGCGAAGCCGCGGGTAAAAACTAGTAATCAGTAATATAATCAATGTCAATAGGTAGGTACATAAGTAAAAATCTATGAATGATAGATATTCTCGACAACTATTGTTGACGTATCTACGTTGATGGTAGTGTGTCTAGTATAGCGTATCGTGTTGTTTTCCGTCCCAGATAATTACGTTTCTAGCATTGTATGGTACATAAGTTTGGAGAGACACCCTCGTACAAAACTCAAATTATTGGTTGTGGTTTAATAAATCTACGTTTTCTAGGGTTCCGTACCCAAAGGGTAAAAATAGAGCCCTATTACTTAGACTCCGCTGTTCGTCTGTCCCCAGGCTGTATCTCATGAACCGTTATAGCTAGAAAGCTGAAATTTTCACAGATGATGTATTTCTGTTGCCGCTATAACTAGTATTTGTTATACTAAATTAAAAATTAAGTAGGGCTCCCATACAACAAACTAGATTTTTTAGCCGTTTTTCACTCTATATTAATAATAATGGTAACAGGTAGATGCTTGAAATTTTTACAGAACATTTAGTTGTATATTCACTTCAATAATAAATATTAAAATAAAAATAAAATAAATATTTAAGGGGAGCTTCCTAACAGTACGGAACCCTCCGTGCGCGAGTCCGACTCGTACTTGGCCGATTATTGTATTCTATTTCTATTAAGACAAATATTTAGTTTAATAATTATAATCCCTGATAGGAAGATTAAGGAACGAGATAGCTGTTATCCCTATGTCGTTGAAATAAATATCGGGACAAATTGAATGTATTATAATACAATGGAAATAGATATGGGTACATTTTACGGGATTTCTGGGGTCTTACTGGCAATTCATTTTATATTTATTGGAATTATTCGATGTTATGATTACCTATACGTGACTTCACCTTGATCGTGATCATGACTTTTGACTAAACTTGAATACCTATTAATCTTTACTAATCATGATTCTAGATAAAAGATTAAGTACGTTTATTGAGACTTTAAACTTGATAGATTTGATCTTGACTTAAAAGTTAATAGTTGCTCTATTTCGACTATAGTTATTCATGTTGTTTATAAACTTTCGCGATTTGAACACATTATTATTATGTACCACGGGACTAATCACGCACTCAAATTACGAGATAAATAAATACCTCATCATCCCGACGTTTCAACCGAGTTGCATCGAGGATTAGGTTTTTATTTATCTCGTAATTTTATTGCGTGATTAGTCCCGTAGTACATAATAATAAAAATTATTCACATAACTTACAAAACTGCGAAACCCTGGCAAATGTATAAATCGTGCGACGCCAAAATGGAAAAGAAAAAAATCGACACATAAAATACGAAAAACCCTTCGGAGGGCATAACCTCATCAAAACCTCTTTTTAAAGCTCTAATAAAACCCCAGAAAATTCATTACCCATAACGGGCCCTACACACCGTACGAATATTCCAGAAAATGCCCATAAAGGAACCTCCACATCATCAGCCATTACAATCCAAATAACATTTTTACCATTGGATTTAACCATAGACATATTTATTTATGACTCGATATATACAAATCTGCAAATTAGGGCGTTTGGCTGAGGGAACTCAATATGGCCGCCATAATATGAAGAGTTATCTAGAACTTCAGGTGTACTAAGCCAAAAGTAGGTGCTTCAGACCATCACTATGAACAACTTTTTTTACGAGGATAACCCGGAGTCAAGACAAAAATGCTGTACATGCATTTTGTCGACTATGAGTCGTAGTTTTACAAATTAAGGCACACGGCTGAGGAGATCAATAGGGCCGCATTAAATACTTAGCTAATTTATACATCTTCATTGATCGATGTAAATTAGAGCTTTGACTTGCATCATGCACTTAGGTATGCTTTATGGAAATGTGATCTTTCAGTAAATGAGTGCTATTAATTGTCACTATTAATCCAATTATTTGTCAGATTTTCGCAGTACAAAATAATAAATTTACCATAGATCTATGTAATTTACCAAAGTATTTGTTTCTGTTTGGTAATTATATTATTTTATTTTTACAATCTTAGAAACTGACAGCTTTTACTTCTTAGATTAATGATTGTCGCTGCGCTTGACCAGCGACCAACCATTAATCTAAGTTTTACATATTAAAAACTTAAATAAACTAGACGGAAACAAACAAACAAAAAACTTTTTTGACAACCACATTATATAAAAATACAGGGACAATACAATACAATTTATAGGTTTCTATCTGGCGCTTTAAGCTATTTTTCCAGGCAACCAAATACGAAAAGAAAATAGAAGTTGCCAAAAAAACGTGGCCTGAACAGAAAGAAGAAAAACTTATAAACAAACACTTAACAAAGTGTGACCACGAGTCCTACGATTTATTAGTTTACTCGTAGTCACACTGGTGTAACCACGAGTCCGGACAAAAAATATACTAACACCTAAGCTAACTAAAACTTTCTACTTATAGAAATGTCTTGAGAATATTAATTAGAATAATGAATTAATTAGAACATTATAAAGAAAGTGTGGGCGGAAAATAACAAATTACATAGATAAAATTAATCGGCCAAGCACGAGTCGGACTCGCGCACGGAGGGTTCCGTACTGTATGAGAGCCCCCCTTAAACATTTATTTTATTTTAATTTTATTATTCATTATTGAAGTAAATATAAATCTAAATATTGTATGAAAATTTCAAGCATGTACCTGTTACCATTATTAATATAGATCGAAAAACGTCTAAAAAAACAGGTTTGTTGTATGGAAGCCCCCCTTAAATATTAATTTTATTCTCTTTTTAGTATATGTTGTTATAGCGGCAACAGAAATACATCATCTGTGAAAATTTCAGCTGCCTAGCTATCATGGTTCATGAGATACAACCCGGTGACAGACAGACGGACAGACGGACATCGAAGTCTTAGTAACAGGGTCCCGTTTTTCCCTTTGGGTACGGAACCCTAAAAAGCGGTGACCGCCTCCTCTTTTCTTTCGCTCATTGGATTTGTCCGCTTTAACAACTCGTCGGCGGGAACGACCGACGGGATTCAGTGGTGGTGTGAAATCACCCTCATGTCCTCGGTTAGATTTTTACGACACGTTTATTGTGAAAGGTTATTTATATGTGTGTCAATGGATTTCGTCTGTTGGTTGATAATTGATTTTTTATTTTGTTGGAATCTTTATTTACACTTCCATAATAATAATTAAGCGCAGGGGTGGCTTTGTGGCAAGCCGTCGCTGAGTGGCGACACCGCAAACCCTGACTCCCTGGGGCTAAATGAGACCCCTGACTCCTCTCCGGCCGGCTTGAAATAGAAACCGCAAGAGCCAAGAACCTAAGCTCCAGGATGAAAGTGTTAAAAGGCATAACGCCGCGAGTAGCGTCTAGTGAAAGCGCAGCACACCTCTCGACACCCGACAGCCGTCCACACCAATGTTGCCCCTCCGGCGCCAACGTACGGTAGCCTTTATGGGGGGCCCATTTAGTGGATGGCAGTCACCACCCGCTTCGAAATTTTGAATGGGGTATATTTAGCGGGCGCCGTACCTCATTCCATAGTCCTACTCTAAATGTCATTTAAAATTTCACCACAATGGCCCAATTTTAGATATTTCAAGTCTTTTTATATGCCATAGTTTGTCTACAACGCTGTTATTTTTATACATAGTGTTTTATATTTCAACATTGTTAAAGGGGCCTCTCAATGTTGGCTTAGGCTCCACTGATGCCTAGTAAAGGACCAGGCCTAGCCTGTCAATTCATTTCAATAAAAAACAATTATTTAATTATATCGGTAAAGACCGATTATTATTTTTCATATGATGGTTGCGTAGTTGCATTTAATTATTATTATCGTAATAATTATGATCTGTGTAACATCAACTGTTGGATTGTAGGTTTCCCATATTAGAAGCTTTTAAATCTTACCGCCTTACCACCAAAGATTTAAACATGATTTAAACACTGTTTAACCGTGCAATTTGTACTGTTAGACATTGTCTAAAGCGTGCGTAAATCTTTTGTGGTAAAACGGTTAGCGTCCAAATTAAATCACTTGCGATTAAAATAATTTCGCCACTTAAGTGACATGAAAGTAACTGAAATATATTTGAATTTCTAGCGAATTATAATTATTGTACTAAGTCAAATATGAATATTCTTGACAAGCTTTCACTAGATAGGTAGATAATTGTGATAATAAGGTAGAGAAAAATAATTGTTATTCTCTCTAATTACGTAAAAATAATTCATGAAAATTATAAACTACAACTTTCAAAACCTTTCAACAATTCAAACTGATAAATATTTCAAAACGAACTTTCTGAAACTTGATACCAACTTCGAATCTGGTGTAATTAATCATAAGTTTCATTGCAAACTGTGAACTCTACTCCGTCGCGATAAGAATGGAAATCGATTGGCTCCTGACTTGCCAAGTTGCTTTGTAAAATGGATGTCAGATAATTACAATCTTTACCGTTTTTTAGGGTTCCGTACCCAAAGGGTAAAAACGGGACCCTATTACTAAAACTCCGATGTCCGTCTGTCTGTCTCCAGGCTGTATCTCATGAACAGTGATAGCTAGACAGCTGAAATTTTCACAGATATGTAATGTATTTCTGTTGCCGCTTAAACAACAAATACTAAAAACTGAATAATATAAATGTTTAAGAAGGGGCTCCAATACAACTAACGTGATTTTTAGGAGTTTTTTTTGCTTTCTATTAATAATGGCAAGAGGAATGGGGCTCCCATACGGTAAAAGCAAGCCAGTTCGTATAGGCCGGGTGGATAGCCCAGGTGTCAGAGTTTTTAGGCCGCCTGAAGGCCTCTGACGTGGCTAAACGGTTGAAACAACCGGGGCCTACAATTTCCCATACGGTACGGAACCCTTTGTACGCGAGTCCGACTCGCACTTGGCCGAGTTTTTATTACGTTTATATTCCATTTGAGTTCGGGTCGAAATTTCTTTGTGATTAAGTGTTTGAGAGAAATTAATGTACGTTGCGAATTTAATCATTTTCAGCTGTTAGAAGAAAATGATTATTTTTTAAGGAGTTCGTTTGAAATCGGCGTTTACAGAGACGATCTCAGGCCAAATAAAATAAGTTGTCAAGTGCGTGTCTCGAACACGCATATGATAGGCTTCCGTAGATGGTGACGATGATTGTGATTTTTCACTTTTTTTTTCAACTTTTCTCATACATGGTACATGTGACAAAAATAGTTCAAGAAACCTTACATTCTTTTTAGAAATCCTATTGAACGATACCCCACACTAGGGGGTGGGGTTGAAAAAAATGTTTCATCCCCACTTTACATGTATGGGAGCTACCCCATTCAATAAACTGTTTTGAAGTTTTTAAGTATTTGAAATTTTATCTATATTAGAACTATTATGTCGTCAAATTTCATCCAATTTGATTCATAAATGTCGAAGTTATAAGGCTTTGTAGCATGAGGACGGAAGGACGGACGGACACAATGAAGTTATAAGGGTTCCTCGTTTTACTACGGAACCCTAAAAAATCAAGACAACGTCGTGAACAGACAAGTGGGGCCGGTTGTGGTGTTGCGCATCCAAAGTTCGACGGACGAGCCAAGGCGTAGTTTCGTTGTGCGTGTATGGGCGCACTACTAGCGACCTCCAACAGTCGCATCATAAACTTATCAGATATCACCTCATTTGCCTAGGTGGCGTGTTTCATAATATTTTAAAAGACTAGAAATTAAAATATTGCTATTATTTTATAAAATATTTAGATCAATCAATCTACGACAAATATCATGTTCCAAACTTAAAATTAAAAATTATAGTTAACATAAAACTATACTCTGTGACCGGATATATTAATAATTCAGACTGGCAATAATTCTACTGTTGATTGTCATTGACGAGTCGATTGACTAAAACAAACTAATAACTATGATTAATTATTTTACAAAGACTGTAATACGTGCTGTGAAGATAGTTATAATGTGGTCTAAAGATCATTATAAATATAAAGTTAATTATTGATAATGATTTAAGACTGATTTAGTGTTAATATTGTTAAACGATAAAATTGACTCGTACCACGGCTTATTTGAGAACTAACCCAATATTTGAAGAACTCCTACAAAACATGCGATAGTAGCGCTCTTTTCGTGGTATTAGTTAATTTAATTCAATGTTTTATAGTGATAAGTTAGGAAGATCTATTTGTCTCACTTTAACACAAATGAAAAATAAGGATAAAAGCTATAGTTCCACTTGTCACCACTAGGAGCGTCACACTCGAGGACGCGCCAGCCATCTTGGGCAGTTTTTTCTTATGAATAACTCTAAGGCTCCCCTCGAGGCCACAGCAGCGGTGGGATTCCAAGGTTCCCCGATGGAGACCTCAGACCAGACGCTGACGCCGCAATCGCAGGACCCACCACGGGACCTGCCACCAGACGGCGATACGACGTTTTCATTGGAACAAGTGATGAGCCTCGTCTCTTCCATCTCAAAACAAGCCGCATCAAGCGCAGTTTCCGCAGTTTTGGCCACAACAAACGTACCAGCGCGATCGCAAGAATATTACTTACCACCGTTTGATCCTGATGAGAGATCGCACGACATTCGTGACTGGTGTGCTCACGTAGATGAGATGGTCATACGATATAATATTCCGCCGCACGAGGCTCGCATGAAGGCAATACTCCATCTCAAAGGAAGAGCTAAGAAATGGGCAGATTTGTGGTCGTTGACCTCTACGTCATGGGAAAATATAAAAGAAGATCTCATCCAGACCTTTAGCACCGAATTCCGTTATTCAGACGACGTCTTGAAATGGAGGAGCTACACTTCAGATCAAGCGGAGACCTATGCTGAATATGGTACTACTGCATGGACCCTCTTCAAACGAGTGAGACCGGAGGCGACGGATGCAGAGACAGTTGAGGCCCTAATCACAGGTATTTATCCAGAGCATGTGCGTTCAGAATTACTACGAAATACGCCTGATTCCTTTCCTAAACTCATGACAATCTTGAAAACATATCGTAAACGAAAACCCGAGACATCTAAGATAGTAAATAATAGGTATGAAACTAAAAAACCTCGCACGTCTGAGCTTCCTAAGCAAGACGTTACATGCTATGCCTGTAGAAAACCAGGTCATCTCTCTCGTGACTGCAAAGAACATCCCGCTCCTAGGCTTGAATTAGGACAGACGAGTAATCGAGTCTCTACTTCATCTAGCATTGATGCTTATGTTGGTAATCCCAAATTTTTAGAATGTAACTACTGCCACAATAAAGGACATAGTGTGAAAAATTGCTACAAGCGTCAAAGAGAAGAAAATCATAAAAATATTAACTATTGTAGTTCCTCAAACCGCAGCATGACAAAAATAGAAATAGGGAATAAAAATTATGCATGCCTTTTTGACACTGGAGCTGATTGCTCATTAATGAGGGAAAGCCTTGCTCTCTCAATTCCAGGTAAACGTAAATGTGTGAATGTCACATTCTCTGGAATCGGAGGAATTCCAGTTGTATCTGTGCAAAGTATCACATCCCTTGTCAACATAGACGGCACACATGTGGAGCTAGAATTCTTTATCGTTAAAGACACACAGACGCAATTTGATATCATTGTAGGATTTGATCTCCTTAAAATCCCAGGCCTAAGTGTCACCCTTAACAACAATGGTATTTCTATACAACGTGAATTCTTAATAAACGAAAGTATAATAACAAACGATCAAACCTCAAACTTGAATACCGACATCACTGACCCTAAAGAACTCGACACTCTATGTGAAATCCTTAATGAATTTAAAGAAAGTTTCACGACTGGCAACCGCGTCTCTCAGGTGTCAACCGGAGAGTTACATATTAAATTAAAGAATCCTGACAAAATTGTTCAACGCCGACCTTACAGACTGTCTCCCACAGAACGCGATAAAGTGAAACTAATTATAAATGATTTAAAAAGCAATGGCATCATACGTGACAGTTCATCCCCATTTAGCAGCCCCATATTACTAGTGAAGAAGAAGGATGGGTCAGACAGGCTTTGTGTGGACTTTCGCGAACTTAACGCCAATACTGTAAGAGATAATTTCCCGCTCCCGTTGATTGCTGACCAAATAGACAAATTAGGAAAAGCTCGCTATTTCACATGTCTTGATATGGCTGCTGGGTTCCATGGTATACCGATTTCTTCTGACTCAATTGAAAAGACAGCATTTGTTACTCCTGATGGACAATATGAGTATTTGCGAATGCCTTTTGGCCTTTGCAATGCCCCATCCGTTTATCAGAGAGCTATCAATGCAGCACTCGGTGACTACAAGGACAATATTGCTCATGTCTATATCGATGATATCTTAATCGTTTCAACAACAATTGAGCAAGGTTTACTGAACCTCAGAGCAGTCTTAGGCAGATTAATGAGTGCAGGATTTTCCCTAAATGTTTCCAAGTGTTCATTTCTTAAAACAAAAATCGAATATTTGGGAAACATCATTGAGAATGGTACCGTGAAACCAAGCCCAAGGAAAGTTCAAGCACTAGCTAACTCACCTTTACCTAAAAACGCCAAAGAAATGCGCCAATTCAATGGCTTAGCGGGCTATTTTCGAAAATTTGTCCCAAACTTTTCTGTAAAGATGGCTCCTTTATATGAATTGACCCGAAATGACATGCCATGGCAATGGACTGAACGTCATGAGCTTGCCAGACAAAGCATTATAGATCACCTCACATCTTCACCTCTTTTAACAATCTACGATCCTAATTTGCAAACAGAGCTTCATACCGATGCAAGCTCTTTAGGCTATGGTGCTGTGTTAATCCAGAGACAAGAGCGAGATCCCTTAGTGATCGGCTATTTTAGCATGAGGACGACAGGCTGTGAGAGCAAATATCATTCGTACGAATTAGAAACACTTGCCGTTGTAAAAGCTATTAAGCATTTTAGACATTTTTTACATGGTAGGTCTTTCAAGGTGGTCACTGATTGCAATGCTCTAAAAGCATCTCGTCACAAAAGAGAATTAACTCCACGCGTCCATCGATGGTGGGCTTTCTTACAAAATTTTGATTTCGAAATAGAGTATCGCAAAGGTGACCGTCTCGCACATGCAGACTATTTCAGCCGAAATCCCATTGATTTGAATGAGACAGAACCTCTTCAAAATGCTGAACGGTCAGCGAATGATTCCCCATCTGCATTAAAACTTTCAGTAAATGCTGCAACCCTGGATCATAATTGGCTTCTCATTGAACAAAAACGTGACCCAGAATTGAGAGGAATCATGGAAGATCTCAAAGGTGACTCTATGTCTAAAACCATTGCTGATACTTACATTGTTACAGCTGACAAATTACTAAGGCGGAAAGTCCAAGTTGATAAACAAACCCATAAACTAATCATGGTGCCTCGGAACTATGTTTGGAACCTAATCAGCCACTATCATGATGCTCTCCAACACTTTAGCTGGGAAAAGGTTCTAGCAAAACTACGCGAACAGTACTGGTTTCCAAACATGTCCCGATTAGTGAGAAGATTTGTGGAAAACTGTGTCAGTTGCCGAGTTCGTAAAGGTCTTTCTGGTGCTCGCCAGGTCGAACTTCATCCTATAGATAAAGTGGCAATACCGTTCCACACCGTCCACGGAGATATCACTGGTAGAATGAATGGAAAACGTAGCGAAGCAGAATATGCCTTTGTTTTTGTCGATGCGTTTACTAAATTTGTCCACATGATTTACACAAATGACCGCACTACAGAAACTGCAATAAAATGCCTGCAGACTTTGATCTCTATATTTGGTACTCCTACCAGATTTATCACTGACCAAGATAGGAGCATGACATCTCAGGAGTTTAAAAACTTTTGTGAGTGCAGTGGTATTCAACATCATGTGGTCGCTAAAGGTGCAAGCAGAGCTAACGGACAGGTAGAAAGATTTATGAAAGTTATCAAGGATAACATGTCGGTCACAGAACTCACTAAACCATGGCATCTAGCTATACAAGATTTACAGCTGGCAATTAACTGTACTGTCTCTAAATCTACGGGTAAAAGTCCTATGGAAATTCTGTTTAGAAAAAAATGTTCCCCTCCAGCGATCAAACTTGTACTAATCGATGAAGATAATATTACTAATGACATTGACTCTCTACGATCGTCTTGCAAGCATAGGATGGACGAGCGGGCTGTCTTAGCAAAATAGCATTTTGATAAAGGCAAGGCTACAATCAAACCTTTTGATGTGGGAGATTATGTTCTTATGCATCGTCATGAGAGACATACAACTAAACTTGGCACAAAGTTTGATGGACCTATGGAAATTTTGGAAGTGCTACCAAATGATCGTTATAGGCTAAAACATGTTAATTTGCGAGGTTGCTCTGAAAAAATAGCTAGTCATGATTCTCTAAGACCTGCCCCAATTGCACAAACAAACCCTTTTGAGAGTGAGGATAAGGAATCATCCGTATGGGCAAATAATGATGATTCTGTTATACCTGATGATTCTGCCTCTCCTGACTCTGAACTCAGTAGCCAAAACTTTACAAATAATGATGCTCCGTCTACTTCAGCTGGTACCTAATATCTAATAGTATGAAATCTGTTTAACTCAGATTTATCTCACATAGTTACTTTGATTTTTTTTAAGTTTCTTATTAATTACCTAAAGGAATAGTAAAAAAAAAAAAACTAAAATTTCAACATATATTTCAGCTAAATTATTTCAGTTTTCTTATTAACTTGTTGCAAATATTCAGTCTTGATGAAATATTAATCTAAAATTTTGTGAAATACTTGGAAACCTCTGCTTAATCTCCTTCTTCACCTTCCTTAGACTTCATGATAAGGCGAGAATCCGAGTGATTAAGCCTTTATGCGTTTGTTACCTTACCATTTCCTCATTCCTGATCCGGTGTGGCGAGAATCCGAGTGATTAAGCCTTTATGCGTTTGTTACCTTACCATTTTCTCATTCCTGATCCGGTGTGGCGAGAATCCGAGTGATTAAGCCTTTATGCGTTTGTTACCTTACCATTTCCTCATTCCTGATCCGGTGTGGCGAGAATCCGAGTGATTAAGCCTTTATGCGTTTGTTACCTTACCATTTCCTAATTCCTGATCCGGTGTGGCGAGAATCCGAGTGATTAAGCCTTGATGTGTTTATTACCTTATCATTTCCTTATTTCTGATCCTAAACAGCAAGATATCTAAGTTGATCAAGCCATGAGTATTAATTATAAGTCAATAAATTTAATTAAAGACTGAACATTTGCTAAACGCTTCTAAATGCTGTGATTTAAGAGTTTGTTATCCATAAGATTTGTAATTTTAAGAATTAACTATTAGATATTGCAATATTGTTAAAATCTCAGTCTCGCAAAGACTAGTAAAATTATTATTGTTTATATGATTAGAGTTATGTCAACTCATTCAGATTAATAATTTAAATACCATGTACTGTAATAACATTTTGGTATCTTCCATTGACATACGTTGTAAAGTAGAGAAGGCAGCAGATACATTTTAATTTTCTTTATAACTTTGATAAGGATGTCTTTCAACATTTTATGTGAATAAGTTTTAAATCTATTAAGCGCAGAGAGCGCGCTTGAGCCAGAACGGCCGTATGGGCGCACTACTAGCGACCTCCAACAGTCGCATCATAAACTTATCAGATATCACCTCATTTGCCTAGGTGGCGTGTTTCATAATATTTTAAAAGACTAGAAATTAAAATATTGCTATTATTTTATAAAATATTTAGATCAATCAATCTACGACAAATATCATGTTCCAAACTTAAAATTAAAAATTATAGTTAACATAAAACTATACTCTGTGACCGGATATATTAATAATTCAGACTGGCAATAATTCTACTGTTGATTGTCATTGACGAGTCGATTGACTAAAACAAACTAATAACTATGATTAATTATTTTACAAAGACTGTAATACGTGCTGTGAAGATAGTTATAATGTGGTCTAAAGATCATTATAAATATAAAGTTAATTATTGATAATGATTTAAGACTGATTTAGTGTTAATATTGTTAAGCGATAAAATTGACTCGTACCACGGCTTATTTGAGAACTAACCCAATATTTGAAGAACTCCTACAAAACATGCGATAGTAGCGCTCTTTTCGTGGTATTAGTTAATTTAATTCAATGTTTTATAGTGATAAGTTAGGAAGATCTATTTGTCTCACTTTAACACAAATGAAAAATAAGGATAAAAGCTATAGTTCCACTTGTCACCACTAGGAGCGTCACACTCGAGGACGCGCCAGCCATCTTGGGCAGTTTTTTCTTATGAATAACTCTAAGGCTCCCCTCGAGGCCACATACACGACTAGGCGCCGGCCTTACTTGTTTGTTCACAACATTTTGTCTTGATTTTTTTTATTGGTCTGATAGACTGACACAGATTCTGCTGCTGTCAGAAATATTGCCGTTAAAATACTGTGACACGTGATAAAAATAATATAAAGAGTAATTCTAAAAAAATCTACTGTTTGGAGAAGCAATAGTTTATTCTGTGGCCAAACTGAGCAACTTCTTTAAGAAGTAGGTCAAAAAGTCCTAAGCGTTTATAAATATTTTTCGCAAAAAATGATAAAACCGCCTTCCATTGTGTACAAAATTCGAATATTACGCTCGAATTGTTTACACTATTGTTGATTTTTTCAAAAACGGCTCAGCCGATTTCTGTAAAATTTAAATGGGACCACCCCGGGGGTATACACTTTTGAACTAAAAAAGAATTTTTCGATTCAGTTCACAATTGGCGAAATTATCGATGAACATACACAAAAAAATCATACACACGAACATATAACCTCCTCTTTTTTAGAAGTCGGTTAAAAATACTGTGACACGTTATAAAAATAATATGAAGATTCATTTAAATAGATCAAAGGTCTACTGTTTGGAGAAGTACTAGTTTATTCTGTGGCCAAACTAAGAGTCGCTTGATAAAAGTCTTTAGCGTCTAAAATGAAGTACGCGAAAGTCATTAGAGCCTCCACTGGGGCACTCTATAATTAAACTGTCCAAAGGTAAAGAACCTCTTTCGGGCCCTTTTAATAAATTACACCCGAATGAATGCTAGAACACGAATTATTGCGGTCTTTCGCAAAAATATCTTTATGAAGGCGTTGTTAAGTCATTTCGGAGCTTATCACAACCACCCGCCTTCGATTAAATATCTATAGAGTCACAATCGTGCAAAAAGAGTGTCCGAGCCAAAACTCTGCCCAAGCTATGTAATGGGCAGGTTTTTTTTGTTAGTCATAAGGCGATTGCAAGCCGACTACAACGCCGCGCGATGCTAAGTGCTCGGTTACAAGCACTAATTAGGTGACATAACGTCGAGATTCGAGAATACTGGTCATTGTGAATTAATTAATGTTAATATAGAAGTCTGTATGTATGACGGAGCTCGGACAATTTTCTTAAGGACTGTGGCTCTGTAGATATTTGCTCGAAGCCACCCGCAATTCATTTTTCTTCTTCCACAGTGTAGATACAGAATTCGAATAGTTCAAACGGATCGACCCCGAGGTGTCATCCATTTAGTATTTTTATAGTAGGTATCGTTGATTTTTCAAAAACGGCTCAGCCGATTTCGATTTAACTTTAATGGGACCACCTCAGGAGTATACTCGTATTCTTTCGAACTATTTTTGTAATCGGTTCTCTATTGGCGAAAATATCTATGAACATACACAAAAAATACACAGGCATATTAGACAAACATAGAACTGCCTCCTTTTTAGAAGTTGGTTAAAAGAGTTTTCAAAAATTTTAGTAACACTGAATTGTTATAGCTAAAAAAAAGTAAGTTCGTATAGGCCGGGTGGCTAGCCCTGGTGTCAGAGTTTTTAGGCCGCCTGAAGGTTATAGCTATGCTGACGCTAAACATAACGCAAACATTTACTCGTCTCGTCACTCAATTTTATTAAAGAAAAACCTCACAAACTCACATAGCGCGGAGTACTGATGACCGATGGGGTCGAAAAGTTATCGAGTGGAGACCACGTACCGGCAAGCGCAGCGTAGGACGTCCACCCACAAGGTGGACGGATGACCTTATTAAAACCGCAGGGTCGCGCTGGATGCAAGCCGCTACCAACCGGTCTTATTGGAGATCCATAGGGGAGGCCTGTGTCCAGCAGTGGACGTCCTATGGCTGATCGATGGATGGATGGAAAACCTTAAATAATAGCCTTTTCAAAGACAATCTCCGAGTCCATTTATTGCAATCACTAGTACCCAGGTTTTATCACCATTAATTCTCGTAAACTATGGGGAAGTTTATGAGGAATCGTGCACACTGTATTCATTTTATTTCACTCGAATCAATGGTGTATATTTTTTTATTGTTCTTGTATTTTTACCGACTTCCAAAAAGGAGAAGGCACTACATTCATATGTGTGTATTTTTTTGTGTATGTTCATCAAAATTTTTGCCAGTAGTGAAACGATTTAAAAAAAATATTTTTTAATTTGAAAGGGAGGTAGTCCTATATAATTTTTATCAAAATCGGCTGAACTGTTTTTGATAAATCAACAAAAATAAACATGGATGTCACCTCGATCCGTGCAAATTATTCGAATTCTGTACACGGTGGAAGTCATATTGCCCGGACAACAGATAAGCGATGGACAAAGCGTGTCACGGAATGGACAGGTCCAAGCGGGAAAAGAAGCAAAGGAAGACCTAAGGATCGATGGACAGATGAAATACAAAAAATAGCCGGTAGAGCTTGGATGCAGACGGCACAAGACAGAAAGAAATGGAAACGGCTGGAAGAGGCCTATACCCAGAGCGGGGTCATGCCTAATTAAAATCAATATTAAAAATATTATCTTATATACATTTTTTTGTAAATAGCATGGAAATAAAAGGCTTTATTATTATTATTATTACACGGTGGAAGTCGGTGTTGCGATTTTTTGCTTAAAATAATTATCCTCTAATCTATTCGCTTAGCCGATTTCTATCAAGTCTTTAGTTATTTTTTCGAAATATCAATCGATACAAGTCATAGCTATAACGCATTGATGCAATAATTTGCAACATGGAATTAGTTAAGTATTTGAGTTTAGAGATTCATCTACAATTATATTAGCCGGGTTGGGGCGCAGGTGTGTACTCGCCCTTACTCTTAATAAAAAGGCTAGGCTTTTATATCATCAATCTACATTACGAGCGGAATCTGAAAGCTATAACGTGTGACCAGACCCTGAAGCAGGACACTTTTATAGAATCAAAGTTAATGGCATCTGTGAATTTAACCACAAACTGAATCAAATATGTTGGCGGCTATAATGTTAGCTACAAGCTGCGGATAACCCAATCCTTGAGAAGCTGTGGAGTTCGGTCAGGATTGGGCTATCCATACCTTGTAGCTTCGAAAGAGCAAACCATCGAGCAAATATCTACAGCACCAAAGTCCCTAAGTAAAATATAACGAGATAAAAGACGAAACACTCAGAGTGGTAGTTTATCCTTTTATTTTTCAATCAATAATGAGGTCTGCTGGCTGGCTGGCTGGCATTTATACACGTCCCCTCTCAGGCAGGCGGCAGGGCAGAGCTACGCGAGGCATCGCGCGAGGGGGCGTGTCGGCTGGCGGCTGGCTGGCATGCTATTGACTGCGGCGTCGGTCATTTCTGAACCGTATCGACATCCGCCGCATAATAAAAAGTAGTAAAAAAATGTCCGAGCGCCGTCATACATACTGACTTCTATGTTCACACTAAATAATTCATAATGACCCGATTTCTCGAATCTCGACGTTATGTCACCTAATTAGTGCTTGTAATCGAGCACTTTGGCATCGCGCGGCGTTGTAGTCGGCTTGCAATCGCCTTACGACTAACTAAAAACCCTGCCCACGACGTAGCTTGGGCAGGGTTTTGATTGTGACTCCATAGATATTTGCTCGAAGCATCGAATAATTAATATTAGATGAATTGTTCAGTTGAAGCTGCGTTTGGCCACAAAATAATTGTGCAATTAATTTAATCCATCCATAAAACGTTCACTACTAGACATAGGCCTCCCCTATGGTTCTCCAATAATACCGGTTGGCACCGGCTTACATTCAGCGCGGTCATACGCTCTTGATCCATATCTTGGGTAGACCTCCTACGCTGCGCTTGCTGGTACGTGGTCTCCACTCGAAAACTCCCGTCTTCGGTGTTTTGTGCCCTGCCCATTGCCTTTTCGACTTGCCAATCCCCTGGGCTATGTCGGTAATTTTGGTTCTTCTAAGGGTATATCTCCTCATTTCTGATTCGATCCCGCAGAGAGACTCCGAGTATAGCTCTATCCATAGCTCTAAGAGTGGCCTATCTCTAGCAGTGAAGCTGTTATGGCTGAAACGATGACGACGAAGTAATAATCTTTTGTGCAATAAAATAAATTGCAAATGTTAGAACTTGTGGTTAAAAATGTTAGAATTTGTGGTTAAAAATTCAGCGTTTTCTGCGCTAATGCTAGTTTTATCAGACAAAATGCACTATGCAAATCAGTAGAAAACTAAAATTAACATATAAACAACCTTGTTGTGCATTCGGTCCTTATTTATAATTCTTTTATTCTAGAGTACGGTTCTTTCCTTTGAAAATGATAAAATATTTTGCAATACTAATATTTGCAGTTTTCTGTGTAATTGCCAAACCTAAAAAGGTAAGAGTTTTTTCCATACGGGCAATTTCATATGGAACAAAATCCTTATCCTTACATAGTATAAAATAAAGTCGCTTTTTTCGTTTGTTTGTCTGTATGCTTAAATCTTTAAAACTACGCAACGGATTCTGATGCGTTTTTTTAATGGATAGAGTAATTCAAGAGGAAGGTTTACATGTATCAAAATTCCCGAAATTCCCACGGGAACGGGCACAACGCGGGTAAAACCGCGGGGCGCTGCTAGTTTCCATATAAAATTGATATAAAATATTTGTTAAAATTGATACAATATATTTGTTACATTCTCACACGTCGATGTCATGGTACGGGCCTGTACAGGGTTATTTCTAATCAATTAGCATCCTTTTAGGAGCTTATTCTGTACATCGAAACTATAATAGATCCAACCGTTTATTTTCTTTTTGACAGCACCAATACAACGTAACTGCGTCATGTTACGCAAAAGTTCACTTTTAAATGCGAGGTTTAAAAATATGACAACTGCCTAAGTTTGCTCCTCGATCCCGTATAATAATCATCTGTGACAAATTGAGTCCATAAGTGCAGTAGTTTTTTTTATAAATTACATAAAATAACGAACGTTTTTAAAAATTTACGTTCTATGGCTATGGTGGCGCGCTGCGATTGGTGATATTGGTGCTGTCAAAAAGAAAATAAACGGTTGGATCTATTATTACAACTTTTGTTCCGGGACTTTAGTCAAATCTCAAAAAATACAGCTGGTCCATACATTTTGTCGAGGGTGAACGATATTTTTGACCGACGAACCAAACTGGAGGAGGTACTCAATTCGACGCGTCTCCACGCTTATGCGTGGTTATACATACTTACTGTACTTTTTTCGTACTGTACTTTTTTTGTAGTATTCCGATTTCAATACTTTTTTTTTGGAAAGTACTTCGATATTGGTCCCATTAAATTTTTATTGAATGCAATGATTGGAGAGTCCTCCACTCCGAATGTTAACGAGTCATGTGGCTGTTTTTTGTGTGCAGCTTAGTAAATGTTTGTACAGTCAAATGGCTACATATTCCTACAAAGGAGATAATGCAAAATGGGCTCAGACTAGGTACAGTAGCTCAAAAAATCCGTTAAACTATGATAAATAAATGCGCAGAATGAAACAACCGCATCAAATGCTTAATTTATGAGTAATTTCACATTTTCCAATTTGATTTTTGTTCAGTCATTGAATTACTGTCATTTTGGTCACATGCCGGGACGCCAAGGGATTAAAAGAAGATACTAAAGTCTGACTGTGTCGGTTTCTACATCTCACTATATTCTATTTATTTAATACGAATAACAACAGCTTATATACTAAATTATATCTACACATAGTGATCTATCTATGTCACGTTAAACATCCAAATCACGAACTAGATAATCACGCTATACTTATCTAAAACATTCCATCGAGCTGCAACATAACCTTAATACCCGAATACACGAAATTACTTTTAATGGAGACTGTTATTGTAAAAAATAACGGGAAAATCATTTTCCGAAAGAAACAAAGCAAATTATGAAATACTGTACCCTTTAGTGGCCCAATTTCTATGCATATTTGCAATATCTCCTTTAGTGGTATGTTTTTCCAGTCCTACGCTTAGAAGTTGTTTATACCTGCCCAGTTCTTTAGCTACCTAGATCGAGATTTTTTAAAAGACTAATCTGGGCGTCTCGTCTAACTTAACCTGCTCACAAAGATTCAGCCTGTTATTAATCACTTTAAAATCATAGGAGAGGGCTGCTTGACTATTACACATAGCGTTAAAAACATACACAATGACGTAATTCTTGTATTATTTCTGCGCATGTAATTCCCTGAAAGTGAACAGTACCTACAATACCTACAAGCTTTTCCTTAGTGTAGGTTCTGTGTACTGACTAGATTTGTAAGCGCTAGCCGGCAATGTTAATGTAAATAATAGTTGTATCAATTTTATAAAAAAGTGGATTTTGTTTCATGCATTGAATAATTTATTATTACTCCATTTATTCAGTTTTCACATCACGGGCTAGGCCCGGGCCACGGTAGTGATTTCTGAATTACCGTGCCCGGGTTTTCGAAGGGCATCAAAGAAGCCATGGCCAACATTGAGAGGGCCTTTTCCAAAACAAATTATTATTAAATTATTTACAGCCTTTTAACTGTCTATCAGCTGACTTCAAAAAAGTGGTCAACGATGCGATATCGACCTGCACCAACAAAACATGCTACGGACCAGAACTGAAACGAATCGTTCGCGAAGGCATCACGGAATTCAGATGTGACCGAGACTTCAAAGAGTTCATCTGCTGTGTACTCGTCATCTCCACTTATGTCGATTCTGCTGGTTATTTCGCTGTAGAAAGAGATTCGTCTGCTTACCCGAATAAAATAGGTATGGCGAAGGTCTTTTCGGACTGTAATGAGTCGGTTAAAAATATTACTGAAATGGTTGAGAAAGTTTACTGTAATTTTAAGTGTTACCAGCAGAATTCGTTGTATGTAGAGTGTATTTAAAAGCAAATATAGCTTATTGTAAATGGTCATTCGTTTTGAAGTCATACTACTGTACATCATAACTTAAAAAAATAACAGCTGTTCGATACATTTTGTCGAGGGTGAGCGATATTTTTCTATGGAACAACAACTTTTTTTTTGAGAATTAATAAAAGTCGTAGAACAAAAATTGTTATTGATGTATAGAATAAGCCCCTAAAAGGATGCTAATTGATTAGAAAAAACCCTGTATATAAGTAGGTATTTAGGTTTTCGAATTTTAGATGTTCTTCAATTCGACCTATACGAAATTGACTAATAATTAAATTAACAAATCTAATCAAAGAGCTAACTAAGAGTCATTTGATCCGGTCCGCCGACTCCGATTGATAGATAAGATCAGAGGAGGGTCATATTTCCTCCCGAGACTCTCGTGTACCTCCGAGTACAGAGGACGATGTCTATTATTAGGACCTACCAGACATTGATTAATGTAGACGTCGCTAAAAAGTCAAAATCGAGTTCTTATCATAAAATACATCGTATTTTTTTACCGACTTCCAAAAAGGAGGAGATTCTATATTCGTCTGTATGTCTTTTTTTTGTATGTTCATCGATAATTTCGCCAATTGTGAACCGAATCGAAAAATTGTTTTTACGTTTGAAAGGGTATATACCCGGAGCGGTCCCATTTAAATTTTACAGAAATCGGCTGAGCTGTTTTTGAAAACTCAACCATAATGTAAACGAGACGAGCGAAATATTCGAATTTTGTACATGATGGAAGGCGATTTTGCCATTTTTTTGCGAAAAACAATTATTATTTTAAATGCCACAGCCCACTCAGCTAATTATAGTCGAACGTGCTACGGAGATAACCAATGCTCTCTCTGCAAAATCGAATCGGGAAGAAAATCTGTAGAAGAACTTAGGTTACCGATCATAGTCTAGATTGGCAAGCTGAAATGGCAGTAGACAGGCCCATAGTTCGAAAAACAGATGGTCGATCAACCTGTGAATGAAGATCACCATGGAAAGGAGGCCACGTATCAGCAAACGTAGTATAGGAAGTCCGCTTACAAGATAGTCGGATGACTTTATTAAAATCGCTAGATCGCGCTAGAGGCAAGCCGCAAAGTAAATAATTTTTGACGTAATAACGTCTTATAAATTGATAAACGCCGGCTGCACGTACGATAAAGTGTCAGTTTGCTCCGGAGCCGAGCCTGCAAGCGAGAGCGCGGAGCAAGTGATGGAGAGGCACGATCGGCCTAAGCGTTCGGCTTGTTTCAGTTGTTCATTCAACAATGTTTTCTTATGACGTTATCACGTAAATTATCGTCCGTAAACCGTCATTAGAGACAGCCACTTTTTTTTACTTTTAAACTGTTTCAAATACGGTGACAGCCTGTTAGCCAAATCTTTTTTATTTACTTCTTCCACGAAACCTTTAGAGGAGGTCAAAAGATCATACCTACTTACTAATATTATAAACGCGAAAGTTTGCAAGTATGTATGGGTGGATGGATGTTTGTTACTCTTTCACGTAAAAGCTACTGAATTAATTTTAATGAAACTTTACAATAATATTTCTTATACATTAGGATAACACATAGGCTCCAATTTATAAAAATATTGTGTGAATAGTCCAAAATATGACAAGTGTCAAGTAAGTAGTAAAAAATCTACCATCTGCGAGCTATTCTGGCGTGCGCTACCAAAACCTCTAGTTAGTTACACATACATTTTGTAATGTATGATAGAAATGTTTATCTTAAAAACTCCTACAAAAAAGCCACAGTTAAAATCTATATCTTATATGTAAGACATTATAGTCAAAATAGTGAACCATCCTACAATAAAAATTAAAAATATATTTCATATGAACATTTGGTAGTAATAAATTGATTCCTAAATGAAAATATATACTTTTATCGCGTTTAGTATTTAAAGTAGATAAAATATGTCTTTCATGCTACATCGTTTGGACAAATCCTACTAAAAGTATAAACGCGAAAGTTTGTGAGTATGTATGGATGTTTGTTACTTTTTCTCGCACAAACGGCTGAACCGATTCGGTTGAAATTCAGTATGAAGGTAGCTTAGACTTTGGATTAACACATAGGAGACTTTTTATCTCGGGCTAACGCGGGTAACACCTTGGGACGCAGCTAGTCTTAAATAAAATGATTCGCTAAGTAGTCAGAACTTACGCTGTCTATCCCATTACATATCAGCGAAAGCCTCTAAGGGAGACGCCCCGAGCGATCGATACAGCCTGAGGTCTAAAATAAATGCCTATTTATGGACTACCTTATGGTAATCACCCTGCGGGAGAGAGTTGGATGATGTTTAGCTGGGCTCTTGATAATGTCATCACAGTAAGTTTATATACCTAAAAGATTTTACCCTGTTGTGAGAGTGCCTTACTCAGCTTAACTTACTTTCTATCAAGCATAGATCCGTTCGTGTCTGGAATACTGCTGCCATATTTGGGATGGCTCGGCTAAGTATCAGCTCGAGGCCTTGGAATCGGTGGACGGCGTGCTGTTCGGCTTATAGGCGATGAAAAGTTAGTTGCAAAAAAACTTCATAGCCTGGAGCATCGCCGTAGGGTTGCGAGTCTGTCAATTTTCTATAGGATTCATTTCGGAGAGTGTGCATCTGAGCTGCACGACCTTATCCTACCATCCATCCATCCATCCATCAGCCATAAGAAGTCCACTGCTGGACATAGGCCTCCCCTATGGATCTCCAATAAGACCGGTTGGAAGCGGCTTGCATCCAGCGCGATCCCGCGGTCTTAATGAGGTCATCCGTCCACCTTGTGGGTGGACGTCCTACGCTGCGCTTGCCGGTACGTGGTCTCCACTCGAGAACTTTTCGACCCCATCGGTCATCAGTCCTCCGCGCTATGTGGCCTGCCCATTGCCATTTCAACTTGCCAATCCGTTGGGCTATGTCGGTAACTTTGGTTCTTCTACGGATCTCCTCATTTCTGATTCGATCTCGCAGAGAGACTCCGAGCATAGCCCTCTCCATAGCTCGTTGGGCTACTTGGAGCTTACCAATAAGGCCCATAGTGAGAGACCACGTTTCTGTGCCATAAGTCATCACTGGCAACACACACTGGTCGAAAACTTTCGACTTGAGGCACTGAGGTATGTCGGACGAGAAGACGCTACGCAATTTTCCGAACGCTGCCCAGCCGAGTTGGATTCGGCGATTGGCCTCTTTCTTGAAGTCGGACCTACTTAACTGGACTACTTGTCCTAGGTAGACGTACGAGTCAACGACTTCAAGAACCGAGTTCCCAACAGAGATCGGGGTGGGTACAACATGGGAATTACACATAACTTTCGTCTTGTCCATGTTCATTTTAAGACCCACCTGTTGAGAAACCCGATTGAGGCCTTCGAGCATCGTGCTGAGCTCTTCCATCGATTTTGCCATGACTACTATATCGTCGGCAAACCGAAGGTGAGTGAGGTATTCGCCATTGACATTGATGCCGAATCCTTTCCATTCCAGGAGCTTGAAGGCGTTCTCCAAAGTAGCCGTAAACAGTTTCGGAGAAATTACGTCTCCCTGTCTTACGCCTCTTTTTAAAGGGATCGCCTTGGAGCTCTCTTCCTGTACTCGGACCGACATAGTGGCGTTATTATACAAGCACTTCAACACTTCGATGTACCGATAGTCAATACGGCATCGTTGGAGAGACTCGAGCACAGCCCAAGTCTCGACCGAATCAAAGGCTTTCTCATAGTCCACAAACGCTAAGCAAAGTGGCAAGTTATACTCTTCGGTCTTCTGTATAACCTGCCGTAGCGTATGAATGTGGTCCATGGTACTAAAGCCCTTTCGGAAACCGGCTTGTTCGGAAGGCTGGAAGTCATCAAGCCTGCGCTCGAGACGATTCGTAATGACCCTTGAAAACAGCTTATAAACATGGCTCAGAAGCGAGATGGGTCTGTAGTTCTTCAATAAGGTGTTGTCACCTTTCTTGAAAAACAACACCACCACGCTTCTGTTCCATGCTTCTGGCGTGATGCCCTCGAGGACGACGGTGTTAAAAAGCTTCTGGAGGACTTTTAGTACCGGTGTTCCACCCGCTCTCAGGAGCTCTGATGTGATACCGTCATCACCCGGCGCCTTGTTGTTCTTAAGCTGATTCAGGGCCATTCTAATCTCGTACAGGCTGATGTCTGGGATATCTTCGGTGAAGTGTCGGGTCAGCTTGGCTCTTGGATCTTTGGCCGCGCTGCTAACAGGCTTAGCGACCGAAGCGTATAACTGTCCATAAAACCTTTCGATCTCCTCTAATACCTCTGCCTTGGTCGACGCTAAACTTCCATCTTCTCTCTTCAGCTTTGTCAATTGGCTTTGTCCAATAGACAAATCTCTTGCGAACACTTTGGAGCCTTTGTTCCGCTCTATTGTCTTTTTAATATGTTTAGTATTAAAAAGACGGATGTCGTGCCGCAAGGATTTCGAAATTTGTCTATTGAGACGCCTAAATGACTTTGCATCATCGGAAGACTGCAATCTTAGCGAGCGTCGTTCGGCCATGAGATTTACAGTGTGATCGGAGAATTTCTGCGGTTTATTTGAACGGTGGGGTCTAAAGAACTTAGCACCCACCGTTTGGACAGTTTCTACGAGCCCGTTGTTGATCTCGTCCACCGACGCAAGGTTCTCTAGGCAAGCAAAACGATTCGAGAGCTCGAGCTGAAAGTCCTCGGGGTTTTGGATATGTTCACGAGTAGGTCGGAGCGTGGACTTCATCAGGCGGGACCTTTCGAGCTTAACATTAATATCTAATGTGCCTCGTACAATTCTGTGATCGCTGCCGGTTTTCACCCTGTGGATCACGGAGACATCATTAAATATTCGTCTTTCGGTGGTCATGATGAAGTCTATCTCGTTTTTCGTGGAACCATCAGGGCTCATCCAGGTCCATTTCCTGTGAGGCGGCTTCTGGAAGAAAGAGTTCATCATAAAGAGTTCCTCTCTCTCCAGAAAGTCAGCCAGCCTCTGGCCCCTAGGGTTCCGTTGCCCATATCCAAATTGCCCCACCCTCAGCACATCGTCGTTTTTTCTGCCCAACTTTGCGTTGAAGTCCCCCATAACAACAGTGAAGTGGGTCTTAGACATATGAATGGCCTGACTTACGTCCTCATACATAGTCTCCACTTCATCATCTGGGTGTGACGATGTCGGTGCGTATACCTGAATGACCTTCAGCGAATACCTCTTGGATATTCTGAGTATTAGGTATACCACCCTGCTCGACACACTTTCGATGGTAATAATGTTGTTGGTGAGGGACTTGTGAACGAGAAAGCCAACACCACCTTGGGACCGTTGGTCACCTTCCCGGTAGTAAAGCAGGTTGCCGGATTTTAAGGTTATCGTGTCCTCCCCCTCTCTACGGACTTCAGACAACCCCACAATATCCCAACGCAACCTACTCAACTCTTCTTCCAGCTCAGCAATCTTCTCGTCAGTCCTCAACGTGCGCACGTTGTGTGTTACCAGGGCCAGTCGTCGTTTACGGGAGTGGTAGCCGGGCGTCTGCCAGCGATTCTTAGCACCCCCTTCTCCGCCGTTACCGGGGCCGCTACCGTAGCCCCGGGCTAGCGGAGCTGCTGGGGACTGGGGGCCTGGTCTATTTGTGTTTTCCATATCGGGGTTTTTGCCCATAATCGCCGCGCTGGGCAGGCGTGGTGGCGATCGCAGAAACGTAGCTTCGCGACAGGGATGCTGCTCCCCATCCCTGCCCTGTGCCATTTTAGCTACGTTTTTATTTGAATGGTTATACCGCCATTAGTCGGTTCCGCTGTACCTCAGTCGGCTCCTACGACACCTGGTACTAGAGGGGGGTGCTATTCTACTCTGCCGGCACCCCACGGCTATCTTATCCTACCATCCCCTTTTTATTACAGGATAAGTAGAAAGACGCCTCACCATCACCCTAACACTATCGATTTTCCTTCGATACGTACGAAGCCGTTTGACTCAACATTTCTGATTCGTACCGCCAGAGAATGGAACAGTCTTCCTGCTTTCCTTTTATAAGAGAGATTTCCTAAGAGATATAATCTAAAGCTTTTCAAGATCAGCAATATCACACTGCTAAAACAAAAAGTTATAAATGACACAACCCAGGCCAAACAATCCGATTGTTAGCTTGAATTGAATCAGGCGTTACTTTGCGGAAATTCATCTTCTAATCTTTGTTTTGAATGTTTAGTGTTTTTCCGCTATGTTGTTGTAGGAAAATAAGTTTACGAGTAAGAGCCCTATTCAGTAAATTAATCATTTAAAGAAATCAATAAAACAACACGATTAAAAATAATAATAAAAAACCTTCAAAAAAAATATTAATAATACAATAATGATAGATTTAAATACAAAATTTTAAAATATTTTGAATCCGCTTGTTTCTTCAGATAAACAGACGTAATTTTAAAATATGCAGCTATTTTCTGCCTGTTTTCCTCTAAATGTCGCTCGAAATATCTAGGTCAAGGTATCTACGTCCTAATACTAGGTACCTGGGAATTTAGTGCCGTCCACAAACCCCGAGAGATGGGCTATAATGATGCCTCGGTTTAGTAGAGATCTGATTTCCCACTTCCCACATAAAAGCCTTACACAAAGCAGTGATGGCCTAGTCTTTTTTATCACAAACTAGCTGATCCGGTGAACTTCATGTCATCTTCATCTCACTAATTCGGTAGAATCTAATTTCGATGGTGTTTAGCACCACCAATGGCCAGAAACGGCAACTTTGGAGTTTTAACATTTTTGTATGGAAGCTGGCATATCCACCCGCCGCCATTTTGTTTTTTTTCTTTAAGTATCCGCGCACAATGTAAGTAGTATATTTATTTTCACATAGGTATTATAAAAGATAGAAGATAAGTCCGCGCTTGACAAGGAACTCACCTGATTGTAAGCAATGTTGTTATTGAAGGTAAATCTGGTTTAAAAAGCTTCAGATAATATCACTCAGGGAACAGGAAAGCTGGCAGTTTAATCTCGAATGAAGCATTTACAAATTGAGTTTTCCATTAGAGAACTTTGCGGCACCGTCGATCATCATTTGTCCGTGCTATGTGCCCTTACCGTGCCCGTACCCTGTACCAGCCTTTTTTAATAGTCCCCTGCAAGACGTAGGCCTACTCACTATGAGTGATTGGACCAAATCAACCACACTATCCCAGTGCAGGTCGGTGGATTTACATACACCATAAAATTCATTCTAAGGACGTATGTAAATTGCCTCACGATGTTTTCTTTCACCGAAAAGCCAGGTGAAATTCCGTACATAAGTTCCAAAGAAACTCATTGGTATGGGGTCGGGATTTTAATCTACGATCTCACGACTGTAGGGTGGGTATTACATTCACTAGACCACCACAGCTAAATACTATATTTTCCTGTATGAGCATCCAGTGCATATAACTGTCTCACTGCGGTAGAACAGACCCTCTTTACTCTGTAGACCTCTAGGGTACCTACTTTGATGACCTAGCTCTAGAACTAACGGAATTCTCCGCAGCTCCTATATTTGTAAGCACTTTAAGCTGGTCTTATTTTTGCGCTGCAGAATGCTGCCTCGCTGTTTGCCTATATAGCTTGGGATTAGAGCATGCTTCCGAAACGTATTTAGAAACTAAGTAGGTATTTGAGGTACATACTTGATTTTGTTCTTATTAAATACTTGCTAACTTGGCAAACGTTTTTAGCCATTATATTAAAATAGAGGGCAAAAAATACATATTTTACTATCTATTCTCAGACTTACTGAACATACGCAAATTATAAGACTCGATCGAGCCGTTTTGATTATAAATATTGTGGCACGAGAATTTCATACGTCAAAAAGATTTCAAAGATAACGGGATTAATGACATGTTGAAAATATGAGATTTATAAATAGAGACCTTATTATCTCGACGTTTTAGATTTGTTCCGTAATTTAAGAATAAGAAATACGCTATAGATAGAGCTATAAATGTCAGAGGTAAAATAACTGTTAACGGGTTGTAGAAGGTACTTCCCTTGTCGGGGTGTGCAAAAAAGGCCCACCACTAAAAACTGGCGCCTCAAAAAGTTCTTTCTATACTTACAAAACGTGATAGTGTATCTTTGAACTGATATCCTTGTTATTTACGGTCTGAAATTATCACGACATATTATGATGTAACATGAATAACTTTCCAAAAATGATACAAGGAAGTACTTGAGTCTGCTAACTTTACAACAAACAACTGGTCTTGTACTTCGCCCAGCACATAGTCTGTTCGCGTCATAAAATAGCTCGGTGACCCATAAACTCCTTGGAAGCAATAACTCCGCCCTGAAGCACTTTTAAGTGCCCTTGAGTAAGTAGAAGTTCAATAACGGCGTGTTTAATATCACACAGAGTCGGAGAAAAGTCTGCCAATTAACTTGGGAAAACATTTAGCTGTGAAAATACAAGCAATTTGAAGCGTTATTTTAAAGGTACATAGATAAGGAGTGGAAAACTGTTTATTTATGAACCTATAGTCTGCGATACGCCATTAACAATTTGATGGTATAATCACTTCGAGCAAATATCTATAGGGTCACAATCGTGCAAAAAAACCCTGCCCCAAGCTACGTAGTGGGCATGTTTTTTAGTTAAGGCGATTACAAGCCAACTACAACACCGCGCGATGGCAAAGTGCTCGGTTAAAAGCACTAATTAGGTGTCATAACGTCTAGATTAGAGAAAACGGGTCATTGTGAATTATTTAATGTGAATATCTAAGTGGGTATGACGACGGTCGGACATTTTTTTACTACTTTCATTTAGGGATTGTGGCTCTGTAGATGTTTTCTCGAAGTATAATAAACACGTATTGCATTTTTTTTCGTGGTGATAATTATATTGAGTACTAGCTGCGCCCCGCGGTGTTACCCGCGTTAGCCCGAAATAAAAAGTAGTCTATGTGTTATCCAAAATCTAAACTACCTTCGTACCGAATTTCATCCAAATTAGTTCATTCGTTTGTGCGTGAAAGAGTAACAAATATCCATACATACTCACACGTTTATAATATTAGTAGGATTAAGAGGAATTAGAGCGAGACTGTGTAAAAACTCTACACGTTGGCGATTAGCATTGTCTCCAGCACCTGATCAACAGATTATCTTTAAACATATAATTACAATTCTGCTGTACGTGTGTATATCACTGAACTCCTCCTAAACGGCTGGACCGATTTGAATGAAGATTCAAGATTAGATTCACAAATAAGCCCGGCAGATGGCGCTGCAGTGGGTCCGCTAGTATATTACAGTAATCTTAGAGAATAAATAACTAAAGTAGTAAAAGTAGAGAATAAATAATTAAAATAGTAAGTTACTTATAAATACTCTACGACAGTAATTCTTGAAAAAAGATCACGTTTTTGCAATAGGATACTATGATGTGACGCGTGGTTGCCTCGAATATGAATTCCTTAAGCAGTTTCTTTAGGAGCAAAGAAAATTAGAAGTTTCTATTTTATACCAACTATCTATTAATTTGGGTTGCTGGGTTGCAGGTGAAGGCTTTATATTGTAATCATACCTAGACATAATGATAATAATGAGTCTTTTTGATATTGAGCACACATTTTTATTTTACTCCATTGTGACACAAAAAATCAACAACTCAAATATGATGACCTCAGGGTCTCTTCAGGTCTGAGTGACTCCCAGTTTAGTCCTCAAAACACTCCGTGCGTAAACCCAATTTTGAAATACTCGTACACAATAGCCCTCTTAAGCCTTGGTTGTGGTAGTGCCGTGGTAAGGAGATCTGCTTCTATCTTCTCTGTGCACTCTGCCTATAAGGCTACTACTCTTTGTTTCTTGGCTTCGTAACTTATCCATCCACCACCATATTTGAAAATATATCCCGTGTGGGATCGTCTATCCATGGTGCAAGCTGCCCAATAAGCGCCTGCCATGCCATACTACTTCATGCCACTTTTTTATATTTTAGTCCAACCTTCTTCCAACGGATGACCCGTTTCGCGGTTTGCCAATGATTGTTTCCGTAGCAAGTATTAAATTGGGTTAGATACCTTACGGCAAACGTAATATCTGTCCTTGTTGTAATTGCTAGATACATCAACGATCCGATCAAGCTGTGGTCTCACAAGTGTTGGTTTGTTAAGACAGCTTTCGCGTGAATACGCCAGGAATCATAGTTTTCTCGCTTAAGCGATTCTACTCGTACATGACCATGACTCTTTGATTTTTCCCACGATTTACGCACTTTTTACGAATAATAAATCTAGAGTTTTATGGATATCTCGAATAATGAGTCTTTTTAATAATGAGCACACATTTTTAGTTTACAAAGAAAATACAAAACTATCTACTCCATTTTGACATACAAAATCAATAACTCAAATATCTCTATTGCAACCAAAACTCTATGGCAACATATAAGTATATGGACTTGAAATAATTACAAAATATGACACATAGGACTCAATATGGCCGCCATTACATACAAACAATAAGTAGGTACAAAATTCAAATAATTTGCTCAAATCGATAATATGTGTACCATTTTTTCATAATGATGATCTTTCAAAAATAAATGATGAACTGAATGGAACCACAAACCACAACATCATTTAGGTATGTAATTAGTTTATTCTTGATTTTTACAAACCTGCTAAACTTATTTCGATTTATCATTATTTAATATAATTATTTGTTTATTTTATAATCTCAAATGAGACTAACTCTGAAGTACCTATGATCTAGCAAACAAAAAATAATCAATAAAATCGGTTCTAATCGCTTTACTTATATACAAAAAAAAACATACCGCTGAATTGAGAACCTTCTTTTTTCAAGTCGGTTACATATACTGATATGCACTCATGCATAATGACAATGTGATTCCCGCACTTTCTTAGGTAAATTTGCGCTCGCACTCACTATTAACCTAATTATTTTCGCAGTAAGCAGTATGTATTACCAAAGAAATATGGGAACATATTATAACTAAAGTGTAGGCAGCAAAATGTCAAATAACTTATATAAATAACCTGTGGCCGCCTTCTCTATTTTCTCAAGTCATTGATACAATCGGATTGAGTTTTCAAACATGTGTCAAAATAAAAAGTAATTTAAATCAAAGTTATTACTAAGTTGCCAAGGAGTATTGATGTCACCTTGGAAGCAAATCACCCCCAAATTAACTTTCTACTCCTTTTTAACCCCGATAAGGGATGAATTTCAATAAACTACGAAACACGTCTTCCGTCAATTCAATTACAGAATGTTTATGCCAATTTTCAAGTCGATTGAACTATGGAATCACGATGTTCCATAGAAACTTTGACCCCATTTTTTACCCTCTTAGGGTTAGAATTTCGAAAAATCCTTTCTTATCGGATGCCCACGTCATACAAAGAACCCACCCTCCAAATTTGAGGTTCCTCCGACCAGCGGTTTGGGCTCTGCGTTGATCCGTCAGTAAGTCATTCAGGACAAAGCATTTTATATATATAGATAGATGATACGATCTAGCATTTAGACAGAAACAAATAAAGCCATATAGATCTATCGATTTCTTGCTCTATGAAAGTGAGACAAACGAAAACAATGAAAATATTTGGTCCTTGGGCATTACTAAGGGTATCATCCAGTGTTCTACCACAGCGTTATCGCCTATTCCTGCATAAGTACATAACCGTCTCGTGAACTTGACCAATACAACAACTGACCCTCCAAAACGCGTGACATGTTTGTAATTATCAGCGGGAAACGTAACAACCCCAGTGAACTAAGTTGCGTTCCAAAAAATCATTGATAGGTTAACAACGTATCACCACATACTCGTAGTAATAAAACAAAGTCGCTTCCCGCTGTCTGTCTGTCCCTATGTATCTTTAAAACTACGTAACGAATTTTGATGCGGTTTTTTCAATAGATAGAGTAATTCAATAGGAAGCTTTACATGTATAATATACCTATGCGAAGCTGAGGCGGGTCGCTAGTGTACAATATTACGAAAAGAAGTAGGTATTATCATTAATTAAGAATGGAAAACCGGCAGCGCTACGCAATTTACGATAAACCTTAACAATGTGGTATACACTTAAGTATATCGTTTGTCCAGGATAAAATTTACTTTGTATTATTTTCTAACAGCTAGAATGTATGTAACATGGAGTACAAAATTATTAATGGAAATATCTTGCTTCTGGAAATATTGCTACGTGAAATAGTAACAAAAATCATATTAGACTAGATATTAGAAAGGACATCCAATCTTGTACCGTCTTTGCCTGCCTGATATCACATTCCTGTCCCGCCCAACTGACCAATAAGTCAGCTGGCCCTTCGACGCGCGTGACGCGCTCGTAATTGTCTGTGGGACACGTGACAATGGTCCGGAGCGTGTCATATTGCGAACAAAAATAATAATAGGTTAACCGGCATGAACCAGCAGAACCAGTTTTGTTATTACGAAACAAAGTACTTCATAAAATTTTATATTCAAGAATGGAAAACAGTAATATGTTACTGTTTTATGAAAAACGTTAACAATGCTCAATAAACTGAAGTACTTCGTTTGTCAAGGATAAAATGTACCTACTCTGTATTATTATCTAGCTGCTAGATGCTATATGTTTATTTTAATCTAGCATTATTAATGGAAATATTTTATTTAACCAATCTTTTGTTGCTGTGTGAAATAAAATCATATCCGAGACTAGTTGTAAGAAAGGATATTCAATCTTTTACTGTCAATACCTGCATTATCCCGCATTAAACCCGTCCCGCCCAACTCAACGAATACGTCAGCTGTCCCTTCGACCCATCATATCATACTCGTATTGCCATCGATAATTTCAATATTGATACTCAATAACCGCTTAAACAAGCATTACCTACATTGTAAAACGAGATATGGTAAATTACTAGTTAGCTACTCTTTAATTTATTAAAAAAAAGGTTATCAATCCGAAATGAAACTCAGAAACCTCATTTTGCGATAAATATGTATAATGTTTGATGACGCTCTAGCATTTAGACTATTATAGGCATGGAATAAATCTCAATAAAACGTCTCTCTGTTGCAATACACACAAAATAAAACTTACAATGAATACATCAGTGAAACTCTTAAGGTAGTGCAATACTAGGCGGCTTTATCGCTGGAAGCGATCTCTTCCAAGCGATCTCTTAAAAATGTTACCAAAGATATCATCCAGTCTTATAATACTAATCTCGCAGACCTAATCCTGCATTCGGGTCATCCCGCCCAACTTGACCAATACGTCAGCTGCCCTTCGACGCGTGTGACACGCTCGTAATTGTCTGCGGGACACGTGACAACGGTCCGGAGCGTGTCATATTGCGATCGGAGACACTCATCGATAGATTCAATAGAAAGGGTGTTATGAGAAGGTCTACCGTTGATTTGTTCTTCTTTATGTTTATTTTTCGACCAGTGACGAAAGCAGGTTGATATTATAGTATGACGCGCGTTGCTGCATAATTATATATCTAAACCAGCCTTTGACCGCGGCTTTGCCCGCGCTTACTTTATAGCCTATGACACTTGCAAATAATGTGGATTTCTATTAGTAAACTCATTTTCAAAATCGATTTAGTATATCCAGAAATTATCCCCTACAACCTCACAAACTTTACATAATTATTATATTAGCATAGATCTATCGGTAGCATCATAGATTTATAGGAATTTCTGTTTTGATGATTTTTTTTAATGGTGGATACCATTAAAAAAAATCATCAAAACCCTATACTAAAAACAAAAACAAGGGTAAAAACCCTATTACTAAGATTTTGCTGTCCGCCCGTCCCTCCGTTTCGTCTGTCAGTTTGTCACCAGACTGTGTATCTCATGAACCGTGATAGCTAGAGAATTGAAACTTTCACAGATTATGCAGTTTTGATGCTGCTATAACAACAACTACTGAAAACAGAATAAAATAAATATTTAAGGGGGCACGCATACAACAAACCTGATTTTTTGCCGTTTTTAGCTCGATTTCAATGCATAAATAGGTCAACGTTGAAATATTAGCGGAATATTTAGTTGTAAGTTAACTTCCATCATAAATAATTACTTAAATGTTAATAAAACAAATATCATACAAAAAAAAAGTTTTTTTTTTGCTCAATATTACTAACGGCAATGCTTGAAATAGTCACATTACATTTAGTTGAATATTCAATTCAAAAATAAATAATTATATTAAAATGAACCCCCTTTGTGCGCTAGTCCAAATTGTACTTGACCTATTATTTTATATACAACCTATCATAATTAAGGTAGGTAAGGTTTTCGAATTGAGACCACGTACATAGCGTACGATACCATAGGACGTCCATCCACGAAGTGGATAGATAACCTTTTTTCAGGGTTCCGTACCCAAAGTGAAAAACGGGACCCTATTGCTAAGACTCCGCTGTCCGTCTGTCCGTCTGCGTCTGTCCGTTTTATATTTACATTGTTACTCCACAGACTCCAGGGTCTGTGCCCTTTGTTACATATAATTTTACATTATTGTTAACTCTAGACTATAGAAGAAGAGTGTTAGTGTTAGTTTTTATCGTAGCCTAAGTTAGAACTGTTCAAATAGTTTCAGTGTATTGCGTGAATGCCGCGAGCAAACCGGCGACCCGCATGCAGCACCCGTACCATAGATAACCTTAATACCGCAGGATTATTGTTAGTTGCATTGCAAGCCACTTCCAATCTGACTAATCAGAGATTACAGGTGCCCAGCAGTTAGACATCCTGTTACTGAAATGATGTAAAGTAAAGTAAATTTTTATTGCTTCAAACTGTGTCGGTACATAGGCGTAACAAATGGTTAGTCTCAACAGTTTGTCCTAGCGGACATGCAATAGTATAATTAAGTTATAGCACTACCCAACGACTCAATTACAAAGGTAATGGTATAAAATGTACCATTTGCGTTTCCTACATCTAGTAATAATAATATTATAACTAACTTTTCATAGGTATTTACAAAATTTGAAATATTTACTATATAATAAATATATGCTACACTATATTTTCGAGATCGTCTATTTAGGAAATCTCTTATTTGAAAATTCCTACTTCTATGAAAAAATATACCACTTCTGCACGAAATTCTACTTCTATATACAATAAAATACTGTGGTCAACTTTTCTTGGATATTTACAACATCTGATGATAGTCATTAATCAAGGTGATACTAATACTTGGTTATTTTCAACCTCTGTGGACAGGATATGTCACCTGTATGGAACCTGCAATAATGTATCAGTGGTTTAGAAAGCCTTTGGGTTAATTTTATTTTAAACTAGCTGCGCCCCGCGGTGTTATCAGAGTTAACTCGAGTTAAAAAGTAGCCTATGTATTAATCCAAGGTCTAAGGTATCATACCGAATTTAATCCAAATCTGTTCAGCCGTTTTGCGTGAAATAGTAACAAACATCCAAACACACTCACAAACTTTCACGTTTATAATATTAGTATCTAGGTATATGCCCTTGACAAATTTCACACTAAATGAAATTGTAATCCAAATAGTTTTCCGTTTGGCCATTTAAATGCAGCCATTTAATTTGACAGTGATATAATTTCGAAAAAGACAGTGATGTAGTTTTAAATAAAGCATTGTTGTATCTATAGTTCGGCCGTTAGAGAATGCGTTCCTGACACGTCATCTTGAAAAAATGTTTTTGGCCGATATCTCGGAAACTATGTACTTAAGGGCAAAAAACATTTCGATCATTATTGTAGAAAATAAAATTTTGCATCTTTTGTTTCCAGTAAACATTTTTGTAAAACTTACCGTTTACGATTTATGGCCCATTAAATGGAAAGTTTTACAAAAATGTTTACTGGAAACAAAAAGTTTACAAAAGAGTTTTATGGAATCAAAAGATGCGAAATTTTATTTTCTACAATAGTGATCTTAATGTTTTTTGCCCTTAAGTACATAGTTTCCGAGATATCGGCCAAAAACATTTTTTCAAGATGACGTGTCACACTACATCTCGGTGAATAGTTCTAATTTGCACAAATTTGCCTATTGGGACAAACAAAACGAATATACAAATATGCAAACTACTTGTCCTAGTTGTTTAGACGGTGTTTTCGTGTTATTCTACAAAATAATGTTTTGCAAAATGTAAGGAGTTTTAGAAATGTTCCTGCTCATCATTATGGACAAAAGAAAGACGTCACATTACCTGCACCCCTACACTGTCGATTTTCCTTCGATACGTACGAAGCGGTTTGACTCAACATTTCTGTTTCGTACCGCCAGGGAATGGAACAGTCTTCCTGCTTTCCTGTTTCCTAAGAGATATAATCTAAAGCTTTTCAAGATCAGAGTGAATAGGCATCTTCTAGGTCTGCGTGCTTCATCTTCGCCCAAACATCACTTAACATCAGACGAGTTGGTTGTCAAGAGCGGACATTATATAACTGTCTGTGCGGTCTGTGTGATACGATTGTGTGTTTTATGGGGCAGCTAACGCCATCTATTTCATTTTCGCGAAAACAGTGTGGTTGTTTCGGACTAATTATTGTGTATTTATAATATAGTTGTTTCATGTAAGTTTATTGTATCGTGTTTATTGTTTGTGTAAGTACAGTCACGTGCGTGACGTCACGTCAGTTCCATCGGAAGATCAGCGCCGGCTGTCACAGTCGGCATTATGCTGAGATGGAACCGGTTTGTGGCGAAAATTTAGCACAAAAGTACTGTTTTAAATTTATTCATGCACTGTATTTTTTTATGCTTGTCTTGTATTTATATGTTGCTTTCGTTGCAAATAAAGTTATGTCCGTGTCTACATATTCGCGATTAAAAAAAACTTTTAACTACGAAATCCCGAAAAAAAAACTGCTATTTCATACTTTTCGTTTGGTCTTGGCGAAGTTTTTTATGTAATAAATAACTGATTATTATTGCGATTTTGTGTTAAGCCCCATAGTCAAATTAAGCCACGATGACAAGCACAAATAGGTACAATTTAGAGTACTGTGGTGTACCAGCCTTTTCAATAATTCACTGCAAGGACGTAGGACTACCCACGAAGGGTGATTGAGCCACCACGCTAGCCTGCTAGAGTACTGCTAATGAATTCATAGTCCTCTTGGACCTATATCACAATTTACATACGGGGTTATCCAGAACGTGGTCTCTCACTATGGGTCTTATTAGTGAGCTTCAAGTAGCCCAACAAGCTATGGAGAGGGCTATGCTCGGAGTTTCTCTGCGAGATCGAATCAGGAATGAGGAGATCCGTAGAAGAACCAAGGTTACCGACATAGCCCAGCGGATTGGCAGGTTGAAGTGGCAATGGGCAGGGCACATAGCGCGGAGGACTGATGACCGATGGGGTCGAAAAGTCCTCAAGTGGAGACCACGTACCGGCAAGCGCAGCGTAGGACGTCCACCCACAAGGTGGACGGACGACCTCATTAAGACCGCAGGATCGCGCTGGATGCAAGCCGCTACCAACCGGTCTTATTGGAGGTCTTTAGGGGAGGCCTATGTCCAGCAGTGGACGTCCTATGGCTGAAAAGAAGAAGAAGAAGTTATCCAAAACTGAGCCACTACACTACTACTTACTAAGCCGAAAGGAGGTGATTCATAAATCATAATTACTATGGAGCCAAAGTGATATTCGAGAAAAAAAATACAAATAAAATAAAACATAGCGCATTGGCAAGATTTTTGCCAAACGAGCTATTTTATTACGACGGTTTTATAAAGACAGTATTCCAATTGGGATACAAGAATTTATTTTATCGCCGGTAGTTCTATTTGGACCCGAAGGACTCTTTTCTTTTCTATTTGGACCCACTTAGCTATTTTCACTGCTGGAACAAAATAGGGACAACTTTCCGAATAACAGAAAACCCGTCAATGGAGCTCAATACGCAATACGCTGTTGTCTTTCTCTGATGTAATCCCAGCTATATTTTTTTATTTCTGAGAGGGTAGATAAGAGTAAATAAAACTACTGTACAACCCGGTCACAATATCTGTGCACCTGACTTCGTGACGTGGTATCGAATTATCGGGACGTATACATATACATTACCGGACGTCTAGTATACCGTCCGGACGTAAATTATTATCGGGGCGTGTATCGGCAACGAATATGCTAACCGTACTGTCGCACCGGGGAGTGCGCGGAGAGGTGACAGGGGAAGCGGGAGAGGCGCCGCATTCCAGCGAGGTGCACAGATATTCTGACCGGGTTGTACGTGTAATTGTCATGACGAGTCCTTGGTTGAACCATTTATATATTTATATTTAATTTATTTAGTAAGAATGTGTAAATCTTATACTATGACAATAAATGATAATCTATTGTATTCTAATATAGAATAAAGAAAATCGGCCAAGTGCGAGTCGGACTCGCGCACAAAGGATTCCTTAATATGTTGGAGCCAATTTAGCCCCATTTCTTTTGCCATTATTAATGGCGAGCAAAAAAAACTCCTAAAAAATCACCTTTGCTGTCCCCCTTAAGTATTTATTTTATTCTGTTTTTAGTATTTTTATATCTATGATGATTAATTTATCGTAGTGTCTTTGTACCCTTATTTAAATCGGGCCTCGAATTCCGGGAAATTCGATTAGGGTCGGGAATTCCCGGGAATCCCGACTATTCCCGTCGTCGAGTGTCGGGTATTATTGTTATGGGCTCAGCTGATTTTTATCAACTTTTTATGGTCGAGTAACTATAGAGTCACAATCGTGCAAAAAAAGTGTCCGAGCCAAAACCCTGCCGAAGCTACATAGTGGGCAGGCTTTTTAGCTAGTCAAGGCGATTGCAAGCCGACCACAACGCCGCGCGATGCCAAAGTGCTCGGTTACAAGTACTAGTTATGTTACATAACGTCGAGATTCGAGAAAACGGGTGTTTGTGAATTATTTAATGTAATTGTAATTATTTAAGTCGGTATGTATGAAGGCGCTTGGACATTTTTTTACTACTTTCACTCAGGGACTGTGGCTCTGTAGATATTTGCTCGAAGATCTTACAGTATTCCGTCGTGTCGTCATACGACCGGTCGGAACGCGAATCATACCTACACACCTCGGAGTTTGGTATTACACTCCTTTTACAAAATAGTTGCAGGGGCGCGCCGTTGCTGCGCAGTGAATAACGAACGTGTGGGTTTGTATCAGTGAGCATGCGATTTACCTACCAGGCGGGCAGCCCTGGCGCGTGTTACGTAATGCGTGGCCACGCAGGGCTGTACCTACTCGTATTTATCTCAAGGACAGGACCGAGTCACAATACGATAGATACCATTACCGTATAGCGTTGGGAAAAAGTAATGTGCCGAAATGATGCCCAAAATGGCCGTATTTTATGTAAATCTAATTTCTAAATTCAGGATTTTTATTAGCTTCAGGAATTCCCGGGAATCCCGACACTTCTATTCATCGCACGTGTTCCGATGTTGAGTGTTATTGTTATTGGTTCGCCTGATTTTGTCCCATTTTTATAGTTATTACACTTATTAGTCAGGGTTTTTGCGAAAGTGATAGCTATGTGAATGGCAAAAGATTGAGATTTCTAGAACGATTGTGGTGATAATATTTAATTGAGGGTAATATAAGCTAGTGTAAACCGTTTAATGTCTTCATTTATTTTGATTGATAATAATGTTGTCTATAAAACGAAAGTATATTAATGCTACGTGCGTAGCTTTTGCTACGAGATTTGTACTAATAACTACGTAGCAATAACATAGTTTCGTTTTATAGAAATAAGATTAATCAAATGAAGACGTCATTAAGTATGACCAACTTGTACTATAAAATCAAACCAGAATTCATGAAAAAGTCAGCCATCTCAAATATTTTATCAGGAGTCAATGAACTTATTGTATGAAACATTAAATCTGAGACCGAGTGCTTTTTACGCTTTCAAGGATGCTCTACGTGTGTACATATTATCTTTATAACGTTTCCTATTGGTAGTAAAATTTGTTTGCAAAGATAATTCATTTCATTTGCTGCATTTTGCTAACCAACACATTGCATAAATGTTTTGAAGTTCTGGTCTAAAAATTCTTTCTCCGTTCTATGCCAATAACCTAAAATACATTGCACATTGCAGCTTCATTGTGCTCATGCGCTACTAATTTCATGTCGATAAGGCCTCGTTATTTATAATTTGATCTGGACAGAAACCTCAAGCACAACCGGCTTCAGACCTCATGCTATTTTTAGCGTAACAATAAGACCCGTAAGAAACTAAGTTATGCAAGTCAGGGCCCTGACTTGCTAATCCTCTGAGCTAAAGTAGCTGTCCATCTTCTAAAGATTCCTTTATTTTGAACTGGTATCTTTATTTTCGTTTCGTAAATTTTACTATAAATACATTTAAGTAAATCACAGCCCATTTCATCTGAATGTAAATAATAAACTCTATAATCCTTACTAATATCATAAATTCGGAAATGTTTTACTTGGTTTGTTAAGCTTTTAGGCAGCAACAGAGCAACTCATAGGATGGATTTTTGGGATAAATAAAGTTAAAACGTTGGAAAGTTACTTTTATCTCAGAAAAATAAAGAGGTCCAATGAAATAGCACAAAAATCTATATACCACATAGGCGAAGCCGCGTTCAAAGCTATTCATATACCTAAGAAATAATCAAATAACCGGCCGTCTCCATCCCATAACGCTATAACGCAATGTATGGCGATGAATATTCTTTGCACCAAAAACGAATTAAGGCGGCAGTCACATGATCTTATTTTAGATAATTATTTTTCGCAAAAAATTGCCTGACCGACTTCACCCGTATACAGAATTATCGAACATTTCGCACGGATCGATGTAGCATTTTTCACATTATTGTACATTTATCAAAAGTGGCTGAGCCGATTTTGATAAAATTTAAATGAGACCAATTTCAAAGTATATTCTTTCCAATAAAAAAATAATTATTGAAATCAGACGACTACGAAAAAAGTTATGCGTGGTTATACATAAAAAAATATACGCGTCGAATTGAGTACCTCCTCCGGTTCGTCGGCCAAAAATTAGAGACCCATCGTTTCTATAATAACCAATAATAAACTAGTACTTAACTGGTACTTGATTAATCTAATATATCAGGATTAGTGCAACAACTTTTTGTGGCCAAAGTACCTATAAGACGTTGAATTGACTCCGGACCCAAGATGGCCGCTGCATGTTTAATATGGTCAAATAGGGTTTCTCTGACGCAGACTTTGTGAAGTGTGAAGGACTATGGAGCAGCGCAGACAATGGATCACCTATTGTCCTGCTAGTAGTGTCCAAACGCTCCGGCATAGTTTCGTGCATACTATTCAGTATCACTACATAGTACAAAACAAAGTCGCTTCCCGCTGTCTGTCTGTCCCTATGTATGCTTATATCTTTAAAACTACGCAACGGATTTTGCGATGCAAGCCGCTGCCAACCGGTCTTATTGGAGATCTATAGGGGAGGCCTATGTCCAACAGTGGACGTCCTATGGCTGATGGATAGATGGAACGGATTTTGATGCGGTTTTTTTTTAATGGATAGAGTGATTCAAAAAGAAGGTTTATGAGTGTATACACTGAGTGTGTCGCTAGTAAAGATTATGTTTTACCTCACATATTCCTATTATGGTCATGGTAACCATAACATCAACGTAACAATCGCTCTGTTTATTTTATACTCGTTATTTCTAAATCTTCGCGTATTTGTTCAACCCATGCCAAAGCTTTATCAAACCGGATCCAGTACTAAAATTGCTACAAAAATACCTCTACATTCCCGTTTTTATAAACAAATTCTCGGTTCACCCCGACTTTATTGCTTTTGCGAACGTCAAGTGTATCGGAAAAGTTTCACATACACAATACGACATGAGAACAAAATGTTTCTGTATTTTGAGAAAGCCTTTGCGAGAATGATGTACTTATAAAGTAAGCGTAAAGGTGTCTGTCCACTGTAGCGTAACACACCGTAGCCGTGCTAGGAAGGTCAGACACGGAATACAACACGATATGCTCTACTATTCCCATTACAATGTACCATCAACGTACGTCAATACGGTATTTTTAAACATGTTATTTTTTTGTTTGTCCGCCCGTGACCACGACCAATGCAACTTGGTCGAAACGTCGGGAGAAAGAGGTACTTAATTAGCTCATATCTCAAGTTTTATTGCGCGATAAGTCCCGTATAATCGTAGTAGGATAACGTACGTCAAAACCTTCGAGCAAATACCTATAGTCACAAATCGTGCAAAAAATGTGCCAGAGCCAAAACCCTGACCAAGTTACGTAGTGGGCAGGCTTTTTAGTTGGACGTAAGGCGATTGCAAGCCGACTACAACGCCGCGAGATGCCAAAGTGCTCGGTTACAAGCACTTATATGTGACACATAACGTCGACATTAGAGAAAACATTGTGAATGATTTAATGGAAATGTCTAAGTCGGTATGTATGACGGCGCTCGGACATTTTTTTACTACTTTCACTTAAGGACTGTGGCTCTGTAGATAATTGCTCGAAGGTAAATACACGTAAACATCGAGAAAACGTGCCGGTCCCGAAACACTCCGTTTATGTGTAGGTTAATTTTAATAGTTATAGTGTATGAAATGGTTTTTAAAGTTAAATGAACATTAAATTCTAGATTTAGAAGATCCCTAATAGTGAATAATAAATCATATGTTATTTTTCTTTCCAACCTATATCCAATATCGTCTGTCTTTTTTTTGTGTTCCAATGTTTCTGATTTCTCCGGTTTTTATAGAGCTCATAGTTCATAGTTCTTTAATTCGACAAATGGGTGTCAGAGACACACTTTTGAATAGTCAACAAAATCTACACAATGGTAAAGACTTAACAAGAAATTAATTACTTACATAAATAAATCATCCATTTCAAACTAATTCACACTCCACAATTAATTAAATCACATTACATTAATTACAGTCAAATTACAGTTTACACATTAAAAACAAGTAAGTTGCAATTTGAAATTTTTTTTTCTACAATATGTAGAAGAATATTATGAAAGCTTTTTGTGCGATATTGTATAAAATAAGCATAAAAGAGAATGTTATTTTTCTTTCATTTCTCGCGTGAGTTTTCATTAAATTAATTATAAAAGCGGTTTTCATGCACGATTTACTTCCAACGCTATTTTAACTGGCTACAGTTGTTTGAATCGCACATTTGCAAGTTTGGTTACATAAATGCAATTTGTATAATTTTTATTAACTGAGTTAAAATTGTACCTATCTATCGTAATACTTTCAAATACTTACTAGTAAAGTCTCTAAACAGCATTAAACGTAAATGCAAATTCAAAAAGTCTTTGCATAAATTGTGGTAATAGGATCTTAATTTTATATTTTTAGCTACCACACAATTGGCCAATATGGCATACGAAAGTTGGTTTATATCACTAATTATGTATATAAAAAATCGGCAAAGTGCGAGTCGGACTAGCGCACGAAGGGTTCCGTACCGTCGGTACCGTATGGGAGCCCCATTCCTCTTCCCGTCATTAATAGCGAGCAAAAAACTCCCAAAAATCAAGTTCTTTGTATGGGAACCTTAAATATTTATTTTATTATGTTTTTAGTATTTTTTGTTATAGCGGCATCAGAAATACATAATCTGTGAAAATTTCAGCTGCCTAGCTATCGTGGTTCATGAGATACAGCCCGGTGACAGACAGACACACAGACGGACAGACGGGCATCGAAGTCTTAGTAATGGGGTCCCGTTGTTAACCTTTGGGTACGGAACCCTAAAAACGATATTAAAAATCATTATTTTTACAGAAATTTATTCATTTTAGGTCTCAGTAAAACATATCTACTCTCTCTTGACCGATTTCTTTCCTACTCGCAAACCTTTTAAGATGTACTAGACAATCTTGCCAAAAACATAACCGCAAAAATATTGAGCCACAGCAAATTTCCTCTTTTCGATACAAATACCCCTCCAATCAAAAATCACCGTCAACAAAGAAATCCACAATTGTATAAAACCCGTGAACCAATTTTCCTCAAAATTCATTAAAAATGTGACTTGTGGAGGGGAAGCAACATCCGGACAGACGAAAGCAAAATCGTGGAGTCGAAAATGACTCTCATTCTCACTTTTTGCGTTTGGTTAAAAAGCTGGTTTTTAGGGTTCCGTACCCAAAGGGTAAAAACGGGACCCTATTACTAAGACTTCGATGTCCGTCTGTCTGTCTGTCTGTCACCGGGCTGTATCTCATGAACTGTGATGGCTAGGCAGCTGAAATTTTCACAGATGGTGTATTTCTGTTGCCGCTATAGCAACAAATACTAAAAATATAATGAAATAGATATTTAAGGGGGGCTCCCATACACAAACGTGATTTTTAAGAAGTTTTTGCTCGCTATTAATAACAGCAAGAGAAATGGGGCTCCCATACGGTACGGAACCCTTCGTGCGCGAGTCCGACTCGCACTTGGCCGATTTTTTATAAACAACTGACATCGAAAAAATACAAAAAGCATCCTGTACAGGACAATACTCATACTCATACTCATACTCATTTATTGGTACAAACATGTATACGTCAATTTTAACAAAACAAAAAAAAAATGCAATTTAAATTAGACAACTTAGTACAAATAATTAAAAGAAATATAATAATGGTCTCATTTCTAGATATCTTTCAGTCGGGTACGGAACCCAGAGCGAGGTAAAATGTTATGATTATTAGCTACTAAGTAGTTAGCGACCCGTCGGGCGCACTCGCTGTGTCGCCGACATTATTGCCTTCACAACTGTCACTTTATCGGAAAACTTTCAACACAATGTGACGCGAGTACAAAATGTCCCTGGGTACTTTGCTTACGAAGTTATAAATGAAATATAATAAAGTTTTACTTTGTAAAGCACAGGGATTTAAAAGGATGTATTACCTACGGGATAACTAAAAAAAATCGGCCAAGTACGAGTCGGACTCGCGCACGGAAGGTTCCGTACTGTATGGGAGCCCCCCTTAAATATTTATTTTAGTATTTACTATTGAAGTGAATATAAAACTAAATATTCTATGAAAATTTCAAGCATCTACCTGTTACCATTATTAATATAGAGCGAAAAACGTCTAAAAAATCAGGTTTGTTGTATGGGAGCCCCCCTTAAATATTTATTTTATTTTATTTTTAGTATTTGTTGTTATAGCGGCAACAGAAATACATCATCTCTGAAAATGTCAGCTGCCTAGCTGTCATTGTTCATGAGATACAGCCCGGTGATAGACAGACAGACGGACGGACGGACATCGAAGTTTTAGTAATAGGGTCCCGTTTTTCCCTTTGGGTACGGAACCCTAAAAATGTGCGCTTAGCTAAAAGATGATCTGAATCACCCATCAGTCAGATACTTACTACTGTAGCGCTCGTAGCGTAGTTTGTCTATGTGTTTGTCAACGATCACTGAAATCTCAAGCAATGTTCCGCACGGTCTGTATTTGGATGGGTGACCGCGGGTGGCATTTTCCAACTGAGCGCTACCGTGGCTCGGATGACACGTTAAATTGTAGGCCCCGGTTGTTTTAACCGTTTAGCCATGACAGAGGCTTTCAGGCGGCCCAAAAACTCTGACACCAGGGCTAGCCACCCGGCCTATACGAACTTACTTACTTACTTACTAGGTGATTGTCAACGATCACTGAAATCAAGCAACGTTCCGCACGGTCAGTATTTGGAGGGGTGACTGCGGGTGGCATTTTCTAACTGAGCGCTACCGTAGCTCTAATGACACGTTAAATTATAGGTCCCGGTTGTTTCAACCGTTTAGCCATGTCAGAGGCCTTCAGACGGCCTAAAAACTCTGACACCAGGGCTAGCCACCCAGCCTATACGAACTTAATTAATAATTTAAACATGTGCCCTAAGCCGACAGATGTTCTCAATCACCCATTCAGTCAGATACTTAATCATTACTAAGAAATTTTTACTACGCCTCTACAAAATCCAAAAACTGGAAAGCGGTTATGTATGAATCGACAAAACGTATACACGTGTATTGTCACACATTCCTACGTTTATGTCGATTCATACGTCATAACCTTATTTTTGAAAGAAACAAATTTCAATATTTTTTCTCAAATTCTGTGTTGATTCCGCAGTAAAAGTTGTTTATATTATGATGTGAATATATATAACAAATACTTACCCCTTCTGGGGTGCCCGGGCAAGTCTGACCTCCCCCGCCGGGTGACGGCCCAAGCCGAGGTCCGTACCTTCTCAGGTGCCCTTGCGCTAGTCACCCTATAACCTAATCTTAGGGCTCAGCCGCCTTCCGCGCTCGCCCATGTCCGGTAAGCTGTAGAGGCCTCAGTGGCCAACAGCAATAAGTCATTCAAAAAAAAAAAAAAACAAATACTCAACTCTTCTGATTCGTTCGGTCTGGGAATGGAACGGGTTGCGGGCTTTCCTATTTCCTGAGTAGTTCAAAATCTAAAGCTTTTCAAAGTCAGAGCGAATAAGTGGGTGAAGTCTGCTTGCTTCACCCTTAACCACACTTGAGTGCATATCCGATATATAAAATAAGAAAAACAAATCAACAAGGGTCCTAGTTTATAAGGCATCCGGGGAGCGTCCAGGCGCGGCTTCATCTGTGTAGTTCAGGTTTAAAAAAATAAAATAAAACAAACATATGTCAAGCTTAGGCCATTACCTTGTACACTATTCAATTATTTGCTTTGTTTTTATTACATTTTGAATTTATTTTCCTTCAATTAACCGACTTTCAAAAAGGAGGAGGTTCTATGTTCGTGAGTATGTATTTTTTTTGTGTATGTTTATCGATAATTTCACCAATTGTAAACCGAATCGAAAAATTATTTTTCAATTCAAAAGGATGTACTCCCGAGGTGGTCCCATTTAAATTTTACAGAAATCGGCCGAGCCGTTTTTGATGAATCAACAATAATGTAAACAATTCGCGCGAAATATTGAAATTATGTACACGATGATAGACGGTTTTGCCATTTTTTGCGAAAAATAATTATTTTCTTTCATAACAATCTTCATTTAAGGGAATTTCATATTTTCGGATGTTATTATTTTTTGACATTGCTTGTAAAATATTGCGGTGTGATGGCGGCCTTAAACAAAAATCAAGTTATAAAATATGGAATTCCATTCAAATTAAGCATTGGATGCGGTTTTACTCTATGCATTTATTTACCATGGTTTTTTCTGGCCCCACTTTGCATGAGCTCCTTCAAAGTCTTGGGCCGCCCGCAACTCACGCACTGTGCCCGTACGCCGTGATTAACCGACAAACGACTACCTATGTTAAAAAAACCTGTTGAATAATGTCCAGGTTTTGGGCTCTAAAATCCGAGATTTTCACGCGTTTTTATTGGTTGCCAATTTTTTGAAATGTCAACCCTAGCTATAATTCATACGTAGAAGCGACGGGCAGCTAGTAAGATAAGTTAATGATGCACTACCGTCATTTTTCTCCACATAATCTAATCTAAACAATGAGCAAGCCAGTAAGTAATGGCCAGCTTTCTGACGCCTGACCAGCGACGGGAACGGATGACGTCATCCATCAGGGCGTAAAGTAACTCATTACCGCCCTCTGTGTCCGCCCACTAATAGTTCTTAGTTATGACGTCATAGATTAACTAGCTGGTACAAGCTGCATATTAATCTGTGTCTCTGGCGACAGTAGACAAAGCTGTAACGATAAGTTAGAGGCGTCTTGCTGTGTTAGGTCAGTGGTATACCTACTATAATTATTTTTTGCAAAAATGGCAAAACCGCCTTCCATCGTGTACAAAATTCGAATATTTCGCTCGAATTGTTTACATTATTGTTGATTTTTCTAAAACGGCTTTATGGTGGCCACCCTTTTATGGTGGACATACCGCGCATTAGAACCAAGCGTTTCGAATCCTCATTCCTCATACGAACAGCCAGAATGTGGAACGCTTTGCCTGGGTCTGTCTTCCCGCTAAAGTACAATGTGGGCGTCTTCAAATCCCGAGTAAATAGGTATCTTCTAGGTAAGCGTGCTACAACCTAGACCGCATATCTGCTTAACATCAGGCAGTATGTGGTCAAACGCAAACCTATTCAGAATAAAAAAAAAAAAAAAAAAAACGGCTTAGCTGATTTCTCCCATTTTAATTTTACAGAAATTATTTAAGCCGTTTTTCTCGGAGTTTACCCTTTAGAATTAAAAAAATAATTTTTCGATTCGGTTAACAATTGGTGGAATTATCGATGAACATACACAAAAAACAAATACATACATCCTCCTTTTGGAAGTCGGTTAAAAAGCATTAACATAATGCACCTAGAGTACAAAAATAAAGCTCAAGGCTATACAGTAAACGACGGACATATTCTAGAGCATCATTCTGTGTCTTTTGCGAGATCTATTCTATATGGTTAAAGACCGAAACCATCACTAGTCGCAAACACAAATAGATTGTTTTGTGAAAAATTGTGAATATTGTTATTTTAAAGAAAATACTTGCGAATAACAATTTTCAGAATTGTTATGCCAAAATCGTGGCATTCATTATTTCTGTGTAAATTCTCAACAAGGATGCAAATACAACTTCCGATGATGCCTCCTGTGATGAATTGTACCTACTTACTGTTATGTATAACATTACTAATGATCATGGTGAACTTTTGAAATAGCTTCGGCTAAACAACTGAGTATACATTTTGCTAAAAATTTGTTTTTGTACGGAACAGATAACTAAAAACGATAGATAACAATGAAACTATTAAACAAATCATGCACGGGCTAAACATAAATAATTTCTGAAAAAGAAATTTAGTACCCACGAGATTCAGCATACCTCAACAGCTAGCATTTTTTGATCTTTGAATCTAAAATAAACAGATATCTATGTAGATAACTTATTTTATCTCTTTTGTTGATTTCGTCAATGTATTTTTCTTTGTTTTAACAATAAAGAATTAATCTATTTATCCCTGTGATGTAGGTATAGCTTCAGTAACTATGTGTTACCATATCTAAACTCACAAGCGTATTTAGAAAATGTAACCTAGATTACTACCAAAATAACTGAACAGTAAAAGCTTGGTCTAAATCAAATTTGCGCCGGGCGGCAGGGGGCGGCAGGGGCGGCAAAGGGCGGCAGTGGGCGGCAGAGGCGGCAGGCCGTGTAATGTGCGGTCGGAGCCTAAATGCCAATTATATTGTGCGAAAATTCAGACTATGTCACAGTAAATGCGAGTACTGTCTCTGTTGTAACAACTAAGTATCCCATAGAGATTTTGGCATCAGGTTTTGAATTTTACTTTACCGGTTTTTTAATAGTTCACTTCTGTACACCTAGGACATAGCACGAAGGACTGATGACTGACGGGATTGCTAAGTTCTCAACTAGAGACCACGTACCGGCACGTAGAACGTCCATATACCTACGAGGTGGACCGATGACAACTCAAGTCAGTGTTGTTTAAATAAATTTTAGAGTGCCGTATGCCAACCTCAAAAAAGCCGTATTTTAGTGAAAATGTATGAAGAAAATTAATACAGTATTTTATACGGCAGATAGGGGCAGCCGAGCCGTATTTGCCTTTTTCGAAGCCTGAAAGCCGTATAATACGGCAATTGCCGTATCAGGAACATCACTGCCTCAAGTCCGCAGGCTCGCACTGGAAGCAAACCGCTTCCAATCGGTCTTATTAGGGTAAGATTATGTCCAATGGACGTCCTATGGCTGATGGATTGTGATAGGTTGCTTTTTAATAGACTATCTACTACTAAACATAAACCCCCTTTAAGTCTTATTTTTACCTTTTTGGGAAATAAGATTGAGTAAGATGCCAAACTGTATTTTTTTCCAATCTGTCAGATGTCACTGCCAATATGGCAGATGACCCTTTAATTTGATTCGCAGTTCGAACGGCGAAGCACGTAGTGATTGATTCCTCTATGGGCGAAGCTATTTAAAGCGTTACAGTCACACATATTGTAATTCTTCTGAGCAGTTACACCACCATCGAAGGGCAATGGAGCCATATTATTCACCACGCTGGCCTAATGCAGGTCGGTAAGTTACATACACTATTTCTATTACGGACGTATGCAAATTGACTCGCGATGATTTTCTTTACTGAAACTCAAGAAAAAAAGAAAGTTCTCATAAACTCCAATAAGTTCAAAATCAACTCGAATCCCGGACACGTACCCATGGATAGGGATTTGAGCCTACGACCTTACGATTGCAAAGAAAATGCTTTCACTACAAGACCACCGCGGCGCGCGGCGCGGGCGGTCTGAATAAAATAGGTACCTAGTATAGTAGTAGTACACAGAATTACAGATACATTCAGAACAAATTATCTCGTCAGTTTTTTTAATTTTGTAACGGATAGGATATGTAGAAAGCAAAGTAGACGGATGACCTTTTCAAGACCGCAGGACCGCGCTGGATGCAAGCCTCTTCCAACTGGTCTTATTGGAGATCCATAGGAGACGCCTATGTCCAGTAGTGGATGTCCTATAGCTGATCGACGCATGGATAGAAGTAAAGTAGAAAAACTCTGCATGAGTGACTTTCCTTCCCTCGCTTATAACTGTTGTCGTGATTGATAAGACAGTGAAACATTGTGGGTCTGCACGTCATTTGTCTTCCGGTGGCGTCCCCTATCTGAAGGTAAGGATAATATATCTGTAAAAGCAGCGTCTCACATTCAATGCACTTATACGAAGCAGAACATTTTCTTCAAGAGCTTTCTTTTGATCTAAAATGGTATAGAGTACAGGTGTATATTTACAACATTTCAGTTAAATAGGAAACCAGGAAGTCGTGTTATGTTTCAGACTGACACCGGGATAGGTAAGACCACATAACAGCCTGTGGGTAAGACTAAACAAAACTTGTAAAATGAAAATCGGCCAAGTACGAGTTGGACTCGCGCATGAAGGGTATGGGAGACCCTCGGCAAAAATATCACGTTTGTTGTATGGGAGCCACCCTTCCTAAATATTTATATTGTTCTGTTTTTAGTATGTGTTGTTAGAGCTGCAATCGAAATAAATCATCCGTGAAAATTTTAACTCTCTAGCTATTACGCTTCATGAGATACAGCCTGGAGACAGACAGACAGACGGACACCGGGGTCTTAGTAATAGGGTCCCGTTTTTACCCTTTGGGTACGGAACCCTAAAACGAATATTAAATTTGGGGTATGTTTAGATAACGAACTTTGGGATACCATTGTAGGTACCCTTGCGGGGTACCCCGCGGACCCCGCAAGTGGTTCGCCCCGCGGGTCGAACCACTTGCGGGGCGAAACGCCGCAATACCCAAAAAAACAGTTCTATCATACAAAACGCTTATTTAAATGCTCATCACACGTTAAATTGTAGGGCCATGTCAGGGATGGCTTAAAAACTCTGACACCAGGGCTAGCCACCCGGTCTAAGCGAATTTAATCAGGTACTTCCTTTTTTTACCTCGGGAAAAAGAATACAAAGCTCACTATTATAAAAACTGACAATAAATCACTAATAGTAGCAACCCTTTCAATTTCCCGGACAAAAGGAGTCTTCAAAAAAACAGTTTCCGAAAATCTCAGCCGACCTGTTAAATTATTAACAGCGGAAAAGCCGAGAGGAGTGCTGGCTGGTACCACTGAGTAGAGTAAAGAACAGATGTATAACTTCTTTTACATACACATATATTTGCAGCATCATTAGGCAGAAAAATAAAATAGTGATATAATAATATGTATAAAATTGTAGGGGCGGCTTTGTGGAAAGCCGTCGGTGAGTGGCGATACCGCGAACCCTAATTCCCTGGGGTTAAATGAGACCCCTGACTCCTCTCTTGCCTTATTCGGCCGGCTAGGAATCGAAACCGCATGAGCTAGGTGAGAAAATATATGTGTAAGAGCTAAGTACCTAAGCTCCAGGGTGGAAGTGTTAAAGGGCATAACGCCGCGAGTAGCGTCTAGTGAAAGCGCAGCACACCTCTCGACACCCTAAGCTGTCCACACCAATGTCGACCCTCCGGCGCCAACTTAAGTTAGCATTTAGTGGTTGTCAAGTCCCCACCCGCTACGAAATTTCGAAATGGGGCATTTACCTATAGCGGGTGTTGAACCTCATTCCATAGTCACATTTTTCCATAACATTTAAGATTACACCACAGGAGCCAAATTTCAATATTACAAGTATTTTTATATACCATAATTTATATATAATGCTATCCTTTTTATACCTACTGCTGTTTTTATGTTTGAAAATTGTAAAAGAGGCCTCTCAATGTTTGCTTAGGCTCCATTGATGCCTAAAAAAAGGCTAAGCCAAGCCTGTGAATTCGATTGATATGTATAAAATATGAAGAATTATAAATATGATCGCACGCTTAGGATTACAAACTCACGTTCGTTTGTCACTACGACGCATCTGCGACTGTTGGTGTACCGAGTGTATACCGAGCTCCGAAGCACATAAGTATGTCTGATTCGCGTTCGACCGTTTGTATTAGAGTAAACAAGTCGCTCGCGTAATCAATCCATACAAATGTCAGTGGGTAATCACACCAGTGTTGAATTGAATTGAATTTATTTATTTGCAGAGCATTCTTAAAAGCTAAGTATATAACCTGCCTAGTAGGGCATACCAAACATGTGTTTGCTGTTGAATATCTAAAACTAAGATTTAAATCAATTGTCTTTACAAAATCTATGCTTCTTGTTAATAATAAAACTGTGAAAAAAATCTCCACTCGAATGATATACCTAAGCCTTGGAACATTTGAATTATGACTCAGATTTTTAGGAAACTTTGGATGCAATAAAAAAATACAGAAGAACTAAACTGCGTCATATTTTATGAAAATAGCGGCCTTGATTATATATTCGTTAGTTCAAATAACTATTATTTAAATAAATTAAACTGTTTTTTTTTTCGTAATTTACTACGGAGAAAACCTTATGCGCATTTACTACGCAGCCGCGTTGGGTAATAATTATAGGTATTAAAAAAAAGATATAAAAACAAAATTATATTGCAATGGTTGCACGGACTATATCTATTGTTTGTCATCGAATCTATCTCTTCTTCAGACAATACAGCTGAGATATGATTTATTTCGACCTCCTCGGTGGCTCAGTGGTTAGTGAATCTGACTTCTGGATCAAAGAGGCGTAGGTTCGATCCCCACCCAGGGCAAGCATTTATGTGATGAATATATGTATTTGCTCCGTGTCTGGGTGTTATTTAGGTACTATCTATATAAGTATGTATTTAAAATATGTAAATGTAGTATCTATATCACTCTCTGGCAGCCATATTACAAGCTTTGCTTAGTTTGGGCTCAGAGACCTTGTTTAAGATGTCCCAAATATTTAAGCTACCCCAAATCTGAGTTCGTGCCGTCAACTTGTTTCACCTTAAGACGGAATACTGTTAGATGCCGTTACTGTGCCAAAATACACTTTAAACTCCAAATTTGTCCTTCTCCAGTATACCTAATCTCCGTTGTCTCCACGCAGCCTTTCATAAAGGCGACGTCATTTAGTATTCCATCGCGCTGAACGGGTGTAACGCGGCCTCCAATATTAATGGCATCGGGCCAGCCAGCAGGCTCTCTTTTCTAAACCTGAATTATGAATTTGAAGATGACGCTACGAGTATGAACTCAGAAAAGGTGTACAAAGAAAACTGCTTAGGTACATTTCTTTTTTCCTAATACAAGCTGTAATATATGAACAATGTTACATGTTTTTCTACAAATTCAAGTACAAAACATTGCGGACTAGCAAACAAAAGTAGCTAACTTGGGCTAACTAGTAGTCAACATTTTACAGTCAATAAATTAATTTTTATAAATTAAAATTTAAAAAAAATATTTAATTGATATACGAGTAGCACGTAGGTACACAGTAGACACGTAGAATTATCAGAATTCTAAAGTCACGCAAACAATTTTCTCCAATTTAAAAATGAATAAAACATTCATTATTTGATTTTAAGCTAAAAAAAACTCTTAATCAAAAATCAATCAATCATTTACTTAGCTTTTCAACGTAGAAATAAGCCCCAAAAATATCCAGCAAATATTTCAATTTCGAACACTCAATCTCAATGAAAGCTAAAACCATCGAGTTACATTAGGCCCAATTATGAAGAAGCCATCGTAAATTTAATAGCAACGTAAAAAGTGTTCTCTCTATCGAATGCCTAAAGTGAAAAAGAAACAGAAATATTCTAATTAGCTATTATACTTACGATGGCCACTTCTTATTTGGGCCCATTGTATATATGTAGAGGTTCGCAAAATCCACGTTTGACTTATAACTTGCTGACGTCAACATAACGAAGCATCATGGATGTTGATTCTACACTACTCTGCCATCTATCGCCCTGTGACCACAAGAAATCTTCTTGTTCTAGTTCCTCTGTTATCGAAGAATGAACAATATCAGGGGCAATTTAATTTAAAAACTACAGCTCTGAATAATAAGGTTATATTGAATAGTCGAACTAGCCCCGCACGTTTTTAACCTTGAAAGCCGCCTCTTTCCAGGACTTCTTTTTAGGGTTCCGTACCCAAAAGGTAAAAACGGGATCCTATTACTAAGACTCCACTTTCCATCCGTCTATCCATCTGTCCGTCAGTCTATTTTTCTATCTAATTCCTACTATCAAACTCATTTGTCCGGCGGAGGGCATTGCTATACCAAAACATAGGTTAGTTCCTACTTCCTAGCTTGGAATTGGATGCTTCATAACCTGGAACTTAATTCATGATTCACAATTTTTTTAGTCATGATATAGTTTGTAATCACTTTTTAAATTTCATTTCAAAATATTTATTGGTAAAGTTCAATTTCCTACACATTTTACAAAAAAAAATGTGTTAAAACTAATATCTTCTATTGTTTTGAATCTTCAAATTTACTAAATACTAAATTCAGGGATTAAATGATTCACCCGCTCCTTTTTCAGCGATAGGCTTTTCAGTGTAAATGAATCAGTTTGCTCTATCTTTGAGCCAGACGCCGCCGCCGCCGTCAAGGGCGGGCGGCGACCTCACAGAATCTAAATAATTGAAAAACTTGTTTGTTTATTCGCACTTCACTTCGTAACCACTAATGGAACGAAAGGTGAAGTTGATACAGGGCTATTTCTAATCAATTAGCATCTTTTTAGGGGCTTATTCTGTACATCAAAACTAACAACTTTTGAACTACGACTTTTAATAATTCTCAAAAAAAAATGTTGTTCCATAGAAAAATATCGTTCTCCCTCGACAAAATGTATGGAACAGCTGTTTTTTTTGTTGAGTTTTGACAAAAGTCCCAGACAAAAAGTTGTTAGTTTTGATGTACAGAATAAGCCCCTAAAAGGATACTAATTGATTAGACATGACCCTGTATAAACCAGATGCGCTTGTTTTTGTATAACACGATGCGAGTCGTTGCGCACTAGCAAATTCACATGTCAGCGGGGATGAGGAGTGGAGTTTTGCGCAGATTGTTGCTCCCATCACAGACTTTTGTGAGTCAGAGGGCTAAGTGGGAGTTTCGAAACGCGCCGAGCACACACGCGAGTACATTCACACACACGCTTGAGTTAGCCTATCACTGACGTTGCCGCGCTTGTGTTGTATCGGTTTGGCGCTCATTACATTACCGTAAAAAATACTCATACTTAGCTATTCAGTTTTCTTTACAAGACACAAGATGGCGCTGTGCCATTTCCATAGAAATCACATCAAACGTTAACGCGATCGAGTTTGAGCAAGAAACTCCAACTTAGCTGTCTGATTCGACTTATGGTTGATGGTATATAGGGATCGCCACACAAGTCGGCGGATGAGAAGTTAGCCGCAGATGACACTTCGCCGTGATTTGCTAAATATTGCGCATGTGTGCACAATGCCGACGCAAGTGGCGAAGTAGTGAGCACGGGCGTAGAGAGCGCGCGGGAGGCATGAGGTTGGCGGGCGGGTGTGCCCCGGCGCGAGTCTCTCTGGCTCCCGCGCATACCTATATTTTGCCTTTTGCGCAGCGTTCTGCGTATAACTTCCCATCCGCCGACTTGTGTGGCGCGGATTATATTTGTCACGGTTAACGTTAAGTAGTGCTATTGATGATGATGATCTGTTCATGACAATTTCGGCTACGGCGATCGCTTGCTGGAGCTGATTAGTTAATGATAGTAGTTGTGTCTGTACGTGGCTGCTGTACATAATTTTAGCTGTAAATATTTGCTATTAAAACTAGTAGCTACGTCTTTCAAAATTTAAAAAAAGGCCTTTAAAAATATAACTAAATGTAACTACAACCAGTTTTTGGTATCTGTAGCTATGAAAATAGTGTTAGGAATCTGTTTTATTTCTTACTAGCGACCCGCCCCAGCTTCGCACAGGTATATTGTGCATATAAACCTTCCTCTTGAATCACTCTATCTATTAAAAAAACGCATCCAAATCCGTTGCGTAGTTTAAAGATACTTATAAGCATACATAAGGATAGACAGACAGCGAAAAGCGACTTTGTATTATACTATTTAGTGATTTAGTGCCTAATCAGGGAACGCGATCAGGTTGTATAGGTACCTAACATTTCATAATTTTCCTTAAGTTTAACATCTTCAGCCGAAATGTCGTATGTAAAAGCAAAAAAAGAATATGCAATAAATTATTACAAAATATATTTTTTTAAATACAAGCATTTTAGGTCCTGGATGTCATGTAGCAGCAGAGTGCTAGCCAAGACAAGTAAAACGAGCCCAAACACGACGGGTCTATCTTGTTTAGTACAGGAGATCCTTTGCCCATCTTCCGACTCCATCATCAGATCAGCTCCATGGTACCATTTTATTGCATTGTCACGCAACATACATATATGCGTGCAAAATTTCAGCTCAATCAGAAAACGAGTACATACATCCATTGCAAATTAAACAAAAGCTTGTAAAAAGTATATGCAAAAAGTATCAATTGTCTAAATAATAATCCGAATCTACGGGCACGATTTAATATTATGTAAGTAGGTATACAAAAGCTTTTATCAATTCAGTACAAAACCGCGCGACTAAAGCATTAAACTAAACATTCCCTAAGACGGTATAAGCCTTAATAAATCATCAGCTCAAGTTGTTGACTCGAAGGTATTGGAGTTCGATAAATTGAAGATTCGGTCGTTAGCTAACACTTCTATTTAAATAACTGGTAAGTAAATGGAGCGGGCTTGCTAGATAATAACAATTTAATTAATTTTTTGTTATTACTTTTCAATATAGTCTCCTTTCAGCTGGATGCACTTGGTCCAGCGATATTCTAATTTCTTCAAGTGATCCAGAAATAAGATTTCTGGAACTCCGCCAAAATGGAATCGCCTTCTATCCAGCCATTTTAAGTTTGGCATCAAAAAGAAATTGCATGGATCCAAATCTGGAGAATAAGGTGGGTGGGGTAGCAATTCGTATCGTAATTCGGGCAGTTTAAATCAAAATCGAATAATATATACGCAATTAAGGGCCCGAAGAGGCCCGTCTTGCGGAAAACGCCCGCCCACCAAGTAATATTTCGACATTGTTATTTTTGATGGCATATAACTTTTGCGATAGTGGCGCCATCAATCGGCAAACACGGGTACTTATCATACAGCCTAGGTATTACACTCAATTTTAATCCGACTTCAAAAAAAGATCTCTTATTCCTCTTTGAGGGGATGTAATGGTGGAAAGACTATTAGTCCCTTTGCCATGCTTCCCGTGCACGTTGCTTAGCAAAATGTGGTCGCCAATGTTTTTGATTGAAAACAGAAAATCGGTTCACAATTGGAGAAAATATCGATGTATAAGTACATACGATGAACATAGAACCTCCTTCTTTTTTAAAGTCGGTAAAAATATCTGTTTGCATCAATTCCTGATCCGAACTTGTTTTGTTCCAGGAACTAGCAGCGGCGACGCCAACGCAGCGCAACTGGCGCGGCATCCTCATAGCCCTCCTGGTGATAGCAGCTGTCCTGGGGCTGATCGTGTTCAGCATCGCACTCCTGACTCCAGCTGGCGACGGCGGCCGCGTGAAGGGGCGAAGGCCTACGCTGCATCAGCTGCTCCATAACCACTACAAGCCATTCAATGGTACCTGGCTTTCAGGTCAGTGAAACACTATAAACTAAGATTGTAGACCAAGTTCATACCAGGTGACACTGAAAGTTTATATAGTAATAATAATAATGATGGTGTGCTCGTCGACATCACCATCCCGCATGACGAGAACCTCGTGAAGGCCGAGAAGGACAAGCTCAGCAAGTACCTTGACTTGGCTCACGAGGTTACCGCCATGTGGGATGTTGACTCGACGATCATTGTCCCGATAGTCGTTTCGGTAAACGGCTTAATAGCGAAGAGTCTCGACCACCATCTTAAGAGGCTCTCGCTAGACGGTTGGGTCAAGGGTCAAATACAGAAGGCAGTCATCCTGGACACGGCGCGCATCGTCAGGAGGTTCCTCTCACTGTAGCCCCAACCACCGGTAGCTTGGGCCCTGCCCCGCTGCCGGCGGCACTCTAGGTTTAGGTTTTTTTATAGTATTTTGTTCTTTTATATAAATATCGTAAAAAAACTTAAATTTAAGAAAATAAATGAACATGTGTATAATAATAAAAACGTTTATTTCAGGCACACAACTCATATGAAAAAACATACTACATAATTTAAAATAATAAACATTACAATATTACACAATTTTCACAGTCTAAAAATAAATTAAAATATCGTGCAAAGTCAAACCTATGTTTGATGTCATACTACTTCCGATTCCCGCTCTGGTGGACAGAGATCCAATGTCAAATATTGGACAACACACATTTTCAGACAGGCACTGTAGTATGCTGTTATTCGATCCTCGTATCCTTTCCCAAAAGGACGCGATACGAGATCGAACATAATGGGCTAGATCAAAGCAATTATTAAAAAAACTAAATACTACGTTTGAAAATATAGCTTTTTATCAATTTTAAGAGGTACAGAACATCTTTATGTAATACGATTTAAAAATTTGGCGGCAATTTTAAAATAACGTGTCATCGTTTCTTTGAAATTTGCACACGAAAGTTTTCAGCGCTTATTTTCTTGTGACTTTTTTCTTATATTCAGATACTTTGTTTAATATTTAAATTTGAAGTCCTGTCTCTGATTAGTGTTACAAGCTAGATTGAGGTGTGATTATTGTAATCTCACTGATGATACTCGTCAAATGAGTCTGTTAACATTGACCACCCAATATATAGGGTAACATCAGTGCTATGCCCCATATAAAATTCCAATAATAAATTGTTATACTATAAGATTCGAAAAAAGTGTGGCTAAACAACCAAACCTGACTAAAGCTCACATAAAGGTGCGCGTTGATTTGGACACGATAAACTATATCATTACCGTGATTTGGGTTTCGTGCAGCCCGTAGCTAACTTCACATCCGCCGACTTGTATGATTCAGTCTATACAAGCCATTCAATAGGACTTGACTTTCAGGAGAATTTTCTCCACGCTTTAATACTTATCAGAGACATTACTTACCTTTTTCAGTGTTATCTAAACCTTATAATCGACCAAGTACGCGTCGGACTCGCGCACTAAGGGTTTCGTATACTGTATGGGAGCCCCCCTTAAATATTTTTTTAATTTTAATTTAATTATTTATTATTTCTATATATATTTCATAAATATTCTGTGAATATTTCTATGTTATACTTGTTACCATTATTAATATCGAGCGAAAAACGACTAAAAACTCTGGTTTGTTGTATGGGAGCCCCCCTTAAATTTTTATTTTATTTTCTTTTTAGTATTTGTTGTTATAGCGGCAACAGAAATACATCATCTGTGAAAATTTCAGCTGCCTAGCTATCACGATTCATGAGATACAGCCCGGTGACAGACAGACAGACATACTGACATTGAAGTCTTAGTAATAGGGTCCCGTTTTTCCCTTTGGGTACGGAACCCTAAAAAACAGCTTTCTAGCTATAACGGTTTATGAGATACAGCCTGGTGACAGACAGACAGACGGACAGCGGAGTCTTAGTAATAGGGCCCGTTTTTACCCTTTGGGTACGGAACCCTAAAAAGTATCAAGAAATAAGATTTTTCAACCATTTTTGTGAAGTCCAAACTTTCTTCATAATTTATACCGTAATTATTCGAAACAATCGACACGAAGGAGACGCCTATTTATTATTCCTTTTCAAGAGAAAATACGCTTGAAAATGAAACGAAACTTCGAGAAACTCCGAACAAGGGCTGTCACAGAACAATCCCCTTTAATTAGGGATTTAGGTCGAAGACAGCCGCTAGAGGGCGTTGCTCAGGCATAGGGTTACCAGATGAAAAATTGAAAAGTCCCGAGAAAAAGATTTTCAACTCGGAAATCGACAATAGTTGCCTTTGAGAAACTGAAGCTCCCTAGTTGAACCTGGATGATCGGGATTCATCATCATTATTAGCCATAAGACATCTACTGCTGGACATAAGCCTCCTTTATGGATTTCCAATAAGCCCGGTTGGAAGCGGCCTGCATCCAGTTCGTTCCTGCGGTCTTAATAATATCATCGGTCCACCTGGTTGGTGGACGTCCTAAGCTGCGCTTGCCGGTGCATGGTCTCCGTTCGAGAACTTTACTGCCCCAACGGTTATTAATTCTCCAAGCTACGAGTATATGCCCTGCCTATTGCATTTCAACTTACTAATCCGCTGGGCTATGTCGGTAAATTTGGTTCCTCTGCGAATCTCCTCATTCTTGATTCGATCTCGCAGCGAGACTCTAAGCATAGCCCTCTCCATAGCGCATTGGGCTACAGCTTATTCATAAGGCCCTCAGTAAAAAACCACGTTCAGTTCCATATGTCATCATTAGCAACACAACGGATCGGGATTATGATTTTATTTTACGTTATTAGGTACCTACTCATGGCTATTTCTTGTTAAAAACTGTACAACCGATCTTATACCTACTATCACTTCAGGAGGAAAGCAGCTAACGATGTGTTCATTTTGCCATACAAGTTCTGTAGACGCTGCAATTTCCATATATGTTCTATTCTGGAATTGACCATTCTTTTACCACTACTTCGGAATTTATGCCTTAATTGCTTTCAAACTTCTGAATCAAATGAAATAAAATAAAACTTGATTGGTTTCGCATTTAAGAAAAAATCTCGCGGCTTAGGTTTACAGACAATGAAAAAATCAGGTAACATCGGACCCAAAAAAATACAAATGTGTCTTTTTGACCGACGAACCAAACTGGAGGAGGTACTCAATTCGACACGTATATTTTTTTTATGTGTAACCACTATTTAATATAACTTTTTTCGTAGTAGTCCGAATTCAATAATTATTTTTTCATTAGAAAGAATATACTTCGAAATTGGTTCCATTAAAATTTTATTGAAATCGGCTGAGCCATTTTTGATAAATTAACAATAATGTGAAAAATGTAACATCGATCCGTGCGAAATATTCGCGAATTCTGTACACGGGTGAAGTCGGTCATGCTATTTTTTGCGAAAAATAGTTATTGGTTAGGTGAAAACAGACGTCTAACTGACATTGAGCTATACATATTATACCCGGTGACTAATACAACATATTTCAAATTCGAGAGTTTCGGGATCCAAAATTCGGTAAAAATTTTGCGATGACCCTAAAAATCCCAAGCTCTATCCGCAGATATGGCAACCCTGGCCGGGCCAGTCGTGTAGTTGGAGGCATGGTGCAAAATAAATAATTGCCTAAGCCGACTTAAGTGAGACATTAATTCTGTACATTGCTTAAGCTGTTACACTGGAAAAGTGCGGTTTTAACTGAATTTGTGTTTAATTTGAGTATTAAAACAACTTTGAAAATAAAATACAAAAATCCAATGCAATCAATGATTATCGCAGCTAACAAAAGAGCTGAAAAAATTTGAAACGGCTGAACCGATTTTGATGAAACATATCTAATAACACTCCCGACTATTTCACCTTACATCCAAATAATTATTTTTCGCAAAAAATGGCAAAACCGCCTTTCATCGTGTACAAAATTCGAATATTTCGCTCGAATTGTTTACATTGTTGTTGATTTATCAAAAACGGCTCAGCCGATTTCTGTAAAATTTTAATAGAACCACCTCGGGAGTATTCCTTTCGAACGAAAAAATAATTTTCGATTCAATTCACAATTGGCGAAATTATCGATGAACATACACAAAAAATACATGCAGACGAACATAGAACCTCCTCCTTTTAGGAAATCAGTTAAAAATCTAACGCAATCATTGATTTCTATCGTAGCTAACAAAAGAGCTGAAAAAATTTGAAACGGCTGAACCGATTTTGATGAAACATGTCTAATAACACCCCCGACTAATTCACCTTACATACAAAAAACAACATAACTCATCGTCGTTTTTGTGTCAGGGGTTAAAATAACACTGCCCGTAACGCAATAATTCTCTTTTAGGCTTTTCTACCTAAATTAATAATGATTTAATAATAATCCTGCGTAATTATACGTAATCTACTCATTTTAACATGGCGAGGTTGATAATTCCAACTCCGTTTTCGTATCAACGAGTTATTTGGAATTTAGGTATGCACCGGATTTACACACCACTGGCTTTTCGGTGAAGGAAAATATCGTAGACTTCGAGCAAATATCTACAGAGCCACATGCAGTATCTAAGTGAAAGTAGTAAAAAATGTCCAAGCGACGACTTTGATATTTGTATTAAATAATTCTGTTTTCTTTAATCTAGACGTTACGTCACCTAATTAGTGCTTGTAACCGAGCACTTTGGCATCGCGCGGCGTTGTAGTCGGCTTGCAATCGCCTTACGACTAACTAAATAGCCTGCCCATTACGTAGCTAGAGCAGGGTTGGCTCGGACATTTTTTTGCACGATTGTGACTTTGTAGGTATTTGCTCGCAACATCCATGAGTGCCTCTGCCTATGTATGAAGAAGAAATTCGACAGCGTATGCAACCCCACTAACTAGTACGCATAGTGGATATGGCCCCATCGCCCTTCGTGCGTAGGCCTACATTCGTCGTCGTTTCAGCCATTGGACGTTCACTGTTGGACATAGGCCTCACCTAAAGATCTCCAAAAAGACCGGTTGGAAGCGGCTTACTTCCAGCGCAAAGCTGCGGTTAAAGGCGTTTCCTATAGGATTGCGTTCAACAGCGGACTATTAAAAAGGCTGGTACAGTTTGTGTAGAGAATACTGAATAGACATTTCTGGTTATCAAGTGATTTCCAAAAAGGAGAAGGTTCTATGTTCGTCTGCATGTTTTTTTTGTGTATGTTCATCGATAATTTAATAAGTCTTAATTTTAAAAAGACTTGACCCTTACAAGGGTGCTGGTGCGGACGGCATACCTTCCGTATTTGTCGCTAGGTGTGCTTCTGCTCTAGCTCGTCCCCTATGTCGAATATTCAACAAATCTCTTTGCACAGGAACTTTTCCTATGGTATGGAAAAAGGCTTTGGTTGTACCGCTGTACAAAAATGGAGACCGGGATGCCATCAGTAATTACAGGCCTATTTCTATACTCTCTGTTTTCGCCAAAGTATTTGAGAAGTCAATACTACCTATTCTCTCCTGTCACTTTAAAAATCTAATCATCTCAGAACAGCATGGCTTCACGAAATCGAGGTCAACAACTACAAATCTTGTTTCTTTTGTCAACGACGTGTCTCGCATCCTCGACCAAAATTCTACAGTGGGTGCCATCTACACAGATTTTAGTAAGGCTTTCGATAAAGTCGACCACCCGACACTTTTACGCAAGTTTGCAAAATATGGTATTGCTGATCCCCTGCTGACCTGGAGTAAATCGTACCTTAGTGACAGATCGGCGGTCGTGGTTGTTAACGGGGATATGTCAGATCCATTCGAAGTAACCTCAGGTGTACCACAAGGATCACATTTTGGACCTGAGTTTTTTAACTTTTTTATCAATGATATACACGAGTGTTTCAAACATTGTAAGTTTACTCTATTTGCTGATGATTTAAAATTTTACCGCACTATGGACTCGAATGATGATGCAGAAATGATTCAGGAGGATATTAATCGATTAGACGTCTGGTCTGACGAAAATCACATGAGCCTTAATGTATCCAAATGTTATGCTATGCGTTTCACCCGGAAAGTGAAAAATATCGACTCTCCTGTCTTTCAAATTAAGGACACTGTAGTTTCTAATGTGGATCGGATCCGTGATCTTGGTATTACGCTGGATAGTAAATTACGCTTCCACCTGCATTACGACAATATTGCGTCCAGGGGGTTTAAGTGTTTGGGTTTTGTTTTACGCAACTGTCGGGAATTTAAATCGCCTAGCACTAAAATCATGCTTTTCAACTCGTTTGTCCGTAGTTGCTTGGAATACTGCAGCGTTGTATGGAACCCTTTTTATGAGGTACACAAAAGTAAATTAGAGAGAGTGCAGAAGCGATTTATGTGGCATTTAACCTTCTCATGCTATCTTGGCAAAGAGCTCAAGAGCTATAATTCTAGATTAAAATATTTCAAGATGGACTCACTTGAAAACCGTAGATTGTTGCTGGACCTTTCATTTCTTTTCAAACTTGCCAATGGAATTTCTAACACTCCAGACTTACTATCTGATTTATCGTTGACAAATCCGCGAACGTTGCCAAGAATATCTCGCTTCAACATTTTTTCGACCACAAATGCTCGTTCTAACTTGGGATTAAATTCACCTTTAGCAAGAATCACGCGACAATATAATGCGTTGTCGAAGTCAGCGGATATAGACATATTTGGTGACAACTTCAATGTTTTTAGGAATAGTTTGAAGTCTCTGACAATCTGAATCTGAATCTTAATTATTATTAATTTTAATGTAATGTTTGTATGATTTCCAATTAATTTTAATTTGCTGACTGACACCGAATTTATTTGGACTACGTTTAAAGGATTTTTGTTGTTGTTTCTCTCTTTGAATTTTGACTGCATAGTTTTATTTTTCTCAATATTTGAATTTTGACTGTAATTTATTTTCTATTTTAATATTTACAATGTTTTGCTCGATATTAATGCATGTTGTCTTCACCTATAATTATTGTGACATTTAGTTCCTATTTTTTATGTATAATTTTCTTTTGACAATGTATTGATGTACACAATGTTGGTGAACTGAAATAAAATAAATAAATAAATAAATAATTCCGCCAATTGTAAACCGAATCGATTTTTTTTTTAGTTCAAAAGGGTATACTACCGTAATTATCCTATTTAAATTTTACAGTAATCTGCTGAACTGTTTTTAAAAAATCAACAATAATATAAACAATTCGAGCGAAATACTCTAATTGTGTACACGATGGAAGGCGATTTTGCCATATTTTGCGAAAAATAAAATATCACCTTTATTTTTGCGATTTCTTCCACGTGTGTTTCCAAATATGTAGTAACCGTATACTTGTATTTTATGTATATTTTCTGAAAAAAACGGGCGTATTTAATCCGCAAACAGCAATGTTTACTCACGGATCGGCGGAAACATGTCTCCGAACTTCTGTTGGCATAAAACGTACGTGTATATAGCTGTGTGATATTTTTATAGATATTGTGAAGGGTGTAGGGATACCATGTTGGAATTAAGCGTTAAGATTTGAACTAAACTGGGGAAAAGAATCACTACATAGTATAAAACAAAGTCGCTTCCCTGTCTGACTGTCCCTATGTATGCTTATATCTTTAAAACTTCGCAATGGATTTTAATGCGGTTTTTTTATAGATAGAGTGATTCAAGAGGAAGGTTTATATGTATAGTACACCTGTGCGAAGCCGGGGCGGGTCGTTAGTTGGAGTATAAAAACCGAATCTAGAAGTTAAACTTAATCGTGACGATACGTAGGTATGTATTTTATAGTAAGAGACATTTTGCTGGAGGTTGATAGAAAGTTCTATTAATTTCTGCTCTTTTCTGAAAACTAAGTTCACAAAGTAGACAGAGCATCTGATTCCACATGATCTCGATGTATACAAGCTGCATATAACAACTCCTATTGTGGCCATTGGTATTAGTATAGGTACTTATGTAATAAAATTTTTACTATATGTTTTTTTAAATCGATTAGTTCGTAGTAAAGTAGATTTGTAATGTAGAATAGATACAATTCTGATGTCCTTGGTTAGCTTGAATACTCGTAGTAATTTGATTATTATTTTATTTTATTTCATGTACGAATTCGTGTAATTGATACCCAAGTACTTATTTCTAGTTAAGATACATCTTATAATATTGCACGCCCGTTATGGGTCCACTATTGGAAATAATATATTTATTATTATTGTACATAGTGTTGCATTATACGTTTTCTAATTTCTGATTAAAAATCTACTAGAAAAACACACCCAGACCAGAACGTTTTACGGTTATCCTTACCTCTGCAGTGGTTACATATTTGAGCCGTTTGGGGTTGAGACATTGGGTCTGAGGGACCGAGAGCTCATCTTGTTTTCAAAAATATTTCTGAGCGTCTGGTGGACGCGACGCGTGACCAAAATGCTGGTGTTTAATTGGCTCAACGTAAATAAGTATTGACATTCAGGTTGCTGCTAGCATGCTGGGCACACCGCTAACTGGCAGTGGGCTTGAGCGTTTGGATTATCTTTAGACTTTCAAGGGTCTGTGGATGATCTAATTGCTTTTTATGTAGTAAGTAAGTAAGTTCGTTTAGGCAGGGTAACTAGTCCTCATGTCAGAGTTTTTAGGCCGTCTGAAGGTCTCTGATAAAGCTAAACGGTGTAAACAACGAACTACGGAAGCGCTCACGGTATTTATGCAGTAGTAGTTTTTGTAGTTTCAGCTTAAGTAGTATTGCATTTTTTTGTAGTTAATAAAGGCCTAGTAAAAAAATTAAAATGATGAAGAAAATAACTATAATTCTTTTTCGCAATACACGAAGAAGTGGGTTATGCCATCATAACCCACTTCTTCGTGTACGGAATTTGAATAGTTCGCACAAAACGATTTATTGACGACTTAGTAATTTTTACATTAATTTTGGTGTTTTTTTAAAAATGATTTACTTAGCTGATTCGGATCAAATTTAAGTGCGATCACATTTAAATTATGATCTACCAACTAAAAAGGATCGTCAAAATCGGTTCTATTTGGCGGAGTAATCGCGAAACACAAAGCGCACCGAAAAAAAAATTGAGTCGAATTGAGGTACTCCTTCTTTTGAAATCGCTTAAAAATATTTGCCAGCAATCCAATTTCCCATATGAAAACGATACATTTGGTATCCCTATCACGCCTATGTATATGTACCTATAAAATATGAAAGTACGCAAGGTATGTTTGCACGAGACGAACAAAGAATTTGTGTTCAGCGCGAACATCTGAATATGTATGGGGGAAATTGCCATTGATTTTTCGGGGGAAAACATCTTAAGTCTTGACAAACATGACATGTGACTTATCAAGATGAAACGTTGTTTTCCATGCCTGTGTAAAATCATCATCATTATAATCAGCCGTTGGACGTCCACTGCTGGACATGGGCCTCTTATGGAGTTCCAATAGCGCTGGATTCAAGCCCGGTTGGAAATGGCTCCAGCGTATTCCTGCGGTCTTGATCTTTGCGGTCCATCATAATACCGTCAGTCCACCTGGTTCGGTGGACATCTTACGCTACGTTTGCCGGAGCGTGGTCTCCATTCCAAACTTTACAACCTCATTAGCTATCCATTCTTCGACTGGCCGACTTGGGATTTTTTTGTTTTTCCGGCAATTTTGATTTGTCTTCAGATCTCCTCATTCCTGATTTGAAAACAACAGCACGATACGAAAATTAAATTCTAAATAAAATAAACCCTTAAATTGAGATACTTTTTTCATAAACTAATCTAAAAAAACTTATCTGAAAATGAGAGCTGGCTTGCAAAAGTATCCAAAGTCTAAAACAAGTTGAATCCACGAGCTTAGCTTGGGATTGGGACTTAAACTTCTTAAACTATTATTTTCAAGAAAGGAAGGCTATAACTGTAACTTATTTTTAAAGTTTCAATAATGAAACTCGCATGAAAATAACGTTATACGAAGTTTTTAACCGACTTCCAAAAAGGAAGAGGTTCTATGTTCGTCTGTATGTATCTTTTTTGTGTATGTTCATCAATTGCGCCAATTGTGAATAACAGTTTTGATGTACAGAATAAGCCCCTAAAAGGATGCTAATTGATTAGAAATAACCCTGTATAATTAGAAATGTAATAATTTGTAATGTGCCCTGTACCTACTTGTTTGTTTGTTTGCTAGGAAACAAAATATTTCTTTCTTTCTTTCTGTGATAAATAGAAGTTGAATAGGACGTTTCTGTTAGCATTTATTCCGATATTCACACACAATAGAGACAATAATGCAGGGCAGAATGTCGACACGTGCATTTACTGCTACGCCGTCGAGACAATACGTGTTTTGAGATAATACCTCCGTTGTTCTGATGTATGAAGCAGGATAAGGTTGGTTTATTATCAGAATGGTACGATACTTTGAATATAATACGTGTGCTGATTCGGTTTTTGACCGACGCGGTGACGGAACGGAGGAGGTACTCAATTCGACGCGTACAAATATTTTTTAATGTATAACCACGCATAACTTTTTACCTAGAGGTCTGATTTTGATAATTCTTTTTTTATTGAAAAAAGCATACTTTGAAATTGGTTCAATTTAAAGTTTGTCGAGATCAGCTGAGCCATTTTTGATAAATCAACAATAATGTGAAAAATGCTGCATCGATCCATGCGAACTATTCGCGAATTCTGTACACGGTTGAAGTCGGTCGTGCCATTTTATGCGAAAAATAATTATTACTGAAAGGAAAGCTAAGCTAGTATGATATACCTAACGATATAATATTGCATTTCTACTAAAAATGTGTAAGTATGTGTAGCAAGTTGCAGCTGTCTCGTATTGTATTTGTGTAAAAATATAAAAATTTAATCCTTACTAAGATTAAACAAAAGATTGACATTGATAATACTGTACTGTACTGTACCAGCCATTTTAATAGTCCACTGCAGGACGTAGGCCTACCCACGAAGGGTAATTGGACCATGTCGAAAATCAGTGGTGTGAAATTCCGTACATAAATTCTGAAGAACTCATTGGTGCTGGAACGGGATTTGACCCCACTACCTCACGATTGTAAAGCCGGTGTCATTGCTACTAGATGCACCACGCTTGATAATACAATCGATGATAACACGGAAAATGTATTAAAGTAAGTTGGTTTTGATATTTAAGTAAAAAAATGCCTTTGTTCTGTATCAATTCAAAAGATTTAAAAGAATCGTCAGCCTGTATCATCAATATTCATGACGTTACTTAATAGCTGTATCTAAAAGGTACTACATTATATTTTGCAATAAATGATAGCGTACATATAAATAAGTAAATAAAAACCCACAGGCCAATATGCAAATTAAACATGCTTTTCTGCTGCAGCTGTATCTAATACATAATATTTTTCAAGAAATAACAGACACCGTAAAAACAAGTAAATGAAAATCCGCAGGCAAATATATGAACCTTTCTGATCACGGTCTGAACGGTCACCCCATTTTTCCACCGGTGGATGTAATACTCATATCTTGCCAAAACCCATACCTACTTATCAACCTTTCCAATTTATTCCACAATTCTCTGAAGAAGCAAAAACCTCAATCTACATAGTCCAATGACCTTTTATGTATAGATACGTTACAGACGGACACACAAAAAACATTGAATAGATTAGTAGTTTATTTATAGTAGTACATAGTAATGGTTCATATAGAATTTGATTTGTATGTATTTGTGTATTTGTACTTGATTAGGATAATATTTAGACTAGTATTTAACTCATATTTAAATAATACGTCTCACAGTATTAGTTAAATTTAAATAAATAATATTAGAAAGTTTAAGTAAATTGACATAACTTGTCGTTAATATAGGAGAAGACGCTGGTTCCCGTAGTACAGCCCCTGGCTAGTTCGGGAATCAGAGGCTTCATTACTTTACCTGTACCTTATTTTATGTCAATAAAAATTTTTGATTTGATTTGATTTGATAACAAAGCAGGAAAACGTGATCATAACCGACTTCCACCGTGTACAAAATTCGAATACTTCGCACGAATCGATGTGTCGTCATCGTGTCATGTAGTAATTTTTAAAATACGATTACATACAGACGAACATGGTACTTCCTCTTTTTTGGAAGTCGGTAAAAAATATTTAAAAATATTCCCATTAAATGACCGTAGCGCTCGTAGCATAATTATATAGTTTGATTAGGTGCTTGTCAGCGATCACCGAAATTAAGCAACGTTCCGCACGGTCAGTATTTAGATGGGTGACCGCGGGTGGCATTTTCCAACTGAGCGTTACCGTGGCTCGGATGACACGTTAAATTGTAGGTCCTGGTTGTTTTAACCGTTTAGCCAAGTCAGAGGCCTTCAGGCGGCCTAAAAACTCTGACACCAGGGCTAGTCACCCGGCCTGTACGAACTTACTTTTTATTAAATGACCTCAGTGAACAATCAAATGAGGCCGGCAAAACTACGCCTCGCCGTGTACAGACACAATTACACATAGATACACGTACAACGATACTACGCCTTGGCTGATTATTAGTGTAATTTTTACATTTCGTAAATTCATATGATGTTTTTATTATGGCGTGATGTTTTGCCCCTGAAATGGAACTGTGTTAACTTTCGGCATTTGCCTAACTTTCTTATTGACAAAGTAAGAAGGTAAAACGTATCTATAGTAAAATATCACTGATTTACCCCGTATTTGTGAACTATCCACGCAAGTAAACCGATCCATACATTTCATTTATCACGCGGGGTTTTCTTTCTTTTTTAGCTTCCGGCAATGGCCTAGCTTTCTTCATGCCAAAATAGGGAATTAAAACGTATCTACAGAAGTATATCATTAGCATACCCCGTGCCTGTGAACTATCCACGCAAGTAAACCGATCCATACTCGGCTATCTGCGGTATAAATCAAGATTAGAGGACGGCTGTTTTTCCATCGAAGAACTGTTTTAGACTATGCTACATATTATTATTTTAATTTACAATAATAAAGCTAATGAAATAATTTTATCGTACTTCACACACTAGGTTTATAGAAAATTTTGAGATGTTTAAAACTAAAACAACATTTTTCAATTATAAATTTGTTTGTATTACATGCAGTTTTAACTAGGACCCATAAGTAAGTTAGCGTAGCCCGGGTGGCTAGCCCTGATGTCAGATTTTTCAATTCAATTCAATTCATTTATTTCGCAAAACACGGTTGTTACAATTTTCATGTGTTACTGTCAATAAATACATAGATCGCCATGTTTTAACCAGTATGGTACGCAAAATTTCAATATGTACATTGTTAATAATTCATAAAAGTAGTAAAACTATTTGGTTATGAAAAATAAATACAGTCACATTATTATTATTCTTACATTAAAATTATCACAAAAAAATATAATATATGTCAAAACAAAAATTATATTATATGTCACAACATTATAATCTTTCTTTCAAAAAATCGTCAATGAGTAATATGCCTTCTCGATGAGAATTTTTTTAAGTTTAAATTTAAAAATATTAGTATCATGAATGTCTTATAATGATTGAGACAATTTGTTGTATATTTCTACCCTTTTTACAATACTCAATTGTGATAACTTTTATATATCGATGAACACCGGCTCCGCGCACGATAAAGTGTCACGTTCCGCTGAGCGTGCAAACAAGAAAGCGGATCAAGCAATAGAGGTAGAGCATTCCAATCCCTGGCGGTCCGCATTATGAAGGAAGAAGCGAATCGCTTAGTACTAGCAGGTGGTACGTCGACTATGTAGGGATGGTATTTATGCGACTTCCGGCTTGCACTTGCCAATACATGGTCGACACTTGAGAACTTTTCAACCCCCCCGGTCATCAGTCCTCCGTAGAAAGTAACGTAGTATAGAGGATTCTCGAAAGATGTGTGGATGTGGAATAATAGGCGATCAGAGATAGCACAAATAATATAAGACGTTTGTCCTCTCGACCTTACTCCAAGGACGTCATTAGTCAGGGGAGGGCGTAGGACGGGACCACAAGCTTTGATAGCAATGTTGATTGAACTGTTATTTTTATGATTGTTATACCTTTATTTATCCTAGAGATACTTTAAGATATTTCAAAACATTTATACTAATATTATAAAGAGGAAAGATTTGATTGTGTGTTTGCATCGAATAGGCTCCAAAACTACTGAACCGATTTGAAAAATTATTTCACTGTTGGAAAGCTTCACTATCCCTGGTGAACATAGGCTATATTATCTGATCAAAAAAATTAGGGATCCTTACTATTTGTCTTCTTTAGCCAGTCGTACTCGGGACGGGCAGCTAGTTATAAAGTAAGTTCGTAAATACCTATAGCGTAGCGCTCGTAGCGTAGTTTCACTAGGTGATTGTCAGCGATAACCGAAATTAAGCAACGTTTCGCACGGTCAGTACTTGAATGGGTGACCGCGGGTGGCATTTTCCAACTGAGCGCTACCGTGGCTCGGATGACACGTTAAATTGTAGGCCCCGGTTGTTTTAACCGTTTATCCATGTCAGAGGCCTTCAGGCGGCCTAAAAACTCTGACACCAGGGCTAGCCACCCGGCCTATACGAACTTACTTACTTATTTTAAATACCTATAACAACCAAGACACTGCAACGCTTATGCAAAATGTCATTCGCGGTTACCCATCCTAAAACTTACTGTGCCGGCAGCTGCTGTACAATATTAATTGGTTTGAAACACCGATTTTGTGCTTGAGTGGTACTGCCCCAATTGCGCTCTACAAAAAAGCCCTACTCATACAAAGACACATATTAACTTACACTTAGTTAAGACAATATGATCAGTGACGCCCGGTGGAGTAGATCGCTGATTGAGTGGCTCCCAATAGCAGATAAGCGTTCAATAGGCAGACCACCAGCCCGATGGGTCGACGACATCAGACCTATCGCTGGTGGCGTGGATGAGATTGGCCCAAGATAGGGAACAATGGCACATAAGAGAGGAGGCCTATACCCAACAGTGGGTCGACACAGGCTGATGATGATGATGATGATGAATATGATCATTTAAAAGGATACATCTTATCGATAATAATCGGCCAAGTACGAGTCGGACTCACGCACGGAGGGTTTCGTACTGTATGGGAGCCCCCTTTGAATATTTAATTTATATTAATTTTATTACTTATTATTGAAGTAAATATACAACTAAATATTCCGTGAAAATTTCAAGCATCTACCTGTTACCATTATTAATATAGACCGAAAAATGGTTATAAATTGTTGTTGTATGGGAGACCACTTTAATTATTAATTTATTAATAAGATTCTGTTGTTGTTCTTATAGCGGCAACAGAAATACATCATCTGTGATAATTTCAGCTTATTAGCTATAACGGTTCATGAGATACAGCCTGGAGACAGTCGGACAGCGGAGTCTTAGTAATAGGGTCCCGTTTTTACCCTTTTGGTACGGAACCCTAAAAAGGAAAGCATTTGTCTAGCAGTGAGCTGATAAAAAAAAATTATACAGTATTTTCATCCCAGTTCTTTAAATAGTTTGGCCATTTTAAAGGCATTCAGGTGGCTTAAAAACTCTGACATCAGGGCTTCGGCTATCCGGCTTATACAAACTTGTTTAGTTACTTATGAAATTTTTCATAGTTTTATTTTAGCTCTAACCAGCTACCCGTCTCGGCTTCGCACAGGTGTATTATACATATAAAACTTCCTCTTGAATCACTCTTATCTATTAAAAAACCACATCAATATCAGTTGTGTAGTTTCAAAGATATAGGCATACGTGAGGACATGGGGACAGCGGAAGCGACTTTGTTTTATACTATGTAGTGATAGTGATGCACTGCACTCAAAAGAAGTGACAGAAAGCCTTTAACGTCCCCCTAACCCAACAAGATCAAGGGCCTCTTGAATCTATTTCCCCTTTTTATTCCAACCCTCTTTCCTTAACCACATTTAATATTATTCGGCGTTTTGTTAGTTTGTCCTCGTTTTCGATTCATCCCTTTTTCCAAATACTGATTCATCCCTGTTTTCCATTCAACCCTTTTGGTAGATATATTTCGTAGTCACCTGTCTCTTTAAATCATTAAAAGAAGATTTTTTTGATTCCTTGCGCTTATTTATTCGTGGTCTCTGTTCCAGAACTTATCGTCGAATAGCTAGTTACTGTTAAGAGACGGGTTCTTAAAGCTATTGCTACAATCAGCAGCCTTATCGCTTTAAGACATCTCTTCCAGGCAACCTTGAATTGAAAAACATAATTATGTGGAAAACAAATGAAACTTAACACATTTGTTTAAAAAAAAAAAAACAAACTACAAACAAAATTTAATAATACTCGTACTTAAGCTAAACAATAAAAATAATTTAAAATGGTTTTAACTGTTCCGGATTAAATTTAAATACACGGCATATATGTACGGTATATCTTGTATCTCTATTTAATTTTCTTTATTTAAATACCCTACTCGATAACCAAATTTAATTTAAAAATAAATTGGAACTACTTACAAATATTAGCCATTATGTTTTTTTTGTTTTAAATATCTATCTAAGGAAACTGGAATTTTTAATACATATCTTACTTATTATTTTATTGTCGAAATCCATCCAGCTTTTTGGAAGACACCTAGGTATAAAGAAATTTACAAACAAACAAACGAGTGCAGGATACGCTCGAAAAACAATACCTTTCCTTAGCAATTGGGTAAAAGGAGCCCACGATTAATTTCAAACCCTTAAAATTATTCAGGGCCTTCTCCCCCTCGCCCTCAACCCCTCCCTGCTTTCGCCCCTAAGCATTTATCTTTGGAAAAGAATTTAATATCGCTGTTACGAGTGTGTCGGAAAACCATGTCAATAGGGAATGACATGAAACTATGACTTTACAATTTACTGAGGGAGCCATGCGATTCATGGTATTTATAATAAACTGGATGTTGTTCTGCAAAGAAGATAGACTTTCAGAGGGGTTCATTGTGAGCAATTTTTACAATGAGATAAAGTGCAAAATCTTGAAATTACATATTGAACTTGTTTATAGTAATTAGCTGTACTATAAACAAGTTCATTGCTCTCGACAAAATGTATGAAACAGCTGATTTTACGTTCGGGATCTCCAGATTAATCTCATAGAGAAAATTGTTCATGATGATCAGTAAGTTCGTATATAATAATGTATCTACCTATACACTGACACTACACTGACGCCGCAGACAGATACAGACACCGCTTATGAGATTAGGTAAATCAGTGAATGTCAGCAAATTAGGTAACAATGTTACAAGCATCTTAGACCTCAATATATACCATCGTATATCTGCTTTACATCAGGCAGTATGTAATCAAACGCATGCCTGTATTAAATTTAAAAAATGGCTATAAGCGCGTAGCAGCATCTACGCCGTAGCATCGTTACCAACTGCTACGTTGTACTACGTAAGATTTAACTCTATGACAAACCTTTGCTAAGTTTTTAGTGTTACTTAATTAATTGTAAAAATTGTAACCTATTGTTAATAATAGGTACAATAAAAGCCGTGGTGGTGTAGTGGTTGTAACGCTGGGTTCCCGGTACCGTACCAATGAGTTTCTTTGGAACATATGTACGAAATTTCACACCACTGGCTTTTCAGTGAAGTAAAACATCGTGAGGTGACCTGCGTACGTCCGTAGAAGAAATTCGATAGCGTGTGTAAATTCACCAACCCGCACTGGGCCAGCACGATGGATATCGCCCAATCACCCTTTGTGGGTAGGCCTACATCCTTCAGAGGACTATTAAAAAGGCTGGTACAGTACAGTACAGGTACAATAAGTAAATAAAATTAAAAAAATTATAAGTTCAAAGCTTAACAAACATCTGTGTTCATTCATCCCAAAAATACATCCTTCTTAGAGTCGGGCAAGAAAATTATTTTATTTTTTCTGGTAAATACGCCTCAAGCATTTTTGTACGGAATACACCACTTTTTATTTCCCAAGTCAGCCAACAGAGTAAGAACTTTAAATGACGTCGCATATCTTTTAATCGTGACTACAAAGCCTTTTGTACCGCAAGAGAGACGGAGCTCTTTGAGTACACAGATAGCGTTTGAGCCGACTCCCATCTACTTCTTTCTCGATGAAATGTGGAACGGTGGAAAAGAAAGGGTTAAGTGATTATTTTGCTTCATGATAGGAATATAATTATTTTTCGCAAAAAATGGCAAAACCGCCTTCCATCGTGTACAAAATTCGATTATTTCGCTCGAATTGTTTACATTATTGTTGATTTATCAAAAACGGCTCAGCCGATTTCTGTAAAATTTAAATGGGACTACCTTGGGAGTATACCCTTTCGAACTAAAAAAGAATTTTTTGATTCGGTTCACAATTGGCGAAATTATCGTTGTTCATCGTGTACAAAATTCGGATATTTCGGTCGAATTGCTTACATTTAGTTGGTTTTTTCAAAAACGGCTCAGCCGATTTCTGTAAAATTTAAACGGGGCCACCTCGGAAGTATACCATTTCTAACCAAAAAAAAAAATCGATTCGATTCACAATTGGCGAAATTACCGATGAACATACAAAAAAAATACACACGAACATAGAACCTCCTCCTTTTTGGAAGTAGGCCTCGGTTAGACTGGGATCTAGTCCTTGCAACCGCCATTACTACATTTTAGGGACTGTAAAGAAACACCTATATCAGCTATGCTATGAATGGTACAAAATATAGACTTCAAATGACGTCACGTATCTTTTTATTCGTGTTCACAAAGCCCTTTGTACGGCAGCTTCGAATCTCCGAGCTCTGTAGTCTCGGTACACAAATGGCGGCCGAGCCGACTCTAATATTATGTACTTCTTTATATTATAAGACTCCATGAAATGTGGACTAGAGTAGAAGGAAAGGGTTAAACTCATTATTTTGATTTGTTAATCCTTATGAAGCTAGAGACGCTATGAAAACAAATAAATATCACGTGGTTTTCTTTCTCTTATGATAACATACAAAATCAGTGGAACAGGTAGCGGCACGTAAGTGTAGCGCTGAGGGTACTGTGGAGGGGATGGCTGCGCATGGTGACCGCCATACTAAACTCATGCGCAGCCATCCCCTCCACAATTCGCTCAGCGCTAGACTTATATGACGCGACCTGTATATATTATGTATGTTATCATAAATAAATAATATGTTTTTTTTTCAAAGTGTATAAACATTTGTAGATTTTTTACAAATATGTATGTATCAGCCATTTTAAATAAAGCAAAAGTATTTATTCTTTACTTTGAAAAATTGAACTAAATTATCAAGTACTAAAAAATGGATTGCATTCTTTCAATACAATTACACTAATGATGCACAAAAAGCTTATAATGCCAAACTCCGTAAGTTAATATTTAATATAAATATATATATAAATAATATAATATATTTATTTGACCAAAAATTGTTACAATTGCTGTTGGAAGATATGCCATAAAGTAAATTACAGACAAGAGTTTTAGACTTTACAGTGGGTTCCAAACTCGGCTAGGCCTGTTTTTTGATAACCCGTGAAGTTTAGAATTGCCGGAGTACAGTTGTGCGCGCTCTCGTTTACAGTAGATAGTTATATAGTGTAATTATAGTGAACCGTTTTGGATACAATAATAAAATAAATTAGATAAGATAACATTATGATAATATGATAGACAACTATTTTATATTAAAGTTCGTGAGATTATTGCCAAAATAAGGTAACTAAAATTTAGAATAGGTACATAAAAAAAATACTCAAAATCTTTCAAAATTCAAGAAGCATTCAATCCACGGGTCACCATTTGCCCTTACGCATTAAACCTATAAGATTACAACCAATATCACGAATGGGTATATATGTTGGAGTTTAATAGTAATTTGCAAAAAAAAGCACCCATTTCTAGAACATAGCAAGTGGTCTACGATTCAAAAAAGATTCGGAACCTTCAGAATGGACTGACATAGATAAAACATAGACTTACGTGCACAAGCCGTGCCTTGACACTAGATCTTACCCAGCTGGTTCAAGGCGCCACACGGGTACCTGACGTTGACTCGCACACAGCCTACTGCTTGGACCTTCTGCTAACCACCGATCCAGACCGTTATTCAGTGGCGATTTCCTCACCGTTAGGTTCATCTGACCACTGTCTGGTGAAATCTGTATCCGTCTACTCCCCATCAGACCCCAGCCCCAAAGGGTCACGGCGAGTGTGGCGGTACAAGTTAGCGGATTGGGATGAGATGCGGTGTTTCTTTGCATCTTACCCTTGGCAGTCTGTTTGCTTCTCTTCCGATGATCCTTCTACGTGCGCGGATGCCGTGACAGATGTGCTTCGTACCGCCATGGAATACTTCATCCCATTTTCGGACGTGCCTCTGTCTAGCAAAGCTCGGCCCTGGTTTGGACCTGAATGTGGACGCGCCGAAGCGCAAAAGCATCAGGCATACCTGGCTTGGGCCGATGCTCGAAACCGTAAGTCGAGGGACATTCGTCTGAGGAAGAAGGCATACAATAGGGCTGCTAAGTCCTGTAAAAAGGTTATGCGGAGGGCTCGCTTTGATCACATTAGTCGAATAGGCAATAAGCTTGCTTCTTACCCTGCGGGTAGTAAGGCATTCTGGTCCCTAGCTAAATCGGTTGAAGCGAACTTCTGCCGCCCCTCACTGCCTCCGTTGCTGAAACCCAATGGTTCGCTGGCCCATACCGCGGTTGAGAAAGCAAATTTATTTGCATCTCAATTTGCTGAGTCTTCGTGTCTGGACCCCGGTAGTGCGAGACCTCCAACTTTGCCAAATTGTGGCTCTGTAATGAGTGATATACATATCCGGCAAAAGGAGGTTCTCAAGGTTCTCCGCAGTCTTGATGTGAACAAGGCCAGTGGCCCTGATGGTATTCCGGCCATTGTATTGAGGACTTGTGCGCCTGAGTTGTCGCCTGTGCTGACTCGCCTCTTTCGCCTATCTCTGAAGACAGGTCAAGTGCCCAAATCTTGGAAGCTTGCTAACGTGCAGCCTGTACCCAAAAAAGGTAGCCGTGCCGACCCTGCCAATTACAGACCGATTTCGATCACGTCCATACTTTGCAAGAGTATGGAACGTGTCCTTAACAACAGGCTCCTGGCGTACCTGGAAGCGAATGACCTACTCAGTGACCATCAGTACGGCTTTCGCCGAAACCGGTCTACTGGGGACCTTCTGGCGTACGCCACACACATCTGGAGTGAGGTCATCGAAAAGCACGGGGAGGCGCTGGCTGTCTCCTTGGACATCTCCAAAGCTTTTGACAGGGTCTGGCATGAGAGCCTAATTGGCAAGCTTCCATCTTTTGGCCTGCCTGCTGATTTCTGCGCATGGATATCAGATTTCTTGAGGAATCGGTCGATACGAGTGGTCGTAGATGGCTGCTCGTCAGATCATATGGCTATCAATGCCGGGGTTCCTCAGGGGTCAGTGCTCTCTGCGACCCTCTTCCTACTGCATATCAACGATCTGCTAAAGCCCGGAATCTTTGGGTACGCAGACGACAGTACAGTCGTGGAGAGCTACACATCCGATGCGAGAACCAGCGGGCCACAGATCGAGTCTCACAGAGAGGCTTTGGTCGAGCGGCTCAACTTGAGTCTGGAGGCGGTTTCTGACTGGGGTGATGCTAACCTGGTCAAGTTTAATGCCACGAAGACTCAAGCCTGTCTGTTTTCGGCTAAAAAGAGACCCTTCCAATTGTCTCCCGCTTTCCGTGGTGTCTCCGTTCCGGTAACTGACAGCTTGGAACTATTAGGCGTTTCACTCTCATCGACTCTTAACTTTGGCTCTTACATAGAGTCAAAGGCCCAATTAGCTTCCAAAAAACTTGGTGTTCTCTCTAAGGTGAGACGGTATTTCACACCTGAGCAACTGCTTAGTCTGTATAAAGCTCAAGTCAGGTCGTGCATGGAATACTGCTCTCACCTTTGGGATGGCTCCGCCAAATATCAACTGGAGGCTCTGGAGTCGATTGAGAGGCGAGCCAAGAGGCTGATCGACAACGACACTCTGACTATGTCGCAGCTGCAAAGTCTCGAGCATCGACGTAAGGTAGCGTGTTTATCGGCCTTTTACCGGATCCACTTCGGAGAGTGCGCCCAGGAGTTGCACAATCTGGTCCCACCTGCCCCTTTCTTCTATCGTACGGCTAGACAGACGCGACCAAAGCGCCACCCTTTTATGGTGGACATTCCGCGCATTAGAACCAAGCGTTTCGAATCCTCATTCCTCATACGAACAGCCAGAATGTGGAACGCTTTGCCTGGGTCTGTCTTCCCGCTAAAGTACAATGTGGGCGTCTTCAAATCCCGAGTAAATAGGTATCTTCTAGGTAAGCGTGCTACAACCTAGACCGCATATCTGCTTAACAACAGGCAGTATGTGGTCAAACGCAAACCTATTCAGAATAAAAAAAAAAAAAAAAAAAACAAGCACTATTTACCAAATATTCCAACCACACATAAAACAGTCTAGAAAATAACGCCTAACTTTCCTTCTAAGCTCTCCTGTCACGCAAAATAGCGAATAACTGCGTCATGAAATATGGCCGAGAGATGTGTAAATAAAATTTTCACAACCACGTGTACAGACTATATCTTATTCAACTCGTGTTATTTAATACGAACTGACCTCTAAGGGTAATCTTGTCAGAGTTACTTCGTTATTCACAGAGGCGGAGATGTTGTAGGCATTTTAGTTTGATGTCGTGTCTGTGGTTCTTACTCTTTGACAGGCATTGACATGTTGTGTTACTTTGTGAAGACAGGGCAGATATTCGGAGTTTTGGCAGGAACGCGGAAAAATCATGTCGCCTCATTGTATTATTTTGTTAAACTTGTGTTTTTATCACTGATAATTAGTGAAAAATTGTGGCATTTCGTTGATTATGATATGATTTAAGTGCATGAGTGTAGGCAAGTGATATAATGTGACGTATCATGTTGTATCATATTGTTACCAAAACTCCATAGACGCCTCTAGTAAAATCTCCACTGCTTTACTGAGGTGTGACATGGACTATGTTTGGACTTGACCGCGACTTTATCGGACTATGACGTGATTACTATTTAGATAAAATATTTACAAATATTATTATACTTAACACTGGCAAATGCACAACGATGCGATGCCAAAAGAGAAATGAAGTAGAAGGGCAGATAATCAGCTATATTTGACAAGAGACCGACCTAGTCGAGTTTAGGGCCTACTGTTAATTATACAGTGTAGATAGGTACAGCATTGTTATATGAAGGGGAAAAGCTCTTCATAGGCATCCAGTTACGAACATTAGTTGCGTGCGCGGCCAAAAGCGCTATAAATGAACTTTTCGATTAGAATTGTAATTTAGCTCTCATATTTCGGTAAATACATTTTACTTGTCTTACTCCTTTATTAATTACAGGTTGCCGTTTCCGGCAAATTACATTTTTGCGATTTTTTTAAACATCGGTGGCGGTGGATCTTTGTTTGTAGCCGAAGGATCGTGCTGTTGTCCTACTATTGTAAATGTTGCGTAGATTTCGTCGGTAAAATCATGAAAGGGCGTAACCAACAGAATTTTAGTTACACCCTTTCGTGATTTGACCAACGAGTCGTCAGATCACGAAAAAGCGTAACCAACAAAATATGGATTTTTAGTTACGCCCTTTTGTGATATGGCCGACGATTTGTTGATATCTCTTTTTAATGACAACAACGTCGACTCGTCCACTTTTAACCATAAATATGGCTGATATTACTATCAGGCGAGTTGATGGTCAATGGCGGACTAGTTTGCGATAAAAAAAATATAAGGGCATTTAAAAACACACTCCATCTTGCAAAGACATGTATTGTGCAATACAGATACCGTATTATTTTTTAAAAGCGATCAAAAGTGTGGTTATGATATCGGTATAAAACATTGAATCGCCACCTCTAGAAGTATACCTAATTCGATTATGGCGAGAGACGGACCTTATCTTTATTATTTATGTTGAGCTTCTCAGATGTTTTATCTTCTGAGTCACGAAATGTTCTTAAATTATGAACACATAAAGATACGACACGTAATATTTTACTGGAACTGAAAGTTCAACTAGCACGATTCGACTTAAAGTTTTTGCCGTAAAACAAACGTAGTTTTTCCACTCTTTGGATTTTGTTAAATGTTTGAGTAGGTATCACCAACTAGATTTGTATTTTTCCAACTATAGTTTCATCCACAGAGATATAGTGGAATTTGGCAAAGAGAAGCGGATTCGTCGACAATTTTCCTTTTATAAATCAAATAAAAATAATCGGACAAGTACGAGTCGGGTTCGCGCACGAATGGTTCCGTATGGAACCCCCTTAATATGAATTTACAACTTAAACAACTTAATATTTTGTGAATATTTCAAGCATCTTCCTGTAGCAGTTATTAAAATCGAGTAAAAGAATCACGTTTCTTGTATAAGAAAAAATACTTATTTGAATTAAATTAATTATATTTGGATTGAATATTTAACTAAATATTCTGTGAATATTTCAAGTACGAGTATCTACCTGTCACCGTTAATAATATCGATCGAAAAACACCTAAAAAATAAGGTTTGTTGTATGGGAGCCCCCCATTTTTTTTTCTGTTTTAATATTTATTGTTATAGCAGCAACAGAAATACGTCATTTGTAAAAAAATCAACGTTCTAGCTATCACCGTTCATGAGATACAGCCTGTGGACAGACAGACAGACGAACAGACGTACAGCGGCGTCTTAGTAATAGGGTCCCGTTTTTACCCTTTGGGTACGGAACACTAATAATACAAAGATTGCGCATCAAAGTCTAAGTTGGAGATCATGGCGTCATGCAGAACTTCAATAGGCTATACAGGGTAAAAAGATGACTCTGACATTAAATGAAATCACGTATTTGGCTTTCTGTTTTAAAGCCTTACACATATTATTTAAAAGCTTCCAAAAGAAACTCCGTCATTACCTAGTACAAAAGTGTTAACTAAACGAATTCTTTGAAGATAAAAACTAGCAACCATTGCAATGTACCTAGCCAGTCTTATTTATAATAATTTTGCTATGCCCTATTAAACAGGGTTCACATGTACACCTCTGAATAGTATGTATTAGATTTAAGCTCTAATTTGTATTTTTCATGTGTGTAATGTTTGCATAAATAAAAAAATAAACAAAGAAATAAAGAATTTCATAAATAATACTATTTACTTAGTTATGTACATTTTTCTAAGAGAACATTTTGGAGCAACCTGAATCTAAACAGCGATTTGAGCTATTTCATATTAGCACCAATGAATTCCATATAAAGTGAATGTTTGAAAATTTTATTTTGTTTTCTATTCAAGGATTTTTTCTTATTGCTTTTTGTATTCCGTATAGGTTTATGTTTGACTACTGCATGATGTTAAGCAGAAATCAATTCTAGAGTGCAGCACGCTTACCTAGAAGATACCTATTTACTCGTTACTGATTACCTATTTATGATTATGAGTACCAGTAAACAGAATTTCACGCGTTTGCTTGAAATGGAGTGTGTTTTGTGGCGGTGCCCATGGATGACAAAGACGCGTCGCACACGGCGCTTTTCGCTGCAGCGCATGCAGCAGCAATTCTTGATGATAGTATGCGCCGCAGCTATGCCCGCCGCGTGCTTCGCCGCACGCTTGAGGATACGCTGCGGGCGCCGCGGCGGGCACCGCCACGCTTTCCGTCATGCATCTCTATGAACAACATCGTATATTGTCATATGTATGTATGTGTTCAAGCGTGCGATGACATGGGTCGCTGCAAACGCCGCCTGTCTATGAACAGAAATAGATTTGACCCAAAAAACGGGCAAGTGAAGTTAAATAAAACGGTTTAAAAACGTCCCACGCGCCGCTAGAAGACACGCCGCACGCAACGCGCGACGCCCCGCGTCTCCGTAAACGAAGCCTTAAGGCCTCTGCATACGTAATGAGATAATACCTCGGACGGGACGTGAACGGGAACGGGACGTGACTGCCTCGTTCGAGACGGGAACGTGTTTTTAATGCATATGTACCGTAACAGTGATTCGGATCTAACTGTTGTGAAGAAGGAAAGATGGATTTTTAATTTCGAAAATTGGCTTTAATTGCTATTGTTCTAGATGATGAAGTAGTTACAAACGTCCAACACTACTTTTCTCTCCTAATCCGTCTCCAACGAACGGAGTGACTGTGCATACGTAGCGGAAACACGGACGGGACGGGGCACGCGCGGGGCGGGACGTGCTAAACATCGTTGGCGACGATATTTTTCCCGCCCCGTCAGTGCCACATTCCCGTCCCATCCGTGTCTCCGTGATATATGCGCTTCCATATACATTTTATATGAAACGATATTTCTAATATTTCCCGTTCCGTCCCGTCGGTGAAAAAACCCGTCTCTTATGCAGCGGCCTTTACTCCACCTGTATACGAACTTACTTACTTATTTTTGACCGACGAACCAAACCGGAGGAGGTGCTCATTTTGACGCCAATTTGACGCGTATATTTTTTTTATGTGTAACCACGCATTATTTTTTTTGTAGTAGTTCGATTTCAATAACTCTTTTATTGTAAAGAATATACCTTCGAAATTGAATTCGAATATACCATTAAAATTTTATTGAAATCGGCTAAGCCATATTTGATAAATCAACAATAATGTGAAAAATGTAACATCGATTCGTGCGAAATATTCGCGAATTCTGTACACGGGTGAAGTCTGTCGTGCTATTTTTTGAGAAAAATAAATATTAAATGGTACAATAGTTACTCGTAAATAATTAATTCCGTAACATTTCTACAATCCGGCCTAAAGACAAAGCCTCGGCAACTTGAATGCTATCTTCGGTGACAGTTTGACATTTATTGCTTACTCTCTACATTTTGTTTGTATTTGGCCACATTTCGGAAAGTTTGGTGTATTTTGTAGGGGTAGCAACCCCTTAAACACAAAGTAAAGCCTACATGGAGATGGCATTGAAATATTTATTCTTCACATTTACTTAGTATGTAGCGCTCCTAACGTAGTTTGACTAGGTGTTTGTCAGTGATCATCGAAGTTAAGCAACGTTCCGTGTGTCTTTGGATGGGTGACCGCGGGTGGCATTTTTCAACTGAACGCTGCCGTGGCTCATGTCACGTTAAATTGTAGGTTCCGGTTGTTTTAACCGTTTAGCCATGTCAGAGGCCTTCAGGCGGCCTAAAAACTCTAACATCGGGCCTAGCCACGCGGTCTATGCTAACCAACTTACTTAGTAGTGTAAGTTGTTAAATACTTTGGCTACAATCATTAAAATAAAACATCTCATATTCTATAATCAATGGTGGCATATTAATGACAGCTGGCTTTGTTACAAAGTTAGACAGAAAATTCATCCATCCATCACCAATAGGACGTCTACTGCTAAACTTAGCCCTCCCCATGGATCTCCAATAAGACCGGTTGAAAGTGGCTTGCATCCAGCGCGATCCTTTGGTCTTAATGAGGTCATCCATTTACTTTGTGCGTGGACGTCCTACGCTGCGATTGCCGGTACGTGGTCTCCACTCGAGAACTTTTTGACCCCATCGGTCATCAGTCCTCCGCGCTATATGCCTTGCCTACTGCCATTTCAACTGGCCAATCCACTGGGCTATGTGGTAACTTTATTTATTCTACAGACAGAAAATAAAGAGTAAGAAACATACGAAGAAATCATTATGAGGAAACCGACGTAATTATGTACTTCAGAAGAAGAAATTTTATGGCGTATCTGAATTTTCAACTTCTAACTTGTCTTGGGTAATACATATGACCAACTAGCTTTAGTCCACGGCTCCGCCCGCGTAATGTTTTGATGTTTGTGCTATCCCATGGGAACTTATTATTTTTCGGGATAAAAAGTAGCTTATGCCACTTCCGTCTTTCGTTGCTGCGTTAAAGAGGAACAAACTAAGTAATAATGTAATAATTTCTAAGCAAGTTTTATATTATACTAGCGACCCGCCCCGGCTTCGCACAGGTGTATTATACATATAAACCTTCCTCTTGAATCACTCTATCTATTAAAAAAATACCGCATCAAAATCCGTTGCGTAGTTTTAAAGATATAAGCATACATGGGGACAGACAGCGTTAAGCGACTTTGTTTTAAACTATGTAGTGAAAATAAACTTTTTTTCAAGCAAGCAAGTGGACAAGTACTTGCCAAGACGAATCAAACGAGCCGAAACTCGATAGAATTGCGTCGTTTTATTTCAGAGTTTCTATGACCACCTTCCAGCTCCATCATCAGACCCTGGTTACCATTGAAAGACAAACTACTCGCCATGACCATTCAAATGAACCCAAACTCGATGAGGTTGTGTCGTTTCATTGCTAGGTTCCTTTGGCCACCTTTTAGCTGCATAATCAGATCAGCACCATGTTATCATACTATAGCATTGTCACGCGATTTAAACATAAGTCATCATTGTTGTTATAGCGGCAGCAGAAATATATAATCTGTGAAAATTTCAACTGTCTAGGCTATAACGCTTCATGAGATACAGTCTGGTGACAGACAGACGGACAGACAGACAGACGGACTGACAGCGGAGTCTTAGTAATAGGATCCCGTTTTTACCTATTGGGCACGGAACCCTAAAAAAGGGTACCTGAAACCAAAATGGGGTACATAAGGCGGAGAAGGGCGGATAAAAAAAAAACAACCAACCTATAAACCATCAAACACACTTTCGGATTTATAATTGAGGAAGTAAGGATTCACCTTTTGACCTTTGGGTTCTACATTCAACAATGGAATATTAAAGGCAAATATATGCCATCTCTTCGTCTTCTCCGTGTGATTCTTGATGTAATAATAATAGAGGGGGGTAATGTAACGTGCGGCGTACGATGTGCGAGCATAATGGCTTTTTCATCGTTGTACGATCCGCCATTTTGTTGGGCTAATGCGGCCGTTGACTTCGGGATTCGCTCATAGAGGTTTGAAGAACCGATTTGGCTAATTTTGGCCTTGAAATATTTGTGGAAGTTAAGGAAAGGTTTGAACGGTGAGAAAATTCATAACAGTAGCGAGAAAAATAATAAAACCATTAATTTCATTTTCCTTGTCTGTTCAAGTCGTTCTGTCTTGATTTTTGTATTTGGTCACTATAAAGGGTGCCGTAAACTGGCACCGGACGGCTCAGGGTGTCGAGAGGTGTGCTGCTAGTCGCGGCGTTATGCCTTTTAACACTTCCACCCTGGAGCTTAGGTTCTTAGCTATTGCGATTTCCACTCCAAGCCAGCCGGTTAAGGCAGGAACTCAGGGGTTTCATTTAGCCCCAGAGAATCACAGGATTCCCGGTGTCGTATAGGTGATTAAGGAAGTAAGTATATTAAACGCATTGCGGCTAATGTCATGATGCTAGATGATAATGAAACTACAGAACGTCACAGTTCTAGAAGTATTTGCGAGATCGTGTCTTAATTCTTTGTAGCTTAAGTAACATTTAGAAGTGTTTTCTAATATGTAACTGCTGCGTCTGCGTCTTAACGCGTAAACTGGCAGTGAATTAACCGTTACATAAATGTATTCAACGTTAAACGTGTTAAATTACAACGGTAAACCCTGTAATTTCAAACAGGAGGTGTATAAAATGACGTCACTCGTGACGTCACATCAATTTCACTCAATAGCTGGTACTGAAATAATTACTATGTGCATTTTCGGCACTATTATGCATGCAAGGCTCATCAACAGTATTATGTAATTGTGATTTAACAAGCATTACATTAAAGAGATCGGTCAGAGCCTTTTAATTACACATTTTTTAATAGGCTCAAGGTTAAGGTGGGTGTACTGTACTATACCAACCTTTTTTAATGGTCCACTGCAAGACGTAGGCCTACCGACGAATGGTGATTGGGTGATATCCACCACGCTGGTCCAGTGCGGGTTTATGGATTCACATATGCCATCAAATTTCTTCTACGGACGTATGCAGGTTGCCTTACGATGTTTTCCTTCACCAAAAAGCCAGTGAGTGGTGTGAAAAATCCGTACATAAATTCCAAAGAACTTATGGGTAATTTCTGTAAGTTCTACTATTAGTTCTACAAGTATAACTACCGGGACACTTTTTGGTACGGAACCGGGATTTTTGAACCCACGACCTCACAAATTTAAGGCGCGTGTCACTACTACTAGACTATCACGGTTCATAAGTGGGTGTTCACTTGTGATATTTTACCGTGCGGTTTAACTTGAGACGCAATCGATTGCAATTTGGATACCTAGTGTTGATCGATTACAATATTTCACCATCTTGTGTTGATACGAATCCATGGATAACACCTAAGGCACAGCCCGGACACTCCGCGATTTTTCATACAAACTCTGCTGTCTTACGCACACTACACAGTACTTACTTACAGACAACACACATACGCACGGTCGCTACACGTGCGTCTGTGTGCGGAACGTCTATGGCTGTCAGCGATCACCACAACGTCACGTCATGCTGAGTGAGTGAGACAGTTGCGTATTCAATTCGCAAAATGAATATAAAATCTAATGCTTAAACAACCATAACAATTACTTAATTTGGAAGCATTTTAACAAAAAGTAACCGATCAAGACAGTATGTGGTCAAACGCAAACCTATTCAGAATAAAAAAAAAAAAAAAAAAAAAAAAAAAAAGATCTACTTCATTTGAAAGAAAATTTCATCAAAAAAAAGAGGAAGTAACCAAATAATGTAAAATAAGTTCCTATTACTTATCCTTAGGGAAACATTACAATTTCTTGTTTTTTTACGTATCATTCATATTCAACCATACACAGCACAAGTCTTCCCTATTGTCACAGTCTAGGTAGGTACTTTTTACTAGAAAATCCAGCGCGCAGCGTACACGGCTCGGTACGTGAAACGCGAGGTGGAAGTGCGGGTGGGGGGTAACGAGTGACCGTTCTATACGTAGTATTATTATATGTTCTTTGCCTAAGGTTTAAAATCTGAAAGCAACATACCTCATTTTCTAAAAAGTTTGAGGAATACGCACAGTTGTCACTACACCACCACGGCTCAAAGCTCAGTAGTTCAAGATCTTCAATAATTACTTTTCGCAAAAAATGGCAAAACCGCCTTCCATCGTGTACAAAATTCGAATATTTCGCTCGAATTGCTTAAATTCGGCTCAGCCGATTTCTGTAAAATTTAAATGGGACCTCCTCGGGAGTATAGGGAGTAGGCATCTGAGCTGCACGACCTTATCCTACCATCCCCTTTTTACTACAGGACAAGTACGAAGACGCCACATTACCTATACCCTTTTGAAACTAAAAAATAATTTTTCGATTCGGTTCACAATTGGCGAAATTATTGATGAACATACACAAAAAAGAAATACATACATACGAACATAGAACCTCCTCCTTTTTGGAAGTCTCCTTTTGATTCAGGAGTCAGGGTCGCTAACCACTGAGCCACCGAGGCAATCATGAGTCGATGAGTGATGACTATGAACATTGTGGCTAGTTTCCGTGTGAGCTTGCCCTACCCATGATGCGGGTAGTTTGATTAAAAGCTAATGATTTATTAACGAGCCTGTGCTCAGTGACTAACGGATATTAATTGCTTTTTCCGATGCGATGGTCAACGCTGACATTACGCACTGCTAATTTATAATGATGTTGGTTTTGGTGGCCATTTTATAAAACCAAATTGGTTGCCAAAAGTACACACACAGTAAAATATTTACTGCTACTCTTCTTCGTATCACCACGTGGAGGGATAATAGGTGAAGTTACTAGCTTATAAGGTGAGAGAAAAAGATGTGCTATACATACTTAGATAGCAATAAACACATTGTTATGATTTTATCATAATGAGACTAGATAATCCGTAGAAGAACCAAGGTTACCGACATAGTCCAGCGGATTGGCAGGTTGAAGTGGCAATGGGCAGGGCACATAGCGCGGAGGACTGATGACCGATGGGGTCGAAAAGTCCTCAAACATTAAATGGGCCATAAATCGTAAACGATAAGTTTTACAAAAAAGTTTACTTGAAAAAAAAGATGTGAAATTTTATTTTTTACAATAATTTTCTTAATGTTTTTTGCCCTTAAGTACATAGTTTCCGAGATATCGGCCAAATACATTGTTTCAAGATGACGTGTCAGGAACGCATTCTCTGAACGGCCGAACTATAACTGAATTTGGTTTACATTCCTATTTGTTTACTTCTAACCGAGTAGCGCGAGGTTCTCAAGTTGACTCGTATATTTTTTTTAAGACCACGCATAACTTTTATAGAATTATCCAATTTTAATACATTGTTTTGATTTGTAGATCATACTTCATTTAAAATTTAAACGGGGCCAGTTTAAATGTCATCGAAATCGGCTCAGCCATTTTTGATAAATCTACAATAATGTGAATATTACTACATCGATCCGTGCGAACTGTTCGATTTCTGTACACGGTTAAAGTCGGTTTTGCCATTTTTTTGCGAAAAATAATTATAAAATAACATAATTATATTTCGCAAAAAATGGCAAAACCGCCGTCCATCGTGTACAAAATTCGAATATTACGCTCGAATTGTTTACATTATTGTTGATTTATCAAAAACGGCTCAGCTGATTTCTGTAAAACTTAAATGGGACCACTTCGGGAGTAGACCCTTTCGAACTAAAAATAATTTTTCGATTCGGTTCACAATTGGCGAAATTATCGATGAACATACACAAAAAACGCGAACACTTACACGCGAACATAGAACCTCCTCCTTTTTGGAAGTCGGTTAATGATATGCTTGCGATATTTCTTAGCTATAAAATCTGTAGTCGCGGGTTTCCTAAAGTTTAACTTTAAACTTGCACTTCAGCGACGGAAACTTGAAGCAAGCCTTTGTTAGCTGAAGTTATCTTTAATACGTTAACGACAGCTGCCTTGTGTAACACCGGAAGTAGTACGGAAAGTTCCAGTTTGAAAGAAAGTTGTTAGACTAGGTAAATAGTTAATTAGTTTCAACCGCGGATTTTGTGAGGAAGGGTTGCATTTGTGATTTTATTGTTGTCATCATAGTAATATCTGTAGATAAATAGATAGATATACTCTTTATTGATTTACATTCACACACACATAAAACAGAAAAATAGATGCTAAAACATGTGAAGCAACCGGCCGCCTTATCACTGAAAGTGTTTTCTTACAGGCAACATTAGGATGGTAATTAATACGTCGAGGTGTGCTAATAGGAATGTTTACTGCGTATAAAAATCATTATTATAATTAGTCCGTTAATTAGATTGTTAAAAAATATTTGATACGTGTTTTTTTCTTTTGTCAATTAAACAAAAAATACAAAGATAAATCTTGTCAAAGTTTGAGAGTCGACAAAAGAAAATACGACGAGGTGTGCTACGTATGTATGTGTGTATGTGTGACACACACATACAAATTATAAATACGAATACATAAATAAATAATTTAAAAAATTTAACCATTAAGTAAATACTTTGAACTTCTAACTTACACATATAAACAATGTATAAGCAAACAAATACAATAATAAGCAAACTAATTAATAAACCACCCAAAAACTAAGAACTATTTGAAGATTGCGACAGATATAATTTTTAACCTCCTCTTTGAAAACAGTTACTGTACTGTAATGTACTGGACTTTTTGATAATCCACTACTGAACAGGGCTACCCACAAAGGCTGTTTGTTCCGTCGCTCTGGCCCAGTGCGGGTTGGTGGATTCACATACGCCAGCTAATTTCTTCTACGAAAGTATGCAAGTTGCCTCACGATGTTTTCCCTCACCGAAAAGCCAGTGGTGTGAAAGTTCGTACGTACATAAGTTTTAAAGAACTCCCTGGTAAGGGACCGAGATTTGAACCCAGGTAGTATGTGGTCGTGGTGGTCTAGTGGTATAATGGTTAATAGTTATATACCATTGTACCGCAATGGCTTTAAGATAATACTAGCTGACCCGGCGAACTTCGTTTCACGCAATATCTTTATAATATTTGGCTTATGTGTTATTCTGATGTATAAGCATTACTATTGCAAAGTCTCATCTCAATACGTTCTGTAGTTTTTGCGTGTAAGAGGATAAATATCCATAAATACAAACTTTCGCGTTTATTAGTAGTATTCTAAACGACCGTATAAGTCCTACTAATATTTTAAACGCGAAAGTTTGTGAGTATGTACAGATGTTTGTTACTCTTTCACGCACAAACGGCTTAACCGATTTGGATGAGATTCAGTATGAAGGTAGCTTAGACCTTGGATTAACACATAGACTACATTTTATCTCGGGCTTTCGCGGGTAACACCTCGAGGCACAGCTAGTCTATTATATAAAAGGCTTCCCTGAGTGACTGACTGACAGACAGCCTACAGCCCAAACCGCTAAAGATAGGAACATGAAATTTGGAACAAAGATACATTGGACCACGTAATGGAGCACTAAGGACGGAATTTTGAAAAATCGACCTCTAAAGGGGTAAAACGGGCCCTTTTCGTTTGTATGTAACTTTTTATTCCCTTTACCGATTGACTTGAAACTTTTTATACATGCTACTCAAACAAAATAAAAGTTACGTTTGTTCCTGTTTTTCAGAATATTCCTTATGTAAGGGGTCAAATTGGGTCCCAAAGTTGGTGAAAAAAGCGTCTATTACATCCAACGAGCTGAACGGTTATGGATGAAATCTGGTATGGAGGAAGCACACAACATGTTTCAACACATGAGCTATTATTATCCCGGAAATTCTATGGGGATCCTTAGGGATAGCCAAAATTAATCAGTTTAGGCTACAACCCAATCCACTAAAGATAGAGACTTGAAATTTCGAACATAGGTACAATGTACAACGTAATTTATTTTATTTTATTTTTATTTTTAAATTACATGGAAAACAAACGGCTTTCTAACAAACACAGTAAAAAGAGGTTAAATGACAATACGTAAGCCAAACAGTTTTCACTTATAAGTACAAAGTGCCCAATACGGAATAGGTATGTAAACAAATAATGTGGACTTAACTAAGTTAGGTATCTATGCACAATACAATAGCATTCACATAATTAATAAAGTTGACAACAAAAATATCTACGAGCCAGAAACTAGTTTGTTTCTGTCTATTACTTGATGCCTTTAAAACCTACTTTAACAAGGTGTTTATTTTGTATATTATCTCTTTTCTTCTTACTTATTCTTTTTAAAGTGTTTTCATATTTAGATTTAGTTTTATCGAAAAAGTCTTTATTGATTAATTTTTTAAACGAATTTCGCTTCATCACAAACAAATCAACATTCCTGGAATAATTTTGATTAAAATTGAAAATGAAAGAGTTTTTGCGGTAGTTGGTATCACAGTGAGGAGTGTGCAGCTGGAGCTCATTTCTGCGCGGGGTAATGAAGCACAAAGGACGAAAATTTCGAAAAATCGACCTCTAACGGGGTAAAACGGGCCCTTTTTGTTTGCATTTAATTTTTTATTACCTTTACCGATTGACTTAAAACTTTGTATATATGCTTTACAAATAAAATAAAAGTTACGTTTCTTCCTGTTTTTCCGAATTTTCCTTATCTAACGGGTCAGATAAGTTCCCAAAGTTGGTGAAAAAAGCATCAATAATTACATTACATCAGACGAGCTGAACGGTTATAAATGAAATCTGGTAGGTATGTAGAAAGCACACAACATGTTTCAATACAGTAACTATTTTATCCCGGAAAATCTATAGGGTTTCTTTGCAATAGCCAAAATAATCAATTTTAAAGCTAAGATAAAAGGGGTACTTAAATGAATTCTAACGAAATTTGGTACGACGCTAGACAATAACACAAATTACCACTTTGGGTACTGCTATCCCGGAAAATTTCAGTGGGTCCTTCAGGATATCAATTTCCTAAAAAAATACTAAATGACTGTTCGAAAACCGATGCGATATTGTTTGAAAACAGCTAACCCTTTCAACTAATACATGACTATTAACGTCCTGGGAAAAGTCCCGGATTCCTTGTCTAACGCTAGACCAAACATCCTATATAAGCGTGAAAAATAACTTGATCGCGTTTTTTTTTTAAACGTAGTGAAATATCTAGAATTAAATTGAGATAATTTAGATCCTTCAATGGGGGCAAAATGGGCCCCTAATAGTTTATGAACGATTTTATTTTGTGAGCCAATAGACTTGAACTTAGGGTACATACGAATCAATAACTACTTACTTTACTATGGGAACTACCCTGAAAAAGCGAAAATTACCTATTCTTTACATTTTGTCGCGGGTCGATGAATTTTTTGTGTTGAACAGCTAATTTTATTTACGTGATTTCTGGGTTGGTACCATAGTAAAAGTTAGTCAAATTATGAGTATTATGGAATCCTAGAACATGCCTGTCGTCTAGATGTAGGTGCGCTATGTATTTTTCAAATAAAATGTACCTTCTTGTGTGCTACTTTTCCGTCTGTACTTGGACAGAGAATGTCTGAAAGTCCTACAAGTGTCTCGATCACTTTTGACCGCGTAAACGGTTATGGGCGAGATTCTCATTGGGTTCAGAATAATCGAAATTAAATTTCTAATGACTTAATGAAACATGATGAATACCTGTACTGGCCTTTTTTAGGTTTCCGTACCCAAAGGGTAAAACCGGGACCCTATTACTAAGACTTCGATGTCCGTCTGTCTGTCTGTCACCTTACCGTAATAGTTGGGCAGCTGAAATTTTCACAAATGATGTATTTCTGTTGTCGCTATAACAAAAAATACTAAACATAGAATAAAATAAATATTTAAGGGACGTACAACAAACGTGATTTTGAGGAGTTTTTTGCTCGCTATTAATACCGGCAAGAGGAATGGGCTCCCTTACGGTACGGAACCCTTCGTGCGCGAGTCCGACTCGCACTTGGCCGATTTTTAATAGTCCACCACTGAACGTAGGCCTACCCACGAAGGGTGATTAAGCCATATCCATCACGCTGGCCGAGCGCGGGTTGCGGAGTTCACATACGACATCGATTTTTCTCTAAGGACGTGCCTATGCAGGTTGCTTCAATGTTTTCCATCAATGAAAAGCCAGTAGTATGAAATTCCGTACATAAGTTTCAAAGAGCTCAGTGGTCTGACCAGGATTAGGACCTGACGATTGTAATGTAGACCATGACATGCGAATGGAGTTGGATAAAATTTGGTATACGAGTGGGAAACTACATGGGTCAACTCATGATCGTCATATATCTCATCATAAATCAAAAAATATTCTTTTCTCGCTATAAAAAAAATCAGTAGGTATAGTTAAATATAACTTTATTAAGTATTTATTTTATGACAAGTTATAAAATAACGCAAAGTTGGGCAGAAGAAGCGATGATGAGCTGAGAGTGGGGAAATTTGGATATGGACAACGGAACCCCAGGGGCCAGAGGCTGGCTGATTTTCTGGAGAAAGAGGAACTCTTCATGATGAACTCTTTCTTTCAGAAGCCGCCTCACAGGAAGTGGACCTGGATGAGCCCCGATGGTTCCACGAAAAATGAGATAGATTTCATCATGACCACCGAGAAACGGATATTCAATGATGTCTCCGTGATACACAGGGTGAAAACCGGTAGTGATCACAGAATCGTAAGAGGCACATTGGATATAAACGTTAAACTCGAAAGGTCACGTTTGATGAAGTCCACGCTCCGACCTACACCTTCCGATATCCAAAACCCCGAGAGCTTTCAGCTCGAGCTCTCAAATCACTTTGCTTGCCTGGAGAACTTTGCGTCAGTGGACGAGATCAACAACGGGCTCGTAGAAACTGTCCAGACGGTGGGTGCTAAATTCTTTAGACCCCGTCGTAAATTTTTCCGATCAAACTCTAAATCTCATGGCCGAACGACGCTTACAGAGACTGCAGTCTTCCGATGATGCAAAGTCATATAGGCAGATCAATAGACAAATTTCAAAATCCGTGAGGCGCGACATTCGTCTCTTTAATACTAAACATATTAAAGAGACCATAGAGCAGAACAAAGGCTCCAAAGTGTTCGCGAGGAATTTGTCTATTGGGCAAAGCCAGCTGACAAAGCTGAAGAGAGAAGATGGCAGTGTAGCGTCGACCAAGGCAGAGGTTTTGGAGGAGATCGAAAGGTTCTATGGACAGCTATACGCTTCGGTCGCTAAGCCTGTCAACAGCGCAGCCAAAGACCCAAGGGCCAAGCTGACCCGACACTTCACCGAAGATATCCCGGACATCAGCCTGTACGAGATTAGAATGGCCCTAAATCAGCTCAAGAACAACAAGGCGCCGGGTGATGACGGTATCACATCAGAGCTTCTGAGAGCGGGTGGAACACCGGTACTAAAAGTCCTCCAGAAGCTTTTCAACACCGTCGTCCTCGAGGGCATCACGCCAGAAGCATGGAACAGAAGCGTGGTGGTGTTGTTTTTCAAGAAAGGTGACAACACCTTATTGAAGAACTACAGACCCATCTCGCTTCTGAGCCATGTTTATAAGCTGTTTTCAAGGGTCATTACGAACCGTCTCGAGCGCAGGCTTGATGACTTCCAGCCTTCCGAACAAGCCGGTTTCCGAAAGAGCTTTAGCACCATGGACCACATTCATACGCTGCGGCAGGTTATACAGAAGACCGAAGAGTATAACTTGCCACTTTGCTTAGCGTTTGTGGACTATGAGAAAGCCTTTGATTCGGTCGAGACTTGGGCTGTGCTCGAGTCTCTCCAACGATGCCGTGTTGACTATCGGTACATCGAAGTGTTGAAGTGTTTGTATAATAACGCCACTATGTCGGTCCGAGTACAGGAAGAGAGCTCCAAGGCGATCCCTTTAAAAAGAGGCGTAAGACAGGGAGACGTAATCTCTCCGAAACTGTTTACGGCTACTTTGGAAAACGCCTTCAAGCTCCTGGAATGGAAAGGATTCGGCATCAATGTCAATGGCGAATACCTCACTCACCTTCGGTTTGCCGACGATATAGTAGTCATGGCAAAATCGATGGAAGAGCTCAGCACGATGCTCGAAAGCCTCAATCGGGTTTCTCAACAGGTGGGTCTTAAGATGAACATGGACAAGACGAAAGTCATGTGTAATTCCCATGTTGTACCCACCCCGATCACTGTTGGGAACTCGGTTCTTGAAGTCGTTGACTCGTACGTCTACCTAGGACAAGTAGTCCAGTTAGGTAGGTCCGACTTCAAGAAAGAGGCCAATCGCCGAATCCAACTCGGTTGGGCAGCGTTCGGAAAATTGCGTAACGTCTTCTCGTCCGACATACCTCAGTGCCTCAAGTCGAAAGTGTTCGATCAGTGTGTGTTGCCAGTGATGACTTATGGCACTGAAACGTGGTCTCTTACTATGGGCCTTATTAATAAGCTCCAAATAGCCCAACGAGCTATGGAGAGGGCTATGCTCGGAGTCTCTCTGCGAGATCGAATCAGGAATGAGGAGATTCGCAGAAGAACCAAAGTTACCGACATAGCCCAGCGGATTGGCAAGTTGAAATGGCAGTGGGCAGGACACATAGCGCGGAGGACTGATGACCGATGGGGTCGAAAGGTTCTCGAGTGGAGACCACGTACCGGCAAGCGCAGCGTAGGACGTCCACCCACAAGGTGGACGGATGACCTCATAAAGACCGCAGGATCACGCTGGATGCAAGCCGCTACTAACCGGTCTTATTGGAGATTCATAGGGGAGGCCTATGTCCAGCAGTGGACGTCCTATGGCTGATGGATGGATGATAAAATAACGCGGTCCAAACCGTGGGCTAGAACATTTATTGTTGAACTGTGTTACATTGAGATCTTACTACTAATCACAAAAATATAGAATTATCAGTTAAGTCCAATATGGCCATAAAATAATCATTAGAACATGAAAAAATTATACAATCATTATTATTAAATTTAATTCGAATATTTTGCAATTTATCATTTAAAAATTGTCGTACTCCATAATAAGCTTCAGATACAAGTAAATTTAAGCAAATACTGAGACAAAGCAGGCCAATCCGTGGGCTAATTATTATCCTTGCAAGTAATACGACAACGTGGGCTAAACCCAGAGCTATTATTTTAAGCAAAAAAAAGTACTAAGACAACGCGGGCCAAACTGTGGGAAATTACCATTTAAAGTAAGTACTAAGAAAATGCGGACCAAACCGCGCGCCATTATCATTTTAAGCAAATACTATAACGACGCGGGCCAGACCATGGGCTATTATCATTGCAAGCAATACGACAACGCAAGCCATACGGCAGGCTGTTGTAATTTTAATCAAGTACTTAGACAACGCGAGCCAAGCTACGTACTATAAATTACCATATTAAGCAAGTACTAAGAATGCGCAGGCCAAACCGCGACCTATTATCATTCTAGCTAAACACTGGGACAATTAAGGCCAAACCGTAGGCAATGCCTATTACTTGAAAAGATAATGCCTACTAAGCATTATCTTTTCAAGTAATACCCGAATCCACAGAGGGCGTTATTATAACGCGTATTGTGTCATTGAACTTTGAGCCGTGCCCATGATAAATCTCACATAAATAGATGGTGCTTTTATGATACAACTAGTATCACCTAGAGTTCATTCACCTTGAAGTAACCAAAAGTTGATTACCCTCGAAGTGAGCAAATTTCATTGCATCGTGCTAGTTAGGAACAAATATCTTTTTCTCATAGAAACTGCTATATAAATCTCGCAGTTTAAAAATGGAGCGCTTCTGTTGCGTGTGTAACATTCACTTTAAGACGAGGCAGTACCTAACTTGTACTCGATGCAAGAAATCGTATGATTTGGAGTGTGGAAGAGTGGCGTTCAAACGATACTACCTGATGTCACCAACAAAGAAAACTAATTGGAGTTGTGTACCGTGTATAGAGCAGGGTTCAAAAATGTCATCATCATCATCATCAGATGCAAAAGGAATAGGAAAAACAACTCCTGACAGAGAAACGATGCCTGTAACCAGCCTGCCCAAAGCTACTCGAGTACAACATAGCCCACCAGCTGCACGTGCTAATTACACATCTTCAAACCAAACGCCTCCATGCAATACTCTTCGAGCTGATGATTCTACTCGTACTCATACGACAACCTTAACGAATAGTGCAAAATCTTCAAAAATGTTAAAAGCAGTTGACGAAAATAATGTGAGCCTTAATGCCGATCTTCTATCAGAAATAACCGCATTATCCAAACAGATACAAAAAAATGATGCGAAATTAGATTACGCATGCGATCTGCTGAAGGACCTCAAAAATAGTATCACCCAACTTAATGATAAGTACGAACTACTAAAAAATTATATGGATGGCGCAATGTTATCTATAGAAAATTGTTTTGATGGGTGTCACGTGCTAAAAACATCACTGACTACAAACCAGCAACAATGCAGGGACCTGGAAGTACAACTGATTGAGACCAATCAGAGATTAGATAATGTGAAACACACGTTACTAGCTCAAAAAACTGGACAAGATTTCAATATATCGACCTCCAATAGTGATGTTTTACCCGTTAGCGTAATGCAAGAAAATGATAGCTTGATCTCAAGTCCCACAAAAAAGTCTTCAAAATTAAAACTTACTACAAATACAAGTGACACGGACGTGCCTGTCAAAATGAAGAAACCCGCCCTTATCAGGAATAGGCAAGACCCAACCGACATAAACATGAAATCAACATTGATGTCAAGGAAAGCAAAGCACATGTCTCCAATAGCGGCCCCGCTTGATACAGTCAAACGACTGGCTTTATCTCCGACCACTCTCATGGTTGAAGACAGCTCGGATGAAGAGCCCTGGGAAATCGTCAGATCAAAGCGACACCAGAAGGTCGTTAAAGGGAGTGGCGTGCATAAAGAACAGCTACAGACGATTGAAAGATCAACAAAGATACATGCTTGCTTCTTCAGGACAAATACTTCAGTTGACGCTATAAAACAACACATGAAAGACATTAGCGGCAAAACGGAACACGATGTGATTAAACTAAACCTGAAACACGACCGGTATGCTTCATTTATTTTGACCGTTCCAGAAAGCAGTGCCTCGTTATTTATGCAACCCGAGTCGTGGCCCGCAGGTACTGAAATACGTAAATGGTTTCAAAGAAACACCGGACGTGCCACACAACATCAGCGGCTCCACGGCTCCGGTGGAAAATCAAGTACGGGCTGCGCAGACACAGAGCGAACGAAACGTAATTAAAAAGACCTCACTAGAGGTCATCTACCAAAATGTAAGAGGCCTCAAAACTAAACTCCCCTACTTCCGTGAACATATTAGACTTCTGCAAGCAGACTTAATTGCAATAACTGAAACAAATCTGGATTCATCGGTATACGACGCTGAAGTCGCTCCAGATGGTTGGACCCTTTTGAGACGAGACAGAGGCTCAAATGGAGGGGGGGTGCTGCTAGCCTCCAGACCGGGCCTTGAAGTTCGACGTAGAATAGACCTCGAAACATTGCACGGCGAAGATCTCTGGGCGTCTATTAAATACAAGGGTAGAGACTATCTTATCTGTGTGGTGTATATTAAGCCTTCTGCTAAAGATGCCGATTACATGTCTTGGTTTTCCAAAGTTGAAGAAAATGTTCCTAAATGTAAAGTTCCTATATTTATATACGGAGACCTCAATCTCAATAGTGCTAGTAATGATATTAATAATTACATGGGTTTTTTCACAAATTATTGCAATATATCGGAACGTAATTGTATTCAAAATGAGTTTGGAAGCAAGCTCGATGTCGTTCTTCTGAGTAATATGGTACAACAGGTAAGCGTGTGCGCGACAGATGATGGGCTTGTAAAAGTCCCAGATAAGTATCACCCACCTCTCGAAATTTCCATCAGTCTGAAAAGTAGTGTTGCTGAAGAACTACTTAAAGCCAGTAACATTGACCCAGCCACTGACTGGAATTTCAACAAAGCAGACTTTTTAGCTCTATATTATAACATAACAGCAGTAAATTGGACTGAAGTAACGAACCAGACAGACACTAATATGGCCGTAGAGACTCTCTATAACATTTTGTACAATTGCTTCAATTTATGTGTCCCCAAAAAAATTCGAAATGTCAAACTATCGAAAAGGTATCCCACATGGTACACCCAAGAAATAATTAGTGATCTCAAACTAAAAAACACTTTGCACAAAGTCTGGAAACTAAACAATGACTTGTATATTTATAGTTTCTTTAAAGCAATTCGCGCGGATATAAAGAGTAAAGTGACAGTTGCTTTCCATAACTACATGAACCGCGTTCAAGAAGATCTTTCTCAAAACCCCAGTGCTTTCTGGAAATTTATCTCAAATCTGCGTACCAAAGGTGGCTTTAACCCTTCCATCACACACAATGGTCATACACATACCAGCCCAGCTGCCGCTGAAGTGTTCGCAAACTACTTCAGTAGTGTGTTTTTAGAGGACACTCCTGTCTTGGATCCCGCCCGCTTAAAATCTAGTCATAATAATGCACTGATCAATATAAATAAACTGACGTGTAAAGAAGTTGAGTGGCACATAGGTAAAATGAAATCCAAAAAGTCCGTAGGTCCAGACAATGTACCGCCATATATTCTTAAAGCATTTAAAACTGAATTATCCAAACCACTAACACACATATTCAATATAGCACTAAGCACAGGAACCTACCCCACTAGATGGAAGCAGTCAAGAGTTGTACCAATACCAAAAGGCGGAGATAAAACACGAGTAGACAATTATAGACCCATAGCAATATTGTCCTGTTTTGCAAAACTTTTCGAAAATATCCTCCACGCCAATATATATAAACAGATGGAACCATATCTCAGTAACTCTCAACACGCATTCAGAAAAAGACGGTCTGTTAATACAAATCTTTTAACATTAGTCGACCATGTCTCAAAAAAAATGGACCAAGGTACCCAAGTAGATGTGGTGTACCTCGATTTTAAGAAAGCCTTCGACTCTGTTGACAATGACATATTGCTAGAAAAGTTAGACGAATTCGGTTTTGCACCCAAACTCTTAAAATTCCTTCCTGACCTTTTCTGTGGTCGCACTCAATTCGTTCGACTAGGTTGTTACGATTCATCTTACTATCTCACAAAATCAGGCGTCTGTCAGGGATCCTCTCTTGGGCCACTATTCTTTTCAGGAATGATAAATGACCTAGAAAAGTGCCTTAAGTATAGCAGATGTCTCATTTATGCCGATGACGTTAAACTTATAGCAGATATAAGATCTATTGATGATATTCTGGCACTACAAAGAGACCTTGATTCCGTACAAAAGTGGAGTGAAAAAAATCGGCTATATCTAAACGTTGATAAATGCTACATTATGAGCTTCTCAAGATCAGCACGCATCATAGGCACAGGATATAATCTCAACAATGTACCCCTAACCAGAACAATGTTAACCAAAGATCTCGGTGTAACGTTTGACTCAAAACTCACATTTCATGATCACATGCAGAAACTTACTACTGAGTGCTTTAAGCGGTTGGGCTTTGTAACGCGAAACTGTAAAGATTTCACCAACTACACCGCCATAGTACTTCTATATAACTCCCTGATTAGATCAAAACTAGAAGCTAGCTCAGTTGTATGGAGTCCTCACGAGAAATCTTACGCATTAATGCTGGAAAAGGTCCAAAAGCGTTTTCTACGGTTCCTTTATAAAAGAAACATTACTATTATCCTTTTATGTACCCTACAGCTTATCTGCAAGGTACACTAGGCTTCAATTCCCTTGAAACTCGAAGGCTCCATGATAATTTACTAACAACCCACAAAATACTCCACGGAAAACTGGACTCTCCCGAGCTATTGAGCGAAGCGAGTCGTCTTAATGTTCCAGAGCAACGTACTAGGTTCCGCAACGGCTCTCACGGGATCTTAGGATCGCGCCTCCCTCTGTTTGCGCCAACACCAGCGCGCACCGTCGCCCGCCAGCAGTCCCCCATCTGCCGCGCACAACACCATTTGAACGCCCTTAGCGCCTCTCACCCACATACTGACATCTTTTCCGACAATTTGGCAACATTCTATAAAAATACTCTGCCATACTGTGAGCAGACAAAGCTGTAAAATCGTTTTTTACCCTTAATGAAATAGTTCCTAGCCATAGTTTAAATAGTTGCTTCTTTCTATACCAATACAGTGTGTCATTATAAAGATTTTATTTATTGTTAATGTTGTATAAATGTTTATTCTTATTCTAAATGTACTTATATAATACTGATCTCATATTTTAAGTAAATTGTTCCTAGTACCTATATAAAAAATGTAACGTTTAGTTTTATAATAGACTGTAAGTTGCATTTTTAGTAAATAAATAAATTGAATTGAATTGAAATTGAAGTTATACGACAATGCAGGCGAAACCACGAACTATTATTATTTTAAGCAAGTGCCAAGACAACGCGGGCCAAACTGTGGCTTATTATCATTTTAAGCAGTTACTCGAACAAAGCGGCCAGACCGTGGGCTATTATCATTGCAAGTAATACGACAACGCGTGCCAACCGGTAGGCTATTATAATTTTGAGGAAGTATTAAGACAACGCAGGCTAAGCTGCGTGCTATAAATTACCATCTTAAGCGAGTACTAAGAATACGCAGGCCAAACCGCGACCTATTATCATTTTAGCCAAATACTAAGACAATTCAGGCCAAACCATAGGCATTATCCTTGCAAGTAATACGTTATACGATAATGCTTTGCTAAACCACGACCTATTATTATTTTAAGGAAGTGCCAAGACAACGCAAGCCAACCGGCAGCCTTTTATAATTTTAAGCAAGTACTAAGACAAACGCAGATCAAACCACGGGCTATTTTCATAAGCAAGTACCTGTCTACTAAGACAACGCGGGCGAAGCCGCGGGTTTCAAGCTAGTATTATATAAAAATCGAATCACCTTCGATATTGAAATTCTGCTCAAGGATATAATCGATTAAAAGTGTTGACAAAAGCATCCCGGATAAGAATGCTGAACAATTTGCGAGCAAACTGAACAATCTTGAACAATCTCGAGCTTGAGTGGCACTCGGCGCGGCGTGTGGCTGAGCACTTAGAGATTCGGCTTTTAAGGACAGAGTGGGGGAAAAATTGAATATCTAATTACGAAAAAAGCGTTCTTGGGAGTGTAAGCATGTAGGGTATGGTAAAGGTTGTTTCTTTTTTGTTATAAGCTTTTATTTAACTTGCAATGGATGTATGTAATCGTCCTATGTAAGTACGGGTGGAATCTTGCAAGTTAAATTTGACCAACTTCCCGGTTCCCGATTGAGCTGAAACTTTGCACCATGGAGCTGATCTGATGATGGAGTCGGAAGGTCATAGGAACTCCTGTACTAAAATAGAGCCGTCGTGTTTCGGCTTGTTTTACTTGTCTCGGCTAGCACTCTGCTGCTACATGATATATATCCATGATTCAAAAGCTTGTATCTAAAGTTATATTTACTACTTCACCAATTGCCGATTAACCGACTGACTTCGGGGTCAAAGAGGCGTGGGTTCGATCCCCACCCAGGGCAAACATTTGTGTGATTAACATAGGTGTTTGCTCTGTGTCTGGGTGTTATTTAGGTACTATCTATATAAGTATGTATTTAAAATATGTATATATAGTATATCAGTCTCTGGCAGCCATATCACAAGCTATGCTTAGTTTGGGGTCAGAGACCGTGCGTAAGATGTCCCCTAATATTAATGATTAATTAATTAATTATTGTAAAAGTAATATTTTATAATAATTTTTAATTAATAATTTATTGATTCCTGAAGACTATATAAAAAAGCTTTACTAAGTCAGAGTGAATAGGTATCTTATAAGAAGTTATAAGTCTGCGGCTTAAACTACAACGTCGCTTATAGACTGAACCAAACTTCTAGGCGGCTGTGAAGTTAGCTGCAACCTACGCGAAATTCAGATAGCTAACATCGCAGTCAAAAGTTTGATCCGGATATATTATACCATAAGAAAAGCTCAGATCAAATAAATAACCAAGACAGAATGTTGTGAACAAACAAGTGACGCCGGCAAAACTATGCCTTGCCGTGTACAGACACAACACACACATGTACACGTACAAAGAGAATATGCATTGGCTCGTCAGTCGAACTATGGCGGCGCAACACGACGCACCCATCCATCTATCCATCAGCCGTAGGACGTCCACTGCTGGCCATAGGCCTTCCCCATAGATTTCCAATAAGGCCGGTTGGAAGCGGCTTGCCTAGCCTAATAATCGGCCAAGGACGAGTCGGACTCGCGCACGGAGGGTTCCGTACTGTATGGGAGCCCCCCTTAAATATTTATTTTATTTTGATTTTAGTATTTGTTGTTATAGCGGCAACCGAAATACATCACCTGTGAAAATTTCAGCTGCCTAGCTATCATGGTTCATGAGATACAGCCTGGTGACAGACGGACAGACAGACAAATAGACGGACAGACGGACATCGATGTCTTAGTAATAGGGTCCCGTTTTTTCCTTTGGGTACGGAACCCTAAAAACCGGAATTACTTGTCTGTGCAGAACGTTCCATCTTGATTTTTGTATTTGGTCTGAGAAGAAAAGTTGATAGTCAAGCGGACTTATTTGCGATAAAATAGGAAGAATTTTTCGAGCAAGGCATAATTACTTGAAGTCTGTTTTTATTTCCCTGATCGATGCAACTCGGTCGAAACGTCGGGATGATGAGATATTTATTTATCTCGTAATTTGAGTGCACCATTAGTCCCGTAGTACATAATAATAATAATGTGTTCAAATCGAGAAAGTTTAAAAACAACATAAAAAATCTCGTCTCATTTGTACCTAATATTGCATTCGGTTAATAAGGATACTATTAATTGTTTTATGAAACAGTTTTCTTTTCCCGATACCTTTTAGATTTATTGCATAATGTTTGGTTTAAAGAAGCATAATTTTCCGGCACTATGACAGGGAGAAAAATGAGGAAAGCACATACGGATAAACATTATTTATTTGGCGGCAATATATCAGGAACCTGCTGGCGCGTAGCCAGCAGTTAATCCATTACCTTTGACACGTCACAGGTAAGCTTCTGCCTGTAATCTTTTTAATATCTCTTTAAATAAATTTCTAAAAGGAAAGTTTAATGCAATATGAAGCTGCTTTAAATAAAGGATTTATGCTGTCACGAATTTTCTTAAGATAAAACCCTCTCCTGTGATCTTAAAGTAATTAATAACAGGCTGAATCTTCGTGAGCAGACGCCCAGATTAGTCTTTTAAAAAAATCTCGATCGAGGTTGCTAAAGTACTGCGCAGGTATAAAACATGTCGATTTGGTGGGGTGTCGATATTAGAGTTTATGTTTCCTTTACCTCACATTATTCATCCGCCTATCAATATTTTATCATTCGTGATAATACCGTCTAGTTCCGCTTTATAATATGCAGCAAAAATAATCACCAAAAAGAAATCGTCAATATAAGCAACGCGGAACGTGGCGAGAATGTTGTACAATAATGGCAATACATAGCATGAATATGGCAATACCGGCTTATTGCGGCTTCCACAATGTCTGGATATTAATGTTTTGTTAATAGCATATTATTATTTTATGCGAAAATAATTACGAATCTGGAATCCGGGTCCTTATTGTGTTAGCGCTCTGACGCTCGACTTCACTTTTCCTCCCGCTCGCATTTTTGGCATAGATCTGCCTACCTCTACCTCAACAATTCGAAAGTGACAGAGGCTACTTTTCATCTCGAAAAAGTACCTCCTTAAAAGATTCCCATGGGTCAAAAGTCAATAAAATGTCACGCGGTTAGCGCGCGGGCAAAAGCTTGTAATGGAAGATTTGCCGAAAAGCGATAGAAAACAGAGGTCAGAAACAAAGCTTGTAATTCCAGGAAATAATGAGAATCAAGTGGTGCTCAAATAAGTGAAATTACCCCCGAATCCGGAGAGTAAAAATAAATTTATGTAACTAGGTCACGCTAGGCGCTTAAGTACGCGGTAGACGTTAAATACTTGCATTTCTCCCATGAGACTGCAGATTGCTTATAATTTTAATTTTTATAATATTTGAACTTATGTTTATTGATTTTGCGTGCAACATAAACAAAATGAAATAAAAACATTATATTTATTTTATTCATGTTTATTTCGGTGTACTAAATACCTAGAAAGAGAAAAGGGATCGTTTGCTTTTGAGATTGAATTAAAAAGGAAGTACCTATTGTACGAGTTTAGACATTGAACGCTTAGACCCAAGTTCACCAACGCTTGATTAAGTTAAACGTGTGATTACTGTATACAACGATTAAACTCGGGTTTTAGCCCCTTGTTTACCAACAGATGTTTAATTTATCAACCGTTGGTTAAATCTTGAACAGCTTTTTATGCATTTGCATTTAACAGCTTTGCATTTATTAAACGCATCCCTTTGCAAATTCGATAAGTCAATATTAGATAAATAATCATCGGCCAAGTGCGAGTCGGACTCAAGCACGAAGGGTTCCGCACTGCATAGGAGCGAAAAGCGCCTAAAAATTCAGGTTTATTGTATGGTGTTCTCCCTTAAATATCATTTTATTCTATTTTTAGTATTTGTTGTTATAGCGGCAACAGAAATACATCATCTGTGAAAATTTCAACTTTCTAGCTATCACAGTTCATAAGATACAGCCTAGTGACAGACAGATGGACAGCAGAGTCTTAGTAAAAAGGTCCCGTTTTTACCCTTTGGGTACGGAACCCTAAAAAGCTTTCAAAAGGTGGGCATACACGATGCGATGATTTGATCAAATTTTCGCTTCATGCCAACTGGGAGCTCATTCAGTTAATGAAAAGGTAGGAATTGGTGGTTCACGATTTGAACCACTACCTGAAGCTGGGCTCACACGAAACTATGATCGCATCTGTTCATCAGATCAGTGCAGCAGGGGCCATGTAGTATCATCATGTACTTAACCATTGCTGGTAGGTAGTTATTGAAGAAACAAAATGACACCACCCATCTTATTCGAAAAATATAGATCATACAAAAAGTTGATGGGAATCAAAGTTGTAGGAAATCAAATTTCAAACCATTTCGGCTCTGATAATATCTCATAAAAATTTAAATGACACCTGTTATTAAAGAAATAAAATGGCACCACTATCTTATTAGAAAAATATCAATCCTAGAAAAAGTTGATGGGAATCAAACTTGTAAAAAATAGAATTTCAAACTACTTTGGATCCCATATCTCATGAAAAATTCAAATAACACAAGTTTTTAAAGAAACAAAATGGCACCACTATCCTATTCGAAAAATATTGTCGGAACAAAAGTTGTTTGAGATTTGATTTTCTACAATTTTAATTCCAACAACTTTTTGTAGGATCGATATTTTTTTAAATAGAGAGTTGTACCATTTTGTTTCTTCAATAACTTGTGTTACATAAATTGTCATCAGAAGTTGTCGGAACAAAAGTTGTTTAAAATTTGATTCCCATCAACTTTTTGTAGGATCGGTATATTTTTTTTAAATAGTTGGTGGTACCATTTCATTTCTTCAATAACTTGTGTTATTTCAATTTTACAGCAGATGTTATAGAACCAAAAGTTGTTTGAAATTAGATTTTCTACAACTTTGATTCCCATCAACTTTTTGTAGGATCGATATTTTTTTTAATAGTTGGTGGTACCATTTCATTTCTTCAATAACTTATGTTATTTCAATTTTACAGAAAAAGTTATAGGAACAAAAGTTGTTTAAAATTTGATTTTCTACAACTTTATATCCCGTCACCTTTTTGTAGGATCAATATTTTTTTTAAATAGTTGGTGGTGCCATTTCATTTCTTCAATAACTTGTGTTGTTTCAATTTTACAGCAGAAGTTATAGAACCAAAACTTGTTTGAAATTAGATTTTCTACAACTTTGATTCCCATCAACTTTTTGTAGGATCGATATTTTTTTTTAATAGTTGGTGGTACCATTTCATTTCTTCAATAACTTGTGTTATTTCAATTTTTCATGAGAAATCATCGGAATCAAAGTTGTTTGAAATTTGATTTTCTGCAACTTTGATTCCCATCAACTTTTTGTAGGATTGATAGTTTTTTTAAATAGTTGGTTGTACCATTTCATTTCTTCAATAACTTGTGTTATTTCAATTTTACAGCAGAAGTTATGGGAATCAAAGTTGTTTGAAATTTGATTTTCTGCAACTTTGATTCCCATCAACTTTTTGTAGGATTGATAGTTTTTTTAAATAGTTAGTTGTACCATTTCATTTCTTCAATAACTCAATTTTACAGCAGAAGTTATGCGAACAAAAGTTGTTTAAAATTTGATTTTCTACAACTTTGATTCCCATCAACTTTTTGTAGGATTGATAGTTTTTTTAAATAGTTGGTTGTACCATTTCATTTCTTCAATAACTTGTGTTATTTCAATTTTACAGCAGAAGTTATGGGAACAAAAGTTGTTTAAAATTTGATTTTCTACAACTTTGATTCCCATCAACTTTTTGTAGGATTGATAGTTTTTTTTAAATAGTTGGTTGTACCATTTCATTTCTTCAATAACTTGTGTTATTTCAATTTTTCATGAGAAATCATCGGAATCAAAGTTGTTTGAAATTTGATTTTCTGCAACTTTGATACCCATCATTTTTTTGTTAATACATTTTCGAATAAAATAGGGGTGTCATTTTGATTCCTCAATACGAGTAACTATCTACCTACCGGCAATGCAACTATATTAGGACCTCGCTGTACTGATCTGATGAATTGATGCGATCATCGCATCGTGTGTGCCCAGCTTCAGGTAGTAGTTCAAATCGTGAACAACCAACTACTACCGTTTGAATTAGTTAAATAAGCCCCCAGTGACGATAACTTCGCCGTTGGGCGTAGTTGTAGCCGGACCATTATAGGTTGGCGTACCTATATCAGATCATAGAGCTATTACAATTACAACCAGAGGGATAATCTGATTGTCATGAAAAATACCTATCTCATTTCAGTAACTGTTGCCGTATTATTCTCCCGATAACCCTGTTTGCCGCCTACGCAAAAACGACGGGGCGTTATAGTTATAGAAGAAAGAAAATTGCACATCCAGATACCTTTTCGTTTTATTTTAAAAATATCAATCATAGAAAAAGTTAATGGGAAACAAAAATGTAGGAAATCAAATTATAAGCAACTTTAGTTCTGACCATTTCTCGCGTAAAATTAAAATTACAAGAGTTAATCAACATTCAGGAAGTGGTTCAAATCGTGAACCACCAATTCCTGCCTTTTTTTTAACTGAATGAGTGCCCAGTTGGCATGAAGCGAAAATTTGATCAAATCATCGCATCGTGTATGTCAAACTAAAGAGTTTCAAAATTCAAAAACATTTTCATCAAAGCTTTGAACTGACACGTTTCCGTATCCGTATCTGTACTCAAAAACCCTTTCTATTTAATACTCGCTTACCCCTCACATTTATCAGGAAATCGTCCAAACAAATAAGATCACAGTGGGCAAATGAATATGCTCAAAATAACCCAACGTACTGTGGGGGCTACGCTCGGAGTCTCTCTGCGAGATCGAATAAAAAATGAAGAGATCCGCAGACGGCATGTAAATTTCATATGTTGCAATAAATGATTTGACTTTGACTTTGACGAACCAAAGTTAACGACATGATTAGCTCTGGATTAGCAGGTTAAAAGTCAGTGGGCAGGACACAAAGTGGCAATGGATGGCCGATGGTGCCAACTTCTCGAATGGAGATCACGTACCGGCAAGCGCAACGTAGGACACTAATCGATTAGGTAGACCCAATAAACAAGGTTATTGGTAATCAATTAGCATCCTTTTAGGGGCTTACTCTGTACATCAAAACTAACAACTTTTTTCAAATCTCAAAAAAAAATGCTGTTCCATAGAAAAATATCGTTCACCCTCAACAAACTGTATGAAACAGCTGTTCTTTTTTGACAAAAGTAGCAAAACAAAAGTTGTTAGTTTTGATGTACAGAATAAGCTCCTAAAAGGATGCTAATTGATTACCAATAACCATGTATAAATAAGAACGCAACATGCAGACCGCTTCCAACTAGCCTTATTAGAAACCCATAGAGCAGGCATATGTCCTACAGTGGACGTCTAAAGAATTGATGGAAGTGATATGTTTTCCCACAAAAATATATCATAATATGTCAATACCTACCGACACCCAAAAAAACCCCTCTATGTAAGACTCACTCAACCCTTCCTTATGAGCCGGCCAAAGTGAGGCAACGAGGGCACAATGAAAAACGTGCCAAGTCTTCCGAACATTATTAGTCCACCGCCATACATCTCATGACATTACCTACTTACGTGAAAAGGAGCCCAAGACACAATAGCTACAGTATGGACTAGAATCAGCAATAATAAAATGTGTACCTATTACATTGGAGCAAATATCTACAGAGGCACAGTCCCTAAGTGAAAGTAGAAAAAAATGTCCGAGCGCCGTCATACATACCGACTTAGATATTTACATTAAATAATTCACAATAACCAGTTTTCTCGAACCTCGACGTTATGTCACCTAATTAGTGCTTGTTACCGAGCACTTTGGCATCGCGCGGCGTTGTGGTCGGCTTGCAATCGCCATAAGACTAACTAAAAAGGCTGCCCACTACGTAGCTTGGGCAGAGTTTTGGCTCGAACACTTTTTATGCACGATTGTGACTCCATAGTAGGTACCAGAGAATTGTCTATTGGTACCATGGTGTTATCCTTTCAATCTTGTTTTACAGTGACCAGTATTTCAAGTTTACCTGCAACGAGTCAAACATTTATCAGAACTGAAAAAATACTTTCTCTTTGTAACATTCACTCAACCCTTTCTTATGAGAAGCCGTCCAGAGTGAGGCAGTGAGGACACAATTAACAAATCGGTAAAGTACGAGTCGGACTCGCGCACGAAGGGTTCCGTACCGTATGGGAGCCCCATTCCTCTTGCCGTTATTAACAGCGAGTAAAAAAACTCCAAAAAATTACGTTTGTTGTATGGAAGCCCCCCTAAAACATTTTGTTTTATTCAGTTTTTAGTATTTGTTGTTATAGCGGCAACAGAAATACATAATCTGTGAAAATTTCAGCTGCCTAGCTATCATGGTTTATGAGATACAGCCCAGTGACAGACAGACAGACGGACAGACGGACATCGAAGTCTTAGTAATAGGGTCCCGTTGGGTACGTAACCCTAATAAAAACGTGCCAGCTCTTCCGAACATTATTAGCTCGCCGCCATACATGCACGACATTACTTACGTGAAAAGGAACTCAATGCACAGTGATCACAGTAAGGATAATACCAAGCTCAAAAATTCATTAATATATTATAAAAATATTACTTTTAAAAAATAAAAGCTTTTGAAATCCCGGGTATTATGTAGCAGGAGAGTGCTAGCAAAGACAAGTAAAACGAGCCCAAACACGACGGGTCTAACTTATTTAGTACAGGAGTTCCTATGGCCACCTTCCGACTCCATCATCAGATCAGCTCCATGGTACTATATTATTGCATCGTCACGTGACATACATGTGCGTGCACATGTACGTGATCGGGAAGTTGGTCAAATTTAACTTGCAAGACTCCCTCACAACAATCACGCGAGAAGCATTTGAAAATGTAGACGATTTTAGTCATATCTTCGCTGAGGTGGGATGAAAAGTTACGGGTTGCACTCGAGTGCAAAGATTTTTCACCTTGTGCTCTTTTGATACGTTGCAATAAATGATTTGAGTTTGAGTTTGAGATGTGTATACTTTACAACCCTTACTGCAAGTACGGAAGGTTTAAACACCACGATATTGCTATAGGCGAGTACATTACACTCGAGTTCGATACATTAACATTCAGAGATCGTCGCGCAGAACACGTAATACACCTATAGATCTGTGGGTATTCCCAATATCATCAGTGTAGGTATGAATAGATATCTGATATGGATTTTTCAATCTCATTAGTAAGCAAGGCGAAGCAAGCTTTGCAAGAAAATTCTGTAAATGAAAATCGGTGCTTAATGTTTCGAATTTGAAATTGAAAGTACGAGTAGAGGGCTCAGACCAAATAAAAAAAAAACTAGACAAAACGTCGTGAACAGACAAGTAAGGCCGGTATTTTATACATGTGGTGAGTACGTCGGTGTTGCGCCGCCATAGTTCGACTGACGAGCCAAGGCTTAGTTTCCTTGTACGTGTATGTGTGTGTGATTGTGTCTGTACACGGCTAGGGTCAGTTTTGCTGGCCTCACTTGTTTTGTTCACAACATTCTGTCTTGATTTTTTTATTTGGTCTGAGGTAGAGGGATATCATTTTCAAGAATTTTTACTTAAACTAGATAGATAATCTACTTAAAAAAAATGCAAGTGGAGTCCATCCGCGGAGAAGAAGTGAAACTTCGACGCAACAGTGCTTTCATACTCCCTCCATGGTAGCGTTAAACGTTTAACGCAACCTTGTTGCAAGTCACATTAGAAATTTCAAAAATCATGTTTTTTTAAATTCAACAGATATACTTGTACCAATGTCTTTTTAAGAGATCTTTTAGCGATAAACAATTCAAAATTGCTGCGACCTCAGGATTTGATCCTGCATCAACTGATTCTCGGGTTTCCGTTCCGATGCCTTACCAAGTAAGCTAGACCACACTTCAACGTATACACCAAATTAATTACTGTTTATTTTTACTAACATCAGCACAGTTTTAGTTTTTAGGGTTTCGTAGTAAAACGAACGGAACCCTTATAACTTCATTATGTCCGTCCGTCTGTCCGTTTACAAAGCCAAATTACATGAAATAATTATGATAGTTGTGGTACAGATCTCAATATAAAACAAGTATATATTTTAAATAGTGTATATAAGGAAAATTTCATCCCCACTTTATAGGTACATGTATGGGAGCCCATACAACATGTAAAGCGGGGATGAAATTTTTTTTCAACCCCACCTTCTGCTTCTTCCTTCCACCTTCTGTGGGGTATCGTTGAATAGGTTTTAAAATGAATGTTAGGTTTTATTGAGCATTTTTTGTCATGTCCATTTAGGCGATATTAATAACGGCATTAGGAAGATGCTTGAAATATTAACAAAAATATATTGTGTTGCATAATACTTTCAAAAATTTATTAATTAACTAAAATAAAATGTATTAAGGGAATGTATCCATACGGTACGGAACCCTCCGTGTGCGATTCCGACTCGCACTTGGCCGATTATTTAAATTTATACCGCATTTTTAGGGTTCCGTACCTCAAAAGGAAAAAACGGAACCCTTATAGGATCACTTTGTTGTCCGTCTGTCCGTCTGTCAAGACCCTTTTTCTCAGGAACGCGTGGAGGTATGAAGCTGAAATTTATATCAATTACTCAGGTCTACTGTCCCTTGAAGCTGTGAAAAAATCAAACTTCGAAGCCAACGCAATCAAAAGATACAGCCGTTTATGCCGCAAATTTTGAAACTCGCAAGTACTCGCAAGGGAATCAAAACCTATAGGGTACTTCCAGTCGACCTAGAATCTTGAAATTTGGCATGAAGCAACGTTTTATAGCACACATAAAGGAAAAATTCCGAAAACCTTAAATTTTTAGTTACATTACAAAATATATATTTTTTAATAAATATAAACTTATTACTTTTTTTGTCGTAATGAACGAACTTTGTAAACCTTGCAGGTTTGTACGGAACCCTCGGTGCGCGAGTCCGACTTGCACTTGGCCGGTTTTTTATTATACGCAAAGGCATAGAAAACCAAGGCTGCAACCAAGATCACAAATATCTTTCCGAAACGATTTCAGCACAATGCCAAAACGAAATTTTTGCCAATTCTTATGTGAAGTAAATGCAGGAAAATACCTGAAAATACAAAAGCGTGGAAATGTGGAAATCGTCCCGAGTTATTGCCTAGCTTCGAGCTGGACGACCGCCAGATGGCACCACGCGGCCAGTCGGGTCACTTCGCAGGGTAGAAAAAGGACAGAGAGACAGCGGCTCAAAATAGTAGTTATTGGAAGTTATTAAATAAATGCTAGCTTCGGCCCGGAGATTTGCCAGTGTAATATTGTCATTTTTGTGCTTTCCTATAGGAATAAACCAGTCGCTATTCAACTTTTGAACCATATCCTTGCTGAAATGATTTTTGAAGTGAAACTTCTAATGCGACTTCAACTTCGTTAAACGTTTAACGCTACCATGGAGGGGGTATCAAAGCACTGTTGCGTCGAAGTTTCACTTCTTTCGCGCGGAGAGACTCCACTTGCACGTTTTTTTGATGTGGAACTTCTAATGCTACTTCCAACAAGGTTGCGTTAACGTTTAACGCTACCATGAAGGGGGTATGAAAGCACTGTTGCGTCGAAGTTTCACTTCTTTCGCGCGGAGGGACTCCACTTGCATTTTTTTTTAATTTCATAGTTCTTATCACACTTATTTTATTTATTTCAAAGAATTGTCTTTGTGATATTTCAAAAATGTGTCACGAACGCAGGACATGAATCTGCCTCTTACGGATCACTAGCCCGATGCTTTACCAACTAAGCTAGTTCGCCTGTGATACTCCCGCCAAATTTTGTGAAGTGTTTATCATTTTTATATCCATGCTAAAAATCAAGCTTATCCCTTACTCTGTTGCTGTGTGAAAGAGTAACAAACCAATAAACAAGCTTTCGGATTTATAATATTAGCTAAGATATCAGATAATTAAATATTATTCGTAAACTGAAAAAAATATAGAACATAATAGTTAGGCATTAATTATGATTTAACATATTAAGCAACGAACCCATACTACGTGGGATGTTTTGATGCTTCGCAAGGCAGAAGAACTAATAAACCGAGACCGTTCTTGAGGTGCGATCTCGGACTAATATACCCTATTAGTCCGAGATCCCACCTCAAGAACATCCCGCTCATAGCGTACACGGTTCAAACCAATTTTTTACATAAATACCTATATAGAATAGGAGAATATATTTAAATAGGGTTGCGTTGCGAAATGTGGCCGTGAGCATTTGAAATTTATTAATGTTTAATAAATTTATAGGAAAATATATCCATCATTTGTTTTTCATATCGTTTTCTTCGTCGAGTCAATGGTTCAAAATGATTATTTATATAATTTTCTCCCAGTATTTGGCCACTGCGACTCCGCAGGGTGTAGCCTTGTATAGATCTTCCATCGTACAGTGGCTCGGACACTGTGGGCACGTAAGTAGGTGATCCATACTCTGTTTTTCATATACATATTGAATAGGAGAATACATTTAAACCAGTTTGCCTTGCGAAATGTGGCCGCTAGTATTTTTGATTGAATTTTTTTTTTGACAAAACATTCCATTCACGTGTTTTTTTTAGATTCTAAGCTTCGTAATGAATGTACTCGTATCTATACAATGTTGCCTAGCGAGTTGTAGCTTCTAATTTTGAATTTAAAAAAATTGGTTTGAACCGTGTACGCTATGAGCGGAATGTTCTTGCGGTGGGATCTCGGGCTATATCCGACCGCCAAATTGGAACGTGTGTAACGTCATTGGTCCAACATTATTATTATGGGTTATCGACTTGATTTGATCAGACCAACGGGTAGGTGATTGCCCACATTGTCTTCAAGCAAATCGAAACGTGTGTAAAGCTTGAAATGGCCATCTGTTTTTGTCTAGTTTAATCTAGGCTCACGGACTAGTCCCTGCAATGGACATCAAGTCTAAGATCTGAAATGCAATTTCATCGGCTGTCGACTTTGAACCTAATGCTAAGAGACGGTGGGGAAAGGGGTAAAGGGGGAGGGTATTTTGGAGTAATTCGTTTTGGGATTGAATGCTGATTGAATTTACGGACAAATGGACTCGGAGAAGGGTATCTGATGTAGTATTTATTGTACATCTTCCTATAAGAGGAGGTATGGAGATTAATTCGATGTATAAGTATACTAAGCGCTACACAAATCGGCGGATGGGAAGTTATGCGCAGAACGCTGCGCAAAAGCCGAAATATGGGTATGCGCGGGAGCCAGAGTGACGAGACGTCGAGGCACACCCGCCAACTTCAGGTCTCCCGCGCGCTCTCTACGCCCGTGCTCACCACTACGACACGCGGCGTCGGCATTGTGCACACATGCGCAATAATTAGCGTATCACGGTGAAGTGTGATCTGCGGCTAACTTCTCATCCGCCGATTTGTGTGGTGCTTAGTATACCAGCTTTTTCCCATGACTGCCACCGCCTCATATTTTGGTTTTATTCTATCCCACAGATATTTTTGTATTTTTCTTGAATAGAAAGTAGCATATGACACTGCATACACTATTAATACCACAAAATCAAGTCTACTTATTGCTTTATTCTGCGTGAATAAGAAACATATAAACCAATAAACTTTTTTTAATGGGCAAAACTGCCTTTATAACCACAACTAAATACAATACTAATGTATATGCTAAAACTACCGAGACGACTACCTACCTACCTACTCTTTAAACCTTCAAGGGTCTGTGGATGATCCAATGCTTTGTGTGTAATAGCAGTGTAGGTAGTTTTAGCATATACACCAATATACGAACAAACACATTTTCAGATTTATAATGTTAGTAACGTCGCTTACCATCAGGCTAGTTGGAGGCTAGTTGGACTTATTCGCGATAAACAAGTAAGGATTTTATGACGGTTTTAAATTTATTTTACTTTGTATAACGGGAAAATTACTTATGTGTTATTTTATACAATAATTTTACGACTAGATAATAGTTTCGACAGCATTCGTCTCTGTCTCAACTCAAAATAACGAGCGCGGACTTTGAAAACGTTTATGGTAAAAGTTGTTTATAATTAAAACCTAAATCGTCCCTTTTTGGCCATCCCTTATTACAGCAGAATATTTCTACTCTGTTGAAATATGTATACTCATCCTCATTTGTTGGCAAATTACGATTTAAAACGGTATTTTATGCAAACATAAATGATAATAGGCCTGATAACTAAAAAAAATATAATTAGTCCTTCAGATAGACTATCAAAAAATATTAGAGAGAAATTTTTCTTTTTTCAGTTAAACAAAAATCGATGAAGATATTGTCCTTCAAAGTTTCGCGTGACGTCACAAGTGCCATACAAATGTATAGACTTCTGTAAGAGAGATGACGTCACGACCCCCACTCCCAAATTTCGACAAGGGTTATCTTTGTCATTTGTTATTTGATTAACAAAAGAAAAAATACGTTTCCATTATTTTTTGAAAATCTAACTCACGGACTAATTATCATAATGTCTTTTTTACCCAATCATTATGCCTATTACTGTTATTATGGAGTAATTATACAAATACAAAAAATACAAAATAACTTGATTTGCCTTAAAACACTTTAAACCATATTCACTTGTCCATTGACTCTGAACTAGTTAATAACTGTTATGTAAATAATTATGAATTATAATAATTTGCTTTCCTAAGCAGCCTGTATAAACTCTGCAATTTGACGGAAAACATTGTCCATCATTCCAGACAAATCACTAGGTCACAGTTTGAGTCAAACAACTTGTTAAAAGCTTTTAATTAAAATCCGCTCAGCGTAAAATAGTCAGTACCAAGCACGATCCAAACTGCACTTAAACTAGCTCCAGCAGTTCAGGCTGTCCAGGTAACTTATGCTATTAATTACAGCGAAAACGAATACACCCTGAATATCGACCAGTGTGATTGGAGCTCTCGTAAAGATGGCGGTATTAATAAAATCGGCCAAGTGCGAGTCGGACTCGCGCACGAAGGGTTCCGTACCGTATGGGAGCCCCATACCTCTTGCCGTTATTAATGGCGAGCAAAAAACTCCTAAAAACCATGTTTTTTGTATGGGGGGGCCCTTAAATATTTACTTTATTCTGCTTGTATTTGTTGTTATAGCGGCAACAGTAATACATCATCTGTGAAAATTTCAGCTGTCTAGCTATCATGGTTCATGAGATACAGCCCGGTAACAGACAGACAGACGGACAGACTTACATCGAAGTCTTAGTAATAGGGTACCGTTTTTACCCTTTGGGTACGGAACCCTAAAAAGGCACAAACGTAATGGATTAGATAGGTAAAGAATCGACTGGGAATGGAAACCGGATTAAAAGTTAAGTATGGTAGCAGCTTGTGGCGGTATGTGCCACAGAATACTGACAATGTTTTAATATGTAGAGCACGAGCACATATCGCTAGGTAGCTGTCCCTGATCCGTGCTAGCATTAACGCATCTACGAAAATGTAATCAATTGATGTAATCGGCAAATATAGTAGCAAACATAGTGATCACCAAGGAGTAGGTACAGTTATTTTATTCCACCCCACTAGTCAGATGTACACGAGAGAAGATCAGTTGGCTGATGATAAATCTCTAGATGACGTCATATTATACAGGGTTATTTCTAATCAATTAGCATCCTTTTAGGGGCTTATTCTGTACATCAAAACTAACAACTTTTGTCAGAACTCAACATAAAAATCAGCTGTTCCATACATTTTGTCGCGGGTGAACGACATTTTTCTATGGTACAACAATTTTTTTTTTTAGTTTTGACATAAATCGCAGAATAAAAGTTGATAGTTTTATGTAAAGAATAAAAGGATGCTAATTGATTAGAAATAACCCTGTATATTCAGAACCGCCACAAAACTTCAGAAAACAAAAAAAAAACCGTCGATGTTTGTGAATGAGAGAGGAGGTTATTTCCATTAAAGTGAGCTCAAATAAGCTGATGAAACTAAAAAATACGTCGAAATGCAGTACAAACCGAGTTTATAGTATATTATTAGAAAAAATATTTATGAAGTGATTTTTTAAAATACAAAACTTTACCTTAGACTGTACACAAAACATTTACGTAACGGTTTTTGGTGTGTTGGCAATTTTGTAGCGATGTAAATTTTAGTGTTTTACAACAAATAAATTTAAAAGAAAAATGCCCTAGTAATTTATCAAATCTCAAGTACAAAGGTCTGCGTAAACTGGCCACTAGCTGCAAAATTGGCGCCGCTATCGCGTGGCAAGTCCGGGAACTAGTTTTGATAGCCCTCGCCTGCCCTGGCTTTCAAAACGTTGTTGTCAGAACTTTTCACTAGTTTAAAATTTGGGTGCATGCCAGTTTTAAAGAAAATAGCTATTGCGCCGTTTACCAACAAGCTAGTTGGTGGCTTCATAGAGACTTTTACGATAAAAAGATAATTTAATCTGACCCAGCTCTATTGAAAATTGATTGCCAAAGTCTATGTTGAGCAGTGTTCTAGACGCGTTTTATAATTAAAGACATACAAATCGTTTATTGAATAAAAGCAAAGGACATGAACAAAATTCATATTGAATTTCATTTTACCATTAAATTTTCGAGAGGAAATCACAAATCGGCAAGCACAACGTAAAATGTACAGTCGTATCTACAATTTTACACCCACCTATAAGGTGGAGTAACGATTTCAGGTTCGTGGTGGGTACAACTGGTACTAGCTGCCTTAAGCCGGATATATGCAGGATCGATAGTGAGCAGCATATATAAATAAATAAATAAATATTTGGGGACACCTTACACATGGCCTCTGACCCCAAACTAAGCTAAGCTTGTGATACGGCTGGATTTTTAAATACATACTTATATAGGTAGTAACTAAATAACACCCAGACACAGAGCAAACACCTATGTTCATCACATAAATACTTCCCCTGGGTGGGGATCGAACCCACGCCTCTTTGACCCAGTAGTAAGGGTCACTAACCTCCGAGCCACTGAGGCAGTCCAGCGCCAATAGAAATGAATGCAGCATTAGGAAGGTATTTGTATGTAGAATATGAATAATCTTGACGCTAGCCCGAATTTATTGTCCGATCGGAGTAATCCTACATTGACACTTATTGATATTTTTTTTTGTCACTTCTATTAAAGTATTTTAATATTTTCAATCTGTGATATTTTCCTCCTACTTGGCATTATATTATTAATGATTAATCCCTCAAGCGCATAGCGCCATCTAGCGGAAAGTGAGGAAGCGGCACGGACCCTCGCAATTTTTTAGGGTTCCGTACCCAAAGGGTAAAAACGGGACCCTATTACTAAGACTTCGATGTCCGTCTGTCCGTCTGTCCATCTGTCTGTCTGTCTGTCACCGGGCTGTATGTATCTCATGAACCATGGTAGCTAGGCTGCTGAAATTTTCACAGATGAAATTCTCCAGAACCTGCGCAAGCGCGGCGAGTGTCTCAGCATGCCCGCTGCCTGCCGCACTAGCCGCTACGCTGTATCAGAGAGCGGGGGAGGGAACGATACGGAGGGGTTCTTATGAAGACTTGCACAATCTGGTCCCACCTGCCCCTTTCTTCTATCGTACGGCTAGACAGACGCGACCAAAGCACCACCCTTTTATGGTGGACATTCCGCGCATTAGAACCAAGCGTTTCGAATCCTCATTCCTCATACGAACTGCCAGAATGTGGAATGCTTTGCCTGGGTCTGTCTTCCCGCTAAAGTACAACGTGGGCGTCTTCAAATCCCGAGTAAATAGGTATCTTCTAGGTAAGCGTGCTACAACCTAGACCGCTTATCTGCTTAACAACAGGCCAATGGTCATACGCAAACCTATTCAGAATAAAAACAAAAAAAAGACTATGTCTCAAAACGCAAAATTTTTACGTGTTTGTTTGTGTTTTTTTACTCTTGAAAAAAGCTATCCAACGACGTGTGATTCATCACAATAGAATGCAGATGAACCAAAGTTACTGACCAACATGGCCCAGCGGATTAACAAATTGAAAGGCAGTGGGCAGGGCACAGAATTCGAAGAACGGATGGCCGATGGGGCCGTAAAGTTCTCGAATGGAGACCACGGACCAGCAAGCGGAGCGTAGGTCCGACTAGGTAGACTGACGATATAATAAAGATCGCAGGAACGCGTTAGATGCAGGCCGCTTCCAACCAGCCTTATTGGATATCCATGGGGGAGGCCCATGTCCAGCAGTGGACGTACTATGGTTGATTGATGGATGGATAGATGGACATGGGTACCAATACGCCCATCATCAAAGTAAAGTTGTGTGTATCAACTTTACACACACAATCTAAAAACACACGGCAAACTTTAAAGTAACTTTTGCAAGTTAATAATCAGATAATAATATCAAATTACTAATAACAGAGTAAAGTTGCAGGCTTCGTGGATTATTTCAGCTAAATGTTCCGGCGAACTTTTCTAATGAAATACCGCATCGAGTTGCAAAGAATGTCGGGAATAAGCAGTGATATTAAATTATTAAAATAAAAATATATATTAAAAGTTACGAGTTGATTTTACACAGTGAAAGGCTGACGGTTTTGTTTACGAGTAAATATATTGAAAATTATTGGCTTTACTAATAATAAAATGCGAACAGATCCAGATGGAGCTTCAAGCGCCATCTTGAAAAAATGTTTTTGGCTGATATATCGGAAACCATGCATGCACCTTAGGGCAAAAGTTAAGTAGACTATAATTGTAGAAAAAATAATCTGCCAAGTACGAGTCGGACTCGCGCACGGAGGGTTCCGTACTGTATGGGAGCCCCCCTTAAATATTTATTTTATTTTAATTTTATTATTTATTATTGAAGTGAATATTAAACTAAATATTCTGTGAAAATTTCAAGCATCTACCTGTTACCATTTTTAATATAGAGCGAAAAACGTCTAAAAAATCAGGTTTGTTGTATGGGAGCCCCCCTTAAATATTTATTTTATTTTGTTTTTAGTATTTTTTGTTATTTCGGCAACAGAAATACATCATCTGTGAAAATTTCAGCTGCCTAGCTCTCATGGTTCATGAGATACAGCCCAGTGACAGACAAACAGACAGACAGACAGACAGACAGACAGACGGACAGACGGACATCGAAGTCGTGGTAATAGGGTCCCGTTTTTCCCTTTGGGTACGGAACCCTAAAAAAACAAATTTTATTGCCTAGAAACCTTTTAAAGTTACCAAACTTCTAAAATGCTAAAATTTTTACGCAAAACTTTGGCTGAAAAGTATTCAGAATGCTCCTGAATCTTTTTGTATCTCGGCTGCCTACATCCGTGCAACAAGCACTCTGACCTCTCTCTCTATCCACTCCACTCCACTCTCATCTTAAGGTACGTACAGATATTTCATTCCCTATAAATCTACGCGGCTGAAAAAAAACTCTCAACCTCTAGCACCATCCATCCATCAGCCGTAGGATGCCCACTGCTGGACATAGGTCTCTTCTATGGATATCCACTAAGTCCGGTTGGAATTAGCTTGCATCTTACGCGTTCCTGCGGTCTTAATTATAAAGTTGGTCTTCCACCGAAAATGGTAATTTAAAAATTTCCAATTGCATAAAAGTTACAGGATTCGTGAAATTATTTCAACTGAAATGTTCAGATTAACTTTTATAAGAAATACCGCATTAAGTTTCGGTGACATGGCGCAATTTGGAAAGAATGTCAAAAAATATTTTTCAAACTTTTTTATTGGAGATTATCGTAAAAGTTTCATCAATTGATTTTACAAAGGGGATCGCCGTTTTGTTTAGGAATTAATGTTTTGTAAATGATCGAAGACGAAAGCCGTGATGGTCTAGTGGTAGTAACTAACCTTACAAGCCTGAGGTCGTGGATTTAAATCCCGGTCTCGTACCAATGAGTTATTTGAAACTTATCTACGAATTTTCATACCGTTGGCTTTTCGGTGAAGGAAAACATAGTGAGGCTACCGGCATACTTCCGTAAAAGAAATTCGATGGTGTATTTGAACTCACCAATCCGCACTGGGCTAGCGTGGTGGATATGTAAGACACAATCACGCTTTATAGGTAGGACTGTTCAGTAGTGGACTTTAGTTTTTAACCGACTTCAGAAAAGGAGGCTCTCAATTCGTCTGTATGTTTTTTTTATATAGGTATATGTTAAGCGATTACTGCCGCTACCAACCGGTCTGAGAGATCTTTAGGGGAGGCCTATGTCCAGTAGTGGACGTCCTATGGCTGAAACGAACGAAGCGATTACTCCCCTTATTAACCAATTTAAATGTTTGTTTTTTTGGTCGATCATATTAGTACCTCAGAAGTTCCGAAATCGGCTGAGTCATTTATGAAAAATCAACAAATATGTGAAAATTACTACGTCGAAATTCGATCGATGATGAATCAATCCGTGCGAACTATTCCATTTCTGTACCCGGTTGAAGTCGGTTATTACTTAATTATTTTTAATGCGGTGGGCGATCACGGGCTGTGGATGATGATGATGATGATGCTGATGACTAGGTACACTCAAAACAAAACCTTTTCAAGAAAGAGTCCGTTCAAGTAAATACATTGACATAATTTAAATAATTTACATTGACATTTTTCAACTGAGCGTTACCGTAGCTCAGATGACACGTTAAATTGTAGTTCTCGGTTTTATTAACCGTTCAGCCATGTCAGAGGCCTTCAGGCGGCCTAAAGACTCTAACACCAAGGCTAGCCACCCGGCCTACACGAACTTACTTATTTTAATAATTTTCACGAGACACTACAGAGACTATTAAAGCCGGCTGCAAAGTTGAGGGTCCTCAGGGAGGAGGGTAATTGAGAGGGCAGCGAATGAACTAGCCGTCACAAGTAACTGTTACGATACAGGGTTATTTCTAATCAATTAGCATCCTTTTAGGGGCTTATTCTGTACATCAAAACTAACAACTTTTGTTCTACGACTTTTATTAATTCTCAAAAAAAAAGTTGTTGTTCCATAGAAAAATGTCGTTCACCATCGACAATATGTATGGAACAGCTGTTTCTTTCTTTGAGTTTTGACAAAAGTCGCAGAACAAAAGTTGTTAGTTTTGATGTACAAATAAGCCCCTAAGAGGATACTAATTGATTAGAAATAACCCTGCATAGACTAAAGCATAAGTAATATATAATTATCGTTTAAAACAACTTTAACTATGGGATCAATCAAGAAATGACAAAAAAAATATTTGGTAATTTGTAAACGTCGATAAAAAAAATCTTTAATTTTCCTGAGCCCGAGGTCGGTACTGTAAGCAAAAGTAGTTCATAATGATAGGACTACTATTTATTTATCCGACTGCCTAAGAAATAGAATATTGTTTTGGAATGTAAGAATGTTGGCTGTGTCTATGTTGAACCGACTTCCAAAAAGGAGGCCGCTTACAGCCTGATACTAAAGTAATACATTTCTACTCAGATGTGCCCAGCAGTCAAGATAGACAGAAATATAACTTTTGCTTGCATAATTTGTTAACGTGCAAGCTTGGTCTCAACTTCTTCACCTGATCTTTTGCTAAAAGCGGTAACAGAAAAGGGGTTACTGAGGGCATAGTAGTTATATTTTTAAACGAAATAATTAAAAAAAAAGGCAACAGAAACCATTAAACCTTATAAAAGCTACGAAGTTGGAAGGACCTTCAGAGAGGAGGGTAATTAAGAGTTCAGCAAATGAACTAGCAGCCACAGGTATTATTGCGATAAAGTTAGGTAAAGAACCCATAATAATTCACTGGCAAAAAGGTTTCAAAAAGGGTTATACCTACTTATGTATACCTGTTACTGGTTAACTAGTACAATACGAGTAGACATATATTTATTCCTTCCTTCCTTTCAGCCATAGGACGTCCACTGCTGGACATAGGCCTCACCTAAAGATCTCCAATAAGACCGGTTGGTAGCGGCTTGCATCCATCGCGATCCTGCTGTCTTAATGAGGTCGTCCACCTACAAAGTGGACGTCCTACGCTGATATATGTATATATTTATTACAAGCTTTTATTTTGTATTACCTGTCCCGTAGTCTGTAATCAAATCTTGCAAGTTAAATTTGATCCACTTCCTGGTTATTGTTTGAGATTAAATATTATTTTTTGTTATAGCGGCAACTGAAATACATCATCTGTGAAAGTTTCAGCTTTTTAGCTATAACAGTTCATGAGATACAGCCTGGTAACAGACAGACGGACAGCGGAGTTTTAGTAATAGGGTCCCGTTTTTACCCTTTGGTTACGGAACCCTAAAAATTAGACAAAAATGCTTTATTGACAAAAAATGGTTGATTTAATTCTACAACTACGAGTAGTTCGTACCTAATAATTTGTCATTTACTTCTATTTAAAGTTTTTTCAACATTAACAAGTGTGCTTAATTTTACCAATGTGAGAATGAGTTAACTGAATAGAGCTGTTGTATGTTTTCGTAAAAAAAATACATTCGTATGAAAATTGTCTGGTATTTTAAGAAATATTTTCTCAAATTCACAAACATGTCTATTAGAGCTTGTTCGACGCGAGTCATCTTATATCTTCCGAAACTGTCCTACTCTCTTATCGTAATAGAAGCTAGGTAATAAGGTATCATACCTGAACGAAGCGAGTCGGAGACAATTTTGTTATAATTTTGCAACATATACATAATTACTAACACTAGGTATATTTGAAAACCCTGTGTATAGGACACAGTTCTCAAATATACCTAGTTAACTTTCGGAAGCGCGAGAGAATGTTTCTTAAAAACTATAAATAAAACTAAGTTGTTGCCGATGCGAAGGCACTATAATTAATGAATAAAATACACTGATACATCTTACAAGATAACTTAGGCATCTAGGTGGTCTTATTCGCAGACGCATAGTCAGCTCTACTGATAAGACCAGTGCTCGGTTTGTTTCTGCGAACCAGCCGCTTATCTCTAGTATTAAATTACGTGGGAACATACATCGAATTACATCGCTTAGAGTAATAGAGGTGGTGCTGTTCGATGAGAGAACATAACGTCTCCCTCCCTAAGCGAAAAATTATCGGAGCACTCGATTTTAGAGGGATTCCGATAATTTTGAATGAAAGGATTAATTTTGGTGTACGAAACATAAAAACAATCAAAACTATACTTAATACTACTAATCCTAATGCTATAACACTAATTACAGATTCCGTTTATTTGCTATCAACGAAAATTTCACTGTTCTTCAAAGCAAAGGCCATGTATTTAACTTCGTCAAGTGCAATCTCTCGTATGTTGAGTGCATATGCACTGGATATTTCTTCGACCGCGCGTAATTTTGGTAAGTTGATGATGAGTAGTGGGGTCCTTGGGTCCACTTCGGTGTAAAGACGGTGGTGCCGGATGGTCGTCCCGTTGACAGTGACATCACAGGGTCTGTTCAGCGTCACAACATGCGTTCCGCATATCTGCTGCTTCGAAGCCTCTTCGCCGCAGGTCTCTGTGAGGGTTGTTTCCGATCTGGTGAATAGTATACACTTGTTTCTATCTATTTTCAGCAGCTTCACATCCTCGAAGTGAATGGGGTGCTGCTTGCAGATGCCAGTGACGTCCTCGTATCTCATTAGTTTTTCCTAGCAGGAGGGTCCGCTGTATGGGGCGTGGTTGTCATCGTCGCAGAGAAACTCGTCTCCAGCAGCGAGTGAGCGGCACGGCTTTGCGATCGGCTGATACTTCAGCCCTTTCGCCAATAGGAATGGGTACTTAGGAAATATGGCAACGGTTAGGTTTTCAGGTTTGAGGAGGATGGGTAATGTGTACAATTTAAAATAGTTATACGTAACATTATCGGTCAGAGGGATTTCCAATATAAAGGTAATTTGGTCCTTTTTGATAAAAGATTTAACATCAATAGTTTCCTCAATCTTAATTAAATTAAATTCATTGGATACATATACCAGGTTTCTAGATTCTGCTATCAAGTTCAAATGGTATAGCAGTTCGGTGGAATTAATTATAGACTGGTATAGTATGGAGCTCTTGCTTAGAGCTAGAGCGGTTTCGATTTAACTTAATCTAATGAATATAGTCCTAAAACTACTTATGAATAAACTATATTGTTGTAATTATTTTCTCGGATTAAAGTCTGTTTAAGGGTTCCGTTAAGCAAGCAAAAGTTGCCATAACATTAGTGAAAGTAACGTTAACGAGCCTGTAACTTACAAAGATATGGTTGCAACGTTCATGCAAACTTACAGCGAGCTTGAAACGAAGCCCAAACGGCTAACGGCCTAATCTCCTAAACTTTTTAAAACTTTAAAACGCGAAGTTCCAGTAACATTACACATGAAATATATCTGAAAGTTGTAAAGTTAACTTTCCGCAAGTATAACATTTCCACAACTTTAAATTTGAAAGGTAATAGTAACTTGTTTCATCTATCTTGCTAAAAGGTTACAAAATATTACAAATGAAACTTGCACTTGGCTTGCATTTATTTAGTTTTGAATTGCTAGCATTTATTTAGTTGTCGCTCAGTTACATTTCTAGGTTTTCAGTTTCTAAAAAATAATTTGTTTCTCTAAATTTTGTTGAGGCTATAGTTTTAAGTACATGTCCTAGAGGCAGGTGTGTGTGATACTTTTCCTCTTTCCGCTGTAAGGAATGTTATAATCAAATTTACAAATGGGAATACCAATTTCTACAAACACAACGCCACCGCGATGCAGAATTTCAATGTGCGATGCTAACGCCATCTAGTTTTTCAATGTTAAGTAAGAAACTCTACAGTAACCTTTGATAACTTTCGAAAATTAAGTTCCAGCAACATTACTTACATAGGTGAGGTAAATAAAAGAACAATTCGTAATGTTGTAGGAAAGTTGATAAAAAAAAATATAACAATAGACCTATTGTCGCAATGTTATACTATAACATTTCAGAAACTTTCATTTGTAAAGTACAGGCAATGCCAGACAGTGAAGTTAGTAAAATTACATTGCAGCAACGTTTTATTTTGTAACGTCCCAATCACATTTTTGCAACAATGTTAATTACTTACATTTAGGTATGTTTGGGAGGCCATATCCCTGCAAAGTTGAAACGTAATCTTTCATGCGAAATATAACGGTAACATAATAAAATAATTTTTAATAAGTTTCAACATAACAATAAGATCTATGTAAGTGACATGTTCCTGCAAGATGATGTTTGAAATTCACAAAAGTGCCATATACAAACTTACTGCAACTTATTGCAAGTTTCATGCTTAGTACCCCAGTACTTGTATTCGAAGTCGTTTGAATGGTCATATTTGTATAGTCCGTACATGTCGTTTTTGTGAGTATAAGGGTAAGTATCATCAGGGTAAAAATTTTGTTCATCATCGTCACCGGTTATCTCGTTAAGCTTAAATCCAATAGAACGGGCGGTTAAGGATACGTCGCCGGATTGCAAGTATGGCGGGTTAACTTGTTGAGGTTGTTTATAGGGTGGCTTGTACCCAAATTGGGGTGGCTTGTACCCGAATTGGGGTGGTTTGTACCCAAATTGGGGTGGCCTATAACCTAGCTGAGGGGACGTCCCTGATCGGGGTCTGAACCCTTGCTGCGGTCTTGATTGTGGGCCTAATTTACCAAACTGAGGTGCGGAGCCTAGCTGCGGGCGGTAGCCAAATCGAAGCATTGCGAACCTTGGAACCGGTGGTCTATTTAAATTTTGGTTCCCAGGTATACCGGACTGGAATTGAGGCGCGGGAATCGCGGGTCTCATGGTATTCTGGCTAGTAGGCATTGAAAACTGAGATCTTAGTAAATTTGACTTCATCCCTGTCTCTTGTTCCTTGAAGTTTACTTCTTCCAGCAGAAGTTTTAGAGCATCCTTTTTTAGGATTCCCGTTTATGCAAGAGTAGCAGCTCTATGTTCTTGCGCCATTTCTAATTAATTTTATTTTAATATAACTAAAATAAAATAATTCACACCTAATTTAGAGTCTCGGTAGAGTTTATACCAACACGACTACTTAATATTAAATATTTTATCCTTAATTAGCACAATTTTATCGATTTGAGACAAAATTATCTAATACTATTACTATTATTAAATATCTATCCTTAACTAACACAATTTAATCGATTTGAGACTAAAAGTTCCGATACTATTACTTACTTTTATTAAATATCCTTAATTAAAACAATTCAATCGATTTGAGATTTAATGTTCCTATACTATTACTTACTTTTATTAAATATCCTTAATTAAAACAATTTAATCGATTTGAGACTAAATGTTCCTATACTATTACTTACTTTTATTAAATATCCTTAATTAAAACAATTCAATCGATTTGAGATTAAATGTTCCGATACTATTACTTACTTTTATTAAATGTCCTTAATTAAAACAATTCAATCGATTTGAGACCAAATTTTCCGATACTACTACTATTCTTAAATAATATATCTTAATTAACACAATTCAATCGATTTGAGACCAAATTGTCATTTTAAATAATACAATTAACACAAGCAAATCTGACCTATGACCAAGGTCTAAATTTACAATATTCGAGGAAAATGGGGGTGGAAGGTTAAGGAAGGCGAAAAAGGCTTACTCACCAACCGACCTGCATCTTCTGCGCCCGTAGATAACTTATTTGTTTGGTTCGTGTGGATAGCCGGAACGGATACAACTGAATTCAGTATTAACACCGTTTACTTAATACTGCACAACGCGGGGGAAATTTACCGAATTTAAGAGCGAACTTTTCGCGCTGGCAGCAGCCGACTATCCTACCGGCTGCGCCAGTTAACTTTCGGAAGCGCGAGAGAATGTTTCTTAAAAACTATAAATAAAACTAAGTTGTTGCCGATGCGAAGGCACTATAATTAATGAATAAAATACACTGATACATCTTACAAGATAACTTAGGCATCTAGGTGGTCTTATTCGCAGACGCATAGTCAGCTCTACTGATAAGACCAGTGCTCGGTTTGTTTCTGCGAACCAGCCGCTTATCTCTAGTATTAAATTACGTGGGAACATACATCGAATTACATCGCTTAGAGTAATAGAGGTGGTGCTGTTCGATGAGAGAACATAACGACCTAGTGTTAGTATATATTATGTATATGTTAATATCTTAAAGTTTCTTAGAAATGCAAGTAAAGATTTCTAATTCTAATTCTGATTCTGTGACAAAGCTGGGAAGAGACAGCAGCAGCTTATAGTAGCTTACATTTATACTAGCTCTTGCCCGCGGCTTCACCCGCGTGGTAATTTTTGTGCTATCCCATGGAAACATTTTATTTTTCATATTAAAACGTAGCATATTTCACTTTCGAATCTTTGTACTATATTTTTGAAATCACGTCTAATTATAGCTCTAATAAACTAACAAACACACTCTCATAGTTATTTTAATATATTTATTATTTAAAGACTCTCCACCGTGCTTATAAAAGCTAGTTTGACTTGAGTCACCTGCTAGTCAACCTTGTGAACACGAAAAGCCACGAAAATATATCATTTCGACGTGTGAAAAAGTGACAGATATACACTTTGCCATAACGCTGTCTAGTTTTCTTCGAAAGAAATATTTCGTAGTGCGCATCTTAGCCCGGCTTATAACTTGCGAAACTATACTCCTCTCTTATCTGTAATAGAAGCTAGGTAATAGGGTTTCAAACTTGAACATAGCAAGTTGGAGGCAATCTTATTAGTGCTATAGAACAAGCCGGGTATTGGCATTAGCGTATATTTTACAACTCTAGCAAATTCTTATTTGCAGCAATATTAAATCCTACTAATTATACGAACAGTAGAGCTCGCATCTGTTTAACTGAATCTTCATGCCTATATCTCGACTTCTTCACTGATTTTCTTCTTAATCGCAAATCTGGTTATGATTTATATGTTAAACAATTTTTTTAAACTCGCGATTTGAACACATTATGTACTACGGGACTAATCGCGCACTAAAATTACGAGATAAATAAATACCTCATCATCCCGACGTTTCAGTCTACCCGTGACCACGATCAAAGCAACTCGGTCGAAACGTCGGGATGATGAGGTATTTAATTTTAGTGCGCGATTAGTCCCGTAGTACAAAACAATAATTAAACAATTTTGCCAAATAATACTTAGATTGGTTAATAAATTGCCCTGTTTATCCCCATTAATATAATCATTCGGCTTGTATCAATTGTTGATTCAACAGTGTTTTTCTGATGATCGCGTAAATTATCGTTCACCGACTTTATAGACAACCAACTTTTTTTGTCTCAAATTATGTTAAAGGTCAAATAAAATATACTAATAAAGACATTCAAAAAGCCCCACGACAAAAAACACTGTTTTATATCATACTAATAACTTTTAAAATTATTTCTTTATGCTCTCCGGTGTCAGACACCGAAATGAGAATTTTCTCTTTTCATCATGGCGGCCGACAAAAACAAACAAACCTCAAAGGTTAAAAACAAGATAATCTAAGCCAAAAACATTCTAATATTAGCTTCTGTCTCCATAGAGATGTATTTCTAGAGGTGGTCAAACATTGCCGTTTTTCAATTTATCTCGCGTATAAATTGAAATAAGAAAATAGCTATCATTATTTATTTCTGTCACTTTTGTTAAATAGGTAACAATACAATATCTTACTATTAATAATATAACAATAATGTCAGCTACAGTAGCGGCGCTAGGGTAGGGCGCGGTTGGGCGACCGCCCAGGGGCGCGAGACATAAAGGGGCGCTGCGGGCGCATGCGGTGCCCCTTTATGTCTCGCGCTTCAACATTTCGCGTGGAACCAAGGTTAAAATAAAATTTGACAGAAAAAAAAACGAAAATTTTCGCGCTCGCTTCGCTCGCGCTTTATCAAACTAAACTGGTTTTGCTTACTTGCCCCTGTTCCAGACTTAGAATTTGATCTTAAAGCAAATGTCGCCGAAAATTTTCCCGTTATTTTTTTCATAGTCAAATTCTATTTTAACGTTGGTTCCACTCGAAAGGTCGCCGCAGGCGCCCTTTTATGTCTCGCGCCCTACTCTCAAGCCGCTACTGTGACTATGTTAAAAAAAATCCTGCCTATATAGAATGATTAATTATTTTAAACGTTGACAACCTACTTTGGATACCTATTCTAACAAAATGTTGCGCTCGCTGCTCTTGCGCTTAGTCATATTTATCATGTATTTTTTATCTGTTTTGATTGCTCACTCTTTATATTGAATAAAATAAAATATAAGCTCTACTGAAGGATAAAATCGAAAAATTTCTCGCTCGCTGCGCTTGAGCTTTGAAGCACTATAGTGAGTGATCCTTTGCTCACACCACTGTGGGTATACCTATTGTATTAAAGTATCAGCTCTATTGAACAAAATATTTCACGCTCGGCTGCACTCGTGTTTAGTGACTATAATCGTAGTTTGATCAAAGGACTGTCAAACCACTATAGTTTTACTACTTGTTATTTGGGTTTAAATTTCAGTTAGGGGCGCCGTATAAATCTCGCCCAGGGCGCTGGTAGAGCTAAAACCGGCACTGGTCAGCTATTCGATAAATATCTTGGATGTACCATATATTGTTTTTTGTAAGTAAAGATATTTGTGGATTGATTTTGTAGCCAGACCAAAAAAAGTTTTAATCCAAAAATTGTTAGAAATGTAATGTAATAAAATTTTCGGGAAAAAATTAACTATGGAGGAGAACTATGTCAAACAGGTGGATGTCCTACGGCTAATAGTGATGATAAAGTTAAAAAAGATAAAATGGCAAAATACTGCCTTGATTTGTCTGAACTATGTTTGCCTAGAAGAAATCGCTGTTAATTTTTGTCCAGCAATCACTAATTTCTTAGCGCGACAACAAGAAAAAAACTAACTAAGGACTTAAACCAATCTATTATTATAACAACAAACAATGTTACACCAAATTTTATTTTAGCGTTCGAGTATTATCCTTACTAAAATAAATATGTCGTTTCGCCCTATCAAACGCCTTTAGGCGACTTAAAAACTTTGACACCAGGGCTAGCCACCCGGTCCATACTAACTTACTTTCTTTTACAAAAATACTTACAATAAAGCCTGAAATTCCCGATTTACAGCAAACTTATTTCACTGCCTTGTCCTTAATAAGCAAAGTACATATAATTCAATGTCCGGGCTCATTGTTATTCATCCAAGCACAAACAGGGGCCGGTTCAACAATGCTCGTATTTAATTAAACCGTTCCCGAAATGTTTAAACGGTCGTTTTCATAAGAAAGTAATCCTGTTAGTGGAACGGCCGGTTAGCGTTATTTTTACGATAACTGTCTGCAGGACGCGTGAGCGCCGGTTAGGGCGCTGGGAAACAGTACCTCTTTTTTCTATTTAATTAAGTGAAACCATGGTAGTGTTCGGTTCGGAGATCTATAAGGGAGGCCTATGTCCAGATTTGGACGTTCTATAGCTGAAACGATGACAATATGGCAGCGTAATGGAAAGTCGCTGGACAGGCCTCGCCTATAGATCTCCAATAAGACCGGTTAGAAGTGGCTCATCCGTCCATCTTGTAGGTGGACGTCCTACGCTGCGCTTGCCGGTCTGTGGTCTCCACTCAAGAAATTTTAAACCCCATTAGTCATCAGTCCACCGTGCTATGTATCCTGCCCGTTGCTTTTTGATCTCGCAGACAGAACCCGAGTATGGCCTTATCCATATTTTTTGTGCTACTTGGAGCTTACTTAGCCATAATAAGAAATCAAATAACACGCACTGGTCGAAAACTTTTGCATTGAGGCACTTAGATAACTTACGTAATATTCTGAACGCTGCCCAACGTTCATCGTAAGCTTTCTGTAACATTTTCAGTGACTCCGAACATGAAATTCCAATGGCGATGCAAAATTTAAGACCAAACTCTTTGTTCTATGTTTTTGTCCATAATTAAATTTGCTATACACACTATTTATGATATAACTAAAAACAGCACTGTTTTTAATATAAACAACAGATTCAACTCAAACTTTGCGCCAAAATAGAAAACAGTTGTGCCAATCTAACAACAACAGTAAAAACAATTGAATTTGGAACCATAAACAAATCATCCATTCCCGATACTTTGTTGACTGAATGTATACGCGTCGAATTGAGTACCTCCTCCGTTTCGTCGGTCCAAACCGAAAATATAATTTCCAAAGGAACATTAATCAAATAGTTTTTTATGAACATTGCTACTGCTCGTAGCACCTCTACGACATCTCGTAGGCGCTCGTAGCGCCACGTAGCCAAGGCGTATGCTGCGAATGATGGCGGGATTAAGCCTCGTAAACGATATTGTATGACATAATTACGCGATAAGCGGCGTTTAAACGACGCTGCTATCGGGGATAGCGCCATCTGCCGGAAATTGAATGCATTTAGTCCTAACAAGAAAGATTTAGTTTATTTTTTTATGACATGCCTCTAAATAGGCTTCTGTACTAAAAAAGTATTATAAGCCCATCAAATAGATTGTTAATAATTATTTTTCGCAAAAAATTGCACGACCGACTTCAACCGTGTACAGAATTCGCGAATAGTTCGCACGGATCGATGTAGAAATTTTCAGATTATTGTTGATTTATCAAAAATGGCTCAGCCGATTTCAATTAAATTTAAATAGGACCAATTTCGAAGTATACTGTTTCCAATAAAAAAGAATTATCGAAATTTGACTACTATGTAAAAATGTTATGCGGAAGTTATACATAAAAATATTATAACGCGTCGAATTGAATACCTTTTCCATTTCGTCGGTCAAAAAATATTACAAATGTGGTTTTTCTTTTGCCAATTCAACAAAAATTGATGAAGATATAGCCCGTTAAAGTTTTGCGTGACATCACTAGTCCTACTACAAATGTAACGCACTAGTGACGTCACGAGCCCCCACTATAAAACTTTGACAAGGTTTATCTTTGTCATTTTCTGTTTGATTGACAAAAGAAAAATACGTGTCCAATATATTTTAATAATCTAACTGATGAACTGATGCCTATTAGCACACCTTGTATTTTTTTCTGTACCTGTCTCTCGCCATCCTAATGTTGCCTGTAAGAAATAACTTTCAGTGATAAGGCTGCCGGTTGCTTCACATGTTTTAGCGTCTATTTTTTCTATTTTTGTGTCATGAATTGTGTGTGAATCAATAAAGAATTTATCTATCTATAAGAATGAAAACTGTGAGTAGAAATTTGCACTCTAAGTTTCATATTAAAACACATTGTAGAATAAGTTAGGGGTCATGGATTCGTTTAACAACCGGATAGATATTTAAATGACCAAAAACACGAGTTTTGGTTCACAAATAACACAAAGAAAGCACATAGCATACTAACAAAACAAGTAGGTATAATATTTTTTTTTAAACGTGGATTATTTAGATTGGAGTCAAATCTAGCTTAATTATATAAATTCATTGTGATTTGCAAAATATGAGGAATAAATAACATTACGCACATAAAACACACTAGAAAACTTAACATTTCTTCGCAGATGGGTAATAAAGAATAGCTGAAGTTAAAATCTCTTTAAAAGTCCGTTGAAAAAAGCTCACAATAATAGGATTCCCAACGCTACCACGATACATTTTTAACCGACTTCCAAAAAAGTGGAGGTTCTATGTTCGTCTGTATGTACTTTTTTTGTGTATGTTCATCGATATTTTCGCCAATTAACCGAATCAAAAAAAGTAATTTTAGTTCAAAAGAGTACACTCTTGAGGTGGTCCCATTTTATTTTTATTGAAATCGGCTGTGCTGTTTTTGAAAAATCAACAATAATGTAAAAATAGTATAGTATTCGAGCGAACTATTTAAATTTTGTACACGATGGAAGTTGGTTTTGCCATTTTTTGCGAAAAATAATTGATACATTATTTCGTTTAGTTACCGATCTCACAAATTTCATTGAAATTCACACATCCCTAAGCTCCGAGACTTATAATCTTAAAAAAAAAAATTTCGTGTCACAATGCTAGTTACCTTACTCCTCCGAAACAGCTTTACTGATTTTTACCAAATTTTATATGCATATTCAGTTGGTCTGAGAATCGGCTCCTATCTATTTTTCATACCCCTAAGTGATAAGGATGGTTCACCCCCGGTCGAAGCCGGGACGGGCAGCTAGTATATATGTACAAAGGCGCACGATGTACGCCGACGACGCCAGGGTTTCTGTTGTTCTGATTGGTCTCTACATAAATTTTGTATCCGTAACGTTAGAGAGCCAGATATGTTTCCAAATTATGCCCCGTGGCTCTACAGCTTGGCTCAACTAGTAGTTCTAAAGGAAATTTCTTTCTTCCGTAGCATAACTAATCTATAGCTGCGTAAGTCTATACAATTTAATTACCCGTGAACTTGCTCATTACCCGTAGCACTACTGAATTTAGAAAACGAAATAACAATTTGTATTCTTTAATTATATAATTCAGTCGATAAAAATAATTTTTGACAGCCTCGGTGGCTCAGTGGTTAGTGACCCTAACTTCTGGGTCAAAGAGGCGTGGGTTCGATCCCCACCTAGGGCAAATATTTATGTGATGAACATAAGTGTTTGCTCTGTGTCTGGGTGTTATTTAGTTACTATCTATATAAGTATGTATTTAAAAATAAGTATAGGTATGTAGTATATCAGTCTCTGGCAGCCATATCACAAGCTTTGCTTAGTTTGGGCACAGCCCGGACACTCCGCGATTTTTCATACAAAATCTGCTGTCTTACGCACACCTACACAGTACTTACTCACAGACAACACACTTACGCACGGTCGCTACACGCGCATTTGTGTGCGGAACGTCTATGGCTGTCAGCGATCACCACAACGTGACGACATGCCGCGTGAGCGAGACAGTTGCGTACTTAATTTGCAAAAATGAATATTAATCTAGTGCTTAAAAAAGTATAACAATTACTTAATTTGGAAGCATTTTAACAAAAAGTAACCGATCTACTTCTTTTGTAAGATAATATCAAGAGGAAGTTACCGAATAATGTAAAATAAGTTCCTATTATTTATCCTTAGGGAAACATTAAAATTTCTTGTTTTGTTACGTATCATTGATATTCAACCATACACAGTACAAGTGTTCCCTATTGTCACAGTCTAGGTAGTTTTTATTAGAAAATCCACCGGCCAGTGCAGCCCGCGCGCAGAGTACACGATGCGGTACGTAGCGCGGGGTGGAAGTGAGGAAGACTCAAACGGGTGGGGGGTAACGAGTGGCCGTTCTATACGTAGTATTATTATATATTCTTTGGTTTGGGGTCAGAGGCCGTGTGTAAGATGTCCCCTAATATTTATTTATTTATTTATTTAATTATATTTCGTCAAAAATGGCATAACCGAGTTCAACCGTTAACAGAACTTGAATAATTCACATGGATCTATGTATCATCGATGTAGTTGCGGAGTAATCATGTAACATGTATGTGACCAAAACCCAATAATGGGTTATTTTACACTACACAAACACTTCGGTGAGTGCGCCCAGGAGTTGTACAATCTGGTCCCACCTGCCTCTTTCTTCTATCGTACGGCTAGACAGACGCGACCAAAGCGCCACCCTTTTTATGGTGGACATTCCGCGCATTAGAACCAAGCATTTCGAGTCCACATTCCTCATACGAACTGCCAGAATGTGGAACGCTTTGCCTGAGTCTGTCTTCCTGCTGTAGTACAATGTAGGTTTCTTCAAATCCCGAGTAATTAGGTATCTTCTAGGTAAGCGTGTTACATCCTAGACCGCATATCTGCTTAACATCAGGCAATGTGTAGTCAAACGCAAACCTACAAGAAAAAAAAACCTGTTATCATACAAAATAAAGCATAGGGCAGTGTAGTTTTTAGTTAAGTTTTAAAGCAAATAATATATGTCTGCTGTATTACTTTAACAGTAACCGGTGTAAACATAAGTAGGTATACTACAAAAGCTACGTCGAAATCACGAAACCTTTTTGGTGGTGAATTATTACGGGTTCTTTCTTTTCCTCTATTTCGCAATAATACCTGTCAACGCGAGTTCATTTGCTGCCCTCTTAATTACCTTCCTCCCGGAGGGCCCTAACTTCGCTGCTTTAAGAGGCTATAAACAGCTAATTTTATTTCAAAAATCGGCCAAGTGCGAGTCAGAGTCACGCACGAAGGGTTCCCTCTTAGCCCAATTCCTCTTGCCATTATTAATAGCGAATAGCAAAAAAACTCCTAAAAATCACGTTTGTTGAACGGGAGCACCCTTTAAATACATATTTTTTTTCAGTTTTTAGTACCTGTTGGACAAATCAGTTAGACTATCGAGTTTGACCATCAGGAAGGACCCAAAAAAGGGTAAATCCCCATATTGGACCCTTCATAGAAATTCATCCATCTCTCTAAGCCCTTAGAACCGCTAGACGTATATAAAGGCGCATTCACACTCGACTGCGCCTGATGTATACCGCCACGCGACCTACATGCTCAGTGGCTAGTTTCTGCTTCAAATTGGCTTAGGTCTGTAGATATTCAGATTTTTAAGGGTTCGACACACTAAAGACGGCCTATTGTTAAGAAGAGTTATTTTTTAAAAGGTCCATTACTAAGCCACATCGTCTGAATTCACACATTTTTCACATAAATGTACAAGGTCATGCTTTTCAGAGAGACAGATTTACAGATATGTAAGAAATTAAACAAGTTAAAGATATCCTCTACACCAAACCCGTCAAGTCAAGTGCAACCTCTGGGTTGTGCCTGGCTACTAAAAACACATCTGATACTTAGATTGTAAAGAGTGCGCACATCCGCTTGCTGAGTGCGTACTCGATATTTGTAAGTTATTCTTCCTTTAAATCCAGTTTTTACTTTCTTTTTCCATTTACTTATTTATAGTTAACAATTTTTAACGAAACCAAAAGCCTCTGTCTACTCATTCAATTACTTTTTCTGTGTACACATATATTTGAATTACAATCCAGATCATAATATACTTATATTTAAGTTGAACTTTTGTAACGATTGTGATTTGTTTTGTGTATGAATAAATAAAATAAAAAAATAAAAATCACATAAAACAGAAGTGAAATCTTCACACGAAGAACGTTTTGAAAAAATCCGCATCGCAATAAATTCATTCAATTACAAGCTAGGATATTACAGATAAGAAGAAGATCTAGTGGTAAGCCGTGGTGGTCTAGTGGTAATGACACCCGCCTTACAATCGTAAGGTCGCAGGTTAAAACCCGGTCCTGTACCAATGAATTCCTTGGAATTTATGTACGGAATTTCACACCACTGGCTTTTCGGTGAAGGAAAACATCGTGAGGCTACCTGCATATGTCCAAGGAAGAAATTCCATTGCGTATGTGAATCCACCAACCTGCACTGGGCCAGCGTGGTGGAAATGGCCTAATCACCCTTCGTGGGTAGGCCTACGTCCTGCAGTGGACTATTAAAAAGGCTGGTACAAACAGATACCACAGATAAGCTTTTCGGCCAGAGTTATAGAGGTTTAGTAAATAGAAAGTAGGTGCTCTCGTACGTGATTTAATTTGCAATATTATGTACACTAACAGTATTTGTCTACATAAATCTAAGCTGTCAAAAAATGAACGTGTCTGTTCGAGAAATGGATTCTGCAGGCTTAGGATGAACAATTTTCTATATAATTATTTTTCACAAAAAATGGCAAAACCGCCTTCCAACGTGTACAAAATTTGAAAATTTCGCTCGAATTGTTTAAATTATTCTTGATTTATCAAAAACGGCTCAGCCGATTTCTGTAAAATTTAAATGGGACCACCTTGGGAGTATACCCTTTCGAACAAAAAAAGATTTTTTCGATTCGGTTCACAATTGGCGAAATTATCGATGAACATACACAAAAAAAAAAATACATATACACGAACATAGAAACTCCTCCTTTTTGGAAGTCGGTTAAAAACTATATCTGAGCAGTTATTACAATATGAAACTCGAACAGAGTCTCGCGCGTGGTGGTGGCAAAAGGCCTGACGGTATGACGCTGGTCCCATGGAAGTGTGATGGCCCTTAATATGGGACGTAATTTGCGTCGATACTCGTACTTTGGCGCCGTCACATCTCTTTGAGACTCAGAGTATGTAGTCACCGTTATTAGTATCGAACGAAAAACGGCTAAAAATTTAGGTTTGTTGTATGGGAGCCCCCTTTAAATATATTTCTTTTTGACAGACAAACGGACAGACGGACAGCGGAGTCTTAGTAATAGGGTCCTGTTTTTTACCCTTTGGGTACGGATCCTTAAAAATGAACAATAATGTAAAAATTTCATAGGTACATCAATTGGAGCTAACTACCTATTTGAATTTTGTACACGATAATAGTTGCTTTTGCCATTTTTTGCGAATTATAATTAGGTTATTACGAAATTGCCTCCCCAACTAATCAATAATTTTGAATATTTGGTTTTTCTGGTCTCCACAATGCGGGCCCTCAAGCTGGAACCGCTGGAACCGTGGGACCGCTGGAAATAACTATATGGAATCGTTTTCTTTGTTTCGTTTTTATCTACATGTTATATTTAAGATTCCTTTGTAATTTTTTACCTTTATTAACTACTACAAAATACAATACTACTTTATACCTAAACTACCTACACTAATAGGTACTACATATTCATATTTTTATTCATATTCCTTTATTCATACAGCAGTATACGTCACAGACCGAGTACAATAGGACAATTTCAATAATACAAAAAAAAGCATTGGATCATCCACAGACCCTTTAAGGTCTAAAGTTAATCCAAATGCTCAAGCTCACTTTGTATATAATGTGTGTGGAAATAAATGACTATCTCTATCTGATCATCTTAGGTTCATCTTATCTACCAATTATCACTAAAATGTATATTTTTTTCATATTCTTCATTATTTTTAATCTAGCAACATCAGTCAACATTGACTACAAACGACCGTCTTCGTGGTCATAGGTACTTTTAGTTTATCTCGCCAACCACCTGTTGCTTTAAACTGTCAAGCCGGACTGTCAGTCTGCAGAAAACGAGGGTTTGATTTATTTACGTCAGTTCACGACTGATGGTCTGAGCTAGCTCAAGCCGCTTGACCAACGATGCTGAGCTTTATTCTCTTACAATCGAGTGAAAAAGTCTCTTATCAGGAATACTATGAGTTAAGGTTTTTAAACTAACTAACCAACGTTTTAATAAACTTATAAGCTGAGCTGGCAAACGTTGTATTGCTATATATGCGACTGCCTCGGTAGCTCAGTCGTTAGTGACCCTGACTTCTGGATCAAAGAGGCGTGGGTTCGATCCCTACCCAGGGCAAGCATTTATGTGATGATCATAGGTGTTTGCTCTGTGTCTGGGTGTTATTTAGGTACTATCTATATAAGTATGTATTTAAAAATGTATATGTAGTCTATCAGTCTCTGGCAGCCATATCAATAGCTTTGCATAGTTTAGGGTCAGAGACCGTGTATAAGATGTCCCCTAATATTTAACATTTATATACAAAATATATTTTTTTCGCTAAAAATAGTACAAGTAGTAGTAGTTTGCTTGAATTGATGTAGGTATGTCATTTTCAGATGTTTGAAAATATATACGCATCGCTATGATAACCTCCTCCGTTGCGTTGGCTATAAAATCAGAAGAAGGCTACTCTTGTCACCTAAGGATATAAAAATAACTACCTATTTTAGACCTATCAAAAATCGGCGATCCCTTTTGGAGGAGTTCTATAACAAACTTTAAGACACGAGATTTCTTCAAATTAAAATAATATTAGAGGACGCTCGCTTAACATACAAACTTGAGACGTGGGTGCAAACCCGTTCCCGTACCAATGAGTTCTTTGTAATTTATGTACACACGCATTTTACACACTATTGACTTTTTGATGAAGAAAAAGATTGAGAGAAAACTGCACACGTCCGTATAAGAAATTCGATGGCGTTTATGACTCTACTACGTCTCACTGAGCCGGGGTAGTGGATCCACTTCCACCATTCTGGCCCAGTGTGGGTCACAAGGGATCAATACCAGTTCGTTATTCCTGGGCAGGCCTATGTTTACCAGTGGGCTATCAAAAAGGCTGGCACAGCAGAGAATAGTAAATAAGTGTGTGTATGCGTCTTGAGTGTATGTATGTCCTGTTTCTGGTGGGATTCTGTATGAAAACAAGCGCGTAACGTTCTATAATAAGCTCTTCGTAAGAAATTCGTGTGAAAAATGTTTATTTTTCATTTACTATAACTTAAATTTAAGAAAACGGTTTATAATTCATTTTAACGTAATTTTACATTTATCAAACTTTTCTTCAAACGAAATTCACGGAAATAAAAAAATGTTTACCGCGTTACGTTTTGTCGATAGAGAATCAGGCCCCAGCAGTACATGAAAGAATAAAAGAAAAGTGAGTATGAGACATCTCGAACCCGCCAGAATAGCTCTCCACCGGTGATTTATTGAGGTATTTAATATCAAAATGGACGTGAACCCTCTTCTGTTTCGCTTTGTTGCTCCGAGATCGACTTTAAGATGTGGTTGAAGAATCCTGAAGGAGGAGGGAAAATATACAACCGTTTTATACAACTCCAAAGGTTGAATCATACAAGTCGGCAGATGTGAAGTTAGTTACAAGCTGCGCGAAACCTAATCACCACGCGCAAATCAAACAAATCAAATCAAACGCGCAGCATTACGAGTATGTGAGCTTCAGTCAGAATTGGCTATTGCGCTACTTGTACTTATAGTTTCTATCACTTCTATTTTTTTTTAAATATTAGGGGACATCTTGTACACGGTCTCTAACCCCAAACTAAGCAAAGCTTGTGATATGGCTGCCAGAGACTGATATAATACATTAAATAAATCCATACAAACAAACAAACAATAACACTTTATTAGACAACCACATTACCTATACATAAAGAATAAATTACAGGGGCAAAACAAAACATACTTATACAGATAGTACCTAAATAACACCCAGACACAGAGCAAATACCTATGTTCATCACATAAATGCTTGCCCTGGGTGGGGATCGAACCCACGCCTCTTTGATCCAGAAGTCAGGGTCACTAAACCACTGAGCCACCGAGGCAGTTAAATATTAGTATTAACTAGGTTTTTACTATTATCTAGAGTCTAAATATGATAAAATCATAACAACGTGCATATAGCTATACAATACAATACAATATATCTTTATTTTCACACCAGTATAACAAAACGCTTAGACTAGAAAATAAGAAACAATCTGGTAGAATAATGGGCGGCCTTATCGCCTGCAGCGATTTCTTCCAGGCAACCTAAATGAAATAATTTTAAAGTAAAATGTTGATGCGGTCGGTGCTACACAATAGCATAAACTACATAAGGTAAGATAAGATAACTTTATTGTTATTAATGGAACCTTATACTATTACAAAAATATTGCATAATATTGATCCATAATATACTCGTCTGGTTTACATAACATTTTTTTTTTTCACATTTTACTAATATTATTATTTTTACAAGATACACAAATGCCGTATCATTTAAAAAATCATGACAAAAATATTATTAAATTCATTAAAAAGTATACATAATGTTAATATCTAAAATCAAATAATTTCTCAGTACAAATCGCAGGCTGTAAAGAGGCTTACAATTTAAAATAAAAATCATTATTTTAAAATTAGGCAATAATTAATCACAATCAATGTAAAAAATTCACACATAACCTACAAAAATACATACATAACCTACAATACATGATAAAAAATAATAATCATAATCTAATAATTACAATTAAATAATATATACCTACATACACAATATAATACATACATAAAACATAATAAAATATATACATATATGTACCAAATTAAGAAGTAGATAGATAGTGATTAAAAACAAGACATTTAAAAATATTTTGTGATTTTGCCTGTCTGATCGTGACAGGCAGAAATCTAAGTGAGCTATCTAAGTATGTATAGCACATCTTTTTCCTCACACCCTATACGCTAGTAACTTATCCACCTTTTCTCCCCCCACGCCTTCAGGATTCAGGATTTAAGAGCGCGGCCCTTGTCGGTGCAGCAAATTCTACGTCTCGCGGGTGTACCAAATCTGATCTAAAAATTTCCTCCTTGGTCATACCCTTCCTCTCTTTCCTTCTACTTCTTTTTCCATTATAAAAATGTCCTACTCATATTTCAAGTATACACTCATAAAAAATTCACAATATACAAATCAGGTATGCAAATACTCAAAACCTTTTTTATGAGAATTCCCTTGAAAAGCCTGTGCCGATCTACCCTCATTGGGCATTCCGTTAGCGATGCAGCGAGCTATTGACTTCCGGCGGCCGCCACTTCCGGTGCCGGATGTGCCGCCATATTGCTTACAGATTATATCACAGGTACGTGCCGGTAGCAGTGTTAAAAATTCGCAAAAAGTTATAAATTTTTTGCTCTGGCAATAAGTAAGTATGTTCATATGGACCGGGTGGCTAGCCCTTGCGTCAGAGTTTTTAAGCCCTCTGAAGGTATCTAATATGGCTAAACGGTTAAAACAAATAAACCCCACAAATGCCCACAATTCAATTTAATTTGATGTGTTATCCGGGCCACGGAAGTGCTCACCACGGTCACCAATCCGTAAACTGACCGCGCTGAACGTTAAATTGCCGTTCTGCCCGTATTATATAAATGCTACCTATGGCTATGGTCTTCACACTGTTAACATACCTATACATTCAGTTGTCCACATGAAATGGCGAGAAAAATAGCTATGAATGTTTTTGTCCTTAGATGAGCTATATAGAGAGTCGTGGTGGTCTAGAAGAGTCGTGGTGGTCTAGAGGTAGTGACGCCCGCCTTACAATCGTGAGGTCGTGGGTTCAATCCCAGTCCCGTACCAATGAGTTCTTTGGAATTTATGTACGGAATTTCACACCACTGGCTTTTCGGTGAAGGAAAACATCGTGAGGCAACCTGCATATGTCCGTAGAAGAAATTCGATGGCGTATGTGAATCCACCAACCCGCACTGGGCCAGCGTGGTGGATATGGCCCAATCACCCTTCGTGGGTAGGCCTACGTCCTGCAGTGGACTATTAAAAAGGCTGATACAGTACAGTACAGTACAGAGCTATATAGTCGTGGTAAACACGGTTTATAACAATCAAAGAAATACTTATTTTGAACATTTATATCGAGATTTTAGCTTTGATCCTGTAGAAACAGTTGTTCATAATAATGAATACAATGATCTCTTCTTATTTAAATATTGGATAAGGCTATAACATTTACAGCCCAATAGTTTCGGTGTTGTATAATCATTATCAGACTTGTACTTAAAGATGATGATAATTCTATAAGTGCGACAAAGGCGGGGTTATTTAAGCCGTAGCCACACGAAGCCCGTGTTTTGCTCAGGACTCGGAGTAACAAATGACACCTAATATCCCTCCATTACCTTCCACTTGTTATGGAGATCATTAATTACCGCTCGCGGGTCTCACCCGGTACTAACCGGTTAGGACCGGGTGAAATTGGTTAGGAAATTTATATGTGACGACACGACAGGTGCTATGACCAGTAACAAATGTATCAGTAACTATTGTTACGAGATGGGTTCCTGGATAATCAGTTAAAACGCTGATTGTTCACTTTGCACTTTATTGCACAAAATCACAGTACACACGACACAACTGGTTCGCACAACAATTCACACTGGCACTGATATTTACACAACTAGTCACTTCAAAATCACTGGTACCGCACTTGAACACGAGATGTTTTCACTCCGGTATAAAACGCGATGACTGCCACGAACGAAAACCATCGCCCTATTTATATCGGAATAAGGGTTCTCTAGAAATCTGTAGAGTATTCGGTGCCATTGTGATTGACAAAGTAAACAAGTGTAAAGTTCGAGAATCCCTATTATTCTCAATTATTACGAAAACACCAAAAAAATCTCACAATAGACGCGACACAAAGACCGGTGCCGCCTGAGTCATAAAACCATAAATCTCGCGATTAAGTGTAAACAACTCGCCGTCGTACCGCGTGCGGCGCGGCGGCCTACTGCGTAACACTATTATATTAACATTTTGTACCCATCCCAAAATGTGCACAACGCCACTGACGCAGTTTTCACTTCAAGAAAGTTGAGACGATACGGTAGGGTACGCCATGTTCTTTTTTTCATGAGAACTGTCACCTGGCAATAACAAATACAACAAAAAAACACGCGGAATCACGCGTTCACGCTTGACATATAATAGAAGATATATCTAATTGCGCTATAAGTCCAGAAACAAAAAAATAGAAAAAATAGCATTTAAAAGATTGCACATCTGCAACATACCAACACACTACGTACTGAAATTCATTTTTTACAAGGCTTTATTAAACTTGCAATGGATGTATGTACCTATGTATGTATGTAAGTTCGGGTAGAATCTTGCAAGTTAAATTTGACCAACTTCCGATTGAGCTGAAATTTCGCACGCATATGTATATCGCTTGACGATGCAATAATATGGTACCATGGAGCTGATTTGATGATGGATTCGGAAGATGGCCATAGGAACTCTTGTACTAAACAAGATAGACCTTCGTGTTTGGGCTCGTTTTACTTGTCTTGGCTAGCACTCTGCTGCTACATGATATCCAGGGTCTTCAAAAGCTTGTATTGAAAAAGTTATATTTTTATAATAAATTATTTACTATGCGCTTGTCGTACTGTACAAAATCTTTGTCGCCAATTATAAAAGTACCTCCGAAATCGGGATAAACCGGCTAAGAGATATAAAGGTTAACCTTCCACGTGTTCACAACCACGCAGTTTGTTGTTAACCTCTTTATTGTCGGCCTATTCCTTAGTTCCGTAAGTTTACTTAGGTTCCGAAAGGTAACACAAATTACATAGAAACTTAATTATAATTCGTGTACAGGGAACTTGCAAACAATCTCTTGGGCAGCTTCAGTACCTCAATACGAATAAGTAATCAATTTATTTTATTATAGAACCAACATAAAAATAGCGAGATAAAAATAAATACTTCCATTTAAAACGTTCCTTGACTCTCAACATATGGAGTAACTGAAGGGCAATATTTCCCAATATTCAGGAATTTAGAACTAGTAAATAAATTACCGTGTAAATAATTACGTACCTATGCCGTAGTGGTCTAGAGGTAGTGATACCCGCCTTACAATCGTGAGGTCATGGGTTCAAATCCCAGTCCCGTACCAATGAGTTCTTTGGAATTCGAGTACGGAATTTCACACCACTGGCTTTCCGGTGAAGGAAAACATCGTGAAGCTACCTGCATACATCTGTAGAAGAAATTCGGTGGTGTATGTGAATCCGCCAACCCGCACTGGGCCAGCGTGGTGGATACAGCCTGATCACCTTTTTTGGGTAGGCCTACGTCCTGCAGTGGACTGTTAAAAAGGCTGGTATAGTAGAGTACAATTACAGCTTAGTGTTGTACCGTTCAAGATTTTGAGCAAGTATCGCCTAAAATGTTGGGAGGATCTGACCTGTCGTGGACATGCGAGACGCTTAACATCAAGAAAACTATTATTATGTTCAAGAAACACCAGCAAAATAATAATTAAGTTTCATAAATCATCCAAAGAGAGAATTACTTTGACATTTTGTATGATGTAAAATTGATTTGTGATAAACAAAACGTTCTACGTTTAGTAGAAACCGACTACTACAACAAGTAAAACGATTGCCCCAAAACGTAAACGTTTTGTATGTATGTATCCGGAATCCTTTGTTGTGATTACATAACAAGACAGGGTGAAGATAAACTCTAAAACTACCTACAGAAAGAAAAACCTTAAGAGGAGTCTGAATCGACCAGAGTTTTCGCGATTTCTGTAGAACATCGAGGAAATTCGCGGTAGATTTTTGATAAAATTTACGTTCTGGAAGAAAACTCTTTTTACCCCTCAAATCGTAACAAAGTCTTATGTATTTGATCAATCGCTTGAATGCAAAAATTGCATATTCGTATTTCTTTTTTTTTTTAGAAATTTTTTCAGTCGATGTATACTTTTCAGCCAAAATTTTGCATAAAAATATGACTTTTCAGAAGCTTATAACTTTAAGGCCATTTAAAAACTGTAAAAATTAAGACTGATAAACCTAGGGATTATAATGCCGATAACGTGAAAAAACACTGAGAAAATAGAAATATTTAGAGGTAGATATTAGTTTATTGTTTTGTATGGACAAGTTCGCGCTTTACAATCGTCTAAAGCCTCACTTTTAGATCTAACATCGTCTTGTACTACAGTATCACATGAAAAACGTTCTTAGTTTTATTTGGAAACCGCTCGACTCGGTAGAGCAAAGGACATTAAATAGAGTACCTGGAGATAGAGCGCAAGATGACAAGCTCTACATCACAGAGTGCAGCTCTCGGCATTAAATCTCAATTAGGACTCTACCACAGACATTTCCTGGTCCGTAGAGCTGTCAGATACATGAATATACAAATAGAGATGGTTTATTTTGTTAGGCACTCATTTTAGCAAGATCGAATTTGGATGAATTATTTGAAACTGTTATAGAGTTCACAAACCGCGGTGGTCTAGTGGTTGTAACGCTGGCCTGTCATTCTTGAGGTCGTGGGTTCAATCCCGGTCCCGTACCAATGAGTTTCTTTGGAACTTATGTACGGAATTTCACACCACTGGCTTTTCGGTGAAGGAAAACATCGTGTGGCAACCTGCAAACGTCCGTAGAAGAAATTCGATGGCGTATGTGAATCCACCAACCCGCACTGGGCCAGCGTGGTGGATATGGCCCAATCACCCTTCGTGGGTAGGCCTACGTCCTCTAGTGGACTATTAAAAAGGCTGGTACAGTACAGTTATAGAGTTATTTGACTCCAAATAATTATAGACTGCGTTTTTAATTTTACAACTAGCTTTTTCGCGCAGGTTAGTCCGTATTTTATATTTCCCTTTTATTTTTCCAGGATAATAAGTAGCCTATGTTACTTTACACCCTTTAAACAAGGTATACAGGGTTAGGTTTATTGGTAATTCAATTAGCATCCTTTTAGGGGCTTACTTTGTACATCAAAGCTAACAACTTTTGTTCTGCGACTTTTGACAAAACAAAAAAAAACATCTGTTCCATACATTTTGTCGCGGGTAAACGGAACGATATTATTCTATGAAACAGCAATATTTTTTTGAGATTTGATAAAATTCGTTGTATATCCTGTATATCTTTGCCAAAAATCAAGACCGTTGCTTTGTTGCTGCTTGAAAGAGTAACAAATCAATAAACACACTTTGAGATTTATAATATTAATAAGGATTATTATATTAGCTGCCTGTGTCAGCTTTGCCCGGGTGCCCATTTCACTTATAATAGTACAGTTTTTATTATAAGTGACAGAATTGAAATCAGCACGGTAGTTTTGGAGTCTATTTTTCACAAACAAAAAATGACTTATCTTTATAATATTATTCTAAAGTACCGGGAGATAAAGCGCAAGACAACGAACTCTACATCACAGTGCTGCTCTCGGCATCAAATCTCAATTAGAACTCTACCGCAAACATCTGGCGGTGGGCGGTTTAGATATAATATGTACAAACAATAATGCAAAAATTATTTATCACACATTTTAGAGATATTGAATTTGGATAAATCTTCGGAACTTTTGCACCTATTTCAACCGTTTTAGAGTTATGTCACTCCAATCAATTATCAAATATGTGTAATTTTAATCACTAACCGCCTGTACTAGCTTCGTTGTGGTATACAATAATAAAGATATTTTGTATTGTATTGTATTCCTGAGCTTTACTTGGAAGCGAGGTGAATTATTGATAAATTCAATTTGATTTAATTTTATAACTGTGTAGTAGTTACTGGAGAGGGCTATGCTCGGAGTTTCTCTGCGAGATCGAATCAGGAATGAGGAGATCCGTAGAAGAACCAAGGTTACCGACATAGCCCAGCGGATTGGCAGGTTGAAGTGGCAATGGGCAGGGCACATAGCGCGGAGGACTGATGACCGATGGGGTCGAAAAGTAGAGTGGAGACCACGTACCGGCAAGCGCAGCGTAGGACGTCCACCCACAAGGTGGACGGACGACCTCATTAAGACCGCAGGATCGCGCTGGATGCAAGCCGCTACCAACCGGTCTTATTGGAGGTCTTTAGGGGAGGCCTATGTTCAGCAGTGGACGTCCAATGGCTGAAAAGAAGAAGAAGAAGAAATAGTTACTAACACTATGAGATAATGATGTTTCATGTCTGCAATGACAAAACTGTGTAGTAAATAGTGTTTAGTATTAAATGCAAATAGTGGAAATCTAGTTGAACAGGGTTTTAAGCAATAAATAATTTCAATATTAATACCCGTGTCACTCATAATAATCAAGCTTTTTATTGGTGATAAAATCGAAATCGATCAACTAGTTTTACAGTCATTATGTCATTAATATGTTAAAAGCTAAAGTACAATGTGGGCGTCTTCAAATCCCGAGTAAATAGGTATCTTCTAGGTAAGCGTGCTACAACCTAGACCGCTTATCTGCTTAACAACAGGCAGTATGTGGTCAAACGCAAACCTATTCAGAATAAAAAAAAAGCAAAAATAATGATCAAAATTACAAAAAAATATACAATACCTATGAGAGTGCCCGGAGCGAAAGACGACTAGCTCTACATCACGGAGTGCAGCTTACGCCATCAATTCTCAATTAGGACTCTACCGCAGGCATCTGCGCGGTAGAGTTTCTGGATTGTTGAAACAATAATGTCTTAGTTGTAGCGGAAATTAGAGCACAATTTTAAGTAAATATTTAGGAACCGATTTTCACGCCACTGGCTTTTCGGTAGAGGCTAAAGGTTTTTCGGTGAAACGTCGTGAGGAAACCTGCAAACGTATGTAGAACTAATTCGATGGCGTATGTGTATCCAGTTATCCACCAAATCGTGCTGTGACGTGTTAAATATGGCCCAAGTTATGTATAGCCCTATATGATCACCAGTAGACTAACAGTTGACAACTATTAAAAAACCGAGACAGTAAAATACAGCGTAATATCTTAAACAACGTGAATTTACAGTATAGGTACCTTATAATTGACCGACGAACCGGAGGAGGTACTCAATTCGACGCGTATTTTTTTTTTATTTCTTTTTATGTATTCGGGTCGACCCCGAATGAGGTGGCGTGACGAACTTCGCTCTTTTCATTCCGACTGGACCAACTTAGCAGAAGACGGGGATGCGTGGAAAGAGGTGGGGGAGGCCTTTGCCCAACAATGGGACACAATAGGCTGACAAAAAAAAATGTATAACAACGCAAAACTTTTTTCATAGTAGTCCGATTTTAATAATTCGTTTCATTGGAAAGACTACTACGTATACTTTGAAATTGGTCCCATTTAAATTTTATTGAAATCGGCTGAGCCATTTTTGAAAAAAAATTAGCGAATTCTGTACACATTCTTGTGGTTCTTAACAACATTGCAATCTTGTTAGGAGCTGAATTTCAAACAATTTTGACAAATATTATCGAAACCGGTTGAGTATATAATGAAAAATAATTGTTATTTTGACAATTCGTAAGGTGTTGCTCATGGTATATTGTTGTATACCAATGTATGTAATTATCCTTACTGAAAATAAATGAATCTATCTATCTATCTAAGAAGCTGATAGAATCGGAGCTTTTTTTAGGCAAATAACCCCCAATCAAAATTCGCCAAACACATTAATACATAGGACCTAAATCCTAAATTTCATCGAGATTTGTTGAAAATTGCAACCTGTAGGGGAAAATTAACATCTGGACAGACGAAAGCAAAATCGCGGACTTAAAACGGAGACCTCTCTTACTTAATACAATTTTAAATGTCTATTGTTTTTAATTGAATGACTTTAGTCTGAAATTATTTGTTTGATGAGCTCTTTTTACAGCTGACTTTTTTAATTGTACAACTAAATAATAGAATTGTATTTTAATATTAACTAATTATGTCATAATTTATATATCACTATTATTAATTATTGGTGATATTTTTGGCAATGCCCTTTTACAGCTGACTCGATTAAATTTATAGGATTTATGGACGTAGGTATACCATGTTACGAATGTTTGGCAACTCCCGCCATTTAATATTTCGTTTTCTATGAAATGCAAACATTTTTTACATACATATATTTTTTGTGAATGTATGTAGGTAGAAAAAGTAATGACACTGCTGTAAGTAATGATGAGTCCTTAATAGAACCATTAAAACTCTTTTTCCTGAAAAAGTGGAAATGTAATTTTATGACAATAAATGATTTTCTTTCTTTCTTTCTTTTCTCGAACAACTCTTATAATTTTACTCTTTGATAGGTACAAAACTTACACATATTATGGTCCCTGATATTACAACAACCTGCCCGAATACATCACTGAAGCTCCTAGCTTGCCAAATTTTAAAGCACGACTTCAACGTTGGCTAATTGAGTAAGCATTCTATAGCTACGAAGAATTCTATAGACTTTTAAATTGAATTTTATTTGATGGATTTTGTTTATTTTATATTAGTGAACCTTGCTTGACAATACATGTAAATCAACTTTACGAATAAATGACTATGACTATGACTACATTTCTTTCCGCCGTCTCTACTTAGTATACCTCTGTGGTCAGTATCCAACCCTGTAGAAAGTGATTGATCGGGGTCCTACAGCCCCGCCGTTAGGCAGGGTTGCCACACGTCGGAATTTATACACTTTTTGGCCGTTTTACAGCGCTTCCGGAGTAATAAACGTTGTAAGGAATGAGGAGCTGAACCTTTAGGTACGTTTCCAATGCCTCTTGTGTAAAGACGGCTTTAGAGTATATGCCATAACAATTCATAGGCTATCTGTTTTATCTATAACTAGCGACCCACCCCGGCTTCGCACAGGTTTATTATACAAATAAACCTTCGTCTTGAATCACTCTATCTATTAAAAAAAACCACATCAAAATCCGTTGTGTAGTTTTAAAGATAAAAGCATACATGGGGACAGCGGAAGCGACTTTGTTTTATACTATGTAGTGATGAAGCTTGTATAATCTGGATATGGTATAGGGTTTATCTATTTTTCGCCATTCTCCCTGGTCATGTGCTTCAACTATTCCGACCCATTTGACGATGTCATCTAACGAAAGTTTGTTGTTTGTTCTAGACCACAGAAGAAGGTGGCTAGAAGATTAAATTATGAAAATTTTATTTAATTTTATATTAATTTTTATATAATTTAACTGACCCAATAATAGTTATTATTCCGTCAGTTACATTACACAAAAAATGAGGGAAAAAAACGTATTTTTTTTATGTCAATGAAACTAAAATTTAATGAAGATTTGGATTCCCAATTGATTGAAGCCCCTTTGGATTCTGCGTTATTACATAGAATCCGAATCTCCGTTGCTGCGTGAAAGAGTAATGAACAAACCAACAAATACACTTTCGGATTTATATTTGCATGGTAAGGATTCATCACCCTTCATGGGTAGACCTACGACTTGCAGTGGACTATTAAAAAAGGCTGGTATACCTCGCGTCACCTAAAAAGAACGCTGGAGCTTCAAACTGCCCACAACGAAATTAACTCCTATTGCTTACGTGATAGGAGTTAAATTTCCTTGCTACAAATAAAGTTGCGTACTAGGATATTTAACTCCTATTCCGTATGTAATACGAGTTAAATTTCCTTGTGCGCAGTTTGAAGATCCAGCGTTCTTTTTAGGTGACGCGAGGTATACAGGTAGGTACTGGTACATAACGCAAATATGTCTAGTCCGGAATCAAACCCACGACCCCATGGCAAAGCTATCTTTATAGCTCGCGTGATCATGACTGCAGTTTTATTAGGTATTCAGAATCGACAAACACCTAAACTTTTATGTTCATGTTTTATGTGTGTTCAGTAAAAGTGTCACGCATCCACGCCGGATTTATACGAGTAGATGTAAGTGTGAAGCTTTTGTTCTAAGCGTTAATGTTTTAGTTTTATTTATATACCTACTTCATCGAATTCATTTTAAGAGATCCATTATTTCGAAAAGGATTCTAGTCTAGCTCTGCTTATTTCTAGCAAAATAAGTTAGTTATGGAATGGCAATTTGAAATGGCAGTGGACAGGGCACATTGCATGGAAGACTGATGATCGATGGAGTCAAGTTTTTCAGTAGAGATCACGTACGTGCAAGCGGAGCTTAGGACGTCTAACCACGACGAAGACAGGACGTCATCAAGACCGTAGAATCGCGCTGGATGCAAACCGCTTTTTACCGGTCTTATTGGAGACTAGCTGGCCCGCCCCGGCTTCACTCGGATACGCTATAAACCTTTCGGAAGTAATTCGGAAGTAATTTCGAATGTTATGATTTGACTTATTTTTTCTTTATTTATGATCGAATAACGTAACTGAGATAAATTATTAATTATTGGAAGTAATTCGGAAGTAATTTCGAATGTTATGATTTGACTTATTTTTTCTTTATTTATGATCGAATAACGTAACTGAGATAAATTATTAATTTTATTTATTCTTAAGCAGTTTATATAATAGAGTGCCTTTTAATGTTTAAAATTGAAAGAGAAATATTGTAATTGACCTGTAACTAATTGTTATTAATAAAAAAGTTTAAGTATGAAGAAATTTTGTAAACGATAGTGAAAACCGCATTAAAATCGTTGCGTAGTTTAGAAGATATAAGCGGATACACAGACAAACATAACGGCTTTATACTATGTAATGATGATGCTGTTGGAGGAGATTTATGTCCAGCAGTATACGTCTTATGGCTGGTGGTGGTTGGATACTACTTGTAATCCTAGAATACTAATGGATAGATGCGCCTTTGACTACATCCTGGCAACGGGCTTATTCCTCTTAGATCAGAGCAAACTGAACTGAACATTATCCTTTTTGCCGCTTTGAAAAATCATCATACGCTTTTACGTCGTCAAACGTATATATTATATATATATATATTCGCCCGGGTGTGATTGGCTGAAGAAGACAGATTTTATAAAATAAATTTTGCCTACCACGTAATTTATGTATAAGTCAAAAACTACTTTTTCTAACTTAAATATAAAAGTAACACATATGCTATCGCTGACTTTTTTGTAGGTATTATCAAGCTCTAAAACTTTTCTATACAACTCAACCATAGGTACATCTCTTATCGTTAAGGTATTGTTAGTAAGAAACGTTTTCATTCGACCGTTTTTTTCTGCAGCTTATTATAAAAAACCGACTACCGTGGAACACTATTTACATTTTTCGAGTGAATTTATAGCCTATGACACTCGCAAAGAATTTGGTTTGCTATTGGTGAAAGAATTTCCAAAATCGGTTCAGTAGATCCAGTGATTACCCCCTACAACCTCACAAGCCCACAAACTTTACCTCTTTATAATATTAGTATAGATGTAGACTGAAACAAAGGTGATGATGTGTGAATACTGAACACGAAGTAAGTGCAAGCAACTACGCGGTATAGACCAAGTCAAACTTCTAGGCGGCTGTGAAGTTAGCTCCAAGCTGCGCGAAACCCAATCCTGACTGAAGCTTATTTAACAGCTGCGCAGCTAACTTCACAACCGCTAAGAAGTTGGATTCGGCTAATTGCAATTGATTCATATGTCAGCGGTGCAGCTTGCAGCTGACTTCACAGACGCCATAAAGTTTGATTCGGTCTATAACTAGAACGTTAGAGCCATCCAAATTCCAATACGAACTAACTACAAAGAAGTAAATGCCGTTTCGTAAAATCCCGTGGAAACGAACCCTTCAAACCAGTCGTTTGTTACAATTTGAAGGGCGGATAATTCGGCTACCTAAAGGTCAGACCTCCACCAAAACAGAGCGAAGCGGATACGCGTGGAAACGTTGGCAGAATCGAAGACAGAATGTTGTAGACAGTCCATAAAAAGTATTACTTCCCCATTATTCGCCAAAAGCATGAAAATAAACGCATAACGCTAAAATAGCAAATCCACACTTTCAGTGCGGAGCCAGATTTCACTCTGGTATACTCATAAAATAACTTTTACTAAAATTTTATCCAAAACATACTCAAAAATACCGACCTCCGCAAATATATCTACAAAAATATTGAAATTCTAAAATAATATACCGAAAAAGTATTAAAATACTCATCTGTTCACTGATTGTAGGTAAGTACCATCAATGTAAATTTGAATAAAACGTTCCAAAAAAGTTAACAAAAACAAGGTGAAATTTCAAGTCGATGTTCATCTCACTCGCCCAGCTTCGCTCCGCTCTAGTAGAGTTTGGTCCTAACTGGTATAATGCAGGGTTTATCCCTTGCCACGCGAGATGAAGGTATGCCCTTAAATATGGATAGTACCCTTAAATCCCTAACAGGCTTATTTATCGTGGGAATTATTATGTTTTCATAGGTTAAGCTAATATTTGCTCAGGTTCAGGGCAATGGGGATATTTAAAGCTTAATTCATAAATTCTGAGGGCGAGCTTTTCCTTTGCTGCTTTCTTTAATAATTTTGGCTTTTCAAGAAGCTATGGGGTTATGGAAATATTTTTATGGCTATACCTATTACTATTAGTGTTTTAAAAACTTTTTCCTAGAACATTCTAAATCCAAAAATAATTCAGAAATTAAAGATCCTACTAAAGTATGTATGGATGGATGTTTGTTACTCTTTCACGCACAAACTACTGAACCGATTTAGATGAAATTCGGTAAGAAAGTAGCTTAGACCTTGGACTAACACATAGGCTACATTTTTTCTCGGGCTAACGCAGGTAACACCGCGGGGAGCAGCTAGTATTTTTATAAATTATTTCATTATGAAAACTGACGTGCTTTTGGAACATTCTAATTAAAACATACCTTAAGTATTTACGTACTACCTGTTGCTACTAAATTATTATTTATAAAATTTTGTTTTGATTCAAATTTAAGATCACATTTTATTCCAAATATAGGCCGAATCACACAAGTAGGCGGATTTGAAGTTAGCTACTGACTGCGCAATATCCGATCCTGACTGCAGCTCACATAAAGCTGCGATAAAGCTGATTGGATATCGCGCAGCTTGTAGCTAGCTTTACATCCGCTGACTTGTATGATTCAGCCTATATCTACATTAAAAAAAGTAAAATTATTTATTAAACTTGATTACTTATTTCACACAAGCCGTGGTGGTCTAAAGGTAGTGACACCCGCCTTACAATCGTGAGGTCGTGTGTTCAAATCTCAGTCCCGTACCAATGAATTCCTTGGAATTTATGTACGATTTCTAACACCACTGGCTTTTCGGTGAAGGAAAACATCGTGAGGCAACCTGCATACGTCCGTAGAAGGAATTCGATGGCGTGTGTGAATCCACCAACCCGCTCTGGGTCAGAGTGGTGGCTATGGCCCAATCACCCTTCGTGGGTAGGCCTACGTCCTGCAGTGGACTATTAAAATTACAGTACAGTACTTATTTCACATTAAATTGTAGGTCCCGGTTGTTTTAACCGTTTATCCATGTCAGAGGCCTTCAGGCGGCCTAAAAACTAACACCAGGGCTAGCCACCCGGCCTATACGAACTTCCTTTTTTACGGGATAAGACAGTTAACTGAGATACGTTGAAGCCAACACACAGGTACAAGATTATTCGGAAAGGGTGTAGGTACTAAGCTGAATTCTTATGAAACAATTTTCCAATAAATATATGAACAACTTTTACTATGGGGTCAACTCTGAATTTAAGAATACGAATGATTGCGATTCTCCTTTTTTGACGTTGTTTAAAAAGCAAGCACTTCAAAATTTGTTGGTATTATCATAATAATAATAACAAACTTTATTTCAGACAACTCGATCCATATTGAAATTACACAGAAATACACAAAACCTAAAACTAATATAATACTATACATATATACGAGTACATACATGAGATTGACCCAAAAAAACTAACCCAGAGTTGTTATGACCCTCTTAGGACCCTCTTAGGACACTTCCCCACCTCTCTGGCGTCCAAATTAGAAGTACAATTAAATTAATTGACATATTGTATTGTTGCAGACTCGGAGCTGGTGTTCCGCGACCGCTGGGGCGGACTGACGCTGTTCAACGTCAACAACTTCACCACGCGCCTGCTCATGACCAACTCTACTTTCGTAAGTCTATTGTTGTATGTAGCGCTTGCAGCGTAGTTTGACTAGGTCTGACAGCGATCAGCTAAGTAAAGCAACGTTCGGCACGGTCAGTCTTCGGATGGGTGACCGCGGGTAGTATTTACAACTGAGCGCTACCGTGGCTCGGATGACACGTTTATTGTAGGTCCCGGTTAAATTAATCGTTTTGCCATGTCAGAGGCTTTTAGGCGGATTAATAACTGCTTTAACTAGAACTTAGAAAAAAACGGTTAAGTGCGAGTTGGACTCGCGCACGAATGGTTCCGTACCGTGTTGGAGCCCTTTTAGCCCCATATCTCTTGCTATTATTAATAGCGATAAAAAGCTCCTAAAAATCACGTTTGGTGTATGGGAGCCGCCCTCGAATATTTATTTTGTTCTGTTTTAGTATTTGTAGCAGCAACAGAAATACATCATCTGTAAAAATTTCAGCTGTCTAGCTATCATGGTTCATGAGATACAACCTGGTGACAAACAGACAGACGGACATCGGAGTTTCAAATCACAAATCAATTGACAATTGAAAGTTTCAAAAATATAAAATATATGGTGTCGTGTATATCAGGAACCCCTCTCAGGTGAAGGCCTCCTCCAAAAAATTCCATGTTTCTCTATTTTGGGTAAATAAAGGTAAAGGTTATCAATGTTTAACCGACTTCCAAAAAGGAGGAGATATTATGTTCGTCTGTATGTATCTTTTTCTTGTGTATATTCATCGATAATTTTGCCAATTGTGAACCGAATCGAAAAATTCTTTTTTAGTTTGAAAGGGTATACGCCTGATATGGTTCCGTTTAAATTTTACAGATATCGGCTAAGCCGTTTTTGGTAAATCAACTATAATGTAAACAATTCTAGCGAAAAATCGATTTTTTTACACGATGGAAGGCGTTTTTGCACTTTTTTTGCAAAAAATAATGAAGTATCATGAATACGTTTTATCCAAAAAGTGCAGCTAATTTGTTTTCCAACAGAAAAAGTTAGAATAAAGAAGCACGACGTCTACAAAGAAACTCGAAATGACAATGCGAAACAACAAAGCGGGAATCCGCTAATAAAAGGGCTCGATCCGGCCGACTGCTCTCGGGAGGGGCAATAACAACCCTGGGTTAGGGTGGAACGTCACTACGTCTATCTGGAACAAACATACTAACTAGGAAAGTCCAGCTTCATTAAAAGAGGTCAATCTCCAAATGCAACTCAGAAAACTAATTTCACAGATCGAAAATACCTATTCCGAATTTCTAAAACGTAGGTCCACTATTCTTTTATATATATAAGTGTACTGTACGTGTGTATGTCACTGAACTCCTCCTAAACTCCTAATGTTTTATATTTAGGAATTGATGTGTAATGTTTTATAATTTTTAATTTGTTTTTTATGGACGTAAGTCTGGACAATAAACATTTTCATTTCATTTCATAAACGGCTGGACCGATTTGAATGTTTTTTTTTTGTATGCGTTTGGGTATGGTGCCCTGGATGGTTTAGATTTACAAATCAGCCCGGCAGTGAAACGAAGTCCGCCGAGTCAGCTAATACAATATACATTATCAATTAATCCAAAAACATAAACAAAACACAACGCTAAAATACACGACCAACATGTAATGATACGAGTACGACCTGAACAACTTGATGGTTTAAGCCGCTGAAGATCAACTTTTACAGATGTGAGAACCTGACAACCGATGAGACATATTTTTTATCAATAACTATTTATTTACAAACCCGCCTATGATAGCTAGCCTATCTAAAAGTGTTTATAGCTTTTTTATTTTTAGTTAAAAATAGTTTATGAACGATTTTTTGTTGGCAAGCCTCTATGGTTAATACGAGTATTGTAGTTAAATGACTTTTCTTATGATACCAATTTTGACTGGTTATCAGATTGGTGTTGTGCTAAAAAGTAAAAGTAAGTTCGTACAGGCCGGGTGGCTAGCCCTGGTGTCAGAGTTTTTAGGCCGCCTGAAGGCCTCTGACATGGCTAAACGGTTAAAACAACCGGGGCCTACAATTTAACGTGTCATCCGAGCCACGGTAGCGCTCAGTTGGAAAATGCCACCCGCGGTCACCCATCTAAGTACTGACCGTGCGGAACGTTGCTTAATTTCGGTGATCGCTGACAATCACCTAGTCAAACTACGCTACGCTTTCGTGTTGTGCTTGTATTCATATAATCGTCCATACCCGCTTGCCAGGTAGCCATGAACAAAAATATGTAAGCAAACTACTAAGGCATATTTTCTTCATTAAAAACACAGGCCTTCCCTACATTTCTGGATGTTCTTATTTCGAGGTAAATATAATTTTAAGCTATTGCATAGCTTCTATCGCGGGCCTTGAGCGCGGGGACCGAATCCAGAAACTCCGTAACGAAAAAACCTCACGCTCCCCACTCCGACGGGCAAGGAGGTGTGGCTTGAAGGCCGTGCATCGTCTAACGTCGTTTCAGTTCGGCAGTCTTCGACACGGCGTTGTGTGCGATTAGACGTATTGTAAAATTATGCAATAGCTTTACCGCGGCAGTCCCCGAGTGCCACACGTCTTTTTAATATTTCCAAACTATGTTACGATTCTGCGAGTGTTTCTTGTTGGATTAACAGAAAACGAAACATGAGTGCACAAAAAGTAAACCAAGTTATTTTTGAATTTCGATATTTTTATTCGATTTCCAAATAAATTGAACCGAGACTTTCCTCTATAAGGAAAACGAAACAGTCGCGAAATAAGTCTCAGTGCGTCTCGACCTCAATAGAGTTCGAGATTTGTTTTCCACTTTGTGACGCGATCGTACCCCAGACGTATTTGTCTTCAGAACGTTTGGAATTACCGCTTTGAACTTAGTTTCTTTACTCTCTCTAAGGCTGAATCAAAATTCTTGGCGGATGTGATACATTCTCCATACAACATCTGCTTCAGCTAAGATTCAGTTATAAATATGCGAGGTCTACTGTTCGGAGAACTGCTAGTAAAAAGCCATAAGAAATCCATTGCTGGAAATAGGCCTCCCCTATGGATCTCCAATAAGACCGGTTGGAAGCGGCTTGCATCCAGCGCGATCCTGCGGTCTTAATGAGGTCACCCGTCCACCTTGTGGGTGTACGTCCTACGCTGCGCTTGCCGGTACGTGGTCTCCACTCGAGAGCTTTTCGACCCCATCGGTCATCAGTCCTCCGCGCTATGTGCCATGCCCATTGCCATTTCAACTTGCCAATCCGTTGAGCTATGTCGGTTAACTTTGGTTCTTCTACGGATCTCCTCATTTCTGATTCGATCTCACAGAGAGACTCTGAGCATAGCCCTCTCCATAGCTCGTTGGGCTACTTGGAGCTTACTAATAAGGCCCATAGTGAGAGACCACGTTTCTAGTAAATAGCATTGCGTCAATAATCTATGTGCACCTATATTCGTTTTACTGTACTGTACCAGCCTTTTAAATAGTCCTCTGCAGGACGTAGGCCTCCCCACGAAGGGTGATTGAGCCATATCCACCACGCTGGCCCAGTGCGGGTTGGTGCATCACATACATCACCGAATTTCTTCTACGGACGTATGCCGGTTGCCTACGATGTTTTCCTTAACCGAAAAGCCAGTGATGTGAAATTCCATACATAAATTCCAAGGAACTCATTGGTACGGGATCAGGATTTGAACCCACGACCTAACGATTGTAAGGCGGGTGTCACTACCTCTTGACCACCACAACTTTACATTCGCTTACAACTTGCTACGCGTGTTCCATATATTTTTGTTTTTTTTTTACTTCGACAATTTTGGGAAACTCTCCCTTGTTTCCCTCAAAAATTTTGCTTCTGTCGCACTATTTATCAGCCTGATGCGATAATATTTGGCGAGATTGTATTACATCTAAATTCTAACAAGATTTGCGAATATGAATCAAATCATTTTACATTTTAAACGAAATACAGCGGGACTCACTCACGTGTACGTATAGTCATAACACGACTATAGTTTCGGTCGCGTTCGGCGACCTTTCCCAAGTTGGCGAGTGCTAGCACGCGGAGCCATCTCGCAATGCACTCAAAAATCAAAATCAGTCTAAAGTGAGTCGAAATATTAGCCTGGAAGGCTAGCGCAAAAAATGCAACTACTTTCTTTAGAAAGTAGTTGCATTTTATGCAACAAATCAGCAAATTTTATGCAACATATCAGCTTAAAAGCTGATTTGTTGGTATTACGTTGTCATCATGGTGGTGTACAACAATACCTCGGATTCAGTCAGCTGGGATGCTTAGCGTTTGGAGGGGACACCAGTTTGATTTTTTTTTTAATTAGCGTGCGTGTAGAAAAATAACTAAAAAAATGTTTAACCGCAGCAAATTACCTGAAAGAAGTAACAAGGCCTGTCAGTCAGGTTTTAAAGTAGCGCCGCTTTGAAGCTTGACTGAAAAGCACTGTTACATGTTTTGGGTGACTGGCTGTACTGTACTGTACCAGCCTTTCTTAATAGTCCACTGCAGGACGTAGGCCTACCCACGAAGGTAACGAAGGAACGACTGGCTGTGGTTGAACTCTTTTTAAATCACATAATTACCCGTACACCAATTTTTAGGTTTTAGAAGTACTTGCAAGATACTCATTTACATTTTTGAAAATTCAAACGGGTATCCCCACCAAACGCTAAGCATCCCAGCTGACTGACTCTGGGGTATTGTTGTACACCACCATGACTAACTACTACTGAAAATTCAGTTTTTAAAAGGTAGTTGCATTTTTTGCGCTTACCTTCCGGGCTATATAGACTTATGAAGATTCAGTTAAAGAGGTGTGCCGCGAGGTTTACTGTTCGGCTAGTAACTATTTGTCAATATTTTATGTTCGCACCTATTTTCGTTGCGAAGTAGTAAAAAGCTCATAAACAATTAGAAAATAGAAGTCAAAGATAGTCCCGGTGCTCTCTCAACCGCCGCCGATTTTAATCGGTGTCCGAATACAAAAGCATTCTCTCGTCGGTATTTCGTGTCAGCAGAGCTCTGATAGAGCGCTGTTTTTGCTTTTAGACTTAAAATATAAGTCTATCTGCTTGCCCTGTAGGTATTTATGTTATCAACACGGTCAGGTAGTTAACCCGACCGACGGCGCATCCTTTTACCACGGACATGTGTGCAAGCCTCTATTGTGACGCTCCCGAATTCTTGACTAGGTATTATGTCGAAAAGGGATGATTAAGACCATCATTATGAACAACTCCTAATTTGGAGCCAACCCGCAATTCGAGAATAAAATCAGCTGTACCAGCAGAGCTCTAATAGAGCGCTGATTTTTACCTCAGCAATAAAAAAGAGTTTAACTTTTGTGTTTCTGTATCTGTATATTTCAAATCTAATTATACAGTATATCTAATTGTAGATTTGTAGTTTTGAATAAACCAATTTTGTTATATTTTTTAACCCCTGATGCAAAAACTATGGTTATTATAAGTTTGACGTGTAAGTATTTGTGTCAGTCGGTAGCAGCATAACTCCCGTTATCCATTTTATTTCTTTTCGAAAACTCTCAGTTTCAAACGTTTCAAAATTCTCAGTTCTTTTAATTGCTGCGATAGGAATTTTATTGCGTTGGAAGTTTTAATAAAGTACGAGTCGGTCTCGCGCACGGAGGGTTCCGTACAGTTTGGAAGCCCCCTTAATTTTTTTTTTTTTATTTTAATTTTATTATTTATTATTGAAGTGAATTTAAAACTAAATATTCTGTGGAAATTTCAGGCATCTACCTGTTACAATTATTAATATAAAGCGAAAAATTCAAAACTGTTCTATGGGAAATTCCTTTAAATATTTATTTTATTTTGTTTTTAGTATTTGTTGTTATAGCGGCAACAGATATTTATGTCATATGTCAAAATTTCAGCTGCCTAGCTATTATGGTTCATGAGATACAGCCCGGTGACAGACAGACCGACGGACAGACGGACATCGAAGTCTTAGTAATAGGATCCCGTTTTTCCATTTGGGTACAGAACCCTAAAAAAGTCAAAAGTTCAATAGCCAATAGAAAACAAAAGCCAAAGAACGTCCCAGTGCGCTCTCAATGTTTCGTGTCAACAGAGCTCTGATAGAGCGCTGCTCTACACATCCGACGCAAAAAAAAGAAATGCTTATGAACTTATCTGAATGTTGGAATCGAATCTAAAATTCCTTTATTATTCGAACAATACAAACGCCATAGTCGTCTGTGGACACTTCATAATATTATAGATCAAGAGCCCGTGACTGGTAGACTTTCGTCATTTTATAACAGCTGAAAACTGAAAATATGTAAAAACTGGGTTTTATAAAATACAAAAGTATATAAAATATAAAACATAAAATACATTTGTTTTTACTTTATAAAGAGATCGTTCTTACCAGCGTTTGGGGTAGCTGTACAAAAACTTTCAGCTTTTATAAAATGACTAAAGTCTGCTAGTCACGGGCTCTTGCTCTATTGCTATAGACAAAGTTATTTACTGTGACAAAAATACAAACAATACTCAACACGCAACATACAACTTACATTAAATACTAAACTAATTTAATTTATATTTCTGACACAAAACGACTCCACCTCAGCTTGTCATGGCGGTCGACGGGATGCACTTTTTGTGATATGAAATAATTACATATGGCAAAAAAACGGTAAAACCGACTTCCATCTTTTAAAATATCGAACAGTTTGCTCGAATTGATGTATACAATTTTTACACTATTGTTGATTGTTCAAAAACCGCTTAGCTGATTTCGATGAAATTTAAATGGGACCATTTCGGGTGTAGGTATACCCTTTCGAACTAAAAAAGATTTTTTGATTCGGTTCACAATTAGTGAAAAATCGATAAACAAAAAAAAACCTACAGACGAACATAAATAACCTCCTCCTGTTTGGAAGTGGCAGTCGGTACACAACAATGCCGTGGAACGATCCCTTTTCTGTATTCCTACCCGTGAAAAGAGAGCCGATATGCAGAAAACTGTGTCAGACAAAGTATAGGTATAAGCCGAATCATACAAGTCGGCGGATGTGAAGTTAGCTACAATTTGCGGAATATCCATTAAACGCGCAGCTTTGTGTGAGCTTCAGTCAGGATTGGATATTGCGTAGCTTGTAGCTATCTTCACATCCGCCGACTTGTAGAATTTGGCCTATACAGTTTACAAATTTCCGAAGTTACGCAAAAATATGGCCAGAATCATACAAATCGGCGGATGTGAATTTAGCTACAAGCTGCGCAATATCCAATCAACGCGCAGTTTTATGTGAGCTTCAGCCAGGATTGGATATTGCGCAGCTTCTAGCTAACTTCAAATCCGACGACTTGTATAATTCGGCCTATATGCTAGATATTGAAGGCCAAGCTTTGTGTGTCAGACGACGACGGCAGACAACGCGAGGTGAGTCACTACGTCACAGGAACGCTTTGTTATTTTATGTTGTATATGTTAACGGAAATGTATGTAATCCGTCATTGTATACAATTCCTAGGAAATGTATGTAATTCCTAAAATCGCACGGAAATGTGTGAAATACATTGTATTAGACACATTTCCTAGGAATTCTATATATTTCCTAAATAGCAATCGGAAATGTAAAACATTTGAGATAGGGCCTGATCCACGTATAACAGACTTCGACGGTATAAAGGTCTTTACGTTTCATTTGACGCTTACCTATTGCAGCTTACCGTTTCTTTTAAAATAGCCGTGTTTAGTATTTAAGTGATGCGTGATAAAAATACATAATTCTTTCTTTAGTTAAAACAATTACATTCTCGATCTCAGATTAAATGTGTGTCCAAGAGTTCTTCTTGATGCACCGAGTACGGAGAGTGCACTACAGTCAGTTGCTAACCTACAATCCACTGGGACCGGCCAGGGATTTAAAAAGTGCCTTTGCAAGAAGAATAATTGTGCTACAGCAAGATGTCTGTGTTATAAAAATAAATTATTGTGTACTTCCAAGTGCCATTCCAGCCTACCCTGCAAAAATAAATAGCCATATGGACTGCTTCGTTTACATTTAACATAGTATAATAATACAAATACTTATACTTTAATATTGTGACATTTATAATAACTTAAATAACAGACTGATTACTTTCCAAATGTAAGTTTGTCTTTTAAAAAATATATAGGTTGATTTTGTGATAAATATACTTTAAAAGTTAATAGATAGTTGATTTTGTGAAGCTGTAATTAGTAAGATAATAATGAAGATATTATATTTTACGGTAACTATGATTGTTACCTGATTGTCTCAACGCGTGCTTTAATAAAAAATATTATTCTCATTTTAACAATGTGTTTTATTACAGAAAGCATTATTTTTATACATTTCCTAATACGATATTGGAGTTACATACAATTCCTAGGAAATGTACACATTTCCCAGGATATATATGTATCAAATAGTTTTTGAAACAATATTTTTTACATTTCCTAAGTAGCTTCGGAATTGTATACATTTCCTAGGATGTGTATAAAATTCCTAGATTTCATACATTTCCGTTAACATATACACGAAGACGTAGTCCTGTAATCCACAGATTTGCTATACGATATCTCTATGATTTAGATATTATGCAGTCGTAATCAAAAGTGATATTAGAGTTCGAAATTCTCCTAAAATAGGCTTACAGCACGTGGTCTTTGCATAATCAAATTTCTCCTGATTTCTACAGCGCTTGGTGTTAATGTGGGCCTTATGAATAAGCTCAAGATAGCCCTACTTTCTATGGAGAGATCTATGCTAGAAGTCTCTCTGCGAGATCGAATCAGAAATGAGAACATACGCAGAAGAATCAAAGTTACCGACATGGTCCAGCGGATCAGTAATTTGAAATGGCAGTGGGCAGGGCACATAGTTCGAAGGTCAAGGCCAAGGGAGCCGTTCTACATTATATTTTCCTGTGATGGGCAAAAGTAGGCAGTTACTCTCCTACAGAATTAATTCTAAAGAAAACCTCGCTGGTTCAAGCCGATACCAACCGATCTTATTGAAGATCTTCAGGGGAGGCCCATGTCCAGCAGTGGACGTTTTATGGCTGAACGATACCTTCGTTCAGAATCAGAACGAAAGAATGTCTGTTCTTGTTGCGTTGTTGTTCCATCTGCTATAGTATAGCATTTCTCACTGTAGCATTGACTTTGAGACGTCCATGTTAATACACGAGGTAACATGACAATAATCCCTTTGACGTGAGTTACCAAATTATATATTATTTTCAGGGCGGGAAGCAGCCCATGGCATCTGGGTTACGCTGGCTATATTATTGTATTTTCGCAGCTTTTATACCTAACCTTTTTCTGAACACACACTAGTAACCACAAACTGCCTTACTAATGAACAAAGACTGTTGTATTGTTAGTCCGTATTTTGTCTTTTTCTTTCTTTGGCAATTTCAATTAACTAGTGTAAGATAAAACACGGACTAACTACTCTGAAGTAACTCTTCATATTATTATGGTTAAATGGTTAAATTTACAAGTTTATAATCAACTGGAGTTAATTGTGAATTATTATGACATGTAACTGAATTTATGTTGTGTTGTGTTGCGTTGCGTGGTTTTGCATTGCATTGTATTATATAAGATCAAATCTTTATAAGAAAAACCGTCTGCTTTCCGTTGTGTCGTGTTGTACTTTTTACCCATGACGGAACGGAGCAGTATATGCATTTAGGGTGAGAGATGTTTGTGTGTGCGTTTGTGCAAAGTAATGTTCCCACCTATCTTCTAAACTATATAATCATCTGATTTTGATGCGGTTTTCAATAACGGGTTTGTGTTTGATGAGTTCATGTTCTTAGACAGGTGTCATGGCAGTAACTCACTAGGGGGCGCCACAATATTAGTGCAAAATAATCAAAACGAAATGTCCGATTACTTTTATGATTTTTACCGTCATGTGTTTTTTTCAAAATTTTTAATTTTGTTTTAAGTTTATACATCATCATTATCATCTTGCCCATATCCCACTAGGCGGGGTCGGCACATCAAGCTTCCTTTCGCCACTTCACTCTATCATACGTCATCTCATCATCAACTCCTTTCTCTCGCATAATATCATCTTTCACGCAATTCATCCACACTTTTTTTGGTCATTATCAGCGACATATCAGCCGTAGGACGTCCACTGATGGACATAAGTTTCCGATATTCAGTATGTATCGAAGCAGCTTGCATCGAACGTGATTCTACGGTTTTGATCGTCGTTTCATATTGTAGGTACTGCTCTGGAGCTCTACTTTCGAACCAATAGCCGACGTAACGGTATTACGACGATTTGCACATGTAAAAATATTTTGAGTCGACACAAATTTAAAACAAATGTACTAGGGTTGCTGAGGATTCCTTTTCCGCTTCCTCATAATGCGGAGGTTCCGCAATATTTTGGGTTCCTCAACCGTTACCGCATCCTCATAAATATAATAAAAAAATCCTCTTCCGCTATCGCTTCCTCAAAATTCAAGAGGAATTTATGAGGAATTTCACTGCGCATGCGCGTCGCATAGAATGGTTTAGATTCATAGTTCGGTCCACTGGAAAATGCCCCTTTAATTATTTTTACTGTATGTACCTAGTTATGTATAGACAGGACAGCGGCTTTGGGTTGGGTCCGCTAGTATTTATAATTTTCTATCATCCTCTTCCTCATCCGCATCCTCTTTCTCAAAAAATATCCTCTTCCTCATCCGCATCCTCTAAATTTGCGCGTGACAATTCCTCTTCCTCCTCTTCTTCCTCATAGTTACTTCCTCAACAACCCTAAAATATACCTATTAGGATTGAGAACCCTCTTTTAGGAAGACGGTTAAAAAGATGCTAATTAACAAGCCAAAACATTGCAACAAATGCAACAGATTTATAAAATTTAAAACTGGTGCACAATGTCGAATGCAGATAGGAATAGAAAAGTAATTCAAAACTTCCACTTTGCTGGAGAACCTAAATACAAAAGCTGCCATGTGCACAATAAATTGTTCCACGTCCATTGCCGCTTGTGAGCGCGCCGCCTTCGCAGCTGCGGTTTTAAACGCGCTATGCATGCAGAATTCAGTGATGGAAACACTCCAAATAAAATATTTACTTCTGAACACACACCCGTAAACAAACTGCCTTACTAATGAACGAATACTTTTGTATTGTTAGTCCGTATTTTGTCTTTTTCTTTCTTTGACAATTTCAATCAACTAGTTATTAAGAGATATAATCAAGGAATGGATATAATCTAAACCTTTTCAAGATCAGAGTGAACAGGTATCTTCTAGGTCTGCGTGCTTCATCTTCGACTACAACGTCGCTTACTATCAGGCGAGTAGGTGGTCTAGCGCGGACTTATTCGCGTTAAAAAGAAACGATAGTACTCCGAAGTAATCGTAACTCTTCATACTTAATATGGTGGTTTCAAGGGTTTTTAATTTATATTTAACAAGTTAATAATCTACTGGAATTAATTATGACATGTATCTGAAGTTATTAGTAAGAATTGTAATGTATTGGAGATCCATAGGGGAGGCCTATGTCCAGCAGTGGACTTCTGATGGCTGATGGATGGATAATGGATTAATGTATTGTCTAAGATCAAATCTTCATATAAAAAAATGTATCTCTTTCAGCAACAGAACAGCTCATTCATGCGATTTTAGCGTTGACCCCATTGTAAAATTCTCTCTTATACATATAAGTATGTATACTTTACTCTTAAAATGCGTCAAGGATTAAAAATAACTGCGAAATATTTTGATTATAAATATATAGCAGATAGATGTAGACTAACTATATTTTTTGTACGTTTACAAAGGCGGCACAGCCTATCACTACGTAGTATAAAACAAAGTCGCTTCCCGCTGTCTGTCCCTATTATTATATCTTTAAAATTACGCAACGGATTTTGATGCGGTTTTTTTAATAGATAGAGTGATTCAAGATTCCCCCGGCAGTGTGTTATAATTTCGTTAGCAATTAGAAATATAATTAATAGCTGACCAAACCTTATTTAGAAACCTTCTAAATAGAAATCCTCATAAAACAGGCAAGCCACAACGTACACAATAAATTGTACCCCATCCATTGTCGTTTGCAACTGCGCTACCGTAGCAGCTGCGGTTCTCAACGTGCCTTGCATGCCGAATGCAGCGGTGGAGTCGTTCGGCGATGTTTATCGTTGTGTGAGAGGGTGTGGAATGAGATGGGATTTTTCCTTTTATTAACCGACTTCCTAAAAGGAAGAAACCAAAACTCGAAAGAATCGGGCAAATTATTCCGCCAAATAATAAAGTTACAAAATCTCACCCGTTCCTGACCACAATTTGACAAAGTATGTCTTTATAGCCGCAGAGCTCGTCACACTGAGCACTGGCTTTATTCCACTACTTTAATAGTTTGCACTTCCGAGAGAGACAGGAATGGATCCGAGCAACAGTTTTTAGTGTTTCTTTAGTATTTATTTATCTAGTAATGTGATGTTATGAATTACAAGCTTTTGTAATTTAATTTATGTTGTATGACCTGTAATTCAATAAGACATATCATCACTACATAGTATAAAACAAAGTCACTTTCCGCTGTCTGTCCCCGTGTATGCTTATATCTTTAAAACGGATTTTAATGCGGTTTTTTTTTAATAGAGTGATTCAAGAGGAAGGTTTATATGTGTAATACACCTGTGCGAAGCCGGGGCAGGTCGATAGTTACCAATAAAAATGATTATGATTATCTTAGGGTTCGTCCATTAACCACGTGAGGCTCGAAAGGGGGAGTCGGAAAAAATCACTAAATATCACAAGGAAGGGGATATAATGAGATATCAACTGAATTTATTTTTTATGCCTTTAACAAAAAATACAAGTTATTTTGTATATAGTTACAGTTATATATTTTTAAATACATACTTATATAGATAATACCTAAATAACACCCTGACACAGAGCAAACACCTATGTTCATCACATAAATGCTTGCCCTGGGTGGGGATCGAACCCACGCCTCTTTGAACCCCTGATCAAAACTCTGCTAAAAACATCACGTGACGACCCCTTACATCATAGCGGTAGAGCGTCCAAGTTTCACATGTTTCGTGTGCACATGTTTTGATTCCACATCTCCAGTACGAACATCAAGGATCTGAAGCTCTTTGCTTGGGACTCTCCCAACTTTTGGGAATTGGGACGTATCTTTCCGATAGAGTACGATCTGGGCGTCTTCAAAAGACGTAATGCCAAAATCTATCGAGCTTAGGCCATTACCTTGTAAGTACAGTATTCAATAATGTGTTCTGGAAAATGATTTTCCTATTATTTTCTTTCGCAACAATCTTCATTTAAGGGAATTTCATATTTTTGATCTTATTATATTTTGACATTGCTTGTAGAATATGGCGGCGTGAGTGCGGCCTTGAACAAGAAGAAAAGTAGAAAATATGAAATTCCATTCAAATTAAGCATTCAATGCAGTTGTTTTACTCTCCGCATCTATTTGCCATATTTTAATGGATTTTTTGAGCTAATGTACACAGTCTGGCCCCACTTTGCAAGATCTTCTTTATAGTAGACAAATAATCCAACAAAAACATTTTCATGTGAAATGAAGCCAAGTCTAAATGGGTTAGGAGCTTTACGACTAAATCTCTATTTAACTAGGCAGCAGATACGAGTATGACTAGATCGCTTTAAGACTAAGTTGTCACAGTTCCCACTATCAAAAAGTTGTCAGATCTCAAGTAAAGCCAAGCTTCTCACTTTACACGCCTTACTTAACAAGTCCTTACTTCACAAACTCTACACCTTAGTCAATATATGTGACTTGGCCGTTTCGTTACAACAAGATCTGTTTGTATAACAGAATTAATGAATTAATCTGCACCTTACACCCATGCGCAGTTAGCGAAACAGCCAAGCCGCATATATTGACTAAGGTGTAGAGTTTGTGAAGTAAGGACTTGTAGAGTAAGGCGTGTAGAGTCGGAAATCGCCGACGGAAAAAACCTGTTCCATACATTTTGTCGAGGGTGAACGATAATTTAAATGGAACATCAACTTATTTTGAGAATTAATGAAAGTCGTAGAACAAAATTTGTTAGTTTTGATGTACAGAATAAGCCCCTAAAAGGATGCTAATTAATTAGAAATAACCCTGCGTAAAATCTGTTTACCTAGTTCTGTCGCGATCCGTTGAAAAATGCGATTTGTAGACAAAAACCAACATACTGACAGACGAAAGCAAAATCGCCGTGTTAAAACGGAGATCTTCGTTTGTTCTTGCCCTGAGTCCAGCCCTGGGTACAACTATGTGGCCAAACTCGTGGAATGTCGGTTTTGTTCTGAACTACTAGGACTTGTAGTTGTTACGTTTAACTTTGTTAAATCTATCTAGAGGTTTTACTACTAGAGATTTGATGAAGACACGATTTATAATTTTATTACCGTTTAGATATTATATTTTGTCAAGTTTTACTCAGGTACAGACCTAAAATAGAGATAAATATTTTTTTTTGCTAAAATGGCAAAACCGATTTCCATCTTGTACAAAATGCGAATACTTCGCTCGAAATTATGTATACAATGTTTACATGTGTTTATTTATCAAAAATGGCTTCAATTAAATTTAAATTAGACCATCTCGGGAGTATACCCTTTCAAACTAAAAAAAGTTTTTTTTTGACTCGGTTCACAACTGGCGAAAATATCGATGAATAAAAAATACACACAGACGAACATAGAACCTCCTCTGTTTTAGAAGTCGGTTAAATAGTAACTATTACAGTAGACAGTAGGTATACTTACCAGTTAAGTTGGTAAACTAGTAGTTCTCAGAACAGTATACCTCGCGAGTAAGGTTTGATTTTCTGTAAATCTGAGTGAAACTTTACAACCCGTGATCTCGCCACGTTTTTGACCGATTTTATTCACATTCGCAGATCTTGTTAAAATGATACTAAATCATCTTGCTAAATACAGGGTTATCTGCTTGCCCTGTAATGAGCCGAAAGGGACAAAGAAAACTATCATTTCGAACAACTTTTACTATGGGGCCAACCTGGAATTCGAGAAAAAAATAGTTGTTCCATACATAATTGCAACTCGAAATCGGCAAAATATATGAAACGGCTGGATTTTTTTTTTTGCCTGGAAGAATTCGCCATGTGTGATAAGGCCGCCACTTTATAATCATATTTTGTCGTATGAGTGTAAATAGCGTTTAGTTTTAAATTGTGGTTGTAAATGAAGAGTTTTGTCTGTATAATATTTGTCTGTCTGTTGGCCCCAAAGTAAAAGTTGTTCATAATGATGGTCTGAATCACCTCCTTTTGACTAATTACACCACTTTTGAATAACCCTGTATGATCAAAATCGATTGACAAATAACGCCACAGCAAACATACGTCACTTTTTGGTAGAAATACACGCGGCACACTTTATACGTAAGGACAATAGGAGACTCATAACTTTATTTAATTATGCATAGAAATTCGATTAAAATTTATGCAATTGGCAATTCTGACAATAATAAATTCCTAACTGCCGCCCGAATTTAAAATAGGAACGGTGTGATAGAACCAGTCTCGCTATAACTTTTCCGACGCGAAGTTAGCGTCGAAAACTCGATTAATTTCCAACGGAACAATACGCGGGATAAATGGCTCGAAATTTTGTTCGCGATTTTTGTCCCATGACTGACTTGTACGTTGCGATACGATTAGGAAACGGTTAGAGATGAGAATGAAACCACTACGTATCATGGCAAATAGACAAATTGTCTTTCCACCAATAAATCAGCCAGGGTGGTATACAACTGAGTGCTGCCGTCGATTTGGATGATAAGTTAAATTGTAGGTTATAAAAAAATAAATTAAAAAAATATTTGGGGACATCTTACACACGATCTCTGACCCCAAACTAAGCAAAGCTTGTGATATGGCTGCCAGAGACTGATATACTACATATACAAATTTTTAAATACATACGTAAATAGATAGTAACTAAATAACACCCAGACACAGAGCAAACACCTATGTTCATCACAAAAATACTTGCCTTGGGTGGGGATCGAACCCACGCCTCTTTGACCCAGAAGTTAGGGTCACTAACCACTGAGCCACCGAGGCAGGCAGAGAGAATTCTGGTTGTTATAACAGTTTAGCCGTCTCAGAGGCCTTCTGAAAGCCTATGACACGGTTAAACCACTGGCTGACAACCGGCGACACCAGGTCTGCTGGCCTATACAACTTTTACGAATTAATCCCCCTATAGAGAAGACAGTGTGGATTGACATTAACAACTGACATTAAATGTATGGTTTAATCCCTTTGCCATGTTAGAGACGTAAAACCTAATCGTACCTGTCGCTAGTCGTGTCATCCATCCATCAGTCAAATGACGTCCACTGCTGGGCATAGGCCTCCCCTATCTCCAATAAGACAGGTTGGGAGATATTTCCTTCGCGATCCTGCGGTATTTAATGAGATCATCCGTCCATCTTGGGGATGGTAACCCCCTAAGACTAGATCGACCACGATCTAGTCGTATCGTAGGCTATATAGAGCCTTTATTTTTTGCCCCGCCGTCGACAGTGTTTATTAATTTGTGCCAGATTTCGCCGTTAACGGTTTGCTTTCGACGTGCCTCCATTTTGTTTTGTTTTGTTGTTGATTTTATAGCTTTACGTGTTGGTTAATCACTTGCTGTTCCAACAATCAAGATCAGATTTGTTGACGCGGAGTAGTGTTTTATTGGTCAAGGTTTGATTTAATGTGAGTTTGTTTTAAAAAAAATTGTAACCGACGAAAAAACGGAGGAGGTTCGCAAGTCGAGTCGTTTATTTTTAATGTGTCACCATAACTTTTTACAGAGTAGTCACATTTCGATAATTAATTTTTTGTTTGGTAGACCATACTTCAGAAGGAGTCCCGTTTAAATTTTATCGGAAGCGGCTGAGCCATTTTTGATAAATCAACAATAATGTGAAAATTACTACATCAATCCGTATGAACTATTCGAATTCTGTACACTGTAGTCGGTTATGCCATTTTTTGCGAAAAAACGTTATTTTATTTTTAAATCCTTAATCATTATAAATCCAAAAAGTGTAGTCTATTCAGCAGACCCAGTAGTAGACGTCTTTTTTACGTCCTAATGATGGTAATAGTGATGATGAATTAACTTCCTGATGACCTTTACCATATAATATTTGACATCTTGAATCTCTTGTCCTCAGAGAGAGCTGAACGCTGTGGATTTCAAGGTGTCAGCAGACCTGAAGTATGTGCTGCTCATATCTGATGTAAGACCGGGGTGGAGGCACGCGCGGCTCGCCCGGTACCACGTCTATGACGTCATCAACAGGTAAACATTGCACAACATTATACACTTCACAAACTCTTCACCTGGAGCCTTCGAGCAAATATCTATAGAGCCGCAGTCCCTAAATGATAGTGGTAAAAAAATGTCCGAGCGCCGTCATACACGACTTGGATATATTATTAACATTAAATAATTCAGAATGATCCGTTTTCTTGAATCTCGGCGTTATAGATAGTGCAATCCACGAAGACGCGCCCCATCACTCTTCCCAACCGTCCATAGCACACGGAGTCCATACAAATGAGGAGTGGTGGGGCGCGTCTTCGTGGATTGCACTATCTATATATGTCACCTAATTAGTGCTTGTACTCGTAACCGAGCACTTTGGCATCGCGCACGTTGTAGTCGGCTTGCAATCGCCTTACGACTAACTAAAAAGACTGCCCACTACGTAGCTTGGGCAGGGTTTTAGCTCGGACACTTTTTGCACGATTGTGACTCTATAGATGTTTGCCCGAAGGATGGAGCACAATCGATCCTCAATTTGCCAGAAGCTTAGTATAAACTAGAAGCAGCCTCGACCGAGTGGTTACCTCGACTCAAGGTAGGGCAACTGAACACGATCCTCAGTCGGAGGCACGCCGCGCCCTCAGCGAAAAGAGGAAGAAAAGTTGCTTCATTCCGCCTCAAGTTTAGGTTTGGCCTGGGACTGCTTAAATGGATAGATAACCTTCCAGCAAATATCTATAGTAACAATCATGCAAAAAAGTGTCCTAGCCAAACCCTGCCCAAGCTATGTACTGGGCAGGCTTTTTAGTTAGTCGTAAGGCGGTTGTAAGCCGACTACAGCGTTGCGCAATGCCAAAGTGCTCGGTTAAAAGCACTAATTAGGTGACATAACATCGAGATTCGAGAAAACGGTTCATTGTGAATTATTTAATGTAAATATTATACTCGTAGAATTCGATATGCATGACGGCGCTTGGACGTTTTTTTACTACTTTCGCTTAGTGACTGAGGCTCTGTAGATATTTGCTCGAAGTACCTACATAACCTACACAGTCGCGTGCAGTAGGTAAATACTATAAATAAGACAGCAGGGGATAAAGAGCCTGATTTATTAATTTAATTTCTTTTCTTAATTTATTATGGGTGTATAATTTCCTGAAATAAACGATTTAATAATAATAATTAATGAACAATAACAGCGCGCTTTTTTTTTTTTACTTTTACTTTACTTAACAGCGCTCACACCAAAGAACAAGACAAGTGACCAACGTGTGCATCTATCCAGGGCTAAATTGCAAAATATCATTAGCGGCAGGGTACGAGCTTCCGGTAGCGAGCGTAAGCAAAAAACGCAAGAACTGACGTTAGCGGCTGTCAAATTTTACCACTTGTCTACCATTTCTATAGAAATGATGACGCTAAATTTTTCGTAACCGATCGTTAGCGGCTGTTAGATAGCGATGCGATTAAAAATTTGTCTACGAACTAGCGTGAGGTGACATAACATTTCCGCAGGCAATGTCAGTTCCATACATTTCTGAGGTTTGGCGTTACAGAAAACAGAAATGTATTATGTCTAGGCCTGCCACGAATTGATAGCCGTGTTATCTACCGAACTGCAAGTACTGCAACACCGTACATGCTTTGCATGTCCAGTAGCGGTGAACCAAAATGGTCTACATTCAGAACCATAGATAGCCTATTGTTCCTATTATTTATTGTCTTCGAGCTCGAAGTGGCCGAGCTACAGTGTACGGAATTTTCAAGTCAACTTACTGATCATCCATCCAACTCTTGTGTCACAAAACCCGAAGAACGGATGTCATTTGTGCCCTGAGAATCTTAAAAATTCTAAAAGGCAGCAAAGAAAAATGCGTTTCTCGTGAATTATGAGCTCGCTTGAAATTCGCTCGCTATTCACTTTCTCTGCCGCGTGTTATTCCTACGACGAAGCCAGGCGAGGCGGGGGCTACCATCAACACGGTAATGGTATCTAACAGTATTGTGATTTGTGACCCGTCCTTGAACTATATACATACAGCGCCACGTGGCCACGTGTCGTATCATGCGCTAGGGCTGCCCCACCTTCAGTATTTTAATTTCAGCTACTTACTCTTTACCTTACTTACTCTTTGGATTATCTTTAGACTTTCAAAGGTCTGAGGATGATCCAATGCTTTTTGTGTAATAGTAGTGTAGTTTTGTTGTAGTTAAAAAGTCACTTTTGCCCGAAAAAAAAAACTCTTTAGCTACTTCAGTTTATTCCAGTTTCTATCTATTATGATGTAAAATTATTATATCACCACATGGTATAAAACAAAGTCAATCCCCGCTGTCTGTCCCCATGTATGGTTATATCTTTAAAACTACGCAACGGATTATGATACGGTTTTTTTAATAGTTAGAAGGATTCAAGAGGAAGGTTTGTATGTATAATACACCTGTGCGAAGCTGCGGCGGGTCGCTAGTTTATTACAAAAAACAAATTTGTTGTGAATGAAAACGTTCAATAAAAATACATATTGGGCTTTTTTGATGTTTTTAGGGTTCCGTAGTAAAGCGAGGAACCTTAAAAACATAAATCGAATGCTTCCTAGTTACAAATCCACACGTTCGTTCGTGACGGCGGCGCGCCACGACTGATAAGCATACCGAGAGCATACCAAACTCCGAGGCGCGTAGGTATGATGCGCGTTCCGACCTTTTGTATGAAGACGGAATACTGAATATCATTCCCGTACCATCAGTGGCTTTGCAAAATGATACTCCTTTGACATGAGCAAATATTTCCTTACGAGATATACCTACCTACATGCGAAATGAAAAAGTGCAAGTACAGAAGAATCTGCACTCGGCGTGTAAATCAAATCGCAGCTATGGTGGACATGGCGTCTTGTGTTATTTTTTAATCTAAATAAATTATTATAAAAATAGGTACACCTTTTTAAATGGCAAGCTTTTGAGATTCTCGATATCATGTAGCAGCAGATTGCTAGCTAAGACAAGTAAAACGAGCCTAAACACGACGGGTCTATCTTGTTTAGTACAGGAATTCCTAAGGCCACCTTCCGACTCCATCATCAGATCAGCTCCATGGTACCATATTATTGCATTGTCACGCGATATACATATGCGTGCAAAATTTCAGCTCAATCGGAAACCGGGAAGGTGGTCAAATTTAACATGCAAGATTCCACCCGAACTTACATACATACATAGGTACATCCATTGCAAGTTGAATAAAAGTTTGTAAAAAAAGTCTTACTTGAATGATTAAGACTGTCATAGCACCTACTAGGGACCACTAGTCCTAGGATTTGCAAGTTTGGCGAAAAATACGGCTATTTTCACCCAAATACGTTATTCCGTTAAGTTCAAAGCCCAAAAATGTTTGACAATAATACTTAGTAGGCCCCCGGAACTGGGTGAAATAACATTCGTCGCACAAATGTGCCTGTTCCGCCTCCTCGCTCTCAACTCAACGTTTTTGTTCCTCCTGAAGGTTCTGGTGATAATTTGGGTAAATTAGGTCGAAGTGAAGTTTTTGTGTTTACGAGCAAAGGCTGGGTCTTATCGGAGAAATACAATAAACGTTGCTTTATTTATGTATTATGTGATGTGATACTAGCAACCACATCGGCTGTTTGGAACCACCGAACAATGGTTTCTGCCAATATTCTAGATGTTTCCTGGTAATGAAAACTTCATAAGACTGCGTTGTCACCAAACGTAATAGTGAATGGCTTTATAAGCGACTTCCAAAAACGAGGATGTCCTATGTTTATCTGTATGTATTTTTTTTTCTGTATGTTCATTGATAATTTCGCCAATTGTAAACCGAATCGAATAATGTTTTTTTTTAGTTCGAAAGGGTACACTCCCGAGGTGGTCCCATTTAAATTGTACAGAAAGTGGCCGAGCCGTTTTTGAAAAATCAAAAATAATGTAAACAATTCGAGCGATATTTTTGAACTTTGTACACAATGGAAGGCGGCTTTGCCATTTTTTACGAAAAATAATTGATGTTAATTTTTTTAGGGCAATGTATATGGTTCAATCACCCTGTATACGTCCTGCAGTGAACTATAAAAAGCCTGGTACAGAAATGTCTAAATGTTTTTTCTATTGTTTCCAGGAACAAGATCCCAGTGTCTCCAGTAGAAGAAGACCGTTCCGCGCCGCTGCTGCAGTACGCCGAGTGGTCTCCCGTCGGCTCTACGCTGGTGTTTGTCCACGACAACGATATCTACTACAAACCCTGGGTCCTGAAGGGGCTGATCTGCAGGATCACCAATAATGGTACGTCATTTTTTGATGTTGGCCCCATAGGAAACGTTAGTACAATGTAATTTGCCACTATAATAGCCTGAGTGGTCTCCCATTGGCTCCACGCTGGTGTTTGTCCATAATAACAATATCTAAAAATGGTACGTCATATAGATACGCAAACCTATACGAAATTAAAAAAAAAATCTTGAGGTTGGTTCCGTAATATGATATGCCCAAGTAAAAAAGATAAACATCTACAGTACAAATGGGCCCCAACATAGAATAATAACGTATTCTATGGGCCCCAAACTAGGCAAAGCCATTTTGGCATCCTGAAGCCTCACATGTTGGACGCTGAAAGATCTACTAGGCGCAATTTTAAAAGCTTTTTGACGGCTCCAAATATAATTTATTATACGCGTTCCTAAAGAGTAAAGAGACTTAATACTAAGGGTTCGTGTCTCTTTCTTATCTCTCGACGACAATTCAGAGATAATTTTATCGTCATGTTATTTTCTTTGTTTGTAATGAGTTACTAGCATATTGCCATCACATTACTTCCATAATATGACTCCTATTGTTCGATAACTTTTAATCTAGTGTTATACATTAGTATTGTATACTACGGGACTAATCGCGCACTGACCAAAAGTCCTCTTCACGGATCGACACTATTTTTCAAGAATATTAAAGTTGAATATTAAAGTAGAAAAATACTGTTACGCAGTAAGCCGCGCGCGGTACGACGGCTAGTTGTTTACATCTAATCGCGAGATTTATGGTTTTATGACTCAGGCGGCACCGGCCTTTGTGTCGCGTCTATTGTTTGTTGTTTGTTAGATTTTTTTGTGGTGTTTTCGTAATAATTAGGAACAATAGGGTTTCTCGAACTTTACACTTGTTTACTTTGTCAGTCACAATGGCACCGAATATTCTACAGATTTCTAGAGAACCCTTATTCCGATATAAATAGGGCGATGGTTTTCGTTTGTGGCAGTTATCGCGTTTATCCCGAAGCGAAAGCATCTCGTGTTCAAGTGCAGTACCAGTGATTGTGAAGTGACTAGTTGTGTGAATATTCGTGCCAGTGTGAAGTGTTGTGCGAATCAGTTGTGTCGTGTGTACTGTGATTTTGTGCAATAAAGTGCAAAGTGAATAATCGGCGTTTTAACTGATTATCCAAGAACCCATCTCGTAACATTTGGTGTCAGAAGGGTGGATAATTGAAAATGCCGGTAACACCATACGACGAAGAGACGCCGCGCACACGGAGTCAGCGCCGACAGGAGGAAGCGCGCCGACAAGAGGAGCAGGAGCGCCGCCGGGAGGAGGTCGACCAACGACGCTTCGGAAACGATTCGCTGTTAATGGAAGGCAGCGAGTCCGAGGCAACCAACGACGACTCCAGGAACCCGAGAGCACCTGCTGCTGCACCAGCTATCCCTGCGGCATTGGACATGACTGCAATGATGTCGATGTTGCAGTCAATGTTGGACCGCAACAACAGCAAGCTAGAAGAAAAGTTGGACCGCAACAGAGAAGAACAGGCTCGTCAAAAAGAAGAACTGCTTTCAAGCTTGCAGACGACTTTGGACAAAGAGATAAAAGAGGTCAAGGACACGGTCAAGCAGCTTGATACCAGCGTAAAGGAGCACGAATCCCGTATTGTCGAAGCGGAAACACAAATCGCCGACGTGAGGAGAACCTTGAACGTCATCAAGTCTGGAGGCGGAACCGTTGCACCTACAATCTTCTCGCCAGCCTCACAGAAGCTTAAAGTGACGCCTTTCGACGGGACATCGTCATGGTCAGCCTACAAAATTCAATTCGATGCCGCCGTTCAGACTAATGGATGGGACAAGGTCCAAGCCAAGAACGCCCTCATAATGAGCCTTCGCGATGAAGCCCTGAGTATTCTTGATGCTGTGGGCAAGGAAGTGACCTACGATAAATTAATGGAAATGCTGGAAAGTCGCTACGGTGATGAGCACCTGGAGCGTGTGTACAGAGCGCAGTTAAAGAACAGGGTGCAACGTCGCAACGAAAGTCTTCAGCAGTGGGCTGTCGAAGTGGAGAAACTGTTCCGGAAGGCTTATCAGTCAGCACCATTACCCAACGACGAACATCTAGTGGAAGCTTTTGCTAACGGGATAGCAGACTTCGAAGTAAGAACTGCAGTGAAACTCGGGCATCACAAAACACTGAAGGAAGCTTTGGCTCAAGCCTTAGAAGTAGAGGCTGTACGAAATCCAGCGAAGGATGTCCAACATATGAGGGAAGTAAAGGAAGCATCACTTCGTACAAGGTTTGGCCCAAGATGCTACAACTGCGACGAAAGAGGCCATTTATGGCGGAATTGCCCAAAGCCACGTCGAACAAGGGAGGATCGACCATTAGAGGAACGAGAGGTACGGCCGCACCATGAGACCACACAGCAGCAGGGAAACGAGTAAGCGCCAGGACCAAGGGGCGGGTGCTGGCCGGTCTAGAAAAGGCCCCAAAGATTTTGGTCTCACAAGCTCACGATGGGAACAGCCTGATCATCAATGGTGCCATCAATGGAACTTCTTGCAAGCTGACATTGGATACTGGAGCTTCTCGCACTGTCATCAGTTCCCGACTGGCTAAGCGCTTTCTTACGAACTTCGAAAGCTGCAAAACTGTTCAACTTCTGACGGCGACCGGTCAGCACATATCCGTCCGAGGAGAGAAGCTGGTGGAGTTAAAGCTGGGTGAGAAAACTTTTCGACACAAGGTCATCGTGGCTGATATCGTTGACGATTGCATTCTGGGTCTTGACTTTATGCGAGAACATCATTGTGAGATTGACGTCAACCAAGGAATCTTGAAGTGTGGAAGAGAAGAAGTCTTCATGGAAGGCGCCATATCAGGAAAGGTTTATTGTCTGCAGAGAACAGTCCTTCCACCTAGATCGGAAACAATTGTGGCAATTAGATTACCGCCGAAGTTGAAACATCAACGACGATGTGTGTTAGTAGAACAATTGGAAGGTGATCAACCATGGTTATTGGCCCGAACTCTGGTGAGGACTACAAATACCGCTGTGGTGCGTGTTCTCAACACAAGTAACGAGGAACAACTCATCAAAGGAGGAACCCCAATTGGTACTTGTGAAGAAGTAGACTGGATGCGCAGATGCCAAGAACAACCAAAGGAGAAATACAACTGTGCTGGGAGTTACACCGTGTCAACGCTATTGGAAGATTCCCGTAAAGACCTGACCGAAAGAGAACTTTTGATGGCAAAGAAGATGCTGCAGCGCTACTCTGACATATTTGCTCTCGATGATGCTGTCAACGGGAAGACTGGGTTAGTGAAGCACACAATAAATACAGGAAGCGTGTCACCGATTCGACAGCGGCCAAGAAGGATACCAGTGGCTCGAGAAAAAGAAGTTAAGTCAATGATCGAAGACATGGCACGCAATGGTGTGATAGAACCTTCATCCAGTCCGTGGTGTTCGCCAGTGGTTCTAGTGAAAAAGAAGGATGGCAGTATGCGGTTCTGCGTTGATTATCGACGACTCAACGACGTAACGAAGAAAGACAGCTATCCTTTGCCGAGGATTGATGACACGTTAGATACACTGACAGGTATGAAGTGGTTCACTACGCTGGACTTGAAGAGCGGATACTGGCAAGTGGAAATAGATCCTAAAGATAAAGAGAAGACCGCATTTTCGACGGGAAAAGGCCTGTGGCAGTTCAACGTGATGCCGTTTGGATTGTGCAACGCGCCCGCTACGTTCGAAAGACTAATGGAGTTAGTGCTCGCGGGACTGATTGGAGATGCATGCCTAGTCTATTTGGACGACATCATAATTGTGGGAAAAACCTTCGAAGACCATCTGCAAAACCTGGAACGAGTATTGACTAAGATTCGCGCAGCCAATCTCAAGCTGAGTCCGAAGAAATGTTCCTTCTTCAAGAGGCAAGTGAATTTCCTGGGACATGTGATTTCCGAAGCTGGCGTACAGACGGATCCAGGAAAAGTCAGTGCTGTCAAGGATTGGCCTGTGCCAAAAGACAAGACGGTAGTTAGAGCATTCTTGGGTTTATGCTCCTACTATTAGCGATTCGTGAAGAACTTTGCTGACATAGCCAAGCCGTTGCATAGACTGACTGAGGAAAAACGACCCTTCCTCTGGGATGAAAATTGCGACGCAGCTTTTCAAGAGCTAAAGAAGCGACTTTGTAATACGCCTATTCTTGGCTTCCCGGACACAGAGAACGAGTTCATCGTGGACACTGACGCCAGCAACACCGGCATTGGAGGAGTACTGTCACAAAGAAAAGGAGACCAAGAAGTGGTGATTGCGTATTTCAGCAAATCCCTGTCCAAGCCGGAAAGAAACTACTGTGTGACCAGAAAGGAGCTACTTGCAGTGGTGAAGACTTTGCGACATTTTAGCAAGTACCTGCTCGGGCGGAAATTCCATCTGAGGACCGACCATGCTGCTCTTAAGTGGCTACTACAGTTTAAGGATCCCGAAGGCCAGGTGGCAAGATGGATTGAGCAACTACAAGAGTTTGACTTCACCACGGAGCATCGCAGTGGAAAATCTCATGGCAACGCGGACGCACTGTCAAGAAGGCCATGCTCAGAAGACTGCAAGCATTGCTCAAGACATGAGTCGAAAGATTCAGTGCCCGTCAGAATGCTCAAAGCTGACATCGGCGACGAATGGAAAGAAACCCTTCAGATTGCACAAGAAGAAGACGCCGACATCAAGCCAATTCTTGAATGGATGGAATCAGATGCCCCAAAGCCAGACTGGAGTGCTATTGCTTCGATGAGTGTTACAACAAAGAGCTATTGGGCGCAATGGGATAGTCTGGTGCTTCAAGAGGGAGTTCTCTGCCGAAAATGGGAAAACGCTCGAGGCAACCAGTGCCATCTCCAAATGGTTGTACCCAGAGCAAAAGTACCCGAAGTTTTGAAGCTGTACCACGAAGGGTTTCCGGGAGGACATTTGGGTGTGAAACGGACACTGTTGAAGATTCGAGAAAGGTTTTACTGGATCAACTGCAGAGATGACGTAGAAGACTGGGTACGGAAATGTACGAGCTGTGCATCAGTGAAAGGCCCGCATACCCGCAGCAGAGGAGCATTAAAACTGTATAATGTTGGAGCACCATGGGAGCGAATCGCGCTGGATGTAGCCGGACCATTTCCTGTGAGCGAAAGTGGCAACAAGTACTTCCTTGTCGTCATGGATTACTTCACCAAGTGGCCGGAAGTCTTCGCAATTCCGAACCAAGAGGCATCGACGATAGCAGACAAATTGGTGCATGAAGTATTCTGTCGATTTGGAGTACCATTGGAAATCCACAGTGACCAAGGAAGAAATTTTGAATCTCAGCTGTTTCAAGAGACGTGCCGGTTAATGGGTGCACACAAAACAAGGACAACGTCTTACCACCCGCAATCAGATGGAATGGTGGAGCGATTCAACCAAACTCTGGAGAGGTACCTGGCAAAAGTAGTCGGAAGCAAACAACGGGATTGGGACAAGCATATCCAGCCATTTTTGTTGTCATACCGAAGTGCTGTTCATGAGAGCACAAATGTCACTCCCGCTTTTGCCAATTTTGGACGTGAATTACGGCTACCAGCCGACTTAATAACTGGCATTCCACCGGATTCTCCACAACCCATAACTGAGTACGCCAGTGACCTCCGGAACAAGATGAACGACATCTATGAGCACATTAGAGAGCATGGCCAACAAGCATCTGAAAGAATGAAGACTCGATACGACAGAAGGGCTAACAATCCTGGGTTCAAGGAAGGCTCGATGGTATGGCTCCACAATCCCATACGCAGCAAAGGGAAGTCTCCAAAGCTACAAGCCAAATGGGATGGACCGTACCGAGTGGTGACCAAGATCAACGACGTGACGTATACAGAAAGGACCTCGAGGTGCCCCCAAAATAGTTCACGTGGATCGATTGGCGCGATATCACGGATGCAACGATGCTCGGGACGAGCATGTCTTGGGAGGAGGTGGTGTTACGCAGTAAGCCGCGCGCGGTACGACGGCTAGTTGTTTACATCTAATCGCGAGATTTATGGTTTTATGACTCAGGCGGCACCGGCCTTTGTGTCGCGTCTATTGTTTGTTGTTTGTTAGATTTTTTTGTGGTGTTTTCGTAATAATTAGGAACAATAGGGTTTCTCGAACTTTACACTTGTTTACTTTGTCAGTCACAATGGCACCGAATATTCTACAGATTTCTAGAGAACCCTTATTCCGATATAAATAGGGCGATGGTTTTCGTTTGTGGCAGTTATCGCGTTTATCCCGAAGCGAAAGCATCTCGTGTTCAAGTGCAGTACCAGTGATTGTGAAGTGACTAGTTGTGTGAATATTCGTGCCAGTGTGAAGTGTTGTGCGAATCAGTTGTGTCGTGTGTACTGTGATTTTGTGCAATAAAGTGCAAAGTGAATAATCGGCGTTTTAACTGATTATCCAAGAACCCATCTCGTAACATTACTGTGATTCAACTCCTATTACGAGTATCTGTGCAGTGCAAGAAGAGTTCAATTACCTCGTTCAAAATTTAACAGTCCAACGTTATTGATGACGCGACCAGTTCGTGATATTTTCGTGAAAATTTCGGTTCCGTTTTATCAATTTGCGTATATTCATCATCATCATCTGCGAAAGCCCGTCATACCATTGTCTACAACATGTTCTGTAATATACCAGCCTTTTTAATAATCCATTTCAGGATGTAGGCCTACTCACTAAGGGTGATTTAGATAATAAATAATTAGGAGGAGATTTGACAATAAATGGTAAAATCTTCCAGGCATCCCAGGCGTGGTCTTCAACGGGGTTCCGGACTTCCTCTATGAGACTGAGATCCTGCGCCTCGATCGCGCGCTGTGGTACAGTCCCGACGGCCAGAGCCTGCTCTTCGTCACCTACAACTGCACCGAAGTGGCAGAACATCGGTACCCGTGGTACGGGCTGGACCACCACCCGCCACCGCCTTATCCAGAAATACTGACGCTGCGGTACCCTAAGGTAAGCTTATTACAGCAACAGTTCTGTTCATTTCATTATTTCTCAGTTCTCACGGCGCGTACACATAGCGTCCAATTTTACAAGATCCTTTTTAACTGATCCTTCGCTACTGGTGGTAATATTCACACAGCATTTACAGCACAAATACTGATCCGATAAAACGTATCAGTATTTACGTGTTACTGGATCCGGAATACTGTCATGTGTGTGAAATAGCTCGTACGACTACATATGCTGACATATAGGTACTTTAAACGGACCTGTAAAACGGATTGCTGCTTATTTTGTCGGATCGGTATTTCTTACTGGATCAGGAATACTGCATTCTGTGTAAACTCGCTCATATAACTACATACGCTAACAGCATAGGTATACGTTTAAATGGAAATGGATCTGTAAAACGGACTTTCTATGTGTACGAGCTCTCACACAGAAACAAAGCATTACTGGAAACAACTAGATATTGAATACTGGAGTTATTATGATTAATTATCATGAAATCTCAATAGCAACGCCCAGTCCCAGATGAAAGCTCTGGTTGCTAGACTCTCTGCAATAGACGACTGTTTCAATATCTTCAGCTAAGCACAAGAGAAAACCAAGTAGTTGTCTGGGACATGGAACAAGGTGGACCAACGATCTCAAATACCTCCGTTCAATGATTGTAGTTTATCTTTTCAGGTAAATACCAACAACCCGGTGGTGACGGTGAATGTGGTCAGCTTGAAGACTCCGAAGTACCTGTTCCCGCAAGCCTTGCAGTTCTCCTCACAGGTTGACAAAAGTAAGTTGAAGCGATTATCTCTTCTGTACTATATTGTACTGTAACCAGCCTTTTTAATAGTCCACTGTAGGACGTAGGCCTACCCACGAAGGGTGATTGAGCCATATCTACCACGCTGGCCCAGTGCGGATTGGTGGATTCACATACGACATCGAATTTCTTCTACTCTATTTGCCTCACGAATCTCACGATGTTTTCCTTCACCGAAAAGCACACGGTGTGAAATTTCGTACATAAATAAAGAAGACTTTTAAATCGTGTTGTTCACAGTTCACACTCAATCTCTGTAAGTATTACTATTGCACGAGCAGCTGCAACGACATGAGCATATTGACGTGGAAAATTCAATTCCTACTAGAGCCCCAGAAACCTTTCATGAGGTCGTGGGTTCAAATCCAGACTCCGTACCAATAAGTTTCTTTGGAATATATGTACGTAATTTCACACCATTGCACTGGCTTTACTATGAAAAAACATCGTGAAGCAACCTGCATACGTCCGTAGAAGGTAGCATGTGCGATTTCGCCAACCCGCACTAGGTGAGCGTGGTGTGTAGGCTATGTCCGGCAGTAAAATATTAGAAACGGCTGGTACAGGTACAGAGCCCAATGTAAACGGACTCTTAGCATTATTACGTCTACAAAGTCTACTGCTCACTTTACATTAGCAATAGCACAAAACGCATTTCAAAGAAACCTAACACCTTTCGGGATAACTGAAGTGACGTATTCACCACTTTAACTTGGATAAAAATCTATCCTCGATCTGTTCCAGGCTGGTACGTGCGCTGGACAGGCTGGCAGTCGGAGAAGCAGGTGGCGGTGCTGCTGCTCAACCGGCCGCAGAATGTCTCGCTCATCAGCGTGTGCTCCCAAGGCAGCACCAACCAGTACAGCTGTCAGGATGTGAGTACCACTTCTATTCTTTTAATCGAATGTATCAACATCAGCCATTGGATATAAGCCGAATCAAACCAAATAGCGTCTCTCAGCCCTATTCGTTTAATCGAAAGGATTATCACCTTGATTATTGAGCTTTTTGGTATAAGCCTAATCGAAACTAAATACCGTCTATGAACACGAGGCAAGTGGTTATACAGTGGTAATAATTCACATGTCAGCAGCGCAAAGAGAGGGAGTTTGCGTAGTTTGTAACTAGCTCATGCCCATGCGGCTTAGCAAATGTGCCAATGGATTTCCAATGGGATCAGCTGAATTTACTCTGCATAAATTATATTTCTGCGGTCTTAATCAAGTCATTGAACCCTCTTGTCGACGACTTACACTGCGTTTGCAGGTAGATAAGGTCTCCTTTCTACTTGCAATATGTTATGCCCACTTTCATTTCAGCTTACTAATTACCTGTTGTACATCTCGGTACTCTACCACGCGAGACGCTCTACACGAAAAAATCTTTTGCAAGAAACTAACTGCATAATCAAATCAAACATACTCCAGATCTACCGCGACGAGACGGACGGCTCCCGCTGGTCCGGCCTCGGCGCAGAGCCCTCAGAAGAAGACTGCGGCTACTGCGGCGGCGCAGCGCTCGTCGCGTCACGATCCGGCATATTCACCTCCACACCAGTGGCCGACACGCCGGGCATCTGGCGTCACGCTATCAGGATCACCGGAGATTCTAAAACGACCCTCACTCAGGGCAGCTTCGAGATCACGCAGATCGTTGGCTTCGATGAAAAAAGGAAGTTATTGTAAGTAACTACATATATACTGATATATCTTTATTCGTGAGATGCTCGGGTATATGCTCCTCCGCATCAGCCGCTGACACGCCACGCGTCTGGCATCAACCTATCGTGATCACCCTCGATTTCAAAACGAACCTCACCGAAGGTAGCTTTGAAATTAGGCAGATCGTCGGTTACGATAAGAGGAAGAAACTGCAGGAACTCTAAACTGGTATATTTTGATGACATTTATTCGGGCATTTTCACCTCTACGCCAGTGGCAGACACGCCGGGCATTTGGTGTCACGCTATCAGAATCACCGGCGATTCCAAATCGACTCTCACCCAGGGTAGCTTTAAGATCACACAAATTGTAGGCGTCGATGAAAGGAGGAAACTGATGTAAGAAGACTGAATGATATCCTGGTGACTTGATTCTAGTCGTCACTTGCTCCAATATACTAGAAGATGCTGGTCTGACTCTGAATATACCTGGCCATTGTACTTATTTATATGTCGGGGCAATAGCTTTAAGTTTATTTTTAAATAGTGCCACTTAGTATAATTTCGTAGGACTAGGAATGGAAGTGGCAACATTCCTGGGGTAACGCTTGTGACAAACGCTGCTAATTGGTTCCAAAGACGTTTCTAGCACGAAACTTTGTGGTTTCAAGTGACATTGCAGGATCGGCCGAAGGGCGGGAAAATGCGAGGTGACATGTCAGATGTCAGTTGTAAATAGAGCTTGTTCGGAGGAGGTTGTGGCGAACTGTGATTAGAACGGCTTGGTGATTCTTGATAGAACGGTGGCAGCGTGCGTTCCGCTGCGGAACGCCATGTCCTTCGCTAACAGTTTTCTCTATGATTGTAATCATACGTAATCTTCTGTGAAATAAACTGATTGTTGTGACGTCGCATTTATCTCCTCGCCCGCTAAACCCACGCCATTGCCACACTAAAGCATTGTTGGGTCAGTGTAATTAAATCATTACCACATTGAAGCATCATAACTGATGCGGAGCCTTTTTATGGATCCGATATATATAATTATATCTGGTCATACACTAGGCATATTCTAGTAGAGGATGTATTTATCTGTTTCTGGAATATGCCTTGAAACTTGCTGCTACTTCATTGCTTGTCAATTTCAGCAATAATATTACTAAATTATATTGTAATCTGATCTACTATTTTATAATTTATTTGCTGATACATAATAGTCTTGTCATTTTTTTTGTTTGATTATGTAATATTTCTAAAATACATTAGTTTTTTTGTTTTTTTTTAAGTTGTTAAAATGTATAATATTTAATCTCAATCATATTATAGCTCAAAGTCCAAGAAAGCGCAAATTCTACTCATGTTAATCTACTTGAAAAGGGCCACCAAGAGCGTTCTCTTGGCCTAACCGAGTTGGGGCCCGCTGTTAATCCAACTAGTTTTATTTAAAATTTCACGATAATATTGTTCTGCAAACAATTTGTAACAAATTCATTGTTTTGTAAATAAATGTTTTTTCTCTATTTCTTCTTTTCTTGATTGTTGTTCAGCTTCAGAGTGCCCAAATGCTTATTATAGTCTCGTAGCGCATTGTTAACCGTAGGATCGCTTGACAGTATGCATCTACCGTTTACTCACATCGTGTTCCAGATACGTGCTGGGCACGGCGCCGGACAAGGCAGGCGAGCGCCACCTGTACCGCATCGAGGTTCCCTCCGAGCCGTCTGTGTGGCCCCCGCCCCCCGCCTGCCTCACCTGCCCCGGCGCGGACCTGCCTCTCATAGATACCACTACACACTCCGCTGGAGATGAAATGGTAAGAGATACATCGAGGTTTCCCCCGAGCCGTCCGTGTGGCCCCCGGCCCCCGCCTGCCTCACATGCCCCGGCGCGGACCTGCCTCTCATAGATACCACTACACACTCCGCTGGAGATGAGATGGTAAGAGATACATCGAGGTTCCCCCCGAGCCGTCCGTGTGGCCCCGTCCCTCACCTGCCTTACCTGCCCCGGCACGGACCTGCCTCTAGTAGATACCACTGCAGTCTGTAGCGACCAACTTCGCTACAAGATGGCACTAGCTACGCGTCGTCCGCCAGCCAATCACAAGCCGTATCGCCGTGCCTCAACCAATCATAACCCGAAGTCCGCATCGCGCAAACTAAATTCTCAGCGACGGCTGAACCAAAACAAGATCTAATGTAACACTGTCGGATACCTATCCCCGGGCACAACACCTCGCCCGGTGGAGTACTCCTTTGTGAACGTGTTATCGTGCTATCATCATCATCTCCACATGGAAAACCACCAAGTCCAAACCACCACACACTCCGCTGGAGATGTGCATGAGCCGTAGGATGTCATCTTCTAACGATAAATCTCTAAATCATTTTTGATTCGTTTCGAATATACATACGCATTTGCTCTTCGTGATGGACTAAACCTAATCCTATAATGAGAAGAGCTCCCAGCTCAATAGTGCCTTAATGTAAGAGTTTCTTCAAGGGGAGTCTCGTAACGTATTCTAGACTCTTATGCTGCATTTACACTCAGGTTTATTGGAGAAGTAACCAGGGAAATGTGCAGTAAGGATACTGTAAGCTCCCGAGTAGAAGGATGAATGTAAATATAACTCTAGTATTTAAAATGCCAATGATTTGAGGCTATGAAACCTTCTACCCCCAGGAGTACGAGAACCTGACGTCAGCCCTGCCAGCGTGGCCGACGTCGACAGTGCTGCCACACGTGGCGGATGAGAACGACACGCTGCCCTTAGACTGCCTCTACAACCGCGTGCTCTTCAGCCACAACTACTCTTACTACGTCCATGTAAGTATTGTCTGCAGTACTCGTAGTTCAACCTCACACAGCTAAAGCTGATCTGTCTAGTAACCCCCAGACTTCACCAATGCAGCTCCCGTATTGTCTATGCATAATCATTCGGCTTCGCTTTTCCTCCCGCTTGCTCTTGTGGCGCAAGTAACTGGCGCGAGCAGGAAAAAGACGAAGACGAACGTCAGAACGCGTACACAATACGACCACAGAGTCTAAAGGAAATAGTAGAAGCTGAACACAGCTCCATAAGTCCATTGAAGAAATGGTTAACTACATGAGAACCCCGCTGGACTGATCTGATGAACTAATGCGATCATCGCAACGTGTGTGCCCAGCTTCAGATAATGGTTCAAAAGGTGAATCTCCTATTCCTACCGTTAAATTAATTGCATGAGCTCCCAGTTGGAGTGATGCAAAAAACTGATCAGTTCATCGCAACGTGTGTGTCCACCTTGACACCAAGACTAGTCATCCATCCATCCATCCATAAGCCGTAGGACATCCACTGCTGGACATAGGCCTCCCCTATAGATTTCCAATAAGGTCCGTTGAAACCAGCCTGCATCCAGCGCGTTCCTTCAATCTTTATTTTATCACCAAATACTCCGGTATACTTGGTGTAAATCAGTAAATGTGGGTAGACTTGGTTTAATGTATTGTATGTAGGTAGGTAGGGAAATTATTAAATAAAATCAGTTCTGTCACCGACCTCTTCGTTTCACTTGCCGCTCCGCCGAATATTCCCCAAATATTGCACTACACCTAAACGTCCCAGAGTAGCCATCAGGACTAAATGATCTTCCTTCCGCAGGAGTGCTTGGGCCCGGGCCCGCCGGCCATATTCCTGTGCACCCGCGGCGGCGCGCGCCGGCTCGTGCTGTGGGACGGCCAGCCGCTGCGCTCACAGTTCGCAGCACTCAAGCACCCGCAAGTCAAGGTGTTCCGGGTCGAGGTGCGTATCTATCTACTTATAAACAAGATGGTGAGGTTTTTGCAGTTTTTTACATCCAAAGCGTTACACATAAGCGGACCGACATTAATCGTCACCAAAGAAGAGGAAAGAAATTCTGTTGTTCTGTGATCGGCACTGCCGGGCGGCAAAACTAATAGTACACATATATGTATTAATGTTCGGGAGTAAAATTTGCTCAGCTTCCCGATAGCGAGCCGACAGTGTTCGGCGACGCCGGGCGGTTCGGTTTCAAGAATGTATATTGATCTGTCTTTCATTAATGTAAGATGTAAGTGCAAGATGTAGATGAATATTCGGGAATACCGCGACGAAGAGACGCGTAACGGCCGAAAAAAAACGGAATTGTGCCGATTAGAACCGAAGGAACTACCCGATCGACACAAGCAGAGCTATGGCTAACGGAATGTAGTATCTAACTGCTTTGGCTCGGCTTTATCATTCAATAAATACTACTGCACCCTTCGAGCAAATATCTACAGAGCCACAGTCCCTAAGAGAAAGTAGTAAAAAAATGTCCGAGTGCCTGCATACATACAGACTTAGATATTTAATGTAAATGACCCATTTTCTCGAATCTCGACATTATGTCACCTAATTACTTAGTGCTTGTAACCGAGCACTTTGGCATCGCGCGGTGTTGTAGTCGGCTTGCGATAGCCTTACGACTAACTAACAAGCTTGCCCACTACGTAGCTTAGGCAAGGTTTTGGCTCGGACACTTTTTTGTATCATTGTGACTCTATAGATATTTGCTTGAAGACAGAACCAGATTATGTTCTATGTTTTAATAGTAGTTTATGCAACTGTCATATAATGAAGGGTATTAAAACACGAGTGTGAGTTTATGAAACGAGCGCAGCGAGTTTCATAATAGTAACGAGTGTTTTAATACCCGTGTTATATGCAGTTGCATACACTACTTTATCTTCATTAATAAAAATTAAAATTAAAAAAAAATACATATTGTGAAACATTAAATTCACGCGTACGTGTATTGTCATAGTGAACTTGGCGCCATTAAAATCTAACCAATGAGAGCGCAGCTGCGCGAGCAGGGCCAATCAGGAGCGAGCACGCGATGTTATAATGAGATTTTACGATACCGATGTGGATATTATAACATCATGTGAAATTGCTTAAATGTTGTCTGCGCTATAACAGTAGTCATTATAAGTCAAGTATTGGAAACATAAGTAGAATGTTACAACATTAGTCTAGATAAAATCTGTTTACAGTTTCACTTTATAAATTCGATTGCGTGCGTTGTTATCTATCAGGACACATTTCACATTACTATGAGAGTGTAATCTTGAAGACTGACAGCCAAGTCCGGAGTTACGGTTACTAAGAGATTCCTTATCATTCAGGTGCAAGCGGACAGAGAAGCCAGAGTCCGACTGCTACTCCCGCCAGGGTTCCGAGAAACTGACGATCTGCCGCTACCACTCGTGCTGCACGTGTAAGTATTTTGTATAGTTATTTTATCTATAATCCGCACCACCCACACAAGTCGGCGGATGGGAGGTTAGGCGCAGAACGCAGGTAAATTAATGTTTTTATAATTTTTCTCGCAACTATTATAAATAATCTCACCGTGTAAACCTTCCCTTAACTTCCACAAATGTTTCAAGATAAAAATTAACCAAGTCGATTCAGCCGTTCTCCAGTTTTAGCGAGACTAACAAACACGTTAAAAATGAATTATATAATTTGATTATATAATTACTAAAACATTAATTGACATTGAAATATTAAAACCTAATTCAACACCCCCCCCACAATGCAATATTACATACCTTAACAAAACTTTATACATTACAAAAAACAAATTTCTCATCCCACATCGACTTCCGTTTGACCACTTTGACAGGTCTTACGTTTAGACTGTGTAAATAATAGGAGATAGAAGATGGAATCCTTCGAACGGTATGCATAAATGGTGACGCGACCGAACGGGAGCGAGAACGACTGTTGAAAACTGTGCTAGTGCGAGTAGGAGGACATAGCCTACGATCCTCTGTAGGCGTTAGTGTGTTTTTAGTCTCACGCTGACGGCACGCGCACCGTCGACGCTGATGGCCGAGATATATGAACTTCGCTTTCGGCGCCGACCATCGTATGCGCTGATAGCTACGCGTCATTCAAAAACGCTTCCTAGAATTCATATATCTCGGCCATCAGCGCCGACGGTGCGCGTGCCGTCGCCGTGAGACTAAAATCAGCCTTAGAAATGATTGTAACGTTTCTAAAATGGTGTTCCAGGTCTGCAGAGCCTGGAGGGCAGCTGGTGACGGAGCGGTGGCGGCCCGGGTGGGGCTGGTACCTGGCTGCGGCCAGGAACTTCATCGTCGCGGAGATCGACGCCAGAGGCTCGGGGGGACAGGTAAAAGAGGATATTTATGGACTAGTATAGAGAAGGAAGTAGAGATGAAGAAGTAGTATTGGCGTAGTTAGTATCGGTGAAGTTGGGAGGGTTAGTTAGTTTAAGATATACATTTTTTCTTCAGGAAAGTCCTAAAACGATACATCATCAGCAGAACAGAGAACAGCTGTAAAATGACAATTTGTTTTAAGTATTAACGTAAAAGATACTGGCGAATTTAATCACGTGCTCTGTAATTAGGATATGTAATGATATAATTACCTATCGTGTTTTCAGGGTGAAGAACTTAGAACAGAGATCTACCACAAACTGCTATCCGTAGACGTAGAAGATCAGATCGCTGTTCTATCGTAAGTACAAGCTTTATTTGTCTGTATGCATTACGAGTCCCGTCCCTAGCTGGGAGTTAGAAACCATCGAGGCAAAGGAGGAAAAACTTCCCCCTTGTTCTGGTTTAACCCGCAGCCGTGGTGGTCTAGTAGTTGTAACGCTGGCCTGTCATTCTAGAGGTCGTGATTTCAATCCCGGTCCCGTACCAATGAGTTTCTTTGGAACTTATGTACGGAAATTCACACCACTGTCTTTTCGGTGAAGGAAAACATCGTGAGGCAACCTGCATACGTCTGTAGAAGAAATTCGTTGCCTGTGAATCCACCAACCCGCACTTAGCCAGCTTGGGGTAGGTGGGTAGGCCTACGTCCTGCAGTGGATTATTAAAAAGGCTGATACAGTTCTGATTTGCAAAGGAATTGTGGTGGAAATATTATTGAACTTTGCGCACATATACCTAAGTCATTACAAACACACCACCTGTAAATAGTTCGTTGATCCCCGTTAGCCCTCATGCAGCGGGATTAAGTTCCTCATATCAAACTTATATTGTGATTGCGGTACAAGCTTTCAGACCATGGAGCATTTACTGATTTACTTGAATTCTTATTATGCCTCAACAACTGCACATGACAGGATCTCTATAACTGGTATATTTATCCATGATGAACTTGGTTATCCTGTGCGTGCTTATTGCGTCTATAGACTTGGTAGTCGTCCATGTGGAGATGATGATGATAGGATAATATCTCGCAAAGGAGTACTCCACCGAGCGAGGTGTTGTACCCGAGAATAGCTATCCGACTGTGTGACATTGAGCCGTGGTGGTTTAGTGGTAGTGACCCCCCTTACAATCGTGAGGTCGTGGGTTCAATCCCGTTTCCGTACCAATGAGTTCTTTGGAATTTATGTACGGAATTTAACACCACTGGCTTTTCGGTGAAGGAAAACATCGTGAGGCAACCTGCATACGTCCGTAGAAGAAATTCGATGGCGTATGTGAATCCACCAACCCGCACTGGACCAGCGTGGTGGATATGGCCCAATCACCCTTCGCGGGTAGGCCTACGTCCTGCAGTGGACTATTAAAAAGGCTGGTACAGGTACAGGACATTGGTTTTGGTATGGTTCGGCCATCGCCGTGAATTTCGATTGCGCGATGCAAGTAATTATGTGTTTTTTTTCCAGGTATCTCCGTGATAATCTGAAGATGGTGGACGGCGGGCGGGTGGGGGTGTGGGGCCGCGGGTACGGCGCGGGGGCAGCTGCTGCGCTTGTGGCCGACGACGCGCGCAACGTCACGCGCTGCCTCGCCGCCGTCGCTCCTCTTACTGACCTGAGACACCACAGTGAGTATCTACTTGTAGGCTCAATCATTGGCGGTTGTGAAGTTAGCTACAAGCTGCGGATAACCTAAAGATGGTGGATTGTAGAGATCAGGGGCACGCCGCTTGCAACGTCACTGCCTCGTTGCCGTCGCACCGGTTACTGATCTTAGACACTGCAGTGAGTATCAGTGTTATTATCAAAAGTTCTGGGCTGGTGTATCTCCACTTTCAAATTTCCGTATTTGGGGAAAATCTCCTAGTAGACCTTGTTGATTTATCATATATTTATCGAAGTAGAGCCTTGTAGCCTTGTTGTGCTTGTTGTCATAAACGGTGACACTGGTGAGTATATACACCCGACTGATGGAGCAGAGTGGAGGGGCACAGGAGTGGTTACAGAAAATAGGAAAACAAGGCGTTACATATAGAAAACTACAACATCGGAGCAGCGTCAAATTTGGGGAGGACTATAATCCCCCGCATAGCGTCTCCCTGCTCTGCCTTCAGCGGCAGTTTTATGGTGGTACTAAGCGGGTACCTAGCGGATTATCGGTACTAAAATAGAACCCCTTAGCTGAAAGAACATTTGTCATTCTCAGGCTTGTGATCTTATTACTTACTACATAGTATAAAACAAAGTAGCTTCCTGCTGTCTGTCTGTTGCTATGTCTACTTATATCTTTAAAACTACGCAACGGATTTTGATTAAAAAACTTTTGATAGATAGAGTGTTTCAAGAGGAGGTTTATATGTATAATTAGCGACCCGCCCCGAATTCGCACAGGTGTATTATACATATAAACCTTCCTCTTAAATCACTCTATCTATTTAAAAAACCGCATCAAATTCTGTTGCGTAGTTTTAAAGATATAAGCATACATGAGGACAAACAGCGGGAAGCGGGAAGTATGTTTTATACTATGTAGTGATACACCTGTGCAAAGGCGGCGCGGGTATCCGATAAAATAAAAACTACTAGAATCTCTTTTGGTTTCAGCTGTTAACATTGACAAATATCTATTGAAGATTGATGTTCCTAGGTGCAAAATCTAGCTTCACCACGACCTCACCCACCGAATTGAGATTGTCTTTCATGTCTCTTTCAACTTGTGCCGTATGAAATCAATGCATCTCTTTCAGATTATCTTGATCGTCCATATTATCCCTCTGGGATTTCTGTAACTTATGCTTTATGTCAATTGGCTACGTAGGTGTCTATACACTATAGACCATCATTATCATAGTCTACGGAGATAAAATTCTTAATTATTGACTGTCAGACTCCAGAGTCGGTGCCCTTTGTTAAGTAAGTTAAATCTGGAAGAATGCGACTGTGCAATAGAGAGGGGGTTAGTTTAAATCTTATTCTAAGTTAGTAGTTTCAGTGCACTGCGTGAATGCCGCGAGCAAACCGGCGCCCCGCATGCAGCACCCGATCACGAGTGTGACGCATGTGCTAGCCATCGCTCTCCTCGACCATATTTAAGGGAAGAGGACGACCCGACACACGACGCCGCCACAAGAAGGAGCCTTCGATAGCGAGCATGAATGCTCAGGGCATGCACGCATTCTTACTTTTTCTAAGATGTAATTATACCATCGACTTGGCATTTTGTTTTACATTAATGGATTATTCCCATGTTCCAGACACGTTCTGGACGGAGCGGTACAGCGGGTACGGGTCGGCGTGGGCGGGCACGCTGGGCGTCAACGCCGTGTGGCGCAAGGCAGGCAACCTGCCGCCGCGCCGCGTGCTGGTCGCGCACGCGGGGGCCGACCTCACCGCGCCGCCGCAGCACGCGCTCGCGCTGGCCACGGCGCTTATACGGGCTAACGCGCTCTACACCCACCAGGTAATACATCTCATCTTGGCAGCAGACACGCGTGTGGAGGCTGTGCGGTGCTGCTTGTCCGACCACCACGCTGTCCGCGTCAGCGCGCCGTGCGTGGCCGGCCCGAGCCCGCGCCCGCTCGCCGCGTCAGCTTGTATAGCCAGGCTGATCGGGCTAATTTCGTGGCTGCCGTTGAAAGTGTAGACTGGCTAGAATTTGACCGAAAATATGCTAGAAAGTCTCCAAGGTCTAGGTTTTTTTTTACTTTATCGGAGTGGTGAACGAATTCAGATAATTAATAACTTGAAGTATTTATTGATCGAATAACCACTAAAAACAAGAATTTATCTATACTGTACTGTACCAGCCTTTTCAATAGTCCACTGCAGGACGTAGGCCTACCCACGAAAGGTCAATTAACCTATGCTTTCTTATAATTCCAGGTGTATCCAGACGAAGGCCACAAGTTCGAGCGCTCCACCATCCACCTCCACAAAACCATGGAGCAGTTCTTCGACGAATGCTTCGGGCCCGTGGAGGTAGCTGACTGGGACGCGGCCGGCGTCGGAGGCTTGTTCCCTTTCCGGGACTAGTACCTAAATAGTTTCGAGTGTTTCTAGACAAAACGAGTACTGAGTACCAGTGAGACCTACTAGTATTAACAGATATTTAAATTTGCTGATACATTAACTAAAGTATCGAGTATTTGTACTAGAAACGTCAGTACTGAGTACCAGTGAGAATTACAAGTATTAACGGATATTTCGCTGAAACAATAACTAAAGCATCGAGTATTTGTACTAGAAAAAATCAGTACTGAGTACCAGTGAGATTTACAAGTAATAACGGATATTTTGCTGATATGCTTAAATGTTGAAGTTGAAGGATGTGGTTCACCTATGCAATTTTTGTGTCAAGTCATTTCTAGACAACACGAGTACAGAGCATCAGTAAGAACTAAGAGTATTTTTACTGAGTACTAGTGAAAATTACAAGTATTAACCGATATTTGCTGATACGATTAATTGTTGAAGCTAAAATAAATTAAAATTACCAGTGAGAACTACGAATATATAATCAATATTTTGCTGATACCATAACCTATTTAAGTGTCGAGTATTTGTACTAGAGAACACTAGTACTGACCAGTAATAACTACAAGTATTTTGCGGATATTTTGCTGATAAAATTAACCTGTTGAAGCAAAAGATTTGCATTAGTATCAGTATCTATAAAACTGAATACTAGTGAGAACTAGGTAAAATATACGAGTATGCATACAACTGATACGAAATATATTAAAGTTAAAGGACCATGCGCGAGCATAACTCGCATTTGGCCAATTATTGATGGTACAAAGTCCTGGGAGACATGAAAAGTACCTACTGTCATGTATTTGTACTGGATCGTTAATAAGATCAGTAACTCGAATGCCGATTTACATGTTGTTCGAGATCTCACAAGGGTAGATAAAACTTTTCTCTAACCAAAATTCGCATCACATCTTTATTATGAGGAATAACTAATAAATAGGTACTGGATACAAGTGCAAAACTAAGGAATAAAACTATGTACAAATATATTAGGATACTAAATAGTTCCTTTTACTAGAGACAAGTAAACACATCATGGAAATAATACCACCTAAATTAATGCACCAGCCTCAATTTAAAAATACCATTCTTATTAAAAATTCATACCAGTTACTGAGGTTCTGGTAAGGTACGGTAGATATTTTACTGAATACGTGATACTTGGTTATAAAGAGTCGCATCGAAGTGAGGACCACTATCGGATAAAACTTGGTCGGGATATTCAAGAAAATGTTGAGAACCACTGAATATAAAGTTGTTGAATTTTTAGTTTGATAAAGGGGTGGGGGGCTTCCATAAATTATTTTCTTCTGTAACTAAATTAGTTTAGTTCAAAATTATTTTAAATCATAAAATTCAAAGAAGGTGGTGTAAGAAAAACTTAAAAAAATACTTAACACTTCAACTAATTTGTCATGAGCCTTTGTGTGGCCTAGCTTAATTGGTAAAGCAGCGCGACGGAATCCCGATTATGCAGGTTCAAATCCTGCGACCGCGACAAATTTTTGAATTATTTATCGCAGAAAGAACTCTTTATGGTGGTGAAAGTGAAAGTACAAGGATAGAAAAAATATATCTAGCTACGAAAATCCGTTGAATGGTGCATACCTATTGTAGTTAATGATACAGCCTAACGTAATAAGATATTACTTGAAAATTTTATTATATGTTAATTTCAGTAAATATGTAAAAGTGGTTGGTTACTTGGCCGTTAAAATATATGTCAGATTTAAATTTAGAAATGTAAATAAGAAATGTATTTGAATAATAACAACATACAAGAAAGAAAAAAACAAGTGTTTGCCAAAACACTTACTTTACAAATTGAAAAAAAAATGGATTTATACCACAGAATAAAAACTACTAGTATTTTAATTCTACTATTTTTTTTGAAATTAATTGCATTAGTGCTGAACTACCCTGTTTTTTTATTAATTAGCAGTTTTGGGGCCAAGTGACCACAAACAGTTAGCTATTAGACAAAGACCTCTATGATCAAAATATTCAACCTAGATAAAAAGTATTAGGGGTGAGAATGTCCCCAGAAAATTTTCTTATGATTATTATAAGGGAAATAAAAACTATTTTAGTGTAATGTAATGTACTTTTATCTATATGTTTCTGTATCGCTTTCAGTGTCATTTAATGAATAAATTAGCTTTAATCTTAGACACTCGCTCTTGACTTGAGCACTTACGGTCTAGCCACACGATGCGGTGCGGCTCAAATACTCGGCGTTATTTTCTGCTAAACAATGTAAAATCATAGGAAAGTGCTACGACTGCTTTTATCAACATCCACAGCCTTCCTTATCCCACAGCTGGATATAGGCCACTCTTATACAACGCCATCTGCCATTCGTGTTCGGGTTCAACCCGCGATTTACAGAATCAATCTTGTATCGGTCGAACCAAACATCTTGGGTGCTGTGATAGCTAAAAGCTGCGAATAACCCAATCCTGACTGAAGCTCACACAGATGCGCGAGGATTGGGTTTTCCGCAGCTTGTAGCTAATTTCACATCCGTCAAGATCTTTGTTTCGACATATACGTTACAAATTATGCGCACAAAGTGATTTTATATCATCAGAAATATTATAAAAATTACAATAGCTCATTTCATCGATTTCAAAAGACACATTCAGTAACCTGATGAATTTTTTTAAACAGTTTTATTTAACTTCACTTGCCCGTTTTTTTTTTGTTCAAATCTAGTGATTGGAATTTGACCCCCTTCCCGTGGACAGAAATTGATATGATATTGGATACACAGCTTTAGTTTCGATGGCAATACAATTTATGTGTTCAGTATTGACGTAAATACAAGATGTCCACCACAACATGGCGGATTACATTTTTTTACACCATCCCCTCAATATGGGTATCAAATGAAAGGGTTTCTCATGTAGAAGACGGTTTTAGTAACAAAATAAAAACGAAAAACACGAAAATAAAATTGGTAAAAAATCTTTATTAAATTAACCTACTAAAAGCTAAAAAATAATAACTCAACAATTAAATCGTGGGGCGCAACGTACATAATTAAATCTTCCAGGCGAAGGTCCACGATGTTATTTTTGAGTTATTAGCGTTTAGTACTTACATAAAACCGTTTAATTTAAAAAAGATTTTTACCTATTTTATTTGTAAGTAGGTACCTACTAGAATTCAATCTGCATTTTCTTTTTACATAACGCCGGTCCAGGGAAAACTGTGGTATATTTTGGCAGAAGTTGTAAAACGCAAACAATGTAAATATTATTCATAGAGTCCTCAAAATATTAATTGGCTCATGGGACCGCGCGGTGTGACTGTGTATCATCGTGTGGCTGGGCCCTTATTCGTATTTTAGGTTTTGACTCTTCTCCTAGTCCTAAATCTAGTCATTTTAAATGTCTAAAATCATTTCAAATGTAGTCAAAATCTATGTATTTAGTTGACTCGAACTTAAGATCAGTGCGTGTTACGAAAGAAATCCCGCATAAAACTAGAACCAATTTAAAGTTAAACCAATCTCTATTATTCAAAAAAAAATTTTTTTTTCATTTCATCAATCCTAGGCAAAATAAAAAATATGCGTGTGCATGGTTTCTTTCGTTTCGTGAACTTAATAATTTTTTTCCTAAGAACTTCGTTAAGAACTCAATCTTCTTTTATATTCCGCGCCACACAAGTCGGCGGATGGGAAGTTACGCGCAGAAGGCAAAATATAGGTATGCGCGGGAGCCAGAGAGACTCACGCCGGAGCACACCCGCCCGCCAACCTCATGCCCCCCGCGCGCTCCCTACGCCCGTGCTCAACACTTTGCCACGCGGCGTCGGCATTGTGCACACATCCGCATTAATTAGCTAATCACGGCGAAGTGTCATCTGCGGCTAACTTCCCATCCGCCGACTTGTGTGGCGCGGTCTATACCTCCTAACTAAAAATTCCATGTTCCTTATTTAAAAGATAAATGTATAAAAAACTGATTTGTTGATAACGTTCAATCGATGTTGAGACTTAAATAATAATGTGATAGGTGTTTTAAATATAATTTAAATTAATATTTAATGAATTTATCTAGTATGGATTGCGGGCGGGTGCATCGTGGGTATTCCTGCGTTAGTCCAGCTGTATTTTTTTATAATATAGAATATTATAAAACATGTTTTAGGAAGTTACAGATTGTTTTAAATAAAATAAAAATACAATTTTTTTCAGTCAGTTCCATAAATACAAATTCTATGGCTATGAAAATATTCAATAAATTGTCAAAAAACCTAAATCATACAAAAAAGAAAACTGTTTTATAAAACAGCTAAAAAATAACTTATCAACTAAATGCTTTTTAAAATTAGACGAATATTTTAAAGTTAATATTTTTAAAAAAAACATGTTATACATATATAAATAATACATATATAAATAATAATCAATTTTATACAATAGAAAGGAGCGACGGAGCACATATTCTAGGAAAAAAAATGCAAATATGCAAATTTTGAAAGCAACCACTGAAAATGTTTTTGAGGTCTATTCTGAGCATTTTTAGTATTCAATTAAACATAATTTATCCTTACATAGTATAAAATAAAGTCGCTATTTTTGTCTGTTTGTTTGTCTGTATGCTTAAATCTTTAAAACTACGCATGGATAGAGTGATTCAAGAGGAAGGTTTATATGCATAATACACCTGTGCGAAGCCGGGGCGGGTCGTCTAGTTATTAATAAAACAATTTGTAACTTCCTAGACAAATAAATGGGACATAGATATATCATACCTACATAAAATAAAATTAAATGTGGAAAGCACTCCTAAAATAAAGTTGGTGACCCGAATATAAATAATAGAATATAATAGAAGAAATAAATCCCATATTATAATTATAAATTGTTCACAGAATAAATTATTATCATGGATGTAAGACACGCTCAGTGTACATTTATGTTGAAATGTTGTTTTTAAAAATATAGTTTAAAATGGTGTTCCTTGATGTGTTTTATTTAATCCATGTAAGCCGTGGTGGTCTAGTGGTAGTGACACCCGCCCTACAATCGTGAGATCGTGCGTTCAAATCCCGGTCCCGTACCAATTAGTTCTTTGGAATTAATGTACGGAATTACACACCAATGGCTTTTCGGTGAAGGAAAACATCCCGAGGCAACCTGCATACGTCCGTAGAAGAAATTCGATGGCGTATGTGAATTCACCAATCCGCCCTGGGCCAGCGTGGTGGATATGGCCCAATCACCCTTCGTGGGTAGGCCTACGTCCTGCAGTGGACTATTAAAGAGGTTAGTAGAGTAGTAGTACATATAAGCCAAATCAAATTAAACAGAACAACAGAAACGTCCTTAAGCGTATTTTTATCCAGAAGTGGTGTACTGAACTCAGACCATCATTATGAAGTTATACTATGGGGCCAACGCGGGATTTGAGAAAAAAAACAGCTGTTTCAGTCATTTTGTCGATTCCGCGTTGCAATTTTGTATGGAACAGCTGAATTTTTCTCGAATTCCGGGTTGCCCCCATAGTAAAAGTTGTTCATAATTATGGTTTTAATCACCCACTTTCGTTTAGTTATAGGCCAAGCAGATAACCCTGTCTTATGTAGATTGAATGGAACAGATATTTTTAGATGTTGCGTCCTTCTAGATGTCATTTAAAGAAACGTAAAATTAAAATCACATTGATTGGAATCACAATTTATTATATCTTACATAACTTTCGCTTAAATAACATGTTCTAGACTACCCGCAGAAAACAAAGCCGATGTAGCACCAACCGCGCAAACTGAAAAGGAAAAATGCACAAGTTAGAAAACATTATAAACCATTCTGCCTCGGTGGCTCAGTGACTAACTTCTGGATCAAAGAGGCGTCCGATCCCCACCCAGGGCGAACATTTATGTGATGAACATATGTGTTTGCTCTGTGTGTGGGTGTTATTTAGGTACTATCTATATAAGTATTAAATATTAGGGGGACATCTTACACACGGTCTCTGACCCCAAACTAAGCATAGCTTGTGATATGGCTGCTGGAGACTGATATACTACATATACATATTTTAAATACAAACTTATTTAGATAGTACCTAAATAACACACAGACACAGAGCAAACACCAAATGTTTGCCCTGGGTGGGGATCGAACCCATGCCTCTTTGACCCAGAAGTCAGGGTCACTAACCACTGAGACACCGAGGCAGTTTGTCATTGTATTTAATAATATGTATAATGTAGTTTAACAGTCTGTGGATGATCCAAGGCTTTTTATGTAGTAGCAGTGTAGTTTTGTTGTAGTTAATAAAGGCACTTTAGACCGATTGTAAAAAATAAAAAAAAGTTTAACAGTTTCTGGCAACCATATCACATGCTTTGCTTAGTTTGGGGTCAGAGGCCGTGTGTAAGATGTCCCCAACTATTTATTTATACATATTATATAGTTATTCATAGACTAACTTTAACCCCAGTAGCTTAAGACACTCTTCAACCTTTAGACCCGACTTACGCTACCCTGTTTTACGCGAATTCGGAGATAGGCGGTTTTCTTTTCCATCATCGCACATCGGTGTGTTCGATTTACGGCTGATTCGAACGTGTTCCGTGTGGTTTATTTTACGCGCAGCGCAAAATCAAAAACTTGGTTTTTTGAATTTTTCACGTAAATTTTGAGGTTATGTGAAAAAAGTGTTAACACAAAAGTTTTACATCTTTTTATTACCTACAACTTTACCATCTGACTTTTTTCGATAGGACTTTTAGTTTTGCCGAGAAAAACCGTTTTTTACCCTTAAACCCCCCACCCCTTCCCGACCTCAGATCGCCCGTAAATTTATTTTTCCTTTCATTTTTATTATACTACTACTATTATTTTTTTTCACTTTTTATTATTTTTAAAGGCTTCTACCCTAGTCTAAAGAAGCCTTCGATCATTTTGTGGTAAACAATTCCAACAAGTAAATAATGTTCTCATAGAAATGTATATTGTGTAAAAATGTATATGTACATTTCATTTTATTTCATTTTCATAATTTTATTTTGACTATAGTATTACATATTGAAAACCATTGTTTAAATACTAGTGAATCACTGTTCTATATGGGTATATTTGCCTGAAATAAAGAAATTTTGAATTTGAATAGTCCAAAATGAGGCCACTCTCCCGATGGGTTTCGGAATTGAGACTATGGTGTTCAATAATGGTACTAAGAGGTTCAGTAAAGTGACCAATATTTTCAGTAATGTGACCAACATGTTCAGTAATGTGACCAACATGTTCAGTAATGTGACCAACATGTTCAGTAATGTGGCCAACATGTTCAGTAATGTGGCCAACATGTTTAGTAATGTGACCAACATGTTCAGTAATGTGACCAATATATTCAGTAATGTGACCAACCTGCAGTTTACTTCCAGCGGTTGTTCTCGTAGTCCCACTTGGACGAGAGTCCATCGACCGGGTTGACCTTGAGGTCCAACATACGCTTCAATTGGGCCTTCTGCGACTCGTCAGATAGAGACTCGGGCAGCGGGCTGTACACTGGAACAAATATACAGAAACATTAGAAATAAGGATTGTACGTAATATCCAAATTCGAGTCACGGTAATGTATGATCTAACAGTATTTCTCATACAAACGGTCGGAACGCCCAACTACGTAGACAGGCCCGACTTCCCCATGCCGGCCGTGCGCTTCCGCGCCGTCACTCCTGTTGTCAAGGTATGACCTGATTACAGTACCCATTATTCTAGATAGGGGTGATGTGACCTACTGGCATCCCGTTTGGGGTGTATTGTGCATTCCCTTATTTGCCAGACGAGCTCCTTAAAACAACAGAGCATGCATTAGTCTCTGGCATATTTGATCCACCACTGTTGGCAAAAAGGTGATTGGCAACTTGTAATGCAAGGAGACCCATACTTCACAAATATTAACCCCTCCAAGACAGACAGACAAAACTCTTTATTTACAACCATAATTTAAAAATAAATTCTATTTACACATACAACAAAAAATATGATTATAAATATGATGGCCTTATCACCCATATGGCGATTTCTTCAAGTCTCTATATTCATCCATATCTACGCGCTTCGGAGTTCTCTCCCACTCTGTACACAACAGTCGCAGGGGCGCGCCGTACTGACGAACGCACGGTGTGGTTAGTAATCAGTAATCATGCGATTTACCTTCCAAACGGGCAGCCCTAGCACGTGTTACGTACTGTGTAGCCACGCGGGGCTGTAGGATTTTTTTTAAGGACAGGGCCGAGTCACAATACTATTATTTACCATTACCATGTTCAAGTAGTGTGTGTAAGGATTTTTATAATAGTAGTTTATGCAACTGTCATATAATTTTATTTTTATTTTATTTTATTTTATTAATATTAAGGAAGTTAACAGCTAGGCATGAGTAAATTTACTTAAATATATAAATATGGCCAATTATAAACTTCCACTGCTATGCTAAAGATAAACAAAAGTGTTAAATCGTCGCTGTACATCTCATAAAAATAATACACACAAAAATTTCAAGGTAGGTACATCAATACGAATCAAAAAATGCATCACTTAATAATCGCCTCAACTGCAAATCGGACGTTGTAAATAAATCAATGTCGTGCAGTGCAGCCTCTGCATTGAAGCTGCGGCTCGCCCTCAATAAGAATGTGTTCTGCCTGTAGTTGGTACTCGCGGGGGGGACATGCACTGAGCAAGGCCTTCTAAACGGATCGACTGTCACTTTGATGCCTAATTTATCAAGTATTTCAGAACAATCAACGGAACCATTTGCTACCTTTAGTAAGAATGATATATCTGCAATCCGCCTCCGCGTCTCCAGAGGAAGGATATGAAATTTTTTACAGCGTTTAGTGTAATTCGAAAGGTAAATTTTAGACTTAAATTGTAGGAACCGTAAAAATCGTGCCTGAATACGTTCAATACGTTTGGTATAAATATCATACATGGGATTCCAGACCTGTGAAGCATATTCAAGGTGACTCCTGACATAAGCACAATAAAGAATTTTAATAGTTTTTATCAACTTGAAATCAGCTGATAAGCGCATAACAAAGCCAAGTGCGCGGGATGCCTTGTTTACAATGTTATCAATATGCTCTTCAAACAGTAATTTACTATCGAATATAATACCCAAGTCACGAATAGATTTAACTCGTGTGATATCAGTATTTTTAAGTTTATAAGTGAATGAAATAGGGTGCGGTTTACGGGTAAATGAACATGTGTAGCATTTGGAAACATTTAATTCAAGTTTGTTTGCCAAACAATATTCATCAAACCGGTTTAAGTCAGTCTGAAGAAGTTGCGCATCTTCTAGGGAATTAATAGGACAAAGAATTTTCATGTCGTCAGCATAAAGAATAACTTTTGAATGTACAAAACATTTTGCAATTTCATTTACAAAGATGTTGAAAAGCAGTGGTCCTAATAAAGAACCCTGAGGGACGCCCGAGGGGATGAAGAGTGTAGACGAGGTGTATCCATTTAGTGCCACAGTTTGACATCTATTCTGGACATAGGAAGTGAACCACCGATACAAATTACCTCGTATGCCGGACTTGCGGATGTGTCGTAGAAGCGTCTGGTGATCGATTCGATCGAAGCATTTACTATAATCAGTATATATAATGTCTACTTGTGATGGTACCGACATATTTTCCGATAAATAGTCACTGCACACGATTAGGTTTGACGTGGTCGACCTGCCCTTTAAGAAGCCGTGTTGGTGTGAACTAAATGTATGTTTCAAAGCGGCATAAACCTGACTATGAATAATTTTTTCTAGAATTTTAGAGAATATGCATAATTTAGAAATGGGCCTATAATTTTCCACCAGATCCTTGGGACCTTTCTTATGTACTGGTGTGATGTAGGCTGATTTCCAAACCAACGGTACAGTACCCTCGGACATTGAACGCCTAAAAAGTAACATAAGGGGGGCAGATAAGTATTTGGCACACCTAACTATGTATAGTGGCGGAATACCATCCGGTCCTGCCGTCTTGTTTAGGTCCAAAGATTCCAATAACTTGCATATTTCAGCACAATCAAACTCAATGTCCGCTATATCGGCGACAGACTCGTTATTCACGAAGTCATCGGATGAGTCATCACTACCGCTATTGTCCAAGAACGTCGAGTGAAAATATTCACTAAACAAGTTACAAATCCCCTCTCCCGACCCCGAAGAGCGCAATCCTAACCGTAACACTGCAGGATATGAATTATTTTGATTTTTTATTTTGACATAGTTCCAAAAGGCTTTGGGATTTTTAGCAATATTTTTCTCTAAGTTAGAAATGTATTCATCAAACAAATCTTTTTCTAGTGATTTAGCTCGATCTCTGATTATAACAAATGAATGTAAGTCGGAAGAATTACCGTAGTTTTTATACTTTAGACGGTATTTATGTTTTTCTTTAAGAAAAACATAAATACCGTCATGGGTTTTGTTGCACAATATTTGTCATGTTATCAGAGAAGATAGCTAGCTGTTCAGAGATAGAATTACCTGAGTTTTCACTGATAATATAAACAACGCACAAATGGAGTTTATACACTACCCTCGGTTTCCGGCAACGAAGCGTTAAAGTAATCCATAAATCTTCTGCATTAGTTAACCAATCACTACGCATTTCAGCAACTAAATCTTTATAAACAGCGATTAACACACCACCGCCCTTTGATTCTCCTGTTTTCTTATAATTTCTGTCCCTCCTATATACAATGTATCGATCATCAAACAATTCACTACTCCTTATACTGTCTAGCAACCAAGTTTCAGTCAAGCAAATCACTTCGTAATTATATAAACAAACGTTTCTATAAAAATCTGTAGTTTTCGTCCGTAAACCGCGAACGTTTTGATAATAGATATTAATCATTTTTATAGGAAATTATTAGCAACTGATTGGGTAAATATGTGAAAAAGTGAGCATAATAGTGACAGAAAATATTCAATGAGCAGATATTATGTATACATATCTTAAAAATGCAGCAAATGGCTATCCAAAATTCATAAAAATATCGTATGAGTAGTTTCCTTAAGGAGGTAGGCGCGCGTGCGAACTCTGCAAGGCCGAAGACATAATGTAGTGAGGGCGAGCCAGCGTATCTCAAACTTTTCAAACTAGTTATGCTGAGGCAAATTAATGTAAACAACAATAAGTTACTATGTCTTATTTCTAAGCGATCTTTTTCAAATCCAATTCCGACGTTATGGTTACGGCGTGTGAGGTGGGATTTTTCCGTGCAAAAATTTTGCATCCCTTCACCCAGACATAAGCAAATCCTTTTTCTTTTGCTAGCGCCTTCGTTTTTGTTAGTAGCATTTTGTTTCGTCGAGTCAGATGATCGTTTACGTAGATTCTTGTGTCGCCTCGGAGGCCCAGATCTTTTGGGATGGTGGTGCACTTTTTTGCTGCGGCTACAAAATCCTCCTTAATATATCTGTTATGAACTGCGATCAGGATATTCTTGCACTGTTTATCATTACGGACTGGTATCCTGGCAATGTAGTTAATTTGCTCTTTCGGGATGGAGTGGCCGATGTGACGCCCAATTTTAGTCACAATATCGAAGAGATTTTCTGAATTCGAAACCGGAATTCCCTTGATTTCAATATTATTCATGCGAGATCTTTGATCGAAATCGTGTACGCTGTTCTCCAGCTGTTCCAATCGCTGCTGAAGATTCTGGACCTGGTCACTTGTCTTGAGTAGTCCCTGTACTTGCTGAGTGACTTCAGTGACTCTGCTCTGCAAAGTATCAGCAGTGTCCTGCACAAACTGGATTGAGACTTTGACGCTATCCAACTCGGGTTTCAAAAGTTTGAGGTCTGCAATATCTGATTTCATAGTTTTTAAGTCCGCTATATCAGCTTGAATTGCCTTAATGCTTGATACTAATGTTGGTAATGAAGACATCTGGGCAGACAGCCGCTTGATATCTAAAGCTATACTGTCTATGTCGGCTGGCAAAGGAGATTTGGTAGAACCGCCTTTACCGGGTACAACCAGCGGACTAGCATTGCCCTTGCACGCCGGACACTTCCAGGTCGATTTCCTTTCGCCAAGCTTTCGGTAGCCCGATTCAGTAATACCCGAACATGGGAAGTCGTAACGCCCTTGACAGACAGAGCATTGAGTACCATCTCTTGCTTCGGACTTGCAGCGATTGCATATGAAAGAATCCATTGCACTGGATTTGCCGAAAAAAGTTTGAGAATCGCACTGAGACAAAACGTGTAGATGACGGTCGCGGCGAGTTTAGGTAGGTACGTTACAGTGAAGCGGTTATAGCGAAGCGCGTGTGCTATGAGCGGCGTCTGCGACGGAACTGACGGATAATGAAGGGTATTAAAACACGAGTGTGGTTTATGAAACGAGCGCAGCGAGTTTCATAATAGTAACTCATGTTTCAATACCCAGGTTATATGCAGTTGCATACACTACTTTATCTTCACTAATAAATACGTGTATTGTCACTGGCGCCGCTGCGCGCGCAGGGCGGCCAATCAGGAGCGAGCGCGCACTTGGCGCCGCTGCGCGCGCAGGGCGGCCAATCAGGAGCGAGCGCGCACTTGGCGCCGCTGCGCGCGCAGGGCGGCCAATCAGGAGCGAGCGCGCACTTGGCGCCGCTGCGCGCGCAGGGCCAATCAGGAGCGAGCGCGCACTTGGCGCCGCTGCGCGCGCAGGGCGGCCAATCAGGAGCGAGCGCGCACTTGGCGCCGCTGCGCGCGCAGGGCCAATCAGGAGCGAGCGCGCACTTGGCGCCGCTGCGCGCGCAGGGCCAATCAGGAGCGAGCGCGCACTTGGCACCGCTGCGCGCGCAGGGCGGCCAATCAGGAGCGAGCGCGCACTTGGCACCGCTGCGCGCGCAGGGCGGCCAATCAGGAGCGAGCGCGCACTTGGCACCGCTGCGCGCGCAGGGCGGCCAATCAGGAGCGAGCGCGCACTTGGCGCCGCTGCGCGCGCAGGGCGGCCAATCAGGAGCGAGCGCGCACTTGGCACCGCTGCGCGCGCAGGGCGGCCAATCAGGAGCGAGCGCGCACTTGGCACCGCTGCGCGCGCAGGGCGGCCAATCAGGAGCGAGCGCGCACTTGGCGCCGCTGCGCGCGCAGGGCGGCCAATCAGGAGCGAGCGCGCACTTGGCACTGCTGCGCGCGCAGGGCGGCCAATCAGGAGCGAGCGCGCACTTGGCGCCGCTGCGCGCGCAGGGCGGCCAATCAGGAGCGAGCGCGCACTTGGCACCGCTGCGCGCGCAGGGCGGCCAATCAGGAGCGAGCGCGCACTTGGCGCCGCTGCGCGCGCAGGGCCAATCAGGAGCGAGCGATATATCAAATATATCTACAGTGTTCGAATTATCTATCTTATTTTTAGCTAATTTTATTAAGTCATCAGGACGTATTTCAGGTATTTCAACGTTAGGTAGTACTATCACAGATTGTTTTAGAAACTCTATCGCTTTGATTCTATTCGGTGGGTGATCTCTTTTCAAAGCTTGACCAATTGATATAAAATGATTATTTAAATAATCAGGTACAAATTCATTACTTATTTGTTTATTAGATACATATTCTTTTATGTTCCACACCCATTCGGGTTTACATTTATTAGAATCTTCTTTTATTATCGTCCATACTTCTTTTTTTTGATTCTTTGCATTTTGAATACGGTTGTCAACATAATCTTTTTTGCTTTTTATTAATAGTTCATCTCTCGTTTGTATTTTATTTGATATTACTCCGAATTCTATTGCTTGAGGGAACTGTCTCTGTATCATGTAGAGATCGTGTATATCTTGTTGTATTTTGACTATCTCGGAACTTATCCATGGAACATTTTTTTGTTTCTTTTGTTTCTTCTCAAGTTTTGGAAAGAAAATATCCATGTTATGAATAAATTTCGACATGAAATTTTGAAAGGTATTATCATCATAGTTACTGAAAATATTATCCCAGTCGTAAGCAAGGAGAGCATGGCCAAAGTCTGTAATTCGTTGGGCACTGTATAATCTTTTGATACTAGTTATGTTTCTGTTTTTATTTACCGTTTTTTTCTTTTGCTTAATTGTAATTAACTGAGCATCATGATCTGAAATTGCAGTAACTATTGGGTCAACTTTTAATAGGTAATCATCTATATTTGATACTACGAAATCAATTGAAGTTTCTGTGCTCTTATCGATGCGTGTCGGAAATTCAACAAAGTTTTTAAGTTTATTAGGTACCATGATATCTATTAAAGCTTTCCTATGTCTGGAGTCAGTAAGAAAATCAACATTCCAATCCCCAGTTAAGACTATGTTGATATTGGACAAATCGCTCAAAAGTTCTAAAAGTTTAGAGACAGTATCTATAAAAATTGAAAAAATGCCCTTACCAGTCCTATATAATCCTACAACAATTACACGATGTTTACCGTTTTTATTGAATATTTCCACAGCTGTCAATTCGCAATGGTATTCGACGGATAAATCATCAATATCAGAACGTTTTTTTACGATTAAATGATCCTGTGCCAAAATCGACACACCACCATGAACTCGCTTTTGCCTAATAAAAAAGTTGACATGTTTATAGCCTTTGATTACAAAATTATCGACATCATTATTACACAGCCACGTTTCTGATAAAATTACAACCTCTGGTTTATATGTTTCTACTACACCATGCAATTTGATTCTTTTATTTGTACTTTTAATGCTTCTACAATTTTGGTGCATTAGTCGGAACTCGTCATATTCTATAAGATCAACATCGCTGTTGTTGGTACACCTAAAAAAGCACCATTGTCATTTACTGGCTGGGTCACAGTACATTTTGCAATATTTGAGTCCTTAAATAAATTGGTGCCAGTCAAATCAATTAAATTATTATAAGTATGGGTATACTCAAATAGAGAATTTGTCAAAATATTCTTACATAAAAAATTCATAAATTTATAGGTTAGACTATTTTTAATAGTGAAAAAATTTCGATGATAATTATTAATTTCAATCAGAGATACTCCTGTCGACCTTGATACTAGATCATACAGTTGTCTATTCAATCGATATATTTCATCATTCAGTTTTTCGTGTTGAATCGCGACATATGGCACCGTAGTAAGCTGTAACTTAATTTTCTTCTTGTTACAACAGTTTCTAGCATTTCGTATTAAGTCCAGCTTGTATGAAGTCAAGTCTGAGGCAATAACAATTACATCATCTCCCTCGTTCAGATCACTTGTCAGCTTCTCAATATCTTGAATTATACATTTTAATGATGCTCCTGGTTTGCATATTGCCATTACTGAAACATATTCTGTAGTATTCTGTGAAATGTAGTCCGCTAGTCCTCTTCCTGTGTTGTCTGATAGAATAATCATTTTCTTTTTAATAGTTATTTGATTTATTTTATCCAGTTTACTGATATCTGCGTCTAACTGAATTGATTTTTCGTTTAACATTACATCCAATTCTTTTTTCTTCTTCATTTCTTGTTTCGATATTTCCTCCTTCTCGTTTATTAATGTGACAGTTTTTCTTTCTCTCACTGTAATTCTATCCTTTATATCTATTATTTCATTGTGATCATCTACGTCTAAAGGTAATTCTCTAGTTATTTTTTCGTCTGCACGTTTCAATTCTGGAGCTTTGCAATTAAGTCGTAAACTTAGGTTTTCACGCTGTAATATTAGATTTTCATTCTTTAATTTCTCAATTTCCTCGCTCTGCACTATGAATACCTTTTCATTATCCATTTGAATTGTTTTATGAAGTTCTTCTAACATAGCTATATTTTTTTCGTGCATTCGTATGAGGTTGAGGGCATCTTCATATTCATCCATATTTATATCTTTACTATCAATTATCTTTTGTAGTTCTGATTTTTCTATAATTATCTTATTCATTTGTAGTTCCTGATTTGCTATCTGCGATTTTAAATCAGAATTCTTCTTTAACAAATTTTTGTATTCAGCTGAATACTCGTCATGGTCTTTAATCAATTTTATATTTAGTTTCTGTACTTTACTTAGCTCAAAAGTTAATTCTCGAATTTGATTCTTTGCTTCTGCCAAATTTAGAGTTGTAGTTTGAGGCATTTTTTTTTTTTTTTGGATACGCGAAATATCACGCTCAAAATTTGTATATAAGTAAATATTAAGTGTAATATGAACTCAGCTCAAAAGTTATTAATATCCGTGGAGTTGATTAATTATAAATAGCGTAATGCGATGGCGCGGCTGAGTCCGGGCGGAACGCACTAGTGCAGATATGGCGCGGCGCGCGACCTTAGCGATGACTCACACGCATCGACCGTCGATGCGATCGGTACGAAAAATGGACGGTAGACCAAGAACATTTTCAAAATAAAACTTGCTATATCTCCTCCGTTTATGGTCGGATTTCAACAAAAAACGATCACTATGTCCGTGGTTCTATTAACACTGCACTTGTACTAATTTCACTTTACAAAAGTTACTTTTTACCACATATTCGAATAATATTTAACGAGCAACTTGTAACGTAATGTCATCTCTTAGACCGCCGAGGAACAACTGAAAGACACCTTCCCGCTGACATGCCCCTAAATATCACAGTTCTACTTCCACTGGTGATCAGTCCACTTACCGAAGAGCTTCATGCCCATATAGATCCACATGGAGATGGACGCGATGGCCAGTCCCCAGCCGATCACGCCCTTCCACTCGCCGGTGGGAGCCTGGAACTCCGCGAAGGTTTGGCAGAAGGAAGCGCGGTACAGCGCTTTCTTCTCCTCTATCGATAGCTTGCGCCAGTCTCCCTTCTCTTTCTCGCGGAGGACCTGCCACGAAGAATAAATTATAAATTAGCAAAGAAACTAAGAAATAGAGTTTGTGTATAAGAGAAGCGTCGTAGGTGAGGTCGCCTGAGTGCCATTTTAGTAATTTTGTTACGTTGATACTGCTCTGTCATGGCTATTACAATTAAAAGTGTTTGATACTTGGTAGACACCAATTTGGTTTTATCAGTACTGGCGTCCACCAAGTAGTCGGCACCTTGGCTGTTGATTAAAATCTTATTGTTAGGTCACCGTAACGCCTCGACGGTTTTCGTTTTGTACAAACTCTAGTAATGAAGTCCGGAATAGTTGATAAATGGATAAGTTGTTTGGTAAAGGAAAACATGGATAAGACCTACCACCCTCACCAGTGTTTAAAGACACCTTCCCGCTAACATATCCCTAAATATCACAGTTCTACTTCCAGTGGTGATCAAGCCACTTACTGAAGAGCTTCATGCCCATATAGATCCACATCTTAGATTTAATTGTCTAGAAATATTTAATAATGTTTCAAACATGGGTATATAATTGATGATCACACAAATTTGCAACTGGGTGAATATGGCCCAGACATCACACCTTTAGTTGTATTCCTCAATATGATTTTTAACTGATATAGACTGCAAGGTCGGACAACAATTTCTTCTTGCTTATGGCCCAGGTATCATATGGATATGGTGTTTATAGACATCGACATGGCATTTTTCTGTTCACAATGATATAATACGAGTATTATAGAGAATGGGACTTGAAGAAATCGCCATATGGGTGATAAGGCCATCATATTTATAATCATACTTTTTGTCGTATGTGTAAATAGAATTTATTTTCAAATTATGGTTGTAAATAAAGAGTTTTGTCTGTCTGTCTTGGAGGGGTTAATATTTGTGAAGTATGGGTCTCCCTGCATTACAAGTTGCCAAACACCTTTTTGCCAACAGTGGTGGATCAAATATGCCAGGGACCAATGCATGCTCTGTTGTTGTAAGGAGCTCGGCTGGCAAATAAGGGAATGCACAATACACCCCAAACGGGATGCCAGCAGGTCACATCACCCCCATCTAGAATTAGAATGGGTATTGTAATCGACCCATACCTTGACGTCAGGGGTGTCGGCGCGGAAGCGCACGGCCGGCATGGGGAAGTCGGGCCTGTCCACGTAGTTGGGCATGCCATTGTACCCGAACCCAACCCACTCTCGGTTGCCGATCTGGAATGACAAATACACATTAAATACTCGTAGTTAGACAGATTGTACTAATGTTTTATATTAGACCCTCAAAATAATGAATAATCAGCCAAGTACGAGGTTCCGTACTGTTGGGAGCTCCCCTTAAATATTTATTTTATTATTTATTATTGAAGGGAATATAAAACTAAATATTCTGTGAAAATTTCAAGCATCTACTTGGTACCATTATAATTATTTATTTTAAATATTTATTTTATTTTATTTTTAGTATTTGTTGTTATAGCGGCAACCGAAATACATCATCTGTAAAAATGTCAGCTGCCTAGCTATCATGGTTCATGAGATACAGCCCGGTGACAGACAGACAGACAGACAGACGGACATCGAAGTCTTAGTAATAGGGTCCCGTTTTTCCCTTTAGGTACGGAACCCTAAAAACGGTACAAGTGACAAAGTAGAAAAGTTGCATAAATCACAGCCACATGGCATCGAAACGCGCATAGAAACTTCTATGTAATCTGGACACTAAATGACACTGGAAACTGGAACTAAGATCGATTTCACATAATATGTGAAATCGCTTAAAACAACTTAATAACTTAAAATGCGCGACTGTAGCCATAGAACGTCCACGGCTGGACATAGGCCTCCCTCATAGATTTCTAATCAGATTGGTTAGTAGCGGTTTGCATCTATGATTTTTGGGTATGAATGATAATGATTGGGCATTTCTGGTATACGGCCTTACTGTGTAAGCGCTCGGCTTGGCTTTCCCTCCCGCTCGCTCTCGTGGCGTAACTGGCGCAAGCAGGAGAAAAAGCGAAGCCGAACGTCAGAGCGCTTACGCAGTAAGGCCCCAGGTTTATTATTATCTGCATGCCCTGTAGTAAGTCGAAAGAGTGTGATTAAGACTATCATTACGAATAACTTTTACTATGGGGCCAACTAATTCGTATTCCCTACGAAAAAAGGTGTTCCAAACAAAATAGCAACTCTGAATCAACAAAATGTATAAAATAGCTATTTTTAGGGTTCCGTACCTCAAAAGGAAAAAACGGAACCCTTATAGGATCACTTTGTTGTCCGTCTGTCCGTCTATCAAGACCCTTTTTCTCAGGAACGCGTGGAGGTATGAAGCTGAAATTTATATCAATTACTCAGGTCTACTGTCCCTTGAAGCTGTGAAAAAATCAAACTTCTAAGCCAACGCAATCAAAGATACAGCCGTTTATGCCGCAAATTTTGAAACTCGCAAGTACTCGCAAGGGAATCAAAACCTAAAGGGTACTTCCAGTCGACCTAGAATCTTGAAATTTGGCATGAAGCAACGTTTTATAGCACACATAAAGGAAAAATTCCGAAAATCTTAAATTTTTAGTTACATTACAAAATATATATTTTTTAATAAATATAAACTTATTACTTTTTTTGTCGTAATGAACGAACTTTGTAAACCTTGCAGGTTTGTACGGAACCCTCGGTGCGCGAGTCCGACTCGCACTTGGCCGGTTTTTTTTTCAAGTTTCGAATTGAGTCCATATGAAAAGTTGTTCATAATGGTGGTCTAAAAATCACATCCTAACTCGGCTTTCGGCAACGAGCTTAGTACACCAGTTCTGGATAACCCTGCAGATACAAGGGTTACAGTAAGTGGCTTACCTTTTCAAATTCTCCAATGTTAGAGGAGGACGAGGCGCGGCTGGCAAGGGGCACACGGACTGCATCTAGCAGCGCTCTGCGCATCAGGTAGTTTGCCATCTGGGGAGACCAACAACATTAGTCATGACATGCAGGTCTACAGGAAAATGGAACCGTTGAGCATGTACAACAACACTGTAAGGTTAATGAAGACATTCTTATTCTTATTCGATGTGGGGGCGATAAGTCCTGCACTGACGTCCCGCATGGGGTGTTTTGTGCATTTCCCCCTCCAGCGTCTACCCGAGCCAGCCTAGCTCCTTAAAGTAACGGAGCGTGGCTCTGGGCCGCTGGCATAACTGCTCCAGTAGCTTAGATGGTGAATAATATGATGGCAATGTGGATGACAAAGCTAATGATAATGCCAATGCAGAAGCGTCATGCAACCCGTTAGCTATTCTAGTGTCTAGAACATGCTCTACAGTTTCGTTAACAAAAACAAGGAAGGAACAGGCTGTGGTTATTACTCGCCAGAGCTTGGGCTCAGAGAGTCCTTGGCCGTGAGTAAAACTACAACAATTTTGCAAGCGGAGGCCCTGGGCCTGTTACTAGCCGCAAAAGCACTTGAACCTTTAAATGAGCTTCTGACAGCTACTGGAAACAGAGAGGCCAAAGAAGTCATCGTGTTCACGGTTGACAGTGCTGCTACTATCTACGCACTCAGAAGACCTGTAACAAGGTCTAATGAAGACATTGTAGCGACTAACTTCGCTACATTCGCTACGTGCGCCGTCTGCCAGCCAATCACGAACCGTATCGCCGTATCAGCCAATCACAAGCCGGAGTCTGCATCGCGCAAACGAAATCCTCAGCGACGACCGAACCATACCAAGCTGCCCATTCCGGCTTCACGCAGATATGAATTAATTATAGCAATAAAACTTTAGGAAGAAATATTCTAAAAGATAGTGAAAACCGAATTGAAATCTGTTGTGTAGTTTGAAAGATATGAGTGGTACAGACAGACACACAGAAATAACGGTATTGCTTTATAGTATGTGGTGAGAAGAATGGTTGTCATGCTATAAATTATGCAAGCACGAAGTACAGCCATCCTACTAATATTATAAACGTGGAAGTTTGTATGGATGGATGGATGTTTGTTACTCTTTCATGCAAAAACTACTGAACGGATTGAGATGAAACTTTGCAATTGTTTTAGCTTATATATCAGAATAACACATAGGCTAAAAATTATAATGATATTGCGTAAATTTTCCATATTATAGCAATAAGTGTTAAGTAAGTAGGAAAAATTCTGCCATCTGCGAGCTATTCTAGCATGCGCTTTAAGAAATGTCAAAAAAGAACTGTTGAATCGAACAACTATAAAATCGTTTTTTTTTTCCACCTCCTTTTGTTAAGGGTGGTAAGGTAGGGCCTCGAAATATCATGCGGGCGAAGTCGCAGGCAAAATCTATTTGTTTATATTTCACCTACTGCGAGTGATCAACATGTGACAAGCACTGCCTTGTTTGTCTTCATAATAAAACTTCATGATGACTAAGAAGTTAGCTACAAGTTGTGCAAAACCCAATCCTTACTGTCTTCATTTCTCAAATCGCTCATGCCTTATTTGGTTTCTTGCAAATCTTAATAGGAAATATGAAAGCAAAATTGTCAAATCCAAACAAAGATGCTTTGCTCACATTATTCAGTCAGTAAATAAAGGAATATGTACATTGTTACATATGTGCGCTGCCCAATTACCTGTTTTAAGCTCTCAAAGATATATTATGTGAAGTATTGTGAAATACGTCTTTATGTAGCGCTCATAGTGTAGTTTGACTAGGTGTTTGTTAGGGATCATTGAAGATAAGCAATTTTCAGCATGGTCAGTCTTTGAATGGGTGACCGCAGGTGACATTCATAACTGGGCGCTACCATGGCTCAAATGACACGTTAAATTGTAGGCCCCGGTTGTTTTAACCATTTAGCCATGTCAGAGGCCTTCAGGCGGGCTTAAAAACTGACACCAGGGCTAGCCGCCTGGCCTTTATGAACTTACTTATTGTGAAATCTGCTAATAGTGAACTGTTAAATATTAGTAGGTAATAATCAGACAGTCGTAAGCACTCTGATATATGAGGATTGATAATTTGCTGTCCTTTTCTTATGAAACAGCTGAGCAGCCGACTATATACTACCAAACCATCAATATCTTAGTGGTGATTCATAACATTCATTTAATACCTCTTCAAAAGAGTAGCTAAATTATAGTGGTGTAATTCATCACTATTTACTAGATTTTAGTGTCAAGTTCAAGGTTTATTTTCTGGTCATTTGTGTCCCAAGATGCAGTGAATGTAGTATCATAACTTTAATAAATAAAAATTAATCCTAGAACAAAATATCAATAAGATCATCAGGCATAAACGTAATAGCGTGAACGTAAGAATGTCTAGATAAAATTTTGATAAGGTAACCTCCTTTGCCCATAGTCAATCAATACCTATGAGTTACATAACAAGAAAATTCCTTTTAAAAGCCGCCGGTAGTCATTGTACGCATAAAAAACAACCGACAAAAGGCAATAAAAATCTTAAAATTTAACTAAAACAAATGAAATAAGGCTACTAACGCTAAAATATTCAAATGTAGAACATAATAGTGTGGTTATGTTTTCCACTTACCGTGCCCAAAATTGTACACAAGCACACAAATAAAAAGTATTCAAGCAAAATAATATAACGAACACAGTATTTTATAGTAAATTGGGATTATTACCTTGGAAAATGTGATTAATTTACAAAATTTTCACCACCCTACCCAGAAGTAAAAAGTCTGAAAACTAGGTAGTGATACCAGTGTCTAATTTCAATTTCTTCTCGTTTTTTTTACAAATATTAGAAATATTTTTATTTTATTCATATTAGTTACCTCCATAATTTTAGCGAATCGTCGAATTCAACTAGATAAATATTTAAAGATTTTTTGTGATAATACAAACACAAAAATAGAATTAGTTTTCCTCAAACAAGTGAAAAATATAAACAATGGTAACATTACATTTTTAACTACACCAGCGACATCTGCAATGTCTTTGAACTATTGACCAGACGTTTCGTTTCACTCAGAAATCATTGATTTGAAAATTCAGTAACTAGTACTTGAAAATTCTGAAAATGGTATATAATAAGAGATGAGAGCTCTACCACTTTTACCACTTTATTGAATTTAAAATGGCCAGCAAGCAACGAAAAGGGCTACAAAGGTAGTTTTTCTGCAAAATTTATAAATTGAATTAGATTTAAACAATAGAAAATTCAAAAACTAATCAACATTACATTATAATGTCATTCAAAATGTAAGCCAGTGTAATAGCAAGTTAAGTTGGCAGTAGGCAGAGCACATTTCTAATTTTGTATCACACAGATTTGACGGCTGATTGAGTAGTAAACCTCTTGATTCAACAAGTAAATTACGGTTACACACTACATTACGCTTCTGAACCCTTAGTCCATCGTTTTGCGTAGGTTTTCGTGTGGCTCCATACAATTTGATTAGTTCTTCCTCGTTTCCGCAAGGAGCGCTACACAGTACAAAAATGTAGTAATGTAGTGTAGTAATGTGTAGAACCATACGGAAACAGCTGTAGTTTTTAGAGTTCCGTACCCAAAGGGTAAAAACGGGACCCTATTACTAAGACTTCGATGTCCGTCTGTCTGTCTGTCACCGGGCTGTATCTCATGGACCGGCCACACATTCGCCCGAAGCTTCGCGCGACGTTCATCGTCGTCGGGCGCAGTCGAAGTTCCTGGCTACACCTGCGGCGAAGATTGGCGCGCTAAACATCGCGCGAACTTTTCTTGCCAGAGTGAAGTAGATTGACTACTATCATAGTAGATTTTCGATGTAAATTTGGTAGTGTGGTAGATTTACAGTACTTTTTGGAAAACCAGTAGAACATAGTACGGTGGACGTTGACCGACTTGGTGGACGTATGATATATTAGCAGTAGGATGTCCACTGCTGCTGGACATGGGCCTCCCCTATGGATTTTCAAAAATCCCGGTAGGATACAGCTTGCATCCATCGGCTTTTATCAATGGTTCAACGAGTCGGTGGACGACCTACGCTGCGCTTGCCGGTAGGTACGTGGTTTCCATTTGAGAACTTTACAAACATCAAAACATAAAATCTAAAAAAATAAATCATCATCATTATTACCAGCAGTAGGACGTCCACTGCTGGACATGGACCTCCCCTTTGGATTTTCAATAAGCCTGGTTGGAAGCGGCTTGCATCCATCGGCTTATAGGAAGCATGCCGCTTCCATCCGGACTTATTGAAAAAAAAAAATAATAATAATAATAGCGAGCAAAAAACTCCTAAAAATCACGTTTGTTGTATGGGAGCCCCCCTTAAATATTTATTTAATTTTGTTTTTAGTATTTGTTGTTATAGCGGCAACCGAAATACATCATCTGTGAAAATTTCAGCTGCCTAGCTATCATGGTTCATGAGATACAGCCCGGTGACAGACGGACAGACGGACATCGAAGTCTTAGTAATAGGGTCCCGTTTTTCCCTTTGGGTACGGAACCCTAAAAACTAAATAATTATGAATATGTCAAAAAATAAGAATATTAATAACGGCAAGGGGAATGGGGCTCCCATACGGTACGGAACCCTTCGTGCGCGAGTCCGACTCGCACTTGGACAATTTTTATTTACGTGTAAACCTGGACTAAACCCTCTAGCTAGATGGTAACGTGATGTGGTTCCAAATTCATTTACCTACACTATTTACACAATTTATTATTTACACAAGAAGGCAGCGGCTTGCATTCAGCGTGATCTTGCGATCTGAAAGCAGGTCTTATACCTATCTATCTAGGTACTGTATTTTGGAAAATAAAATAAAAGATATATAAACGCTTCTGAGATTGTGTATTATTTGTAACTTCATCAATAGCTTCTGACAATAAATCGTATAACTCACTTCTGGACAATAAGTCTAGCGCTGATTTAGTTTTGTTATTTCTAAAAGTAAGATCTCTAAATCCTTCAACCTCTATCGGCAGACCTTCGCTAAAATTATCTTCGAAATCCTCTATATCATCCACCACATTTTGAAGAGTTTCATTGACCTCATTGTCTGATACGTACAATGTAGTAAAAACTTCGCTTTTGTTCAATTTTGAAGGAATCTCTGTATTTTTATCTATACTTATGCGTACGTTTGGTTTTGTGATAACATCTGTATCCATCGTTATACCAATATCTATAGCAAGGTTTTTATTTTCATCTCCTATTCTCCATTCTTCGCTTGAATCACTTGATTTTTCATTAGTGTCACTCACGTCAATATTATCAATCAACTTACTCGTGGCAACGTTTTTATCTTTAGCTTCATTGTCCTTTTCACCATCAATCATATCTACATTTAAAACTGTAAACCTTTTCTGTTTATTTTTGTAAGGATTGTCAGTATAAATTGACGTATGATATCCTTTATTTGTTTCTAATTCGTGGAACTCATTCTCGTCTTTTTGGCTAAGCTGTTCATCTTTCTCACTGTTCTCGTGTTTTCCTTTTTTAACTTTATTATGTTTTTCTTTAGTCATTTTCTCATTTATTGATCCGATTATTCTAGTTGGCTGTTTTGTTATATCTTTGCTATCCTGTGCTTTATTCATCGGGTAATCATTCAGTAGTTCATCGAATTCCTTAACTTCTTTACTGTTGAATATAGTCTTTAAAAATAGTTTGAAAAGGTTTTCTTCTCCTGACTCTTTTTGTGTAGTTTCTTGACCTGTAGATAACGGTGCTATTTTTTGCAGCGGCAGTATCGTGTAGGAGGTTGGTCGCAAGTTTTCATCAGGTAGTGTGAGAAATTCTGTTGGGTAAGTCAGCGTAGTGGCAGCCTTTATCCTTGGTACGTCCTGTAACACGGAGAATATCAAAACCGTTAGATTGAAATTATTTATATAATCAAAAGTGAGCTCGTTTTTGTGGAACTGCCCATACTTAATGTTGTTAAATACTTATTCAAATTGTTGATTAATTTGTGTTCTTAAATTTTTAGTATTATTTAAGTACCTCTTATGTAATATAGTATTTTAGGTAAATTTGTATAAAATGTAGCGTTTTGGATTTCATGTAATCTGTAAAGCTACGAGTATATTTTACTGTAAATAAATACTTAAATTGAATTGAAAAATTATATTTGTTAGTTATCGTTCGTTTCTACTTGAGGACTTTTCTCTATAGATCCATATGAAAACTGACAAAGTTTTCTCATTATGGCGTTGAAAGGAGCTGCGAATGATCATCATCAACATTTCAGCCATATGACGACCACTGCCGGACATAGGAAGATAATGGAGATAATAGAGTTTTAATAAAACCGGTTGGATATGGATTGCATCTAGCTTGACCCTATGGTCTCATTAAGATCGTCAGACCACCTTGTGGATGTTCTACGCTGCGCTTGCCGGTACGGTTCCTCTATTCGAGGATTCCTGATTGGTCATCAGTCAGATGATGATGAGAAAGAAAACTCCAAGTATTACCTGTTCCATAATCTCTTCTATCCAGTCCGCGTAGTATCCAACTTTGGTGAAGACGGTGGGTGCATCAGGGGTCCCGCACACTGGGGAGCCGAAACTTATGATACCTGCCAGGATGCCGTTCACGACCCCTGGACCGCCAACATCATGCTATAAATTAGACCACTAAATTACATAACAGTTAAAACCTACGATACCCAAAATCAGCGTGGGCTTCACCATGTAGTAGCTTTACGAGTGGACTTTTTCAATGTCGATTTTTATTGTTTTTAATTTTTTAGATTATTTTAAGTTAGGGTGTTCTAGCTTGTAGTAAATTATGATATGTAATTATTTAAATTGTTATTAGTAATTTGGTGAATACGTAAATTTGCACCTACCTATTAACTATAATTAAATTATATGTTATCGAAAACCTTTGTAAAAAAGACGATTCTAAGCGCATTTCCATATGTCTAAAGAATCAAGCATGATTTGAGTTTGATTCGACTTCAGAAAACTCAATAAATAGATTATGTTTTGTCTGGGGTGAGCAACACCAACAGTAAGAGATAGGCCTATACCCAGCAGTGGGATAAATAAGGTTGTGGATGATGATGAGAAAAAGTAAGTAGCGGTCTCTCCTAGAGAAAATCTCTAGCTTTACCAATGAGAAGACACAGAAGAAAGAAAAGACAAAGACTAACTGGATCACACTTGTCATTGATATGTAGAGATACATTTACATAATTATGGCAACAGGATACAGGGTTATTTCTAGTCAATTAGCATCCTTTTAGGAGCTTATTCTGTACATCAAAACTAACAACTTTTGTTCTGCGACTTTTGTCTAAACTCAAAAAAAAAATCTGCTGTTCCAAACATTTTGTCGAGGGTGAACAATATTTCTCTATGGACAAACTACGTTTTTTTTGAGAATTATTAAAAATCGTAGAACAAAAGTTGTTAGTTTTGATGTACATAATAAGCCCCTAAAAGGATGCTAATTGATTAGAAATAACCCTGTATAATAATTTAAAACCGATAGGGAAATAATGGAAGAAGCGCGGTTCTCATAAAACTTACATTGCATGCACCTCCTCCTTTTGAAACAAAACCAGCGCAAAAATTGGTTCGTGTTACATATTCTCTGTAATCAAAAATGATTTTATCATTATACCTATACAACTTCATGAAAAGTTATTTTTCAAGAGTTAGAGAAGGAAAATCCCACAAAAATAATTTTCATGTAAAATGGGGCCAAGACGAGAATACAGTTCACACTATCAAAAAGTTATCAGATCTCATGTAGAGCCAAGGACTCTACAAGCTCTTACTTCACAAACTCTACACCTCAGTCAATATTTATGCGGCTTGGCAGTTTCGCTACTTTCATATGTGCGTGAGGTGATTTATTCACTGTTAATTACTTCTCTGTTACAAAAAATAGTTACTGTAGTAACGAAACCGCCAAGCCACATATATTACTAAGGTGTAGAGTTTGAAGTAAGATCTTGTAGAGTTAAGTCCTGTAGAGTGAGAAGCTTGGCTCTACATAAAATCTAATAACATTTTTATAGTGCGAATTGTAGTCTCGTCTTGGCTCCATTTTACATAAAAATATTTTTGTGGGATTTCACTTATTTTTGTAGATTATTATAAAAGAGAAAAGCTGAGCGCCAAGGAATTTGAGAAGTAGGTATTTGGCTAAACTATTGCTGTCGCGATGCGCCCAAGCCAGGGAGCTTCTATGTGTGGTGTGATGCAATTGTATTTGTGTGTGTGCTGCGCACCAACTCCGCCCGCGCCCTTCCCGCGCCCGCCCGCGCTCCTAGCTCAGGCGGACGGCTGGTGTATTCTTTTGAATTGTAGCAAAATATGGTAGGTACATAAGCTCCGGTTTTTTGGGATAGCGCATAGCAAACGAAAACCTTTATACTGAATATTTTTTATCGAATTAGAAAGCTACATTATTTTTTTACACATATAGGCGAAGTAGGTATATTGATTTTAATTTTCTTTCGAATAATATTTTTTGAAAAAACCTTATAAATAGCCAACTTTACACAATTGACCTCAATCCTAAAGCTGCGAACAAAAATAGCTATTTAACTAATTGATTTCTGTAGGCGCTGCATAATACATACTGAAAATTCTACCAAATACCTAACTTAAGATATACCAAATAACTTTTTTTAAGGAAAACACGCACATAGCTCTTCAACAGACAATAAACAAAGTGTAAAATCTTATTAAAACAAGCTTTTATTTAAATTAAATAGTCCAAAAAGAAGAATCTAAACTTTAAAATTAATTCAACCTATAAATTTTCGAATATTACACAATTTTAGGGGTATAAAATCTTTCAAGTGATTTAGGTACGTAAAAAATAACAGATAGCTTCAATATATGCTTCAAAATTGCGTTGCATGGTTTGACCCAAAATAATATGTTATTTACATACATACGAGGGTCAAACTGAAAGTTCTTAGAAAATCAAAAACTGATTACATTAGCCAGTTATTAGTTTTATTATATCTTTTCAAAATATTGTCCATTCACGTCAATACACCGCTGCATGCGATGGAACCACTGGGAAAAGCACTTTGCCCACTCGTCCTTAGGGGTCTCTTCAATGGCATCGCGATACGCAGCCACCGCTTCTTCAGCATTCATAAACCGCTTTCCTTTAAGTTTTTCTTTAATTTTTGAAAATAAATAAAAATCACAAGGCGCGAGGTCGGGGCTATACGGCGGGTGACCCAGTAATTCAACGTTTGATGTCGCCAAATAGTCGATCGTTCGCTTGGCGGTGTGCGATGAGGCGTTGTCGTGGTGAAGGAGGATCCTACTGCGAGGTCGTTTCTCTCGAACTTTTTCCAAGACAAGTGGCAAACAATTGGTAGTGTACCATTCTGCAGAAACTGTTTTTTGATCCTCTAACACAATTGTCGCGAAATGACCTATCCTTCCAAAGAACGAGGCCACCATTTTTTTCCCCGCACTTCGATCTCTCTTCACTTTAGTTGGCAACTCCTCGAAAGGAAACACCCACTGAGCAGATTGTCTTTTGGTTTCAGGATCATAACAGTAAATCCAGCTTTCGTCACCTGTTAGTATGTCGAACACAGCATTTGAGTCACCTCCGTTAAATCTTTCAATCATTTTACGGCACCAATCCACACGATGGAGTTTTTGAGCCTCAGTCAAATTATGAGGTATCCACCGGGCGCAAAGCTTCCTGACCGCTAAATGTTCGTGTAGGATTTTGTGCACTTGACTCATACCGATGCCTAAGCTTGTCCGAATCTGCTGATAGGTCACTCTTTTGTCAGTCTCTATCATACGCCGCACAACACAGATGTTATCTTCAGTCGTCGCCGTAGAAGGCCGTCCCTCACGTAAATCATCAGTGAGATTAGTGCGACCACGTTTAAACTCATTAAACCAGTTGTAAACAGTCGCACGAGATGGGGCTTCATCGTGAAAGGCCAATCGTAGTCTATCATAACTTTCTTGTTGACTTAAATGACATCGAAAGTCATAAAAAATCATTGCACGAAAATTTTCTCGTGTTAAATTCATGTTGACGTGACACAGACAATTTTCAATTTGCCGCCAAATCGTAAAACAAATGACAAATGAATGAAGTATATACTCAGTAATATTGGCAAAGAGTTCTATTTTCAAATTATAGAATTATTTTTTTATTATATTGTTTATAAGTGGCCAGTTCTAAGAACTTTCAGTTTGACCCTCGTACATTGCAAGTTAAACATAAACTTGTAAAAACAAACTTGAGAATCGGCTCGGAAAAATCGAATATGTGAAGTAATTTGTACCTATTTTTAAGCCCTTGAAATACCTAACAGTTTTAAATTTTTCTAATTTTATAATAGTTTTTTCTACCTAATTGATGTTGAATTACTTAAGTTTTGTTTTATTTTTATTATTATTTTTGAATTTTATGCATTGTGATTATTTGTGATACAATTGTAAATTTGACTTGCCTAGTGTAACGTTTGTAGTTATAAGGCCAATAAATATATCTTATCTTATCTTATCATACACGAATTGCAAATCCCCTTCTTTTTGTAGGTCAGTCAAAATGAAAGGTTTCTCAATTCATCATCATCATTTCTGTCACGTGACGTCTACTGGTGGATACACGATACCCGTTTACAAGGTCGTGTTTTACAAAGTGAAGGAGGTTTCAGAGGTGTACCTACCTATGACCTACACGTTCGTTATTATGAACAAAGTTTACTATGTTTACTATATTTTGTTACAAATTCATATTTGTTAATTTATTAACTATGCAATTTTTGTCATTTTAAGTTTTGATATTGTAGCATTGTTCAGATTTATATTGAATGATTATCGTTTTGTTTTTACAATTTAATATTTAATCATTTTTTATTTAAATATATAATTTAATTAATTTAACTACAGCGATTTTAAGTTATTGTAATTTTAAGATAATTATGCTTTGCTTTAGCTAAGCTGAAATTTTAAGGATATTATAATTATAACTAGAATTGTAATTGATTTGGATTGACTTGTATCTTGTATTTTTATACCAATAAAATTATATGAATATAATTATGAATATGGGTCTAGCTGCGGATTTCGTGAACTAAAAATCAGCTGTTCCATACAAAACTGCAACTTGGACTCGAAAAAATGTATGACACGATTGGTTTTTTTCTCGAATTTCGGTTTGGCCACATATATTAAAAGTTGTTCATAATAATAGTCCGAATCACCTCCTTTCGGCTTAGTACACCAGTTCTGGATAACCCTGTATATCTGGACATATAAAACTTCTTGCCTTTTATATTGTAACTATTCCCGTATATTCATTGCGCGAGTAGTCCAGTAGTATAAAAAATAATTAAGAATTCAATCAAACAGATGCAATGCTTACTGTTTGGAGAACTGCTTGTCATACTTAGGTTCTACTTTGAATAAGTTTAAAAAAGTTGAAACTATTAGCAAATTAAAGCAGCAGTGGTTAGCACACACCATATAAATACAGGATAGAACATCCACAAATTACTACACACTTTTCAGCAAAACTCAGCGGATAGCCAAGTTAAAATGACAAAGGGCAAGGCACATAGTTCAATGAACGGATAGCCAATGGGGCTGTTTTCTCGAATGAATCTCACGTATAATTCGCGCCACACAAGTCAGCGGATGGAAAGTTAGGCGCAGAACGCTGCGCAATAGGCAAAATATAGGTACTCGTATGTGCAGGAGCCAGAGAGACAAGACGCCGCACGGACACAACCGCCCGCCAACCTCATGTCTCCCGCGCGCACGCCCGTGCTTACCACTACGCCACGCGGCGTCGGCATTGTGCGCACATGCGCAATAATTAGCGAATTACGGCAAAGTGTCATCTGCGTCTTACATCTCATCCGCCGACTTGTGTGGCGCTACCTATACTGGCAAGCACAGCATAGAACTTATTTATTTTATTAGATATAGATTTATTTATTTTGTTGTATTTGTAATGTGACTGATTATGTGTTTTTTAATTATTTAATGTTGTGTCTTTGATAATTTAATAATTTAATAGAACGTTTTTCGCTTAGGTAAGTGGACTAAGGATAATTATATTTATACGTTACAGTTATTACACGATCATTTTGAGAATTGGGCATTCATAGAATTATGCTTTCGTAGAATTGAGCATTCCCAGATTAGTTGGGCATTAAGAGAATTGGTTATTCTGCGCCTAACTCATTTACTCGTAGATGTCTGCGGATACAGCACGATATTCTGTATAATCGCTGCAACATAGCAACTAAACGCCTATATTCCATACATAAAATATTTTCTTCAAAAGTAACAAACATACAACGGTCAAATCACAGGATTTGAAAAATAACTAATCTTTTTAATAAACATCGATATCGATGGACATCACTAGAGCATCGACAAAAATATCGACTATTACTACATTCCTAGTGCTTGTGTACGTATAGGTTTGAACCTCCCTCACCTCGACCCTACCCCCGCATCGTGCGATAGGGACAATTGCAGCTCAGAGCGATTTATACCTACAAAAAACATGGTGAGACAACGTTTCGTATTACGCTGTTTTCTTCTTCAAAAACAAGATCAATCAAGTGTTTTTTATGTCAAAATTTAAAAAAAACATGTGTTCATGATTCTGTCATTTTATATTTCGTTAGATATTATTTAGTCTCTTCTGGTAGGTCTCTAAAGACGTCAGTAATAATGGTGAATTTTTTTGTGATTTTGAAGGGTCATATTTTGCCTGATAATTAATTTATCAAGAAAAAGAAAAGACAGGGTAGTCTAAACAGCTAAATTTAATTTTATGACAAAAAATTGAGGCTCTAAAAGTATTTTCCAGGAAGAAAACAGCGTAATACGTTTGTATGGAAAATTACAGACCATCCTTCCTCTTATTTCATACCTTTGCCACAAAATATTGCGTGAGCCGCACGCAAACTTCCATCCCCCAGCCTTAGCGGTTGGTTATTAAAATCTTGCATGCTTTATAATTTATAACTGAAGTTTTTATATCAATTTTAAGACTTCTAGACTACTAGTAAATACTAGAATTTGAATATTTGTGGAAGTCTAGAAGTCTTAAATTTTCAAATTTGATTTTCATCCCCCAGTTTTAGGGGTTTGGGTGATTTACTAAAAATGCCAGATCTATAGTATCAAAATTTGCAAAAGTCGCATACAAACTTCCATCCCCCAATTTTATTTGAGTTACTAAAATTCCTAAAATATGTGTTTCATTATTTCTAACAAGTCTACATATCAATTTTCAGAATTCTAGTCTAGCATAAAAAAATATGGAAGTCTCATGCAAACTTTCATCTCCTAATTATTTAAAGGGATGGGAGCTGAAAGTTCCATGTTTTAGAATTTTTCGGTTGTAGGTATGTGTACCATTACTATCCTAATACCCAATTACAGCTTCCTAGGACTTCAGGAAGTACCCTATAGGTTTTGATGATCATCAGTAAGTCAGTCAGTGAGTCAGTGACAAAATCGGGGATTTTTAGATGCTATCCAAAGAATTTTGTTAATCTATTATGGCGTGGCCACATTATCGCCCTACGGCGAATCTTCGTCTGCGGACGATAATGTGGCCGGGTACTTCGCGCCAACGCGAAGCTTCGCCGGAAGCTTCGGCTTGTCGCGACAATATTCGCATGGGTGGCTACACTTGGGCTTCCCTGTCGCGCAGAGTCCAGTGTTGCCAACAACATTTGTTTATTTATTTACCATTTTATTGCACACCATTTGTACTAAAGGAGGACTTAGCGCTAAAAACCCTTAGGTGTAAGACAATGGAATGTTAGCATGAACAAACGAGAATGATAAATTAACTAAGATCAACACAATATAAAATCTAAAACTAGTAGTTCTCCAAACAGTAGACTGCGCGGCACATTTTTTTCACTTAAAACTTCATAAGCCTATAATCTTGACCGATTTGGTTCATACTCGCAAATATTGTACTGCATGTAACTCTGCACTGCAAATGACAGAACTACTTCTCAACTCGAGAATAGAATTGCATCAGTGCCCTTGGGTCAGAGGATACCAAAGGTGCGATCTGGAGCAATCTGGGATGTAGAAATATATGAATTGGAAAACCTCTGCGCGCACCCAGAGTTCTCTAATTCGACTGACTGACTAACCTTGGCACTAAGGTCATCGACCTTGACACCAAAGTCATCGACCTTGACTCCGAGACCATCGACTTTGACTCCGAGATCATCGACCTTCACTCCGAGATCATCGACCTTCACTCCGAGATCATCGACCTTGACTCTGAGACCATCGACCTTGACTCCGGGATCATCGACCTTGACTCTGGGATCATCGACCTTGACTCCAAAATCATCGACCATGATTTATCTTGACTAAGCATCCAGCTTGACTGACCTTGATACCAAGATCGACCTTGACTTGACTTGGAATTTGTCATAGTCGATCTTATTCTACCACTCAAGCTCTTTCTTTTGATCCCATATTGAGGGAGATATGAAAAAACATCATGTAATTTACTATTCTGTGGCGGCCATCTTGGTTTTGAAATTAATTAGTTAACATTTACTGCAATTATTATGCTATTAGCTAAGCCTTATAATTTTAAACCCAATTACCCACATTGAGGAAGTTGTGAAAAAATATCATCATCATCATTATTATCTGCGGTAAGACGTCCACTGCTGGACATGGGCCTCCCCGAGGGAATTTCAATAGGCCCGGTCGGAAACGGCTTAGATTCATAAGTCGGTGAATGTCCTACGCTGCGCGTGCTGGTGCGTGGTCTCCGTTAGAGAACTTTACAAACAAACGAAAATCGTAAATCAACTAAGATCAACACATGAAATCTAAAATAAAAACGAATACAAAATATCGTCATCATTTTATCAGCAATAGAACATCCACTGCTGGACATGGGCCTCTTCTATAGATTTTCAATTTTTAGGGGGGCGGTAATGTTTAACAATAAACAATAAAAATATTTAGTAAATATTTGAACCATTTGTCGCAAATATTTTATATTTATAGCAATTTTTTAATATATTTTTATCGCAACTACAAATTCGTACCAATTAAAAGGAGCACGGAATTTTTCATTACTTATTTTGTGGCGAGGACGGGAAATTCTTTTTCTTTGAATGATATTTTGTAGCGACTGGCAACAACGTCTATGCTTGTGGGGAATCCCCACCGTTTATAATAATCAGCGAGAATGAATAGGTCTGTGGAGAATGACTTTAGCATGAATGTTGGAACGCACGATAAGCATGAACGAATTGTGAAACAGTGCCGGATGTACGTAATGACATGTAAGAGTGAAAGAGAGAAATAGTGTAATGCGTGAATGAGATAGATGGATAGGTACCATTTCATTTCTTCAATAACTTGTGTTATTTCAATTTTACAGCAGAAGTCATGGGAACAAAAGTTGTTTGAAATTAGATTTTCTACAACTTTGATTCCCATCAACTTTTTGTAGGATCGATATTTTTTTAAATAGTTGATGGTACCATTTCATTTCTTCAATAACTTGTGTTATTTAAATTTTACAGCAGAAGTTATGAGAACAAAAGATGTTTGAAATTAAATTTTCTACAACTTTAATTCCCGTCAACTTTTTGTAGGATTGATATTTTTTTTAAATAGTTTGTGGTACCATTTCATATCTTCAATAACTTGTGTTATTTCAATTTTACAGCAGAAGTTATGGGAACAAAAGTTGTTTGAAATTAGATTTTCTACAACTTTGATTCCCATCAACTTTTTGTAGGATCGATGTTTTTTTTAAATAGTTGGTGGTACCATTTCATTTCTTCAATAACTTGTGTTATTTCAATTTTACAGCAGAAGTTATCGAAACAAAAGTTGTTTAAAATTTGATTTTCTACAACTTTGATTCCCATCAACTTTTTGTAGGATCGATATTTTTTTTAAATAGTTTGTGGTACCATTTCATTTCTTCAATAACTTGTGTTATTTCAATTTTACAGCAGAAGTTATGAGAACAAAAGATGTTTAAAATTTGATTTCCTACATCTTTATATCCTGTCATCTTTTTGTAGGATCGATATTTTTTTTAAATAGTTTGTGGTACCATTTCATATCTTCAATAACTTGTGTTATTTCAATTTTGCAGCAGAAGTTATGAGAACAAAAGATGTTTAAAATTTGATTTTCTACAACTTTGATTCCCATCAACTTTTTGTGGGATCGATATTTTTTTTAAATAGTTGGTGGTACCATTTCATTTCTTCAATAACTTGTGTTATTTCAATTTTACAGCAGAAGTTATCGAAACAAAAGTTGTTTAAAATTTGATTTTCTACAATTTTGATTCCCATCAACTTTTTGTAGGATCGATATTTTTTTCCAATAGTTTGTGGTACCATTTCATTTCTTCAATAACTTGTGTTATTTCAATTTTACAGCAGAAGTTATGAGAACAAAAGATGTTTAAAATTTGATTTTCTACATCTTTATCTCCCGTCATCTTTTTGTAGGATCGATATTTTTTTAAATAGTTTGTGGTACCATTTCATATCTTCAATAACTTGTGTTATTTCAATTTTACAGCAGAAGTTATGAGAACAAAAGATGTTTAAAATTTGATTTTCTACATCTTTATATCCCGTCATCTTTTTGTAGGATCGATATTTTTTTTAAATAGTTTGTGGTACCATTTCATATCTTCAATAACTTGTGTTATTTCAATTTTACAGCAAAGTTATGGGAACAAAAGATGTTTAAAATTTGATTTTCTACATCTTTATTTCCCGTCACCTTTTTGTAGGATCGATATTTTTTTTTAAATAGTTGGTGGTGCCATTTCATTTCTTCAATAACTTGTGTTATTTCAGTTTTACAGCAGAAGTTATGGGAACAAAAGTTGTTTGAAATTAGATTTTCTACAACTTTGATTCCCATCAACTTTTTGTAGGATCGATACTTTTTTAAACAGTTGGTGGTACCATTTCATTTCTTCAATAACTTGTGTTATTTCAATTTTACAGCCGAATTTATCGAAGCAAAAGTTGTTTAAAATTTGATTTTCTACAACTTTGATTCCCATCAACTTTTTGTAGGATCGATATTTTTTTTAAATAGTTTGTGGTACCATTTCATTTCTTCAATAACTTGTGTTATTTCAATTTTACAGCAGAAGTTATGAGAACAAAAGTTGTTTAAAATTTGATTTTCTACATCTTTATTTCCCGTCACCTTTTTGTAGGATCGATTTTTTATTAAATAGTCGGTGGTACCATTTCATTTCTTCAATAACTTGTGTTATTTCAGTTTTACAGCAGAAGTTATGGGAACAAAAGTTGTTTGAAATTAGATTTTCTACAACTTTGATTCCCATCAACTTTTTGTAGGATCGATATTTTTTTTTAATAGTTGGTGGTACCATTTCATTTCTTCAATAACTTGTGTTATTTCAATTTTACAGCAGAAGTTATGGGAACAAAAGTTGTTTGAAATTAGATTTTCTACAACTTTGATTCCTATCAACTTTTTGTAGGATCGATATTTTTTTTAAATAGTTGGTGGTACCATTTCATTTCTTCAATAACTTGTGTTATTTCAATTTTACAGCAGAAGTTATGGGAACAAAAGTTGTTTGAAATTAGATTTTCTACAACTTTGATTCCCATCAACTTTTTGTAGGATCGATATTTTTTTTTAATAGTTGGTGGTACCATTTCATTTCTTCAATAACTTGTGTTATTTCAATTTTACAGCAGAAGTTATGGGACCAAAAGTTGTTCGAAATAAGATTTTCTACAACTTTGATTCCCATCAACTTTTTGTAGGATCGATATTTTTTTTTTAATAGTTGGTGGTACCATTTCATTTCTTCAATAACTTGTGTTATTTCAATTTTACAGCAGAAGTTATGGGAACAAAAGTTGTTTGAAATTAGATTTTCTACAACTTTGATTCCTATCAACTTTTTTTAGGATCGATATTTTTTTAAAATACTTGGTGGTACCATTTCATTTCTTCAATAACTTGTGTTATTTCAATTTTACAGCAGAAGTTATGGGAACAAAAGTTGTTTGAAATTAGATTTTCTACAACTTTGATTCCCATCAACTTTTTGTAGGAACGATGTTTTTTTTAAATAGTTGGTGATACCATTTCATTTCTTCAATAACTTTTGTTATTTCAATTTTACAGCAGAAGTTATGGGACCAAAAGTTGTTCGAAATTAGATTTTCTACAACTTTGATTCTCATCAACTTTTTGTAGGATCGATATTTTTTTGACGTGACAACGTCTTATAAATTGGTTTGCCGGGTGACACTTCAAGAAACTGCGTTATGCTCCGCTCACGTTATGCGCTCACAATGAGAGCGAGCGAGAGGCACGCGTCCCTTCCACTCGGGCATGGTTAGCCCGCCTAAGAGCGAGAGAGACAGACATAAAGTCGTTGTCACGTAAAACTTTCGCCCGTATACCGACTTTACAGGCAACCAATTTTTTTTAAATAGTTGGTGGTTTCATTTCATTTCTTCAATAACTTGTAACTTCAATTTTTCATGAGAAATCATCGGAATCGAAGTTGTTTGAAATTTGATTTTCAGCGACTTGAAATTTTGCATCCGGGGGTTTTCGGGGCTGCCAATTACGAATCTGAAATTAGTTTTTCGATATCTTTTTTTTTAAAGATGGCCGCCATACATTGCATCTTTTTCATCTTTAGATAGTTGTTTTGAGGAAACTATTAGCAATGACATAAAACTAAATGCAGATTTGTATATAGATGGAATAATGGTTTGAGAAAAAAGTGGTGAACTTCCGAAGGTCAACTCCTGGCATTGGACCCCCGGCGGATCTCGAAAACGGTGGGGTTTAGAGATGTACTTTCTTCACACCACATTGAGTACTATCTTGGTCCTTTTAGAAAAGATTAAAAAAAACCTTGGCTCCCATACAAAAAAACATGGCCGCCATACAAATTAGACTTTTAATTTAGAAATGAAATGTTTGAACCAAGGTATATGACAATTTACTGGAACGATTTCGAAAATTCTTTCATCATTAGAATTGTACTTTACCACTCAAACACATTAGTTTTATTTTATTTCAGTTATGTTACGTTAACAGCGTAAAATATTGAAAATTGTAAAAAAAGTCGGCAAAAAATGAAATTTTGAGACTTTTTAAGCGCGTGCGCTGACTACATAGTAAGTCCTACATGAAAATGATGTACTTCAAAAATAACCGGCTTTATTAGGTCTACATAATAGTTCGCGACAATATATATCTATCTCTTCAGGTTTTTGCAGTATATCAACTTTGGTCACTTTAAAGTGAACGCGAAATTGTAGGTAATTTTCAAAACTGTTTTGACAAACACAGTATTAATACTTATCCAATTGAATCCTTTTGTTAGCTTTGTCATTTCAAGGAGAACAAAAGGGGGGGGGGGGGTCCAAAATTTTTATCCGACTATCCAAAAAAGAGCTGTGAGGTTTTTAAAAGAAAATTAAAGTAGAAACGTACTTATTATATGTACGTACATAATATGAAGTATGTTTATGCCTCCCTTACATAACTTTAGTTGCTGCACTAATTTTGACAGGTGTGAGGGAGTAAGCACCTAAGTTCCGTCCTCAGCGAACTGATTAGAATCTTATTAGAATATAACTCACTGAAAAAGTCCCGCAGATCCGACACCGCAGTCGTGCCTTGTCTGTCAATATTAGTTCCATTAATTTCCGGACCCCTCGGACCCCCCCTCATATACGCCCATGTACGCCATACATTTCATCTTTTTCATCTTTAGATAGTTATTTTGAGGAAACTATTAGCTTTGACAAAAAACTGACTAACTTAAACCTATTCTGTGCCACGACGGGACGGATTTAACCTTCATATCACGTTAATTATTGTTGATTTTTCAAAAACGGCTTAGCCGATTTCGACGAACATGGAACCTCCTTTTCGGAAGTCGGTCAAAAAGCTATACGTTGTATATAATGGAATATCCAACGAAATAATGAGTAGATTAATTATATCAGTGGTTTAATGTTCAATATACTCGTAATAATATGCTTCAAGTAGAAGAGTATGAAGTGGAAGCCCTATTTTGAACCTTACCGCCATAGAAATAAATACAGAAATAGATACTAAGATTAACCCATTTCTTACCACTGTCCTATTTATAAGACACACCATTCGATATTTTTTTTTTTCAAAACAGACCATTTATTTTAATTATTTATGTTGAAATTTATATTTATGTACTATTTTCCTATTTTAATATTGTTTTGTCGTAGTGAAAAATATTAAAAATCTTTTAATATGAATTTTTAAAACTGGTCAATTTTGTAAGGCGAAGAAGACCATTCATTTTCAATTTTTTTTTTACATCAAGGTAAAATCTACTTAATCTAAAGTACATGAAAAATATTGTAAAACCTTCACCAACTACGTAACAAATAAAACTAGCAACAAAATAAATTTTGGAATCATGTTACGTGCTTTCAAAATAAGCCGTACTATAAATATGACACTGGGGACTCGTCTTTACTATTTGTCGCGTAAGCAAGCCTGAACCTGATCGCTCGAGTCAACTGTTTTGTGTCTTGCGGGTCTAGTGTTTTCATTATTCGACAAGTTTATGCAGATGTGCTCTGCAATAGCTCTGCATAGCTGGTCAAGTGGAGTTTTCATGTACGGTTGACAATGTTGAGGAAGGTGAACCTAATCAATGTACATCTCGGGCAAGTAAGACAGTCGCTTGGCGTAAGTGTAATCCAGTTTATTCTGATAGTCAACCGGGATCTAATACTATAATATAGATAATCAGTATTTAGAAAAGATGATAACAGAGTTGGAAGAGAAATCTGCGGTAGAAATATTTGAAAACTTGTTATGTGACGAGATTTTAGAATATATTGTTCAAGAAACAGAAGCTTATGCAAAACGTAATAAAAACGACTTGAATTTTAGTCTCACTGTGAATGAGTTAAAGTTTTCATAGCAATTTTGTTTTTCTCTTCCTATCACCACTTGCCTCAAAGTAAACTTTATTGGTGTAGAGATGACGATGTACACAATCCATTTATTGAACAAGCAATGTCACGCAATCGTTTTGATAAAATCAAGTCTTATTTACATTTCAATGATAACTCAAAAATCGATAACACTGACAAAGCTTTCGAAATTCGCCCATTTATCGTAAAAGCTAATGAAGCGTTTCAAAGGTTTGGGGTTTTCGAGTCCAATTTAGCAGTTGATGAAATGATCGTTAAATACTTTGGTCATCATGGAATCAAACAATTTATAAAAGGAAAACCAGTGAGGTTTGGATACAAACTTTGGGCATAGTGTGGAGTCAGTGGATTCTGTTATAATTTTTCGTTATATGCAGGCAAAGAAACTCAAACTGCAGATGGTACTGGCCATGGCTTGGGTTCAAGAGTGGTAAAAAAGTTGCTTGAAGTGTGTACCAAACCTGCGCACATGTCTACTTTGATATTTTTTTCAGAAGTATGTAACTATTGGTGGATTTGAAAGCTCAAGGGGTCAGAGCTACGGGTACAGTCAGAGACAATAGGACTAAGAATTGTCCTATCATGACAAAAAATGAAATGAAAAAAAGATAGAGGCTATTCTGATCATCGTTTTGATAAAAACAATGAAATATTATGCTTTTGTCAAATTTTTATACTGTTGAACCTTTTGTAAAAACTAATAGGTATTCGAAGAGAGAAAAGGCGAAAATAGCTGTTAATCAGCCAAGGCTCATTAATAATAATAATAAAAACATGGGCGGGGTGGATAAACATGATTGGTTGACTGCTAAATATCCAATCCGTTTCAGAGGCAAGAAATTGTAGTGGCCTCTAGTAATTCATATTCAAGCTGATTAATGTTGTCATTTAAAATTGAGTGCGATAATAGTATTCAAATAAATTTGATTTTCTTATAATTGCTATCTTTCATTTTTCTTAGCATATATCCCCAGTGTCCTATTTATAGGACGGGCTGATTCATCAACCAAGGTATTTTTTAATTTTTTATTTGTTATATATTCTTCTTTCTTAACGTATTAAGAGCCCACCTTACAAATTTGATCAAAAAATTTCAATTATTTCGATGCTTGGGAAGTAACGGGTTAAGGGAGAGTTTTTTTATAGGCATAAGTAGCTACATGTCGAGAGTAGGTACCCACCTTTTTAACCGACTTCCAAAAAGGAGGAGGTTCTATGTTTTTGTGTATGTATTTTTTTGTGTAATGTAAACAATTCGAGCGAAATATTCGAATTTTGTACACGATGGAAGGCGGTTTTGCCATTATTTATGAAAAATAATTTTTGTATTGAGTAGCTGATTTTCTCAGAGCCTGGTTGGTCTGTTATTTTCCATATTAATGTATTACGCTGTTTTCTTCCTTGAAAATACTTATAGGGCTTCAATTTTTTGTCATAAAATTAAATTTTGCTGTTTCGACTACCCTGTCTTTTCTTTTTCTTGATAAATTAATTAGCAGGAAAAATATGACCCTTCAAAATCACAAAAAAATCACCATTATTACCGACGTCTTTAGAGACCTACCAGAAGAGACTAAATAATATCTAACAAAATATAAAATGACAGAATCATGAACACATATTTTTTTTAAATTTTGACTTAAAAAAATACTTGATTGAAATAGTTTTTGAAGAAGAAAACAGCGTAATACGAAACGTTGTCTCGCCAAGTTTTTTGTAGGTATAAATCGCTCTGAGCTGCAATTGTCCCTATAGCACGATGCGGGGGCAGGGTCGAGGTAAGGGAGGTTCAAAGTGCTCAAACCTACACAAGTACGTACACAAGCACTAGGGATGTAGTAATAGTCGATATTTTTGTCGATGCTCTAGTGATGTCCATCGATATCGATGATAATTCAAAATATTAGTTATTTTTTCCAATCTTATGATTTGACCGTTGTATGTTTGTTACTTTTGAAGAAAAGATTTTATGTATGGAATATGGGCGTTTAGTTGCTGCGACATGTTGCAGCGATTATACAGAATATCGTGTTGTATCCGCAGACATCTAAATGAGTTTGGCGCAGAATAACCAATTCGCATAGTGCCCAAGTAATCCAAGAAGGGAATGCTCAATTCTACGAAAGCATAATTCTATGAAGGCCCAATTCTCAAAATGGCAACATAGTTTTGATTTGGAAATTTTCAAAAAAAAATCACACATATTAAATACATATAAGAGCTTACAGGTACCTAAAACAACCTCCTTTGGCGAGTTAAGTACATCATAACTTTTACTATGGGACCGACCAGAGCCGAATCCGCGAGAAATATCAACTATACCTTAGAAAAAGTCCGTTGATAATGGACAAAGTGTATGGAACAGCTGGTTTTTATCGCCAATTCGGAGTTAGTTGCTCCCATAGTAAAAGTTGTTCTTTTTAAACCTATTAACTTTGCCCTAAAGAGGTAGTGCTCAGCACAGAATGCTCAATTCTCAAAATGGCAAAATAATTTCAAAGACTCTTTAATAATTTCAAAGATTTTTGCCAGTATAGGTAGCGCCAAACAAGTCGGCGGATGCGATGTTAGCCGCAGATGACACTTCGCCGTAATTCGCTAATTATTGCGCATGTGTGCACAATGTCGACGCCGCGTGGCGTAGTGGTAAGCACAGGCGTGTGTTAGATCAGGGTTAAAAGAGGCGGTTACTTTATCTATTTTCTACCAAAATATTACTGTTAGGATGGAAATCTTACTTTAAACTAACGCAGCAACCCTGATTCTAACTTAATAACAAAGAAACTCTTCAATCTGATCCTAAAATGTTCGTGAGGGTACTTGTCTAATGTTCAGGATTCTAAATTAGTAAAGTAAACAAGTAGGTAAGTATTATTTGTTTATTCATATACTTCATGGGTCCCTCGAGGGTACCACCATGTATTGCAATAATTATGCCACGTTCGCAAAGCCCTAGACGTTTTGAGAAGAAGTGGCAAGAAACTCAAGACGCCATCAGTATAATCTTTTGATGCAATGTACAATCCTTAATTTAGATATTACACAAAGTACTTAACTTTAGCAACATGGCGACGTCCACTCGGCTTGGCTTCGAACATAAAAAGGTACCGACACTCAGCATAACTAGCTAAGCAAGACTTCAACGTTATTATCAGAATACCGGGAGAACACCAAGAGAGATTCAAAGATACTAAGCGATATTATCAGACGAAGCCGCGCCAACAGACTGTTTTATACTGATTTCACAAGCTCCCACCATGCCTTACCACCACTGCTCGATGTAAACATTGCCAACAACCAATAGGGAACGAGCAAGATGGCGGGCACGGTGGTAGCCTCCATTTTACACAATTGTTAAACATAAAATCATCTTAAACTGTATTTCATACTTATTAGAATTATTAGAACAATTATTGATACGTTTCAAGTCATCTATAACATTATGAAATCACAGTATTAAATAAATGGTATATGTAAACAACAATGGCCGACATTCGGAAGTCATGATATTTCTCAGTTCCATTTAGCTACTTACAATTAGTCTTACATTACTTAATACATTTTGTAATCGTTATTAATATTATTATAACATTATTAATCTAACACGGCCAGCCTGACAGTACTTCGTCCTCGAAGTACATACAACCTCATCTCCACCATTACACTACAATAAAACTTAATACCATATTGTATTGTTCATGATATATTATTGTGTTTTTTATTTCATATCATATTTTACTATTTTATTGAGATGAAACTTCTAATACGACTTCCAACAAGGTTGCGTTATAAGTTAGATTTAGTTGAATTTATAAGTTAAATTATTCAAACAAAAACCAAAACACCTCGTCCATCGACGGAGAAAGTAAATACCGCGGGCTAACTTGACGCCAACGCCATCTACCTCTAGTTAAGAGTTAACTACTAAATTTCACTACTTCCGCGCGGAGGGACTCCACGCACAATTTTTTATTTTATTTTCGATGTCAAATGATCTCCCACTCAAACCATCCAATGATTACGTGGAGAACATCTAACAAATCAATCACAATTTTATTATTTGTAGGATCCGTTAACAAAGCCTTTTATTTGTTTATATTTTAAAGAATAAAATCTTAATTTCAAGTACCCACAATATTTTTTCAGCACCTTTAAAAATTGGTTTGCCATTATCTCGACAAGATATAAATAATTTGTTATTTTTCAGAATGTCAATAAATCAACTGATACACACCTAATTCTGCATCATTAAATAGGAGATCTTAGTCAAGTCATTTCAGTCAAAGTAACACACAGTTCACCCTTCATAAACTTTTTCCGGCCATACAGGACCATTCCATATTTAGCCAGCATTTCAAACTTTCCAATTTCTCATTCCACTGTGACACTGTGTTCTTAATATTGTAGTCAACAGATTTCCCAATAATGAAGCAGCTATGTGAATCAGCTAACTATTGTTTGCATTTTATTTTTTTACTTTTCTCGTTTTACTGAAGGTTTACGTCTTTTTCAGACCGCTCGGTTATTCTGACACATTTATAACCAGTTGTCTTTCAAACTTCCCAATATATATACTTGTGTAGTATGTATGGTCTTATGTCGTTAGATAAAAATAATTACAAAATGAACAGAAACTTTCTGCAATATTTTTTAAGCAAAATTCTTCTGGTTTTGTCAACTGATCCTACATTACAAAATAGACAAATTATGCAAAACATTTTCTAATTATATATAACAGGGCTCAGCCCCTTACCTCCTTTATCGTCAGAGCACTGTATTCACTTCACTATTTTAGTGATACACTTCACTATTTCACTGATTCACTTTACTTGGCCAGGAAGCCCAGTAGTTCTGGGACCTGGAGCCCCGCTGCAGAATTTTCCAGGCAATCATTGCCAGGAAATCGAGTAGCCGCTGCACAGGCAGCCTTTCAGCATGGATATGCAAAAAGCTTGTCGGGATTCTCTGAAATACAATGAACGGCATTAATGTGGGTCATTCGGCACCACTTCTGATGTTAGATCAGGGTTAAAAGAGGCGGTTACTTTATCTATTTTCTACCAAAATATTACTGTTAGGATGGAAATCTTACTTTAAACTAACGCAGCAACCCTGATTCTAACTTAATAACAAAGAAACTCTTCAATCTGATCCTAAAATGTTCGTGAGGGTACTTGTCTAATGTTCAGGATTCTAAATTAGTAAAGTAAACAAGTAGGTAAGTATTATTTGTTTATTCATATACTTCATGGGTCCCTCGAGGGTACCACCATGTATTGCAATAATTATGCCACGTTCGCAAAGCCCTAGACGTTTTGAGAAGAAGTGGCAAGAAACTCAAGACGCCATCAGTATAATCTTTTGATGCAATGTACAATCCTTAATTTAGATATTACACAAAGTACTTAACTTTAGCAACATGGCGACGTCCACTCGGCTTGGCTTCGAACATAAAAAGGTACCGACACTCAGCATAACTAGCTAAGCAAGACTTCAACGTTATTATCAGAATACCGGGAGAACACCAAGAGAGATTCAAAGATACTAAGCGATATTATCAGACGAAGCCGCGCCAACAGACTGTTTTATACTGATTTCACAAGCTCCCACCATGCCTTACCACCACTGCTCGATGTAAACATTGCCAACAACCAATAGGGAACGAGCAAGATGGCGGGCACGGTGGTAGCCTCCATTTTACACAATTGTTAAACATAAAATCATCTTAAACTGTATTTCATACTTATTAGAATTATTAGAACAATTATTGATACGTTTCAAGTCATCTATAACATTATGAAATCACAGTATTAAATAAATGGTATATGTAAACAACAATGGCCGACATTCGGAAGTCATGATATTTCTCAGTTCCATTTAGCTACTTACAATTAGTCTTACATTACTTAATACATTTTGTAATCGTTATTAATATTATTATAACATTATTAATCTAACACGTGCATGCGGGAGGCATGAGGTTGGCGGGCGGGTGTGCCCCGGCGTCTTGTATCTCAAACTCAAACTCAATTCATATATTGCAACATATGAAATTTACATGCGGTTTTTAGTTAACATGTTTTGTAAAGTTATACATATGACCCTATTAGGGTATGGCAATTTTATTATTTGTATTGGAACGATTTATTATTACGTTTTCTAGATTATCGTTAAAAAATTCGTCTAATGTATAATAATGCATTTCGATAATAGGATAATTTTTAGTTGTTTTATGAAACAGTTATCTCTTTCGATATATTTTAAATTATTTGGCAATTTAGTATTTTTAGAGTCATAGAATTTGGGCTAGAACTGTGCATTGTTCTCTCTGGCCCCCGCGCATACCTATATTTTGCCTTTTGCGCAGCGTTCTGCGCCTAACTTTCCATCCGCTGACTTGTGTGGCGCGGATTATACGTGAGATTCATTCGAGAAAACAGCCCCATTGGCCATCCGTTCATTGAACTATGTGCCTTGCCCTCTGTCATTTTAACTTGCCAATCCACTGAGTTTGAAGAGAGCTGAAAAGTTTAATTAGAAGTGCTTTAAATGCTTTAATCAGTTCATATCTACCTACTTTTTTTTTTTTTAATTAAATTTTCTAACCACAGACTCCAGGGTCTATGCCCTTTGTTAACTAAAATTTACAATTATTAGATTATACTATCAAAGAGAGTTAGTAGTAGGTACTTGAAATAGCCTAAGTTAGTCAATGCACTGCGTGAATGCCACGAGCAGACCGGCGACCCGCATGCAGCACCCGATCACGAGTGTGACACATGTGCCAGCCATCATTCTCCTCGACCATATTTGAGGGAGGAGAACCACCCGACACATGATGCCGCCGCAAGAAGGTCTACCTACTTTGTAGATGTTCTATCTTGTATTACCTACTATTGTGTGTGTCCTACCCACTGCTGCTTTAATTTGCTAACTGTTTTAGTTTTTTTAAACGTGTTTAAAGTATTACCAAGGTATGACAAGCCGTTCTCTAAACAGTAAACCTCTCCTCACCCAAATCCTCTATTATTTTTATACTATGGAACTAACAGAAATATGGAAATAGCAGAATGAAAATATTGTAGGTACCATATAAAAGGCAAGAAGTTTTAGATGTGCAGGTAGGTATACAGTAATATAACGAGACCAAATTACTTACTAAGACTCCTCTGTCCGTCTGTCTGTTGGTCACTAGGCTGTACCTACGAGTATCTCATGAATCGTAATAGCTAAACAGTTAAAATTTGCACAGATGATGTATTTCCGTTTCCATTATAACAACAAATACTAACTAAAAATAGAATGAAATAAATATCGACTTCAACTATGTACAGAATTCGCGCGGATCGAAGTAGCATTTTTCACATTATTGTTGATTTATCAAATATGGCTCAGCCGATTTTAAGAAAATTTAAATAGGACCAACTTCGACGTATACCCTTTCCAATAAAAAAAAAAAATAGGTACGCGTCGAATTGCGTACCTCCTCCGTTTCATCGGTCAAAAAATAGAATAAAATACCTACTATACTTATTCATTACAATTCATTACATTACATTCATTCAAACAGATGTGAGTTTTTGCACGATAATTATTAATAATGACAACAGGTAGACGCTTGACATATTCTCAGAGTATTTAGTAATATAATATTTCAATTTAAAAAACAAATAATTTAAATACATAATTGGCTCCCATACGGTACGAACCCTTTCAAGCGCGAGTCCATATTTATTTTAGTTTGTAGAAGAACTATGTTAGACATTTAAATTAAAAATAATTAACTTAAAATTAGAAAGAAGTAATTTCAGTCAAAATATATAATGTAAACTGCAACGCATACAGAAATCAAATAGCGAAATTGCTACTTTTAATCCCTGCTTTGGGTTCAAGATCAATTGTATAATTATGATGTTAGTTGGGTACATATTATGTTTTTGTACAACAATAATGAAATAATTTGAAAGAAAATAAATACTATGTCACAAATAATGTAGCTTCCTAATGGCAGAAAAATAAGTAATCATTGGCAGGATTATTTTTGTTTGCTTTCCGCCATACCCACTAGGAAACCAGATTATACGTAGAATACGCGTAAGATAGCTCTACGTACGGCCAAAATGAGGAAGAAATTTTATGCTGCCAGGGAATACGGAATGCTAGTGAAATAACGTACGTGGCGCCACGACTCGCGCGCAGAGTTATCTTGTGCGCACTCTACGTGATATCATATTTTGCTACAATTCAAAATCAAATTTCGGCACAGCCCGGACACTCCGCGATTTTTCATACAAAATCTGCTGTCTTACGCACACTAACACAGTACTTACTCACAGACAACACACATACGCACGGTCGCTACACGTGCATCTGTGTGCGGAACGTCTATGGCTGTCAGCGATCACCACAACGTGACGTCATGCCGCATGAGTGAGACGGTTGCGTATTCAATTTGCAAAAACGAATATAAATCTAGTGCTTAAAAAAGTATATTAATTACTTAATTTGGAAGTATTTTAGCAAAAATTAACCGATGTAATTCATTTGAAAGAAAATATCAAGAGGAAGTTACCGAATAATGTAAAATAAGTTTCTTTTAGTTATCCTTAGGGAAACATTAAAATTTCTTGTTATGTTACGTATCATTGATATTTAACCATACACAGTACAAATCTTCCCTATTGCCACAGTCTAGGTAGTGTTTATTAGAAAATCCACCGGCTTGTGCAGCCCGCGCGCAGAGTGCACGATGCGGTACGTAGACGCGGGGTGGAAGTGAGGAAGACTCAAACGGGTGGGGGGTAACGAGTGGCCGTTCTATACGTAGTATTATTATATATTCTTTGATTTCGGTCGGCCACGCTCGCGCTGGTTCCGTGAGGCGCGGGTGGGGGGGACAGTTCGAGCGCATCACACACACATTGAAGCTCAGCTTGGGCGCATCTCGGGACGGCAATTGTTTAGTCCAAATACCTATTTCTCAATTTCTTCGTCACTAGGATATCCTCTTGACCGAGCTAACGAAGTGAGAATAGTCAGGAGACCAAATCGAAAGCAAAATCGTCGAATTAATAGGGATATTAAATCGATGATTTTGCTTTCGTATGCACGGATATTGATTTTCCTCTAGGTACCTATATAGGTCGCATTTTTTTAACGAATCTCGACGCAGTGACGAAACTTGTACAAAGGTTCTTAAATCTATACCTATATGAATGTTTTTGTCGTCGGTGATTTTGAGTGAGGGGGGAAGTGGGGGGAGGGGGACCACCTCGGGAGTATACCCTTGCGAACTAAAAAGGATATTTTTTGATTCAGTTCACAGTTCACATAGAACCTCCTCCTTTTTGGAAGTCGGTTAAAAAACTATACGTTACCTACTTATAATGGAATATCAAACGAGATATTGAATAGAAGAATTAAGTACTTATATCAGTTTTTATGATGATGATATTTTTTTTAGATTATATGTTTTGATGTTTGTAAAGTTCTCAAATGGAAACCACGTACCTACCGGCAAACGCAGCGTAGGACGTCCACCGGCTCGTTGAACCATTGATAAAAGCCGATGGATGCAAGCTGTATCCAACCAGGATTTTTGAAAATCCATAGGGGAGGCCCATGTCCAGCAGTGGACATCCTACTGCTAATATATCATACGTCCACCAAGTCGGTCAACGTCCACCGTACTATGTGTCCTGCCTATTGCTATTCCACCTTTCTAATCGTAATCCTAGATAGGGGAGAAGAGGCGGGTTGGTTATAATATAATATTTATGAATTCTACTGGTTTTCCAAAAAGTACTATAAATCTACCACACTACCAAATTTACATCGAAAATCTACCATGATAGTAGTCAATCTACTTCACTCTGGCAAGAAAACATCGCGCGATGTTTAGCGCGCCAATCTTCGCTGCAGGTGTGGCCAGAAACTTCGTCTGCGCCCGACGACGATGTACATCGCGCGAAGCTTCCGGCGAAGCTTCGCGCGCAGATGTAGCCATAGCATTATACTCCAAACCCAAGTTATAAAGGTTCAAAAGATCGACGAACCGCTTTGAGAAAAGGTAGGCAAAGCGCCCTTCCGCTTCGCTCCGCTTGGCTCATCCTGGTCAGTTCCGTTCCGAAGCCACAACCAAATGTGGTTTGCGAAGACACGTTTTATCGACTTTACTGAGCTCTAATAAATTAAATGAATAAACACAAACGAACAGACGGATACAAATGAACTTAAAGAAAAACTTAATGTTTGATAGGTAGGTACCTACCTCGAATATATTTCCTGGCATTCTTGTAGATGATAAATATCCAGAACTGCGAACGCAATTTGATTTGACCACGGGTCTTTCAATATGTTGCTGGACTGCAAGCAATTGACGACTGCATTATCTTATGAAACAGAAAGATCTACCACTAACTATCATCATCATCATTAGCTTATTTCGGCCCATTGCCACCCCTCTTACAGAAGTCTATACTCATGTATGTACTCAAGTATGGTACTCATGACGTCACGCGGAACTATGACGTACTAAATCTCATTAATTTTTGTTTTATTGACAAAAGAAAAAATACGTGTCCAATACTTTTTGATAGTCTATCTTACGGACTAATTATATTTATACTACACCTGCTCGGAAAGTACCTTGATACTTTATCAAATTTACGGTAGAAAGTACGTCATTGCATATCAAACAAATATGCGGGGAGAAAACGCATCTGAGCGGGAGAGAAAAGTGTATGAAAATCCATTTCTTACGTGGTTTTTCTTTTTTAATTTTGGGTAAGACTATGCGCTGGTAACCTAAATATCAAAAGCCAAAAAGTTTTTACAGTGAGTTTTTATCTCCAAGTTCGCAAAATGACACTGGCCACTAGCTGTGTGTTGGATGGTGTCAAACAATTTGAAAAATGAACATGTGAAAATATCAGACGCCATTGGCGCCATTTTCAAGTGTTACATTAAGCTTCACTAACTGCAACAATTTTTAAATTTCAATTAGTAAAGATTTAGTTTTTTATTTTCCTCGTAGGTGTAGTATAAAGCACTATGTATCACTCGAGAGAAAGTGCGATTCCCGATCTCGGGTGTTTTACGACACCCTCGACGGTAATCGGTCACTTTCTCCTCTCGGTGAACAATGTACTATTTTTAGTCATCAATTCATCATGCTCATGCCTATTCTAGGTATAGAAAATCAATTATGGACAGCGGGCGATCTAAATTATTGTTCCAACTTGTGTTTCTTGTATCTAAAGTAGGTACAACGATATTACGGAAAACAAACATTGGTTTGTGTCTTCTGGTAAAACTATCCATGCATCGATCAGCCATAGGACGTCCACTACTGGACACAGGCCTCCCCTATGGACCTCTAATAAGACCAGTTGAAAGCTGCTTGCATCCAGCACGATCCGCAATCTTGATGAGGTCATTTATCCATCTCATGGGTGGACGTCCTACGCTGCGTTATGGCAAAACCATCAAGTAGAATTTATGAATTGTCATACCCCTTTGGCTCCCCAACCTACAACTGTGATTCCATCAGTCGTCATTGGAAGCGGGGACTCTTGGGTATCGATCTCAATCTTCTTCAACCTCTTCCTGTGTTTTCTGAACTTCAAATGCCTCACAAGTCTGATAACTGCAATATTATTTCTTAAATTCTTCGGAGTATATGAAGGGTGGAAATAGACTTCGAGAACGGGGATTTCTTCACCACCGCCATTGTAAAAGTTGCTGCCGACACGAGTGGACAGAAAGGCAGGGTTCTCACGGAAGAAGCGGTTGTTCCATGCTCTGGAAGTTTAAACAGGCTACTTTAATACTTAATCTATGACGTGATATAACTTTTTTTTAATATTAGGGGACATCTAACACACGGTCTCTAATCCCAAACTAAGCAAAGCTTGTGATATGGCTGCCAGAGACTGGTATACTACATATTCAAATTTTAAATACATACTTATATAAGTACCTAATAGTAGTAGATAGTACCTAAATAACACTCAGACACAGAGCAAACAAATAGGTGTTATTTGTTCATCACATAAATGCTTGCCCTGGGTGGGGATCAAACCCACGCCTCTTTGATCCAGAAGTCAGGGTCACTAACCACTGAGCAACCGAGGCAGTCTAGCCAGCAATAGTGAGTCACAAACTATAAACCTTTATGTTTTTTTATCGTTAATTAATATTTATTTTCCAAAAGTTATATAACACTAGTTTTTACTCGTGGCTCCGCGATCCTGAAATCCTTACTTTATTACTATCCTTTTCTTGGTTAGGTATATGGTTTAGTTTATGAAATGCTATATAAGTTTTGCAAAATATATATTAAGTCACTAATAAAATAATTGGGAATATAATGGTATCCTTATCCTATACATAGTATTAAATAAAGCCGCTATTTTCGTTTGTTTGTTTGTTTGTTTGTTTGTTTGTTTGTCTGTATGCTTAAATCTTTAAAACTACGCAACGGATTTTGATGCGGTTTTTTTAATGGATAGAGTGATTCAAGAGGAAGGTTTATATGTATAATACACCTGTGCGAAGCCGGGGCGGGTCGTCTAGTAATTTTTTTTTTTTTTTTATTCAATATAGGTTTGCGTTTGACTACATACTGCCTGATGTTGAGCAGATATGCGGTCTAGGATGTAGCACGCTTACCTAGAAGATACCTATTTACTCGGGATTTGAAGACACCCACGTCGTACTTTAGCGGGAAGACAGACCCAGGCAAAGCGTTCCACATTCTGGCTGTTCGTATGAGGAATGAGGACTCGAAACGCTTGGTTCTAACGCGCGGAATGTCCACCATAAAAGGGTGGCGCTTTGGTCGCGTCTGTCTAGCCGTACGATAGAAGAAAGGGGCAGGTGGGACCAGATTGTGCAACTCCTGAGCGCACTCTCCGAAGTGTATCCGATAAAAGGCCGACAAACACGCCACCTTACGTCGATGCTCAAGACTTTGCAGCTGCGACTTAGTCAAGGTGTCGTTGTCAATCAGCCTCCTGGCTCGCCTCTCAATCGACTCCAGAGCCTCCAGTTGATATTTGGCAGAGCCATCCCAAAGGTGAGAGCAGTATTCCATACAAGACCTGACTTGTGCTTTATAAAGACTAAGCAGTTGCTCAGGTGTGAAATACCGTCTCACCTTAGCGAGAACACCAAGTTTTTTGGAGGCTAATTGAGCTTTTGACTCTATATAAGAGCCAAAGTTAAGAGTCGATGAGAGTGAAACGCCCAGTAGTTCCAAGCTGTCAGTTACCGGAACGGAGACACCGCGGAAAGCGGGAGACAATTGAAAGGGTCTCTTTTTGGCCGAGAACAAACAGCCTTGAGTCTTCGTGGCATTAAACTTGACCAGGTTAGCATCGCCCCAGTCAGATACCGCCTCCAGACTCAAGTTGAACCGTTCAACCATAGCCTCTCTGTGTGACTCGATCTGTGGCCCGCTGGTTCTTGCATCGGATGTGTAGCTCTCCACGACTGTACTGTCGTCTGCGTACCCAAAGATCCCGGGCTTTAGCAGATCGTTGATATGCAGTAGGAAGAGGGTCGCAGAGAGTACTGATCCCTGAGGAACACCGGCATTGATAGCCATTTGGTCTGATGAGCAGCCATCTACAACCACTCGTATCGACCGATTCCTCAAGAAATCAGATATCCATGCGCAGAAATCAGCAGGCAGGCCGTAAGATGGGAGCTTGCCAATAAGGCTCTCGTGCCAGACCCTGTCAAAAGCTTTTGAGATGTCCAAGGAGACAGCCAGCGCCTCCCCGTGCTTTTCGATGACCTCACTCCAGATGTGTGTGGCGTACGCCAGAAGGTCCCCAGTAGACCGGTTTCGGCGAAAGCCGTACTGGCGGTCACTGAGTAGGTCATTCGCTTCTAGGTACGCCAGGAGCCTGTTGTTAAGAACACGTTCCATACTCTTACAGAGTATAGACGTGATCGAAATCGGTCTGTAGTTAGCAGGGTCGGCACGGCTGCCTTTCTTGGGAACAGGCTGCACGTTAGCAAGCTTCCAAGATTTGGGCACTTGACCTGTCTTTAGAGATAGGCGGAAGAGGCGAGTCAGCACAGGTGACAGCTCAGGCGCACAAGTCCTCAGTACAATGGCCGGAATACCATCAGGGCCACTGGCCTTGTTCACATCTAGACTGCGGAGAACTTTGAGAACCTCCTTTTGCCGGATATGTATTTCACTCATTACAGTGCCACAGTTTGGCAAAGTTGGAGGTCTCGCACTACCGGGGTCCAGACGCGAAGACTCAGCAAATTGAGATGCAAATAAATTTGCTTTCTCCACCGCTGTATGGGCCAGCGAACCATTGGGTTTCAGCAACGGAGGCAGAGAGGGGCGGCAGAAGTTCGCTTCAACCGATTTAGCTAGGGACCAGAATGCCTTACTACCCGCAGGGTAAGAAGCAAGCTTGTTCCCTATTCGACTAATGTGATCAAAGCGAGCCCTCCGCATAACCCTTTTGCAGGACTTAGCAGCCCTATTGTATGCCTTCTTCCTTAGACGAACGTCCCTCGACTTACGGTTTCGAGCATCGACCCAAGCCAGGTACGCTTGATGCTTTTGCGCTTCAGCGCGTCCACATTCAGGCCCAAACCAGGGCCTAGCTTTGCTAGACAGGGGCACGTCCGAAAATGGGATGAAGTATTCCATGGCGGTACGAAGCACATCTGTCACGGCATCCGCGCACGTAGAAGGATCATCGGAAGAGAAGCACACAGGCTGCCAAGGATAAGATGCAAAGAAACACCGCATCTCGTCCCAATCCGCTAACTTGTACCGCCACACCCGCCTTGACCCTTTGGGGCTGGGGTCTGATGGGGAGTAGACGGATACAGATTTCACCAGACAGTGATCAGATGTACCTAACGGTGAGGAAATCGTCACTGAATAACGGTCTGGATCGGTAGTCAGTAGAAGGTCCAAGCAGTAGGCCGTGTGCGAGTCAACGTCAGGTACCCGTGTGGCGCCTTGAACCAGCTGGGTGAGATCAAATGTCAAGGCAAGCTTGCGCGTCTCAAGCCCAGCATGGTTTGTGTCCAGGTATGGGTGAAGCCACTCCTTGTGGTGGCCATTAAAGTCCCCCAGGATCACTAATTGGGCCGAAGGGTATCTGAGCTGAGCAGCATCCGCCGCCTCACTGAGGTATTCGGAAGAAAAGCTGAAAAACCTAGACTAAACACAATACACGGGCTCAAACGAACAAGATAATTAGACATCACGTAGGTACAGGATGCTTACAATATAGAAAACATTACAATTAAACGGGTGGCAACTCATAACGAAGCAGATAAATTTTAAATCGACTGTAAGATAATATCGTTGTTTGATGGTTTCAGCCATAGGACATCATAGGACACTGCTGGACATACGCCTTCCCTATAGACGGGCCGGAAGCGGATTGCATCCTGTGATCGCGCTGGGTTTAGAGAAAAGATGATTTTTCAATTAGACCTCAGGGTTTTGATGAGGTTTTATAATATATTTTTTTAAATAGAAAAGTGCTACATTTGGCCACCAACTCGCCTGATGGAAAGCGAATTTGTAGCCGAAAATGGAGTATGTAGACTTATAAGATACCTATTCACTTTTGACTTGAAGATATCCAAATTGTAATCGTCAGAAAACAATGACGGAGGCAGGGCATTCCAATCCCTGGCGGTCCGCGTTATGAAGGAAAAAGCGAATCGCTTAGTACGAGCAGGTGGTACGTCGACTATGTAGGGATGGTATTTATGCGACTTCCGGCTTGTTCTGTTGTGAAAAGGAGATGAAGGAATCGGGCCGTGGAGTTCGAGTGCACACTCGCCGACAGACACTGAACTGAAGACATTTTTTTTGCTGTTAGCTCTTACTTTTAATAGCCAAATCAAACTTCTTGACGGCTGTGATGTTAGCTACAAGCTGCGAGTAACCCAAGCCTGACTGAAGCTCACTGAACCGGTGCTCGGGGATTGGATTTCACGGAGCTGGTAGCTAATTTCTCAGCCACCAATAAGTGTTATTCGGCCGTTTTTTTGTCCGCCTGTTTGGTCCCAGTGTTGGGCAAAGACCTCCTTCCACGCATCCCGGTCCCTCGCCAAGTCGGTCAAGTCGGACTGAAAAGAGCGAAGTTCGTCACGCCACCCCATTCGGGGTCGACCTGGAGTTCGCCGGCCATCTGTAGGCTCCCATTGAACCTATTCCCATTCGGCCTTTAGGATAGATCCAAGTCTACTAAGTAATGAAACGCATTAAAAGACTGTAAATAATATGACAGGAGTTAACTCACAGTTGTAAACATGAAGCGGCTGTTACTATCAAATCGGACTTGATTATGGAGCCAGCGCATTGGAATGTTTTGAAGATTTGGATGCTGGCCATGAATGGAAAGTGTTTAATCTTGGTTCTTTCACCGCGATAGATTCTCCTTGACGGCTGAGGCTCTATAAAAAACATCGCCATTTGACAAAAGTAAATACCTACGACTGTGCTCGACTTGTTGGGATGCCCTGCCGTGAAATCAGATACCCAACATCAGAAATTTTGTAGCTCTCATGGCGTAGTTTGACTAGATGTTTGTTAGTGATCACCAAAGTTAATCAATGTTTATCACGGTCAGTCTTCAGATGGGTGACCGCAGGTGGCATTTTCAACTGAGTGCTACCGTGATCTCGGTTGTCTTAACCGCTTAGCCATGTCAGTGACTTTGCGGCTTAAATACCCTGACACCAGGGCTAGCCACTCGACCTGTACGAACTTACTTACTTAAAAGAAAGATTGTTTAAATAAATACTTGACAAAGTTGTGTCTAATGTAGAAGTTTTATAAGTATTACAATTTACTTGACGTATTCATTCTTACCCCAAAATTCATTGTCACTACAGTCTTCTTCAGGAGCATTTGTTTGATTTTGCTTAAATGACGGGTTGAATATAGAAGGATTGTCGCTTTTGAGAATATGAATAATTTCATCTTTTATATCTAGTTTCTCGTAATCATTGTTATAGCTACTGTTTTCTTTAAATCCTTTCAGATTATTAAGGAATTCATCGACATAGTCTACAATGCCTTCAATATTGGCTAAGGAATCTACGTCATCGTTGCTCCAGTCTTCATTTAGTATTTCATTTATGATTTCCGTATAGTGTTCAGTCTCATTATTCACTTTATTTTTATTGGTTCGGGATAATTGGAAGATTACATTTAAAGTGTTATGATCTTTTAAACTAACACTTGTAAAAAAACTATGGACCAACAAGGCCTGTTTTATTTTTGCATTCCCTTGTTTGTTAAAACGAAGCCCTAAGAACAAATTATTCGTAGTATTTCTTAGAAGAGACTCTGTTACCAAAATGATGTCGTTTTCTTTTGAATTAACTTTTTCAAGTCCTTCCGATATGATAAAGAAATAATTTACAAATATGAGAAGCTTTGCTTTGTTCACGAACATAATATTAAAATTCTGTATGAATGTTACATGATCTTCAATTTACTTATTGAAATAAATTTGTTTGTATAATTTATTTTGCTATATTATTAAATCCCTTTAGTTCTATATTTCGATATATTTTATGCATATTTCATTGTGACATCGTAAAATTCGCAAAAAGTGAGTAAATTTTTACGAGTTGAATTTATTCTGAATGTTATTGACGAAAATAAATTAAATAAGTTTACAATATACATTAACTACAATACTTACATATGTTTAGAATATCTACAATAGCGTCACTGTAAAAACAAACTCCAACTCCTACATTAGGTATATTTTTAGGGTTCCGTACCCAAAGGGAAAAACGGGACCCTATTACTAAGACTTCGATGTACGTCTGTCTGTCTGTCTGTCTGTCTGATACCAGGACCGTGGTAAAAAGAGGCAAAACGGCGCCACTTTCTGCGGGAGTTGCGGAGTAATATTACTGCACGCTCGAGTATTTTAATTAAAATTGTAAGAATAACCGCTCACGTTCACGCAATATTTAGAGTAATATTTTGTTTGTAATTGTTCAGGCAAATTTAATGATAATATTTAAATTGTAATAATATTTATGTAATATCAAGCCAATTTTGGACGCCTAGCGCCACCTAGTGCTATCAAAGTGTAAACTTCACTTAGCGGTTGTTAGAGTTCCGTACCCAAAGGGAAAAACGGGACCCTATTACTAAGACTTCGATGTCCGTCTGTCCGTCTGTCTGTCTGTCACCGGGCTGTATCTCATGAAACGTGATAGCTAGGCAGCTGAAATTTTCACAGATGATGTATTTCTGTTGCCGCTATAACAACAAATACTAAAAAGAGAATTCAATAAATATTTAAGGGGGGCTTCCATACAACAAACCTGAATTTTTAGACGTTTTTCGCACTATATTAATAATGGTACCAGGTAGATGCTTGAAATTTTCACAGAATACTTAGTTTTATATTCAGTTCAATAATAAATAATAAAATTAAAATTAAATAAATATTTAGGGGGGCTCCCATACAGTACGGAACCCTCCGTGCGCGAGTCCGACTCGTACTTGGCCGATTATTTATTTATACACAGCATAGAAAAAACTTCAATGATGCTATATGCAATATATGGACATTTTATTTTCTTTAGATACTACCTTTTTAAAATCTAGTTAGATTAAAACACCATCCGCCTTACCACAAAAGATTTAAACACGCTTTAAACACTGTTTAGCCGTGCGATTTGTACTGTTAAACATTGTCTAAACCGTGCGTAAAACTTTTGTGGTAAGACGGCATGTCTCTAATGTACTCTACCTAAGTAAGAAACTCATAAAATGTTTAAGAATCCCCTGATTAAGGTCACTGAAAAGTTTTCTTTTGACCATTTTACCAATTATTAGGGGGTTCAATAAGATACTACTATCTATATTGTCTGGTAATACGATGTTTTCTGAATCTTTCGACGATGTTTGTGGCGAGAGTGAAACTTCATCATTTGAAATGTGGGTCTTAGTATTTGACTCATGTTTTTCGTTTCGTGATTCTACATATTTCTTGTGCATATTGTGCGCAGATTTCACGGGCACTAAAGGATGAAGTATTGGAGTAATTGCTTCGATTTCTTCATGCAAGTGTGAGAGATGAGGTTTCGGGATTGATTCTTCAATATCTTCATATAGTACGTCTGAAAAATAATGTGTTGAAGTTGATTCATCAATTTTTTCGCGCACGACTGAAATGGGAGATTTAAAAGTTGATGTTTCAATTTCTTCATACAAATCTGAAACATCAGATTTAGCAATGAATTCTTCAATATCTTCACGCATGTCTGAAAGATAGGGCCGTGATGGTTCTTCAATTTCTTCATGCACATTTAAGAGACCAGGTTTTAGAGTTGTTTCTTTAATTTCTTCGCGTACTTCTGAAGAGTGATGTCCTAAAGTTGATTTTTCAATTTTCTCAAGCTCATCTGATGTATAAAACATTTCAATTGATTCTTCAGGTCCTTCCCGTACGTCTGAAGGAGGGCTTAGAGTTGATTTTTCAATTTCTTCGTTCACAAGTAAAGCGTGAGTTGATTCTTCGATTTCTTCACTCGCGCTAAAATCATCTTCCTGTAAGAAAGGAAAGGATACAATGTAGGTTTTTATTACTACTAGCACAAAATAAACAATAGAATTATTTGTCCCGCTTACCCTAGTTTTAGCGGCTATATTCAAAACTCAACGAAGATAATAAATTTAAGACATTCAATAGAAGATATGCTTGGTTTGTTATCTATTTTTTTTTTGCTCTGCACTTAAATCCTTATTTTTATAATCATATCCTGACACTGCTTAGGAATTAAAAGGGTTTCAAATTATGGTAGATTAAGTACCTACCTATTTGTAACTAAGCTTAAATATCAGACTAATAATAGTTAATCCATCTAAAGCGATACATAAATACATATCAATATTGACGAAAATAACAGTGTCATTGAAGAATATGCAGATTTTTTTAGAATACACAATAAAACATTTTCTAAATAATAATCTTTCGCACAAAATGGAACCACCATCTTCCACCAGATGCAGAATTCGAATAGTTTGCAAATATGATGTGTCATCCATGTACATTGTTGTTAATTTATCAAAAACGGCTGATCCGATTTCAATGAAATGTTAAAAATTTAAATGGGACCACCTTTTGAAATAATAAACACTTTTTTTTTAAATCGGTTCACAATTGGCGAAATTTCGATGAACATACACAAATAAAAGAAAAAAAACATACAGATAAACGTAGGCAGTAATAAGTACCTACTCTTTTTTGGAAGTCGGTAAAAATAGTCAACACCATGAGTTTTTATCCTTACCTGTTCCATAATCCTATCATTTCAGTTGGAGTAGTGTCCGACGCTGGTGAAGACAGAAGGAACGTCAGAAGTTCCGCAGAACGAGACTCCATAATTGGTTATGGAAGTACTGACCTACTGAGTATTTTGATGACCTGTTCCATAATCCTTCCCTTATCCATAAACCTTTCTACGGATAGGTCACGATGTTTCCTTTCACCGAAAAGTCAGTGGTGTGAAATTCCGTACATTCCAAAAAACTCATAGCGGTACGAGATTGGGATTGGCACCCGATCACGATTGTAAGGCGGGTTCACTACTTCTAGACCATCCCGATCATTCTAGACCACCGATTATTCTAGACCACCACGGCTTATCTAGTTAGTTAGTAGTTATTGAGTGTGATTGCGGAGCCCCTGAGCAGAGCATGAATCACCTGCTTACGTGCCCAGTGTCCGAGCCCGGCACCAGGCTACACCCTGCGGGGTCGCAGTGGCCCAAATATTGGGAGAAAATAATATAACTTTTTTGAACCATTGACACGACGAAGAAGAAGAATAGTTATTGTTAGTTGGGTAAGATTGACTGTTTTGGTCCTGACCTGTTCCATAATCCTATCAATCCAGTTGGCGTAATGTCCGACACTGGTGAAGACAGTAGGAACGTCAGGGGTCCCGCAGACCGGGGCTCCGAAGCTGACAACTCCAACCAAAATGCCGTTCAACACGCCAGGGTCTCCCACGTCACGCTGAATGGGCAAGATAAAAAATTAAAAACTCACAACACAATAAAGTTCCTTGAACAAAAAGCCTGATAACTTTTGAACGGCTAAAACCGATTTTGATGAAACATAGCTAAGAACACTTACGACTAATATGCATGATTACTAAAAAATATTTTTATTATTTTATTATATTAATATTAGCTTCGAGCAAATATCTATAGAGTCACAATCGTACATAAAGTGTTCGTGACAAAACTCTGCCCAAGTTACGTAGTGGGCAGGCTTTTTAGTTAGTCGTACGTAAGGCAATTGCAAGCCGACTACAACGCTGCGTGATGCCAAAGTGCTCGGTTACAAGCACTAAATGTGACGTAAATTGTGAATTATTTAATGTAAATAACTAAGTCACTATGTATAACGGCGCTCGGACATTATTTACTACTTTCAATTTGGGACTGTGGCTCTGTAGATATTTTCTCGAAATTAATTACCTAGTCCATTAGATAGAATTTCAAAAATATATGACTCATATTATTGTTCCGTCAGTGAAGAGTTCCTAGTGACGTCTCAAGTCACACACAAATGTACCTTTAGACTGAAAAGTGACGCACGCACGCACGAGCGCACACTCACACACACAACACACACACAGACATACACACACATACACGCACGAACGCACGCATGCACGCGTCCAAAAATATCCCATCGTTTTTGCGTCGGAGGTTAAAAATAAAGTTAACATTAACAAGCTGATAGCTACTTGTATGTACAAGAAGCTAAGTATGAACTACAAGTATTGTACATCGATAAGGTTTAACAGATCAAAAAGTAGCGCAGTAAAAAGGAGCATTCAGATATTTAAAAAATTGGATAGATCGAAGTAAAAAGTAGAAAAAAAGTTATTAAATACGTGAAAAGAATTCACATTCAATTGCATAAAACGGTTATTACCATATATTTAACCGTGGTATAGGAATCGCGGCAAACTTCCTAACCAAATGAAAGCCGAAATTTAACCGGTTCATCATCATCATGCCCTTATCCTTGGCGGGGTCGGCACAGCATGTTTCCTTTCGCCACTTCACTCTATCATACGTCATCTCATCATCAACTCCTTTCTCTCGCATATCATCTTTCACACAATTCACCACACTTGTTTTGGTCGTCCCTTTCCATTCCTGCCGCTTACCATCATATTTAGGGTACTTTTCGTGACATGAGTCTCTCTTCCCGTCTCATGATAATCGAAATTCAACCGCTTATAATACAAAATTGATCACAAAGGACACTAGTATCTTACATCACAAGCGCCACTGCCTTTCGAAACGAAACCAGCACAGAACGTTCCCCGTGTAACATGATCCCTGAAAATAAATACCTAATTACGTATTTTTTGCAAAAAATACTATGACCGAATCATGTACAGAATTTGCGAATATTTGGCACGGATCCATGTAGCATTTTCACATTATTGTTGATTTATCAAAAATGGCTTAGCCGATTTCGATAAAATTTACATAGGACCAATTTCGAAGTATACTCTGTTTAATAAAAAAATCGGACTATCTACTGTAAAAAAAGTTATGCGTGGTTTGGTTATACATAAAATATAAAATAAAAAATACAAAATAATAAATAAAAAAAATATAAAATAAAAATATACGCATCGAATTGAGCACCTCCTCCGTTTCGTGGGTCAAAAATAAAACCCCTTTGAAAATGTTAAAGCGTAAAATTAAGTATTAGTACCATAATAAATAGATACGTACCTAGAGTAAATAAGTTCACACTCTTCTAAATCGTATAAATCCAGAACAGAATAAGACAGTCTATTTGACCAAAGATCAACTAATATATTGCCGGGCTGTAAAATAAGTAGATAATTGACAATATTAAAAAGCAATCTTTATTTACAATTGAAGTAGAAATAGAAAATGGACAAAAAAATAAGTGCGTTGGTATAGGCCGAGTGGCACTGGTGTCAGCCGTTCTAATGTACCCTAACGGTTAAAACAACCGAAACCAACAGTTTAACGTGTCTTTCGAGCCACAGCAGCGCCCAGTTGTAAATACCACCCACGGTCACTCATCCGAAGACCGACCGAGCCAAACGTCGATTCACTTTGGTGATCGCTAACACCTAGTCATCATGGATAAAACAAAAGTCATGTGTAATGCCCATGTCGTACCCACCCCAATATCTGTTGAGAGCTCGGTTCTTGAAGTTGTTGACTCGTACGTCTACCTAGGACAAGTAGTCCAGCTAGGTAAGTCCAACTTCAAGAAAGAGGTCAATCGCCGAATCCAACTCGGTTGGGCAGCCTTCGGAAAACTGCGACGTCTTTTCATCTGATATACCTCAGTGCCTCAAGACGAGAGTTTTCGTCCAGTGTGTGTTGCCAGTGATGACATATGGAATTGAAACGTGGTCTTTTACTGTGGGCCTTATGAATAAGCTCAGGATAGCCCAACGTGCTATGGAGAGGGCTATGCTCGATGTCATTCTGCGAGATCGAATCAGAAATGAGGAGATCTGCAGACGAACCAAAGTTACCGACATAGCCCAGCAGATTAGCAAATTAAAGTGGCAACGGGCAGGGCACATAGTTCGGAGAACGGATGGCCGATGGGGCAGTAAAGCTCTCGAATGGAGACCACGGACCAGCAAGCGCAGCGTAGGACGTCCACCGACTAGGTGGACTGACGATATAATAAAGATCGCAGGAACGCGCTGGATGCAGGCCGCTTCCAACCGGCCTTATTGGAAATCCATTGGGGAGGCCTATGTCCAGCAGTGGACGTCTTACGACTGATGGATGGATGGATGAACACCTAGTCAAACTATTCTACAGAGCTAAAAACTAGATTAGGTTGGTACTTACCCTTTTGGCTCCCCATCCAATAAGAGTAAAACCTTTAGTTACGGTAGGCAACGGTGTCTCATCAGTGCTAACTTCAATTTTCTCCAAGAAGTTATTTTTAAATTTTATATTCTTGTCTAACCTTAAGATAGCGAGGTTATTGTTCAAGTTCTTAGTCTTGTAACCGGGGTGGAAGTGAATTTCTCTCACTGGGATCGTTTCACCTTCTCTGTTGAAGAATTCACTGCCGACTCGAACGGAGACAAAGGACGGATTGTCGCGGTATGTTATCTTATCCCACGCTCTATTAAGAAACAATTAAGTAAAAGTAAAGTAAATTCGTATGGGCTGGGTGCCTAGCCCTGGTGTCAGTGCTTCTAGGCCGCCCGAAGGCCGCTGAGATGGCTAAACAGTTAAAACAACCGGGACCTACCTACGGGATTGTTGCATTGAACTGTCGATTAATAAATATACTCGTATATAGACATTGACTGTTTTGTACAAAACTGAAATATCAGACTAAACTTGAGAATAAAAATAAACAGAGATAAGGCGCTCCCTTAAACAGTATAAAAGTGCTCCCTGCAGGTGCATTTGCCTATAATGTTGCGTTACAGACTCAACATACTATATCAGTGACGGAGAAGAATCAAGCATTAAATTACATTACGTTAGGTACATTTGAATCGAATATATAAATTGTTACATTAAAGATAATGCTCATCAGTTAGTGAGGCAGTATTGTAACGAAATGCTCAAAGTCGAATCTAACATATCACATTGCAAGTGAATACTCCCGGCGACGGAACTCTTTTATAGGTACAAACAATCGATAAACAAAGAAAGAAATTCAATAAGTAAGTAAAACGTTATTGAAGTAAAATTAGTTAAATGTAACTTACAGTTGCAAACAAGAAGCAGCTGTGATAATCAGATCAGACTTGATGATGGACCCTGCGCACTGGAAACTACCGAACATGTGGATGCTAGCCAAGAATGGGAAGTGTTTGATCTTGGTATTTTGCCCTTTGAAGATACGCCTTTCTGGTTGAGTGACTGAAATCAAGAAAACATTTAAAATATAATTATGGACCGTTAAATAAGGTTTAAACTAAAGTTGCTTAAAGCCATTCCTACAATGTCTTTGGCGGTTTACACCGCGGTGATAAAGACCCTATTCAAAACGAAGACTTGGGCGCTTTGCCCCGCGGTGCTTGAGGTGCGAACCACCAAAGAACTTTAGAAAACTGGCTGGTGAGGTGTATCGTGGCCTCGTGGAACAGAAAGGTTCATTTACTCGTTGTCCCTAGCGTTTATATTATAAAATTAATGAATAAAGGCACTACTGCGCAGATTTAAAAGCCATAGAGTGGAGAGCCCATACCGTACCACAGATGGCCTCATCACGACTGTAGGATAGCACTGGATTCAAGCCGCTTCCAGCTGGTATTTCGGACGGAAGATCCATATTGGACGTCTTATGTGGTCTTATGCCTGATAGACGGATAGATGGAACTGCCCCAGGGCATTTTAGGGTTCATTGCGAATGTGTACTTATCATACATTATACTTTACCTATAAATGTATCCTGTTTTAAAGTAAAATTAGTGTTTTTATAATTATTTTTCTCAACACGTTGCGCACGTGAATCATTTTGCTTAAATAATTTATCATTTATTCCATGTTTTATTTTTAAAGTGTCGTAATGTTCTGTTAGGATATTATTGTTTGGTTCGTCAATTTTATCTATTATCTCTTCTAAGTGTCCTGTAGAATCTTTGTTGGATACTTTTTTAGAAACTATTTTTGTCCGATTGTGATTTCCATATAATATTTTGTTTAATATAAATGTAGAGAGCTCGCTGACATTTTTTTCATTGACTCTAGAAAACAATGTAATCAGTTTGAAAGCATTGCTATCGATCAAACTAATATTTGTAAAATAATTGTGGATAAGAAAATTTTCTTTCAATTCTTGACTTTTGTTTTTAAAGCCGAGGTCTAAAAATAAATTATTTATGATATTTTTTATAACGTTCTTTGTTTCTTGTAAAACGTCTTCATCCAAATTTTGATGTTCGCAAGAACTGATAAAAATATAGGAAAAGATGTAAATATGTGCTACTTTTACTATGGACATATTTTCTCCTACGAATGGTTCTGCAGTGTATTTTATATTTAATGTAAATTTACGAGAACCTAACGCTCGTATAACTTGAGTTTCTTATTTCTTATTTTATTACTTTTCAAAGCATATAGTAGTATTTGAAATACTTATTGAAAAATAAATGTTTGTGATGTATAGGTACCTAGAATCTAAATGTATATTTACTTATTTCTACTAAGGAATTAGTAAATAATACTTTTAATATATAACTGCAGTATCTGAAATGAATATAAAAATAATAGTCGTACTCATTATGTGTCTAGACACAACATGGCAGCAAAAAAGTGTTCTTGAAAAAGTTAACTTTTTTCATAAGACCAATGTAAAAATTCACAGATCAATGAACAAAATGTTTTTGTCTTTCAAAACCGACAAAAACTTCACTAAATCAAACAATTTTCAAATGCTGTTAGCGATGCATTCTTACTTGACCAGTATTTCAGAAAGAAGTTACGAAATATATGAAAAGTTAAATACTATTGTTGAAAACTTTAGCAAAAGACACAATACAAATTTTAATGAAATGATGCAGAATACCGTGAAGGAAGCCTTTGACATAACCAAAAATAACATAATGAAACTAATGCAAAAACCAAACGAATCTAAAAGTTCACATATTACACCAACAAGCAAGGATACAAATAATTCACAGACACATGTCAATGAGATGATGAAATCAAGTAATAAATCAATAGAAATCATGATAGACTCGGTTATCAAAGAAAACCTGGCATCAGATACTTTAAAAATTACATATAACAAAATTAAAGATACAGAAATAAAGAAATTACGTGAAAATGAAATAAAATGGTCCAAATTAAGTGACAAGTCGATTGAAAACATCATAGATCACATTGTAGATGAAAATAAAAGCCTAGATGTTACAGCTGATAAAACCATATCACATAATCACTCACGTGAATCAAACACATGGCGTAAGTAAACGATACAAAGTAGTAGGAAATTTTTAAATACCTTTGTAGGTACGAGTATTATCCAAAAAAAATTCGAAGCTATTTATTCATCCATTTTTTTATTGATAAAATAGGGCTTCATTAGGCCACCAACTCGCCTGATGGAAAGCGATAGTGTTGTAGCCGAAAATGAAGTATGTAGACCTAGAAGATTTTAACTCTTGCATTATACTATAACTTACCACTTACATTACATATATTAAAATACATAAATACAATAATTTGCCCCAAATTTCTAAATTTAGTATTAGTTGTAGATAAATTAATCATTGAGCAAAAAGAAAAAAAAGAAAATTGCAAAACAAAGTTCGTAACCATTTTGATATTGTTATTATAGACCCAAAAATGAGAAGATTTGAAACGAGAAGAATATACAAAGGCAGGAAAACGAAGATCAAGAACTACCCATTCGTTGCAAGTTTGCACTTGATGAGTGAGTTCCTATGCGTGGGCTCCGTGATAGCCATGGACATGGTGCTCACATCTGCCTCTTGTTTACAAATGTAAGAAATATTAAGTACTTAATGAAGAAGATAATATTCCAACGAGTCACATTGTGGAGAATAGTCATGAGGACTGGGTCAAAGAAATATAATTATGATTAGTCCGTCAGTTAATTATAAAGAAAAAAAATTGGCATGTACATTTTTATTTACTCAATCAAATAAAAATATAGAAAAATAAAGCGAGTCAAAGGAGTTTTGGGAGTGAGGCTTTGTGAGGTCACTTAAGCTATAGTTAAAAGTCTACCATTGAGCGTGACGCACGCGCCACTCCGAACTCTGCCATATCTTCATAATTATTTGTTTAATTGAGAAAAGAAATAATACGTGTCTAACATATTTTGATAAACTAACTGACGGACTAATTATAAGTTTTTAGCTCTCTAGCCTATTGATGGTCAATGGAACCGCAAAGATCGCGAATGGAGACAACGTACTGACAAACGCAGCGGAGTACTAAGAAATCTAGCTTAGGTTTTTTTTTAATTAATGAATACAGTTGTTTTCCCCGACAAGTCTCGCCGACCCAGACTGGTTCTGGTTAACTACAAATTATGCATATAATGTACTTTCTATGTTTCACATTTGTCATCAAACTATATTATTCCTTTATATACCTATGTTTCTTAGCTTAGGTGGACTCACCGCTTAGGTGGACCGAATTAAGACATGCAGGTAATCGTTGGATGCAAGCCGCTTCCAATCGACATTTTGCATTGCAAATCTATAGGCGAGGTCATACGGCTGATATTACGATGGTAATAATATCTTAAATAATCGGCCAAGTACGAGTCGGACTCGCGCACGGAGGGTTCCGTACTGTATGGGAGCCCCCCTTAAATATTTATTTTATTTTAATTTTATTATTGAAGTGAATATAAAACTAAATATTCTGTGAAAATTTCAAGCATGTACCTGTTACCATTATTAATGTAGATCGAAAAACGTCTAAAAAATCAGGTTTGTTGTATGGGAGCCCCCCTTAATTATTTATTTTATTTTGTTTTTAGTAAACAGAAATACATCATCTGTGAAAATTTCAGCTGCCTAGCTATCATGGTTCATGAGATACAGCCCGGTGACAGACAGACAGACGGACAGACGGACATCGAAGTCTTAGTAATTGGGTCCCGTTTTCCCTTTGGGTACGGAACCCTAAAAACTGTTACTTACCCGTGACAGCATACTGAATAATCCTTAAATCCAACGAAAAACAGGGTTATTTCTAATCAATTAGCATCCTTCTAGGGGCTTAGCTAACAACTTTTGTTCTGCGACTTTTTTTCAAAACTCAAAAAAAAAATTGATGTTCCATAGAAAAATATCGTTCACCCGCGACAAAATGTATGAAACTGCCGATTTTTTTTTTGAGTTCTGACTTCTGTCGAAAGTCGCAGAACTAAAGTTATTTAATGTACAGAATAAGCCCCTAAGCCCCGAGTCCACCAACGCTTGTTTAAGTTAAATGTGTGATTACTGTTTTTAACCAACGGTTTTTGCTTGCTGAACAACAAAATTTCGTTAAAAAGCTGTTTTAGATTTAACCTACGGTTAAACATCTATTATATATAGGATTAAACATCTGTTGGTAAACTAGGGTCTAAAACCCGAGTTTAATAGTTGTTTAAATACAGTAATCACACGTTTAACTTAATCAAGCGTTGGTGAACTTGGGTCTTAAAGGATGCTAATTGATTAGAAATAACCCTGTATACGGCCTTAGTCGGATCGTGTGTTCGATTCGGTGCGATGAACAAACAATAAAGTTCAAATAATATCATATTTTTAATTATTTATTTTTTATTTTTAGCGTTATAGTACTAGTTGTGCAAGTTCAATTCGCTTTCTCGCTATACTTTAATTCCATTTTCTATTGACTATAACAAGGATATGTTGAGAGGCGTATTTTAAGATTTGTGTTAATTTTTTAAATGTGCATGTCTGACATGTATGTAATATTATTTGATAATGTCTGATATGAAGTATTTAAAAATATGTACCTAGTATATCAGTTTCTGGCAGCCATATGATTTGCTTAGTTTGGTGCCAGAGACCGTATGTAAGATGTCCCCCTAATATTTATTTATTTATTTATATCTTTTAAATAATTTGTATTTAATTATGTGTTCTAAATTATGACTCTATTGGTCGAAATAAATGATTTTGATTTGATTTTGTTTTAGTATTTCCAAAAACAAAGTTTACCAGGACGCCTCACGAACTATTTTCGTTCGCCTCGGCAGTGACCACACCAAGCACTCGGGAAAACTAGTTCCCATCGTCAGAGTAATTTTCCACCCTGATTATGATCCCGTAACCCTGAAACACAATATTGCCATTGTGAAGATGTTGAAAAAACTCAAAAATTTGAAAAAAAGAAAGATCAAGAAAATTAAATACGACAAAAGCTCCCAATTTTTGCCAAAGAGTGTGAAAGAAATCACTGTTTTAGGCTGGGGAGCCAAAGATGTAAGTGACCAACAAAAATCAGACTTGAATAAACATTAAAACAAATTAGTTTGTAATTATAAAAAAATACATTAAAATATAATATATCGATACTAGCGACCCGCCCCGGCGTCGCACAGGCGTATTATTCATATAAAACTTCCCCTTGAATCACTCCATCTATTTTAAAAACCGCATCAAAATCCGTTGCGTAGTTTTAAACATATAAGCATACATAGGGAGAGACAGCGGGAAGCGACTTTGTTTTATACTATGTAGTGATAAGAAATATTCTATAACATCTATAACATTTCTTTTTTCAATCCCCTTGTGAGAATGGCTCGTCAGTATAACGAATTTGTTAATAAAAAGTTTGACATCGATATATTTTCTTCAAAATTTACATTTTACATTAAACAAGTTAAAGATATCCTCTACACCAAACCCGTCAAGTCGAGTGCAACCTCTGGGTTGTGCCTGGCTACTAAAAACACATCTGATACTTAGATTGTAAAGAGTGCGCACATCCGCTTGCTGAGTGCGTACTCGATATTTGTTAGTTATTCTTCTTTTAAATCCAGTTTTTACTTTCTTTTTCCATTTACTTATTTTTAGTTAACAATTTTTAACGAAACCAAAAGCCTCTATGTCTACTCATTCAATTACTTTTTCTGTGCACACATATATTTGAATTACAATCCAGATCATAATATAATTATATTTAAGTTGAACTTTTGTAACGATTGTGATTTGTTTTGTGTATGAATAAATAAAATAAAATAAAATTGAAGATGAAATTAAAATTACAGCAGAAAGACGAGGTGAAGGTTTCACAAAGTCTTGGAATGACTCACCTGGATATTTACAATATCAAAGCTTGCCAGGACATTTACTCAAAGTAAGAAACTTTGTAAAGTTATGAAATATACCACTTACTCTAATAATAATCAATGGTCCTTTACTCTATTTGTATATGTTTCAGATATTACGTAACTGAGACAAACTTCTGTGCCGGCTTCACGTCTAAAGGCGGCGGTGCCTGTATAGTAAGATTTTCAAAATTGATTCGATTCTCGATTGACAAATTTTAACCCATATATGCCCAAGAACACTAAAGCGAGCCAAATAAAAAAATTGAGTATTATCTCTTTTATTTATAGATTTTAAATTGCAAATTACTTTTGGGCGTTTTAGTGCTCTCGGGCGTATATGGGTGTGTTGATGTAATTTGTTTGTATGTTAATTTGTAATTTGTTTTTTTTTTTAAATCTACCTTTCACTGAACAAGTACCTACTCGCCAAGACGAATCAAACGAGCCAAAAACTTCCGGGGACCACCTTCCAGCTCCATCATCAGTCCCTGGTTACCATTGAAAGACAAACTACTCGCCAATATCATTCAAATGAACCCAAACTCGAGAAGGTTGTGTCGTTTCATTGCTTAGTTCCTTTGTCAACCTTCCAGCTCCATCATCAGATCAGCACCATGTCATCATATTATTGCATTGTCTCGCAATTTACACACGTATGCAAAATTTCAGCTCAATCGGTAACCGGGAAGGGGATCAAATTTAACTTGTATGATTTGATTACAGACAACGGGACAGGTGAAAGTAAATAAAAGCTTGTAAAATACTTGTTGCTTACATATTTTCAGGGTGACGTTGGAGGTCCAGCAATAGTAGGAGAAACACTGGTCGGAGTGGTCAGTTTTGGTCCAACAGTCTGTGGCATGCCTGATGCTCCAACAGTTTTTACTAAAATCGGCCACTACGCAGAGTGGATTGATGGCGTTTTAAACAAGGTACATGTATAAACATTACTCGTATGTGTTAGGTATTTGTTAGCGATCATCGAAGTCAAGTTCACGATTCAGCGCTATCTGTCTCCGGATGGGTGACCGTGGGTAGCATTTACAACTAAGCGCTACTGTGCGTGACTCAAATAACACTTTAAAATGTAGAGCCCGGTTATTTTAAGTTTTAGTCATGTCAGAGGCTTTCAGATGGCTTGAAAACTCTGACACCAGGGCTAGCCACCCGGCCTAAACGAACTTACTTACTTTAACATAATCGCAATCTCGATAGTTTTATGTTCATAATATGCCTATACACATTATGATTAAACTATTATCTATCACATTATGATTATTATTGTATTCCAGAAATCAGCAAAAGAGAAAAAGAGCGTGACCAAGATACATAAGCCCATTGGACCTACTATGCATATTATACCTTTATTTACGACTTTATTTGATAAAAAGCAGACTATATCTAACACAACGGACCTTGAGCCTCATACTACACGTACTAGTTCCCATACAACAAAGATTGTTTCACTTAGGCCAAACACAGTTCCACATACAACAAACACTGAGTCTCATAAAACACACAATGACTCACACACAACACACACCATATCCCATTCAACGCACAAAGCACCTCAAGCAGAACGATTTCTCCTAAAACCTAATATAAGGCAACAATCTGAACGAGAAGAAATAGAAGTTTTAAAAACACTAATATCAGAATTTATACTTGAAAATGACACCGTAATAGATTACCTAACTAACGCAGATTTTTATGAAGATAAAATAGAGCCCATGTATAATATCCTCGACGATGAAAACGATTTACTTCTAGATTTTAAAAAATTCCAACCCATTGAATCACACAATAACTTACATCGCGCAACTAAATCAGCAAAAAGTGTAAATAAAAATGAAGTTATACAAGTCAAATCTTATGACGATGCGCCATATTACATAAAACCAAAGAAAGCTGAATCTAAAATACAACAGCCTACAAACATTACTAAATCAACACGTGATCGAGTATATTACAAGCCAACAAAGCTCGCTGCATTTATTAAGAGTAGTGAATTTGGAGTAGAAGATTTATCTAGCGATTTAGATTTCAAATCGCTTCTTTTATATGACGGTAGCAGTTACTATGAAGAAGGAATACCTATTGACGATACCCATTTCAAAAAGACAAAACATTTGGACAATAAATTAGAGGCTACTAAAATGCCTAAGATTACTGAAGCTACAACAAAATACGGGAGCAAAAGTGATTTATTCAAAGAAAATTATAGATTTGATTTTTACCCAATCCCAAACTTGAGGATAAAATATCCTGAAACAAGATTTGATAACATTCCTCATGATGTGATGGAATTTGAAACAACAAAGAATGATAAGTTAAAAAACCTTAACATGGGTACAACTTAGGCTCAAGTGACAGTGGTGACACAGTTGTACATTTTGTGACTAGTAAACCTCATATAATTGTAAACAAAGGAAGCTTGTATCGTAAATATACAAAATTATATAGTGAAACAATAAATGAGAGTCCATTACGTAAGTAAGGGTATAATGAATATTCCTATATACAGGGTTATTTCTAATCAATTAGCATCCTTTTAGGAGCTTATTCTGTACGTCAAAACTAACAACTTTTGTTCTGCGACTTTTGTCAAAACTCAAAAATGTTTTTTTTGTTCCAAACAAAAATACCGTTCACCCGCGACAAAATGTATGGAACAGCAGATTTTTTTTTTTATAGTTCTGACAAAAGTCGGAGAGCAAAAGTTGTTAGTTTCGATGTACCTGCAGAATAAGCCCCTAAAAGGATGCTAATTGATTAGAAATAACCCTGTATATATATAGAAGATTACAATTACGAAAGCTCCAAGCATAGAACGAAGATTTACGAAAACAAATGGATAAATAACGATAGTTAAGAAATTGACAACATTTCAAATTTTTAACATAATTATATTTATTTATTTTCTGAAAGAATATTGCAAAATAACGTATACGTATTTTTTATTTTTCCAATACGACTTATATTTTTCGTAAAATTAAGTTTTGAAAAGTAGCTTATTCTAAAAGGACGTAACTGCAAAACTATGGAATCATAAACAATTTTACTGAAGCCACATTAGAAAAAAAATATAGGAGCTAGCGTTGCTGTCACTGTCAATGCCAATCAATCCATCACAACATTCACAATTCACACAAATAGGCCGGGAGGTCTGCGCAAAAAATGCAAGTACATCTAACAACTGCATTTTTGGTATTACGTTATCATGGTGGTGTACAACAATATCCCGGAGTCAGTGAGCTTTCTTAGCGTTTGTAAGCGTTTGGCGTAACGGGGGTATCCGTTTCAAAAAAATGAATATCATCCAACTACTTCTAAAAGCTGAAAATTGGTGTACTATGGGCAGAAAAATATAAAAAAAGGGTTAACGACTGCCAATCACTTGAAATATGTAACAGGGCCTGTCATACAGGCTTTAAAGAAGAAGAATAAGTACTACTTATTTATTTTATTACCAAGATACTTTTAAAATTCGAACGGATTCCTCCACCAAATGATAAGGAACCCAGTTGACTTATTCCGGGTATTGATACACCACCTTGATAACTTATTACCGAAAATTAGTCATTTGATTTTGGAAAGTACTTGCATTTAGCGCTTACCTCCCGGCCTAACGCAAAATAAGTCATTTGAAAATGACACTGACATTTTATTTTTAAACTACATTGCATATGTCAACAGTCAGTGTTAACTGTCATTTTACATTGCTAGTGTTGTTTTTTTATCATAGGCAACTGAACTTTTAGTATAAATCCTGAAACAGCTTGGGTGAGAGATTTTATTTAATATCTTAGCAGTTACTGCACTAAAAAAATTGGAAAAATTAGCATAGTGATCAGCATCCCGATATCTCGAAATGGTTTTGGAATTTCATAGCCTTATTAATTATGAAAACTTGTCAATTATCCATAATATAATAATAATAAAAGCCATTTTAAGTTGTTATGCTTATTTTCTTTTCAAATTTTTGACAAACAATAGGTATCTATTTTGATCTGAAGTAAAGTCAAGTTGAAATGCCAGTGGGCAGGGCACATATCACGGAGGACTGATGACTGATGAGGCCAAAAAGGGACAGATGACATCACCAAGACCACAGGTTCGCACTGGGTGCGAGCCACTTCCAACCGGTCTTATTGGAGGTCTATAGGGGAGGCCAGTATGTCAGCAATAGACGTCCAATTGCTGAAACGACGACGACGAATATTATTACCAATAAGACAATAAATGGTCCAAGAAAGAGAACAGTGTCACAAGGCAGAAAAGGTGATGACACAGGCTGATGATGATGAATATTACTTCACATTTATTCAATTTCAACACAGATAGGTATCTATTCAAGTTATATCATATGAACTGAAAATATAAATTACAATATCAATCCACTAGGTTTATAATGCGTGACAACGAGCGCGCAACGTGCTCTAAGTTAAGTTTTGTTTTTAAGAAACTAGCTGGAAAAATGTTATTTTTTCTTATAACATAGCTTAAATTCGGTTTACAATAATTCATTATAACGTAATTTTAAATTAAAAAATAAAAGTTTACGGAAATTTAAAGAATACACGTCACGTTACGTTTTGTGTATAAAGAATCGGGCCCCTGTATAAGTATACTGGGAACTCTGCCAACTGGCAGTAAACTTCAGCATTTGTATTATATCTAGTCTTGTTTTGGTCTGTAATTGTCTTTTAGTTCGAAAAGGAGGTTCTTCCGAGGTGGTCCCTTTTAAATTTTATCGAAATCATTTGAGCCGTGATAAATCATCAATAATGTATAGGTACATGGATGTCACATTGATTCGTGCAAAATATTCGAACTGCGGGGCAATTCTGTCAACCGATCTGCGGGGCAATTCTGACAACCGATTTCGTTACTAAGGTGACACGTTCTTGAACTTGTCTCGTTTTTCTGACAGTTTTGAGCAATCGGAACTGTCAGAAAAACGAGAGAGGTTCAAGAACGTATCACTTTCGTAAAGAGATTGGCTAACAGAATTGCCCCGCTGGTTACTAAGGTGACACGTTCTTGAACCTGTTTCGTTTTTCTGACAGTTTAACTGTCAGAACTGTCAGAAAAACGAGAGAGATTCAAGGACGTATCACTTCCGTAAAGAGATCGGCTAACAGAATTGCCCCCCTGGTATGTACCTACGCGGTGGAAGTCGGTGTTGAGATTTATTACAAAAATTAATTATTGTGTAGTAAGTAGAAGCTGTAGATCAATTGAATTTTGTTGAGGCGGAAAAATACCTACTTATATTCTCATAATAATTTATACCAAATAGTAACGAACATTATGTAGGTAAGTAGAAAGTAAGTATGAATTTATAATAGACCGCCTCTAGCTACGAACAATTAATACTCGTATTATTGATTTGCCTCTAATGGATATTGCGTCCAATGCTGGACACAGGCCTCCCCTATAGATCTCTAATAAGACTAGTTGAAAGCGGCACGCATCCAGGATAATCCAGTGAGATAACCGACCAAATTGAGATATATTGTAAGATACTCCTAAGTATTTTTCAAATCGGTTCAGTAGTTTCGGAGCCTATTCAATGCAAACAAACAAACAATCAAATCTTTCCTCTTTATAATATTGGTATAGAGGTATAGATTATAACCTATTAGGTACCCATAAATTAAGGATGTTAATCTTCACAAAAACTTACTAACAGATTGCAACCTCTTTCCTAATCAAACCTAGCCAACCGCCAACTGTCAATAAAAACAAAATTCCAAACACAAAAATGACTTTGCTCCGTCACGGTCACATCATCAAAAAATGTCTATGTTTATTACAAAATCTCTAGAAATTTTCACACCACGTCATGTAAGGACTGTACATAATAGATGCAGGATCGGTAATAGAGACTGGGTCGGTTTTGGCCACAATGGAAGTGCTAATTATAAAGATGATGCCCACTTTCCATTCCCAGCGGTGAGGTTTAAAGAAAACACACGAGATATTTGGGTGAGTAACGGTTTTTACCTTGATCTTCATAAGAACCTGTAAGATCATCATGAGGAAAGCTTGAAGTAGACAGTGAAGTAAGTGTGAAGAGGCACGGAAGAACCAGCAGATTGTGGAAAGAGTGAGACGTTGACGTGTCACTTGTCAACAGCTGACAGGGCAGGTGTGAAGAGACAAGGAGATGATAGCAGAGGGAATTTAGCGCAAATAAAAGCCACAAAGAGCTGATTGTGAAAACGTGATTATTTATCATCATAATCATAATAATTGTATGAATGATGTCTTGATGGTGATAGGACTCCATATTCCCATATCAGCTTTATTTATCTCTAGTTCCTAAAAATTGGCTTGGAATTACTACCTCTATTTTGGCTTCAGTCTATTGGTTCGTGGTATAATCTATTATTTATTTATAGATCACACAAACATGCTTGCTTTCGATAGTAAATATTATTTTATCAATTGCTATAGTTTGGTCGATTTCTATTTTAATGTTTTTTAGTATAAAACCGACAGATATTCGTGATTCTTCATAGATCCTCTATACATCGATATGTGTGAATTTATGTCTGATAGTTTCGCGGCTCGCAAAGATATGGTTCAACTTTGATGTGTTTTTTTTGTTTGGAAGTAAACGTTATAGTTTTAAAGATATACTTGTACATGGATTAAACATGGTTTGAAGTTAGTAAATGTTGGTGTTTTAAAATTAGTTTTTAGCTATATTGTACTTACTTTTGGGCAGTTCAAAGATGGGAGTAAACCTTACTCTTACTTACTTCTTACCCACACATTGTATTTCTATGTTGCCCATCCTTGAGGTGAACATAGACTGACTGAAGCTCTTGTCACTCAGAGGCGGGAGCGATCGCGATCCGGGACGGTTTTTTTTTTGTAATATTCGAATTTGTATGCAACCTGACAACATATAATAATCGGCCAAGTACGAGTCGGACTCGCGCACGGAGGGTTCCGTACTGTATGGGAGTCCCCCTTAAATATTTATTTTATTTTAATTTTATTATTTATTATTGAAGGGAATATAAAATTAAATATTCTGTGAAAATTTCAAGCATCTACCTGGTACCATTATTAATATAGAGCGAAAAACGACTAAAAATTCAGGTTTGTTGTGTAGGGAGTCCCCCTTAAATATTTATTTTATTTTGTTTTTAGTATTTGTTATTATAGCAGCAACCAAAATACATCATCTGTGAATTTCAGCTGCCTAGCTGTCATGGTTTATGAGATACAGCCCGGTGACAGACGGACAGACAGACAGACAGACAGACAGACGGACAGACGGACATCGAAGTCTTAGTAATAGGGTCCCGTTTTTCCCTTTGGGTACGGAACCCTAAAAAAGCGGGCGTGATCCTTTGTACTTGACCGCTATCGGATCGCTTTCTCGCGGCTCCCGCCTCTGTGTGACCCGGCTTTAAGGATCTAAACTGAATTCGTGTCGATATGCTGTTGTTAAAATAACAAAGTAATGGATCTTGAATATTGTGAACTTGTATGATGTTTCCAGGCCCTCCGCGAAAAAGAGAAGGGTGACTGGAAGTGTCTGTGCTGCGAAGAGAAGAAGGCGCTGTATCGCTCGTCCTTCTGTCAGACGTTCTCAGAGTTCCAGCACCCCACGGGGCTGTGGAAGGTGGTGCTGGGCTGCGTGCTGCTCGGCACCTCCTTCACCTTCTGGGCAGCCATGTTCCACCATTATTACGGTCAGTAAGTTTGTACAGGCCGGGCGGCTGACCCTGGCGTTTTTAAGCCGCCTGAAGGCTTCTGACATGGTTAAACGGTTAATACAACCGGAACCTACAATTTAACGTGTCATCCGAGCCACGGATCTCAGTTGTAATTTTTACGGTGAGAAACTGACAGATTGACTTAGTAAGGTTTTGCTTTTCTTTCATTTTTTGTGCCCAGTGTCTTTCAATATATTTTATTAATCATGTCAAGCATTTTTTTCTGTTTTTGACTTTTTGACTTGACTTGACTTTTGCCAAGTTGGGTGCAAAATGGAATGAAATTGTATACTTATGGATTATATTGTTTACGATCATTTATGTACATATACTTAATTAAGAACATAGCACGCGCGTGCGTGCGTGATGTTTGTAAATGTTATCAGAGTCGTATATTAGAGGTATTTTGGCGTTGTGTTATTTTTTGTAGGCCATCTCCTAAGCCGCTTTGCTAGGGTGAACACTGATCACCATGACTTTTATTTATTCGGAAAATTATTTGAAACAAGCATTGAATACTTTGGTGGTTGCTATGGTACCTTACGTTATTAAACCAAGGCTCCAATAGGTATATCAAAATTGATAACGCTTTAAACTCTTTATACAAGAAATAAAGATAAGAGCCTACAACTGGTTCTCCTCTGGATATTTAAATTCATTGTTCAAACATCTTCCCGGCCGGGAATCAAAATTGTGATCTACAACTAGGTAAAGGACCAGATCGCCAATCGATCACTATAGCCTAGAAGGGAATATAGCTAAGAGATTAATGTTGATTGGTTTCCGCAGTGTTCGAGCCGCTGCCCGCGTCGCTGTCAAAGGAATCGCAAAAGATGCAACTTCGGCGGATGCTGGAGCTGCGCATGAACCCCGTCGATGGCCTCGCGTCCAAGTGGGACTACGACAACGACCGGTGGAAGCCGGGCTGCGAGCCTTGTGAGTAACCCTGAACTTGTAGAGCTGTCGAGAATCATCGGTTGCATTGCCCGTGGAAGTCGAGCTACATGCCTTGTGAGTAACCCTGAACCATAAGATGCAGCTTCGGTGGATGCTGGAGCTGCGCATGAACCCTATCGATGACCTCGCGTCAAAGTGGGACTACGTTTGTTTGTTTGTTGTTTGTACTTTGTGACTCTCGTGAGTAACCCCGAACCGTGATGGATCTGGCATGAGCCATCGACAACGTTGACGTTGGCACTCGGGCTGCGAGCCTAGTAAGTTACTCTGATCTATTTACGTCCCTGTATTAAAGCATGTCCCATTGCGGTACAGCCAGGCCTTCCTATGAATTCCTATGACATGAAGCTTTGCCTGCACCAAACCTGGACGGGACTTTGATTCGCCAAGCAGACCAAATTCGTCAGACTTCTCACTTCTTAAAAAACATATACGATTAAGTATGCTGATTTGATCACGAAATTTCCTGCATCTAACGCAAGTTTTTGACGATTCAAAATTTATCTTTGAATATTCTTGGCCGTACAATTCGAGCCTTGGTTGTCTGGATTATGCAATTCGCTTTACATTCAAAATGCTTTGAAATAGTATAGAGATCGAGATAGCCTGGCTAATAAAAGAAAGCACAATTTATAAGCATAGTCGGTTTATTCATTGAATATTGACAAAACTTCTATTTACTTACCTACTTCTAGCTTGAAACTTCATTTCAGGAAGGATTGTTGTTTCATGCAAAGAGTTGGTATCTCTCTGTATATAGCCCATCTGGTATCGGAATTGAAGACTTGATTGCATTTCTGTAACTCGATTCCACTTTTCTTCCATTCCTCGATCTAAAAAGATGTCTGTCTTTGTTTGAACAAACAAACAAAGACAGACACCTTTTTAGGTCGACACTCAAATGAAACAATTGATTTTTCTATGTAGCTATTTAGGTATAATCAGCTCCGTATTGTTGAAAACCATCTTTCAGATAAATTCATGAAAATCTATGGACGAATATTTTAATTATTTTCGACTTCAAAAACCTATTTTGATGATTAATTTTTGTTCGGTAGATCACACTTCAGAGGTGGTCCCATTTAGGTAAATTTGAAAAATTAGCAATAGTCAAAAAAAATGTGTACATCGATTCGAGCCAACTGTTCGAATTTTGTTTCGGTTGTGCCAATTATGGGGAAAAATAAAATTATAACTTGTCCGTTTCAGAACTATCCTGGGCGAGGAGACGCTGAAGTTTTCGGCATGCATTGAGTATAGTGATATGAAAGTCTATCATGTGATGAACATTTTAAACTAATTTAAACTTGAATTTTCGATTATTCCCTTGAGCTGACTCTTCGACTCGAAGTAAGGTCTACAAATGTGTTATTTATTACTTACTTTAGTTTAAATAGATGATTTTTTTATGAGATTATTGTTTTCTTTATTGCGTTTTTTGTTCTAAAGTATCTATAGGCTGAACTCGTAGCAGCCACGCCGCAACAGCCGGAATTTCAAACGCCTACAGAATAGAGAGGTTCACGGGTTCTGTGACATTGCATGATTCATATAAAGATTGTTTACTGCGCCGCGTGCGGCTCCTGCGGCGAGGACTAAGTAGGAGGCGTTTAGTTTTATACAGATTTTGTACCTAATTCTACTTAGTCAAAGATCTTAGTATATATCGGAGAGTTTCATGGACTACCTTTGTTATGAGACATTATGGGACCAACGAACAATAACTATAAAATATGTAATGTATTCGGCTGTTCCGTGCATTTTTACAAATTAATGGGAAATAATGAAGGGTTTTTTAAAAATATATCAGCCATGGCGATAATAATATGTAATATGAGCTATTTTTTATTATTTTCAATTGTAAAGTGTGTACCTAGTTATTCTCCATAGCTCTCTTCTATAATTGTCCCTACTCTTAGGGTTGCTACCCACTTATTCGATTCGGCACGATCGGCATTGCCAGGCGGCAAAGCGTTTGTTCGTTCAGCATTTGCCGAGGCGAATGATTCATCTACACATATTCGGTAGATGAATCATTCGGTTCGGCAAACGCTAATCGTGCCGAAAGGCTTTCCGAAACGAATACCATGTGTGTAACAAAACAACCCTTACTGCTTGGATTTTATTTCAGAAATTCCGTGGCATCTGTAGCTGAGTTTTTGACTCACAATCTGTTTATGTAAATTAATTTCATAAAACTCTTATCCATTTTGTGACTACAAAATAAAACACTTATAATTTGGAAATGAAGTTTTTATTCTGTAACTCTAGTTTAACTTGTAAGATACCTGTAACCTATGGACAGTGTTAGTTTTAGCTCTGATAAAGTTTGAACTATTTTGTATAAGCATTATGTAAATAAATTACATGAAAATCGTAATCAATTATTCTACAAAAAGTCAAATAATTCGCCTTGTAACTGTCCCTGGCGAAAAGATATCTATCCGATCGATGCTTGATCATCATTACTATTCCTTTTATTCACATTAACTCACAAGCAAAGCTTGGTCCTTTGGTAGGCATCAGTGGAGCCGAAGCCAACACTGAGAGGCCCTTTTCCATTACTTTTTATAAAGTAGAAGTTTTCAAAAAGTAGAATGAAAATAATTATAAATAACTATTGCTAGATGTGACTTACAGGATATCGGGCTATTGTGATGTAGTGATCGATGACTTAAAAAGATGGTCTATGGAATGAGGTACGGCACCCGCCAAATAATGCCTCATTTCAAATATCCAGGCGGGTGGTGACTTGCCATCCACTAAATGGGCCCCCCGTAATAGCTACCGTATATTGGTCGCGGAGGGGCAACATTGGTGTGGACGGCTTAGGGTGTCGAGAGGTGTGCTGCACTTTCACTAGACGCTACTCGCGGCGTTATGCCCTTTAACACTTCCACCCTGGAGCTTAGGTTCCTAGCTCTTGCGATTTCCACTCCAAGCCGGTCGGTTAAGGCAAGAGAGGAGTTAGGGGTCTCATTTAGCCCCAAGGAATCAGGGTTCGCGGTGTCGCCACTCACCGACGGCTCATTACTATTATTATATTATCTTATGGTACTTAAATAGCAATGGTCAACCTTTGCACTAAACCAGCTTGAGTTGAAGTCGCCACCCATTCACACTACTACGGGGTATAGCTTGGTCACGGTAATATAGATATTATTACCGTGGCTTGGTAGGGACACGGTAATGTAGATATCATTACCGTGCTAGGGATAAGCGTACCAGCCGCATCCGTCAACAAAGAAGATAATAATAAAATATAGATACAATAATACTACGTATGCCGTCAATCAGCCTGAGAATATCCACTGCCGAATATAGGCCTGCCCTATTAATTTCTAAAACCGGTCGGAAAAGGCTTGAAGCCAGATCCATTCCTGCATTATTTATATTTACGTTCCGTCTGTCTAGTACACTCGCTTCACTTTTATTAGGGTTCCGTACTCGAAGGGTAAGAACGGGATTATTACTAAGACTATCTCGTAAGACGTATCTATAGACCCTCTCGTATTACTAAGACTCCGTTATCCGTCCGTCTGTCTGTCTGTCTGTCACCAGACTGTATCTCGTGAACCATGATAGGTGCTTGAAATTTTCGGAAATGATGTATTTCTGTTGCCGCTATAACAATAAATACAGAATAAAAACGGGTCCCTCCTGATGGCCAAACTCGATAGTCTAACTGATTTGTCCAACAGGACAGGAAAAAAAATCCGCGTGGTCAAATCAAATCAAAAAATCCAAAAACAGAATAAATAAATATTTAAGGGCTTAAAGGCTTCCATACAACAAACGTGTTTTTTGCCGTTTTTTGCTCGATATTAATAACGGCAACAGGTAGACCCTTGAAATGGGGCTAAGGTGGCTCCCATACGGTACGGAACCCTTCGTGCACGAGTCCAATTCGCACTTGGCCGATTTTATATTATTTTATGCAGACCATCGTACATAAACAACTTTTACTAAGGAGCCAACGCGGAATTTGAAAAAAAAAAATCATCTGTCCCGTACAAAATTGTAACTCGGTATCGACAAAAAATATAAAACAGCCGGGTTTACCCCATAGAAATAGTTATTCCTAATGTTGATGTAAGTCACCCTATTCCGGCTTAGTACATTTTTCCTGAATCTAAAAGTATATCAATATATTAATAGTATATCATCATTATTACATAGTATAAAACAAAGTCGCTTCCCGCTGTCTGTCCCCACGTATGCTTACGAGTATATCTTTAAAACTAGGCAACGGATTTTGATGCGTGTTTTTTAAAATAGATATAGTGATTCAAGGGGAAGGTTTATATGTATAATACACCTGTGCGAAGCCGGGGCGGGTCGCTAGTAATAATAAATATAAATATATAAATCTCTATCTCTATTCTATATATAAAAATGAATCGTGGTTGTTAGTCTCGCTAAAACTCGAGAACGGCTGGACCGATTGGGCTAATTTTGGTCTTGAAATATCCGTGGAAGCTAAGGGAAGGTTTAAACGGTGAGAAAATATAAAATGTAGTGAGTAAAATAATAAAGACATTCATTGAATTTCCCCATACAAAATGTTCCTGCATGTAAAAGTTGTCATTGACAGTTGTGAGATTGAGTTGTGAGAGACATTGAGAGTTGACAGATGGTGAGATGAAGTTCACCGTGGCAGCTAGTACATATATAAAAATGAATCGTGGTTGTTAGTCTCGCTAAAACTTGAGATAATTTCATTTTCGCATACAAAATGTTCCTGCATGTAAAAGTTGTCATTGCCAGTTGTCAGATGGTGAGATGAAGTTCACTGGGTCAGCTAGTAAGTAATTAAAAATCACAGTAATAATGCAATAGGTATATCAATTGGGTATTTTATCAAGCGAACTGACTAGTACCTGAGCAAGTAGCTCGAGTATTTAGCAACATATCGATCAATTACAAAGTAATTACCGGACGCGTTAAATAATTTAAAATTCATACGAATGCCTAATTTTCTGTGTAACTACTGTGCAATGTTCCTTCTGTTTGCCTCATGTACGGCCTACTCATGCCTATCATATTGAATTATTAGGTAGTTCAATTTTAATTACTAGGTACTGTTGATCATAGATATTTTAGGACGTCTTCGGCTAGCTTGACGATGAAGAGACGTCAGTTTTCTCTAGATTTTAACACATCTAGAGTATGGAAATTAAAGTGGCTATGGGCAGGACACATAGTTCGAAGAACGGATGGCCGCTGGGGCCGTAAAGTTCTCGAATGGAGACCACGGATCAGCAAACGCAGCGTAGGTCGTTCACCGTGGTGACGTTCAGGTGGACTGACGATATAATAAAAATCGCAGGAACGCGCTGGATGCAGGCCGCTTCCAACCGGCCTTATTGGAAATCCATGGGGAGGCCTATGTCCAGCAGTGGACGTCCTACGGCTGATAGATAGATAGATATATAGATAGAGTATGGAAACGCAGTGTATGCCTCTAGGATGTAGCTGTGCTACTAATTATCAACTTTGACTATGGGAACCAAACCTGAAATCACAAAATCAACTATACTGTACTTACTTAACCAGCCTTTATAATAGTCCTCATCACAACAAAGGCACGAAGAGTGATTGGGCCTCATCCACCACGCTGGCCCAGTGCGGGTTGGTCGATTCATATACGCCATCCAATTTGCAGGTTTCCTCACGATATTTTCCTTCACCGAAAAGCCAGTGGTGTTAAATTCCGTAAAAAAAAAAACAAATAATTTATTGGTAGGTACAGTGCCGGGTTTGAACACACGACCTCAAGATTGTAAGACAAGTGTTACTACCACTAGACCACTACGACTACCCGGGCTGAATATCGATGATGATGGTATTAGGTAGATCTGTCTGTCTGTCTGTTTTTTATAGATTTTAAAACACACCTAGAACATGGAGACGCAGAGGATGTCTATTGAATTCATTAGTTGTGCTGCAATAGAGTACCTATTTCTAATTCGCAGTCATCCTTCCTTCAGCCGTGTGACGTCCACTGCTGGACACAGGCATCCCCTATGGATCTGTATAAGACCGATTGGAAGCGGCTTGTATCCAGCGCGAGCCTGCGGTTTTAATGAGGTATGTCCACCTCAGACCGCCGATTCATTAAGGTAGGTAGGGTAGGTGCAAGTCTTGCACTCCGTTTGCCGTTACGTGGTCTCCACTCGAGAACTTTTCGTCCGCATCGATCATCAGTACTCCGTTCTATGTACCCTGCCCACTGCAATTCGCAGTCTCCCGTATAATATTCCTAGGGGTATCTCAAAAAAAAGACATTACACCTGTTCCTTACTGAGTTTATCATTTATCTAAACATACTCTATGTAAAATGTAAACATACTCGTAATAATAGAGATACTTACCCTAAAGAGATAGGCAGACTTGAGGATTAGTGCGCGTCTTTTTCAATATAATGATAACTTTTGGAGAAAGGCGTAATCAAAATATTTATTTACCTATACGTTAACAGTGCTTTTCCAAAAGGTTAGAGCAGTATTTCATTACACTATCCCACCTCTGAGTGCAGTAACTGTAGTCCATGTCTTTGAGCGTAGTAGATAATCCGTGAAAACTCTAAGACAGGAAATCTTGGTGGTGAAATATAGGTAGAATAGAATTAGTACATTGTTCACCGAGAGGAGAAAGTGACCGATTACCGTCGAGGGTGTCGTTTGACGTTTCGTTTTTTAAAACACCCGAGATCGGGAATCTCACTTTCTCTCGAGTGATACATAGTGCTTTATACTACACCTACGAGGAAAATAAAAAACTAAATCTTTACTAATTGAAATGTATATTGAAATTGTTGCAGTTAGTGAAGCTTAATGTAACACTTGAAAATGGCGCCAATGGCGTCTGCAATTTTCACATGTTCTTTTTTCAAATTGTTTGACACCGTCCAACACACAGCTAGTGGCCAGTGTCATTTTGCGAACTTGGAGATAAAAACTCACTGTAAAAACTTTTTGACTTTTGATATTTAGGTTACCAGCGCATAGTCTTACCCAAAATTAAAAAAGAAAAACCACGTAAGAAATGGATTTTCATACACTTTTCTCTCCCGCTCAGATGCGTTTTCTCCCCGCATATTTGTTCGATATGCAATGACGTACTTTCTACCGTAAATTTGATAAAGTATCAAGGTACTTTCCGAGCAGGTGTAGTATAATAATATTTTATTGCTTGACTGTGTACAATGGTTGTCTTATAGGTAAGGTACAGTTTCAACGGTACGCGGGAAGCATGAGTTTCATAGTCCACTACGCGAGGAGAATATTATTGCGCAGGATTCTCGCACCTTTCTCCATCAAAAACCACTGAAAAATTAAAGCAATCCAGCGCAGACATGCAGTACCTTCGATAAATCAGCCCATGACACAAAGGCCGATGCAAATCCAAAGGAAGCGCGCGGCAGGTGGAGCATGACCGTCCACTTCATATATACGCGGACGCGGGATCCTTACGCATACTGTTCTGAAACTTGAACTCAACATGAAGTGCGCTGTAAGTTGATACCTCCTTTATTCTTTTAGAGGCCTTCATCCTTCGAGCAAATACCTACAGAGCCACAGTCCCTAAGTGAAAGTAGTAAAATAATGTCCGAGCGCCGTCATACATACCGACTAAGATTTTTACATTAGATAATTCACAATGACCCGTATTCTCGAATCTTGACGTTATGTCACCTAATTAGTGCTTGAAACCGTGCACTTTGGCATCGTGCGGCGTTGTAGTCGGCTTGCAATCGCCTTACGACTTACTAAAAAGCCTGACCACTACGTAGCTTGGGCTTTTTTCTTTTTTAAGATCCCGAAGGAATTGATTCCCTCTCCCTAGATTTAAGTTCTAGAATTTCTGAAATGAAATCTTTTTGGCGATTTGTTCAGGATGCTTCTGCTTCCGGTGACTCTTACTTAGGATAGCTACTAGGTCCCAAATATAGACCAAGCCTACCTTTTTTACGAGGAGGAAATTTTCGCAATATACTCGACTGCTTTGTGATCTTCTTCTTTTCAAGTCGATTTTGCCACCTATTAAAAATTGGCCACCTGAATGACGTTATCTGATGCCTCATTTAGGTCCTGAGTGGTGCAGGTTTTAGGGCATGCTGCACAGTTGGTCATATGTGACGTGGTCCGCGGTCTTACGCCGCAGAGCCATTCGATCTCGGAGCTGTCTATGTATCTCCATTTTGCCAGATTTTCTCGTCTTCGGCCCACTTGGGAACGGAGGCGGTTTACGGTTTATCCCCAAAGTACATTAAAGCAGCTGAAAAGCTCCCACCTGGCTATGAATAGCCTTATCCCACCTGCTTTATGGTACAGCCTGACTACTAAATCCCCTGCGTTGGTCGACCTTTGTGCGCTTTTGGGAACTCCCAGCACTATATTTAGCTTCTCAAGCCCGATTTCGCTTGATAGTCCTCTACGACAACAAAGCCACTAGCTACACACCGTTGTTGTCCTCACCGAGACAATCTGAGTGTATGGCAAGAGCATTGTTTCAACTATCCCCTAACCCAGATGTCCCCTTTTTAAAGCTTAGTTGACCCTGTAGTAGGAATCGTCCATACCTTCCTAATCAACATCATTATCTACCTGTAAATGATTGTATGTGACTATTCCAGATTGCTATCGTCCTGGCCCTGATCGGCATGGTGGCTGCCAACCCAGTGGCGCCGCTCGGCTACGGCTATGGATATGGCTATGGTAAGCTTCCTCGTCAACTATTAACTCTTAAAAAAAACATTACTAGTATTTCTATAGGCCGGTAAACTGTGCTATGGAATTTCTTTTTCTGTGGTTCGGTTGACTGGACAGGCTGGTCCACTTATCTCTACCGAGCAATCCCCCCTGGTAGGAATAAGTGCACTTTTTGTAGATTTATGTAGTTCTACCAGTAGGGGTAAGTGCACTGACCATTTGTGTAGTGAACTTATTCCCACCGAGCTATCTCCTCTGGTAGGGATAGGTGTACTTCACATTTCTTCTAATTTCTACTATTCATATATGCAATCACTAATCGAATACAATACTAGGGAACGTTGGTTTCTGTACTTTACCACCAGCTTACGAGTATGTTGTTTGTTGTCTTCGTCTGTTTAGTTTTTTGTCTACGATCCTATCGTCTATGTCCGACAAAATGTATTTGAATTGCTGTTGTAATTTAAAACGATCTAAATCTTGCAGCACGAACACATATTGGTCACTTTCTACTCGTAGGTTCTTAAATTGGGCAGGTGATTTTCACAGTTTTTAAATTGATACTCTGCCCGCATCATAGTAAAATTTTATTCTCGAAAAAACAGCCATAAGCTGTCTCTCTTCGACACAATATTCTATGGGCAGGATTGTAATGAAGGGTCGTATTTAGGGCACCGTTGGTCGAAGATGAAGCATGGGCGACGAGCTGAAACGCTGGCATCTTTTCGGAAACCATTCTACAAGCATTAGGTAACCGTTACACCTTTTATACCATCAGCCTTTAATAATCCACTGCTGAACATAGGCTGACCCTAAAGGATCCACCTCGCTGACACAGTTGCAGGTGGTGGAATCACATAAGCCTTAAATACATAGGTACCTATTGATGTTTTTCTCTAAACGAATGCGGTTTTCCTGTGATGTTTTCCGTCACCAGATAGTCAATGAAACCTTTACTAACTAACTAATTATTGTAAAAAACAACACGCAGAATTAAACTAACAATCACTAATGAAAGTGCAACCTTCAAATATACGGTAGATACGTACCATCTTGCACGTCACGTTACCTTCAGATGTTAGCTAGAATTCTTATTTAAAATACATTTATTAACTTTGCTTATAAATCAAATCTGCTAGCACAATCTTGACGTTTTTGTACGTAGAGTCATCAAGAAAATTCATTTGCTTGGGTCATTGAAAAGCTTTCAAACAATTCCCTTTTTAATAGAAGCAGGCTTACGAACAAAGCTTCGCTAATCTTTGCCACAACCACCAGCTTTTAAGAACCAAATACGATTACTTATATTTAGGTGTTTTAAATTACAACCCATCAAACCGTTGTTTGACAACGGTTTGATGGGTTGTAATCTAAATAATGGACAAACAAATCAAACGGTGTTGCGTCATTGTTAGACTTAATCGAACCCACAAAGGGCGAACCACTGTGCCTATTATGATACTATAGCACCGTACCTACTACCCGTTTATTTGTTTACAAATCAAACTCTACATGTTTCACCATCTTATGCTCATCATCATAGATTTCACCAGTTTTAAATGTCTGCTACAAGTTAACCCAAGGCATAAAGTAAGCTTTTCCCATAACAAAAACACAACTAATATTTCCAGTTGAGTTGTAAACGTTGGCTCTGTTAGAGTTTAACTGAAACCCAACGTTTCTCTCTTAATCTTTTATGCCTAGCAGATGTTTTGCTGTTAAGATGATACTATTGATGCTCTCCACAGGTTCTCCCCTGCTGCTGCCGTCAGCAGTCTCCGTCAGCTCCAGCATCGTGAACCATGGCCTCTCCATCCCCAAGGTCGTCGCTCCCGTGATCTCTGCACCCATCATCACCGCGCCCATCATCAGGACTATCCCGACTGTCGTCAAAGCTCCCGTGGTCTCTTCGCTCGGCTGGGGCGGAGCTGGCTATGGCGGGTACGGCTGGGGCGGACTCGGCTGGGGCGGCTATGGCCTGGGCGGCTATGGCCTCGGCAGCTATGGCCTCGGCAGCTATGGCCTGAGCGGCTATGGCCTCGGCTGGGGCGGCAAAGGCTGGCACTGATTCAAACGTCTGACGGTCCCACGTCACTGTCCGGAATACTCTTGTCTGCTGTTTAGTATTTCTTTTTAGTGATTCTTTATTAAATTTTCTAATTTTGATTACTATTTTTTGTTTATTACTAGCCAAAGCAACCTGCCCTACCTTCTTTTGCGTCTCGTATCATTATGGAAATCTCAGTCTTTTTCTACTATGATATATATATTTAGGTATACGTACCTACATGTTTTATTCATAAAACTCTACTTTGAATAACTCTGTCTATTTTTTAGAATTATATAAATGTCGACATTGATTTTACCCTCTTTATTGATGCCTTTAGCATAGAAATAAGGGTGTATTTCTATATGATAGACATATTCTAGGACATCATTGCACTACTCGTAATTTAAATAAGCATGTTTTGCAATAGAACCAACCCTGAAATCGCGAAAAATATGCTGTTTGAAGCTAGTATGTACATAGTCATACTCGCATATTTGGTTAAAAATAATTTAGAAGTCAAAATAATTACTCACATAAAACATTAACGAATAAAAACAATCAATAAAACTGATTTCATTCGTCACATTAAATAAATAAATCATTCAATAGTTATATTATCGAAGAATTCACTTACATCGTATAAGGAGTGCTCAAGAAGCCAGCGCTGGAGGCGGAATTCGAAGCTGGTCAGCGTTGGAGCTGAACCAACGCCTGGTAATATTTGGTACACAATTGGACCTATGACATGTGTGAGTTTTGCAGACTTCAGCAAGGATATTTTTCAATGACCTTCATATTAAATAACCTTCGACAAAATACCAGCTAATTTTTTCGTGTATTCCGTGGTTACAACTATAGAACCAACTACGTATTCGGTTGATCAACTACACACACCTGATCATGATATCATCATGAATACAACAATAGGTATCATAGAAATTGTAGTCAAAAAATACAATAAAGAAAAAATATGTTTTCTATAGAATCAGCTATACAGGGTTATCCAGTATGACCTCCTTTCGGCTTAGTACACCAGCTAAGCCGAAAGGAGGTGATTCAGACCATCATTTTGAACAACTTTTACTGTGGGGCCAAACCTAAATTCGAGAAAAAATATCTGTTTCATATATTGCAGTTTTGTATGGAACAGAGTCAAAAGACCAAATATCTACATGGACCCTAATAACAATGCTCTTTTTAGGGTTCCGTACTCAAAGGGAAAAACGGGACCCTATTACTAAGACTTTGATGTCCGTCTGTCCGTCTGTCTGTCTGTCTGTCTGTCATCGGGCTGTATCTCATGAACCATGATAGCTTGGCAGCTGAAATTTTCACAGATGATGTATTTCTGTTGCCGCTATAACAACAAATACTAAAAAGAGAATTAAATAAATATTTAAGGGGGGCTATACATTAATAATGGTAACAGGTAGATGCTTGAAATTTTCACAGAATATTTAGTTTTATATTCACTTCCTTATCCTTCCTTACATAGTATAAAATAAAGTCGCTATTTTCGTTTGTTTGTTTGTTTGTCTGTATGCTTAAATCTTTAAAACTACGCATCGGATTTTGATGCGGTTTTTTTTAATGGATAGAGTGATTCAAGAGGAAGGTTTATATGTATAATACACCTGTGCGAAGCCGGGGCGGGTCGTCTAGTCAATAATAAATAATAAAATTAAAATAAAACAAATATTTAAGGGGGGCTCCCATACAGTACGGAACCCTCCGTGCGCGAGTCCGACTCGTACTTGACCGATTATATCTAGTCAGTCAGTCAGTCTTTTTAACCGACTTCCAAAAAGGAGGAGGTTCTATGTCCATCTGTATCTATTTTTTGTGTATGGTCATCGATAACTTCGCCAATTGTGAACCGAATCAAAAAATTCTTTTTTAGTTCGAAAGGGTATACTCCCGAGGTAGTCCCATTAAAATTTTATAGAAATCGGCTGAGCTGTTTTTGAAAAATCAACAATAATTTATAAACAATTCCAGCGAAATATTCGAATTTTGTACAAGATGGAAGACGGTTAAGCCATTTTTTGCGAAAAAATAATTATTATACACATGGTGAGTGCGTCATTGTTGCGTCACCATAGTTCCACTGACGAGCCAAGGCGTAGTTTCTTTATACGCGTATGTGTGTATAATTGTGTAGGTATGTATACCGCAAGGCGTAGTTTTGCCGGCCTCAATTGTTCATTCACAACATTGTCTTTATTTTTTATTTGGTCTGAGCTGTTTCATACTTTTGTCGATTCCGTGTTGCAGTTTTCTATGGAACAGTCAAGAAGCCAAATATCTACATGACCCTAATAACAACGCTCTTTTTTCCAGTCAGTCAGTCAGTCCTTTTTCAGTTATGCAAATATAAAAATAGGTTGCAATTTCAACACAATTACTATACCTAACCGTTTATAGCCTTTTTCGCAACTTTTACTACCGCAGTTATAGCGAGCAATTTCCTTCCATCCATACCACTGCCAAGTTATATTGAAAGGTCATATTAGTAACATGATTGATCGTGCACTCAGTTTGGCAATCATATTAGCATTTGTAGGTAGTAGGGTAACGGCACATAGAGATGCGGTTTCCGGAGCTGTAGAGTCTTCGGAAGAAAGTGAGTTTTCTGCCTCATCAGCTAGGCTAGCATACGCATCACGATTCACGACATAATTTTTACCGAAAAAAAAAGTAACAGATATAAACTTCACCATAACTCTATATCGCTTTGACACGTCGATAATATTATGTCGTGATGCGTATGCTGCCTAAACAGATTATTTATAGGTATAATTTGGGGTACAGATGTCTACCATAGAAACCTATTTTGCCCTCACTAGAAAATTATCAAAGCAAGGTGGCCAGCTGTTTCTCTTATAGAAAATGTATACAGCTGGGCATTATATCAGGTGTCAGTAGCTTATTAACTATTCCTATACTCGGTGAGACTTCTAAGATGTTGTTCTGTTGAGTAGAGTTTACAGTGGTGCGCAGACCCTGGAGTCTGTGGTAAGTTCAGACCAAATAAAATAATCAGCCAAGTACGAGTCGGACTCGCGCACGGAGGGTTCCGTACTATATGGAAGCCCCCCTTAAATATTTATTTTATTTTAATTTCATTATTTAACATTGAAGTGAACATAAAACTAAATATTCTGTGAAAATTTTAAGCATCTACCTGTTACCGTTATTAATATAGAGCGAAAAACGGCTAAAAAATCAGGTTTGTTGAATGGGAGCCTCCCTTAATTATTAATTTTATTCTATTTTTAGTATTTGTTGTTATAGCGGGAAAAGAAATACATCATCTGTGAAAATTTCAGCTTTCTAGCTATGGCGGTTCATGAGATACAGCCCGGTGACAGACAGACGGACAGACGGACATCGGAGTCTTAGTAATAGGGTCCCGTTTTTACGCTTTGGGTACGGAACCCTAATAAATAAACAAGACAGAACGCTGTGAACAGACAAGTGTGGCCGGTTTTTATACATGTCGAGTGCGTCGGTGTTGTGCCGCCATAGTTTGACTGACGAGCCAAGGCGTAGTTTCCTTGTACGTGTATGTGTGTGTGTGATTGTGTCTGTACACGGCGAGGCGTAGTTTTGCCGGCCTCACTTGTTTTGTTCACAAAATTCTGTCTTGATTTTTTTTGGTCTGAAAAATTTACTTATCGTAAATTTTTCAATACAAAAATAAACGTATTGATGCAGAAAGTGGTGCACTTACTGCAATTTTAAGGCTCCATTGGGCATTGGGGTTGTACGTGCGTGCGAAGTGGCCTGCCCACTGCTATTTTAACTTTCTATCCGCTGATCTGTTTCCTCACTGCCCAAGAAACCGATTTTTTACAGGTATACCCCAAGATCCAACAGGCTCGCACGCGTTTCCCAATGACGGAAGCGGGAGACGCACGGTCTTCCGGCAAGAGCTGCAATACGAGGGGCTGCCCATAGAGTTCCCCACGGACTCCCGCCGGCACTTCGAAGGGAACGAGCTGGATGCCCCGTACAAGACCAGCCAGGACGCTGATACCATCTCTACCGATACACGTATGATTATAAAAATAACCACTAAGATTTAGTGATCAATCGTTATTGGCTCCAGCTCCTATTAAACTGAATTCCAATATTATGCTAAGCATCTTCAAACGATAATTACTTTTCTCTCAAAATGGCGTAACCGACTTCAACCGTCAAGCTGTCTTCACCTGTAATTGCTGTGCCACTTGGCAGTTTGTTCCTATCTTTCGGGTGTTGTGTTGGTGTGCACAGTGTTGGTGAGGTTTATTAATAAAACTAGCAGCGCCCCGCGGTTTTACCCGCGTTGTGCCCGTTCCCGTGGGAATTTCGGGAATTTTTATACATATAAACCTTCCTCTTGAATCACTCTATCCATTAAAAAAAACCGCATCAAAATCCGTTGCGCAGTTTTAAAGATTTAAGCATACAGACAAACAAACAAACAAACGAAAATAGCGACTTTATTTTATACTATGTAAGGATAAGGATAAATAAATAATAAAATGTCATCGACGTAGTAATTATAAGGTTCCGTACCCAAGGGGTAAAATCGGGACCCTATTACTAAGACTTCGAAGTCCGTCTGTCTGTCTGCCACCGGGCTGTATCTCATGAACCGTGGTATCTAGGCAGCTAAAATTTTCACCCATGATGTATTTCTGTTGCCGCTATAACAACAAATACTAAAAACGGACTGAAATAAATATTTAAGAGTGGCTCCCGTACAACAAACCTGTTTTTAGGAGTTATTTGCTTGATATTAATAACGGCAAGAGGAATGGAGCTCCCATACGGTACGTAACCCTTCGTGCGCGAGTCCGACTCGCACTTGGCCAATTATTTTTACATTATTGTTGATTTTTCAAAACGACACAGCCGATTTCAATAAAGTTAATTCGGGCTAACTCTGAAGTATAATCTATAAAAAAAAAAAATAACAATCTTCAGTATCTATTCGTAATTGCCGGAGTACGTAATCGCGTAACGTACACACAATAAATACTTATAATAAACAAAAAATAAGTCTAATTAAATTAAGAAGTTCCTTTTTTAAAGTTCCTAAAAAGAGATCCTTGCGTACTCTAGCCTATATTTCGAAAGCCACAGATTTCTGAACACAATTGCACACTCTACCTGTATGGATATGAAACGCTAAAAGCTAATCCCAGGGTCCGTATCTCCTGTTTACAACAACCTAGTCATTGAATTAGCTATTGCAAGGTTCTTCTAACTTTCCATCTGCAGCTACATCTACCACACAGCGCCCAGCGCCTCCCATGGACCGCCGCTACCGGCGCATCTACAACCCTGATGAGACAGCCACAGTGGAGGACTACCCCTTCATGGCAGCTTTGTTGGTGAACGGCGAGCTGTGGTGCGGAGCTGTCGTCATCTCCAGGGACAGCGTGCTGACTGCAGCGCACTGTCTGCAACTGTACGTAGAAGATGAAACATATTGTCCAGAATAGCCTCCTTTATCTCATTACTAGATAAAAGCATCTTCCGTGACATTTACCTCTTCAGGGTTATCCAGAACTGGTGTACTAAGCCGAAAGGAGGTGATTCAGACCATCATTATGAACAACTTTTCACTATGGGGCCAAACCGAAATTCGAGAAAAAAAAATCAGCTGTTTCATACATTTTGTCGATACCAAGTTGCAATTTTGGATGGACAGCTGATTTTTTATTCTCGATTTCCGGATTGACTCCATAGTAAAAGTTGTCCATGATGATGGTCTTAAGCACCCCATTTCGGCTAATTGCAGGGTAAACAGGTACAGGGCTATATGTTTACCCTACCTATAACATTATCTAGAGTATCTTCATCTTACAGTATCTAGTTCTTACGATTTCTTGGACATGTCTCTGCACCTGAATCAACCAGATTTGGTCACGCAAATATACTTCCATTTCAAGCTCATCATCATCACTATCAGATATAGGACATCATCTCCTGGACATAGACTTTCCCTATGATTTTCAATAGGACCGGCTGGAAACGGCTTGCATCCAAATAGATCCAGCTGTATTTATTAGATCATTGATATACCTTGTCGGTGGCTGTCCTACGCTGCGCTTGCCGGTGGGTGGTCTGGTGGGTGGTAGGGAACATTACGGCCCATCTATTCTATTCTATCTATTCTAAGAACGATGTTTCAAGCTCACAGACTTCAAATCCATCCCGCCAGACACTGTTAAACCGCCGACTAAAACCTGAATCATTTTTCCTCAACCCAGACAGTACAACAACCGCTTCTATCGCGAATACGTGAAGATACTGAACGTGCGAGTTGGTTCCACCAACGCCAGCTCTGGTGGCGAGGTGGTCCGCGTGATCCGCGTCTCCGACATCTACTTCCCTCCCAACTATAAGCCCCAGATCCTGAAGGTCAACGTGGAAAGTGTGCTTATTGGTTCATTGGTTTGTTTGTTACCGTTTCACGCAGCAAAAAAGAATGGGATCGGTTGGGGTTTTCGCTTGGATATTGTAGTTTAAAGATAGGAAAGTGTCTTAGACTATTTTTCATCTTGGAAAACTAAAAGGTTCCCATGGCATAGCCCAAAAATCAAAATATTACACGGCTAAACGACGTAAAAGCTAGAATTGTACTTTGTTAAACGATAACTGTACTGTCAACTGTACCAGCCTTTTTAATAGTCCACTGTAGGACGTAGGCCTACCCACGAAGAGTGATTGGGCCATATCCACCACGCTGGCCCAGTGCGGGTTGGTGGATTCACATACGCTAACGAATTTCTTCTACGGACGTATGCAGGTTGCCTAACGATGTTTTCCTTCACCGAAAAACCAGTGGTGTGAAATCCCGTACATAAATTCCGAAGAACTCATTGGTACGGGACCAGGATTGAACCCACGACCTCACGATTGTAAGGCCGGTGTCATTACCACTAGACCACCACGGCTTTTAAACGGTAAACCACTGACTAAAAGAAACTTCTTTCCTCATCCCAGACAGTACAACAACCGCTTCTACCGCGAATACGTGAAGATGCTGAACGTTCGAGTTGGGTCCACCAACGCCAGCGCCGGTGGAGAGGTGCTCCGCGTCTCCGAGATCTACTTCCACCCCAACTACAAGCCCCAGATCCTGGAGTTCAACGTGGCTCTTCTGAAAGTCAATAAGAACATGACCTTCGATAAGGAGGAACCGAGAGTGGATATGATACAGTTCTCGAGGAGTGTTGTGGTTCCTGTCGATAGTAAGATCTCGTTTTTAGGATGGGGGTCTGTTTTGGTAAGTGAACGTTTATTCAGCAATTCCCTATAGGTATAAGACATACCGGAGATTCCTGGTGCTCCAGCCTCTCGACTTTACTCACGTCTTAATTTATTAGTCCACGCCAAAGACTTTTTACTTCAATGTATTGTAGATAATAATACTTTTATTTAGATTGGGATATTGACAGAAAAAATTTAGGTACATTGATGAACATGGACAAGTGATCAGAAGGGGATGCTTGATACCTATTTTCGAAAAATCAAACCTAAAAGCATACATACAATGATCATTGGAACTTAGGAGGATAGAAAACGAAGGTACTCGTATCTAGACTAGATATTAAAGTTCTGGGTCCTCAACATCTAGGTACATACCTAATAAAGTAGTTCAAACTTTGTACATCACTAATCTCGTCAGTCTGTTCTCAGGGTGTAGGCGGCAGCGGAGGTCAGGTGTTGCTCCAGAAGCTGGACCTGCCTGTGTACGACCTGGCCGATTGTCAGGACGTGTATGGTCGGTAAGTACGTTTCTACTTATACAGGATTATTCCTAATCATTAGCATCCTTTTAGAGGCTTTTTCTATACAACTAACAACTAATTTGTTCTGCGACTTTTGTCGAAACTCAAAAAAAATATCAGTGGTTCCATAAATTTTGTCGAGGGTGAACGATATTTTTCTATGGAACAAAATTTTTTTTTGAGATTTGATAAAAGTAGTTAAACAAAAGTTATTAGTTTTGATGTACAAAATAAGCCCCTAAAAGGGTGCTAATTAATTAGGAATAACCCTGTATATCTGTGCCATCATATCAACCGTAGGAAGTTCACAACTGAAAATAGACATTCCCTTACTGATTTCCAATAAGACTGCTTGGAAACGGGTTGTATCCAGCGCCTTTCTGTGCGACTAGCATGGCACAGGGATAAAATCATTTTACCACCTTGAATCACAGTTGTCAATATCTATTCATACGTTGTTTCCACTCCGAGGGGATAAATTGGCGGAAAGACAATTGGTCCCTTTGCCATGCTAGGGGTTCTGTAGTAGGTATTGATCATAAATTAAATACTTATTACGTACCTATGTGTACTAATATAATAATATCATACCTAATTTTTGTATGACATGGGCATTTGGTTTTCAGTGATCTGGTGACTCGAAGTAACTTCTGCGCTGGTTACATCACCATAAACAAAAACGTCTGCAATGTAAGAAACCAACTGCTGCATTCACTTATAAATACAATGATCATTTTATTTTACCCGCCATCAATGCATGAAGCCAAATAAGTGCCGATTTTCATGAGCTCCAAAAACTGTTTGAGCGCCTTATAACAAAACATAGCAAAGCACTGTCGAGTATGAAATAAATAGCAGGCGTTTATAAACGAATAAATAAATCCCAAGGAATATGTCAACCACGTAACGTAGTATATAAATCCATCTACAGTTATTAGTTCTTTTGGGGAAATATAATATCTCTTAGAATTTAACGGCAATATCACCCAGTTCAGTTGAACAGCAACGAAAACAACGCACAAAATCAGTTCAATAAGTCCGATTACAGAGCCGCCATCGTAATTAAGTATAATAGCTAAATAGCATAGTTCTGTTTCTTTTTCTCTTTGGGTATTAGATAGAGAGAACGCTTTTTACGTTGCTATTAAATTGACTCTGGCGCCTCTCTACTCTCAGTACAAAGATCTCACTTTGAATCATTAAAAAATCATTTAAATCATTTATTTTCCTTGTCTTGTCACAGCATGACGCTGGAGGGCCAGCCATATTAGACGGCGTCCTCATAGGAATCCTGTCGTTCTCGTCGAAAAGATGCGACCAGCCCGACCAGCCTGCTGTCTTCACCAAGGTCGGGGCTATAGTCTCCTGGCTCCAGTCGCTTGGAGACAAGAAGTTTCAACTGAGGTATACCTACCTATCATGTACGAGTAACTACCTTTTGTCATAAATATTACGCTATTTATCTACATTTCACGACTTGGGGGTTAGTTGTACACCTAGTAGGTAGTTAAATAAGAGCCGCATGTAAAATTACATATTATGTTGCGATAAATGAATTGAATTCCTTCACAGACACCAGGGTCTGTGCCCTTTAAAGTGAAGAGAAGTTTACAATTTCATTGACAGTGACTGCCGTGGTGGTCTAGGCTAGTGGTAATGACACCCGCCTTACAATCGTGAGGTCGTGGGTTGAAACACCGGTCCATCGTACCATCGTTACCACCATTAATATCGAGCAAAAAACGGCTAAAATTCAGGTTTGTTGTATGAGAACCCCTTAAATATTTATTTTTTTCTGTTTTTAGTATTTGTTATTATAGCGACGTCATCTGTCAACATTTCAACGTTCTTTCTATCACGGTTCATGAGATACGACAGACGGACAGCGGAGTCTTAGTAATAAGGTCCCGTTTTTACCGTTTGGGCACGGAACCCTAAAAATATTAGTCTAACTCCCTCAATTGATAAGGTAGAAGAAATATTCACGTGATAGACATGTGATGGACTGATGGCGTAGCAACATGACACGTCGCAGATTGCATGCATTACAGTGCCACCAACTTAGCTGTTCAGATGACGGCGTCGCTAGTGGCGCAAATTCATAGTGGCGGCTGACGCACATGTAGTTCCAATTTTGCCCACCTGAACAGCTAAGTTGGTGGCACTTTATCTTATATAGGTATCTGACTTAGATACTGCTGTCATGATATGGTACTACCCTCGTACTACTTGTGTCTGTGTGCCTTAGCAATATCTAGACATGTTCTTATCTCATGTACAATACCTATCGTATTTTATGCTAAGCTGAGTTTTAGTTTTTAGATTCTAGGCATATTTTTATAGTATTTATTTATACGATGAACCTATGTACCTACCTACATAGAATTTCGGTCCGAAATACCCTAACAACACTAAACCATTATATATACTAGGTACATATCACTAGGATATCAAATAACTCATTATGACCAACTTTTATTATGGGTCAACCCCGAAACTGCAAAAAATCAACGGGTTGCACTCCGGGAGTGCCGGCAGAAGTGAAATATTCGATTTTGCAAAGTGAAACCTCTTTACGATGTCCTTAAATGTTCTAAGTTGAGAAATTTTCATAGGTACGAATTAAGACGTTCCAAATTTAAATCACTTTAATCCCTAGGGAGTTTCATACAACATTATTGACCTGCCATAGCCCTCGAGATTGTGTTAAGATAATAATGACTCGCTTTACATTGAGATTCTACAACATATAATGGATCATTTTCGAGCAGGTGGTATGAAATGAAGTTTTTACTTGAAAAATCAGCTGTTTACATCTATAAATACATTTTGTCATGAGTTGACGAACTTTTTATGTACATTTTTTAAAGATATAGTTTTTTCGCCCAAGGTTAACCCCAAAGTAAAAGCTGATCATAATGATGAGTACAAATACTATCCTAGTGTACACATATGTTTAGTTTGTGAAACATCCAGTAGCTATAAACTACACTACTTTCCAAATAAGCATGTGTAATACGATTTTTAGCCCATTTTGATTTTCAAGTTCGAGATGTCTAATTTCATTTTTTTCGTTTCAGAAACATGGCGATTAAGACACACGTATAGCCGTCGTAGACTTTAATAAAACAAATAAACATTACAATCAATAATACTTATATTTTTCTAATAAATATACACACCGCCCACACTAACTGCGCAACGAGCAAGGAAAAAACATTTCAAACCTTATTTGTTCAACCTTTTTTATTTTCTATTCAACATACAACATTTAGTTACATTTAATATATTTTTTTATGTTCATAGCGGATCTTCGATGTTAATTTCATTATGGAATGATACCGAGCTGAGTTACAATCTATTACAATATTTAGGTCTTTAAATATAGAGATTATATTATATATTATAATATATGCATTTACAAGCGTTCACGTATGTATGTACAGCAAAACGTCTACGCGCGATATAGCACTCTTTACCCGCTCACGTCATTTCATGAACTAATTTTGACAGTTGACAAGTATGACAGTTATATTTTTTTCGGAGCACGCGTTTTTGTGCCATTCTGCCGCGCCTATTGTGCCTTATACAGATAATTAATAACAACTATTGGATGATCGCATTAAGATATAATCAACTATTAAAAGACAGATTTTGCTTAATCAAAACGGTAGTTGACGTGGAGCTCTGGCTTGATGTCATACACCAAACTGAGGATATCCTTGATCACCTGGAAAAAGAAAAAAAATACAATATTTAGTATGAGACAATAATTATTTTTTGCAAAAAATAGCATGACCGACTTCACCCGTGTTCAGAATTCGCGAATATTTCGCACGGATCGATGTAGTATTTTTCACATTATTGTTGATATATCAAAAATGGCTCAGCCGATTTCGATGAAATTTAATTGGGACCAATTTCGAAGTATACTCTTATTTCCTTATTGGAAAGAGTATGCTCAGAATTATTTAAATCGGACTACTATGAAAAAGTTATGCGTGGTTATACATTAAAAAAAATATAGCGTCGAATTGAGTACCTCCTCCGGTTCGTCAGTAAAAAAATATCTCAAACTCATCACAAACGATAAATATTCGAACTGAAATCGCTAACGATTAGCGATAGCCAATGAGAATTTGTCTTGTTTGTAAGCTAACTGGTCATCTCATTGGTTAGACAGAGACAGCAACATATGTCGGAGGTAAAATAACTATGAATCCTACTAATATTATAAACGTGAAAGTTTGTAACGATGGATGGATGTATGGATGTTTGTTACTCTTTCACACAAAAACTACTGAACGGATTAAGATGAAACTTTGCAATTATATAGCTTATACATCAGAATAACACATAGGCTATAAATTATAATGATATTGCGTAAATTTTCCATATTATAACAATAAGTGTTAAGTCGGAAAAATTCTGCCATTTGCGAGCTATTCTACCGTGCGCTCCAAGAAATGTCAAATCGAACAAATGTCAAATCGAATTTTTTGTTTTTTTTTTCCACCTCCTTTATTAAGGGTGGTAAGGTAGGGCCTCGAAATATCATGCGGGCGAAGCCGCTGGTAAAATCTAGTGTACTATAAAAAGGTCCACGTTGGTGTATTTCGGACTGCTCCTCTTTATTATTTTTAAAACTCAAAACATAATCATCACATTGGACTGGACATGTTTTCAGATTGGATAGCTACAACTCAAGTGGAATGGAGGCAATAGTCATAGTCATATTTATTGATAAAACTATTTTCAAAGTCAACATTATTTAAATAATTCTATGAATTACATTTCATAAATACACGTAATAAACGTCTAACTGAATGAGAAAAAAGATATCATTTCTGCTTCACTCTCTTTCATAGTTTCTCATTCTATAATACTGCTCTCCTTATGAAAGCTACAATGCTGCAGTAATCGCAGTCAAATATTATTATAAAAAAAAAGTTTCTGCAATATTGCCTGCAATTTAACTGCAAAGATTTTTTTAATCTGCAGTTCTCTTTATGAAGGCAGCAATAAGGCTCGTACATAAATCTAATATACATGGTTATTCCTAATCAATTAGCATCCTTTTAGGAGGACTTATTCTGTACATCAAAACTAACCATTTTTTAACAGCGACTTTTGTGTCAAAACTCAAAAAAAAAAATCAGCTGTTCCATACATTTTGTTGCGGGCGAACGATATTTTTCTATGGAACAACATTTTTATTTTAGTTTTGACAAAAGTCGCAGAACAAAAGTTGTTAGTTTTGATGTACAGAATAAGCCCCTAAAAGGATGCTAATTGTTTAGGAAATTGCCGCCTGAAGGCCTCTGACATGGCTAAATGGTTAAAACAACCAACGAATGAGATATAACTATAAACCTTTGGGAAGGAATATTCTAAAAGATAGTGAAAACCGCATTGCAATTTGTTGTGTATTTAGATTGAAGACATAAGAAAATACACAGCCAGACACACAGAAATAGCGACTATGCTATATTATAATTATGTATCCTTAATAATATTATAAATCTGAAAGTGTTTGTTGGCTTGTTCGTGCTCTTTCGCACAGAAACGGAGCATATTGACTTGATTTTTAGCATGGACGTAGACAACGACTGACATAGGGTACTTTTTATCCCAATAATATAAAATGCTCCCATGTGATAGCACGGAAATTAATATATCACATTGACGAAGCTGCAAGCAAAAACTAGTTTTACAATAGATTATTAATTACTAGCAACCCGCCCCGGCTTCGCACAGGTGTATTGTACATATCAACCTTCCTCTTGAATCACTCTATCTATTAAAAAAAACCGCATCAAAATCCGTTGCGTAGTTTTTAAGATATAAGCATATATGGGGAGAGACAGCGGGAAGAGACTTTGTTTTATACTATGTAGTGATTTATGGATGATCGTTATGAAGGAGTAAATGAAGTAGACTCACTGGTTCTTGCTGCTGCTTGAGCATTCTGTTCATCTCCTCGATCTTGACCTTGGTCTCGGCATCAATCTTGGCCGCTACGCCTTCTCGGCTGCCCATGTGCTGGAAAAATACATCATAAATACATTAAAACCTTGGAAATATACCATGGCATTCATTCATTTCTGATTTGTACCACCAGGGGCAGGGGATGAAATAGTCTGGAGGCTTCCCTGTTTCCTGAGACACAGGGTTATCCAGACCTGACGCCTTACTGTGTAAGCGCTCTGACGTTCGGCTTCGCTTTTCCTCCCGCTCGCCCTCGTGGCTTGAGTGACTGGCGCGAGCAGGAGAAAAAGCGAAGCCGAACGTCAGAGCGCTTACACAGTAAGGCCCCTGGTGTACTTATCCGAAAGGAGGCGATTTAGACCATCATTACGAACATTTTTTACTATGAAGCAAAACCAAAATTAGAAAAAAAACAGCTTTTTCATACATTTTGTTGATTCCGAGTTGCAGTTTTGAATGGAACAACATTTTTTTTTATCACTTTGGGTTGGCTCCATAATGATGGTCTTTATCCCTTTCGACAGGGCAAGCAGATAACCCTGTATAGTGTATAGTAATTACTGATTTGTATAACCAGGAAATGGAATAGCCTGTGGGCTTTCCTGTTTTCTGCAACCCTAGCATGGCAAAGGGACAAATTGTCTTTCCACCAATTTATCCCCTCGAACAGGCAACAAAGTATGGAATGACTTCACCCTTCATGGGTAACTAACAGCAACAATTATTTTCATTTTTTTTACAGCCTTTTTTGCTGATTGTATTTTATTATATCATGCGATGTCAAGTTTTCGTCATTTTTATTATTATTATTATATTTAATTTTTTTTTTCCTTTTTTTTACATTTTATCATGCGATGTCATGTTTGAGTAATTATATATTTTAATCGGCTTTTATGTTATATTATTAGTTTTCATTTACTTGTTGATATAAGTTTTTATCAGTGACATCAGTAACGACAACAATAGGCTGTATCTAACTTCTTGACCACTGTAAAGTTAGCTACAAGCCGCGCAAACCCTATCCTGACTGAAGCTAATAGCATATAATAGCTGCAAGAGGATTGGGTTCCACGCAGCTTGTAGCTAACTTCACATCCGTTAAGAAGTTTCATAACAGCTAGCTATTATAAAAATTTGTCTAGCTATGTCTGGCTAGCTATTGTTTGGCTTAGCAACAAAAACTTCACTTATTTGTAAATTTTCAAAAAGGAATAATTAATGAGTGAGGGTCATGACTATTTTTTTTTTTATCTGTATGTCTGGCAATGTTATTGTTGTTGCGTAATGTACCTATGTAGATAATTATGATTATGCAATACATAATTCAGAAGTGTTACCTAAATAAATTATAGGTAAAGGTTAAATAAAATTTCTTGGTTTCTGTGAAGTCAGCTATAGGCCAAATCATACAAGTCGGTGGATGTGAAGTTAGCTACAAGCTGCGCAACATCCAATCAGTGCGCAGCTTTATGTAAGCTTCAGTCAGGATTGGACATAGTGCAGCTTGTAGCTAACTTCACATCCGCCGACTTGTATGATTCGGCCTATACTTGAATTAAAAACACTTCAATTTAAACAGCATGAATAAAGAAATTTTGTTTTCTACAAATCACTAATTGATATCCTCAAGGGGTTATTCCAATAGAATATCTGTACTATTGCTGCCTGATGAAATATTCCACTAATCACAATCACTGAACAGAACATAAATTATTTACAATATTTATAAATTCTTAAGCAATAAGCAGTTAATCAATGCAACTGTTGGTGTCTTAAATTATAATGCAAATTGTTCTTGCGTAATTGTGTATGTACCTAAGTTAAGTATGTAATATTGTAATTGTAACTTAAGTTTGTACTTGCTGCGCCCTCAATACAGGGTATATATGCCATATATTTAGTTAAACTAGTTTTTAACTGAATTATATTTGCAATAAATGAATAAATAAATAAATTAATTTTTAACATAATATGTAACTAAAAAATGTAAGTACACTTTTAATAGGCTAGTTGACAATATTTTTTGATGTCCTCTTGTAACAGCTAACCACAAACAGAGCCGATGAAGGAAAACAAAAATACAATCAACATATAAATGAAGTTACAAGCATATTTATTTTCTTGCTAGACAAAGAGCGCACTATGGCAGGCTATGATGTCACTGCCCGTAAATGTCATACATTCGCCATACTATGTTATGCTTTGTGGGAAAGGGACAAGGCATCCCCTCCTTACCTCCCCTCTACCAAAATCTTATCGTCTAATTTAACCTGCTCACGAAGATTCAGCCTGTCATTAATCGCTTTAAGATCATAGGAGAGGGCTGCCGGACTATTAGCTACAAGCTGCAGATATCCCAATCCACGATTCTCACGCTGATGTTAAGTGAGCTTCAGTCAGCATTGGGTTATCCGCAGCTTGTAGTGTAGCCAACATCACACCCACAAGGTGATAAATATGGTTGCAATGTCCTATTAGATGTATTGAGATGAGTTATTACACTTCCTACACCGATTCAACATACTTTTAAATCAATATTGTGTACAAACCTTGGCCTCGAACTCTTTGAACTGCCTCTCGCGCTCCTGTCTGTATTTTTCTACCTCATCTTGGGCCTCTTCCTTGGCCTGCTTTAGGCGTTTCGCTTTTCCTGAAAATTTGCACAAACATCTTATCAAAACTGTTCCAATTATAACATAATGGAGATACTGTGTATTGAAGTAACATCAATTTCTAGTCTAAACAGAAAAAGCTGAACATTCAAGATTTTAATCAGAAAATTTAGTCGAGATTACCTATGACCTCATGATAGGCGTTACATAGAAGTAAAAATCACAAGATTCGAATTTTGTGAGGAAAAAACATGTGATCTACCCGTGAACTACATGAATAACTAATTTAGATTCTTTAGGGCTCTAAGGAATCAGAATAAGATGAAACTTGGCATTACGGTGAAGCTGAAGAAAGGAAACACCAATTTACAAGTCAGGGGCACCGCCAATCTAGGGTGGTACCAAAAATAAGCAGCAATTTTTCCACTTACGCTTCCTCGCCTCTGCGACCTTTTCGGCGGCGCGCTTTTCAGCGGCCAGAAGTTGTTGGATTCCCTGTGTCTGGCTCGCCATTTCTGTTACACACAAAAACTATGTCACACGAGAACCAAGACCAAATCAGAAATCAATAGGCGCAGAAGAACTTCGTGACGAAAGTCATATGATTACTTTAGTTTCGCCATGTTGTCACGATTGGCGCTGACATCGACTCGTGTTGTGGCATTATTGCGTAGAATGAAACGCTTATTTGGGAAATCAAAATGTTCAGGAAATGAAAATGAAACACTCAGTTACACAACCAGAATCTAAGTACATTTAGAATTGTTGTCATGACATTTGTAACAAAATTAAAAAAAGCAAATAATTTATTTGTATAGAAATTCAATTTTGTAAAAAAAATAAAACATGTGATGCGTAGAAAGAAACAGCCATGAAACAGCTAATTTCTAAAAAGTGCGCTAGATGGCGCAAAACCTGGCAGTAAAATGTTCATTAAACGATGTCCATTGGTATTTTTAATGTGATTTTTATCCGTTCCGTATCCGTTTATACTTTAATCCATAGCATTAATGAAATAACTAGCTAATAAGTTTAAGAATAAAAAATGCCTATGATGCATCTGTACAGAGACTGTTATATTTTCTTGGTATGAAATAGTACTTACTTTAATGGCAACACTTCAATAACCGGGAAAAATTATGAAATCTGTGGCGGGAAATGTAAAAAAAAATAAACAATGAGCTAAGGATGAGTTCTGCTGTTCTGTGTAAGGATGGGCACGGACACAGGGCACCTTGGGCACGGATATTTTGTGGGTAATTCTGATTATTCAATGTCACTTACATAATTTATTTTAATAGCAATATTTTTTATATTTATTCTAACTAACTTATAAAGGTCGCAGATTTGACAATATCCGAACTTTTTTGTAAACTCCTTATATTAGTAGGTACTCGTAAATGTTGTTCTTTGTGACGGTAATCATATCTATTGAGAGTTGTTTTAATTATAACTTTTTTTATAGTTATAACTTTTTTTATGTATCCACTTATGAAGATAATAATTTTCATAGTGAATAGGTAATAATGACACTTGATTGAAATATGACAAAAGTATTCATAAGTAATTTCGATGCTTGTTCAAGTCACGTCGCCACGCCTAGCGCCATCTATAATGGCTTCTATATCACCTATGATGGCCACAGAACAGAAGAACTATCATCTTATGTACCCACAGTACCCACTTAACATAATCCACAAACTAGAGGGATCCTGCGTCTTTAAGGCAGGCCATAAAATATACAACCTGTAATAATTAGGCCCTGATTGTATTTTACACTTAGGTTTACTTACATCGATTTATTTTTAAACGACAAGAACAAAGGTAGATAGGAACTCTTATAATCAAGGTAGTTTCTGAACGGCTAGACAACTGCACAGCACACTCAACAGGAATAATAACTTAACGTAAAAGTGTTCTGTGTACTTAAGGTGGGCATATTCTACAATTATTACAAATGACATGAATAAATATGTAACGTTATTATTCTATGGCTATTCTATCGATTGTATATAATTTAATTAATAAGGCTTTTACAGTGTTAGGTACCAATTTATAATAATCTAAGGATACACACTAAATAGAACACTTGAGAGTAATTTCTCACGACTTTTGAACTTAATAAAAACATATTATATTAATGTCAATAACATGACGTCACATATCATGTTTCTCTTTTACTCACATGCACGCGATGGAACAAAAAATCGTACTGCGAATCAATAGCGATGGAAATAATCCGGTTTCCTAGCATAATGGTAACTGCACATTGCTGACTTACTCTTCGGTTAGAGAAATACACTGCGTATTTGAGCAGTAACGAACGCTGTGTAAATATATTTTGTTCATTTTGCCGGAGAGCTGGGTACAGAGCCCAACCGCTACTCGCGTCCAATCGTCATGACTGTACTCTCTTTATCACTTTAGTGGCAAACTTAACATAGTATGGCCGTCGTATGGAAGTATTCACAGTTTTACTTCCACAAAGAATACGCGATAAACATATCACAGAGCGAATTAAAAAAGACATTTTCAAAAACATTATTTACGCGAGTGGTAAACATTAGTAAACAGTGTCCTCCGCGATAATTAAAAGCGATACAACGCGCGACCTTATTTTTCTATTTTTACCATATTTATTGTAAAAATGTTGAACAAAATGTGGTTGGTCAGTCAGCCAAATTCAGTGATTTTGGAAGTCAAGGTGGACCCCAATGCCATAGGACAGGACTGTCTTGAGAAGGTAAGAATTTATTTATTAATTTTAAGTATAAAAAGCAGACTTTTAAAAACAATAACTTTCAGGTGAAATGACATCATGCAGTTTTGTGTATTATTTTATGAACAATAATAACTAGGGTGGATGTACCAATAGCTGACCAGTTACCTAAAGCTGACCAAAATCTACCTTTTTTAAAATTTTAAGAAATTATGGCAATACAAGATGGTTCTTTTTTATTTTTATACTGTGGCAAGTTCCCACGTACCAGATGACGTATGACAGCAATTCCTATTGGTCGGAAAAATTAAGGTTATTTTGCTGCGAAGATGGCGCCTCGTAAGTAGTCACATCATTTACTAAAGACTTTTTAATTGGCACTGCTTAATTAATCTGAATGCATCATATAATTTTTTGAGGTATTTCTATTTTTTATGCATTGGGGTATATAGTGATGAGTGTTTTTATTATTTTGTGGCGATATTTATTGCTGATCTATGCAACACATGGTTTTAACACGGTGGTTATGTTTAGGAACATCAAAACACAAATATTGCCTATAGTTGACCAGTATGGTCAGCCTTAGGATTTCCTCTTTTTAACAATAGTCAGTATTTTTTTCTTTATTTTAGTAATATAAAGCATTGTAAAAAAATACTGAAAACCACAGCATTGGATTTGTTACATTTCCAAAAGCTGACCGGGGTATAGATTTTCGCTTAACTAGAGTGGTTAGGCTTTGGCGATACTTGCACAATGCAAACCCTGAGTTGTCCAACTACAATGAACAGCAAAAAAAAATGCATGAAGCTATTATAGAATTTAATAATTGATAATTATGTCAATAATAATGTATAAAGGTATCCCTTATTCCTAATAGGTAGTTGGAAACTGCATTTTTTGGCCGCGTTCACAAATATCCTTCCCACACTATAAGATAATGGTTTTTGGTTGACTGCTTGAAATGTGTGATCTCATTGGTCAACTGTACAGGTAATTACTAGGTAAACTTTTTACTAGGTTTGTTACGTGGCTTTTTTTTCTATTTCTCAGGAAAGAAAATAGTTGTAGAGCCAAAAATTTTGCGATATCCTGATTCATCGATGCAGTTAGCGATTGCTGCGGTGCGAGAGGGTAGATTCAAAATTAGAGAAGCGAGTCGACATTTCGGCGTTCCACACAGTACGCTTATAAATAAGCTGAAAGGCAGAGTTCCAGAGGTGAGAAAAATGGGACGTAGTACATATTTTACTACTGCCGAAGAAGATCTTTTAACCAAATACATTCTTGCAAATGCGAAGAAAGGAATACCACTGAAAAGGAGCACTTTGATCGAGACAGTCAAGAAAATATTGGATGATGAAGAGAGGGTGACGCCCTTCAAAAATAATCGCCCTGGAAGAAAATGGATAAGTTTGTTTTTAAAACGGCAGCCAGTAATTACAGAAAAACATGCTGAAGGTATTTCTACAGCAAGGGCCAATGTTACTGTAGAGGATATTAAAAACTGGCATAAAGGTCTCAAAGATTACTTGACTGGAGAAAACGCATTAGATATATTAGAAAATCCTCAACGCATTTTCAATGGCGATGAATCAGGTTTTCAAACCTGCCCAGAGTCAGGGAAAGTACTTGGGCCTGTAGGCATGAACAATTTCTATCAAATAAAATCTGGGAAAGAAAAAGAACAACTGACTGTAATGGTGACAATAAGCGCGGCAGGTCAGGTAGTCCCTCCTATGATCGTGTACCCCCTAGTCAGGATTTCCAAAGAAATAGCAACGAACGTCCCAGAAGATTGGGCAATAGGGAAATCACACAAAGGTTGGATGACTGGTCCGTTATATTATGAATATATTGCAAATATATTTGACCCGTGGCTGAAGGCTAATCACATTAAAAAACCAGTTGTTCTTTTAATAGATGGCCACCGATCGCACATGACACTGCAAGTGTCACAATACTGTGCAGATAACCAAATTATAGCTTATGCTCTTTTCCCTAACTCAACGCACATTTCACAGCCCGCTGATGTGTCGGTATTCAAGTGTTTAAAAAGTGGATGGAAAAATACTGTGCACGAGTACAAACATAATACAGCCAACAGACAGATCACTCGCGCTGTATTTGCGCCACTCCTCGCCAAAGTATTCAAAGAAAAAGTTACTACCGAAGAGATCCAGAATGGATTTAAAAAATGCGGAATATTTCCATTCAATGTGTCAAACATTGATATTACAAAATGCATGGATCACGATACTCGGATTGTGCCTTTAACGACACCCACAGCAGATATTGGAGTGGAGACATTGTTATTATTTGAGTCTTTGATGCCAAAAGGTAGAGTCCAGCAATTTCGACAAAGCAACCCGGCAAAACCGTGGGAAGGAGAGGAATGTGCAAAGGAACTGTTCTATGTTTGGAAAAAATTAAGCCAGCGGTGCTTGTCTAATACTAAATCTACACTGGAATATACTGAATTCGAAACACAGGAAGCTCCAAATTCGTCAGTAATACAACGTGTAGCCGTTTCATCTCCTTCAATTTTAGAAACATCAGAGGCAGTAAAGTCAAATAATACAGATGACATTTTAGCTACGGCAGAGTGGCTGGAAAGTATGCCACCAGTTTGCACACCTGAACCAAAAACACCACCACGGAAAACTTCAGATCTCCCTGACGAGTCGAACACCAAAATTATGACCGGACAAGCTGATAAACAAAAACTTATCAGTCCTGCTTTTGGCAAGCATATTTTATGGCCATCTGACTCTCCATTTAAAAAAAGGAAAGCCGAAAGATTGCCATTCGCAACGACTTCTAAAAAGTGGCAGGACTACTGGTCCTCAAAGGAAAAAGAAAAAATAGAGAAAATTAAAAAAGCTGAAGACAGAAAAAGGATCCGCGAAGATAAGAAAACACAAAAAACTATAAGACCAATAAAGAAAAGAGCAAAAAGTGATACTGATAGTAGTGTAACAGATGAGGAAGAGATTACAGAGCAAGTGCAAAAAAGCGATTCGGAAACAGATAGTTGCAATGAAAAAGAAAATGATTTTATTAACTGCAGCAATACACAAAATACACAATCAAAATCCCAGGAGAACCATAAACCAGAAGAATTTGTAAAAGGTGATTTTGTTATTGTTAAGTTCCTTTACAGCGCACATTCAAGTAAAACCGTGGAAAAGAAATACATAGGCCAAGTGATTGATGCTCTCGAAGGCTCTCACGTGTTGGTAAAATTCATGAGAAAATCTGCTAAAGTAGAAAATACTTTTGTGTTCCCTCAAGTGGACGATGAACAGTTAATAAGACCAGAAAACGTACTACTGAAAATACGTCCTCTGACGGTTGCAAGAGGCAGGTACGTCTTCCCAAAGTTTATCAAAGACTATGCTTGTTGTTAATTTTTTTTATGGTACGTATAGTCAATAAGGATTAATTAATGAACAGTATTTTAAGAACGATTTATAAATATGATTTAATAAAAATAAAACTTAAATTTTAATAGTGCCTTTTTTTATAGCAAATCCAGTTTGCAAATGGTCAACTTTTAGAGTAATGATGGTCAGTTAATGGTGATCAGTGGTCACGTTATGGTGTTTTTAGCAAAAGTAACTTTCAGAGTCGTTTTCATAAAACCTTTAAAGGTTATCAAATTGATACTAAGTACAATAGTTGCAGTTAGTATTCAGTTATCTGTGTCCCAAAAATAACATTGAACGTAAAACAAATAACCCGTTTTTTAAGTATAGCTAAAGATAAAACCGCTTAAATGGTCAACTAGTGGTACATCCACCCTATTATTGAATTTATTCAGCATTCATAAGGTAAGGTACATCACTATTTAATATTTGAATTGGGGGTTATTCATTGCATTTCACAAAAAATGATTCTTCAACTAGGTAGGTACTTTCAGTAGTGACTTAATGATTATTGCCCACAATACATAAACTACTATTACCAAGTTCAGTCTATACAATATTTGTAATTATTGATTAGTTCAAGACCAAAATGATGAAATCAATTCAACAAAAGCAATGTGAGCGACACGTTTGTCCAACGTCACATTCTACCTAGGCAGACTTTGGACCCGGTAAACGATAGGCAATGTAGATACCCACGCCTCACCTCCGTGTTCATTTTGTGAATAACTTTTTTTTACTTTTTTATTCAATTAGACTTCAAATACCTACCTACCTAGTTTGTCATTTTTTCAATTTTATTGCGATTTTCATGGCTTTGGAGGCTTGTATCACTCATGATAAGCTTTAAATATGCATAGCATTGTCAAGTGACTCGCATTGATGAAGGCAGGCATAAAGAATTGGGCGCCAAAATTCTTTCACCGTTTCTCCGGTTGGCTCGATTCCAATATTTGCAACGAATGCAACATGCATCTGGAATAAGGACAATCCTGTAGATAGGCTTAATTTACCTCGAGAAACGAGTTCGAAAACTAAAATTAGTTCATTTTGTTTCGACATATCGTAAATACCTACGTGAATTTGGTATTATAAGTACCTACCTAGGAGATAACATCTAAATTCTCATATACCTAATGAGTACTTTTTCATCATACCTACCTATGTACCTAGCAACAATTCGGTCATGTTATGTAGAGGTAATTATTATTTTATGTTACGTGGCAGATCATCCTGTTATAATTATTAGTGTTTCCTCACTTTTCTCCAAATAGGTAGTGTTTACAAGGACAATGAAAATAATTACGTATGCATTTGTCTACAATCAGTAATTACACACCCATATATTGTTATGAAATTCCTTTGTTTTTCAAATTAAGATTACCTAGGTGCCTACCTTATATCATTTTCTGTTGTTTTTAACACCCATGACTTAACTTTGTCATTTTCCCTCTACTGGGTAGGTACCTATTGTTTTACTAAACTTCAAAATCTAATTACCTGCTGAAAATTACTGTACTTATTTCCCAACCATATGTAGTATAATAGCACGTGCTTTAAATACCCATGAGTCAATTTCCAAGATAAAAAAGTATAGGTACTGTCGCCAAATCAAGGAGTTTGTAAAGTCGTTATTCGTGGCTCGTAACACCGGTGATTGTATCTCGGGTACAAAGTCCACCCGTTTCTACAACAGCTGTGGGCTTACCGTGCGCCGCACCACGTGCACGCTGCGTGATCACTCTAACCACCCAACTCAATTCTACACCTTATCTTTCAGCAATAAGTCTCATTTTTCCAGTACCGGCTTCATTTTTGGTACTTTTAGTTAGCGTCCGTTGCTAACACCGCGATAGTACATCGTAATGCTTATCAGATAAGGTCGGTTTTAGGTTTACGAGCCTCAGATTCGGGCTTGCAACCCAAAATTTCACATGTTGAGTCTGACTTTGTGTAACGGTCTTTGTTTCTGTTTACTTCAACAAACCTTTTAGTACTACGAGCAAGAGCTCTTAGATTACTTTGTAGAGTTCGTTTCCCTATTATGATATGGAGTCAATTTAAGCGAATTCCTGATAGGTAACTAAAGTAAGACGAGTCAAGTTCATTCCGTGTACCATGCTTGTTAACTGGAACTAAAACGATGTGAAGGCTAGACCGCAACCTTGTTTGACTGCATATCCATAAATGCTTGTACTTAGGCTTAGTAACAACTTTGACATTGCTATTAAAAACTTGAATACCCATTATCGCCTTCAGCAATGAATCAACTAACTACTACAGCTTATGACAGGAAAAAATAACGTTGGACCCTAAAATATCAAGGGTTTTCCTCGATCTGCTTAAGAAAAAAAAACGTTAATTATGGGTAATGATATCATTCTTAGTAATAAATCGGAGACATTTATTACTAACGATGATATCATTTACCCCTTTTAAAACCAAAAGAATAATCCAAAGAATTACTGCGAGAACATAATGATTTGAGAGAATTTAATTGAGTAGGTACCTAATGTAAAACCTGATCTCTGAGTTAATCAACTTACGGAATATTCTACTTCACATAATCAAGAATTCGTTCAAAATGCATGTCGCAGTGTCCACACAATTTCTCGTTCTAAAATTCCATGGCGACATGAATGTGAAATATTCAAAACAAGTCTCGCCTTGGTCCGGTCATCCCCTGGCCCCGTGCTGCACGGAGTCCAAACTCCGTTTATATTTAACTCGATTCATGAGCACATGCTTTACAATCCGTAAGGAGGCTAATGGGATCATCTACTATTTATAAATTCTTATGTTCCACGACATCTTGGTATAACGTTGCTGACCCTGTCTTTTGTCTAAATCTAAATTTTGGTATAAGCCAAATTAAACTTCTTGGCAGCTACGAGCTGGGCAAATCTGAAGCTGCGCGAGGATGGATTATGCGCAGCTTGTAGCTAACTTCACATCACAACCATCATCAAGTTTGATTCGGCCTATGTTAACTTGGTCAAATTATTATTTTAATTTTTTTATGCTTTACATTTTTCCTTTTAGTAAAGACCGACTTCTTCAATAAAGTCGCATACGTAGTAGGTAAAGATTTACTGTAGGTACATTTACTTAATCGTCATTTATTTTTGCTATAAGTGCCTATATATTATTTTCTAAAACTGCTGAAGTTTTTCAACAGTCCTATTTATCTACATTTACTTCCTTACGTGACTTTTGTCCAGTCTTTGCTATTATTCAACAAACTTGCAATTTGAGCAATAAGATCACGTAGCTAGCAAAATATGTTTTAATTTCTTCATAGGTGATTCTTGCTGATCGGTTGTTTTAAATAGGCCTATAGATACTTTATTGCAACCTACTTTATTAGTTTCATACTTATGTATGTGTTATTTTAACGATATTTTACACGTTAAATTGTAGGCCCCGGTTGTTTCAACCGTTTAGCCATGTCAGAGGCCTTCAGGCGGCCTAAAAACTCTGACACCAGGGCTAGCCACCCGGCCTATACGAACTTACTTACTTACTATATAGGCATATTACTTTCACACATTTGTGCCTGACTTCACCTCGGTAGCTTCGCAGCTCGTAAATTCGTGCGATTCAGCCTAATTATTTGATGTTCTAAAATGTTTTGTATTGTTGAACTTTCCAATTGGTCTGGTGGACTCTGTACTGTGACGTCAGCTGACCTCGATGAACGGTCATTGTTTGTCACAATATCCTTCTACTATGCTGGTTGCTTTTCGTCGCTATGTTGAGTCTTATTCCTGACAATACCTTTTGTATCATACCAAAGAATGACAATTGCATAACTGCTTACGTTATTCCAGATTACAGGTGCATCTATCGAAAATAACTGTGACATTTTTTTGTCTTCTATGTTTCTTCTAACTACTTTAGAAAACAACTTGTAAGTTTAATTTTCAACAACAGTAATATCAGTAGTAAGGCGTATCCTTGCCAAGATACCTCGAGACTTTCACTTACATCATCAATTGGTAAACCGCTTTCGTAAAATGCACATGTGGTCGGTAACTATATTATTATGTATGTACTTATAGTGGGCTGAGCCTTTAATCTCCTGACCATCATTAGTTTGTTCTGTTGGTGTCTGGTTGCTTTTCAAGTGGTAATTTAAGCAGAAAAGAGAGTTTCTTGACCTAACTAATATCAGCCATTACGTATTCGAAAATTGAAAATGTACCAATGCATTTAGGTACATTCCAATATCAATGCCACCGTATTGTCGTTTATTTGCTACAAAAGGCCCAATAATTGTGTTTGGTATTGAATACAAAGACACGTCACTGTACTCAAATGTAAATGGTAATCGTTTTTAGCTTGCTACGTGAATAGGTTTTAAAATATTAATTGCGGGGCTTGGTCCATTTGTGTTTCTTTCCTTTTATAATCACGGTTATGTCACTTTATTGTTCTGTGTTTAATACTTGGTTCGTTAGTTCTCTAAAAGAAATCGAGTAACGAATTTATCTGTTTCTGACCGATAAACCCAATGACGTCAAATTAATCCAATAAGTGCTCATATAAATTGACAAAGAAAAATTATCAATGTACTTTTGAGTCACGCAATGATAGCAAGAGTAGTTAGTAACAATCTAACAATATTTGCTGTATCATTTCATTTTACGTCATATCTCATTCCCTAGCAACTGAGCTATTCTTGCAGGTTTTCTAAATAAAAAGATTGAAAGACTATTGCGTCTCAATACGTCATCTCGGTCAGTGTAAATACCGGTTCTAATGCAGGAACTGATGTGGTTCGACTAGTTATTTACACAGTACTATAATACCTTCATTTATGGAGCTAATGCAGTGAGATGTAAAATCATTGGAGCTAATGCAGTTTATTTCTCAATAGCGCAGGAAAAAGCTTTTGCATATATTAATGAATTAATTATGTCTGCTTTTTGGAAAAATATTCAGCGAAGTAATTTATTTACATTACCTACTTATGAAACATTGGAGTTGTCATTCTATATTACCTACCTAAAATAAAATTATATACAAAAACAACGGAAAAATATTTACCCATAAATATGAATGACTTAACTTCAAATTTATACGGAATATTTATTGATTTCTTAGAATTTATTAATGACTACAGTCAATATGAATTGTAAATGAGCGAAAACCCATGAAAATAAACTACATATGCAATTTAGTTTTTCATTTATTACTCGAATTTCTGCAGTACATAGGTACGCGTATAATTGTCACACTAGCTGGGCAAAATTTGAATACATATTTAGTCCTTGATAGGTATATCTATCAAATATAGATCAATTATTACGGTAATTGCTAAGAATTGCTAAATTAAATACATATTTTAGTGACATGTTTTGCTACGTTTTGGCCATAAATCACATCTTTTTATATTCAGAAGAGCTTTTGGGTATTAGGGGAATTACCAAATAAATAAATATTTCAAAAACACTATTTGTTACATTTTTGGTACAAATCATATTTATTACTTAAAAAATTGACTATGAAATCATTATAAAACGCAATACTGAAAACAGCTTACGTGACCAGTTGCACGGTGAGCAGTGAGCTCCAAGAACGGAGCCTTGGCTCACATCGCTATTATCTTCGTTACGACCTCTTACCGTCTATTTTGCCTTCACGCCACTGCTTTCCGGGCCTAATTGCAAAAATACATGCCATCAAGGAACAAAGGCTTTTAAATTTGGACAAAGGAAACATGGGTATACATAAGCCTGCAAAGTCATTTGTTCCAAGCACCTCAACTTCTGCGCTCATAATACCTATAAGACGGATAGATAAATTGATACCATGTCAAAATTCACAGTTTATAGTATTGTGTTTAATCTAGGTACACAATAACATGCCAAAACAATAAATTATGTGCTTAATTATAGCAATAACAAAGGTTTTTCTTAGTATCTACCGTGATGATTTTATTTTTGAAAAGTCACATGGCAGCATTGCAATAGTGTGAGAAAAATATAAAAAAAATACAAACATATTTGTTTATTTATTTAATTATACATTGTCTTATAATGTATGAGCAGATTATATTACAATTGTACCTATCACTTTTTAAACAAATATAGTAACAAAACCCAATTGATTATTATCTAGATTTCTTTCAAGATCAAAAATAATTATTTATTTTCAATAAATATACCTATAGCAAACTTATTTTTCTGTAAAGCTGGATTTCTGTTTATCACAATAATCTAGGTGATTATATTTATTATTCTCGTACTGTCACTATCCAAGGATTAATGATAGATAAAATAGTAATTAGGTATGAACTTGATACTCGTAGATAAACAAATACTTACGATTAAACATCTAGGTACGATAAAAAAAACGTCATTGACGTAGACTATGATAAATTATAATCCTATTAAAGAAGTGCTAAGTAATAAAATAATACGATGTTAAAAATGTTGATTTGATCTAATTTGTACTTACTGATTTTCTACAGAAACTGTGTGAAATTTTAAAATACACCATAGAACAAAAAGTAGGAAAAATTACTTCATAGAATTATTAATGCGCAAGAAACGACATCTACTTTTTCACAAAGCACAGTTTAGTAATCCAAAAGTTTCGCAGAATCACCCCGGAAAAGACCGTTGCCATAATTATTTTGGTTATCTGAATGCTTAAACAGTAGTAAGAACTTTATTAGATGTTTTTATTTTTTACTGGAAATAAATCAAAAGACATGTATTTTGTGTAGATAAATATTTTGAGCAATCTTCATACCTACCTAGTTTTACTGCGTTCCCGTGTGGCGTGGTGATTCCAGTGTGAAAATAAAATTACCCGACTTTTATGAACATGCCGTAGGAAGATAATAATAGGTTAAAGTAGGTACCTTTTTGTTTGATAAGTACTTGATAGCCTTTTGATGTCACACACAAAAAACTTGAGATTGTGTTACCAAGTTACCATGCTATACTGATTAAATATGTTACTAACTTAGGTACTGATATCGTGTAACCGATTTTTCTGTTATCAGTACCTAACAACAATAATTGTGATTTTGACCTACAATTAAATTTTATACAATCGATACTATTTTTAATGAAAAAGAATACTAAGAAATAGAGGAACACTTATAAAGTTTTGATACAATGGTTTACGTTTATGATGTAACGATTATTTATAATTTGTTGTCCACTTTATGCCATTAATAATCGAGTGACAACTAAATAATATACTTAAGTAATGTGAACTCGGATAACCTCACTTCCGAAGCTTCTGTAATCGCTCAAGATAAGGTTTAACCGATAACTTTTACCCAAGTCACGACATTGTTTGATAAATGTGCGAATTAATTATCTTAATATAAAATATGACAGATAGTTTGTTGTAAAATTAATACAATTTCGTATTGACTCCAGATAGTAGAGTGAAGGGGTCACATCACATTACAACTAACGTATCTTGAGAATGATGAATAATATAAATGTGTAATTCCAATTTTGAAATCTATTTTCTCTTTGTAAATTAAACTTCCTCCTTCAATGCAGTATACTATTAAGAATATAACTCCTTATGATAGATAAGTCATATTAACTAAGTCACTTATTAAATTAATGAATTTCTGATAATATCTACTTACTAATAAATAACCAATTGGGCATGCACCTAATTTGTACTATAAATTGACGACTGAACAAAATAAACACCTACCTGCCAGCACAAGTAGGTACCTAATTACCTGAATTGATAAATAATCAGATTAATTTATTTGCTTTATCAACTTGACCAAAGCTTACCTAGATATTTTGAGTATTAAATAGATTAAGAATTGATATCAACCGGATGCGAGTGAACGGGGAACATATTATGTTCATTTAAATTTATTGAGGTAGGTACCTATGTCCTTCTTTCATTATTTTGCTCAAGGACATTATCTACTTTGAAATTAGTGATAATATTTTTTTGCTGATATCATTGAGTATTAAATCTCTTTGTTTGTTCATATAATTATCAGTGTTGTTACTGTGCCGCGTAGAATGTTCTATCAAGATAAACTTTAGAATTATCGTTGTTAACATGTAAATGATATTAGTAAACACTACGATACTAAACTAAAGTTTGGTAAAGTAGAAAAAACACTGGTCTAAGTATTGTGCCCTGAGCTACTCCCGACTGTTGTTACTAGCCGTTGTGAGCGCTTATAGCTACGTTACTTTGATCACGTATCGCTCCCCTCCAGAACTTGTTCGAGTCTCCCACTGACTGCGCCAGAGGTGGAAAAATACTGATTGAGTCTATGGACTTACTATAATTATGTGCTATTCCTAGCTTCAGGAAATATCTCCCACATATTTTATTTAAACACAGTCATGAGACAAAAATTATAAACTCATTTAATTTTACGTTCCAAATACCCAATAAAGTAATTAAAACGTTTTAAATAAATGTGCAAGTATTTAGAATCGTGTTGTACATTAAGTAGGTAAAAAATGCAATTATGCTCTTTTAATTTTAGAAGAAATATAATAATTTGAAGAGTTTTTTATTGAAAAATTAACAACCAGACTCCAGGGTCTGTGCCCTTTGTTAACTAAAATTAATTGTTTGATTATACTGTACAAAGAGAGTTAGTAGAGAGTTCATTTGAAGAGTTCATAAGTTCAAGTAATTTACTTTTTATTTTTCACTTTTGCCAGTTTAAAAAAAAAAAAAAAAGTAATTTGAATGAATTTAACAGCGAGCTGTTATTTTTTGCATTTATTTCATTGTCATTCAATTTTCTAGACTCTTGTATTCTAGCATTAAAATTGCAAATATTAATTTTAGTAAAAAAAGGTGTAAGCTTTGTAAATTCATTGTATTGTATACTCCCAGTTTGGTTGTCATGAGAACAAGCTTACAATGTTTAATATTAAATAGGAAATTATCTAATGCTATTACAGCGATTCCAAAATGTTATTACACCATAGATACATAGAATCATTGGAAACTGAACCACTTAGTATAAACATTACCTAAGATATGAAATATCTAGGATGGTGCTTTGTGCGTATTTACTTCAGTTATTTTTGAAACCCGAATAGGTATTTCAATGCCACAATAATTGTATAGTACCTAGAGTGCGATGTTATATTATGTATGTATTTTATTTTAAGAGATCTAGTTTCTATGCAGATTCACTATTATTAAGTATGTGTCTATTTGAAATATGAGAAAAACTATTTTTTTTGCTTTTTTTTATATTGGATAATTAATTATACTCGAGTAGTTGTTTATATAAACCGGTTCCCCTATCTGCTTAATAAATCCAAAATGGCCGGTATTTTGCGCGCGATTTTCTAAAATACGCATTACAAAACAGCGCCTAGTCATTGGTAGTCACAGAGTTACTCTGTGTTGGTAGTCAACAAATCGAAGGACAAATGCAGAACAACCACATAAACTGTGGGATTTATTGCCCAGTGTTTCCATTACACAATTTATATTTACCCGATTGAGGTATCTGTTGATCTAGACTCTAGAGTCTAGATTATCTATACAACGTAACAAAGATTACTTTGATAACATAAAATAAATATGAGTTTCAAGCACATTTATGGAATAAAAATGTTGTAAGAAATATGTATGCGCTATGTTAATTTATTTAATTTTAATAATACATGAGTTAAGCGAGAATACACGATAATACATGACTTAGGTTAGGTGAGAGGTCATGACCACAGATCTCTCCGGTACGACCCTATACACGAATAGAACTGCTAGAAGAGGGGAACAATAAAATAGATGTAGCAAAGTTATGAAGTCTCACAAAATATTTACTGCATGTAAATGAATCTCATTGACAGAAGACAGTAGGTCATGATGATCATTTATTGTCAAAATGCTATATTTCATAGTTTACCTCTACCTCTACATACATTACATGAGATATATGAAAATATAAATATAAATGAACGTCCTATTTTGCTACTACTATATAGGTATAAAGATATTATCGAGAACTCTCAATAGCATAACAATTGAAACATGTAAGTAATGCATAAATAATCGTAATTATTATTACCGATCGACTCAACTACTGCGCAGTGTTTTTGACAACTCGTGTGTTATCAGGTAAAACAATGTATTATACTTTGTATTTACTTTCCTATCGTGTTTCGACGTTATCAACTTAAATTCCTATTTTTGACCGACAAAACGTAGGAGGTACACAATTCGAAACGTATATATTTTTTTGTTTTATGTATAACCACGCATTACTTTTTACATAGTGGTTCGGACCACCACTTTTGGTATAATTATTTTTTATTGAAAAGAGTAAACTTCGAAATTGGTTCCATTTAAATTTTACTGAAATCGGCTGAGCCAATTTTGATAATTAATCAACAATAAAATGAAAATTTTCGCGAATTCTACACACAGTTGCAGTTGGTTATGCCATTTTTGGCGAAAAATAATTATTGATTGTAAAATTTAGAAAAACATCTAAAAAAATATCGCATATTTTTGTCTCTAATGCTTTATTTTGGTTTTTAAGGGTCTAAGGACATCATGTTATATTTGGTTTTATTAGGTATAGTTATTAGGTATGTTTTGTTTATACATATGTTAACGGAAATGTATGTAATCCGTCATTGTATACAATTCCTAGGAAATGTATGTAATTCCTAAAATCGCACGGAAATGTGTGAAATAAATTGTATTAGACACATTTCCTAGGAATTCTATACATTTCCTAAATAGCAATCGGAAATGTAAAACATTTGAGATAGGGCCTGATCTACGTATAACAGACTTCGACGGTATAAACGTCTTTACGTTTCATTTGACGCTTTTCTCTATTGCAGCTTACAGTTAGATTAGGTGTGATACAAAAAATAGGTTAGGTTATGTTAGAACATGACAAAACAACGCACGAGCCGAGCGAGCGAAGCGAGCGTGCCGCGGCAGCGGCCGGCGAAGTGCCAGAAGCGAATCGCCTTTAACAGGTATAATGTGCATTAAGATTATTAGCTGTGCATTGATGAAAAAGCTTTTGCTTTTTTATTCTCATTTTAACAATGTGTTTTATTACAGAAAGCATTATTTTTATACATTTCCTAATACGATATCGGAATTACATACAATTCCTAGGAAATGTACACATTTCCCAGGATATCTATGTATTAAATAGTTTTTGAAACAAAATTTTATACATTTCCTAAATAGCTTCGGAATTGTATACATTTCCTAGGATTTGTATACAATTCCTAGATTTCATACATTTCCGTTAACACATACACACATTAGAATTGTATTTGCTTTATAAAACATTCTTTGGCTCGTTAATTTAAGGGCATATAAGTTTATACTTATGTACATATTATGTAAGTACATAAGTGTAAACACAATACACTGTTGTACCTACCAACTTATATCCTTATATGTCAAGTCAAGCACGACGGAGTTACATCACTCTCTTTTTATAGAACTTTAAATTTGCATAATGTATTATCCTTTGGGTCACCTTCAGACACTAGTTTTTGTCCATTTTTGTGCCTTATGACTTATGCTTTAGCTGCGTCGCGCTTCGACTAGTTATAAAAAGCATTGTAGGTACTATCGTTAAGTAATTGTACTTCTACTTTAGTAGTACCTATCTTGTAGGCAGGCACATAATTATTGACCTGAATTAGGTAAATTTATTTTATTTTCTAGTCAGATTTATCGGGTTTAGGTTTTTCCTTCCTCCGTTTATAGTTCGCCAAAATTATCTGCCTTTATTGCAACGTCTATACTATTTCTGTTACTGTTTGACATACAAAGTAAATCTGTTGGCCGATTAGTCGACAGTCCACTGTTTACACGAAGCATTTGCACGACTGGGCGTCCTACACCTCGAGTGAGACCACGCATCCACTGCGTGATCGTGATTCAAATGAAGCGAGACGAAACGAGGGAGAAAGAGATGCAATGAAAACATCTGGGATACGACTTGTTTGCCGAGTCTTTGATTTGTTTTTTACTGCCGTTCCATTTCAGCGATATCTCAGAATATCATCGACGTACATCTTTGAATGGGTGATCTATATAACATTAGATCACAGAATAGGATTATATAAATGATTCTCCATCCTCGTTGATACTTACGTTCAAGCATTTCCAATGTTTATCTTTGAAAAACAAGTGTATTGAGCTTTTTTCGAGTGCATATGTCTAGAAAATGTTTACGTTACTAACGGATGTTATCAGACTATGATATACTCGTAAACTTCGTTGTTTGCTCTCCGCTCATAAAAATGCTATATCCGGACGAAAATTTGGGAAGGTACTTACCTCCTTATTTTTTGTGATGTACCTACTTTGAAACGTTATCTTTATGGTTTGGAGCGCTTAACGTTTTGGAACGACCTTAAATGAGGTTAAGCGTTATGTATGCAGTGAAGCAATTTATCCTGATAAATATTAAGTTTAAGCTACGTGTTCTATGTGTGTTGTATTTGTATCCCAGAGTTCCCTGCCCTCACGTCTGTACACACAAAAGGAGCTTGCCAACTTTTTACGTCGCCGTCGAATCAACTTGAGAGCTCCAAACAGTTCTGAGTCCCAGTTTCCAGTGTCAGGTCATTGACTTGCAAAGATCTCACGTACTTATAGTGGGTTTTAAAACATCCTTGGAACTAAGTGTACAAAAGGCTACAAATCATATCATTGAAATCAACGCCAATCATTTTTATTTTTTAGCGTTTCATTATTTTCTAGTTATGCTTATTTACTAATAGAAGAATTACTTTTCTTATGGTTCTCATATTCTCTCATATTTATGGGTCTTTCTTTATGGTTTTCATATTTCATCAAGGCAGATTTTTCCGCCGCCAAATTGACTTTCACGTTTCTCCCCACCTTTGGACCAGAAATAGAGATGAAAGCTTCATATGTCATTTGTCTCGACTTTCCGTGATCTTGATCTTTTTAGCTTTGGTGATGTATTGAAATAAACCTGTCTGTCATCGCCTACTCTATTTTGGCAGCAATTTTGTAATGGCATATCGTCAGACTCACATTACCATAACGTCATTAGTGTAATTTTTAATGTTAGCTGTTTTCTTGTTTTACCCAAATATGGATATCCACGTGTAGCCTACAGAATTTTTAAATGATAATTGTGTATTAATTCCCACATTGTTTTGTACCAGGATATATAATTTGACAATTTTCACCTAACTTTCACGAATTCCATACCTGCAACGTTATTACTGTCCAAGCAATTTTAAAACCTTCGAAGTTATTAACTTTCTCATGTTTTCCTCGTAACTCATATCGTGCCCGCAAAATCCTTTGGGTCCTGGGAAGGCTTTTATACAAATTGTTTCTTCGGAAGGCATTAGTTCGCAATTATTCCTATTAGCACAAGAGTGGGCAAACCACTTGTGATTTGCGCTATAAAAACTCACTCGGTAGGTTGTTATCTGGTCATGATGTCATTAGGTACTTTGTCTATATAAATATAAAAGTTACTGGTTATAGACATGAAGTAGATATAAAAACCTCTACTACCATTTCATAATTGGCTGTGATAAATAGAATAATAACTTTTAAGCCAGCTCGTCATATCTACATTTTATTGCTCTATTAATAGGTATGTTACAATGAGATCATAAAATTCATACAGGCGCTATGGTAAAGTTATTGTTATTGTTAGCTGTTATAATTATTAATTGTTTACTAAGTATGTGATCAGTACATGCACATTGTGCATTCTTGTCTATTATTAAATTTGCATACAGAGTTGAAATAAATGAGTACACGCAGGGAGAACGTGGTCATCATCAAGCGACTGCGTTGGTTCAGCCATGTTCAGCTAATAAAATTGAACACTTTTATTACCTATGTGTAATGTAACAAAATACCTAATTAAAAGGATACTTACTTGCGTCATTTTAGCAATATTGTTTAAAATTTAGTGTAGCATTTTTGACCTTCAAAGTTGAGACTGATATGATCGTCTACATCTTGTAAGTTAATTCAGAAAAATTCAATCAATTAGACTAATGCACAATTTTGAATTTGACTCCATATACAATACACCTAATAATTAGGCAATAAATATTTATTACTTTTACACAGGTGCAACGGGGCTTAAATGATACAGTGCATGCAGCACAATAAGGCACTCCTCATAAAAATAGAGAAGAAAACAAGGTTATCATGAAGATAACACATGAGGATTTCTATAAAATGATAATAGAAAGAGGTTATCTTAAGGCTACTGGATATAATAAAGAACAAGAAAATAATACATCATAATTATTATGTTACATCCTAATATTTCTAATACAGTTTTTATTTGCACAGAGAAAAAATATTGATATTTTAATTAACTAACCTAGTCAAATAGGCATATGATTTTAAAAGTAATTCATCAATCGTCTGTCATAGAGCTTATCTAATATTCTTTAACACATTTAGTGGCTTTACTTAAATATACAAAGTACCTAAAGTGTATATTTTTTACTGAAATACATAATAAACTATGTACATAATGTTATGTCCATAGGGCGATAATCTTTGCTCTACACTTGTCAAGTCCATTAGGAAGGGTATAATTTATCTTAATAGCTCATTAACTAATATCAACAATGACATAGGATACAGTGTGTCGAAGAATAACATATTATTGCTGTACAGAGTCTATAGTACCTATCTCAGTATCCGATGTCACTATCTCATGATATCGTGTTGCTATCACGGCACATGCGGGACAAATATTTGTCATTTGATCCGAGTGTTGATTATAAAGTCACGGATATGCCATATGTAGAATCATGAGCTCAAATCCAATATCTCCGCATGTGTGGCGTAGTTGGCTTTGTAACTATTAAAACAAGGTGATGTAACTTCAATAATTGTTGTTTAATTCTTCGTTAACAATCCAGATAATATCCTACTGCTCTAAATGTAAAATCCTTTCCTTTCTTTTTCAACAAACACTCTTTTTTCGAGTCCTCTGCCATGTCTGGTGTTGCCCGGTCCACCAGATCCAATTTCAACCAAAATAGACATAGTAAAAAATATGATTAAATACTGAAAACCTTACATTCGACCATCCTGATGACATGTATGTCCTCATACATGCACCAGGTGGAACCAGGCAAAACCTTACATTCGGCAAGGCAAGGTAAGTTAGGTTATATTATACAAATCAAAGATTAGTAATATCAAGCACTGGAACACTGTTATACAACAATTCATACACATAGATTCTAAACGAAGAACAATTTTTGAAGATTTGTAGCAATTATAATACAGTTATTTATAATCAAGTATTTATCTTTACAGCCAAACTCTTAAAACTATCAATTTATCCTTGTAACTCTTAAAAACTATCATTGTATCTCTTAAAAACTATCCTTGTATCTCTTAAAAACTATCCTTGTATCTCTTAAAAACTATCCTTGTAACTCTTAAAAACTATCCTTGTATCTCTTAAAAACTATCCTTGTATCTCTTAAAAACTATCCTTGTATCTCTTAAAAACTATCCTTGTATCTCTTAAAAACTATCCTTGTATCTCTTAAAAACTATCCTTGTATCTCTTAAAAACTATCCTTGTATCTCTTAAAAACTATCCTTGTATCTCTTAAAAACTATCCTTGTATCTCTTAAAAACTATCCTTGTATCTCTTAAAAACTATCCTTGTATCTCTTAAACACTATCCTTGTATCTCTTAAAAACTATCCTTGTATCTCTTAAAAACTATCCTTGTAACTCTTAAAAAACTATCCTTGTATCTCTTAAAAACTATCCTTGTATCTCTTAAAAACTATCCTTGTAACTCTTAAAAACTATCCTTGTATCTCTTAAAAACTATCCTTGTATCTCTTAAAAACTATCCTTGTAACCATCAAAACAATCCTTATATCAGTCCCTGTAACATAATAAAATTACACATAGTCATAGTTGCAATCGGTGAATTATTTGAACATTGTTCAAACCAAAGTATATGTATTATGTTTTAGTAAAATTAACACAATTATAGATTTTTTGATATCATTGTATATCGCAAATATTATTCAAGCCCAAAGTTTGTAGCTTTAAGCATTTAATAATAAACAATAAATTTTCAAATAATTCAATAAATATCGAAAAACAAAACTGTTTCATAAATTATGAACACCTTTTTTGATAATTTTGAAAACAATGACAAACTGCAACAATACACACAACAAAACCACCACACCCATAAAGACTATAATTACGTCCAACTATGCAAAAGAGGCCACTCTTAATAGCATGTAAATATTACAAATGTTACCGGTAAATGTCTGAATACTAGGATAGACAAGACAAGATTATATTTAACGTCATTAAGTAAATCTCTTATCTATATAGATAAATGAATCACGATAGTTGATTTCACTACAACTCGAGAACAGCTGAACCGATTTGGCAAATTTTCATCTCCATACATTTGTGGAAGCTTAGAAAGGTTTAAACGATGAGAAAACCCATAGCTGCGTACAACCATGTAAATACCATGTTGCGAGAAAAACAATAAAAATAGCAATTTCATTTTCCCATTCAAAACATTCCTGTATTTGAAAGTTGTTATTGACAGTTGACAGATGGTGAGATGAAATTCATCGGATCAGCCAGATTTATAATTAAATATAATAACGATTACTATAATGTACTCATCCATTAATAAATTTAGAGAAAATACTAAATCTAGTAATTTTATAGAAACGCAGTGTATACCATTACAATCTAGTGCATAAATGTTGTGAGCACTCAAATGTCTATGAACATTGAATATTAAGCGACAACGATACTGTAGCATTACCACAACTACACGCACATAGAGTCATAAATAAGATCAATAAACGTTGCAATGTAATGTGACGCATATTCAAGTTCTAAAATATAATGGTAAAAACAATTGTCTTCATTGTTTCTGTCACGAGAGAAATACAAAAATTCATCGTTACTTCACTTTTTGTTCAGTTTTGTCATATTAACTTTAAAAGAATCCCGAATAAGAAATCCCGTGACCAAAAGTAAAGCCAATCTAGATAGACCGGCCATGCGACTGCAGCAACGAGTCCGTTTACCCTTTCATTTCAGCCGCGAACAGTTTTCGGCAAAATGGCAATTTATACGTCAAGTTTATAAAAGTATCACATGCGTACGATTGCGCAGTTGATGAATTATCGAAGTGTAACATTGATAACAATTTTACTAGTCAAAAGATGCGCAAAACATTAACAAAAATAACGTCAAATAAAGTGTCAAAATAAGGGAATCTTCAATGACAAATCAGCGCCAAGTTACAAATCTGACAATGGACATGCAAAGATCAACATATTAAAATTACTCGTTAACGCACAACACCATCTAGTCATTAGTAACTATTGAAATCTCAAATTTAGCAAATTAAATAAAAAGAAAATAGAGTACAAAGACGACGCAACAAAATTCTTCTCTGTCAGTGCTCAGCGGGATCACCATTATGCTGTTAAAAACTGAATAGTTAAAAGCTTCTGATGAAAGAAGACACTAGAATAGCTAACGGGTTGCATGACGCTTCTGCATTGGCATTATCATTAGCTTTGTCATCCACATCGCCATCATCTTATTCACCATCTAAGCTACTGGAGCAGTTATGCCAGCGGCCCAGAGCCACGCTCCGTTACTTTAAGGAGCTGGGCTAACTCGGATAGACGCTGGAGGGGAAAATGCACAAAACACCCCATGCGGGACGTCAGTGCAGGACTTATCGCCCCCCACATCGAATAAGAATAAGCTTCTGATGAAATAACTCTCAGCTTCTAGAGAAATAAAGGAAGTCACTCGGCTGTTGATGCACAAAAGTTAGGCCTACGCTGTTTCCACGCTACCTTCGTCCCCTCACCGGCAAAACATGTGAGCGAGCGACCTAGTTCCATCAACCTAGGTTGCTTCTAGAGACTCCTTGCCCAGATAGTTTCTGAAAATCTCACAAGGAAAACGCAGAATTAAGCCATCACGTAAAAGCTTCGTTTACAAATTCTGATAAAGATTTCGTCCTATAAATAGAGGTGAACAAAACACGACTCTCACACTCGGTCACAATCCAGCTACCTCCAGTTTTGAACTGCTCTTACCAAAGCAAGTATGATGATGGACGATTGCCTATCTTCTTAAGGTCGCCTGTACATCACTCACTGAAAAACGAAAATGTAGTTCTTGGTCGACACTAGTAGCGACTTCTGTGTTTTCCCATGTAGGACTTCAGGAGCAGATGATTGAGGATTACCTACGAACTTTTGCAATTAATGGGTCATTTACCGTGACTTACGGTTTCACGCAGCTAGACCTGGATTGTATCTCCACCGCGCTCTTTTTTTGGCGTTCTATCGCGGCCGATGTTAGCAAGGCTATAATCAGGACAGACTTTTTATCACATTATTTTTATCACACTTTTTATCACATTAGCCTAATGGTCGACTGCTGCAATCGCCGTCTCATCGATAACCATACAACATTTTTTTTATTTTTTTTGTTTACTACCAGTTTTGAACCCGCTTTTTCTTTAGATGTCGTTTCATGCACTCGTCCGCGTCGGCCAATCCAAATAAGTACTAAGAAATACTTCGAGAATACGTGGAGATCTTTCGTCCACCAGACACTCTTCAGATTGTCACCCACGTAACAGTCCATTTCCTCAATAATGTGCCCAACCAACTTGTTTACGGTGCACAAGACGTCTAGTGCCTGAAACTTCAAAATAGCTAAGCAAGAATTCAACTGTACCTACACTGCAAGCTGGAACAGATGTCACATAGAAGACACAGTCACATTCCCAGCATCTGGTTCCTAAAAAGTTGAAGTTTGACGTCCGGGTGGCGACTACAGGACTCTGAACGACAGTACAGCACCGGATAGATATCCAATTCGGCAAATTTTATGACTTAATACACTTATGACATAATATTATATGGCTGTAAAATCTTCTCGAAAATTGATTTTGTTAATACTCTCTCCAGCAATTTTGTTAATACTCTTAACATCTTCTTAAATCCAACGGATTTATCGATGATGGGTATTTCTAGCACCTACAACTGCTTTCCACTCGCCTGAAAGAATATGGAACGGTTTTTGATCAAGCCAAGCAGGAGAGTGTTTACGGTGCAGAAAATATCAGCTTTCTGGTATGCGTGGTAGGTACCTGCAGCCAGCATTAACCAGCTAGATGGCAAAGTAGAAGCCACCAGATAGTTTGCCATTCCTGAAAATATCAAAGAAAGTCTATTATCTTCTGTCGTCGCTTCCTCGGGGACACAGCAAAGTCTCACAAGTTCTACTACAAGACGTGTCGACTGGGACAGCAAAAGATTCCCACCCGTGACGCTAATCGGTGACACGTTGGAGCCTTCGTACTTCGCCTTCGCCTACGTCTTGCGGTATGATACTAGTCTAGTCACTGAAGTTTCAGACTCGACCATTAGTGAAGTGTTTCAAAACACGTTGGGAAAGAACAAAAACCTCTGACTTCTTTTAGTAGAGATCTGAGCCCAACGCAACGAAAGAAGTCCTTACGACAGAGAACTGCTGGCAATATATCAGTACCTAACTGTAGCTCGCGACAGACCGTGGTAAGCAGTTTGAATCTGCATTGGTGAACTCATTAAACTTGCTGGATTTAAAAGAGACAGAACCGCAGCATACGAACTATGGATTAATCAAAACGGTGCACAACAGCTAAATCAACGATAAAATGTTATGAGAACCATATAATAACTGGAACCTTAACATTCATTTTGCTTGGAATGCGAAAAGCTTTCAAACCGGACATACAAGCCTCTCCTGCAAAACTCAGATATAAATTAGAGATGGCAGCGTACGTGGATCTCCAATCAATATACTCCAGGCCGCATCGGTGATCGTTGGAGCGTCTGTCGTCCACGTTGGTCAGGCAGTCGTCGGTGGAGTGCTGGCAACGGATGCGGCTGAGACTGTGACCCCGGGCTACAGCAGTGATCCAGGCCGCGACTGCGGCTGTAGCTCTGGCTGCGGTTGCGGCTGCTGCTGCGGTTGCGGCTGCTGCTTTGGATCCGGCTCCGACCATGGCCTCGGCTGCGGCCGTGGCCACGGCTGTGGCTGTGCTTCCGGCAGCGGCCTCGGCTCCGGATGCGGTCTTGACTGCAGCCGTGGCTCCAGCTGCGGCCTCGGCTCCCGTTGTAGACTCGGCTGCGCCTGTGGCTCCAGCTGAGGCCTCGGCTCCGTGTGCGGTCTTGGCTGCAGCCGTGGCTCCAGCTGCGGCCTCGGCTCCCGTTGTAGTCTCGGCTGCGCCTGTGGCTCCAGCTGCGGCCTCAGCTCCGGATGCGGTCTTGGCTGCAGCCGTGGCCCCAGCTGCGGCTTCGGCTCTCGTCGTAGTCTCGGCTGCGCCTGTGGCTCCAGCTGCGGCCTCAGCTCCGGATGCGGTCTTGGCTGCAGCCGTGGCTCCAGCTGCGGCCGTGGCTCCGGCTGCGGCCGTGGCTGTATCCGCCTCGTCTTGCTGCAGGTCGAGCTCCAACACGAACGAACCCAGGCTTGCGGCTGCAGCTGCGACTCCGTCGAGTGCTCGACTGTGGCCTCGGCTGCGGCCGTGCGTGACGCCTGGAGCGCGATCGGTTCCTAGGAGCTTTCACGCGCCATACTTCGTTGTCTTCGAACCCATCACCTGGAACTCATACCATGAAATTGCTTGCATTAGTATTGTGCTTGAGTAAAGAGAAATATTTGAGGGAGATTAAATCCTACTTTTATCTCGAGAATGGTGCATGTTACACGAAAAATAACAGGATTGTAATTCCCCCCTTATAAAACCCCAGTCTGGCTAAACGTAGTGTATGTTTTTCTTCTTTTATTATATATGTATGGACTTGAAGTATCTAAAACTTAGGGAATACATCTACTACACGACCACGGACACTTCATATGCCCGCCATTATATAAGGTTAACTTAAGGAATATCTACATGCATCATGAAGTGCTTCTAAATGTAATTTCAGCACGTCTCACTATTAAACCAATCAATTTTAAGATTTCTGCAGTGCAAATAATTAGAAAATTCTAATTGGTCAGAGTATTAGTCTCCGTTTGGTAACATAATTATTATGAAGAAAACGTCATGTCAACCAAGTATGGGTTAATGCCAACATTTCACAGGACTAGGCAATACCAATATGATAATAATGATACTAAGTAGTATCACAATACCTCAACCAACACATCAGCAATACTGATATCCTTCGGACACATAACTATGATCTTTGGATTGTTATTATTATGTTAAGAACTTTACTACATATTGGTCATAAAAACTCATGTCAAGAATGTTGATTGTTAATCATTTTTAACCTACTATTGTAAAATTGGTAGGTAAACAACATTTAATTAATTTATATATATTTTTTTTTTCACGTCCGCCATTACAAAAGATTTTTGCTCTATTTGTACCAAGGATGTTTATGTAATACATCCATGATTTGTACATGAACGTGGAACCAGTGTATTCCTTTCATTCGCTCATACGAATAAGGTTCATTTTTGCTCCACGATTCTGATACGCATCAATGGAATGAATCCGAACAATATTATTATCTGACTTTATTTAATGGTCATTACATACATGGCTAATACAAACGATTGTTATCAGAATTTGTCAGATTACTAATTCACAAATTTTATTTTTCAATATTCAAACGCATTCATAGCGTCATGGATATGAAATGAAAACAACACAAATGTATGATTATGTCGAAATACTTTCTCTGTAGGTATTTCTCATGGAATTAATGCATCTAGGTACCTACATGACAATCCATTCTATCTTGGAGGTTACGAGACGACGTGTCGTAAACTGGTGCAAAGGTTTTAGCTTCGAATAATATTCTGTTTAAACAGAGTTCGAGGCTAAAATCACCATGATAATATATTATTTAGCTACAAAATCAGGTGCAGGCGTGTACTTACGATTCCACTTCTGAGATGTAGAATCATGAGCTCAAATCCAATATCTCCGCATGTGTGGCGTAGTTGGCTTTGTAACTATTAAAACAAGGTGATGTAACTTCAATAATTGTTGTTTAATTCTTCGTTAACAATCCAGATAATATCCTACTGCTCTAAATGTAAAATCCTTTCCTTTCTTTTTCAACAAACACTCTTTTTTCGAGTCCTCTGCCATGTCTGGTGTTGCCCGGTCCACCAGATCCAATTTCAACCAAAATAGACATAGTAAAAAATATGATTAAATACTGAAAACCTTACACATATGAAGTTGTTATTCTGTATGTCGATCTATTTATATGACATACCATGTGTTTATCGGTCTAACAATGTTTATTAGAACGAATAAACGCAACTATGTAATAATTATAATTAGTTATAGAACAGAAACGCTTTATTGTTCGCACAATCGACATTATAACAATAAAAGAGTACAATCTAATTAAAATAGTGCGACAATCGGCGGCATTATCGCTCTTAGCGATTTCTTCCAGGATTTTTTTTTCATTTATGTTGGAAAAATTACGATATTTTGAAAAGTATTTCTGTAAATGCAAATATTATGTAATGTTTTAATGTTATAAAAAGTTGAAAGCCTGAAAATAACAATGAAGCAATTTGAATAAATAAAAATAATGATTACAAAGTATTGACACTTCAAGTGTATAACTTCACAAAAACCGTACCAATTAAAGATAATTTACCCATGTAGATAGGTATTTGATACAGGTCATTTGAGGTCATATTAATTAAAATTTCAGTTGTTTCTGTGTGTATTATGGAATTTGGGGCTTTTTTCGTCAAAAACATTAGTCATGCGGGCAGAAAAATGTTTAAATACAATGAGATTATTGTATACACTTGTATTATAGTGTATTGTGTGAGGTTTCTTTTAATAAAATATGTGCTCAATGAATCACCTAGTCAATCTTCTTCTGACTTTGCCTTAGTTATCAAATCATGCTCGAAATAAGTATCTAAAATTATAGGGTCTACAAACCGACTTTCTCCCCATCAGATATGTAATTTGTATACACATGATCTATTAGTTATTGGACATCATATTTTCTCTTTTAATGGCATAACATTTGTATTAATTTAAAATATCTAGTATGAATAGGTGATAAGGCTTCATATATCGCAAAAATAAATTCTCTACTATCACATTTAATGTCATGAAAGCAAAGGTCATAAAATTATTCTTAAGATCACATCATTTAAACGCTGAGAAAATACTTCCCCTTTTGTTCTTGATAAAACAATAACTGTGTTGTTGGATCTCTTGATGAAATAAATACCAAGTTATTTTAAAAATATTTATTTGTGCTAATTTTTTTCGTTGTCATTGTTATAGGTTTGTGAGAAGCTCGAGATTGGCGCTGAAGCGGACTACTTCGGGCTCCACGTGACCTCAGGCTCCGGCCCTGGCAGATGGCTCAACCTACGGAACCCTCTCGACCCTCACCGCATCCCGGGAGGCCGTCTCGATCTCCGTGTCAAGTTCTGGGTCCCGCCTCATCTCCTCATAAACGAACCCACCCGCCACCAATGCTACCTTCATGCCAAACTTGATCTCACAGAAGGCAGATTGGTGGTTGCAGACCTCGAAGTAGCGAGAAAAATCATAGCCTACATTGCCCAAGCAGAAACCGGAGACTGTGACCCAGAACTACCCCCTGTTCACGTCTACGAAGAGTGTGATAAAATTGGACCTCAAGGCGAAAAACCTGAAGACCACGTGGACAAAATTATCGATTACCATTGTGAAATCAACGGAATGAAGGCATCACAAGCCGAATACAGACTTCTCAAAGAGATTTCAAATCTGGAATCTTTTGGAGAGGAGCTTTTCTTCTGCAAGCCCGTAACACTGAGCAACAATGCACACAATCTATACAGTCACTTGCTGTACCATAGGCAGCAGGCTGAGGAGCCTAGGGCTAGAGATGAGCAGGAGATTGATGGTGGAGCAACTGTGGGATGCTTGACAAGCGGCCAGAGTGGCGGAGGCTGCGGCTGCCGCCTCAGCACATCAGTGGGCGTCGGACCTCATGGCATCGTCGTCTACAGGCCGGCCTGCAATGGAGACCAAGATATTGGTGTTGAAAAACAAAGGTTTGTTTCTTTTATTCACTTGTTTTTCCTTTATCTGCTTGTCATAATGCCATTGTTAGAGCCATGAACAGAATTGTTTCCTCAGCGGATTTTATAGATTCATGCCACGCATGTCCTGCGGAGTACTATTGATATTCTAGTCATTAGCCATCGTTCTTCAATGTTCAATTATATTTAACTGGTAGCTAACAATAGAAACCAGTGTCATGTATGGGGTCAAAGTACATTTGACAAGTTTCCTTGTTTACCGCATTGTGTCCTACTTCGATAAAGCTAATGTTATTGTTTCATTAAAATATAGCTAAATGATAAGGTAGCTCACCTACTCAATTAACAGTGGAAACATCCAAACCAATCAATTAATTATTTTATTTCAATAGTAGGTATCGTTATAAATAAATTGATCTAATCTGAGTAATATTAAATGAGTTTAGTAACTTTATCAGACTGCCAATTACCTATTTGCAAGTTTTGATTATTTTTTGCTGAAAAATTTATGTCTTTGTGTTCTAATAAAATGTTGTACTAGTACTATGTGCTGTTATTGTTAACTTGGTATATGACTTTTATCTTATACCTAAGCCTTAGCCTGCTTTCCTTATCATTGTTATTTCGACTCAATTTATCTTGGCAGAGGCACTCTTTTTATTTTTCATTCTTTGTACTGTACATATCTGAGCTAACTTCTAGAAGTTTTTATATTTGTCTATTTTTAGCAGCTTATATACCATAGTCATAATTGTACTTACGTCAACTTTAATCACATAAATCATCATACACTTTGAGACTTACATGAGAATTAACTTTGCTTTTTTTTCAATTAGCACGATTACCTAGTGTCGTTCTTTAAGCCGATCGCGTTGGTGAAAATATTGATTTATCTCATTTAACATTGGTTACTTTACTTACACGTCACTTACAAAGTGAGTAAGCTTTATACATAGAGCTTAATGTACGAATTTACATACAATTTGAAATTACTGACAACCTCTTTAAGATTTAAGTACCATTTACCACTGTTATTTTGTTAGTATTGTTGTCGATAATAATATGTTTACTTCGTTTTGTGCCGTATTATTTTTCCGTGAATCACCAGGTGTATAAAATAACAAAACAATATTTTTTTCATTGTTTTCCGCACGAGGAACTGTTTATCTTTAGGTGTAATTTTACCATTCTCTCAAGTACCTACCTAGTTTTCAAATGTTATTATACTTCAGTCAGATAAAAAATATGCTTAAAATATTAGGTACAGTCCTTTCACAGTTATTTTATCCTCTGACATTTGTCGCTGTGTCTGTCTAGTCATTACACACTATCATAAGGTAGACATAGACACAGCAACAAATTTTAGAGGTAAAATAACTGTGAATGGACTGTAACTCTCTTTTCATTCTTGCTTCTAATCATTGTCTATAATATAGATTAATAATTGTACGTCTTATTATTTCAGCATCCCATACACGGCAATCCACCGGGCACAGTCGGTTCGGCGCATGTTCCAGATGTCCTACGTCACCGGCGAAGGCAACGAGGCAACTTTACACGTCAAGATGGCTACGTCTGGACAAGCAGCGGCATTGTACAGAGCAGTGACGGAGAAACACGCCTTCTACTGCTGTGAGACCGTTAGGAGTGACGTCACTGAACAGTTCATCAGAGACTTGAAGGTTTGTTTTAAAGATCTCTTCTACTAATGTCCCAATTTTCTCCTTAATTTCAAAAACTTTATTTACAATATTATCATTCCTGTGATTGACAGGTGTAGGCAGTAAATGTGTGCAATTTAAAACCAAGTCGAGTAGGCTCTATTAATAGCTATATTCTCGATTTTAAACACAAATAGGTAGATTTTAGCAAAGTTGACAACTTCCGGAAAAAGTCTTATAAGTCAAACTAAAAGATACTTCACATTCTTGGCTGGAAATACCAAATGACAGAGAAAAATAAGTGACGCCAAAGTTCCGTGCAAAATTACTCATTGTCATTTGAAATGATGTCAAATATTCTGAATTCTTCCATAGTAAAACACCTTTTTTGTTAACCTTCAAATATTGCGCAGTGACACCCACCTACTGTATTTAACTGCTTACTTTATAACTGGAATTTTCTATTTTTAAATGAGTAGGTACTATAATTTATTCTGAGCCTAACTGCGTTGTTTTGGACGTGAATTAATTACATATATGTATCTGTTATACAACCAATACCAAATTTTAAACTTATTTCTTTAATTTTCGCAAGCAATTGCCTCGTTTACACCATAAAACTGTAACAAAAAAAAAATATACTTACTAACGAACATTGTTTCAACCCACAAACTAGAGTACTTTGAGTTTCGGATTTAAATATTATCGCTAAATTTCCGCAGATATGCCTAATGTAGCATAATTCCGCTTCAAACTGTTTGCTACTGACCCACCACGCCCCCAAAATGATTGCATTATTAATAAGCATGAAGTTACCTTCGTCCAAAGTCCAGCGCTTGAGTTGTTTTTACAAATTGTGACTAAGTATTTAGTATAACTTTATTTAAAACGTATATTATATATACAGTGACGTATACGAATCTTATTAATAATGATTAGGCAAACTGTTATTTTCAACCCATTTAAAATATCGAAACATATAAATAGCAATTTTAGAGTGCTGAGAATAAATGAAATTTATAGAAAAAGGATCATAAAATATATATTATATCAAAAAACCAATATATGATCACTGATTATCGTTTTATTTCAATTTTCCCACTTCAATGGGATGAATTGCCATAGTGTGGCAACATTGACTTAGAAGTCGAATCAAAATGGCCACCAACATCAATGATGAAGTGTGATCTGCCCGCCATTTTGTTGTTTCACTTGGAACCTGATTTTCGAAGAAATAAAGTTTTAAAATATTTTACAATATTTTGCACACGAGCAAATGAGTAAATTTTATGGTTATTAATATTGTATCTTTTAGTTGAGAAAATCGGCAAGTGCATGTCAGCTTTCACTTTGTTAGGGTTTCATTACCACTATATAGTACTTACCTACCTATTTCTTACACGCTAGGTACGAATATTGTGTGGGTATCTAGTTCTAGGCAAATGGTGTATGATACTTCAATGTATGGTTACCTGAAAGTTTTTCCTTAACTAGCGCAATATAATGAGAGCTAAGGCTTAAAAACACGAAAAATGAACAGGTCCATCATGTCAACAGGGAAATAATCGTGTGGTTTACCTAACAGTTTTACTAATGTGTGGTTTTAATTGTTGCAGGGTACCATAGCGTCGATCTTCAACGACTCGTCGACCCTCGGGAGGCGCTACGTGTTCGACATCCGCCGCACGTGCCGCGAGGTGCACGACCGCGCGCGCCGCGCCGCGCACCGCGCCGGCCACGAGCCGCGCGCGCGCCGCGACTCCGGGACGGAACGAAAGGTGAGCTATCACAATACCTATCTTGTTCTTCGTCGAAGCAATAGCTAAAATTGTTCAATTATTTTATCCCAATGTTTATCCACTGCCACCCCGGAGGGTGTAGCCTTTAGACATTCCATCGTGATCCATACTCTGTTCAAGAGCTCCGCAATCACACTATCATATAACCATCATACTAAGACAGATGAGAGAAACCTAGTTCTTCTATTCTATGCTATAAGTAGGTACACATTGCGGTGACACCCAGAGAACAGAAAACAGGACCAAAATGTCCCTACTTTAAACTGCGTTCTTGAGAATAACCAAAATCTAAGAGGCCTTTAGAATCGAGCTATTACCGGATTTATAAACTTTAATTATGTTAAGTAACTTTATTATGGAATGGTTTTAGTTTAGACACATTACTATAGCTCGCTTTTTCACACATCCCTACTAATATTATAAATGTGAATGTAAGTTTGTTTGCTACGCTTTCACACAGCAACGGAGCAAAAGATAGACGTGATTTTTGGCGTGGATATACCTAGTTCAAAGGTTGGAAAGCACAATAGGCTACTTTTTATTTTAAAAAAATAAAAGGTTCCTGTGGAATTGCATAAAAATGAAAAAAATGCGGGCGAAGCCACGGGCAACTCCTAGTACCTAAATAAAGCTACTATTTTTTCCTTTACTTTCTTTCTCGTTGAATAAATACGACGCCATTTTAAACGCCATTTATTTTTTGCTTAAAACACGTGACATGCATAGATATTGTAAAGGCAAATATTATGTTCTTATTTTCTTGCTAGAGGCAAGTTAAGCTAAGAGTCAAGGCCACGCAAAGGTCTCCAATATAACCTGCTGTAAAGGATCTATTTATAAGTCAATAAGATCTTTTAGAGAAGCTCTTTATTGATGGAAGTCACAATAGCTTGTCTAATTGAAATGTCACTACTACATATTTACGAACACAGCACATAGTTACCCTTACGTTTGTTTACGCGTGTAAGTAATACGCAGTTGCATACTCGACACCTCAAACACCTTTCGCATTTGCTTATCATAAATCTATACATTGTTGTCGCAGCTGCATTAAGTAGGACGCTTAATTGCAAATTAACGAATAAAATTATTATAACATTGAGTGAAGTTGATAATTCTTGTGAATATTGCGAGCAACTTCCTTGTAAAACTTAAGAATCTTGAAATACTGGAAGTTGGGGACGGAAATAGTTTTACATTTCCGTAGATTTCGAATGAGTTTGACACTCAAATTAACATCATTATCATCACATTACGATCTACAGTAAGCTAGATTATAGTGTAGGCAGGAAGGCACTAGCACTAATAGCTGAGTAGTCTAGTTTCCTTTCCTTGTGACAGTTGTGACATACATGCATATTACTTATAGTTCGGACTATAATCATCCCCTTGTCTCTACAGTCTATGGATTGATTTAATATGGCACAGTTTTGATCTTTTCACAACTTGCGGCCAAATTAGCTATCCATTTTTATGATTGAGAATTGCCTCCAGTGACAACAGCGTTAAAATTGAAGAAGTTTTTATTCTGTGTATAAAATAAATTATCGTTTGTTAATGTTACCTTATTTATTGTCTACAGGAGTCCCGATCGCGGTCGCGCAGCAGCGGCGGCGGGCGCGCGGGTGAGGCGCTGGCGTGCCGCGTCTGTATGGACAGCGGCATGGACACGCTGTTCCTGCCGTGCCGACACGTCGTCTGCTGCCAGGAGTGCGCGCCCAGGTAATACACCACACGATTTATTACTGCTTTTACGTGAAATGTCTTTAAAATCACACTGAGTAGGTACCAGGTCAGTAAAGTGGAGTGTATCGATATGGTCTTATATCATCATATCTTAATATGTAACTACAAAAGTATAATTACATAGTATAAAACAAAGTTGCTTTCCGCTGTCTGTCCCTATGTAAGCTTATATCTTTAGAACTACGCAACGGATTTTTTTGCGATTTTTTTAATAGATAGATTGATTCAAGAGGAAGGTTTATAATTATGTACTTACAATACACCTGTGCGAAGCCAGGGCTGGTCGCTAGTTTTCATATATACTGCAACTCGTACTCATCTCATATACCATTCAAGCCACTGGAGCATACATAGCAGCAGTTATGCCAGTAGCCCAGAGCCACGCTCCGTTACTTTGAGGAGCAAGGCCGTCTCCGTTAGAAGCTGGAGGGAAAATATGGGGGAAATTCACTAAATAACCCATGCGGCATCAGTGCAAGACTTACCGCCCTCTTACCGAATAAAAATAAGAACTTGTACTCTAAGTTCACTTTAGACTCCTCATACTTGTATATGGCTTTTGTACATGTAACCTAATGAGAGAGCTATCGCTTTAGAATTGTGAGATTGTTATATGTAATTCAAATCACAATATCATACCAGTGAATTCTTCATGATATATTGTACGTGGACTTCCATACCACTTAATTAGTGTAGGAAAATGCGTGAAGAAATCTATATACCTACGTCCATTGACTCCAGAGTCGACATTTTACTTACAAATATTTCTTTTTCTATTACAGATGCAATCGTTGCCCACTCTGCCGATGCGAGATAGAAAAGCGCATGCACATCTTCCTGCCGGTAGAATACGAGAAAAATAACGGCGTCATCATAAAGTGAAACTACCCGCATCTCGATCGCGGAATCCGATTGAACTGAGCCAGTTGACTTGATTGAATGAAACTGCAGTTTTGATTCCGGAACGGAACGAATGAAACTGTCACGCTTTCATTTCGGAACGGCACGACGCTTGTGAATGAACTTTATGATGTGTCAAAATTCGATAAGGCTTTCAAGTGCCTCATTTTACAAATTATATTGTACTTTGATTGAAGACTATGAATGTATACGGTCTTTTTGAAAAAATCGGCTGATTTGAGACAATGAGTGGCCTTATGTGTGTGTGAGTGTCTAGTCATAGCAAAAACTTCGTTAAAATGCATTTCTAATATTATCTTTAAAAAAAATCTAAAATAGATCATCTCTTATTAGGTTTTTCGTTTATCAAAATTAAAATGGTATACGAAAAACGATAAAATTTGATAATACTAGTGTATAACCAATTAATTGTACTAAAAATTAAAATATGGATTCCTTCGTTTTAGAAGGCTAATAGAGTAGTTTAATGTGATATGAAAGTATCCTTTATTTCCATACCTACCTTTAAAATTTTGAAAATGGAATCTGCATTTTATGTATTTTTTAATTACTTGTCAATCACTGCTAAAAAGAGCAATTACTTACATTTTGTTTGGATTTTTACCTGTCATAGCCTTAATAAACTTAATTGTTTAAGTTGAATGTATAACTTGATCAAGTTTTAATTTTAAGTTACAGTAATATTGTAAGACCTATGGTCTATAAGAGTATGTCAATTAAGTAACAATTATTACATCTGAGAAAAAAGTGAAAATTATACAAAAAATAAAATCAAACAGTACCTAATTAAGCTGTTGTTTTCTTTTCCTAATTTTATTTCCCAGTATTTCATGCAATAAACAATAACTTTAGTCAAAGTTAGTAACTAAGAAAAACAAAACATTACTTGATGAGATCTAAATTGTGTAGATATTAAACGCGATTACAGAGGCGGCAGCGTAATTATATTAGCTAAATAGCATAGTTCTGTTTCTTTTTCACTTTAGGCATTCGATAGAGAACGCTTTTTACGTTGCTATTTAATTTACGCTGGCGCCTCTGTAATCGGGCTTATTATATCCAGTATTTGGCAAGAGTACCTAACATTATTCAACATTGATAAGAATATCTTTACAATGAAACACTATAATATATGTATTGGTATTTTAAAGAAACAACTACTGAAACTAAGGTTAGGAACTACTAAGAAATAAAAAGACTATTTTACAGTTTTCATCTGCTCGCAATACAGCAAAATATTTTTGGCAAATGTTGCCACGTTGTCAGAGAAGGTGTCGATATGTGGGTGAGTGAGCAGCGCTGAGAGCGTTCAGGTGGTGTGGTGCGCGGCAAATAGAGGATTCTGGGGATAGGCACGTCTTGGAAGAGTTAGTAGTGTTCAGTAAAAGCTTGTTAAAAAAAAGGTTTTTTTAATATAATTCTTGTTTTTACTATGGAAATTATCATAAATCGAAAACTCAAGCAACATGATTATTCGCCGTTTATGAGTTGTCCGCTTTCACTATTAGTACCTACTGCATTATTTTTTTATTGTGATGCCTATGACAGCCTATGAAAAAATCAAGCAAGACTGTGGTGCCAAATGGAGCACGCCTTGCACGCCGCCCGCGCCGCCACGCGCCATAAACACCTTCATATTATTAATTTTAGCTTAAAGATGTCGAGCCCCAACCAAATCGGAGTCGACAATATTTTTCGCATTTATAGGCGTGATACTAAATATCGTAATCGGCTAAGGAAATCTCCTCTAAGATCAATGAAAGGGGTTGGAAGTGACTTTCATCCAGCATGATGAATATGTATGAATGACATCAAAATATTAGGTACAGAGAACAGTAGTAATTCTAGTTAAATACATATACAATTTATTTTTTCCATGGACTCCATGTTACATGAAGCCATATCTAGTCAGTGCCTAAAAGCTCAGTGGCCTATTAGCGTAAAGCTCAAATAATACGTTGTATCTATAGTAGTCTGTGCTCAAATATATTTTTGAACTGGAAGTTGTTAGACGGCCATTTTAGCCACAAATGTACCTATCATAGACGACGTGAGGATGACGTCATTTTATACCCAGTTTTCGTTATTGTATCTAGACATAGATGGCGCTTAAATAAATCGCATTCATTTCACTCAAGTAAAAGCACATCGAATTCTGTGTGAATCATCCTTACATAGTATAAAATAAAGTCGCTATTTTCGTTCGTTTGTCTGTATGCTTAAATCTTTAAAACTACGCAACGGATTTTGATGCGGTTTTTTTTAATGGATAAAGGGATTCAAGAGGAAGGTTTATATGTATAAAAATTCCCGAAATTCCCACGGGAACGGGCACAACGCGGGTAAAACCGCGGGGCGCTGCTAGTCATTCATAAACGTCATCATCCCAAAGATACGTTAATTTGATCGAATAAAATAATAAAATATTTTTCCAAATTATTTTGACAATTACTAAGCCGATTATTTAAAAAAATCCACATGTTTGTCTATGCTTCTGTTGATGTTACCATTATCAAAATGATTACAGAAACTTATGGAGATTTTTTAAGTGAAACAACCAATGCGACTTCCAACAAGGTTGCGTTAAACGTTTAACGCTACCATGGAGGGGGTATGAAAGCACTGTTACATCGAAGTTTCACTTCTTTCGTGTATAAATGTGTAGAATTATTATTCGGTTATGGTTTAGTTATGCTTCAATTTTTTTATTTAATATATTTTATTTTGGTAAAACTTTGAAAAGAGAGGGTTGAGACCACAGAACAGCAGAACTTTCCTTCTCTCTTCTGTGGTGTGTATAGTCCTAGTTTAACTTACCTACTGGTTTTTGAAACAAGAAGCGACTGTTTGCTCAGTAGCAATAATTACATGATAAATCTCAGAGGCACGAGGAGAGGGAATTAGCGCAGACCTTGAAATTACCGAGTTAAGGGGGCGCCTAATGCCAAAATCAAGTGAAAGGTGTACTTTTAAAGACGTAGTGTAAAAGGTAACGAACATAAACATCCATATTAAAAAAATACTGTAGGAAAGAAAAAAAATTAAAGTAGCAGAGTAATCGCGTAGAATTTTTAAAAATAATATGGTTACTTTAGAAAAAAATGAAAACTTCGCATCAAAAAAAAATACATTTTATTTCAAATGCTCGAAATTATCAGCGACAACACCACATTATTTTTGACAAATAACGTAGCCAGGCTAATGTTCTAGCCGAATAATCAATTAGTTTTTTTATTGCATGCTTAAATTTTGAATTAATAAATAAATACCCACCTAAAAAATAAGCTGGAGCTCGAAGCCAACATCGTCATAAACTGTGTCATGCGATTTTCGACTCTAAACAAAGCCGCATAGATGATAGCGGGCGATGCAAGAAGCGTGGGTAAAATCTGTTTTTTTCCTAGCATTAGGCGCAGCCTTAAGTATTTATTTAATATTATGATTTTCACCTTTATTTTTTGGTAATATTGGTAGCAGTAAGTTTCTGTAGCATATATTTAGGCTTTTTGTTTTGAAGTCATGCACAGTCCACTACGAAATAGACTGCTGACTTGGAGCGAAAAAGCGAATAGCTGTGTTGTTCAAAGATGATGAGGGACATCATTTTGGACATTTTAACTTCCGTGGTGCAATATTCATGTGAACATTAAGATTCTTGTGCTGTGTCTAACGTGCCTGACCATAAAAGCGAGATTTTTAACTTGTAAACGCTAATAAAGCTAGTTTCCGAAGTTATAAAGTTTACAAGTTTACTTTCTTTCAATCCCTACATCTTTAGCCAGTAACATTATGTTGTTTTTTCTGTAGATTTATTTAATATTTACGTAATTCTTTTTTGTAAATAATAAAATAAATGATGCGAAATTTTCCGTCCTCTAAAACCTGCCGCCCTAGGATTTCTGATAAATCCCCACTCAGCAAAGTTAGTCTAGATAGTTAGTTCTTTATGTCAAGTTTTAGAAATTTAAAAATAATTGTCAGCTTGAAAGAATGGAACCATTTCAAACATGGATTGTTTTCGATTTTAGAAGAGCTCTATTAGCTTTTCATAATTTCTATTTAGCAAGCACACATAAGCACACACCTACTCAGCCTTCTGGTAAATCCGCCACTCAGCAAAGCTAGTCGAGATAGGTAGTTTGGTATTTTTAAGCAAAGTCATATATTAGAAATCTAAAAACATTTTTCAGCTTGGAAGCATGGAACCACTTCAAACATAGATTGTTTTCTATTTTAGAAGAGCTCTATTTGAATAGCAAACACACTGCACAGACAGCACATGAATTATTATTTTCTCCCGGTAAAACAAATAAATGCATAGGGAGATTTCTTTTCAGTGCTAGTAATACCTCCCCCCTGTTCGGACGAACGCAAGATGGCTGCCAATTTATGTGAACGCAAGTAGCAAGGACAAGTAAAAAAGTGATTTCCGTTTGTGATATTTCGTTTTATATTTGTGATAGAAACTTTTGTAACATATTATTTGTTTAGTGTGTGTGCCCGTTTACCGTTTATGTGCAATATGTTATGAGTTTTTAATGGTTACAAAGTAGTTTGTGCAATCGTACTTCCGATGGATAAAAAATGTTCTCTGTTGAATTGTGATTATTTATGCAGTGATACGTGTTTCTGGATCGCTATGACGCTCGTTGTTGGATGATACTTGTTGTTATACGTGAGTACTGTTTTGTTTTTGCATTTACAAAGTTAGTAGGTCAAAGTTATGTTAAAAAAAATTCGACACTTCGTAACCTAAATGACTATATTGAGGATTGTAATAAATCTTGTGTGGTGATGTTATACGAAGCGCCGGGCGCCGGTACGCAGCCCCATCGCAGCTGTTCGCTTCCCACGGTTAGATGATAGCATTTTTTATAGATTACTGCGTTATTACAGTTTACAAAACCATGTAAAACTGAAGGGATCGCTATCTGTAACTGGTGTTGTAATAACAGATGTTCTGTTTAACGTTTGTAGCAGCGGGTTACGATTACATTGCAGTGTTCGTTCAATAATCATTGTTTACGACATTCCAATATTTATCTTCTATTCTTACATAAAAAACGTCTGCTTTGTCATAGGAGGCCCTGAGAGGTGGCTATCGGCCTACAGTAAAGACGTCTATTTTTCAGCACTTCATAAACTATGTAATAAAACAACCTAAAAGCCCGAAAATTTTCCACGAAAGTGATCAAATAAAAATAATTAAGTATCAATTATCTCTTAGTGTTCTTTTTATTTTTTTATTAATGACCTAAAGTCGTATTTTAATTCATGTCTTTGATATCAAAACAAAGTATCTTATCTCATTAATCTTTGAAATTGATTGCAAAGTAGTACACACAAACTTAAGCTTTATCATTAACTAGCAGCGCCCCGCGGTTTTACCCGCGTTGTGCCCGTTCCCGTGGGAATTTCGGGAATTTTTATACATATAAACCTTCCTCTTGAATCACTCTATCCATTAAAAAAAACCGCATCAAAATCCGTTGCGTAGTTTTAAAGATTTAAGCATACAGACAAACAAACAAAAATAGTGACTTTATTTTATACTATGTAAGGATATGCCAAGTACCTACTACCTTACCAGCGAAACCTTCCTACACCCATGATGCTTATAACATTTTTACGAAACTCCATTGATAGTCAGCTCAGAATTCCACACAAGTGTACACAATACCCTGTTTACAGTACGTAGATAGCCCAATCCTGATTGAAGCTCATTTAACAGCAGCATAACAATTGGATTCCGTTTTTCATAGTTTGTAGCTAACATTACAGCCGTCAAGTTTTATGATTCGGCCTAAACAAACAAATCATTTATTTTGACTTAATAAACGTGTTACAGTAGTACATGATCCATAGGCTCCTGAACTAGTCTAAGACTGTGTCTCAGGAGCCAATGGCTTCTCCATGTTAATATTAAAAAAAAGCATGCCAAAATAAAAATAAAAAGTATAGACTTAACTAATTTGGAAAAAAAAAACGTAATCTTAAAAACTTATTTGAAAAAAATAATCGAATTTAGATATAAATTGTAAATACTATATTATACATTGACGAAAAAATATATATTTCAAACCAAAGATTTTATTTATAATAAAGAAAACTTGACTTGTCTTAAATAATTTAGAAAACAAAAACGAAATCTGATAAATTAAATTTAAACATATGAATTGAGCTATAAATTAAACATACTTATTTATACATTAACATCAAAAAATAATACAAAACAAAGATAATATAATAAAGAAAACATTAAACAATAATTTGAAAAATTAACAAAAAAAAATGTTTACATAAATATATTTCATTACGCATACCAATGTTTAACAAAAAATACATTATATAAATAAACTATCAAGTAGAATTTCAATACCTTCATAATCATATTTTTTTAGCCAATTTAATAGGACCTTCTTTATTTCATTGTTACTGTGTTTTTTTAAATGTAATTCCTTATTCAATTTTGTATACAGTCTTGCAGCTATATTACCATACTTTTTTTGTGCGAATCTAGACCTAGTTGAGACCTTAAACCATAATTTTCTGTCGAGCCTACTTCATCTGCAAATCTTTGCTTAGCTGCTCCCTTTTAATAAACTTTAGTACTCCTTGACTGTGCAGAAAAACTTTTTCAAAGAAGAAGAAATGCGCACACCTATTGGTGTTCAAAGTTTAAAGAAAATCTGAATGCTCAAAGTAGGGCAAAATAGAGCTCATAGGCATTGATTACAAGCAAATAAACATACAAGTGAAACTAATAAAAGTGTGTTAAAAGGAAAGTTAGAAAGCTAGTGTCTTCAGTTTGATCCCCTAGTTTTCGTGTACAATTTGATGTCACTACCATAAAAATAGATTTACTCTTGAAAGGTGTTGAAAACTAGCCTGTATCCACCAGTACCTGAATGGCCCAGTTTCTCTGACATCATTCCCATACGTACTCTTCTTATTTTTATTTGGAGTGCAGGCAATAGGTGTGGATTTCTTGTATCTTCTTATCCCTTAAATGGTTGTCTATAATCATCTATAACTATACAGGGGTGCGTTTACGCATTCCAGACTAAGATAAAAATTAACCTAGCTAAGTCTATGTCACCCGTTTAGGGCATCCGTCAGGCGAAAAAACCTCCTAGCTAAAAATTAATCTGCCCCGTTCACGCACTCCCACCGGTATAATTTTTCTCCTGACTAGGCTAAGTTTTATCGAGGTTTTTAGGTAGATAAATTTTATCTTGTCTGTGATTGGTCAGCCAGTTATCATCGAATCGATTTGACAGCTCGTTCAAGAGTTTGACAGATGTGATTGGTTCGTAATAGATTTGAGTGCTATGATTGGTCTAGAGCTATGACGCCGTTCACGGACGCCTCTCAGAATAAATTTTATCCAGTATAAATATTATCTGGAGTGCACCCCAGAACATGTTACTTCAGAACTGCATGTGTCATGCATGTCACTGTCATTGAGTATTATAATCTTGAACCTGTCTAGTAGTGAACAGTCCATTTATTTTCCACTTTTCCATATAAAAAAAATATAAAAACAGTTGAAAATATTAATTGCTACCTTTACCCGCTGCCACCCACAGGATCCCTTTATTTTACCACTAGCTGCCCGTCATGGCTTCTCCCGGGTACGATTGGCTAAAGGAGACAAATAGAAAGAAACCCTAATTTTTTTGAAAATATAGTATAGCCTATGTTCACCGGGGATAGTGTAGTTATCCAACAGTGAAAGAGTTTTTCAAATCGGTTCTGTAGTTACGGAGCCTATTCGGTGCAAACAAACAATCAAATCTTTCCTCTTTATAATATTGGTATAGATAGATAAAAAGTAGCATGACATTGTAGGACCTATAAACTATTTCCATGCAAAAATCAAGTCAAGCTTTCAGATTTATACTTATAATTATTAATAAGATTTCTGACCCATGCAAAGTCAGGATATATCTCACTAGTTTGCTAGTCGTTTAAACAAATGCTAAGTACATTCTATTGATTTAGTGAATTCCCGCACTAGCTATTAGGCAAACAGCAAAAAGTTCACATGTCAATGACACCCACATGCCAAATCGTATTTTGACTGGGTACTTTGCAAGATTTGCATTTAATGCTATGTTTGAGTTGTTATGTTAAAAATTCATTTGTGAGTAGACATTGTACATCAGGGGGGTCCAAAACCCGCCTTCCACTGTGGATTTTGTGCTTGTATAGCTATACACAGAGATACCAGAGGGATAATGTGGTTGATTGAGAAAAGAAAGAAAGAAATGCAATGATTTAAGATAGCATGAGTTAGAAAGAGACTTGAAAAATATCTCGATTGAGTGGCTAGTTGCCGTGTTTTTCTCTCAGTAGTGTCAAATTTCATTACATATTTGACAGTTTTGACAGCTCTGAGCCAGATTTTCCAAACATTTTTGTGGATGAGAATTGCCTCAAGAGACAACTTCTCTAGTTGTAATACCCTGTGTATAGCTAACTTCAAAGTCGCCAATAATTTTGAATCGGCCTATACAAGTCAACTCTTTGTCAGAGAATCAGAAATGTGTTACTTTGATTGAAATCATAAAGTCGAAGATGTAGGCACACAGGTAGGCAGGCCACCAGCCCGATGATCAGATGACGTCACCAAACTCATGTAAGCAGAATCATTATGCTTTTAGACCAGACATCATAATTTCATCTATAGGCCTCCTCGATAGACCTCCAATGGGACTGGATGGAAGCAGCTTGCATCCAATGCAATCCTGCAGTCTTAATAATGTGATCTGTCCTCCTTGTAACCCTAATAACTTATTTACAGCATGTACCTAGTAGTAAAGGAAAATGTTAAAAAAATATATTCTAGCACATAGTTTTGTTATTTATAAGGGAATATATAAGTACTTAATAATATTAAAAAAAACTTAAGTCTCTCAAAGCATAGAGGAAAATTTTATGGAAAAATTCCTATACAATTAAAAAGTAAGCATATTTAATAAAAACAATGTTTTGCATGTTGTTTTGTCCTGAATAAATGAAAAAATGCAATCCTCAGTAATTGCAACTTATTGTGTGGTAATGGTAACATTTAGCATTGCTTTTACTGCCTTGAAAGCATTTTAATTGGGTACATAAAAATGCTTTCACTGTTTCTCGAAAAAATGGTAGTAAAAAGTTTTTGTATCATTATGTATACAAGCAAACAGTGTTGATGTTTAGAATTTAAATTTAACTTGGTAGCTATTATCATTGGTCACCTCAAGTTAAGTGTCTGGTTGACACCTTTAGCTAACCCTTATCCTGAAGGATAGACTACACTGAAAGAACACACATAACACACTCAGGTATTGCAGTGACTGCCTCGGTGGCTCAGTGGTTAGTGACCCTAACTTCTGGGTCAAAGAGGCGTGGGTTCGATCCCCACCCAGAGCAAATATTTATGTGATGAACATAAGTGTTTGCTCTCTGTCTGGGTGTTATTTAGTTACTATCTATATTAGTATGTATTTAAAAAAATATGTATATATGTAGTATATCAGTCTCTGGCAGCCATATCACAAGCTTTGCTTAGTTTCGGGTCAGAGGCCGTGTGTAAGATGTCCCCAAATATTTATTTATTATTATAAAAGTCAGTTGATGGTGACGTCACAGTATTATGTGTCTTGTTCTTTGCCTTCCTCACCATCAGCTTAGGATAGTCCCATTATTAGCTGATTCTTGCAAGCCACTGTTGACCATAAGTCTCTTGTCTCATTTGCCATACATCCCGTTTTAATTTTTTTATTTTGTTCACCACTCGTATATTATGTCCAAAAAAATCAAGATTCTGTCAGTTACCGAACAAAGTTCTGGTATTTTATTTAAAAAGTGTGTAAATATTGATTCAGGGGATTTGTAAACTATTAGTCCAAAAATCCCCTGCGGCGTTGCGGAAGGGGATTTGTGGACAAAAAAATCAAAAATCCCCTTCCGCAAAACCGCAGGGGATTTATGGACAAAAATTCCACTTATCCCCTGCGCAGGGGATCATCTAAGGGGATTTGTGGAATAAGATCTAATTCCATTCAGTTCGCACAGTTCTCATGTAGTCACGCCTTGTTTTCTTTATTATAGTTAAAATATGAATGCTGTATCTCCTGTTGTAAAAGCTTTGCTGGTACTGTGCCTCTTGTAGCTTTTTTTGCTATCACTATCCTCAATAGTATGAATTTACGCGAGCGAAATGGAATTTGGTGAATACAAACTCCTTAAAAGAAAATTAACGTACTAAAATTATTTTCATTGAATAAGTATTTTTACCAACAAAAATTGGAATTCAAAGTTACGTCGAAAGTCGGACATGCTCGATGAAATTCTGTAGAGACCAATTAGGTACGAAAATAATTGCTATTGTACCAATTAAAAATCAAATAAAAGTGAACAACAGTTGGCAGTGCCAAATTTTAATGTAATTGCAGTTTTTTTTTGCTGTAGTGCTCAGGTATTCTTCGCGATGTACCTGCCCACTACGTGGACTCGGCGATAATTACGTAGGATAATTATAATTTTCGCAAAAAATGGCAAAACCGTCTTCCATAGTGTACAAAGTTCGAATATTACGTTCTAATTGTTTACATTAATGTTGATTTTTCAAAAACGGCTCAGCTGATTTCTGTAAATTTAAGTGGCACAACCTCGGGAGTATACCCTTTTGCACTAAAAAATATTTTTTCGATTCGGTTCACAATTGGCGGAATTATCGATGAACATACATAAAAAAATACATACAGACGAACATAGAACCTCCTTCTTTTTGGAAGTCGGTTAAAAAAATCGGAACTGCGTTTTTGATTTAGCAGTAGGTATGTATTGAAATTTGGATTGAAAGAGTTTTAGTTTGAATCTATCTCTGAGCTATGTCTAATCAGTCAGTATCCACTCACTGCTGGGTAGGCCTCCTGTGCCAGCCTTATCTATAGACTTCTTTGAAAACATCATCTGACCATGGCTGGTGGTCTGCGTCTGTCGTCGTCCGTCTCTCGGGTACCACTCGATGACTGCCTTGGTCTACCTGTTGACATTCTATCTAGATAGATAAACTCTTTATTGCACACCAAGAAATAAACAAAAAGGATTATAAACTTAGAACAATGAGCGGCCTTATCGCTGATAGCGATCTCTGCCAGGCAACCTTATCTAGCGAAGTATCCTGCCTATCTCCACTTTAGCATAGCGTTTCATGCGCTTATGTTTTCAACTTCAAATACGTAGTCTTGAAATAGAATTTTGACGTCGAATTTCACGACATGTCTTAAAAAAATTATGATCAAAATTCCTTCCTCTGATCGAACGCATTAGGTACTGTATTTCGCTATAATTTACAATACTACCATCAAAAACATTATGATTATTTCAAGTGTCTTAGTTAATGACGTTTCAAACTGCATCATTGGTACGTAATTGAAATAAATATAATTGAATTGATCCTAAAAGTGTAGTAAAGTGAACATTCAAAGAAAGCTCCCCTTTAAAGCAGGCATACCATCGGGCCAATAGGCGAAAGGTCCTAAAAAAACAATTACATAGAATTGTTATCGCCGTCCATTGACGGGCGGGCAGTTACGCCAGGTGCGGCCGCAGGTGGCCCCACTGTACCCCTTGTAAGGCGTATTAGAAAACTTCAAACACGCTGTCGTTGAATTGTCGCGGCATACTGAGACTTTCATCTACTACGCCGACGACTTCGAAGATGATGCCATCAGTCGATTCGTGAGGCGTGCATCGTCTGCGTCATTGAGGGCCATCAAGGAGTATAACCTGCAGATGGCAATCAGAGATCGGAACGCGGCGGTGATGGAGGCTCTGCGCCGGGACGAGGCAATAGAGTTGTAATAGAAGGAAAAGGGAGCGATCACAAGCAGAGTAGATACCACCGAGTAACACACAGAAACGTAGCCTCGGACTCTGCTGGTGATCGCTTTCACAAATTAAATCATAATAAGTGTGTACGTAATTGTGTAATGTAATGTATCGAAATTAGCATAGCGTGCAGCCGTGCATGCCCTGAGCATTCATGCTCGCCAACTTCAAACTGGTCATTCCTTCCCTTATTGTGAAGCTTGGTCATGGATGTCATTTGAACTGATCGAATGGTAGGCTGTCTTCAAATCCTGTGTATAGGCCGAATCATACAAGTCGGCGGGTGTGAAAATAGCTACAAGCTGCGCGAAACCCAATCAGCGTGCAGCTTTATGTGAGCTACAGTCAGGATTGGATGTTGCGCAGCTTGGAGCTATCTTCACATCCGTCCGGCCTATAATTGATACTGATGGATCATTGCCTCATTGTGAAGCTTGCTCATGTCATTTGAACTGGTCGAAGGTAGGTTGTTTTCAAAATCCGTGTGTTAGCTACAAGCTGCGGATAACTCAATCCTCGCGCAGCTGTTTTAAGTGAGCTTCAGTCAGGATTGGGTTATCCGCAGCTTGTAGCTAACATCACACCCGACAACAAGTTTGATTCGGTCTACAAATTGCGTGAAAGAGATCGCTGCTATATACCGTCAGCGTGGCTTTTAACCTTTCCTAAAAGTTTATCGAAAATAATTCACAGTAAGCGTCCTAAAATACCCACATATCGCGGCCGCGGCAACCCCTTCCCCGTCTTATCATTCAATTAGCGGTTATCTAATCGCGCCCTCTCCATCGGAGTTCGTTTCGATGCAGTGGCCGCGGTGCGTCGGCTCAGCGCGATATGGATGCCTTTGCAAACATCCTGCGTGGGTTCGGTTCACCATGGATTTAATAATTCTGAACCAGCTTACGACGCTACAATAAAAATGTGAATCCTAAATCCTTACCTTGAAGAGTAAGCAACTAATCACTACATAGTATAAATAAAACAAAGTCGCTTCCCTCTGTCTGTCCCCATGTATGCTTATCTGTACTAATATTATAATAAAAAGGTAAAGTTTGTGAGGTTGTAGGAAGTAATCTCTGGATCTACTCAACCGATTTCGAAAATTCTTTTACCAATAGAAAGCCACATTATCTGCGAGTGTCATAGGCTGTAAAGTAAGCGCAGGCGAAGCCGCGGGCAAAGGCTAGTATTGTATGGATTTTGATTTTTGATTAGATAGTGTTCCAAGAGGAAGGTTTAAATGTATAATACACCTGTGCGAAGCCGGGGCGGGTCGCTAGTAAAAGAAATAATAAGGAAAGAATATCACATTGCTGGATTACGTTTCACGTGCATGCCGCATGGTGCAAGTCAATAAATCCTACGTCAGACATGGCAATAGTGACTGGCGACACGTTCCTTGTCGATTGCACTAAGCCTATCATATCATATCTTTATCGAAACTGACACGATCAATTCGCAATTTTTTAATTCTTTATCACCAGTAAAATCCGGTACAAATCCACTCATTAGGTCCAACCCAATAATGAAGGCGCCATCGTAAATTTATTAGCATCGTAAAAAGTGTTCTCTCAATGGAATACCTGAAGAGAAAAAGAAACAAATATGCTAATTAGCTATTATAATTACGATGGCGCTTAAGCCCAATTATGAAGGCCTTGGATAGATAAATAAAACCACAAAATGTACAATGCTGGTTATAGTTTGCTAGTCAGGCGATTTACACAAGATTTTTGCTTGGTAACGTCGACACGCCGTTTTGGCCGTCTTATTTTCCTTGTAATACATATCTATTATCTAATGTTTAACTTGTAAATTACTTGAAACGTACCACTTCAGTACGCACTAGGTAAGGGGCGGACCAAAAATTACGTGAGGCATTTTCCATATCCTTTTTTTGTTGTGTTATTTTTCGAAAACCCTCTCCCCTTTCCAAAGTAAAAGTAAAGTAAATTCGTATGGGCCAGGTGGCTAGCCCCGGTGTCAGAGTTTTTAAGCCACCTGAAGGCCTTCGCAACATGATATTGTGTGAGATTCAAATCGACACTTACACACCTCACGTAATTTATGGACGCCCACTAAGTAGATCATTTTAAAGACAAAACACGGACTAACCATTCCGAAATTACTCTGCGTTTATTAGTAAGACAGATTCAGTACAGTAACATTCAACATTTGTATAGTCTGAATCATACAACTTGGCGGCTGTGACCCAATCCGATCTGAAGCTCACTTAACAACTGTTCGATGAACGGGTTATCCGTAGCTTGTAGCTAACATTTTTTTTTTTTTTGTATGTTCGTCAGACTTTTCCTCCAACACAAGTCGGAGACGTTAGCAACAAACACTATTACATCAACTTGCGATTTATGCAAATTTAATATGGTATAAGTCGAGCAAAACATGCTTTTATAAACGTGTATGCTATTTTCGTGGGATGGGATGAAATAAAAGACGCAAAAAAGTTTTTTTTTTTTTTTGTAGCTAACATTACAGCCGCCAAGTTGTGTGATTCGGACTATACCTAACATTATTTGACCGATATTGTGGTTCAAACCTAAGTGTATTTGGCTAGAAATCTACATCGCAATAGCTGGAATATTCGCATTATCGCGATGTTTTTTCCCTTAGGAAAACAGCAAGTCCTATAGGTACCTAAAAGAAACACTCTCTTACTAGTTAATACCGCCCAAAAAGTTTATTGCCGAAACCTTTTAAATACCTTTTAAAACTCGCCGCTTCCGTCCCGCATGTTTCGGCCGTAGTCCCGTTTGTTTTAATTAAAAAAAAAGCTAAGTAGGTTAGGCCGAACCGTTGTTTTGCAGACTTGATACGGAAAATTTAATCCTTGGAAAGCTTACATGGCAGAAAATGACAGCATTGAGCACGACGGGCTCGTGACTGGGGTTTGTTAGAACTTTACATTTGTCGCTCGGTTTTGCTTGCGGTTATTTTTTTATAATTTCGAAGGGAATGTGCTTGTGCTACATGTCAATTCAATTTCAATTTTTAAAAGTATTTATTTATCATAAATATAACAAATACATAAGTACAATACCAGTTTACATGCGTCCTGGTAGTACCGTTAAAATGATTTACATAGGTCATATTTTGTTCGAGCTCGTAGACTCATATAAAATGTGCTACATGTACTTTTATCATCATACAGTGCGACATATAAGACTTGAAAATGAATGAGGTCGCCACCATCGTTTTGTTAGCATATTTTGCATTATTTTTTTCATTATGTTTTCCTGTTCACAATCCTCAAAATAACAAAATCAGACAAAGATTGACAGCTCAGATTGTGATTCCAGCAAAAGTGATAATTTAGTTCCCGAATAATTAATTTCTTCTCTTTTGTGTCGCACTTTAACTATCCACAGCCTTCTTAATACTACTGTTGGGTACAGCCCTCTCTCTTACGATATAACTCTTATACAATGTGTTTATTTACCTGTGTCGGAGCGTTAAGTGGTGACATATATGGCAAATTTGGAATAACTTTTACTGTGGGGTCAACTCAGAAAACGCAAAAAACAGCTATTCCACACTTTTTGTCGAAAATCTGTAAAAAATTGTATGGAACAGCAGTTTTTTTTTACGTTTTCAGAGTTGGTCCCATAGTAAAAGTTGTTCAAAATTTGCCGTCCGATCTCTCTTGTTCCAGCTATTAGCAAGGTGTTTGAAGTAGGGCTTAATAGAAGGGTTTTAAACTACGCGCTCCAAAGAGACATCCTATCTGATAGGCAATACGCATACAGGGCCGGGCGCTCAACCACAGACTTAGTGCGCGAAGTAGTGTGGCAGATTCTAAAAGCTCGGGAGGCAGGATTGCAGGTCGCTCTGGTCTGCTGCGACCTATCACGCGCCTTTGACACGGCGGACCACCGACTCATTGCTCAAAAATTAGGTTTCCACGGAATGCGCGGCCCTTCCGGGTCGTTGATAATCTCTTTTACGTCAGGAAGAACGCAAGTCGTCGTGGGGGACAAGGGTCGCGTCTCATCCGACGAGCTCGAGAACGAGATAGGCGTGCCCCAGGGATCCTGTTTCTCGAACACTATGTTCAGTCTTCTCTTGAATGACTTGCCAGATGCCATCGTCGACGCGGAGATATACATGTATGCTGACGATGTGGCCGCAGTGATTACTGCGCCATCATCTACTCAGCTGCATCATAAGATAAACTCTGCTGTTAGTGAACTCGATGGGTGGTTTAAGTCGAATGGCCTAGCACTGAACAAAGATAAAACCTGCTTTTTGACTTTTAATCTCAACGGGAGATCGGAAGCTAAGTACTCGGAAACGATCGGAAACACCGCGCTCCAGCAGGTCAACTCAACAAAGTTACTAGGGTTCCACATAGATAGCGCCCTCACGTGGGAGTCACATATACAGGAGCTATGTGGGAAGCTGAGCCGCTCGTGCTTCGCGCTCAGGTAGGCGGCTCGCGAGCACGGCCACGCGGGACGTTGTGCGCTCTTGTTACTTTGCCACAATCCATAGTAATATTACGTACGGATTAGAATTGTGGGGCCGCGCCGCGGAGTACAAGAGAGCTTTTTCTATGCAAAAACGGGCTGTGCGGGCCATTTTCGGGGTTTCGGACGACGTGTCTTGTGTGGAGCTCTTTAGGGAACTGCGCGTACTGCCACTGCCGTGCGAACTAATCTATCAGGTGGCTCTTTTCACGCACAACCATTTAGAATTATTTGAGAGGAAAGGTACCTATTTAAGATTAAATTTAAGAAGCAATGCTAGGAAAAACCAACTGGTGACTCCTTCTCATAAGCTGGCGAAATCGGAGAGGTCTGTATATATTGGTGGGCCCGCTATATACAACCGAATACCCGTAGAAGTTCGGGATGCACCTTCCGCTGGGTCGTTTAGGAATAAATTAAAATGTTGGCTACATGAGCAACTATTTTATGACGTAAATGACTTTTTAAAATTACCTGAATTATATTAAGATTTAGTGACTAATTTGGAAATTGTCAAGTATTATCTATTTTTATTTCGTGCTATATTGTATAGTGCCCTAATGTAATGTTTACTTTTTGACTTGTAACAAATGGTGTTATGAATAAATGACTATATGACTATATTTATTTTTGAAGTGAATATAAAACTAAATATTCTGTGAAAATTTCAAGCATCTACCTATTATCATTATTAAAATAGAGCGAAAAACGTCTAAAAAATCAGGTTTGTTGTATGGGAGCCCCCCTTAAATATTTATTTTATTTTCTTATTAGTATTTGTTGTTATAGCGGCAACAGAAATACATCATCTGTGAAAATTTCAGCTGCCTAGCTATCATGGTTCATGAGATACAGCACGGTGACAGACGGACAGACAGACGGACATCGAAGTCTTAGTAATAGGGTGCCGTTTTTACCCCTTGGTCCTGCTGAGTAAATTGTGTCCAGGAGCTCAAATTTTTGAATCTTTATAGAATAGTTTCTAATGTACGCAAAGGATCGCATGCTATGCTCTCCCTTTTGCAAAGGTATATATATATTCAATGCTCCCTCCTGCTCTTATTCGGTCACGTGACCAGTTAGGCATAGGTTAGCTGTTATAATGAATCAATTAAACCTATTTGGAATAAATATAAAAAAATGAAATAGTAGGTACTTAACATTTCATTATTACAGACTCGAATATTTCGTCGACCCATATCATCACTTCTATACTGATATTTTAATCGTGCTTCGAGACTGCTCAATAACTGTTTCCGATAGGTATACCTTTAATACTACGCTTTATTTGACACATTTTTTCATTTGCAAAATTCACTTTAATGAAAATTAAAATAAATAACAAAATTTATCATATTGACCGACGAAACGAACTTACCTAAGTACTCAATACGACGCGTATATATAGCCACGCATAATATTTTACGTAGTGGTCCGATTTCGATAATTCTTTTTTTATTGGAAAGAGTATACTTCGAAATTGGTCCCATTAAAATTTTATCGAAATCAGCGGAGCCATTTTCGATAAATCAACATTAATGTGAAAAATGCTACATCGATCCGTACGAAACATTCGCGATTTCTGTGCACGGTTGAAGTCGGTCATGCCATTTTTTGCAAAAAAATATTATATAGAGATACGGCCAAAGCCAAACTAATGTTCATCGTATTATTAAACATTATAGAATCAGTTTCACAATATATTTGGTTCATCTAAATATGTGGAGTTTATTTCCTCGTGTAGGTTGTACTATGTTCCTTGTACTAGTTAGACATGTACCACAGACCTCCCTCGGGCGGGCGACCACATCGACCAGTCATCTAAGCCTCACATCCATCCGTATAATGCGGACATTGAGATAACGTATCTAGAGATGGTTCAACGTATCTAGAGATGGTTGAACGTACCTTGAGATTGTTAAACGTATCTAAAGATGGTTAAACATATATAGGGATTGTTAAACGTATCTAGATGTGGTTACACGTATCTAGAGATGGGTAAACGTATCTAGGGATTGTTAAACGTATCTAGAGATGGTTAAACGTATCAAGGAATTCTTAAACGTATCTAGAGATGGTTAAGCGTATCTAAAGATGGTTACACGTATCTAGAGATGGTGAAACGTATCTAGGGATTCTTAAACGTATCTAGAGATGGTTAAACGTATCTAAAAATGGTTAAAAGTATCTAGAGATTGTTAAACGTATCTAGCGATTGTTAAACTTATCTAAAGGTGGTTAAACGAACATCCAAAAACAAAAAAGCGGCTTGGGTACTTTATGTCTACTTTATCAAAAAGATCACTGGCACAAAATGACTTCTTTACCAAAATGATCACTTTCCATAAAATAGCTACTTTTTTATAATGTCTACTTTACCGAAAAGATCACTCGCATAAAATGACCTCTTTACCAAAATGGTCACTTTCCATAAAACGGCTGTTTTTCCATAATGTCTACTTCTTCCCAGCCTAAATTTAAACTCCTAAAATCTTTGTTTTCCAACAAATACTTTGTTGATAATGGCTATTAATAAACTTTTATCTAACCAATTGAAAACTCCTTGAATAAAATCATAGATATCAATTAATACTGTCAATTCTCCTGCCTTCCTGTCATGTAATTTCTTATGGGTTAGTTCTAAGAATAATAAAATTCTATTTTAAAATATTATACTAAACAGTAAAATATTCATACAAATATGGATTTTATATTTTTAAAAAACCAGAAAGGACAAGACAGTTTGTTGCAAGAGGGTTATCGATACAACTTACGAAAAATAATTAAAAATTCTACATTGTGGAAATGTGTGAATCGGAATGATTGTTCATCGTCGCTTACATTGGACCTTACTAAAACAAATATATTACGGCAAAAGCCACATACGTGTGAAAGTGATGTTATAAAAAATGAAATATTATTAACAATCAATAATTGCAAAAAAGAGGTGTGTACAGATTTTGGACCAATGTTAGCAATATACGAAAGAAATTTTGAGGTTTTAAAACAAAGAGGAAAACATTACGAATCCGAAATACCGGCGTTTCAATCCATCAAAAACATTCTTTACAGAGAACGCAAAAAAACATTACAAAAATTAGTATTTCAAAAACTGGATGAAGTTCAAGTGCCCGAAAATTTCAAACCTTTTTTGGTTTGTCAAGACGGTAATGATAATAACAACATTTTGATTTTCGCAACATCTCTTGGCAAAAAAATGATAAGATCTCAAGTATCTGTATTTTTTGGAGACGGTACATTTCGATGTGTTCCGAAACCGTATTACCAGTTGTTTACTGTTCATGCAGATTTGGGTTCAACTGATAAAGCAACAAACGTCGTACCGTTAGCATATGGGTTGCTGCCAAACAAAAACGAAGATACTTACATTCGTTTTTTTGAACTGATAAAAGACATATTAGGATTAAATATAAAAAATTATAAATGTGATTATGAACAGGCTCAAATGAACGCCGTTAAAAATGTCTTTCCTGAATCGAAAATCAGTACTTGTTTTTATCATTACAATAAGGCTGTTTGGAAGAAATCTAAAGAACTTAAAGCAACATCTTCCAAAGAAGGTAGAACGATAACCAGATTATGTGCTCTTCTCCCTCTTCTCCCTTCTGATCGAATTCCAGAGGCTTGGGGATGCCTTCTTGAAAAGGCTCCAATTACACCCGAGATACAAGCTTTCTTCAAATATTTTAAACGACAGTGGAAACCACTCAATTCACCGGAAGTTTTAAGCTGCTCATTGCATAGACACAGAACAACAATTCCGCTGGAGGGTTGGCACAGAAGGCTTAATGCTAATATCCCAAAAAAGCCCAACTTTTTTTCTTTCTACATAAACTGTTACAAGAAGCAAAACAAATTGATTTTAAAATTAATAATATTTTATTTAATAATGTAAAAAAGAACAGAAAAAATATGGATATTATATTTGATAGTAAATTAAATAAGTTAGTGTTGGACATTGGTAGTAATAAGATATCTTGCATCCAGTTCTTAAGAAAAGTTTTATTTTTGAAAAATGGGATGGGAAAAAAGTTTCTTAATAAGATATAATAATAATAAAACGATTGAAAAACTTTGAGTTTTTATTCTGCTTGATTAACCTCTTACCTAATAAGGTAGTCTATCAGTCCCACTGTACACCTGTACCATCTTTGTTTAAGTTTGACAGCTGTCATCAAAAATGAACATGGATGAAACGGTGAAACCTATCTTACACTTCTGCAACATTGATTCAGTTTGTTGAATCCACTTTTTACTTATTCTCACGAAATTCATCTGTTTCTCGACATTCATTTGTTTTAAGGTGAATTTAATGGCAATTTCACCATTCAATATCCAAGTTTTTATGTCTATGTTTGCACTCATGGTGATTCATGGTAAGTGATCTTTTTGATAAAGTAGACATAAAGTACCCAAGCCAAATTTTTCACATTTTGGGAATATCAGGTAGCCATTACAAGAAAGTGATCATTTTGTGCCAGTGATCTTTTTGATAAAGTAGACATAAAGTACCCAAGCCAAATTTTTCACATTTTGGGAATATCAGGTAGCCATTACAAGAAAGTGATCATTTTGTGCCAGTGATCTTTTTGATAAAGTAGACATAAAGTACCCAAGCCAAATTTTTCACATTTTGGGAATATCAGGTAGCCATTACAAGAAAGTGATCATTTTGTGCCAGTGATCTTTTTGATAAAGTAGACATAAAGTACCCAAGCCAAATTTTTCACATTTTGGGAATATCAGGTAGCCATTACAAGAAAGTGATCATTTTGTGCCAGTGATCTTTTTGATAAAGTAGACATAAAGTACCCAAGCCAAATTTTTCACATTTTGGGAATATCAGGTAGCCATTACAAGAAAGTGATCATTTTGTGCCAGTGATCTTTTTGATAAAGTAGACATAAAGTACCCAAGCCAAATTTTTCACATTTTGGGAATATCAGGTAGCCATTACAAGAAAGTGATCATTTTGTGCCAGTGATCTTTTTGATAAAGTAGACATAAAGTACCCAAGCCAAAAAAGCGTAGTATGTGCCATATACGCTTGCGCGGCGTATACGCTAAATATCATAGGAGGGGCAATTACTCTTGCTAGGTTTTGATTTCGGACAACCGAGAGTCCATAAAAATGCAGTCGCAATGTCGTCAGTCGAGGTTTACATCCCGGCCCAGTCCTTGCGCAAAATAAACATCGTAAGGAAAGTTCCATACGTCCGGAGATTAAATTCTATGAGTTGTTTCGTGGGCTGGACTTTGACGGGCTTATATCTTAATCAATTTTTTAATTGACCAAAGAAAAAATACGTGTCTAATATTTTTTGATAGTCGATCTGACGTACTAATAATATATTTTTTGTCGTCATGCCTATTGTACACATACATATCCACCCTGTCTTCATCGAGTATACGTTCATGACTGTGGTATAGAATAGTCAGTATAGGCTAGCGACGTAGGTAGAGTATAGGGTCCGGATAGCGGCCGGTAGCGATGCGGCACCGACGTAATGCGATGGCCGATTCATCACGCTGACACTGACGGATTAGCGCCCGTGTCGCAGATTAAATACTACTTACCGCGTGACAGGCGGCGCTGGCCGCAGCGATAAGCCGTATCGAAATATGTACCTGTGTGTTAAGCAGCGATCGGCACGGTCGGCCTTCGGATGGGTGACCGCCTGGTGCGCTACTGTGCTCTGATAACTAAATTGTAGACCTTAGCGGCCTTAGACGCAGAGTTCTTGGCGGCTGTGTTATGTTAGCTACAAGTTGCACATAGCCCAATCCTGATTCCTGACTGAAGTTCGCGCGAGGATTGGGTTATCCGCAGCTTGTAGCTAACGTCATAACAACTGCCAAGATCTTTGATTCAGCTATAGCAACGTTTGTCACGGTCAGTCTTCGGATGGGTGACCGCGTGGTACGCTACTGTGCTCGAATAAATACGTTCAGTTGTTCAACCGTTTAGCCATATCATAGGCCTTCAGGCGGCTTGAAATTCTTGTCACCTGCAGGACTAGGATACGCACCACGCAATATTATTTTCTTTCGACGTGTCAGAACGAGACAGCTTTATGGCAAAGTACAGATAGCGCGCGAGTTGAATGCAGTCGGGGTCTGAGGTAAAGAGCGGGAGCATCTCCCCCCGCTATCCGCACGCCCCACCTCACGCGCCTGGGCGGGTTGGGCGTGCGGATAGCGGGGGGAGACATTCGCATTCCTAAGCTCTGCATTCAACTCGCGCGCTATCAGTATATATCTGTCACTTTTTCGCACGTCGAAAAGAGATCTTTTCGTGGCTTTTCGTGGTCGCATGCTGGACTAACTGGATGGCTATTTATTTCATTCCTGTTCCTTCATCATCATTATCATATCCCACATATCAGAACGTCCACTAGAGTTCCAATAAGACCGGTTAAAAGCGGTTTGCACCCGAGGCGAGAATTTTGCGGCATCATTGGCTGGCAGATCTTCTGGCAGTAGGCAAGGCACATATGCCTTGTAAATGAATTTGTTCATGATCAATTTATTTAAATCCGTTGGGCTATTTCGATAACTTTAGTTCGCCTACAGACTATGTGAAGATATCTTAATTAAGTACCTACTGATGCGATCTCGTAGAGACTCCGGGCATAGCCCTCTCCACTGCTCGTTGGGTTACTTTGAGCTTGATAAAAGGCCGTATTCCTTACAAGAGAAACATTCACGTGTTTCCAACACTATCCCGAGACCAGTTTCGCAGTGTGCCACTTGACCCCTGGCCCTGCGTAAAAACTGGCCCACGCAGTTATGTTAACGCCTCACCTTAGACCCTGGAGCAGAGGTCTCATTATGCTTGTAAGCTGCTCGAATGCCTTGAAATCAACTGGAGTCGAAGGTCTAACGGATCGGTGCCGCTTTCACTGAGCAGGCTGGATAGGCTTTTACCCACCTATCCATGAAGTTGATAATGTTTGTGTATGTGAATATCAGTTGTCTTCACGGCCTAAATGGATGAAATAAGTTGTTGTTAGATTCTTTTAATTTAAAGCGTTTGTTAAAATGTCGAGCAATGGAATTAGGTATCCAAGGAATTGATTCATTGATCATTTCTCAACGTAAAGTATCGTTCTGGGCACGAACGCTGAAGTACTGTACCAGCCTTTTTAATAGTCCAATGCAGGACGTAGGCCTACCCACGAAGAGTGATAGGGCCATTATCCACCACGCTGGACCAGTGCACGTTGGTGGATTGGAATGCTGAAGCTGAAATGATGCTGAAATATTCAGGAGTTTTAAGAGTAGATTTTTTGGCTACATTATTTTCTGCCGCCTGAAGGCTTCTGACATAGCTAAATCATTTTAAAGGATCAAGGAAAATAATAAGAAAATCATTTTCCAAATATATATATCTATCTAATAAATATAAATATCAACTATATCTCTTTTGTCTCTATGTTGTCTCTGCGGCGTATATCGTTGAACTACACGAATATTATTATGATTATGTTATAAGGGGTTAGAGTATTACTAAATTTATTTTACAAAGTTTCACACTGCTAGCTTTCTCCTATTCTTTTCCACGATGTTGTCAAAGATATATATGTATAAAGACAAGAGTAATTAACACCCAGACCAGGTAGAAATTTAATGTCATTCCAACATTTACTTTGTCGAGAATCGAATCCTGCAACACCCTGCTTTGAAAGTAGACACACCACCTACTGTGAAATGAATGAAATAAAATATTTTTATACGACAGATAGGTAAGTACAAAGAACTTATCCAATAACGAAAAATAAAAAGCGTCGAAAGACTACTAGACTATGAAAGAGTACTAGACTCAAAGTTGTAAAATCGAGCCGTTAAAATCCTGCTCAAAAAATCTTACTACACGGCTAACATACCACCATGTCATAATAATATCGACGTGTCGAAACGAAACAAAGCTGGCAGCAATACGTCATATTTTCACACGTATGCTATACAGGGTTATTCCTGATCAGTTAGCATCCGGGCTTAATCTGTACATATCATAACTAACAACTTATGTGCTGCGAATATGTATTGTAAAAAAAATGTTGTTCCATAGAAAAATATCGTTCACCCGTGACAAAATGTATAGAACAGCTGTTTTTTTTTAGTATTGACAAAAGTCGCAGAACAAAAGTTGTTAGTTTTGATGTACAGAATAAGCACCTAACTAACAGGATGCTAATTGATTAGGAATAACCCTGTATAGCCGTACTGAAAATTTATAAGTACACGTCCTACCTAACTGCTACCCAGTAACTAGTTCCAATCCGACTATAGGCAGGTATTTTGCGCGATGTACCATTGAAGCGGTTCGTAAGATGATTTATGAATTAATTCCATTGTGCTGCTGCTCGTTGCATCATTCGGACGGCTGATCTCTGATCTACACTCATCAACGTCGGCTCATAACACTGCAGATATGATGTTGAAATTGTATTGGATTATCGTAATTTGTCTATCACTTTTAAAAAATAAAAGATACTTCACACGTAAGAAATCTTAAGTAGTATAAGAAAAACTCAAGATAATATTAACTGTAATAATTGTTGTTTTAAGCCATGGATGTCAGAGGCCTTCAGGCGGCTAAAAACTCTGACACCAGGGCTAGCAACTTTTTTTAACTATAATATCGAAATAAACCCTCCTAAAACATAGAAACTATATTTAAATTATCTTTATACTACACCTGCTCGGAAAGTACCTTGATACTTTATCAAATTTACGGTAGAAAGTACGTCATTGCATATCGAACAAATATGCGGGGAGAAAACGCATCTGAGCGGGAGAGAAAAGTGTATGAAAATCCATTTCTTACGTGGTTTTTCTTTTTTAGTTTTGGGTAAGACTGCGCTGGTAACCTAAATATCAAAAGCCAAAAAGTTTTTACAGTGAGTTTTTATCTCCAAGTTCGCAAAATGACACTGGCCACTAGCTGTGTGTTGGATGGTGTCAAACAATTTGAAAAAAGAACATGTGAAAATTGCAGACGCCATTGGCGCCATTTTCAAGTGTTACATTAAGCTTCACTAACTGCATCAATTTCAATATAAATTTCAATTAGTAAAGATTTAGTTTTTTTATTTTCCTCGTAGGTGTAGTATAAAGCACTATGTATCACTCGAGAGAAAGTGCTATTCCCGATCTCGGGAAAAAAGCCCTCGCCTACGGCTCGGGCTTCAAACGACACCCTCGACGGTAATCGGTCACTTTCTCCTCTCGGTGAACAATGTACTATTTCACACTCCATGCTCGTCTACAATATAGCTTTCCATCAGACGCGTCGGTGGCTAAATGTAGCCCTAATATGTAAAAAAAAGCGTTAAACTTTATAGAAAAGGGACAAGAAATTGTGGCGCTGGGCTATCCACAGAAATCGCACAGCAAGCAGCTCCAACAAACTGTAGGTGTTAACTCGCGTTGTCAGTAAACAGAAGCCTCAAACACCGTTACGTAAGGAAACACAATACAGAAAATGCGTGGGCGGAAAAGTAACATAAACAGTAGGTAAAGCTTGGAAAAACAGGCCGGAGAAAAAGAAACGCCAGACAAGTTAAATTTTCAAAAAATTCGTACGGAAAATATATAAGACATAGACTCGGTTTTCATAAATATGTTGTTAACAACTACTTTACCCGCGGCTTCCCGCGGAGTCCTTAAATTTTTCCAGGATAAAAAGTTTCCTAGTCATAGGTTACTTTTCTGACATCCGACTAGCTGTTCTTAAAACTATATCCATGCCAAAAATCAAATGCATATCTGTTGGTCTGTTGCGGCCTGAAAGAGTACCAAACAAGCAATTACTTACACACTTTCAAATATATACAATACTAGCGTTTGCCCGCTGCTTCGCACGCGTTGTTTTTTTTTTTTTGCTATCCTATGGGAACATTTTATTTTCTGGGATAAAAAGTAGCCTATGTCACTTTATGTATTTCAAACCATGTCCATGCTAAAAATCAAGTCAATCCGTTGATCTGTTCTAGCGTGAAAAAGGAACAAACCAAAAAATACACTTTCAGATTTATAGTACATATTAGTAAGGAAGTAGGGATTATTAGTAAGGTTTTCTGCGTCATTATTGATTAAAAAAAGCATTATCAGAAAACGAAATGCGCCAAAATAGAAAGTTATTTTATGGCGATAAAGAATCAGGGCCCAGCTCCTACAAACAGCAGGTATTTAAATTCTCGTCGGAATACTGAAGCCTCAAACACCGTTATGTGAGGAAACACAATACAAAAAATGCGTAGGCGGAAGAATAACAAAAACAGTAGGTAAAGTTTAAAAAAACAGACTGGCGAAAATGATAAGCCGTTTCGTATGTTACTTTGAGATATCTCCGGGTTATTTACGTTACAAACATCGTCATCTTCATCACAGCAGCAGGAATGCTACTGCTGAATATGAATACTACAGGGGAAAAACAAGGAATGTCAACATTTCATCTGCATAATGACATGGTAATGGCGATACAATGTCATTATCACCCTGAAATCGATAAAATTTGGACATTCCATGTTTGTCACCTGCAGTCGTACTGGTAGTAGCACTGGTAATAAACCTATAATAGTAGTTTATGCAACTGTCATATAATGAAGGGTATTAAAACACGAGTGTGAGTTTTCATAATAGTAACGAGTGTTATAATACCCGTGTTATATGCAGTTGCATACACTACTTTATCTTCACTAATAAAAAATAAAAAATTAAAAAAAAAAACATATTGCGAAACATTAAATTCACGCGTACGTGTATTGTCACAGTGAACTTGGCGCCATTAAAATCAAACCAATGAGAGCGCAGCTGCGTGCGCAGGGCCAATCAGGAGCGAGCGCGCGATGTTATAATGAGATTTTACGATATCGATGTGGATATTATAACATCATGTGAAATTGCTTAAATTGAGTGTTTTGTTGTCTGCGCTATAACAGTAGTCATTATAAGTCAAGTATTGGAAACATAAGTAGAATGTTACAACATTAGTGTAGATAATAAATACATATAAGCCTTTCCCTTTATAGATCTCAAAACCAAGCGAAGCGCATCCAGCGCGAGTTTACAGTCTTAATAGGGTCACTTGCTGGTTGCCCACTACCATTTTAACTGAGCCTATGTCTTACTTGACAAATTATTACAGTATTATTAAAGAAGGTCGATATTCTGTGATAAAATTCTAGAAATCAAAATTCATTTAAGTATTCCATTGACATATCACATGTGTTATTACAAAATAAATATCATTGCAAAATTACAAAATAATTGAACATATACTTAGAAATATTCAATAAAACAAAATAATAGGTAATAAAATATCATAATGTAGATACATTCAGTATAGCATTTGCTTAGCTGTCCCAAAATAATAATATGATGCGAATTACATTGTGCAAATATTGTCGTATTTTTATTCTGTGACAGCACTGTGACTGTTCATACACGCCCCCCTACTTCTACCACAGAATAAATAATAGTACTTATGTACTAAAGAAGTATTTTATGCCTATTTCACCATCGACTACTACTTAAACTGTGTCCCAACTACTTAACACTTTCGTGTGTGCGTATTTCATTTGCGATAAGCGATAACACTTGTATTGCCCTTCTCTTGATGATAATTTACAGATTATTGTCAAGATTAATCTGCAAATAACAAATTTGCGTGCTATTTTTATCTGGAACTTTGGAGGAAAATATTAAAGAAAACTCTACTGCTCATTTGAGCAGTATGCTGCTCATGTAGAGCTCATTTGGTGGCGCCACTAACATTGAAAGACGGTATTCAACTGGCGGTCTGTCATCAAATCTTGGCTAGTGAACTTTAGATTCTTTCCCGATGTCCGTTTAAGATACCCCTTGAATTTGTCTTGACTCTACTATAAACTATACTAACTAAACTAATTCTATTTTTTTAGTCCTCAAGCCTATTCATACTCGTAGATACCATTACCGTGTTTATACGAACCCAGCTAGCCCTGGTTTGTCAGAGTTTTTAAGCCGCCTGAACCCTCTGACTTAGCTAAACGGTTAAACAATCGAAACCTACAATTTAACGTGTCATCCGAGCCGCGGTAACTGTCAGAGTTGTAAATGCTACCGCCGGTCACCCATCCGAAGACTGACCGTGCCGAACGTTGCTTAACTTCGATGATTGCTTACAAACACCTAACGCCCAATTATGAAGACGCCATCGTAATAATAATAGCTAATTAAAATATTTCTGTTTCTTTTTCACTTTAGGCATACGATAGAGGCACTTTTTACGTTGCTATTAAATTTACGTTGGCGCCTTCATAATTGGTCCTCTAGTCAAACTACGCCATGAACGCAATTTTTTTTGTCTAAAACGATACAATCAACTTAATACTCGTACAAATTACAAACCCTTCCAAACCAAATTGCGTTTGGCGTGACGATTTTTGTTTGGTGGGTTCAAAAGTACTGAACCAACGTAAGTTTTTTTTTTTTTTGGACTATCTTGCAAAGTTTAGATGATTAAAAAAACATGTGAATGGGTCTTAAAATAGCGCACAGGTTTCACTTTTTGGAAGTTATTTAAAAAATATTAGGTATTTATTTCTCATATCATTAACTCGCAATGCTAAAAGAGGCGTGTTATAGGCTTGTGTCTGTATCTGTAGTATGGTGTCAGCAGCTAAGGATAATCCGATTTTTAGTTTTCTCTTGCTGAAAATATTGCTGAAACAGGCGGGACTCGCGCGAGCCGGAAATATACTCCATCGATTGTTGAGCCACGTACAAATAGCTAGCTCGAAATTTATAAACGAAAAGAAAAAAAAGTGGAAAGAAGGAAGAGAGAAAAAGTTATTCGCTGGTGTTTGTTTGTGACATCAACTAAATGAATTCTTGATTTTTAAGTTTTCCGAAAAAGCAGCTAATACTTAAGTATAATTATATTTATTCCCTCGAGCAAAAAGGTACCTATAATATATTTTGTTCCATCGATTGCATGAAACATGCATAACAAGCTATAGTCAAACCGCTAAACTCAGACATCGCCTGCGCGGGTACAAGGGCCCCCGCCCTTGTACGACGGGTAGACGACAAAGGGGGACTGAGACAGGTGCGGGCGCCGGGGACCCGCTGCCCGCGCCTGTCTCAGTCCCCTGTGTCGTCTCCCCCGGCGCCCCTGTACCGCGCAGGCGATGTCTGAGTTTAACGGTTTGACTATAGTTCGAAATCTCTCGGTATTTTTGGTTTTGCGTCTGTGTATCTGTGACTGTGGCATCGTAGCACCTACATAGCTATTCGAATAGATCGGATTTGTCATTTTGTGTATTGTTTCATGCCACTAGTTCGAGCGTTCTTAACAGTGAATCGAAGGAAAATATGAGGTCGTTATTTGTTAACCTTTTAAATTTTATTTTTGGTATAAGTATGTACTAAAAAGTAAGTAAGTACGTATAAGCCCTGGTGTCAGAGTTTTTAGGCCGCCTAAAGGCCTCTGACTTAGCTAAACGGTTAAAACAACCGGGACCTACAATTTAACGTTTAATTTTTAGTATGTACTTAGTTCCTAATTTGGCCAGGAAACTATGTGTGGATATTTATTTTAGAGGCAAATTGTGATAAATATTTCTTTCCAACGAATTTCTATGTAATAAATTAGTCACCCGCCTACTAGAAATCGTGTTTCAGATCTTTAAAATCTTGATTTAAGATAATTTATATTAGTACAGAGTAATTGGTAACATGGCAACTGGTCAGTCGAGATTGGCCAGGTCTATAAAAGCGATCATTAATTATACTGTTTTTATTCGTATTTAAATGTGATCATTTAGTTGATTTGGTTTGTTATTAGATAATTATAGTATACTTAAAAGAACATATATTTTTTATTGTTCACACGAAAGTTGTCCTTAAAATAATTAAAAATCGCGACGTCTCTAAAACTAGTGTAACAACTGTCATTTTTTAAAATATTAATATTAGTAATACCTTATCACTAATAGCTATCACTTCCACGAAAACCTTAGGATTTAGCTAATTCAAAACTACCTAATTTTAGTTATTTCTAATATCTTAATCCTTTGATAAAACCTAGCACGCCGTAAATGCATGGCAGCGCGAAAACAGTGGCAATTTTTTCTTCACATTCTAGCTTGTCGTTCATTTATTACTGTCGATGATTTAAATGTTATTTTATTCCATTTTATTTGTGTATACATGTTGAATGCCATTGTTAAAATAATAAATAAATGTATATTGTTCTATAGATACGAGTAATTGCCTGAAATAAAGTATTTTAAATTACATGACTCTGATACGTGACTAATATAGCTACATAGTAGTTATTGCTTTTACTAAGCTATTTAATAGAAACTCTATATACCACTTCTAAGAGGCTTAATTTAAGGTTCAAAACTGCGGCACAGCGCGTTTGGCTATCAATTGTGACAATTAATGTTCCAAAACTCGACACCACGGCTAGCCTATGTGAATTTACTACAGTGGGACACGATTGATGTGATGATGCAATATCCTCAGTCAGTATTTTATCAAAGGCTTTATCAATTGTTGCTTATCAATTGCATTTACTATATCGATAGTAAATATTTACGTAGAATATGTAATTTGAAGATTTTTTTTTGCTTGCAGTAACTGTCCATAATTCCATATCTACTATCCATATCTGTACCTACATATTATCCATAGATTTATAAGGCTATTCAGAAAGGATGTACTAAGTTGAATTAAAGGGGATATTCAGACCGTCATTAAACAACTTTAGTATGAGACCTAAATCAGAATTCGAAAGAAAATAAATCAACTGTCCCGTATAGCAACTCGGAATTGAACAAAATGTATTAAACAGCCGATTTCTTTTATTCCGAATTCTGTGGTGGCCCCACAGTAAAAGTTTATTATGATGGTCCGAATCACCACCTTTCAGCTTTGTGGTACCTTTCTGAATTTCTCTGTATTGATGTTGACTCATTTCCCCGTGTCAGTCGATATCAGTCACTGATTTTTAGTATTTCTGGTGTATCCTTATCGTACCTATCTTTTTGGCAATGAGTTCGTCGTATTTGTAATAAGCCGGAAATAAGTCATTGTACTTTATTTTATCAAGTGTACAAAGCTTGGCTATCCAACTAAAACCTGTTTTACCTTCTATTCTAGCACCCCTTTAACGGTAAGCAGATAACAGTCTTTATATCAATAACCTTATTTATAGAAGAATAAAGACAATTTTTATCTACTTTTTTTGCGTGAACACGGTATACGGTTTTTGCAAGTGAATACGATCGATGCAACTCGGTCGGAACCAGCCTTATTATCAAAATGTTCTGGGCTGTGTATTTGGGCCAATTTGTAAAAAATGTCCAGTCCACGGAATCCACACAGCCACAGCCCCTAAGTGAAAGTAGTAAAAAAATGTCCGAGCGCCGCCGTCATACATACCGACTTCGATACCCCCTGTCAATTTTTCTCGAATCTCGACGTTATGTCACCTAATTAGTACTTGTAACCGAGCACTTTGGCCTCGCGCGGCGTTGTAGTCGGCTTGCGATCGCCTTACGACCAACTAAAAAGCCTGCCCACTGCGTAGCTTCGGCAGAGTTTTGGTTCGGACACTTTTTTTGCACGATTGTGACTATAGATATTTGCTCGAAGCCAGTCCCCCAGCAATCCCCCAGTAGGTGCTACGACAGTTTAAAATTGATGTATATTAGGAAAAGTACCTACGTACCTATGTATATTACGGCAATTGCCGTATCAATTAATCTGGCAGCCATATCACAAGCTTTGCTTAGTTTGGGGTCAGAGACCGTGTGTAAGATGTCCCTAAATTAATAATGACACAGGTCGAAACACTTGTATTTTCAGTGCGCGATTAGTCTCGACAACACACTACTCCTATTACTCGGGATTTAAAAACATCTACGTTATACCTTAGTGAAAAGACATTGGAAGATTTTCTTCATAATTCGCTTCCCTCAGTAACAAGCAAACTTCACGAATCAGACTCATGACCTATAGGCATTCGAGTTGATTAGCACAAGTCACACCCACCGTCACGTCGCAACCGTTGTTTGTCTTGTGGTTAGAGTGGGCATGGTGATTTTAGACCTTCGCGAGTTCATATCTCACCAAAATGTTTAGTAGATAATATCGGCAATTATTGTCTACCAAAAACTTAAAAATTCTGAAACTCATAGGTTATTGCCAACCAAAAAATTTGAAAATTGTTGCGGTCATAGCGTTGTTTTACGAGGTGTTTATCAGTGATCACCGAACGTTGCTTACGTTTGGCACGGGCAGTCTTCGGATGGGTGACCGGTGGTATTTACAACTGAGAGCTACCTTGGCTCAGATGACACGTTAAATTGAAGATCCCGGCTGTTTCAACCATTTAGCCATGTCAGGCGGCTTAGAAACTGACACCAGGGTTAGCGACTCGACTTGTACGAACTTGCAAATCAGTTTGATGCACTTTTGTACATAGACCAAATACTAACCGTCTTTTTTTAAACAAGAAAAAAAAAACACAAAAGTTTTACGCACGCTTTAGACATAGTTTAACAGTACTAATTGCACAGTTAAACAGTGTTTAAAGCGTGTTTGAATCTTTTGTGGTAAGGCGGTAAAAGTTATCGAGTGGAATCCACGTACCGGCAAGCGCAGAATAGGGCCTTCACCCACAAAGGGGACAGACGATCTTATCTACCCGGTTTACTTGGAAACATTGCTCTTCAATCCGATACTCAGTAATGCATGAGCAATTGTTCTGGGCTGTTAGATAACTGGTAAAGGATACTTCTCTAAAATGGCGGACTCTTCAACAGAGTTTTACAACTAGTAATATAAATGTAAAATAAATGCTTCTAAAGCACAGTAATGGTATCTAACAGCATTCCGTATTCAAACAAACTGTCAGAACGCGAATCATACCTTCGCTTTCGGAGTTCGGTATACACTCGGTACACTAACAGTCGCAGATGCGTCGTAGTGACAAACGAATGTGTGTGTTTGTAATCCTAAGCGTGCGATTTACCTACCAGGCGGAGAGCCCTAGCGCGTGTTACGTACTGCGTGACCACGCGGGACTGCTTTTTACGGTTCCGTACTTACCCAAATGGTAAAAACGGGACCCTATTACTAAGACTCCGCTATCCGTCTGTCTGTCTGTCACCAGGCTGTATCTCATAAACCGTTGTAGCTATAGTCAAACCGCTAAACTCAGACATCGCCTGCGCGGTACAGGGGCGCCGGGGGAGACGACACAGGGGACTGAGACAGGCGCGGGCAGCGGGTCCCCGGCGCCCGCACCTGTTTCAGTCCTCTTTGTCGTCTACCCCCGCGCCCCCGTACCCGCGCAGGCGATGTCTGAGTTTAGCGGTTTGACTATAGAAAGCTGAAATTTTCACAGATGATGTATTTCTATTGCCTATTGCTATAATAACAAATACTAAAAACAGAATAAAATTAATATTTAAGGGGGGCCATACAATAAACCGGATTTTTTTACTGTTTTTCGCTCGATATTAATAATGGTAACAGGTAGATGCTTGAAATTTTCACAGAATGTATAGTTGTATATATAATTCAATAGTTAAATTAATAATTAAAATAAATATTTAAGAGAGGCTCCCATACAGTACGGAACGCTGCGTGCGCGAGTCCTACTCGTACTTGGCCGATTTTTTTTTTAAATACCACTGTTAGTTGTTAATTTGCATTACTCGTACCGTGTCCAAAGCAAGCATCGTCAGCTTGAACCAAATGATGCCTAGACATGTTATGTGTTATGAAATCAGTATGTTTGCGTTCGCGAATCGATGTGATTACCGCTCGGACAATATTGGTCCATCGCTGCATAAACAATATTCACGTACGTGTTCAATCAAACCACGTTAACTATGTAGGTATTGTTGGTATGTTATAACAATCGAATGATTGCGTAATAATATTAAAATTAAGCCTTACATTGACAACTACTGACAAGCCCAACGGAAACCGTTTTGAGAGGATTTGTCATTAATTCCACGGGATGTAAAAATAGTCATGTAAAGTCAATTTAAACATTTATTTTGTATATTTTCAATTTAAACATTTATTTTGTAAAATATGGTATCACGTTATACACATTAAAATGATTAAATGTCAGTATAAGTATTTTAATATTCTATATCACGGAAATGTACCTACCCAGGTTTATTTTTAACTAGCGATCCGCCCCGGCTTCGCACAGGTGTATTACACATATAACGTTTCCTCTTGAATCATTCTATCTATTAAAAAAAACCGCATTAAAATCCGTTGCGTGGTTTTAAAGATATAAGCATACATGGGGACAGACAGCGGGAAGCGACTTTGTTTTTTATGTAGTGTTGGTCATAATACGACTGCGATCGAAACTAGTCGTACTATGTTATGACCATTAAAAATAAACGTGAATGCGTTCCCGTGATATAAAAAATGTGTGAAAATCACGTTAGTTTCCATTATAAAGTAGTACTAGCCGACCCGCTCCGGCTTCGCACAGGTGTATTATACATATAAACCTTCCTCTTGAATCTCTATCCATTAAAAAAAAACCGCATCTAAATCCGTTGCGTAGTTTTAAAGATTTAAGCATACAGACAAACAAACAGACAAAAATAGCGACTTTATTTTATACTATGTAGTGATAACTATTATTATCTCTCGTAAATTCGTCAATATTCAGTATAGTACTACTTAAGTGCGTAGATGCGTTACCAGTGCGTCGCTGACTCTTCAGGGCTATAGGAATTCTGTTCACATCGCACGAACAGAAGAGGCCTACAATAACATTGTAAGGTGACCTGAATAGTTGTAATTATTACAACAACAATATCACCTAACGCTTCATGCCACGGAGCTAGACGTAATTTACTTCGCGATCGTACGGTTAAAACAAGTATAACATAAGAAAAAACTTTTTTTTTAAATCAAGCTTTTCCTGAACAAGTACTTGCCAAGACGAATCAAACGAGCCGAAACTCGATGAGGTTGTGTGGTTTCATTGCTAAGTTCCTTTGGCCACCTTCCAGCTTTATCATCAGATCAGCACCATGTCATCATAATATTGCATTGTCGCGATTTACACATGTATGCAAAATTTCAGCTCAATCGGTAACCGGGAAGTGGTTCAAATTTAACTTGCAAGATTTGATTACAGAACGACAGACAACAGGACAGGTGAAACTAAGTAAATACTTAAAAACTTGTAAAAAAATCAATGCATCAATAATTTCAAAACTGGTGCAGTCTCTGCATGTGTCGAGTCAAAAATATAGTATTTCATTGGATATTCGTTGACCCGAATTTCGGTCGGGGCATCGGAAAGTACGCAGGACCGACGTGATTGGTTATTGATTTATTTTAGACGTTGTTTTATCTGTTTGTATCATAAATGCTGACTGCGTTGAAATTTATACGCGCTAGGCACGCCCGATGGATTTGTATTTTTGATGGAATTGTTTTTTTACTACACTCCCCATACTAAAATAGGTATAGCAGATTGCACACCACTGGCTTTTCGGTAAAGGAAATCATCGTGAGGCAACTTGCATAGCATACGCCCGTAGAAGAAATTCGATGGCGATCTACCAACACGCACTGGATGTGCACTGATATCCTCGAGGCTAGTGTCGAGGATATGGTCTAATCACTCTTCGTGGGCACGCCTTTGTCCAGCAGTGGACTATTCATAAAAGGCTAGTACAGTACAGAAGGAAGGGGAGTTAAGAGACAACATTAAAAAAGTCGATGCATCGATCGATGTCAATATCAATGCTTACTGACATGAGTGAGAGAGTCTGAGAAAGACTTCATATCGAATCGGATTTGGCTTGTAAAATGCCGATAATGGTAGGAAACTTATGTCCAGCAGTGGTAGACCTACAGCCGTGATGATGATGACTCTGTACCAGTCTTTTTAATTGTCCACTACTGAGCAGGGCCTACACACGAAGGGTGAGTGGGGCCATATTCACCACGCTGGCCCAGTGCGGGTTAGTGGATTCACATACGCCATAATTTTCTTCTATAGTCTTATGCAGGTTGCCTCACGATGTTATTCTTCACTGAAAAGCCAGTGGTGTGAAAGTCCGTAGAATAAAGTTCAAATAACTCACTGGACCGGGACCGGGATTTGAACCCACGGCCTCTCGAACAGACGGGTGTTACTACCACCAGACCACCACGGCTGATGACTGCGTAACATCAATATGAAATGAAATAATTTATTGTCATAATAGTTACACTGATAACAAATAATTAACTATTCGCATCGATGTTCCTATCCATGGACTCGTCCAACATGATATCGTAATAAAACAAAACATAGCAATTAAAATTTAAAATTAATAACATCAAATAAAATTAATAATTAAATAAAAAATAAAGGAAACCATGCTCAAAAACCTATTTTGTGTCTCCGTCAGAAAGCGACAAATATAATCTACCCGCAAATTGTCTACTGCACTAAAAACGTCGCGTCGATCAGCTGTACTGTTAAGTCATACCTAAACAAAGTAGATAACAATTTTTTCAAAGTACCTAATATTTGTATTTTTTAATCCGCTGTATAGGGGCTTCTTTACTAAACAATATCAGTGAATCACTCACATTATAATAGTAGTTTATGCAACTGTCATATAACAAAGGGTATTAAAACACGAGTGTGAGTTTAAGGAACGAGCGCAGCGAGTTCCATAATAGTAACGAGTGTTTTAATACCTGTGTTATATGCAGTTGCATACACTACTTTATCTACACTCTTTTAATTTGTATTTTAAAAACAAAACGCATTGCGAAACATTAAATTCACGCGTACGTGTATTGTCACAGTGAACTTGCCGCCATTAAAATCTAACCAATGAGAGTGCAGCTGCGTGCGCAGGGCCAATCAGGAGCGACCGCGCGCTGTTGTTCTTTTTTTATTTCATTGGCACAAGATCTTACCAAAGAGTTTTGTGTATGTAAGTTTAGTAGTTTCGACGAAGTTTTCACGTATAACCCAACTGTTTTCAAAAGCCAGCCTAATATCAAAATTTTATACAACTTGTATGAGGATTTTGACATAAGGCTCGCCAGGTTAATTGGTCGCGTTTTATCGATGTTATAATGAGATTTTACGATATCGATGTGGATATTATAACATCATTTGAAATTGCTTAAATTGAGTGTTTTGTTGTCTGTGCTATAACAGTAGTCATTATAAGTCAAATATTGGAAACATAAGTAGAATGTTACAACATTAGTGTAGATAAAATATATTAATTAAAAATAAATACATAATCAAATTAAAAATAGAATTAATAAAATGTTTTTAATAAAGCTGAAGTAACAGTTTTCATGATTGTTGCATAGTTTTCACGCTATACAGCTATTGTGCTGCTTTCGACACTACAGCCTTCGACTCAAGGTCGATTAGTTAAACTTTCAGAGGGCCTCTGGATTTGCGTAAAGATGGCCACGGATGTGAAAAAATAACCCGTCGGATGTTGCGGACTACACAAACTGACTGCTCTAAAAATAGATGCATCTTTTCTCGTTTCATTTTCTCTGAGACAAGAGCAGTTTGGAATTAGATTAATTGATAGAAATGACTCTGACACCAGGGCTAGCCACCCGGCCTATACGAACTTACTTACTTTATAGAAATACTAGACGACCCGCCCCGGCTTCGCACAGGTGTATTATACATATAAACCTTCCTATTGAATCACTCTATCCATTAAAAAAAACCGCATCAAAATCCGTTGCGTAGTTTTAAAGATTTAAGCATACAGACAAACAAACAGACAAAAATAGCGACTTTATTTTATACTATGTAAGGATGAAGTGTTCAAGAAAAGCGTACGAGGGTCAAACTGAAAGTTCTTAGAACTGGCCACTTATAAACAATATAATAAAAAAATAATTCTATAATTTGAAAATAGAACTCTTTGCCAATATTACTGAGTATATACTTCATTCATTTGTCATTTGTTTTACGATTTGGCGGCAAATTGAAAATTGTCTGTGTCACGTCAACATGAATTTAACACGAGAAAATTTTCGTGCAATGATTTTTTATGACTTTCGATGTCATTTAAGTCAACAAGAAAGTTATGATAGACTACGATTGGCCTTTCACGATGAAGCCCCATCTCGTGCGACTGTTTACAACTGGTTTAATGAGTTTAAACGTGGTCGCACTAATCTCACTGATGATTTACGTGAGGGACGGCCTTCTACGGCGACGACTGAAGATAACATCTGTGTTGTGCGGCGTATGATAGAGACTGACAAAAGAGTGACCTATCAGCAGATTCGGACAAGCTTAGGCATCGGTATGAGTCAAGTGCACAAAATCCTACACGAACATTTAGCGGTCAGGAAGCTTTGCGCCCGGTGGATACCTCATAATTTGACTGAGGCTCAAAAACTCCATCGTGTGGATTGGTGCCGTAAAATGATTGAAAGATTTAACGGAGGTGACTCAAATGCTGTGTTCGACATACTAACAGGTGACGAAAGCTGGATTTACTGTTATGATCCTGAAACCAAAAGACAATCTGCTCAGTGGGTGTTTCCTTTCGAGGAGTTGCCAACTAAAGTGAAGAGAGATCGAAGTGCGGGGAAAAAAATGGTGGCCTCGTTCTTTGGAAGGATAGGTCATTTCGCGACAATTGTGTTAGAGGATCAAAAAACAGTTTCTGCAGAATGGTACACTACCAATTGTTTGCCACTTGTCTTGGAAAAAGTTCGAGAGAAACGACCTCGCAGTAGGATCCTCCTTCACCACGACAACGCCTCATCGCACACCGCCAAGCGAACGATCGACTATTTGGCGACATCAAACGTTGAATTACTGGGTCACCCGCCGTATAGCCCCGACCTCGCGCCTTGTGATTTTTATTTATTTTCAAAAATTAAAGAAAAACTTAAAGGAAAGCGGTTTATGAATGCTGAAGAAGCGGTGGCTGCGTATCGCGATGCCATTGAAGAGACCCCTAAGGACGAGTGGGCAAAGTGCTTTTCCCAGTGGTTCCATCGCATGCAGCGGTGTATTGACGTGAATGGACAATATTTTGAAAAGATATAATAAAACTAATAACTGGCTAATGTAATCAGTTTTTGATTTTCTAAGAACTTTCAGTTTGACCCTCGTACAGTTATAGTGCGACTACACAAAAATTGAAAAGGAGTGCATCTATTTTTATATTCCGTACTTGATCATAATTTAAAACATTGAATCGCGTAGTAAAGAAATTGATAAAAGTACAGTTTTGGTTAACACAGTCCTACTAATATTATAAACGTGAAAGTTTGTAAGGATGGATAGATGGATGGATGTATGGATGTTTGTTACTCTTTCACGTAAAAACTACCGAACGGATTGAGATGAAACTTTGCAATTATATAGCTTATACATCAGAATAACACATAGGCTATAAATTATAACGATATTGCGTTCCATATATGGGTCATTCTCAGTTAAGAGGTAATGTGTTGTATGAAGTGACGGCATGGCATTTTTTTTTATATTTTTACTAAAGTTTATATCTTTTTTATGGAAACTTTTAAGTTGAAACCGTTTACAAAGTGGCCAGTCAATTTGTTGGTTTTATCTCGTTTTATAAGCGACCAGGGTAAATACTCCATACAGGGTAGAGACAAAATGCACAGGGGAGGATACTTTATAGACAGGGGAGAGAGAAAGACATATTAAAAACAGGGTTATTTTTAAGATTCAACTTTATTTGTTTATTTTAATTTTAATTATTAATTATTTATAATCAGACTTGTCATTTCTTAGCAGTCTTTAAATGTTTCTTAAGCGCTAGGTACAAAACTTAAAAAGGTTCTTACTTTTCCTTTCCATCAAAACAAAAATATCTATAACTTTACTATCAATAGTGAAATAAAAAGAAACAAAAGCTTCTCTGAGTAACAGTATTAAATTTCTAACTAACTTTAACTCTAAAAACATTATAACTAATAGGTAACTAAAAAAAATCTTTTACTAAAACCCGCGTTCAAAGACATCAATAGATTCATTAAATGCATAAAAAATACGCTGGCCTCTCATTTTTAAGTTAGGGGAGGGTAGTTTTTTTAAAACCTGATCCCAGGTGATGAAAGAAATATCGTCATCATTAATTCTAAACTTTTTTCCAGTTTCATCACAAATTTTACTAAATATAACTTGAAGTTCATCATCTTCTTCAAATCCTGTGCACACTGCAACATAACGATATTCTGTTTTTGTATCTTGAAGTTAAACCAGCACAAAGTCCCCGTTGTAGAATGTTTTCTTTCCAGATGTTGAGGGCTTTGAATCATCTTTGTGCAGTTTGGTTTTAATACTGGTAGGTACAGAATGCTGTAGTGTTTCTTGAGGCTTCTTCCTGTGTTCTTGAGATGTGATATTGATTAGTGGTTCATCTTCTGAATCGCTCACTCCGTATATATCATCAACACGTAGAGTAAATTTACGATGTGTTTGTGGATAATCCAAAGTACCCAATTGAAAATGACGACATAGCTCTGAGTCACAGAAGCAGCTCAAACTTTTCAAAGTCAGGCAATTAGGTATAAATACGCAACCGGTAACTTGATGAACCTTTAGTGTGCCTGAAAAAGTCTTTATACCTTCAGTAGAACCTAATTTTGCTGCTTTTTCAGATATGTCTGCATCATCTATGATGAAAATTTTAATATTCGGGCAGGTTTTCTCAAGGGCTTTTGCTAAGTCATTTATTGATGAAATATCGGTGCCACTCGCATCTAATCTATCTGCAGTTCTCTTGCAAGTAGCACCCACTCCATCAGGAGCTCTCTTACCATGACCTGCTTCATGAAAATTCCATGTGAAATTTTGATTCTTTTTTTTTTCTAGGTGCCTTTTTTTCTGTAAAAGTCATATTAAATTGTAAGACTAAGATATACATAATGCCAAGTAAAGGTTCAGAGAAAAATGTAGAAGTATTGATGAAAACGCATACAAATTTATCTCCCCTGGACATCAAGCATCTCCCCTGCCATCAAAAGAGCCAGGGGAAATACGCCAGGGGAGAGACATTTTTGGTAAATATCTAAAATAGCCGTAAAAGTGTTAATTGTACGCAATTCACAATCAAACATAACAATGTATGCACTATTCATAGTGAATATTTAAGTCTATATTAGTATTTTAACAGATAATTGCTAAATAAAACTTACCAGAAGAAAGACTGCATTCACTCAACATTTCTACACCCAGCGAGCGGATTGACCGAAATGGCCGTTAAAATGGCTGCGCAGTCGGCATATGCGCCGCTTGCTGCTAGCTTCACGTTACATTCTATGCACTCAAGGTCACAACTTACACAAATTAGCAAAACAACACTGATTTTTAAACGAAAACAAAAAGCCAGGGGACGAGACACGAAACACGGAGGACAAATTTCAGCGTTGATATTATTCATGAAAAATTGAAATATAAGTAATTTTACTTACACTACACTGTGACCAAGTTATTATTCTGTACAAAATTAACAATGATAAAGTAATTATTGAATTTTAATACATTCATAATAATTGGTTTACAAATAAAGTCGGTTTGGGGACAGACCAGGGGAGAGATTTTTTTCTTATATTAGAACTTATTGTGACTAAACTATGTACATTTCTGTAATAAATTTGAGTGAGCATGAAGAAAACATTTAGTTTTAAGTAATAAATAGGTTAATTAGGAAGTTAGTGTAAAAAAAATGCATTTTTTTGTCCTTGCCATGGAAAGTACCTCTTAACTGAGAATGACCCATATATAACAATAAGTGTTAAGTAAGTAGGAAAAATTATGCCATCTGCGAGCTATTCTAGCGTGCGCTCGACAAATATCAAATCGATTTTTTTTTTCCACCTCCTAGGGTGGTAAGGTAGGGCCTCGAAATATCATGCGGGCGAAGCCGCGGGCAATATCTAGTAATCTAGTAAATTATAATAAAGATATTTACAATTTTTTGTTGGAAATATGAGGTGGGAGTACAAACTTACAAGAAGAGAGGCCTGTGCTCAGTAGTGTGCGATAACAGGCTATGGTCTATGTATGATGATGGACATATTATGGCCGGATTTAGACTGCAAGCACGTGCATGATATCTGCTTATAATTAGTCCTATTAAAAATTGTAATCTAATAGATAAGGCTTTTGTCCAGTAGTTGACGTTCGGCGGCTAATAAAGGTAATGTGGTTGATAATGAGGATCTTTATCCTCCTCTGTGAACCATAAAACTACCCATTTGTGAGGAGTTTATACTAAAAGCTTATTTTCTCTTATTGAATATGTTTCGTCAACTATTTCACGACCTACCTTTCTTTAAGTAAACTCTCAGTTTACACGATCACGACAGCTTTAAGAAAAGCCAGGCCATAAACAACCTACAGACTGACAAGCCATATCCCTTGATTTATGTACATATTACATTAATTACTTAAGGAACGTCGGATCGTAAAAGTAACTGTAGCACGTAACGGTCCAGCAAACAATAAACAATAAAAATATCAAACGGTTTGCTGTACACAATGTGCACGTGTATGTATAGCAGACAAAATGTGTATGTTACGACGTTTTACACACGTTTTTATTGCAACTACTTATTTTATGGGTCTCGTGGACGGTGGGACAGTGACCGAGATTGGTAGATACTAGTCACATATAGATAGGTATGTAAACTGTACTGTACCATCAGTGGTACTGACTGATCTATGGTACTAGCGACGTAGAGGATATACATTGTACGAGCGCGCCGAGTCCTTCGAGATTAGTCCTGTAGGTAGATATTTACACATGTAGTAACGCATAGTTTTCACCACTCTTATTGCGATTAGTTCAGAGTTTAGTTTTTTTTTTTTTTTTTTTTTGAGGGTAGCTGTTTTGCACAACTCCAGTCCTGCTTGTCGCCCGTCATTCGCATCCAAGTGCTCAACCACTCTTGACGTATGTAAGACGGTGTGCTTTTCGCTACAGTACAATTATATTCAAGTTATTTTTAACCATGCCGAAGCATAAAAAACACGTGAGGACGAAATCCTTCGCTAGGAAAAATAAAAAATAAGAAAGTTTCAATGAAAAATTCGCGACTATATGGATTCAAATTTATCGGAACTGGCACAAGTAATACTTCTGGACGAAGATATAGAAGCAGGTATGTACCTACATGATTAATTATCTCGGAATAAGTACGTGCTACGTACAAACATTTTATGCAACCGGAACAGTCATTGGGGCTGTTTCAACGCATCGAATATGGTTGGCGTCCCTTCCGCTGGGGATTGTGACCTAACCTAATAATAATGGTTAGCTATCTAGCTAACAATTTTCTGGGTATCGACCCATTTGATGAATATATGAAATACAATTATCATATCTATGATCATATATAGGTACTCTCGCTTTGCTACCAGATTACTGGTTATTGCAATGGCCCGATGAGCAAATGACTCATGACAGCTCTGTCCAAAAACTCTCCAGAGCCTCAGTCGGTACCTAGTATCTCGACAGATGCACCTCAAGAAGGGTACACTAGGGTAGAAACCACAACCAACCTAGACGGCAAAATTTTAAAATTATTAGGTGAACATCCATCTTACACCGTAAAACTCTGCCCAGAGATACGCTTTGTATTAGCGAACCGCCTATTACTTACATTAAGCTAAAAAAGGGCTAGATAAAGAAACTTGTAAAAGTTTATTAACAAAATACCTACAAAGTACCCGCGAACTGTAATCACGGAACCCACTATCAAACGTGATAAGGGCATCCAAACAAACAAATGACCAGTGCAATTGCTTGTTTAAGCGAAATTACTGACGCACAAATAATTGCTACACATAAAGAGATAGCGATTTGCTACAAAAATTAATGTATACTTATAAGTCCACTATTGTGTGACAAACAACAAGCTGACTCAGTTACAAGGAGACATTTTATTTAAAGAGCATCTTAAAATTACGAAAATAGACATATTACCTTTTCGGAGAAAATTTCGCGGTGACATTGAAGTCTGTAAAGACTGTGAATAGATCAGGAGTCGAAATGAAAGCGGAACCTTATAACAAGGCAAATATGATGGGATGGCTCTAAGTCCTTTAAACCTCAAGACTCCCCCGCCGGCGCGCAGGCTGCCCGCGGGGTCGGCACCACCGACCGGCGCGGGCGCCGCGGAACCGAGAGCCTGTGGCAGCGCGCGCGTATATCATCCAGCAGCGCAACCACCCCACCAGCCGACGCACGTGCAACCATCGAGGTTCAACACACGACGTATCCACGTCGTCGTTACTAGATGCAGCTAAGTACAAAGGCCGTTTATCTCAATATAACTATTAAGCAGTGGTCTCATATTAGTTATTACAAATGATCAATTTGTACTATCTAAGATATACCTACGTGGGTATAAGATTCAGTTTACATCACCTATTGTACAATACATATGTGCTACCCGTAAAACGGGTTTATAACGATAAAATGAAAGAAAGAGGTCATTATACTCGTACATATAAACGCTATAACGACCCTGTTTAAAGTTGGTGCTATATCAGAATACCAATTGAGTAATCAATTGTCAATTCATATCAAGCTTTTTTGTCATATCGAGACCAAATTGTAAAACGCGCCTTATTTTAAACTTAAAACAACCTTAACAATTTTATTCAGACTGACCATTTCAAACATGAAGATCACTTGACATTCCTGATCGCACAACTAGTTGTGCGAAAGCAGTTGGTCCACGAGGAATTCCCCACATTAAAGACGCGTATTTCTACTAAAAATACACGAAGAGTCTCTGTCTGAGAAGTACTTCCATTTTACATTTAATGATAAATTATACGAATATACGGTTTTACCATTCAGTGTCAATACGGCGCCATATACATTTTTTCACTAAAATAACTAAACCAATAGTGAACGATGATTGGTTATTTTTATTACTCGACAATTTTTACCGAAAATGCTTACAAAACACAGATATTAATAAAATATTATTTATTAACCTCACGCTGATTTATCGTAAACAAACAAAAATAGCGTTCTTCTGCCTGTTTGTAAATAAATGCATAATATTGATTGTCGTAATCTTCAACCTTATTTATCTAGATTAATAAAGTGATAAAAAATTACGAACAAAGACGCAATTAGAACTTTTTTCAAACTTAACGTGGCCTTCGCACAATTTTTAGGTTCGTTGGTATCATGTTGTCCAGCCATAGAATACGGATGGCTGTACACAGAGAAAGTACGATGTAAATATCTCAACTTAAAAGGCGACGATAATTCAAACAGGTTTATGAATTTACCTGAATAATCAGTCTAATTTTCGATGGTGGCTAAATAGAATAGAATATTCTATTCATAGAATTGGGATCGATGATAACTATACCAGCTCGAGATATTTTCTGATTCCTCAACGACGGGGTAGGGGGCGCCTGTGATGGAAACACTGCTAGTGGCCCATGGTCTAATACTGAACGAAACCAGCATTATCAATTACCTCGAACTGCTGGCCGGGGTTAACGCTCTAAAAAGACTTTCGCTAGTAATTTTTACGGCTGTCTTATTATGTGTAAATAATATGTCTACAACCATAGCGTACCTATATTTACAAGATGGGAGGTATGCAATACCAACATCTCACTTAAGTTACTTGTGACATTTAGAAATGGTGTGAAAGTAAACAAATATTTGTTGTAGCTTTGTATACAAAGTCTAGTGACAATAACATCGCAGATTTTGAGTCACGAAGACACCACCCTGACATAGAATGAGAGTTATGAGATTGAGATTTGACGTTTGTCACAATTTCGGGCATCCAAAAATTGACTTGTTCGCGACTTAGGTACGTCAATGAAAAACGCGCCACATATTATATCGTGGCACACATACCCAAATGTATCAACAATAGATTCATTTACAGTAGCCTGGCGCAACTACTTCTTCTATGCATCCACACCTTCTCTCGGTCATATTAAAGACACAAAATATATTTATACTTTTATTTTATATATATCTGAAAAGGTACAAGTTACCGTGATAGTACCCTTTAGGCCAACGCAAACATGGTATCCCATGATTTAATCCCCTGAAAGCAATGCTTTATTGTATTATTCCAGCAGCCTAAAATACGTAATTACCCTAATGGCAGGCATATTATCAGGACCGCATTTTCCCGAATGCATCGCTAGACATTATGTTGAAGTCGTTATCACCTAACCCTATGAAACAGTACGTTTGTCTTAAAAAATTGTTGCATCATTGTAACGAATATTCAGTCGATGTTTACGACACATAAATAACTAACGTAATTTACTTTCTAACTCAATTATCCAACAATGGTTATCAGTACGTGACTCTGAACTCTTGCAGATCATCAGCTCTCTGTCTCATATAGGGCCCAACAGTAACAAATGTTGATTGACTTAAAATATTTTTAAAATGAGCGTTCCGGCTGCGACTATCGCGGCCTACCTATAACACCACCTGGGATACTAATTTCGACCATTTAATTTCATGGCAAACTAAAATTATTACAATTATAAAACTAAGACAATTTATCTTCAGAGAAGTTCACGCTTAAAACAATTACTTTACTAGCTCTCTCAGCTCACAAAATTCAAACCTTATCAAAAATGAATCTTAGTAATGTTCGAAACATTTCAAATCAAATAATAAAAATACCAGATTAATAAAAACATTCCGACCAGGTTGCCAGCAGCCTGTTCTATATTTGCCATAGGTATTTTGTGGAGATCCCGACAATATGTCCAGCCACTCTCTCATGCTATATAGAACGCACTTCGAAATTAAGAACATTAATGCATTTTTTCCTTGGAGTTAAAAAATCTTAAGAAAATAAACCGTTAGGATCAAAGACACCCAGTCGCTGGGTAACACGCACGCTAAGCAAATGCGGGCTCGACACAAACGTGTTTAGCGCTAACAGCGCGCGACACGCAGCGGTGTCGCGGGCGTAGTTCCTCGATGTCAGCCTCGATAAGATACCTACGTCGTATTGCGGGATGGAGCAGGAACTCTACAACCTTTGCTAGATTTTATCAAAGAATCATTATTTATGACATAAATGAGACCGTTCTAGCTTAATCAATAATTAACCGAAATAGCCTGTAATATCAGTGTACATAATAAGGTCTTGATTAGGTCGATCTTAAAATTATAATAGTCTCATCAGAAGCAATTGTCTACAATAGTTATTACAAAAATATTATTGTACAGTAATTATGATATAAGGCATAGTAAACAAGCAAATGAGCTTCAACTCATTAAGAAAAATCATTTATTTTTTAACACTATGCTTTCTTAAAATCATTTCATTTTGATTATTTTAATTAGTATTTATGTAATTTGTCAATCAGTAAAATTCATTATGAGAATAAATAATTTTATTCTCATACCGAAACAAGCTATAAATCATTGATGATATTTCCGGTTGTACTCTCAATGTCTACATGTGTAAATATCTACCTACAGGACTAATCTCGAAGGACTCGGCGCGCTCGTACAATTAATGATTAAACGAACTTACTTGTACGTGAAGTTCTATCATAATTGTACAAGCGCCGAGTCCGAAGAGATTAGTACATCCCACCCTCCCAACGTTGTACCCAGGTACAACATGTGCCCCTATTTACTCCGGTAATACATCAATGACGTTAAGGATTAGCCTTACTCTAAACTTAATGACGGGCGACAAGCAGGACTGGAGTTGTGCAAAACAGCTACCCTCAAAAAAAAAAAAAAAAACTAAACTCTGAACTAATCGCAATAAGAGTGGTGAAAACTATGCGTTACTGCATGTGTAAATATCTACCTACAGGACTAATCTCTTCGGACTCGGCGCTTGTACAATTATGATAGAACTTCACGTACAAGTAAGTTCGTTTAATCATTAATTCTACGTCGCTAGTTCCATAATGGTAGGTACTAGCGAAGATAAACTACTAAACTAACTAGATAAACTCTTTATTGATTCACACACACATAAAACAGAAAAATAGAGAAAATTAGATGCTACAATATGTGAAGCAACCGGCGGCCTTATCACTGAAAGTGATTTCTTCCAGGCAACCTTAGGATGGAGAGAGATGGTACAAAAGAAAAAACGACGAGGTGTGCTAATTTAGAGGACACTTTAAAAATAAAAAAAAAGAATTATACAATAGACATATACATACAAATATTATAAATACTAATACATAAATAAGTAATGTAATAATATAAACTAATAAATACTTTTAACTTCTAACATACACATATAACCAATGTACTCGTATAAGTAAACAAATACATAAAACACCCAAAACTAAGAACTATTTGAAGATTGCGACAGATATATATTTTTAGTAGTATACATATGTGAGTAGTAACATCAATGGCACTACTGACAGAAAACCGAAATCGAAAAAATGATTTGTGCGTGTTTGTTGCTGACTAACGCAACAAACACGCACAAATCATTTTTTCTTGTTGTCTTGTCGTTTCGTAATTGTTGTATAAAACATGTTAAAATATTTTTTTTTATTTTTCTGTATCATTTTAACATTTAGCACGTTCATGCAGAATTCATATTTTTAAGTCTTATTAAAATTGAGCGAAAAACGTCTAAAAATTCAGGTTTGTTGTATGGGAGCCCCCCTTAAATATTTATTTTATTTTGTTTTTGGTATTTATTGTTATAGCGGCAACAAAAAATACATCATCTGTGAAAATTTCAGCTGCCTAGCTATCATGGTTCATGAGATACAGCCCGGTGACAGACAGACAGACAGACGGACACCGAAGTCTTAGTAATAGGGTCCCGTTTTTCCCTTTGGGTACGGTACCCTAAAAATTAAAATTATTTATTAAGTCGCTCTTTCTGTAGTTGCGAGAAAAGGCAAGCGATTAATTTAAATAACAATCAAACCTCACAGAGCCAAGTTATTTATTTAATCCTAAATAGGAGAAATGGAGGCTAGTTAATGTTATTTAGTTAAGGTTAGTGCTATGACCATATTTGTAACTCGTAGTGATCTTAGTAACTGTTTTCTCTGTATACCGCGTATAGTTTCCGATCTTTCTCGTGTTAGGAGAGCTTTCATTGTGACCGGGTATTCGCAACGATTACTCTGAATCGGTTCGATTTTAAGTAATCGGCCAAGTACGAGTCGGACTCGCGCACGGAGGGTTCCGTACTGTATGGGAGCCCCCTTAAATATTTATTTTATTTTGATTTTATTATATATTATTAATGTAAATATAAAATTAAATATTCTGTGAAAATTTCAAGCATCTACCTGTTACCATTATTAATATAGAGCGAAAAATGTCTAAAAAATCAGGTTTGTTGTATGGGAGCCCCCCTTAAATATTTATTTCATTTTCTTTTTAGTATTTCATAGCGGCAACAGAAATACATCATCTGTGAAAATTTCAGCTGCCTAGCTATCATGGTTCATGAGATACAGCCCGGTGACAGACAGGCAGACGGACATCGAAGTCTTAGTAACAGGGTCCCGTTTTTACCCTTTGGGTACGGAACCCTAAAAAAGTAGGACATCCTTAAATGCCTAGCACATTGTTTAATATCTTGTACCGGCCGAATCATAAAACTTAGCGGCTGTGATGTTAGCTACAAGCTGCGGATAACCCAATCCTGATTGAAACTTACTGAAAAGCTGCTCGAGGATTGGGTTATCCGCAGCTTGTAGCTAACATCACAGCCGCCCAGTTGTTTGATTCGGCCCATTCATCTATTCAGGCTGCATAAATCTCTGACACATGTCTAGCTGCCACTCTAGTTACCCGGCCTTACTTATCTTGATGATAATGATGAAATGCATGGTGGAAGAGCGTTATTTTATTTTTATCTGACTTCCTAAAAGGAAAAGGTTCTCGATTCGATGGTGTACTCGTAGACTGTAGAAGATACTCGCAAAATTTCCCCGTGAAAATGCATCATCAAAGTACTTTTGTTTAAAAAAAGTTTAATAAAAATTTATATCGTTTTTAGGGTCGGGTAAATTCAAATTCAAAATTCAAAATATCTTTATTTCAGGCAAATATACCCATATGGAACAATAATTCACTAGTATTTAAAACAATGGTTGTCAATATGTTATACTATAGTCAAGATAAAATTATGAAAATGAAATAAAATTGTACAATTACATAATACTTAAATAATAAAAAGTAAAATTGGAACAAAAAAAATTAATCATGATAAAATGTCAGTCTAAATAAATACATCAAAATAATTACCACAATTTATACAAACTACAAAATAATTAGAACAAACATCTCACAACCAAATGCCCAACAATGCGACTCCTAGAACATTCTCTCCGGCATTGGCACCGGCACATGCCTTCCGCAACAGTGCCGAAGGAAGGGACAGTCTAGTCTCGCCGCGATCATTTCCAGGACACTGTTTGAGCTGGCCCGAACTCTGTGCACCAGAGAGGCTGCCCGCGATCTCATGGTGGCGTGAAAGCATGCAGTGCGAGCATCCGCGAACATACCTGAGGCGCTGCAGAACCGGGGCAGCCCAACAGCGTCCTGAATGCGTTATTATACAGGACTCGGAGGTCACTGTACTTCTTTTTAGTGTAGTTAGCCCACAGGCTACACGTGTAGAGGGATGTGCAGAACGCTTTGAAGAGCGTTATTTTCACCTCTGCCGAGCAGCGTGCAAACCTGCGGGCTATCAAATATCAAAAACGGGACTCCTATTACTAAGACTCCGCTGTACGTCCGTCTGTCTGTCTGTCACTAGCTGTACATATCTCATGAACCGTGATAGCTAGATAGTTGAAATTTTCACAATTTTTATGTATTTCTGTTGCCGCTACAACAACAAATACTAAAAACAGAATAAAAACCATATTCAATTGGGGGGTAAACTAGAATAAATTTTAGGTTAAAAGAAAGAAATGATTAAGGTGCTTCCTTTCCGATACGGTACGGAACCCTTCGTGCTCGGGTTCGACTTGCACTTGGACACGATTTTTATAAAACTATATATTCAGAGTTTCCACTGTATATACTTATTAGCAGGTTGTTTGTATGTGGATCAAGTAACAGTAATACTACCTGAAAACGTGGTGAAATATTGACCGTATTCGCACCGAATACTTCGAACGGTATGATTCGGTTCGTATTTCAATTAATGCTAATTTGTTTCGTATTTCACGATGTTGACTGAAGAAATGCTTATTTATCTTACATTTTTAGGGTTCTATGCTCATAGGGTAAAAACGGGACCCTATTACTAAGACTCCGCTGTCCGTCTGTCTGTCTGTCTCCAGGCTGTATCTTCTCATGAACCGCTGTAGCTAGAAAGCTGAAATTTTCACAGATGATGTATTTATATTGCCGCTATAACAACAAATACTAAAAATAGAATAAAAACAATATTTAAGGGGGGCTACCATACAAAAAATCTCTAAATTTTTTAAATATAAATCAATAATGGTAACAGGTAAATGCTTGAAATATTCACAAAATATTTAGCACTTTAATAATAAATAATTAAATTAAAATAAAATAAATATTTAAGGGGGGCTCCCATACAGTACAGAACCCTTCATGCGCGAGTCCGACTCGTACTTGGCAGATTATTATATTAAATACCTACGGAATTTTTGCGCGATTTCACCACGTGTGCTGATAAAGCGAAGTTGCTGGTTTTGCGTGTCTGTGTGCAATGCTGTTTTCGATATCTTTTAGAATATTAAATTTATTCCGGAAGATTTATATAGCTATGATTCATTCGTAGCCGGGCGAAGCCTGGACGGGCAGCTAGTATTATATTTAAATAATCGGCCAAGTACGAGTCGGACTCGCGCACGGAGGGTTCCGTACTGTAAGGGAACCCTCCTTAAATATTTATTTTATTTCAATTTTATTATTTATTATTAAAGTAAATACAAAACTAAATATTCTGTGAAAATTTCAAGCATCTACCTATTACCATTATTAATATAGAGCGAAAAACGTCTAAACATTCAGGTTTGTTGTATGGGAGCCCCCCTTAAATATTTATTTTATTTTCTTTTTAGTATTTGTTGTTATAGCGGCAAAAGAAATACATCATCTGTGAAAATTTCAGCTGCCTAGCTATCACGGTTCATGAGATACAGTCCGGTGACAGACAGACGGACATCGGAGTCTTAGTAATAGGGTCCCGTTTTTCCCTTTGGGTACGGAGCCCTAAAAATGACCCTATATTGTTAAGTTTACAAGACAAAGGCCTCCTCGGAAGCTTTCCAGGTCTTCCTGTCTTTTGCGATTCGCATACATTCTGGGCCAGCAATTTTCATCATCTCGTCTCCCCATCGTTTTTGTTTTCGTCCTTTGCTTCTTTTACCATTACTAGGATCCCATTCTTATACACTTCTTGTCTTGCTATAATTATGTATATAACAATTAAAAAATGTTGGCATTGAATAGTTTATTCCACCACACTTTTGTGTTCATAATTACACCCAGTAAAGTTGTTAATGTTAGTTGTTACTTTCAAGTTTTGCTTTATGAGCAAGTTTTCCCGACGGACTGTCGCCAACTCGCCATGGTTCGGCAACGTGACCTGTTGGACGCTCTCCTTGGAAGTCTAAAACTGATCGTAAACGAGCGTTTTATCACGGCCACAAACGCTGACGCTAGAGGAAGAAGATACCACATACACGTCATGAGTCATGACATTTTATGCCTTCCACAGCCATGAGTTATGACATGACACATGGTGACAGCAGCTTGAGTATACTCCACGCCATCACAGAAGTAATACGCGCCACCACTGAAGTCCGATAGATGTGGTGCCTCAATCGCTCAGTTCCTTTGTTTCAGTCATCCATCCATCTGCCATAGGACGTCTACTGCTGGACATGCTCCCCTAAAGATCTCCAATAAGACCGGTTGGTAGAGGCTTGCATCCAGCGCGAGCCTGCGGTCTTAATGAGGTCTTTCATCCACCTTGTGGGTGTACGTCCTACGCTGCGCTTGCCGGTGCGGTGTGGTTGTTTCAGTAGTACCTACTTAGTTCCCAAATCCTACTGTAGAATTTCTAATTCCAGATCCGTGACTGGGTGTCTCAATAGCGGACAAGGGTTCTGTAGGCAGACCACCTCCGAAAGGTCGACGTAATCAGACTTATTGCATGTGTGAGGTTACTCTGTCACAGGGAACAATCCTACAAAGGAGAAGACTACATAGCAGTAGCGCGATACGTGCCAATATTTTGACGATGTAATACGTCGGCAGCTACGATTGTAGTTGACACAACACGCTAGTCTACGATGCCTGTAAGCTCAATTTCAGAACATCAAAGAATAACTTGTCAAAGTACAAACCGAATGGGCCTTTGGTTGGTTTCTTCAGGCATACTTTCCCGATGAAAGGGAAACTTCATCTTCAGGGCCTTTCCTTGGCTTGTGTAACTCGGCACAACGTGACGGCTGAGCCCTTGTTACTGTTGGCTTATTCTGTGGCTAAGGCTGTATTTACGCGTTATATGATAGGCCTGTTAGGGGATAATGGTGGGGTTGCAAGTTATTTGCACCTATAGTGGCGATGATACCTAGCTTAATTTTCCTGCTTTAAGGTCCGTATAGTTGGTGTTCAATAAATAAATAGTATCCGCAATAGTGCAATTTTTCCTTACAATACTGTGCTGACTAATCAATAGCTACTTACTTATAAAGAAGTATAGAAAATCCGGTTACATATGAATTGTCGATGATATAGAGCTACAATACATACATACAAGTATGCGATTGCTATTTATCTGTTTCAAAACATTGGAAACGTTTTAAACGATTGTTTGTTTTGATGACGCAGTAAGATGGACAGATAACAGACGGCTTGAAATGTTAAAAAAAAAAAATGTTCCAACCAGACCATTAGTTGATAACCCAGTACTTACCTTTACGAAAACTATGAATTTCAAGGGTTCTATCTATCGAATAGTGCTTGGAACACATGCGTGGACAATAATAACTAACATTTCGAATATATGAAATACCAATAACTATCAAAATGTAAAGATACAACGACAAATTATTGCTACAAAAAAAAAATCGGCCAAGTGCAAGTCCGACTCAGGGTTTCGTACAGTGTTGAAGCCCCCCTAATATATTTTAGTTATAATTATTTATATTAATTTAATTATTTATTTTTGAAAGGATTATGTTCTGAAAGTATTTCAAGCATCTTCCTGGTGCCGTTATTAATTTCAAGCAAAAAGTTTTACTACCCATTATATTCAAAGTACATATTTGACTAAAATATCCTGTGAATATTTCAAGCCTTACCTGCCACCGTTAATAATATCGAGCGAAAAACTCCTAAAAAAAGTTTTTTGTATAAATAAAAATATTTTTATTTATTTCCCATAAATATTTTTATTTTATTTTGTTTTTAGTATTTGTTGTTATAGCGACACAGAAATGCATCATCTGAGAAAATTTCAGCTTTCTAGCTATCACGGTTCATGAGATACAGCCTGGTGACAGACAGACGGACATCGGAGTCTTAGTAATAGGGTCCCGTTTTTACCCTTTGGGTACGAAACCCTAAAAAGAGTGTATTCTTGCGAAAAGCTGATATCAGCTTTTTCACCATCCGAATCCATGAAATCCACCGACTTTTGTCTGAAAATTCTCCACGATTGTCTTTAGCCTAAGAACCTGTTCTTTATTTACGACTAGCTGACCCGGCGAACTTCTTCTCACCATCTGTCAACTGTCAATGTCAACTTTTACATGCAGCAACATTTTGTATAGGAAAATGTAATTAATGTTTTTATTATTTTTCTCGCATCTTTTATAATTTTTGTCACCCTTAGCTTCCACGGATATTTCAAGACCAACATTAGCCCATTCGGTTCAGCCGTTCCCGATTTTTAGCGAGATTGACAACCACTATTTATTTTTAGGGTTCCGTACCCAAAGGGTAAAAACGGGACCCTATTACTAAGACTCCGCTGTCCGTCTGGCCGTCTGTCCATCTGGCCGTCTGTCCGTCTGTCCGTCTGGCCGTCTGTCCGTCTGTCTCCAGGCTGTATCTCATGAACCGCTATAGCTAGAAAGCTAAAATTTTCACAGATGATGATTTCTGTTGCCGCTATAACAACAAATATTAAAAGTAGAATAAAAATAATATGTAAGGGGGGGGCTCCCATACGAAAAATCTAAATTTTTAGCCGTTTTTCGCTCGATATCAATAATGGTAACAGATGGGTGCTTGAAATATTCACAAAATGTTTAGCTGCATAATTAATCAAATTAAAATAAAACAAATACGGAGGGCTCCCGAATACAGTAAGGAACCCTCCGTGCGCGAGTCAGACTCGTACTTGGCCGATTATTATATAAATAGATTATACGCTAAAAATTCATAATTCTATCATCAGCGGTGATCGACAATCAAAACAATATATCTTTACGACACCGAAGCGTACCACCAGCGACCGACGATCGGTCGTGATACCAATTAAAAAATCTAACAGATACACACGTACACTCGACTCGGCAGATAGCCTGCCCTTTGCCGATAACCACTGACACTGCCGTTTCACTCCATTCATTGACCACAATATCTCTCTCTTAAAGAACTAAACTAAACTCAACTCGATCGGAATAAAGATCATATTCGAGTGGATTTTGTTGGAGTAATTATCGTGTACATTCCTATGTTGACGATAGCTTACATGACCTAAGACACGGAGTCCGAATGTCATCTTTAATTACAAGTCCATCTATAGGTCTATTGATATTAATTAGTACTAGATGAGTAGTAATAATTTTTTAGATTATTTTAAGTTACCTAGGGTGTTCTAATTTGTGTAAATTATTTTATGTAAGTTTAAATTGTTATTAGTAATTTGTGAGGTGAGAGGTGAATAAGTACGTAAATTTGCACCTGCCTATTATAATTAAAGTATGTTATCGAAAACCTTTGTTAAAAAGACGATTGTAAGCGCATTTCTAAATGTCTAAAGAAAAAAGCAAATTTTGATTTTGCCATAAATAATAATAAAGCATTTACTTACTTCCAGAATTTCTGATTCTGGTCTGGGCATCCTTTGAGCGAAGGCCTTCTTAATTGCGTTGCCATTTTTATTCCCGACCGCCTCTACGTCATAATATCATCTGTGTCACTGTCAGTGTCATCATGTGTCATGCCATGTTATGTGGACCATGGAGATAAAGAATTATTGTGGGGATTCATGAGATTAAAAAGTTTTACTTTGAATTTGAAAGATTTGTGTTGGAAAAACCAGTCATAATATTTGGTGTTATGTATGAATTGCAGATTTTGCTGTAGGTGCTAGAGATACGCGATATAGTAAGCCTCTTCAGTGATAAGGCAGCAGATAGTGAATGGCAACTTTGACGTCATGACAAAATGACATACTTTGACATTTCTATAAGCTGTAATTTGTTTGGCACGTGTGACCTAAATGTTAGCTGTTGTAGCATATTGACGACGATTCATTAATTTCGTTTCTTGTGTGTTGTTTATTGCTTAAGCTTGTTTTTAAATGTTTTCAAAAGAAAGTCTTAGCTGAGGTTTCTTGGGATCTTATTTATCAAAGTGTGAGTAGGTGACTTTCAGTTTCACAGACTTCAGAAATCGAATATACTAACTGAAAACGCCAAAAGTAAAATTACTTTTCAGCACGACACCGCGACGGAATCGCAAAATACGAAACGCAATTCTTTACATCCCGATGAGTTTTGAAATAAATAATTTTATTACGAACATTTCTCGATCTGAATAGCTATAATTTCGTTATTCCTCTCTCTGGTTTCCACTGTCGGCGTACCCGAAATTACCGGGAAGCCTTAAGTAATCTATTAAAATACCTTATCAAATACTCGACGAATTCTACGACGGGTGCGCCTACTTCTAAAGCTTCACACGGATTTTTAATGGAAATAATATTTTTGAGGGTACTCTGGGCGGGCGGCCGTGGGCGGGGAATAGACCCCCGCGCCCCACTCTCCCAACCCCCGCCCGGGTTTGGGTTTTGATACGAATCGACGGTCATTAATGTCGAATAAACATTTATTTTATAATTTAACAGACCGGGTGGTTCAGCCCCGAGGTGGAATAATATTTGGAATGGAAACGGCATATCGGCCGTGTTTCTGTTGGATTCGTACGTAGGCGGGCTTACACGCGAAACTAAAATGTTTTGCTCTTTCAAAATGACAGTAATGTACTTCTATAGCTGTCACTTTGCTGTCAGTCTGTCTGTACATCATCGTGGCTCGTATATCCCGAGATGTAGCGTATAATGTGTCGTGTACATGGCAGTGTAGTGTAGTACGAGAATGAAAGGTTACATGAGTGTAATATTTTGATACTTTGTGAGACAATTATCTCTAGATGTTTGTGGGTATAATTATAATACTTACTGCAGAATTAACCTACACTATCGGGCTTCACGGCTTAATTCCGGGGTTAGATTTAGCATTTGTTTTTTATATAGCGCATAGATATGGAACTCTACCTGAATTTGTTTATGTGCGTAAAGTACAATGCAGGTGTTTTCAGATCCAGAGTACCTACAGAACGTAAATGTGAATTTAGATCTAGTACCCAGAATGCGGAAATCTAATTTTCGTCTTTACTTCGACACCGGGCAGGATCTGAGCAAAACCAAACATATTTTGTATAAAATAAGAATTATCACCATGTTAAATAAATTACCATTTGTGTACGGAAATTAGGATCGCCAATCCTACTCACAATAGGCTGTTCATTTCGTGCAAACTGTTCAGAGATATCAAAATATATTGATTTACATTTCACGTATTATAGGAAACCGGTTCTATCCGGATGATTATGAGTTTTTAACGAGCGTGATTGCGCATCGATCGGTCCTACACAAACATTCGGTATCGGTATTCGGTGATGGACGAGCGTGGCGCGTGGGGGCGCGTATCACAATTCACAACAGCATTTGGACGGCCCCGCTCGGCCAGTGCTCTATTAGAATTTATCTATCTACGCATTCTACGCCGTGGATGTACTGATACTAGATATTTCGAATGCTTAATGAAACGTACACCGTTGCTGCGACGGAAAATTTGGAAATCTGTAGTTGTATGTGAATTGCTTTTCGCTTGTTCCATACGTACTGGGTAGGTACTCTTTGAACGTTGGTGGGGTATGTAGCTATAGGCGTATAGAATACTCGTAGAGCTTAGACCAACTGTTTGCATCCAAGTGTTTGGTATGGAAAAAGATTTTACCATTGATCCTCTTTTTTCCTCTCAAAATATACTATCAAGTATGTTCATTTGTCATATGTGCAGCAGTGAACGATCTATAGTTAAAACGACGACAACGACAAAGTTCTTATACCCTGAGGCGCGATTCTGTATAATTTTCAAGTAACATAATAAAAAGGTAAGTAAACCCGGAATCTCTGTGAAACTAACTAAATTGAAATACAGAATACCGTAACTTGATAATTTAACTTATAAGTTCCTTGGCACGCAATGTAACTTCAAAGACAAAACACATGAGTAATCGTAGTATCGCTCATAGAGTAGATTGATTAGGTGTTCGTTAGCGATCATCGAAGTTAAGCGACGTTCAGCACGGTCAGTCTTCGGATGGGTGACCGCGGGTGGCGTTAACAACTGAGCGTTGTCGTGGCTCGGATGACACGTTAAATTGTAGGTGCCGGTTGTTCTAACCTTTCAGCCATGTCATTGGCAATACTCTGACATCAAGGCTATATAGCCACCCGGCCTATACGAAGTTACTTAAATAACTGGCGTATGCAAACTAAACGAACTTCTTGCAAGCTAGCAAATAAAACCACTAGGCAAAGCTAGCAGGGTTATATTTTTACCCGACTTCATAAAACTGGATGTAGCCAGCTCCGCTTAGAAACTCAGACTAATATTCTTCACGCAATAAATGCCCCGTTGAGTCAAGCTGTTTAATTTAGCTGTCCATTTGATAACAATTCAAATTCAATTTTCCTGTCTGCGTGAGGCCTGTGTGTGTGTATGTTATATGTGCATATCTGTTTTTAGTAGACATGAGCTGAAGTCTTTGTTCTACTCTATTACTACTAGGATTTCTATATATAGTATCACTACATAGTATAAAACAAAGTCGCTTCCCGCTGTCTGTCCCCATGTACGCTTATATCTTTAAATTTACGCTACGGATTTTGATGCGGTTTTTTTAATAGATAGAGTGATTCAAGAGAAAGGTTTATATGTATAATACACCCGTGCGAAGCCTGGCGGGTCGCTAGTTTAATAATAAATAGCACTTCACGCTTGTAGCTTTCCACTAGAATTTCCTGAGTGGGGATGCCACTTACACAACATTCTAAGACAAAGACAACTAAGATCCAGAACATATGTATAATATATCAAATTATTTACCATTCAAATATCTGACACGGACGGAAAATAGTAAGAGTACCATCATCATAATCTTTAATTTGAGACTTTATCATCATCATCATAACAGCTGTAGGACGTCCCCTGGTTTGAGTGGTTATTGTCATCATAGCAGCAGCTGTAAGTCGTCCACTGCAGCGATATAGCTAGCCCTCCTCCTCCTCAGGTCGTTTGCTCACTGCTGAGCGTCGTGTTGTCCCGCCTCTGTAGCACTTCATGGCATATATGTTTCCATCTCTGACGGTCTTCCGCTTGGTGTAATAGCTAGCCTGCCCTGTATATTTTCAATAAGACCGTTTGAAAGCGATTTTCGATGCGAGTGTTTTACGGTCTTGACTAGATTGTAGGTCGACGTTCTGGGTGTTGTTCTATCCGCACTAGCCCATACGCGGTCTCCATTCGAGAACTTAAAGATTCATCATCCATCCGCACATGTTTAGGCCCCGCGCATTGTGTCTTCAACTTATTAATCCGTTGGGCTATGTCGAGAATGTAGTTTTAAAGGTATCCATCCCATTCTTAAATTTTTACAGTCTTTCAAAAAGGAGGAGGTGCCTATTATGTTCGTCTGTAGGAACCTATGTATTTTTTTTAATGTCATGACATTAAAAAAGTTTTTTAATTCGATTTTTTTTTAAATTATATCGTATCAGCTGAGCCGTTTTTGAAAAATCAACAATAATGTACATGGATGTCACTTCGAGTCATGCTAACTATTCGAATTATGTACACGGGTGGAAGGCGGACGTGCCAATATTTGCGAAAAATAATTATCTATGGCAATGCTCACATTGTAACTAGTATCTAACCTGTGGTTAAGCCTCCTGCACGTATTCTCTGTACGTGGTCCAACGTACAACACAAAGGGCTAACAATTAGATAGACATAGAGCCTGCGGACGTATCAGAAACGCATATCGATTGGATTGTCCCTGTGCGTCCGTCAGATTAGATGTACATACATAAATACACACATGTGGTCTGGTAGGCAGTGGAGTGATGTACGTGTGACGGTCCTGTCGCAGACAGACGGGGTGTCAGGGGTTTGAGATGCCTCCTCTTGTATATGTGCCGTAGAGATCTAGAGGCCTTTCATTTATATGCTAGACACTTTGTATGTAGCAAATACGTATATACCTTTTTATACGATATATAACGGGACTCAACTCACGTGTACGGATAGTCATAACAAAGACTTTAGTTTCGGTCGCGTTCGGCGACCTTTCTCAAGTTGGCGAGTGCTAGCACGCGGAGCCGTCTCGCAATGCACTGCGACTTTTATTCAGTGAAAACCACGTTAATGTCCATAGTGAAATACGTATATATACCGCTATATTCTGTACTGTACTGTCCTTTTTCATAGTCCACTGCTGGACATAAGCCTTACCACGAAGGGTGATTGGGCTATAGCCAACACGCTGGCCCAATGCAGGTTGGTTTGCCAAATGCATATTTACGAAATATAAATATCAGAATGCAGTGTTGTGTGACCGCATATGAATAAATCCGGGCATTGGAAATTTATAGGTATGCCTATGTCCAGCAGTGGAAGTCCTACGGATGATGGATGGATGGATAAATGTTTTGTTGTACTCTATGAGTAACAATTGTGTGATTATTTCTGTTACGCGTATTTAGTTGTTATTTTAGTTACCACTAGACGACCCGCCCCGGCTTCGCACAGGTGTATTATACATATAAACCTTCCTCTTAAATCACTCTATCTATTAAAAAAACCGCATCAAAATCCGTTGCGTAGTTTTAAAGATATAAGCATACATAGTGACAGACAGCGGGAAACGACTTTATTTTGTACTATGTAGTGATAGTGATACCAATTTTGGGTTGTCGCGCTATCATAGCTAGTTAATACTATGTAGTGATAGTGATACCAATTTTGGGTTGTCGCGCTATCATAGCTAGTTAGTTTAGATTGTGAGGACATACCCCATCTCGCTAGGTCTATGATATGATGTACTTATATGAATTGTATATGGTTATGTTTGGGCCGGCACTCGTCGAAAGGGGTGAGTTTGTCCAGCCACTGGGCTACAGCTATATGTTTTGCTATCTCTGATTAACCCCCATCCCGAAAAGAGGGGTTATTATTTACTGTATTTGTGTCCGTCTGTGGCACTGTAGCTACCAAATTAATGTAGACGTGACGCGTGACCAGAATGCTGGCGTCTACTTTGGTCAAAAGCTCAGCATTGCCATTCAGCAAGGCAATGCTGCCGGCATTCTGACCACGTTTCCTTCTACAAAGGGGCTTTTAGATTAAGTTTTATATGTTTTTAATTTAGTTTTGTAAATATATCAGTTTAGGTATTTTGTCAATATTTTGGTACAATAAGTTAGAATAAATTATGTTTTTTAAGTTAATTCAATAACGCTAATCCTTACATAGTATAAAATAAAGTCGCTATTTTCGTTTGTTTGTTTGTTTGTTTGTCTGTATGCTTAAATCTTTAAAACTACGCAACGGATTTTGATGCGGTTTTTTTTAATGGATAGAGTGATTCAAGAGGAAGGTTTATATGTATAATACACCTGTGCGAAGCCGGGGCGGGTCGTCTAGTTTGTAATAAAGTGTATTGTGATGATATAAACATACGAAGTAGCCCAGTAGTATGTCAGTAGTATTTATGCCTAATCAATTTACTAAGTACCCGCAATTTTATGTTTTAATGAGTAGTCTAATTCCTAATAGCAATTGTTAGCTTAAAGTTTTAAAAAGGCGTCACTAGCCTATAAAACAATGAAACTTATTAAGTTAAATGTTATTTAAGCTATGTAATGCTAAATACACATTGTATCATTTATTATTGTCAATAAAGAATTTTCAAAATCAAATCAAATCAATAACGCTAACATGTTAGGTATAGGTCGAATCAAACATCTTGGCGGGTGTGATGTTAGCTACCAGCTGCGCATCACCCAATCCTGACTGAAGCTTACACAGCTGCGCGAGGATTGGGCTTGCCGCAGCTTGTCGCTAATTTCACTGGCGCCAAGTTGTTGGATTCGGCCTATACATGAATGTGAGAGCGACTTCTTTAGTTGAAGAAGTGATTTGGTTTAGAAACAAAGATGAAACTGCTGGGTTGAATGTACCTTTATCGTTTTTCTGCCTTGCGAAGTATCAAACTTTGTAACTTACGGGCCTTTTATAGTTCACTGCTAAACTTTGTTTAACCCAATCGTCATTCCTGCGTCATAGTCTTACGCATCTATCCACGAAGCAATAGCGATGAAGTGATTGGGCCCTGTCCATCACGCTGGCCCAGTTCTAGGTGGTGGATTCACATACGTGACATATGCACTGAAATGCATTATCCAGATTTATGCAGGTTTCCTCCCGATGCATTCCTTCACCGAAAAGCAAATAGGCAATATGAAACTGCGTACATGAATTCCAAAGAACTCATTGTTACGGAGCTGGGATTTGAGCTCGTAATCTCACAATAATATTTGTAAGGCTAGCGACCTTTCATTGGGCCACCACCGCCTGTACTTTCGACTATGGTCATCATATGCTGCATTTTTAACCGACTTCCAAAAAGGAGGAGGTTCTATGTTCGTCTGTATATACTCGTATATATATTGTGTATGTTCATCGATAATTCCGCCAACCGAATCGAAAAATTATTTTTTAGTTCGAAAGGGTATACTTACTCCCGAGGTGTCCCGTTTAAATTTTACCGAAATAGGCTGAGCCGTTTTTGAAAAATCAACAATAATGTAAACAATTCGAGTGAAATATTCAAATTTTGTACACGGTGGAAGGCGGTTTTGCCATTTTTTGTGAAAAATAATTATTTATCTAACTGCTTAGTATCGGCCTCTCTTGTAGTGCCATTTGCTTCGGTCCTTTGCCAATCGTGTTACGATCTATACTGTTAGACAACATATTGAGTCTCAGATTCCAACGTGGATAGCGTATATCATACCAAACGTAGATATCACAGTATATCTCTGATATTGGACACTTGTCTCCACTTCTGTAGGGGAAATACAGATTCAGTAGCGTACCATGTCATCGTTGGCTTGATCGTTTGCTGATTTGTCAGATAACTGTAGATAGATGGTGTAACTCTTGTGTAGAGTGATTCAGCGGAAACTGTATAATTCCTTACCTTATCTGAGTCTGAAGGCCACCGTCAGCCTCGGGAAGAACGACTACAAACTGGTGTCAATAGGTCAAAATAGGTATCATTAAAGGGACTTGCATCCTGTGTGATCCTGGAGAACTATAATTGACTTTCGACCGGATATGGAACTTTACGGAAACTCCATACAGTCTGTCAAAGTTCCATAGACGTTCCTCGAAATTTCGTATAAGTTCGAAGTTAAATTATTTACTTGTAGATCCCCTGGACCTCAATTTATGAACGTTAGAAAACAATCGTATGCTATGCTATCGCGTTCGCACTGATTCGGCTTCCTGACCGTTTGCGCATACGATTATCGATTTAAAAATAGACCCCTAGACTCTTGATTTGGTCAAGGAATCGTCTCATTTCTGATTCGACCTCGCAGATAGACTCCGAGCATTTCTCCGTAGCTTGTTCTACTATTCTGAGCCACGGTAATGATATCTATTACCGTGTCTGAGCTTACTAATATGGGTCACAGTCTCACAGTAAAGAAGTAGTAGAAGAGTAAAACTACGCAAAAATGTAGCATATCGATTTGTGGTGACATTCTCCGCCAAGGAGCGAACGTTGGCACTGTTGGCCCCAATCTATTGTTGCTGGGGATGACACCACCTGACCATGCAGTATGAGGGGATGCGGGTAACTCACAAAGATTTACAGAGAGTCTTCTCGTTACCCGGCGCGCGAAATACATATAAAACATGGCAAAAAAATTATACACGTAAAATGCATGTTTATACAACGTATTTAAAATACAGAATGCAGTGTAGTGTGAACGCATGTGCATTAGTCATTCTTTTGTGCGTTATAAGTAATAATCGTGTATTTGTTAGTTACGCGTGATTTACATTTAGTTTCGTGCAAAATGTAGGTCCCAGCTAGATCGAAACGCACTCGCAACTCACACGTGATAATTATATCTAGCCCAATCGCCCTTCGTAAGTAGCCAATGATAAAGGCTATGAAGGGGTTAACGGTTCAAAAATAGAGCCTCTGACCGCATTGTGAATATACCGGAACAGAGGTAGAGGCCACCATAGAGGTGGCCAAATACTCCAAGAAAGTAAAGAGATGATACACGCTCTAAATGTCGGTACCAGTTTTTTTTTATTCTGTATAGGTTCCCGTTTGACTACATACTGCCTGATGTTAAGCAGATATTTCTTTTTTAAATCTTGATTTTTTAAAGAGAGGGTTAGATCAGGAATGATCACGCCACCCTCATTGGCCTTTCTTAAAAAAACAAAAATATAATAATAATATTATCAACTTATTCTATTTATACCTAATTTTGCTATTCTTAACAGCTTTATAGCCTCCTCCGATAAGGGATAGGCCAGAATACTGTTTACACCAACCAACATTAATGGAATTAATATTGGTCAGAATAAAAAAATCGGACCTCTCTGCTACGCTCCGAACACACTCCACGACAACATGATATACATCCTCGATCGCTCCACACTCAGTGCAGTTTGGTGAGTCGGATTTACCTACTCGTACAAGATGTAGAAATCTTTTGAGTGTAGCACGCTTACCTAGAAGATACCTATTTACTCTGGATTTGAAGACACCCACGTTGTACTTTAGCGGGAAGACAGACCCAGGCAAAGCGTTTCACATTCTGGCTGTTCGTATGAGGATGCGAAACGTTTAGATCTAACGCGCGGAACAAAAAGAAGAGTTTTGTGTGAAATTAGGTTCTCGCTACACAGTTACCACAAGACCCATCGCGCGATATCTGTGGGGGTACATAATATACCTACACAGGTAGCATTAATTGAAAGGGTTTCTTAATGGAATCGCTATTTGAATATATTAATTGCCACGTTTTCCGAAATATTAATCAAACAATGCTTCGGGATTAATTAGCATTGTTTCCGTGTAGTGTGTTATTAAGTAAATTAGTTTTGAAACTTTGTTAATTAATTTAAGTAGGTTTTCAGTGTGTTTTTTTTTACCATTCTCGTTTCCGTTACGATTTACTGTAGGAAAATTAGTCAATAATCTAGGTAAAAGTTTTTAAAATTAGTCAATAACATAGTTGAAAGTTTTCCCTGTTGTAGCTTGAATATATAGTTATAGACTTCAGAAACTGGTAGACATGGCTGTATTTCGGTTTCCTAAATTGTCTAGTACAACGAGTTAACCGCTAGTTTGCTAAATTGAAAGTTATTTAACCCTTTGGTTTTTCTCTTGTTCTTTCAATGGTGGTTTCAACCGTTTAGCCATGTCAGAGGCCTACAGGCGGGTTAAAACTCTGACGCCAGGGCTAGCCACCCGGCCTACACAAACTTACTTTAATGGGAAAAGGAACAATAACTAAGGTCTGGGTGTAGCAGTGCTAGTACATAAGTAACTTTATATTGTTTTATTAGTAAACTTACAGAGCGGAAAATATACATAGACTTGTTTCCAAATACAGATCTAAACTTATAACTACTAAAATAAATCTATTCGTTTGCAAGCTTCGACGCCACAGATATAGAAAGACAAACACGGGTATCAAAACTTTTAACACCCTTTTTCGGGAGATTAAAATGATTACTAAATATCTGTCGGATCCATAAAAAGGCACCGCATCAGTTATGATTCTGCTTCAATGTGGTAATGTTTTAATCCACTGACCCAACAATGCTTCAGTGTGGCGTGGCGTGGGTTTAGCGGGCGAGGAGATAAAGGCGACGTCACGAACAATCAGTTTATTGCACAGAAGATTACGTATGATTACAATTATAGAGAACTTTAAGCGAAGGACATGGCGTTCCGCAGCGTAACGCACGCTGCTACCATTCTATCAAGAATCACCAGGCTTGAACCGTTCTAATCTCAGTTTTCCACAACCTCTTCCGAACAAGCTCTATTTACAACTCACTGACATCTGTCTGACATGTCACCTCGCATTTTCCCGCCCATCGGCCGATCATGCGATGTCAGTGTCACTTAAAACCTCCATAGAATCAATCAACAGCGTTTGTCACAAGCGTTACCCCAGGAATGTTGCCACTTCCATTCCTAGTCCTTCGAAATTATACTAAGTGGCACTATTTAAAATTAAACTTAAAGCTATTGTCCCGTTATATCTTTATCATTACATAGATTAAAATCTACAAAAGGGCACCTTAAAGAAACTAAAACACGCTACCATTATCCAATCAAGTTTAATGTAAGAACAAAACAAACCGAGTCATTAGGCGTGAGTCACCAAATCTCGACAGTTTAAACTTTTACCTTTGAAAGAGCAAATCTTGTTTGTTTTCGGATATGAGAAACGGCTCTAACGATTTCAATGAAATTAGATATTTCAGTAGACTATTCTTTCAAGTTTATCTGTAAAGATGGTAATGCCGTAAAAACGTGAATTATAACATTTATAACGCTATCTCAGGTATACCTAACTCGTGTCACCGATGAAACCTATTGGGTATAATGATTGATAACTAGCTTAGCTTAGGAAATGATTGGTAACCAACAAACTTAGCTATAGCTTCAATATTTTACCAGTTTATCACTACATAGCATAAAACAAAGTCGCTTCCCGCTCTGTCCGTCCCCATGTATGCTTATATCTTTAAAAATACGCAACGGATTTTGACGAGTTAGAATGATTCATGAGGAAGGTTTATATGTGTAATACATCTGAGCTAAGCCGGGGCGGGTCGCTAGTATTTTATACGCGTACCCTGACTGGTGGCGAGAGGATGATGAGGAAGCGGCGCGGGGACGCAGAAGCCATTCTCGTTTTTAAAAAAAAAACTAAATCAACGTTATCTTTTTGCAGAACAAAAATAGAGTTACGCTCTGTCGCCAGATATTTAAACTAAACACGCTACGTACCCAATCAAGTTCAGTGTAAGAACAAAACGAACCGAGCCATTAGGCGTGAGTCACCTAATCTCGACAGTTCAATGGATATTTAAGCGCGGTCCACACGGCGGCCGTGAAACAGTAGCCGGGTTCAGGCCCACTTGTACAATGTTGAATGAATTACAATAAATACCCGGTTAATGTTCCCTATGCACTTGTTAATTGTTTTTTTTTTTTTTTAATTCTGAATAGGTTTGCGTTTGACCACATACTGCCTGTTGTTTAGCAGATAAGCGGTCTAGGTTGTAGCACGCTTACCTAGAAGATACCTATTTACTCGGGATTTGAAGACACCCACATTGTACTTTAGCGGAAAGACAGACCCAGGCAAAGCGTTCCACATTCTGGCTGTACACGTTATACACGTTATACATGTTATATTAGGACGGACGGACTGACAGACAGACGGACACAACGAAGTTATAAGGGTTCCTCGTTTTACAACGGAACCCTAAAAATGGATCCCCTTAGCCCCATTTCTCTCAGACAGTCATCGCAGTCTTAGTAATAGGGTCCCGTTTTTACCATTTAGGTACGGAACCCTAAAAAATAATTGTCAAAATCGGACTACTCTGGAAAAAGTTATGCGTGTGTGCCTTGAGGTGTTCGCATCTATCGGTCTTACCTAGCACCGGTCTACGGATTAGTCTTCTAAAGGATCTTCAGCATCTTAGATACAGTGAGGTCCTACTGTCTACATGCATCTAGTAGAAGTAGTATACTAAACATGTATCGGTACTGGCTTTAGCACGTAACCAGCTGATCCCGTGGCACGTTGATCGTGTGCGATTACGGTAATGGCACGCGCGACCGCACGCGAACCAAATATTTAATTGGAGGGCGATTATGTCGCACGATTACGGAGGTGACCCGCTACTAATTATTGAAATTCATGTTCTAAATGGTTTAAGGTGAAATGACTTCTTACATTAGTAACAGCTTGGAATGCTAAAAAAGATTTTAGCATTCCAAGCTGTCAGGTACGTTTTTTTCTATGCGATAAAATCTAGATGATCGAGTTTTTATCCGTCTGTCTAGTTGAGAAAAAGTATATAGTCTAACGTAAGCAGAAATTAAAGATGACGAAAAAAATGTTGAATGAAACAGGCCTGCGTTATTAACTATATTAATTTGTTGTATTTTTGGCCGATATTTGGTAGAGCTAAAGAACTTTTATAATATTAAGTTATTTTTTTAATATTAAAGTTAACTATTTACCTAATAAAACAATTCGTAAACGTTACAAACTAATCGGTTCTATAAACTATAGCGTGAAACTGAAAGGATCATTATTTCAAAAAATGGGACATAATCACCTCATTACTTTCTAATAGGTTTTTGCTCTACACGTTCTATTAACTATTTTAAAATGAAAAAAGTACAGAAAAGAAAAAGGTACAGTACGTTTTTAAATGATATGGGACTTTTTCATGTGAGTAGGTAAATGAAAATATAGCTAGTTATTTAAATCCTGGAAGAAATCACTTTCAGTGATAAGATAATCACTTTCAGTGGTAAGAGTATTCTCCCGGAACGTAAATTTTATCAAAAAGTTACCGAAAAGTTTCTCGATGTTCTACAGAAAACGCGAAAATACTGGACTCGACTAACGATCCTCTTAAAGAGACGAGTCGCGAGGGCTACTAATCGGAGAACTAAGTTTGTTTTGTTTTTAAAAGGTTTTTATTTAATTTCAAAGTATTAACAAATTGTATACATCTCTAGTGTAAATTAAATCCTAGAGGTAACAAGAAAATAAAATAGGTACGTTTGCAAGCTAGGCTAGTTGATAAGGCTAATAAAGTATTATGTCATATCGTTACCAACAAAGTCAACGAAGCAACTAGGCGGTAAAGAGAAAGTGAAACTGTTAACAGTGCGCTACGAAATGTAGTTTTCCCTCGCTTCGTAAAGTAAGCCAGTCGGACGCTAAGGGCCAAGGTAAAGGCCCTTGGGCGAGGCTGCCTTCTTTTCTTGCGTAACTTGTGCCACTTATTGACTTAGACAGCGTAAACTAAACTGGGCAACGTATCCCTCAGAGACGAGATGTGACATGTAAATGAGGAGTGTGCGTGACAAAATCTTCATGATTTATTTTATTCCATACGTATCCGTACGCAGCCGTAGGACGACTTATTGATTTCAAATAAGACCGATTGGAAGCGGCTTGCAACAATACAGCGCGTTTCTGCGTCTTAATATATCGTCGGTCCATCTAGTCGGTGTGCGTCCTACGCTGCGCTTTGCCTGTACGTGGTCTACATTCTTTCTCGAAAGGAAACTTTACGGACTTGATCCATCCGTCATCTGTCGTTATAGTTTTGAAGAACGGTTGACCATCTATAAGCCCCTCCCAATGATATTTCAACTTGGAAATCCGTTTTTCTTACACACCGTTCATTTAATTTTCTACACTAAACCCGATACTGTTGACCAAAACACTTGTCATCATTATACAGTTCTCTAAGACGCATATCACCATGAGTTTACTAAATTTATAAATCTACGAGTAGGTGCTGCAGTACTGAAAGTTGTAAGCTGTAAGGCATAGAATAATAACGTTATTATTCTTTAACGTTATTATTCTATGCTGTAAGGTATCCAAATCTAGAGTACCTAACCTACCTAATGCGAGTGTGACATGTATACGAGTACATAGGAGTTTGCTAAGCGTGTACGATACGCGTCACCATCAATGTATTTAATAGGTTAGTCGTAGACGTTTATCGCTAGGTAGGTATTGCCAGTTTTACGATTACATTTTCGCTTATCCTCTGTCCCATTATACTAAGCGCCGCACAAATCAGCGGATGGGAAGTTATGCGCAGAACGCTGCGCAAAAGCCGAAATATAGGTATGCGCGGGATACAGAGAGACGAGACGCCGGGGCACACCCGCCTGCCAACCTCATGCCTCCCGCGCGCTCTCTACGCCCGTGCTCACCACTACGACACGCGGTGTTGGCATTGTGCACACATGCGCAAATAATTAGCGAATCACGGCGTAGTGTCATCTGCGGCTAACTTCTCATCCGCCGATTTGTGTGGCGCTTAGTATACTCGGGAGATTCATCATTATGAACTGTGCATTGCCGCTTGAACTTGCCTGTTACTATCCGCTGGGCTATGTATGTTTTCCTTTCTGGGTGTTTTCCCATGCTAAATAGGCTTGCATTAAACCATTTCCTGCCGTCTCCTGAGAGGTTAATCTAAAGACCCGTGACTGTGAATGGTAGCCCTACCCGCATAGTATAGCGTAATCGTGTGATATCATTATTTGTCGTATTCTCGCAGCGATAGGGTAATCTTTTAGCAGTTGTTTGACGTCGTGCCGCGTTATCTCGCCGTGGGGACGTGGGGAGGGAGTGGCGGCCGCGTGGACGCCAAGTGGATACAATCGCAATGACCAGACACTTGGAGACTTTGCTCTCCTTGGCTCATGAGAGCTTATGCGCTTTACAGACACTTGCGTCAGTGGTCTTTTAACCGATTTCCAAAAAGGAGAAGGTTCTACCTATTTATATATGTTCGTGTGTATGTATTTTTTTGTGTATGTTCATCGATAATTTCGCCAATTGTGAACCGAATAGAAAAATTCTTTTTTAGTTCGAATACTCCCAAGATGGTCCCATTTAAATTTTACAGAAATCGGCTGAGCCGTTTGTGATAAATCAACAATAATGTAAACAATTCGAGCGAAATATTCGAATTTTGTACACGATGGAAGGGGTTTTGCCATTTTTTGCGAAAAATCATTATTGACACTATAATTATTTTTCGGATAACTTCTAGTACTTAATAAAAGTGCTCGCATCGTAGTTTGACTAGGTGTTTTTGTCAGCGATCACCGAAATTAAGCAACGTTCCGTACGGTCAGTATTTGGATGGGTAACCGCGGGTGGCATTTTCCAACTGAGCTCTATGAGTGCTAACTGGCTCGGATGACACGTTGAATTGTAGGTCCAGGTTGTTTTAACCGTTAACCATGTCAGAGGCCTTCAGGCGGCCTAAAAACTCTGACACCAGGTCTAGCCACCCGGCCTATAGGAATTTATCAGTATTAAGGAAAATATTAACTGCAATAATTCAGTCAGAAGATTACCAGGAGCTCAGCTCACGAAGCATCTACCTACTCGTAAGATAGTTCCCCGAGCTGCAGCGTTCCGCTGACCCACATTAACCTTTCTACTTGACTAAATAAGCTCGCTCTCAGTCGGCGCCCCCTGTTCGCTTCATCGCAGCTCAATGGGGCTCAGTATTCACCGTTTCATTTCTTGATTTGATGTTTGTTTATACCAGACCTCAGACGCTTTCACCTACGTTTAGCTATCGTCCACCATGCTGGTCTTCGAAAAGATAAATGTGTAAGGATTCGAGTATTTCGAGTATAAGACTTGCGGATTGATTTGATATCCAATGGGTATCCTAATTAGGTCGTCGTAACCTCATTCATAACACAGTTCTTGTGTACTACCAATTGCACGGTTTATTTGGCAGTAAGTTATGCCATCACTATGAGTATAAAATGGTCATGAATATATCTTATTAGACTCCAGAATCTGGCCAAACCTCGAGAGTTTTAAAAAGAGGTGACGTGCTGACATTTGTGCACACTTTAATGACTGGACGAAAACTGCTGAAGCCTTTGCTGCAGATCATCTACGACTGTCAATAATAAAATAATAGCGCTCATAGCGTAGTTTGACTGGGTATTCGTTAGCGATCATCGAAGTTAAGTCACGTTCAGCGTTCAGCAGTTCAAAATTTTAATGGTATGTTTGTGTTGTTGCAGGCTAGCCATGGAGAAGGCCAAGGCGTATATAAAGAGTTCGCTGGGCGGCAAGCCCTCGTCGCCCGTGGGTGCGCGCGAGCGCCCCGCCGCCGCCAATGACGAGCTGCGAGTCTGCTTCGTCTGCGGCGTCGCCGGCTTCAGCGACCAGTACACCATCAGGATCAAGCCGGACCCGCAGGTAACTGCTCTCTTCAGATATACGCATATAAACGCGGGGAAGATCTAACCTTATATAACAGTTCCCTGGGCAGCAAGTCAGCAGCGGCCGCAAGTGGTGACAGCGTCACAGCAAACAAAGCGTGAGGCGTCCACCAGCTCGTTGGGTCGACGATATTGTTATAATGGAGGGTCCAACTTGGATAAGATTGGCACAGGACCGAATTAAATAGCGGACATAAAGAGATGCCTAAGCTCGGCAGTGGATAATTACAGACAAAATGATGGTGATGACGAAGTCAACGGCGACAATGGGGCACGTGAATAGCTCACACTTTTATGGTGTTCTGTCCTCAGGTGTTACTTGGAAGGTTGGATTTTATTTTATGCTAGTTCAAGAGACTAAAACGTTGATTACCGTCCTGCCGAAACTTGTAGACGATTTGTTCTGAAGTTAGTGACAGTTATAAACTGAGTTGTGTCATTATTACCTAAGCTCTTTCTTATCCTCGCAAGGGTCATATACTACCCGAAATACAGTAATCTGGACAGAGACACGGTTGATGCTTATTTCGCAGAAAAACAAAAACTTCATCCATACTCTCCCAAAACTTAAAAAATCAAACAGTGCTAACTCAACAATAGATATAAATTGACAAGACTCTTTAAACAACACCTACTGATCAAAATTCAACCAATTTACGAGCAATTGTCGGAACACGGAGAACCGGTTGGAACCGGTGACCAATTGGCTGCCACCGTAAACGCTTTGACATCTGACACTGGCCAATTTGGTCTCGTCGCCGCGTCCACTGGAATCACTTTGTTTTGATCCCACTTCGCATTCTTGACGATGTTTTATAAACATGCGGCCTGTGGGCTCTAGGGTTGGAGATGGATGCGTCTAGGCTTTCGTTTTATTGGAACGGTTAAGTCATATTTTCATGTGATTAAGTTATCTTTTTTTTTACACGACTTTCAAAAACGAGGAGGTTATGTATTCAAGTTTTTTTTTTGTTTTTGTGTTATGCTTATGGAAATTTTCGCTAATTGTGGACTGATTTAAAAAAATCGTTTTTAGTCCGAAAGGGTATACTCCCGAGGGACCACCCATTTATATTTTAACAAAATCGACTGAGATGTTTTTGAAAAATCCAAAATATTCCAAACATGGTATAAGTACATCGATTTAAGCAAACTATTCGATTTTTTACATGATTGAATTCGGTTGTGCCATTTTTGGCGAAAATCTATTATTATGGAGAATCAACGCTGGCTCCCGTGCTTACTCGGTCTCGTGATTTGTGACCGAGAGAGAGCAGGAGCGAGCATTGGAAGTCCAAGTTGTTGCGAACAGGATAGTATAGTAATCGGTTCTAAAAGTTATTTTTATTGTTTTAAAAATTGAGCTCCAGGCTCGAAATGGCAAGATGACATCCAAAAATTCTGCCGATATTCTTGGACAAGGTTAACTGTAGTCGTGGAATAGGGGGGAGGCTTTTGCCCTATCGTGGGGGAGAGCCGAAATTAAACGAATGATGAATTCGATGACGTTGATTGTAATTGTAATGGTATAGGTCGAATCATACAACTTGGCGGCTGTAATGCTAGCTACAAGCTGCGGCTAGCCCAAGGACGTTTTATCTACAGACTAGAAACGCAATACGGTTCGCATTCACTACCATCTGTCAGCTTTACGTGAGGCGCGGGGGGCGAGGTGTTTACTGAAGTTTCGATCTAATACATAATATGGGAAAAAAGTCGAAATGTTAACGGGTGACGGTTTTTGGAGCGGAGCAAGCGAGAACAATGCAGCCCAGTTGCTGGTAATCCATTTTCACCTTAATTGCTTAGTCGCTTCAGTCTAAAATAGTGCAATGAAAAGTCTGGTGTCTCGTTCACACGTAGGTAGGTACAATTTTTCTTATACCATGACAGAGGGCTACGCGCGCTGAATTCGTCTCTAGTAGCTAAATCCTCCAAGGGCTAGCCCAATATTCTGACTGATGGTCACTTAATATCTGCGCGAGGATTGGTTTATACGCAGCTTGTAGCTAACATCACAACCGCCAAGTTTTATGGTGCGGCCTATAATCTAAAAACATTCTGATCTAGTAATTTAATTATTAGTAGTAGTCCTGCGCCGGTGATAGCTAATAATACAATCAATTTGTATTCATGATAGGTATTCCAGTTTAAATGACTTGTCGACTCGATTTATAAATGCGGTTCGTATCTTAACCCCAAACTTATACGATGCAAAACACTGTCTGCGGTATTATCATCTAAATCTATTTACAAAAATATCAGCCAAGTGGAAGTTGGACTCGCACGCGAAGGGTTCCCTACTATCGTACAGATAAAGCACTAGTTCTTTTTAAATGCTTTTATAAAAGTAAGCAAAAATACATGTCTTCTTGGACTCTAGAAGCTAGCTACGCATCGATATTTACATAGATGTGATTCATTGCGACTCGCGTCATAGTCATGGTGCGTCAGTGTCAATTTTCAGCTGATGTCAATTGACATATCGTTTTGGCGTGGCGCAAACAATATATTTGCTGAAACGGATATTAAGCTTCTTAATTGTTCTGTTTGCACGCTGTTGCTACAACTATAACTATTTTGTTTTTTAATATTCGCATGAGACGTCACCTGCCGGTCCCTCCGGAAGACCAGCGCTGGTTGGTCCACAACCAGCATATGCTGAGGTGGGACCGGGATGTGACAAAAATAAAATTATGTGACATTGTATAATATTTAAGATTCATTGTTTGTGCTGTTTGTTTGGTTTTGCTGTGTTAATTGTTTTGTAGTTTTGTTTAATTTAATTTTTGTCCTAATAAATAACTGTCTATTGTCTACATAAAAAAATGTTATATCGGCAATAGTTGATTGGGTCAAATAAATTTAGAGGTATAGTACTTAAACACATTGTCATTTCAGCTGCATTATTGCGGCTCATGAGTCTATGACTTATATTCCGTTGGCAAATATAGTAGTAGACTCTGCTGGTTACCCTATGCGAACCTTAGCGATCACCAAAGTTAAGCGATGTTCAGCACAGTCAGTATTCGGCCATCCGAATAATGGATGATACCCATGTAACAGCTGGTGGCATTTACAACTGAGCGCTGCCGTAGCTCGGATGGCACGTTAAATTGCTTAAATTGTTAATCGTTTAGCAATATCAGAGGCCTTCAGGTGGCTTAGAAACTCTGACATCAAGCTAACCTATACGAACTTAATTACCCTGCCGGTACGGAACCCTAAAAACAATCTTCAATAGCCGATACATTTGAAATTCAAATGCTATCAGAACGATAAGACGTTAATAAACCAATTCTGTATGTATTATTTATCATTTTATGGCAATAAAAAAAATAAGGTCATTGATTTGATAAAAAAAAATTGACCTAAGACGAGATAAGATATTCTCATTAATTTATTATTTAGAATAATTCAATATCGGTTCATTTTTAAACTGATAAATAAAACATTTGGTTATATTGGTTTCGAAATGTCTGACGAGTATGATTATTTTTTTATGAATTTAAAGATTTCTTTTTAGTAAGAGATACATTTTGAAGTAAAAAATGTTTATCGGTAACGGATAAAATAGTAATCAGCTGTAATTAACTTCTAATTAAAATACAACACAGGTGTTACTCACGTGTTATTTATTAGATAGTAATTCTTTCACGCGTTATTTATTAGATGGTAATTCTTACTAGGTATTGTTTTGACCGCGTTAGGCGATCTTTTTCAAGATTTGAGTACCAGCGCGCTCTGATCTTGCATAGCACTGCAATATGCAATGTAATAACATCAGCAGTAATAATTCGAATATAACTATCACTATTTCAGCCTTAGTATGTTGGCTGCTGGACGAAGCAGGGCTCCATAGATCGTTTGTTACTGTTTTTAACCCCCGACGAAAAAGAGGGGTGTTATAAGTTTGACGTGTCTGTTTGTCTGTGTGTCTGTCTGTCTGTCTGTCTGTCTGTCTGTGGCATCATAGCGCCCGAACCACTGAACCGATTTCAGTTTAGTTTTTTTTGATTGAAAGGAGACTTAATCGAGAGTGTTCTTAGCTATGTTTTATAAAAATCGATTGAGCCGTTTAAGAGTTATGGTGGGATGGAAGAACCAAAATTCTACAAATGTGCCCAAAATGGTTGTCAATTGAAAGTTTGTTGTCAAATATTTTTGTGTCGGGGGTTTTTTAATTAGGTATATTATTAATAGAGAAGGACAGTTGAAAGCGGCTTGTATCCATAGCGTTCCTGTAGTTTTCATGAGGCCGTCAAATACTAGGCAACATGCATCATCCATCCATTTTGACTTATTTAATGATTCGGTATAACATATGAAATATGAGTTTTTATGATTAATATACTTACGCAAGCAAATGTAATTACATATTTCAACATGAGATTAGTTTATAGTATAAGTTGCCTCTAGAGGTAGAAGCTAGAGTCTATTCACATTGTATAACACCCGTGTTACACCAAGTTTCAAAGACAATTCATTAATTTATTCATCCATACATCAGCCTTATGACGTCCACTGCTGGACATCGGCTTCCCCTATAAATCTCCTATAAGACCGGTTGGAAGTGCATTGCATCCAGCGCGATCCTGCGGTCTTAATGAACTTAATTCTCTCTCTACGCTTGTTGGTTATTCATGATCCGATCTTTCCACTACCAAATTCGGAGTACCTAGAATTGGTTTCGGAGACGTGGTCTCTATTCGAGAGCTGTGCTCTAGCACACCGTGAATCGATGCCCTCGCTTCTATCTCGTGCCGTTGTACGTAGTCTCTATTCGAGATTTGAGACACCATCAGCCCATCGTGACGATTTATCGTGGTATGTGGACTGAACACTATCTCAGAGAAGGACGTCCTACGGTGCGCCTCTTAGTATATAGTTTCTATTGGAGAACTGATACTACCAGGGCATAATGATGTGGACATTATCTCACGGGAAAATGTTCTTTGCTGAGCTTCTTACTTTGTGATCTCTATTCGAGAATTGGTACTACCAGGGCACCATAACTCGGTTTCCCATGCTATCTCACGCCGTGTCGATGTTTCCACCGAGCAATTATCTACAATGTATGGTGTTATGATCGCGGGCTCCGGATTCCCATGCGGTATAATGGCTCCGGCGTCACCTCTTCCATGTAAGGTGTGACAGTAATAGCACGGCTCTAGCGATAGCTTTACAGTATCTAAGCTTTAATGGCGGGCGTACACTCTCGCCGAGACAGCCCGACAGCGATGGTGTACTCTCGGGGTATTTTGACTCTTCTCAGTATTTCTCGGACGTTTGTTGTTTTGTCATGTGGATACTTTCTCACGAGGAGGGGTCCTACGCTATGCTGTTTAGTATGTGGTTTATATTAGAGAACTGCAACAACACCAGGGTATCAGGACTGCGTAGAGGAGTACGTTCACTGACGACTATTAGGTCGTAGGTGAAGATCACAAGAAGTCAGGAACCCGCTGGGTGCAAACCACCTCCAATCGGTCTTATTGGAGATCTAAAAAGTATATGTTCTGCAGTAGACGTCCTACGGCTGATATGATAATCTATAAAACAGTAAGATGTCATACGCGGACTCGATTTATAATTTATCGAATGATTAATGATTCTGCCAGATTTCCACCCCGATATTAACGCTCTGTATCAAATGGTTTATCAGGGAATATGATGTATTTTACAGAGTATCAGCATAATAAAATAAATTGGTGCTAGAGCTAACTGTTGTTGATATTTTTAATCGAATGTAGTTTAATCTAGACTGATCTAGGCACTCAAAGCAGCCCAATATCTAAACAATTTTAATTGGAACGGAAAAGCATACACCACAGTGCGGCAAAGATCGTGAGAAGTGTTAGCTACATTGTTGCAGAACAATCTCGGCACGATATTCTACGATTATATCGTTCTTGCATTCTAAGCGGGACGCAACTCAGCGGTGACTATTTCTTGCGCCAGTGTAATAACAGCTGACTTCAGTCTCTTTATTGTATTTGCAATAGATTAACAGTCAATCATGTTTCATTATTTATATTATCATACTAGCTTTACTCGCGGTTTTCCACATGATCCTTTCTTCCTGTATAAATGACACTCCGACCTCATTATGTATTCTTGCAACAAAAAAAAAAAAACAAGTTGATCCGTTGTTCGGTTGCTGCGTATAAGACGTAGACTAACAAACCAACAAACACACTATCTGATTTACAATATTAGTGAGGAAGGATAATAAGGATTACCTTATGCTGGCTTCTTTTCGGTCATATTTACTTAAATGTCATCTATTTTTACCCGATTGCTAAGGAAGGGTATTGTTTTTCGCACGGATCTTGTATGTATCATACGAACTGCCAGAATGTGGAACGCGTTGCCTGAGTGTGTCTTCCCGCTAAATTACAATGTGGGCATCTTCAAATCCCGAGTAAATAGGTATCTTCTAGGTAAGCGTGTTACATACTAGACCGCATATCTGCTTAACATCAGGCAGTGTGTAGTCAAACGCAAACCTATACGAAACAAAAAAAATGTATGTTTGTTTGTAAATCTCTTTATTTCCACGTAAGTACTTATTTTCCAAAAAGCTGGAGGTGTTGAGTATTTAGAACGACTTCTTTGATACTTTTGATACGAAGAACTGCGTAAGCTCGCTTACTGCATCACCCAGCACCGCATCCCGGTAATAGCTCGTGCAGTTTTCTCATAAACGTTCTCATACTTGTCATAGATTGTTCTTTTGAATTATGCATCGTTTGTACGCAGATTAACGCATTCGGGTCGCGTGCGTTTCGCATGGTGCATGTGTATGTGGGTCAGTCGGATATTCTAATATGAAATATGTACCTACAACCCGGTCACAACATCTGTGCACCTGACTTCGTGACGTCATATCGAATTATCGGGACGTATACACCACTACTTTTTATGAACATCTAAAAAAAATTTGGGGGTATCAGTGCACGATACTAAACATATATATGCAATGAAAAGTTAATAAATCAATATCCTAAAATTATCCCTTAAAAATTGAAATAATTGGTTAAATTATTTGCTAGCCATGTTGCAAGACTTGTAGGTAATAAAATTGTGGGCGGGCTTTTGCGAGCGAGAGAGCTAGCAAAGGGAATGAATGCAATAGCGATACATGAATGAAATTGACATTATGTGCATAATTTTAGGATAAAATAAAACCTAAATAAATAGGCTACCTAAGATCTTTTTTAAATTTTAACTGTACACATATGTTTTACATCGTGTACTGATACCTACATTTTTTTTTAGATGTTCATAAAAAGTAGTGGTGTATACATTACCGGACATGTCGGGACGTGTATCGGCAACGAAGATGCTAACCGTACTGTCGCACCGTGGAGTGCGCGGAGAGGTGACAGGGGAAGCGGGAGAGGCGCCGCATTCCAGCGAGGTGCACAGATATTCTGACCGGGTTGTACATGGCGAATCAAACTTTTAGCGGCTGTGAAGTTAGCTACGACCTGCGGGTATTTGTGGTATGCGGGTATATGAGCTTTAGTAAGGATTGCGTTTTGCGCAGGTTGTAACTAACATCACAGACTATAGCGACCTTTCCCTTCGTAGTTTTAGACTCGCTAAAACAATGTTACGTCAACTTTCATAAGAATCGGACCAGGTTTGGGATCTAGGTAGGTACTACTGATTTAAGATTTTTTGGTAATAAAATTGTTTCTTCGTCCGTGGTAATTATAAAATTAGAGGGCACTGCCATAATAAAAAATGTAACTGGAGTCCCTCCGCGCGGAAGAAGCGTTCAACGCAACAGTGCTTTCATACCCCCTTCATGGTAGCGTTAAACGTTTAACGCAACGTTGGAAGTCGCATTAGAAGTTTCACTTCAATAATTTCATTAGTTGAATTCCTTAATTTCGTTAATTTTAAGTTAATGAAGTCGAATAATTATTGCAGTCGAAGAAAAATACAACGTTTGTTTGTACCACATTAACGCACTTGGGTTGCGTATGTTTCGCAGAGCACTTGCTTATTATGTGGGTCAATCGGATATTAATTGCGTACTTGCGTTTAATGAGCCTTTTGGACCCGCAAAAACAATGACATTTCACCTTTCATGGGAACTGGGTCAGGTCTGAGGTCCCGTTGAGTTCTTTGAGATCTAAAGGCCCTCCGTTTAGCGAAAGATAAGTAATAAGCTGCAAGTATTGGTCTTGTTAGTTTTTGTTCTTGCAGACCTCGCTTGGGAAAGCACCACACTGGCCAGTTTCTCACCCACCAAGCATTAGTGTCCTAAACATGAAATTGTTATGACATACAAGGGTTTTCATGTTTTTGGAAGTCAATATTGAGATTAGTGTAGGCTATAAAGTTATACAGTGATGGCGTGGCGACATTTAGTTTTGCGGAAATATCTGAATGAGATTCCATCCGTCCATCATCCATCATTAGCCGTAAGACGTCCACTGCTGGACATAGGCCTCCTCTATAGTTTTCTAATAAGGCCGGTTGGAAGCGGCCTGCATCCAGCGCGTTCCTGCAATCTTTATTAGGTTTTTTTTTCACTTTCCGAACGCTGCACAGCCGAGGAGTGGATTCGGCGATTGACCTCTTTCTTGAAGTTGGACTTACCAAGCTGGACTTCTTGTCCTAGTACGAGTCAACAACTTCAAGAACCGAGCACTTAACAGATATTGGCTAATAATAAAAATTACTGGCGAATGAGCTAAGTAAGCGAAGTAAGCTTATGCTTTGCAGTGGGCTGAAACATTTAATACATCACCATTTCAGCCTAGAACGTCTAGAACTACTTAGGCTTCCTAGAGATCTCTAATAAGATCGTTTAGAAGCGGCTTTAGCATGGTTCAGATGTCTTAAGATCTGTATCTTTTTTCTGGGCAGTTGTACTATAGTACAACATCTAGGCAGTTCAAATTTAACTTTCAGGAGCTGAAAACAAAAAAAAAAAAACAACTGGTTACGCTCCGGGAGTGCCGACAGAAGTGAAAACTTTAACGTCTTACGAATTTTCGATCAGGTCTCGTGTCCTGACGCGAGTTGAACAAATTTTACCCATCCCAAAAAAGTGCACAACGCCGCTAAGAAGTTAGAAGTTTTCACTTCAAAAACCTTCCATTTATCGGCGACGGGTAAAAAACCAGCAGCTAGGTAATCAACGCCAAACAACCAATACGGAAGGAACTGCAGATATGATCAGTTGGCATAAAGCGAGCCGCTTTTTGCCCGACTTTTTTGGCGGAGCAGCCTTCGCGGCCGAACTGGGTTGGCAACGAGCCGCGCGATTTGTCACGCCTTTGTGGCGCTGCTGGGCCTGTACTTGGTTAGAGAATACTATCGAATTTGTCAATGGTATAGTTGACTGGCATTTTATTAATTAAAAGTATTAGGATTAGTGAATTATGCAATTAAATATATAATTCGTGAACTGAAAAAATAATTGAAATTGAAAAAACAAATGCTTAAACATTAGTAAAACAACTGACGGTCTTATCAATGAAAATGACCTCTTCCAGGCAACCTTGGAACAGTTGTTTTTATTTCGAACAATAGATCCCCTACTATACGTTAGACCTTTCGATAGAGCAAGTACAGACAAATGTATCGCTCCAGTAAGCAAAAGGCGTAATAAACTAAACGTTTCAAATGATATACTAGACGCACGAGTACTAGGCACCTTACCAAAGAATATATAATAATACTAACCTTACACCTAAAGATGTTTTTCCTAGAATAATACTATGGCTAAAAGTGTTTCGTCTCGTAAAGAGCGAGTGGAAAATAGGTTCTTCGCTCGTGTTTATTCTGTAGAGTGCCTTCGCTGACAACTAATATTTACGGCGTTTCTTTGCCGGAGCAGTCTGTATAAGCATTATAGTTGTATGTGTTTTTAGGGTTCCGTACTCGTGAGTGAAAAGTGAAAATCGTGACTCTTTTGCTAAGCCCACGTGTTGTTTCTTCGCCAATGCTGTAGCTACGTAAAAGCTTTATAGATTTATGTGTTTTAGGGTTCTGTGTTTAAAATTTAAAATGTAAATCGAGACCTTATTGGTAAGCTCATTTGTGAGTTTCTCTAGACATGATAATGAAGCTTTCATTGATAAGATAAGAAAACGTTTATTTGGTTAACTTACATGGCTTGAAGTTCATAAATGTTGATGTTGCTTTACAACAGACAACAGACATTAAAAGTGGATATAATGGTTTTATCCCTTTGGCATGCTGCAGGTAAAATTATTACGGAAAGTCATAAGGTCATAACGCACAGAGCGTGCAAATGCGAAGATCACAATGACAGAGTGTGCACTGTGCAATATGTGTAGGTTTATATTTATTCTTACGGAACCGTCAGAATACGAGTCCGACTACTTCTTGTTTTTTATCTTTGTTTTTTTACCAGAGAGTGTAAAACCGCGGTGTGCCGCAACGAGGGTAATGTGTCTATCATTGTAAAATGTTACGTGTACGTTCGGATTTATGTTTGAGCAATAAACTGGAGGCATTTCTTGCACCTATCTACATCTCCTGTTGGAATGGCTAGGCCACTGCCGATACCCGGCCGGTCGGCAATGTTATTTATGTGCTAAACATAAAACTAAAGCGTTTGCATAGTTACTATATGGATAGGTGTATCAATGTATGTGTATCAGTGGATATCTATTCTGGAAGGCAGTCGTAGAAAGTTCTCAGCTGGAGACGACACATGTCTGCCCTAAAGCCAATTTCAATACTAACTACTATTGACTGCCTCGGTGGCTCAGTGGTTAGTAACTGACTGGATCAAAGAGCCGTGGGTTCGATCCCCACCCAAGGCAAACATTTATGTGATGAACATAAGTGTTTGCTCTGTGTCTGGGTGTTATTTAGGTACTATTTATATAAGTAGGTATGTATTTAAAATAATATTTTTATCATGTAATATGTAGTATATTAGTCTCTGGTAACCATATCACAAGCTTTGCTTAGTTTGGTGTCAGAGACCGTTTGTAAGATGCCCGCTAATATGTATTTATTTAATAGGGCTAGTCAAAAACGCTTTGCATTCAACCCACTCTTGTGGTCACAATCCCCAACGTGGTGGGAGACTTGGAGGTTGATGGTCTCCTCATCAGCAAAAACTTTGCAGTTTTATCGACTGTCCTGTCAAAGTCCAAGATTCCGATATTCTGGGACTTCTCATGAGTTCTTGGAGCATCAGTAGTGATAAATGAATAAGCCTCCCATATAATAGATCCTTACTAATATTATAAATCCGATAGTGTGTTCGTTGGTTTGTTCCACTTTCACGCAGCAACGGATTGACTTGATTTTTGTCATGGACACAGTTTGAAAAACGGAAAGTGACAGAGGCTACTTTTTATCCCTGATAAACAAAATGCTCCCATGGGATAGCACAAAAATCAAAATAACACGCGGGCGAAGCCACGGGCAAAAGCTAGTTTCCAGTAAGACCGATTGGATGCGGCTTGTATCCAGCGTGTTTCTGCGTACTTGAATAGATGGAATGCTTGTAAATTCAATAGAGCACCATTACAAAAAACGCGTCGAACTACCAATGCAAAAAAATTATTCCTCGAAAATTCAGATTTCACTGAATATTTTTTCTCGATTCAATTTATATTCGAGCGTCAGAGACTAGGCGAGATCTATAGGTATTTAGACTAGTGCTTACTGATTACATTGTAAATTCTCCGAGTTTCCGATATTTCAGCGTAGCTGTTGTTTGGTTATCTTTTGGTTCATTTTCATTAAGACTTACTGTTATTTTGATCATTCATTCATTCGTCATTTTGATTTGGCGAGTCAAAATTTTGAGATAATTATAATTTTAGCAGTTTCAACGCATTATAAGTCTGATATTCCCGCAACACTTCAAGTTTTGCGAATATACGACTATAGGTAATCTTCGCCCCGTCCCGTCCTCCCTAAACAAATAAGGCGTTTTTTTTTCCAATAGTATTTGATGTCGTGTGCCTGTCTCACTAATCTTAGTGTGAGCCTGAATTGAGCATCTGAGAGACCGATGTTTTCATCTCGGCAAAGCTATGCAAGGTTGGCTTGCACTAAGAGATAACTGTATAGTTGTCCCCTTTTCTAAATTATCCAGTTCAGATGAGATGGGCTAGCAACCCGGCCTATACGAACTTACTTACTGTACTGTACCAGCCTTTTAATAGTCTACTGCATGACGTAGTCCTACCCACGAGGGGGTGTTTGGGCCATATCCACCACGCTGGCCCAGTGCGGGTTGGTGGATTCACATATGACATCGAATTTCTTTTCCGGACGTATGCAGGTTGCCTCACGATGTTTTCCTTCACCGAAAAGCCAGTGGTGTTAGATTCCGTACATAAATTCCAAAGAATTCGTTGGTACGGGTCTGAAATTAGTACCCACGACCCCACGATTGTGAGGCGGGTGTCATCACCACTAGACCACCATGGCTTCTTACTTAGCTAAAATATATTTCTTTGTTTTCAGACGAGCGAGCCGTACTTTCCGTTCCTGGGCGCGCACAGCACGCCGGCCGGGTACCGCGCCGACGGCGACGAGGACGGCTGCGTGCGCTGCTGCTGCGTCTGCTACACCTTCCTGCGCCAGCAGTGGGAGGCCTACGACCGCGAGAACAAGCCGCACACGCAGCGCTTCTACTGGATGAAGCGGCTCGACGGGAAGCCCTTTATTGGTGAGTTGATGCCGCGTTACAACACAAGATAACTCGACGACAAGTTTATTGGACAAGCTTTACCATTTAAATAAATAAATAAATATTAGAGGACGTCTCACACACAGCCTCTGATCCCAAACTAAGCAAAGCTTGTGATATGGCTGCCAGAGACTGATATACTACGTAAACATATTTTTAAAATAAGTACATACATATATTATAGGTAATACCTAAATAACACCCAGACACAGAGCAAACACCTATGTTCATCACAAAAATGCTTGCCCTGGGTAGGAATCGAACCCACGCCTCTTTAGACCAAGAGTCAAAGTCAATAACCACTGGGCCACCGAGGCAGTCAAACTTTAGGCACAGGTTTTGAGCACAGCTGGAAGTGGGTTGAAGTAGTCATAGGGTATATCGTCGCGATCGGACGGCAATGCGGGATAGGCACTGCGGATCTTTGAGAAACTCACGTTTTTACTCACTTCTTAGGTACTGTAAATGTCAATGCCGTTGTAGAACCAAAATTACCGATATCGCCCACCAAATTAATGAGTTAAGCTAGCTAGTGCATAGTGCGTATACTGGGAACTGGCGGTCAATAAAGCCATCAAGTTCTTGTACAGGTCGCGGCATATAAGTGTGGCACTAAGCGAACTGATTGTGGCGGAGATGGCTGCGCATGGGTTTTGTACAGCGGTCACCATGCGCAGCCATCCCCTCCACACTACCCTCAGTGCTAAACTTACGTAGTAACTAAGGACATAGAAACTATAAACCAAAAGTACTTGCAAACCGATGAATACTGCAAGAAGGGCATGGACCTTTTTGTAAATCTATACTGGATGCTTTGTCTCTGACTATGGATATCATAAAATAGCTATATAGCTGCGATCATGACGATTATGAATGCTGTGAAATTGTAAATATAGCGTTTTCGCCTCAACTTCAAAACTAGCACCAAATCGATTTACTTTGACCAAGATTTCCAAAAATAAACCCATCGTCTCCGGTCCCGTCATCGACTTTTCAGTTATTAAAATAAAAATTGTCGTGACGTCAATCGGAAGCCGATTGAGTTATTAAAGTGTAATTTATTGGCGTACATCGTAAACTATTTAATTTTATTGGCGACACAAGAAATGTTTTCATTTGGTACGGGTAACGGTTGTTACCTTGGTTGTTACCTAACTGTTGGTGGTTTTTGTTGAGCCAATCAAGTTGTAAAGTCATTTGGTAAGGTTTTAGTAGCAGTCGCTTTACGCTTATTGTCTTACGTTTGTGCAAGAATCGAGCAAAGATGTCTTTAGAAGGAAATTCACGAATGGGGTGCCGAAAGGGAGTGATACAACCTGAAATTTGAAAAAAAAAAACAGTTTCCTTCATCTTGCCGTACGATTTGGCCCTTACATTTAGCAAACTTTGCGACGTTAAACGTTTTCTGTGTAGATTTTTTACATGAATTTACTTTTGTTTGTCTGGGTCTATGATATTCCATAATCTAAATTGGTTGAAATAACTTTAACAGTTATTCTGGACGAAAAATAATTGGACGGATGATCTCATTAAGACTGCAGAATCACGCTGGAAGTAAGCCGCTACCAACCGGCCTTACTGGAGATCTCTAGGGGAGGCCTATGGCCAGCAGTAGAGGTCCTACGACTGAAATGACAACGACGACGGCGAAAAAAAATTGAACCGTAACATAAAATTCAATTCAATTTTTTGAAGGGTTACAAAGTTGGTAGCAAAAAAACAACTCCCACCGTTTCAAATTCAAATTCAAAATTCATTTATTCCATTGACATATTACATGCGCTTAGAAACGTCATTACAAAATAAATATCATTAAAAAATAATTGAACACGTAGAATTCAATAAAACAAAATAATAGGTACTTAATAAAAAAATATCAGCAATAGCATCGTCAAGAACAATATCATCAATTAAAATTACAAGGAAAACAAAATAATAGGTACTTAATAAAAAATATCAGCAATAGCATCGTCAAGAACAATATCACCAATTAAAATTACAAATAAATAAATTAACAATAAATTATACACTCAAAAACAAGGTTTTGTCAGAAATAGCTTCAGCTAAAGTATAATAGCTTTTCTCCAAAAGATGTGTTTTTACGTAATTTAAAATGTCATTTTTTGGGCTAACCTTAATACATTCCGGCAGTTTATTATAAAATTCGATCCCTAAACAATAGAAACTATTTGTTGTCTTACTTAATCGACGTTGGGGCCGCGCTATATGATTCTTATATCTGCTATTACGACCATTGACGCCAATTTTATTCATTTTATCAATGTTTTCAATGACATACAAAACATTTCAGGTTTTATTGGAGCACAGTACAATGCTGGCCCACAAATAAATAATATCCGAACAATGGCCGCCACCTGGCGATCGATGCTGTACGCTTGAAACTTTCCACTAAAAATTCATAAATTGGGAAACTCCGATGCAGCGTTGTTTGACTAGTTGTTATAGGTCGAATCAAACATCTTGTCGGCTGTGAAGTTAGCTACAAGCAGCGGGTAACCCAATCCTCGCGCAGCTATTAAGTGAGCTTCACTAAGTATTGGGCTATCCGCTTCCCTGAAAAAAAAAGGATTGGATTATCTGAGCTTTTGTAGCTAACATCATAGTCGCCAAGTAGCTAGATTCGGCCTTTATCAAGCGATCATCGGAGATAAGAAACGGTCGGCGCGGTCAGTCTTCGGATGGTCTGAAGAAGTGAACGCGATTTTACAACTATACAAACAGGCACGGTTCCACCGGAGTTGCCAACTGTGTTGTTCACTGTTGACTTGGTCGAAACGAAAAAAAAAAACGAGTTGCACTCCGGAAGTGCTGGCAGAAATGAAAACTTGCGCCCTCCGTCTTACGAATATTCGATCAGGTCACATGTGGATGGAATGGAATGGAAATAATCAAGTGATGTACTATATGACACAGGACCGAAAGAGCAGCTATTGCGTACACATACACACACAAATACACGCGCAAATACACACACACACACACACATACAGAGAGAGAGAGCCTACTATAGTTCACTACACACAACTATTAGTTATATTAGGCTACACACTACTGTACTTCAAAAACATTTACAGTTCAAATTCGCTCACTGACTCAAAAAAACTCCTAAAAATCAGGTTTGTTGTATAGGAGCCCCCCTTAAATATTTATTTTATTCTATTTTTAGTATTTGTTGTTATAGCGGCAACAGAAATACATCATCTGTGAAAATTTCAGCGTTTCTGGCTGTCATGGTTCGTGAAATACAGCCTGGTGACAGACAGACAGACGGACATCATCTTAGTAAAAGGGTGTTTTTACCCTTTGGGTACGGAACCCTAAAAAGAATGGAAATATTATGTCCCGTTATTTATCAGCAGATTTTGATAATATTTGGCAAGATTGTTTATAAATCCTAACAAGATTTTTGAGTAAGAATAAAATGGGTCAAGAACGAGTCGTGATATAAGCTTATGAAATTCAGTTAAAGAGATGTATCGCAAGGTCTACTGTTCGGAGAATTACTAGTTTATGGTGATGTAGGTACGAAGGAATGAAGGAAATGGAACTGCTTTCACCAATTAGGCGTAGCAGAGAACTTTGCGAGTGTATCAAAGGTCATTCATTACGTGCCTTTGTTTGGGTGAAAGGAATTTTGTACCACAGTGTAGAATTGCTAACTTGCGTACAACGTACAGGTAGCGGCACGTAGGTCTAGCGCTGAGGATAGTGTGGAGGGGATGGCTGCGCATGGTGACCGCCGTACTAAACCCAAGCGCTGTCATCCCCTCCACATTTCTCTCAGCGCTACACTTATATGCCGCGACCTGTACCAGTATTTACAGTACTTAGGGTCCCGAAAAGAGGGGGGAGTAAAATGTAAAGGCTTCGTGTACTTCTTAAGTACCTAGGTAGTAAGATATAATTTTATAGACATGTCGAAACGAGACAAAACTATAGTGAGGAATATATATCTGTCACCTTTTCACACGTCGATATAATTATGTCGTAATGCGTGTGCTAGACGGGGTGCGTTCGGTGATTTCGGTGTTACACATATGAATATGTACCTACAGAGTTATGTTCACTCAGTACCAAGCCAAAAGAGGGTGATTAAAACCATCGTTACGAACAACTTTTACTATGGGGCCAACCCTTTTAGTGAAAGAAAAAATCAGCTGTTCCGTATAAAACTGCAACTCGAAATCGACAAAATGTATGAAACAGGTGTCTCAAATTTCGGTTTTCCCCATAGTAAAAGTTGTTCATAATGATGGTCTGAATCACCTCCTTTCGGCTTAGTACCTACACCAGTTCTGGATAACCCTGTATACTAGTGTATGCATGTATTACAAATGAGTCACAAAAATGTAATAACAATATTGTAACTCGGCACCCCACTCCCCAATCAATCAACCCCCTTAACATGGTAAAATAAATAAAAAACCTCGTCGTTTCACCCCGCAGCGCGCAGCACCAAGTTCATTATTCAGCTGGCATGCCTGGATCCAGCAAATAAATAACTTCACAGAAATGGCGACCGATGCCGAACTATCTATTTGACACTTTTAATTGGAATCTTGTAGCGCTCATAGCGTAGTTTGACTTAGTGTTCGTTAGCGATCATCGAAGTTAAATTTGTGTAATCAAACGCAAACCTATCACTATCACTACATAGTAAACAACAAAGTCGCTTTCCGCTGTATATCCCCAATTCCCCATGTATGCTTAAAATATATATCTTTAAAACTACGCAACGGATTTTGATGCGGTTTTTTTTAGTAGATAGAGAGATTCAATAGGAAGGTTTATATGTTTAATACACCTGTGCGAAGCCAGGGCGGGTCGCTAGTACGTAATAATAAAAAGTTAAGCAACGTTCAGCACGGTCAGTCTTCGGATGGGTGAACGCGGGTGCGGGGCATTTACAACTAAGCGCTACCGTGGCTCGAATAAAACGTTTAGTTGTAAGTTGTAGGCCACAGTTGTTTAACAGTTTAGCCATGTCAGAGGTCTTCAGGCGGTTTTGGGTTAGCCACCCGGCTTAAACGAACGTATAAGAATCTTAAATGTCATGTCAAGGCTATTTGGAACCGAGCTGCCAACTGTAAGTGCCGATAGCACCTGCAACGTATGCTATACTAAGCGCCACACAAATCGACGGATGAGAAGTTAGCCGCAGATGACACTTCGCCGTGATTCGCTAATTATTGCGGATGTGTGCATGACTTTTTCCCAGTAATTCGCCACAGCTACTCCATGAGGGGATGCGCACAGGTCTTGGAAAGTACAGGTTGGCGACTAAGGGCATGAAAGCAGGTGCAGCATGTTTTGTACCGGAGCTCCACATTGACTTGACACTGAGCGTTCTCTGAATATCCCCATTTAACTAGGTTGTCCATACAGCGGCTTACTTGGGTCCGGAGCCGATTTAACGACTTCCACGTAGGCCACGGGACGTCACCGCCAGCCGGGAGTTGTTCGGAGGGTATTACGTAATCGGCTGGTGAGGAAAGTGTGTCTTTCCATTATCTAAGGCGGGCTTCACTGGGGTGGAGATCCAGTGAGTTGGTTACTATTAGGAAGCTAAAACGGCTCTTCAGGCGGCTTCCTGGTGGGTTTGTTTCGAACATAGGGTGTCTGCTATCGGTCTCTTGTTTTCGTTTTTGCACTCCGAGTCCTTTGACTCTGAAACCGACAACGAAGTCGGGCGAGGCGCGCGGCGGAGCGAGGTAGCACGAAGCGGAGTGAAGTTAGCGTCCACACTATTCGCTTAGATTAACCTCGGGCAACTTCGCGAGTAGCATAGTGGAGGCTTAAGATGTCCTCGAGCTCAGCACGCATTCCCAGATAAGGTACCAACTACGGTCATACGTCAGTGGTCACGTCCCGCCATACAGATTAGCAGCGTCGTGACGCATTGTCCCTAAACTGTGACCGACATCTTAATGTCCTGTCCAAACGGGGAGGGATCATAATTGGTCCATGCATAATACATGCGGCCATCGATCGTGGATCTGAACTGAAGCATCCTGAACGTTTATTATGCGGAATGCTTGTAAATCGAGATCTTGTCTATATTCGTAGGTATACTCGGATCGTAAATGTGTGTGGAGGTGGCTGTGTAGACGTTGCGCGCGGTTTGTGAACAAGAACGAATTGTTCAATACTTTTTTTTAGTGTATATATAGAAGGCCATGTAACATTTATTTTCTGTCAGTTACGATAGTAGATAACTGTATTAGAGAATTACGTAATATGCGAGTCAGACGATACCCTATTGAATTTCTTGAGAATGTAATACCTATACTTTGTCGCTTTGTTGCGCGGCGACGTTTCGCTACCAAGATGCCAAACGTGCAATGAGGCTTGACTTATGTCGTTCTTTACTTATTTGTAAATGTGATCCTACAAGAAATATTTTTATGTAAAATATTGCCAAGACGAAACTATAGTTCGCACTATCAAAAAGTTATCAGGTCTCATGTAGAGCCAAGCTTCTAACTCTACACGCGCTTACTTCACAAATCTCTACACCTTAGTGCACTGCCGTGCCCTCAGATTTTTGCTTACTCTTGGCGTACTTATTCGTACCTTCGTAAGGGCGTTCTATCCATGGTACCGACTGCCCTGAGGGCTCTGACTCGTCTCAACAAATCTTGATTGTAACATTTTTGTGGAATAAAATGTTCGATTCCTCCACCTATCTTTGTGTGAAAAATTACTCCATTTTGCTTGACATGAAAGATTTAGCAAATACATTTTCGCATTCTTAATGTCGTTCGTCTTGGTTCTTTATCAATCTGTGGCTCGTAAGTACGCCTCTTCTGATTTGCAAGATGGCGAATCTTAGTGAAAAAAAGACGTGGCCTCACACGACAAGCAGGTTGCATTTACAACTCAGCGCTACCGTGGCTCTGATGACACGTTAAATTGTAGGGTCCCGGTGGTTTTACTGTTTAGCTATGTCAGAGGCCTTTTGGTGGCTTAAAACTAATATCAGAGCCAGCCACCCAGACTATACGAACCTAATTTTATTTGGTTGTACATGTACAATAAATACGTTAGTGTTCAACTATTTCCGCGACAGAGTGATAGTCCAGATTAGAAGGCGAAATCCACATACTGACCGAGAATGTGATGGGTCAAACGAAATTAATGAATTACTAACGGGCAGTAAGTCTGCAACTAGATGCAAGTGGTTGGGGACAGAGGTAAATGGTATAAACGTAGGCAGGCCAATGTCTAGTGTATTTTGTAGCCTAATACGTTGCCCAGACGCGAGTTGGTAGGCTTCAAATATCCTAGTCTCTAAATTGTGTTCAACACATTTATTCTTTCCCATTTTCGCTACCACACCTACGCAGAGTTCTAGAATGTACGCAAATCCATAATACATGAAGGCCATCGATCCCGAATATACGTTTATTTTATTCCTCTCTGTTCCGTCTCACATCGATCACTGACAGATAAACAATATTCAACAATGCTGCATTAAATTATTTGATGGGATGAATTATTTTGAAACAAAGGAGCTCGCGTATCGCGTGGAAAAAAGGAAGCGAAAGCGATTTCAACAAATGTTGTGGCATTTTTGTTGCAACATAGGTACATATTTAATTACAAGCTTTTGTTTTACTTGCAATGGATGTATTTCTACCTATGTATGTAAGTTCGGGTGGAATCTTGCAAGTTAAATTTGACCAACTTCCGGGTTTCCGATTGACCTGAAATTTTGCACGAATATGAATATCGCGTGACAATGCAATAATATGAGCACCTTTCAGCTCCTTCATCAGACCCTGGTTACCATTGAAAGACAAACTACTCGCCAAGACCATTCAAATGAACCCAAACTCGATGAGGTTGTATCGTTTCATTGCTAAGTTCCTTTGGTCACCTTCACCAGCTCCATCATCAGATCAGCACCATGTCATCATAATATTGCATTGTCACGTGATTTACATATGTTTGCAAAATTTAAGCTCAATCGGTAACCGGGAAGTGGATCAAATTTAACTTGCAAGATTTGAAAACAGACAACGGGACAGGTGAGAGTAAATAAAAGCTTGTGAAAATGAATCGTGATTGGTTGTATACCTACTTTTATCTGAACTACGGAATGGAAAACCCGGATAGAACTACAAGCTCCATCCGGGTTAGCATTTATTTTTAACATTTCAACTGTACGACGTAGAAATTTCCTTCTTTTTGTGTTTTTTAGGGTTCCGTACCCAAAGGGTAAAAACAGGACCCTATTACTAAGACTCCGCTGTCCGTCTGTCTCCAGGCTGTATCTCATGAACCGTTATAGTTAGAAAGCTGAAATGGTCACAGATGATGTATTTCTGTTGCTACCATAACAACAAATACTAAAAAACAGAATAAAATTAATAATCAAGGGGGGCTCCCATACAACAAACCTGATTTTTAGCCGCTTTTCGCTCTTTATCGATAATGGTAACAGGTTGATGCTTGAAATTTTGACAGAATATTTAGTTATATATTTACTTCAATAATAAATAATGAAATTAAAATATAAAAAATATTTAAGGGGGGCTCCCTCCCATACAGTAAGGAACCCTCCGTGCGTGAGTCCGACTCGTACTTGGCCGATTATTTAATACCAATGCGTAATACATAACATTTAAAATCAAGTACTGAGGCACTTTCATTGCGAAAGCTCTGACCTTCCAATGCTCAAACTCCCTCCGCACGTTTTCAAGTAATTGTTATTTCCTTCTCAATAATATAATGCTTTTTCCTCAAAGTAATTAATATTAAAACAATTTCCCGGAGTTTAATCAACGTGATCCCGTGGATGGATGGATCTCGGAAAATTCGTTGAGGATTAATCAGAGAAATATTATATTTGTTGGTCGGTTGGATTAATGTCTTGGTTTGACCACGTTGAGCATATAGGTGTCCCACGATGACGTGCTATACCATGACCGTAATAGGAACATGTTAGACAATAATTATTTTTCGCAAAAAAATGGCAAAACCGCGTTCCTTCGTGTACAAAATTCGAATATTTCGCTCGAATTGTTTATATTATTGTTGATTTTTCAAAAACTGCTCAGCCGATTTCTGTAAAATTTAAATGGGACTATCTCGGGAGTATATACTCTTTCGAACTAAAAAAGAGTTTTGGATTCGATTCACAATTGAAGAAATTATCGATGAACATACACAAAAAAAATACATACAGACGAACATAGAACCTCCTCCTTTTTGGAAGTCGGTTAAAAAAGATGAGACTCCCCATTAGGAATGATGTTGCATCAGTCATGTGCCACGCACGGAGCGTTTCGGTTCCAGCAAAATACTCGTATTCTTGACGACTATTGTTGACGTGCGTTTATGTTACGTTGAAATGATCATACTCGTAGTTAGAGCATAAATGCGTCGCCTGCGCGATACAGGGGCGCCGGGGGAGACGACAAAGGGGACTGAGACAGGTGCGGGAGCCGGGACTAAGTTAAGCGGTAGGATTATAGTCGTGCTGGGCCAAATTTGAACTAGGTAAACAAAACCAGCAATCTATTTTCATAGAAACTTGTAGGTACTTCGTGATATACAGTCAAACCTGGCTAACTGAGAACTGGATAAGTGAGAAACCTCTATAAGTGAGAGAAATTGCCAGGTCCTGTTATTTTACCCCTCAAATACCTCTATAAGTGAGAGACCAAAACCTCTATAAGAGAGAGTCGTTTTACCCTCATAGACCTCTATAACTGAGAGTACTACTTGACTGAACCTCTATAAGTGAGAGTTGAGGGTAATGAAACATCTGCAATTTATGACCCACTCTTAAATTTCTTGGAACTAACTACAAACAAACAACAACACTTTATTAGACAACCACATTACATAAAAAACAGATTATAAGGACAAAAACAAAACAATAGGTATCTAATTGGCGGCCTTATCGCTTTAAGCGATTTCTTCCAGGCAACCAAGGCAACCAGGCAATCAACTACCGTTGATTTCAGATCGTGTTCTATTCAATTATTTTTTTTGTATTTCGTGGAAATAAGTAACATTGTTTTTGTATCGACTTTTTTTGAATGGCCACACGTGCGTCTATACTATCCCGTTTGTTGAAATAGTGTTCTATTAAAAATAATTTTGTGTTTTTCAATTCTCTACCTAACATTATTTTTGTATCACATTCTTTTGAAATAGCCACACGTGCGTTTACACTATCTTATTGGTCAAACTAACTACAGTTGACAAGTTTCAATTGAAGAGAAAGGTTCGGTGTTAATAAATCAATCTTTAGGAATAAACAAATAAATCGCCAAGATTAAATGTGTTCAAAAGGGTGAAAACTTAAAATAAAAGAATTTGATTTAGTAGAATCCAACTTTTATAAAATAATAAAATTCAAAGACCCCATACGGTCTCAGTGCTCTAAAGGACATGGAATTATCAAAAATATTTTTGATTTTCCCAATTTTTAAAAGGGGCTTTTATGATGAATTAGTCAATCATCTTTGTTCAATTCTAATCAACACATTCCGAACAATTAGTACCTATATACTATTTATAAACATATTTATCATTCTTCACGTATGTACATATAGGTAGATACCAATGGAACAACGTACAAATTATACGTATTTTTTAACCTCTATAAGAGAGAGAAGCCACTTCTGAAACTGGATAAGTGAGAAACCTGGATAAGTGAAAAACCTCTATAAGCGAGAATTAGATGGCGGTCCCTTCAACTCTCTCTTATCCAGGTTTGACTGTATAAGTAAGTTTGAATAGGCCGGGTAGCTAGCCTTGTTATTAGAGAATTCTTAAAGCCTCGTAAAGGCCTTTGTCATGGCTAAGCGCACGTTAATCGGTTGAAGCAACTGGAACCCAGTTGTAAATGCCACCCGCAGTCACCCATCCAAAGACTCACCGTGCTGATTGTTGCTTAACTTCGATGACCGCTATCGAACACCCTAGTCAAACTACTTAATCGCGATGTGCATACTTCGCGCCACACAAGTTGATGGATGTGAAGATAGCCACTAGCTGCGCAATAGCCAATCAACGCTTCCACGTCATGTCTCGTCAGGATTTTATATTGCGCAGCAAGTGGCTAACTTCACATCCATCAACTCGTGTGGCGCGGAGTATAAATGGCCCTAGTTCAGCGAGAAGAGGCCCAGCCTGTGTGACAGTTCAAACAAGGCCGAAGACAAGACAATAAACAAATCGAAACATTCTATTCTCTAAAACAAAGTATCCCTTAAAATGAAGTATCAAAATAAAGGCACGAAGTTCGTGTCCCGGGCTCCTTTTAATAGCATTCGTGATCGTGATTGATGTGTCAAACGACATGAATAATCGGATCTGATCATGCAAACATTACACATTATGTGGCGACCTGGATAAATAAATATAATAAATAATACCGATGGACCTATTCTGTGCAGCAAATGTTTCGTTGGCACGCCAGTTTTTTTTTTTTTAATATCTCTGGGTTTTTAGACACGATATTAGGCCCAATTATGAGGCCGCCATCGTAATTATTATTAATTGCAATTTAGAATATTTCTGTTTCTTTTTGACCGACGAAACGCAGGAGGTACTCAATTCGACGCGTATGTTTGTTCTTTTTAGGGTTCCGTACCCAAAGGGTAAAAACGGGACCCTATTACTAAGACTCCGATGTCCGTCTGTCTGTCACCAGGCATAACTTTTTACATACTCGTAGTAGTCCGATTTCGATAATTCTTTTTTATTGGAAAGAGGATACTTTGAAATTGGTCCCATTTGAATTTTATTGAAATCGGCTGAGATATTTTTGATAAATCAACAATAATGTGAAAAATGCTACATCGATCCGTGCGAAATATTCGCGAATTCTGTACACGGTTGAAGTAGGTCATGCCATTTTTTGTGAAAAATAATTATTCACTTTAGGCATTCGATAGAGAGAACACTTTTTACGTCGCTATTAAATTTACGATGGCGTCTCTATAATTGGGCCTATTATCCCTGTTTCATCGGTTCTCGTGAATTCGCTGTTCTGGAAGTATTGTTGCGTTCAAAATCTCCGTCGGTCATTATAACTGGCAAAATAGTATCAAATATAAGAATTTCCTATTGACTGAGGATACGAGAATAACTTTTCAGCTCTACCTAGGTATATTTCTTGTTTCTCTGAGAAAAGCTAAACTTTTCTTACTCTCTTACACTATCGTACAGACGGAAAGTATACAGTTTTCGAATCAATATAAATTTATTCTCATCATCATCAGCTTATTTCGGCCCACTGCAGGGCATAAGCCTCCTCCCCCTTACGCTAATGATCCCTGTCCTGTGCCATCCAGGTGTTGCCGCAAAACGTTTGGATGTCATCACGCCACCGTTGCATGGGTCTACCGGGACTGCGCTTTCCGTCACGGGGCCACCATTCAGTCAGAGACCTACTCCACCTGCCATCATCATATCATCACCATAATTTATTCTATTTGGCTATAATTAACTAAACATGAAGTACCAATTAAGAAATTACCAAAGCTATATCTATAGCAGAATATAAGAAGAGTTCATGCTTCTAACAAAATGACATTTAAATACGTCATAAAAACGTTATTTCATGCGTGGCGCCCGCAAAATATTTTTAAGTTTTAATTGAAATTAGTCAACCCTTTTATTCTAGTGGCTATTTATTCGGGCCATTTTATGGAACAGGCTAGACTAGACTATCTAGTATTCGAGATCAATGCTGTGATGCCATTGAAGCCTTAAGTTGACTGTAGCTTAAATAGTAAATTTCTTAACTGTCTCAATAAATAAATCACGTATGAAAATAATTAAGTATCAGATAGACACAATAAGTTATACTAGATCAGATCTACATACGCCAGAACAGCCGATGTAGCCGTGCCTTGACAGGAGTTTGACACAGACACGAAGAACGTGACAACTGACAAGGCTGTATGAACATTCAGTACCTACATCTGTCTGATATATATCACGATAGAAAGAGTCGGGTATGTTTTCTACAGATATCTATTTACCTATAACAGATTGATAATGCTGTTTTCACTTGAGTCAATTCAACCACAAAAATGCATGGAAAATCTTTCCGAGCTGCTGTGAAAACTGTCAACTACGTATTGGAATTTGATGTTCCTTGTCTAAAAATCCGGCAGTCGACACCGAATCAAGAGATTTTTCATATCTCTTTCTAACTCGTGCCATATAACATCAATGCATCTATTTCAGATTTTCTCGATCGACCACATATCCCTCTGGTATCTCTGCGGTTTTCTAGGCTTGTTTACGGTGTGGACTGGTGTCACTCATCATCATCATCATTTCAGCTATATATAGAACGTCCACTGCTGGGCATAGTCCTCCAATAAGACCGGTCGTAAGCGGCTTGCATCCAGTGCTATTCTGCACTCTTAACAAAACCGTTTGCCCACCTTATGGATGAACAAACGGGCTACTTTGAGCGTACTAACAAGGCCCATAATGAGAGAACACTGATTTTGAGTGTTGTCGGCATAAGCAACATTTTTGGACGATAAGGGTACTTTTCTGAGAAGATATCTTTACTCCCTGGCAAGCCATCGAAGATTTTAGTATGTCATCATCATTACAGACTTGAAGACATACTTAGGCCTCCTCTACAGACCTTCTATAAAACCGGTTGGTACGTTTAGTGCGTTGCTGCGTGACCTTTACGATTTCCTATCGATAGAAAAGGGTACTTATCAGAAGGAACATGGAATTCCCATCCCCGCAGCCGGGTCACACTGTACCTATCTACCGAATTGTTTTATCAAATGTTATTTCAACTGCCAAAATAGCGGCCGGCGGCACAATAGAGCCTCCCCGAGGATTATCCGGAGGGTAATCCCCTTCCCCGGCACTCTTTGTCGCGTCTATAGTACCTGGGGTCTGTAGCACCCGCTAGCAAACCTTTACAGTAGGTGAAGTCGCGCCAGTAACGTCGGGTCAGAGAGCAAAGGTGGAGGTTGTGTGGATGTTTTATTGGTGATTCTAAGGACGTAATCAAATTGTTATCGTCGCTTAGTGTATGAGATGCAGGAAGTGTGTCTTATCGTAATGGTACGTCTGTGGAAGGTTGGCAGATTCTTGATCTTGGGCCGCGTCGCGTCGTTTTGATCAATATGACGCAGTTATTAATCTGTATCTGTACCAGCCTTTTTAATTGTCTACTGCAGGACGTAGGCCTACCCACGAAGGGTGATTAATACCCAGTAGTTACACCCAGTAATTAATAATTTACTCCATTTCTAGCTTTTGCGCAGTACTGTAGCTGCTATGTTGTTATTATGAGAGAAACCTAAATTTCAGTTCTCTGTTTATACAATTGCAATATATCAAAACTGTAAACAAAAGTACAGCTAACACGAACTGTTACAGCGTTGGTATTCACGCCTATGTACTGTCATCGTAGTACCAGTAGACACAAGAATTTTGGAAAAATGTATCTATAATGCATAGCTTTCTATCGAGTATTGGCGAAAGCTTATCTTTACCTTACCTTTTCTGTTTCCCTGAAAATTTCACAACAACGACATTTATCAGACACTTCCACATGTTTGGACATTGGCTACTGGTCCGCCGCCCGCCGCCGGTAACTGAATGATAGACGGACAGAAACGCTTCCATTTATCTTTTTTATACAACATTTTATTTCTATATACCAGTCTTTTCTTTGTATCCCTTTTTGTCGTCGTGTTGTTTGTCGGGGCCCTGATAGGATTCGGAGATTCGTGCGTTGTTTCGTCACGGCCGGCTGGCTCCGTGAAAAATATCTTTATTTGTGTAGTAACTGAAAGCAGAGCTTTGTTCGCGGCTTCGCGGGCTTTTCTTGTGATGTTTTCCCGTGAAATTTTACTGGAAAATTTGTTATTCGTTGCGAGGGATTTTCGGAGCTCGGCTGGCTATCTTTCTGTTTGGGCGATGATATTGAAAATAATAGCCGTGGTGGTCGAGTGGTAGTAACACCCGCCGTATAATCGTGTGGTCGTGGGTTAAAATCCCGGTCCCGTACCAATGAGTTCCTTGGAATTTATGGACGGATTTTCACACCACTGGCTTCAGTGAAGGAAAATATCGTGGGGCAACTTGCATACGTCCGTAGAAAAAAATCCATAAGATTTTCAATCAATTTTGCCCAATCACCCTTCGTGAGTAGGCCTATGCCTGCAGTGGGCTTTTAAAAAGGCTGATACAGGTACTGAAAATAACGGAAAAATTGCGTTAATAATCCGAGTTAAAAGTGCAAACATAAATTGAACCAGTCTTATATGAATTTTATGTTATAGAGCAAATACAAAAGATTGTATTCTACCAAACTGTACAAGATAAGGTTACTAACCAATCTTAAGTCGTGTGGGTTTGCGTCTTCTCTACTTAGATTAACTTGGTGAGCTACTTCGATAAAGTAATTACTGTCACGTTATTACAGACGTTTCTGTATGAGTTATGTTGTCTTATTTTAGTGTTATATCTATTAACCGGTTTTAAGCTCAACTAAACCATTACAATTTAATTTTAGTTACTAATAATATTTATGGGTTGGGTTTTCCAAAAACCCTGTTGCGGTAACCGGTCTCCATCAACATTGTGCATTGAATGTGCATCATCTGTTCATCTACTTACAATTTTCTGATTTTGATGAGATCTTTACCTACTTTGTAGGTAGGGTGAACAATACCGACCATACTACACCATCGAGCACTCGCGTCGTGCTTTACCCTTATCCTACTTTCGAAGATTTAGTAACTCTACTAAGAATTTACTTATCGAGCTACCTAAAGTTTTTCCTTCCATCAAGGGAAATTATCAACAAGTAATCTGCCTACGTCCATCAACGCCCACGGTCGCGCAAGACAGTGACAGATCAAGAAGCTCCGGCGCGATCCCACTTCTGAAGTATCCCCGGAGGGCCGTCCGTCAATCGGAAACGTCGTCCTAATTCTCACCGATCTTACCGTTTCATTTCGAACGTTCTTCGACTTTATTAATAACATTTATGTTGAACGCAGGAAGTGGATGTCAGTTGCGTTGTGCGAGTCATTTTCCAGTTTTGCTCGAGTAGCACTTGTGTGAGATTGTAGGAACTCTTTGAAAAACCTGTGGAATTGAAATCGAAGTTTTATTACCTTGCTACTCTAGCAATTGCCTAGACTGCGACTGTACTGTACCAGTCTTTTTAATAGTCCATTGTAGGCCTACCCACAAAGGGTGATTGGGCCATGTCCATCACACTGGCCCAGACTGCGATTAATAGACTCGTATTCATACGACGATGACGTCCACTATGCATTTGGTCGTATATTGAATCCTTACATAGCACAGCTGGTCTCATAGTGAAAGTTGTTCGTATTGTTAAGTATATTATTAGGTTCCGACACTAGTGTACAAATACATCGCTTAATAGCATTATCTAAGACGTGTTACATTATTTGTGGATTCTAAATAATGCACGTTAAATATCCATCGCACGTTAAAATAACCTAATTAGTATTCTGTGCTCAAACGAGCGGTTCGCGAACTGAAAACCACCCGACCCATATATTTTCACAACCTCTTGACCCCTATTTTGCTCATAAATTGAAATTATATTTGCATGAATTACTTACTTACTTGGCAACATGAAAACTGGAACAATGGATCGTACCCAAATTATTCAATAACATCGTAAATATCTTGTTTTGCACCCTTTGCGAGTGATTTGAAAACTGCTTTTAAAACAAGTCTTTAACTTATAACAAATAAAAAAAACAATGTAGGTACTAATTTGTCCTAGAAATTTGTACCTGGAAGCGATTTCTTCCAGGCGATTTTTGTACGGAAAGACGGATCTATGACTTTATCCTGTTCGTTTTTGCGCCCCTACAAGGTTTGTGTCGATACCTAGGTGACCGTTGGCATCTCCATAGTTATGGTACTCTGCCCCATAGTACATAATAATAATATTCATTTAAAACTTAAGAGCCTGGCTCTTGTCGTTGAAGCAACTTCCACGCCTCTCGGTCTTCTGCCAGTGCTTTCACCTCCTTATACGATATGAAATCCACCTTCAATAGCAATATACCTACACAAAAATGTGTTCCACTTTTAGGCGTCTTCTGGGTAAGCGCCTTAAACGCCTACATCTTAGGCTGTTCGCAAACACGCGTTTCGCTATAACTACAATCAATAGATACAATTATTTTTCGCCAAAAATGGCACAACGACTTCAATACGTAAGTAAGTTCGTATAGGCCGGGTGGCTAGCCCTAGTGTCACAGTTTTTAGGCCTTTGACATGGCTAAACGGTAAAAGCAACCGTTCAATTATAGCAATGTACGTACGGTAATCCTCTTGGCGGAAACTAGGTAAAACTGACAATTGATGTATGGAGCCACACGCAAACGCGCAAGTTTATTTGAAACTATGCAAAACCTGTACTAAAGGCTCAGGCACACCTGCCGAATTAAACTTCCAGGCGGCTGTGATGTTAGCTACAATCTGCGCAAAACCCAATCCTGGCTGAAGCTCAACAGCTGCAACAGTATTGGATTTCGCGCAGCTGGTACCTAACTTTACACCCATCAAAAAGTATGATTTGGCATTAGCCATTGTGTATGCCTGTGCGACACTGCGTGCATTCATAAACGTCATTACTTCCTCGCTAATGGGAACAGTCAAGCGAAAATTGGCACTTCAGATAAAAACAATAAGTCTACACGACAAGCAATCGAACAGAACAAAAACATGAAAACTGGCTGTAGAGGTATCCAACATCGGAGGGCAATAGCTACCACGTGTACCGAGTCGATTGTTTGTCATTTCTTAGGAAATCCATTGTTGAAAACACTAGGAGTTGTAACAATGAAGGAGCCAACGCTGTGCCACGGTAATGGTATCTAACAGTATTCCGTCTTCATACAAACGGTCGGAACGCGAATCATACCTACGCGCCTCGGAATTCGGTACACAACAGTCGCAGGGGCGCGCCGTACTGACGAACCAACGGTGTGGGTTTGTAATCAGTAATAGTGCGATTTACCTATCAGGCGGCCAGACCTAGCGCGTGTTTCGTACTGCGTGGCCACGCTGGGCTGTAGATATTTATTTCAAGGACAGGGCCGAATCACAATACTATTAGATACCATTACTCGGCCTTGTCCTTGAAATATATACAGCTACAGCGCCACGTGGCCACGCAGAACGTCTCACTCGCTAGGGACAGCCCTTCAGCTATTTCTACTATCTCTGTTTCATCTACTTTCTCTTTACCTACTTGAGTTTCTTTCTGGTTTTGAATCATATTGTACCTAATATAATGTAACTAGCAGCCTCCCTATTTTTTTTAAATATAATATAGCCTATGACACCCGTGGATTGTGTAGCTTCCCAACAGTGAAAGAATTTTTCAAATCGGTTCAGTAGTTTCGGCGCCTATTCAATGCAAACAAACAAACAATCAAATCTTTCCTCTTTATAATATTGGTATAGATATTACCTATATTTGTTACAAAAAAGAAATCCGTTGTTGCATTTCTATTGTTATTATGGATTCGTACGCTTCTACTACGGCGCGCCGCGACTGACTGGCATACCAAGAGCATACCCCACTTCGAGGCGCGTAGGTATGATTCGCGTTCCGACCGTTTGTATGAAGATGGAATTCTGTTAGATTAGTTTCAGCACAGTGACAAAAGGTTGAGACTTGTGTAGAGTAGTTATTAGGCTTTCAGTTTCATGTTTGTGACTTAGTTTTGATTATGACGAAGTCGAATGCCCGTAAGCACGTAACAGCTTGTTATTCTTATTGTTTAGGAATACGCTTTGTTGAGAAATTGTGTATGGTTTTGCGTCGTTCTGTAACTGCTGAACCTGGATATCAGCATCTCTTTCAACATTTCTTCCGGCTAAAACAGCTGGAAGAAATCTTTTGCTGAACCTGACATCTCTTCTGAACCGACTTGCGTACTCTTTGTTTGGACATGGTGACGAATGTACGTCTCTATTTTATCTCAGCATTTGCTGTAAAGGTTTATTATCTTCTTGTAGCAAATCAACGATTTGATTGATTGATTTCCAAAAGAGGCTCGCATACTAACTATAAGTTTATACGTACTACTTATTGTGAAGTATAATTGCGTTTGAAAATAGGTTCGCAGGTTTCTTCTACAGTTGAGAGAAAAAGACACGCTACGTGTCTATCCATCTTATAGTTATTCTATTGATAAAACCCAAACCAAACCGACACCAAAACCATACCAAACCACCACCAACCAAATCCAGTTTTAAATCGTCATTACCACTAGATTCCATAGCACAGAACAATTGTTAAGTGCTTTTTTCCCTACCCAAAGGGTAAAAACGGGACTAGGTACTTTTACTAAGACTTCGATGTCCGTCTGTCTGTCTGTCACCGGGCTGTATCTCATGAACCATGATAGCTAGGCAGCTGAAATTTTCACAGATGATGTGTTTCTGTTGCCCCTATAACAACAAATACTAAAAAACTCCCATACAACAAACGTGATTTTTAGGAGTTTTTTTCTCGCTAATAATAACGGCAAGAGGAATGGGTATCCCATACGGTACGGAACCCTTCGTGCGCGAGTCCGACTCGCACTTAGCCTATTTTTATTATCCTGGAGAAAGATTCGTGCGTAATGCGTGAAGTGTAATCGCAGACCGCGATAACTGAAGCAGTACCGGTTCGTAGATGACGCAATGGACGGACGTACGTGCCTGTAGTCGGGTGCTGCAACGTGACTGCTAGCGTAGTAAGCTCGTATAGGCCGGGTGGCTAGCCCTGGTGTCAGAGTTTTTAAGCTGCCTGAAAGACCTCTGACATGGCCAAATGGTTACTACAACCGGGCCTACAGTGTAACGTGTCATCCGAGTAACGGTAACGCTCAGTTGTAAATGCCACCCGCGGTCACCCATCCGAAGACTGACCGTGATGAACGTTGCTTTACCTTGGTAATCTCTGATAGACACGTAGTCAAACTACGCTATAAGCGCTACGCTAGCATAGTAGTATAGACAGAATCATAAAAGTCGGCGGATGTGAAGTTAGCTAAAACCTGCGCAATATCCAATCCTGACTGAAACTCACAAGCTGCGCATTAATTGGATATTGCGCAGCTTGTAGCTAACTTTACATCCTCCGACTGGTATGATTAGACCTGTAGCTCTCATAGCGAAGTTTGACTAATTTTACGTTAGCGATTATCGAAGTTAAGCAACGTTCAGCACGGTCACTCTTCGGATGGGTGACCGCGTGTGGCATTTACTACTTTGCGCTACCGTGGCTCGGATGACACATTAAATTGTAGTTTCCGGTTGTTTTAACCGATTATCCACGTCAGAGGACGCCTTCAGGCGGCTTAAAGACTCAGACACTAACTCTAACTAACCCTGGTTAATCACCCGGTCTATACGAACTCGCCTACTTACTTATTGTTAGCGTTACTGATACTGACTGGTGCTGGACTGCTGGTAGAATGTCGGCCGTGGGAATTGTCGGTCTTTGAAACCGTCACCAACAATGGATATTGCTTTTGCCATCTCGGGAAGCTGTGCGACGGAGTCTCGTTTGCAGATAGAATATGTTGGTGGAGGTGGAGAATTTTTCCTGAAAACGTCTAAAATACCATATGTTTTCACTTAGGAAATTTCAATAACCAGAATACATAGCAGCATAATTAGAAATCATAATACCACAACGTGTCAACGGTGAAAATACTTACCTTATTTCGACGCCACTTTTAAGTTGTAGTATAGGAGCATTGTATTGAATTCGAATCCTAAAGCTCGGTTCCCCATTTTCCCGACGAAATAAGTGCGTATCTCGATGACTTCTATCTTTACAGCCTCGGTGGCTCAGTGGTTAGTGACCCTAACTTCTGGGTCAAAGAGGCGTGGGTTCGATCCCCACCCAGGGCAAATATTTATGTGATGAACATAAGTGTTTGCTCTGTGTCTGGGTGTTATTTAGTTACTATCTATATAAGTATGTATTTAAAAATAAGTATATGTAGTATATCAGTCTCTGGCAGCCATATCACAAGCTTTGCTTAGTTTGGGGTTAGAGGCCGTGTGTAAGATGTCCCCAAATATTTATTTATTTATTTATTTATTTATACGAAAAAAAAAAAAAACAAAGTAGTGGGTAAAAAAAATGTTTCATTGTTCTTCATGTTCTCGAAGATACGTGAAGTTTTCCAATAGTAATTATAGGTCGAATCGTGCAAGTCGGCAGATGTGAAGTTAGCTATATACAAGCTGTGCGAAGCCCAATCAATGCGCAGCTTTATGTGAGTTTCAGTCAGGATTGGATATTGCGCAGCTTGTAGCTAACTTCACTTCCGACTTGTATGATTCGGACTATACCTAGAGTGGCCTATAGCCGAACCCTTCTCCTACTGAAAACAGACCCGACACATTTGAACACAGACCGCCTCACCACAAAAGATTTAAACACGCTTCAAACTCTGTTTAACCGTCCAATTTGTACTGCTAAACATTGTCTAAAGCGTGCGTAAAACTTTTGTGGTAAGACGGAGAGATGCGATCATCAATCACAGCTTTGCTCAAGACTTGCTCGTTTTGCAATACGTCCGGACATACCAACACCTCGGCGCGGCGTCCGTCAGTCTGTCCCGTTGGCTGCAACGTCCGCGTGGCAAACATGCTGTAAACCGGGATATACTAGCTGTTGGCTAAACTATGGCGTGGCCTGCTTTGATGTTATAAATAAGCACGCCTAATGCGCGAACTCGTGAACTATGATGACTATGCTTCATGGTATAGGGCTGTGAAACGGCGAGGAAAAGTGACCAGAAAACCAGATGTGGAAAGAGACTGCGAATCTCTGATAACTTCTGAGTTTTCTCCTTCACTGCTCTCTGTGAGTGTTGTTCTTTAGAAATGTTGGGCTCTTTCATGGCTTTTAGCTTTTGAATAGATAAGATAGGGTTTGCTATCCTTAAATACTTAAAGTATGAGGTGTTGGATTGATTGTTGCTCTTTCACATGGCAACGAAACGACTTGATTTTCTTTTGCATGAATGTAGTTTAAAGGTTGAGGAGTGGTCGGAGAGTGTCATATCCGGGTGTCTTGACGCTTTGTTTTTCCTCATAATCACGGGCAGACTTGCAGGCAATGGCTAATATGCTACTTTAAGGAGTCTTAGGATGTCTGGATAGCATAGTCATTGGCAATACGAGACGGTGGAGTTTTCTATCATTTTTTTGAGCGATCGTTAGTATGAATATAAGGATCAATATCGCATATTCATAGACAACTCAGATAGAAGGGATAGGCAGTTCATCGTCGATCTTGGTATTATCTCCTCCAAGAAGTAGCGCTCATAGCGTAGTTTGACTAGGTATTCGTTAGCGATCATCGAAGTTAAGCAACGTTCAGCTCGGTCAGTCTTCGGATGGATAACCGCGGGTGGAATTTACAACTGAGCACTACCGTGGCTCGAGAGAAACGTAAAATTGTAGGCCCCGGTTGTTCTAGCCGTTTAGCAATGTCAGAGGCTTTCTGGCGGCTTAAAAACTGACGTCAGGGTTATAGCTACCCGCCTTATACGAACTTACTTTATTCTCCAAGTAAAAAGCCTGCTAACTGGCGAGTGACACCCCTGCGTGTGCATCGAATGCAGTCCGTAAATAAAAGTGAATTAGCTACATGTGCGAGCCGGCGTGAACCACTCCGCTTGAAACCAACTGATCCAATAGCAAACGGTCTAAACTAAACCGAATTTATGCATACTGTAAATTTACAGTATGTACAGTGCTATATAAATATAGCGTGCGATATAAAGGTTCGCGCACATTATGTCGCCGCATGGCAGCGCCAAGAATCCGCTGAAATCGCTTATGTATTATGGACTAACGCACACTTTGCTGGAGCGTAGCGGGCCTCATTTTCTGCATTTCCATACTAATATTGCGCTGCGGCCCGACATGATGTGCGCGAGCCAATCTTCGCGCAGCTATTACGTGAGCCTCCGTCAGGATTGGGTTTTACGCAGCTTATAGCTAAGCTAACATCACAGTTTCACATACATTATTTCAACTCTGTTTTGTCAGACTGTACTAGGACTATCCGCGGCAAGAGTCACGTTCACCACAATAATAGATATACGTCAATAACTTACATACACAAAGATATTATTATTTTCCCTTTAGCTTTCTATTCCATGCGGTAGACGTACGTCGTATTACAACAACACGGCTGACGCATATTTATCAACACAATAAGGTCTGTGTTTGTGTTTACGCTTCGTTTTCGGGAGCACAATGGCTCGTGTCATCCGTCTGATGCGATGTCAAATGTGCCCTCGTGCTGCGAATGGAAGATTGGAAGAACTGGTTATTATAGCCGGATTAGATCCTTGGTGGATCTGTAAAATTACTGCAGAAATGGTTAGAAAACAGTGGTGAGCCCAGCGGTGATGTGTTTAGTTCTTCCGTATACTAAGCACCACACAAATCGGTGGATGGGAAGCTTTGCGCAGAACGCTCGCTAAAGCCGAAATATAGGTATGCGCGAGAGCCAGAGAGACGAAACGTCGGGGCACACCCGCCCGCCAACCTCTTGCCTCCCGCGCGCTCCCTACGCATTGTCCACAGTAGTCCACACATGCGCAATAATTAACGAATCACGACGATGTGTCATCTGCGGCTAACTTCTCATCCACCGACTTGTGTGGCGCTTAGTATAAGCTAATATGGCATTTATGCAATTGCCTAATTAAATAAATACAAATAGGGGAGTATTTGTATTAAAAATTTACCCAATTAATTATTTTCCCGAGGAAATCATTGATGTTTCCTGGAGGTATGTAGTCTACGAGTATGTCTTAGTGGATCTTAAACGCTGTTTTTGAACAAAATTTCATCCAATTCTGATAAGTTTTATTCGAAAATTGTCGATCGCTTACAATTTTAGGGACAACAGTAGCACCTATGCTAATCTACGTTGTTAACTACTCCTATACCAAATCGCATTTAAATTCGTCCGTTTCTTTCGTCAAAACAATTTTTTTTGGTGATTTTGGCTATCCCGAAAGAATAGGACTGATTTTTCAGTATTACTATGACTCCAGTATTGGTAAATATTATGAACTAGGTACTTAGTATAAAACAAAGTCGCTTCCCGCTGTCTGTCCCCATGTATGCTTATATCTTTAAAACTACGCAACGGATTTTTTTAAAAGATAGAGTGATTCAAGAGGAAGGTTATATGTATAAAACACCTGTGCGAAGCCGGGGCGGGTCGCTAGTCAAAAATAATGATAAGTACGAAACCGAAAGCGACACACGACGTAAGTCACGTACGTGACGCATTTTAGCGCACCTTTCTACCTCCTTCTATGGCGACGGTTGCTTTCTGAGTCGGCATCACATGATACGTCAGCTGTTGTATTGGCCAGTAAATCTAGAAACATTATCACTTATAGCACGTTACCAAAAAGAAGATGAACTTTTATATTGGTACGGAAGCAACTAAAGCTAGATAGCAAGATTCTTCATGGTTCTTTGTAAGTTTTTATAATTAGTAATATAATTATTTGTGTGTATCGGTTTCACATTTCAATACGGTTCAAAATAATTATGTTGTTTTTAGTGCTATACTCCGACTTTCGGCTTTCCCTTTCAATTTCTCGTAAGTAGCGCTCATGATAACGTATTGACGCTATCATGGCTCGAAAACACGTAAAAAAATTACTTCTCGCTTAGCAAAGTCAAAGGTTTGTCAAAAAGTTTGGCAGGCAACTACTGACACTAGGGCTAACAAATCAGCCAATTGGAACTTCACGTATTCTTAGACGCTGTTACCAACCACCGCAGACATTCACCAGGAAAACCCGCGCGTTCATTCATATACGCTCTACCACAGTCCACTCAACTACTCTACCCATATATTATGCAACAGTTTCTATTGCCGCTGCCATAGATTGCGTAACAGTTAGTTGGTGCCGCCAGGGCCGTAGATCGTGCAAGAGTTAGTGCGTGCGCGCGACCTCGACCCGCGCGAGTGAAAGTGGCCGGATCAGCTGGCCTGCTGCACTCTAGTTACACTTACCTCAATTATATTATACTTGCACCTCGGCTTGTTGGAAAGGTCAGGGATTTGGTGGACGACGAGATTGGACTATGACGGTGTCACAGTGTCAACGGCACGTTTCATGACTTACGCGCTTATGAGCGTGAGTTTGGCTGTCGAAGTGTTACGTGGTGTGTAGGTAACACTTTGTCCAAATATATTTTTCGGTGTTAGTTACTATAATAAAGGTTCATAGTCTGCTCCAAAAATGGATACAAATGGGTTTTACCTTTTAGATAAGCCCGATACAACCTTAACAATCGTAGCGCTCGTAGCGTAGTTTGACTAGGTGATTGTCAGCGATCACCGAAATTAAGCAACGTTCCACGGTGACCGCGGGTGGCATTTTCCAACTGAGCGCTACCGTGGCTCGGATGACACGTTAAATTGTAGGCCTCGGTTGTTTTAACCGTTTAGCCATGTCAGAGGCCTTCAGGCGGCCTAAAAACTCTGACACCAGGACTAGTCACCCGGCCTATACGAACTTACTTTTTTACCTTAACAATCGACAACATTTTTGCTTAAGACACGGTCGGTGTGGTCAAATACAAACGGTACTTAGTACAAGAAACCAGAACCGCTAGTGATACCGCCCTAGCCAATTATCGTCTCAATTTCTTCTATGTATTTTAATAATATCATAGATTATTAATAATAAATTCGGAGTCACCCCGTATCACTACATATTATAAAACAAAGTCGCTTCCCGCTGTCTGTCCCCATGTTATGCTTATATCTTTAAAACTAGGCTAACTAAACTAATTTTGATGCGGTTTTTTAATAGATAAAGTGATTCAAGAGGAAGGTTTATATGTATAATACACCTGTGCGAAGCCTGGGCGGGTCGCTAGTATCAAATAAATTATTGTCTCTTTGTTTCCATTTTTTTGATTCCAATATTGTATACCTATGTTTCCATTTAGTAAAATGTTTCCCTGTAACATTTCAGGCGCGGACATGTCGTTCCAAGGCGAGTACGCGGCGCAAGTCCTGGGGCTGTCGGGGGACAGCAACCCTCCTCCGGCGGAGGGCGCGGCCTCCTCCCCGCGGCCCGCCTCCCGCCCGCTGTACCCGCTCGAGGCGCCTGCGCCGCCCGCTGGCTACAAGGACGACAAGACCAACAACCACGTCAACAACAAGTTCAACAATGTGAGTATAGGGTCAACAACAATTTCAACGATGGGAATAATCGCAACTTGTGATCTCAGTATACTAAGCGCCACACAAGTCGGCCGATGAGAAGTTAGCCGTAGATGACACTTCGCCGTGATTCGCTAATTATTGCGTTTGTGTGCACAATGCAGATGCCGCGTGGCGTAGTGTTGAGCACGGGCGGGTGTGCGACGGCGTCTTGTCTCTCTGGCGCATACCTATATTTCGGCGTTTGCGCAGCGTTCTGCGCATAACTTCCCATCCACCGATTTGTGTGGCGCTTAGTATACCAGACATTATTTTAGGAAAACAGTGGAGGTCATAGAGTCAGAGATGCCGCGGGTCAGATTTTTCTCTCACATTATTTTAGGAAATTGTAATAGTCATCATCCACAGCCTTCTTTAGTCCAATGCTGGGTATGCCTATCTCTTACAATACAATTTGCCTTAAAATGAAAACTAAGAATATGCAGTTAAGATCTGTATATAAAAGATTGAAAGAAGTAATAATCGATAAGATTAAAACAAAGGCACACTTTAATTTTATCTAAAAAAAACGCCATAATCCCTTTTTTAATTATTATCGTATTAAATAGATCTATCATCCATCGGCAAATTATTTGATTAAATATCTTTCTCCAATCAAAATCAGTAGATATCTTTTGGAAATCACACGATGTCATATCTTCGTCATGAAATCGTGATGCCGCCGGTTCTTAGAAGCCTAATCTAGGCTATACGGGATTCCCTGACTCTGCGCGTTTCGTAGAAATCATTTTTATTGATTTATGTTATTCACACGTTATATGTAGGCATATTTGACAGCACAGAAAACGTACAGTTAGGTATCTAACGACAATCGCATTGTAGCAATCTGTACTTCAATATTGCCAGCCGTAAGATGTTTACTGTTGGACATGGGCCTCCCCTATGAAATTTTAATTTATTTTATCTCTATCGCCTATTTATGGCTTATCGAGATCTCTTATGATAACGAGAGCTTGTGTATCGGGCTTTTGTGTTAACATTTTTCGAAAACACACAATCACCAAACTCACACTTGCACAACAAATAAACTGTAACCAATCACAGTCTGCTCTCAAAAACATATTTTGTTACGTGCGATTGTTTGAATAAGTGTGTACAGCTCTATCTGTTCGACGTCTCGTATCAAATTGAATTTAGTCCAATTTAGCGAGGCGCTAACTTGTTTAGAACGCTTGTTAGTTTAACTGGCTGGTAGGTGCTGACATACCTAACCTATATACCTACTTTTACCTAACACGCTATCCTTAGAAATGGCACTTGAATTACTGATTGATTCTTTTTATACTTTGTAAATACTTTAATGACTTGCGTTGTCTTTGCATCATGCTGGTAAGAGGATAATCGGCCAAGTACGAGTCGGACTCGCGCACGGAGGGTTTCGTACGGTATATGGGAGCCCCCTTTAAATATTTATTTTATTATTGAAGTGAATATAAAATATTCTGTGAAAATTTCAAGCATCTAAGTACCTGTTACCATTATTAATATCGAGCGAAAAACTGTTAAAAATTCAGGTTTTTTGTATGGGAGCCCCCCTTAAATATAAATTTTATAATGTTTTTAGTATTTGTTGTTATAGCGGCAACAGAAAAACATTATGTGTGAAAATTTCAGCTTTCTAGCTATAACGGTTCATGAGATACAGCCTGGAGACAGACAGACGGACGGCGGAGTCTTAGTAATAGGGTCCCGTTTTTACCCTTTGGGTACGGAACCCTAAAAACTACCGAATATGATGTGTAAATTAATGTCAAACGCAGGGCAAAGGCCGACACCTCGCAAATATTTTTAGTCTTCTTTGACCTTTAACTCGTGCTAAGTGAAAACACGTGTAATATCTTAGGCGTTATTGTCAAGGCCATTGGAACTAATTTCCGATGTTTAATTAGGAGTATCTCTGTCATTAGGTAGAAGCATATTGCCACGGTAATGGTATCTAACAGTATTCCGTCTTCATACAAACGGTCGGAACGCGAATCATATACTAAGCTCCACACAAATCGGCGGATGAGAAGTTAGCCGCAGATGACACTTCGCCGTGATTCGCTAATTATTGCGCATGTGTGCGCAATGCCTACGCAAGTGGTGTAGTGTTGTGCACGGGCGTAGGGAGCGCGCGGCAGGCATGAGGTTGGCGGGCGGGTGTGCCCCGGCGTTTCGTCTCTCTGGCTCCAGCGCATACGTATATTTCGGTTTTTGCGCATAATTTTCCATCCGCCGATTTGTGTGGCGCTTAGTATACCTACGCATCCCGGAGTTCGGTATACACTCCTTGCACAACGGTCGCAGATGCGCCGCAGTGACGAACGAACGTGTGGGTTTGTATCAGTGAACGTGCGATTTGTTTTTGTTTTTTATTCGAAAATCTTGTAACCACAGACTCCAGGGTCTGTGCCCTTTGTTAACAAAACATTTTTTTTTTTAATTTTACTGTACAAAGAGTATTATAACATAGTTAAATCTTAGCCTAAGTTATCAAGTCGGTGCATTGCGTGAATGCCACGAGCAGACCGGCGACCTGCAAGCAGCACCCGAACTAGCGATTTACCTACCAGGCGGGCAGCCCTAGCACGTGTTACGTACTGCGTGGCCACGCGGGTCTGTAGGTATTTATTTATTTCAAGTAGAAGGCCGAGTCACAATAGGGTATTATAGTCATTTTTGAAAAGTATCTCAATTAGATTCTGTAGGGCTAATAAACCACAAAAAAAAACAAAAAAAAAATCAGGCTTTAAGTGCTTTAAAACTGCATTTTAATTTTACAGTTTCAAAATTTCGCGCGTAATTTACGAAAACGATTGATGTCAATATTTTACTCTGTGGTTACGAATGACGTCACGATGCTATGTAAATATTTCTCACGACAGTGTCTTTGACAGCTGACATTGACACTGCCATTCTATAGTTTTCAATGTTTACATAGCATCATGACGTCATCACATAGCTGCGCCTATTTTATGTACAGATTAAAAAAACTGAATATTTTGTATTGATTTTTAAAATTTATTTTGATGTTTTGTGATCTAAAACTAACATTTTCCGAAAGCTTTTTGCCTAAGCTATCTCAAAAATACATTTACAGATTTTTTCTCGTCCATACTAAAATACCCTATACTGTTAGATACGGTTACCGTGATATTGCTATCGAGTGCCGATATCTGGGCGGTGTAATTAATACTTGGGCCTATCAAAAAAGGTAATTCCCTAATTAGTATTTGAGTATCTTTGTAATTATCGGATAGAAGTTTTTTTAATGTATTTTGCCGCGAAAAAAACGTGTCTTTGACAATTTGATCAAGCGCTAAGTTATTCGCGTTTAAATAATATTTTTTCAGTAAAAAAACATTTCATTTAAGTTGAATATAACATAGGTATTACTCATGTGTAATTTTAAGCCAGACAGCACGTCAATACTATATTTTAGACCGCATTTCAATTTTTCACTTTATCAAGATGCGGAGTACTAGCGCGCGGGATCGTTTCTCGTTTTTCGGACCCTTAAAAATTACGTGTTATTATTAGTTGTCTGTCTGTAATAGCCATAGCGCTAATTTTTTCTTCAATAGTCTTAGATTACAGATTTTTTTCAATGAATGTCCCAAATGAACAGTGGCCTTATTGTGTACGCTTTCTGACGTTCGGCTTCGCTCTTCTTCCCGCTCTTTCTCGTGGCGCGACTAACTAGCGCGAGCAGGAGAAAAAGCGAAGCTGAACGTGTACACAATATGGCCGCAGATGTGATGACGGGGAAAAATCCTGTATTAATAACTTTTTTATATGACATTTCAGAACCGGTTTCCCCCGGCGGGCGGCGGAACTGAAGAGGAGGGGGTTTTGGACCTTCGCGCTAGAGATCCCTCCGTCATCTCTGTCGGCTCGCAGCATTCCGGGGCTTCCGAGTCGGCGGGGTACCTCGACGCTGTCAGGTGAGAGAGATAGTACATGGATATAGTTGAATGAGTGAGAGAGATATTCTTCTGTCGGTTCATAGTACCCTCATGAGAAGATACTTATAGATCGAGAGGTCCTTCTGTCATCTCTGTCGGCTCACAGCGAAAGCCAATAGCGATCGGTCGTATTGAAAATCTATAGGGAAGATACATCCGTGAATGTCTTTATGATTTAAATAATTATAATGAACTTTCTTCTATCGTACGGCTAGACAGACGCGACCAAAGCGCGACCCTTTTATGGTGGACATTCCGCGCGTCAGAACCAAGCGTTTCGAATCCTCATTCCTCATACGAACAGCCAGAATGTTTTGCCTGGGTCTGAGTTTCCGTTAGAGTACAACATAGGCGTCTTCAAATCTCGAGTAATTAGGTATCTTCTAGATAAGCGTGTTACATCCTAGACTGCGTATCGCCTTACCATCAGGCAGTATTTGGTCAAATACAAAATTATTTGAAATTAAAAATAATCGGCCAAGTGCGAGTCGGCCTCGCGCACGAAGGGTTCCGTACCGTATGGAAGCCCTTAATTTATTTTATTTTAATTTAATTATTTATTTTTGAAGGGAAAATATTATGCAACTTGATACGAGTATTCTGTGAATATTTCAAGCATCTTCCTGTTGCCATTATAAATATCGAGTAAAAAATCGCGTTTCTTGTATGGAAGCCCCTTAAATATTTATTTTATGTTTGAAGTGAATATTTAACTTATCAACCATCTATCTGTCACCGTTATATTAATATCGAGCGAAAAACGGTAAAAAATCAGGTTTGTTTGTTCTTAAATATATTTTTTTTCCGTTTTTAGCATGTACTTAAATAAATATTTGAGGACATCTTACACACGGCCTCTGACCCCAAACTAAGCTACGCTGAGCTGAGCTAAGCTGTGATATGGCTGCCAGAGACTGAAATACTACATTTACTTATTTTTAAATACAAACTTATATACACAGTAACTAAATAACACCCAGACACAGAGCAAACACTTGCGTTCATCACATAAATATTTGCCCTGGGTGGGGATCGAACCCACGCCTCTTTGACCCAGAAGTTAGGGTCACCAATCACTGAGCCACCGAGGCAGTCAATGTAGAAATACGTCATCTGTGAAAATTTCAACGTTCTAAATATCACCGTTCATAAGATACAGCTTGGTGACAGACAGACAGACAGCGGAGTCTTAGTAATAGGGTCCCGTTTTCCGAACCCAAAGGTCAGGGTTCCGTATCCAAAGGGTAACCTAAAAATCGGCCAAGTGCGAGCTGGACTCGCGCACGAAGGGTTCCGTACCGTATGGGAGCCCCATTCCTCTTGTCGTTGTTAGTAGCGAGCAAAAAACTCTTAAAAATCACGTTTGTTGTATGGAAGCCCCCCTTAAATATTTATTTTATACTGTTTTTAGTATTTGTTGTTATAGCGGCAACGGAAATACATCATCTGTGAAAATTTCAGCTGCCTAGGTATCATGGTTCATGATATACAGCCCGGTGACAGACAGACAGACGGACCGATGTCCGTCTGTCCGAAGTCTTAGTAATAGGGTCCCGTTTTACCCTTTGGGTACGGAACCCTAAAAAAGACTAATCAAGTGCACCATCTTACATGTTTTCCTTTACAATTCCAGATCGACAGTGTCCGTGTACAGCGGCAATTCGAACTCGTCGTCAGACCGGGACATCCTGGACCTCTCCATGCCGGACAAGAACTCCATGACCGAGGTGTGCTACGTCTGTGGCGACGAGTACAAGCGGGGGACCTTATACAACCTCCACACCAAGGAACCCAAGGATAAATCGGTAAATATACAACACTACAATACAACTGGCGAAAGTATAAATAATCGTTAAAATATGCCTAACCTAACACTCTTACACTGTTGGTATACTGAGCGCCACACAAGTCGACGGATGAGAAGTTAGCCGCAGATGACACTTCGCTGTGATTCGCTAATAGGGTATTACAGTCATTTTTGAAAAGTATCTCAGTCAGATTCTGTTGGTCTAATAAACCACTAAAAAAATACGAAAAAATAAAATTCAATCGTTAAGTGCTTTAAAAATGCATATTAATTTTTATAGTTTCAAAATTTCGCGCGTAATTTACGAAAACGATAGCTGTCATTATTTTACTCTGTGGTCGTGAATGACGTCACTAGGCTATGTAAACAATGCGCGTAAATATTTTTCACAATGATGTTTTTGTGTGTAAGTTTGAGATTTAAGTTTAAAATGAGTTAATATAAATGGTTAATAATGAGTTATCGTTGGTTTGCTGTTCCTGGAATACTAGTGTACCAACACCCAACAAACTATTCAATGTTTGCATAGCCGCATGACGTCACAGCAAAGCGGCGACTATTTTATGCACAGATTCAAAAACGGAATATTTAGTATTTATTTTTAAAACTAATTTTGATGTTTTTACGATCTAAAACAAACATTTTCCGATTGCTTTTTGCCTAAGCTATCTCAAAAATACATTTACAGATATTTTCTCGGTCATAGTAAAGTACCCTATTATTGCGCATGTGTGCACAATGCCTACACAAGTGGGGTAGTGTAAGCTCGGGCGTAGGGGGCGCGCGGGAGGCGTGAGGTTGGCGGGCGGGTGTGCCCCGGCGTCTCGTTAATTGTAACTGGTACAGTTACCTACATACGTAGCCATGTTTACAATTGTCTTTTAATTTTTTCATAGTTAACAAGCTAGACGTTTGACCTCAACTCATCTACCGTCAGTTTAACTAGGTCAAAGTAAACACTCTGCCATATAATAAAATTACAATTCGATATCTGATGGCTTCCACGCCGATTTCGGCTTCGGCGACCATTTTCCATATGTGGGTTACTGATGGATCCTCACATGGCTGATATAACCAATTTTAGCGGTGAATGTCCTAGGACAGTGGCTACATGTGAGGACTCCATTTATGTAGTTGTATGTAATGTTTGACGGCGGTTTGCGATATCTATATGTACGACAAATCTGGTAGAAACCGGTTCAGCCAATTTGGCTGACTTAACGGTACTATGATATGTCGTCATTATATTATCGAGTTACTAATTATTCTAATACTGATATCTGTATGTAAAAGGAAAGTTCCTTCTACTATAAACAGATGGTATATTCTGACAAAGATTCGAATAAACGTGGATGAAATTAGAACATAGTCGTGGTTAAGATTTTTTTTTTCATACGTAGCTCGACACAGGGAGCAATGGCACAAGAGAGAGGCCTATACCCAGCAGTGGGTCGATATATGCTGACGATGATTTTTTTATTACCCTAAAAACAATATAGTACCTATGAGTCTTAGAGACGTATTTGATGCAGTATTTGATACAGGAATAAAAAATCGGCCAAGTACGAGTCGGACTCGCGCACGGAGGGTTCCGTACTGTATGGAGACCCTCTTAAATATTTATCTTAATTTTATTATTTAGTATTGAAGTGAATATAAAACGAAATATTCTGTGAAAATTTCAAGCATGTACCTGTTACCATTATTAATATAGATCGAAAAACGTCTAAAAATTCTGGTTTGTTGTATGGGATAAATATATATTCTATTTTCTTTTTAGTATTTGTTGTTATAGCGGCAACAGAAATACATCATCTGTGAAAATTTCAGCTTTCTAGCTATAACGGTTTATTAGATACAGCCTGGTGACAGACGAACAGTGGAGTCTTAGTAATAGGGCCCCGTTTTTACCCTTTGGGTACGGAACCCTAAAAACTGATCATCAGACAGTCAGGCTCGCCCACCGATCGCGATGTTTTGCTACAAGTCCGGTATATCCGAATACAATACAATACAACAACACTTTATTGACACCACAAGAAATAAAAATATAACGGATAAAGAAAAAAAACGAAAGAAGTAAGGTACAAAAGGCGGTTTTATTGCTAAAAGCGATTTCTTCCAGACAACCGTTATGAAACCAGAAACTAAGTTATCAAAAGCCAACGGCGAAGCTACTTATTGATAAAAAAAGGAAAAACATATTTTTTTCGTTTTAATAACGGAACGCTAAACATATTTATTGGGTTTTGAGTTTTTTTTTTGCTCAGATCAAGTCACAGCAACAATTCTAGACTAAACTGGTCACAAAATACCAGTTTATTCTGGAATCTACGAGTAGATGGGTTTTCCTCCTGACATTTTCCATTCTAAATTAATACATTAGCCAAGTTTCAAGCCGTTGCTTTTTTGGGTAAAAACAAGTTGGAATCAAAAAAGTATTTTTTTTATTTATAAATCGTCAGTACGCGTATACATTTTTTAGGGTTCCGTACCCAAAGGGAAAAACGGGACCCTATTACTAAGACTTCGATGTCCGTCTGTCCGTCTGTCTGTCTGTCTGTCACCGGGCTGTATCTCATGAACCATGATAGCTAGGCAGATGAAATTTTCACAGATGATGTAATTCTGTTGCCGCTATAACAACAAATACTAAAAAGAGAATACACTAAATATTTAAGCGGGGCTCCCATACAACAAACCTGAATTATTAGATGTTTTTCGCTCTATATTAATAATGGTAACAGGTAGATGCTTGAAATTTTCACAGATTATTTAGTTTTATGTTCACTTCAATAATAAATTATATAATTAAAATAAAATAAATATTTAAGGGGAGCTCCCATACAGTACGGAACCCTTCGTGCGCGAGTCCGACTCGTACTTGGCCGATTTTTTAACTAAATAAATAAATAAATATTAGGGGACATCTTACACACGGTCTCTGACCCCAAACTAAGCATAGCTTGTGATATGGCTGAATGTTTCAAACATTTACGCGATTATTCGGCCAATTAATTTATTTATGAATCGAATTTAATGTTTATTTGGTAAATCATACTTCAGAACTCCCTATTTAAATAACAGTTAAAGTTGAGCGGTTTTTTGAAAAAATTACCTGTATCTTCTTACATCGATCCGAGCAAACTATTCGAATTTTAAACGGTTGTAATGATAGAAGTCGGTTGTGCCATGTTTTAAAAAATGTATTATGTGCGAAAATATATTATTAAATTGGCATTTTTTTTTCGAATTACTATCGTTTCTAGTGTTGTCGAACTGTAATTCACGAGTTTATTTATCGACAAGACGAGTCTTATCGAGGGTGGTGCGTGGTGCATTTCCTTGTTTGCTCGCGTACTGGACATAACTGGTATAATTACATTTTACTGTTCTGTAATTGATAATGATTGCCGGCCTGATTGATAGTCCAATGCAGAACAACCTACCCACAAAAAAAGGTGATTGGGCCCCAATGTTGTTCCAAATCAATTTTAGGGTGGTCGTATGTCTACCTTAAAATAGCCGTATTTCAGGGAAAAGATCGTGAAAAATTTGATAAAGATGGCCGTGTTGTTAAATATACATAATTTTCAAACAAAAGAGCTTTGAGAGTATAACCGCTGTATTTTGCCACTTTACAATCATATTTTTTGTCATGTATGTATAAATAATGTTTATTTTTAAATTGTAGTTGTAAATAAAGAGTTTTGCCTGTCTATTTTGGGTTACTAGAGAGCCTGAAAGCCGAAACGGCAAAAGCCGTTCAGGAACATCACTGTTGGGCCCTACCCACCACCCTGGCCCAGTGCGGGTTCGTGGTCATATACGCCATCAAATTTCTTCTGCGAACATTTGCTGGTAGCCTCACAATGTTTTCCTTCACCGTAAAGCCAGTGGTGTGAAATTCGGTTCATAAGTTACTAAGAACTCATTGGTACGGGACCGGGATTTGAACTACGACCTCACGGTTGTAAGGCGGGTGTTATTACCACTAAACCACCACGATTTATTTACATTTTTAGTACGTCTACTAATCCCGTTTTGTTTTTGAGAATTGCAAAATGCTCGGCATAAACCTTGCCTAACTCATTATTGTTTATTTTGTTATGTCAATAAATTGCCAAGCTGTATTTGTAAATTAATGTAAAACACAGGTTTTGAAAAACGGTTTCAATATCCTCTTCCTACAAGTAGAATTATGCGATTGCCTAAATATTCTCATTTATTTTCTACATTTTTATCCGGTTTAAAAATAATCAGATTTATTTTTATTGCCATGCACTCGTAGAATTTAGGCAGATCTGACCTCATATAAGCTGAATTCTGAGAATCAATAAAGTTAACTGTTCGGTATCCTACAGACGATGTAGAGACCACGTCAGGCCACGTAGATATAACGCCCCATAGCAGGGGTCGTCCATTAATAATGTGAGTTTAGACAGGGGGAAAACCACGAAATATCACAAAGAGGGAGGGGATTAAGGGATTCAGGGAAAAAATCACGAAAAATCACGTATATTTATTTTTCATGGACTTGACTCACGAAACGTTTCCGAAACGCGTTTTTCCGAAGACGATGTCGAAGATCGAGCGAAGTGGAGAAGGAAAGTGAGGAAAGCTGACCACATCCATCCATCAGCCATAACCCCATCACCAAGTGGGATATATAGCCAGGAAGAGAGAGACTCACGGTCCTTAGGCAACGGATTCTCTGCGCGTCGCGAGTTGCGACTTCCGCTCTGTTCACCGCTATACTTTGTACAAACATTTTTTTGCATTTGGATAGGGGTTGGGTTTTAGCGACTAACTTCGCTACATGCGGCACCGCCACACGCGCGCCTCGAGGAACTAACGTCAGCCAATCACAAGCCGAGGGCTGCATCGCGCAAACGAAATTTACAGCATCGGCCGAACCATATCTATCTTGTCGCATAATTATCACCACCATCCCCTCAGCTGCGCGAGGATTGGTTTATCCGCAGCTTGTAGCTAACATCACAGCCGCTAAGTTGAATGATTCGACTTATAACTAATGGACGACCCCACGGTGGGAAAAATATCTCCCCCCTCGATAACCGTCGGGTCAAGGGTTCCGTGGTTTATCTGTTCGGACGGCTGTTCGTATTGTGCTGGGCGATCGGTCACATGATGAACGTTGTTTTTCAATAATAACATGTTAGTAACTCTTACTACAATTTACATTGGGTTCCGTACCATTTGTACATATCACAATAAATAAATAAATATTTAGGTGCATCTTTTTTAATCGGCCTAGAGTGCCCTTATTAACTACAACAAAATACAATATGTACTATATGCTAAAACTACCTACACTACTACTACCTATACATAAAAACCATTGGATCATCCACAGACCCTTGAAGGTTTAACGATAATCCAAATGCTCAAGCCCACTGCCAGTTGGCAGCGTGCCCAGCATGCTGCTTTAGGTACATCTTACATATCACAATAAATATTAGGTGCTTTTGAATATTTTAAGCAAAACGCAGAAAACCAACCTTTTTTTATCGCCAATATGTCCGCGCTTATCCATTAACTTTTTAATGGTAAATTGACATTGTCGTCGACGAAAAAGTACGCAAATATACAAGATATTATGTTTATATTATAAAAGATTCAAAAATAAAAAAAGTCACGCTTTGAGTACGGAACCCTATAAAATATTTTTGTTTTATATAAATTTATCTTTATCATCGTTATAATTTGCTTTATTCATTCAGTTTAGCGGTAGGCATAATCCTCTCTTTTTTTAAATTATTTTGTGCATTGATATTATTAATCTCTTTTTAGTACCTAACTTTTGTAATGTATCGTTATTTGTAAACGATGTGAGGTCTACTGTTTGGATAACTACTAGTTTTATAAACTATATTCAAAATATTCTTACGGCCCACATTAGCATAGCAGCCCTTGCCTTGACGATCACTGCCTTGTTTACGATCGTAGTTCTTTGTTTTCGTTCGCTCTCGTTGTAGATGTCGCTTGGAGTCATCTTGTTTGTATTGAAATTGTGACTGATTGTAAATAGGAAGATAAGGGCGGACGTTCGCGGGGTGGCGTAGAATATTTATTATCACTGCTTTGATATCATCATCATCCTGCCCTAATCCCACTAGGTGGGGTCAGCACAGCACTCCTTTCTCTCGCATATCATCTTTCACACAATGCATCCCCTTTTTAGGGTTCCGTACCTCAAAAGGAAAAAACGGAACCCTTATAGGATCACTTTGTTGTCCGTCTGTCCGTCCGTCCGTCTGTCAAGACCCTTTTTCTCAGGAACGCGTGGAGGTATGAAGCTGAAATTTATATCAATTACTCAGGTCTACTGTCCCTTGAAGCTGTGAAAAAATCAAACTTCTAAGCCAACGCAATCAAAAGATACAGCCGTTTATGCCGCAAATTTTCGACACTTGCAAGGGAATCAAAACCTACAGGGTGCTTCCCGTGAACTCAGAATCTTGAAATTTGGTACGAAGCAACGTCTTATAGCATAGATAAAGGAAAAATTACGAAAACCATAAATTTTTAGTTACATCACATAATATATTTTTTTTTAAATAATTTTAACCTTACTACCCATTTCCTCATAAACGCGTAGAGGTATTAAATTGAAATTCATACCAAATACTCAGGTCTATAATACCTTTAAGCTGTAACAAAATCAAACTTCTATGTCAACGCAATCAAAAGAAACAGCAATTTAAGCTGCATATTTTGAAACTCGCAAGTACTCGCAAGGGAATCAAAACCTAAAGGGTACTTCCAGTCGACCTAGAATCTTGAAATTTGGCATGAAGCAACGTTTTATAGCACACATAAAGGAAAAATTCCGAAAACCTTAAATTTTTAGTTACATTACAAAATATATATTTTTTAATAAATATAAACTTATTACTTTTTTTGAAGAACTTTGAACTTAGAACTTTGTAAACCTTGCAGGTTTGTACGGAACCCTCGGTGCGCGAGTCCGACTCGCACTTGGCCGGTTTTTTTTGGTCGGCCCCTCCCATTTCTGCCGCTTACCATCATGTTTAGGGTTCTTTTCGTGACATGACTTTGTTCCCGTCTCTTGATATGCCCATACCAATATAGCTTGCCACTCTTTAATATCAAAACACTGCTTTGATATCAAAACAACAAAACTTTTTTTTTGTAAAAATAAAATCTTTTAGTACGTTGTCGGGTGGCGTTGAAAATTTATTATCACTTCTATAAGTAATATCAAAACAACAAAACTTTTTTTTAGTAATAAAACTTATTTTATAAAAAAAAACTTGTTTTAATTAAATAACTTTTTTAATAAGAATTTTTTTTTTAGTATAACAGCTTTTTTTAGTAAAATAATTTTTTTGTTATAATACTTGCCGTGCTCCGCAGTGACCCCTATTAATAGCTACGTTAATCTCCTTAGTGGGTGGTATCCAGCACGTAAACATCATTACGTTTTAATAACCCTCTTCATTAGTCATATCTCTCATTATTACGCCAAATATACACAATGCGTATTTATTCAATCCGATATTGCCTTGCTCTTATTTGGCATTTGCAATAATCGCCCGACCCAATTATGTATGCCGAAATCCGGATATATCCAGAATGTAAGCGCGGATGCGTAACCTTGAATCATTCGAAAATAAAGCTTAAAAAAGTATTTATTTATGTAGAAGAAATACCGGGCGATAAAAAAATCAGCAAATTATTATCGATATCCTGTTGCAGACGAGTTATGCAATTTGAGATTAAAGGTATTTGTCCACTATAACATACCATACCATACCATCCTTGCTAGGAACGTATCGCGCATGGAAAATATATAAAATAAATAAATAAAAAAGTAAGTTCGTATAGGCCGGGTGGCTAGCCCTGTTGTCAGAGTTTTTAGGCCGCCTGAATAAATAAATAATATTGGGGGACATCTTACGCACGGCCTCTGACCCCAAACTAAGCAAAGCTTGTCATATGGCTGCCAGAGACTGTTATACTACATAATATATACATATTTAAATAACACGATGCGCTCGATTATGCCCATCCATAATTATAGTGTTTTCGATATTTATTGCATAATATATTATTTTTATTGAATTAGGTATTCATCTAAAATTTGTAGTGGATAATTGGACATCTATTATTAATTTTATTCTGTGTTTAGTATTTATTGTTATAGCGGCAACAGAAATACATCATCTGTGAAAATTTCAGCTTTCTAGCTATAACGGTTCATGCGATACAGCCTGGAGACGGACAGACAGACAGACGGACAGCGAAGTCTTAGTAATAGGGTCCCGTTTTACCCTTTGGGTACGGAACCCTAATTATTACACCAACAATAGTCGTTGAGAATATTTTGTCGGTGTTGAAAAGCACGCGATGGTGCTGGTCGATGACGTAACGTTCTAGTAGGCGTATTCTCAAAACAAGGAATATTTTTTTTGCCTGACACGTTGTTAGCACGGTTATGTAGGTTACGTTATAGTGAAGTGGGCAGACTCCTTTATAAACACATAACAAAAAATGTTTCGAATGAGATTGTCGCCACTGTCGCTAGTGATATATCTACAACATTTTTATGCGTAAGTCCGAAAATATTTAAGCTTGTAGTTGTTCCTAAATGGATTCCTGTCGTTAAAGTTTATTTGTTTATAAAACATGTTGTTGCAACAAATTTTTATGATCTTTTTATCTCTAGTTCTATGCTATCTTATAATTATGATATTATGGAGACAGAGCCGAGATTTTTTGTTTGTTTGAACTGTAATTTATTCCATCAAGTCGTTACTCGTTAGGCTTCAAAAAATATTCGTTATAGACGAAATCGGGTCGCTAGTACGCTTCTTCTCGTGTCCATGTTTCAATTTCTGTTTTTTTCAATATGAGTAAAAATGTTGTCACCCTAAGTGCGTTTTCCGTTACCTTGCAAAGATCGTATGCAATGCACGTATCAACGTGCACTGCATACGATCTTTGCAAGGGTATGCATGCAGTGTACAGTTCAACAGTTGAGGCACTGTCTGTAGGCAAGCCAAGGCATGCTACCAGCAGGTATGCTAGCTGTTAATAACAGTTTATCTGCCTATACTATACGTTTGATTTAAGTGATTGGAATAAAATCGTACGGGGTAGTCTCCAGTGGTCGTTTCTTCTAGCATCGTTGTTTGCGGCTGGGTTGCTATGCTACGGTACTATGCGGTTAAATCAGACATGTCAGAAACATACTCCATGCGCTCAGACCAATAAAAAATGAAGACAGAATTTTGTGAGCAAAAAAGTGAGGCCGGCAAAACTACGCCTCGCCGTGTACAGACATAATTACACACACATACACGCACAAGGAAACTACGCCTTAGATCATCAGTCGAACTATGGCGGCGCAACATCGACGCACTCACCACATGTTTAAAAAACCGGCCTCACTTGTCTGTTTACGACGTTCTGTCTTGATTTTTTTTTTGGTCCGAGTCCATGCGTTCGAACTACTTTATAACATAAACTCGCTAATCACTGACCATTTCGGTAAATACCTATTTTACCGAACGATGCAGCTATTTCGATCACCCCGCGTCATGAAACAGGCAATAAATTGAAACATCACTGGAGGGTATCTGACTAGAGGGCGGGGTGGGATCAAAGGTTATCTCGCCGCCGTACACACTGGCAGCTAATCTGTGCCGTGGAAAATATCGCGGGACCTTGCGATCCGGACCTCTGGCCTGGCTATCGGCCGATAGCAGCTGGACGGATGTAGACTGGGCTGGTGGACACTGGTGCCGTGTAATTTGTGCGGTGCTGTGTGACGTGGACAGGGATTTTTCGAGTATGGGTTCGTGGGGTCTTTTGGAATATGGTTTCGCGAGACAGATATGGCGGGGTCAATCTAAAGATGAATAGTAGATAAGTAGTTGACGCGGAGTTAGACTAAATGTGAAATAAAGGGTTATTTCTAATCAATTAGTATCTTTTTAGGGGCTTATTCTGTACATCAAAACTAACAACTTTTGTTCTACGACTTTCATTAATTCACATAAAAAATGCTGTTCCGTAGAAAAATATCGTACACTCTCGACAAAATGTATGTAACAGCTGTTTTTTTTTAGTTTTGACAAAAGTTTTCAGTGTTATGCCTTAGTTTAGTTCTGTAGGTATTAAGGTCTTTAATAGTATCATAAGATGTAGTCTAAGCTGGTGTTCAATTTGCTAAGTGCCATGTGAAAGCAAAGCAACCCTTTATACCGAAGAAATAAGATAACAAATCACTGGAATAAATCTGAAAGAAATATCCCATTGCTCCATATTGAGCAATATTTAAATCATAATTATTATTATCATTTTATCCATAGAGACCAATCATTGAATATTTTCATAACATTTTCATATAAATTCGACCTATGAGCAATAACTTGTGTTACGTATTACAACATGTTTATCTAAAGTCTTTAAATGATTAAGTCTTTATAAAAGATTGCTTTACATTTTTTCCTCTAATGAGAACTATTAATTTTTATATATCTCGGATTTCATCAATGTATTATAATATAATCTTGTGGTCGCTTCTTATGGGCATTATCATTTAGCTCCAAATAGCCTAATGAGCTATGTAGAGGACTATGCTCGGAGTCTTTCTGCGAGATCGAATCATGAAGAGATCCGTAGAAGAATTAAAGTTACCGACATAGCCCAGCGGATTGGCAAGTTGAAATGGCTGTGGATAGGTCACATAGCCGCTTCCAATCGGTGTTATTGGAGATCCACAGAAGAGGTTATATGACCAGCTGTGGTTGTCGTAATTTGCCCTAAGCAATGGTGATGGCTCAATCTCCCTTTTTAGGTAGACCTATGTTCAGCAGTGGACTGTTAAAAGGCATTACATGCAACGGCGGCATTTTAGTGCTATTTTAGGTTTATACGGATGGATCCTTAGAAGGCTAGTAATTACCGCGATAATTACGCATATCGTCGCGAGTCACACGACCCGTGAAGACGGCTGCTGGCCCTCACCTCTGTGATTGATAACGTATTCCTGATATAAACATTATAGCAGGAAAGGACTCGGGGAAACTTGTAACATGATGTTGAATGCACGCACTCACGCATACACGCACTCTCTCACGCATGCACGCACGCTCCTACGTGCGCACACACCACACCAAAAGTAAAAGTTTAACTAAATATTCTGTGAATATTTCAAGCATTTACCTGTCTCCGTTATTAATATCGAGCGAAAAACGGCAAAAAAAATCAGGTTTGTTGTATCGAAGCCCCTCTTAAATATTTTTTTTCTGTTTTCAGTATTTGTTGTTGTAGCGGCAACAGAAATACGTCATCTGTGACAAATTTCAACGCTCTAGCTATTACAGTTCATGAGATACAGCCTGGTGACAGACAGACGGACAGCGGAGTCTTATTAATAGGGTCCCGTTTTTACCCTTTGGGTAAGGAAACCTAAAAAACTGATTCCTCCAGACTAAAATCTTATTGAATTATTTTTAGCTATCCTTTTCTCATAAATCACAGTCAATATAGCAGCATTCCCTCAAACAAACAGTTATGAATATAGTCTGATACATTTACATAATGTATTTATTCGTATAATATTATGAATAAATATATTTTTTAAATTATGTAATTATATTCATAAATTCTCAATGCCACACCGTGCAGCCTCAATTTTTAAAAATCCTCACTTCTGAATGGTTTTGCAAATGTGATAGGTAGAGTGGTAGGCGGGGTTTGCCAACCCACTAGCTGTTAGCTTAGTTAATACTATATTATTAAAATTAAAGTAAAATAATTATTTTTCGCAAAAAATGGTAAAATCGCCTCCCATCGTGTACAAAATTCGAATATTTCGCTTGAATTGCTTACATTATTGTTGATTTTTCAAAAACGGCTCAGCCGATTTCAGTGACATTTAAATGGGAACACCTCGGGAGTATACCCATTCGAACTTAAAAATAATTTTTTGATTCGGTTCACAATCAGCGAAATTACCGATGAACATACACAAAATAAAACAGACGAACATTGAACCTCCTCCTTTTTGGAAGTCGGTTAAAAATTGATCTCGCCCTTCTGTTGAAGGGTCAAGGCGTCTACAGTTAGCGTTTGTTTGTTTGTTTGTCGGCTCGTTAGATCGCGTCGTGATCCGCCACTTGGCTCTGTCGTAATACACGATGCTAATATTCGCAAATTGAGTTATCCGTATCGTATTTCGATGAAATCCGATCGACGGATTCATCATCATCATCATTTTCAGCCTGTTATCGCCCACTGCTGAGCACAGGCCTCTCTTCTTGTACGCCATTCACCTCGATTTTGTGCTAATCTCATCCAGGTTGGACCCGCGTCTTTAACAATGTCGTCGACCCAACAAGCTGGTGGACGCCCCACGGTTCGTTTGCCGTTGCACGTCCACCATTCAGTTAAGGTTTTTGTCCACCTAACATCGCTCTGTCTAGCAATGTGTCCTGCCCAACTCCATTTTAGTTTTGTGATTGTCCGACCAACGTCGCGCATCGTAGTACAGCGACGAATCTTGACATTTCTAACGCGATCTTGTAGTATGATGCCGAGCATGGCGCGTTCCATGGCCCTCTGATCGACGGATTAGGTGATCTCAAATGTCAAGCTATAAGTTTTTTTTTTATCGCGAACAAGTCCGCGCTTGACCACCAACTCGCCTGATGTTAGCGACGTTGTGGTCGAAGATGAAACATGCAGACCTAAAAGATAGCTATTCACTCTGACCTTGAAAAGCTTTAGATTATATCTCTTAGGAACCAGGAAAGCAGGAAGACTGTTCCATTCCCTGGCGGTACGAATCAGAAATGTTTAGTCAAACCCATCGTCAAACCGCTTCGTACGTATCGAAGGAAAATTGACAATGTAGGGGTGGTAATGTGGCGTCCTCCTGCTTGTCAGCCATTACAAAGATGGCTCGGCTAAATACCTAATAAAATAGAAGGATCTTGACTATAATTATTTTTAAGAACTGATTTATACAGAATTATTTAGAATGTGTGTACGACGCCGAAAGAGAGTGAGTGAGACCATGATTATGGACAACTTTTATTATTTACATAAACGATAGATAATATTATCAAGTATCTAATTCGACCCTAACAATCTCTTTAGATAGTACATTTATACTTGTTTTGTAAGCGGCGCGATATCACCATTGATACTGGGAGTCTCAAAAGGCTATACATGAGCATGTTATGTTACGAGTACAAATATGTTTCAGTTGTTTTAATTTTCGCCATAAAATGAGTTGTTTTCAGAATAAAAAGTAAGTAAGTTCGTATAGGCCGGGTGGCTAGCCCTGGTGTCAGAGTTTTTAAGCCGCCTGAAGGCCTCTGATAAGGCTAAACGGTTAAAACAACCGGGACGTACAAGTTAAGGTGTTGTCCGAGCCACGGAAGCGCTCAGTTGGAAAATGCCACCCGCGTTTACCCATCCAAATACTGACCGTGCGGAACGTTGCTTAATTTCGGTGATCGCTGACAAACTCCTAAGTCAAACTACGCTACGAGCGCACATTGCTGAACTTCAGTGGTCACTGACAAACACCGTCTTTGTTTCCAGATTTGGTTTTTGACAATGCTCTTTTACAGATAACTCGATTTCTTTATGATAGGATTTATGTAGGTACGTAGGTATAGCATGTTGCGAATGTTTGGCAACTGCCGACATTTAACATTTCAATTTCTATGAAATGCAAACAATGTAAACATACGTTTTTTTTTGTAATAAGGTAGACTGGAAAAACAGTAGAACGGCTGTAAGTAATGAAGAGGCCATAATAGAACCATTTATACTTCTTTTCCTTAAATGAGAACTAGCGACCCGCCCCGGCTTCGCACAGGTGTATTATACATATAAACTTTCCTCTTGAATCACTCTATCTATTAAAAAACCGCATCAAAATCCGTTGCGTAGTTTTAAAGATATAAACATACATGGGGACAGACAGCGGGAAGTTTTTTTTATACTATGTAGTGATTTGTAAATGTAATATAATGTCAATAAATGATTTAATTTCTTTTTCTTCCAGAACAAGCAGCCGTATTTTCCGATCTTCGGCGAGCAGCACCCACGGCCGCCGCGGTCGCGGCCCAAGGACGCGCAGGGCACCGTGCGCGCCTGCGCCGCCTGCCACCACCATCTGTTGCACCAGTGGAATACCAACCAGGTGAGTGACATACTTTTCAGTATTTGCCACACGGATGCGTTCTGCGGTCAGGTAAAATTAAACGTAGCCCATTATGTATGAACAACTGTCGGTCAGGGCAATCGTTCAGCTGACCGGGCGATGCGGGCAGGTCAAATCCGATATATTACGAGCGTTAAACTACCCGCCTACCTGCCCGTACGCGTCCTTACGTTCCTTCTGTGTGATCGCACGGGCAGATCGCATATCTATCCTACTAATATTATAAACGTGAAAGTTTGTAAGGATGGATGGTTGTATGGATGTTTGTTACTCTTTCACGCAAAAACTACTGAACGGATTGAGATGAAACTTTGCAATTAAATAGCTTATACATCAGAATAACACATAGGCTATAATTTATAATGATATTGCGTAAATTTTCCATATTATAACAATAAGTGTTGAGTAAGTAGAAAAAATTCTGCCATCTGCGAGCTATTCTAGCGTGCGCTCCAAGAAACGTCAAAAAAGAACTGTCAAATCGAATTAATGTGAAATCGTTTTTTTTTTGTTTTTTATTTTCCACCTCCATTATTAAGGGTGGTAAGGTAGGGCCTCAAAATATCATGCGGGCGAAGCCGCGGGTAAAATCAAGTACAAAATATATAGAGACCGACAATGTTGTTGTTTTGAGTTCTGACATAAGTCGCCGAACAAAAGTTGTTAGTTTTCAATGACGTCATCGTTTCATCCACCAATGAGCTTCGCTGGTATTTCGGGCGGACCAATCACCTTTCAAGTTTTCACGGTTTCACTTTTAGATGTCTAGATTAATTGAAATGTTTTCTTACTCTAGCTAAAAGTGCCTTTATTAACTACAACAAACTACAATAGGTACTACCTTATATGCTAAAACTACCTACAAAATTAAATTAAATTAATTAAAATACATACTAGTTAAAAGTAAATAAGCCTCTTATAAAATATATAATTAAATCGTGTTTTAAACATTTGTGTTTGCTATCGAACTGTCTGGAAGGAGGAAAGGGAGGCCTTTGCCCAGCAGTGGGACAATACAGGCTCAAAATAATAAACGGCTTGAGCGATTTTCATGTTATTTTTTTGTGAATATTTGGTACTTAGGTCTGAGAATACGATAATATAATTAGGTGATAAGGGTTGCTATATATTTTATTAAGATAAGACAACGCTTGCCCGGTAAGCTAGTAGGTGTTTGTCTGCTCCATATTTAAGCATTCAGGATCTTAGCTAAGGTTTAAATTATTAGACGAGTTCTTTAAAGATTTTACGGTTTAACGTATCAAAATTATTTTGATGTGTTTATGACACGTTACTATTAATTTATGTCCTAACTTTTTTATTTGACTTGCAGCGTCATAAAATCAAACTTTTTACTTCAAACGTTTGCAATTAATTGGACCAAAATGGATTTTGAGTACTCAAGTTCAACCCAGTTCTAAAAAAATAAATTTAATAATGGTAAAATCGGCCAAGTGCGAGTCGGACTCGCGCACGAAGGGTTCCGTACCGTATGGGAGCCCCATTCCTCTTGCCGTTATTAATAGCGAGCAAAAAATCTCCTAAATATCACGTTTGTTGTATGGGAGCTCCCCTTAAAAATATATTTTATTCTGTTTTTAGTATTTGTTGTTATAGCGGCAACAGAAATACATCATCTGTGAAAATTTCAGCTGCCTAGCTATCATGGTTCATGAGATACAGCCCGGTGACAGACAGACAGACGGACATCGAAGTCTTAGTAATAGGGTCCCGTTTTACCCTTTGGGTACGGAACCCTAAAAAGCACTAAAATAGATTTCTTCTGATCATAAAAATACAATAAAAAATAATAAACTTTGAATAATATTTATGCTAATTGGTGATTCTAGACATTTTCGTATACTTACATTGTTATTTTTAGAAATAACTAAATAATATAATAATTAAGTCGAACCGCATTTTTACACAAATAACTTAGCATAACATGTCACTTTTTAATTTCCTTAATATGTTAACAAATATTTAATGCGTATAATATAAATGCAGATTACGATACGTCCTATGGCGTAAAGTGTTTTTAATCTACGAATCACCGGAGGAGAATAAATATAACTTTTTAGTTTTTTTTTTTATGTTTGACCACGCATATCTTTTTACAGAATACTCGCGACTTCAATAATTATTTTTTTGTTTGGTAGACCATACTTCAGAGGTCCTATTTAAATGTTATAGAAATTGGTGGAGACATTTTTGGAGATATATCAACAATAATGTGAAAATGACTACATGTGCTACACTACGATTACGAGTGAACTATTCGAATTCTATACAGGATTGAAGTCGGTTACGCCTTTTTTTGGTGAAAAATAGTTATTGGAATACCTACTACTCATTACCTACTATGTTTATATGTATGGTCGTTCCTTCGCGAATGGTCAACATCGCAAACGGTCAAGTCACAAAAAAACCGTCAAAATAGCTTTAGAAATACATACTGTACTGTATCAGCCTTTTAATAGTCCACTGCAGGACGAAGGCCTACCCACGAAGGGTGATGAGAAGGGTGACAGAAATACATAATATTTTTATTTTGTAATTTTAAAGACTAAAAGTTAAAAGTACCTATTTATGTTATCAACACCGTTGGTCAGTTAACCCGACCGACGGCGCATCCTTTTACCATTGCACATGTGCGCAAGCGTCTATTGTGCAGGGTGAAAGCGCATCGACGCCCACCCCTTCCTTTGTTCAGATAAGTTTAATGTTAAATAGAATAAGTTTTGTAAAACATTAGTTAAGTTACCTTCTAAGGGAACAGACTTCTAACTCAGTCTGTTAGGTTAGGTTAGGTTTAGAATATAAAGTAAATGACTTCAAAATCAGTCGTACTTTTTATTAATAGTATTAATCATAAAACACCACCGCGACGCTCCCGAATTCTTGACTGGCGCAGCCCGGAAAGGATTTCTGGTAGAGCTGTTTCGTTTTCCGCGTAACGCACGAATTTCCCGTATGGAATTTTGCGTACTTCGTGTCGTCGTCATTAAATTCGCGATCGGCTCCGCGTTTCAAAATTAACGCAGTCTTCGTGAAATCTACGGCGTCAACGACAGAACGAGGGACGAGCAGCAAGAAGAAATCCTAATCGAACCAAATAAATTTGTCAAGTGGCAATGCAGCGGTGGTTCCGGGCGGTTGGTGAGTAAGACTTTTCACCTTCCAAACCATTTTCCCGATTATTCAGAGTTCGAACTTCACTCTCCATAATCATTGTCTGGTTTCGTATCAAACTCTATGGAACCATTCACATATTTTTAAGGTATTAAGTAAGGAAAATAAGAATAAAATTTAAAGAAATAATTAATAAATAAATGAACAATAAATTGAATTGATACTTAAAAATTTAAAGAGAAAATAATAGGCTTAATAAATAATTTCAGATAGTTCAATATATGCGCTAAATTCTCGCAATATTGTTTAATAAGATTAGCATATAAATATAATTTAAGATTATTTCAATAAATGCGCTAAATTTTCGCAGTATTGTTCTAAAAAATAATTTTATACTCAAATAGATAATAAAATTTAAAAGATAACCCTAAAGCTATTCAAACATATTTAAATATAACCAACTAATACAATACATGTTTAAAAGTAAATATTTTAAAAATAGATAAATTACAGTAATTTAGTGCCTTATTGTATCATATTAACTTTATTATATTATATTTAATGTGCGTGTGAATTTAGCTCGTTCGACAGCTATTATATAATATCGAGTGTGTACGAAAATTTAGTTTATAATAAAATATAACAAAATGGCACATGATCAATTAGTATTGATCCCATATGACACAATACCACCTTTTGACGGTGACCGACGATTTCTCGATTCATTTATTTGGAATTGTGAACTAATTATAAATAAATACCAGGGTAATGAGTCACAAAACGAATACATAATCAGATACCTAACTAGCAAGCTTACTGATATTGCCCTAGACGTCATTACCAATAGTTACCTATGGAAAGAACGAAATACGTGGTATGATTTAAAAACATTACTCTTACGACACTTTGGTGACTACAGGACAAAAAAATACCACGCCGAACGTTTCAATCAAAAGCCAACTAATTTGCAATATCATTCAGGGCTTGATTATTATCCATATTCTCAGTCTTACGGCTATTATTCACAGTCACAACAGCCTTTCGGCTATCATACATCACAACATCAGTTTAGACAACCTCAAATGACAGGCTATCATCCTCAAGTTGATTATCCACGACAAATCATGACCCCTCAACAATTGAGACCACGGCAACCACAAAATAATGATCAACAATTTAGCTATGGACTAAATTCCACGCCTTATTCCAACGACTTTCCCATGCAAACTACACCCCCTCTGAATGATAACGAAAGTTTTCCATTAGCTGAAATGGACCTAAATTACCCAGACTCATATGACTTGACATATCAAGACAATTATGACCAGTGCTTCACGAACGCAACTGAAAATGATGCACAGTACTCCGCCGATGCCGTCACGCGTGACTTATCTACAAATTTAGAAAATAATTCGACCCTCGACTTTCCAAAAACTGGAAACTTAAATAGCCTCCCAAAACATGATTCAAAGACAGATATTTTTATCAAAAACAGCTTTTCAACACAAAAATCAAAATCAGAAAATTATATCATAAATAACTTTGCAGTACGGGATAGAATACAGAACAAACGCCGATTCTCTATCACAAAAATTAAACGAATGAGATACAGACCCAACACGAACCATATTTCATTGAAAAATCATGACAAAGAACAAAAATGTTCCACAGAAAATGTTAATCAACCGACTGAAGTTTTACAAAAACTTACCTCAGACACTGACCATACTAAGATTACTAATATTGCTGATCCCTACACAATGTCATCTAATGAACTTTATTTGCATAACAACTCTTTACAATTTGAAAGCAGCGACACAGAAACTTACTCAGCCTTAGATACGGAAAACAAAAGTATCCGCATCCTACACGACGAAATAGATAAAAACTCCATTCAAATTCCAGCATTTAACTGTCTGCAGAACAAAATGCTCGTCGAAGACTTGTCTACAGACAAACCAGATGTTTTAAAACTTTTCCCACCATTTGACGAACAAACTTTTATACAGTTTTTAAAAGACCACATGAAAAAAACCAAAAAATGTTTCATTCATTTCAAAAACAATGAACACCAAAAATTATTTAACAATGTAATAACTTCCCTGTGCAAACAAGGCGTTATTGACTTTGACGAATTTACTGGAAGGATATTTTATTCAATAGACAAAAATGAACTAACAACAAACTTTCTAAAAAATAGCGAAGACAAAACATGCCGAAAAGTTAAAACAGGCATAAAACAGTTAAAGCCCACAAATACCCTAAAACAAAACAATAAGTCAACCCTAACTCAAAATGACCCTTTTAAAGAAATGTCCACATCTGCAGATGCAACAATGAGCAACAGATATGAACCAACGTTTGCTAACTCGTTGCGTCCGTCGAAACATGTCATAAAAATCGACAATAAATCAACCCCTGCAGTCAAAAGAAGACTCGTTGAGTACAATTCGGTTCACGATGTTCTGAGAACAATAATTAGCCACCAGTGCACTAAATCAAATAGTCAATTGTTAACGGATAGCATAGAAAGATCAGTTAGGCACGAGTACAAAATTCAATCACACACATGTAAATCGAATTATCGAAACTCTGATATGGTACAACAAGTTATTTCTTCAGCTATAGGAATTGGTTAGTTAGATAGAAATTAGGTTTTCCACTCATGAAGTCGTACGAACGCTGAAACTCTTACGATGCTGAGTATCGTCACGTCTCATGATTAAGTTTTAGTTAGTAAATAAGAGTAATTAATCTTAAGAACATCAGATCAGTTTAGTTAAATATAAATGTAAACAAACCAGATAATTAACAGGAATTGATAATATTTTCATTTTGCAACAGTTTACTTCATTCATTTAAATTTTTATTTTCTATCGATCTCTGAATTTCCTTGAGTTTCCTTTGTCTGAATCCCTGACCCTTCGTGTGATTCCTAATATCCATCCTAACGGTGAAAGTCTGAATCGCTTACCAGCCCTAGACTCCACGAGCTTCAACGCCACTGTATTGATGATAGAAAGGAAAGAATGACAGAAAACCACTTTGTAAGAACGAAAGATCCAGAATAATCTTACTAGATTCCGGCCTCGAGACGCTGCAGCGCAACTTTTACCATGATCTACAACGCTTAGCAGCCCTGTAACACTCTGCGAGAATTAATACCACTACATTAACGACAAAATACCACTAATCCAGAATTACGATTAAGAACCAATGATCCAGTATAATCATAATAGTAGATTCCGCTACACTCCGAGAGCTTCAACATGATATTAACGATAGAAAGAAAATTAATTAATGACAGATAATCATCTGATTAGAACCAATGATCGAGCATACCCGTGATAGATACCTGCGTCAATCGAGACACTACGGACGGCGCAACTTTTCCAATGGTTTGGTGGAAACCATGGAGCACTACGAGCAGCAGCACACGTCAGTCATCCCAGTTTTTTGAAGCTGATTCATTTTCCCATTCGAACTAAATGAAAATAGTGAAGTGAAAGTGATAGTGTCAACTAGTGATCTAAAACGCTATCTAAAAATCTAATAAAATAATAAATAATAAAATCTAAAAACTATTATTGGAAATAATGTGATTTCTGTCTTTTTAATGTAATTGCTAAGTAATACATAAGTTTTAACTGAGGAGTTAGAAATAATTTTTAGCATTTACTTTTGAAAATTGTATTCATTTATTGATACATAAATGAGTAATTAGATAATACAATTTATGTGAATTTATTTGTGGTTGGATATCATTTGTTTTCATGATGTATGTTAGATTTTAATTAAGTGGATTAGTGTGATTTCTTAAATGTAATTTTACTGTAATTTGAAATTTATTTAAAAAAATATCTATTTGCATCATTGTTAGATTATATTGCTAGATAATTACATGTGTTAGATATTATTCTATTGTCTTATTATCTAGTAGGAATTTTATTAGTCTTAATAAAAATGTGTTGATAGTTACATAAATTGTGTCGTTCTGAAATGTAATTTTGTTGTATCGGTAATTTCGAACTTTATTCTCAAAAATAATTTACCGTAATTGTTATATTTTATCACGAGATACATAGTGACACATAATTATGTTAGGTATTTAAAAATGTGTTTACATTTTACAACTAAATTTAGGTTCTTTAGTGTGATCATTTTGTTGTGGTAATCTAGAATATTATTTCGTATATTTAGGTAACTGTTACATTATAATCTGTTATGTACCTATGTTTTATGTTAAAAATACGTTTGTTCTCTTGTAACAAATCAATGTTAGGTACTAAGAATAATAATATAGGAATTTATATAAGGTTAAATTTTTATTAGTTTTAGAAATGTATCTGCGTCGTAATTTGTGTTTTTTGTGTCTGCTTCGTAATTTTTATGCAAGCCTAGCATAATAGTTCTGCATTTATTTTAAAATTTGTATTGTGTAATTATATTGTAAGGTCTAAATCATAAAATTGGTAATTTTGATGTAAGCCTAGAATAATGTCTGAATTTATTATCTAATTTTGTAATGTTAATTGTGCCGAATAATTAAATTTCTGTCGTTAGGTTTAATGTCATAAAATGTTCAAACGTGTTTAGAATTACGTATGATTAATAATTAATTAATCAAATGTAGTGAAATTGTCCTGAGTCAATTATTTCCCAGACAATTTCACTCTTAAGGGGGGAGAATTTATGTTATCAACACCGTTGGTCAGTTAACCCGACCGACGGCGCATCCTTTTACCATTGCACATGTGCGCAAGCGTCTATTGTGCAGGGTGAAAGCGCATCGACGCCCACCCCTTCCTTTGTTCAGATAAGTTTAATGTTAAATAGAATAAGTTTTGTAAAACATTAGTTAAGTTACCTTCTAAGGGAACAGACTTCTAACTCAGTCTGTTAGGTTAGGTTAGGTTTAGAATATAAAGTAAATGACTTCAAAATCAGTCGTACTTTTTATTAATAGTATTAATCATAAAACACCACCGCGACGCTCCCGAATTCTTGACTACCTATAGTTATCCTCTGCCAACTTTTACCACTATTATTCGCCATAATCTGAATTCAATCCCAAATTAATTTTGTTATATTTTATACAGAGCCGAGAGGGAGTTTTGCAAATCAAATCTAATTACTTTTACGTCGCGTTGAGCACACACTTGAGCACAAGTTAACCAATCACAGACGTTTCTCGCTTGTGTTAGATCGGTTTGGCTCTCGGCACATTACCGTGAATAAACTCACACTTATAACAAACGTTAACGCGATCGAGCAGGTTTTGAACATACCTAGTTAAAAACTCCCACTTGGCCCTCAGTTCTTACAATTTTTTTTCTGTCGTTCCTTTCCGTTGTAAGTTGTAACCATCCGTATAGTAATTTGCAACAAATACTTTCGGTACCAATAGAGCTATTTTCGTCGACGGCTAAAAACCAAATCACTCGCGATTCGTTCGTATAAATATCCATCAGTTTCTAAAACAGCTGTAAATATTTGTTAATATACTTAAATCGTATCGCCACTTGTGTGTACCAGTAATCTATTGAATGCTCGTTATCACCCGAAGTACATAAATTACATCGACAATGTTTGGATATATGGTGAACATACTCGCGCACTTAGTGTAGTACATGCAGAGTACATAGTGACAGCCGGTAAATATATTCGGTGATAATTGGCGGTGTGAAGGCTCGAGTCTGTTGATAGATCGTCTGCGTCGGTGTGCCGGTCCTCTCCTCAGGGCCAATCACGATCGGCTAAATGTGTTACCGCGATAGCTAGTGGACTGTATAGCGAAATGTACATACACGCAATAGGTAAAATTAGTAACAATCAATATTGTACTTACCAAATAATATCCTAGCCGCCGCCGCTGACCACGCACAAAATCACCGAGAGAGACCGTTGTGAAGCTCTGATGACAATAATGGTTGCAGCAAACTTCACCAATTAGCGTGTACAAATGGGTGGATGTGGTGGCTAAGTGAGATGTTCATATTCTTCATCTTACAAACGTCACGCGTTGTTCTAACGTTTCAAAAACTGGGCTCCTGGTTTAGCATTGGCGTCAGGGTTCCTATGACACATATTCGGTTCGGCAGGTTTTGTCGAACGGTAGATTCGACCCGAAACAGCTACTATACTAAGCGCCACACAAATCGGCGGATGAGAAGTTAGCCGCGGATGACACTTCACCGTGATTAATTAATTATTGCGCACGTATGCACAATGCCGATACCGCGTGACGTAGTGTTGAGCTCGGGCGTAAGGAGCGCGCGGAAGGCATGAGGTTGGCGGGCGGATGTGCCCCGGCGCGAGTCTCTCTGGCTCCCGCGCATACCTATATTGCGGCTTTTGCGCAGCGTTTTGAGCATAACAACACGACATATTGTATATGACAGTATATTGTATATACTGTCAGAATATGTATTGTATATGACATTCTGACAGTATATTGTATATACTGTCAGAATTACCTTAATGTAATATGTAAAAAAAAATGTCTAGCCATTGACACGAAATGAATGAATGAATGACATTGTAGTAGAAAAAAATCCTCCAAATTTTTACCCGCAATTTATTTAGTTCTAATTTTATCTCAACAATGCCTTAAAAGATATCCGTAAGAATATTAACAACTGTAATATGCCATTAATCCTCACAGCGCATACCTACGCTGAAGTCACATGACTTGCCTTTCAAATGCCAGACGTTAAACGTCTGGACCACCTTCACAAACTTAATATATGCAGATAAAACCGAATTGAACCAGAAACGCTCAGATATAAGAGGAATATTAACAGTCGCTACCTTCTTAACAAATATTTGAATAACATTAAGCGTTTTATAAAGCAATATCCATAGTTCTACCAAAATCGGTGGCAGCTACCGAATTCAGCAATTTAAAAGCACGGAATATCCATAGATTATTCTGTATATCGTTTCACTAGAAATTAAATACACCAGAAGAAAAAATTACCACAAAATGTGTGTAAAACCTAAGACCTTATTGTCTATAATAACTATTTCTTTCAACATTAGGCAGCACTAAAGAAAATAACAAGAAAAATGTTGCAATGAAGACTCAATTAACATCAGATTCTTGATCAGATCCCATATCCAGATGCTTCATCACCACACCATATCATCGGGCGAGGTGGTTCTGCTGGAGGGTTACCTCGGGTTACAAAAATAGCCTACGTCCTATTCTCGTACCAAATGCTAAGTCCAGACCAATTCTCAGACGTATCAAATATACACAAAAAGGACATAAAAATTGATCAAGCAGTTTCGAAGGGGTTCGATATCAAACACTGTGGCACAAGATTTTTATATTTTGAAGTAGATACAAGATTAAAAGATTAGTAGATTTCTAATAAAATGACGGTATAAGATCTATAAAACTAGAAATCTCCGCACTCGTAGGTTTACTTAGAGCAGGGCACTCAATCAGAGGGATCCATTTTTGAAACAATAGAATTAGAAATGACTAATACCACAAGCATAGATTTTTAATTTCTCACTCCCGCTTTTACTCTTCTGACCAGTTACGCTAACGTTCAGCCGTTCTAATGATACAATTATAGAGCCCAAATCAAATCTCTGAACAAAAGAGCTCGGTTGCAAATATAAATGCAACTTTGCCATTGACCTCATCATCTTGGTTTCTCGCGAGCCCTGTCTAACTGATGCAGTTTAAAACCGCTCCAACCCGGTTCGTCGTAATTATAACCACGTTTTACTTAGTTGCAGCAATTATATCTTGCGGGGCCGCGCCTGCTTCTGTTTGAATGCACGTTTATCGCTGCACGTGTGTTGTCTCGTATGAGTTGCATCACCGATGTTCATCATTGACAGGCGTGGAACGCCTACTGTTGGACATAGGAGCCTACTGTATATTTCCGTTAGGACGGATATAGACCGAATGACCATGACTGACGAGATTCGTAGTGGAAACAAAGTTACCGTCATAGCCCTGTGGATTGCCAAGTGGCAGTGGGTACAGCGCATAGCTCGTAGAACGGATAGCCTATTAGGGCCCTAAAGTTTTCGAATTTACATCGAACTTATTGGAAATTCATAGGAGAGGCCTGTATCCAGCAGTGGACGTTAGGACGTTAGCCCTAAGGGGCTGATAATGATCATAAACAACTTAATCAAACCATCTGTCCACTTCTCATATCTATTTTTGTTTTTCTCCTCACTCACTCTCTCGGCTCTAGGTACTTCTCGTTAGTTAATGTGGAAAAAAGCAATTGATTTCAGGAATTTATATCTAAGCTATTTTATATTAATGAAAACTTACTTAATCTTGTTACTCATATATTGCGATTGTAAAACTGGATACAATTGCCACAACTGAAATAATCCCAAGAACCCTTTGCCCAGCCATGGAATAAAACAAGCTAACCTATGATCTTCTGTCTTATAAATCTACATTTCAATTAAACTTGTGTTAAAAGTCATGAAATGCTTGATGACTTATTTTGACTTCTTTGACCAAAAACCTTTCAATATTCCAAAAATAGGTATTGAATAAATTGGCGGTATTTTTTTATTTTCATGTTTAATCATTTATTAAGACAAAACGAATCACCATCTGTTGCCATTAATATTTGCTTACATTATTCCAGTTTAGCAAAGCTGTAAATCATCTATTTTTATGACTTGTCCGATTTTATAGTCGAGTAAAAAATCAAGAACATACGAGTAAATTATGTCGTCTATGTAAAGTTCGTGTGGCTAGCCCAGCTAGCTTAGCATACAAGACCACGACAAGAGTTTATCGACGTGTGCAAAGGTGACAGATATATGCTTTTTCATAACTCTGTCACGTTTTGACACGTCGATAGAGTTATTTTATGGTCCATGTGCTAAGCCTGCTGGTGTCAGTATATTTATTGACGAGATGCGACAGTTAAATAACTGGGGCCCACATTTCGCTTAGTTGTAAATAACACTCGCGGGCATCCATCCATAAATTACGTGAATACAGCGTAGCTTCCTTAAGGTTGTCAAAAAGGCTTTAAGGGTTCTTTAAGGCTTTAATGTTGTATTTTGCTTATCATTAAGACTAACTTTTACTTTAAGATTAACCTTGAAATAACTGTTAAAACTTGCACTGTGTTAACAGTTATTTCAAGGTTTGTCTTGCAGTAAAAGTTGCCCATAAAGCTTAGCTAAGTGAAATGTGAACTCCGATCTGTATTAAACATCTACTTGAAAATCACTGTTCGAAAATCACTTTTCATCGGGCCCAAGAGAAAATTTTCAGCCACTAAAATAATAAATGTTTTTGCTCCGATTTGCCCATGAAAATGTCTATCGTGTATTATCAGTATTCACTATTCAGCGTTTATAGAGTCTGGCCAACGAAAGCTGTCCAAGAAAAAAGGCGGGAATTTTAAAAAACCAAGAGCTGTTAGCTTGTTTTTTAGTACAGCTCAGCTGATCTCCATGAAATTAAGCATGTACTTAGTTTATAGAAACTACGTATCATTGTTATTTTTTCAATATATATTTAAACTTATTTAAACATAAATGTTTTACCGATACCTCGATTTGCTGATAAAAATGTCCATCGTCTAGAAATACACGTCGTATAGTACTTATCAGTATTCAGCGTTCATAAGGCCCGTATCAGTTGTTGTGTATTTACTAACCGGCCACATCAACATCTCGCCCCAGGGTCATCTCGTCACGTTACCAATCAACCCCCTCGATATTCTACTTTGTTATATCTTACTTATTTGATTCAAATTCGCCATTTGCGCTATCGCAGTTGAGGTCGCGGAGGTCGTCCGGGGCGCACCGGTTTTAGGCGGACCAAATAGTTACTATACCATGTTAGTTTTAGTGTAATTATTGCAACCGACGAACGCGTGGACCTTCTGTGCTTCAAAGTTGTGTTTGTTTGGTGTTGTGTTGTGTTTGTGCGTGTTGTTGGATTTTTTTTGCTCACGCCTTGTACGGAAGTACGCTGTGGAACAGCAATACGTTTGTATCTAAGTAAGTTTGCATGTACTTAATACTTCTTTATGTAAATGTATTCGTCATTTTCAATTAAGCGCTACCATGGCTCGGATGACATATTATGGTTTAAGAATATTTATTAATCTCAAAAAAAATTACAAAAATTCGCTTACTGAGATTACACACTTTTTTAAAGTACATTTTTTTTGAAGCGCAGAGTGCAGACTTATACTTATAAATTAAATTTAAATTAAATTGTTTATTTCCAAAAAAAAAACCAAAAAAAAAAGTAAATAAAAAGAAACCACAAAAACATCACGGAATTACAGCAACACTATATACGAGTACCTATACCTAATAGTACCTAAAAATCAGTAGTTCAAAACATTATTTTTAGGGTTCCGTACCCAAAGTCAAAACCAGCTTCGCTCGTCGATTTGGTCTTTTCATTAAAGCCCATATTTACAATGTCATTGACAAGCACTGCAATTTAAAAGATAAAAAAGTGTACGAAGCCAAAAAAACAGTTCATAAGTTTTTGTCTAGTCTGGATCATAAAGAGACTGAGGATTTACTAAGGATTATATCTTAAGCTTTATATTCCTCCCAAGTGATGAAAAGCATTTTTTTTTTTTTTTTTTTTTATTAAAAATTTATAAATAGTAAAATCTTTTTTGCGAGCAATATTTTTAGATTTTTTAATGTAACATCTGTGAAAAGACTATGTAGTATTCCAATATTTATATATGTTTCGATTATTTTTAAATAGATTTTGTTTTAAGATAAAAATCAGAGGTGTAAATGCTAAATGTTTCAAATTTCAAATATATTTATTTAACATTAAAGAGTGTACTATTACAATGTAGTGCTAACGGGCCCCAAACTAGGCAAAGCCTGTATCTTGGGCACCCTGTGACCGGTTTCCATAATGTATATTAATTATACATTTAATGAAGCTAAATCATACCAGATTCCCGCGATACAGGCCCAGCCTAGTGCGGGAATCGCCATTATTTCTGTAGTGTATATAAAACACCCATAAACATATGTTTTACCTTAATTAACTTGGTCATGTACTTACTGTTAACCTATGTTTATGTAAATAAATCTATTTTCATTTTCATTTCATTTTCATTTCATTTTCATTTCATTTTCATTTTCATTTTCATTCATTTTCATTTTCATTTCATTTAAAGGGAAAAACGGGACCCTATTACTAAGACTTCGATGTCCGTCTGTCCGTCTGTCTGTCTGTCACCGGGCTGTATCTCATGAACCATGATAGCTAAGCAGCTGAAATTTTCACAGATGATGTATTTCTGTTGCCGCTATAACAACAAAACTAAAAACAAAGTAAAATAAATATTTAAGGGGGGCACCCATACAACAAACCTGAATTTTTAGACGTTTTTTTGCTCTATATTAATAATGATAATAGTTAGATGCTTGAAATTTTTACAGAATATTTAGTTTTGTATTCACTTCAATAAATAAAAATAATAAATAAATATTTATAATAAATAATAAAATTAAAATAAAATAAATATTTAAGGGGGGCTCCCATACAGTACGGAACCCTTCGTGCGCGAGTCCTACTCGTACTTGGCCGATTATTTTTAATACTAAATCTTAGCCCTCGCTTTTAAACGTTTCGATATGTCAGAGGCCTTCAGGCGGCTTAAACATTAGGACTATTTCTGACACTAGAGAGAGCCACGCGGCCTCTACGAACGTACTTACTGACGTACTATTTTCAGCTCCTAATTGCCCATCGCTGAGCACTGTCCTTTATTTTGTACCCCTCAGTTATGTGCTATTCTTGCCCAGCACCCAGCACCAGGTTTTACCATTTTGAACCACTTTTAATTTCAATCTATACTTTGTTTCCTCTTCGAGGGGATAAGTTGGTGGAAAGGCATTTTCTCTATTTGCCATGATAGGGGTGGATCCGCTATTTTTAAAACATTGATATTAGATAATAGACAAATAATCATAGATAAGACATTGTGATATTTGCAGTCGAGTTGGCAACAGCCGTTTCAAAAGTCAAGAAGTTGGCTACAATAGTTTTTATTTAAATTGATAATCTTCAGGGCAGTGTCAATTCTGGTTTGTGTGTGTGTGTGTGTGTGTATTGCATAAATTGTACTCGTCACACACGCAAACAAACGTGGCAAATGCATTATCGTAACAGATTATCTATTTTTCTGCAAATAATCTGGTGTGAAATGCATTTGCTTGAAAATTGTGTAATATGTTTAGTTTATGACGTTGGGGAAGTCATTTCGAATTACCGTTCTGCAAGCTATTATGGAGTTGATGTCCGATCAGGCTGAAGAATTCTCAAATCAAGACCACGCACCGTCAAATGTAGCATAGGACGTCTTGCACTCTAGCTACAAAAATCAAGGTGTACATCTTATACGCGGCAGAATCTTGGTGCTTGTATCGACGTCACATTTGCGCGCTTGATCGATTCCACCTAAAATGTCTACGTGATATTCTGAACATCAAGTGGTCTGACCGCGTCAGGAACACAGATGTTCTCAGGCTGTCGACCGTACGTCATGGAGACAACAAATACATACCAACGTGTACGCATTTGAGGACCAAAGCCGTAGCCGAAATCGCCATGGAAGACATCATGCTGAGGTTAGAAATCCAAAGCTCATAATAATCAAAGTAGCAGGTCATTTTTTAGGGTTCCGTACCCAAAGGGAAAAACGGGACCCTATTACTAAGACTTCGATGTCCGTCTGTCCGTCTGTTCGTCTGTCTGTCTGTCACCGGGCTGTATCTCATGAACCATGATAGCTAGGCAGCTGAAATGATTATGTATTTCACAGATGATGTATTTCTGTTGCCGCTATAACAACAAAAACTAAAAATTGAATAAAATAAATATTTATGGGGGGCTCCCATACAGTACGGAATCCTCCGTGCGCGAGTCCGACTCGTATTTGGCCGATTATTTGAGCTTCGATAAAATTGTATGCTTTGAATTATTATTTATTAGATTTTTGGCAATAAATGAAATTGAATTGATTACAACCGATTACGTCGGATACACACCGCTATACGGGTTAGACATTGGTCTCCCCAATGGCCAACAGTGGACTGGCTAAATGATGAAGATGATGAATAATACGTATTACAAAACTGTATGTGTGCACGCACATTACAAAAGCTCTGTAGTGGACACTAAAAACATATTGGAAATATATTTTATTGCACTAACTTCAATAACGTTTAAAAAAGTATTATTTACAGCTACCTACATTATTAAAAAAAACTTATACTAAAATCATTAAAATTTAAACTAAAATCAAAATAAAAATGTTCTAAAAATATTGGAAATAGTAAAAATATGATTTCGCCGCTCGCTCTTGATTGGAAAATTTTTAGTTTGCGGGGATCTTAAAGTTGGCTAATTAATTTACCAATTTCCTTAAATTCGTAGAAAATAAAAGAATAACATTTTTGAAAACTTTTAATGCGACTTCCAACAAGGTTGTGTTAAAGGTTTAACGCATGGAGGGCGACAACATTAAGAACATTACGTTTATTAAATTTCACTTCTTCCGCGTGAAGGGACTCCACGCACTATTTTATCACATTATTTCATATTTGACAAGGAAGTAAGATATTGTGATTGTGAAAAAAGAATGTTTTTTTTAAATATTTCGATTTTAATAACGGTGACCAAATATATTTCACGTACAATTAACACAAAACGATAACGATGTGTCGTCGAAGGCATCATTCTTATAAATTATGATTCTTAACGACAGCCAAATTTTCAATATTAAATAATTGAACATATAAAAACATTATAACATTTATATAATTGGTGATTGTCCATTATGTGAAAATCGTTGTAAAGTAATTTATTGCTTTTTATTGACCACTTTATTATAATTCCATGCAGCATTATTTCTAGTATAATTATGAATAAAACTACCATTATAACATCAGGTTTTTCCTCATACATTGACATAAAACGGCAACGTGTTTGAATAATTCATAAGGCATAATTGTAAATACTCAATTTGCATGTCTATAAACCTATAACAACACCCACGCCTGCAACCGGCAGTAGAATTCTAATGTCACTAAAAAGTACGGGCAGAGTACAGCACTTTCACAATATCGTCTACGTAAACAAAGCCGAGTAAACACTGGGTGTTTGAGTATGTAATGAACGCAACGCGAGGTGGCTACCGTTGACCCACAAACGCTATCGGCACGTATGTCACACGACCAGGCTCAGTCTCGAGCCGCTTGCGCAGACGTCTGCCCGTTCGCCCCGTCTATGTACATTTGCTAATACGCTCGAACCATATCCAACGAGCGATAATACTTATCTATTCCGATTTGTCGCTATCGATGACATTCTCGTTTCATATCAGGTTAATAATGTTCGCGATCCGGTCTACGCGTGAACGATGTGGTACAAGGGTGAATATATGGTGCCTGTGTTGAAAGAGGTATAGCCTAGTTGTCGGTGTTTGTGTGTGTTTGTGTTGTGTTGAAGTGTTTTAAGTGTTTTTCGAAACCGCCAGGACACAAGGAATGCGATGCTGATGCGGATGTGTGCTAAGGACGACGGTGTGCCGTTGAATTGCAAGGTATCACTCTTCCTCTATCAAAAAGTGTCTAATTTTTGGTGACAAAATGATTGGATAGATACTCTAATTTATGCTTATGACAAATTCTATTGGTAGTGTTAATTCGTGGGCCAACAAAACAAAGAGATTGTGTATAAAACGCGGTATATTGATGTTAGATAAAGTCTATCTGTGCGCCAAATTCAAACGTACTTGACGATTTTACTAATTACATCTAGACTACTCATTTTGGGTTAACGTAAACCGATTTTGTGATAATCAAATAATTAGGGTAAAAATTATCATATTAATATCACTGGTTGTAGATTTATATATTTACAAACTAATTTTATTCTGTTTTTATAGATATGGTTTTTTCAATGAGTGTTATATACGTTAATACATATTATTATTTATTACACTGCTCTTTAAGTTCTGGAGCTGTGTTTGAACAAAACGAAAATTTTAGTGTGCAAAATCAACATTACTAATCACATTCATTTAATTACCTTAAACGCTTGATTCCAGAACAAAATATCTTTAATAATTCAGAGCATTTGGAATAAATTTGTTTTTGAAAGCTATTATACATGCAATAACAAAATGAGAGCAGTAGAATTAGCTAATAACGATTAAATAGTTGTAGAACTAGGTATTAGGTTACAGATATTCCATTCCGAATTGGCAAAAATGCGAGCAAATGACAAGTTGCACGTCAGTTCGATAGAATATCGTAAATTTTATTCATTATTCACAGCTACTATTCTTTCGTCCTCTATTAAGTTGCTCACTAATGACTTTAGATCATTTATGTGAAGATCTTTTCTCGATCGCTTTTACAACATATCTCCATTTTCTGTTATAACAATCACTCTGAACTTCGTAAGTTTCTATTTATAGTTTGCAACTACTTACATTTTATTGTATAATTATCTTTAATTTCCTATTTTCCTATTACCTACCGTTTTTATTGTCTTATAAGCGGTAGCATATGTTGGCCTGACTGTTTTTAATAAAGCGCTTTTCCCATGTCTCTTTCACTCCAATTGTATCGTCCCTAACTTTTGGGGAGTTCGCGGATTCTGTGTTTTAAGTATAGCAGCGTTCTCTAAAAGCTCGGTTAAAGATTGTATTAAGCATCTAATGTTCTATACGAAAGGAATGGTTTCCAAACCTCTGTTCAACTTTTGTTGGACAGCGACTATCCATTTTTTTTTTTGGAATAACACTCTCATTACACATCGTTCAGAGAAAATACGCCGATTGTCTTGTTTTACTTTGTTAAGGCTAAAGTATATTTTTCTCTGAAGCTAATGCTTTTTCATTGATTGGAGTGAGAAAAAGTTGTCAATGATGTTATCATGACCATCAGATAATATGAAAAAGTCTATCTAGTCTTCCCGCATGGACCTACTCTAGCCTTAGCTGAGGCTTTCATAACCAAGATAACTCCTCTTCACACATGTGTACACAAATTCGTTATGATAATACGTCATGGGAATCCCACGTTGTGATAATTACGCATGTTTGAGTGAAAGCAAATAATCCACCAACAAATATTTGGTATTTTCGTAACATGGGAACTTGTTAATTCTTATCTGCAGGCTTGTTGCGTCAAGCTCCTCTTGCTCGGTTGTTTTTTTTATACAGCTTAGGTTTAAAAATGTTTAATTTTGGCGCAGTTGCGCGGTGTTTACGTTTTCATTCGAACTTATAATTCCCAAAAAATATGTATTTGATATGTAGTAATTATAGTTTTTCCCCCTTTTCGCGCTCGGCTGTCGCTCCGATCGCACGTATACAGCTCCTGCACCGCATTCGAACTCGTTCGTACTAAACTAGTGCTGGGCTAGGGTGCTATCGACTAGTTGTCGATAGTACACCTTAGTCCAACATGGAGAAATTTCTGAAGAAGTCTGCTGCAAACACCAGTTTGGTCAACAAAAGACCCCTGGAAGATCCGTTGTCACCAGAGCGATGGAATAAGCCAAAAAAGTTCGTCGCTAATCCCAGAGAAGCTGACAAGAACAAAGCCGCGCCAACTCAAAACCGATTTAAAGATCTCCCAGTTGACTCCGATGAAACACCATCAGCTCCGTTCCTGAACGCCAGTAAGAAAAAAGTTACTAATAACACACCGATATTTATCATCGAGCTAGTGCAAGACTGGACTCACCACAAAGTCAAAAATGTGATCGAAAAATATGTAAAAAATTATCACATGTACAACAGAGGCCAAAAAATCGTGAGAGTGCAATGCTACTCGTCAAAGGATCATCAACTGCTCAAAGACAGCCTGTCAAGCGAGAAGGTGGTTTATCATACCCACACTCGCAAAGATGAGAAGCTTCCTAAAGCAGTAATAAAGGGATTACCGAAATTTGCTCAAGACACTCGGCTGAACTAGCCACATTAGGTTTTGAAGGAGTCATTGTCTCAGAATTAAAAACGTTACACCCGTCGGAATGTCCACCTTTGCTTGTGCAACTACCAAATGGAACTAACATGACTAAATTCAAGCATATTAAGTACCTATCTAACTGCGTCGTTCAGATAGAACGGTACAAGCTGAGCAAAAAGCCAGGAACACAGTGCTTCAGATGTCAATCATTTGGCCACGCTTCGAGGAATTGTAACAGGCTGCCACGGTGTGTTAAGTGTATCGAGCCACATCCTACATGGGAATGTCCTAAAAAAGATAGGACTGAACCTGCCCGATGCTGCAACTGCCAGCTAGAACATCCGGCAAACTATTCCCAATGCCCAGAACGGCTCAAGTACTTGGAACGAATTGAATCGAAACGAGATAAAGTTAGAAAAGCTGTCAAGGTTTCAGCCGCACATTTAGCGATTAACGGTCAAGACACGTGGGCTCATGTCACAACTGTTGGCAAAGCCAAACCACAATTGTTTAAAACTCAAAGAGAACCAGATATAACAGACAGTTACAAAGTTCCTGAAACGTCTCAAGGAAGTCAAGCTAATCCAGCTATTCAAAGCTCAGTTACGCGTGATAAACATGTTAAGTCTTCACTGGACTTAGAAACTACGGAAATGCTGGAGATCTTAACGACCATACAGTCAATAAAGCAAGACTTCAGGAATTGCAAAACTTTTATGGAAAAAGTTGTTTTAATATTGACTCATTTGGGTCACTATGTATAGTTGCCATGAGCTATGTATTCTGTATTGGAACGCCGATGGCGTTCACAGTAAGCAACAGGAACTTGCAGAACTTGCGGTGAGTAGCCTCAATGCCGATATCATTGCGCTCTGCGAAACCCGATTAACAAGTCGTCTTTCCCTCAAAATACCAGGTTACGCGTGCTATCGCTTGGATAAGCATCGTAATGGTTTCGGCCAAGGTGTTGCTATCTTTGTTAGATCAGATTTGTCCCACAACCAACTTCCTATTCCACCTACTCAAAACCTTGAAGCAATTGGCATCTCTGTAAAGCTTAGTAACAACGATATTAATATCTATTCTACCTACCAATCCCCAAATCTCCCACTCATCACAGGTGATATTGACTGTCTCCTATCGTCTGATCACTTAGTTGTTGCTATGGGTGACTTAAATGCAAAGCACCCTCTGTGGTCCCCAGGCCCAAGTAACATGCGGGGCAAAACTCTATATGAGCACATGCTCAATAGAGACTTTGTTATACATGCTCCTAGTGATCCTACTCTAGTTCACTACTGTGCTGACTACAGTCCATCCATACCTGATATATTAATTTCAAAAAACATTCACTGCCTTGACCAAATTACTACAATTCCAGCTTTATCTTCCAATCACTTCCCAGTTTTTGTTAAAATTGATATTAAATTTCAACGCAATCCCATTATTAAATATAACTATGCCAAAGCAGATTGGCCCAAATTCAGAGAATATCTTAATAGTAATACTATTTTGTCTACAAAACCTTATGCCTCTACTGCAGAAATTGACGACCTAATAAATAACTTTCAGCAAACGATATTAGTAGGCAGAGACTTGTGCGTCCCGATTACAACTATAAAGCCTTGGACCACTTTCTCGCTGCCACGTCGTATCAAACGATTGATTCGGCTTAAAAATCGACTTCGTAGATATGCCACCGTTGAATCAGATACTGTAGTACGTAAAGTGTTACTTGAACAAATAAACAAATTAAAAGTAGAAATCAAAATTGCTGTACAAAACTACAACGACAAAGAATGGGATCATAAACTTAAGCGGGTTGATAATCCTAATACTGACCTCTGGCGCTTGGTAAAATCCATCCGGCCTAGCAACAATACTATCCCACCGCTTAAGCAAGTAGATGGTTCCGTAACTACAACCCAACAAGATCAATGCGAAGAATTAGCTAAAAGTTTCTTAAATAACATGCTTCTAACTGATAAATGGAACAGCGCTAAGGCTCCGATAGTTGAAGAATCGCTATCGACCTTAGACGATGACACAACATTTGATCACTCCCTACTGACACGCCCAGCAGAAGTAAAAAAGTGCATCTTAAGCTTAAAGCTCCGTAAAGCCCCGGGTTGTGACCAAATTTCTAATACTCTCATCAGAAATATTCCACAAAAATGCATTGTATTATTAACGAAAATATTCAACGCTTGTTTCAAGCTAAGTTACTTTCCATCTGCATGGAAAATATCCAAAGTTATTGCGATACTTAAGCCTGGCAAAGATCCTACAGACCCAGCTTCCTATCGCCCGATCAGTCTCTTGCCCTGTCTTGGCAAATTATTTAAAAAGCTAATCGCCAGACGTCTGTTGAGATCTGCTGAGTGTGATCTGATTGATGAACAGTTTGGTTTCCGCCAAGGTCATTCAACTGTTCAGCAGTTGGCTAGGGTAGCTGAATGCGTGTCATACAATCTCAATCTTAAACACTCCACTGGAATGTTTCTATTAGATATTGAGAAAGCTTTTGACACGGTTTGGCATCAGGGCTTGCTCCACAAGCTTATTACTCTCAAGAAATCCATTTCTTTGGTGAAAATCATCAAATCGTATTTGTGTGATGATCGCAGCTTCCAGGTTCACATCGGAGAATACTCATCTAACCCCAAACCCGTACCGGCAGGTGTACCTCAGGGCTCGATTTTGGGACCCGTGCTATTTGTCTTCTATATCAATGATATACCTGTTCAGACTCGGACAAAACTAGCGTGCTTCGCAGACGATACTGCATGTTTTACGTCTTCCTCCGACAGTGATCTAGTCATTAGTCGCCTCCAACTGGCTATCGAACTACTTATCGATTATTTTAACATGTGGAAGTTGAAGATAAATGAATCGAAAACTGAAGCAATTATGTTTACTAGGAAGCGCACTTTCCCAAACAGAACTTTAAAAATTGGCGATTTTAGTATTCCATGGCGTAAATCTGTTAAATATTTAGGAACGTTGATGGACACTAAACTAAACTGGTCTGAAAATATTACAAAACTACACATCAAAGGAATTAAGGCCATCAATGCCCTCAACCCTGTACTAAATAGACGCTCTAGCCTAAGCAGTCGCACAAAATTGCAAATTTACTGCACCTTGGTCCGACCATGTATTACGTATGCTTGTCCAATGTGGAGCAGCACTTGTAAAAGCAATATCAATAAACTTCAGGTAGTACAAAATAAAGCCCTTAAGTATGCTTATAAAACCCCTTTTCGTACCAATCTCCAAAAATTACATCTTCAAATAGGCTTGCCTAAAATTGACGCATATATTTACAAACTGTCAGAAAAATTCTTTATACATAAAAATACTGGCAGTAAGAATAAATTAATCAACAATCTATGTAAAACTCGCAAGACTGATCTCCCTTTTATCGACAACTACAATAGATACAAATTGCCCCATCACTATTTCTTAGAGCGCAATGAATAGGCAGAGTGAGTGAGTGACGTGAGCGCGCGCGGCCAGCCGGTCGCCGGCGCTCGCGCCACTTCCGCCCGTATTACCAGCCGGTACGAAGGGCGAAGGTGGCGCGCGCGCCGTGCGGCGGCGGTCCGCGCGCTGTGTGCGTCATACAAACATTGCAGGTACATTACGCCTGTTGCTAGCTGTGGACCGCCCGATTTCGAGCGTTTTCACTTATTATTTTTATACTTACCCTCATTTGGGGGCTGTTTTTCTTGTTTCGTAATATATTTTTAAATGTAATGCTTCTCCTAAAAGCTTGCAATAGCAAATTAAAATGTTACTTATCCTCTTTAATTTTATCAGATGCCTTTTTTTTTTTTTTTTTTTTAATATTTATATTTATGTTTTAAGTTTTGTATAAGCCAAGTGTTTGCAGAACAATCATTATGTTAAGTTTTTATAGTACTAGGATGGAATTAACACTGGTATTGTATTTATTAAATTATTTGTGTGTAAATAAAGAACTTTTGAAATTGAATTGAAATTGAATTATAGTTTATCAATCTTTAATCTATATATATAAAATGCTTTGTCCTGAATGACTTACTGACGGATCAACGCAGAGCCCAAACCGCTGGTCAGAGGAACCTCAAATTTGGAGGGTGGGTTCTTTGCATGACGTAGGCATCCGATAAGAAAGGATTTTTCGAAATTCTAACCCTAAGAGGGTGAAAAATGGGGTCAAAGTTTCTATGGGACATCGTGATCCCCTGGTTCAATCGACTTGAAATATTGGGTTTACATTCTGTAATTGGATTGACGGAAAACGTGTTTCGTATTTTATTGAAATACATCCCTTATCGGGGTTAAAAAGGAGTAGAAAGTTAATTTGGGGATGATTTGCTTCGAAGGTGATATCAAAACTCTTTAGCACCTTAGTAATAACTTTGATTTAAATTACTTTTTTATTTTGACACATGTTCGAAAATTCAATCCGATTGTATCAATGACTTGAGAAAATAGAGGAGGCGGCCACGGGTTATTTTTATAAGTTATTTGACGTTTTGCTGCCTACACTTTAGTTATAATTATGTTCCCATATTTCTTTGGTAATACATACTGCGTACTGCGAAAATAATTGGGTTAATAGTGAGTGCGATCGCAAATTTACCTAAGAAAGTGCGGGAATCACATTGTCATTATGCATGAGTGCATAGCAATATTTATAACCGACTTGAAAAAATAAGGTTCTCAATTCAGCGGTAAGTATGTTTTTTTTTGTATGTAAGTAACACGATTATTCGGTCAATTAAGTATGAACCGATTTTGTTGATTATTTTTTTGTTTGCTAGATCATAGGTACTTCAGAGTTAGTCTCATTTGAGATTATAAAATAAACGAATATATTAAATAATGATAAATCGAAATAAGTTTAGCAGTTTTGTAAAAATCAAGAATAAACTAATTACATAGGTACCTAAATGGTGTGGTTTGTGGTTCCATTCAGTTCAACATTAATTTTTGAAAGATCATCATTATGAAAAAATGGTACACATATTATCGATTTGAGCAAATTATTTGAATTTTGTACCTACTTTTTGTTTGTAAGTATGTAATGGCGGCCATATTGAGTCCTATGTGTCATATTTTGTAATTATTTCAAGTCTATTTACTTATATGTTGCCATAGAGTTTTGGTTGCTATAGAGATATTTGAGTTGTTGATCAATTGTTGATTTTGTATGTCAAAATGGAGTAGATAGTTTTGTATTTTCTTTGTAAACTAAAAATGTGTGCTCATTATTAAAAGACTCATTATTCGAGATATCCATAAAACTCTAGATTTATTATTCGTAAAAAAGTGCGTAAGTCGTGGGAAAAATCAAAGAGTCATGGTCATGTACGAGTAGAATCGTTTAAGCGAGAAAACTATGATTCCTGGCGTATTCACGCGAAAGCTGTCTTAACAAACCAACACTTGTGGGACCACAGCTTGATCGGATCGTTGATGTATCTAGCAATTACAACAAGGCCAGATATTTTGGTATACCTTACGTTTGCCGTAATGTATCTAAGCCAATTTAATACTTGCTACGGAAACAATCATTGGCAAGCCGCGAAACGGGTCATCCGTTATTTAAAGGAACCAAGAAGGTTGGACTAAAATATAAAAAAGTGGCATGAAGTAGTATGGCATGGCAGGCGCTTATTGGGCAGCTTGCACCATAGATAGACGATCCTACACGGGATATATTTTCAAATATGGTGGTGGATGGATAAGTTACGAAGCCAAGAAACAAAGAGTAGTAGCCTTATAGGCAGAGTGCACAGAGAAGATGGAAGCAGATCTCCTTACCACGGCACTACCGCAACCAAGGCTTAAGAGTGCTATTGTGGGTATTGGGTTGTATTTCAAAATTGGGTTTACGCACGGAGTGTTTTGAGGACTAAACTGAGAGTCACTCAGACATGAAGAGACCCTGAGGTCATCATATTTGAGTTGTTGATTTTTTGTGTCACAATGGAGTAAAATAAAAATATGTGCTCAATATCAAAAAGACTCATTATTATCATTATGTCTATGATTAAAATATAAAGCCTTCACCTGCAACCCAGCAACCCAAATTAATATTGGTATAAAATAGAAACTTCTAATTTTCTTTGCTCGTAATGAAACTGCTTAAGGAATTCATATTCGAGGCAACCAGGCGTCACATCATAGTATCCAATTGCAAAAACGTGATCTTTTTTCAAGAATTACTGTAATATACTAGCGGACCCACTGCAGCGCCATCTGCCGGGCTTATTTGTGAATCTAAACTATCCACGGCGCACCCAAACGCATACAAAACAATTCATTCAAATCGGTCCAGCCGTTTAGGAGGAGTTCAGTGATATACACACGTACAGCAGAATTGTAATTATATGTTAAAAGATAATCTGTTGATCAGGTGCTGGAGACAATGCTAATCGCCACCGTGTAGAGTTTTTACACAGTCTCGCTCTAATTCCTCTCAATCCTACTAATTTATTATAAACGTGTGAGTATGTATGGATATTTGTTACTCTTTCACGCACAAACGGATGAAGTGATTTGGATGAAATTCGGTACGAAGGTAGTTTAGATTTTGGATTAACACATAGACTACATTTTATTTCGGGCTAACGCGGGTAACACCGCGGGGCGCAGCTAGTATAAAATAAAGCTGTTTAAAAATTTACTAAACTGAGGAAAGATATTTTTACGGACTATCTTCAAGTTCTAATAGAAAAGTTGTATAGTATTTTGCTATAATGCTACGTTAGAACCTATATCCGTCGAAACTTTCCTCAGTTTATTGTATTTCAACCAGCTCTAATAAATTTAAAAAAAATGTTTTTGAAATGGGTTGTCACATTTGTGTCGAAAATCACTGCTATAAAACAAAGTCGCTTCCCGCTGTCTGTCCCCATGTATGCTTATATCATTAAAACTACTCAACGGATTTTGATGCGGTTTTTTGATTGAGATTGAGTGATTCAAGAGGAAGGTTTATATGTATTAACACACCTGTGCGAAGGCGGGTCGCTAGTATATTATATTCGGTAACTTGATGTACCGTGGTACGGGGAACACAAAAATGAAATTCTTTATGATCATCCGCAACTAATATTCCGAGTAGGTACTTATGTGCTTATGTACACTTTAAAAAGATCTTGAGATGAGATAAAAAGAACGATAAATTAATTATTTATGACTCAAATGATTAATAATTTTCTTAAACTTCTCACCGTTGACGTTTCTCGCACCCGTGACATTTATAAAATATGCATATATGTACACAAAAATCTTATCTATTGCATACAATCAGTCACTTTGCATGAATTACTATACTGATGTTTATCTACTTCTCATAAAAAAGATATTTAGTATACTGTATTATGTAGGTTATTATCATTATTAATCCTTTATTATTTCTAGATAAATGTGAGAGACGTCAAAAAAAATCTCGTTTAGATAATAAGTATTAGCATATTACAAGATGAAAAAATGTTAATATTAATCAGAAAATGTCATAAGATACGTCGATATCGATATATATCTGATAGTCAATCTGTGTATTATTATGCAGAAGCGACCGGCTTCCATCATAGATACAGTATAAAAAAGAGATGCGCCATAAGCTCTACCTATTCGTTATAAAAAAAAATGTCAATGCGTAGCCTAATTTCAAAATTCAAAACATTTTATTGCTTTAAGTTAGTGAGTTAGTTAAGGCTCTATTTCTGCACCGATAGCCCGTTAGGACGAAGGCGTAAATCGAGACCGAGTACAATAAGGGACGAGAATTGAAAATTTTCTTAGTGTGAACTGGATAACATAGCACACGATTATTGAAGTTATTTTGTAACGTTTCAACAAAAAAATTACCTCCTGTTCCACAGCGGGGCTCTCTTACTCTAATTACTTTGTTTTAGTCGAGAAACTAGTTAATAATCAAGATTATTGTAACGAATTACATGCTATATTTTAAGTTCCTCTAATCTAATAAGTTATCGTTGTATCCATAACTTTACGAGTTATTCAAGCGGTGTCATAATTTATTTTATTTGAAACGAATTCTAGAAATGATTTCGAATTTTTGATATTTTATGTGAATGTTAATAGAATAGTATTTGCATTCATGCTTTTGTTGATAAATTATTTTTTCTCTTGGTTTGCAAGCCATCAGCGCACTAATTGTTAAGCAGCTTTTGAACATCGCGTTCTGGTTACACTCGGAAAGCATAACACGCCGTGTCTGTAGGTGTTTAATGCTTTGTTGAAGCCGAGCCATCGAATTTGAATAAAACATATTTTAATCTGTTATACACGTTAAAAGAACGAATTAAGTCAATTAAAGTTAATAAATGGCTAGATGTAGTACTAATGATAATCACTGACAAGCATTAAATTCTACAGTTTTTAGATTTTGTCACTATTAAGTTTGGTATTTTTGTGTTTTTAAATGTATATTATTATGGACACTAATTGTTATAGCGCGCAATAATGGTGTCTGAATGGTTTCGATTTAAACAAAGCTAAAAGCTTGGAATAAAATTGTAATTAATTTAAATGCTTGAATAGGTGTCATATATTGTCCATGGCCGTAGACGTATCAGCGTTTAATAGTCCACTGTTGTACGTAGGCCTACCATCGAAATGCTGTTTAAGCAATGTCCACCACATTTCTAGTTTAGTACAAAGCTCCATATATTGACTCAGGTATAGTTTGTACAGTTGTTAACCTCAATTATTGAATTAACAACTTTAGAAACTCTACCTAAAATCAATATATAATATATAGTGCGCTTTTTATGGAATTATAAATACAATGCTCATTAATCTTAATATATATAAATTACGCGTCACGTTGTTTGTCCGCGATGGACTCCTAAACTACTTAACCGATTTTAACCAAATTTTGCACACTATGTGCAGCTTGATACAACTTGAGAGAGGGGTTAGTTTATATCTCAATTTATAATCGCATTTGTTTATTATACTTTTAAAATCTGTCCGTACCGGGACGAAGTCGGTATGGGCAGCTAGTTTTATATAGATTTTAATGTTTTTGTTGATAGGCTCAAATTTATTTATGCCATGTTGTTTTCTAGTAGGACGTTTGCCCATAAGGTGGACAAATAACACCGCAAGTTCACGCTGCATGCAAGTCTCTACCAACCGGTTTTATAGGAGATCTATAGGAGAGACATGCTCAGCAGTTCCTACGGTTGAAATGACGATGAAATTTTTTATCTTTGTTATTTTTATATCTTTTGATCCAAAACATGCGCGAAAATCCGTATAAGTGTCTCTTACTTATCGTATTTTCTTTAATAACCCGTTCGGCTTTTGTAAGCGTTTTGAGGTAATACAAACAATGTGCCAGCAAATTTCACGGCTAACTTATCTGTACATTCATGTTTCTGTTTCTGAACCGTGGCCAATGATAAAATGCGAGTGATTCTCAACAGTGTCGTCGATAGTACAAATATCACGTGTGTAGCCACGCTTGGCTTTATCCACGTACTCACCTCTCTTCGCTTGTGGTTGTAAGTGTTTGATATAAACAAAGATTACAGTTCGGCGATAGCGTGGTGGGACGTTACGTGCACGATTACGGGATCCCACCTCGATCGATGGTGCTTTCAGTGCGGCAAGAGTGGTCACTCTTCTGATTTTGACGATTATGGACCGTACTGAGGCAATTTTTTTGTTAGTCTGTTGTTGTGTACAGGCGTGTCATAGGAAGGAAGGAAGGGCCATATTAATATTAAATTAGTTGTAAGTTGTTCACATACTGATAACTTATTTAATATGAATGACGCAATTGGGCGATTTTTTTCCGGACGTATGCAGCTTTTTAGCTATGATTTCTTTCATTGAAAAGTCAGCGGTGTGAAGGTTCGTACATCATTTCCAAAGGACTCGTCGATTAGATTCTAATTTTCTATTCCATACGGTTCTAATGATTTCTGAATTTGATGTATACTAGTAGTTAGAAGTTTTATCCTTTGGAATGTAAGAAAACCTAATCGCCGATGGGACCCGTAAGAACTATCCGATGAGAACAGTGTGTGGTGAAACTTTTGACGGTTATGAGCTACGCTATGCTATCGCAGCGTAGGATGTCTACCCACAAAGTGGACAGACAATTAGATTAGTCTCACAATATTGCGCTGAATACTAAGCCGCTGCCGATAAAACATCCAAAAATTAAATTGTTAAATGGGCATCAAATGGCTGATTTGAAGAAGATAATGCCAGAAAAAAGTTTGCAATTGACACAGTACAGCATTGCCCAATATTGTCGCAGCAACGTTTGCGCAGGTGAAAGAATTGTCCTACGCTGACGCACACATCGCCGTTATTAAACAGTGCTCTCCACAGATCTTTTGAGATGAGATATGTCTTTTCGTTCTAGCGCAGACCTAATTTCACACGAGATTCACTGCTCTTACTCATATGCGCGCACATAACTGCGTTCCACAATGTATATTTCGTATACATGCATTTTGCGGTGTATGAGTATTGATCTACATTGTACCCGCGAAAATTTATATACATAAGTGTCTGTCTGTGTCAGCAAATACTCACCGCAGTAGTGACACCCGCCTTACAATCGTGAGGTTGTGGCTTGGATTCTATAATATAATACGGAATTTCACACCACTGGCTTTTCGGTGAAGGAAAACATCGTGAGGAAAACTACATAATTATGTGCGTAGAAGAAATTCGATGGCGTAAACCGGATTTCGTCCAGCGTGAGGGATATGGCCCAATCACCCTTCGTGGATAGGCATGCGTCCTGCAGTGGACTATCAAAAAGGCTGATACTGTAAACAGTACAGTGCCAGATAAAGAAAAGCCCTGTCTCTAGATCTCCGTAGTTCTCTCCTGTTGTCGTATTTGCATAGGTGTCTGGCTGTTTGTGTTGCCTCAGACACGTGTTTGTTTAACTGTGTGCACGTTTTATCTAAATCTAGGAGCTTCGCGTCAAGTTGTGATATGTGCTTACACTGCTTAGATAACAGTTTTTGGGGATCCGTATCAAAAATTCCACTAGGACCGCTAATTAAAAATAATATGCTCTATAATTACACCTACTCTTGAATAAAGGGGCTCACCAGAATACCAGCGTTGAGTGTTGGGTCCTCCCAGCACTCAGCATTTTATAGCTGAGGTGAGTCCCTTTCGACACTTTTGTTTTTTCACTTTTTATAAGATTTTTGTACCTACTTGTAAGTGTCGAATAAAGATATTTCATTTCATAATTTAAGTTGTCTACTCATTATGACGTGCCATACCATGACCGTGCCAGGAACTTGCCTGGCAAAAAAACCGCGGGTTGCACTCTGGGAGTGCCGGCAGAAGTGAAAACTTGAACATATAAAGTACAAACATGTATGTGGTAAAAACAATATCACACACGCATATTGTTGCAATGTGTGCGGAACGCGTCATTTAGAAGACTATGTTTTGTACAAAATATCAAAAACGTTGGCTTTTACTACTCTATTTTGTCTTCTCCAGACTCTGAAAGTGCAAAAATGTTGTACAAACTCGTAGATATAGGTTTAAAAGGATAAGTTTAGTTTTGGTTATGTATTTCCTACTGGGCGATGTGGTCGGTAAGCGAAAAAGTCCTTTAATTTAAAAAAAAAACACGCACACGTTCGCGAAGGGCTTTTGCGCCGTCTTATGAATTTTTCATCAGGTCACGTGTCCTGACGCGTGTTTAACACTTTTAACCCATTCTAAAAGTGCACAACACGGAACAACAAGAAGTTGAACAAGGAATGGGATGTGTGGTATAAGGTGTGGTTTATTTTTAACTGTCGAAACGGAGGAGGTTAACAAGTCGACGCGTATTGTAACCCTGTTTTGGCAAATATTTTTTTTAGATTTAATTATGATTAAATACGGAACCCTCATCACATATATTCTTTCGTCGGCTTTATTTTAGTTTAGATTAGATTCAGTGTGAATTTTATTTTTCTTTTGTACGGGAACTTGTAACGATAAACGTAGATGTGTATTGATAAAATTCATATAAATTATACAGGCATATACAATTCTACATACCTATATACAACTAGTAGGTATGATTACGATAAATAAATGATCGTTATTATAGATAACTAACGAAAGCCGCCGTTATTATCTACATACTCGTATATGTTGTTATCAAGTTGTGTCTCGTGATTTTATAAGGTTTTAACTTGTAATGTAATTGTAATTTGTTCGGGTAAAATCATTTTTACATTATGTAATCTGTGATTAATGTTACTATTATTTTTTATTAATTGACGATGCTATTGCTGAATAACGTGTCTTGTTATTTTGTTCCTTAACTGTGATGTTAATATCCGTTATTGCTGAATAACGTAATATGCTACTTTTTTATCTGTGATGATCATTTATTTTTTGTTCTTGCTTTCATGTTTGTTTTCGTTGACATTACTTTATTAGACTGATATATTTTTTCTTTAAGTTGTCTCTATGTTATTTCTTCTTGTATTAAATATATTTTGTGAAATCTTGAAACGTATGTAAGTACCTACCTATTTGAGATTAGATTTAAATTACTCTAACATTGTTATCTGACGATTCCAAGTGCAACTGTAATGTCTACGGAATAAAGGAACTTTGACTTTGACTTTGATTAAATATTGTGTTAAAGTCGGATTTTGCAAAAAAATAAACCTAAGTTGAATGATCTGATTTTGTAGTCCGTTGCATACTCGTATGATGGCGTGATTTTGGATAAAAATTATAGGTGTGTGTATTTTTTATGTCTACTATACTTTATTATTTTTATTATCATTCCAAAACATAAAATCTAGAGGTGTGACTGTTGAAATTTTATTGCAATTTTATTTGCTAAATATGCAAGTTTATGCTTTGACGTTTTCCATCCTATATTCTATGTCTGTTAGAATAAATTTCTGATAATCTTTAATCCAGTAGATTATTATACATTGATTTATTCAAAACAAAGATTTTAATCTTCTGGATAGTCCAGTCGTCTTTGAAAGCAGAAGCGTTCTAAAGAAAAATAAAATAAAATTTTAAAACATGTATTTATTTTGAAGCTCGGAAACGGTTATAAAATCGTATAGACATGTTTTTTTTTTACTGGGCAAAAGTGCCTTTATTAATTACAACAAAACTACACCACTACTACATAAAAAGCATTGGATCATCCACAGACCTTTGAAGGTCTAAAGATAATCCAAATGCTCAAGCCCACTGCCAGTTGGCAGCGTGCCCAGCATGCTGGCTGCATTGCCACGCTGAATGGCAATGCTTATGCATTGAGCCAAATAAACACCAGCATTTTGGTCACGCGTCGTGTCCACCAGACGCTCAGAAATCTTAATAAATAAATAATAAATATCTTTATTTCTCAAAACTTAGCCTAATTACATAATCAACGAGGAGATTAACTTAAATAATTACTAAAGGTACTAAAACTATTCATCATTGACCATACCATACCTACTCGTACCTTCATTATACGAGTACAATTTAAATACAAACTGCAGATTATCTACGGCAATGCGCTGTAGGTACAATAAAAATAATATGCTATAACAGTTAATCTTGGCTTTAGTAATTCTAATAACGATAGTTGGGTATGTAATATAATTTAAAGCGTTACAATTCAGTGGATTTAAAGTTCAAACGAGGTAAAAATGAGTACGAACTTAGATCATGACCTTGACCTTAGTTTTAATTGTTGCATGAAGTAATATGTGCTATAAAATTATTTTACTCATGGCCCACAGTTTCAGTGGGAGAAATAAAAAATTAAACGTATTAAGACAGTTCTTCAGAAGTGTGTTTTGATACAGTACAAATAATAATAAGATATTCTTCCACGAAGTAGGTGAATAAGCAAAAGAAACAGCTTATAATTCGAATTAAATACTGGAAAATAATATGAAACTTTTCTTTTTAACCAATGAGTTGATCTAACTTTTAATTCACAATGTTTAATTTCGATAATTAATCGTGATATCGTCCGAATCATAAAACTTGCCCGATCCTGCCTGAAGCTCACTGAACAGCTGCGCGAGGATTGGGTTATCCGCAGGTTGTAGCTAACGTCACAACCGCCAAGTTGTGTGATTCGGATTATACGACGTTGCGAGAAATGTAGGCGTGGCATGTTTACCGTTGTCGTAGTGGGATGTTAAAACGCTAATACACTATTAGTGGCTGGCATACGTTTACATAATTGTTTAGCACGGACAAGTTGGCCAACATTTAACATTTCACACCAACTCTACTGAGGATGCTTGACGTCACTAGCAGCTGGTGTAGTGGCTAGTCCGATAGAATATATTTTATTTCTGAAAAATTTGTAATATTATTACGATTTACCAGACTGTTGTTAAATAATTTATTTTTCCCAAAAAATGGCATAACCGACTTCAACTGTGTACATAATTCGAATAGTTCGCCCGGTTCGATGTAGTAATTTTCCCATTATTGTTTATTTATCAAAAATGGCTCCGCCGATTTAGTAAAAATTTAGTACCACCTTTGAAGTATGATCAAAAAGAGAATTATCAAAATCGGACCACTCAATAAAGAGTTATGCGTGGTCAAAACATTAAAAAAAATTTACACGTCGACTTGTAAACGTCCGTTTTGTCGGTTAGAAAAATATGTGACCACAGGATTTTAACCTCCATTATTCATTTATTAGTACTGGAAAAAGAGAATTTAACTTTGCACTAACTTTCCGATCCAAGTTTTTTTAGGATCACACAAAATCACAAAATGCTGACAAATCCAGGTGGAGCTTCAAGCGCCATGTTGAAAAAACGTTTTTGGCCGATATGTTGGAAACTATGCACTTTAGGGCAAAAGTTACGGAGACTATTATTGTAGAGAATAAAACATTCATCCAGTAACATTTTTTGTAAAATTCATTCATTCATTAAATGGGTCATAAATCGTAAACGGTAAATTTCCGTTTTTTTTTTTATAAGGTTAATGATCACTTACTGAGTATAAAATCACAAAATGCTGACAGATCGAGGTAGAGCTTCAAGCGCCATCTTGAAAAACGTGTTTGGCCGATATCTCGGAAACTATGCACTTTATGCGTTTTCTCAGGTCTGATTTGATGGGATTACGGAAAAAAGTTTGAAAATACGACAAAAGTCAGTTTTAGTTGATTCCACCCATAATTAATTTTAACTATCAGTAATAGGATTATACCTAGCAATATCTTTTATCTTTCCAAAAAATGTTTCTAGCTAATATCAGCTGGTTTGGCTGGTGGCTGGTGGTACTCATAAACATCGTATTTTAAGACATCGTTAAAATAAAAAAAATATAGATAGACTATTGATAACAGAATAGTTTTTAGCAATTTAGATTTTATCGCTTAGAAATTTATATCCGTTCTGTTTATTAAACAATATATTAACGAATTTAAAATGCCAAGGAATTGCAACTGCGTGTGTATCGGTGTGAAAATTCCAATTAAATTTGTTTTATGTTAAAATAAAATAAAAAGGAAGAATTAAATAAATTGCAACAGTCTAAAATAGAGTTGCAAAAAGAAAAGCGTCGTAGGTGAGGTCGCAACACTGCTCTGTCATTGCTAGTACAACTAAGTGTTTAGTACTTGGTAGACACTACTCTTAATTCGGTTTTCATCAGTACTCGCGTCTACCAAGTAGTTGGTAGTCTACCAAGTAAGTGTTAGTTCACCGTATCGCCGAGACAGTTCTCTTTTTGCACAAACTCTAAGCAATAGGCTCTACAATTTGGGGCTCTACAAAACAAATCGACAATCCCGTTCTTATTTTATATCGCAAAAACAGATTAAATAGTATCTAAACGTCTGTATAAAGACCATTAAGCTAGTTAGCAAATGCAAGTTTCAACAAAGAATATGTAAAAAAATAAATTTTTGTTACGGTTGTTACTACCGGGGGGACAAAATCCCGTCGGCCTTAATAAGAACAGATGGAATGAACTTAGGATGTCTGGTACAACTTGCCCAAGACGCCAGGAGTAACAACTAATTATTATAGGCCGAATCATGCAAGCTGCGCGAAACCCAATCAGCGCGCAGGTTTATGTGAGCTTATTGCGCAGGTTGTAGCTAGGTTTACATCCGCCGCTTGTATGATTCGGCCTATTTTATTAGTGTCGTAGGCCAAGATTTTGGGTCGAAGCGCAAACGTTGTTACGACATCTATCATAGTGTAGAAATGTAGCGCACAGATATTGTAACATTAAATGCAATAACATTGTTTAGATAACAGTAACATTGGACAGATATATTTAGCGTCATATAAAAGTAACAATTATCAAGTTTACAATGCGCTCCTGATCCCGGTGACCTTATATCGGAGCAGTGCCCTGTGTATAAAAAAAGTACTGTTGACCGCAAACAGTAAGATAATGTACTGACCCCTCGTAACACCACCTGGTTATCAAATGGATGAGTAATATCGTAAATAGATGAGCAGCAACGAATTTATATCACTCTTTTGAAGTGATTGTTTTGTTAGAAGTCAATAAGCGTCTTGTGCGTAGTTTTGATTTATTTTTGTATCTTTGCTTGAAGTGTCAGCCCTGCAACCCTTATGCACGTTTTTCTCTAAATAGAAAAGAATTAACAGTACTAGTTTTAGACAATATTTTCATCTTTATGTTGCTCATTATTGAGCCAACTATGTCTCGTATTTTCGATTTACGAACTATGACAAGCGTTTGAGTCGATCTCATCATAATTTGTAAAGTAACTATTGTTATTCAATAGAATTCTGTTTACGTATGCTTCAACCAGTATACACAGAAAACTACGTCATGCGTTGTTCGTGCTTTTCATTTCAAAACTGTAATTGGAAAATCATCTATTCGTAATGGAGTATGTCAAGGCAGAGCCATAGGTCCAACTGTCTTAATAACATACAATTTTAAAAGCATTTACTGAACTGCGGGCTTGGCTCAACTGTATTGTCTGTAATACACCTCAATAGCCGATAGAAAAAGAGAAACATACATCATATTTCTTCTTGGCAGTTAGTGAGGTATTGCATAGACATTATGAGGTATTGCATAGACATTATAAATATTGTGCTAGCTGCCTTTAAATATAGTATCAAGTTTAATCATGGAAATAAATAAACGATAAAAATATCCATCATTCATTAGTACCACGTCATCCTAAATATTAATTAGGTATAGATAACTAATCTTTCACAAAATATAGATATTTAAATTTCTTATCAAAGCAGGCATGTAATTTAGAAAACAAGCGTTTTAATCCTCGTATACATTTTCAAAGATAATAATATTTGTACTTTAAACACTTAGTGAAGTAATATCGAATCAGTGATTCTGTTTGAAGCAAGCTCGGCTGATAGTGACATAGATAAGCGTTTCTATCTTACTGATAACAGTATAATGCATTTTACAAGTTTCACTTACACGTGACGCTAAGGTACCTACTTGTATATCTTTAGAACAAAGGCCATATGTCTCAAAAATTCTTAGAGTAAAAGAGAGCCTTAGCGCAAGTATTGAGTGATTAGTAGTACACGTATGGACGACACCCATAGATTAGTGCGAGTGTGTGACCGACTACTTATCACTTACCACTTGCATTAATCTCTGATCAAATTGTAAACCGGTCTTTACTTGTAACATTTATTGGAGGCTGTAAATGTGAAATAATTGAAGGAGAAAGAAAAACTGACCGAACCAAAATTGAATAACTATTCGAAAATTTGCTTAGGCCTTGTCAGTCGGGTGGTTTTTGTCTCTTATCATACGATGTCAAAAAATAATAAGTGATATATGATGATAAATTAACACTGTTTTGGTTTAACTTGAGTTGTTTTAGCTTATATGTATTTATTGTGTTTAAATTATAAAAAGCGGAAATACACTAACATAATATTCAAAAAAAGATTAGAATGTGAACTTCTAAGTAATACACAAATAAACGGAATAAATATGTAAATTAATAAGATTTAGTATGATTTCTTCCTATTTAAAAAAATATAATCTTATCTTTATAGAATCGCATAAAAACTAAGAACGCATGGAGATATCTAAAAAAGCTAGAAAAATTAAAAATTAGATCTTAAAGGTTTATCTATTATATCATATGCGATATATTCCATGTCTCGACACGAATCGGATAAAATGTACACATCTACAGAATCTTAATTGTCTTTTTGGATTCTGACAATCATTTGCATACATATCTTTTTTTCTATAAATAGGATATTTATATCTCCTCGCGTCGGTAATATCAAAATCTTAATACGTGCAGTTATCAAATCTGGTCTGAACCGGTTGTCGACCGGTTGACGTGTCATCTGATAAGGCTTTCTTATCAATTGTTTATTAGGTATGATTAACCTGTCGTCTTGTAACAATAGTAACTACGACGGATTTCCCATATTCTGTATTGTCTCTAGTAAGTGACGTTTTTCTTTTAGTTCGTAGTCTTTCTTTCCTGTAAATAGACCATGGAGATAGTTCACTTCTCACTTTCCTTTCTTCGGAATTTCATGCTTTGGTATTTTCATTCTGTTTTTTTCTCGAGTTTAAATGGTTATCTTTACTCCTTACTAATATTATAAATGCCAAAGTGTGTTTGTTGGTTTATTGGTTTGCTCCTCTTTTACGCAGCAACGGATTGACTTTTTTAACGCGAATGAGTCCGCGCTAGGACACGGTCTGAGCTCACGGCGAAATAATATTATCTTCTTTCAGAGGCATTGGTTGTGGTATAACAAATATTTATTTAATATAATGTTTTGAGGTATTGTTTCATCATAAACGCCATTTCTTATGTTTACATTCGGAGTCAGTTTTTAAGTGTAGTTTTGTATTTAAGTTGTAACCTGTTTTGCTTAACCGGATTGGTGCATATTAATGATTTTTCTATCCAATCAATCTTACAGAATTGCACAATAATTATTATATTTTACTCTATTTTATATTAATATTATATTTAATATATATTTATCTTAACATTTTTCATCAACTTTTACTGTGAAATATTGAAAGGTCAAATCATATGACAGTCATTTTCCCAAGCAAGTGGTTATTACCTTTATACTACACCTGCTCGGAAAGTACCTTGATACTTTATCAAATTTACGGTAGAAAGTACGTCATTGCATATCGAACAAATATTCGGGGAGAAAACGCATCTGAGCGGGAGAGAAAAGTGTATGAAAATCCATTTCTTACGTGGTTTTTCTTTTTTAATTTTGGGTAAGACTATGCGCTGGTAACCTAAATACACAGAGCTATTACAACTAGAGAGATAGCGCTGTTGTCGCTTGAGGCAATTCTCAACCAGAAAAATGTATGGAAATCTGGCTCAGAGCTGTCAAAACTGTCAAATATGTATTGGAATTTGACACTACTGAGAAAAAAACACGGCAACTAGCCACTCAATCGAGATATCTTTCAAGTCTCTTTCTAACTCATGGCGTATTAAATCGTTGCATCTCTTTCTATCTTTTCTCGATCGACCACATTATCCCTCTGGTAACTCTGTGCCTAAATATCAAAAGCCAAAAAGTTTTAACAGTGAGTTTTTATCTCCAAGTTCGCAAAATGACACTGGCCACTAGCTGTGTGTTGGATGGTGTCAAACAATTTGAAAAAAGAACATGTGAAAATTGCAGACGCCATTGGCGCCATTTTCAAGTGTTACATTAAGCTTCACTAACTGCAACAATTTCAATATAAATTTCAATTAGGAAAGATTTAGTTTTTTATTTTCCTCGTAGGTGTAGTATAAAGCACTATGTATCACTCGAGAGAAAGTGCGATTCCCGATCTCGGGTGTTTTAAAGCCCTCGCCTACGGCTCCTCTCGGTGAACAATGTACTATTTTGCGTACCTATCTATAGTATTATTTTTTATTATGCAATCGTAGCTTGTAGCAATCAGCCCAAAGGCCTTAGCATGAGTTCCTATAGTAAACTAAAACTTTTATCATTTCGTGTAATTTCATACATTATTGATAAGAGCCACACGAAATCTAACATAGTTTCCGTTTACGAATAATCTCATACTAACCCCTACGATGACTTTGGACTTTGTTCAGCGATATTATCGAGATTAGAGTTAGATAAGAACATTGATTGAGATAACGCTCTAGAATCCGAAACACAACGCACACATACACGTAACATTGACATTCGATTCAAGTGCTGCTGGTAGATCTCACTTGGGTAATATTTACACTCTTTATATGATAGGCTTTGATATTATTGGTTACTACTGTTTCTTTGAGCAAAAGGAGCAGGAGCGAGCATTGGAAATCTATGTTATTGTGGGTGCTATCCTGCTTAGCATGTAAAAGTCACTTTTAAGGCTACTTTGAACTGCGAACTTGACCATACATTAATTATTTTTCGCAAAAAATAGCATGACCGACTTCACCCGTGTACAGAATTCGCGAATATTTCGCGTGAATCGATGTTACATTTTTCACATTATTGATGATATATCAAAAATGGCTCAGCCGATTTCAATAAAATTTTAATGGGACCGATTTCGAAGTATACTCTTTCCAATAAAAAAAGAATTATTGAAATCCGACTACTACGAAAAATGTTATGCGTGGTTTCACATTTAAAAAAAATATACGTGTCGAATAGAGTACCTCCTCCAGTTTGGTTCGTCGGTCAAAAAAATAAGCTGTAGCTGTAGTGATCTACCTCTAAATATTATCCGATTTGAGTTATGTTTTTTCATGTAATTCGCTAGGGTTATACGTCTTAGTTGTTACAGTTTTTTAAATGACCTTAAAGTTATAAGCCTTTAAAAACTCATATTTTATGCAAAATCTAGGCTGAAAAGTAAGGTACATTAACTAAAAACTTCTGAAAAGAATCAAGACATACGAGAGTGCAATATTTTTTACTCAAGCGATTGACACCAAAAACTTAACATTTCGTTAAGGTAAATTTTACGTAAATTTAATCAAAAATTTACCTACATTTTTCTTTATGTTCAGCAGAAAACGCGAAAACTGAGGTCGATTTTCAGTCCTCTTAACGTTTCAAAAAACTGAGTTCTTGTATTTGTACATTTAAAGAATTCTAACCAAATATAAGCAATAATAGGGGCGTCTTCTAGCGATTCTTTTAAATATTCATCAAACCATAACTGATCAACCTCGGTTGTAATTTTAGCAACTATTTATTTTTATTCATGAAAGTTAAATCTTCAATGTTAACCTGGCTATAATTAGAACCAATCTTGTATATCAAATGAGACCTTTGTCTATTTTTTAAAATTAGTTGCGTTAGGTCAGGCTAGCTGTTGAGGTGAGGTGAACCAGAGCGTAGTTTAGGTGTATCTGATTCTGGTCTAGAGTATAGGAAGTCTGTACAGCCTTGGGCGATCAGCAAAACTGATCGTCAATAGAAACCAGTGTTCAGTCGGGTGCGTAGCGGTCTGTGAAGCTGATAGACATAGCTTGTAGTGTGTCTAGTTTTGGCGGAGATGGACAGACGTACTTAATGAAGTAGATTAGGCAGTGCTGTCCAGACAGACACGGAACGTTGAAGATGAAATTAAGTCGAAGTTTTTTTTTCAATTTATTTGCTTCTAAAGTAGACGTCTTACATTAAATAAAATGTTAAATTATTTGAAAACTTAGTGAAAAAAAGCTGTATGTAACAGAGCTCGGACCTCAGTGTGTGTAGTGTAATTTTGAATAGTAAAAAACTTATTATGTTTATTCGTGTGATTTTTAGTAAGTTTTTTCAAACTTTGAACTAAACGATCAAACGTTTGGTCTTCATGTTTTATAATTTAAAACGTGTTTAATATTATTCATAAAATGTATTGATTAAAATTGCGATGGCGCTGTGATGTGCGTATGGATTTTAACAGATTTTTTTGGTAAGCTTTTTTATTGTAACTAAGGGTATTATTATCATACCATGTGGTATGATAAACGATTTATTGTCTTAAATTTAGTTTTTCACTATACTCATAAAATATCATAAGAAAAACCTAAACAGCTGGGCGGGGCTTGACATTGTTTTAATTATTTTATTATAGACTAGACGACCCGCCCCGGCTTCGCACAGGTGTATTATACATATAAACCTTCCTCTTGAATCACTCTATCCATTAAAAAAAACCGCATCAAAATCCGTTGCGTAGTTTTAAAGATTTAAGCATACAGACAAACAAACAAACGAAAATAGCGACTTTATTTTATACTACGAGTATGTAAGGATTATATAAAAATCACGCAGTGCTCTACATTTATATAGCTAAACGAATTTATAACATTTTGACAGCAAATATTTATTTCCATTTATAGATTTTAAATTATCATTCTATAAATAATTACATAATGTAATCTTTTGATTGATTTAGATTAAAATTTTATCGCCTAAGCGATTAATAATAATTATAGTCAGATTACTGACGCGCATATTATTAATGAAAATAAGCCGTATCACAAAATTTATAAAACACAGCAATCAGAGGAATGAAGAAGTATGACAATGTATAAAATAAGCAAATTCTCAAGTATTGCCTCAAAACACGGCTATTTCTTATCCGAAACACGGCACTAAATTCTTTTTTAATGGCAACTCTCTTGCAGACTGCAAACGTTGCTTACTATGCACCTATGGTATTAATTATGACATTTTATAGATCTTATACAAAATTCTGCGCACAAATTAGAATTCAACTTTTATTTCATATCAAATTCAAAATATATCTGAATATCGATAATCCGTAGCCTATGTAGATAGATAAATTGAATTATAATCCACGTTAATACTAAAAAGGTATTTTTGTACAGTTATTATTTATGCATTTAAATATGCAATAAAATAGGACTAACAAGAGATAAGTAATTTTAATTTTAATCGTATACATAGAAATAGTAGAAAAATAGACCCAACATAGATTATAATTATTTTAAAACTAACACGTCTTGATTTTGTCGATATTTTACGATATTGCACAATATCACGAGCCCATATTCAGGAGTATATTGAAGAAACCACCTATATAAAAATCCTGATAATATTTAAAAAAAAAACAATATTACAATTATCAAACACCGATGTAGCCTGAAACAACAATTATATTATCTGCAACAGCATTGTAAGCAGTCGTAAGTCAATGTCGGACTGCCACTCCCATTTCTAATAATAAACGTACAAATACATAAATGAGAACAAGTGCACAAGCAAATATTGCCTATCTACCCGCCGGGGGGTTATCGTGGGTCGCGGGTCACGGGTCGCGACCCTGTAGTAAAGTGTACGAATTTATCTATCGCATGCTCATGTATTATAGAATACGTCAAGGCGTATACTAGGCCACTGTGTAATGTTGCATTTATAATATACTAGCGACCCGCCCCGGCTTCGCACAGGTTTATTATACACATAAACTTTCCTCTTGAATCACTATCTATTTAAAAAAATGGTTGTCTGTAAAGTCGGTTTACTGACGATAGTTGAACGTGACAACGTCTTCCGATTGTGCTTCTTTGTCTCGCTCGTTCCGCGCTCTCGCTTGCACTTCAAGCCTTACATGGAACGCCTCAGAGCGAGGTAACGCCGCATGAGTCATGTTTTTTCGTTTCGTGCGTGCAGCCGGCTCTATCGAATTATAAGACGTTGTCACGTCAAAAAGCGCATCAAAATCCGTTGTGTAGTTTTTAAGATATACGCATACATGGGGACATGGGGACAGCGGAAACGACTTTGTTTTATACTATGTAGTGCTAGTGACCAGGGCCTCTGGGTTTGAATGGATAGGTTGTTAGAACGTATGCGTAAATTCTCACGAGAAAACTTAGTCTGCGTTGATAAACTAGGTTAGGTATAGCATGCGATATGTAAGTTCTCGCGTTTCGGTAATTATTTTTCGCAAAAAAAAAAAAATGGTAAAACCGCCTTCCATCATGCAAAAAAATCGCTCAAATTGTTTACATTATTGTTGATTTATCAAAAACGGCTCAGCTGATTTCTGTAAAATTTAAATGGGACCACCTCGGGAGGATACCCTTTCGAACTAAAAAATATTTTTTCGGTTCGGTTCACAATTGGCGAAATTATCGATGAACATACACAAAAAAAATACGTACAGACGATCATAGAACCTCCTTTTTGGAAGTCGGTTAAAAATAGAGCTCCTGCTCTGGCTAGGGTCGATTATAATATTCTCGGTTTTATATATTTATCCCTTAAACTTAAATGCATGCATGTTGTTGCCAAATGTCTGCAATCCGATTGTTTTGTGATTATTTGTGGAATGAAACCAGTAACGGTGCAGACTGCAAACGATGCTAACTATGCACCTATGATATTTAATTCTCACATCATTTATATATCTCACACAAAATTCTGCGCCATACAAATTAGAATTCAACTTTTATTTCATATTAAATTCAAAATGTATCTCAATATCGATAATTCCATACATTAATTCTGTAACTTTTCAAGTTTTATACCTACATACGAGTACACCTTAACTTTGGTTAGCGATGAAAATCGAATTAAAATTCGTTGCGTAGTGGAGAAAATTCAAACGATACATACGGCGAGAAGCTGCTTTGTTTTGTTGTGTAGAGACAAGTGTGTGAAATACAAAAAAAAATCTTTACCACAGATTGTTTTGAACACATCTACATAAATAGGTTTTATGTGTTTCTGTTTGTTTACATTTCATTCGTGGCTAAAAAGCGATACGAGAGTTACAACTTAGACTTAGTACATGATAAGAGCAGGGAGCAACTATGTTTTTTAAGTAATAAGTAACTTATTATCTAATGTATTTTGCATCTATGATGATTATTTCTTTGTCTTTTTTTGTTTTAGAAAATCCTCAAAATGCGACTATTAATTTCTAAACCTACATATTAGGTTTTAGTATCAGTAAAAATATAATTAAATACTTGTTTTAGTTGACAACTGACAAAAAACATTTCCTCTGCAAGTATTTTTTTTAAAATTTATATGCCATTTGTCGACAAAAAACTAAACCTGTCTTGTTATCTTTATTGCGATCTAAAGATTTCTTATCGTTAATCCTATCTGTTGAAAGGACCGGTTAGAAACGCATCCAGCGTGCAGAATTGTAGATACATATTGGCGTTAATTGAATTTGTATTAAGTTTTTTTTTTGTGTGACTGAGTAGATACTGGCGAAGTACTGGAAAAGGCCTTATAAATAAATATGTATACAGGGTTATTCCTAATCAATTAGCATCCTTTTAGGGGCTTATTATGTACATCAAAACTAACAATTTTTGTTTTGCGACTTTTGTTAAAACTCAAAAAAAAATAATCAGCTGTTCCATACATTTTGTCGAGGGTGAACGTAATTTTTCTATGAAACAACAATTTTTTTTTTGTCAAAAGTCGTAGAACAAAAGTTGTTAGTTTTGATGTACAGAATAAGCCACTAAAATGATGCTAATTGATTAGAAATAACCCTGTATACGTGTACATGTATTTGGATCAATGAGATGAAGGAGAAGTGACGAGACGAGATGAGAAGAGAAGTATTCGCGTGATGTTAAGCGTATGCGACAAGTCTGCGCCAACTAGAATTTTGAACTATAAGTACCAGTGTCAAAACCCTGTGTACTGCCCAAGCAGAGGTTCGTACCTTCTCAGGTGCCCTTACGCTAGTCATGCCATAACCTAATCTCCGTTAAGCTGTAGAGGGCTCAGTGGATATTAGCTGTACCTAGTCAATAAACCCTGTGCGGTGCAGTGCGGCACAGCACTGCGCACTTCACCCTGAGATATGAAGATCTTAAATCTGATTCTGCCCAGAAATTTTGCCGGAAACGTAGTCCTTCAATCATGAACAAAGTAATGCTTGCGCACTACTGAGTGGCGGTTGAAACACTGGCAGAGGTGTAGTGTGAAAAGTAATTCAAAAAATAGTTTTTTTTGTAATTTATATATCGTAATCGTTGAAACAAATGTAACGAGCCCAAACAAAAGAGATTTTTATAGTTTTGTTGATACTCACAGATCAGAGAACAAGATGTTCTGTTCTGTTTTGCTACTAGTTGTACTACTACTTTATAAGGCTGCACCCTCATTACAGCTCTGTTACCAAGATATTGCATTGCCGTCTCATTTACAAAGGTATGAAACATTTACAACTCAACATAGAGAAGTGGTTCAAAATTCAGTTGCAGCATTTGTCCCGAAAAGACATACGATTATTACAAACTAATAAAAGGCTTTTAAAATAGAATTGGCTACTTTATATTGTAATAGTTATATTTTCATTTTATGATATTTTATGGCAAAGCTCGGATTTCGCTGTTGTCTCTTTATTGTTTAAAAAATGGTTTTTCGTCATGACATGAGTAATATGATATCCAATAATATTTTATACCCTATTGTCTGGCCGGTCATATTGTATTTAAACAACTTTATGATAATTCTATCATTATTTTTGAGAGATAAAAAGATAACCATCTGGTCTTCGTCCATAAATTCTAAATTCTATTGATATGGTACCATTCAACTGGAAGAAACGTGTTCTTTGATGGTGTGATATTGCGGTTTTTATTTGTTATTATAGATTTAACTCGATCTCTATCTGGTCCATTTAGATATCTACAATTTATATATTTATTATTTATGTCAATGATATTACTGTTAGTCTGATTAAAAGTTGTTGTCGACTATGGTTTTGTTGACAATTATTACTACAATCTGATTCATATTTAACACATTTATATTCAGATATTTTGAAGAAGTAAGTGACTACTAACGTTGCCGCTGCTCGTTCAGTAGCAACGTGTTTATTTTATTTATTTATTTAGTAGAACTAGCTGCCCGTTCTGGCTTCGCCCGGTTACGGATGAGTTGTAGCTACAAACCTTCCAGAAGAAATATTCTAAAAGATAGTGAAAACCGCATTGCAATCTGTTGTCTAGTTTGGAAGATATAAGCAGATACACAGACAGACACATAAAAATAGCGGTTTTGCTTTATACGATGATTTAGGGCAATATTTCCATCATGAGCAGTGGCTTCACCTGGTAAACGCCGGGTTATACCTATGTATCACAGCGCATAGGCATCTGGGTGCACGGCAGTGCACCCAAACAAGTCGAGCACAGCCGTAAGCATACTTTTCCCGAAGCCATTCAGGCCATTTTCAACCCCCTGTAATTTTGGTCTGGCTAAAGCTAGACGTCTGATTTTTTTACTATCAAGAGACCGTCATATAACAAAGAACATTTATAAATTTCACCAAAATCGAACCAGTCATTTAAGAATTATTGCTAGTGAAAGTTCTTTGGTTTTATCACTGACATACTCATACACTCACTCAGCGATCATCAAAATTCTAAGGTACTTCTAGCAGACATACAAGCTTGTAATTTTGATGACCGTTAACATATAGCCTAAATAGCAAGGAAAAAATCAAACATACTTTAATTTTGGTCTGGTTTTCCTATTTTAGTATCTACACAAATAAGTTTGTAATTCTAATTGTAGTACGTGAAATAGGTGATTACCAAGATAACTTTACCATTGACAAGTATTGAATATATAAACCGACTTGTGCTTACATTTTGATCTCACTACTTTTTACTGAAGAATTGTTGCTCGACTTGTTGTACTTTTTACATGCCATTTTTTTGTTGGGATTAGATTTTCACCAAATGCGCCATTGCTAAAATGTACCATAAACATAGAAAACTTTACTTACCATTTGTATAGATCTTGGCTCTTGCATCTCGGCATTATAACACAATGGATTGCAGACTTCAAAAGGATATTTAAATTTTTCATTCAAACAATTGAAATGAATATTTGGAATCACTACTTCTAAAGACTAGACCGGAAGGATCATTGAACTGTTTACCTTTAATAAGTCTACCGTGTTAGCAGAGCGGAGCATGAATCTCCAAACTGCAAACCTTAGTTTGGAGATGAAGCTCATTGTCATCACCTGTACCTTGTTTTTGAGTCAATAAAGGATTGATTTTGCATGAGACTAAACCTGACTTATCTATTGTTGCAGATGCGCGGCGTGCCGGCCAACGAGCGAGTGTACACCCTCCGAACGCGTCCCCCCTCGCTGCTCCCCCCCTCGCCACTCTCCCTCGCCAGTTCCGGTGACAAGAGTTCCCTGGCCGCAGCCACCCACTCCCCTTCCCTAGAGCGACCGGCGTCCCAACCCTCTACTGCTAGTTTCGTTTGCTACGTGTGCGGGGTCAGTGCAGCCAGTAGTCAGCTGAGGCTGGTCTACTGCTGCCCTAATCCTGAGAGAGAACCGTATTACCCCTTCATAACGAGTCTGAAGCCTCACCCCTCGGCTAGTCCTATTAGTCCACAAGGTGAGTTGTCTTTCTGTTCAGGGTTTATTGTAGGAATGCTAGGTATATTCCGTCGAGTTGTAGCTTTTGCAAGGCCAACACGGAGTGTAATCAGCTAAGCAATACACTAGGTATTGCTGTCCCAACCCGGAACGAGAACCGTACTATCATCCGTTTATCCATCGGCCATAGGGACGTATGCTGCTGGAGGTAGGATGGGTCTCCAATAACCCAATAAGACCGGTTGGCAGCGGCTTGCAACCAGCGCGATCTTGCAGTCTTAGTAAGGTAATGTTCACCTTGTAGGTGGCCCTGCCTCCTTCTACAAAATGTAACTCCTGATTCGATCTCGCAGAACAACTCCGTAGCTCGTTGGACTACTTGGAGCTTATTAATTAGGTCAATAAAACTAGTAAGAGACTAATTTTCTATTACTCTTTCGTGACGAGTTTAAAACCTCACCCTTCGAACAGTCCACACTGAGCGAGAGCCTTACTTTTCCGTCATCAATAAGTCTGAATCTTAGCCTCTCATTCAGACTTGCGTCTATCAGGGATACGTTTTGGCAGTTTTTGTTTAGAATCAACATGGGAGTAAATATAATTATCATTTTAGCCAACTTTTAGTATGGGATCTAGCCTGAAATCGCGAGAACGAATCATCTATTCGATAATTTGTCATAGTCATATATATTTATTGTGTAAGTAATATAAGATGATAATTTTTTTTTCGACGATCAGTGAACTTTTTGTGGATCAGCTGCTTTTTTTCTGCGATTTCAGCTAAGGTTTACTACTAATACGTTTGTTAATACGTGTTATGTGTATTTCCAGGAATGGTGCAGATATGTGCGTCGTGCTATAAGAGCATACCGCACAAGTACCCCGCCTACGGAGAGAATGGAGAGTCCAATCACAACCATAATAACTCACATTCTAATCATATTAGGCGAGTACATTATAATCAAATCTGTATGTGTTGAAGTGACCTGAAATGTATCCGACGGCCATTGAGAGGGCAAGGGTGGTCAGTACCTACCACAGAAAACTGATAGTCAATATATTCTATTTTTCTGCGGTAGGCAAAAGCTGCCCTCTTCAGATGCGAACGGCCTCTGATACTAAGAGCCCGCCACCCTTCTCTGTAAAATATAATTCTCTGGGAAATACCTACGCAATAGATCGCATATCCGTGGGATCTATCCAGTGATATATAGAATAATAAAATTTTCATCGTAGTGATCCAGAATCAAGCGCTAGAACATTAAAAGCAGGCATACAACATTTTCGAAATTGTGTTTGGTCTTTTAATTCCCATTCGGTGAGTTGCATTGATATCCCACTTGGGCTATATTGTGTGCATTACACTCCCAATACGAGCCTAAGCACACTAGCAGATCGTTTCCTTTAGTTTATAGTCCTTTCGAGACGGAGGCTCCCTCAAAAAGTCTTTTATTCGAAAATTATCGATTACATTGTAGTATTTTAGATTAAGCGCTATTGATATAATATAATGTATGTTATGTTGTACGTCAGTTAGATTATTAAAATATACAGGGTTACTGTACACAATTCTTTTTAGGGGCTTAACTAACAATTTTGTTAAGCGACTGTTGTCAAAACTAAAAAAAATAAACAGCTGTTCCATACATTTTGTCGAGGGTGAATAATATTTTTCTATGGAACAGCATTTTTTTTTGAGATTTGATAAAAGTCGTTGAACAAAAGTTGTTAGTTGTAATGTACAGAATAAGCCCCTAAGAGGATGCTAATTGATAACCAGTAATTTTATTTTTTCTTTTCTCAAGTTCCGCATAGCATCACGCTTAAGTGGGCGACGTCACCTTTAAGTAAAAATACTTAAAGTGACGTCGCGTGCCCCCACTCCCAAATTTTGACTCGCTTTATCTTTGCTATTTTTTCCATGATTGACAAAATTAAAATATACGTGTCGAATTTTTTTTCGTAATCTAACTGACGGACAATTTTTTTTTTTTTTTACCCAGTCATCATGACTATTTATGTGCGTTGCAGGTTTAAGCCATACGACATCAAATGCTCGAGCGCGTCAACGGTGAGCAAGAGACCGTCTAGCGCGCTCGCCGCTAGCCCCAGCCACATGGTGGCCGGCGAGAATGGCATGGGCCTCTACAGGTGAATACCGACATAATCAGCGCCACACAAGTCGGCAGATGGGAAGTTATGCGCAGAACGCTGCACAAAAGGGAAAATATAGCTGTCCGCGGGAGCCAGAGAGACTCGCGCCGGGGCACACCCGCCCGCCAACTTCATGCCTCCCGCGCGCTCCCTACGCCCGTGCTCACATGCGTAATTATTAGCGAATCACAGCGCGAAGTGTCATCTGCGGCTAACTTCTCATCTGCCGACTGTGTGGCGATATCTATACAACACATAAAACACGACATCAAATGCTCTAGTCAACGGTAACCACTCGGCCCTAAGCTGCGCCTTAAATTATGTCTGATTAGAAAATTGGTCAGAAATATTACAAACATACTTTTATGTGTTATTATTTAACTAGCGACCCGCCCCGGCTTCGCACAGGCAGGTGTATTATACATATAAACCTTCCTCTTGAATCACTCTCTCTATTAAAAAATCCGCATCAAAATCCGTTGCGTATTTTTAAAGATTTAAGTATACATAGGGATATAGGGACAGAGAAAGCGACTTTGCTTTATACTATGTAGTGATTCTGTATTATGAGAATGCAAAATCTTGCCATCGTATACCGGTTTTTGAACATATATTTAGTGAACCGCTAACATCTGCAGTATGGTCCCCAGATGCTACGTGTGTTGCGGGCTGTTCCCGCAGCAGTCGATGGAGTGGCTCTCCACCACCGCCGAGTACATGAACTCACACGCCATGCACTTCCCCTGCCTCGCCAGCGGAGGTCCTGGGAGAGCGGGATCCAGGGTACTGGCGTGCGTCAGATGTGTCCGGCATCTGGCCAGGCAGTGGGAACTGATGGATGCCGAAAGAGTGCCGCTGGAGCATCGACGGTGAGTAAACATAATTATACTCTTATGGATATGAGGTTTTTGTTTAGGTGGATTGAAGGTGGAATGTGTGGCGGGGATACTGTCTTACTTTGGAGATTCTTTAACTTTGGATAAATGATGATGGGTGTGGTTGTGTCTTTGTTTAACTGGTTTGGATGTGGAATTGATCGTTAAAGTCATAGGTATTAATGTTTTTTTATAGTTGACTTATGAATGTTGGCCTGCTTGAGTACCAGGAGTGCATAGCTAGTGAGACTAGAGTACATGAACTCGCACGCCATGCACTTCCCCTGCCTCGCCAGCCGAGGTCCTGGGAGAGCGGGGTCCAGGGTACTGGCGTGCGGAGATGTGTTTGGCACTTAGCCAGGCAGTGGGAACTGATGGATGCCGAAAGAGTGCCGCTGGAGCATCGACGGTGAGTCTTTTTGTGCTTTGTTACAAATGTCTTAAAGGTGGATCGAAGGTGGTATTTATATTTGAGGCGGAATACTGTCCGATGTTGACTCCTGAACTATGGATAAATGAGGATGGGTGTGGTTGAGTCTTTATTTGGCTTGTTCGGGGGTGGAATTGATCAATCATCAATGTATTTTGATGGTCGATTTCTGAACGTTGAGTCAAATGAGTACCAGGAGTTCATAGCTAGTGAGAGGTACATAAACTGGCACTCCATGCATTTCCCCTGCTTCGAAGGTGATGCGTGGAAGGTGTGCTCATAGAATACTGCAGGCCGTGAGGTGTGATGCTGAAAAACTGCCGGTATACTTTGTTTAGATGGTTCTTTCTACCATAAAAATACTAAATACTATGTGAAACTAGATACTGGAACGCTGTGATATATAGCTGGTTTAGAGATGGAATTGATCAATCATCAATGTTTTTTGATATTTGAGTTATGAATGCTGGATTGAACGAGTACCAGGAGTGCATAGATAGTAAGAGTAAAGTATGATCTCGCACGCTATACACTTTTGGGAAAGGTGGAACTAAATTATGGGTTCCAAGTTTTTGTTTGTTTTTTATGTAATTATACAATGAATTAACTTTCATTTCAGATATAACATCCCGTCGCCGTTGCCGTCGAATTCGTCAATGAACGGCGAGCGCGTCATCCCCACCCCGCCCTCCACCACCTCCGACCGGACCGTCGCTAGCAATAGCGGTACGTGTACTACATGCACCGGTTGTCGACACTGTCCCACTTTTGGACATTTCAAATCAAAGTTATTGCATAAATAGGTTATAAACAATGTAACACCATAAATATTTTTTTTGTATAAACTACGGGACTAATCGCGCACAATGAAGATGAAAATATGAGATATAAAATAATTAATTATCCCGACGTTTCGACCGAGTACTCGGTAATTTTATTTTCAGTACGCGATTATTCCTGTATTACAAAAAAATAATGTGTTCACATCGGGAAAGTTTAAAAATACCATAAATATTGTTTGTGTGACATCATATGGCCAAAACCGGGGCAGTGGCCACAACCAGTTCATCTACTATATAACATGGACTAGACTGACACCCAAGCGGATGTGCGGCGTACAGGAAAAGAGTCCTATGCTTAGCAGTGGCCAAAACATCGTTTGCCGATCAACAATAATAACAGATCTTTACATCGATTCCAGTTAACTATAGGAATGTTGTACTAATGTGTAGATTGCAGTGATTGAAATCGATTGTGCTATTTTTAGCGAAAAATATTGTAATTGTACATTTCTTTTTAACTGACTTAAAAAAAGTAGGTCCTTCGTCTGTATGTTATGTTTTGTATGTATGTACATTACTGTGTCAATTACGATGATAATTATTACGATTGTGATGATTCTTTTTTTGCTTGCTAGATCATACTTTTGGGGTGGTCCCATTTAAATTTTATAGAAATCGTCTGAGTCGTTATTGAAAAATTAACAATAATGTGAAATCTACATTGATGACACATCGATCCATGTCAAATTGCCAGCTATTCGAATTCTGTACACGGTTGAAGAAGTTTTTGACGAAAAAATAGTAATGTTAAGTTAGTTCGTATCGACCGGGTGGCAAGCCCTGGTGTCAGAGTTTAGAATAGACTTGTTTATTGTTGTTTGTTGTTCCAGCGTGTACGTCGATATATTGTTTCCTGTGCGGACTGCACTCCGACTTCACGCTGGCGCGGATACTGTACGGCCAGCCGCAAGGGAACGCGCCCTACTTCCCCTGTCTCCTCACGCATCAGGTATTATATCATAAACATCGTCATTGACAACATTCATGCATATTAATATATAAATGTATTCTTCTTCTTTGCGAGTCGATGAAGCGTGCTAAAAAATTATATTCCGGCTTTTGACCAAAAATTAGCCACTTCAATGGCGCTCTCCGTAGCCTCATAAGTCCTGAGTGGTGCAGGTTTTAATGCAATACACTATACTTAAAGAACATCAAGAAAATACAAGCCTTATTGTTAATATTATAAATGCTGAAGTATGTTTGTTGGTTTGTTACTCTTTCACGCAGTAACAGAGCAACGGAAGGACTTGGATTTTTGGCATGTATACAGGGTTATTTCTAATCAATTAGCCTCCTTTTAGGGGCTTATTCTGTACATCAAAACTAACAACTTTAATCTGAGACATTTGTCAAAACTAAGAAAAAATTGTTGTTCCATAGAAAAATATCGTTCATTCGCGACAAAATAATGGAACAGCTGATTTTTTTTCTGAGTTTTGACTAAAGTCGCAGAACAAAAGTTGTTAGTCTTGATGTACAGAATAAGCCCCTAAAATAATGCTAATTGATTAGGAATAACCCTGTATAGTTCAAAGGTTGGAGAGTGATATAGACTATTTTTTATCCCCGAAAAATAAATGGTTCCTTTGGGATAACGCAAAAAATCAAAATATCACCCGGACGAAGCCACGAGCAAAAATAAGTACAATGCATAGGTTGAATGAAACATTTTGACGGTTGTAAAGTTAGCTAGAATCTGCGCGAAACCCAATCCTCTCGCAGCTGTTCATTGAGCTTCAGTCAGGATTGGGTGATGCGCAGCTTGTATGTAGCTAACTTCACAGCAGCGAATTCGGACTTTATTAATTATATTAAAAGTACTTATTAAATAGGCTTTATTTGTGATAACTGTGTGTGTGTGTGAACGCTATAAGTTGGTTAAAATAATAAACACTTTACAAATTCGACGCGAAGTCAGGACTGCGAAGTTTGGTTAAAATAATAATTTTAACTAACTTATAGCGTTCACACACACAGTTATCACAAGTGGCGCCACCACCTCTATTAGTTGGTTAAAATGAAAAAATAATAAACAATTCACAAATTCGACGCGAAGTCAGGACTGCGAAGTTTGGTTAAAATGATAATTTTAACTAACTTATAGCATTCACACACACAGTTATCACAAGTGGCGCCACAAACTCTATTAGTTGGTTAAAATAATAATAATAATAATAAATTTATTTAATTGAAACCAAAAATGTACAACACATATTAATTAAGATTATTACAGTAAGTATTAGTTAAATTAAGTAGGTAGTAGAGATGTTATTCATGCAATTTTATCTTATAATCAATTTTATTAATAATTGTAACAAACATGATGATTACGTGGGGCACTAACTCCCACAGTAGGATTCCCTGAGTTTGTGGGAGTTAGTCCTCTTCTTAGTGCTAAGCTAAACAGTGCGTGCCAATTTATCTGTTTGGTGTTTCAGAGAAAGTTAGTATATGTGTACTTATATTTTGTTGAGTTGGTGATGTGGCACGAGTTTAGTATGAGTGATAATGTATGTATATGTTTGTATTATATATATTTCTGTTACATTTTATTATTTTTTAATTCTAATAATTTCTTCTGTTTCATTGTAGTCCAAAGAAGTTAAATATTCGTATATTTTCTTTCTACATACGTATTTGGTATCTTTTAGTATATTTAGTTTTGTTTGCATGTGCTTATATATCAGAGCACCTATAAAGCTATAACATTTTTGCCCAATGGAGGTTTTTGTTCTGGGGAATTCCCATCTGTGAGTCCGCCTGGAGTGAGTGTTCCTCTGGTGGCAGTTACTAGTTATGTGAGCTGTTCGATGGAATCTTAAAGCACAGGCTTGTATAAAAAGCTGTCTGACACGAAGGTGATGTGTATCTTTGTAAAGATCATCTGTGTGATATCGAAATGGCTTTTTGTAAGCAACCTTTAAAACAAGCCTTTGTGCTCGCTCAGCTTTTATTAGATGGGTGGTGCAAGCATTACCCCAAGAAGTGATGCAATAGGTGAGAATGGACCTACATAGTGCAGTATATACCATATCGATGGTTTTGACGTCAGCAACGGTTCTCAGTTTTTTAAATATGTGAACTAGTTTTTTAACTCTATTGCTCAGTTCCTCTATTTGTTTTGTCCATGACAGCATTTCGTCGATAAATATGCCCAGATATTTAATATTCTGGACGTTTTCCAGTACAGGGCACTTGCATATATATTGGGCATTAGTTTGCACATTGCATACGTGGAGCTTGATGCAAAGAGGACGAGTTGGCGCTGATCTGCTCGATACTCGAAAAGCAACAACTTTAGTTTTATTTGCGTTTAGTGTCAGCAGATTTTGTTGCAACCATTTTACCACTGTTCGGAGGCCTTCATTTGTGACTCTCGATACCGCGTCCCAGTTTTGGTCATGAAAAATAATTGCAGTATCGTCAGCAAAGGCAAATGTTCTGGCGTGATTAATGTTTAGGAGGCATAGCTCATTTATATATACCAGGAAAAGAGTGGGGCCCAGCACACTGCCCTGTGGCACGCCAAAACATACTTCCTCCAGCTCACTACACATCTCTTTAAGTTTCGTTCGTTGCCTGCGATGAGAAAGGTAGGAGCAAAACCATTTTAATGCATTTCCACGTACTCCTAGGAGTTCTAGCTTCCTAAGTAAGATTTTTCTGGACACTGTATCAAACGCTTTGGCAAGATCGAGAAAGACGCCGATACACTTTTGGCCAGTGTCCATTTTACCGGCAACAAAGTCAACTAGAGATGCAACGGCGTCCTCCGTCGACTTGCCAGAGCGAAAACCGAATTGGTTCGGTGAAATAATATTCTCTCTCTCAAGGAAGCTCGTGAAACAACCATTCACCACTCTTTCTAGAATTTTTGAGATCGAAGAGAGAAGGGATATTGGGCGGTAGTTAGATGGTTGGCTCACGTCGCCCGCCTTGTAGATGGGGCAAACGTTAGCCTCTTTGAATAAGTCCGGAAATTCACCAGTATCTAGACTAAGATTACAAATGAATGCAATTGGAGCAGCTAATACGTCTTTCGCTTGTCTAAGAAGTCGGTTTGAGACATTATCCCCTCCAGGAGCCGATCTGACTTTCAGCGTGGAAATGATTTTGCATATTTTGGAAGGGTTTGTAGGTGCTAAGAAGAGGGAGTCAACTGGAGACATTGAGGAAGTTACAGATTCGGCTAGTTCTTGTTCGGTTGTATTGGTGTGATCCAAAATTTCTTTAGCTAGGGATTCACCTATTGTAGTAAAATAGTGATTGATGCGGTTTAGGGCCTCAACTGGAGAAGGTGCGGTAGTGAGTAGTGCGTCACTCTTAGTCTTAGTCTTAAAATGAAAAAATAATAAACAATTCACAAATTCGACGCGAAGTCAGGACTGCGAAGTTTGGTTAAAATGATAATTTTAACTAACTTATAGCATTCACACACACAGTTATCACAAGTGGCGCCACCAACTCTATTAGTTGGTTAAAATTAAAAATAATAAACAATTCACAAATTCGACGCGAAGTCAGGACTGCGAAGTTTGGTTAAAATGATAATTTTAACTAACTTATAGCGTTCACACACACAGTTATCACAAGTGGCGCCACCAACTCTATTAGTTGGTTAAAATGAAAAAATAATAAACACTTCACAAATTCGACGCGAAGTCAGGACTGCGAAGTTTGGTTAAAATGATAATTTTAACTAACTTATAGCATTCACACACACAGTTATCACAAGTGGCGCCACCAACTCTATTAGTTGGTTAAAATTAAAAATAATAAACAATTCACAAATTCGACGCGAAGTCAGGACTGCGAAGTTTGGTTAAAATGATAATTTTAACTAACTTATAGCATTCACACACACAGTTATCACAAGTGGCGCCACAAACTCTATTAGTTGGTTAAAATGAAAAAATAATAAACAATTCACAAATTCGACGCGAAGTCAGGACTGCGAAGTTTGGTTAAAATGATAATTTTAACTAACTTATAGCATTCACACACACAGTTATCACAAGTGGCGCCACCAACTCTATTAGTTGGTTAAAATTAAAAATAATAAACAATTCACAAATTCGACGCGAAGTCAGGACTGCGAAGTTTGGTTAAAATGATAATTTTAACTAACTTATAGCGTTCACACACACAGTTATCACAAGTGGCGCCACCAACTCTATTAGTTGGTTAAAATGAAAAAATAATAAACACTTCACAAATTCGACGCGAAGTCAGGACTGCGAAGTTTGGTTAAAATGATAATTTTAACTAACTTATAGCGTTCACACACACAGTTATCACAAGTGGCGCCACCAACTCTATTAGTTGGTTAAAATGAAAAAATAATAAACAATTCACAAATTCGACGCGAAGTCAGGACTGCGAAGTTTGGTTAAAATGATAATTTTAACTAACTTATAGCGTTCACACACACAGTTATCACAAGTGGCGCCACCAACTCTATTAGTTGGTTAAAATGAAAAAAATAATAAACACTTCACAAATTCGACGCGAAGTGAGGACTGCGAATTAGCTCAGTTGGGAGAGCGTCGGGCCAGTGATCCGAAGACGCAGGTTCGAGTCCTGCATTCGCGACGAATTTTTGACATATTTATCACAAAAATAACTCTATGGAATATCCAATAATGTGAATTGTATTATTGTTCCAGAGTCATCCGAACGCGGAGCAGCTCCGGGAAGACAACTCAGCTCTAGTCTGTACGTTCTGCTACCACTCGCTACTCAGCCAGTGGAGGCGGTCAGTATTGTTTTTCTTCTTTTTAGGGTTCCGTACCCAAAGGGTAAAAACGGGACGCTATTACTAAGACTCCGCTATTCGTCTGTCCGTCTGGCCGTCTGTCCGTCTATCTGTCTCCAGGCTGTATCTAATGAACGGTGATAGCTAGAACGTTGAAATTTTCACAGATGATGTATTTCTGTTGCCGCTATAACAACAAATACTAAAAACTGAAAAAGGGGGGCGCACCCATACAACAAACCTGAATTTTTAGTCGTTTTTCGATCGATATTATCAACGGTGACAGGTAGATGCTTGAAATAAATATTCACAGAATATTTAGTTAAATAATCACTTAAAAATAAATAATTAAATTCAAATAAAATAAATGTTTAAGGGGGGCTCCCATACAAGAAACGTTATTTTTTTTTGCTCGATATTAATAACGACAACAGGAAGATGCTTGAAATATGCACAGCATATTAAGTTGTATATTCCCTCCAGAAATAAATTATTAAATTAAAATATATTAAGGGGGGCTTCTATACTGTACGAAACCCTTCGTGCGCGAGTCCGGCTCGCAGTTGGCCGATTATTTAGGGTTTCGTACCCGAAGGGTATTCATATTATTTATTGGTATTAGAAATATAAAAGATACTCGTCAATAACTTACAATAATTACATTCGTTACTATTAAAATAATAATATCACTGAAAATAATGTAATCTTTGCTATGTAGCAATCAATAAAAATAGGACACAGGGTAAAATGGGACCCTATTACTAAGACTTTGTTGTCTGTCGGTCTGTCTGTCTGTCACCAGGCTGTATCTCATGAACCGTGAAAGCTAGACAGTTGTTCACATATGGTCTATTTAAGTTGCCGCTATAACAACAAAATACTAAAAACAAAACAAAAAAAATAATTATTCCAAACAACAAACCTAAATTTGAATAGTTATTCGTTCGATATTAATAAACAGCGTTTCAAGCGTCTACGCTTGAAATCGGGCTAAGAGGGCTCCCATATGGTACGGAACTCTTCGACCGCGAGTCCGACTCGCACTTGGCTGATTTGTATGCATAGATTTTGTTTATTTAAGTCGGTTGTGCCATTTTTAGCGAAAAATAATGATTAATTTCGTAATTTCAGGTATGAATCCTTAGGAGGCGTGTCGGCAGAAAGAAGAACGTATAACACGCACGATTACCATTGTCATTTATGCGGTATCAAGACGTATAGGAAACGGGTGCGGGCGTTACCTATCAAGGTAGCTATCACTTTTGTCATCATTATATTGACACCTACGTGTTTTGTCATCATTACTTTAACACGCACTAAGGTACCCACGTGATTTGTCATCATTATTTTAACACGCACTAAGGTACCCACGTGATTTGTCATCATTATTTTAACACGCACTAAGGTACCTACGTTATTTGTCATCATTATTTTAACATGCATTAAGGTACCCACGTGATTTGTCATCATTATTTTTACACACACTAAGGTACCCACGTGATTTGTCATCATTATTTTAACACGCACTAAGGTACCTACGTGATTTGTCATCATTATTTTAACATGCACTAAGGTACCCACGTGATTTATCATCATTATTTTAACACACACTAAGGTACCCACGTGATTTGTCATCATAATTTTAACACGCACTAAGGTACCCACGTGTTTTGTCATCATTATTTTAACACGCACTAAGGTACCTACGTTATTTGTCATCATTATTTTAACATGCATTAAGGTACCCACGTGATTTGTCATCATTATTTTTACACACACTAAGGTACCCACGTGATTTGTCATCATTATTTTAACACGCACTAAGGTACCTACGTGATTTGTCATCATTATTTTAACATGCACTAAGGTACCCACTCATCATTATTTTAACACACACTAAGGTACCCACGTGATTTGTCATCATTATTTTAACACGCACTAAGGTACCCACGTGTTTTGTCATCATTATTTTAACACTCACTAAGGTACCCACGTGATTTGTCATCATTATTTTAACACGCACTAAGGTACCCACGTGTTTCGTCATCATTATTTTAACACGCACTAAGGTACCTACTTACGTTTTTTGTTATCATTATTTTAACATGCACCATTACCACTGGCATATCTAGCCCTAAAGTCAAAACCCTTGATTTTAGGGTAGCTATTATTGAATAGGGCTCATGTCCTGATATGAGTTAAAATTAGTAAAGGTCGGCTATACGAATTTTAACTCATATCAGGACATGAGCCCTATTCATACATTATTTTTTTGTTTCAGGAATTCCCATTCTTAGTGCAAAGGCGGACTGAAAATTCTTTATTATTAGAAAATGGCGACTACGCCGTTGTATGTTTAGATTGTTATGAAAGTTTAAGGTGAGTCATATATTTTATTGCGTTACTTACTTATTACTTTTAGTATTATTTACGTTTTCAAAGATATAAAAAGGCTACCAAATTGCATTTATCAGGCGACGGACTATAATGTCCTGATCGTATTCTACAATACCAGGGTTACTTGTAAAAGACCGTCAACCTTGACAGGGCTCGATAGCCAACATTTGTTCTACTACTTTTGATAATACTTAGTTAGATTTTACTTTTGTAGCTAGCCAGCCGATCTTTATGAACTGAACATTTTAATAATCGGCCAAGTACGAGTCGAACTCGCGCACGGAGGGTTCCGTACTGTATGGGAGAGAAGTGAATATAAAACTAAATATTCTGTGAAAATTTTAAGCATCTACCTGTTACCATTATTAATACAGAGCGAAAAACGTCTGAAATATCAGGTTTGTTGCATGGGAGCCCCCCTTAAATATTTATTTTATTTTCTTTTTAGTATTTGTTGTTATAGCGGCAACAGAAATACATCATCTGTGAAAATTTCAGCTGCCTAGCTATCATGGTTCATGAGATACAGCCCGGTGACAGACAGACGGACAGACGGACATCAAAGTCTTAAGAAAAGGGAAAAACAGGACCCTATTACTAAGACTTCGATGTCCGTCTGTCCGTCTGTCTGTCTGTCACCGGGCTGTATCTCATGAACCATGATAGCTAGGCAGCTGAAATTTTCACAGATGATGTATTTCTGTTGCCGCTATAACAACAAATACTGAAAATAGAATAAAATTAATATTTAAGAGGGGCTCCCATGCAACAAACGTGATTTTTAGGAGTTATTTGCTCGCTAATAATAACGGCAAGAGGAATGGGCCCTCCATACAAAACGGAACCCTTCGTGTGTGAGCCCGACTCGCACTTGGCCGATTTTTTTTAGCCGTATAACATGGCAATTGTCGTAGCAATGGCAACTCTGGTCGTGATGTTATACTATGAAGTGGCCTATTTTGAACCGAAGGAATGTATTTATGTTTGTATGAATGTATGTTTGTATGAATGTATGTTTGTATGAATGTATGTTTTCCAGAACGCAGGCGCAAGACTACGAGCGTCGCGGCGTACCGGTCGACAAGAGAGAGTACAACTGGCTGCAGCAACCCCCACCCCCCGAGGACTCGGCAGAGGTCACCATCGCGAGACTACCCTCCGGCGATCGTTCTGATAAACTGGTACTTTATTCTTTTTCTTTCGGACATAGACCTCCCTTATATACTTTAAAGGTGGTCTCTAACTATGAGCCTTATAAATAAGCTCCAAGTAGTACAACGAGCTATGGAGAGGGCTATGCTCGGAGTCTCTCAATCAAGAATGAGGAGATACGTAGAACCAAAGCTACCGATATAGCCCAGCGGATTGGCAAGTTGAAATGGCAATGGAGTGGAGACCACGCCGGTGCTGCAAGCCCAACGTAGGACGTCCACCCACAAGGTGGACGGATGACCTCATTAAGACCGCAGGATCACGCAAGCCGTTACCAACCGGTCTTATTAGAGATTTATAGGGGAGGCCTATGTTCAGTAGTGGACGTCTTATGGTTGATGGATGGATGGATGGATGGATATACCTCCAATAAGACCGATTGGAAGTGGCTAGCACCCAGCGCATAATGACAATGCATAATGAAATTAAAATAAAATTTATTGGCTTTAACAAAAGTTTCTTATCAATAATATTAACACTAGTCATGAAATACACATAGCAAGTTGAGAAACATTGCCATCCAAGCTAGGAACTAACCTGTGTTTTGGAATAGTAATGCCCTCCGCCGGATAACAGTAGGAACTAAATCATAATTATACAATCGAAGAAAAAATAGTAATAAAATACAATGCCAATAATGAGGTCATCTGTCTACCTCGTGGGTGGATTACATTTGACTAATATTGACCTAACAATTGACACCTGAGACACTCATAAAATTGATACCTTGCATATCATACGTATCGCTTATTTTGTCTGCACTTATCTTACGCTCGGTAAATAATCACGAAATTTATTGGCACAGAGAGGTGAAGAACTCATTCTATACTCATTTAATACTAATTGGTATTCTATAACAACCCTTAAATATTTCCATTTCTTTGCACTGAGAACAAAATTCAAATCATTATTAACTAGATTTTGCCCGCGGCTTCGCCCGCATGTTATTTCGAGGCCTTACCTTACCACCCTTAATAAAGGCAGTGGAAAAAAAAAAACAAAAAAATCGATTTGACAGTTCTTTTTTGACATTTCTTGGAGCGCACGCTAGAATAGCTCGCAGATGGCAGAATTTTTCCTACTTAACACTTATTGTTATAATATGGAAAATTTACGCAATATCAATAAAATTTATAGCCTATGTGTTATTCTGATATAAATAAGCTGTATTATTGCAAAGTTTCATCTCAATCCGTTCAGTAGGTTTTGCGTGAAAGAGTAACAAACATCCATACATCCATCCTTACAAACTTTCACGTTTATAATATTAGAAGGATTAACATTCAACGCTTCCACAAAAAGATGTAAAACAGCTGGTAAACAACTTGAACCAAAAAATATCACACCATCGGTTTTGTCATTTGTCAAATAAACCAACGTGGAAAAAACCCTCCGCGTGGAAGAAGTGAAACTTCGACGCAACAGTGCTTTCATACCCCCTCCATGATAGCGTTAAACGTTTAACGCAACCTTATTGGAAGTCACATTACAAGTTTCACTTGAAAAATATATCTCAACAAAATGTATGGAACAGCTGTTTTTTCTTTTAGTTTTGACAAAAGTGGCAGAACAAAAATTGTTAGTACAGAATAAGCTTCCTAAAAGGATGCTAATTGATTCCCAGCAACCCTGTATAATAAGATTTTAATCCCGGGTCGTTCGTGTTGTAGATCCCGCAGTCGATAGTGGTGTCCCGGAATTCTTCGAAGCGGAATAGTCCGAAGCAGCCTTCCGCCGCGCTCCCCGACCGGAGGCTGCCGCCCGTCAAGCTGGACAAGCCCGATACAGGTATGTTTGTTTTATTTCGTACTAGCGACCCGCCCCGGCTTCACACATATAAACCTTCCTCTTGAATCACTCTATTTAAAAAAACCGCATTCAAATCCGATGCGCAGTTTTAAAGATATTAACATACATGGGGACACAGTGGGACAGAAGCGACTTTGTTTTATACTATGAAGTGATACAATACAAAATAGAAGCTGTAAACCTTTGAAAAGCTCTAAAAGATAATTAAAACCGCATAAGAATCTGTTGTGTACTAAGCGCCACACAAATCGTTGGATGGGAAGTTATGCGCAGAACGCTGCGCAAAAGCCGAAATATAGGTATGCGCGGGAGCCAGAGAGACCCGCGCCGGGACACACCCGCTCGCCAACATCATGCCTCCCGCGCGCTCCCTACGCCTCTAATTTGCCATTTGAATAGGCATTGTGCACACATGCGCAATAATTAGCGAATCACGGCGAAGTGTCATCTGCGGCTAACTTCTCATTCGACGATTTGTGTGGCGCTTAGTATAGTTTGTGATGGTGACGCCATACTATCTACGAAGCGACACGAGCACCGCAGCTGTAGCTAACTTCACATTGTATACAAGTAAACGAGTCGACGATGTGAAGTTAGCTACAGCTGCGGTGCTCGTGTCGCCTCGTGTAGAGTATGGCGGCACCGTCACAAACTGTACTATCCACTCACCACTGTACAATACAATATAGTACAATATCTACTCACTGTCCAATATCCAATATCACTGTACAATATCCACTCGAGCGATGTGTGTAACCGTGGCGGCCTAAGCGGAGGTCGACAACTTACTGGACGCAACTACGATTGCAGCTCATTTTCAACTAACAAATTTCAGGTGATACACGATTATTAATCGACTAAAATCGATAACTTTGTATTTTAACCTGGGTCTCAGAAGATAACAGCACAAACGCTACCCCTACCTCCCATATATGTCTTGCTTTTATAGCGCAACGCGTCGTAATGGGCAAAGAAAAGAGAGGGAGCGATACTTACATTATCTACATTAACTTTTCTTAGACCATGAAAATTTAAAAAAAAAGAAACATTTTCATAAACGATAGGCCACGGTTTAATATTAAAGTGATATTGACATTTCGTATATGTATACCAATATAATAAAGAGGAAAGATTTGATTGTTTGTTTGCATTAAATAGGCTCCGAAACTAATAAACCACTTTGAAAAAATTTTTCACTGTTGGAAATCTATACTTTCCCCGGTGAACATAGGCTATATTATATTTACAAAAAATTAGGGAACCTTACTATTTGTCTTCTTTAGCCAATCGTACCCGGGCGAATCCGGGACGGGCAGCTAGTTCGCATAAAAACCTTGATTTCTTTTGTCATACATAGAGTCTCACTCGTCACAAACAAAAAAGAATCCATATCTTTTTACATTCACTCGCAAATCCAATCGGGCAACAAAATAACCTTTTATTCTTTGGAATAAAAACATGTTTGTATTGAGAGCGGTGTTATGAATAAGTGGGGAAAAACATCTACATTTAGCCTCCCTCGCCTACTGTACAGGGGGGAACCACCTGTGGAATATAGCCTTTACAACGGGCATAGAGTAGGGAGTGAGAGAATGGATAAATGTGGGTGATATTTGCCTAAAGTGGCGGAACCTCTAGGAAGACAATAAGCCCGATTACAGAGGCGCCATCGTAATTATAAAAGCTAAATAGCATAGTTCTGTTTCTTTTTCACTTTAGGCATTCGATAGAGAGAACGCTTTATACGTTGCTATTAAATTTACGCTGGCACCTCTATATTCGGACCTAATGTAAAATTTACCTATTTAGATAGCATTTGTATACCACAATAAATAAATATTCGGGGACATCTTACACACGGTCTATGACCTCCAAACTAAGCAAGGCTTGTGACATGGCTGCTAGAGATATCACTACATAATTATATTTTACAATGTCCTATATGACTCCTATTTTATGCCCTATATGACTAGTTGCGCGTCCAGACTTCGCCCGGCTAAGAATTAATTTTAGTTAAACCTTCCGGAAGAAATATTCTAAAACATATTGAAAGCTACATTGCAATTTATTGTGTAGTGTATAAGATATAAGCGGATACACAGACACTCAAAAATACTACTTTGCTTTAAAATATGTAGTGATATACATTTAGACACATTACAGTCTTCTTGACTAGGTTTCTTATAATATGAGCTAGTTTTTCATAAAGATGTTTGTTTTTTGCGACTAAATATACCTACCTATTTCTGATTTGAAAATTAGTCTCAAGTCAGCGTAACAAAGTTACGTGTTGTAATACTTTGCGATAAATCTAGAATATCTAGAACTTTATTTCTATACGCAAGTACTAGACAGTGTATCATGCATACATTTCATTTTTGAAATTTCTTTCCTAAAAATTGAAATCTTCGATTTTTTAATGTCTGTAGGCGAAAATTCTTCCTATACAAACGATGGTCGCTTCTATCGACGCTACCTCATCCCTCCCCCGCGGCACCGTCCAGTAACTCAATCCCCGCTTAAGTGCAAGAGGGTATCTGTTACGGAGCTCGGCGCGCCCCCTATCGAACGGTTCGGGGATAAAGGTTGGGAAACACTGGGACTTTCGCGCCTCGACGAAATTCTGATGAACTTTGGATTGATGCTCTTTTTCGTCTGATATGTTACCAGATATGTTTTTTTGTCGCATACGTGATACACAGGGTTATTTCTAATCAATAAGCATCCTTTTAGGGGCTTATTCTGTACATCAAAACTAACAACATTTGTTCAACTACTCTTATTAATTTTCAAAAAAAAGTTGTTGTTCCATAGAAAAATATCGTTCACCCTCGACTAATTGTATGGAACAGCTGATTTTAATTTGAATTGTGACAAAAGTCGCAGAACAAAAGTTGTTAGTTTTGATGTACAGAATAAGCCCCTAAAAGGATGCTAATTGATTAGAAATAATCCTTTATATCATTGTTATAATGGTTTATCACGCGAGTTTCAATGAAGTGATTGTTAATTTTCCAATTACTCGTACTAAGCACGAGCACATCGAGCGCGATTATTATTTCAAAATGATTTTTCACATAAGAGCCGATTTAAATGAGAAATTATAAATGTGCAAAGGACACATAGGAGGAATCGTGTAGTTGTGTCGTTATTGTTGACCTTTTATCGCTACAGTTTTATATTTGACCAGCATATTCGGGTGCAAACGATGTCTACAGTCGTCAATAAACCGGGCTCGAATATGAAGTAAAAAAGAATTATACGTTGCGGTCAAAAGGTTAACAGTGACATAAACTTGGACAGTCGAGTCGCGCGTAATAATCACTCTAGTGTGCCTTAACCCTAATGGGGCGTAGTCGACCCCGCGGGTGTATGCGCGCCTTTATTTATCTTCAGGGAGGATCCTCGACAATTCTTCTGAGAAACGTTGATAACAGCCTTCGATATATTTTTATATCTAATCGATTAATACAATGTTGTAATGGCACGATTTACTAGTAGTTATTGTTTTATGTTTTATCGCAAGTGGAAAATGTGGATATGTCTGTTGAAGCTAAGGGAATATTTCATTTTCACGTCCACGTAAGTCAACTGTTGGACATAAGCATCCCCGATTGGATTCTAATAAGGCTGTTAGAAAAAGTCGTGGTGGTCTAATGGTAATGACACCGGCCTTACAATCGTGAGGTCCTGGGTTCAAATTCCGGTCCCGTACCAATGAGTTCTTCGGAATTTATGTACGGATTTTCACACCACTGGCTTTTCGGTGAAGGAAACATCGTGAGGCAACCTGCATACGTCCGTAGAAGAAATTCGATGGCGTATGTGAATCCACCAACCCGCACTGGACCAGCGTGAGAGTCATGGCCCGATCCTAGGCCCAAGGCCTACGTCCTGCAGTGGACTACTAAAATGGCTGGTACAGTACAGTACAAGGTTGATAGGAAGGGCTTGCATCGAGTGCGTCCCTGCGGTATTTATAAGATCGCTTGCCGATGCGTGGTTTTATTGTCCATACAAAATGTTTACAAAATAAATCGATGTACATAATGGAAACTCTTTGCGTATCAAATCACCCTAAGAATACTATAATAAAACATGCTGAGAAGCATAACGCGAAAGAACCTACCAGTGGCATGAAAATGCCGATGACGATAATTTGCACGATTGTTCATAATATAATTTTGGCCTTGTAGTTCTACATACATCGCCAGTTTCCAATCACATTCACAACCATGTCAAAAGAAAGAACTGTACGCACCTATGCGGTATCAATACACATCATAAAATCCCAATATCCATACACACATACATAGTGAATTTTCCTAGACAGTACGAAAGATCGATGTGATTGAGTCACGCACACCAATGGAAAGCTACTGATGTTGCCAAGCTGGCTAAACATAAAGATGGTTCCTTTACTTTTGACGTGACAACGTCTTATAAATCGATGAACGTTCCGCCTAAGCGCTCGGCTTATTTCAGTGGTTGATTCAACAATGTTTTCTTATGACTTTATCACGTAAAATTGTCCTCCGTAAGCCGACTTTACAAACAACAAATTTTTGACACTTTTGCCGTGACAACGTCTTATAAATCGATGAAGCCGGTGCATTCATAAGAAATTCTTGCGTTCCGCATAAGCGCTCGGCTTGTTTCAACAATGTTTTCATATGACGTTATCTATCGTCCGTAAACCAACTTTACAGACAACTAATTTTTTGTCACCAGGAAATATGTGGTCAAGACAAGTAAATCTTATTTATAATTGTGGTGTTCAGTTTGGCAGAACCCAGGACGATCAGCAATGATGTGAACTGATTGCTCCAGTAAGAGATAGTGACTAGCATAAACAATTAGTTGTAGCTCGTGCTCAATAGTTGGATAACGTTGATTGATTAAATAATAATAATAAATAAATATTTGGGGACATCTTAAACATGACCTCCGACCCCAAACTAAGCAGATCTTGTGATGTGGCTGCCAGAGACTGATATACTACATATACTTACTTATTTTTAAATAGGTACATACTTATATAGTAACTAAATAACACCCAGACAGAGAGCAAACACTTATGTTCATCACATAAATATTTGACCTGGGTGGGGATCGAACCCACCCCTCGTTGACTCAGAAAATAGGGTCACTAACCACTGAGCCACCAAGGCAGTGATTATATTGGTTTTTCTGGCCTCCAACTTCAGAGATCTATTGATCAAATAAACAACAAATTATGAGAATTGAAAACGAAATTCGCAACCTTTTTATGTTTGCCAAACCGAACATTACTTTAGAAATTGAATTATATACTATGAATACTAAACTAGGTACTGTGAGCCCTTTCAAATTAGATAACTCCCGTCACATACAATATTGCCGAGCGGCTGGCAACGTTGACACGCCACTTAGTACTCAAAGTAAATCTCCAACAATCTGTAAAATGAGCCCTAGTTACTTAGCAATAGGAGTCTAGATTTCAGCTCGTTACTGCTCAGAGGACTTGTGACCTTTCTGATTTGCGGTGCCGTTTGTATGATCGGAGGTAGCCGAGAATACCATAACATATTGGTATTTCGCGTAGATTGTTTTGTGTGCGGCACGGAGCATGAGATATGGCGATTTTGTTGAATTTTCTTTACTATATTTTTTTCTACTTTTAAGTCATACCCATAACCCAAGTGTCAAAAAAATAAACATGTCAAAAAAAATGCAAAAAAGTAAAATTACATCTTAAATAAAAAATAGGACTAAGGACATTCACTGCGAGACATAGGCCTTCCTGCAGGTTTTTAAATTAAACAGTTGAAAACGGTTTGCATCCAGCGCGATGCTGCATACATTTTCAAAAATCAGTAGGTATATATTTTCGTATCGTATAGATCGGATGGCTAGCCCTGGTGTCGGTTTTTAAGCCGCCTGAAGGCTTCTGATATGGCTGAACGGTTAAAAAACCATCATCCGAGCCAGCGCAGCGCTCAGTTGCTAATTAATTTCCTGTAGAAGCTAGATTCAGAAGTGGGATCTGCCGCCGCTCGTGACATGAACCGACCGCGTGTAACAAGGGAGCGATATCGATCAGAGCCATCGAGGTATCGCCGTCCTGGCTAGATACACAGCCAATCTCTGCTTTGTTCGATTGTCGGGAGTCTAGCTATGTGGGAGGTATTTCATATCAGAAATAACTGGGCTTGAGCGATTTGACTTCTCAAAACTTCTTTGACATGTTGGTTCGTTGTATTAGTTGTTTGTGCCTGATAGGTTCACGGCTGGACAAAGGTCTCTTTCCGATTTTTCCCGTGATATATTGGGGTCTAGCTATCCTAATCATCGTTTATCCTTTATCCCACTGCTGGATATAGGCCTCTCTCATACTGCCATGATGCCGTCTGCCTCGGTCCTGTGCCAGACATAATTCGAATTTACTTTTAGCTAGTAAGTGATTTTATGTTGCTTATCAGGATGCTTGTTGTGATATTTAGGATTTCATTCGTATTTTCAAATATAAAACCACTAGCTATTGCCCATGGATCCGCCCGCTGCTTGTCCCGCGTTTTTTTTATTTTTATGCTATCCCACAGTAACATTACATTTTTCGGAATAAAAAGTAGCCTATGCCACTTTCTACCCTTTGAACTATATCCATGTCCAAAATAAAGTCTATCCGTTACTCTGTTGTTGCGTAAAAGAGTAACGATCCGATAAGCACACTTTCAGATTTATAATGTTAGTAAGGATTTTGAAAACTTAGTTTGTTAGACATTTTAAAAATATTATGTTTATACTCCCTAACAAAAGTTGGCAATAGTCCTCATATTGCTACCTAATGCGGTAGGCGGAACTGTAGGAAACTCGTATTGTCTTGGCAAGTTGGCTCTGTCAGCGTGGGTAGCCTGCGCCCCTGCCAAGTGCAAAGCGCTAACTTTGAACACGCAATAAATGCTGAGGGGCTAGTCCAGGCTTACACGTAAATTGAAACTACAGCCGTTTCCGTGTGGCTCTATACATTTCTGTACAGCGCCCCTGGCGGAAACGAGGGAGAACTAATCAATATGTATGGAGCCACACGCGAACGCGAAAATTGATAAACCACGTAAAACCTGTACTAAGGGCTCTGGTAACTTAATAGATTGCCGTGGCACTTACAAAATTGTAATGCTTATGATGTAACTTTAAAGGTTTAAGGGGGTCATAACCGCTTATAGCCAGACTAGCTTTTGCCCGCGGCTTCGCCTGCGTGGTAATTTAATTTGTGTGCTATCCCATGGGAACTTATTATTTTTCTGGGATGTAAAGTAGACTAGGTCACTTTCCGTCTTTTAAACTATACCAAAAAAATCACGTCAATCTGTTGCTCCGTTGCTGCGTGAAAGTGGAACAAACCAATAAACACACTTTAGGATTTATAATATTACTAGCTTTTACCCGCGGATTCGCCCGATTTTTTTATTTTTCTGGTATCCCACAGGACCTTTATTTTTTTTTTCGGAATAAAAAGCAGCCTATGTCAGTTTCCAATTTTTGAACTATATTCATGCCAAAAATCTTGTCTTTCCGTTGCTTTGTTGCTGCGTGAAAGCGTAACAAACAAACTTACATTCACATTTAAAATATTAGTAGGGATAAGGAGTAAGGGTAGTCGAATATGATATGAGTACGATTTAATATAAAGACGATGACTGCGCTTCGTGCGCTTGATGCTATTAATGTCCAGGCGCGATTAAGTCTTTCCTTGGCTACCAACTTGATGGAAAGCGATATTGTGCTCAAAGATGAAGCACGCAGACTTAGAAGATTATTATAACTATTCACTCTGGCTTTGAAAAGCTTCAGATTATATCTCTCAGGAACAGTTTTTATAACCACAAACTGTTCAGAACGATTTTATTTAAACATTAGTGTGACTTTTAATGTTTTTGTTATCTGTGTTATCTGTGCTCTTTGTGTTAACAATAAAGAATACTCGTATCTATCTATCTAACACGTGTCGACAAGAGTACTGAGAATGAGACCCTTAACTTATTGTACTTATATCACAACAGCACGGAAGTACACTAGATTTACTCAAAACCAAGATTTTAATTTTAATCTTGTTTTGTCCACATCGTGTGTTTAAGAAAAATAACAAAATCTGTATTTTGAGTCGCATTTGCGAGCGTTTGAAGCGTCAGGCACACCCACACTCGAAGCGAGTGCCGCTTCGTGCCTCGGGACGCGGCTAGACTACTCTCGACGACACTCGGCGAGTCTGCCGATCTCAACGATACCCTTTGTGAGCGAGAGCCGCGGAAAACATCACATGTGGGATATGGAACATGTGCTTTATTCTCTGGCTACACAGTTTACGGCGTCTGGACGTAGGTATTTCATATGTGGATTCTGTAGCGATTTTTGTTTGACCGACGAACCAAACCGATGGAGGTACTCAATTCGACGCGTACATATTTTTTTATGTGTATTCAAAGTATTCGTGTTTTGTACGCATAACTTTTTTCATAGAAGTCCGATTTCAATAATGTTTTTTTTTGGAAAGAGTATACTTCGAAATTGGTCCCATTTACATTGGTTACATTTTTTTTGAAATCGGCTGAGCAATTTTTGATAAATCGACAATAATGTGAAAAATGTTACGTCGATCCAGCGAAATATTCGCGAATTCTGTACACGGGTGAAGTCGATCATGCTATTTTTTGCGAAAAATAATTTTTATATTTCTAAAGTTGTCACCGTTCTATTCTAGCGCTATAAAAATAAACAGATATTCTTTGTCATGTTATAATCCCTTTAGGTAAACAGAGTTTTTTTTTTATATTAAACATCTTGTTTCTAGTTTCATACAGATTAATTTGGGACTAGTATAAGCCATTGTTTAATATGTATCCCGTTGTATCCACGACGAGGAATCTTAGAGGGTAGTCAGAAGTGTAAAGCGTTCTTTATTATCATGGCACAACCAAAGATCACATTTATTTATGGAAGAAATTCCTGGGACCTAAATAGGTAGACAATGAGATACTTAGGTTTTCCGGAATAGATTTAAGTTAAAGAATACGTGTTTTTGGTTTATACAATAAAGAGTTATCTATTCATCCTAGTTTATCTGAACGGAAACATTTTGTGCCGATGATATAACTTTTATATTAGAAGTCTGCTTTATGTTAATTGTTAGTGCGCAAGTAATGTTGTCGTGAATAGTATGGTATTTTTTTTCATTACTTATGACGCGCCGCGTGTATAATCAAGATAACAGATATTAAATAGTATTTTTATACATACACACTAGGTCTGACAAAAACATTTGTGACTTTTATATAGGAACATACTTTAATAGTCAGTACGCTACACAAGACATACCAAGCTCTACAAGTCCCCTAACAAGCCCTACACAAGCGAGGCCCGAACTTGCACAAAGCCGTCGCCTCCCCTCTTCCCCAGTACACCCCTGGCTGCAGTCTGCCGACATGGTAATGGTATCTATGCAGTATTGCGCCTCGGCGACTCGGCCCTTGAAATAAATATCTAGAACCCGCGAGGCCACGCTCTAGGACTGCCCGCCTTTTTTTTACGAGGGGGTAATCTTCTGAAGATGCCATAACTGCATTGGGGTGCAGTAGGGTTATGTGGGATTGTACTCACTAAAACCCCCTCGGTGGCAAGCCTTTGTGCTTTCTCGGGAGCTCCGGGATCTCCAAAGGAACGCACCGGTGCTCCTAGACCTTAACACGACTACTCGCCTGGTGATTAAACCAGACTTGTACCGCCATTTACGACAGCGTTGGTTGCCACACACGCTGCGGTCCTTCTCGGGCCCGCTTGAGTGGATGGTCAGAGCCCCAACTCTGACCACCCACGAGCCCAGGGGGTCCCCTTTTAGTAGTCTCTTACTAGAGACAGAGGATACCGATGCCGTATTCTAGTGCCCCGGCATCAGGGCAAAGGACTGCCCGCCTAGTAGGTAAATCGCAAGCTTACTGGTTATAAACCCTCACGCTCGTTCGTCAGTACGGCGCGCCCCTGCGACTGTTCTGTACCGAATTCCGAGGCGCGTAGGTATGATTCGCGTTCCGACCGTTTGTATGAAGACGGTATACTGTAAGATACCATTACCGTGCTGCGGAGCAACTTGTGACGTGTAATAGCAAACTGCACGGTATCCCGCTACGAATTACCATTGTCTGGCTGCGGAGCTCGAGCGTGACAAGCTTGCAACAGTTGCAACCGGTGGGAACTTTGTTAATTACTAGCAAATGTGACACCGGAAATTGTGGAGTTATTCCTTTATAAGCCAGGTTATTCAAATAGAGTGTTACACTAAGCTGAAAGGAAATTCTTTAGACCATAATTATGAACCACTTTTACCATGGAACCAAACCAGAAATCGAAAAAATATCACCTGTTTCATTCATTATGTCGATTCCGAATTGCAATTTTATAAGTGACAGCAATTTTTTTTCTCATTAACAGCTCGAAGCATAGCTATACTGCTCGTTCTGTGGTAGCATGAAGACTTAATGTAGACATCCCTTTTTTGTTATTGCCGTAGAAATATTTAGAGCATTATTTCCGATAGCGGCAGGAGCACTGACAGGGGCTAAGTGTAAACGCCAGGTTAGATAGAAACTGAGGTATAGTACGAGCAGTCCACCCGTCTTGATCGCACTCGTTTAGCTTAGGGAGCCCTTTGGTAATTATTCGTTCAGATTTTCTGATTTCAACCTCAATTTAGATTGCATGATGACCTCATTAAGACCGCAGGATCACGCTGGATTCAAGCCGCTACCAACCGGTCTTATTGGAGATTCATAGGGGAGGCCTATGTCCAGCAGTGGACGTCCTATGGCTGATGGATGATGGATGGATGGAATTTAGATTGACAGCACTGTAGTCAGTGTTTCTTTGCCTCCATGGCTTTTATAAAGTCTGGTGACCATCTACGTTGTCAAACAAATCGAATACGAACCTCAACTACAATGTTAAGTTTCCAATACAGCAGATAATAATGTTCTCAAATCGCAAAAGTTTAAAAATAACGTTTCCAATGAAGAATTCCAAATCTGAACATCAACCTCTTACACGGCGCTAGCCAAAGTCGATTACAAGCAACACATAAATAGTAATAAAGCCTCATCAGGGCTTAGAATGTGAAAGGAATCCGTATCGGAATGCAGCTCACAATCAAGTAAATCCGTCACAATCCAGCGGGCGGATTGTCGCGGCTCAACAAACGAAATACGACGACAAATCGACACATTTATTGTCCACCCGGCCGCGGGAGCCGGAGAGGGCGGGGTGGAGTGCGAGATCAAGCGGAGGAGCTAGGCTATGTTAGAGGCCTTCAGGCTGCTTAAAAACTCTGTTAACAGAGTGTGCCAGCCGGCATGTGCTTACTTACTTCTATGTATACCAATATTAAAAATTAAATCTAGATATTGTTATTCCAGGTTTAAGTGAATTTCGACTTAGTATATGTACTTAACATAACCTGACTTTGCGTTCAGCTCTGTTGGATAGGAAAATGTGCAGTGCCAGGATGTAAATAGTTCATTTGAGCTGTCCAATTAAAGACAACGGCAAAAGTGGTAGTTATAGTGAGTATAAACGCCACATTTTGAAATATGAAGCAAGCGTTACCATCCTTCTTCATTTTAATTAATCTATAGTTTAGTTGAAACCAGCCGGAATAGCTCTCAATAAAACTCAATAATTTTTGAAAGGATCCTTTACTGTTTTAAAAATAATATAACACAGGTGTTACTTGCGCGTTTTTTGGGTGGCAGATAATACGTCTCTACAGTTTTACTACCATTTGCCGATCTTTTTCAAGATTGGAGTGCTAGCACGCGGGCTCGTCTCAAATAGCATACCAAAAACTACGCTAGTTTCCATAATCAGATTCTTTACTGGTGCGTCAATTTGTCTACTTCTCCACTCCGCTGCAGACCCTGCAGTCTCCACCCGCTACCCGCTCTCAACACCCCCCACCCCCCGTAGTAGCTCCGCAAATGGCTTTCCAATAATCCCCTCTACTCTGACGCGCCGTCGACACGAGAGCGTCGCAAATTAGTTCTTTCCTTTGTCGAACGCTTTTGAGGGCGCTGGGGCTAATTGCGTTTGGACGGATTGGAGGCACCACTTGATGAGATCTACACTGTATATTGTTGCCGTCTACTCCGCCTTTTGTTCTAGGGATAAGGAGGAGCTTTTATGTTTGGTAGGAGAACAATAGACAATCCTTACTGAAAATAAATCCGAAAGTGTGTTTATTGGTTTTTTGGTCTGTTACTCTTTCACACAGCAACAGAACAACGGATTTAAGTACTTGATTTTTGGCATGCATATAGTTCAAAGGTCGGAGAATGACATAAGCTACTTTTCATCCCGGAAAAGTAAAAGGTTTCTATGGGATACTCGTAGCACAAAAGTCAAAATATATCGCGGGCAAGTAGTGTATAAACAAACAATAACCATAGAATTTTAACAAATCGGGATATTATGATTATTTGATGATGTAAGCCATCGATTAAATAGAAAAAAAAATATATAATTCCCTATTACATAACTCACGAGACAGATCTCGCCCCACGTTGGGCGCCATTACTGCAGTCACGTAAACGCCATAACTGTTGCACTCGCGCCCCGTTCCTTCGTTCTGCGCAATAACTCATGAAAACATGAGATATTGCTGCAAATGTACCATCTTGAACATAAACAAATAATTAATTGGGTTTTTGTACAAATATTTTCTAAATTAAATGAATAGCTTTGCCTTTTTGACCGAAGAAACGGAGGAGGTACCCAATTCGACGCGTATACGAGTATGTATTTTTTTATGTATAACCACGCATAACTTTTTTCGTAGTAGTCTAATTTCGATAATTCTTATTTTATTGGAAAGAGTATATTTCGAAATTGGTCCCATTTAGATTTTATCGAAATCGGCTCAGCCATTTTTGATTAATCAACAATAATGTGAAAAATGCTAAATCGATCCGTGCGAAATATTCGCGAATTCTGTACACGAGTAAAGTCGGTCGTGCTATTTTTTGAAAAAATAATTATGTACAAACATTTTCTAAATTAAATGAATAGCTTTTGTTATGAGTGCGTGCGAGTAATTTGTTTGCTTTTGCCTATTTCTTTACTATGTCCTACATCACTTATGTTTACAAAAATGTTAAAGTACGCTTTCTGTATTACACCTGAGAGATAGACAGTTCAATTAGACTAAAGCGTTCTATATACCACATGTCGAAGAACGATAAGTGAAATAAAATATCCACAAATGTAATCACTTCACGTCACGTTCATACTTCATTTCGCATCCTCCCTCAGCTCATCTACACGTCATTTCTTGTTAAAAAGAAACCTCAGTAAAACTACTCACTACCATCTCAGCATATTACTTCAGGGAATCCAACTAGTTTATAGCGTCAAAAAGCCGATCGAGTAATTGCGTCAGTGTAGAGCAGGCTCCCCCAGGAACGCTGCCGGAGTTTATGTCGATGTCGTAGGATGATTTGATAAACTGTATTTTCGCAATAATCCTAGTTATTTTGCGAAGAGACGGAAAATGATTAGACATTGGCTGTGATATTTCTCAATCTTACTAGGATTTGTGCAAAAATACGTGTTGCTTTAGTAAGATTGAATAATATTAACTCTGGCTTGATTGTGATGTACAGGGCAACTTTTTGTCCCTAGTTTTGATCGACCAATCTGAACTGAGAAATTGAGAAATATCCAATAGACTGAGAGCCAATATCTATTTATTCGTGTTTTTGCGAAATTCCTAGGTTCAAATGATCCTATGACATCGATAAGTTGTCCCTATATTTTGTCGGGAGTTTGGTATTCGAGGCGCGTCCGCTCGACGTATTTGCGGTACATGTGTAGGATTCCTGCGAACCCACAGGATCGGCCCACAGCCCCCAACACGCTAGGGGTGGGATGAATTTACTACCTATCCATATTTATAATATTTTTGGTATTTTTTAAATGTAGGCTCTTGTGTTTAATTTAAAGAGTAACAAGCTATCTTTGTATGTATTTATGATGCAAAATGATGCAGGGTTTCTGTGTCTTGCCAAGCTCCTTTATATGAGTGGCTAGGAATGGAATTGTGAAACGTTAGATTTATTTAGGCGACTGCAGTTAAAATTATGTACATGCGCAGCGGGGACTCTGCAGTGACCTATAACCAATTTTCTATCTCTAAAACGCGGTGGATGCTAGCTGTTTTCAGACGATCTTATTGGAAGCCTATAGAGAAGGTTCACGTTTAGCAGTGGAAGTCCTACAGTTGATATGATAATGATCTTTCTATCGATATTTTCAACAAGTATAACAGCACGTTTCCCAGCTGGACATCCTAGTAAGCACGACTTAAATCTTTAGTTCTCAAATCTTATGCAACAATTTTCGACAACTTTTAGTCGATATTTTTCAACACTTAACAGCACTTTTCCCCACACTAAAATTGTTGAACACAAACACAGCTACCGCGCCCGTCCCCGCACAAATTGAGTCTCGCGCAATCATTGCTCTATCTAAACAACGGTGTTCCATTAGCGCGACCAGCGCGACTTGGTCCCCGGCCCTTCACGGCTTCCGATTCGAAACACTCGCAGGATATTGAAAAAAAAAAAACTGTTGACACAATTGTTACCTAGTGTTTGTTTTGTTAAGTTTCATTTGTGTGACAAATATGGTTATGTATTTTTTGAAAAAAAAAAAACAAGGTTAAAAGCTTGACAATACATAGGTTAAAATATTTTGTACAGAAACAAAATCCGCGAATAATTAAATTTTATTAGTATTTTTTGATTGAGTTTTGAAGTTGAAGTTTCTGTGGAGTTGGTCGGATTTACATAATACTGGCTGTTTGGTGACGGAAATCAAGCCCTATCAGAATTCTGAATCCAACGACCAGCAACTGGGTCGTTGCGATCGATATGACCTAAGACTTCTGAACAATAGACTTAAAATCTGATATGTACGGTACTATTCACAACTTGATGCAAGTGCTTGCTCACGATTGAGTATAGATTTCATATACTCACTAGGTTTTATACTAACTCTACTAAAGGGTTTTTAATAAATCTGTCGACTTTTTTATGCAAACAAATTCCAATTTGGTCTGACGCGTCTCCGATTACAAAAACGCCACTAAAAGCTCACCAAAGCAAACACAGGTGCGTAAAACGCGGGACCATTACCCGTCGGTAACGAACCCGCCGCCTAAACGCAATTTCCAGAAAATGGGACATTCCCCCGCGCCGGGGAAAAGAGCACAAACCGAGCGCGGGTCTTCATAGGATGACCGTGTCGGCGTTGACGCGCCAGTGTACGACAGAAGCTAAGATTGTTTGCGATCTTAGGGTTGGAGAGCAGGAAAATATGTGGAGGAACTGTAAATTGAGCTTCATTATAATCATTTAGACTCTGACTGCTGGGTATTGGTTGGTTTGGTATTTTTCCATCCTTCCTGCGTGCGCTGCTGGACAAAGGCCTCCCCAATAGATCTAAACTATATAGATCAAGAATAGACCCGGCTTGATGAGGTCTTCCGTTCACCTTATGTTATTGTTCCATGTCTTGAATTATGATGCTGATGACATTAGACGTATGCCAAGTGATGAGTGGATGTCATAGGTCTGATGCCGTCGGCTGATCTTGATGCTGGATGAAATGTTTACACACTTACATAAAGAATTAGATCTTCGTGGCGGCTATATTGTTATGTGCGAATGGTCGCTGGTTCCGTTTAGGCAACAGTCACTGAGTAACTGCTAGCCACCAACAAGGCTACAGCAGCTTGTTTGAAAGGCTATGCGTTTCTAGCAGCCTCTCAAATGCTGCTGCTAGCTAGGTAACTTGGTTTATTATAAGTCTCTGTAAATATTTGCGTGTGACTACTGCTTTCCCGATCTTAATCAGAATCGTGGTTTACGATTATAAACACGCTCTGTCCGTTTAAAAGTTTGCATCTACTACGAACGTGTGGGTAGGTCTATGTTCAGCAGTAAACTATTAATTCTGAAACAGAATACCCTGAAAGCAAAGGTTTTCGGCCGTCGTATTTATTGACTTCTTAATACCTAAGCTTTGGAAAAAAATGTGCCACATAATTCGTATTCGAAGTATCATACTTTTCACAAGGCTGGACTAGGCTAATCCTAAAAATCAAAGGTCGCAGAACTTCAATAAAGGCCATACGTATAAGGGCAATGAACCATCGTGCCATATTCATAACGACCTCGCCGCTGGCAGCCTTCCCCATCTCCAATAATATGTTAAATCGGCCCAATTCCCGGAGCGTGACGCCTGATTTCCATGAAACATGTATCATGAAAAATATCCGAACTTTGCCTCTGTCCACATACTTAACCCTCGGGGGTCTGCGATAAATGGTCGCGGGTCTCTCAACGCCGACCCGCGTTTATTGCAATAACCGCCTTATTGTGTTCACGGCAAAGGCTATATTCGAGAGCGTGGTTGGGAAAGTATCAAGACGTTATAGCCAGTGTTTTTACGAGCGCTTTAATCCAACGGTCGGTGGAGTAGGGCGCGGTCCCATTGGCAGACACGGGACGATTTTGTAAGCCAGAGAGTATATGACATCCAAGTTTTTCTTTAGTCATCATCATAATTTTCAGCCTGTAATCGCCCACTGCTAAGCATAGGTCTCTCTTGTACGCCACTAGGTAGGTAGGTTGCAGTTTCTGAATCAATATTGTCCAAGTTGGATCCGCGATTCTAACAATTTTGTCGGCCTATCGAGCTGGTGGACGTTCGTTATTAATTCCACGAGAATCTTGAACCATTCTGATATTATCTACGACATGGTCATCTAAATCACTAGCTAGAAGTTATGTTACCTAGAAGAGAATAGATTTCGTTTACTTTTTTTCACGCAAGATCAAGTACTAGTGCACGGGCTCGTCTCGCATCGCATAGCACTGCGAACCGCGGCGCGAACCACACTAGTTCCCATGGTAAAGTTTTGCACCTACGGCATACTTGCAACATTTGTCTTTTGGCCTTTTCTTGGACATCCGACTCACCTTTTCAACTTCTTCGAACTTTGACTTCTTCCTTCTCCCTAACTCAAAAGTTGTACCCTCGACTCCGGGTTTTGTCGTGCCATATCCCAGCTAGAGCAAAGCGAACGCGCGCCGCCAGGGCGCGTGCGCGGCGGCAATGCGGCCGGCCGCCAGAGGGTGCGACTCTGTTGCCTCTACCTACCCCGCCGGCTCTACATAGCGCTACATACTCTACCCTTACCCGCCGAGGAGAACATTTGCCAGATGTACAACTGCTAAGTTTTTTAGATTAACGGAAATTAATACTGGAAACGGAAATAAACAAAAAAAAAATAGTAACGTTGATTAACTTATATTAATTTTCTCTCAAAAAGAGGATTTGCTGTCACGTTGCTTATCAGTATAATATATGTATTTGGCAAGATCGTTTAGTATCTAAATCCTAACAAGATTTGCGAGTGGAAACCAAATTGGTCAAGAGTGAATCGAGATATTGGCTTATGATGATTCAGTTAAAGAGATGTGTTACGAGTACTTGCGAGGTCTACTGTTTGGAGAAGTACTAGTTTAATTTTTATTTTTACACTAGTTAACTGTACCTTTCTTCAGAGCTCGAAGAGCTGTTCATCTGTCCAGTCTCTACTCGCCAGTCTACACTTAGTCGATGTAGAGCAGTAGAGTTCAGTATACGGCACTCCATAGTTGGCAGAGAGGAGGCTCTCTACAGCCGGGTCTGTTTCGCCGTGATTACTCCACGGCCGGAGCGACTCTACTTTGATACTTTGTTTTGGTTTTATTAGAAAAACTACGCTTTGGAACCTTATTATGGAGATTTTGTAATGGAACTTTTGAATATGACTTTGGTCTCGTAATTTTACTAAGACAGTATCTACTGTAGTTTATCTACAGTTTTTTCGAGGTTTAAACAGCTTTGTTAGTGTTTGAATAGCTTTTCGCAGTCTTTTTCTACTATGCTACTTGTCATACTTGACTAAACTGGGATTACATTTGTGTTTATAATTAAATTATAAATAAAGGGGACATTCCATTTAAAATGATGGTGTCATTATTGAGAAAGGCAATTAGTGGAATAAAGACTCCCAGTATGATTATGTTCGCTATCAATTAGCAATAGCAAATAGGTACAAGCTTCATTCATGCCTTCGCATACATTACAAACCGACTCACAATCGAATGTACATTCGAAATTGACAGACAATATTATTTTGTGTTGTTCATAATAATCGGCTACTGTCTATTTGCCATATATGAGTTTTTTTTTTAATCAGACTAAAAATAAATGTAAACGTTTAAACACAATATGTAAGATGCAAATACACAGCTGAAAAAACTGCTGAAAAAATTGATTACCGTATAAGTAAACTAGCAAAGCCTTTTCTGAAAACAAAAAAGTCCCCTCAACTTGAGTCGTAATTAACGTTTCTCAAATAATCCCGCTGACTTAACGTATTCATTAAAAATGGCGGCCGAGGAAATCAGATGGACGCGTAATTGGATTACCGATCCGCACCCGGACCCGGAAAGGCCATCAGTGACCCGGAGAGACCGCAACAGACCCGCAGAGACCGGGAGAGACCCGCAGAGACCGACACTCGGCCTGACCCCGGGATGTTTACTTCACCCATGTTGTGTTGTGCGTCAGGCTAAATCTAAGGCTACTCGTAAGAACTCACGGAGCGGTTTTTTCCCGTGCCCGTTGCGGTGGCGGCGGCACTGCGATTATCTCCCGCAAACGTGGCGGGCGATGATCGCAATTCGAGCTTGTAACGCAAGAGTGCGAACCCGGCTAGGCTGCGGTTGACCGCGGCTCGCGTGACTCTACTATACTACAGATAGCGCGCGAGTTGAATGCAGTCGGGGTCTGAGGTAAAGAGCGGGAGCATCTCCCCCCGCTATCCGCACGCCCCCCCTCATGCGCCTGGGCGGGTTGGGCGTGCGGATAGCGGGGGGAGACATTCGCATTCCTAAGCTCTGCATTCAACTCGCGCGCCTACTGTAGTTGCATGCCGGTGCAGCGGGCGCTGCAAACAACCGCGGACGTCGCGGGTATAAAAAGCGTTGTGGGATCTGCTTTAATTTTTTACATTCTTTTAAAACAGCATGTAGGTGTTGCAATTTTATCTTAGGTCGTTCTTCGATAAAAACAAGTGTACTCGTACCGTGTTAAGGATGGCAAAAGATGGAATGTGTATTTGGAACGTTTCTCTCCTAGTAAATGCGCCTACCTCATTGTAAATATCCTTGTCGCTTTAAGTCAACTTAAATAATGTCCAATTGCAACTCTTTCTTATAATTTTTATGAATTTTAGCTCGTATCGCGATTTGGGCGTCTCTCGCTGCTCGCTCTTAGTTTACAACTTTCCTGTCGTAAGGGAGCGAGCGACCCGATTGCGATTGGGTGCGACAAACAGCATAATCAGGCTGCCAGCTTTATAAGTTTTTTGAAAAATAATGTTTCATTTCGCGCATTAAATATGCGCGAATAAATGTATAAGCACAATTTGTACGGAGCTGTTCGCTGTGTCAGATAACCCCACCGTAGCGTATATTTCAACCTGTTTGAACGCGCCCCCTCACCGCCCCCCTTTGCCATAGTGACTGTTGTATAATCTGTGTATAATCTGTGACGCCATGGTTGCCCAACAATTGTTTTACTAACCAAATCGTTAAAACGTTATTAGGATTATTCAATAAATAACTTGTTCCTGAAACTAAAAAAATAAAGTATTGCTGTATTTCTTCAAAATATTGTTAATGTTTCTGACCTACTACTACTTATACATAGCTGCCCGTCCCGGCTTCGTCCAGGTACGATTGATATAACTGCTAACCATTTCGTTAAAACACTAAAAAAAAGTGAAAACAGCTTTCGAATCAGTTGTACAGTTAGCAAGATAAAAGCGGATACACAGACAGCACGACAGACACACAGAAATAGCTACTTTATTTTATATTATGTAGTGTATTTGCTCCAAAATATTGTTTGTTCTATAATCCTACTTATACTTTATTTCGAGTACAAAAAGTAGTCAACCCTATCCGCAGCGTCTGTTTGCCGTAGTAGCTACTGTGTATTCTGTGCCACTAGGGTTGGCCCTCGAATCCCTCGATGTAATTGACTCGGCGAAGATTCAGAATTTTTTCAACTGCTTCATGAATAAGTCGGGATAGTTATTTATGTAATAGAATGGAATTTGCGGCTTTTTTTGTTGAGGGACTGATACGTTTGCTGTTCTTGAGATTTTTTTTTATTTCACATTTTACCACCATTTTATTAAGACTATCGGTTGGCTGCCTAATGAAAGGCATTGATACTGTCTATGATTATGTTTTTTTATATTGCACTTTATGAAACGAATAGGTCCTAATAGAGAGTTTTACATTTTTTCTCTTTTCTTAAACTGTTGTCTTGATTTCGGCTGGAAGTTGAGTTCATAGATTACTTAGTCATTTTGAATGTTTTTTTGTAAGAAGTAAATTATTCTTTTTGCTTATTAGGTACCCGATAAATGAAAATTCTTTAATTATTCCTACTAGTGTTGGAACTACTTAATCGTATTAGAAGCCTTCGCGCGGTTTCAAAATTGACACAAGTGACAAGATCTACCAACCTGGCCTGTACGAAATTAGTAAAGTTAAAGAACCATGTTCAATAAATCCACGTACCAACTTAGGTGTGCACAATATAGCCAGTTTCCGTAGAAGCTTGAAGGCGGGAACACCCCGTTAAGGTCAGAGTTCGCGGCTGTTACCCCCGAGGTTCATTTGCATAGTTCGCGCGGAACCTTGGCCTGTCAATAGCTCGACTTAGAACCGGCGGCTTTTGCCTCACGCTTCTTGTACTGTGTGCCGGCTTTTATAGACCATCTAATATAAATCCGGCACTAAAGATTCTAAGGCAATTTAAGACGAAAACTATTTTCAGGCAGACTTTACTTTAAAAGTTTGGCCATCCGTTCCTGGCATCTTGGCGACTAAGAATCGGTGACTTTTACTCTCGCTTCATTCAGACTATCATGATAGACGTGCCTCTAGCATGGCAATGGCTTAAAAATGTAAACATTTGCCATGATAAAATATGATAATGCCGGATGGAAAACATAGCTGTATTTGCTGTATTTACTTCACAGCTTTCTTCGGTAAAATAAAACTTGTGATGTCTTGATCACTTATTCATCGTGATCGTCTTTTACAGAAATTAGTCGTCCACACAATGGCGTTGCGAAATATGCCATTGTCCAGAATTATAGCCCGATCGTAAAGTTCGGCACGCATTACAGTAACTCTATCTACTAACAGGTGCTAGGTCCGTCTGTAAGGTCTCGCCTCACTGCGCCTTTGGGAGTCATTTATGTCCCAGCCCTGCGATGCGACTAGGGTGACGAGGATTTCTCCAAGACAGTTGTGTTACTGGGCAGTGAGCAAGAGTAGAATTACCAAGATTCAGTCCAGTTCGGTTACTGGATAGGAAATACGGGAATAGAGCAGAATTTAAACAAGTTCAGTTGCTGAGTGGGCATAATTACAAGCTTATTGTACAAGATTTTGCAGAAGTGCTAATAGGCTCATTACGCTGTCACCTTTTGCAGATGTCTGGATAGCTTTGCTTACGAAATACCGGTAAGCAAAGCTATCCAGCTATCTAGCTAGGATGCTCCATACCGTTGGGTCTACAGCCCCTATCAGCTAAGCGTGATGAGGGTTGGTCTTCGTATGTCATCCTGCTGGCCTGTAAGCCCGAGTAATTAACCCAACCAGAATAAAACAAAAAACAATTCAGGCTTTAAGGGTGTATAAAGGGTCCTTTTATCAGAGCCGAGGTTAGGGTGTCCATTTTATAAAATTTAGCTGTCCTTTCCGATTTTGCGTTTTATCGCAGTCTTGCGATATTCGTAAAAGCTAGTCACTCTACTGTCGGGTTTGCGCAAGTGCGGAGCGTCGTAACGACACGTAAATACGTATAAAACGGGCCGCGCTCCGCCGCTACCATGTTGTGTTATTAATTCAACGCTGCGAACTTGGGGTGGGTTGACGGTGCGCGTAGGGATGCCTAGAAGATGGACTGTGGTCTTGCAATTTGTCTCGTTTTTGCTTGGTCCAAGTTTTTTTTTATTATTCTTGTTAGATCAAGTTTCTCAACACAAAAAACAAATGTTTTCGCTTTCCTTCATGCAACTTTCTCTACATCTCAATTTTTTCCCCGGGAACGTTTCCTTTATCAGAAAATTTCCTCTTCGAGGGGATATAATGGTGGAAAGACTATTAGTCCCTTTGCCATGCTTCCCGTACAGAGATAGAAGTAACGGAAAATATACTTTCTAAAACGTATAGTAGACACTTAAACATACTTTTGGTACCTAACAACTGCTATTTAATAAATCATTACAAGCCAACTAGTCTTAAGAATAGTCTCAAACAACAACATCAGTTTGAAAAGTCTTGTTCAAGTCCCTGTGATACGAACTCAAGACTGAGTATGTCCCATCACTAGCGGCAGTCTGAAGCACACGTAGCGGCATTCGCTCGTCCGGAATTATTCACGTCGACTTTCTGACAGACTGCATGCCTTGCCGCCGCTGTCTTCCCGGCGTAGTGATGTCATTGTCATAAATCGATATCGATAACACAGGAATAACAATGGTGACGATATGGGAAATTCGAATCGTCGTTTCACATAAAAATTAAGAACAGTAATATCACGTAAACTCATTTAGTAACGAATGCTGGATCAGATAGTTTTAAATATAAATGAGTCTGAAATTACCACTAGGTTAGTTAATAAGGTCATGTTTCGTCAGCTTTTAAATAAACTGATTCTTTAGATCGCATATTTTTACTATCCACGAACGAATACGGATTTAACAACGCATAAATTGACTTGACAGATTTATTGGTATAATGGAGATCGCAATCCTAACCTCGAAGTAAGTTTAATAACAATTTAATCCCAATGTTATATGAATACAGTTACAAATATAAAGTAAGTAAGGCCGTATAGGCCGCTAGCCCTAAAATAAATGAAAAGTATTCCTTCCTTCCTTCCTTTCAGCCATAGGACGTCCACTGCTGAACATAGGCCTCCCCTAAAGATCTCCAATAAGACCGGGTGGTAGCGGCTTGCATCCAGCGCGAACCTGCGGTCTTAATGAGGTCGTCCGTCCACCTTGTGGGTGGACGTCCTACGCTGCGCTTGCCGGTACGTGGTCTCCACTCGAGGACTTTTCGACCCCATCGGTCATCAGTCCTCCGCGCTATGTGCCCTGCCCATTGCCACTTCAACCTGCCAATCCGCTGGGCTATGTCGGTAACCTTGGTTCTTCTACGGATCTCCTCATTTCTGATTCGATCGCGTAGAGAAACTCCGAGCATAGCCCTCTCCATGGCTCGTTGGGCTACTTGAAGCTTACTAATAAGGCCCATAGTGAGAGACCACGTTTCTGTGCCGTAAGTCATCACTGGCAACACACACTGGTCGAAAACTTTCGACTTGAGGCACTGAGGTATGTCGGACGAGAAGACGTTACGCAATTTTCCGAACGCTGCCCAGCCGAGTTGGATTCGGCGATTTGCCTCTTTCTTGAAGTCGGACCTACCTAACTGGACTACTTGTCCTAGGTAGACGTACGAGTCAACGACTTCAAGAACCGAGTTCCCAACTGAAATGGGGGTGGGTACAACATGGGAATTACACATGACCTTTGTCTTGTCCATGTTCATTTTAAGACCCACCTGTTGAGATACTCGATTGAGGCCTTCGAGCATCGTACTGAGTTCCTCCATCGACTTTGCCATGACTACGATATCGTCGGCAAACCGAAGGTGAGTGAGGTATTCGCCATTGATGTTGATGCCGAATCCTTTCCATTCCAGGAGCTTAAAGGCGTTCTCCAGAGTAGCAGTAAACAGTTTCGGAGATATAACATCTCCCTGTCTTACGCCTCTCTTCAAAGGGATCGCCTTGGAGCTCTCTTCCTGTACTCGGACCGACATAGTGGCGTTATTATACAAACACTTCAACACTTCGATATACCGATAGTCAATACGGCATCGTTGAAGAGACTCAAGCACAGCCCATGTCTCGACCGAATCAAAGGCTTTCTCATAGTCCACAAACGCTAAGCAAAGTGGCTGGTTATACTCCTCAGTCTTCTGTATAACCTGCCGCAGCGTATGTATGTGGTCCATGGTACTAAAGCCTTTTCGGAATCCGGCTTGTTCGGAAGGCTGGAAGTCATCAAGCCTGCGTTCGAGACGATTCGTAATGACTCTTGAAAACAACTTATAAACATGGCTCAGAAGCGAGATGGGTCTGTAATTCTTCAATAAGGTGTTGTCACCTTTTTTAAAGAACAGCACCACCACGCTTCTGTTCCATGCTTCTGGCGTTATGCCCTCGAGGACGACGGTGTTGAAAAGCTTCTGAAGGACTTTAAGTACCGGTTTACCACCCGCTTTCAGAAGCTCTGAAGTGATTCCGTCGTCACCCGGCGCCTTGTTGTTCTTAAGTTGGTTCAGGGCCATTCTAATCTCGTACAGGCTGATGTCCGGGATGTCTTCGGTGAAGTGTCGGGTCAGCTTGGCTCTTGGGTCTCTAGCCGCGCTGTTTACAGGCTTTGCTACCGAGGCGTATAGCTGTCCGTAGAACTTTTCGATCTCCTCCAATACCTCTGCCTTGGTCGACGCTGTACTGCCATCTTCTCTCTTCAGCTTTGTCAGCTGGCTTTGCCCAATAGACAAATGCCTTGCGAACACTTTGGAGCCTTTGTTCCGCTCTATCGTCTCCTTAATATGTTTGGTATTAAAGAGACGAATGTCGCACCGCACTGATTTTGAAATTTGTCTATTGAGCCGCCTGTATGACTTTGCATCATCGGAAGACTGCAGTCTTAGCGAGCGTCGTTCGGCCATGAGATTTAGAGTATGATCGGAAAATTTCCGAGGTCTATCAGAACGGCGGGGTCTAAAGAACTTAGAACCCACCGTTTGGACAGTTTCTACGAGCCCGTTATTGATCTCGTCCACAGACGCAAAGTTCTCCAGGCAAGCAAAGCGATTTGAGAGCTCGAGCTGAAAGTTCTCGGGGTTTTGTATATGAGCATGAGTAGGTCGGAGCGTAGACTTCATCAGGCGGGACCTTTCGAGTTTAACGTTAATATTCAGTTTGCCTCGCACGATTCTGTGATCACTACCGGTTTTTATCCTGTGGATCACGGAGACATCGTTGAATATCCGTTTCTCGCTAGTCATGATGATCTCATTTCTCGTAGAACCATCGGGGCTCATCCAGGTCCATTTCCTGTGAGGTGGCTTCTGAAAGAAAGAGTTCATCATGAAGAGTCCCTCTTTCTCCAGAAAATCTGCCAGCCTCTGGCCCCTGAGGTTCCGTTGCCCATATCCAAATTGCCCCACTCTCAACTCATCATCGCTTTTTTTGCCCAACTTTGCGTTGAAATCTCCCATAACAACCGTGAAGCGGGTCTTAGACGTATGTATGGCCCGACTTACGTCCTCATACATAGCCTCCACTTCATCATCTGGGTGTGACGAGGTCGGTGCGTATACCTGAATGACCTTCAACGAATATCGTTTAGATATTCTGAGTATTAGGTATACAACCCTGCTCGACACACTTTCAATGGTAATGATGTTGTTAACGAGAGACTTGTGGACGAGAAAGCCGACACCACCTTGGGACCGTTGGTCACCTTCCCGGTAGTAAAGTAGGTTGCCGGATTTCAGAAAAGTATTACTACATGTAATATGCAATTATCGATAAGATTTTATCGATTTATCGAGCACCGTCCCATCACTACAACACAGTCGAGTTGGGAAGTGGTATCTACAAAGTTTCCTAGTGATTAGCAAAAGCGCACCCGTGTCGCTATTTCTTTTCGTTTGCATACCGTATATGCATGTAGTATGTCTGGCATTCGTACGGCAATATTAGGTATTAGTTTGCATAGTTTTTTGAGTACTAATATTTTTAATGATAATTAGAAAAGATTATAAAATTGCCATACCCTTATAGAGTCATATGTATACTATAACTTTACAGAACATTCTACTTAAGAACTGCATGTAAATACTTATGTTGCAATAAAAATGATTGCGTGTTGTTTACCGTATATGCAATATGCATGCATATTTCATTTCCTATACGTATGCCAATATACGCTTGTGTTATTTTGTTTGGCTATAAACTGTGGGTTTGACTTTACGGCTCCTTTTGATTTATGAGCGTTGCAATTATTTCGCTTTTCAATTTGACAAAGGGGCCATTTTTTAATAGTTTCAGTTCAGGGAAGCCACAATGAACTGTTGTGTAAAATGCCCATTCAGACACGTGTAAATTTAATGTAATTGCCCACCTACAACTCCTTTGTTTCCCTGCAATTTTCATGCAATTTGACTATAAATCGTGCTCTATTATTGTTATTTGAAAATTTTCGCGATTAGAGCACATGCCCTCTATTCTTTATACTACGATATATTTAATTAGTACATATCTCATGTTTTGTTGCGCGATAAGTCCCGTAGTGTAAGATCATGTGTTATATTATGTTCTCCCGGTATTTTTGTACAATATGTATTAAGAACTATTTTTATTTGGTTTCAGGTAAGTCGTAACAGTCTGTTCGTTACATAAGTGGAATAGAAATCATCATCTTTTCAGCCGCGATACCAGGTCTGTTACCAGGTAAGTACTGTTTTTTTTCTAAACACCAGTTACATTGCTTCTTGAGTATGTTTGCTAAATTCTAAATTATCCTTTTCTAAATTAGTCCAGAAGTCTAAGTAAATATTCTGTCTCCATTTTATTATCGTGTTATTCTATAATCGGCACGAACGGGCCCACAAAAATATGGTACTACAAAAGTAATAAAGAATACTAGTGTACTTAAAAAATAAACTTCCTCTGTTGTGCGGCTAAAACTCGACTAAAAGCGTGAGAACTCGTACTTTCAACCCTTTGGGACTGAAGAGTAATTACTAACTATAGTCTGACAGTTTAACTGAGTCCTCGCCTGCGCGGGTACAGGGGCGTGGGGGTAGACGACAAAGGGGGACTGAAACAGGTGAGGACTTACATTCTGAAACAGAAGGGAATTTCTTTCTGGTACATATTTATGAAATATTCCTAGTTCCGGATTAGGTGCATAGAGGTATTACTGAAATTGTCTTACGAAAATGGTATAACAGCAATACGCGTAGTTGTATTGCTATGCAGTTATGTACCTAGGTTCAAATCCTGCTATCACAAAAAATTTTTGGATAGCTCATCACAATTTTTTGAGCGTGAAGCATGTTTTGATTCCAGTGATGATAAAACACCTGTTAATATAGTGGTCTATCATCCTTAGTAATTTATTCCAAACGAGTAATTTTTTCTTTGTTCTGACAAATTTAAACATAACTTGTATTGCATAAGCAACATCCAATATCGCTACGTTGATAATTGTATTTACCGGTTGGTTGAGCTCGTCAATACCATTTAAACCTCATCATGTTCAGTAAATAATGACCGCAAACCAATTAAAGCCACTGTTTTGACGAAGCGGGTAGCGTAGTGTAAGTCACGGCTAGTTCATTCGTGTATATTCTTTTTTTTATATCGTCTAGGTTTGCGTTTGACTACACACTGCCTGATGTTAAGCAGATATGCGGTCTAGGATATAACACGCTTACCTAGAAGATACCTATTTACTCGGGATTTGAAGACACCTACATTGTACTTTAGCAGGAAGACAGACTCGGGCAAAGCGTTCCACATTCTAGCAGTTCGTATGAGGAATGTGGACTCTAAACGCTTGGTTCTAATGCGTGGGAAGTCCATCATAAAAGGGTGGCACACGGGTTTCTACACTGTAGAAAGTAACGTCACCCTGCTGCCGTTGGAAACTGCTCTCAATCTTCATATTGTTACCGTATTATATTTCTACATACTGTTACCGTTCGTTTTGAATGGAATATTAATTTCTTCAAAGCAAAAATAGTTGTTTTTGTATAAAATACTTTTTTGCTCACATGAAAAGAAACGGAAAATGTGGAATGCACGGAGTGCCGAAACATCTTGTAGACACACCTGCATGTATTGGTCTTGAAAACACGTGATCTTTTCTGACCCGCTATTAGCCACCGCAATGTATTATAAATAAATAAATATTAGAGGACATCTTACACACTGTCTCTGACCCCAAACCACAGCCCGGACACTCCGCGATTTTTCATACAAAATCTGCTGTCTTACGCACACCTACACAGTACTTACTCACAGACAACACACTTACGCACGGTCGCTACGCGCGCATTTGTGTGCGGAACGTCTATGGCTGTCAGCGATCACCACAACGTGACGACATGCCGCGTGAGTGAGACAGTTGCGTACTTAATTTGCAAAAATGAATATTAATCTAGTGCTTAAAAAAGTATAACAATTACTTAATTTGGAAGCATTTTAACAAAAAGTAACCGATCTACTTCTTTTGTAAGATAATATCAAGAGGAAGTTACCAAATAATGTAAAATAAGTTCCTATTATTTATCCTTAGGGAAACATTAAAATTTCTTGTTTTGTTACGTATCATTGATATTCAACCATACACAATACAAGTGTTCCCTATTGTCACAGTCTAGGTAGTTTTTATTAGAAAATCCACCGGCCAGTGCAGCCCGCGCGCAGAGTACACGATGCGGTACGTAGCGCGGGGTGGAAGTGAGGAAGACTCAAACAGGTGGGGGGTAACGAGTGGCCGTTCTATACGTAGTATTATTATATATTCTTTGCCCAAACTAAGCAAAGCTTGTGATATGGCTGCCAGAGACTGATATACTACATACACATATTTTTAACTACATACTTATATAGATAATACCTAAATAACACCCAGACACAGAGCAAACACCTATGTTCATCACATAAATACTTGCCCTGGGTGGGGATCGAATCCACGCCTCTTTGACCAAGTAGTTAGGGTCACTAACCACTGAGCCACCGAGGCAGTCAAAATCAAATTACGACAAACTACGACAGCCCTTTTTGTAATGAAAAGAAAATTATAGTTTAATATCGATAAAGTCCCACGGTTCCGCTTCTCTGGCAGCTCGCCCGCCCGCCGAGTCCAAAAGCGCGGCCTTCCGCTCCGACTTTCCACGTGAAATGATGCTATTTCCGTATCGATCACCGATGCACTCACACACCGGCGTCATATCTCCGAGTGGCCGTAAACTGTGCCCACATGTCCATATTTATTGAAGCGTCTATTTAAAACGTAAGAGGGGAGGCTCACATAGTGTAATTTATGCAGTAGCTCCACTGATATGTATTCATTTTACTGTCCAATTTTTATCATAACATAATAAATAGTTATTTTACTATGGAAATTAACGTGGTTTTCACACATTTTAAACGATATACAACATTGCGTTTAGTGCATTGCGAGACGGCTCCGCGTGCTAGCACTCGCCAACTTGAGAAAGGTCGCCGAACGCGACCGACACTACAGTCGTGGTATGACTATCCGTACACGTGAGTGAGTCCCGTTGTATATCGTTTAAAATGTAATAAATAGTTCTTTATTATTTCACATTAAGATAGAAAAAAAAACTTATTGTACTCAACCTAATTGAACAAAGGACGGTTATATCGCTCGAAGCGATTTCTTCCAGGCAACCTTTGTACGGAATACCGTACTGAAAAATGTACGACATTGGAAAGGAGACAGTAAAATGATAAACACTACAAAATAGCAAAAATCATCAATATCATCATCAGAAACACAAACATCAGTTAGTATGTGGCGTAATACGTCCGTACGTATTATCACGTTTCCTGCAGGTCTTATGATTACATTGTCTTACAATACCGGTAGGAAGCGGCTTGCATCCAGCGCGATGTACTTAATTAGGTCATCTGTCCAATTTTTGGTGGACGTCCTACCTCCCACGAAGTGGACGGGATCCACCTCGGGGTTTGGTTACAAATGTTACAATCGACAGACCTGCAGCCCGTCCTCAGGCTTTAGATGCAGTTTTAAGACATAGCCAGGACCAGACTGGACCTGGGTGTTCTAAAACTGCATCCAGGCATCCATGCTTTCATATACCATCTAACCGTGTATACAGTAGGGCATGCAAACCGGTTAACCGAAAACCGAAAAAACCGAATAACCGACCGTATTAGAAACTCGGTTTTTTTAAGTTATAAAACCGGTTTTTTCGGGTTTATCGGTGTTTTCTACAATTTTTTTAAATTCGCAAATTAACTTTCCCCTTCGCAATAAAATACATTATTGTCATCTAGTTGCTCTAACCTACAGAGAAATAATAAGCCAAGCGAATTAAGATACTTTTTCCATTTAAAAAATTACGTCTAATGTACCTACACATGCTAAGGATGAAATTCAAGTGCGAAAGTTCTCACTCTCTCTCTCTGTCTTTACATAGCGAGTATCGTGATATAGGCAGAGCGCTGCGCTGTAGCGTTATAAGCGTAATGGGACGCGTTTTGTCTCATTTTCACCGAAACGCTATCGACCACCGCCATTTTGTTTCGTTACATTAGTCCGGCAGTCTCTGCTAAGCTACGTAGTAAAACTACGCGTGGTAGGTATATATTGCACGTTTGTCTAATATTTGTAAATTAAACATAAAAGTAAGCTCAATTGTTGAAATTAAAAAAACAAAAGAAATATAAATAATGACTATTTTTCATCGAAATCATAGAACATCGCATATCAGGAAGACTAGACATGGAACAACCACCCGAACAAGCTGGTTTTCGTCGCGGGCTATATAAACTACAGACCATCTCCACGCAATCAACCAGATTATAGAACATAGTTACGTGTCGAATTGAATACCTCCTCCGTTTCGTCGGTCACCTATTGTCAAAGTACTGCTGCAATAAAATTACAATCTTCTGGTCCAGCATTTGCAATAGAGAAATGTGTTAAACAGGGAGACCCACTGTCCCCGAACATATTCACGGGCGTCCTCGAAGAAGTCTAGTATCTCTTCCTCAGTCAGAGAGCTATAATCAATGCTACAAAACCTAACCACTTTAAGCCTTTAGGTCGGATTGCGGATACGGAACATGTTAATTAAAGACCAAAGTGATGACCAATGGCATCAAACATCGGGTAACTGTCGATGGCGAAGACATATACGTTCACGATTACATCTATCTTGGCCAAATAGTCACCTTCCAGGCGAGACTAGACCAAGAAGAACAGAGAACGCCTGGAAGAGCTGTTGGGCCATGAAAGAACATATGACGAAACGCCTTCCTATCACATTTTGACTTATGGTGTACAAACATGGTCATTAACTAAGGTCCAAAAGTCCAAGCTCAAGGTTTGCCAAAGAGCGATGGAGCGCAGTATTCTTGGTGACCGGCTAATAGACCGAGTAGGTACTGCGAGTAAACACCGAACTGCGTTCCAGAACTCAAATCAAAGATGTAGCTTTCACAGCCGCTAAACTGAAGTGGCAGTGGCCCGGGTAAATTAGTCGAATGCCAGAAGACCTCTGGGCTAAAATCACCACCAAATGGAGTCCCAACTCGATGCGGCCTCGTGGTAGACCCTCTATTAGATAGTGCGATGAACGGAATACATTTAATCCAAATTGGCGGCATCAGCACAAGACCGACATAACTGGAAATCTCGAGAGGAGACTTTTGCCCAACAATGAGGCAGTACAGGCTCATAAACAAACAAACTGTTATATTTACTAGTATTTTATGGTGCATTTGGTGTATTTTCATTAATTTACTAGAAAAAAACCGAAAAACCCGAAAAACTCGATTTCCCCGGTTTTGAAAATAAAAAACCGAAAAAACCGGTTTTCCAAAACCATCGGGTTTTTGCATGCCCTAGTATACAGGGTTATTTCTAATCAATTAGCATCCTTTCAGGGGCTTATTCTGTACATCAAAACTAACAACTTTTGTTCTACGACTTTTATTATTTTTCAAAAAAAAGTTGTTGTTCCATAGAAAAAATATCGTTCACTCGCGATCAAATGTATGGAACAGCTGATTTTTAGGGTTCCGTACCCAAAGGGAAAAACGGGACCCTATTACTAAGACTGCGATGTCCGTCTGTCCGTCTGTCACCGGGCTGTATCTCATGAACCATGATAGCTAGGCAGCTGAAATTTTCACAGATGATGTATTTCGGTTGCCGCTATAACAACAAATACTAAAAACAAAATAAAATAAGTATTTAAGGGGGCTCCCATACAACAAACCTGAATTTTTAGACGTTTTCGCTCTATATTAATAATGGTACCAGGTAGATGCTTGAAATTTTCACAGAATATTTAGTTTTATATTCCCTTCAATAATAAATAATAAAATAAAAATAAAATAAATATTTAAGGGGGGCTCCTATACAGTACGGAACCCTCCGTGCGCGAGTCCGACTCGTACTTGGCCGATTATTTTTTGAGTTTTGACAAAAGTCGTAGAACAAAAGTTGTTAGTTTTGATGTACAGAATAAGCCCCTGGAAGGATGCTAATTGATTAGAAATAACCCTGCATAGTATACAATTGTATATTGACTATTTCATATTATAGTAGCAATACAAAGCCAGGACGCTTTGAATCTAATGTGTTGCCCCGGCATTACACGCATGACAAGCGAATTAACTGTAAATATTTGATCTGGTCTCGATGGCCGGATATTAATTAGTTATTGCGGTTAATATTCTATGATATTCCCGTTTTATATGCGAACCGTATAATGCGATTATTCATAAATATTACAGTTAATCTAATTATATTTCGAATGGGTCTCGGGGGATGTTGTTTCGTTTTATGAAAAACGTGAATGTTTTAAAAAGCAGTTTAGACATTTTGTTTTTTATGTTATTTAAATTTTGTATTAGTGTGCAAAAATGTCACTGTGAAAAGTGGATAAAGAGAAACTAAGTGGCTTCTGATAGGTAGTTACTGATGCGGTGCATAAAACAGGTATACCCGGCTTATATAATCATAATAATAATGCAGATAATGTAAAGTGTGCAAAATGAGACACCTTCCGAATTTCCTTAGGCTGGAAATTAGTCTGTATTCAAAAAGCAATAAGTCGCAGTAGTTCCTTACTGCGTTTGTTGCCCTGTGTCCGACATTCAGGTCCGCTGGATGCGCGCGGTAATCTTGTACCCATGGCGCGCGCCGCCGCCCGCCGCCCGCCGCGGGCCAAATCTCATTTTTATTAGGGAACTAACGTGGAAAGAGTGGAAGTGACACTGCACCACCGACTTCCGACCCCTACGCGCTTATACAGGTGTCTGTTCACCACCACTTTCAAATGCCAACCTTCAAATACCCATCGTAGAGTCGAAATCCCATCGCAGGCAAAAGTCTACCAGGCGCATGCTCAGTAAATCAGACGCTCATGTTTGTGTCAGTCTGCCGACGAAAGCGCGAGGGTGTGCACGTGCTTCGCGCGCGGAAAACGCACTCGACATGTACTCGTAGTGGTGTCGACCTATCGACTTTGTTTGTGATGTGATGCTATCGTGACTGAAGTGTTTATAAATATTCTCAGTGAGTGGTTTTATGATCGGATTTGTACAGTTTAACCCGGAGAAATTTCCCGGAAAAGCTCCCACTGTTATCGGTAGTTACCAGGCAATCATGACCGCGAGACGGTGTGCAAACTCGCACGGCGCGTGCCAGTTTATGTTTTAATAATGGGGGGTTGCGTCGGGTGGCATTTGCGACAGCGTAGGTAGCAGCGACTGTAGGATGGATTTATGGTACAGCTGCATTTATGATCTCCTAGTACTGTGACGTCTGTTATACATCTGAAGCTCTGGTAGTTGTAATGGACAGTGATGAGTTCCTATTATCGCATTAAAGTGATGTGCCGTCTCGCAAACGCTAATGCGGATTGATGCACGTAATTCCGTCTTTGCAAGGATTATATTTATTTATCGGAACACCATTTTACTTTGATAATAGCTATAAATCTCATATCACTGTTAAACTTTTGCATTCTCGATAGTATTATTGGAAAATGGGACCTCTTCATTTTCCAATAATACTAAACATTGACGTTTTTGAAAGTTACTGGGAGTCGCAGAATGTAAGGTACTATTAGGTTTTTATCAGACTGCAGAAAAATGTTCTCAATTCATTTGAATAGATTCCGTAGTATAAGTAGTAGTTACACTCGCTTGTGAACCGATTTGCGCGTTTCTTCATATGCGACGTATAGTTTACTCGCGATACTACGTATAGTCTTTTGAATATTTAATTACTTTCTAAAGCCCGTATAAAAATAAGATGAAATAAATTTGCTGGCTATTGCAAGCTCTACCCAATTCGTCACCTTTTTTACGTATATATTGATATATCGCCGATTTGCCCCATTTTCGTAAACGCACCGCCTTTTATTCATTTCAGTACAAAAAAAAGAGAAAACCTAACGTTATATATCCGATAGGTACTAGGAGATAATAAAAGCGAGTCGGTCTGTCAAGCCGCCCGCCCTGGCACGGCGCGCCCGAGCTTGCGTGATTATTATAAGAGTATTACAGTTGGGCTGATAGTGTCGCTATTCATCTGTAGGATCCAGACTTCTGCGCATTTTTTTTCTATTTAAACATTTACTCCTACTTTCTTTTGCCTTTTTATTTTCCTGGAAAATTGGTAAACTCTAGAAGTATAAGTTGTTATCGTAATCCTTTGGATGTAATGAGTAATAATGAGGTAGGGCAGCTGGTAGAGTCAATAGTCATCAACACTCCATGAGCTTGTCAATTAACACAAAAATACTTTCAAAAGCTTACACGACTACTGTCAGACGCGGTATTAAAAAAATTGATACTAAGAGGCAGAATAAATGTATTCTACTCCAGAAATGAAGTTCAAAAATGAGCCAGACATTCATAACATTTGCAACATTACCTAAATTCATAAACAAGAATGAAAGATGATAACGAACCAGCAAAACCGACAATGGTACACCGAAAACCTCGCAGCGACACTTTCCCGGGCGCGGGCTTTGAATAATTTATATTAATTACATCGCTTAAAAATCCCGGTTACGGCGCGTCTCCATTAACCCGCCGCGTCCGGGACATCCCCGGGGAGAAGTCCGGACGCCGGAACACATTGTGGCCGGTACAGAGTAGCCAGAAGTAGAACTCGATCCGTCGAGATATCCAGAAAGGAAAGAGATGGGTTGATTTGTAATGGCACTAGTTAGAATAAGACACGGTTAATTACTTTATCGATGGCTGTAGATTAGTGTTAATTCCGAGACACATTGTCGCTAGCACAGAGTAGGCAGAGGTAAAACTCGGTTCGTCTCGATATCATAAAGAGATGGGTTGATTTGTCATAGCACTAGTTAGAAAGAAACACGGTTAGTTACTTTCTCGATGGGTGTAGATGCCGGGACACATTGTTACTGGCATGGAGTAGCCAGAGGAAGAAATTGGTCGATCGATATATCCTGAAAGAGATGGGTTAATTTGTGATGATACTAGTTAGAAAAAGACACGGTTAATTACTTTCTCGATCATGATACAGAAATGTGATAAACTACAATCGATTCGTTACATTTCTGTAACTTTCTAATGCTTTTGAATGACAGTTGTGGCTTTACAATTCAGTACATTTTTGTGAAGAGACAACCACATATACACATTATGTTTTTACCAATTTTTGTAGTGAGGTTGTAGAAATACGGAATTCGTAGAGACGACCCGCGTCGGTATTCGCCGATGTTTTTGTTGCGCATCTAATAGGGTTTCGCAAACATTTTCCTCGACGCAAACTTGTCTATTACGTTAGCTAGTAGAGTTATGGTGATAGAATTATTTATCGTTGTCGAATATCTTTATTACTGAGAAATTACGTTCGACAAGCATACTTAAGTTTAAATAAGCTTGTGGAACATAGCTCCTCAACTTTATCTTAGCCACTGACCACTTTGAAAATCTTTCTTTTTCTACAGCCTCCCATTTTTTTTTTAACATCTATACTGAATCTCAAACAGCGATCTTAGTGTGTGATTAGCGTCTTATTTTTAAATTTATCCTAAAAGTCTCTAACATTTACAAGAGCGCGTTATCGCCCATAAACATATGAATTAAAATATGAAAAATCTATAGACGATAGTCACCTCTTACCATCAGGAGGCTCATCGGTCTTTTTGCCATTTTACAAAGGGCACGTAAAAAGGCTTCATTTAGTCTAGATTCCGTTTAAGTCTATTGAGTCCCCACACTGCTCGTGCTGTAATCAAATCTGTCACAAAATGGTCGTGCTATACGCAAACCTCAGACAAAATGTTCGTGCTATACCCAAACCTTAGATAAAAAGCTCGTGCTATACGCAAACCTGTTACAAAATGCTCATCATCCTCTTGGTTCTTCTCCTTCTGTTTTAAATAACATAGGAGTCAGGTTACAGCCGAGGTTTCCCTACTTTCTGTGGCTGGACGCCCTGGCACACTGACCAGGGGGCAATTTAGGGTGACCTCTTCCACCCTCTAACCATTTCGGCTGTCCGGCCGTCGTGGCATAGACAAAATGCTCGTGCCATGTTATGCAATTCTGCGACAAAATGCTCGTACTATACGTAAACCTGTTACAAAATGCTCGTGCAACAAGCATTTTGTCGCAGGGTCAGCTCTGCTTGCTTGAGCCTGTTTTTCGCTAGAGTCTAACGTGGCACACGAAGCGCGACGTATTTGGTCCGCTCGTGGCCCCCGTCACAGCACTCATGTTTGTAAACACATTCGCAGACAGTGCAATTAGCCGGCTCGTGCCCGCTGTTCCATTCCACTGCGCCATTCCACCCTCCCTTGTTTAACTGCCTCTTTCGTTACATCTACAGGGCTGGATTTTGTGCTGTAATCGTACTATCTCAACAACAACATACATGGCATGTAAAAAGTACAACAACTCTAGCTTTCTACAATAAAAAGTTGTGAGATGAAATGTAAACACATGTTGGTTTATTTATTCAGTACTTATCTATGGGCATAAGAGTTGGACAGATGCCTCCTAAACTATATACATGTACTATAACTAAAATTAACCCAGCTTCCCAAGGAACCTTTTATTTTTCCGGGATAAAAGTAGCCTGTGATATTTTTAGACTATATCCATGAAAAAATCAAGTCAATCCATTGCCCCGTTGCTGCGTGAAAGAGTAACAAACAAACACAAACACACTTTGGATTCATACTCAATATTAGTAAGGATTTCAGGCTCTATGTCCACGCCTAAAGAGAGTACGCAAAAAAACTATGATGTAAAAGTTGCTTCAAGTAAAGCTAAAAGTAAGCCGTGGTGGTCTAGTGGTTGTAACGCTGGCCTGTCATTCTTTAGGTCGTGGGTTAAAACCCGGTCCTGTACCAATGAGTTTCTTTGGAACTTATGTACGGAATTTTACACCACTGGCTTTTCGGTGAAGGAAAACATCGTGAGGCAACCTACATACGTCCGTAGAAGAAATTCGATGGCATGTGTGCATTCACCAACCCGCACTGGGCCAGCGCACTGGATATGGCCCAATCACCCTTCGTGGGTAGGCCTACGTCCTGCATTGGACTATTAAAAAGGCTGGCTGGTACACTAAATTTTATCGATATTTGTACCGGGAACCGAAACATGTGGTAATAGTTGCATAATAATAAAATATGCATTTTCAAAGATTAATTATTAAAGTATTAACTATTGGTAACACTGAGTAACTCTGGCGTTGACGTCATATCATGTCAGCTTAATTCCTACTTCAAAATGAAAAATATTTTCTAGAACTCCAATCCAACCCTGTGCATGTACGTACAACTGTAGTGGGTGGGTGGATGCCAACTTTGCGCACATTATGCTGCGGTATCGGTGCAAAGCTTTGAGTTTCCTTCTTGATTATATCCTCGGCATGGTTTGGAAAACATCTAGGTACCTAAGTACCAGTACAACAATCGTAAAGTTGACTGCTCGCCCTTTTTAGATTGGCTATATTTATCAACTTTCTAACTATGGTTACTGCAAAAAAATATGCCTCAATAGTGTTTTTAACACTACTTTATAATGATTTTTACATTCCTTAAAAGCTTTGAACGTGTCGGCACCTCAAAAAGTTCATATGTACGAGTATGTATACCCATTTGGTACATGTTTCATTACAATGAAGTTGGTGCTTGATTTGGTAGTAGAGTTATCGTACATATGTAGATATGCTTTTATTTTCCACTATTAAATTCCAGTTTACCTAATATTTTTAACCTGATTTTTTATTTCAGTAAAATTTTATTAAGAATAGATTTTATTAAGACCGCCAGATGGCATCTGAAAACGGTTTCAAACTATTAAGTTACTTTTGTAGTAAGTAGTATTTTTCATTTTTGCCTAACCCTACTTCACAAAACCCAATCTGAGCTTTGAGAAAAGCAATGTGTACTCGTATTTCCAAAAAGCAAGTCTTTTCTGGGAAAGTTGTGAAATATTCCCGGTTTGAGTGTTTCAAAGTTCGTTTGAAATTGTTTTCCCGTCTCTATCGACCGTGGCTTTTGCAGAGCTTCTGTCGAATCAGTTAATAACGAAATTCCGAGAAAGTATTTCATATTATAAGGTTTTAATACGCTAAACGTTATTCCAGGAACTGTTTGGCATATTTGTGATGATAATATTGGACGTTATTTATCAGAGTATCTAGGAATGTTATGCCGAATTTGATTTTGTGTGTTGTATGGCTGGTTTTACGGAAATATTATTTTGTAAAATCACTGCCGTATTGATAAGTTTTTGACCAAAATTAATAAACTGGTTAAAATAAAACAAAACTAATAAATGTTACAATCTCTCTTCTATGCTGCACTTTAAAGGCAACAGTCACATCTCCGCTACGAGAATGGTTGCAGTTTCGCCTTCGCAACTAACGCGAATCAATTTGTTTAAACTACTTTACTACAACATTCAAATAAGTAACTCTTCCCCTCCCAATTTTGGTAATGTACTCGGCTGAAAGTGTGACCTGTTCCGCGATATTAATTTCACTGCACAGGCGAGTCACAGCCCTGAATGGATTACCGAAGTCTTCCTATGAATTTACTTTATATTGTAGAGAAACTAACCTTTTTGTTAGCTTCTCTACATTCAGACTCTTCCAACGATAACACTGCCAACTTACAATTCTAGTTATGAAATTCAAATTTTTGAAATGTTTATCTTTGACAGGATCAGCGATCCTTGTTTTGTAAAATTGGGCAGTCTTGAGTTGGAAGTGATCTGGAAGACACCTTTTTTTCCATAATAATGTAATGAGTTTGAATTGAGTTTGCGTGGACGAGTCCTGTATACGGCATGAGCGTCGAGTAACAGGCAGGGTGAGAGGCTCCGGTTCCTTTAACTTTGATTCCAGGAGGATCTCTTGTTTTGGGGCCACTGACCCCTACCCTAGAGCACTGGGCTGGCGCTCACTTCGAACCCTGTCGGCCAGTTTGGACCGGCGCCTGTCGGCCGGTTTGGGCCGGCGCCTCCACCTCAGTCGACAGATGTCTTCACGCTAGCGCTACCTGGCTGGCGCCACACTATCGGCGGGTCCAGCTCAGGCTATTGAAAATCCTCGGCCAGCCTCCAGCGTGGTTCTACGAGTGCTACCCTCTCCCTTTTTGGCTAACTTTCCAAGGACTTCTACAAAATTCTCTCTCTCTCTCTCCGTCTCTTGAAGATTTAATTGACTATAAGTGCAGTGCGTGTTGTGTAAATAAATGTGTAAATACTAAGGTTAGTCTTCTGTTTTAATCTTCTCTCTCCGAACCGTTAGGAATCCTATCCACTAGGTAGGACTCTTAGGTTGGTTAGGTTTCTCCTGAGGTCTCTTAACCTGTGGTGCTGCAACCGGCTCCCCCGCTTGCAACATTACGGGTTCCTCTCCAATTCTCTTTTAACTTGTGGTGCTGCAAACGGCTTCCCCGTTTGCAACATTACAGTTTGGCGCCCAACTTTTTTAATTATCCACCCCTGACTCCTTATATTTTCTTATTTTACTTTACTTTCTTATTTTTTTCCTAAATTCTAAACCGATACTTCCACAAGTATCCACCCATCGCTTACACCTTAGGTATTTTTGGATTCTCTTTTGGTTATCGTACTCCAATTTTCCATACATTACTCTATACTTGACTTTACAGTACACAAGCTACATAAATACCGCACCCCTACATACAGTCACTTACTACCTGGTTACCTCTGTAACCTACACCCATTCTTCGCTTGACGGTGTTAAAACCTAACGGTCACCTTCAAGTTGGGGTTTGGGAGACTATACGGCGAGCTGGAGGAGAGTATCCTCTCAGTGTACGTCACATACAGTTTGTAAGTTACCTAACTTACAGCTGAACACTCTTCGTAGTACATAGTAGTACATATCAACACTTGGCCTCATATATAAATTATATTCTATAACTATCTGGTATTATGTGCATATTATTCCGCGAGTCTCTCTCTGCTCTCATACGTCTTCAGTCATTACTATTCCCTTGACTCTATTGTAGTCTTCTTTGGTCTTTGTCTTGGAGGATCCTAACGGTTCGAGAGGTAGATGGCATGTTAAAGATATTAAATGCTAACTGTACATATAATATATTTTAATGATTTTTCTTTTTTTAACTAGTGCTGATCTATGTTTTTGTTTTCTTAAGAAGGTTGTAAATAGTTTTCGTTTTGTTTGGTGTATAATGAGTACTTGTAATGTTCTGATTAAGTATTCGTGTAATTCTTTTTTACGTACAAAAATGTACCTGTTAATGCTTCACAAAGAATCTAAACCCTTTGGCTTATTTTTTTGTAATACCCTTGATTTTTTTTTTTTTTTTTTTTTGAATAATAAAAGGCTTGCACAATGGTTAAGTTACCAATAAAGCCTATATTGTGGTTTTATCTTTCGATATTTCAAATTGCACACGTTGCAATTTAAATATTAACTTCATTTGAATAGAAAATTACTTTTTCTCTTCATATCTCTGAAGAGTTTTAAGGCTTACTTAGGCCATATGGGTAAATATTAACTTATAAATATTATTATCTTAACTTTTATCGGGTTTTCGAAAAGGTGCGGGTTACGACACCTAACTCTAAAAAAATAAGCCTTCGTAATAATTGAATGATAATTCCTTGTGGAGTATGGTCATCATGGATTGTGAACCATAACCCCAACTTATGATTGAGTGTGCGTGCGAGGGAGTATGGAAGATGTGTGCGAATCTGTCTGGATGGTCAAGGTCTTATTCTCAACCTGCAAAATTTTCAATGAGTGAAAATTTTTCTGGGGTTTTGGGGGAAATGTAGAGAAACTAACCTTTTTGTTAGCTTCTCTACATTCAGACTCTTCCAACGATAACACTGCCAACTTACAATTCTAGTTATGAAATTCAAATTTTTGAAATGTTTATCTTTGACAGGATCAGCGATCCTTGTTTTGTAAAATTGGGCAGTCTTGAGTTGGAAGTGATCTGGAAGACACCTTTTTTTCCATAATAATGTAATGAGTTTGAATTGAGTTTGCGTGGACGAGTCCTGTATACGGCATGAGCGTCGAGTAACAGGCAGGGTGAGAGGCTCCGGTTCCTTTAACTTTGATTCCAGGAGGATCTCTTGTTTTGGGGCCACTGACCCCTACCCTAGAGCACTGGGCTGGCGCTCACTTCGAACCCTGTCGGCCAGTTTGGACCGGCGCCTGTCGGCCGGTTTGGGCCGGCGCCTCCACCTCAGTCGACAGATGTCTTCACGCTAGCGCTACCTGGCTGGCGCCACACTATCGGCGGGTCCAGCTCAGGCTATTGAAAATCCTCGGCCAGCCTCCAGCGTGGTTCTACGAGTGCTACCCTCTCCCTTTTTGGCTAACTTTCCAAGGACTTCTACAAAATTCTCTCTCTCTCTCTCCGTCTCTTGAAGATTTAATTGACTATAAGTGCAGTGCGTGTTGTGTAAATAAATGTGTAAATACTAAGGTTAGTCTTCTGTTTTAATCTTCTCTCTCCGAACCGTTAGGAATCCTATCCACTAGGTAGGACTCTTAGGTTGGTTAGGTTTCTCCTGAGGTCTCTTAACCTGTGGTGCTGCAACCGGCTCCCCCGCTTGCAACATTACGGGTTCCTCTCCAATTCTCTTTTAACTTGTGGTGCTGCAAACGGCTTCCCCGTTTGCAACATTACAATATTCACAGTACAATCTTTAGAAATGATAAGACTAAGAGTACAGCTGGAAGAGTTGAGCCAGGTGTCACATAATTTTTGATGGTGCTCGATGGTAACTAACCAAACTTGCAACAAGGAGTACTTACGAGGCGTACCGAAATCAGCGGTTTCGCTACTACAGAAGTGTGAACTGCTCCTTGCTCCTTAAGCCGGTGCACCATTACAGGGCCAATTATCTCGGCAGCTTTATGTCTACAACCGCTGTCTTTATGTCTACAACCTTCGCCTTTATGTCTACAACCGCTGCATTTATGTCTACAACGCCAAACAGCTCCGGCGCGAGGATACATCGTTATCTAAAATACGAATAGACTCGGTTTCAGCGCGTGATATATTGAGTTTGCTAAAGGATTTGTCGCTCGTCGCTCTAGCTAGAGATTTGAATGTACATTAAACAGTTTTGGCTCATTTGGTAGAGCGTCAGACTTGCGTCTTCTTTTTGGGTACTGTCCCCCGGTTGGTGTGTTATATTTGGATGGTTGTCGTCATCCTCAGTCAGTGATCGCCCAGTACTGAGTATACGCTTCTGTTCTTTTACACCACACCTCTCCGTCGTCTGTATCCTAATATCCTACTCTTCAAAGTATTCCTTGCCTTGATATGTTTCATGGAATTTCCATCAACTAGTTATATCAGAAAATTTTTCTTTATCGTCTTTCAACTTTGAATAGTTATCCTAAATAATTTGATAGCGCGAAATAACATTCGCTCTTGCAAATCGGCATACACAAAAAAACATCGTCTTCAAATGAGCAATCAATATTTTCCGCGAAATTGAAAGACGAAAACAACAAGATTACTTTCAAGTATTTTGTTTCGTTTTCCCAGCCTCGGAGAGGGGGGAGCAAACCCCCCTGTTTGATCTCGGCCGAAAGGTTTTCTTTAGGTTCGAGGGTATTTGCCTAAAGGATCCCAGTTCTAAATTTGTCGGTTACCTTTTTTGCGAATAATATAACCTTTAAGCCTATAAGCCTTATTCGTATTTGTCAAAAATATGAATTTTTGTAACAAAGGAATATTCTAGACGAGGGATTTAGGCTTGTTGTGTCGCGATTTCTTTTTGAGTTCTCGAATAATCTGCAATCTTGTAGGTAGTCTTTGAATATTAGAGGTATATTTATTTTGTGTGATTGAGTGATAGCGCGCTTATATAATCTTAAACGTCAAAAAAGTTTTGTACTACAGTGAGTTTCAGAGATATTTTGACTTATGAAGTTCTCACAGCAATGGGGCTGATTGTCCTAAAATTACTGTATTTTCGTTTTTACGTGTAAACCTGTATTAAACCCCTCTGTCTATTCTATTGTATCGTGCACTATCTCTAGTCGTGACGTGACAAGCCGTGGGTCCCCCGGGGACGATCCTGGCTGTGTGGCTTTCTGTGCGTGCACAGCACGGTGTGTTTGTTAATTCGCCACCAGCGACCTCCGCCCCGAACCCTCGCTACCCCCTCGCCATTGGGGTTGGAACGTGCTGTAGTCAGGTAGGCAGTAGGTCAGGTTGTGGGGTTTCGTTTTTAGGGTTCCGTACCCAAAGGGTAAAAACGGGACCCTATTACTAAGACTCCGTGGTCCGTCTGTCCGTCTGTCTGTCACCAGGCTGTATCTCATAAACCGTTATAGCTAGAAAGCTGAAATTTTCACAGATGATATATTTCTGTTGCCGCTATAACAGCAAATACTAAAAACAGAATAAAATCAATATTTAAGGGGGGCGGCGCCTATACAACAAACCTGAATTTATAACTGTTTTTCGCTCGATATTAATAAAGGTAACAGGTAGATGCTTGAAATATTCACAGAATGTTTAGTTGTATATACAATTTTATAATAAATAATTAAATTAAAATAAAATATCTAAGGGGGCTCCCATACAGCACGGAACCCTGCGTGCGCGAGTCTTACTCGTAGTTGGCCGATTATTGTGCCCTCAGTTGCTTCTGGCCGTTTTACCATGTTTTTAACGACTTCCACAAAAGAAGGAGGTAATACACTCGTATGTTCGTCCGTATTTTTTTTTGTGTATGTTCATCGATATTGTCGCCAGTCGTAATTATAAAAAATATTTTTGGTTTGATGGGTAGATCATATTTTAGTGGTGGTCCCATTTAAATTTAAGCGAAAACGGCTGAGCTGTTTTTTGAATTGAGCTGAAAAATCAACAATAATGTAAAAATTACTACATGGATAACATACCGATTCGTGCGCGAACAATTCGAATTCTGTACACGGTGAAAGTCGGTTATGCCATTTTTGGCCGTATTATTTACTTAACACGACGCTTTCAGGCACAGTAAAGGCGATACCAGAATTAGCCAAGCCTAGGTACTCATCGTTACAAACAATCTTCATGTCTTTACTACGTATCGTACGGATCGTAAGTCTTGGTCTCGCGGAAAAAGAATCAGCTGTTCCACACAAAAGTTGAACCGTTTCATAGCCTTTGTATGAAATGATTGAACAGCTGAATTGTTAAGGTTGGTCTAATCGTAATACTCGTTAGTTGGACACAACACAACGATCTGTAAAATGACATCCTTTGGTAGGTTCGTCGTTTTAAGAAACATCTAGTAAGTCCTGTATAAATCTAAAGACAATAAATATACTGTACAGTGTTGTATAGGTAGTCGGTAAGCCATTAATATCCGGCTACTTTCGGTTGTGTAATAGGCCAATTCGGCGGATGTGAATTTAGCTACAAGCTGCGCAATATCCAAATCTGACTGAAGCTCACATAAAGCTGCGCGTCTGTTTGCGTTTCGCGCAGCTTGTAGCTAACTTCACATCCGCCGACTTGTAAGATTCGGCCAATACTCGATTCACAGCTTGTATAGATGGTATACTGAGCATTGCGGTACAGTGTTGGGGCGCGAGGGTCCAGGGCCGCGGCGGGCGCCTGTTGCTTACTGCGTTTCATAACCGGATGGAGTAGCGCGGCTGCCGGCTGGAGTCGGTTAGCTACTTTTATCCGGCAGCGAGACAGCTAAAAGGCTGTCTCATTCGGCTGACAGCTTGACACATTACCATAACATAATACACATGCAAGCTTTTCATGTATTCAGTATTCTTAAGTCGACCTCCAAGGCAGACCATACTGGAGCAGATTTAAGCAGTCAGAATCGATAGCTTCAAGTTATGGTAGTACACTACAGACTTTTATTTATTGACGTACACTGATACCCTCGAGCAGTTGCATAGTTTACTACGCAGTCGTAGCTTGGAAAAGGGAAAATGAAATTAAATGAAAATTTATTACGTGTTAACTTACATCGTCTGTCATAATGTAGATATTCAAAATCAGATTTACATAATTGTATTCCAGATTGAGATATATTGTCACCCAAGCTAGGATTGAACCTGTGTTATGGAATAACAATACTCTCCGCCGGACGAGTGGTGAAATTACATAAAAATGATATTTAAAAGACAAAGACTTTATATAAACTTATTTTCGACGTTTTCCACTCGAAAATAAGCGAAAAGTCGATCCTAATTACTTTTTGAAGTATCACATGAACAGGAGACGTATAGTACGAGATATTGATCTCGTGTCCTTCCAGTCTGAGGATAATACCGGATGCAAAATGACAGATATAATACCCCCAGATAATCCTCAATGTCGTAGTAGAAGCTCGTAGTGAAGTCAATTCGCGTCATTATGCAGCTGTACATTTTTAATGGGCGTGCACCCGGCAAGGGTATTACTGCGGAATAATTTAAAGGCGCGCTCCCTTGCCGACGGTAAACTACTTAATAACTTGCCGAGTGGCTTGCCAACTCGGCTGGCGGGTGTTACGGGGATTCCGGAGATGGTGCAGATTTTACGTGTTATTATGATTTTATTAGGTAGGCTACTCATTGTAATTATTGAGTAGCGACCCTCCCCGGCTTCGCACAGGTGTATTATACATATAAACCTTCCTCTTGAATCACGCTATCTTTTTAAAAATAAAACGCATCAAAATCCGTTGCGTAGTTTTACATACATAGAAATAGACAGACAGATAAGGAAGCGACTTTGTTTTATACCATGTAGTGATTTTCGTCGGAAAAAACTTACAGATTTCGTTTATACTCGTATCTTAGTGACGTACTTAGTTTGAATTGCCTCATTGATTGAGCTCTAACACTTTACTCGTCATTATCATTATCGTATCAGCCGTACGTAGCGTAGAACGACACTTCTGGGCAACGGTCTCTCCTATAGATTTACAAGACCAAGTAGGGGGCCTGTATCCAGCGCGATTCTACGGTCTTAATTACGTCTGCTGTCCTCCTTGGCAGACACTTTACTCAAAGGAAAAGACATTCCGGTATAGACCACGCCAAACAAGCTGGTGGATGTGAAGTTAGCTACAAGCTGCGCTATATCCAATCCTGACTGAAGCTCGCATAATGCAGCGCGTTGATTGGATATTGCGCAGCTTCTAGCTAACTCCCATCCGCCAACTTGTGTGGCGCGGCCTATAATATATTTTGTCCATGCTTTCATTTCGTGATAATGAATTAGACTAATACTAAAATGCTAGAATGTGTCCGAAATGTTGAAAGAGATAACGACAAAAATAAATCAGAATGTATTCTTTTAAAATAATCAAGATCTACAAATTCTGTTAATATAAAACAAAACAAAGTCCCATCCTCTTGTTACTGTCTATTGAGCTGCCGTAATGCAAGTAGTTGAAGATTTCACTAACCAGCGCCGGTTCGCAGTGGCGTTGAATAAATTGTCCCCTTCAGTTCTTTGTGCCTTTGTGTGCAAACTGTGGCATTGTTGTTTCTCTAAGAAATAGCGCCGTGCGTACACGAGGTGACGCGAATATTGCATGATGCGTCACGTCGCATCGGCAAGGTATTGGTACTCGTACGTCCATTTTGAAAAAAAAATAAAGTAACGCTTTACGCTCGAAGCTACCCGTTCGTGTTCTCTACGTCTGAGATACTACGAATTCTTACTAATATTTAAAAAGAGTTTATTAATTCAATAAATTTGTCAAATACATTTCTTTCCGTCACTTAAATAACAATAAATATATTATTATAAAACCGTACTAATAAATACTACTAAATAAAGTAAAATAAATACTAATATTATAAAACCGAAAGTGTATTTTTTGGTTTGCTGATTTGTTCCTCTTTCACGCAGCAACGGAGCAACGGATTGACTTGATTTTTGACATGGATATAGTTTGAAAGACGGAAAGTGACATTCGCTACTTATTAACCTGAAAAAAAAAGGTTCTTAAGGGATAGCAAAAACTAGTAAAAAATATTGCGTGGTGTTATCAAATATTTAATTTTGCACTATTTGGAATGTGTGTTGTTTATTGCCAAACACATGCCTCTCCAGCATATGTTTGGCAATAAACATCGCTTAGATGATAAAACAGATCGCGTAGTGTATGGACGACAAACTGGAAGTCTCCAAGCTGTGTAATATAAATCACATAATCCTATACAATCAACAAATCGTATTATTTTCTCTTTCATTTATCCAACTTGTTAAAATGTGAGCTCTGTATGTTGGAGTCTTTATTTATCAGATTCACGGAAGCCGTGCGTTTGTTTTTAGAGGTTCAGTAACGAGGACGTAAAAACGAGACGGTAGTAATAAGCTTACATCGTATTATACTTTTGATGCCAAAGATAAGTCCAAAGTTCCTACATCGTTGAATTTATTCCTCAAACGAACATAATCTTTTGCGGATTTGTAAGTTTTATCGCAGAACTTCAGTTGTTTTGGCGGGATATTGTAAATTTGATAGTATGCATTCAATGTAAGAATATTTTTGAAATAAAAGTACAGAACCCTCGATGCGCAGTTCGACTAGAGCTCGATGTTTCCAATACCAACTACTCGTATATTGTTCTACTAGTTTTGCTTCTCCGAATATTCATCATTGAATTCCGCAGAGTGCGCGCGATATGAATATGAAATCATATGCATGTGGAAACAAAGCTGTATTTTGTATGTATCTATATTTTCCATCTATGGATATTTTATCGTGCATTGACATATATTATATAGGTACTTCGTATGAGCCGGTGAATGTTTTTAAAATAGTATCGGCTCCACACCAGTGAAATATAGTTGCAAAACATGTTGCATCTAGCACGATCCTGTGGTCGTCTAATCAGGGGGGCAATTCTGTTAGCCGATCTCTCTACGGAAGTGTATCACTTTCTTGAACCTCTCTCGTTTTTCTGACAGTTCCGACAGCTCAAAACTGTCAGAAAAACGAGACAGGTTCAAGAACGTGTCACTTTAGTAACAAGTTCGGTTGACAGAATTGCCCCGCAGGTCGTCTGCCCACCTTTTGGGTAAGTTCGTATAGGTCGGGTGGCCCGGAGTTTGAAGTCGCCTGAAGGCCTCTGGCATTGGCTAAACGGTTTACGCAACCGGGACCTACACATATTTTACGTATCATCCAGGCCACGGTAGCGCTCAGTTGGAAAATGCCACCCGCTTCCACCTTTTGGGTGGGCGCTGCGCTTGCCAATGCGCATTCCAAAACTTTACAGCTCCATCGACCATCAGCTTTGCGTGCTATAATGATGCCCTGTCCACTGCCACAAGTTGCTTATCAGCTAGTTAAATTCAGTGAGTTACATTTATTATAATTCATTAATACTAAGCGTTCTTTGATTGGTGATTTTGGTTCTTCTTGTTCTATGGAATCATAGCATGAATTGAGGATTCAACTGGTGGAGTTGGGAATACCTCTTTGCCTTTGATGCAGTGGATCCCGTATCCTATTCCTGATTGGGCAGATATTTGGATGATGTTTTAAATAAATGTTCTGGGTCAGGGTGTTTCATCCTAGTCTCTTAAGTGCCTCTATGAATATGAATATGTTGCATTCCACCTCAAATTATCAGGGGAGGTGCTATGAGCGTGAGCGTTGTTTTTTATATTTGCCACCTCTAAAAGTACAGGACATGTCTATGGCATGATGGCATTTAGCTGGCAGATAGATTGGATGCGTTCGCATGTAACTTGGCTTTGTTTGTTTGGTTTCGTTTGTTTTGTTCAATATTCGTTTCGGGTCAGTGATTTAAATCTTTTTTTCCGATTTTTCTTTTAGTGTAGATTGAATTTTTTTGTTTGTAGCTTCGATAGTTTTATTTCAGTATGTTATTTTTGTAACCGTATTGTCACTATCATCATTAACATATGTCGTAGAATATCCACCATCGTAATTTTCACTCATAAGAAGCGCATTCGCTGCTAAATGACAAGTTGTCTCATTTCGAGAACTTTGCGGCCTCATCAAGACCGTATTGTGCTATGATATCGATAATTTTACTTCGTTATCATTATGTCTGTTGATTACTGGACGTATTTCTCCATTGTAGAGATTAAAGAATAGATAGAGAAGTTTTCCCTTTAGTAAAATATCGAATGTAAGTACGAGTAACTCAATTACTATATACAATAAACTGCCTGACTGTTTTAAGGAATTAACTTTTAATAGATTTAAATCCAAATTATTTAAATTTCTTATTGGCAAGTGCTTTTATGATATTGATGAATTTTTAAAAGAACGACTTAAACAAACAAATGTATAATCATTAAATTTGACTGTATATGAACTGTATAACGATCTGACGATGATTAGAATAATCGAATCGCGCTAGACGATAGTTCCATAGAACCGGCTCTATTAAAAATCTATTGGAGAGGTCTATGTCTATCAGTAGACGCCCTGTGGCCGATAATGATGAATATTGTATAATTCAGTATTTCAACGATATCCGCAATTAATGATATTGTCGAATACGAGTACGTTTAATATTTGAGCAGAATCAAAGTAAAACGAATTTCCATCGTAAATATAAAACCGAATTGTGTGTTAATTATTTATTCATTGTTAATATTTTGCTGATAGGTACTGAATTGCCTTTGAGTTTAAATTTGCTCATATTTAATTTGTGTGTTATCCAAAATAGCTTCTTTCTCATTATCATTGTTGTATGAACTGAAATACTTCCAGTCATTAACATTATCATCATCCCAGTTTGCTTCACATACAACTTCATACAAGATAGATTTAAAACTAGAACGGCTTGATATGACCTGAATCTAACTGCTTTTTGCTGTCTCTAATACTCTCTTATCTCTTTACCATTTGTCGCAGGTTTGATTATATTTGCTCTATCCGGCATCTATTTTTTGCACTTTTAAATTAAATTCTCTAGTAAAAGTTTTCACAATCAATGACACTTAAAACATTGTCAGTTTAAACAAGAAAATGTTGTATTCCTTCATTACAAATCATCCAAAATCGCTTACATCAGCCAAATTGTTGGATAATATTTTAAATGACTAAAACCGTTAAGGCGTAAAGTGCTCACTGGAACATCACAAACGAATCTCGCCGAAGGATCTTTAAGGCGAACCTCACACGAGACAAACAAAATAAACCTGAGTAAAAAAATGTATGATATAATATTAGTGTAATTAGGCGTGCGCGTCAGAGCATGGCCTAGCTTGATTGGTAAAGCACGGAGACGGAAACGTTTATATGCAGGTTCAAATCCCTGGATCATGACATTTTTTTAATGAAATTTTTTATCGCAAAATATAACTCTAAGATAATTCTAGTGTGGAAGCACCGTAAATAAAATAGTCCCATATTAGCACCAGTTAGCATTAAATATCAATAGTTTATTTAGCTAATTAATTAACAGTGTCCGACTCCCTGGACAGTGAATGAAAAGCTTTACAAGGCTATATTTATATTATATGCCTTACGGGGTCGCAGCAGCCAGATATTGTAAGAAAATAATATAATTATTTTTGAACTATTGACACGACGAAGACAATGCAAGTTAAATAAATACACTAACTTAGCAATGGCATAGGTAGTCGAGATGTCTAGGTATTGGCGACCAGTTTGTGTCGCCTTGCTGTTGCTTCATTCTTTCTTCTCCTCCTTAATCAATAGCAAACAGATGAGGTTGCCCTCCTTTCTGTGGCTGGGCGCCCTATCTCAAATAAATAATTAAATAAATGTTAGGGGACATCTTACACACGGTCTCTGACCCCAAACTAAGCAAAGCTTGTGATATGGCTGGCAAAGACTGATATACTACTTATAAAGAAGAAGAAGAAGAATATATTTTAAATACATACTTACATAGATAGTAACTAAATAACACCCAGACACAGAGCAAACACCTATGTTCATCACATAAATACTTGCCCTGGGTGGGGATCGAACCCACGCCTCTTTGATCCAGTAGTTAGGGTCACTAACCACTGAGCCACCGAGGCAGTCAAAACTAACTCATAGCAATGGCATAGTTAGTCGAGATGTCTATTGGCGACCAGTTTATGTCGCCTTGCTGTTGCTTCACTCATTCCGGGATCATCTCCTCCTTGATCAACAGGAGTCAGGAAACAGATGAGGTTTCCTTTCTCCTTCCTTTTCTCCTTTCTGTGGCTGGGTGCCCTGGCACAATGGCCAGGGGGCACTTCAGGGTGCCTCTCACACCCTCTAACTAATTCGGCTGTCTTGGGCTGTTGCCTCGTGTGAGATTATCCTGACTGCCGGCGACTCGACACAAATAGACTTCTCCCACGAACTGGATCGTTTTACGAGCTTTCGTTCACGGGAAAAGCTGTCTGTAAGGACAAACACGCCTTTTAACAGACATTATCGATCTAATGTATGACTACTTTGCCACCAGAGATATATGTACCTATAATGCTTTCCGAGAAAAAAACGCATCAAAATCATTTCATTGGGAAGCCATAAGACATATGCAGACAAAGACGGAGAGAAAATATTATCTCTTTGCACAGCTCGCACTGCATAGTAAAACATGCGTAAAAGTATGGTGATTTTTTTCGTAAGCTGCTCAAAAAAAATTTATTATAAATATATTAAAAGCTTGTGATATGGCAGGCTGATATGACTAGTTAGTTACCCTGACTCCTGAGTCAAAGAGGTGTGGGTTCGATTCCCACCCAGTGCAAGTATTTATGTGATGAACATAGGTGTTTGCTGTGTGTCTGGGTGTTATTAGGTATTATTTATGTAAGTATGTATTTAAAATATGTATATGTAGTATATCAGTCTCTGGCTGCCATATCACACCGTTAACACAATTGCGCTGACAATTTTCAGACAAAAAGCTTTGGCGCGCTGTCCGCCGGAATGTTATTTCCGTTTCCGGGCAGTAAAGCTGCTTTTTTTTTTCAAAGAGGATTAATTGGTTGTTACGAGGCCGCGTAGCACAAATATATTATACATGCTTTGTTCAGGGCTGCCAGTTACACCTACACCAAAATTACCTAACTAGTAGTTCTCATCATATCTAGTTCATAAGTCCATATCTCTATTCGCTCCTGACCGTACGATTCATACCCCCCCGCCCCTCCTTTTTTTGACGGAAGTACCCCCCTTCTAGACCTTCTAGGCGTCTGGCGAGTTGTTGGTCAACCGAGGACTTCTTCGTGTCAATACCTAGTTCTATATAAGTTTACCACAGTGGTTAGCGACTGCCACCCTTGTAGGAAAGTCCTCATTATGAGTGTGAGAACTAATCAAGGTCTATCTCGTGAGATCAGTATTTACAAAGACCACTTCCACACCCATATAACGGCCTAACTCTCTAAAAAAAAAACTTATCACCTGTCAACCCTGCGCCCCCACACCCCGCGTCCCGCGAGCCGCGTGCCGCGTGGCGAGCGCAGCTGGCAAAGCGACTCCAATTACACCCTCCCAGTAATTGACTTTCCACTGCTCTTCACCGCTCTCGCCCACTTTAAATTCCGATATTTTAATTTGTCAAAAGCATCGAAAGCTTTTCGCGCAATCTGCCCCCCGACCGCCTAAGCAATAGCAATCGTAATAGCAATCGTTTATGACTTCATTTTAGACATTTGGCACCGCCTATGTGACGTTAGCCATCAATTGCTTTGCGCGGATTGCGAAAGCAATCGTTGAATGAACAATTTTGATGGCTAACGTCACATAGGCGGTGCCAAATGTCTAAAATGAAGTCATAAACGATTGCTATTACGATTGCTATTGCTTAGGCGGTCGGGGGGCTGAACCGACAATACCGTTTTTTTTTCTCTCTGGCAATCTGTTTCCGGCTCGGACGTTACAGTTCGTGAGACTTCTGTCTGTCTGCGTTTCAGTACCTATTGTGGATCTATACCAATATTTTGAATTTATTTTGTTGTGATGATTGAATTTACAAAAAAAAAGTTCTCTTTACGAGTTTTCGAGATATTGTTTCTTTAAACGACGGACATATTATTAGTCTAAAATATCATTGTAAAATCATTTTACCAGGTTGTTCCATACAATTCAATGAAAAATTTGTTATATACCTGTTGTTTAAAAGAATATAATTATACCAGTTTTTACCCGCGGCTTCGCCCGCATGATATTTAGATTTTTTGCTATCCCATGGGAACCCTTTATTTATCCGTGATAAAAAGAAGACTATGTCACTTTCCGTCTATCAAACCCGAGGCCCTACCTTACCACCTTAATTAAAGGAGGTGCAAAATAATAAAAAAACGCTTTGACGGTTGCTCGATTATACAGTTGGTTTTTTTTGACATTTCTTGAAGCGCACTCTAGAACAGCTCGCAGATAGCAGAATTTTTCCTACTTACTTAACACTTATCGTTATATTATGGAAAATTTACGCAATATCATTATAATTTATAGCCTATGTGTTATTCTGATATATAAGCTATATAATTGCAAAGTTTCATCTCAATCCGTTCAGTAGTTTTTGCGTGAAAGAGTAACAAACATCCATCCATCCGTCCATCCTTACAAACTTTCGCGTTTATAATATTAGTAGGACAAGAGAAACAGTCAAACAGTAGGTAGATGGTTTCACCAATCAGTTTAATGCAGTATTAGAGCTCGCCCGTGCTGTTAATTATGGAGTAGGAGTGCAAAGTTGCATAAACCCGTCGAGTGGCACAGAATGGGCGGATAAATCACGATCCACGACGCGAGTGACACGCGCCGTGCTGGGATATGCCGCCGCCCTCTATCGACTGTCGATATCGATGTTCGATACAGGGTTGGTTTGGACACATCACTAGCGGGGTCTTATTAATGAATGGAGATCAAAATGCATTATCATCTGTTGTAATAACCCTCTAAATACGCTAATGTAGCACTCATAGCGATGTTTGACTAGGTGTTCGTAAGCGATCATCGGGTGGCACTTACAACTGAGTGCTACCGTGGCTTGGATGACACGTTAAATTGTAGGCCTCGGTTGTATTAACCGTTTAGCCATATCAGAGGCCTTCAGGCGGCTTAAAAACTCTGACATCAGGGCTAGCTACCCGGCCTATACGAACTTACTTTATCGATGTTCGATACAGGGTTGGTTTGAGAACATCACTAGCGGGTGGTAATTAATTAGTGAATGGTTATCAAAGTGCATTATTATCTCTCTAAATAACTATGAATGCGTACGTTTAGTGAAACTTATTCGAAACGATTTGCAATTTAGGTATTTTCACGTGAAAAAGAAAACTAGTTGTTTTTTTTTGAGACTCCTATACTCTACGTGTAACATGTGTAATGGGTTAAGGAATTAAAGAAAATTATTTTAATTTGTAGAGTAAATATCTTAAACCACGATCTATTAAAAACCTATTACGATCTATTAAAATGCTCAATTCACCCTAATTTTCAGCTAAATGAAGGACATTTATTCCGCTGGTCTAAACTCTTTTTTAAAACAAAACTTTTCCCTATATCTTTTCGACTGAAGAGTGCTCAAAGTTCAGTGAACATCAGTGAATAGTGCAAGTGAACATGTGCAGTGCGCGAGTGATGAGTGAGTCGGCCCACAGTGGCGTAGTGGCGCGCGAGCGGTCGTAGTGCGAGGATGGAGTACCGGGCGCCGCACCCGCTCGTCAGCGCCCAGGCGTCCTACTTCCCGCAGCCAGGTAAATGTATATCGATACTCGATACCTAAATGGTTTACATACTTGTACCACATCACTAGTACTGCCTGTGTGAACACTATGCAGTAAGTTAGGCATACGTCGCGATGGGGTGTGTTACTGATTGAATCTGTATTCTATTGATCTGTTGTCTAGTTTATGACCGTAGAGCAATCGTTGACTTGTAGTATTGGTGTCTTTTTCCTTTTGTTTGTCATAATTAATTGAAATAAAAACTCGAGAAAAATCAACTGTTTCATACAGTACATGTCGATTCAGAGTTGCATTCTGTTTCTCGAATTTCGGTCCCAAAGTAAGAAAATTATTCATAGTTATGATCTGAATCAACCCCTTTTGGCTTAGTATAGGACCTACCTTTTCTGAATAATACTGTATTAGATCTTAAGTGCGATTATGTCAGCCCCATTTACAACGATTCTTGTGATTTTACTTCAGAAATTTGGAAACTATCATGTTACTATTTTATCGATGATGACGATGAGTCTCGCTCGTCCCTTCTCTACCGTGGCATAGCTTTGTGCCTCGCGCCGCACGCAGACTTGCGCTTTATTTACCTTTTCCGGGATCCAGTTAAAATACGCGGCACCGATCGCAATATGTTCGGGGCTAAAATGCTGTTTGCGCACTGAGAATATTGGTTTTAAGTGCTGGCCACACAGCGCGCGAGACGCCATTGAATATTTATCGATGCGCAGTAGTGGCTTCTCCCTTGTTGCTTTTGTTATCGAAAGCTGGTTTGATGGTAGCGTTTTGTTTATTTGAAATAAGATATATAATATAAGCTTCCGTTTGACCATATCTTACCTGATGTTAAACAGAGAGCACCTGGGAAGTGATCCATTAATTTTTGAAATGTTTATCATAAAAAGTAACTCATTGAGATAAACCCAGTGTGGGATGCACTATAAAATTAAAATAATTTCATTGATTAGCAGTGCGCCATCTCTCGTCAATACAGAAGTTCTTATAACTTCAATTGAGTGATAACCTGTCTAATACAAGTATCACAGGTGGCGCCGCCAACGCTATAAGTTGGTTAATAAATGATAAACACTTCACAGAATTCGTCGCGAGTCCAGTATAGCGGGTTAGCTCAGTGGTTTAGAGCGTCGGGCTAGTGATCCGAAGACGCAAGGTTCGAATCCTGCATCCGCGACGAATTTTTGAAATGTTTATCATAAAAAAGTAACTCTTTGAGATAAACCTAGTGTGGGATGCACTATAAAATTAAAATCATTTCATTGATCCATTAATAAACATTACATCCATAATATCGAATAAAAATCGAAATGGATATAAACCGCTTCCAACCGGTAACATTACAGCTCTATAATAAGAAGCCTCTATCCGAAGAAGGCGTTTTTCTGCTCAAATGAACTGTGGTTAATGCATCAGGTATAATTTGCCTTTAAATATACTTTCCAAATATGACTATGTTACCGGTACAGTAGTCATTTAATACGATAAGTACCTACCCGCTTCAAACACGCAATACCATCAACACACAGGTGTGAATTCGTCAAGCGTTTCCCAGGGTTGTAACGTGGAAAGTTCCGTCGAAGGCTTTCGCCACGGTCAATTAACTTACAGATCCGATAACCGGCAGCCCTTACCTTCCGGCGGCCGTGGAGCGTGACTAACGCAGCGCCTTGCGGGCCGCTGTGATCCCTGACGGCGTTCACTTTGACAAATATACGAGCTACCTTTATGGGGAATGTGTGTTGGTCCTGATAAACTCGATGAACTGATGACGAATGCTGTCAAAGTCGTTTACTTTTGTTTGTGAGCCGATTTTTTGGCCTTTGTTGATTTCTGATATGAAAACCTACGTATGCGTACGTGTTATATTAGACGGTAGACAAATAGCCGAAACATGTTTTTCTGCTCTACGATATCTGCAATCGTGTTATGGTATGAATTCTTCAGGGAATGTCCTTTGTCAGATCAAGTACTGTCTTACCACAAAAGTTTTACGCACGCTTTAGACAATGTTTATCAGTATAAACTGAGTTTAAAGCGTGTTTAAATCTTTTGTGGTAAGGCCACTAGAGTCTTCCTAGTCCACTCGTGGATCCACTAGTGAATCCCTTTGCTACTTCAATTGGAGAATCCGATTTCGAAATACTCAAACGGGCATAATCGCCAAGCTGAATTTGTCACAGTTCAAAGGTGTCTCAGTTAGAAACCTCTGTTTTGGTGTCGTCTCGACCGGCATTCCGGCCTGAGTCGATCCTGTAGCAGTGGTGGGCCGCTGGAACCTTGGGGCTAATTGACGCGAGGCGTTCACCCCGAGCCTAGAATGATGGATGAGCGCCGGTAGACCTGATAACCTGCTTTTACCAGGGTTCGGTGGAATCAGGTCATTTACCGTTGACCGTGCACTGAAAAGATATATGAACTGAGTTATGTTAAGTGTTTCAGGTGGACTACCTTGACTGGTACCGATATTTTATCCATACATTCTAAAGCAAGATAAATTATTGACAGACTTGTGATAGATTAACTGGCATTGGGATATTATATTTACTTACTAGTTTCAGAGATATTCTGGCATAGTAAGTTGTTATCTTGAGTGAGAACAAGTTCAGAAGATGTACAAGTAATGAAGAAGATAGAGGTCAAAGCAATAGAGATAGTAAGATAGATAATTAATTTTTATTCATTGAATTATTGAATGTGTTTGAAATTGTAAAATATAATTTTAGTAGCAATAGCTAACTGGTCGCATTCCTTGGCATACGCTGTTAGTGCGGCAAGCAATAGATTTATATAATAATATATAATATAGTCTTCACGATAAATCGTGCTGCTAAAGAAATTTCGTAGAACCGCAAGACGCTGTTACCTAATAATCGGATAGAACTCGGTGGGTAGGTAATAGCAACAGCTATAGCGTATAGGAGTGGGTGTCTGGTACCGAGGCAACGATACGATGCTAGCGACGTACCGCGGAGCCATCGGGATGCGCGCGCACCCGCCTGAACCCAGGGTGTGTGGCATCGACACAAGCTTGTAGCGTGTTTAACAATCACATTTATAGTTAGATAGATTAATTCTTTATTGTCACACCATAAACAACTTAAATAACTAGGAAAACAAGTTTAGTGGAACTTGTAGCCAGTGTTACAACCGGGGGCCTTATCACTAAAAGCAATTTCTTCCAGGCAACCGTTACTTGTAAAAGGATTAACAAAGAAAGGTTTTGGCGATGGGGTGTGCATAAATGTAATAAATATACTTACTTAAACAACCAACATACATTCTAATAAATTCTAATAATAATCTATAACATAACATAAAATAAACTAGTATATATAATTAAAATTCAAATATATCGGAAAATGATAAATGAATATGACTAAAATATAAACAGCTTATAGTGATAACAAAAACAGCGTAAATAAATAATTATGGAATAGTTGTGTAACCCTTTGCCTTGGATGAATAGAAGTAATAAGTATATATTAAGATTGTATTGTTTTTAAGAAAGGTCAATGAGTGAGGCATGATCAAGCTCGATTAAACCCTCTCTTAAAAAAATAAAGATTAAAAAAACCCTTGTCTGATAAATATTTTGTCCGCCTATCAGAGCCACCATGATCCATGATCATAGCTTATACGAAACATACGCGCTGAGTACTTGAAGGTGTTATAAAATGAAATGCCAATGTTCTGGTAGTTACGAACTCTCGCTCCACTGTAAATCTTTGGCTTTAGGAAGAAAATTTGGCTTTTGGAAATCTTTGGCTTTGTTCATTTTCTTCTGTCCCCATTTTCTCTTTCATCGTTGGCCTTGCAAAGTAAAACGAAACTCAACTACTCAACAAAAAAGTATCGTATATTTTTCTGTTATCACTAAGGCATCGAAAAGGTACATCTTCTAAAGGACTACCAAGTCCTCAATGCTGCCGCTGGTACCTTGCGCCGCTCCTCGCAGTAAAACTCTACTCAACCTTCGGTTGCGGTAGATACCGGGGGTAGGGCGCAATTAGGGCTGTCTCGCACTACTGATACGGCTCAATTATTAACGCCAGCTTTGTATATTAATGTTCGGCTCCACCCCTGAATAATCACGCGTCTTATCTTGTTACACGTCTGTCCCGACGCCCGCAAGATACGTGTCTGTGAAAGTGGTAAATAAATAATTGACTGCGTAATTATTACGGTATTGTATGTTTAATTAGATGTGTTTGACGGTTTTGTTCGAGTCAGCTCTGATTATATGGGATAAAATATATTTGTTTACTCAGATACAGTCGAGGACCAAAACGAATAAGCATTAACAGATTTGTATTCGGCTTATTATTGCAGTTTATTAGCTTGTGGCTTATTGGTGGGCTTTATGTTTATGACCCTAGCTATGTTCAAATTACAATTGTTATGACCATCACCATCATCAGCCGTTGATTGTTCACTGTTCTGTTAAATTGAGATGCCTAAGTCTAATGTGTGCGAATGAGAGAGCATGTGATCCTCTGCACACGTTAAAAGTGACTCTATCCTACTATCCTACTAATATTATAAACGTGAAAGTTTGTAAGGATGGATGGATGAGGAAACTTTCAATTATATAGCTTATATATCAGAATAACACATAGGCTATAAATTATAACGATATTGCGTAAATTTTCCTTATTATAACATTAAGTGTTAAGTAAGTAGGAAAAATTCTGCCATCTGCGAGCTATTCTAGCGTACGCTCCAAGAAATATCAAAAAAGAACTGTCGAATCAAACAAACGTCAAATCGAATTTTTTGTTTTATTTTTTATTTTCCACCTTCTTTATTAAGGGTGGTAAGATAGGGCCTCGAAATATCATGCGAGCGAAGCCGCGGGTAAAATCTAGTCGTTTAATTAAATCCTGATCTGATGCCGTTGTGACAGGCTATCTATCTCTCCCAAAGCCCCTTTGACTCATATCTTCATTTATACAGTCCATACGAACTCTGTTTGGTCGTCCTCTACTTTTTTCAACTATCCACAGTAATCCACACATTTCAAGTGGTTTTCTTGTCGCTGTATGACAGGCCCCTACCAAGGGACCAAATAATTTGACTGAGTCTTATGATATCTCATCATGCGGGTGCTCACTTTTAAATAAAATTAAATAAATAAATATTAGGGGACATCTTACACACGGCGTCTGACCCCAAACTAAGCAAAGCTTGTGAAATGGCTGCCAGAGGCTGATAAACTACTTAAACTTATTTTTAAATACATATGTACTTATATAGATAATAACTAAATAACACCCAGACACAGAGCAAACACCTATGTTCATCACACAAATATTTGCCCTGGGTGGGGATCGAACCCACGCCTCTTTGACCCAGAAGTTAGGGTCACTAACCACTGAGCCACCGAGGCAGTCAACCTATTTGAACAGTTTGAACCGATAGAAAGGAATCGCAAACTCGGCATGGGTACTTTGCTATCCCGTCGCACTAATACAGATTTTCAATCTTCCTTCTCTTACTCGGACTCGTGACCATTTACAGGTTCAAAAATGGAACCTGTAAAATCGCGCGGCCAGCCCTAGGCTCCGTTCCGTCGGATTTGTCGCGTCGTCGCCGCGCCAATTACCGCCCGTCTATCCACTGGGGGTGATTTATGCCGCGTACATCTCCTACCACATCGAAAACCTCACTGGAAAAACCTCCTCTTTGTCCATCACTGTAGAGTTCGAAACCCGCTGTAGAGCTGGCAACATCCAGCGTCTCATTCTATCGAATCTCTGTAAACATTGAATTACTTGCCATTAAGCTCGTCTTCTCCAGATAGGATTGTGTTGAATATTACATTTAATTCGTGCCGACCCGTGTCTTAGTTAGAACTTATTAGAAAGCGCTGCAGTCGTTTTGTTTTATAGGCATTTAAAAATGGCTATGGAAATTCGTTAGTTTCCAATATTTCCGCGGGCCCAGTTGAGTTGTATTGTATCACAGATTATTGTTTTATAGATTCCACTCTCATGACTCGCAAGAAATTCAAAGTCGGGGTTGGCTAAAATGTAGGGTTTGTCTCATTTCTCTCTTAATACAATTCTAACAGCAAAGACACGTCACGTAAGAATAACCCAACGTTTTAACCCATTCAGCGCTGAGCCCGCCCATCGGCGGGCAATTTTTTTAAACTTTCACGCGGAGACCGCCCATGGGCGGTTTGATTTTAAACTGTAATAATAACTGCGGCATCTGGGTAATATCGCTACTTTTCAGAAAGGCAGTGAATGGGTTAAAATGCACTTTTCTAAATTAATAAATTATATATGAAATACTTAGTACCAACAGCAATTTCCTATATCCTAAAACATAGCTAAAACTGTATAGGTTACAATTTTACATTACATTAGGAAGGAATAAAGTATAGTTAGCTAACATAAAGTGCCTCGTATTGCGTTAGCTGTAGTGGTAATCTGCGGCTAAACAACAACATTCTGTGTGAATCGTCCCCTGGTCGTCCGGTAATGTTGTGCTTAAGGCGGTAATGACAGACTATTGTCGGCGGGCGGCCGTCTAGTAGCGCCTTAAGGAGCACCGTGATAGATGGACTTTTGACTCGGCCTCTTAAGGGCTCGGTTGCCGTGTTTGTTGTTGCTAATAAATTACCCGAGTAACTAAGTTCGTATGGGCCGGGTGGCTAGCCCTGGTGTCAGAGTTCTTAGACTGCCTAAAGGCTTGTGGCATTATTCTTTATTTATTTATGCAAACATTATACACATGAAAAATACAAATTAGAGCTTAAATCTAATACATACTATTCAGAGGTGTACATGTGAACCCTGCTATAATAGGACGCAGTCTAACATTGCCGGACTGATCAAGGGTGATGTTTTTTTATTCATGATCGTTTATAGCTGTAACGGCTAGACAGGTTTTGATGTTTGCGCTAGTACACCGGACAATGGACCGTTTTTTTCGCCGGATTCGCGGTGTGTATGGTTAATGCCCCGGTCCCACGGTGCGTGATTCTGCGGACGGATGCGGACGAGCCCGCACGACGGACCGTGGGACCGGTCTCGTCCGTGGTAGCACAGACCGTCTGTGCTGGTGCGCCGGTATCCGTCGCGAGTCGGTAACTTCAAAGGTGCGTGGCGCAACGGGAGACCGAAGCGCGCGAAATATTCTAATATTGTACACGAAGGAAGGCGGTTTTGCTATCTATTGCGAAAAATAATTATTGTAATGCATTTTGGTAATTACTATTACCAAACAATTACTATTCATCGTTATGGTAGTATTGGTAGTAAGTATGGTACGTATTATTATCCACCAGCGACGTGGTTTCTTTTTATTTATACTAGATCGCATAATTTGGTAATTGTTTATTAATACCACAGCCGCAGCGGCAGCGACGATACGTTCTCTTTCACTTTGCATTTTAAAATGAAGCTATCGAAAGATCTACACAGACAGACACGGACCGTTGGAACAGCCCTGTCTGTGTCCGTCGCCGTCCGTGGTCGACGGCTGTGCGTTATGATCCGCAGAATCACGCACTCGTGGGACCCAGGCTTTATAATGACGCAACGGACATCCATCCAGCGAAAAATGTAGGTATCCGTTATTGTCGCCCCGTTGTCCGGTGAAAAACTGCCGTGTACTCGTACAAGCGCTTTTATTCGTTTTTTTTTTCGTCAAAGTGATAAAATATGTTTTAATTGAACTTTAAATAAACTGAAATGATGTCATCTGGTTCATCAAAAAATTTGAATCGAAATTGCTTTGTTCTTTTTCTACCTTAACGAAAAAAAATGATAAACTAAATAAATCTAAAAATGTGTGTTCTGAAAATTCGCCTTTAAGTACTTGGGATTTAAAGAGTATTTCTGTAAAGATCAATTCCGCTAGATGGCGCTGTGGAAGCGACCGAAGAGCGCGCCGCACCTATGCGGGTAGGTAATAACTGATGGAAACCTCTACCCACTGCTGTGACCAAACTTTACCTGGAAACCGGGACATTTTGACACCTGTCATTAGACAGTGAGTCTTTTGCTTTCATTATGAAATCTTCAGTATTGACCGTATGGCATCTGTCTGAAAATGCAACCGTAAATACCCGTCAGTAATGATGATGAGTATAGACCGAATTATGCAAGTCGGCGGATGGAAGTTAGCTACAAGCTGCGCAATATCCAATCTCGACTGAAGCTCACATAAAGCAGCGCGTGGATCGGGTTTTGCGCAGAGCTTGTAGCTAACTTCACATCCGCTGACTTGTATGATTCAGTCCACACAAGTATTATTATCGTTGAAGCAATGTTAAAATACAAAGCTGATTGGAAAGTTAATAGGCACTGAAAGTGGTGAAAGTGATTTGGTCTATAATAAGAAGTTGGTTTATTTATTATCACTTAATGGAGACACCATATCGAACCGGAAAAACGTATAAAATAGCACGGATGTCCTTATCCACGGATCTCGGAGGGCAATATAAAAAATATCCGCCCTCCCAACCTCCGCCTCCCCCCTCCCCTCGGCCCCCGGAAGGGGGGACTTTGTGATGTCGAGATTGCTTGCCACATCGCCGCCTGTTCGCGGAACCGTATCTCGGAAAATATCTCATTTTAGTATCTATCAAATTGGTAACTCTGTAATGGTATTATACTGTTAAAGGTCATGTTTCTTTGTATTTTATTGTTGTAGAGATAAATGTATCTTTATCCATTATTCTGTCTTCATTACTAAGCTTAAAGTCGTCTCTCGTGTTGAAAATTACTTTAAAAATTGCCGTTGAAACGTTTATGATGAATCCTCAATTCAACAGTTGGGTCATTTAACGCTTGTCAATCAAAAACTTGCCTACGCATGACGTGGAGTGACGTCATCGCGCCTTCCCGCGCCGCGCCTCCAACGCTCAACTTTTAATTAAAACTTGACGCAAAACACCCGTCTGTCGCGCAGATTATCGCCACTGAACACTCATAAAATTTTACACTCCAAAATTGAGCCTTGCCACCCCAGCAATAGCGTCCATAAACAACCGAATTGCTCCAACAGCCGCCGCCGCAAATCACGTATTGCCTCAACAAACAACCCCGCGGAAATCACGATGAAATCCTCCCTGTCAAACTAAATTACACTTTATTACCGCGACTAAAGAGTCCGCTTTCGATCGACGCCGGGTCGAAGCGTGAGGCGCCCAAATGGAAATTGATTCGCCCCGAACCGTAAGGTCGCAAGGATCACTCGGCCAGCGTACTCTGACCTCTGAACGCATGGCGCCTCCGTCGGCCGGATCGAGAGGAGAGGGGTCTGGTGAACCGGTCGGGTTAAGTACTTATTACATTTGGGTGAGGAGTGGTTGAGCGCTACCGAAGTGGCGTGGCGTGGGTATGCGATTACTGTTAGTAATCGCCCTGATCCCAATGAAGTTGGCAACAGAGTGGCGCGCCCCGCGCAGACCGCCGACGCAGAAGAGACGCCCCGTACCGGCAATTGATTTGTTACCTAATTGTCGGAATCGATTGAGTGGGAGCTATGATTGGATTTTATTGTTGTTTTGAATTATGAGCTGTTATTGGAGGCAATTTTATGAGTGGAAAAGGAAAATGAATGGCTATTTATGAGGCAATTTGTTAAACAAATCGCTCGGTACCTTTTAAATAGATATAGAAAAAGAAAATCTATTCACGCGTGGTTTATCCCAAACAATATGAAAAAGAGATGTAAATAAATACAGAGATAATTTAGCTACACAATTATACCAAAATGAGGCAAATTAAACAAATCTTATTCTAATTTCGACAAATTCATTAAGTCAATACCATGCCGACTGCAATCTATCTTATTAGGTACCTACTTATCTTATTAGCCACAACACTAACAAAATTTATATAATTATGATAGCTCATAGATAGATAAGATAGATAGATAATTCTTTATTAGTCCAATTACAATACAAAAAACATACGAAAAATAAAACATTACAAAGTTATACCAAATGGCGGCCTTATCGCTTCAAGCGATTTCTTCCAGGCAACCAAGCGCAGACTAAACTAACAATAATTGTAAGGTAGAAGTTACCTTATGCAGGCGTATTGAGAATCCCAACAGACCTCGATTATGCAACGGTACGGTCTGAGCTGTCCTCTCAGAGGCACAGTCTCGCTAGGCACTCCACCTACGGTCCATTTGTGCGACTCACTCTAGGGCCGCGGGCGGCGGGGTGGCGGCCCCGGGCTTGTAATGGAAATCCGCAGACGCTACTGGTTGGAGCGTGCGACAAGCTATACGCTTATAGCGGGATCTGTGCGTGCACCTCATAAACTTATTTTTTGTCGATTTTTTTCTTAGCCACTAAGGTATGAACTTACTTCTGCTTTATTCCTTTTCTATCACGGTTTACGGTTGCGCTCACGGTTCTATCGGGGTCACATACGATTACATTATGGAGAAACAAGTTAATACTAGTACGGCTTGGGGACAGTGGTAGGTGATATGTGCTCGTGCTCTACATCATAAACCTTTGGCAGCGATCTGTGGCGCATACCGCCACAACATCAACCTACTTTAACATGCCACGCTCATAGATGATCTCTTTGATTATCATCAAGCCTTTCGAACTTTTTCGCACGTTGCGTCAGCGTTTCCTCTCATCGTCACCATCAACATTATCCATGTCTCCCGAACTATACGTTTGAGACGAGAGTTCTCGTTTAGATACGAGAGCTAATATCGTGTTTCTTTGTAATAGATTGTAGAAGTAGAAATTAAATTAAGCTTACGTATGTGAGAAAAAGTTCTAGCCATTTCATGAGCAAGGCTCTTGGTGGAGCAATTTCCACGCCACACGGTCCCCTGCCGGTGTTTTCACCTCCTTGTACGATGTGCCATCTAACATTTGTCCAATGAAAACCATAATAGAAGGAAAAGTTTGCAATTACTGTACATAAAATTTCCGCTGCTTACCGGTGCTTGGGCTCAAGTTTCCCGAACCAACGCGCAACGGCGCCGCTCTAACACCACAGTTCATGAACAAGTGGCTAGAACTAGTAGGTACTTACGGGTTAAACCCTGAACGCGCTGCTCTATCTACTGCCTTTGCTAGTTGAGATTTTCACTAGTTTTCTAAGATTGAAGCTGAAGGGAATTTCTGTTTGTTTCTTGGTTAAGCCATTTACAATTCATTACGGTATTAAAGCACAGCTAAAGCGAAATACGATTATTCATGATTGTCTGTTTGATTGATGTTTGAAGACAATACAAAGCATTAAATCATTTGTCGCAATTTTATTAGGAAGCTCCCTTACAATTTTATTTATCGTGTCATAAAACGCTTTCTCAAAAATCAGCGTCCGTCCATTCAACCCTTGCCTGGCCACTGCTGGATATAAGCCTCTCGTTTAACACACTATCCTTTCCAACCCAGCTATAATCTCATCTATGTGGTACCTTAAAAATCAATTAACAATTTTACCAAAATAGTCCAATCGATTTCCCAATAAACGACTGTTCACAGAATCTTCCGATTCCCTCGCGTCGTGTTCGAATTTCGAATGCCCAGTAAAAAGAGTAAAAATGTCCAAATAATCCGTGCCTGATAATATGCGCCCAATAAAAGCTTATATTTAGCGCGCGCCGTCGCCCCACGAGACGTTTCGTTTATAAACGTTCGTTAAAAAACTCGTAAAAAGCCCCCGTTTAAAGCGTTCGTCTGACGTTTGATTGGAAACATATGCGGCATTCTGGATATTACAGTCAGTGATTGAAATCACATCAAAAGTAAAATGTGAACTATTACAAACTGTTGTTTAGGGATTTGCCAAGATTGTTGACTCGAAATGATATTACGATTAGAGTAACATTCAGTCTGAAGTTTTTTTTACTGCTGTTAGTACACTAAGCTTTCGATTATGCAATTCTGCAATCTATAGATATTAGATATACAAATATTACAGGTTTTTCTCCCATTTTCTTGTGCCCATAATTATCTCAAAACCTTTGTATAGTATTTGTAGTACCTACATATTACGTCTTCTCAAGATTGTCTTTGAATACACCCTGAGTTAAACTTCTCTCTTCATTTACATTACTCGTAATCTGGATTATTTTATACAAATCCTACTTGAATTCTGACAGTACGAAGTAGCTTGAAAATCAGACTATTTTTATGCAATATCAGTGACCGGCGAATCCCTAAATCACGAATTTTCACATAAAATGCATTTAGTTTTATAACGCTAGCTCGTGGCTTGAGCTAACCTTAACCGAGCTATTATAATAATATAAGAATATCTAAAAGCTTAACTACTGTCTTGTCCTACGCCGCGTCCACACGTCTCGATTTCACAAATGAAAATAAACCAAAGAACGTAAATAAGCCGTAAAATCAAACAAATGATCGTCCTAAACGTTAATTCTATTGACTCGAGCGAGGGCCTGCGTATAATCACGGGACCGGCGTAATCATTACCGACGGTTACAAATGCATTAGGGAGGATTGATTTTAACGGACAAATTAGTTTATTTTGTTGCTTGGTTCCAGTGGTTATCACTGCGGAATATACCGAGTTGGTTTGCAATGTGCGTGAATTGTCAGAGGCTGGTGTTTCTGCTCATCACTATGAACAACATTCACAGTGAGACCAATCGCTGTAAAAAATTCAGCTGCTCCATACATTTTCATAATATTCATAATGATATTTACCTTTGAAAATCCTAGAACATTGCAAACCAGCACCTTGTATGTTGATTGAAGAGTAAGCTAGTGTCCGGATCTTCGATGTATCGTTACTGGGTTAACATTATCTTTTACTATGAAAAGCTTAGTAACATGATTAATAATCACGAAGCTACTGTATCGTAGAGAACTCAGCACCTCCACTCGCTTAGTAAAATAACGAGCAGCTTTTTTGTGAAGGAAGTAACTTAATATCAGCTTTGATCTACATCAAAAAGTTTATTTTACTTATTTTTACGCAACATTTCTTAAAAGAAATACCAAATTAAGTAAGAAAATAAGTACTATCATAATCTGACATCATCGTCATCAAAAACAGCTTAATTAGGTCCGCTGCAGAGCATTAGACTCCTACATCTTATCTAAGATGATGATCCAAGCCAATCCCCCAAGATTGGCGTATCAATATCTAACATTGTTAAGATGATAAAAACCCAACAACGAAAATGAAGCAAATATTCCACTGCATGTCTTGTCAGCTATATTTGGCAGCCATGTTGGTTCCCCTGCAGCTATCGTCCAATTAGGAATAACCGGCAGGCAGGCCATTGAATAGGGCTGTCGAAACCTGTTATATCGATGACGGGGTATCGCCTTTGTTGAACATAGATCAAATAATAGATGGTGCGCAGACACGATTGAAGAAACGCAAGGGTTGTCAAAAATATGTGGGCCTGCGTTTTTTTTGTTAAAAGTAGTATGTAATTTTCTAAGGATGTGTCTCTGTATTAATATTTAGTATAGTAGTAACATTACAAGCAATAGTGTTAGATATTGTTGCTCTCGAGATTTTTATAAAGATTTAAGGTCAGTTGATTTTCTTCTTATTCTACTTTTCGAGTCAGCGATTCGATCATAAAATTTATATTTGGCTATATGCTGTTTGATCAGTAGGAGGCCACAGATACTGCGGCGATGTTAGCCTCGTAGAGATCTTTACGTTCTAATATTAATTACAATTATCTTTAGTAAATACTATTTCAGCGTAAATACTCGTACACGGCTGTCTGAAATAGTCATTATTTAATCAGATAAAATTGGTTAAGTTGTAAAGCGTGTGGCATCCCTACGCACATTTTGGTTCAATCAAACGCTGACACATCGAGAGGGCTATCATGAGCAATCTCTGTCTCTACAACTATATCTGTATTGAACTGGGAACCTTAATTAAGGCTGCCCATAGAATATGATGACACAGTTGGTACCTAAATGTGTTTTCGGAGACCAAGTATGAATTCTTAGTTTTGGTACCTTTCTTCCTCTTTTTCTTCTTCAAGTTTTTTATTGTCTTTGATAGTATATTATTTACATTTAATTTTAATTTGTAGTTTAGATCGGTACTTACTGATAGAATTGTATAAGAGAACGCGGGCTTTCAGTAAAACTTCTCAGGGCGATGCATTTTCATCATAGTGTGCACAAATTGTGACTGTATGCAATGTAAATAAAAATACTGTACAAATAGTACGAATTGTTATTTAATTCCTAGATAAATAATACAAATTGTTAGATATATAGTAGCAGTTTGTAGTATTACAAATGACTGTGGGAAAATTTTAGAAAACATATTTTGTGGCACAACTATAGTTGCCTCATATTATTGTCATGTGCGACACATGTTTGCCGCTGTCATAACATTCCCTAATCAAGAAAAGTTTTCGCGGAAAATTGCGTTCTAGTTTTCCCCTGTTTCGAAAGTAATTAGGCAAATTAACAGTGTTGCGCATCTGTCGTGCCTAATCTATGAGTGGAGTGGGCGGCGGGTGCTAGGGGTGGCGCTGCGGGTGACTTCGCAACTCGAATTAGCGCTTCAGACTGAATTAATTACCGTTCGCCGCTTCGTTGACAACCCTTGGATGTAGGGTTGCTACGGCTTATGAAAAATACGCTATGACTGGCACGAATATGACAGTTTTAATGAGTTGTTCGTCATTTTTTTGATATCTTATTACGCAAGAGTTAGTCTCGTCAATCGATTTTTTGGCTGTATTTCGACGCTTTAATTTTATTTATTATCTTTTTTTTATTTTTATTTTTTGACAACCCTTAGAGCGTGAGCTGTCGTCGTGGTCTTAAACAGACATTGAATAAAATTTTCGGTCTCGTTTCAAGTTATTTGATTGCTTAAAGTTTTTTGTTTTAATTAATTTGTTTGGTGAAATTTACATGGATGTTGCTCTTTGTTACATCTTTCTTTATTAAAATGTTGAGATTTTCTTTACTTAGTATGTTTTTTTCCTTGTTGCAGGTAAGGGTTTGCCCGAATATCATGGTGTTCTGGAGTCTGGTTACAATGACCGATGGCTAAACGTCGTATTAACCGAATATCGGTGTCTGGTAACTGGTTTGACTATTTTAAAATGTTGATATGATAATGTGTAGTGAGGTGACGCGAGGGAGAACAAAAGTACAATTCGCGTAAGAAATAGTTTATGGATGATTTCTGAGTGGTCTCTGTGGAAACTTTATGTATCCAACGACTAAGAAAATGATGAATGATGATATCATTATTAATGACCTTAATGCTCCTTCCTGTTATTTATTTAACTGGTAAATTGTAAATTAAGGTGTCGGCATCGGGAGCCTGCAGTGGTAGTGACACAATCGTGACGTCGTGGGTTCAAATTCTGGACCCGTACCAATGACTTCTTTAGAATTTATGTACGGAATTCCACATCACTGGATTTTCGGTGAAGGAAAACATCGTGACCATTCGGCCACCTGCATTCGTCCATTAAAGAAATTCGATGGCGTATGTGAATCCACCAAACCGCATTGGGCCAGAGTTGTGGATATGGCCCAGTCACCCTTCGTGGGTAGGCCTACGACCTGCAGTGGACTATTAAAAAGGCTACTACAGTACATCGGAAAGATGGTATTGGATTTTTTTATAATCTTCACATTGACGTCATTTAATAACCGTTTATAAAACGCTCATACATAGGTACAAGATTATCTTTAGTAGCGATATATCAGCTACCGTCGACCCTTAATTAACCCCCGATGGTCCCGGAACGCGGGCATAATGTTATGCGGACCTGTGACCGGACCCGCACACATTGTATGTAACATGTCCGTAAACACTGGAACTAAGTAAGTTCGTATAGGCCTGGCGGCTAGCCCCGGTGTCAGAGTTTTTTTTCAAGCCGCCTGAAGGCCTCTAACATGGCTAAACGTTTAAAACAACTGGAACCTACAATTTAACGTGTCATCCGAGCCACGGTAGCGCTCAGTTGTAAATGCCACCCGCGGTCACCCATTCGATGACTGATCGTGCTGAACTTCGATGATCGCTAACGAACACCTAGTCAGTGCCAGTATCGCTCATAGCGTAGTTTGACTAGGTGTTTGCCAATAATCACCAAAGTTAAGCAACGTTCGGCACGGTCAGTCTTTTTTTTTTTTTTTTTTTGTATGTTCGTCAGGTCTTCCTCTGACAATAATATAGGTCAGAGTCGTTGTGTAACAAACATTATTGCATCATTTTTCTTATATGCAAAGTTTTCTGTATGAGGTTTTCAGCCGCACACATAAGTATAGGCTCGTCATAGGGGACATGGTTTGAAAGAGCACGGTCAGTCTTCGGATGGGTGACTGTGGGTGGCATTTGTAACTGGGCGCTGCCGTGGCTCGGATGACACTTTAGATCGTAGCTCTCGGTTGTTTTAACCGTTTAGCCACGTCAGAGGCCTTCAGGTGGCTTGAAAACACCAATACCGGGGCTAGCCACCCGGCCTATACGAACTTTTATTACCAGGGCAGCAGCAAACACAGGGAGTTGTTCATCGTGGCATTAACTGACTGACTATAGATTGCACGGACAAAGTTCAGACAGCGGGCCGCGCGACCTCCCGCTTGGCCCGGCAATTGATGCGCTCTCAGCATTAGCGTTAGTGATGTCACCGCGCTATCATCATCTTTAATCTGATGTCAACTCTAAACATTAACAAAGTAGCGTGACTCCCTTGACGTTATTTCATAAAGATTGTTGTACGTGCATGTTTTAATTGACGCACAATTTTTCCAAGTCTATGTCTGTGAGTTTGCATAGTAAACAAAGACTTGTTAATTTCGTGTGACTCCATACTTTTTTGTCAGTTCTTCTTCGTTTCCAACAGAAGCGTTGTAAAAAAAACTACGGGTTGCACTCCGGGAGTGCCAGCGGAAGTGAAAACTTGAACATTGCGTCATCCGTCCTACGAATTTTCGATCAGGTTACCTACCCATCGATTACCGATCCCAAAAAGTGCACAAAGCCGCTATAGAAGTTTTCACTTCAGAAATTTGTGGTATTTAGGGAACTCTGTGGCTTGTGAATCCATCAACCTACACTAAGCTAGTAGTGGATATGCCTATTCGCCATCTGTGGGTAGGCCTGTGGCACAAATTAAGCTGTTGCCGTTTGCTCATGTTTTGACACACACGACTTAATAAACGTTGTGTTCACCGGAAAAGGACCCCCATAGCTGTTTCCCAGTATCTGGTACGTTTGAGCACGCGAACCGGTCGGTAGCCGCACGGGTCATTAACCTTAACAGCTGACAAATCGTCCACTTCCGACGACCGCTCCATTTGTAGGGCGGCGCTGGTGTCGCCTCCCGCCGGTGAACCAGATTGATATCTACATCCATGATATATGTTTGCGTGGTGTTGCGTTGTTAATGTGCATCCTGTCAAACGTCCCGCCTCTTATTATTTTAAACGTGCGTTATGTTATCGCTGACGTCAAATATCGCAGCTGAAATTGAATAAAGCGATTTAGTTTTGTGTTAAACTAAGAGACTACGTGCTCGGGCCACGATTTTTCGAGGGATATTACCGATGAAAGAGTTTGAGTTTTGACAAAAGTCGTAGAACAAAAGTTGTTAGTTCTGATGTACAGAATATGCTCCTAAAAGGATGCTAATTGATTAGGAATAACCCTGTGTAGCGTTGACTCATGACGTAATGTGCACCATGCGCGACAATGCGCAACAGCTCAACGCTGTCTCAATAAAAGATCCCTTACCAGGCGTTTACACTCAGCCTACTGCCGCTATTCCTGCTGCTACAGAAAATATTGCCTTAAATAAGTCTGTAGTAGGTAATATTGACAGTAGGGTATTGCTGCTGCTGCGCTTGCCGGTAGAGCTGAATTTAAATGTAGTTATTAGTATCGAGAGGTCAATTATTCCCCATGTCGTACAAGCGATGACGTGTCGTGTAGTATGGCTTGCCGATTGACCCGCGCTCCCGTCTCCGTTGACCCGCCAATTGACCCCGGTGATTAATGTTCCCCAGCATTACCGTCGTTTTTCAACATTTCTTCCCGTTTCCCTTAAAAAAAAAACACTTTTCTGTTCAAAAGCTGAATGTAAATGTAGTTATTAGTTTGTAGAGGCCAATTCCCCGTCGTACAAGCGATGACGTGTCGCGGAGCACGGCCGGCCGATTGACCCGCGCTCCCGTCTCCGCTGACCCGCCAATTGACCCCGGAGATTAATGTGCCCCAGCATTACGATCGGCCGCGTGGACCGCGCGTCCCATGGTTAGCTACGGGTTATTAACATCGTCAATATCTTTAGATCAGTGAATCTTTAATTGAACCTAGAACGGCTAGGAACGTATACGGAACTTTGTCAGATTGTATGGAGAATCCGCAAAGTTTCGTATAACTTGTCGTAGTTGGAAGTTCAATTATAGATCCCTAGATCTTTAGAAGTGAAGAAATTTTAATTTTTTTATAGAGTTCAAAGATTTAAAAAATAGGTTAGGTTTGAGTGACCTTATTACTGTAGTGTGGTGGTGGAATATAACCCTAGTTGGGTTCGATATCGAATAGCATTTTTTAAACGCGAAAAAAACGCATATTTTAAACTAGGCTGAGTTTCAAAAATTAGATTAGATTCCATAGTATTTTCTCGAGGTACTCAAAATTTCTTCTGTTAGAGTTGAGGTATTGGTTCAAATTGAATGCAAATCGATAGTGGGTATCAGTATAATTATCTCTAGACCTTCAGTGGCCTCATAAGCTTTTTATATAGTAGAGGCAGTATAGGACGCGCCACACTAGTTGGCGGATGTGAAGTTAGCTACAAGCTGCGCAATAGCCAATCAACGTGCGGCTTTATGTGAGCTTCAGTCAGGATTGGATATTGCGCAGCTTGTAGCTAACTTCACATCCGCCAACTTGTGTGGCGCGGCCTATAGTTTAAGTAAGTATTATTTTATGGTAGTTAATAAGGGGAGTCAGTAATAGATGCCACCAGTAATACTCGTATTGCCCACGGCTGTTGCATCGCCGGGTCAACTAGCGGGTCGCGGCCAATCGACATCATTCGTTTGTGGGATCAATTCCATTGGCCGGACTCGTATGTGGGTTCATCACGTATTAACCACTACTTATTATGAAATGGGTGCTTTGATGGCATGACTGTTGAAGTGGAAGAACTTATAGTTGGGATAAAAAAATCGGCCAAGTGCGAGTCGGACTCGCACACGAAGGGTTCCGTACCGTGTTGGAGCCCATTCTTCTTGTCATTATTAATAGCGAGTAAAAAACTCCTAAAAACTAGTTCAATGAGTAATACAATCATCTGTGAAAATCGTTCCACACGGTCAGTACTTGGATGGGTGACCGCGGGTGGCATTTTCCAACTGAACGCTACCGTGGCTCTGATGACACGTTAAATTGTAGGCCCCGGTTGTTTTAACCGTTTAGCCATGTCAGAGGTCTTCAGGCGGCCTAAAAACTCTTACACCAGGGCTAGCCACCCGGCCTATACGAACTTACTTACTGTGAAAATTTCAGTTGTCTAGCTATCACGGTTCATGACATACAGCTTGGTGACAGACGGACAGACGGTTATCGGAGTCTTAGTAATAGGGTCCCGTTTTTACCCTTTGGGTACGGAAGTCTAAAAAAGATTGTGTCGAAATTGAAAAAGATGAAAAATAACCTAATGTAGATTAAAATAATTCTAACTGATAAATACAAATAATATGACGACTATTGCGGTCCAACAGAGAAAATTGACAAATTTTATCTGGTCATGGGAGAAGACGTTTGGCATGGATTGTATAAATAGTGTGAATGCGGATGATTTGACCAATATCAATAATAATTTTTACAAGGTACATAAAATAGATAAACTTGTTAATAATTTACAGCTGAACATTGGCTTACCCATACATGAAGGTTGATTGGGTCATATCCAGCAAGCTGCTGGCTCAGTGCGGTCTAGGTGCATACGTAAACTGTAACTAACATAAAAAAGGAATACCAGCTTGGGCAATGACTTGCATGTAACGAAAACTATCAAAAGCCGAAAAATTACACAAACAGGGGTTCCGTAATAACAGCGTGTCAACCTTCAATTGTGCATGTTTGGTGTCACGCCCTGCTAGCAACACGCTTCCGAGACATGCGTCGAATGTTGCACGCCCGGGGCTACAGTGTAAAATTACACAAACAGGGGTTCCGTAATAACAGCGTGTCAACCTTCAATTGTGCATGTTTGGTGTCACGCCCTGCTAGCAACACGCTTCCGAGACATGCGTCGAATGTTGCACGCCCGGGGCTACAGTGTAAAATTACACAAACAGGGGTTCCGTAATAACAGCGTGTCAACCTTCAATTGTGCATGTTTGGTGTCACGCCCTGCTAGCAACACGCTTCCGAGACATGCGTCGAATGTTGCACGCCCGGGGTTACAGTGTAAAAAGGGTTTTCTGTAAAGTCGGTTTAGGGACGATAATTTTACGTGATAACGTTATAGACTAGGTTGTTGGTCCATTGTTGAGTTGATGATGGGATAACATCTCGCAAAGGAGAACTCCACCGGGCGAGGTGTTGTGCCCGGGAATAGCTATCCGACAGTGTGTCATTAGGTCTTAATATGGTTCGGCCGTCGCTGAATATTTCGTTTGCGCGATGCAGCCCTCGGCTTGTGATTGGCTGACGTTAGTTCCTAGGCGCGTGTGGTGGCGCCACATGTAGCGAAGTTAGTCGCTACAACGTCATAAGAAAACGTTATTGAATTAACAACTGAAACAAGCCGAACGCTTAGGCCGATCGTTCCTCGCTATCGCTTGTTCCGCTCTCTGCGGAGGCGGAACGTGACAGTTTTTCGTGCTGCAGCCTTTCATCGATTTATAAGACATCATCGCGTCAAAAATGTACAGTGCTTTCACTTGTTTGATTAGCCCTGGTTTCAGCCTGGAACTCGCTAAACAGAAAATCAACTGACTGGAAACGAAAGGTTTTGGTCTACTCGATTACAATCTTGTCATGATTATTACATGTCGTGTTCATCTTGTGAGCCTGTACAAATAAACAGTGTATTTTAATAGTCCACTGCAGGACCTGCCCACGAAGGGGGATTGGGCCATATCCACCACGCTGGTCCTGTGCGAGTTGGTGGATTTATATACGCCATCGAATTTCTTCTACGGACATAGGCATGTAGGTATCCTCACGATGTTTTCCTTTACCGAAAAGCCAGTGGTCTGAAAATCTCTACATACTCGTAAATTCCAAAGAACTCATTGGTACGGGACCGGCATTTGAACCCACGTCCTCATGATTGTAAGGCGGGTGTAATTACTACTAGACCACCACGGCTACAAATAAACGTAAATCGGGATAAATACAAAGATATGTAGTCCACATTTAGTGCGTTGCATACAGTACAGGTCGCGGCATATAAGTCTAGCGCTGAGCGAAGTGTGGAGGGGATGGCTGCGCATGAGTTTAGTATGGCGGTCAACATGCTCAGCCATCCCCTCCACAGTACCCTCAGCGCTAGACTTACGTGCCACTACTTGTAACTAAGTATGGATACTCGTATATGTTGGATACGATTTGGTCCTCGAATACATGCTATATCTACACACTCTATTGCTCTATTTAGTTGTATTACTGTATTTTTCAACTGTGCCCGGAACGTCACGCTTTGTTGAACATTACCCGCACAGTATCCCCTCAACGCATGTCAAAATATATAATTTCATATCAACCCTGTTATTGTTGAATATTTCAATGGTACGTTATTTAAGTTGCCGTCTGTGTTTGACTGATCCCCTTCGTACAATGGCATGTTATTAACACGGCCTGAGTCGGCGTTTTTATATTTAACAAAGTGTGAACATGTTGCCTGCGGCGTGCATTATTGTGGCGTCGCGCAGGGTGGCCTGTGGTGTTCGTAACTTTTAAGTCTTTACATGCAAAGGAAGCATGTCTGAAAGAGAAATTAATGAATGTCCCATGCTGCAAGTCGAGTTGAATGTGTCAACTTATAAAACTTGACCTTTTTGGAAATATTTCAGTTCAGTGGCTGAAATTTTAGTCCCAAATTGTAATGTTTCCTTCTTAGAGTGGCTCTCGAACTAGTTAAGGTTGAGAACTTGACTCCTTCGACAGACACTGGGTTTGGTATACCATAGGTAACACAAACGTAGGTATACCATAGGTAGCGTTAGGACTGAAAGAATTGAGCTCCCCAACTCAAACAAAGGGCTCCTTTGTTTGCTCCTAAAGTGAAATCCACCGGGATAAATTCAATATCACAATCAATTCAGGGTTATCCAGAACTGGTGCATTAAGCTGAAAGGGGGTGATTCAGACCACCATTATGAACAACTTTTACTATGGGGCTTCACGGAATTAGACAAAAAAAACAGCAAAACAGCAGTTTCGTATATTTTGTCGGTTCTGTATTGCAATTTTGTTTGAAACAGCAGATTTTTTCTCGATTTCCAGTTGACCCCATAGTAAAAGTTGTTCATAATGAGAGTCTGAATCACCTTCTTTCGGCTTAGTATAGGACAAGCAGTTACTTTTTTTATAATTTTAAGTAAAAAAAATACTTTAGAAATGTGTCAAGCTCTGTTGTGTATTGTTGCAGGTCCTCCGAACAAGCTTGCGAAGCGGGCGGACATCCCCCCGAACAAGGGCGGCCCTTTCGCCGCCGCGTTACGGTCACTCGCCAAAAACGCGGACGGCAAAGATGGTGAGTCTGCCGTAGATACGCTACCCTCACCCCCCGGGGCAGAGGACGTGTGAACGAATCCATCTCCAATTGCAACACTCAGATCGGCTTTCCAAAATCAAAACCTAGCAATTGTACTGCCCTTCATATTTTGATAAACAGCGTATGTGTCTTGCGACGCGATTTGCAAAAGCAACCTTTTGACTTCAGTCAGAAGGTTCTGATCTTGAGATTTTGTCATCTGATCTCTTGGCAACAAAGAGTAGATATAATGTTTTTATAAATTATGGATAATTATTGTCTGAATTAAAATGATAAATAAAATAAAAAATAATAGACAATAAAGACGATAGAGAATTTCAAATACTTTTCAGTAACAGTCAAAGTAAAAAAAACATAAATCAGACCATAGGCTGAAACTTCATGGCGGATGTGAAGTTAGCCACAAGCTGCGCAAAACCCAATCCTCTCACAGTTTCTATGTGAGCTTCAATCAGGAGTGGGTTTTGGGCAGCTTGTAGCTAACTTCACAGCAGCTAAGACGTTTGATAATATCTATAGCAGTATTTCACACAAGATATCACAGAATTAGATTCAAACCTTAACTAGTATGATAAGAATAGACTTTAAATATATTTTCCATAAACAATTTGTTTTTAATAATCAATTTAAAAAAAAAAATTACTACTATTTAATGCTCTTAAAGTTGTTTAACAGATTATACTTTGGATGGAAGATATGATTACTTTATAAAAAAAAAAGAAATCTAATTCAAGATACACGCATTTTAGGTTTTAAGTTTTATAACCCGTCGAGTACTTTAACACTTCATTAAAATGCTTTTCTGATAAACCCTGTAATATGATCAGGAGAATTTGTAATTGGGGTTAATTCGTTCACACTCACTCTCTCTCATCAAATCCCTGTTTTATATTTTATTTTCTAATCTTATCTAGAAACGTCTTAACCTTCCCACACTTGTTGGGTTTTCTCTTGTCCATACACCAAAACGTTATGTTGGTTTTACAATAATTTAAACCTTAACTACTTGAATTACGACTCATTGTGATGGTTGACCGGAGCGACAGCTTTGGTGAAGTCCTCAGTATTCACTTTGTCGCTTTTGTCAACCAAATAGTCACTAACATATGTAACTTTTACATCTGAATGTTTTAGTACAACTGTATATCAATGATAACTATTTATTGGTTTAATCTGAGCTCTCCTGTTTTACTGTATAGAATCCCGATACCTATAATGCCTGGAAGGTAAACAATCTAACGAAACAAAATAACGTTTTCGTAAAACTGATATCTTTCGCTGGATATAATTTGTATTGGATTTCCATTAGACTTGTTTATTTAGTCTACCTGTTTTGTTGATAGAAGATCTCAGATTTCGTCCAATAAAAGCTAGAAGTAATTATTTCGCCGTAATCCTAAATGTGCTGACATTTGTTTGACCCCTGTTTATTTATTTTCTTAAAAAGCTAAGTTCAAGCAACAAGTTCCGAAGGCTTGACAGATGTCTAAAGATCTAGTTTGTCACATGCTAGAACGTTTTTTCATTCTAGCACACGCTTGTCTACATTTGATAAGCAGATTTTTATTAAGATTATTATCCTTAAGACCTTTTGGCATTCCTAACATTTCTTCTTTATGTTATCCATTTGGAGCATTAGTTTAGAGGATGGAGGATCATCCCTCAAAAGACTTTCTTCTTCTGAGGTGATTTGTCGGGCTAGTTTTCCAGTAATAAGAACAGAAGTTAGGTACTTTTGGGGTCAGGATTAGTCCTCCTGTTAAGGTTAGATTATTTTGAAAGGCGAGATTAGAAGATAAAGAGCTATCGTCCTAAAATTGGGCTCCTCCAGTCTAGCTTAGGCGTTGGTGGATTAGCCCCTCAAACGGTTTACTAATTTGGGGCTAGTTGAGTTAGGGAGTTAGTCGCCCGGGGTAGGGTGGTATCCATATAGGATTTTCCCTAGGATAAAAAAAGGGAGTTAGTCGCCCAAAATGTTGTCTAGTTAGAGGGTAGATGATTAATTCCCCTGAAGGTGGGCTCCCTTGCTGCTAGCTTAGAGGTTGCACACAAAGGCGAGACACCTTCGGGACCAGTTTAGAAGATGAGGGTTTAGTCTTTTCAAAGATGGGCTCATCCTGGGCTAGCTTAAGGGACAGAGGATTGGTTCCCCCAAAGGTGGGCTCCTCCTGGGCTAGCTTAAGGGATAGAGGGTGGGTTCCTCCTGGGCTAGCTTAAGGCATAGAGGGTTGGTTCCCCCAAAGGTGGGCTCTTCCTGGGCTAGTTAAAGGGACAGAGGGTTGGTTCCCCTAAAGGTGAGCTCCTCCTGGGGTAGCTCAAGGGATAGAGGGTTAGTCCTCAAGGTGGTCTCCTCCTGGGGGGCCAGTAGTGACCGTTGAGTGGTGCAGGCACGCCGTGCGCGGCCGCGACGGAGCGCGACGCCGGCAAGGAGAAGCCGCCGCCCGCCGCGCCCGCCAAGCGCGCCTCGCCCGCGCACCACCTGTCCAGCGGCTTCCAGCCCTACCGGCCCGACGACAGGTGAGACTCGCACATTATCGCAACTCGAATCGAACTCAATCACGTCTGTGAAAATATCTACAGGCCGACTCAAACTTCTCGGCGGCTGTGATGGTAGCTACAAGCCGCGCCAAACCCAATCCTGACAGCTGCGCGACGATTGGGTTTCGCGTAGCTTATAGTTAACTTCACAGTCACCAATAAGTTTGACTCGCCTTATACAAGCTGCGCAGAATCCGCCCTGCTGACCTTTAAATTTGCAACTGCAAAACAGCTCGCCTAGTGTTCACAGACGCCATTAAGTTTGAATCGTATTATACTTAGTATTTAAGGCCACAATTGCAAAAACACAAGCATTATTATCATGAGCCTCGGATACTTGAAACTTACCTTGGCACGTGACTCGGATGTGCGTCTTCTATGCCATGTTGACAAGACACTAATTAGGTCAGGGTTTCTGTGTCTATGCTAAAATGAAATTAACTAAGAGTTGCACGTGTCACTATGATGTGCAAAACTGAAACCTGAAAAAATCTCTATGGAGTTGTTCATTCGAAACGAAAAAAAAATTATACATTTTCGTTGACCGGATAAATAACCGAACCAAACAACCGAGCAAACAATCAAATTATTCTGTTTAATTGCGCAGAAACGCCGCAAATGCGACTTTTTATTTTATTAAGGATTATGTTTGCGTTTGACTCATCCTACTTGATGTTAAGTACAGATGTGGTCTAGGATAAAGCACTCTTACCTAGGTGCTTTTAAGCCTGAAACGTATTTAGAGCACGTGACGCGATATTGCACGAGATTGTTTTGTCGCAGGCTGTCGCACCCGGCGGCGGCGTCGTTCCCTCTGCTGGAGCCGAGCGCCTACTCCCCGTACGCGCACCCCAGCCTCTACTCCAGCGCTGCGCTGCAGTACAGGTAACTACAGCTATCTACCGCGTGTGAGCCGAATACAACCATACAACTTGGCGGCTCTCATGTTAGCTACAAACTGCGGATAACCCAATCTATCCGCAGCTTGTAGTTCAAATTACAACCGCCAAATTGTATAGAGTAGTTTGACTAGGTGTCAGCGATCACCAAAGTAAAGCAACTTTCGGCACATGCAGTATTTTTCAGTTTTCAGTACGAAGGCTCTCCGTTATCTTAGAGAGGGTATGAGTGCGATGACAATGGCTGTCTCAGAGTTGCTGTTGTGTGAGTGCCGAAGGACGGGGAAAGTTAGTGCACGAAACAAACCCACTGAAAGTCTTTCAAACATTGATTTATTATAGTAAAATTGTTATGTGTGTACAAATACGTTGGTTAAGCAAGTGACCTCGATGGACGATATTGCTGATTTTGCGGTTACACCGTACATCTTGTAAGAGAAAGCCGGAAGAGGAGGAAGATTTGAATGTAATAGCAAAAATTAACAATTCATTGAACAGTAGAGCAAGAATTATTTTGACTTTAATGTACAATTACGTAGGGCCGGGGATGTATATTCGCGCAGGTTGCGATCGGTTGGTTGGTGGTGCCGCAGGCTTGGAGTCTTCAGGCACGGGGTCTCCAGAATCAAGGCTGTCCGTTATCGTAGCGAGAGTGTGAGAGGCTTCGATGCTGCACCGTTATAGTTTAAGTTGGAGGCTGTCCGTTATCGTAGAGAGGGTCTAACTGCGTTGGTGTAGAGTCGGGCTTTCGGAAGTATGCCCGTTATCGCAGAGAGAGTGTGAGTGAGAGGGTCTTCAGAAAGTCTTCATGTTTGGAGTTGAAGGCTATCCGTTGTCGTATAGATAGATAGAAGTTTGAGTGTGAGGAGCTCGTTACTGCAATCTTAATGGTTGTAGTTTTGAGTACGAAGGATGTCGGTAGTGGTGCGTAGTATTGCAGAATTTAGGGTCGGGATATTCGGAAGGATATCCGTTATCGTAGAGAGAGTGTGAGTGCGATGGTTCAGTTCGGCAATTTTTATGGTTATAAGTGAAGACTAGCCCTGTCGTATAGAGTGTGTGAGTGAGTTCGGTGTGTGTTGCAGGCTAGCGGCCGAGGAGCAGATGTACCTGGAGCGCATGTTCCGCAGCGGCGTGGGCTGGCTGCCGCCGTACGCGCTGTACCCGCCGCTGGCGCCCCCGCTCGCGCTGCACCCCGTGCACCACGCGCACCACCCCGCGCACCACGCGCCCCACCACCATCCCATAGACGAGAAGGAACTGGCGGCGCAGCGGGAGCGCGAGCGGGAGAGGGAGAGGGAGCGGGAGAGGTGAGTCACTACCCACGCAACTAGTGGTGCAGCATCACCTCACAGACGAGGAGGAGCTGGCGGAGGATCGTGTGTGTCATAGTAGGTACTATCTTCTTATACCATAATCCACTGAATACGATGGAGTTAGCGGTGCAATAGGAGAGGGAGTGGGAACGGTAGTGAGAGAGAGGTGAGTTACGACTTATGTAGCACGCAGCGCAACATCTGTTGATTGGGAAGAAGCTAGCGGTGTAGCGGGAGCGAAAGAGAGAGGCAGGGGAGAGAGTTGCTGCTCACATTGGAAGTTCACTGGATGAGAAAGAGCGAGAAGCACTAAGTGGAAGAAAGATGGAACCAGCGTTGAGGACTCTTGTTACCTTTAAATATATTTTGTTTACGTTTAAAAATGTATTAGGTACTATTGGATTGTATTTATTCATTGCAGAGAGCGCGAACGCGAGCAGCGCGAGAAGGAGCAACGCGAGCGCGAGCGTGAACGCGAGCGTGAACGCGAACGCGAGCGTGAGCGGCAACAGCGCGAGAAGGATTCGCGCGCGCGGGAGGCGCTGCGCTCGGAGCAGCGAGCGCTGGCCGCGTTGGGGCACGTGGTGCCGCTGCCGCCGCCGAGCCTGGCCGGGTACGCGCCGCGGCCGCTGCTGCCGCCGCCGCTGCTGTACCGCCCCTACCGGCCCTACCCCGCGCCCTACGAGCCGCGCGCGCTGCACCCCGTCGACGCCACGATCCCCGTGTCCACAGCCGCGCCCGCGCCCACAGCCGGTGAGTCACGGCTCTAGCCACGTGGTGTACCGCCCCTACCGGCCCTACCCCGCGCCCTACGAGCCGCGCGCGCTGCACCCCGTCGACGCCACGATCCCCGTGTCCACAGCCGCGCCCGCGCCCACAGCCGGTGAGTCACGGCTCTAGCCACGTGGTGTACCGGCCCTACCCCGCGCCCTACCGGCCCTACCCCGCGCCCTACCGACCCTACCCCCGCCCTACCGACCCTACCCCCGCCCTACCGGCACTATTCGTAGTCGTATCCAAAACATGTAGCACGTAGATTCAAAATTGCTAATGGGCGTAGAATATGATGTAATACTAAGCGGTCTTTGGGTTTTTTCACTTGGCTTTTAATTTTAGTTTTAGTTAATTGGGTAACTACCTTCTTGTATTTTTCGTATAAAGTAAAGTTAGTAAGTTGCCTAATTTAAAATGTAGCATTAAGTATTACCTTCCCGTCCGTGAAAGAGCCTGGATCCTACGACACAGGCCACCCTAGTTTGGGATCCAGTGCACTATGAATGTTAAATAAGGTTGCTGTATTAAAAAGGTGATTTCGTTTTAGATAACATAAGAAAGAGCCTAGAGCCTACAACCTGTTTTGTGTTAAACTTAAGAACAATAATTTTTTTATTCATTTTTAATTTACTTAATCTGCGCCCCTGACCTACTGACCCTACCTAGGTAGATCTTGTTCTTACAATGCTCTTCTTGACACGTGTGTTGCTTTTAAACGAGGTACATTCAAGACGCGTTGACTCTCCGAATTCACTCACAGACACAACTATCACATTTCTGGCTCGATCTTAAAAAAGATATACATAAGTATTCTTAGAAGAAATACTTAGAAGACGTTGACTTTAAAAAATGTTGTGTGGCAGTGTCATGAACACGGCCGGGTGTTGTACGTGAATACGTTTACGTAAGCAAAATGACTTCTAAATGGCGGTGCTCCCGCTCCACTCCCCGCGATGCGTCACAGTCCTCACTTGTTATAATCAATAATTTGATCTTTTAGCTATTTAACGATGTAATTGAATTTAGGATGGAGATGATAGATCTGAAGCTGCAACACCAAACTTTATCCCACGATTTTTTTACTTTTTTTTATTTCGTATATTTTTGCGTTTGATATACTGCCTGATGTTAAGCAGATATGCGGTCTAGGGTGTAGCACGCTTACCTAGAAAATACCTATTTACTCGGCATTTGAAGACACCCACGTTGTACTTTTGCGGGAAGACAGGCTCAGGCAAAAAGGTTGTTCGTATGAGGAATGAAACGCTTCGAAACGCTTGGTTCTAACACGTGCAATGTCCACCATAAAAGGGTGGCGCTTTGGTCGCGATGATGAAGATGATAGATCTGAATCTGCAACACCATACTGTATCCGCCGATTTTGTTATCATTCGTTTGACTCGCTTCTCAAGATTTTAAAGACATATTCACGTCAAAGTATAAGATTCCATAGTCTTATAGGTTATTGTATGTTTCCAGTGCCCGTGTCGACGCCGACGCCGACGCCCCCCGCGGCGACGCCCCCTGCATCGGCGCCACCCGCCCCTGCGTCTTCCGCGCCCCCCGCGCCCGAGCCTGAGCCTGAGGAGAAGCCCCCAGGTGAGGAGGTGAAGGACGCGCCGACACAGCCCGCCTGACCGACGCATAGCCCTCGAACGGACCAAACACCTCATCTCGCATATTGATAAACCAAGGGTTTATGTGTAACTAAATATTACACTGGATGTCTCTCTAGACGGCGGATATATTTTAGTAGGGTAGATGCACCGGTTGTGGCCATCTTAGTCTCGTTTTTGGCCAATTTGAATTTTAATGATTAATGTGTAGACATTTATAATGGTAAAATAATATTTTACAGATCAATTTTTGTAATGTTATTTTAGGATTACAAATCAAAATTTCTTAAAAAAAATATTACTTTACCATTCAACAATTGTAAAACACTACATATTATGTACTTCGACATTTGTGGTGTTACAATCTTGTGGTGGTTTCATAAGCTTGTTTTCATAATAATTTGGACATCAACTAGCCACAACTGGCGCATCTACTATACAATTTTATTTATCATTATGAACAACTTTTACTATGGGATCATCGCAAAAAGAAATCAGCTGTTTATCACCGTATATTTTGTTCAAAGTCAGTAACTTTTTGTATGATAATGTGTGTTGGTTTCATAGTAAAAGTCAGTCGTAGTGTGATATCCTAGAATATGTGCGTAGTTTAGAGAAACGCCCCGTGTAAAAAAACCCTTCAGTGGTTTTTTTTTTTGTAAAATATAGAACAAGTTAACATCAAATTTAGTAGAAGAGTACTAGAAGAGTAATTAATGGTTTTGACTGAGACGGATTCTATTGTACAATTCTGAAACATTGTTGTTTTCTATTTCAATTAATACATTTTGAATAATAATAAAATTTACGGAGATGATTAAGATAATACTTTTTTATTGGAAATTTTAAAATCTTTCAATATGACCGAAAACCGAAAAATATTAACAAAAAAAATTAGGATTTTTTATACTTTCTAATGTATTTAACTAGAAATGCTACCAAGAATATGGATATCGGTAATTATTTTACTTCCATTGACAGACGAGCACGAAATAAACAATTTATGAAAAGCTGTTAACTTATTGACGCCAAAAATAAATAGTTTTTGAAGCGTCTTACCTATTTTTTTTTTAAATTGATCATGTCAATTCCTATTTTTTTTTATTTAACTAATGCATAATGTCTTCGGACTAAAAAGTCTGATCAAAGTCTTTAGCAGTTCAAAAGTCGTACTTATAGTATGACTCCTTGTATTAGTTATGACTACTGCTACATTTTGACTTTATTTATAACATAAATGGCAAAATTGAGACTTTGTCTTAGCACAAGGTCTCAAACGATGTGCAATTTGACATAATTATTTCTATGTCGTCTCATACTAATGTTGATGTTTTTGATTCATTGTTACTTATTTTTTTGAACGCGTTGTTCAGTTTTTCTACATTTTGTTACTTATCTATATAACATCTTGTCATAATCTTGCATGAGTCTGACTTTAGAGCAACTTATTATATTGTATTTATTTTGACGTTTTTTTTTGTTTGAAAAACGTATTGATCTTGCTACTGAATAGTAACACTTTTGTACGAATAATGCAGTGTGTTCCGTTGTACTCATTGTTATGATCAACTATCACTATGGGGTCCACCCCAAAATCGCGAAAATAAACTTGCTTTTTGTTTGGAGCAGTTGTTTTTTTTTTGAGATTTCGTAGTTGGTTTCATAGTGTAAGTTGGTTGTTATGATAATGTTGAGTACAATGGTAGGATATGTCCGTTGTTTATAGAAACACTCTGTATAAACTCTGAATCCACAACGAATGGGTTCGATATCGAACCGATGATGCTGAAATCATGTAAATTATGTAATTATTAATAAAATAACAAACAATTTTCAGTAATACCATCTTTTTTCAATTTTTAGGAGTTTTTAATTTACCTACAGTTGGTATTACTGAAAATTGAGTCTTAAAAGATAATGCAACGATAAAATTATATGAAATTTGATTGAACTGGAAAATGTAACTATAACTTTCTTTGAATTCATTTCTTGTTCTATAGTAATACTGTACGTTCTTATTAATGTGAAACTAATAACACAACAAAATGTTCTAATACTTTGAGTAGTGTCTTTTTTCTATACTTATGTACTGTAAAATCAAATTTTATATATTTTTGTCGTTGCATTATTGTTTTGCTCTCGGTATGTAAATGTATAAATTCGACACGAATTTAGTGAAATAAAAAGAAAATCACTGCTGAATATCTTATATTCGACTGAATGTACTAGCCTCCTCCTATTTTTAAGGTTATTAAAATATCTTAATTCGTAACTTACCTCAGACGAGAATTAACTTAATTTTCATCGTTTCATCCGACTTTTTTTATTATAATGAGATAGTTGTAAAGATTACTTACTATCTCGAAACCTATTGTTTGAAATGAATCGACGTATTTTTTTTATTAAAATATAATAAATTAACCCAGAAATAAAATAGTAAAAACAATTGTGGGAAAATGTATATTTATATAATTTGTACAAAATATTTCGCTTTCCGAAGTGATGCGAAGGGACTTATATATTATCGATGAAATATTAAAGATCTTTCCAACTAATAAAATGTCTTATCTTAAGACCGAAATTATCGTCGTCTCTTTCTCTCTCAAGAATATATTTAAAACAACAGTAACATGGCAGCTGATGAACATGTATCTAAAAAATAATAAAGTTCTAGTTGTGCTACATGTCGATTCATTTTAAACATTATCAAACAATATAAATACGCTTAAAATATCGCCAATAATTACGAAACTCATCTTCAATTGTTACAAATATACGCCATCGATCAAATGTAATAAATAAATAAATAATTATTGATAAATACAACTGCCTGGTGCAGATAAATATAAGCGAACGGTTGAAAATGTATATTTTATAGACCTACCACTATCATAACTTGTATAAAATACTTGTCACTGGCCGTAGTGATGAGAAACGCTCTTGTATGTTATCGATATTTTTTATCGATAAAAATTGTATGGCGTCTGCTGACGTCGCCGGCGCGGGGCCGCGACAGTTTAACATTAAGTAGGTAAGAAGCGACGTGCGATCCGCTTGGCAATATGATTTCTACTGCATTTGTGATAAGACTTGTTTTCCCTTGCAGTATTGCAGTGGCCCCGCGCTCGACGCACCGACTTTATAACAAAACCTCTTTATACGTTAACTTAGATAGTTATTATTAATTTTTAGCTTTTAATAGGTGTTCAATAATGTTTTTTGTCGAGCAGCATTTAGTCGGCGGACGGGGTCACGCGTCCGACATGTCATGTAAATATTATTTAATAGTTAGATATGATATGGACAATACCTAACAAGTGAAAAATTATGGTTTTATTGAAAAATACAATTCAATGAAATTAATCTGATGTGCATGCTAGTCCCGCCGCGGCGGAGCGAGGGCGCCACTGTCGCATCGCCGCGGCGGGGAGTAGTTACTTTTATTTTATGTTTTCCCCCTACCTCCTTACCCAAGCTTAAAAATTGCGCATGTAGATAGTTGTGATGTACTGTGACATTTCAGATGTGCCTACACCCATCGGGAACCTATGTCTGGGAGATATACGGGTGATGCAGATAATTAGATCTGGATATGTTCCACTTCCATTGTTCCGTGTACAAAACGGAAATATAAGCTTTTCTAACCGACCTCCAGCCAGCGAGATATTCACCAAATTTACGTCTGATGAATTATAAATTGGTACTAACGTTTAGATCTCTATTTGTTCTGTTTACCGAATCAAAAATCATTCTTCTAACGTCCTTACTTTAGCCACAATCGAGCTGCAAAGAAACCTCCAGTCGTCGGATTTTTTCTCTCAGTGACATTTTATTGTAACTTTTACACTAAATAAAATTTCGTAGTTCAGTAGAACATATGCAGATCTAATTATCTGCATCACTCCCAGGAACAGGTTCCCGCTGGGTGTAGCCACGAACATTTTAGGCTTTTGTAGGAGATGAAATCTTATAGATTGAATCTAACATCTTGACGGCTGTGGTATTAGCTACAAGCTGCGCGAAACAATCCTCGCAAAGCTGTTAAGTGAGCTTCAGTCAGGATTGGGCTATCCGTAAGTTATAGCTAACATCACAGCCATATAATTCAGCCTATACATTGAGGAGAGCAAAACTGTGTTAAGCAATTTCTTAAAATAGCAAAAGAACGTTTCTTGAAAGCCATAAAAAGGCAACAGTATTTTCCAGTCTAAGTCTCAAACTTAGTTCAGAAGTGTAGGTAGGTTCCGGTGGCACGTTGTTTTTACCGACAAAGTTGTTGCACAACTCTAGATGCTTATTATAAATCTGAATGAAATTTAAAAACAAAGGTAAAAACTTTGTTGGCTAGTCTACTTTGTTGGTCGCAAAATTGCGGCAAATTCGTAAATCCGCCACTGAGATCGAACTCAAAACAATGAGTTTTCGCAACAAAATTTTATCTTGAAATAGATTAAAAGAAGTGGGACTAGACTGAGTACAGTAGCTCAAAAAATCCATGAAAATATGGTTTCGTTCGTTCGTTTCAGTCATATGACGTCCACTGCTGGACATAGGCCTCCCCTAATGATTTCCAATGAGACCGGTTGGTAGCGGCTTGCATCCAGTTTGTGATATGAAAACATGGATTACTACGCATTAATAAATGCGCAGAGTAAAACAACCGCATTGAATGCTTAATTTGAACGGAATTTCAGATTTTCTCGTTTGATTTTTGTTCAAGGCTGCCATTACGTTGCCATATTTGTCAAACAATGTCAAAAGATAATAAGATCCGAAAATATGAAAATCATTAAAATGAAGATTGCGATAATAGAAAATAATAGGAAAATCATTTTCCAGAACAAATAAAGCAAGTAATTGAATACTGTACGAGGTAATGGCCTAAGATCGATATATTTTTGAATTATCTCTTTTATTTTTATATAACGGGAACAATTCGTTTATCTCCCGTGGCTCAACTAGTAGAGCAAAGGGAAATGTTACTTTCCCGTGACACAACTAGTAGTGCTACAGGTAAAAGTACATTTTCCATGACACTACTCTGTTTCCAGAACTGTCACGTGCAATATTATTTCCTGTGACACGACTGGGCTAGCTAATACATAATTTCATAATGTTATGTTATATAAAACCATATAAAAATAATAGGTACTTTTTAGCCCTTTTTACCCGTAATCAAGACAACCGTAGTCATAGTCATAGTCATTTATTCATAATAATAATATTACATGTCATAAAATATAAGATAATCAAATTCATTCAAAATAATAATAACTTCAATAATACAGCAATAAATACAAAATGTATGACACACTTATGTGTTTAATAGCACAATTATATAATTTTAGTCTTATTCACTCGGTCAATATTGTAGAATGCCTTTTCAACAAGCCACTTCTTTAGTTTTTGTTTAAATGATTCTCTAGAAGGAGCGTCTCTGATATCAAGCGGGAGCCGATTATAAATTTCGGGAGCGGTGACATGCACCAGCTTGGCCATTTTAGAGAGCCGGTGAGGTACGACGCAAACGCGGTGAGCGTGTCGCGGCGGGAGCGCGCCGCGCGGCCGCGAGTCTCTGACGTGCGAGTACTCCTCGAGGTGGTCTCTGGCGTACATCGCCGCCTGGAGACACATGAGGCTCGGCACAGTCAGTATCCCCATGGACCGGAAATACGGGAGCGCGGGCGTATCCTGTGACACTCGCGCTATCGCTCGCACGGCTCGTTTTTGCATTCTGAAGACGCGCTCCCAATCGGCAGCGCGCCCCCAGAGCTCGATGCCGTATTGGATTTGCGAGTGCACAGACGCGAAATAGCATTGCCGGACCATGGGGTACGGCAGGATTGCAGATACTCGCCACAGCACGAAACAAGCAGCGCCCACTTTCCCACACAATTTGTCTATGTGTTCCTCCCATGTTAGAGCACTATCCAGTTGAAATCCTAATAATGTAGTTGAATTGACCTGGTCCATATCAACACTACCTATTCTGACACTTAGCGGTCTGTATGGGCGTCCTGCCAATTTAAAATGAATAAATTGGGTAAGACCAAAGAGAATTTTCACCATTTAATTATACTCACTGGAAATACTCCGAATGAGAAGAATCTATCTTCCTATGATCACGATTGATGTAATTCGGGCGTAACGTCGTCAGGTTATAAGGTACCTATAATAGGCGAAATAAAACTGCATGGCGTCTGTAAACACGAGTTCTTGCGCAGTAGGCTGCAATTTTACACCTGAGCAACTGGTTAGTCTTTATAAAGCTCAAGTCAGGTCTTGTATGGAATACTGCTCTCACCTTTGGGATGGCTCTGCCAAGTATCAACTGGAGTCGATTGAGAGGCGAGCCAGGAGGCTGATTTATAACGACACTTTGCTAAGTCGCAGTTGCAAAGTCTCGAGCATCGACGTAAGGTAGCGTGTTTATCAGCCTTTTACCGGATACACTTCGGAGAGTGCGCCCAGGAGTTGCACAATCTGGTCCCACCTGCTCCTTTCTTCCATCGTACGGCTAGACAGACGCGATCAAAGCGCCACCCTTTTATGGTGGACATTCCGCGCGTTAGAACCAAGCGTTTCGAATCATCATTCCTCATACGAACAGCCAGAATGTGGAACGCTTTGCCTGGGTCTGTCTTCCCGCTAAAGTACAACGTTGTTGTTTTCAAATCCCGAGTAAATAGGTATCTTCTTGGTAAGCGTGCTACAACCTAGACCGCATGTCTGCTCAACATCAGGCAGTATGTAGTGAAACGAAAACCTATTCTGAATGGAAAAATAAAAATAAAAAAAACCATGTTTACGTATTTATTTCGTATTTTCAATGCGCGATTAGTCCTGTAATATAATAATACCTAATAAAAAATCGCGAAAGTTTAAGGAAGACAAACTTTTTAGGTACTTAGAAATAATAGGAGCATTTAAATAGCGAAAGGATCTAAACCTTGATTGCGCTAAATGTAGACTAATCAAATCTAAATCTTACTACCATCTCAAACGAGCGTATCTCCTCAAAAACAAGATATTTTAGTAAATTTCTACTTATTCTGTTATAGGTATCATACAAGTCGGCGGATATGAAATTAGCTACAAGCTGCGTAATATCCAATCCTGCCTGAGGCTCACTTAAAGCTGCGCTTTGATATTGCACAGTTAGTAACTAACTTCACACCCGTCGACTTGAATGATTCGGCCTAGGTATACACGAGTCTCGACCGCTTCGTATGCTGTGGTGGCGACACGCTCTTTACGATGGCTGGCTTACGTTATTGCTTTGCCGCGTTACAAGCTCAATAAATAAATGGCACTGACCCTGAAAGAATAGGTAATAGCTATTATCCCCCGTGACACTACTGCCTGGCATGACTAGTAGGAATTACTCGTGGACCAACTGCTTTCGCACAACTAGTTGGTAGAGTGCAGGGAAATTTTACTTTTCCGTTACAATACTATACGCGTACGCGGAACAGAGCTGAGCTCTGCTCCGCGCACCCCTCTCACCCACCCGGTAACATCTCCCCCCGCTCCCTTCTTCCGCTCAGGCGATACTTAGTAGTGCTACGGGTAAAAGTACATTCCCCATGACACTACTCTGTTTCCAGTAGTTTCACGGGCAATACAGTACATAATTAACATAGAAAGTGCAGCTGTAGCCATACAAACTAGGTGTGTTCACTGTCTTCTTTTAAAGCAAAAAGTTATAACAAACTTCTTGTTACGTCAATTCTTACATAACTCGATCAGCGTCCCATCTGTCATGCGTCATTCAACAACAAGCATCACTCCGCCGTATTACGCATATTTCTTCACCCCACACTACTCTAAAATAGCCAAACTGACGCCTAGACCTAACGAAAAATGCCACCCTATGGCCCGGCCGATCCCCATTGAGGACATATCCAAATTGTCTGAAGAAATAAAACCGAAAGACACGAAATCTATCATCGACATCACTATAAACGGAATAAAGAATAAGTCTACAAAGAATCTTCTGGTAGGCACTATATCAGGATGGCTGGCCGGAGTGGGGCTCATGCGGATAGGGAAAATAGCAGCGTTTGGCTTGGGAGGTGGAGTTTTAATTCTACACTTTGCCAGCGAAGGAGGTTACGTAAATGTGAACTGGGAGCGAGTGAGAGAAGCCGCGGCGCAGAGCCAGGCTTGCGTCGAGAAGGTCTTGAAGTTCCTGAAGAAAAACAGCTGTTTTTCAGTCGGATTTGTCGGAGGATTTTTCTTTGGAGTCGCGTGTGCCTGATGTCTGAGTTATGTATGATATAGTTTTGTTGGTGATTGAGTTTTTGTTGTGGTACAGTAGGTTGGACCGTGGTGACCAATTTTTATGTATTTAGGATATCCCTTTGAGCTTGAAACGCGAGGAAAATCCACTATAAAAGGGCGTGTTTTACGAATACAAAATACCTTTTCATTGTACTTACGTATGTTTATATGTAAATTAGTAGATACGTATTATACTTACCTACTGTCTTGCCGTACTTTGAAGAAAAGAGCGGGTAAGACCTAGTTGTGTAATTCTTGGGCGCACTCACCGTAATGTGTCTGATAGAAAGTTGATAGATAGACATGCAACCTTAAGTAGACGCTAGATTTTGCAGTTGTTACTTAACCAAGGTGTTGTTGTCTATCAGCCTCCTGGCTCGCGTCTCTATCGATTCTAAAGCCTCCAGTTGGTATTTGGCGGAGCCATCCCAAAGGTCAGAGCAGTAGGTATTAGGTACATACAACACCTGACTTGGGATTTATACAGATTCCAGCCGAAGCTTGATGCTCAGGTGTGAATCACTGTCTCACCTTTGAACACCAAGTTTTTGACGACTAAATTACCTTCACACATATGGCGGTACATTTGACTTAGTTAGAGATCGGTATCCTTGCTATGCAAGAGCAGAAACTGCATGCGGTATCCCGTGAGGTTCTCTATACAGAAACCTCCGTACCTACGTGGCTCCGTCGCGGACCACATTTGTATGAAGTTGCGAGCTCGCCGCTGAGCGGTAGCGGGGTAGCAAGCGGTAAGAAACCAATGTATAGGCCGAGCCACACAAGTTGGCGGATGTGAAGTTAGTTACAAGCTGCGCAATATCCAATCCTGACGTGACGACGTGAAAGCTGCACGTTGATTGGCTATTGCGCAGCTTGTAGCTAACTTCACATCCGCCAAGTTGTGTGGCGCGTACTAAAATGTTCGAATGACGCCACGAAGTCCCGCTTTGAGCGCTCGTACTCATAGACCTCGCCGCCGCCGTCTCTGCCGCTAAAGCTCGAACTCGCGGCCGAGCGGTAACGGAATTTCTTCCCTGTAAGTCATGGACGTAGGTTGAAATCCCAGTACTGGACTAATGAGTTTATTGGTATTTTTTTTTCGTAAAGTCCTTAATTGACCAATAACCTTATAGTAAGCGATGTTGTGGTCGAAGATGAAGCACGCAGACTTAAAAGATACCTATCACTCTGACTTTGAAGAGCTTAAGAATAAGAATCATTTAATTGCAATACTATGTACAAAGATGTTCATTTATACTTAAATTAGTGCCAATAGCTTTAACGGGCGTGCAATATTTACATATACTTAAGATTATATTACCTACCTATTATCTCTCGGGAAACGACAAATCCGGCAGACTGTTCCCTGGCCCTACGAATCAGAAATGTTGAGTCTGGCTGCTTCATTTATGTATGTACCTATCGAAGAAAAGTCGATAAAAAATATAAACGGATTTTCATGCCAGGCTTTTCGACAAAGGAAAACATTGTTAGTAGGTAATTTCTGCTTAGGTACGTCTGTAGAGGAATTTCGGCGGTGAAAGTGAATCTTGCGACACGCATAGGGGCAGCACCATTAGTTTATGCCCAATCTTACTTCGAGAATAGGCTTTTGTATGTTCACCAGTACCTAGACTTTAATGGCTGCCTAAGACAAAATTTTACGTACCTACCTAATCGAAAGCGTTTCGTAACGGGGCTAAATTTTGGTAGATGAACCATCATCACATAAGTACCTATAAAGTTGGTAGGTAGGTACAATTTTATGATACGCGTATGAATACTGAACGTAGGTACTCTGATGTTGAGCTCCTAGGTATTTTAAAAGAAAATGCATTTGACAGGTAGAGAATCTCTGAAATCGCTAAAATTGATTGACGTCATCAGACGGAGTCTGCAGAATCAGCGTTCAGCAGGTTTGTTGTTGTGTCCCTCAATTGTTAGTTTAAACTTTAAAGATAGATTGATAACATTGATTGACACTCTGGATACGTTCTGCGGTCAGGTCAAACTGTACGCCCGCATTTGTTTGAACAACGTTGTCTGTCTCTATGTAATTATTTTGTATAGATTTTGCGATCTGCCTGTGCGATCCCGCGGTAGGAACGTAACGACGAACGTAGGCGAGCGGCGGGCGGCGGGCAGTGCAACGATCACGTCACGCTTGCCCTGCCCGCATCACCTGGTTCGCTGACAGGTTTTCCTGGCCGGACAGCCCACAGACGGCCCGATTGCCCTGACCGACATTGTTGTTCATAAATTATGCGTGCTTCGTTCAGTTTGACATGACCGCAGAACGCATCCAGTGTGTCAAATACTTAATATGTGTACCTACATACATCAGTAAGTAAGTATTGATTTCCTGTTGCCTACATACAATTACCTACATACTTTTATAGTTACCTATCATACCGCTAAAGCCAAGGATTTAGAGGAGTGCATCCGGGGCTAAATACCTACCGGGCCTCCGTAATAGTCTTCGGAAAATATATATAAAATTATGTTATTACCTACACAAGGTGTCCCAAAACTTTTGAGTTAAATGTGTGTTAAATGTTGAAACTACTTGGTTTCACTATAAATTGTTGAATAAAATTTCGACTCAAAAAATGGTTTACTTGTTAAATAATTTGTGGGTGAGGGACGTCCACTCCGTTGTTTTTTTTTTATCGCAAATAAGTCCACGCTTGACCACCGACTTGCCTGATGGCAAGCGAAATTGTGGTCGAAGATAAAGCACGCAGACCTCTAAGATACCTATTCACTCTGATCTTGTAAAGCTTTAGCTCTTAGGAAACACGAAAGCACCGGACTGTCTAAAATGTTCCATTCCCTGGCGGTACGAATCAGAAATGTTGAGTCAAACCGCTTCGTACGTATCGAAGGAAAATAACACTGAAGTGTAGGGGTGGTGATGTGGTGTCTTTCTACTTGTCCTGTAGTAAAAAGGGGATGGTAGGATAAGGTCGTGTAGCTCAGATGTACACTCTCCGAAATGAATCCTATAGAAAATGGACAGACCCGCAACCCTACGGCGATGCTTTAGGCAATGAAATTTTTTTGCTACTAACTTTTCAACACCTATAAGCCGTAGTTACCTCGAGGCCTCTAGACCTCCTAATCCGGCCCTGGCTAAAGCAATTAGATAAAATGTATCCGTTACTCATGTGGAGTATTAAACATGAGTTACTTAAACAGGATGTCCTTGATGTTGTAGCAGCTCTCCAGATAACATCTGTAGGGTCGTGGTGTAAGTATGGCAATAATGAAACTAGATGAGACCTTCGGTACAGTGCGACATAAAAGAGTCGAACATATATGAGGGCACCACCAGCGCTTTTTTAGCATATTTTGCATCATTTTGTTCAAGATGACACTGTGATTCTGTTCACAATCCACAAAATAACACAATACGAGAAAAATGCAAGAAAATTAACAATCAATATAGTTCGGCCGTTCAGAGAATGCGTTCCTGACACGTCATCTTGAAAAAATGTTTTTGGCCGATATCTCGGAAACTATGTACTTAAGGGCAAAAAACATTAAGATCATTATTGTAGAAAATATAATTTCGCATCTTTTGTTTCCAGGAAACTTTTTTGTCAAACTTACCGTTTACGATTTATGGACCATTTAATGTTTTAAGGTCCATTTAATGAAATTTCATTAAATGGGCCATAAATCGTAAACGTTAAGTTTTACAAAAAAGTTTCGAAACAAAAGATGCGAAATTATCGGCCAAAAACATTTTTTCAAGATGACGTGTCAAGAACGCATTCTCTGAACGGCCGAACTATAAAAGGTTAGGTATCCAGCAAGAGCAACTTTTTAGTTCCCGAATCATCCATCCATCCATCAGCCATAGGACGTCCACTGCTGGACATAGGCCCCATGGATTTCCATTAAGACCGGTTGGAAGCGGCTTGCATCCAGCGTGATCCTGCGGTCTTAATGAGATCATATGTCCACCTCGTAGGTGGACATCCTACGCCGTGCTTGCCGTTACGTGGTCTTCACTCGAGAACTTTTCGACCCCACCGGTCATCAGTCCTCCACGCTATGTGCCCTGCCCACTGCCATTTCAACTTGCCAATCAGCGGATTAGCAAGTTGAAATGGCAGTGGGCAGGGCCAAAGCTACCAACATAGCTCCGCTGAGCTATGTCGGTAGCTTTGGTTCTTCTACGGATCTCCTCGATCTTGATTCGATCTCGCAGAGAATTTCCGAGTATAACCCTCTCCATGGCTCGATGGGCTACTTGGAGCTTACTGATAAGGCCTCCACGTTTCTGAGCCATAAGTCATCACTGACAACACACACTGGTCGAAGACTTTCGACTTGAGGCACTGAGGTATGTCGGACGAGAAGACGTCACGCAATTTTCCGAACGCTGCCCAGCCGAGTTGGATTCGGATTTAAGTTCCCGAATAATATATTAATTTCTACTCTTTCATGTCGCACTGTAGGCAAAGAATATATAATAATACTACCTGTAGGTACAAGGTGTAGCTCTAGGTGATTATACCGGAGTGTATACATACGACGTGTTATGAAAGTTGTACTAATACCTAGTTGTAACCACACACGAGGTACCTACATCTGAAAAATTTTTACGATGGGTCCAACCGGGAATTTGAGAAAATGAAAACCAGCTGTTTCATACATTTTGTCGATTCCATGTTCTAATTTTGTTCGGAACAGTTATTTTTTTCTCGAATTCAGGTTCGGAGTAAAAGTAGTTCATTATGATGAACTTCATGTGTTGTTGCCTTCGAGCAAATATCTGTAGAGTCACAATCGTGCAAAAAAAGTGTCGTGATTTGTTTTTTGCTTGCCGTGGGTGGGGAGCGAACCCACGCCTTTTCGATGCAGAAGTCAGAGTCACCAACCACTGGGACACCGGAGCAGCCGTAATATTCCTCTAAAGGTTTTTTTTAACGCGAATAAGTCCGCGCTTGACCACCAACTCGCCTGATGGTAAGCCACGTTGTGGTCGAAGATGAAGCACGCAGACCTAGAAGAGTCCAATTCACTCTGACCTTGAAGAGTAACATAGAAAACATTCCTAGTAGATACTTATAGACCGAATTATACAACTATGATGTTAGCTATTAGCTGCGGATAGCCCAATCCTGACTGATGCTCACATATCAACTGCGCGACGCGGACGATTGGGTTATCCGCAGTTTGTAGCTGACGTCACAGCCGCCAAGTTGTATGATTCGGCCTATTTGTAAAGATAAAATTGTCCTACCTTTTTATCGACAGCTCAGTTTGCGCAAAAGAATGTTAAAATTAATAAATGTTTCGCCGATTACGCGTGTTACAGGTCTATGTATAGTCCGTTTTATAACCACTGAGAACTAGAGTCGCGACGATCTTTGACGAATATAATTCCCTAATATAAATAGTTTGCTTTAAAAATATCTCTAAATTCCGGTAATTTTTAAAAGATAATAAATACGTGGTGAAAATCAATATCATCACTACATAGTATAAAACAAAATCGCTTCCCGCTGTCTGTCTGTTCCTTTGTAGGTATGCTTAAATCTTTAAAACTACGCAACGAATTATGATGCGGTTTTTTTATAAGATAGAGTGATTCAAGAGAAAGGTTTATATGTTTAATCCACCTGTGCGAAGCCGGGGCGGGTCGCTAGTAGACTAGTATATTATTATTTTTATTCTATTTATTATTTTTACGACTTGTGCCAAATTCTTCAATAGATTTCAACTGTTGTTTTTAAACTTTCGCGATTTGAACACATTATTACTATGTACTAAGGGACTAATCGCGCACTCAAATTACAAGATAAATAAATACCTGTATTTATTTTATATTATTAAAATAAAATTATATTTAATATTATTAAAATAAATACTGGTAGACTGACAGTCTACCCGTGACCACGATCGATGCAACTCGGTCGAAACGTCGGGATGATGAGGTATTTATTTATCTCGTAATTTGAGTGCGCGATTAGTCCCGTAGTACCTACATAATAAAAAAGATTTCAATTGGTTCAATCTTAGCGGTTATGGAACGGACTATACCTATAGATACAGTTCGGAGCTCACATGCACCATTGCACTTGACTCATCTGATGCCACACGAAGACTGACTCCTCATAACTATGTACCTACTCATAAAGTTCATGGCGGTATACCTAAAGTTATAATAAACACATACGAGTATATTCGGGACGCTTCAATCGGCAACGCCGGGCGGTAAAATCGAATATTTGTATAGATTCGTTCGAAAGTTCGGAAAAAAGCTGATCGGCTTTCGCTAGGCCGAGCAGTCCGGAGCATAACAAAGCAAAAGTCGGACGGTAAAACCGTAATGTACGAGTAGGTATGTACTTAGAATAATGACAAGTACCTAATAGAAACATTGTAAAATTTTACTCTAATGCAAACTACGTTACAGCTGTCTTATTCATATCTGGTTATACCTAGGCATATCATTAGCGAGAGTGAGTGGACCAAAAAAACCACAGAGCTAGTTACTCTGTGAAAAAAACAGATTGTTTGTCGTCAAACGTCAAAATCACAAGTTTGAATGTTGTCATAATGTTTGAAATTTGAGCTACTTTGCCTTTTGCGATATAATCGGAAATTTGAACCCTATAGTTCCATCAGAAAGTTCAAATCTCTGATCATTTTACCTTCCTACTTCCTACCTTTTTGAATTTGGACAGCCGAGATAGCTCAATGCTAGTTTGTGAAACCCTTCGATATTAGGTAAGTTCTATCTTTTTCTAACACTTAAATTTCATATTTAAAATGGGATAAAGTAATGTATTTCTCTTGCCACTTTTAGTATGGTTTTTATTGCTTGAGTCCTTATTCTGAGGGTATGTAGATAATTGTAGATGAATAAGCGCCGAGAGACGTATAACGACCGAAAGAAAACTGAATTGTGCCGATTTCACTTGAAGAAACCATCCAATCGGTGCCGAAGCTTACAAAATTGCTGCACGAAGTTTTGCGCAGATCGTAGCTTTAGCTTCACAGCTCCCAATATATTTGATCTGGCCTATACAGTCGCTGATAACTTGATAACGGATTAGACTGCCTCGGTGGCTCAGTGGTTAGCGAACCTAACTTCTGGATCAAAGAGGCGTGGGTTCGTTCCCCGCCCAGGGCAAGCATTTATGAGATAAAAAGTAAGTAAGTTCGTATAGGCCGGGTGGCTAGCCCTGGTGTCAGAGTTTTTAGGCCGCCTGAAGGCCTCTGACATGGCTTAACGGTTGAAACAACCGGGGCCTACAATTTAACGTGTCATCCGAGCCACGGTAGCGCTCAGTTGGAAAATGCCACCCGCGGTCACCCATCTAAGTACTGACCGTGCGGAACGTTGCTTAATTTCGGTGATCGCTGACAATCACCTAGTCAAACTACGCTACGAGCGCTACAATATACATAGTCGCTGATAACTTGATAACAGATTAGACTGCCTCGGTGGCTCAGTGGTTAGCGAACCTAACTTCTGGATCAAAGAGGCGTGGGTTTGTTCCCCGCCCAGGGCAAGCATTTGTGAGATTAACATTTATGATTGCTCTGTGTCTGGTTGTTATTTAGGTACTATCTATATAAGTATGGGAAATCGCAACTACCGATTAAATAGAAAAGAATAATTTTGGACACAACAATTTTACCCCGCCTAACCTATGGGTGCCAAACGTGGATTTATGATCACAAGACACAAAATAGAAACAACTCAGAGGGCAATGGAAAGGAGCTGTTTAAATATAAAACTGAGAGATAGAGTAGGAAACATAAAAATTCGGAAAATAACCAAGGTAAAGGATGCTCTACACTTCTCTCAAAGTCTCAAATGGAGATGGGCTGGCCATGTTGGGAGATACGGTGACAATAGATGGACAATTAACGTCACAAAATGGAAAGGACCGCATGGCGTGAGAAGTAGAGGTCACATAAGTGTTTTTTTAAATTCTTTAAATACGTTCTTCGAGATAAATGAATCCACTCCAAATACTTTTTCATGTTAACTCGAGGTTTAATAAATTGCAGATACCTATACCAACTATTATACTATCGATTAAGTATCCGAAGTGCAATTCGCGAATACACAATGTTTGGTAGGCATAATAATTCAACTATTAATATTTCTATTCAGTTTATAAACCTATTTATTTAAAAGAACAACATGCGTTTAACGTTCCTATCAATAGGGAAATCAAAATCTTTGTACCCCAACCCCCCATCCCAAGGTGCTGCCTCTGGCGGATTTTTCTTGAGCCTTCAGAGGAAACAGGCTAAATAAAGACAAATCAGACTATCGAGTTTGACCATCAGGAGGGACCCAAATAAAGTGGCCCCGCGCCTGCGCCACTGTTGACGATAGCGAGAGCGGCGGACGACATACCGACACTGTTCCCCTGCAGCCCCACCGTTTCCGCTAACACGTTGGCAGCATCCGTTAGGGCCGCTGGCAGGTAGGACAGGCAGCGGCTGAGTAGCCAGCCCTGGTGACAGGGTTTTAAGTCGCCTGAAGGCCTCTGGCTGTACGGTTACAGTAACTTCTGGTTTTATATTATTTATTTTTGCCCTAATTTAATTCTTTTTTTAAGGTTCTTACGAGCCAAAGATCATTCTAAGACTGACGCTGCAGAACGTTGCTGAATTTCGGTGCTCCTGATAAACATTTTAATCAAACTAGTAAACTATGCCATAAGCGGTACATTCGGGTATAATGAGACTGACAATCCCTAAATCGAATCACTTAATTACTCTATAAGCTTTTTCAATAGTACACTGCTCCACATAGGCCTACCCACAGAGTATTAAACAAAGTCGCTTCCCTGTCTGTTTGTCCTTATGTATGCTTATATCTTTAAAACTACGCAACGGATTTTGATGCGGTTTTTTTAATAGATAGAGGTTAGAGAAATTTAAGAGGAAGGATTTTTCTATATGTATAATAAACCTGTGCGAAGCCGGGGCGGGTCGCTAGTTGGATATATAGCCCAATTGACCTTTGTAGGTAGACCCGGAGGGATTCTTGGCCCAGTGCGGATTGATTATAGGTAGGTATTATCTATACGTATGTACTCGTGTTAATAAGCAAAGTTAGGACGTAAGCTTATGACCAGTTTACATTATTCCAGTTGCAATTCAGCGCTGGATTCATTGCTGGACTGGAATAATGTAAACCGGCCATTATTGCAAGATCGCACGTAATGTTGAAGTAGTCGCTGTTACTTCTTTGCATGCAGTAGATTTTATTTTGCATCATTCCCCTCCTGATCAATTTTGGTTTGATTGTTTTAATTTTAAACAAACTAACGCAAAACGTTCTCAATAAAACAAATTCTATGAAAAGTTCTTAATTTTATATTTTATACATTTGCATACCGAGAATTAATTGTCAGATAAATCATTTCGTGAAAAATCTTTGTCTATGTGGCTACGGAAACATATTATGTATTACAGAAAAATAATCTAATTTCTGTATGTTTTCAGCGCGCCAGAACCTCACGCCACATTTGGTGATAGAAGAAGATCCAAAGCCAGGAGTCCCGAAGCCCGAGCTCTTCAAGCCAGAAGATACCCCCTTTGAGAAGCCAGCGTTTCTCCCGCCGAAGCCTCTACCCTTACCCCACCCCCCAAAGATATCTCCTTCATCTATCCCTAACCCAAGCCCCAGCATATCTACGAATAAGCCAGAGACAGGGTTTCCGAATTACGGAAGCTACCTCTACTCCATTCCTGGGTACTCCGCCTTTCAACCTGTCTCCTTCCCCAGCTTAGTCCAGCCGCACCCGGGCCCGGTCCCAACTGAACCTGTCAAACCAGACTTTGTGCCTTTTCCTACTAACGTTGTCAAAGAACAAGCTGCAGACGACAGGCTAGTCATCGATGAAGAAACCAAAGCAAATACACCCAAACAGCAAGATTTCGAAGAACATTTCACACCAGAAATAATACCAGCAGCACCAAACACCGAAACTCATACCAAAACGCAAACAGAGTCCAAAATGAGTATCACTTCACTAACGCAAGGCTCAGGTGCGACCGTTACCATCCCGATTCAAGTAAATAAGGATGTCAAGAAAAAACCAGAAAGGTTTAGTTTGAAAACTAGCATACCAATAAGTAAAATCGATATGAAATGCGTGAATAATACTGTGGATACATTTCAAAATTCAATAAAGAAGCCGGTTTTTAATCCTGCATTTCAGAAAGAGAGTCTTGAGAGACCAAAAGTAGAGATACAGAGCAATATAGTAATAAAAACAGCTAGTAAGCAAGCTGAAGCTAAAGAGAAGCAGTCTCCTACTACGCAAAATAATAGTATTAGTACTCTTATAAATGCTGCAGAAGTGATAAATAAAAACGATAATCATTTTCGGATGCCTGAACCTAAACCTGAAACTGTAACGCAACACCCAGAAGAGAAGAAATCTCCATCACCAAATGCACAAACACCGCCTGGAGTATCGCAAAGGCCAATGTTTAATCCAATAAATTTAGAAAAGCCGAATTTTCCCCAAAAGCCTCCGGAAGGAGGCTATAACGAACAAAAAAATCAGTTGGTATACATTCAAAACAACACTGGAATAAACCCAAAAATGGTAGTTACCTTACAGAATCCTCAAAATCCACAGGTTTTACTACAAAGAACGAATTTCGATTCAAAAAACCTGCAAGCTCCTTCACGGTTATCAACTCAAAAGAAAAGTAAGGAAGAGGTAGTTTCCGATAATGGAGCATCTTCTAAAGTAGTCGCTTTAAAACGTCTTCATCAAGACAACTGCGATGAAAATGATTTTGAAAATTTGATAACTGAAAATCAGATTTACGGCAATAAGATAGTCGTGAAGGAGAAGTCGCAAGGAACTCAACAAGAACAAGACCTGAAACTCAAGGCTAAAGAGAAACAGGCACAATCGGAAACAAAGAATGTAGTTCTACAACCTAGTTATGTGTACGTAAGCAATGTTCAGTTTCCTGCTAACTTAATGATGATTAAAACCAATTCTAAAACATGTCAAACAACAGATTCGTACAAAACGAAGGTTAGTCCAAACGAAAACAAAACTACTGATGTTATTACCCCTGTAACTAATAGTAATTCAGAAACCAATGGAATAATGAAACATAGTAAGCCTCAAATTGTAACAAATAAAGACATTCACATTTTAAAATCTAGTAATGTTCTGCAGACTCTTTCAAATAACAATAACAAGAAACCTGATCTAGTCTTAGCAACTAACCAGAAAGTAATTTTGAGCCCGCAAGTAACATACCAAGTCATATCTGACCCTGACAGTAAAAATCAAGTAACTAAAGAATTGCCAAAAGTTATTACACCTAAGAAAGAATTACCAAAATTGATCGAAATGAAAGGAACCGAAAAGAAAATGATTATCGCATGCCAGTACAAAGTTGATTCCAAATTGCACCCAAAGCTGGTCATTGCTAACATAAAACCAAAAATAGCAACAAAGATTGAAGTAGTCAGCACTTTAGATATTTACGCCAGGAGAAAACGACTTCGCCGCTTAAAATATCTTTCGAACAATAACAAAGAAACACCAAAAATAGAATCTCGAAAATCCTCAGAAAAAGCTATAATTACTGGCACGAGGAACATTATTACTCCAGATAGAATGAAAGCAGAAATTTTCAAAGAGTTCGCAAACACAAAAGATAAACTAAATACTGAAAATGATGAGAGTGATAGTGATTATGGTGAAGAAGAACTGTTAGAGTATAACTCTATAATTGAAGAATATGGACCCTCTAATCAGAAAGAGAAGGTTGAGTTTTTAGCGGGCTTGAGACTAGCGACGCATGATGTTTACAAAGGTAAAGAATCCATTACGATTGAAAGTATCAACAGCTATATAATTCTTGCTCAGTGGTTTTACTTATTGTACTAGTAAAATAAAGAAAAGTCTTCTGAATTTTCATCTTCGTTTATTAGTTTTGGACCGACTCAATACATAACATTTAGCTATTTCGCTTATTGCAAAAAAAAAGGAATAAAATATTGATCTTTTGCTTTTGCCTCTTCGTTTTAAATTGCATTTCAATATCATCGTCGTCGTTTCAGCCGTAGAAGGTCCACTGCTGAAAGTAGGCCTCTCCTATAGATTTCTAATAAGAAGACCGGTTGGAAGCGGCTTGCGTCCAGCACAATCCTGTGGTCATGATGAGGTCATCCATCCACCTTGGGTGATGAAGTCTTGTGCTGTGGTATGTGTTCTCCACTCGAGAACTTTTCGACCCTTCGTCAGCCCTCCGTGCCGCCCAACCTACTGGCAGGGCGGCTATTTCAATTAAATTGTACATGTCTTACAGAAAAAGACCTAGAGAAGCAGGATCGAAACCTGAGGCACGACTCGGTGGCAACTGCGTACATCGCAGCCGGTGTTTTGGAGAAAGACCCCGACCAGCTCGACCCTCCTGCAGAAGACTGGGTGCTGCCGGAACCGATGGAGGTGGACAATGATGCGGCAATACGACCCAAGCAGAAGTTTCTCTCTCAGTTAAGATTGAGACGTGTCTCTCAACAGTTTAAAGAAGGTCAGTTCATACACCTTTAAACTATTCCAAAACCAGTGCGTTCGCGAAGAGGACCCTAGCGCATTGCCACGCTATGAAGGGGGCTTCGCGAGGCCTCTTTAAGTGCGATTCCATCAGACATATAAAACACATGTATTTTTATTTCATAAAAAAATTAAACAAAAACCATTGACCACACTCGTAACAAACTTATCAAAACAGCTTAGCTTTACAAAACTTTCAGAATAAAATAAGTTTTGCGAACGAACCCATACTAAGTGTAGTACGTGTCCCGACATTTGAGCCCCCAAAATAGGTAGGTAGATCTTGGGAACGAAAGGAAAGAGTCCTCGCTACGTCTATATTAACGCTACGTCACTGCCAATTTCTGACTGCCTCGATGGCTCAGTGGTTAGTGACCCTGATTTCTGGATCAAAGAGGCGTGGGTGCGATCCCCACCCAGGGCAAGCATTTATGTGATGAACAAGTTCTCTGTGTATGAATGTTATTTAGGTGCATTGATATAAGTATGTATTTAAAATACGTATATGCAGAATATCAGTTTCTGGCAGCCATATCACAAGCTATACTTAGTTTGGGGTCAAAGACCGTGTGTAAGATGTCCCCTAATATAAAGAAAAAAACAAAAACTAATTCGATGCAGTCTTTTAAAATGTCTCGAGACAAATGATCTGAAAGGACATATTCCTCAAATACCTACCTATAAAATTTATATTTAATATAGATTAAAGTAAACTTTGCATCAAACCATATCCAAAGTCACAATAGATTTGAAATTGTTTAATGTATGGTTTCAGCGTACGAGAAAACTTGGCAGGAGGTGATAAAAGAACGGAGACGACGAAACGGTCTCACTGATCCGGACACGCAACAGAAACCATCCTTCGACCCCAACACCCAGCTCCAACTCCTGACAGAAATTAAAAACTGCGTCAACATCAACAATAATCTCATCAAAAAGAGACTAGACCCCACTGAAGTCACCTCGAGCGACATTAGGATACTCGCAGAGAAGAACTTTTCAGAATTGAATCGATTATCCAAGATGGCGGATAGAAGCGTCAAATTATTTAGTGGCCAAGACACGAGGAAGCGCGATTTGAACCCTGGCTTTGACAGCGAGAACATCCAAAAATTGAACTTCAAAATTGAGCCCTACAAAGACTATCCAAAGTTGGTAATACCGAGTATATCGAGGATAGTGTCGTTGAAGTCTGCGCAGGAGTCTGTAGTGGCGACGTCAACGCAACCGACATCTATGGATGAACCCGTGAGTTGCGCTGCAGGAGTTACTAGTGTTGACCAAGAGATGGCGCAAACGACGAGAGATTTTGGATGTCAGGTGGGGAACGGCAACAGCTGGCCGGGTGTCGACGCGTTTGTCAAAAGTTACAAGGAATACGAAAATGGTAAGAACAGTATTTTGTCAGTTTTGTAATAGCCTATAGACTAATATTCTGAGTATTATAATATAGAACCCAAACACATAAAGACCATACTCTTATTGCATTGAAACAAAACCTGAATCCAGCGCGTACCTGTGGTCTTAATTAAATCGAACGTCATCCGCTGCGCTTGCCTGGTACTTGGTCTCCATTCGAGAATTTTTCCGCTCATCCGTTTTTCAAACTATGTACCCTGCCCACTGACATTACAACTTCCTAGTCCTCTGGACTATTTCGGTAACTTTGGTTCGTCTGCGGATCTCCTGATTCCTGATTCGATCTCACAGGGACTCCCAGCATAACCCTGTCCATAGCACGTTCGGCTATTCGTAAATGGTAATATAGCAGCCGGCAAATGACTTGACCCCTAAAGCCCTAAACCATAGTTACTTTTGTCTTCTCTACGAACAAAAGGGATAAAGTATAGAGTGATAGTTTTGGTTCAACTCACACACTGGGAAAAATAACAATAGTGTCCTCTCTATCTTCCCCAGCCCGTAAGAAAGAGATAGCAACCCTGCACCGGCGCAACACTTCACTTTGCGTGGAGTCAGCCCACGTGACCCGCGCGGCGTCGCGCCACTCGGACCGCGCGCGCGCGTTACTCGCCGAACGGCGCCATCTAGCGGTGGAGGAAACCAACATCAGGCAGTCCTTGCGGCGGCTTTGCACTGCCATAGACGTCATACGGAAGAGCTAAGCTGAATACCACAGAGATCACACACTACACATACGGACTGATCAGAGGGCCAAGTGGGAGTTTTTAACTATGATCGAAACCTGCTCGATCGCGTTAACGTTTGATGTGATTTTTATGGAAATAGCATAGCGCCATCTTGTGTCACGTAAAGATAACTGAATAGTTAAGTGTGGCGTATTTGTCTTTGGCGAAACGTTGGTCGTTATCTTAAGAGTAGGTATGAGTACAGGATCATTCTGACTGCAAGCCTATATCCAACAGAAGATGTCCTATGGCTGAAATTACGATGAAGACCTTAGAGTAGACATAGTATTGGCGCATTCCTAAGGAAGTTTTCTTCCTCTTTTACCTGGTGCCTCAGGCTGGGGATCACATCTTCAATTTTTATTATTACCTATTTCCTCGGATCAATCAGAGGTCTTTTTAGTGTAAAGTATATTTTTACCCGAACACTATATGAAATAAAATAATAAAAAGTATTTGTTTATTTATTTTTAATATTATACAGACACTACGTAAGCAGTTACATAAAAAAAATTAAAACATCGATCAATAAAATACTACTACGACCTATGCTAAAACTACATAATTAAACTACTACGACATACAAAGCAATTGGATCAACCAAATACCCTTGAAGGGTTAAAGATAATCCAAATGCTCAAGCCCACTACCAGTTGGCAGCGTGCCCAGCATGCTGGCAGCATTGCCACGCTGAATGGCAATGCTTTTGCGTTGAGCCAAATAAACACCAGCATTTTGGTCGCGCGTCGCGTCCACCAGACGCTCAGGGGCTGGGAGCTCATCTTGTTTTCAAAATTCTGAAAACAAGATGAGCTCCCAGCCCCCACGGACCCAATGTCTCAACTCCAAATGGCTCAAATATGTAACCACTACCGAGGTTAGCATATAGTGTCTAAATAAAGTCTATACCTATTATTAATATTGTGACATTTAATGTAAAAATATGAAATACTGACAAATAGGACCTTCAACAACGCAGTAAAATTAAGCTAGTCATAACAACAATATTTCAAACAATTTATTGTTAGTTATTAATTTATTAACATTATAAACTATTTTTGTACATAATTTGTTATTAAACTAAGTACCTAATAGTAATTTGTATCACATTTTAAATAAGGAAATAGCTATAAGAGCATAATTCATTTAGATTACTAATATAATATACCTATAGATGTTTTCCTATGTAATTTAATTTATTATTGGATTACTGTAAATTGATATAAACTTATTTATATAATTCTGCGCCTACAGGGTTATCCAGAACTGGTGTATTATGTCGAAAGGAGGTGATTCAGACCATCTTTATGAACAAATTTTACTACGGGCCAAATCTCGAATTCGATTGTCAATTCCGATTTGCAATTTTGGAGGGAACATCTTTCTTTTTCTTTAAAATTTTGGGTTGGTCCCATAATCACCCCCTTTCGAGTTAGTAAGTACAGAGTGAGCAGATAACCCTGTAGATTTTTCAGTCTAAAACTTACCCTTTATACGTAAACGGAAACTACAGTAGATACTGTAAACTTCATACATTTTTGTACAGCGACCCTAAGATAAATTGAAACTACAGTTGTTTCCGTATGACTCATATTTGTACAGCGCCCCTGGCGGAAACGAGGAAGAACTAACCAAAATGTATGGAGCCAAAGGCGACCGCGAAAGTTTAAGTAAAATACGAAAAACCTGTACTAAGGGCTCTGGTGGAGAGGACGAATAACTAACATATTGTAAGGACTAGTAAGGAGCCACACGAAAACTAGAATAGTTTTCGTTTACTACTTCTGGAATCTTTTTGACTTTGTACTTTTGTGTAGTCAATTACTAGCATTTCTAATGTAAGGACCTAATACTAGGTCGATTTTTTTAACGCGAATAAGTCCGCGCTTGATCACCAACTCGCCTGATGGTAAGCGACGTTGTGGTCGGAGATGAAGCACGCATTCAAAAATAAGATCCAAGACCAAAGCAATAGATGCTCTATCCCACGCCCAAAAATTAAAATGGAAATGGGCCGGGCATGTAGCGCGCCTGGCAGACCGTAGATGGACCAAAACTGTTACGACATGGAAAGGACCACCGGGTAAGCGCTACAAAGGAAGACCCTACACACGATGGGAAGACGACGTTAAAAGAATCGCGGGATCAAAATGGCACGAAATAGCCCAAAACAGAGAATTATGGCAATCTTTGGAGGAGGCCTTCACCTGAGGGGGGTTCCTGAGTTACACGACCCACTTTATTTTTTTAATTTTGTAAGTTTTTTTAATTGTCAATTGTGTAACAGCTGGAAATATAAGGCTTTTTATTTTATTTTATTTATTATTTATAACTTGGCGGCTGTAATTTTAGCTACAAGCTGCGGATAGCCCAATCCTGACTGATGCTTACCTATCAACTGCGCGAGGATTGGGGTATCCGCACATCACATCCGCCAAGTTGCATAATTCTGCCTGTTCACAAAATTGTCAGGAATATATAATAGTTTATTATGTATGATTATATTATACTGTATGTACATACCTACAATATATTTACAAAGGTGTTATTCAGAAAGGATGTACAAAACCAAACGGAGGTGATTCAGGTCATTATTGTGAACAACTTTTATTAAGTCTGTTATCAAGTTGCAGTCTGCACAAAATGTATGAAAGCTGATATTTTTTCGAATTCCGGTTTGGCCCCATAGTAAAAGTTGTTGATAAAGATGATCTAAATCACGTACTTTCGGCTAGGCACGTCAGTTTTGGATAACCCTGTATAATAAGAAAGTATGATGTAAAATATTTTCATAAAATAATGTACCTACCTAGTCCTAGGTAGTGGAAGTAATTCTTATTTAAGTATAATAATGTTTCTATGTGTAATTGTGTTATCATCTGTGTTGCCCGTGATCATAGTTACCGACATAGTCCAGCTGATTAGCAAGTTAATATGACAATAGGCAGGGCACATAGTTCGTAGACCAATGGGGATGTAAAGTTCTCAAATGGAGACGACGGACCAGCATAGCGTCAGAGGTCCGCCGACTAGGTGGACTGACGATATGATTAAGACGACAGGAACGCGCTTGATGCAGGCCGCTTCCAACCAAGCTTATATGTATTAAGGAAGTTCGTATGGGCCGGGTAGCTAGCCCTGGTGTCTGAGTTTTTAAGCCTCCAAAAGGCCTCTGACATGGGAAAACGGTTAGAACAACCGGAACCTACAATTTAATGTGTCATCCGAGCCACGGTAGCGCTCAGTTGTAAATGCCACCCGCGGTCATCCATCCGAAGACTGACCGTGCTCAACGTTGCTTAACTTCGTTGATCGCTAATGAACACCTAGACAAACATCGCTATAGGTACATATATAATATTATAATGTAAAAGCTACTCGGCTTATTGGAAATTTGGAATAGCCGTTTTTTTCTTTGCGATTGGGAGTCGGCCCCATAGTAAAAGTTGGTCAAAATGACGACACAACCTAGAGTAATGTTAGTCATTCGCAAATCGTAAGCTTTGTTGTTTAATTTGATCTTAAATATTTAAATCACGTTTAAAAAGGAATATAAAAAGTTATCTAAAATATTTTTAGTAAATAAGTAATATTTTACAGTTGGTTTTGTGGAAACTAACCAAAAAATGTGTAATTATAATGAAATAAGCATATAAACACCTACTTAATTAGTAGGAAAGAATAATTTATAAGTATTATTACCTATGTTTTTTGAAATTTAATTGCTTCTATTATATATATGGGATGGGTGCCTGATTTAATATTTTTCTGTGAATCTAGATTTATATTTTATACATAAATAAATCATAGTGCAATATTAAAAATGTAGACTCAGTCTTAGCTGTATCCTAAATATGGAATAAAATATTTGGAATAATTCTAGTGTTATTTTTATTTTGTGTTTCCTATATCTACCCTATGTGTTGTGTAAAAGTTGCGCTTGCCTTTTGTAAGTCATAATTTTCTTGCCTGTAAATTATTGCCCTTTAATTGTAATGACAGAAACGAAAAATTTATGCGTTCGCTACGCGGAAAAAATCTAAATATATATTTATTTGGAATTTTACCAGTGTATACAAAATTTCTTACACTTACTTAAAAAGGGAACATGTAATAGCAAAAAATAATGTACTTACATGTAACAATATTTTAGCCTAGACCCTATATCTGCTTAACATCAGGCAGTATGTGGTCAAACGCAAACCTTTAGTAATACTTAGATTAATGATTGGTCTCGTTACGCTTGCATAGCGCATCACCAATCATTAGTCTCAGCTTTATTATATAAAAAATCTATTTAATAAAAATAGTGGATTGGCTGCATTAATTATACAAATAATATGTGGTGACATTCTCTGCTCAAAAATGTTGTTTGTTTTAAATTCATAATTAAAGTGGCTATAAATCAACAAAGTATAGGTATTTTAAAGAAAGCAAGACATGACAAGACAAGCAAGCGCAAAAATTGCAACTACTTTCTAAAACCTGAATTTTTGGTATTACGTCGTCATGGTGGTGTACAACAATACAGTGGATTCAGTCAGCTGGAATGTAGTTAATAGATTGTAACACATTTTAAAATACAAACTATGTTTTTGAAAGAATTTCGGAGGCGCTGTTAGCCTGATAAAGTCCTTTGTATAATATTGTTGCATACATTTTTTTTAAGACTATGTCTAGTTCGTACGTACTTTGTAACTAGGTATTTTTCTGATCAATAAAGAACTTTTAAAAATCAAAAAGTCAGCTGGAATGTTTAGCGTTTGGTGGGGATACCCGTTTGAATTTTCGTTCGGCCATCGCTGTGAATTTCGTTAGTGCGATGCAGGATTGAGCTCGTAATTAGCTGTCGCGCGGCGATACGGCTTGTGATAGGCTGGCGGACGGTGCGCGTAGTTAGCGATGGTGGCGCCATCATGTAGCGAAGTTAGTCGCTACACTATGAGTCAAAAGCGATTGTAGCGCCCCGTGTGTCGGACTTCAACTTATGGCGAGTCTACGGCGCTTTGTCCCAGCAGCATAGCGCGGTCCCGGCCACAATCAACGCTACTCCAAGAATCGAACCTGCGAAACAGGAACATTAGTCAGATTACGTGTGTTGAGCTTTAGGCAAAAACTATTATATTTGAAAGAAGCGAAGCGAGGTTGGTGCTTCGACGACGATTTTGCTTTCGTCTATCCGGATGCTAATTTTCACTATTCAATCGTTTCTTTCGTTTACAGGTAGCATTTTCCAAAGAAATATTATTTTTTGGCGTGATATTAATATCGGCGACCAAAGTGCTTCAAATATTCACAGAATATTTAGTAGTACATTCACTTTAAAAATAAATAATTTAAAATAAAATATATTAAGGGAGGGCTCCCATACAGTACGGAACCCATCGTGCGCGAGTTCGACTCGCACTTGGCCGATTATTACGCTATGTACCAACCGGCGTGTAGTGGCTCTTCTGCCCCCGAGAGCGCGCCGGTGAGGGCCGTGCAGGCGAAGGCAAGTCCGTTGGCGACAGGGACGGCCACCGAGAGCGGCGCGCGCTGCACCGCGGCCAGGTACGCCAGCGAGCCGAGCTGGTTCACTGCCCACGGGACCACGTACTGGGAATCATAATAACAGTAGGCTAGATGAATAAAAAATATTATTAGCCCGTCAGAGAGATTATCAAACAAGTATTATATATAAAAAACTTTTTTTACCTCAAGCTTTTATTGAACTAGTACTCGCCAAGACGAATCAAACGAGCGGAAACTCGATAGGGTAGCGTCGTTTCATTACAGAGTTCCTATGACCACATTCCAGTTCCATCATCAGACCCTAGTTACCATTGAAAGACAAACTACTCGTCAAGACCATTCAAATGGACCCAAACTCGATGAGGTTGTGTCGTTTCATTGCGAAGTTCCTTTGGCCACCTTCCAGCTCCATCATCAGATCAGCACCATGTCATCATAATATTGCATTGTCACGCAATTTACACATGTAAGTATGCAAAATTTCAGCTCAATCGGTAACCGGGAAGTTTATTAAATTAAACTTGCAAGATTTATTACAGAAAGACAGACAACGGGACAAGTGAAAGTAAATAAAAGCTTGTAAAATATTAGACGCGTATTTTTTATTTTGTCTAATAAACAAAACTTGTTGCTTACGAAGCCGTGGAGGATCGAGGTTGTCTCCATAGCTGTCAACTCACCCTCCAGTTTCCCAGGAGGAAGGTGACCTCTGCCCAGGCCTGTCCCACGCGCGAGGAGGCGCGGACGTCACGCAGCCCGCGCGTGCCTCGTTTGATGTAGGGGTTTATGCACCCCGTTAGCGTGAGAAGCCTGGAGGATCAAGGGTGTATCAATAGCTGTTAACTCACCCTCCAGTTTCCCAGGAGAAAGCTGACCTCTGCCCAGGCCTGTCCCGCACGCGAGGAGGCGCGGACGTCACGCAGCCCGCGCGTCCCTTGTTTGATGAAGGGGTTGGTGCACCCCCACAGCACCCCCGTCAGCGTCAGCAGGCCTAAAGGATGAAAGGTTTTCTGAACAAAATGTACCTGTAGGTACTTGCACCGGCTTTTTTAACCGACTTCTAAGCGAAGGAGGTTCTATGGCCATCTGTACAGTTTATAATAAATAAATATTAACGTTGTAACTACATTCTCATTATCATAACATTATTCGAAAGTAGAACATATTATTATCATAACGATAAATACTGTTACGTTTACACAAAGACCTCAAATCGAAGGTCTTTGCGTTTACATGACATGTTTAGGACTTAACTACAAAAATATACCTACAGTTAACGTAACATTATGACAGCGTATATTTTTTTTAAATGATGTTAGTTTGCTTATTTTCATTAAAAGTTAGCGCTAAGCTGTTTCATTTACTTTGAAATATTCCATTCACGCCACTTCAAAGTTATGTCGTCCGGTTGATCACGACCCTTCAGAATCGCAATCTCTCGCTGTATAGCTCTATGCTGTTCAGAGTAGGTATTTTGTGTGACTTGATTGTTTCGTTGTCTATAAGTATAGAGTTTGTGAAGTTAGGGCGTGCAGAGTTAGAGCGCTTGTTCACGGCAATTTGTTTCACCCCAGAACTGACCGTTTTTTACCGGATTCGCGGTGGTGTATGCTTTAAAATGAACGTATGTCGACGCATTATGTAGCCAACATCCAATTATGCAAACACCAAAATCACTTCCGAGATCCGATTTTAGTACCTATCCAGGGTCAAAAATTGAAAAAAATAAGTCACGTAGTATGGATACGTTGATATGCCCCGAGCAACGTAGCCAGATACGCCGTAGCCACTCGTAGCGTTTGTCTACGCCAAAGCTACGATTACGATCTAAAGGTTGCTACGCACACCATTTTCAATTTACAAAAGAATAAATACGTGTCGAATACTTTTTGAGGTAAGCCGTGGTGGTCTAGTGGTAATGACATCCGCCTTACGATCATGAGATCGTGGTTACAAATCCCGGTCCCGTACCAATGGATTCCTTGAAATTTATGTACGGAATTTCACACCACTGGCTTTTCTGTGAAGGAAAACATCGTGAGGCAACCTGCATACGTCCGTGGAAGAAATTCCATTGCGTATGTGAATCCACCAACCCGCACTGTGCACCAACGCGCAGCGTGGTGGATATGGCCCAATCACCCTTCGTGGGTAGGCCTACGTCCTGCAGAGTGCTATTAAAAAGGCTGGTACAGTACAGTACTTTTTAGGGTTCCGTACCCAAAGAATAAAAACGAGACTCTATTACTAAGACTCCGCTGTCCGTCTCTCTGTCACTAGGCTGTATTTCAGGAACGGTGATAGATAGAACGTGAAAATTTTCGTTCAGATCTTACAGATGGCGTATTTTTGTTGCTGCTATAACAAATATTAAAAATAGAAAAAAAAATTAAGCGGGGCTCCCATACAACAAACCTGATTTTTGTGCCGTTTTTCGCTCGATATTAATAACGGTGACAGATAGATGCTTCAAATATTCTTAGAATATTTAGTTAAATATTTAAAATCAAAAATAAATTGTTAAATTAAAATGAAATAAATATTTAAGGGGCCTCCCTTAAATATTTTATTTCCCATACAAGTAACGTGATTTTATTGCTCGATATTAATGACGGCACCAGGAATAAAATATTCACAGAATGTTAAGTTGGATATAGAGTCATAGGTATTAAACGCAAAACCTTTGAAGAGCGGGTCTTGGTTGCCTGGAAGAAATCGCTTGAAGCGATAAGGCCGCCATTTGGTATAACTTTGTAATGTTTTTATTTTTCGTATGTTTTTGTATTGTAATTTGTACTAATAAAGAATTATCTATCTATCTATCTATCTATCTATCTGTCTAGTACATCTAGACAAACAACTTTTGTACATCGACTTTTGAAAATTCGCAAAAATAAAATTCGCTCCTCCATACACTTTGCCGCGCATTGACGAACTTTTAGTATGAATAATCGGCCAAGTACGAGTCGGACTCGCGCACGGAGGGTTCCGTACTGTATGGGAGCCCCCCTTAAATATTTGTACTGTACTGTATCAGCCTTTTTAATAGTCCACTGCAGGACGTAGACCTACCCACGAAGGGTGATTGGGCCATATCCACCACGCTGGCCCAGTGCGGGTTTGTGGATTCACATACTCCATCGAATTTCTTCTACGGACGTATGCAGGTTGCCTCACGATGTTTTCCTTCACCGAAAAGCCAGTGGTGTGAAATTCCGTACATAAATTCCAAGGAATTCATTGGTACGGGACCGGGATTTGAAACCACGACCTCACGATTGTAAGGCGGGTGTCATTACCACTAGACCACCACGGCTTTCTAAATATTTAACTTATTTTAATTTTATTATTTATGATTGAAGTGAATATAAAACTAATTATTCTGTGAAAATTTCAAGTATCTACCTGATACCATCCTTACTAATATTATAAATCCGAAAAGTTTGTTGGTTTGTTGGTTTGTTACTCCATCACGCGCCAACGGAGCAACGGATTGACTTGATTTTTGGCATGGATATAGTATAAAAGGCGGAAGGAGCTTTAGGATACTTTTTATCCCGAAAAATTTCATAGTTCCTGTAGGACAGGACAAAAACCCTCGAAAGCGAAACTGTCGCCACTATCACAAAGACGCTAAGTGATTAATTCCTCTATGACGCTAATATGGACTAACGAAACGTCACAGCCAAACGTAACTAGATGACAGGTGACATTGTCTGCAGACTTTTATAAATCACAAGTAGCGTGGCAAGGCGACAAATTGTTTTTCTACCATTATATCCCCTTGAAGAGGAAATAAAGTATGGATTGAAAATGACAACTGACATTAAAATTGGATAAAATGTTATTTTCCCTCTGCATGCTACATGTTACTATGACGTTTAATACCAGGCCGTCATTTTGTCTGACATTAAAAATATTTCTACCTTTATGGTACAGAATCATCATACTTTAATATTATCAATCCGAAAAGTTTGTTGGTTTGTTCCTCTTTGACGCAGCAACGGAGCAAAAGATTGACCTGATTTTTGGTATGGATACCTATGGTTTAATAGACAGAAAGTGATAATAGGATACTTTTTATATCTCGAGAAAATTCGTGATTCCCATGGGATAGGACAATAACTGTTTCTCAGCAATGGAGCAACGGATCGACTTGATATTTGGGGTGGGCATAGTTTGGAAGACGGAAAGTGACATGGGATACTTACCATCCCGAAAAAATTGTGGTTCCCGTAGGACTTAACGATAAATTTTTCTCAGCAACGGAGCAACTTGCCTTGGCGTATTGCATGAATATAGTTTGAAAGACGAAAAGTGACATAGGCCACTTTTTATCGCAAAAACATTAACAGTTCCCGCAGGATAGGATAAAAACTAAGTGAGTGGGCTGCGGTAGCAGCCGTCTAAGCGCCAGAAACAACCTGTCATGGCAAGTTTAGGACGTTCCCACATATTTCGCACTCCTTCGCGGCACTCAACAGCACTAGCCCAGACTCGGGCTCCATAACGGAGCTTGCGCTCTCGCCATAGTGACGGAGTGTTTCGGAGCACAAGACACATCGTCATCCACCACTCGAGACTATAACCAGTACTGAACGTCAGACAGCATTCCAACGCCCTGGTCCCAGTGCAGTGGGTCAGTCATAGTAGCCCAGCGCCTGCCTCTTCAACTGCAGAGGGCAGTGAGAACGGCAATCGCGATACCGACACCTCTCTTCCCCTGCAGCCCCACTGCGTCTGCCAACACGTTGACGGCCTAGCGGAAGGTAGGGTAGGTGGCGGCACCCACACCACCAGTTCCATATATCCCACCGCGGCCCCTTATCCTCGGCTGTCATATCAGAGTCCAAGAAGCAACCTTGCTTTATGAAACCAAGAAAGGTTATTCCCAGCAAGTAACTGGAGATAGAGAGACAGAAAAGAAGCCACACCCAGCGCAGCAGGAGGAGCTGGAGTTCATATGCCTGGCAGACGGAGCAGCACTAGAGCAAAATCTTAACCGAGAAATTAACATATTTACAGACGGCAGTAAAATTAAAGGGAAAGTTGGGGCGGCATTATCCATTTGGGATGATGCCGCTGAGATCAGTACCCGCAAGCTGAAATTGGCCGATTGGTGCTCTGTGTAACAGGTCGAGTTATTGGCACTTCTTGAGGCTACCGAAAAAGCAAAAATCTTTTGTGACTCCAGGTCTGCACTGGAAACGGTAGTTGGCGTATCTTCCCTCCATCCCTTAGCAGTAAATTCAAAGCTAACATAAAGTTACTACACGCACAAAATAAAATAGTGAAACTTTACTGGATTAAAGCGCACGCGGGGATGGAGGGAAATGAGAGAGCGGACCAGCTAGCAAAGGAAGCAGCACTGCACTCGAAGTGCAGACCTATTTAGGATAACTGCCCCGTTTCATTCGTCAAGCAAAAATCCGAAAGGACTCTCTTGACGAGTGGAACCGGCGGTATCAGGATGGACACACAGCGGCGGTAACCAAAACATATTTTCCGGATGCAAGGGCGGCACACAAGATCGTAAGAGAAATAGCACCAGTGGGAATCATAACTCAAGTGCTGACGGGGCATGGTGAGTTTTCCCAATACTTACATCGATTTAAGTTGAGGGAAAGCCCATCGTGCATCTGTGAACCCACAAAAGAGGAGACTCCACTGCACATAATCTTGGAATGCCCAGTTTATGGAAAGTAGAGATTTGATTTAGGACAAAAAATTGGAATTAATCTAACACGAAAAAACCTTAGAAACAATTTTATCGAATTTTTGCACAAATATTTGTAAAAAAGCAATACTTAATTAGGAACAAGTAGGTATAAACTTTTCTGTACCATTGTAATGTTTATTATAACTGCAAACAGCCAAAAACATTGAAATATAGGTATACTTAGTTTTTATTCATTTGTAATTAAGACCCCTGATCATGTCAGGGATATTTCGCGATATAATAAAAAAAAATCCTCGGATGCAGCGTCGCAAGAGCGGCACTGCAGCCCACCTAAGTTGCGACACTCCTCATAAGGCATGCAACCTACCGGCCATCCTCTCAGCTGCTTTAGTTAAAAGCGGCTGAAACTCGAGTGCCAGCCTCTAAGCTTCCTTGGGGGAAAAGACCCAAAGAAGAGGGAGACTTCGAGCGCCGCCTTTTCAGCTGCCTCAGACCTCCCCCACGACAAGGCGGGAATACACGGGGGGGTTGTATATACACTCCAACCGTAACTTAACCAACAAAAGCATTCCTCTAAGGTATTTTGATATTTGTCAGTTAGGTTAGGTTTCGCAGCCGACATAAACATAAGCCAAAATCAAAATACAACGCGGGCGAAGCCGCGGGTAAAAGCTAGTTATTAATATAGAGCGAAAAACGTCTAAAAATTCAGGTTTGATGTATGGGAGCCCCCCTTAAATATTGATTTTATTTTGTTTTTAGTATTTGTTGTTAAAGCAGCAACAGAAATACATCACTGTGAAAATTTCAGCTGCCTAGCTATCATGGTTCATGAGATACAGCCCGGTGACAGACAGACAGACAGACGGACAGACAGACATCGAAGTCTTAGTAATAGGGTCCCGTTTTTCCCTTTGGGTACGGAACCCTAAAAAGCTGATTTTTTTTCGTGATTTTCCAAAAGTCTTAGAACAAAAGTTGTTTGTCTAGATGTACTCGACCCGCCCTTAAAAGGTTTTGCGTTTAATACCTATAACCCTGTGTTAGGTATACAGTCTTCCCTTCCCTTCAAAAATAAATAATTAAAATAAAATATACTAAGGGGGGCTTCCATACGGTACGGAACTCTTCGTGCGGGTTCATTATAATTAATTTAATGAATCATTGCAGGCGGATGTCAATAAATGATTTATCATTGCAATTGTTTATGCACAGAAAGACTAAACTACAGCGAATTAATCAAAAAGTTATCCTATAACATTTGTGGTTTAGTCAATAGGCATTTAAAATAATGACGAACGAATGTTTACCACATACTTGTTCTGGTGGTTGATAGTGTCCGAAAATAAATTAGCTATACAGGGTTACCCGTGACAAGCCTTAAAGCGATAAACAACCTCTTTTACATGACATTTATTTGTTTATTTAACAATTACAACATTGAATTGTTAATTTAAATACTTGTTAGTGGTTTATAGATAATTGTTCACGAAACGTAGTACATACTAACTATTCTATACATTCTAACATTGAATAAAACTTACTTGTATTAATCGATAGCTTTTAGGCTTTTTTATTGTTTTGATCTAGGTTTTCAGTAAAATTACACCTTTATTGATATTTTTTTAAATAATCAGTACAAACATAACATATTTTGAGCCATAAAATATATGGGCTATATCTTCATCATTAAATAAAAAAAAATCAGAGGACATCTTACACACGGTCTCTGACCCCAAACTAAGCTAAGTGTGTGATATGGCTGCCAGAGATTGACATACTTCTTATACAATATACATATTTTTAAATATAGATATGAGTAAGATAGCGCTCGGATGACACGTTAAATTGTAGGTCCCGGTTCTTTTAACCGTTTAGTCATGTCAGAGGCCTTCAGGCGGTTTAAAAACTCTGACACCAGGGCTAACCACCCTATACGGCCTATACGATGAAAGAAAAGTATCAGGGTAGATGGGACTGTCACATGAGGGCAGATTATGGCTGGTCTTTAAAAAGTGATTTCCCCCTAAGAAAACATAGCAAGGAACCTACCAAAAAGCGTTTTTCTAAAGATTAAAACAAAATGTATGATTTTTTTTTCTTCTCTTCTACTCTAATTCATATTAATTAAGTAAAAAACATAAATCTTTCAAATAAAAAAAAAATATACCTATATGCTACTAGTATATAGTGTCTATATAAAAATATACCTATAAAATAATACAGTAACTAACTAATACAGTAACTAGTAGTATACAGTGCCTATATATAATACTACTTGTTATGTTTTTCTAATTTGTACTGACTATAAAAAACTAAAATGAAGATTAAAAATATAGAGCCAATCTTTCATAGTTTCGTGAATGGTGGGCATTGAGATACTTGAAACCACTTTTACATCCAGAGTAACCAAACCACTGTAGACCAGTGTAATCAATAAAATCAAAATAATCAAAATTTCACAATAAAAAAATTATAACAATTCCGGAAATTTAAAAAAAATATCTAGGTATCTAGCCTATTATAGAAAAAAGTAACCCTGTATAATGATAACTACTATTTTTGTGTCGGTTTTAATAACTTTCCAATATGCATTGTCTTCTAATTCTTCGGATGAGTTGTCCTGTTTATGACAATGGGAAATGGCGTGCACTTTCAAAATAGCGATGAACCACTACCTACTGATAAAGAAAAACAATGCCAGGAAAAACTAATTTGGATTTACTGTAAAGCTTTATTAATATCGTAATTATAGGTAGGTAGGTATTTTTGGGGGTTCCCTCCTTGTCGTGGCGGGGGGGCTTAGTCTCAAGCAAGCGACAAGTAGGTCGGCGGTCTGGCGGAGGCGGTAAAGCTGCAGGGGAGGAGGAGTGACGGTATCGCGATGGCCGTTCTCCCTATCCTCTGCAGCCGTAGTGGCCGGCGCGGGGCCACTTCAACCGACCCGTTGCATCGGGACCAGGGCTGTCGGGGACGGGTGCTGCCTGACGCCCAGTGCTGGTTGGTCCCAGGAGGTGGATGACGATGTGTCTGGTGTTCGGCACATCGTCTTTCTGGCGGGAGCCTATGCTCCGTGGTGGGGCCTGAATAGGCCAGCGCTGTCGGGTGCCGCGGAGGAGTGCGCAAGCGTGCGGGCGGGGACTCCCACATAACCACCCGCCTGCCTCGAGGTGCGGTGGTATCTTTAAAAGATTTCCCCTGGATAAAAAAAAAAGTATGGGTTTTCGTATGTTGCTTTAGGATTTTTTCAACCCTAACTAACCAGTAGTTACATACTATTAATAAAAATAATTAATTTCTTTATTTGTTCCAACATCAAATTAAATGGTACTATTAACTACTATCAAACAATGGGCCTTATAAAAATCGTAGTTGAGATAACGTTAAAGTACCATTAGAATACTTGAACCACGCGCTAGGTCTCATAGGAGCTTGTATGGCACGGTACAAATTAGTGAATACTTACTTAAAATGTATTTCTTTCATACTATGTAGTGATAGTGATGTAAGAAAACTACGAGTAAGTAGGTATAGGCCCACCACCAAGCGTGATAGCTACGAGTATATTTGAAAATGTTACGAGATAAATTTTGAAATTTCTACATAGGTGTGTGTAATGGAAATAGCGAAGTTTGACTAGGTATTCGTTGGCGACAATCGCAGTTAAGCAAGTGCAGCACGGTCTGTTTACGGCTGGGTGACCGGGGGTGGCGTGTTCTACTGAGCGCTACCGTGGCTCAGATGACACGTTAAATTTATCCGGTTGTTTCAACCGTTTAGCCATGTCAGAGACTTTTAGTCGGCTTAAAAACTCTGACACTAGGGCTATAGCCACTCGGGCTATACAAACTGACTTAATCAAAATGTTTTGCAGAGCAGCAAGCCCTATAAGAAAGCAAGCACGGATAAAAAGTTGCAATATCATTCGTAGAGTATTAATTGGACATGAATATCTCTAGTCTCTACCGATTATACACACAGCATTGAAATGCACACTTTTTCATTTTTCCAGCTAACACGTTTGATGTGTGTTTCTGTATAATTATTTGTATACCTGATACCTGTCTGTTTTAAACAACATAATTTCTCAAAAGAGTCAATTTTCACGAAGCTCTGTTTTGTTTAAGGCTAATGGAACCGCAATGGTCCCTAAATAAAATTGGTTAGGAGCTTACATTTCTAATGTTATCCCTGTTATCCTATCAGAATGTCGAACTTGGACAAGATTGGCCCAGGACCGAGGCAGATGGCACTGTAAGAAAGGGGACTATACCCAGCAGTAGGATAGAAAAATTTGCGGATGATGATGATGTTGACGATGATAATCCCATCAGAATTGTAGCAAGTCGAAGTGTCCACTGACGGGACGTATGACTCGTATGAGTCAGGTAGGTACATCGCATTTATATTTAAGGGCAACTAAGCGGTCAGAATGTTAAATACTGTCCACGATGTCCCAAGTACAGACGTACGTATTTCTAGACTTCGAAACCACCGGCCTCAATGTAGAGGGTGAATTATTTCGTAATATTCGGATAACCGAGCTCAGCATGGTGGCAGTGAAACGGGAACACTTGTTGGACGCTACCCGAGGAGAAATACTTCGTGTTCAGCACAAGCTCACCCTGTGTCTCAACCCACTGAAGCCGATAGATGACGGCTGCGCCCGCATCACAGGACTCAACAACTCCAAATTAGAACACGAGCCCGCGTTCGACCAGAAAGTTTCCGCCATGATCGACAACTTTCTCAACATCCTGACCCAGCCGGTTTGCTTCATTGCTCATAATGGTTTCAATTACGATTACTACCTGCTTAGAAATCACTTAGCATGGTTACAAGTGGATCTTAGCACTGCAGTTTTATGCGCGGACAGTATGGACGCTTTTTATTATATTTTGGAACAAAAAGAAAAAAATTCTACACCTCAGAAACGAAGCTTCAAATCCGTGAAAGATCCGTCTCTAACGCTACTTCGACAAACTTTTCCCTGGGGCAGATGGGCAAATAAACCTATGAACTCGTACAGATTAAGTGACGTGTATAGACGAGTAGTGGGCAAAGAGCCGGAGAACGCTCATCATGCTGAAAATGACTGCTTGTTCGTTCTGGAGATAGCAAGTGTCCTCGGCGAGCAGTTCGTAGGATGGGTGGACAATAACCATGTGCCGTTTTCAGATATCGAACCGGTGGATAATAGAGTAGATCCGTGGTATACAGAATAGATTTCACTGATTCGTTTTATAACACAATACTTTTGTAAAAGTATTGTGTAACACAATACTTTTATAAAAACAAAAGTATTGTTATTTTATACACAAGAGTTGCTAGAGTGCCGTACGTGTAAAATAAAACTAGCTGTTTTTTTAGTTAAATACTACATTTTTAGTTACTACTTTGTCAATGTACTTATTTTTAACTACTTAGCTTTTACCGCGGCTTTCTATAGCATCTATAAGATTTTTTTCCTAGATAAAAAGTAGTCTGTAAGTGTAACACTCTCCGACCTTATTATTATTTTTATTTCAATTCCAATGTAATTTTATATTTCTTAATTTTTTTATTTTTACAGTAACGTATTGTACTTTTTTTAACATTCACAAGCGTACATAATTGTATCTATGTTGAGAAATAAATGAAATGAAAAATATGTCAAAAATCAAGTCGATCTTTCTGTGATCGATACGATTTTGCATGTTGTACACTATTACTACAGAACAGCTGAACTACTACAACCATGTATTTACAAATAAAGGATCTTGAATCTTGATCCATTGCTTTGTTGCTGCGTGAAGAAGTGGCAAAAAGACCAATAAACTCATTTTCGGATTCATAATATTAGTAAGGATTTTAAAAGTTGTCTAATTGTTAAAAGCAAATGTTATTATACTTGTGTAAAGTGGTATAACTTCCGTCTAACCTTACAACTTTTTCCATAACCTATGCTATGTCCTAGAAAAAGAAATTGATGCAGAGTTTAGTGCACATTCATGTTTAGCATGTAACCTTTATCGAATAAATGAACAATATTTAAGAACGACATTTTTCGCTATTGCATGTTTGCTTTTTACGTTATTATAGTTATAATTAAACAATTGTTGTATTTACCCTATCAAAGCTTTTAGAAATAAACGAATTTATATATTTTTCATTATGTTTCATTTAACAAGACAATGGGTAATGTTTTTCGAAGACTGGGTGTCGATTGTTTTATCCGAGTACCTGTATCTTATAGCATAAAGCCCAGTAGAGAATATATAATAGGCTGGAGCCTAGAGCGGCACATTTTGGTGGGGCGGCAAATTGGTGGCCAATATCGTCTCTGAATACCGAGATACTATTTTATTGTGCAATTTTCACTAAGTCGCAGGATTGTAGAAATCATTTAGGAGGTGACATATTGTCATGTTTACATTGGTGTGTATAAATAGTCTTCAAGATTTCACTGAACTTGAAAAAGATCTTCATCATCATCACCATCATCAGCCTTTAATAACCCACTCCTGGGCATAGGCCTCCCTTTGTTTATGCTATTCACCTCTATCCCTTGCCGATTCCATCCATTTGTTGCCCATCAATCGCTATAATCAATGTGTTCTGCCCACTATGACTTATGGCACCGAGACGTTTGAGTTGCCAACTATACTGTTTTAAACAGTATTATACTGTTTTTCACTAAATTATACTTTTTATTGTTGAACAAAAATAAAGTATACAAAATACGGTTTTCAGCATCAAAATGCAGTTATGATTGTGGTGAGGCGTATGAAGTTTAGCTAAGAAGCTCTAAAAATATGTATTTAAAACAATAAATAAATAAAATACTGTTCATTTTCTAAAATACTGTTTAATATTCTTCATGGACCTGAATATACTTTATTTCTTGTAAAAAAGTTGGCAGCCCTACGAGACGTGGGCACTCACGGAGAAGACTGTGCACAAAATCGGGCTCGCACAAAGATCCATGGAGCGCGCCATGCTCGGCATCAAGCCACAGGATCGTATCCGGAACACTGAAATACGACGTCGCACCAGAGTGGTCGATATTGTGGAGCGAGTGATGGAACTGAAATGGAGCTGGGGCGGCAGGTGGTGCAAGGCGGGAGGCGGCTGGTGGTGCAAGGCGGGAGGACGGCAGGTGTTGCAAGGCGGGGGGCGGCTGGTGGTGCAAGGCGGGAGGACGGCAGGTGGTGCAAGGCGGGGGGCGGCAGGTGGTGCAAGGCGGGAGGCGGCAGGTGGTGCAAGGCGGGGGACGGCAGGTGCACAACCAAGTGGTGGCCCAAACTGGCTCGGGAAATCCGGGTAGACCAAGAATGATATGGGTAGACGACATTAAAAAGATCTTTAGTTCTGTTAAAATCACTATTATTAACACGAAATATTTGAAAGTAAATTTGTTCAATTTATTATCTGTATATGCCAAATGTTGTTTCGTACCAAAGGGTAAAAACGGAACCCTATTACTAAGACTCCGCTGTCTGTCCGTCTATCTGTCACCAGGCTGTATCTCATGAACCGTGATAGCTAGACAGTTGAAATTTTCACAGATGGTGTATTTCTGTTACCACTATAGCACTATCATCATTATCAGCTGTAGGACGTCCACTGCTGAACATAAGCCTCCCCTATGGATTTCTAATAAGCCCGGTTGCAAGCTGCCTGTATCCAGCGCGTATCTGCGGTCTTAAAATATCGTCAGTCCACCTGGTCGGTGGACGTCCTACGCTGCGCTTTCCGGTGCGTGGTTTCCATTCAAGAACTTTACTGCCCCACCGGCCATCAGTTTTCCAAGCTATGTGCCCTTACCATTGCCATTTCAACTACCGCTACACAACAAATACTTAAAAACATAATAAAGTAAATATTTCCCATACAGCAAATTTGAATATTTTGCTGTTTTTGGCTCGATATTGATAACGGTAACAGGTAGACGCTTGAAATATTTACAGAATATTCAATATTCAGAATATTCACTTTAATAATTAAATTAATTAAAATAAATATTTAAGAGGGGCTCCCATACAAGCAACTTGATCGATATTAATGTCAGCAACAGGTAGAAGCTTAAAATACTCACAGAATATTTAATAGTATATTCACTTCAAAAATAAATAAGTACTTAATATAAAATATACTAAAGAGGGCTTCCCAGTACAGTACGGAACCCTTCGTGCGCGAGTGCAGCTTACCTTAGTTAGTTTTTACTTGATACACTTTCGTGCCTAAGCTGGTCACTATTTTGGATTTTAGATGTTTGTACCTCGTAAATACTACCAGAGAGGTTAGTCCAGGTTTAAACGTAAATTGAAACTACAACCCGGTCACAATATCTGTGCCCCTGACTTCGTGACGTCATATCGAATTATCAGGACGTATATACATTACCGGACGTCTAGTATACCGTCCGGACGTAAATTATTATCGGGACGTGTATCGGCAACGAAGATGCTAACCGTACTGTCGCATCGGGGAGTGCGCGGAGAGGTGACAGGGGAAGCGGGAGAGGCGCCGCATTCCAGCGAGGTGCACAGATATTCTGACCGGGTTGTACTGCTGTTTCCGTATGGCTCAATACATTTTTGTACAGCGCCCCTGGCGGAAACGAGGAAGCACTAACCAAGATGTATGGAGCCACACGCGAACGCGAAATTTTAAGTAAACCACGCAAACCTGGACTAAGGGCTTTGGTCATGACCGCTTAATTAGTTTTTGTAAACTTACAATGAGTATTAATGTAAATGGCAAAAAACACAAAAATATTTGAATTTCGTCCGCTGACCTAAAGAATCTACCTTAATCAGGAAATTACATAGCATAGGTTTTTTTTTTTTGATTAATTGTAAAACTATTCAATTTAACATAATTTCAATAGATTGCTAAACAATAAAAATAATTCTACATAATAATAATTGTTAAAAAAAAAAAAGTTTATCCAGTAAGTAGGTAAAATAAAATTAGAAGATTACAAACATAAACTCTAGCTCCCGCGGTAGGATACCCTGAGTTTGCGGTTAGGTTATGGAAAAAGTTACAACATATAAGGTTACTCGGAAGTCATATAACATTTGCAATTACAAACAAACAACTTTTAAAAACCAAAAATATTATTATTAATCCGAAAGTTTGCTTTTTAGGGTTCCGTACCCAAAGGGAAAAACGGGACCCTATTACTAAGACTTCGATATCCGTCTGTCCGTCTGTCTCACCGGGCTGTATCTCATGAACCATGATAGCTAGGCAGCTGAAATTTTTACAGATGATGTATTTCTGTTGTCGCTATAACAACAAATACTAAAAAGAGAATTAAATAAATATTTAAGGTGGGCTTCCATACAACAAACCTGATTTTTTAGACGTTTTTCGCTCTATTTTAATAATAGTAACAGGTAGATGCTTGAAATTTTCACAGAATACTTAGTTTTATATTCACTTCAATAATCCTTATCCTTACATAGTATAAAATGAAGTCGCTATTTTCGTTTGTTTGTTTGTTTGTCTGTATGCTTAAATCTTTAAAACTACGCAACGGATTTTCATGCGGTTTTTTTTAACGGATAGAGTGATTCAAGAGGAAGGTTTATATGTATAAAAATTCCCGAAATTCTCACGGGAACGGGCACAACGCGAGTAAAACCGCGGGGCGCTGCTAGTAAATAATAAAATACATCATAAAGCACACTAAAATCATTTTATATTTGAACATGGTCAACCTTAAAAACTAAACACACAACCCATCTCCGACCATACCCGGCGCAAAAGAGCCCAAAATGCTGGCCGCATTACCTCGCTGGATGGCGATGGCCATCCTTTGCGCCAAGTACGAGCCGGAGCGGGAGTCACTTGTTTTCTCCAAAATAATAAAATTAAAATAAATATTTAAGGTGGGCTGGGCTCCCATACAGTACGGAACCCTCCGTGCGCGAGTCCGACTAGTACTTGGCCGATTTTTGGTTTATTCGTTTGTTTGTAGCTCTTTCATGCAGCAACAGAGCAAGGAATCAACTTGATTTTTGTCATCAATATTGCTCAAAGGTCGGAGAGTGTCATGGGCTACTTTTCATCCAGGAAATAATCCTGTAGACCTTGTAGAAAGCCGCGGATAAAGCTAGTTAACAATAAGTACATTGACAAAGTAGATATTTATGAAAAACTAGCGACCCGCCCCGGCTTCGCACAGGTTTATTATACATTTAAACCTTCCTCTTGAATCACTCTATCTATTAAAAAACCGCATCAAAATCCGTTGCGTAGTTTTAAAGATATAAGCATACATGGGGACAGCGGAAACGACTTTGTTTTATACCATGTAGCGATAGTGAGGCACGGCGCTGAAGTAAAGCTTGAATATAAAATATTAAGTATAGGCCGAATCATACAAGTCGGCGGATGTGAAGTTAGGTAGCTACAAGCTGCGCAATATCCAATCCTGACTGAAGCTCACATAAATCTACACGTTGATAGGGTTTCGCGCAGCTTGTAGCTAACTTCACATCCGCCGACTTGTGTGATTCGGCCTATATCATAGGCTTCTTTTTATCCAGGAAAAAATCCCGTGGAACCTGGTAGGAACCCGCTAGTTAAAAATAAGTACATTGACAAAATCCACCAACCCGTACTAGGCCAGCGTGGTGGATATGGCCCAATCACCCTCCGTGGGTAGACCTACGTCCAGGGCCCTATTTTATAAAGCTACAAGTCTTGTACTTGTAGTAAAAAACTGTCAACATTGACGGAATCCGCATTCGTGATTGGTCGAGACTGCGTCATTAATGTCAATTTGCCTGTAGAATTGTAACTTGTAGCTTTATAAAATAGGGCCCTGCAGTGGACTATTAAAAAGAGCTGGTACAGTACAGTACATTGACAGAGTAGGTAATATAATTATAAAAAAGTGGTATAGAAGTAAACCTTACTTTATTAAAAACAACGGAAAATAACTTGTGAAAACAAGCACGGCGCTGGATTTATGCTTGTGTATTATTTATGTGTTTAAAATATTAAGTAATCTGTTAAATCAATTCCGAAAACGTCGGCTCTACTCTAATATCCACCGGTTCGATATCAGAAAACGGCACATGGTTATTGTCCACCCATTCTACGAACTGCTTGCCGAGAGCCACGGCTATCTTCAGAACGGACAAGCAGTCATTTTCAGCACGTTGGTAACCGTTCTTCGGCGCTTTACCCAAAACTCGTTGATACACGGGCCCTAATCTGAACCAGAGCACAGGATTACTTGGCTGGCTGCCCCAGGGAAAGGTTTGTCGAAGTATCGTTTTAGAGGGATCTTTCTCGGATTTGTAGGTCCGTTTCTTAGGTGTAGAACTGTCGACTTTTTTTTCCAAAATATGATAAAAAGCGTCCAAACTGTCCGCGCATAAAACCGCACAGTTAAGATCCTCTTGTAACCATGCTAAATGGTTTCTAAGCAGGTAGTAATCGTAATTGAAACCATTATGAGCAATAAAGCATACCGGATGGGTCAGGACGTTAAGAAAGTTGCCGATTATGGTGGAAACTTTCTGGTCGAACGCGGGCTCGTGTTCTAAAGAGGAGTTGTTGAGTCCTGTGACGTCGGCGGACTCGGAATCTATCTCCTTCAATGGATTGAGACACAGAGTGAGTTCGTGTTGAATACGAGGTGTGTTCCCTTTGGCAGTGTCCAACAAATGTTTTCGTTTCACGGCGACCATGCTGAGCTCGATTATTCGAATATCACTAAACTCTTCACTCCCTACGCCGAGGCAGGTGGTTTTACGTTTAGAAATACGTACGTCTGTACTTGGGACATCGTGGACAGTAATGAACACGCTAATCGCTTAGGTATCCTTTTATATACAACGTGGTGTACCTACCTGACTCATAAGAGTCGTACGTCAGTAGGCGCCTCGATAACTTAGCGAGTTGCAACTGCTGAAGAGGTTTATTTACTGGCAATCCTGATAGGACTATCATCGTCAACACAGATAGATTAATGATGTTGTTCACAGAAGATAAAACAAACGAATGTGAGAAAGAACTTAAAAGCTAGTGGCAACACCATGCGACCATTTCATTTAACAAAAAAATAAAATAAAAATAATTTTGTATGGGAACGTTTAGTATATTATTATAGTAGTTTATGCAACTGTCATATAATGAAGGGTATTAAAACACGAGTATGAGTTTATCAAACGAGCGCAGCGAGTTTCATAATAGTAACGAGTGTTTTAATACCCGTGTTATATGCAGTTGCATACACTACTTTATCTTCACTAATAAAAAATAAAAATAAACATATTGCGAAACATTAAATTCACGCGTACGTGTATTGTCACAGTGAACTTGGCGCCATTAAAATCTAACTAATGAGAGCGCAGCTGCGCGCGCAGGGCCAATCAGGAGCGAGCGCGCGATGTTATAATGAGATTTTACGATATCGATGTGGATATTATAACATCATGTGAAATTGCTTAAATTGAGTGTTTTGTTGTCTGCGCTATAACAGTAGTCATTATAAGTCAAGTATTGGAAACATAAGTAGAATGTTACAACATTAGTGTAGATAAAGATCTTTACATTACAAAAGAAACTATTAAAAAAACTTCTATAATTTACCAATTTAGTCGCGGGTAAAAGGTGTATAATTACGAACAACCCCTGTTCGTAATTTTTTTATGGAATACTAGCGACTAGAGACCCGTTCCGGCTTCGCACAGGTGTACGAGTATTGTGCAAATAAACCTTCCACTTGAATCACTGTCAATTAAAAAAAACCGCATCAAAATCCGTTGCATAGTTTTAAAGATCTAAGAATATATAGGGATAGACAGACAGCGGGAAACGACTTTGTTTTATACTATGTAGTGAAGGAAAATATTTTCTCTTAGACCGGAAGTAAAAAATTGTTAAGAAACCTCTGTTCGTAATTTTTTTTGCAACTTTTCTCCGTGTGCATAGTAGCAGGCCCTGTACAATAAATATTTCGATTTCACGTACATAAGTAAATATTTCAATATTATTAATTCGAGAAACATTTTATTTCATGGCGTGCAGTTTTAGACTGGAAGATCTCCATAATTTTCTTCCATTCGAGTTTATATAACGACACGAGGCGGATGCGCCTAGTATATGTATACAGGGTGGAGAGCTGACGCCGACATTAAATGAAATCACATAATATTTCTGCCTTCTGTTTTGAAGCATTTGACATACCTATTTAGAATTTAATAAATAAAGTTACTATTTATTTACCTAGTTAAGTACGTAAAATTTTCTAGAACAGCTTTTTGGAGCAACCTGCATCTCAACAGCGATTCGAGATATTTTGACATTAATCAAAACAGCGGGAATAGTTATTTTGATTAATCTACTGTCAAAATGGCATAAATGAATTCCTTTTAAAATAACTTCCTTTATTTATTATTACTTAGTTTGTTTGAAAATTTTGTTTCTTCAATTTAAGGATTATTTTTCTTCTTGTTTTATATCACTGGTTACTAGTACGGCTGGTGAGTCAAATTAATATCAGAGTCAGCTCTCCACCCTGTATAATAAATGTTAGGTGACACTGGTGTAAACGAGATGGAAAAAAACCCTAATGCAACATACGAAAACCCATACTTACCTACCTAATTACTATAGTAATAAAGCTTTACAGTAAATATGTGTTTTTCTAAGATTGATTTATAATATAACTAGCTGACCCGGCGAACTTCGTTTCACGCAATATCTTTATAAATTATAGCCTATGTGTTAAGTACTATTGCAAAGTTTCATCTCAATCCGTTCAGTAGTTTTTGTGTGAAAGATTAACAAACATCCATACATACAAACTTTCGCATTTATAATATTAGTAGGATATAATAAATCTTTATTTAAGACAAAACTTAGTCCATATCACAGCAGTTTTACCTTATCAGTAGTGGTATGTAATCGCTATTTTGAAATTTGCACATCATATCCCCATTGCCATAAACAGGAAAATCCATCAAAAAATTACAAAACAATGCACATAGAAAGTTACATATTAAAACATACTTTTTAGGGTTCCGTACCCAAAGGGTAAAAACGGGACCCTATTACTAAGACTTCGATGTCCGTCTGTCTGTCGGTCTGTCTGTCACCGGGCTGTATCTCATAAACCATGATAGCTAGGCAGCTGAAATTTTCACAGATTATGTATTTCTGTTGCCGCTATAACAACTAAAACCAGAATAAAATAAATATTTAAGGGGGCTCCCATACAACAAACGTGATTTTTAGGAATTTTTTGCTCGCTATTAATAACGGCTAGACGAATGGGGCTCCCATATGGTACGGAACCCTTTGTACGTGAGTCCGACTCGCACTTGGCCGATTTTTATATTATTATTCCTTATATCCACTTAAACTCACAAGCAAAGCTTTTCCCTTGGGTAGCATCGATTTGACTTTCTTTTATGATGTTTGGTAGGCATCAGTGGGGAGAGGCTGGGAGAGGCCCTTTTACATATTTTTTTATAAAACTTATATAAGTAAAGTAAGTAGAAATAAAACAACTATTGCTTGATGAGACTTGAGGTGCATCTGAGCTGCACGACCTTATTCTATCATCCCCTTTTTACTACAGGACAAGTAGGAGGACGCCCATTACCACCCCTACACTGTCGATTTTCCTTTGATACGTACGAAGCAGTTTGACTAACTTTTCTGATTCGTACCGCCAGGGAATGGAACAGTCTTCCTGCTTCCCTGTTTCCTAAGAGATATAATCTAAAGCTTTTTAAGGTCAGAGTGAATAGGTATCTTCTAGGTCTGCGTGCTTCATCTTCGACCACAACGTTGCTTACCATCAGGCGAGTTGGTGGTCAAGAGCGGACTTATTCGCGATAAAAAAAACTTACACAGTATTTCGGGCTATTGTGATGTGCTGATCGATGGCTAAAAAGATGGGCTTAGGAATGAGGTACGGCACCCGCCAAATAATGCCTCATTTCAGATATTCAGGATTCAGGCGGGTGGTGACTTGCCAAAAACCAAATGGGTCTGCCATAATAGCTACCGTAAGTTGGCGCCGGAGGGGCAACATTGGTGTGGACGGCTGTCGGGTGTCGAGAGGTGTGCTGCGCTTTCACTAAGAGCTACTAGCGGCTTCTACCCCGGAGCTTAGGTTCTTAGCTCTTGCGATTTCCACTCCAAGCCGGCCGGTTAAGGCAAGAGAGGAGTCAGGGGTTTCATTTAGTCCCAGGGAAGCTCACAAATTACCATAAAATAACGCTTTAAGATACGTACGTTATACTTTATATATTATTATTTAATATATTATTATATATTACTATTTGCGACACCCTAACGACAAGGTATAATGTGCACTGTGTTACTATTATGATATAAGCGTAATTGTAACTAGACATATTATAAGGCAATTGTATACCCAAATAAAAATAAATAAATAAATAAATCAGGGTTCTCGGTGTTGCCACTCACTGACGACGGCTGGCCCCTAAGCCGCCCTTGCGAATTTTTTTTTTCTTTCAATTAACTTTTCCATTGTTGTACAATTTGCAGGAACGTCCTTTACGTTTCTCTTTAATCCTTTCCTCTCTTAATCAGGTTGCCTGAAAGAAATCGCTCTAAGCGACAAGGCCGCCGGTTGTCGCACTAATTTAAAATATTGTACTGCTTTTTAGGGTTCCGTACCCAATGGGTAAAAACGGGACCCTAACTCTCTGGACTCCGCTGTCCGTCCGTCTGTCTGTCTGTCACCAGGCTGTATCTCATGAACCGTGATAGCTAGACAGTTGAAATTTTTACATACTATGCATTTCTGTTGTCGCTATAACAAAAAATAATAACTAAAAACACGCCCCATACAAAAAACGTGATTATTTGCCGTTTTTTTGTAAGTACATTAAATTCGTTATAGTTATTAACTATTTCCAATAAAAAAAAAAAAATATCGAAATCAGACACTATGTATAAAGTTATGCGTGGTAAAACATAAAAAAAACATAAGGCGTCGAATTGAGTGCCTCCTCCATTTCGTCGGTCAAAAAAGAGCAGTGGGATAGTGAAGGCAGCGGATATTGATGATAATAATCCTGTCACAATTGCAGGAAGTAGGTAAAACACTTCAGCAGCTGCAACTGACTCGTATGAGTCAGGAAGGCATATAAAAGGATAACTAAAGGTAAGCAAGTTCATTACAGTGCACGATGTCCCAAGTACAGACGTACGTGTTTCTAGACGTCGAAACCACCGGCCTCAACCGACGGAGTGAAGAGTTTAGTGATAATCGAATAACCAAGCTCAGCATGGTGGCGGTGAAGCGAAAACACTTGTTGGTCACTACCAGAGGTGAAACACCTCGTGTCCAGCACAAGCTCACTCTGTACCTCAATCCACTGAAGGTAATAAGTGCACGTTGCGCCGACGTCACAGGACTTGACAACGCCTTTGTGGAACACGAGCCCGCGTTCGACCAGAAAGTTTCCGCTATGATCGACAACTTTCTTAACCTCCTGACCCAACCAGTATGCTTCATTGCTTATAGTGGTTTCAATCATGATTACTACCTACTTAGAAATCATTTGATGCGGTTACAACTGGATCTTAGCACAGCAGTTTTATACGCGGACAGTTTGGACGCTTTTGATCATATTTTGGAAGGAAATTTCAACATTCTGCATATATGAAACGAACCTTCAAATCCGTGAAAGATCCCTCGAAAACGATACTTCGGCAAGCTTTTCCCTGGGGCTACAACAGACCAGCGGACTCGTACAAATTAAGCAACGTGTTTAGACGAGTATTGCGTAAAGCACCGGAGAACCCACACCATGCTGAAAATGACTGCTTTCTTGTTGTGAAGATAGCCGTGGCCCTCGGCAAGCAGTTCGTAGAATGGGTGGACAATAACCATTTGCCGTTTTCTAAAATCGAACCGGTCGATATTAGTGTACCGCCGTGTTTTTCAGAATAGATTTCACAGATTAGTTATTTTTTTTTTAATTTAAATTAATGATCCACAGACTCCAGGGTCTGTGCCCTTTGTTAACTAAGTTACAATTGATTGAATTATCGATTAGTTATTTATTACTAAAATATTATGTTGTATTTAATTTGTTAATTGTTACGCAAGCCTTCGAGCTCCGTACATGTGAACATTTTTCGTTGTTTTTTTTTAGTAAAGTGATTAATTATTATTGATCGCGTTGCGTCGAGCGCAGCATCTAAGGTGATATTGATAGGTATACCCACTACTACTATGTCACTTTTTTGTAATTTGTATTTAAAAATAAAAAAAATAAATATTAGGGGACATCTTACAATATAAACAACTTTGTCAGTGTACCTAGGTAATAATCGGCCAAGTACGAGTCGGACTCGCGCATGGAGGGTTCCGTACTGTATGGGAGCCCCTCTTAAATATTTATTTTATTTTCATTTTAGTATTTGTTATTGCGGCAACCAAAATACATCATCTGTGAAAATTTCAGCTGCCTAGCTATCACGGTTCATGAGATACAGTCCGGTGACAGACAGACAGACAGACAGACAGACAAACGGACAGACGGACATCGAAGTCTTAGTAAAAGGGTCCCGTTTTTCCCTTTGGGTACGGAACCCTAAAAAGTAGCAGACTAGTATTAAATGCCTAGACTACATTTATCCCAGAAAAATAAAAGGTTCCTATAGTCTAGGTTTGTTTCTTTTCAACCTATTTCATAACTAGAAAATTAAATGTACTCACCAGTTTATGTATGTAATACGAGTAGCTTCCTGTCCATAATTCAACAAATACTTACTCGTAGTCTAAAGGTGTGCTTGTTGGTTTCTCTTCATGCAGCAACAGAGCAATGGATAGACTTGGGATGTTGGCATTTTATAGTTCAAAGGTTGGAGAGTGACATGGGATACTTTTTATCCCGGAAAAATAAGGCTCTGGTGGGGGATGGGATAGCAGTGGCACCAAATTTAACGCGGGCGAAGTCGCACGCAAGAATATAATAAAAAATATTTGGGCAAAAGCTACATAAACATATATGAGAAAGATAAACATGTTTTTATAATTGCCAATAATGTTTATTATAAAATATATCAGGTACAGCAAATTCTTTGTTTTCTGTACTACAAGTAACTTTAAATAAATTTCGTAAATAATGTTTTACAACTTATATCATTTTAAATATTAGGAATGTATGACATATTATTTAAAATACGCACAACTGCCCTTTGGCTGAAGAATTAAAAATATTGCTGTCTCACTTTGATACACTGAAGTAAAATGAGAAAGTAACATATTATTTGGCGAAGTGTGTGTGACACAAAGAGTAAAACACAATTATATAAATATTTTAAAATCATTCAATTACACAATTTCATACACACGTGTGAAAGGCTTTAAAAAATAGAGAGGTCTCTATTTTGGATATTTTAACATTTTCAGTCTATAACTCCAATTAAGTAAAAATATCTTCGTCAATTAAAAGTAATACCTACATTTTAAAAAGGGCGTTGATTTGCAAATTGTCTTTCAGAGGTATATTTTATGCTCATATTATGAACAACTTTTACTATGGGACTATAGAACTCTGTAGTCTCGTTTCTCCTACTTTCACTCAAGAGAGTGAGAGACATTACGGCACTTGTGCGTTATGGTAATGTAAAACGCACGATGCTTCGACTGATGCACGACATTCACTCAAAGTCAGAGTTTTATTAATTTCCTCGCAAATATGTTACAAAACGTCGTATGACATACGTGCGCTTTGAAAATTACAGCCTCTGCTTCCTTACAGCCCTCTAGGGCTAGCAATATCGCCTCGGCTGTCATTTTCAACTTACCGCGCTTATATCATAATGTACTATTATAATTTATAATGATGAGCATATATAATACAACTTTAGAAGTCCATGGACTTATGGACATGGACACAGCAACTACTACTTTTCTGTATACATAAGGGTATATACATACCTATAGGCTCAAATGTCTTGTCCGGTGTGAAGTTAGCTACAAGCTGCACAAAACCCACTTTCGAAACTTCACAACCATCAAGTTTGATACATATAGAGGTATTTACAAATTGGTAATGAAGTTTACTAAGTTTAGTAAGTACCTAAGTAATTAAGTTAAGTATAAATCATTATCATTAAAGTTAATGTTTCCAACTGTTATGACTTAATGACTAAGAACTGCTTTAAGGAGCCACTTTTGCAATCCCTGAGAACATTGACAGATTTCTGAAGAAAATGTTTTAGTTCTCAATTTGACCACATAAACACATAAAATGGTGGTTTGACTGACAAGAAATAAGTGACTCATTGCAAATACTTGTTAAAACTTGTTGTGTTGAAATTCAGTAAATGCAGATGTTGATTTGATTTTACATAAATTTTATGACCTCAATTTCATATAATTTCACAAAACTATAGATATTTGGGACATTTTATATCATACATGTTTTTACATGAATTGGAGTCCAATATTATACCATACATACTTTTCACATTATAATACAGCAATAATCAGTGATATATACCATATACATGTACATATAAGTGTATGTACAGGAAAAAAGAGATTAATTACATTGTTAAAAATACAAAACATGTTTGAAAAACCAATTCACAAAATATGGCACAATTTTATAGCAAACTCAGTTGTAAAATATACAAAAATTAAAATTTATACAAATCACTCAACTACATTTTGAAAATTAGTAAAATTCACATGCCACTATTATATTACATAGCTATAATCTACACTAACAATAAAAAATGGCTCTAAAACTACAAAAAAATTAAGACACAGTCTTAGGCTACTCAGGAGTCTATGGATAAAATATTGTTGTACAACTTTTGTTTCCTAATAAAATAAATTTAATAATTTATTTTTTAATTTCATACTTCTTTCACAAATATAAAGCTACAAAATTAGTGAATAACATCACAAGACCAGGCCAGGTAGTATAAAATACAATACAATGCTCTACTAATAATACTCTAAACATAAAAAATAGTAAAACAAACTAAATTAGTCTAAAAAAATAAAATACATTACTGCATAGGCACTCCAATAGTCATAGGTTCAATCTCGGAAAACTTCTTATGATTATTGTCTACCCATTCCACAAACTGTTTGGAAAGAGCGGCCGATATCTCTAGGGCAAATAGACAGTCGTTTTCAGCTCGATGAGCATCTATCGCAGGCTTGTTTAAGACTCGTTCGTATATATCCTTTAGTTTGTACGATTCTGATGGTCTTTCACTGTCGCCCCAAGGAAATACCAGTCTTCGTTTTGCCTTGACTATTTTAGGTGCTTTTAAAGTTCGATTCGCCTTAGGAGTAGTTTCGTTCACAGCTTGCATTGACAAGTTTGAAGATTGAAAGTCTGTTTCATCCAGATTTGTTTGTTTTAAAGTTTCATTTGATGATGCAATAGGTAACACAGAATTGTTCGATGTTGTCCCGGATATTGTTGACCCAGTTTTTGGAGTCACTTCCACATCTGATTTAGGAGACTTAATTTGTTCATTGTCCTTTTTCATCTTCTCCAAAATATGGTAGAAGCCATGATAACAGTCTGCGCACAAAACTTCACAAGTTAATTCCACTTTTAATTTCACTAAATGATTTCTGAGTATCGGAAAGTCGAAATTAAGGCCGTTTTGAGCGATTAAACAAACTGGTTGGGACAGGACGCTGAGAAAAGTATCAATCATGGAGAAAACTTGTTTGTTGAACATTGGTTCGCGTTCTAGAAGGAAGTTATCGAGTCCTGTGACCTTGGTGCACCCGTCGGCGATCATAAGCCCCGGGTTGAGACACAGGGTGAGCTTGTGTTGCACACGGGGCGTCGCTCCCGGTCTTGTATCCAACAAATGCTGCCGTTTCACCGCAATCATACTCAGCTCAGTTATACGAGTTTTATTGTACTCTTCCTTCGGCAGACCGGTGGTCTCGAGGTCTATAAACACGTACGTCTGTACAGGGGACATTGTTGACGTTAACTAAATGCAATTCTCTTACCTATAGCGTTCCACATTTCTGACTCATGCAGTTATCAGCAGATGAAGGTGGGGGTCGAATAATTACACAGACACCACTGCAGTCATTCAAGTCTTTACAAGGCCGAATACAATTATCACAATTTTAATCGAATATTAATGTAAAGATCGATAAAAATAAATCTACAATAAAACAACCACTTGTTTTGTTTGGTTTTTGTGGTTATGTTGATGTTATCGTTATTTGTCAAAAAAATGTTACTGTCAGTGTAGCGAAAAAAAAAAACTTCATTGTGACACTGCAATAGAAACATTAAGCCATTATTTAGGTATCTCTGAAGAAGGAAACTAAGGTGATCATCATTAGTTCAGCATAAGTCTACCCTGTTTTAATAATTACATTATTAATAACTAAACAGACAATAAAATGCACGCTTTTGTGTTCATATATTTTAATTAAATCAAATAAATACCTACAATATTTAACTTACTAGGAATAAAGTCTTACAATGGAAAATCCCCTCTCCTAGGGTAACCCAAATATAATGTGCGGAAATAATAAAACCTACTTAAAGGCCTAATCAAACTCCTTGGTGTCAGTGAAGTTAACTACAAGCTGCGCATGTTCCCGCTTCTTGCACAGCTAACACAACGAATTTGCTTATGCGCAATGACTATCCTCGTGTTTACAGACACCAAGTTTGATTCGGCCTTTGATATGTCGACTAATAAAACAAATCCAAGACGATTATTACAATAAATAATGGTGGCTTTTGGTGTACTGAAAATAAAGTTCATACAAAACTTCACTGGTCCATTTAGCTACCTAAAATATAAAACTCATTGAAAACCTATACCTATTTACAATATAAAACTGGACTAGTGCTATAATCACACATAAAATATGTAGTATGAAGCTGCTAAAATTACAACAATTACAGAAAGAATGGGTATCCAATATTTCTGTATGAAGTTTCTGTCATCCTTATGGATAACAACCTTCTTTTCCTTATATTTCTTCTTTTTCCCACTAAGTTTCCACTCGTATTCAGCCAGTTCTTTTTTGTTTCTCTCTTCCTCTAACTGCTTGAGTCTCTGTTGCTCTTTCTCATGCTCAATTTTTGTAGCAAGTTTTTTCGCTTGACATGTTTCATCGCATGAAATTTTTGCCTCTCCATTTGTAACGGTATTACACGGTGCTTCCTTTTTCAAATTACCACATTGGCAGTGGATTTTAGTCTTTTTGATGCAAATTTGGTTACCACAAGGTCCAGAGTGGCAAGTTTTACGGCAGCGGTGACCACACTCTAAGTTCTTTGGGCATTGTTGTTTGCACGAAAGCATTTCTTCGGTAGCAGTACTGAGTTCCCGACAGCGGAGGTATAACTCTGTAGTGCCGCAGTGGCAAGCTAGACGTTCATAGACTTCACATGATGGGCACTGCCCGGGATGGCAAGCTTCTTTCGCACACTTATGAGTGCATTTTTCTGGACGGGGTTTTTCACAGCCTTTATTACAAGGCTTACATGAGTAAGGCACATGTGGATACTGAGGATCCATAGCAAAAAGATGACAGAGTAGAGCACATGTGTGATTTCCACAAGCCAGTGGCTTGCCACACTCTCGTCCGCAAGGCCTTCGAGCTGCCACATGGCATGGTTGTTCTTCCGTCTCATGTTCTCCAAAACATACGATAGGGACAGGAACGTTGCAGGGAGGACAGTCTAATGTCATAATTTTGGTCTTCGGAGGCTGGACTTCCCAAGGAGTAGCTGGCTTCTCCACTTGCTTGAATACAACAGCGACATATTCATGGCAAATAGATACACATTCATGCTCACATTTTGAGTATGATTTTTTGCAGATAGCCTTGCAAGGAGGGCAATCTCCGATGTGGCATGAATGTTTGTTCTCTTCTGTGTGACCACATTTGTATTTGACTTTACACAGACGAGTACATTTAGGAGGCTTGACAAATCTCTCTCTTCCACACGGGACTGTGAGGTATGTTTCTTTACATTTACAGGCTACTTTGGACTCTAAAGGGCACGGGTAGCATGGCCCATGATGGCAGATGTTGGTGCACTTATGGCGGCCACACTGGAGGGGCTTGTCGCAAGTCTTCTCACAAGGAGGACAGTTTCCATTGCAACATTTCCGGGCACATCCGTGCTTCCCGCACGGTCTAGTGCCTCTGCATTTAGTCTCACATTTAAATTCTTTACTACAGGGCAAAGATCTTGTATGAGTTGAGCAAAAACATTTCTTTTGTATGAGGACTTGGCAAGGTGGGCAGGGACCTTTATGGCATTTTTCTGGACAAGGGTGATCACAGTCATCATGCTTCTTCCCGCAGGTTCCCAAACAGGTTTCCATAACCTCTGGACATTGGACAAAGCGCTGATTGGCTCCGCAGGGACAGGAACGCATGCCAGAGTTCGGACAACTGCCACAGACGCCTGAGTGACAGATTTTGTCACATTTGTGATAACCGCAGTCAAATGGTTTGTTGCATGGCTTTTTGCACTGCCAGAATGGGTCATTACATGGCCTTTTTGACTTTTCGTGGCCGCACTGGCAAGGCTGTGTGCTAGTGTAGCTACAAGGAGGGCAGTCTCCATCGTGGCATATGGTTTCACACTTATGGGCTTGGCAGAGAAGAGTTTTCTTGCATTGCTGTCCACAAGACCACTTTGCAGAGCTGCATCGGACTTTCTTCTGTTCCTTTTGGCAGTAGCAAATCCCGTTGACAGTTTGAGGGCACGGGGGACATGGACCGGGGTGGCAGAGCAGGAGACACTTGTGCTTACAATTATCTCCAATAGACAGTCTCTTTCCGCAAACTTCTCCACAAGTGTGGGGTATTTGCCAGGGGTGCTGCGGTGGATCGTCGGTTTTGCCGCAAAAGCACCGGTATTTACGAGGTATCTGGTCTTTGCTATACGCCTGGCGACATTTGGGACAGCACCACTCAACTTTTTTCGGCACAAAAACTGTTATTGGCCCTTGATTTTCTTCACTGCGCAAACTTATACTGTCGTTTGCCCATTTTTGTATGCAAGAGAGATGGAAGTAGGAGTAGCAGTGGTCACAGGTCCAGATGGCGTGGTTTCGTTTGATAGAAGCGATACATATGAGACACGTTACGGAGCGGCCGCTGAGCGCTTCTTCCAGAAGATTCTTGGTTCTATTCAGCATGTGAGTGTCGCCGCCGCCGCGCCAGTAGCTCTGGAACACCCCTTCTAAAACGCTGGACTCGTAGGGCTCCTCATCTTCCGAAGAAGAGAGATGATCCTTCATTTCTTTCAAATGTTTCTGGACATTGAGCTGCAACTTAGCTGCAGCGTCGCGGTATCGTCGCGCCATTCTATAGAGAAACCCTTGTTTAGTTCAGTACAAATAAATTATAACATACTAATTTATTCAAAGTAGATAAATGAAAGAGCAGATGATGAAAATGGAATATTGGAAAGTTTTCCGGCTACTATTTTCAACAAATTCGTTTTTTTTCTCTGACGTTGATAGAACATGACATTTAATGACATAGGGAGGGTTGTCAAATCGTTTTATCAAAAGCAGCTAAATAATGCAATTATAATTATGAAACTTGCTTGACCTTACATACACAGAGATAGTAGGGGTTCTATAAACTTTATAATTGACTTTCGAACGGCTAGGACATATGTATTTATGAAACTTTACGGACGACTTTACATTTTGTGTTAATAATCTTTCAAATTTCCATATAATTATTTATTTTAGGCAAATCTTTAGTAAGTACACGGTTATTTAAAAAAAAAAGTACTGTAAACTGCAAATGACTGAGAAATTGTCAAAATAAAAAGTATTCACATCACAGCGTGTGCGTTTTATGATTTTCAGGCACTTTACAAAAGACCTGACAAATGAATACTTCAGCAGTGAAAGTGTTAACTTGTCAGGTCTTGCATGGAAAAGGTATTGCTCTCACCTTTGGGATGAATCCGCCAAATATCAACTGGAGGCTCTGGAGTCGAGAGGCGAGCCAGGTGGCTGATTGACAACGACGACACCTTGACTTTGTCGCTGCTGCATTCTCGAGCATCGACGTAAGGTAGCGTGTTTATCAGCTTTTTATCGGATACATTTCGTTGAGTGCCACCTGCCCCTTTCTTCTATCGTGCGACTAGGCTAGACAGACGCGACTAGAGCACCACCCTTTTACGGTGGACATTCCGCGCTTTAGAACCAAGCGTTTCGAATCCTCCTTCCTCATACGAACTGCCAGAATGTGGAACGCTTTGCCTGGGTCTGTCTTCCCGCTAAAGTACAACAAGGGTGTCTTCAAATCCCAAGTAAATAGGTATCTTCTAGGTAAGCGTGCTACACCCTAGACCGCATATCTGCTCTACATCAGGCAGTATGTAGTCAAAAGCAAACCCATACGGAATAAAAAAAAAAATCTTCCGTAAACTTTCTATTAGTTCTAGCCGTTCAAAAGTCAATTATAGAGCCCCAGAGGCATAAGTGGTTATTTAAAATAAGCGAGAGATGAGAGGATGTATCTATATGATATAATATAATCAATACGTATAATATTATTATACTTATTAATTATGGCACGAGTTACAATTATCACTGTTCGATGGCATAGTTGACATATTAAGAATATCAAATACGCTTACTTTGGTAACATTAATGATTTGAGCTTTGGGGGCCGGGAGCTCAATAAAATCATCGTCGAGGATTAAAAATAATAGGTAATAAAAAACTAAATAACAGGTATGTAATGTAAATAGGTAGTTAAATCAATTTGACGTAGATCATAGATAAAACATTTTGAATCAACTTAATAATAAGCATTGATTCAAATAAATGCTAAAACTAGATTATTATTTTGAAAATGGCAGCCGTAACATTGACAAATGACAAGTTTCCACGAGCGCTGCAATCATAATGCCAAATCGACATGACGTTGATTAACGTGCAATTACAGTAGATATTATATTTCACAGAGCTCTGTGATCCCAGACTTCAAAACGTTGTGTGAAACCTTTTATTTCTATCACCAAAAGTTTTAATTGTGTAAAGTTTATAAGAAAAATGTAAATGTTGAATGATTATATTTTGCACGACGAATAACCACTATTTTGCAATATTTTTGGTCATCTATCGTCAAGTAGTGATACTAAACTTACTACTTACTTAAAAACTGGCTTGTATCAAGAACATTTTACTCAATTGACGAATTCTTTAAGAATGAACGAAAATGTAACATAATGTATAATTATGGACGGAAGTTAATGTGATTAATTGAATTTTATTGAATGTAATTTAATTTAATGATTTATGTTTATTATATTGATAAATAATTAATAGATACTTATTGTACCTAATACAATGTATTCTTGAATTGGTTATTACCATTTGAGTATGTAAACTGACGTATAATTGTTAAACCAAAATTATTAATAAAATGTTTATCTGTTTATCTGTTTAGTGAGACTAAATTCACTACTTGACGATAGATGGCGTTAGCCATGGATAAAAACGTGGTCAAAAAGATGTTTAATTAAAATTTTTAGTTTAGCTCCTTCACGATAGATGACAGTATATAAGTAGATGAAAATTCTTGTACAAAATATATCGCTCATTTAAAACTACAACGTGGCACAACGAAAAACTAGAATTTTGGGAAAACGACTTTGAAACTTTTTTATTCTTATAACTTTTAAAGTAACATAGCTACAAAAAAGATTTTTATACCTGTTTTAAATTTCACTAATAAACTATCAATTTCAGTGAAAATGTCATTGATTTATGCATATTTTATTTGTGAAATGGTAGTTTAAAAAAAAAAGTCCCTACATGTCACGTTCTTTCTCTAAAAATAATGAACTTACTGACTGACATAGGGTTATATCACGTTATAGGTAATAAAATGAAGATATTTTAGAATGTAGTACAGAATAATAACACTTTGTTGAAATTATAATAAGAATATTTATTGAAAAAAACAACTAGTTAAAGTGTAACTTACAAGTTTTATAATCAGTATCAAACAAACAAATAATACAAAAATAAGTAAGTAGCGTCTTTTATACCTAAATTGAAACCTTAATTATCAGCCTAAACAATCCTACGTCTAAAAATAATAATTTAAACTGGTGTCATGAATTACAGTAAGATTAATTATAGTGTCGTATATGACAAAATTTGTAGCAAAAGAAAGGTTTAAATGGAAAAGTAGGTACTGCTAAAGTATCACAAGGTAGTTAGGTAACGTTAACTATTTTATAATACTTATTTAATCATAAAACATGTTGTTTATAAAAGCAGCTTCTGTACATAGTTTATACTTATAATTAGACAGGTACTTCTTTTACAATAACCATAATGACTTAGGTATATTGACTGTTTGCGAACCTATAAAAGATCTAGGAAATATCACAATCAATCTTTTTTGAGGAACAGAACTAGGTACTAATATTAATCTCACTTCCCTTAATTACAGTATCAGTCTCAAAATTAACTTTAGAAGTAGGTAGGTCATCTTATTTAAAAAATATGCATGATTTTGTCATGCATGAATTTCTATTTTAGATAGTACTTAAGTATCATAAACATTAGATAAATCTCAAACTCCAAAAAACAATAACAAAATTAAAAAAAATATAAAAGAATTAAAGGGATTCGAAAAATGCTCTAAAATAGGACGGTATCATTTTCTTGTTAACTAAATCTATAAGGTCACTTTTTTTCTGTCAGCCGATCCTGGCATTAGTATAAGCTCTTTTAACTTCTACGTCTGTATCCTTCTTCCTTTTTATCACAAGCGCTTTCTGAAATTCTGTTTCTTTGTTTCTTCTTCCCCTTCTTTGTAGGAGTAAGTAATTTCAGTTGTATTATTTTCAGTATTCTTTGCCACGACATCTTCACGAGCCTCATCCTGTGGCGTGTTTGCATTTTCTTCCTGATCGCATATTAAATCCGCAACAATAGGATCTTCAGATGTAGCTATGAATTGGTATATAGTGCTGGAAACACAATTTTCTATCCCTGCACTATTTAAAGTCTTGTGACAATTCATTTAAAGGTACTGTAGTCAGTGTTGTCAAGGTGTAAGTCTCTTCATGATATTCTGAACTTTCTTCAATTACTTTGCTGACGGAGAAATTCGGGTCTCTAACGGAATCGTCGCCATCTTCGATGAAGGATTCCTCACCTGAGCTTCTAGATGAGCTGTAGCTAGAAGAATTACTACGCCGACGCTTTGCTGGATGATAAGTTTCATTCGCCATTTCTATCATTCTTCTTGATCGTGACCCCATCTTGAAAGAAAAAAAAAGCTTTATTAGTAAAATATTATTATAAACAATGTGACAAAACGATGAACTTCTTAATTTAGTAACACTATTTCAAAGATGTACCGCGACATCCTGATAAAAACGAAGCGTGAATTTAATTAAGTATAAAAGTTTATTGCATACAACGTGACATGCTAACACAAGCCATTTTATTTTCGTAATTTTCAAAGGAACAACGTGTTATTAAAGTGATGAGCAAGTACGATCAATTAATTTTTTAATACTAAAATGCTACATAATAAGTGTGACACATTATAGAATAAAATAAATAAGTAATAAAATAACTTACCTTTACTCCAATAAGGTGTCATGCAGGTCGTGACACGTTGTTGTCTTAAACCGCGAGCAAATACTCTCGCGCGCTGCACTGTCACACTGAGGTGGAGCGGTGTAGTAATGAGCTTAGCTGCCGAACGGGACAGCGCTACATCGTGACATGTCCTCTCTTTTCCTCATACTTTTGTCAGTATTGGCTTAAATTATACCACGTTTTTGCACTAAATAGATTCGGGTGCAGTTAATAAAATGGTAGTAATAACACAAAACCGAGTTATGCTACTGTGACACGTTGTAGTTTTAAACGAGCGATATTCTATTATAATTAAAATTTGTATTAGGTCCAACATTTAATTTCTACACCCCTAAAGCACCCTAAAGTCATCACATACATAGGAAACTGCAATTTTACACTTCCTTGACATTTACCTGTTTCTCTGAACATCACCCAAACACTACGGAATTAGATTTCTATTGCGTCAATACAATTAGATAAAGATAAGTATCATTTATTGCTCTGAACTGTGTAGGTACATTAAGGTGTTACAAAATTATTTAAACACAACAGCCTATCCTAACGGACATGCAATAGGTATTTGCCCTGGAAAAACAAAAAGTGCTTAAAATATCTTTAAATCCGCATCCGCATCTGTATCCGCGGATATGAGCCTTCAAATATCCACCTCCGTATCTGTTCGCATCCGTGGATGTGAAAAAATATGCATCCGCAACATCCCTCCCTGCCTTTGAGTGTCCTGTCGAGACAAGCGTGATCCAAGCTTGATCATACGCCCATGAGCGTGTAGCGACTAACTTCGCTACATGTCTGCCTCGGTGGCTCAGTGGTTAGTGAGCATGACTTCTGGGTCAAAGAGGCGTGGGTTCGATCCCCACCCAGGGCAAACATTTGTGTGATGAACATAGGTGTTTGCTCTGTGTCTGGGTGTTATTTAGGTACTATCTATATAAGTATGTATTTAAAAATATGTATATGTAGTTTATCAGTCTCTGGCAGCCATATCACAAGCTATGCTTAGTTTGGGCAAAGAATATATAATAATACTACGTTTGGGGTCAGAGACCGTGTGTAAGATGTCCCCTAATATTTATTTTTATTTATTTTTTATTATGTGGCGCCACCACACGCGCCTCGAAGAACTAACGTCAGCCAATCACAAGCCGAGGGCTGCATCGCACAAACGAAATATTCAGCGACAGCCGAACAATAACAAGACCTAGGAATCCTAGGATTACACTGTCGGATCTTATAGGTTTGTGGGATTCGGATAGCTATCCCCGAACACAACACCTCGCTCGGTGTAATACTCCTTTGTGAGCGGTTATCCTAACATCATCATCGTGTAGGTAGACGACCTCATAGTCCAAAAGCGTATTCATTCATCCATCAGCCATAGGACGTCCATTGCTGGACTGGACAATGAGCAATGGATCTCTAATGAGACCGGTGGGAAGTAGCTTGCACCCAGCTGGATCCTGCGGTTTTGGTTAGGTTATCAGTTCTCGTAGGTGGACGCCTTAGGTGGTAGGTATTGTACTTACGTGCTCCACTCAAGAGCTTTTCGATCATATAGGTTATCAGTACCAAGGTACTCTTTGCTATGTGCTTTGGCTATTTCGATTTTGTACTGTACATGAACACATTGAATTTTGCGAATTGGAATTCGGAGTACAAGTGAGACCCCGGACTACAAATACGAGCATGAAACCCCGCCCGGGCGCTCAGCGGCAGTGGCGTAGCATGCCTTGGTGGGGTCCCGTATAAAAATTGGTTTGGGAGCCCTTATGAAGGGTAAAGATTTATCACAAAGAAAAAAATGTTTGCATGAAATTAAAAGAAGTATTTATTCATCATAGCTTTCTGTCACTTTTTCCAATTTTTTTACAAAAAAATCAAATTAGTAACACTCTCCTTGCCTTATTTCGGCAAACTGATTTACTAACTCATTTTTAGGGTTCCGTACCCAAAGAGTAAAAACGGGACCATATTACTAAGACTGCGATGTCCGTCTGTCTGTCTGTCAACGGGCTGTATCTCAAGAACCATGATAGCTAGGCAGCTGAAATTTTCACAGATGATGTATTTCTGTTGCCGCTATAACAACAAATACTAAAAACAGAATAAAATAAATATTTAAGGGGGGCTCCCATACACAAACGTGATTTTTATAAGTTTTTTGGTCGGTATTAATAACTGCAAGGGGAATGGGGCTCACATACGGTACGGAACCCTTCGTGCGCGAGTCCGACTCGCACTTGGCCGATTTTATTATTAATTTTCGCTTACGCACGTCGGGGTCCCCGTATAATTGATACGGCAGATACGGCGGTAGCTACGCCCCTGCTCCCCGGACGCCCTCGAAACTAGAACAAATCCGGGGAAACCCGGACGGATGGCAACCCTGGTTGTGCCACGTAAAGTCTTCGACCACGTTTCAGGGCCATAAGTCATACCTAATACACATCCGGTCGAACACTTTCGACTTGAGGCACTGACCTACGTCGGACGAGAAGACGTTAGGCAATTTTGCGAACGATGCCCAGTCGAGTTGGATTTGGGTTGACCTCTCTTGAAGTCGGACATACATTTCTGGACTGGTACCTACTCAAATTGTCCTATGTAGACGTACAATACGACTAACATCTTTAAGAACCGAGTTCTTAACAGTAAACGTAGTGGGAGAATCGGCTCGCTACCCGTGCACCCACCGAATTTACCCACCGGTGGGTGTAGGGGTAATTCCTACTGTTTACCACTTAAGGAATTATATTTATATTTGGATTTGGCTTTGTCGACCTATGTTCATTTTAAGACCCATTATTTACCTACACACGGATAAACCTGATTGAGGCCTTCGAGCGTCGCCGTCGTGCAGAGTTCTTTCATCGGTTTTGTGTCAATAAAGGTAAAATGTAAAAACTCTATTTTAATACATCGTTTATTTACCAAAGTTAGATTTACAATAACACTACTTTAGTTTTCGGTAGCCGATCGAGCAGAACTAATAATTTTAAGTACAATACATAAATTAAAGTACAGTAAAAGGTTCCTTTCAATTTACCCAACTAGGTACTTAAAAGGGATAATATTTCACAGAAAAAGATCAGTCCAAAAACCAAGATTATTTTTTAAATTGAACCTTTTTAGTGTACTTTGATGAATAATTAAAAACTATTTTACATTTTCTCTTCTATGGAAAATATACGCAGAATATTAAAGGATTAGTGAAAGCGAAACTATATCTATTTTATTGGTAAGTAATCTTAACTAAAAATCTGGTAACATTATTTTATTTTTAAAATATTACAAAATTAAAATTCATGGCACTGTTTATAGTAACCACTTACCTAGTTAATTCACTCGAAAAAAATACAAAAGATTTTTAAAGTTACATAAATAGCACCTTCATAGGAATTTGCATAAGTAATGTTTTTATTAAACGTATTAAATATAAATTTGCCGATTTTTTGCAATGTAATAATTTAAGAAGTAATCTTTGACTAGGTCATAATATTTATTTTCGCTAACGCCTGTTGGTTTGCTTTTGTCAAATTATTACAGAGCAGGGTCTGTGCCATGAGAAATAAAAATAAGGAATATTTGAACAGTTAAATTACAATATTAGAATAAGTAAATTTACAAAGCAAGAAAAAATATTAACTGCGATTTCTAAAGTCAATTAACGTACTCTAGTATTGACTTCTGGTTTCTTTTTCGTCAGTTTGTACCAGGCAGCTTTTTTGTCATTATTTTTAGGCATTGAAACGGACCTAGAAACCCTCTCTCTATCACTTTCTCGACTAATAATTTCACTCGATTGACTCTTTTTCCCATCTCTAGTAACCGATTTTCTCAAAGTCGGCGGATCTTTACGTTTTTCCGGTTTTCGATACAGCGTTTGACTCGAGCTAGTCAGTCTGCTATTGGTCGGTTTTCGCGTCAATGTTGTTTGACTGTAGGATTTGTTTTTTTGTAATGTTGCCGGTCGTGCGTCTTTGACGGGTTCTTTTTTTGGTTTGCGTGGTTTTTGCGCGTAGTGGACATCTTGAGTGTCGTTGTAGTGTTTGGGCGTCCATGGGGCGAAGATGGAGAAGCTTTTGGTGGTGCTTCTGACTTGGAGGCTTGAGGAGTTGATGGAGGAGACGTCGTCACGGGAGCGGTTGCGGTTCATACGGCCGGGAATGTCGGGGATGGCGCCCACTGGAATTGGAAACAAAAAAAACCTACTTTAGAATAAAGTAATGGGACATATTCTCAGCACAGTGAAGGCCTATAGCCCGAATCAAGCTTTTTGGCAGCTATGAAGTGCAGTGCAGTGTATATGAGGCGAGTTGTCGGTTGCAATTTCGGCTATTTTGGCAATCACGTCCCGCTTAGGGGCTTCCCCGCTCATGCGTGGTACCTACTACTTTTATATCATCTACAATTTTTACACCATGTGGTATACAATATTTAATTTGATCCTTATTGCGCAACATTTCAAGATTTGAAAATTGTAGAATTTTTTAGTAGAAATCAGTCTTTCATTTAGATTTTTAAACATATATGTACAGTAGATCGACTATGACTTATGAGCGCTGCTCGGGGTGCCATAATAGGCCTTGCCCACGCTAAAAATTTTAAGGAAATATTTTTAAGAAATCACCAATTGGAAAAATATTGGAAAAATAAAAAAAATAGTTTTGAAAACTTGGAAATTTTCAAAAATTCAAAATTTAGCTTTAAAAATTTAGAAAATATTGATAATTGAATTCTTTGAAAATTAATGAATTTTATATTTAGAATCATTTGAAAGCTGATCTAGGGTAAGTTGAGCAAAAGTACGTAGCTGACCAAGCGAAAATTTATAGATAGGTACGACAACGGCTACGAATATTAGGTATTATTTTTTTCGACTAATTAAGTAGATTGTGATACCCACCGGTGGTAGCATGAAGATAGACAACGCTGCGCTGCGACTGGTGGCTGGAGTCTCCTTCTGTGCTGCTCTCCCCCGAGTTGGTCGCGGGCGTGCGCCGCCGGTGCCTGACAACAACAACACAGTTTTAAGCCAAATCAAACATCCAACAACAATTTTCCAACTGAGCAGCACTCGACAGTTTAGAACATTAGAACTGTGACCTCAGTAAAACAGGGATTTCAATAACTATGTCCTATACAAAATCTTAGGAAAGCGAATGGAAAGAAAATACAAGATAGCACTCAGTTTAATTTCAGAAGTATTGAATGCAAATTGCTTCCAAGCGGTTTTGCAAAAAATTTGCAAAGAGACTTATGTCCAACGATGGTCAATCTATTATTGAGATGAGGATTATGATGTACCTACGTTGATATGAAAAGAAGATTACTCACTTCAGGTTCCCATTAAGCTCCTGTTTGCTGCTCCTCAGTTCTGATGAGCTTCCTCTATCCTCAACCCGTCTTCTGACATCTGTAGAACTGCCTCTGTCATCCACCCGCTTCCTCGTATCGGTGGAACTCCCTCTGTCTCTGTCTTCCAACCGTCTTCTTACATCCGTGGAACTGGCTCTGTCTCTTTCTTCCACTCTTCGCCTGACGTCTGTCGAGCTACCTCTTTCGTCTGCTTTTCTCCTGGTATCTACAGAAGTCCGCTCTCCGCTTTTTCTTTCAGCCTTCAAGGTTTTTGAACTGCTGTGGCTTCTTGATCTGTAATATTATTTTTTAGATGATTTATTAAAATGCAATTTAACAGGTTAACATACGTAAATGAGGTACATAGATTTTAAATGAATGAGTTTAAATGAGGTACATAGATAATTAAGATCGCTGGATTGTAAACACAGCCCCCTACTTATACTTATTGGAAACATATTGGAAGTACCTACCTAAGTATCTTTTGGAAATGCGTATTATTGTCTTGTAACTTAGATCGCAAGAACGCATTGGATGCAGGCCGCTTCTAATTGGACTTATTGGAAATCCATAGGGGATGTTTATTTTCAGCATTGGACGTTCTAAATTAAGGGAAAGGTGGCCTTTTTATAGCAGTAGACGCTAAAGAGCAGCAGTTAGCTAAAGAGTTACGAGTATGATGAGAAAGATGATATATTTATGGTTATCAAATGCTATGTCGTCGCCGTTTGCCGAAAATATTGGGTATTTTAAAATAAAATCAGAATTTACCTGTCATACGGACTGATAGGAGGTTTCGAGTTCATCTTCCTATCCAAATGACTCTCCGCCTCGGAGTTGCTGTGGATCTCTGATATATTTTGCAGATTTCTCTTATAATACTGCTTGCTGGAGTTATTCCGAGGAGACTCCCTTCCATCTGTCCTATGTAAGTTTGACAAAGAGTAGCTTTTACTGGAGAGTAGGCTAGCGTCTACTTCGTCAAGTCCGGTGGTAGAGTTTGAAATGGTCTTCCGTAAGGTGTTCTTTTGGTTGCTCTTGGATTTGACGACGGTGCTTTGGCTGCCGTTGGCGTCGGAGTCAGGGTCGGTGTCTCCAAAGAAGCGCAGGTTCTTGGCTGGGCTGTTGAGCGGCTGCTTTGGCTTCGACCACACTTTGCGGGAAGATTCGTCTTCCGTAGTGATGATGCTTTCTTTTTCGACCTGGAAGAATGAGAAGGGTTATGGTATCAGTCCTTAGAGTGGTTTCATGTGTATTGTGCTAGCGACCTAATTGTGTCCTAATTCTGACAGACTAGTTTGATTCAGGAAGCGTTTAGTCATAAACCTTGTAAACTATAGTGTTCAATAAACCTTACCATGAATAGGGCCAGCACGACAAAAATTAGGAAGAACTGACAAGGATTACGCTCATTCCTTCAAAACCTTGAAAATTAGGGGTTGATCCCAGTGGACAAGCTGGGCTTTCTTTTTTTTCTTTGTCTTCTTTCTAGTGATTCTATCAAGTGACTTGAACCAACTAGTTGCTTGCGGGCTCTAGTTACCTTAACCACGGGTTTTCCCCTTTTTTCTTTCTGTCATTGGCTTGCACCAGGGTAGCTTGTTTAAAATTACCTTTGCACCATTCTTCCCCTTCTTCCTAGTGAGTCGATCAAGCGATTTGAACCAGCCGGTGGGCTGTGGAGGCTGTGGCGGCTGGCGGCGCGGAGGCGACGGAGTGGGGCTCGGGGTGGCCAGTCTACGGCGACCACGGTATCTCTCCGCCTGGAATAAAATAGGTTTCATTGTACCTAGGGCTGTTGTAATAGTTTTAACATAGAGAAAAAAGACTGAAAGACAACAAGAAATAGTCTTTACTCTATTACAATTATTTTTCTAGGTACTTCTAAAATTTTCTAATTTGAATTCTAATTCGGCTTTACTTTTTCTCCTGCTTGCGCCCGTTCCTCGCGCCACTAAGACACTTAGAAAGAGTATACTTCGAAATTGGTCCCATTTAAATTTTATCGAAATCGGCTAACCCATTTTTGATAAATCTACAATAATGTGACAAATGTAACATCGATTCGTGCGAAATATTCGCGAATTCTGTACACGGGTGAAGTCAGTCATGCTATTTTTTGCAAAAAAAAATATTGTATTAAATAGCTGATTTCTTCATGATTTTCCAAAAGTCCTAGAACAAAAGTTATTTGTCTAGATGTACTAGACCCGCCCTTAAAAGGTTTTGCGTTTAATACCTATGACCCTGTATAGATATACATATAACCTATTTACAAAGTTTCAAGATTCGTTGAAAAATGTTACCTTTATAGAAGAATCGACATCCGGAGAGACCAAAGCAAAGATGTCGGGGCAAAACTGTGTTATACTAACTTGTGTATTAATTATTTAAGTGAGTAAATTAATTTAGCAATGTCACATATTGTACACCTGTTTTTTAACCCCCGACGCAAAAGAGGGGTGTCATAAGTTTGACGTGTCTGTTTGTCTGTGTGTCTGTTTGTGTGTCTGTCTGTCTGTCTGTCTGTGGCATCATAGCGCCCGAACCACTGAACCGATTTCAGTTTAGTTTTTTTTGGATGAAAGGAGACTTAATCGAGAGTGTTCTTAGCTATGTTTTATAAAAATCGATTGAGCCGTTTAAGAGTTATGGTGGGTTAAAGTGGGGATGGAAGAACCAAAATTCTACAAATGTGCCCAAAATGGTTGTCAAGATTTCGTACTTTTTTTAGGTAGGTTTTTGTGTCGGGGGTTTTTTAAATTTTTAATTTATATTATTTTGTAATTATTAAGAGTAAAATAAGTAACGTATTGGTGGAAACCGAAATGGTATTTATTAAGGAAATAAAGAATTGAAGAATTGAATTGAAAACTGAGATTATTTCTCATTTCTGTCACTCAGTCAATTATTACTTACTATTATTACAAACCAAGCTAAATTAACTATTACCTTATACAAAATACACGTTATCTAACGAATCTTATTTATCCGTCAAATCAGCGCGACAAAAACCCGGTGATGCGGCGACTGCGCAAAAAATGATGCTATTCTGACCAAGAGGAAAGTTGCTTGCTTGTGTCATCGCTGTAACATTGGCGTTAGGTCATGCTAAAGTTATTTATATGAAGTAATAAGGTCAGTGGCTTACAACTTAAGTTGTAAGGTTGTCTGGAAAAGATAACTTTTAGCGGTAAGGCCGCCTCTTATTAGGTACATTTGCATTTATGTAGTTTCAGCGACGGTACTTATACAGGGTCATTTCTAATCAATTAGCTTCCTTTTAGGGGCTTATTCTGTACATCAAAACTAGCAAATTTCGTTCTGCGACTTTTGTCAAAAATAAAAATAAAAATTTGTTGTTCCATAGAAAAATATCGTTCACCCGCGACAAAATGTATGGAACAGCTGATTTTTTTTTGAGTTTTGACAAAAGTCGCTAAATAAAAGTTGTTAGTTTTGATGTACAGAATAAGCCCCTAAAAGGATGCTAATTGGTTAGGAATAACCCTGTATATAACGTTTTATTATTATATTTGGGGTGCAGTGTTCATTTATCACCATTTTAAAACTATATAAAATTCTGATATACGAACATCCTACGCTTCGCTTTTTAATAACCATCTATCCACAACGCTGTTCTACTACGGAAGACGAAAAAACAAACTCTAATTCGAGTGTATGTATAATTTCTATTATCAGAACTTGAACACCTATGTGTTGAGGTTTTTTTTTGACCAATTACAAACAAAAGATAAGTTTTTTATCGTCCATGTGTGAATGACCCGAGATCTACGGACGTCCAGACGTGATAATTTAACCATAACGATGCTCATATTTGTTCACTACAAGAGCATTAGCACCTTTCGGACACAGACTTTACTAAATATATAGACAACGAAGTAATAGGCAGATTCAAACAACTTGGCGGTTGTGAGTTTGGCTACAAGCTACGTATAACCCAGTCTTAAAGCTCACTTAGCAGCCGCTTGCATGGTTCGGCCTCTTCGAGCAAATATCTATAGAGACACAATCGTGCAAAAAAGTGTCCGAGGCAAAACTCTGCCCAAGCTTGTAGTGGGCAGGCTTTTTAGTTAGTCGTAAGGCGATTGCAAGCTGACTACAACGCCGCCCGATGCCAAAGTGCTCGGTTACAATTATTAGGTGGCATAACGTCGAGATTCGAGAAAACGGGTCATTGTGAATTATTTAATGTAAATATCCAAGTCGGTATGTATGACGCCACTCGGACATTTTTTTACAACTTTAACTTAGGGACTGTGGCTCTGAAGATATTTGCTCGAAGTTCGGCTTATACAATCGTATCGCTTAATGGCGTCTGTGTCCACTGCTTAAATACCATATTAATTTGCTTACCCAGAAATAAAACGGCTCCACCCTCTACGCTCTGTTTGAGTGGGATCTGGGCCTAATACACGAAATAGCTTACTTACTCTCTACTAGATTGATTCTTCTTCATACAAAAAGTACACTGACTCGACCAAAGAAACCTATGGGTCACGTATGGGTACGGGCCCCTTTTACTAAGACTCCGCTGTCTGTCCGTCTGTCTGTCTGTCACCAGGCTCTATCTCAAGAACGGTGATAGCTAGAACGTTGAAATTTTCACAGATGATGTATTTTTGTTGCCGCTATAACAACAAATACTAATAGCAGAAAATAATAAATATTTAAGGGGGGCTCCCATACAACATACCTGATGCTTGATGCTTGAAATTTTCACAGAATATTTAGTTAAACATTTACTTTAAAAATAAATACTTGAATTAAAATAAAATGAATATTTAAGCAAATAAACATGTTTCTTGTATGGGAGCCTCCTCCCATACAAGAAACATGATTTTTTGCTCGATATTAATGACGGCAACAGGAAGATGCTTGAAATGTTCACAAAATAAGTTTTAAATTCCATTCAAAAATAAGAGTTAAAATAAAATATTGTTACGAGATGGGTTCTTGGATAATTAGTTAAAACGCTGATTGTTCACTTTGCACTTTATTGCACAAAATCACAGTACACACGACACCACTGGTTCGCACAACACTTCACACTGGCACTGATACTCACACAACTAGTCACTTCACAATCACTGGTACCGCACTTGAACACGGGATGTTTTCACTCCGGTATAAAACGCGATAACTGCCACGAAAGAAAACCATCGCCCTATTTATATCGGAATAAGGGTTCTCTAGAAATCTGTAGAATATTCGGTGCCATTGTGACTGACAAAGTAAACAAGTGTAAAGTTCGAGAATCCCTATTGTTCTTAATTATTACGAATACACAATAAAAAAATCACACAATAGACGCGACACAAAGACCGGTGCTGCCTGAGTCATAAAACCATAAATCTCGCGATTAGGTGTAAACAACTCGCCGCCCGTAATTACCGCGCAAGGCGCGGCGGTTTACTGCGTAACAATATTTTAAGGGGGGCTACCATACGGTATGGAACCCTTCGTGCGCGAGTCCGACTCGCACTTGGCCGATTATTACCCTATTTCAGGGTTGGTCAGTTTAACGTTATTGCCCTTTTGTTCATAAATCGACCATTTATAGTACTTAGGACTTAGTTTTGTATAGGCGGGTACATGACACTACCTCGTGTGGATCAGTAATATTATTTCGGGCGATGTCGTCACCTTCCGATCGTCTTCAGTTTTTGCGACAAGACATTAACATCGCGAGATATTGTGAAGAGCCTCTCACACAAACTCATTATCTGAACCTTTTTATATGCTCGCTTGGAAAGTTGGAACAACATTTTATTTTTCGGTAAAAAGTAAGTAAGTTCGTATAGGCCGGGTGGCTAGCCCTGGTCAAAGAATATTATAATAATACTATGTGCCCTGGTGTCAGAGTTTTTAGGCCGCTTGAAGGCATCTGCTGACATTTTTTCGGTTATTAAATAAATAATAAGGTCCAAGTAGCCAACGAGACAAGTGGCCGTGGTGGTCTAGTGGTAGTGACACCCGCCTTACAATCGTGAGGTCATGGGTTCAAATCCCTGTCCCGTACCAATGAGTTCTTTGGAATTTATGTACGGAATTTAACACCACTGGCTTTTCGGTGAAGGAAAACATCGTGAGGCAACCTACATGCGTCCGTAAAAGAAATTCGATGGCGTATGTGAATCCACCAACCCGCACTGGGCCAGCGTGGTGGATAAATGTTGTTGTTGGTGGATTATAACGATATTATGTTGAAAGGTTTGTTTTATCATTGCATATGAGGATTTCTAGGTATTATCAAAGCGAGTAAACAAAACGCCGCACCTTTTGGGAAACCGATCACTAAGACCTAAGCTAACATCCTGAGGTAAATGACCTAAGTTAGGTACATGTAGTTGTAGACAGTATAGCGATAACTTGAATGAATAGATATAGTTACAGAGCTAAACAAAACTAAACTTACTGAGTATCTGTAAATGACGGACATATTTCGGGATATTTTAGTCACTAACCGACATCCAAAAAGGAGAAGGTTTTGTATTCGTCTGGATGTTATTTTTTGTAAGCGATATTTTTGCCAATTACTGTGAACGGATTTGAAAAGTTCTTGTTTAGTTCGAAAGGATGTAGGTACTTACAATATGGTGAAACCATTTTATCGAAATCTTTTTCGAGTTTTTGAAAAATCCTTACATAGTCCTTACATAGTATAAAATAAAGTCGCTATTTTCGTTTGTTTATTTGTTTGTTTATTTGTTTGTCTGTATGCTTAAATCTTTAAAACTACTCAACGGATTTTGATGCGGTTTTTTTTAATGGATAGAGTGATTCAAGAGGAAGGTTTATATGTATAAAAATTCCTGAAATTCCCACGGGAACGGGCACAACGCGGGTAAAACCGCGGGGCGCTGCTAGTATAAAATAAAGTCGCTATTTTTTGTCTGTTTGTCTGTATGCTTAAATCCTTAAAACTACGCAACGGATTTTGATGCGGTTTTTTTTAATGGATAGAGTGATTCAAGAGGAAGGTTTATATGTATACTAGCTGGCCCGCCCCGGCTTCGCCCGGGTACGATTGGTTAAAGAAGACAGATTTTATGAGTATTGTGCCTATTTACCTACCACGTAAAGTGAGTGACATATCTGTCACTCACATGAACAAAGTTATTTTAGCGCGTTTTCATATTACAGTATCATATAAGCTAATATTTTTTCCATAGAACACCCACTGCCTAACATAGGGCTCCCTTATTAGATCTTGAATAACACCGAATAAAACCATTGCAAGAATTTTGCATCCAGCGTCCATCCATGTATCCACCAAAAAATTAGGTTCGCAATTCCACTGTTTCATTTTGTATGTATGTTACGCGATCATTTCGTCAATAATGAATCAATTTTGTAGTAGAATCGATCATCGAATCGTAGCCTTAATCTGTTCGACTATTTACTAAAAATAAAGATAGTTTTTGCCTATCTAAATAAAAGTGATTTCGTATGGGTCGGGTGGCTATCCCTGGCTTCAGAGTTTTTAAACGGTTAGAATATTAGAGACCCGCAGCCCGCAGTCCATCTACATTCTATCAACGTAAGTTAGTTGACGTTCTAATATACACTTGTTTTTGATCTTTTCTTCATTGGAGTACTTTGTAAAATATTAGCCATCAGTTCTACTTCTACGAATTGTGTGCCCTACCTAAGGCCTCTTCAACTTGCTAATCCAAAAAGCTGTAATGGAACCAATGGAAGTGCTGGCATGCAACGTGTTCTGATGGTCTCGACCAGATCTTAGATTCACGTGAAGACCTTCTCTACACTTGCCAATACTTTGTCTACATTCGAGAACTTTAAAGGGCCATCGATAGTTCGTTTTACGTACTATGTATGTGTCAGTCAGGACACTAACTCAACTATCACTACAACAGAAATTATAAATCGTCTGTATGTCGGTTGCCTAACTTAGCATTTCCAAATCTGTAGGTACTACATAAATAGACGCATTAATAGAAGAGGTATATAGCGGTGGTAGTCTAGTGGTAGTAACACTTATCTTACAATCGTGAGTTGGTAAGTTCAAATCCCGATCCCGTATCAATGAGTTTATTTGGAACTTATGTACGGAATTTCACATCACTGGCTTTTCCATGAAGGAAAATATCGTGTGGCAACCTGCATACCTACGTCCGTAGAAGGAACTGGATTACGCATAGGAATCCACCAACCCGCACTGGGCCAGCCTGGTGGATATGGCCCAACCGTAGGTAGACTCTCTCGCTACTCAATAGATTACAACGCGGTCGCGGTTTCATGTCTATTTTATATTACTTCTTTATAATTTCGTCAAAATTGTAAGCAGTAAAAGGAAGAAGTCTTTTTTTTAAAACACTTTAGACGATACATTTACATTCGATGCCCGGATGCCCTATATGAATCCGCCAACCCGCACTGGACCAGCGTGGTGGATATGGTCCAATCACACTTCCTGGGTAGGCATATGTCCTGCAGTGGACTATTAAAAAGGCTGGTATAGGTACAGGTACCTACAGAAATAGCGGAGATAAAATATGGTGATGCCAAGTGGGGTGAGCGGTGATCACGCGATTTTTTTCTAATACTTACCTACATTTTTAAACTCATGATATCTTTCAAATGAAATATCTGAATTGAACAATTTAAAAAAGCATATAAAGGTCCTGAATTATTCTTGAATTTAAGTAGTTTATTTTGATAAGGGTTCATCTAATATTATACCATGATATAAATTAAGAGCATTTTGTTGCGGTGGCATTTCAATTAAAATTTTCAAATTAAATAACTTTTATTGTGGTTTAACTATAATACATAGACATACTCTGTCCCGACACTTTATTTAAATAATGATAAGCTCTACAAAGTCGTAGTACATTATTTTATTGTTTCATCAATAGTTTTCGCAGCGCACGCGATGTAAATAATATTTTAGTCATTTTTGTACACCTTGGGTTACATTATGGGAGTTTTAGTAAGTATCTCTAATTATTAAAAAAATAAAATATAACCTTTCGCATCCAACAGTGAAAGAATTTTTCAAATCGGTTCAGTAGTTTCGGAGCCTATTCGATGCAAACAAACAAACAGTCAAATCTTTCCTCTTTATAATATTGGTATAGATTTTTTTCGCGTCAAATGAAGTCATCTGGAAGAAACTATTGTACTTTCGTATGTTGGTTAAAAAATGCCCGGATAGTGAATGATTACTTGTCAAAAGATTTTTTATTGGTTGTGGCGGCTCTTCAATATTGGGGAGGCTAACTTTTCCAGCTGCACAGCATATACCATTAGGTTCATCGTCCCATTTTTTTGCATAACACTTAAGGCAAATCTTATTCATGGTTCTAATTTGAACGGAAGGCTGTTGAGCATAATCTATTTGTGGATCGTATCTGAATGCTGATCTGTTACTGTGAGCTAAAATTTGAGTTCGAACTCTAGTTGTTAACGTATGTTGTCTTTCTCTCTTATCTCGTAGGCGTTGAGAATGCTCAGAGTTCGATTCCGTAGTGCGAGTTAGAATATTTCTATTATTTTGCTCTTCAAGCCGCTGCGAACGCTCTGTACTCGAATCTATCTAACCTAACTTGGGAGGTTCTCAAATGATGTTCGGCAAGCTTCTGCGAACGCTCGATACTCGACTCTCTGGCACGCGATTGCGACGTGTATTCTCTCCGGCTTGCAAGACGATTTTCAGTTTCCGATGAAGATTCTTCATTACGACGTATTTTTGATGCCGTCGCCTGGGAACTATGTCTAGAAAGTCTATATCTTGATCTTCTGGGCATTTAAAAATGGTAGAAAATATAACTAAATTGTCTTGGTACCTCATAAATGATTTGCTCACTGTTGAACAGGAATTATGACGGAAACGGGCCTGCAGCTACACAGTAAAATTAAATAATGCTGAATATGTGTTTAAGCAATGAAATTTATAATTCAATGTGTTTAAAGTTGTAATGTTGTAAACTGTTAGCTGTTTTTATTTCAAACATTTGACAGAATTGACACACTTATTTTTGGTTGCTAGGGTAACAATAACCAATAGACTATGACAGTTAAATATTGCATACTTTTTACATATTCTCATTACATAATATTTAAATTATAAGGTAAATTTTTTACACCTTGAGTTACGTTATTGAAGTTTTAGCAACGATCCCTAATTTTTTTGATAATGTACTACAGCCTATGACATCCAGGGATTGTGTAGCTTCCCAACAGTCAAAGAATTTTTCAAATCGGTTCAGTAGTTTCGGAGCCTATTCAATGCAAACAAACAAACAAACAAACAATCAAATCTTTCCTCTTTATAATATTGGTATAGATATAGATAATACACCTGTGCGAAGCCGGGGCGGGTCGCCTAGTCAACAATATTGTAAAAATCGTAGACATCGATTCGAGCGAACTATTTGAATTTTGTGCACGATTGAAGTCGGTTGTGTCAATTTTTGCGATAAATAAATATTAGGGGACATCTTACACACGGCCTCTGACCCGAAACTAAGCAAAGCTTGTGATATGGCTGCCAGAGACTGATAAACTACTTATACATATTTTTAAATACATACTTATAATTATAGATAGCAACTAAATAACACCCAGACTCAGAGCAAACACGTAGTTAGGGTAACCACTGAGCCACCGAGACAGTCGAAATAATTACGATTATTAATTTATTAGCGAGCTTTTCGAATAATAAATAATAATATCGTTTTATTGTATATTTTAACGATAAGATCATCCTCGTTTCAGTAATCATTTCAAAATGAGGTTGCGGACGTACAAACATGACTTATAATCGATTGTTTGTCATGCATGTTCTTTTTGTTTAGCTCTGCGAGTATTATTGGTTTCTAATCGGTTTTCTGATGGTTTCTTACGTGTACCGTTTGAAATCTGTTGGTCTAAAGATCTTGTTCCGTATGCTTACACATTTACCTATTTATTTTGTGTGCAAATAATGATCTGAGTACAATCATGATGAGTATTTTCAAACGACTTCAAACAAGGATGTCCTCAATTCTATTCTATTTATTTATATTTTTTACCAACTTCCAAAAAGGTTCCAAAAGGTTCTATGTTTTTTTGTGTAAGTATTACGAGTACCTACTATGTTTATCGATATCTTCGCCAATTGTGAACCGATTTAAATAATTTTTTTTTCGAAACGGCCCTCCTCTTGACTCCTGAGGTGGTTCCATTCAAATTTTAACGAGATCGGCTGAGACGTTTTTGATTAATCAACAATAATGTACGAGGATGTCGCATCAATTAGCGCCAACTATTCGAATTCTATTCACGGTGGAAGTCGGTGGTGGTGCTATTTTTTGGGAAAAAAAATTGTTTTAACATTCTTCAGATGCGGGATGTGAACCCACGCTCCGTTCGAGGCTAAACTCCGAATCTCTAGCCGTAGGTACCGGAACTCGCGCCGTTTACGGCACAGACATAAGACGAGGTCTACGGCCATATGGCGGGCGACCTCACAATACTCAATCGTCTCGGGTCACAAGCTGTATAAAGGCGAGGTGACGATGAATACTCCTCGTGTTTGCTGCTGCCCTGGTAATAACAGTTAGTATAGGCTGGGTGGTTATCCCCGGTGTCAGAGTATTTAAGCCGCCTGACGGCTTTTGACATGGCTAAACGTTTAAACAACCGGGATATACAATTTAACATGTCACGGTAGTGCTCAGTTGTAAATGCCACCCGCGGTCCCCCATCCGAAGACTGACCATGCCGAACGTACCTCTTGTCTCGGGTGACAATGATGCATGCTGTTATAAAGTAAGTTTCGCATCAATGACAGTTTAAAAAAATAATCGGCCAAGTACGAGTAGGATTCGCGTACGAAGGGTTCCGTACTGTATGGGAGCCTCCCTTAAATCTATATTTTATTTTATTAAATATAAATTTTATTTTAATTTAGTTATTTATTATTGGATTGAATATACAACTAAATATTCTGTGAATATTTCAAGCTTCTATCTGTTACCATTATTAACATCGAGCGAAAAACGGGTAAAAATTCAGGTTTGTTGTATCCTTAAATATTAATTTTATTCTGTTTTTTGTATTTGTTGTTAAAGCGGCAATAGAAATAAATCATCCGTGAAAATTTCAGCTGCCTAGCTATCATGGTTCATGAGATACAGCCTGGTGACTAAAATGGTACCGACTCTACAAAGTGTCATTTTTTCATGTCACAGCTATTTCGTTCGCATATTTATAAGTAACTAGCGACCCGCCCCGGCTTCGCACAGGTGTATAATTCATATAAACCTTCCTCTTGAATCACTCTATCTATTAAAAAAAACCGCATCAAAATCCGTTGCGTAGTGTTAAAGATATAAAGTGTCATTCTTCCATGTCACAGCTATTTCATTCGCATATTTATAAGTAACTAGTGACCCGCCCCGGCTTCGCACAGGTGTATTATACATATAAACCTTCCTCTTGAATGACTCTATCTATTAAAAAAAAACGCATCAAAATCCGTTGCATAGTTTTAAGGATATAAGCATACATAGGAACATACAGCGGGAAGCGACTTTGTTTTATACTATGTAGTGACAGTGATATTGAAGAGTGCAAAGGTTTTGATTTGGCAAGGTGAAGTAGCAGTGGGCAGGCAACAGAATGATGTGGCATTGATTTCCACAAACTACTGCATTAAATGAAAAAAACAATATGTTTTTTCCCCAAAGGATTGCGATAGTTGTTGCTGAGATGTACGGCAACTTGAATATTAGAATTCGAAGTGGGGGCGATAAGTCCTGCACTGACGTCAGTGCCGACATGCACGACGACGTGACGAATCAGCGAGATGGATAATGAATATGGCCCAATCACCTTTCATAGTTAGGCCTATATACAGCAGTGAACTATTAAAAATTGCTGGTACAGTATAATATCACAGATCCAAATATAATTTATTATAAATTAAAAATTTAAAAAACCCCCGACAACCGTTTTGGGCACATTTGTAGAATTTTGGTTCTTCCATCCCTTTTTTTTTTTTTTTTTTTTTTTTTTTTTTTTTTTTTTTTTTTTTTTTTTTTTTTTTTAGCCAGGGGAAATCTTTTATAGATACCACCACACCTCGTGGGCAGGCGGGTGGTTATGTGGGAGTCCTGCCGACTGGACAGTATACCCACCAAAACCCCTGGGTGTTCCACCACTGCGCCTAGTGTCGGGGCTACGGGCACGCTTGCGCACTCCTCCGCGGCACCCGACAGCGCTGGCCCAACTTGGGCCCCACCACGGAGCTTCGGCTCCCGCCTAAATGACGATGTGCCGAACACCAGACACATCGTCATCCACCACCTGGGACCAACCAGCACTGGGCGTCAGACAGCACCCGTATCCGACAGCCCTGGTCCCGATGCAACGGGTCAATTAAAGTGGCCCCGCGCCTGCCACTACGGCTGCAGAGGATAGGGAGAACGGCCGTCGTGATACCGACACTCCTCTTCCCCTGCAGCCCCACCGCCTCCGCCAACACGTTGGCGGCACCCGTTAGGGCCGCTGGCAGGATGGATAGGCAGCGGCCTTCTCGCCACCCGTCCATCCCGTCGCCGCCCCCGCCTCGATGGGCTCGGCCGCGGCATCGCGACAAGCGCGACACCGCAGTCCACCTCAGTCGGCAAGCCGACCTACTGGCCAGCCTCCGCACGGGCTTGTCTGGGCCCAAGACCCGGAGAGGCCGGCCCCACCTCGGGTTCCTCTTCGTTCACCAGGCTGGGAAGACCTGGCTACTAAGCCCCCCCGCCACGACAAGGCGGGAACCCACTCGGGGGGGTGGTTCTTCCATCCCTACTTTAACCCACCATAACTCTTAAACGGCTCAATCGATTTTTATAAAACATAGCTAAGAACACTTTCGATTAAGTCTCCTTTCATCCAAAAAAAACTAAACTGAAATCGGTTCAGTGGTTCGGGCGCTATGATCGATGGTTTCGGTAACACTGGTCGCAATTCGGCGACACGCATTTAAGTTAAGTTCTCTCTAAAATAGGTTTAGTCCTGTCAAACTAGGCTTTGGTATTCGGATGTCTACACGATTAAACTAGTTTTAGGTCGAGTCGACTAAATCGATTTTAGTTACTCAATTTGGTCGAAATGCATTCGGCGGCCCACATTTTAGAGTGATTTACGTCTAAAATTTAGTTGTCAAATGTCAAACTAGTCGTCAAGAAAAACATGGCGATTAAAACTAGTTTGGAGAATTTGATGTGTTATAACGAGGTTTTATTGTCGAATTAATCCTGAAATATGGAATATTTCATTGTGGCAGCAACTGTTGATCTATTGGAAGGGTAAGTAAAAAGCCAAAAACCTGTTTTTGCTTGATTCACTAAACAAGTGAGAGTTCATGTGTGGTTCATCTAGTTCCAAATTATTGCAGCGTTTGAATTCGAATTATAATATTAGGGACGTTTCAGACCCTTTTCAGATAGAAGAGGAAAAATTTAGAAATCTGTAGGTATCTATAGAGTTCCAAAGTCTGGAGCTCAACAGTTAATAAATGATCTTAGGTAATTTGAGAAAGCACATCACTATAAGATATCCCAAAACATATAGAGGTTGTATGCTATGGTCTTCCATTCAGCATGTGGCCAAAACAATTTCTTGGGCTTAAGCCAGCCAACCGTCAGCAGATGTCTTGACGCCACAGTCAAGTCTCACAACTGGGCCCTAAAATCATCAAATTCCCAATGACGCCAGCTGACAAACAAACCGCATTGACAGAGAACTTTAATTATTCAAAGCAATTAAACTCCTTAATTAATTATCCAACAGTTAGATACTTACAATAAGAAACTCATAGATGAAGGATTGGTCTTCGCTCCGCTAGCAGAGCCATCCTTCATCTATGAGAAAAGATAAGAGACCTATAAAGATTGATATCTGTTTAATTATATTATTCTATATCACATTGCAGATAACAATGAGGTACTGAAGACAAACTGCAACAATTAATTCTTGGTGCGATAGAAGTGTGACTGATATGATGAAGATAAAGATTTCCGGTCAGAAGCGAGATTGATATGCCAAAATTGAAGTAAGTTCTAGATTTTTTTATTAATAAAAACATCAAAATAAAATAATCGGCCAAGTACGAGTTGGGCTCACGCACAGAGGGTTCCGTACTGTATGGGAGCCCATATCCCCCTTATTAAGGGCCCCCCTTAAATATTTATTTATTTTTAATTTATCATTTAATTGTATCTACAACTAAACATTCTGTGATTATTTAAGCATCTATCTGTTACCATTATTAATATCGAGCGAAAAAATAGCTAAATTATTAATTTAATTCAGTTTTTAGTATTTGTTGTTATAGCAGCGACAGAAATACATCATCTGTGAAAATTTCAGCTTTCTAGCATAATGGTTCATGAGATACAGCCTGGAGACAGACGGACAGCGGAGTCTTAGAAATAGGGTCCCGTTTTTACCCTTTGGGTACGAAACGCTAAAAATGTACTTATATGGTTTATTATTTGTTCCAACAAAAATTAATAAAATAAAATAAAAATAGCCTTTATTCTCTAGTATATTAAATCCTTATGAAACATTTTTCTTATTGCTACATATTTCACTAGGTTGTCCACCCTGAACATAGGCCTCTAGAAGTTGCCAGTGCTCCCTATCTCTGGCTTTCCTATGCGTTTTCCTACAAACAAACAGTAATTATTGTTTATATTATCATGTTGCAGATAACAATGTGGTACTGAAAACTGCAAGAAGCTGCAGCAAATTCAACCAAGTCTTGGTGCAACAGAAGAGACAGAATAGAATGAAGATCAAGATTTCCCATCGCAAGCGAGATATGCCCAAATTTAATTACTAGATTTTTTTAAAAATAAAATCATAAAAATATACATAAATCGTTTATTATTTGTGTCAACAAAAATTAATCAGTAATATTATTCTAAATAAAAATAATTTGGCGAATTCCACTCTGCTCAACAAGCCCTTTCATTTGATTGAGGCTGCATTTGTTCTTGGCCAACTGGATCTATGACGACGAGGCAGAGGCTGCCTTCCACTTGGTTGAGGCAGATCAGAATGCAGGCACGCTGTGGGCTGGCTTTGTGCAGGCTGGTACGCTGTGGGCTGGCTTTGTGTTGACTGACACGCTGTGGGCTGGCTATGTGCGGACTGGCATGCTATAGGCTGGCTTGTTGAATGCGGAAGTGCAGGTTGGCTTCCTGATGGAGGTTGTATGGGTACCTCGATATAATATATTTCTGGGAGATCATCCTAGAAAGATCCCACAATCCCTGCTTTGTCTGCTCAGATGGTAATGGCAGTATACCCTGTAAAACAAAATATTTTATTACAAAATTAAATTTAAATAGTAGTACCTATACCTACATAGTACATAAGTATAATAGTAGTTAACATATTTCTTTTATTAATAAGGATTATTCAAGTTACTTGCTTTATTTATTGACTGTAAAATAAGGTTAAAATAAATAAATTACCAGTTCTATGCTGTTGTGGCCAAAGACCAATGAAGACCCGATTTCTTCCAAAATCTTTATTTCTGTATCGTCTAGGTCTGCGTCTCTTCCAGTAGTATGTATAGACCGTCTGATCTTTCTCGCTTTCATTTTTGTCTAGGTCCATACATTCCAAACCTATTGGACAATTTTTATCAAATTAAAACCTTATCATGATAGGTATTCATTTAGTTGGTACCTACACAAGAGTTACAAGAATTGTTTTTGAAGATATCACAAGACAAGCAAAAGAGGTACAAGTAGCGGCCAGGACATTGAGTTCACTGGCCAGATTTTCGGAACACGACAGCTTGAGTAGTTGCTTGATTTACCAAAAAGAGATCTACTTAAAAGACAATTAGAATTGCTTACCTACCTTTCACATAATGTACTCCTATGTCTCTCAGTATCGTGATGTTGGCGTGGAGAGGACATCTCCCTTTGCTTTTTATTGGCATTATTCATTGTAAAAGTCTTAGTGATAGTCGTAGTGATATTGCAATTCAATTCTTGTTTATGGCTTCTGTGAAGGTGTTTCACAATTTTGCCAATGTCTTGTATTTCACTGCCACCAAACGTAGAGAATTTGAACGATTCCAATATGATGTACTGTATTCATTACTCTAGTTTTTGGATTTTACACCTTTTACCTCTGAATATTGCAAAGATTTACGAAGTTTTTGTGAAATGTGAACTGACTGAAAACAAATGTAAACAAAAGTGTTGCCAAAGTAATTTAGCTAAAGTTACGATAAAAGCCAACGAGTTGTATTTTACTTCCAACCTTTTAATCAAATCATAGATATAAAACCTAGTGCATTCCACGGAAATAAAATAATGTAAAAGTCTTTCCAAAATAAAGCGTGTTGCACCGTTTTTGGAGTAAAATCGATTGTGATAATCCGTAACAGATATAGTAAGTATTTCTTGAGACTTAAAATAGAAAAGAACATAATTGTAACTTTGTTATTGATATGGTAACAAATTGGGAACAGCCCGAGGATTTTCTATGTTTACGTAATATATCCATGGATCAGCCACAGATAAAATAACAACCATAATTAATATTTGTGCCATCTAGTGGGCTTTTTCGAACTAATTTGCTACTCACCACTAGATGGCGTAAGTGGCGTTACTCAATTTAATTCTTTAATGGCGGACGACTAAAATCACTTTAAATTTAGTTCGAAGAAAACACCGAATAGCCTTTCGCTAGTTTTGCACTAAACTAAAATTTTTAGTGCGACTAGTTATAGTTTAATGCGAATGTCGCCGAATCGCTACCACTGACCACCTTGGGAGTCTACCCTTTTGAACTAAAAAAGAGTTTTTCAATTCGGTTCACAATTGGCGAAATTATCGATGTTCATCGTGTACAAAATTCGGATATTTCGCTCGAGTTGCTTACATTATTGTTGATTTTTTAAAAACGTCTCGGCCGATTTATGTACAATTTAAATGGGACCACCTCGGGAGTATACCCTTTCGAACTAAAAAAGATTTTTTCGATTCAGTTCATAATTGGCAAAATTATCGATGAACATAAACAAAAAAAATATACATACACACGAACATAGAACCTCCTCCTTTTTGGAAGTCGGTTAAAAATGCCAAGTCGATGGTGTTAAGCTGAGCTTAGCAACGTTCCGCACGGTCAGTCTTCGAATGGGGGACCGCGGGTGGCATTTACAACTGAGCACTACCGTGACATGTTATATTGTATATCCCGGTTGTTTAAACGTTTAGCCATGTCAGAGGCCGTCAGGCGGCTTAAATACTCTGACACGGGGGATAACCACCCGGCCTATACTAACTGTTATTACCAGGGCAGCAGCAAACACGAGGAGTGTTCATCGTTCGATCAGTGTTCAGTCCTCGGATGGGTGACTGCGGGTGGCATTTACAACTGAGCGTTGCCGTGGCGCGGATAGGTTGTTATATTGTAGGCCCCCGTTTAGCCTAGTCAAAGGCCTTCAGGCTGCTTAATAACTGACAGGGTTAGCCACCCGACCATACGAACTTTAGTGAAACATTTAGCCCAAAGACGGTATTCTATTTTGAAACGTGGTTTCCTAAAGGGACAAAGCGTATTACATTAATATGTCAGACAAAGTTCAGGGGAACGAGACTGCTAATACGTGATCGCGATGAGAAATGTACACGCAGAGTACAATCAACACCAGCGTTATTACTTAGAGCATGTGCATAAAGAGAACCGTCGCGTCGTGGCGTTAGAGTGCGTTTCACGAAAAAAAGTCCCTCAGACTCGTCGCCACAATCCTATTCATATTCATATTCATATTCATTTATTCATACAGTTTAGTACACGTCAATAAAATAGTAGTAATTATTGGTCGACCAAAACGTTCGATTTGATTATATGTCAGTAAAAAGATCTATAAATGTAACAAAACATAATATAGACTAATTTAAATTGTGCTCATACATTACTACAATATTGTTATCAGTTATATTACAATAGTCATATTCAATAATTCCAATTCTATTAGTTTAATTATCAATAATGTGAATATAATATCAGTAATTAAATTAATGTTAAAAATGTCAGATAAAAATAAATAAAAATAAAATAGGAATGTCAGTATAAAATTGTTACTAAAATGAATGTCAAAAATATTACAATAAATACTATTTGTATAATAAATATAATATACTTACTCATACTTAAGAGTATGTAGTTACTTTTAGAGTTAAGAATTCCTTATCTATGTCATAAAACGCCTGACTGATCAACCAGCGCTTTAATCTGGCCTTGTATATGTTTAAGTTGGGTGCATCTATAACATCTCGGGGGAGTCTGTTATAAATCATCGTGCCCATGACGTGCGTCAACTTGGTAGACTTCGTAAGTGTCCGCTTTAACGGTAAAAGCCTATTCCTGTGGCGAGACGTACGCTGTTGTGATTTGTACAGAGCCTGACCCATCACTTCATATGATTGTAGGTTTGTTCTAACGTATACAGCTACCTGCATTATTAGTATCGCCGGCAGTGTAAGTATATTGAGCGAGGTAAAATATGGTCTAGCTGACTCATCGCTCGGGATACGTGCTATTGCGCGGACGGCTCGCTTCTGGCAAACGAATGCGCGTCTCCACTCAGCTCCTCTAGCCCACAGTTCGGCTCCGTACTGGAGTAATGAGTGTACCGTGGCAAAATAGCAAGATCTTACCACCTCAGTCGGCAAGACCCTGGCTATTCGTCTGAGAGCGAAACACGCTCCACTCAGCTTTCCGCACACCTTATTTATATGTGTCTCCCAGGTTAGACCTCTATCTAATTCAAAACCGAGGAAGGTTGTGTGATCGACTTGTTCGATTTTTTTACAATCTACATACACACTTAGTTGTTTTTGTTGTCGCCCTGAGAGGTCGAAATGCATATAGTGCGTTTTTACGAGGTTCAGCACCAACCCATTCTCTTTGAACCATCTGTCCAGTTGCGTAGCGGCAGCGTTAAGGTTCATTTCTAGCTCTTCCAGTGTTGTTGCCGTGACTATCGCAGCGACGTCATCCGCGTACATCACTATCTCCGCCTCGGTTATCGCAAAGGGCAGGTCGTTAAGAAGCAGCGAAAAAAGTATGTTCGAGGCTGCCGAGCCCTGGGCTACGCCCATTGTGGTCACCAGGGGATCCGACTTTAGCTCACCGCCTTCGCCAACCACAATTTGAGGTCTCTCACGCATGAGGTCGGTAAGCATACGAAGCGGGCTATCTTGAATACCATAGTGACTCAGCTTCAGGGCCAGTATCCCGCGGTAAGCTACGTCAAATGCTTTCGAGAGGTCACAGCATAGAACTGCCACCTGCAGCTTCCTCTCTCGAGCATCGACGATACGACGCACGACTTCCCTCGCCAGCGACGTCGTGGACCTGCCCTCTCTATAAGCGTACTGTCTGTCAGACAGCGCACCTATTTCCGACAAGTATGTGGTTAATCTCGCGCTAATGCCATTTTCGAAAATTTTTCCAATCGCTGGGATTATTGATATTGGCCGGTAGCCATCGATATTCAATCGCAATCGCATGGCCGATACGTTAAAATGATTTTCACTTATTTCGGGGGACTCTTTTCGTGATACGGACTCTAGTTTTATTCATACAGATAATTATACTAGTCCTTTTCACGCAAGAAGTTCCTCAGATGCGTCGCCTGGCCGATCTTTTCAAATTAGTTTCAATTTTTGCCGCGGGACTTCTTTCGTGAAATGCACTCTACGGTGAACTACCCAAGTAACATAAGCTTCTATAACCAGGGCTTTTTATCACCAAACAGTAATATAGTAGACCTATAGTGGTAACCGTTATCACTGCTTGTACTATAAAGGTTTTCAACAGAGCGGTTTGGTTCTATAAGATAAAAGAGCATTTAAGTTCTATAAATTAGCTCTTAAAACGTCTACAGGACCATACAAAAGAATACTTAAAGTGTTGCTCTATAATGGGTGTAAAATATGCGATTATAGTACTATTTAATACTATAGACAACCTGAAGGACACTTTTATGTATCTATTTGGCACTAATAATGCGTCAAAGTTACTTTTATAGTACTAGTACTGTAGAAGTGTCAAAAACTCTATTACAAGACAAATTTGCACTGTAAAAGTACCTTGTACAACAATTTCGTAACGTTTTAGCGTTTTAAAAGCTCCCTAAATATGTCTATGGTGCTAGTTCTGTAAAAGCCATAAACATTTTTCTATAGTACTAAATAGTACCAAAAGGACTCCTGGCGCATCTTTTAAATAACTTATAATTTAAATTGTTCTATAAGTGAGTTTGTGTTACTGCTACACAACTAAAGCATACTATAAATGTACTAAAATCTACAATTAATGGACTAATTAGATCTATACTAGCTTTTCAGTATCTTTTATATGACAAGTACTTCACTTTACTGGACTTTATTTAGATAACAAAACTAATAGCCCGGGAGGTAAGTGCAATAAATATAACTAGGTACTTTCTAAAAGCTGAATTTTCGGTGTGTTACGAGTGTGATGGTGTACAAGAATACCCGAGAGTCAGTCAGCTAGAATACTTTGCGTTTGATGAGGATACCCGTTAGAATTATTTTAAAAAAATAAGTATCTTGCAACTACTTCTAATAGCTGAAAATTGGTGTACAGGTAGAAAAATAGTTTAAAAAGTTTAATTACCAAAAATTACCTGAAACTTTTAAAGCCTGCTTGACTTGACAGACCTTGTTACTTACAATCTCTGTCAGTCAGGACTTAAAGCAGCGCCGCTTTAAATAAAGCCTAACTGACAGGCTCAGTTACATGTTTTTTTTTTGTTAATTCATACAGTTTTTCCCTCCAACCGCTAAACGTCCCAGCTGACTGACTACGTGGTATTTTAGTACACCACCTTGATAGCGTAATACCAAAAATTCAGCTTTTAGGAAGTAGTTGCATTTTTTCCGCTTACCTCCCGGGCTATAATTTGTGTTGAGTGAAAAAAATGGCTGACGTTTTTTGTCATGGTAGCTCATTAACAGCACGGCTGGAGCCAATAAGCACTATAGCAGCCATAGTCGAAAGAAGTTCTTATTTTAATAATTAAAAATTAATTAAAACATGAAAATTATGAGGGCGCATTTTCAAATTTGAAATCAGTGTAATGACTTTAGCGACACAATTATTTTCGCAAGTGCAAGTTACCGCAAATTTATAGTCCATGTATTGTAGTTATGTCCTTTTAATTACGTGTTACGTTTATCCAACAATGGCTGTAGTGACATAAAACATCCCAAGTAACAAAATCTGGTACTATAAAAGACCTGAGAACGTTTTGGAGCGTGCTAATTAGTGTTCATGATTGGCACTATAATAGTCTTGTAAACGTTTACAGAACCCCGAATAGGCCCTAGTATTATCACTGATTTATTCTATAATCATTACATAAAGGCTGTCACGGTGATAAATCAGCTCTGTAGTTGAGATGTAAAAGTGATAAGAAACGCTTTTTAGTACTAAAATAGCTCTACTTGCAACGTTTTTGACATAAATTTGCTCTATAAAAGTAACCAAAAACCTATTTAAAGTGTTATTGTGCACCGAAAACGATTCCAATGATCTTTTTTATTACAATTGCTTGCTATTTGTGAGTTTTCTTCATGAAAACAAAAATCGGTAAGTTTATGTTTTATGTCACTACAGCCATTGTTGATAAACGTAACACGTAATTAAAAGGACATAACTACAATACATGGACTATAAATCTGCGGTAACTTGCACTTGCGAAAATAATTGTGTCGCTAAAGTCATTACACTGATTTCAAATTTGAAAATGCGCCCTCATAATTTTCATGTTTTAATTAATTTTTAATTATTAAAATAAGAACTTCTTCCGACTATGGCTGCTATAGTGCTTATTGGCTCCAGCCGTGCTGTTAATGAGCTACCATGACAAAAAACGTCAGCCATTTTTTTCACCCAACACAAATTATAGCCCGGGAGGTACGCGGAAAATATGCAACTACTTCCTAAAAGCTGAATTTTTGGTATTACGCTATCAAGGTGGTGTACTAAAATACCACAGAGTCAGTCAGCTGGGACGTTTAGCGGTTGGAGGGAAAAACTGTATGAATTAACAAAAAAAACATGTAACTGAGCCTGTCAGTTAGGCTTTATTTAAAGCGGCGCTGCTTTAAATCCTGACTGACAGAGATTGTAAGTAACAAGGTCTGTCAAGTCAAGCAGGCTTTAAAAGTTTCAGGTAATTTTTGGTAATTAAACTTTTTTAAACTATTTTTCTACCCGTACACCAATTTTCAGCTATTAGAAGTAGTTGCAAGATACTTATTTTTTTTTAAATAATTCTAACAGGTATCCTCATCAAACGCAAAGTATTCTAGCTGACTGACTCTCGGGTATTCTTGTACACCATCATTCTCGTAACACACCGAAAATTCAGCTTTTAGAAAGTACCTAGTTATATTTATTGCACTTACCTCCCGGGCTATTAGTTTTGTTATCTAAATAAAGTCCAGTAAAGTGAAGTACTTGTCATATAAAAGATACTGAAAAGCTAGTATAGATCTAATTAGTCCATTAACTGTAGATTTTAGTACATTTATAGTATGCTTTAGTTGTGTAGCAGTAACACAAACTCACTTATAGAACAATTTAAAATATAACTTATTTAAAAGATGCGCCAGGAGTCCTTTTGGTACTATTTAGTACTATAGAAGAATGTTCATGGCTTTTACAGAACTAGCACCATAGACATATTTAGGGAGCTTTTAAAACGCTAAAACGTTACGAAATTGTTGTACAAGGTACTTTTACAGTGCAAATTTGTCTTGTAATAGAGTTTTTGACACTTCTACAGTACTGGTACTATAAAAGTAACTTTGACGCATTATTAGTGCCAAATAGATACATAAAAGTGTCCTTCAGGTTGTCTATAGTATTAAATAGTACTATAATCGCATATTTTACACCCATTATAGAGCAACACTTTAAGTATTCGATAAACTTATCGATTTTTGTTTTCATGAAGAAAAGTCACAAATAGCAAGCAATTGTAATAAAAAAGATCATTGGAATCGTTTTCGGTGCACAATAACACTTTAAATAGGTTTTTGGTTACTTTTATAGAGCAAATTTATGTCAAAAACGTTGCAAGTAGAGCTATTTTAGTACTAAAAAGCGTTTCTTATCACTTTTACATCTCAACTACAGAGCTGATTTATCACCGTGACAGCCTTTATGTAATGATTATAGAATAAATCAGTGATAATACTAGGGCCTATTCGGGGTTCTGTAAACGTTTACAAGACTATTATAGTGCCAATCATGAACACTAATTAGCACGCTCCAAAACGTTCTCAGGTCTTTTATAGTACCAGATTTTGTTACTTGGGTAACAACCGTCTTACCACAAAAGTTTTACATAAAGTTTAGACAATGTTTAACAGTTTTAAAAATTGCACAGTTAAACAGTCTTTAAAGAGTGTTCAAGTCTTTTGTGGTAAGGCGGTAAGATTTCAATCCAAGGTACCGACTACTTGGTAGACGCGAGTGCTGATGAAAACCGAATTGGTGTCTACCAAGCATCACTTTTAGTTGTACTGGTAATTACAGAGCAGTGTTGTCAACGTAATAAAATTAGTAAAATGGCACACGGGCGACCTCACCTACGACGTATCTCTTTTTGCACAATCTTTATCAGGAAATTCTGGGCTGCCGTATTTTGGCCAATTTGGGGAAAAATTACGTACGCTCGCTAAAATCTCCAAGTCTAGGAGGAGGGCAAGAGAAAGTAATTGAAAGACATAGGAGATCGAGTTCGAACTCAAAACTACTCATAATTTATTCTTTATGTAAAGTAAATATTCTTTATTTAAAAATCGGGTGCACGCGGTCCTCTGGGCGCATCACGCGACGGAGCTGGTAGCACAAGCGGGTGCGAAAGTTTATCACATGCGAAGGTTTCCCACATGCGAAGGTTTGCCACATGCGAAGGTTTGCCACATGCGAAAGTTTGCCACTGCTGAGGTTCGTCACTTATATCTGAAGCTGAGTATACCGGATCATGACTCGGTAGGTACTCGGTAGTGTTGTGATTCACGATAACTGCGCGATGCGCATGCATCGATCATCGGAATCGATTCTATCTGACGACTCGAGTCGCCATAGGCATCGTTCATTCCGATTCGCATTCATTTTGCATTGGAATTTTTTGGATACTTAAAGATAATTATTTTTCGAAAAAAATGGCACCACCTGTACGGACTTCTACCGTGTACAGAATTCGAATAGTTTGTACGAATCGACGTGTGTGTACATGGATGGATGTAATATTATTGTTGACATTTCAAAAACGGCTCAGCTGATTTTGACAAAATTTATATGAGACCGCGAAACCCTTTCGAAATAAAAAAAAATTTTTAATCGTTTCACTATTGGTGAAAATATCAATGGGCATACCCAAAAAAAAGTACATAGTAGGTACCTACTACCTCCTCCTAATTGGGAGTTAAACATACGATATAGGTACAATCCTAGCTAAATATAACATCAAAAAATTATGTCAATATTGGAGGGACAGAATCCTACTAAGATGGATGGATGGAAGTCGGTTAAAAATTTAGTTGATTTTTGTCGACTACTTGGTTTGACTGCAGGTAAATTGCCTTTTCCAACCAAAGACTACAATGGACATGCTTCATTGCCCCATCATTTACAATGCAATTTATTTTTTTAAAAGTGTAAGCAATCGTAATGTTCTAAGAAAGTCTTTTGATGGAAATTGTTGCCGAGTTTCAGCAAATGTTTCAGATGCTATGTTTTGTAATTGCGTCGCACCCTGGTTAGCATATTCAGTTAGTTTATTCTGTTTGTAACTATTGGATTTGACAAAAAACCTTGCCCAAGTGCAGATGACTAAATGTTGCAGTATATGATTTGTGCTTAACAATGGTAAAATTAATCATACAATTACAATTTGGATATCTTTGGATTCTCAGATATTGACAGGGTAGAGTGTGATTGCGGAGCCCCTGAGCAGAGCATGGATCATCTGCTTACGTGCCCACTGTGTCAGATCCCCTGCACGATGGCAGATCTACACCCTGCGGGGTCGCAGTGGCCAAAAATTGGGAGAAAATAATATAACTTTTCTGAACCATTGACACGACGAAGAAGAAGAATTGGATATCTTATTAAGTATCCATAAATAGTTAGTTTTTAACTCGTATGGCAATATTTTTATTTTCAGACATCCTCAGGATATGATCGTGTTAAGTCCAGTTGTCACATCTTTTTTAGAATATAATTATTTCATCTTCTTACCGCTGCTCTTTTTTTTATCGCAATTAAGTCCGCGCTTGACTACCAACTCGCCTGATGGTAAGCGATGTTTTGGTCGAAGATGGAGCACGCAGACCTAGAAGATTCTATTCACTCTGATCTTGAAAAGCTTTAGATTTCTTCTAGAAAGCTTTAGATCTCTTAAGGAACAGGAAAGCAGGAAGACTGTTTCTTTCCCTGGCGGTACGAATCAGAAATGTTGAGCCAAACCAAACCGTACGTAACGAAGGAAAATCGACAGTTTAGGGGTGGTAATGTGGCGTCTTCCTACTACACTTTAATAATGGTTTTACCGGAATGACGATGGCAATGACTTCTTGTGAACCCTGGCTAATAAGCGACCTGTCATATCTAGTCTTTGTAACAATTTCTATGAGTTCAGTAAACAACAAAGAGACAGCTATTACAAGATTTTCAAGCCATGGTAAAGTTAGGTAGAACCAAATGTATTATGGTGAAGATACTAGCAGTGTCATGTGGTTTTACTTGCGTCTACACTCTACAGAGTTACTGGTAAATTACACACAACTTCTTAAGTGCGATTTTAGTACAATATGAACAACTTTTACTATGGGTCTACCCCAAATTGGTGCACTGACGATATAAATAAGACCGCAGGAAGGAACTGGGTGCAGGCTGCTTCACCAGGCCTTATTGGAAGTCCATAGCGGAGGTCTATGTCCAGCAGTGATCGTGATGTGGATGGACAGATGGACATAATAGTACCACGCGTACACACCCAGTAGGTACCTATATGAATAGCCAGAATGTGGAACGCTATGCCTGGGTCTTTCTTCCCGCTAAAGTACTCTTACGACGTGGGTGTCTTCAAATCCCGAGCAAATAGGTATCTTGTAGGTAAGCGTGTTTCAACCTAGACAGCATTTCTGCTCAACATCAGCAGTTAGTCAAACGCAAACCTATTCAGAATAAAAAAAATGTTTTTAAAAACTTCATTCTAAAAGCCTAGTCAATTATAACTAAAAATATTTCTGACAAACAGACGGGTATTGACTTCAATTACAGTAAATATACCTACCATTAGTGTAATTTGCAAGTGACTGTTGATAATAGGAATGGTGGTCCAAAACTGGATCATTTTGAACAAATAACGGACAATACGGAGTGCCAAGTCAACGCTTATAAGTTTGTATGATTGATGAGGTCTATAGTTAGCTTAGCTTTGTTAAAGGATAAAAAGATTAGCTAAGTATGTTACAGAAGCGAAATGTGTAAAATAAATGCCTATTTTTAAGCGTCTGTATGTTTTAAACGATATAAAACGGGACTCACTCACGTGTACGTGTAGTCATAACACGACTATAGTTTCGGTCGCGTTCGGCAACCTTTCTCAAGTTGGCGAGTGGCGAGTGCACGCGGAGCCGTCTCGCAATGCACAGCGTCTGTATGTTTTTTTGGACAATTGCAGAGTTTACCACCGGTAGTGGACGAATTAGGCGTTTTTGCTTTAGTGGAGAACAGTCTCATAATAATTATTTTTTGCAAAAAATAGCATGACCGACTTCAACCGTGTAGGTACAGAATTTGCGAACATTTCGCACAGATCGATGTAGCATGTTTCATATTATTGTTGATTTATCAAAAATGGCTAAGTCGATTTCGATAAAATTTAAATGGGACCAATTTTGAAGTATAATATTTTCAATAAAAAAGAATTATCGAAATCGGACCACTACGTAAAAAATTTTGCGTGGTTATACATAAAAATTAAATATACTCGTACATTTGTACGCGTCGAATTGAGTACCTCCTCTGTTTCGTCGGTAAAAGATATAATTAAATTTGAATTTTTTAATAATTTCTATGTAATGCGAATGTTTTAGGTAATAATGCAGCTCAAAAAAGGTAACCTGAATAAATCTAGTAGGTATACTTAAATTGTTTATTTCGTTGAAAAACATGTAAAATATGTAATAGGGCCTATTCTGTGGTAAAATAGTAGACAGAAATGACGCACAAAAATACGATCACGATTAGAGTAAATTCTAGAACCTTCTTGGAAATCGTTTAAAAATTATATTATTCATGTAAATAAAATTAATGAAATGTACAGGGTGACTGATAAATATTTAGCATCCTTTTAGGGGCTTATTCTGTACATCAAAACTAACAACTTTTTTTCTGCGACTTTTGTCAGAACTCAAAAAAAACAGTTGTTCCATACATTTTGTCGCGGGTGAACGATATTTTTCTATGGAACAACACATTTTTTTGAGTTTTGACAAAAGTCGCAGAACAAAAGTTGTTAGTTTTGATGTACAAAATAAGCCCCTAAAAGGATGCTAATTGTTTACCAGTCACCCGGTATAACTGCAGTCAAAACAACGAATCTATACCAATATTATAAAGAGGCTTTGATTGTTTGTTTGCATTAAATAGGCTCCGAAACAACTAAACCGGTTTGAAAAATTCTTTCACTGTTGGGAAGCTACACAATCCCCGGGTGTCAAAGGCTAGGTATATTATAAATATTTAAAAAAAAAATGAAGGCTGCTAGTCATTGATAAGTCTAGTAATAACTGTTATTATCTCGAGAAGGCATCTATATTATGGATAGCCTATCATCTTGAAAGAAATTCGCTTCTACACCAGAATTTTATTGTTCTGTCAACTTCAAATCTGACAGGACAATGGCTCAGTCCGTCATCAATATACGCCAATATCGTGTGTCTCACAAAAACGGAAATTATTGAAATGGTTTGCAGTAAATTGACTCTGGTCGGCAACATGCTGACAACAAAATCAAATCTTGTTGAATCAGTAAAAAAAAAATATGAAAAAATTTATCGACAAATTTGGAATAAAAATAGCTTTGTAGTTTGCGTAAGAATTACATAATAACATTAAAACCTGAAGAATGTAGAGGTGATTGAACACTCTCATAGCCGTTATAGTAATTTTGTGATGAATTGATGGTCGAACATCCTTTTCGGTAATAAATCTGAATAGTACCTACCTAGTTACTAGTACCAAGCTCCAAGGAGTGAGAGTTATATTTTTTATTGACCCTATAACTACGTATGTTAGGTACATGTTAAGCTAGATATATTATTAGTAAGTAATATATACGTATTTACTTTTTATGTGCAAAATACTTTCATTCCTAATGAATAAAATGAATAAAATAATTACTTAGAAGCTAGCCGGTAAGATATACTCGTAGATTTAAATTTCATAGGTAATTCCGAAATACAATATAATTTTTATTTTCCTTCACTTACTAGCGCTGCAGTGAAATATTTTTCGGGTGGACCAAAACTGGTATAACTGCTGATCGTTCATTTGAAACCTGTCAAAAACCGGGTGAAGGAACCTGAGGTCAATGTGACCTGACGTCACCATATTAACACCTCCACCGGCTACTTAAAATTCGTATAACTGTGTTGGATCAACAGGGAATCCTAAAATCTAGTTTAAACTTTAGCTGGTTAGTTTACTAAAAGCACAGTCATTGTTTACGTCCTTATCCTTACATAGTATAAAATAAAGTCGCTATTTTTGTCGTCTGTTTGTCTGTATGCTTAAATCTTTAAAACTACGCAACGGATTTTGATGCGGTTTTTTTTAATGGATAGAGTGATTCAAGAGGAAGGTTTATATGTATAATACACCTGTGCGAAGCCGGGGCGGGTCGTCTAGTATAAAATATAGCATACTTAATTTGTCATCAAAAGTAATAGTAAATTATGATATAAGTGCGGTAAGTTGAAAATTACAGCCGAGGCGATATTTATTTTATTTATTTTCCACAATACAGGATATTATAATCTTGACAGGTTCTATCACCTAATGATATTGCAAGCCCGAGCCGTAGGCGAGGGCTATAAGGAAGCAGATGCTGTAATTTTCAAAGCGCACGTATGTCATACGACGTTTTATAAAATATTTGCGAGCAAATTAATAAAACTCTGACTTTGAGTGAAAGTCATGCATCAGTCTACGCATCGTGCGTTTTACATTACATTACGAAAGTAGGAGAAACGAGACCACAGAGTTCTGCAGTCGGTGTCGGCGTGCGTTTTACATTACAATAATGCACAAGTGCGCAATTTACGATATTGAAATTGGTGTAATTAAAGCCACTTTACGAGCAAATTTGTTATAAAATATGTATATGTAGTATGTCAGTCTATGGCAGCCATATCACAAGCTTTGCTTAGTTTGGGGTCAGAGGCCGTGTGTAAGATGTCCCCAAATATGTATTTAAAAGTATAACCATACGCAGAATTATAATAATACTCAAAATATATAAAACGCTCAAACCTATATATATAAAATACATACTAAAATTTGATTTTATATGGAAACCAATTAAATAATCACTTTTGTATTATCATCAGTCTGAAACAATGCGCGAATTTTTGTGATAGTAAATTGTGCAGCATTGCAATACATCTCTTTCTGGATCATCATCATTGTCATATCAGCCGTAGGAAATCGACTGTTGGAGACTTATCGCGTAAATCTCTCCGACTTATCCAGTTAGCCATTGAAAACTATTTACATTCAGATTGTTCCACCGTCTTGATCAGGTAGATTTTGCCCTTTTTTCGTTTTGGATCTTTTATGGTCTCAATTCGTCTTGACCTTTTGTGGTCTTAATTAGGTCGTCTTTCCCTTTTGTGACATTGTTCAGGGCGTTCTTTCCCTTTCTTAGGCTTATCTGGCTATCCCTGATCTTTGCTGGTCTTAATTAGTTCGTCCATGCTCTTTTCTGGTGTTAATTAGGTCATCTCTGCCCTTTTCTGGTGTTAATGAGGCTGTCTTGTCCCTTTTATAGTCTTAGTTAGTTGATCTTTTCCCTTATCTGATATTGATCTGGTCATCCCTTCCCTTTTTTGATCTCCCTGCTCTTTGATGGTCTTAATCAGATCTTTATCATTCTTTTTAATCTTATCAAACTAAATATAAACTTGTTTAGGTCCAACCAAGCGGAAAGAGATAAAGTTTTACATTTCGAAGAATCGTCTTTTAGCGAACAATTAAAAAACAGTTTGTTAAGATGAATTCCCACGGATAGAGGAGACAATGACTTAATTACACGATACAAACACGTGATTGATATAATTGTTAAATCTTAACAGTAAATTAATGATTTGATTACGCAGTTTAAGAGTTATTTTGAGTTAACAAAATTAGTTGTCTGTGAAGTCGGGTTACCGCGCTCTCGCACGATCGGCTCAGGCGGAACGTGACACTTTTTCGAGCGTGCAACCGGCGTTCATCGATTTATAAGACGTTATCACATAAAAAAAAACACAGAAAGAAGAAGGCACATTACACAAGCAATATAATTTCGATACAGTTGCCCAATCGATGCTCGCCGGTAAAGTTGTAATCGACAGTAAGTAGGTAAGGTAGGTGCTAACTGTTATTTGACAACAGTAAAACAAATTGTGACATAAGTAAATGTGTAAACGTGGACTTAATAACGCGTAAATTTCGTCAAAATTGTGAGTGCTAATGGCAAATTATGATTAGACATATTAAATTTTGAAAATTGCCGCATGATATTTAGGTACATTTTACAAACTTCACTTCGGACTTTCTGATACCTATTGCCAGTTGCTAAAATTATGATGATTTTGAGAGCTTTTCTTTTGAAAACTCTGTTCCGTTTGGGTTTGGAGAAAAGGATGTGATGACTGGATCCCTCCAGTCATCACATCCTTTTCTCGAAGCCGTACAGGCCTTTTTAACCTCCTGTAATTTTACTGAAGCTAGAGTCTGCATTTTAAATGATTTTGATGATAATTTTAAATTTTACTAAAAAAAATTATAATTTTAGTCTTTTTCTTTTCTTTTTTGTTTAGTTAAATTTAATTTTAGCCTTAGTGGAAAGTGCCATTCAAGTTTTTTATTGCTATTCAAATAAAATAGTCCATCAGAAAGCTCTGGCTATGTTGATAAATACTAGGACTTGAGAAGTTGCGAATATGGGGCACGGTGTTAGTGCCAGTCGGATCGGGAGTATGCGCCTGTCCGTAGTACTTTCAATTTCATGTGCGTTGGCCCTAAGGTACCAGGGGATAAGTAACGAAGATTTAAAAGTTGGCCATCAAAAAGTAAATAAAATATTTAGGCAAATTAAAGCTCCAGTCATGTTGGTTAGTACTAGGATTGCAGCAACGTGCGAAGTTGCGAATATGGGGCACGGTGTTTGTGCCGGTCGGATCGGGAGTGTGCGCCTGTCCGTAGCACTTTCACTTTCGGGTGCGTTGGCCCTAAGGTACCAGGGGATAAGCGCTAGCGAAAAGCAAAATAGAGATTACAGAGCTTTTAATTTCGATTTCTCTCTCTTCTCGACCACCTCGGGAGTATACCCTTTCGAACAATTTTTTTTATATTGGTTCATAATTTGTTTCCTACGAATTGGAAGATTTGGCATGCTTCTGGTAATAAAAATATAAATATAATAAATACCTATTTTAAGAAAAATAACGCATCAAATTGGTCTATTCATTCGGCAAATACTTAAACAATTAGACGGGTACATAAATAAGCATACAGATATTTAATCTACAGGTACTTAGAGATAATAATGAACATTCACGAACCTATTACAAAAAAATAAGCTTAAAATTGACTAAAAATATTCTTTAAAAATATTATACTTTGTTTGTAATAATCAAATTTCAGCAGAACTAGGCTTCCATAACTTCAAAGAGTAATATGGTAATGAGTACCAGGATATCATAACAACAGAAAGAAAAGCACTCTCCTAATATAAATTGGGTGTTTGCTTCTAAAAGTGTATTACTTGTCCCGCTCTCAAGTTTCAATAGATTGCAACTTGCTGCAGACATACCGAGGCTGTTTCAATGAAATAGCAAATAAAGCATATAATCCTTTATTAACACTGACACCCTATGGATATATTGTAAGCTGCTGCCGATTTAATAAAGATTTTAGTACAAAAATATTTTAAAAAAAAAGTTTTTCTGTAGCATATCTTCTGTTGGCAAACCATAACTGATACCTACGAAGAATAGCTTCGCTCGATCGAAGAAAAAACAAAGCCACCTCTGTTTTGAACAAAGATTTCTTGATGAGTTTTTATAAGGAGTTTTTTTAAATTTTGTTTAATGTATTAAGTAAAGCTAAAGTGTTGACAAATCACATAAAATAGTTAAAAGGTTTACTTAATAATTTTATATGAATTTTATTGTTAATTTCGCCATTCGCAGACGCGCTCCCCTCGACCCTCGCCGTCTCACTATGTCCGATACGCTCTTAAGATGGCACAACCAATTTCTATCATATGTACGTACTAAATAGTACACGAATGTGCCAAATTCGAATAGTCCGCTCGAATCGATGTAGGTATACATTTTTTTAGATTATTGTTGATTTTTCAAAAACTGCTGAACCGATTACCATAAAATTTAAATGAAACCATTTCTGAAGTATTGTACAACTCTACCTATCAAAAAAATAATAATCAAAATCGGTCCATAATGGCGCAATGATAGCGACACACACAAAATAAAAATAAAAAATAGATTCAATACCTAGTCGAAATAAGAACCCCTTTTTAAAATCGGTTGATAACATGCTTTTCTTTATTAGTCTGTTTTTCCCGACTTCCAAAAAGGAGGAGGTACTATGTTCGTCTCTATGTTTTTTTGTGTATGTTCATCGATATTTTCGCCAATTGTGAACCTATTTAAAAAAGTATTTTTTAGTTCGAAAGAATATACTTCCTATTTAAAACTAAAACGGCTCAGCCGATTTCGATAGATCAACAAAAATGCATATGGATGTCACATTGATTCGTGCAAATTAGGTATTCGAATTCTGTACACGGTGGAAGTAGGTGTTGCGAGTTTTTGCGAAAAATACTTAGTTATGTTGTCACAATATGTTTTTGCCGGTCGGCACAATGCACACAATCATGCATGACTTGTTACCTCTTCTTTATTTATTGGTGAAAAGACAATTTGTCTATTTGCCATAGTAGAGGTGCTAATTTGCTGAACGTATAGGTACAGTTTCCACACACCATATAATTTATACGCCTACAAATTGATCTGTTACTCGTATTTTGCCGCAGTTGCAGATATTTGTGAAAACGCTCACTAGCAGAGTAACGCAGACAGAGGCCGGGATCGATCGGAGGTTGGAAAGTGATGGTCCGCGAAGGCTTATTACTGCAGGCGTTGTGTAACTGACGCGGGGCCTACCGTTGGAACTCGATGCTAGAAACTATACTAACTCGGCATCGAACTCGCCGCTATGAGCGGCAGCGGGGCGAGGGGCGGGGATCGGTGAGAAAGCTAATGTTCGAATGACGCCATGACATCCCGCTTCGAACGTTCGTAGACCCACCGTCACCGCCGCTGCCGCTGCCGCTAAAGCCCGAACTCGTGGTCAAGCGGTAAGTGAAAACATCAATAAGATAAAATATAGCATTGAAAAAACCTATTTTTTTTAAAACAAGCTTTTACTGAACAAGTACTCGTCAAGACGAATCAAACGAGCCGAAACTCGATAGAGTTGCATCGTTTCATTACAGAGTTCCTATGGCCACCTTCCAACTCCATCAACAGACCCCGGTTACCATTGACTAACTAACAAACCATTCAAATGAACCCAAACTCGATGAGGTTGTGTTGTTTGTGCTAAGTTCCTTTGGCCACCTTCCAGCTCCATCATCAGTTTAGAACCATGCCATCATAATATTGCATTTTCACGTGATTTACAAATGCAAACAAAATTTCAGCTCAATCGGTAACCGGGAAGTGGATCAAATTTAACTTGCAAGATTTGATTACAGACAACGGAACAGGTAAAACTAAAAATAAAAGCTTGTAAATAAGGTGTCGCCAACATTAAACTAATTTTCGCACCAACACGGTACGGAACCCTTCGTGGGCGAGACCGACTCGCACTTGGCCGATTTTTAATTTTCATCTCTGTTTTGTGTCGCGTCATTCGAGAACCAGTAGTAGGTCCATTGATACTTGCAACCTTTGTCGATAGGTCATTTAGGTTCGTGCATTGTTTGCGATGACAGCGCTGTTCCGGACTCTGGTGATATTTATATGATTCTCTGATGAACACGACAACGGTACAAAGAGATGAGGTTTGGAAAGTATGCACAAATAGTATCGTTACAACATAATATACAAAGAAGATTGCTTACTTAATGTTTGGTGATGATGTATTTGAAGATGATAACTACGTTTGTCAGCTTTAAAAAATCTTTATATTTGGACCGAGATAAAGTAAAAGTTTAAAACGATAACAATGGAAGAGAGGACCATTACAAATACTCCTGGTGATTAAATGCGAGCAAAAGAGAGCGTCGAAAGTGTAAGTTAGTGTGAACGAGACGACAATCAGATCCGTGACCCTTGAGATCAGAGGAGAACCAGGACCAGGATATCAGAATACACAAGAGATAAGCGATACATTTTTTAGCTTAAAAAGGGCGTTGCAACTGATAGTGTCAGTTTTTTTTTAATACCTAACTATTGCGAAAATACGTGTACCCGATTGAGTAACAGTATTTAAACCAACTTATAAAAAGGATGTTCTCAATTCGACTGCATGTTTTTTTGTATGCTATTCGATTACTCCGCGAATTATGAAGCGATTTTGATGATCTTTGTTTTGTTTGGTAGATCATACTTTAGAGGCGGTCCCATTTAAATTTTATCGAAATTTCCTGAGCGTTTTAGAAAATTATAACAACAAATTGATCCATGCGTACTATTCGAACCAATGATGTTTTATAAATATTGTGTATTCTAGTTCAATGATTCGAACTCTGTACACGGTTGAAGTCGGTTATACCATTTTTGACGAAAATAACAGAATATGTAAAAGTCTTAGCCGCTAATAACCTCCTAGGAGTATTAAATCAAAAGTATGTACTAACCGATAGTTATGTATACATGTATATTAGTTGAGTAACATAGAGCAAGTGAGTATTAGGAATTCAAGATGCTGGCATGAATTTAACGTGCAATAAATATTGGTAACGTGAACTTCGTGGGAAGACTGAAGTCGTGAACTAAAAGCCAAGTCATAAATCTTTGGCTGGTTGACTTGTCGCAAACGGTTCACAACTTATTTTTTTACTCTAGTGTCGAAAGTTCTCGAAAGAACACGAAAAAAAGGTATATATAGCCACAGTGGTAACCTCCACTCCCACAATCGTGAGTTTGTTCGCGGGTTCAAATCCCAATCCGGTATCAATGTATTTCTTTAGAATTTTTGTACGGAATTTCACACGACTGACTTTTTGGTGAAGGAAAACATCGTGAAGCAACCTGCATACGTCCGTAGAAGAAATTCGGGGTACAGACTCGTGGTTACACCGCTTTGTTACACCAGTGTGACTACGAGTAAACTTTTTTACTCCTGGTTACACTACTCTAAAAGGATCGCGCTTGACCAAACAATATATTAGGTAGATAGTGATGTGCCTGATAGTTGAAAATCTTTCTAAGGTCAAGATGTTATGCTGTCGCAAACTGTTTAGTAATGTCATGGTAAATAAAATGTATCCACTAACATTGTATTATAGAGTTTTTAGTGTTGTAGCTTCTTTTCAAAGAAAACCAAGTGAAACAACAAATGGTAAAAATAATTAAAAAAATCGGATGGAAACCGGAAAAGATCCATCTAGATTTTGAACAAGCAATCTCCAAAGCTATCAAAATAATTTTCCTAAACATCGAAATAAAAAAATGCCACAAGTTACTTCACAAATAGTTTGTGGCGAAAAACAAAATTTATAGGCATAAAGACAAAACTTCATCGCCGAATAGTAGGTTTGTGCCCTGCTCTTTCACAATGCGCTCTTTTAAACTACAATAAAATTAACGCTTTCATAACGTTCGTTAAAATCACGACGCTGTGCTATTATCGGCGTATGTTTCAATATGTATCTGCATTATTTAGCTACACACACATAAGCGATTCATTTAAAAAACGATGAAGCGGGGGAGAGGCGACTGGGCGATCCGCAGCTGATTGGCGATCCCTTACGCAGTGCGCGATTACGTGGTAAAGTTTTTATTTTTTGCACAAAGGTGTCTTTTTAATTTCAATTTTACTAAAAAAATAATATAGGTAATATTGTTTGTTTTGTTTTTAATAATTAAAATATATATATGTTACTCTAACATTTATACAAAAAGAATTAAATGCATTCCTATTATAGTTACTTTTCTATAGAATTTATAATAATGACGAAAATGGCCGGCGCACCGGTGGATACGGGTTATTCATATTTCGCAATATTATTTTTGTTACTTAAAAAATGACATATTTTTTTTATTGCTGAGTAGGGATCGGAAATTCTTAGAATTTAGTTAAACACGTAGTATGTACTAGCAAAGAAAATATAGTATGGTACTAGTATATATTCTGAGCAATATACATTTAGTCTCTGGGTTTACAAGGTCATCTTATATATAGTACAGATTTGTTTTATTTCCCCACACTAGCAGTGTTACCACGAGTCCTACGTTTTATTAGTTTACTTGTGGTTACACCACTCGGTGTAACCACGAGTAAAAAAGTTTACTCGTGGTCACACTAGTGTAACAAAGCGGTGTAACCACGAGTCTGGACCCGAAATTCGATGGCGTATGTGAATCTACCAACCCGCGCTGGGTCAGCGTGGTGGATATGGCCCAATCACCTTTCGTCGGTAGACCTATGTCTTGCACTAGACTATTAAAAAAGGCTGGTACTAGTACATCAGTACTAGGACTTCATAAATACGTCGATATGGTTCTTGCGATATTAACATTAACTGCAATGAACAGAAGAACTATTAACTTCTAACCTTAGCCTAGGTATGAATAAAACAATTAATTTATAAACTATAAAGTAGATTTGAATGCTCGTGCTTACTGATTGAATATTTCACATAGAATAAAATGTCTCAGAGAATATATTTTTATCCGGCCAAACATTATTAACGCCAGCACGATAATATTTTGTCTAAAAACTACAACTTGCTTTGTTTTATTTTTCGTTAACAACTTCTCGTTTTTCTGTATTGATAAGAGTTTTTTTGTATACCTATGAGTCTCATTTTTTCGTTTATGTGTAAAAGTTATTATTATTATTTTTTATTCAATCGAATATTTTTATTATTTCAGCCTGCGTAAAGAATTGATAAAAGTCGCTCCTGTATAAAAGTACGGCTGAATAAAAACAGAGTTTACAAATGTGTTTAAAAAGTCAAACGTTTTCTATTTCATAAAGCCTACTTACCAAAGCCGGGGAGTCAGGTCGCGCCGTCCTCGATCTGGTCTTCCTCAGTTCGCTCTCTCCGTCAGAAGGCCTGGCGTCGCTGTCGCGGTCTGAGGAGTTGTACCGCCTCTTCTCCTCGCTGCGCTCCTGGTATCTATTCGCTTGTACTGTCCTTTCTGTATATCTGGAAGAATTGTCGTTTAATAAATATCATTTCCTGAGAATATAGCTCACATGAAAAAATAAATAACTAAAGGGTGTTCAAGTATTACGTAACGCAATTATCGAAGAATTTAGTCCCTCCTTTCCACCTCTGTAACACACGTTTTACGAGAAAAAATGCGTTACGTAATACTTGAACGCTGCGCAGCCCTATTTATTAATAATGTGGAATTCTAATGAATCTATCATTCTTAAAATATATGCTCCTGTAAGCATCGTTTGATTACAGAATTCGAAGAGAAATCTAAAAATGGAACATGGATTTGCACAAACAAACAAACATCCTCTCACTCTAAACGCATATACCGTTTCCGTTCCCGTCGTGGGTAAAAAAAAGATGTTCCATTGATTGCTTTAACTCATTCTCGAGTTACCGTTTCAGATATCGTCTATGACCGCCTGATACGAGTATCTTCTATCTAATATATTTTTACGAACCCCACTTTTATTTAACGCCATTGAATCGAAATTAGATGTTTCCTCCATCTGTAAAATGCGTCTAAATGCAGATAAAAAAATCTCACAGGGTCACGGACAAAATCATTCTAGTGTGTTCAAATCGGTCTAGGAGTCTGATGGTATAATCTGGTTTGATTCTCTTGAAGATCTGAACATTCAGTGGATCTATAAGCGGCTGCTAAACAACGTCATAAAACGTAACGTAACAGACCTACTTAAATACTTTTATGATCCAAAACTTTAGGTGACAAAAAATTCTTAGATCAGTCTTCATTCCCAACCTATTTTCGACCCGTTGGTCATATTCTCTGTATTTCCTCTCCACGTCACTGTCCCTGACGTCAGGGCTCCGGTACCGGTCCAGGTCTTCCCTGGATCCCCTGATCCTCCTCTCATCTCCCTGGCACTCGTAGTTGATCTTCTGCACCACGATGTCGCTGGGTTCGGGGTCTGTATATCTAAAGAAACAGAAATGTTGAAATTGGCTTCGTATTAAAACTGTCTATCAACATAGATTTCTATTCCATTTCACTGCTAGACATATAGGTCTCCCTTATTTTATTTTTTAAAGAGTTTTTTTCCGAAAAAAAAAACCCTAAATAATCAATCCTAGGGGGTTAAATCCCAGCGCTGAGCCTGGTTACACCAAAAGTGCCAGATTGAATCCTCGGGGAGGTAGTCTGCCTTCTTCCATAAAAAAAAGCCCTAAGTAGTACATGAAATATGCACTTTTGCTTCCTAGCTTTTATAGGTAAGGAATCCCTTATGTAGAAACGATGGAATAAAATTAGCAATGCAGTGTAAACAAACATGTTAAGATACCTTCTATATTCGGAGTCGTCTCGTGCAAGATGTTCAGGGCTCTTGAGCACCCGCGTGCGAGTCTGCGGCTGGACCTCCTTCTCTTTCTTGCTCTTCTTAGAAGAGTCGCGAGAGAACAGCTGTTTAACCTAAAATTTCAAAAGATAATGATTATTCCATACATCCATTCATCAGTCATATGACGTCTACTGCCAGATATAAGCCTCCCCTATGGATCTCCAATAAGACTGGTTGGAAGCTACTTGCATCCAGCGTGATCCTGTGGTCTTGATTAGATCATGGGTCCAGCTCATAGGAGGACGTCTTACCGGTACTTAACGGAACGTGGTATCCACTCGAGAACTTTTGGACCCCAGCGGTCATGTACCTTGCCCACTGTCATTTTAACTTTCCAATCAGCTGGACTATGTCGGAAACTATAGTCCTTCTGCGGATCTTCTTATTTCTGATTCGATCTCGCAGAGAGACCCCGAGTGTAGCCCTTTCCATAGCTCGTTATGCTACTCGAAGCTAACTAATAAGGCCCACAGTGAGATAATTAAAACAGAGAGACCCAATAACGTTAATTCTTCGTTAACTCATGAAACAACATTAAAGGGATAACAAATCGAATAATTCGAAAATCATTATTAATACTCACTTTTTCAAGTCCAGAAAGTTTTTTAGCCTTCGGCGGTTTCGCACTAATTTTGTCGTCGAGTCTGCTTGGACTTTTCTCGTATCTCTCCAGTTTTGGATCGAACCGAGACCCGTCATCGGCACTCCTCTCCCTTGAATTGTACTCCTTTTTGTACCCGTCTTCCCTGTAGGTCTTATACTTCATTACATTATAATCCGTGTTAGCGTAAATCTGTTCGCCAGGATAATTGTCTTCAGTGTGCCGTCTTTCATTGTTCAAAAACATTAATACGTTGTTTGGATCCTCATCGCTTTCGTATTTTCTATACCTCGTGTGAATCTCCCCACTAGAATCTTTGCGGAAGTCGTTTTCGATCCCAGAATCAACGAGGCGATTGTCGAATCGACTTGGAGATCGATCGTAATAATCCCTACTGTCTCCTGAATCATGACGCCTAATAGCATATTCTTGTTTATATCTATCTTTATTTTTCACACGACGTAAAGAATTGTGATAAGACTCGGAGTATTTTGGATTTGGAAGATTGGCATACTCTTCTTCCCTTTCTTGCGCGATTTCAGGATTGGATGCGTAGTGTCCCTTTCTTTTTCCAGCAAAATCATCTCTCACTTTGTATTTTTGACCAGTTTGCAGCGTGTCATGACTAGAAGTGAGAGTTTTCTTTGATCTGTATTTCTTCTCTTTATATTCGTCTGGCGTCAACACAGGTTTTCCAGGATTTGACTCGAGGCTAGGAGGCTCATATTCTGGTTCAGGTGGGAACTCTTTAATGTCTTTATTGTATCTCGGATCAATTCGATCAATAAACTCACGTCTATCCAACTCATCTTTAGGAACTTTCTGGAAAGTTCTCGTCTCAGCATTATATTTTATTTTTTTGTTTTCCGAATCGTATTTATTGTAATCTTCAGTGACATTACTCTCAGCGTAACCGTCTCTCTCTAAAGTGTTACGGTAGTACCGCACTGTTTCATTGACATACCTTTCTGTTGCTTTCATTCGTTTTTCGGCTTCATAAATAGGGTCCGTTTCTGTCAAGTATCTTGTAACGGGTTCATCTACAACTACTCGGTCTCGGTCAAATCTGCGTGCTTTTAATCTGGATTCCAAGAGTTGGCGTCTATGACTTAGTTCGTTAAAATCAAGATCTACTTTAGCAGTTTCGGGTTCGTATGCTTTTTTCTTATTATCCATCCCGTCACCTCGACCTCTGAACTTATCAATAAAATCATGTGACTCTTCTTTAGGAGATGGATATTCATTGGCATAAGTTGGTTCCAGTTCATCAAAACTAGTCATTCTGTATTCCCGGAATCTTGGCCTTATTGGAGAGTCGGTTATTTTATAACCTTCTATACTGTTGAAATTATTTTCTGGTTCTTTATTTTTATAATCGTATTCATAATTACGATTGTTAGTGTACTTGTAACGTTCTTCGTAGCCAAGACCTTCATCTTCATCTGATTGATGGCCGTACTTGTCCCGAGGTGAATACTTTTTATTGAACGTTTCCGTATTTCGATCCCCATCTTTTAATACTTCAGCGTATATGACTCCTCTATCGGTAATTTTATTTACTGGAGATGGTATCCTGTCAGGACTGTTTCTTGTGAATAACTTAGCATCTGGACTGACACTCGGTTTGATATAAGAGAACGGTTGATTGACGTTTGTTCCATTTTGTGTTAATAAATGGCTTTTGGGTGGAGATGACTGATCTTCTCTCAATATTCGTACCATGTGTCCGACTGTATGTCCTCGCGTCAGTGGAGGCTTATCCGGGGGGCGTTGGCTGCTGTGAATCATATTTTCCTTTGTGTCGTCAGGATTTATAACTTTTGATATCGAAGAATCAATTTCATCAACCAACAAAGTTTTCTTTACTTCTGTTGCTCTTTTAGGAGTATCGGTAATGGGCGGCGACAAAGATTTTCCTCGCTTAGTTCTAACTGGGGGCTTTGGTTCTGAAGTTTCGGGACTTTTGTTGTGCCTGGGTGGTTTCTCCACAGGGTTCACTTTTTTATTATCTAGTTTGGTTTCCAGTTTGTTACTATTTTTCTGTGAGAGTTTTTGCTTTTCAAATACCTCTAGAGGCGGCGTGTCTTTAAAATAATCTTCCCTTGGCGAACTTTCTATGATAGGTGAAAGTTGGTTTTTCTTATTTCGTAACGATTTCAGAAATTCTTCTGTTTCACTACCGGATCTCTTTCGAATAGGTTTCGTTTGCGTATTTAGTTTGGTATTAGATTTTAAGTCAGTTACATCACTTTTGCTACGTTTTACTATAGCAATCGGTTTGGTTGAAACTTTTACTGGATTTTCAGGGCTTTTATTTCTTTGCTGTCTTCTAAAAATTGTAGACAGTGATGTTCTCTCTTTCTTTTTCCTCGAGCTTACATCACTGGTGGATCTGCCGAGAGGAGTTTTGCCGTCTGGTGTAGTGTCGTCACTGTTTCTCCTTCCTGCTCTATCGTCTTTGAATTTTCTTCTATGTGGAAGCGAGAAGAACTTATCGGGGGGATGATCAGCTGTACAAGTGACGCTTTTAGCTTGTGCAAGGACTCTGTTGGCTTCTTCTATGAGCTCTTGTTGAGAAAGGTTGGTGAATGGCTCTTTGCGGACTGAAGGCGATTGGTCCGCTGAGCCGCCCCTGGATAGGCGGGGTTTACCTGAAAGAAAATGTACAAAAATGTTATATTTAAAAAAAAATCCTCTGATGTCTCTATCCTTACACCAGAATAGAAAAAAGTATTAAAATCAGGTACGATTTGTCTTGATATATGTCTATTTTCTAGATAAGATAGATTACGATACTTTTATTACTGTAAATTATTAAATAAATAAATACTTGAAAATATCAATGTTTGTTAAGAATGTGTCTTAAAAAGAGTTTAATATCGTACATCAAATCAGTTGAATTAAAATGAGTGAGAAGTTTCCTGTCCAGTTATTAAATTTTCCATAGCGTATTTATGCCCAGCCAATAAATATAAGTAGGTAGGTACATAAATGATACTGTCAGCTTGACTTATGTACATAAAGATGAACACGGAATCAAGAGAGTTAAATATAGGTACCTATGTTGTATTAGTAAAATAAATAACATTAATCTTGTCACAATACATGTTTTTTGTATCTTTACTTTTTGTCGTAAGTTGAAACGTAGTAGGTTGAAATCCGGTTTGGATTCATGAAAAAAGTATAAAAGAACTTATGAAAAACTCTGTGACAGACACAACATAGAATTCTTTAAGTTTGTTATAACTTGGCTATACATAATTTGCAGACCTTCATTCATTCATGTCATTCATATGAATTTATTTCGCAACAGTAATAATGTATGCTTATTATCCATCAAATACAAAATCTAGTTTTTATACAGTTTCATCTTTAGTTTATAATAGTATCATTGTAATAATTAATATTCATATCTCTAGCGGCATTTGCAATCATTAACGGTACCAAATTAAAAATAGATTTCACGAACACTTGAATTGATCAGTCATTGATAAAATCTATAACATTTCTTTCTAGCTGAAAATCAGATTTAATTTATTTAAAATCAGCTATAAAAACTGGGCCCAACTCAAAACTCCAGCATTCTAATTAGCCTTAAACATGTAATAAATAAAAACTCGAATCCTACTTAGCGATGATAACATCGAGTACGACATAAAAATCACGTTTTCTCTAAAAACGACCAAAAACAAAAAAGGAACAGAAACCGCCGGAAAAAGGACAAAAAGTTTCGGCCAAAAACACGCGCGCTCAACGAAAGTCATGGGCTCATGGCTAAAAATAAACATGACTGCAACCTGTGAGCCAACGACACCACTATCAGGCAGCTTTCAATATAAAAACTCGTAAAGAGCCTCTGGGCAGTTAATTACTCCAAGGTAAATAATCAACGATCAAAAAATAAGTGGGAACGTTTACATTGCAACCAAACAATCTAAGATTAAGTACACAAAATGTGGCTTCGATAAGGTACGGATGGACAAAAATACTTTTAGTTCCGCTTATGCGATTCGGAATTAAATAAGTATAAGTAATTAAGTTCGTCTGAAATTTCAGCTTAGTACCATTTCTTCTGTTATATCTATGGTAGTAACAGAAATTAGCTTTGATATCTTAATATCGACTCTATTTTGTGTAAATATTAAATGGTATGCCATCGAGCAAGGCCCTTTTCTCGATAAAAGGAAACATTAGTTAAGCCATAGTTGAGTTTTCTAACCATATTCATGTAAACATAAATTTTGAGCTCCTTGAACATGGGGTAAATAAAAATACTGCTGCTTTATTAGAATGCCATAATAGGCTTAGTAACTAAAAAGTATAAAAAGTCCGTGAAAGTATCATTTTTTTTTGGATATGTACGTTTTTTTTCTTTTTGACCAACGAACCAAACCGGAGGAGGTACTCAATTCGACGCGTATATATTTTTTTATGTATAACCACGCATAACTTTTTTCGTAGTCCGATTTCAAAAATTCTTTTCAAAAAGAATATACTGTGAAATTGGTCCCATTAAATTTTATAAAAATCGGCTAAGCCATTTTTATATATCAACAATAATGTCAAAATTTAACATCGATCCGTGCGAAATATTCGCGAATTCTGTACACGGGTGAAGTCGGCCCTGCTATTTTTTGCGAAAAATAATTATGTAAGAAAAAGTCCATATCCTTGAAATCATTGGTTTATTGTTTCACTTCGTACTTCCTTTAAACGTCACTTATAAACCATATCTCACTTATATATAACTTATATGAATTTGGGCAGAGTAACAGTGTAAACACTGTAGGTGCACATCGCACCGCTTCACCGAACAGACTGCCGACTTTCTTTCGCTCCTCTACGGCCATGCTTTTTCCCCTTCCAATTTTAAGTCGGGTAGTCCTTCAACCGACTAGGTAGTCAAGTCAAAGTCTCCAAATCAAAATAAATAATCGATTAATATCAGAGTCAAATTAAATACTTATTTTTAAAAAACAAATACCATTAAAATACTTAAAACCTAACACTCGTCCGTCCTGACCCCGTGCATGTCCTCATGCACGTTGCCAGGAGAACCTAACACATGGCCAGTCAAAAGCGAAAGAAAGATGCAACTGATGAAAACAAAACCATGACAATGAGTTTAGTCTACTTTAAATGGTGAAAAACATCAAACTTATATACAGAAACTGTCAAATCATATTAAAAAACACATCCATACAGTGTTTTTAGTTACTTTTACATTGCAAATCCAATATCTTTGAAAATAATTTATAGGTAAAATCAATTATGTTGCTGCGTTTTCCATTCCTTTATCGCGGCAAACATTTCTTTTTCTTACTCGCCGTATTTAAATTTCATTCATTTGTTAGAAATCGATTTGCAATACAAAGTAATTCCATTCTTATAATATAGATTTAATAATTAATCGATCGATGTAACGGTGAAAATATAACATTTTAATACAAGTTATATTTGAAAAACTTATATTTTATCAATACACTGTATTTGGTTACTTCTACATTGCGAATCAATCAAATTATTTATAAATAAATCAATTGTGTTGCTCCGTATTCCATTCCTTTATCGCAACAAACATATATATTTTTCTTACTAGCCGTATTCCAATTCGATTCATATGGCTGAAATCAATTCGCAATGCAAAGCAATTTCGTTCTTATAAAATATAGATCTTTAAGTATGTAATTTTAAATGTTTTTAGTAAAATTGCTTTCGCTAATTTCATCACTTTTGTATCACTCTTTTTATCACGTTTTGTATCACTTTTTGGTAGCACTTTTGGTATCACTTTTGGTATTACTTTTGGTATCACTTTTGGTATCACTTTTGGAATCACTTTTCAATGTTTCGGCGCGTGATTTACTGGTCGAGACCAAATGCCGTCTACGGTGAGGTGAGTCACCGTGCGACATTCGGATGTTGTTTGGAGCGCTGTGGCGCTTTGGCGCCCCGATGACCGCCGGCCGTCGACGCACAGCTGCCTCAGGCGCCAGCTGCCACAGGCGCCAGCTGCCACAGGCGCCAGCTGCCACAGGCGCCAGCTGCCACAGGCGCCAGCTGCCACAGGCGCCAGCTGCCACAGGCGCCAGCTGCCACAGGCGCCAGCTGCCACAGGCGCCAGCTGCCACAGGCGCCAGCTGCCACAGGCGCCAGCTGCCACAGGCGCCAGCTGCCACATGCGCCAGCTGCCACAGGCGCCAGCTGCCACAGGCGCCAGCTGCCACAGGCGCCAGCTGCCACAGGCGCCAGCTGTCACAGGCGCCAGCTGTCACAGGCGCCAGCTGTCACAGGCGCCAGCTGTCACAGGCGCCAGCTGCCACAGGCGCCAGCTACCACAGGCGCCAGCTGTCACAGGCGCTAGCTGTCACAGGCGCCAGCTGTCACAGGCGCCAGCTGTCACAGGCGCCCAGTTGCTACAGGCACCCAGCTGCTAGATCTTGTTGGAGGTGCCCAGCTTGTTGTAGGCGCCCAGCTTGTTGGAGGCACCCATCTTGTTGGAGGCACCCATCTTGTTGGAGGCGCCCAGCTTGTTGGAGGCACCCAGCTTGTTGGAGGCACCCATCTTGTTGTAGGCGCCCAGCTTGTTGGAGGCGCTCCGCTGCTCGAGGCGCCCAGCTGCTCCAGGCAACACTCAGCTGCTCCAGGCACCATCCAGCTGCTCCAAGCACCATCCAGCTGCTCCAGGCACCACCCAGCTGCTCCAGGCACCACCCAGCTGCTCCAGGCACCCAGCCGCTTTAGGCGCCCAGCCTGCTCCAGGCGCCCAGTCTGCTCGAGGCACCAAGCTTGATTCAGGCGTCCAGCTTGCTCCAGGCGCCAACTGCTCCAGATGCCCAACCGCGTCGTGTCCCTTAGTCACACGCTATCGCCTGGCGGCACTATTGTTTCAGCCGCGCCCAAAACCGTTTTACCCGTTTCAGCTGCCCGCACAGAAGAACTATATCGCCCGGCCGCGCCGTGTCACCCAGCCGCTATTGTCGCTGATAACATGTTTTTTTTTTAAATGTTGAGTCTGTTATACTTGAATAAAATTATTATTTATTTATCCATTGCTGCGTAATCCATTCCGTTTCCGCAGACCCATTTTTTTTTTTTTTTTTATAAACTGTATGCCCATTCCATTCATACGGTTGAAAACTATTCATATTGCAAGCCTATTCCATTCTTGAATTACCAATATGAAACTAAAGTCCCCGTCACGAGAAGCTATAAATTTTGTAAACAAGTGTTCAGGAGTTCACAACATTTGGACCAACAAAAAAATGAATTTGTTTAAGATTTAATAAATTATTAAGTAACAAATATTAATAAACATATATTATATAAGAATAATTATTCGCTATATAAGCTATATCACCATTGGTGTACCAATTAACCTAACCAATTACTTCACAATTTAAAACCTACTTCTTATATTAACCATATCTTAACACCAATAAAAAGTGATAACGAAACAATAACAAAATTAACAATAACAACTAGATCCGCGATATATGCAAAGCAATGAAACCTCGTACGCATTCGAAACTCGAATGACGCGTTTATTTCGAAATGGCGTCCCGATAGTTTACAATCCCTGCGACGGACGCATTCCGGTACCAAGAAACAAAAACGATAGCGCTTTGCGTCGTTAAAATATGATCCGACTAGATTAAATTGGTTGTTACTTTCATATAACCCGTCTATATTTCATGTCGATTGAATATGGTCAATTTATTATAATCTCGCAGTATAAAATGTCTACTTAGTAAAAGATGTTTGTTTACATAATTTATAGCTTCTCGTGACGGGGACTTTATATGTGTGATACGAGCCTGTTCCATTCTCGTATCAGGAATATCTGTGAACAAAATTAACATACCATTAAAACTGCATTTTGTTCCATGAGATACTGTAATGCCATTACAACATGAAATTCAAAATGATATTCAAATTATGACGCTAATCATAGTTGTAAATTACAACCGAAATGCAAACCAGTTCTATTTTTGCATTTCATAATAATTAAGTCACTGCTCTAAATTTTCTTTGATTACCTATTTACTCAATTAATGCGCTTTATAAATTCACTGCAACATTATAAAGTGCCAACTTTAGTATGGATTACTGTTAGGTACTCAATTTTACGTTGCAAAACATGAGGATATCTATCCAGTCACTGTGGAAGTTTAAATCTTTGTGTAGCTACCATAATTTACACATTGATTAGGTGTGTATGTTTTGAAGAACAAAGACTATTTATTTTGTTGCACTGACACAGTAAGCAGCATAAATTTGCTTTCCTTTAATATTATGTGAAGTTCACATTAATAATCCAATCATGGCAACATCAATAATTACCATGAAAATAATTTACACGATGTTATTATATACAGGCAAAACAATGTTTTGCAAATTCATCGATTTTATTTGATGAATTAAATTTTGTTTATTCAACTGAAAACATTATCACAAATTTTTCGTGAATCCATTGACACCGACTAGCATTAGAATGTCTAGTTATTTCTTGTAACTTGTTTGTTACTTATATTCTATAAATATTTCATAAAATACTGGCAATATTCCAATAAAGTTACTGGAATATAAACTGCCATATCTAAAATATTGGTATCTTTATCTATAGTTAAGTTATTATGTGAAGGCTGTGAAGCAATTCTCACAGAATACTCATCTGTAGCCTGAAGTATCGACGTGCAGTCAATTCAAGTATTGCATCCCTTCCTTTTTTTAATTTAGAGGACTATTACTTATTTGAACATTCAAATCATCACATTAATGGTTCATTTAACTGTTTAATTTAATTTAAATCTCCATTGTATTCCCCTGAATCAAATATTTACCTTTTTTTTTAATATTAAACCTGCAGAGACACTTTAGGTAGGTAAAGTTATCTTTCAAGCAAGTGCAATATTTGATAATTGTATCACTCATCAAATAACAACGCCGTGAGGGACAACGTCGTACTGAACATTATGATCAATACTAATCAATAGGGTGACACTGCTCCAACGTTATTACAACAATTTCACCCAGATTAGAAACGTTTAGTTATAGTTATAAACATGATTAATTTCTTTTATAAATTTTGTACTTATTTTCATAACTAAACGGTGTTTTTTTAAATCTGATCCATATTATATAGCTTCTATACACATAATATGAATATATTGATATTTTATATTAAAAGAATTGCCTTGAACCAAATGAAACGACCCGATAATCATAGTTTGCGATTTTCCATGCCAATTAAACAAAACTAGTCAAAATCTGTACGAACAAAGGTTTGGTCTTAACCATTAGAATGTTGAGGTAAACAAAACTGAATGCAAGTCCACTTTTTTCATTGTAAGTAATTAAACGGTTTCATGAATAAAAATTTACATTGTCAAAGCCTTATGACGTCCACTGCAATTAGTCAACCTATAGAGCCATATTTGGTAGCTTTATCTCTTCCACGGATCTTGTCTTTTCTTATTCGATTTTGATATTATCAATATTTATATATTATTTTAATCACTTTTCGTCTCGAAGCCCGTCGTTCAGCATAGGACTATTAAAAAGCTGAACAGTACACTCCAACTACAATAAATTATCAATAGCAATTATTTATCTGATAAAGATATGATTATGTATAAGCGTTATTTCCCCATTCTTTCATCAATATCAATAAAAACACATTTTCAATTTTAAGTTATCAAGTCTACTAAAATTAAAATGGAATATGCATCTTTAATACGTAAATTACTATTTTTATTACGAATTTGTAGGTTACTAGAAATAATTATTTTCCCTCATATACCACTGTGAGCAATGTCGGTTACGATTGTATGCTATCATACGCTATTTGTCAATGTAGGTACCCATATAATTTGTATGAAATGAAATTATTCAAATAAAATCTTAGATCTATAATAAGAAAATTGGAACGCATATATTCATCTTATACTGTCAATCTAAATTACGCGAAATCTCAAAGGGGACAAAGAATCAATATTAATTGGCAAATATGAACACTCTGAAGACGTCTGCTGAACAACTACAATTATGAGACGATTTTTCCTTACCCGATGTTCCATTTCGGAAATAAAAGGTTGAATTCCAGCACAGTAAAGTAGTTGTATTATTATTTAATCTATCAATTTTGCACTAAAATTCACAGATTCAAAAATATAATACAATCTTAGTTGATTTTGTCACATATCTAATACTTGCAGGTAGATTGGAACTTTAACGTTCTTTGTTATTTTTTTGTTTAATTATAATGATAATTACCCATGAACCAAATTTGTACCAACATAAAATACTGCAATAGATTACTGCGTACATTTTTTTTTACAGGTTATAGATCTTGTTATTTTAAGAACTTGTTCCGAGTGAGTATTTATAAATTACATTTACATTTATTTAACCATCTGCAAAAATTGCAAGAGCCAGCTAAAGGGGCCAAGATGTATTTTTTGAAGGTGCACTTAATATTTTAAAGTACCCGCTTCTCAATACTGTAATTGTATGAATTTATTTCTGACAGTTATGTCAAATACGCTATCATATAATGCTATTATGCCTTCACTTTTATTAAGCGCCGATAGACAAAGGTATGGGACCTTTGCCTACAGCCAGCTATCGATGATTATGTAGTTTGTTAGGCATAAAAGAGCTCTTGACTTCGTAGATATCATAAAGGAACAAACTCACAGTTAGCTCTGCAGACGGAGTATACTCAGGCTCGGTTACTCCGCGTTGACCATGATCCGCATGAGGCACGTTGGTCTTGGCACTTCTGATTGTAAGAAAAAGTCCATATCCTTGAAATCATTGGTTTATTGTTTCACTTCGTACTTCCTTTAAACGTCACTTATAAACCATATCTCACTTATATATAACTTATATGAATTTGGGCAGAGTAACAGTGTAAACACTGTAGGTGCACATCGCACCGCTTCACCGAACAGACTGCCGACTTTCTTTCGCTCCTCTACGGCCATGCTTTTTCCCCTTCCAATTTTAAGTCGGGTAGTCCTTCAACCGACTAGGTAGTCAAGTCAAAGTCTCCAAATCAAAATAAATAATCGATTAATATCAGAGTCAAATTAAATACTTATTTTTAAAAAACAAATACCATTAAAATACTTAAAACCTAACAATTATGTTAATTAAAACTAAAAATTATGAATTTATAGCCCGTTAAAGTTCCGCGTGACATCACGACTCACATACAAATGTATTTATATAGACTTTCGTCAAAGAAGTGACGTCACAAGCCCCTACTCCCGAACTTTGGCAAGGTTTATCTTTGTCATACATTGTTTGATTAAGAGAAGAAAAAATACGTATTTAATAAGGTTTGATAATCCAACTCACAGACTATATTATTTATTGAATTTTTTTATTAATTAATTTTTTACCCAGTTATCATGCCTATTCTTTAGAGGAAAAGTAGCTTTTGAAAGTTTATGAGTCTCGAAATCTCGAATCTCGAATATCACGTTCTAAAACTCAATGAGCAAAACCATAATTAATTGTAAAGGCAATTAACTAACAGGTGAAATAGATAATTCTTGTTTCACACCAAAAAGAGAAAATAGAAAAACAATACAATGAACACTTAACATAGCTAAAACAAACGGCGGCCTTATCGCTGAAAGCGATTTCTTCCAGGCAACCTCAGTACGGAAAGGAAAAATTACCACATTGTTAAATATATAGAGAAGTGAACACAAAAACCTCTTTTTCGTTCCTCGTTTCGGAAGTTCAAATGTATTTGTTATAATCTGATTTATTGGATAGAGTCAACAACCTTTATGCTACAAGTTCGAATAGATTTATGTGTCTTCTACCAAAATTATACTTTTCTAATGTCTGTCTTCTATAAAAAGTTTGGAAACAAATTTAAAAAACATTTTAGGAATCGATTAAATTAGTTTCATGACCAGGTTATAGATTATGATTAACGAAAATAGCAGTAAAACTATTTTCAATATTAATTTCGACATAAAAGTTGGTGATAAATCAGTTTATTCAGTTTCTATTGTCACCTAAGATAGCTATACTAAGAAAAGATTGACGTCTAATAAATAACAGATTAATATTCTAATGCCATTAAGGGTCTTTACGCTTCAGTTTTTGGTTCAGATTTTCTTATCACCAGCTTTTATTATAATAAATCGTTCTATACTGTACTATACAAGCATTTTTAATAGTTCACTGCAGGACGTAGGGCTACCCACGTAGGGTGATTGAGTTATATTCACCACGAATCACAATCGAATTTCTTCTACGGACGAATGCAGGTAGCCTCGCAATGTTTTCCTTCACCGAAATGCCAGTGGTGTGAAATTCGGTACATAAATTCGAAATAACTCATTGGTACGGGACTGGGATTTGAACCCACGACCTCATGATTGTAAGGCGGGTGTCACTACGTCTAGACCACCAGGGCTTCTTTAATAAGTCGTTTGCTCCGACATAATTTTGTTTAAAATAAACGTAACAGAAGTATTTCTTTTACAATCATCATCTAAAGTCCTCCTCTTATTAGTCGTGAAGTTCTTGGCATTTTTGACTTTGTAATTATAATCTTTATCTTGTTCATTCATTCATTCATTTATTTAGCTTTTGGTATAATACATACACTCAGCGGCGTCATTTCCATACATTACAATTTCAACTGACTATAATAATAAATTAAATAATGTTACAATGTTATTTAAGAATTTTTGCGGCTGTAAATAGGCCTTGTCATTTGTTCGTCATGCCAGATCAGAAGGTTATATTTTATGCTAGTCATATATTATTTATAGTTATAGTAGCTAGTACGTAATGGGCTAAATCTTGAAGGCTTTATTTGACAGATCTAAACTTACTTCAGATATAGATGTCCTTTAGATCCCAATGAGTCTATTAGACATAGGTAGCTGTAAGGAATATTCAAAATTGAGCGAAAAAAATATATCGACAAATTACGACTGACAGATTGTCTATTAGTCAGTTATTCTCATTAGTCTCGATAAAATTCGGCCGAGGGTAAAGAATACAGATTCCAGAAAGCGATAGCTCAAATATTAACGTATATTTTTTGTCGCTAATTATATTTTCCTACGTTGCGTAAATTGTCATATTCATAATTGGTAGCAACCCTATTCTATGAACATCTAAACATGTCATATCTTAGTGTTCTAGTCTATACTGAGAAACCATGACAATAAGCGTTAATGATCACCGGCGTCCAACGTCCGAATGACATCATGAGGTAAATAAAGGTAGATATACTTTATATCTTTAAATATACTATGTAGCTGTTTATTTTTTGCTTCCGAGAGGTGAGTAGCTTGTGTGGGCGCGAATGTGTGCTGCGTGCAATAATAACTGTTATTTAAAAAAATATTATACAATGAAATTGCATTTATACAACTTTAATGCGCACTTCATTATTCTTCGCTCATAATATAATATAAAGTGAGATCAAAGTAAATGAGCAGTAAATTAAGATGTTTTTGACGTCAAGTCACTTTTGTTAATATTATTCTATTATTGAGAAGAAAAATTTCATCGTTATCATTATTTTAACCCTCTATGTATATACAGGGCTATTGAACAAGTTGTTAGTTTTGATGTACAGAATAAACCCCTAAAAGGATGCTAATTGATTAGAAATAACCCTGTATAGTCTATCTATATGATTATAATTCATATAGATAGACTATACAGTTCAACCATAGCCTCTCTGTGTGACTCGATCTGTGGCCCGCTGGTTCTTGCATCGGATGTGTAGCTCTCCACGACTGTACTGTCGTCTGCGTACCCAAAGATCCCGGGCTTTAGCAGATCGTTGATATGCAGTAGGAAGAGGGTCGCAGAGAGTACTGATCCCTGAGGAACACCGGCATTGATAGCCATTTGGTCTGATGAGCAGCCATCTACAACCACTCGTATCGACCGATTCCTCAAGAAATCAGATATCCATGCGCAGAAATCAGCAGGCAGGCCGTAAGATGGGAGCTTGCCAATAAGGCTCTCGTGCCAGACCCTGTCAAAAGCTTTAGAGATGTCCAACGAGACAGCCAGCGCCTCCCCGTGCTTCTCGATGACCTCACTCCAGATGTGTGTGGCGTACGCCAGAAGGTCCCCAGTAGACCGGTTTCGGCGAAAGCCGTACTGGCGGTCACTGAGTAGGTCATTCGCTTCTAGGTACGCCAGGAGCCTGTTGTTAAGAACACGTTCCATACTCTTACAGAGTATAGACGTGATCGAAATCGGTCTGTAGTTAGCAGGGTCGGCACGGCTGCCCTTCTTGGGAACAGGCTGCACGTTAGCAAGCTTTCAAGATTTGGGCACTTGACCTGTCTTTAGAGACAGGCGGAAGAGGCGAGTCAGCACAGGTGACAGCTCAGGCGCACAAGTCCTCAGTACAATGGCCGGAATACCATCAGGGCCACTGGCCTTGTTCACATCTAGACTGCGGAGAACTTTGAGAACCTCCTTTTGCCGGATATGTATTTCACTCATTACAGTGCCACAGTTTGGCAAAGTTGGAGGTGTCGCACCACCGGGGTCCAGACGCGAAGACTCAGCAAATTGAGATGCAAATAAATTTGCTTTCTCCACCGCTGTATGGGCCAGCGAACCATTGGGTTTCAGCAACAGAGGCAGAGAGGGGCGGCAGAAGTTCGCTTCAACCGATTTAGCTAGGGACCAGAATGCCTTACTACCCGCAGGGTAAGAAGCAAGCTTGTTCCCTATTCGACTAATGTGATCAAAGCGAGCCCTCCGCATAACCCTTTTGCAGGACTTAGCAGCCCTATTGTATGCCTTCTTCCTTAGACGAACGTCCCTCGACTTACGGTTTCGAGCATCGACCCAAGCCAGGTATGCTTGATGCTTTTGCGCTTCAGCGCGTCCACAATCAGGCCCAAACCAGGGCCTAGCTTTGCTAGACAGAGGCACGTCCGAAAATGGGATGAAGTATTCCATGGCGGTACGAAGCACATCTGTCACGGCATCCGCGCACGTAGAAGGATCATCGGAAGAGAAGCACACAGGCTGCCAAGGATAAGATGCAAAGAAACACCGCATCTCGTCCCAATCCGCTAACTTGTACCGCCACACCCGCCGTGACCCTTTGGGGCTGGGGTCTGATGGGGAGTAGACGGATACAGATTTCACCAGACAGTGATCAGATGTACCTAACGGTGAGGAAATCGCTACTGAATAACGGTCTGGATCGGTAGTCAGCAGAAGGTCCAAGCAGTAGGCCGTGTGCGAGTCAACGTCAGGTACCCGTGTGGCGCCTTGAACCAGCTGGGTGAGATCAAATGTCAAGGCAAGCTTGCGCGTCTCAAGCCCAGCATGGTTTGTGTCCAGGTATGGGTGAAGCCACTCCTTGTGGTGGCCATTAAAGTCCCCCAGGATCACTAATTGGGCCGAAGGGTATCTGAGCTGAGCAGCATCCGCCGCCTCACTGAGGTATTCGGTGAGTCTGGTCGTCTCCTGGTCCCCACTATGTGATCGGTATACACAAGCGTAGATTATTTTCTCTAAGCCAGTATCCGCCAGAGCCCAAAGCACTGAAAAAGAGGAGTCTTCAAACCTACGAAGGCGCAGAAAGCAAATGTCATCCCGGGCGTACACGCATACACCCGCACGTGGTTTGAAACAGTGCTCCAGGGAGTACCCTGGGTAGGAGAGATACGATACGCCGGATGGACCAGCAATCTGCGTCTCCGTGAGAAACAATAGGTGGGGACGATCTGTCTCAAGATGATGATGGACAGGCGTGAGATTTGAGTGCAGGCCCCGAATATTGCACAGGTGCACTTTAAGTGAGAGGGAGTGCTGCCGCTGTGTATACGTTTTTTTTCTACTACTGTTTCTCATGTTTAAATTTTTGGAGTGAAGTAGGTAGAAAGTCGGTAGTGGAACGAGACGTCACTCTGCAGATTCAGTGGCACACCACACAAACCACACACATCCACGGTAGACTAGCCTGGAGACCGCGGGGACGCCCGAGCCCCCCCAAGGATGTCCATCGGGCCCTCTCGTCCGGTCGCCAACCGGCACGATGGCGCATCCCTGGGATTTTTCGACAGATGGCGGGGCAGCCTTTCATGAGTGGCTAGCTCACTACTTGGGCCCCCTACTATCTGCGGTCGGCCAGCGACAAACCGTGCCTCGGATCCCGCTGCTCTCCACGGCTAGTCGGCCGATGCGGTAGTCGATGCGTGCACCGTATTCGATTCTCCAGAGGACGCTACTGTTCCGACCCGACTTCCAGATTGGCGTCACTAGACTTCGCGCCGGAACACGAGCTCAAAAGAGTCGCTTGGCGGCGCGGCTTAGTCTGGTGGGTGGTCTCTCGCCGCGGCTATAGCCTACCACCAGTAAGGTTGTTGCCTGGTTAGCACCACCCAGGACCACGTGTGGGGAACAAAAAATAATAGGGTTCCTACCCACGGACGAAGGCAACTCGGTCCCAAAACTCGGTACTCGGTTGAACGGCTCAACTTGAGTCTGGAGGCGGTATCTGACTGGGGCGATGCTAACCTGGTCAAGTTTAATGCCACGAAGACTCAAGGCTGTTTGTTCTCGGCCAAAAAGAGACCCTTCCAATTGTCTCCCGCTTTCCGCGGTGTCTCCGTTCCGGTAACAGACAGCTTGGAACTACTGGGCGTTTCACTCTCATCGACTCTTAACTTTGGCTCTTATATAGAGTCAAAAGCTCAATTAGCCTCCAAAAAACTTGGTGTTCTCGCTAAGGTGAGACGGTATTTCACACCTGAGCAACTGCTTAGTCTTTATAAAGCACAAGTCAGGTCTTGTATGGAATACTGCTCTCACCTTTGGGATGGCTCTGCCAAATATCAACTGGAGGCTCTGGAGTCGATTGAGAGGCGAGCCAGGAGGCTGATTGACAACGACACCTTGACTAAGTCGCAGCTGCAAAGTCTTGAGCATCGACGTAAGGTGGCGTGTTTGTCGGCCTTTTATCGGATACACTTCGGAGAGTGCGCTCAGGAGTTGCACAATCTGGTCCCACCTGCCCCTTTCTTCTATCGTACGGCTAGACAGACGCGACCAAAGCGCCACCCTTTTATGGTGGACATTTCGCGCGTTAGAACCAAGCGTTTCGAGTCCTCATTCCTCATACGAACAGCCAGAATGTGGAATGCTTTGCCTGGGTCTGTCTTCCCGCTAAAGTACGACGTGGGTGTCTTCAAATCCCGAGTAAATAGGTATCTTCTAGGTAAGCGTGCTACATCCTAGACCGCATATCTGCTCAACATCAGGCAGTATGTAGTCAAACGCAAACCTATTTGGAATAAAAAAAAAAAAAATAATAATTGTAAAGGAGTCAAAAACCTTTGACATTCGATTTTTGCTGAGTCTCTCTATGAAACGAATAAGTATAGTAAAGTAATAGAGAAACAGTATAAGTCCAACTTCACAACCCTGAGCAACTCCTACCGACAGGCGTAGTAACAGATTGTATCCATTACGCAAAGATATAAATCAATCTTCATGGCTACCAATTGACAATATTGTCTCTCGCCAGGTTCGTTCCGGCGTATCATACACAGCCTCTACGCTTATTGAAGGCTAGACGACTAACTCAAAAGCTAGATTAGAATCTAATCTGCTAACGTCCGTGACCATGACACGACTGTCCGTCAATGTTCAGATAACTGTTCATACGAATTCTATCGACGATTCCGAAAGCTATTGTACACTTCCAAATAATAATAAAGCATGAATCGACTAGCTGAATTAAACATGTCTTAGTTAAAAAAAGAACAGGTTTTTTGCACCTGGTCTAGTATACCTACCGCGACAGTGTTTGATGGTTGTGAATTTAAATAATTTTGAATTAATGGAGCTGTAAATTTTGATGCAGAAAGGAGAAATAGAAAAGCTAATTTTGCTTCTCGCGAAATTTATAACAACATCAGAAATGAGCACGAGCTTTTTTGTTACTTTTGTATTTTCATATCAGAAATAGGGGTCATCTCCGACTTATGGTAGGCCTCATAGCTGGTCACTGCAACTTAAATAGTCATCTGTATAAACTGGGACCACTGACAGCCCACTTTGTCGTGGCTGTTTGCAAGAAAACGAAACTGTAGAGCATGTTCTGTGGCATTGCAAAGCCACAGAAGACACTAGAATAGCTAACGGATTGCATGACGCTTCTACATTGGCATTATCATTAGTTTTGTCATCCACATCGCCATCATCTTATTGACCATCTAAGCTACTGGAGCAGTTATGCCAGCGGCCCAGAGTCACGCTCCGTTACTTTAAGGAGCTGTAAGGCAATTCTGTTAACCGATCTCGTTGCTGAGGTGACGCGTTCTTGAGCTTCTCTCGTTTTTTTGACAGCTTTGAGCTATCAAAACTGTCAGAAAAGCGAGAGGGGTTCGGGAGCGTATCACTTCGGTGACGAGATCGGTTGACAGAATTGCCCCGCCTGGCTGGCTCGGGTAGACGCTGGAGGGGGAAATGCACAAAACACCCCATGCGGGACGTCAGTGCAGGACTTATCGCCCCCACATCGAATAAGAATAAGAAGGGGTTAATGTTATGCGTTTAGTTCTTACTTCTAACGAACAGTTAGATAAACTTTAGTATATCTAAATGCGCTATATTCAATTGAAAAAATAATCAAATAAATCATACATTTCAATCCAACGATTCACATAATTATACCGTTAGGATATATTCATCAAATGACTTTAAAGTCTTGCATGGTCATGTCACGTTAAAATCATCTATACTATAAATATACCTACCATATACATAACACTAAGTTTTTGCTACGCAATCAATTGTTGTGCTATATGTAGTAGGTATGGTGCCTAGCCAGGTGTTAGATATTGTGGGTAAATAAGATATTCATCTACCCTACGTTATGATTTAGTTAATAAACCAGTCTTTATACCGCGCTTGTGTGTTTCATTACGCTAAATCTTACTGGCGACGATTATTAATAGTTTTCGCGTAATTAAAGCCATGCCGTATGGAAAAATCGATTGTTTCGATTTATCTTCGCGTAAATGGACGACATATGTAAACCGTGTTAAGCAATTCATACTGCTAAATGAGATTAAATATACATTGCACGTGGCCACGCTCATCACGGTGGTGGGCGAGGATACCTACGATTTAATGTGCGATTTGTGTGCTCCGGATAAACCTGAAAATAAAACGTTCGAGCAGCTGGTCACCATCGTCGAAGAACACCTAGAACCCAGGCGATCAGATATCGCGGAGCGACACTTGTTTCGTCTCCGTCGTCAGGGACCGGGCGAGGAGCTCAGCTCGTACTTGCAGCATCTCAAGCACTTAGCGAGTACGTGCAATTTCGGCGATAAACTCGAAGAAAACCTGAGAGATCAGTTCGTGTCCGGTCTCGCAAGTGACGATATGCGCAGCCGTTTATTCGCGGAGAAGAATTTGGAATACAAGCGAGCGGTGGACTTGGCGCTGGCGCTGAAGGCTGCCGAGCGGCACGCGGAGGCGAGCTGCTCGGGCGGCGCCGCGCCGGGCGCGAGCGCGGCGGCGGACGCGGCCGCGGGCTCGGCCGTGCATAGGATCGGCGCCAGCGCGCCGGCGGCGGCGGCGGGCCCGGCAGCGCGGTTCAACCGGCCGCAGCGCTGCTGGAGGTGCGGCAGGCAGCACGCTCCAGATAAATGTCGCTATAGGCGTTACAATTGTGATGAGTGCGGGGCGAGAGGCCATCTAAAAGTGATGTGTAAAATGTGCGATCTGGGAGTGATTATCGTGCTGATGCGTCAGGTAATTTAGTGCAGCGGAAAAGTCAGTTCTATATGCAGATGGAATCGGACAGCGAGGACAGCGATTTTCACAACATTGTCGTGGATGGTCAGGACGATAAACCGTATGTAGTAAACATTTCTGTAAATAATGTTGACTTTGATTTTGAAATCGACACGGGCAGTAAAATTTCAGCCATTAATGAGCACGATTACAAGAAATATTTCAGTAACTGTGAATTATCGAAAAGTAACTTAAAGCTAAAGGCTTATAATGGTAGCAGGATTTTGCCTATCGGTTTTATCAGTGTAACTGTGCGTTATCAGTGCGAGGGGGAGAAGCGTGAGGTGCGCGACTTGCCTTTGTACGTTATACCGGGAGGCGGGCCGCCGCTGTTGGGCCGCCACTGGATACGACAGTTAAAACTAAAAAATATTGAAATTCATGTCAATCAGATAGACGCGCGAGTACCTGATGAAACTGATCGTGCAATTACTGCTTTAAAATGTGAATTTCCTGACGTTTTTGCCCACGGCTTAGGAACATGTGCTAAGACGTTTTCACTAAGATTAAAAGATGACGAGCCTGTTTTTCATAAAGCGCGGAATTTGCCGCTATCGTTAAAGGAGCCTGTAGAAAAAGAATTAGAGCGCCTCGTTCAGGAGGGCTCGATTGTTAAAGTTGAAAATTCGGAATATGGAACGCCTATAGTAGCCGTTTTAAAAAAGTGCGGGAGTATTCGAATCTGCGGCGATTATAAAGTGACGATTAATCCAAAATTAAAGCGAGAACCTTATCCATTACCTCGGATAGAGGAATTGTATTCTGCATTATGCGGGGCCCAAGTTTTCACGAAAATTGACTTGGCTTATGCATATGAGCAAGTGATCATATCACCGGAGTCTCGCGCATGTACTACAATAAGCACACACGTAGGCACATTCGAATACGTCCGCACCCCGTATGGATTAAGTTGTATTCCGGAAAAAATTCAAAAATTAATGAAGGAGACGCTCCGAGGCGTCCCGATGACAGTTGTTTATTTCGATGATGCTTGTATAGGGGGTGTCTCAAAAGAAGATAACATAAAAAATGTCCGTGAAGTCTTAAGACGCTTACAGGCTGTAGGACTTAGGATAAAATTAGAAAAATGTGACTTTTTTAAGAACGCTGTGTGCTACTTAGGGCACGTGATAGACAAGGATGGCTTGCATCCAGATAAAAAAAAAATTAAGGCAGTATCTGATGCACCGCGTCCTTCCGACGTTCACCAGTTGAAGTCGTTCTTGGGTCTCGTTAATTATTATGGGAAATTCATTCCACAACTAAGTCAGATTTTGTACCCGTTGTATAATTTATTAAAGGGCAAAGTCCACTGGCAATGGAGCGCAGAATGTGAACACGCGTTTAAAGAAATTAAAAAGCAACTGAGCAGTGAGCAATGCTTGGCTCACTACGATCCGGCTCTTCCTCTCATTCTCAGCTGCGATAGCTCGTCCTATGGGGTCGGCTGCGTTCTAGCTCATAGATATCCTGACGGCTCAGAAAAACCAGTTTGCTTCGCGTCGCGTACTTTAAACGAAGCGGAAAAATCGTACAGCCAGCTGGACAAAGAAGCGCTAGCAATTTTTTACGGAGTGGTTAAAAATCATCAATATTTATTCGGGAGATCTTTTATTATTCGTACAGACTATAAACCGTTGTCATATATATTCGGAGACAAAGTCGGAATCCCACAGACGGCGGCTAGCCGGCTGCAGAGGTACGCGGCGCGCCTGGCCGCCTACGACTTCTCAGTGGAATGGGTCAGCACGGGACAAAACGGTCCAGCTGATTGCTTGTCGCGTCTTCCATTATCTCGTGGAGTAACAAAAACACAAAGTGAACCCGAAATAGATGAAACAGTGTCATATTTAAATTATATCGAAAATGAATTTCCCATAAATCACAAAGATATAGCCGAAGCTACTAAAGTGGATCCAGTTTTGCGCGTCATTTACAAAAACATTATATTCGGTTGGCCTGACCATACAGATGTCGAGCAAGAAAAGCCATATTTTAATCGCAGAAATGAGTTATTTGTGGAACAAGGGTGTATCGTATTCAATTATCGTATTGTCGTGCCACCGAAGTTTAGACAATATATACTTCGTGAACTACACGAAGGCCACCTAGGTATCGTAAAAATGAAAAGTACGGCTCGCAGCTACGTATGTTGGCCCGGGCTGGACGCGGACATCGAGCACATGTGTAGGTCGTGCGAGGCGTGCCGCCAGCAGCGCGACGCGCCGCCGCACGCGCCCCTCACCCCGTGGCACTACCCCTCGCGCCCCTGGCAGCGGCTGCACGCCGATTTTGCCGAGTACAGAGGTAAACATTACCTAGTCATGGTCGACGCGCATAGTAAATGGATAGAAGTCGTTGAAATGAATAGCACGACTGCCAAATCAGTTATTAACGTATTAAGAGAGTTGTTTGCTCGGTTCGGGTTGTCATTACAGATGGTGACAGACGGAGGCCCTCCTTTCGCATCGCAGGAATTAAAAAATTACTTTGATAAAAATGCTATTGTGCATTCGCGCACGAGCGCTTACAGACCCAAGGGAAACGGGGCCGCGGAGAATGCAGTTCGAACCGTTAAGAATTGCATTAAAAAGGCATACTCTGACGGTAGTGACGTCACACAAGCTATAAGCAAAATGCTGTTTCAGTACAGAAATTGCGAGCACGCCACTACCGGGGTGGGGCCGGCCGTGGCGCTCATGGGGCGGCGCCTGCGCGGCCGCCTCGACGTGCTGCGGCCCAACGTGGAGGAGCGCGTGCGCGACAAGCAGCGCGCGCAGGTCGAACGCGCGGGCGGCACGCCGCGGGAGGCGCGCCCGGGGGACACAGTTTATGTGCGTGATTACGGCAAAAATAGTAGTAAATGGGTGGAAGGGCAGATACAGGGTCGTGTAGGGCCTAATTCGTTCTCAGTTTCGTTTCCTAATACTACTGCTACTGTAAAACGTCATATCGATCAAATGTTGTTACCTAAACCCAACAAAAACCGGTTTTCACTATCTGCTACTCCTGCTGCATTAGCAGGAGACGGTGAAACTAATATTGTAAAGGATGACAGTAAAGACTGCGCTGGAGCGAGCTCAAGCGACACCTATATTAGCCCTAAGGGTAGTCCTAAAGCTAGAGAGCCCGCTGAAGAGATGGCGTCACCAGTAAATGATAAATTCGAGATGGCTCCTTCTACTCCGACGCCTGTGACTCCTCAGCATTATTCTCGCTTGCGCCCGCGTCAGCATAAACCATCCTATCGGCAGTATTTCTAATTATACTTAAAACTTATATGTATTTGTTTCTTTATCTAATACCCATTAGTCATTGTTTCAATTCAAGTACCAACTTATATATTAGTTAAGTATACTTATTTGTAGAACCCTGTAATTGGCCGTCAACACATATGTTTTAATATATTTCCGTTACATAGCTGTAAGGTTCCCAATGAAAATAAAAATAAAAATAAATAAATATTTTTTTGCTAATAGTAACAGTGTTTATTCTTAACATAGTATCAATGTAAATTAGATAAGGAGGTGTTAGATATTGTGGGTAAATAAGATATTCATCTACCCTACGTTATGATTTAGTTAATAAACCAGTCTTTATACCGCGCTTGTGTGTTTCATTACGCTAAATCTTACTCCAGGCAGTAAACAACATCATACTAAGAAGCATATTCAAGCTTTTTTGTTCAAGAAATAACTAGCATAAGTACATATACCTGACCTTTGATGTGTATATTTACCGTTTTATCAATCCTATTTCCGTAGATTCATTGAAATTGACACCATAGCTCCTGTTGTTTGATCAAGTGCGACCGAGTCTGTTCGTTGTGTGTTCGATACGAATAGTTCTAGACTGTGTAAGGTTTTGAGCAAATATTTAGCGACATAAATGTCTTGCAGATGATTGTTAAAGACAAATATAGGAAACCTGTTATCGATTAATAGCAAGAATGGTAATAAAGGAAGGAACCGTATAAACTTGTAAAGCATGACGTAAGATAACTATGTCCATTATTTGTCGTTTTATCTGAAGAACTAAAGTGGGCGGAAGAAATAACTGACAGGATATTAGGATATACTCGTAAGTAACTTTAACAAGAATATTAATGTATTCCAATTTTAAAATGATTGTCATTGTAAAAGTAGAATGTTCTTGCTCATATACACAGAAGAGAGAGAATATAGTTCTTCAGTTCTGTGCTCATGTAACCTATAATATGACGCGTGAAACACGTTTGCATACAGTCCAGGGATTTCCAAACTTTATTTATTTCATTACAATCACTGCTGCCCTTTCGTCTACTAAAAATATACATTATTTTGTCTGAGTCAAAACTTTCGTGGAACGCCGACTGCTATACTAAAACAAGAAGACAAATATAAAATAACATCAAGTTAATATATTCTGGATTATATTAGAGAGCACAGATAGAGATCACAGAAAAATAATCCTTTAATACCTAAACTTCCCGTATACATACCAGCATCTTACACCAATTTTGTCTAAACTATTTTTAGACCACTTTCATATCATGGCAAGCTTTCCGAGAATCCAAACCACAACCCCAAGCCACAAGGAAGTGGATCAGTCATCACCAGCGATGACAGCAACCTTGCATAAGGATTAAAGCTTACGTAAAACTATTCGAGAGCCAACATAGTTGACGAATGAAGATTTGAAAACATAATGACGGAAGTGTGACCTTAATACTGTCAATTAGTCAGAATAAATAACCTGTGATCTGATCATTTGACTTATTAGATAGATAGATAACACTATATTGTACACACAAAAAAGACGAACTGTAATACAAGAAAAATTTATGCTAGTGTCGGGTGGATAACCTAGTAATATAAGAAATATGTAGAAATAAGGACAATGTTTTATAAGGCCAGACACTAGAGAATAAAGTGTAACTCAAGGCGGCCTTATCGCTGCAAGCAATCTCTTTCAGGATTTATTAATAGTTGGAATAGTTATTTTGTTTTACAGTTTTGAGTATCAGTGGTGTTGTGACTCAGTATTTTGCATGACATACTCAACAGACTGTAGTCTAGCAAGGAAATGAGATTGATAAAAAATGGATGCCTCAATTATGACTAAATAATAGTAGCTAATAATAAAATAGTTTCGAATAATAATAATTTTCTGAATTTGAAAATAGTATTTTTTAATTTCGATTACAATTAAAGTAGATCGAAATCCAGTGGAACACGAAGAGAATCCAAATGCTGTAGATATTTTTATCACAATCACAATACTTTAGTTATCCCGGCAGTGCTCCTATACTGACTTTTTATCAGAGCTGCCATATACTCGTAGCACCCCCTTGCAATAATACCTAATTCAAATTATCCGAAATATAATACAAACCTGTCTTTGCCAATTTCTCATGCAATCTCACAATCTGTAGCAACGCACTACAATCTCTGATCACAAAGGAAACATTATTGATACATTTATTAACACAAAAATTTCATCGAAATTATTATCGTTTCGTTATTTTGCTATTTTTTCCTCAAATACGAATCTAAGAACGGCGTTTCACGAAAAAAGTCTCGGAACTAAAGATATGGTTAAAGCAAAATGGCTAATGGAATTATGGTTAAAGGCTATTCAACCGTGGCGACGTTTTTGTTTACTTCTTATTTAAGTAAGGATAATCTTTCACCCTTCGTGGGTAGGCCTACGTCCTGCAGTGGACTATTAAAAAGGCTGATACAGTACAGTGCAGTAAGGATGATCAAAGCTTATTTAAAAGACTTTACAGAACATAGACTTTTCTGATCATTTTATTAGTATGTACCACGGGACTAATCGTGCACTAAAATTACGAGATAAATAAATACCTCATCATCCCGACGTTTCGACCGAGTTGCATCGGTCGTGGTCACGGGTAGACTGGAATGTGAATCAGCTGGTACCGCCAATTCAACTTGAACTCAAAATTTTCACTACGACACACAACACTGACGGTATCTAATAATGTCCTGCTACCTACACTACGCGATATACATTTGTTGATAACAGGATTCCACGACACCGATAACTTAAATCGATCCTCCCGGTTGAAATTGTTATGTTTTTGATTTCCACCGCTTCACGAACTATTCTTTGAAAAAACTTAAATTAAAAATTTAAAAACCCCCGACACAAAAACCTACATAAAAAAAGTACGAAATATTCTTCCATCCCCACTTTAAACCCACCATAACTCTTAAACGGCTCAATCGATTTTTATAAAACATAGCTAAGAACACTCTCGATTAAGTCTCCTTTCATCCAAAAAAAACTAAACTGAAATCGGTTCAGTGGTTCGGGCTCTATGATGCCACAGACAGACAGACACACAGACAAACAGACACGTCAAACTTATAACACCCCTCTTTTGCGTCGGAGGTTAAAAATAGTGTCGATCCGTGGAGAGGACTTTTTTCTGAACATTTGTAAATTGTCGAGGCACATATACTTAAGATCTAAATTATTTAGATGTACCTAGTTATCTACACAGTGGCCTTTCGTGTATCAATAGAGGCGTGCAGACTCTAAACGTCCGTTTGATATTAATACAAGGCGTTCATTAGTGTGCACTGAACCTTGGCTGCTTCCGTTCGGGCGCAAAAAGTGCTTTACGAGATGTGGCTACTGGCTACCTTAAAATTTTGCTATGGTCATATCGATTATACATGCTTCACACTATGTTATACATGCTAACATTTTCACGTCTATCTGTATCAATTCCGTTACAATTATATTGGATAGATACTGAATTGATACAGTTACTACGAGTACCATGCATGATTAATGACTGTATTGTATTATTATATCTAGAAAAAATAGCATAAAAAGCGAATATGTAACTGTGATGTTTATTGGTTATGTAACGCTGGTGATGGCACGAAATAAATAAAATAAAAATAACAATAATCTATTTGGTCAGAGATAAATGCTAGACAGAAAGGGAAGATTAGTAAGCTCAACGTAGCCTAAAGTGATATGGAGAAGGCTATGCTCAAAATTTTCTACGGATCAAATCAGGATTGAGGAGATTCCTAGACGAACAAAGTTGCTCACATAGCCCAGAGGATTAGCAAGTTAAATAGGCAGTCAACAAGGCACTTAGCTCGGAGGACTGATGATAGATGGGGTAGAAAAGTTCTCGAGTGAAGACCACGTACCGACAAGCGCAGCGTATGACTTCCACCTACGAGGTGGACAGATGATCTCAATAAAACCGCAGATTCACGCTGGATGAAAGTCGCTTCCAACCGGTCTTATTTGAGATCCATAGGGGAGGTCTATGTCCAGCAGCGGACGTCATATGATTGATAATGGATGGATGATATAACATCATAATTTATATAACCTCGTAAGGTATTAATCTCCGTAAAGCACATATTCCTGGAAACTAGCAAGAACTAGATAATTATAATGAATCTCCAATAAACCATCGTCCGCGAAACAATGCGCCATTGTTGAACGTTACCAGTCCGAAGGTCAGGGCGATGAATTCTGATGGAACTGATTATTGGCATACCATGCTTGTGTCTACTAAGCGCATCAACATATATCTCCCGTAAGGGGGCGTCCAAAAATTAAGTTTTAAAAAATGAGTCATTTTTCTTAACTTTTTGACTTCGCTCACCCCTAGTGAGATATAGAATTATGGATACTGTGACATTTGTCTTGTCGACCCCTTTCCTCCTCCAGTTTTACTGTGTGTTGAATATATTTAAAAAAACGATTTGCTTTATTTTTACTGAAGACCCTCAACTACTTAATTTTATGTTGCATGTATGCAGGAAAAAAAACGTGATATTTTCTGGTCCCTCTCTCCTCTCCCACGAAATATTTTCATAGATTTACTAAAACCAGGGAAAGACGTTTTCTTGATAAAACAAAATCCTTTACCCTCATTTTCTCCGTTTTACTTTAAAAGTGTAATTATTATGAAAAGCTGAGAGGCTAAGCTGATTTCCTCGTATCAGTGAATCATAGAACGTTCCTTCCTACAGCCTACATCGTACCCACGCTCTGACGACTTCAATGAACAAACAGTGAGTAACAAAAACACAAGTGTTTTTCTGTTGACCTCTGTTACAGTCAGGCACAGAACCAAACCTAAATTATAAATAGCTGTGATATTTTTTCGAAGAAGTTAACAAGTCATTCTTGTGTCAATATTTTCTTTCGCGGTATTTTTAAACCTCTAAAAATTAAGGGATTTCTATGCTTGACGTCTTTTTATCTTTAGCAATGACTATTTAGTTTAAACTGGTAAATAGCAAAGTTCTTTAATTCTTGCTATATTTGTCTAGCCACCGTCACATAAACCCTGCCTAGCCAGATATACCACATGGGACAAATCACAACTGTGAAGTTGGCTGCAAGCTGCGCAAGTCCACTTCTCATCCTGCCGCTGACACGAATTTGCTAGGTACTGCGCAATGACTTGTTTCGTTTATACAGATGTGGTTACAGTTTATTCGGTCTATACTTAGTTTAGTTTAAGTAGAAAAAAAACATTACACAAAACCAATTAATCTTATGCTACAATACGTTGCAAATAATAGGTACTTTAATCGTATTACATCACAATTTTAGTCTTTGTAAGCTTCACAATAAATCTTATTCTAAACTATCTCAACCTTTAGGTTAAGAAGCGGTCCCGCATCGTCACCCTGAGGCAGTCATTAGCCCGAGCCGCGGAGGCGGTCCGATTACCATCCGGCGGCGCTCAGACACTCCAAAAAAGGCTCTGGATGACTATACTAACACTCACATACTCGTACATGGCCAATTTTTGGTTGGCATTGACCTAAACGAGATTACCTTTTGTAGCCGACTCTGTCGAAAGCCTTCGACTGATCTCAGAATATGACGAATTGCTAAATGATTACTAATTGGTAGTGTTCATTGTTGTGGTGATTAAATATGGCTAAAAATATCTAGATTAGCAGATAGAGTTCTAATATAAAGAAAATAATAATTAACAGAGTAATAAATTATGCGACTGCCAGATCATTTATTATCAAACGCCATTTTCGGGTATTAACTGCTTGTTAGCACCAATATATGGTTTGTCTACGTTAGCAAGTAGATTTTTTAGCGTAATAGGTCATTTTAAACGGTTGTAATTTGTAAGCAGTGGTTTTCCTAAAATGAAACCAACTCATATTGCGTTTATACAACAGTCGTAATATTATAATTTTATCATAAAAGTACCTATTCGTGCTGATTGTGCAAGAAATTTTCAAAATAAGGCTATAACCTAAACAGATATTAATTTCATTATAATTAGAATGCAAATGATTAATCTTACAACTGATTACATCTTCAATGTTACGTTTTCATCGTCCGTTGGTTATTAGATCGATCGGATCGTGATGGATGGTGGTAAATGGCAATAAAACGGTCGTGACGAGAAACAAGACTCGTGCGCAATGCGTGTATGAAAAAAGTTATAATCGTATTCAGTTAAATTCATTAATTAGGCTTTGTGTACTGTGCGCCAGGTGTTAAAGAAACCTAAAGAATATGTAGGTCGAATAATTATTCATGAGAATGGCTCTTACATTTTGCCTTTGTTTTAATGACAGGTAGCCACGGAATTGGGTTAAAAGGCTATAGGTATACGGGTAATTGAAGTAATTTTGTAAAGCCTGTACAAGTGTACAAGGTACCTACAGTACAGTAGGTGCAAGTATTGTACAATCTGTAAGTACACGTTATTGCCAGTCGTTAATTGCGGCAGCATGGCAATAAAAATCGTCTTGACTTTATGGAAAGATCACTCTCTTACTGGTCATCAGGCAAAATGGCGGTCGGCACATGTGCAACCATGCCGATTGGTTCTGATATAAAATAGCAATCCATCAGCATGATTACGTGCACATATACAGTTTATATATGCAACAGTATATTATTATGATTTTCCGCAATTTTCTTTGATGGACATATCCAAAGATGATATAGTGTGACAGAGAAATGCGAGGATGCCAAACTGGCTATAAAATGGTATCACATAGAGTGGATCTATCTAAGTAGGTCAAAGTTTAATTTTTTCTTCACATACCGTTCATCTACAATTTCTAGTGGCAGCAACCTATTAACCGATGCAAGCTTGATGAATGCATTTATCTCTTAATTTTATAATATAATTGAGATGGTATCCATATCGTCATCTAATAACACGTCTCCGTCCCACGTCCGGTCGTTAAGCACCTGCTAAGACATTTAAATGTCATAATTGCAGTCATCAAACTCCAATTCAACTACCCGCGAGTTTGATAAACATTCAATCACTGCAAGGTGGCAATCATCTCGTTTCATGGCCAATGGTGTGTAAAAACGCATAAATAATGTATGAACGTATTGAACATCTTTATTTTTGCCTCCACGTTCAATTTTGTGTGCGATATTAACTTCTAAAGTTGTAGGTTTATGGTCGTTTATATCTTGATTGGGACGCAAGGCTGTTATTACATCTTACCTTGCATCTGTAGGTTTGGTATTTACACCTACTGTTGCATCTTGTTTTGGTGTTACAATCGTAATAATCTTTAATTAGGTATGGCCGACGATGTTTCGTGAAGTGTCTTTACAGCTCGCAATTATTTTCTGAGATACCTTATTGTTTGCCACTAGGTGTTACAGCAAACTATAATTCAGTTTAGTGAAGATAGTTCAGAAGATAAAAAGGCTTGGCAGACAGTCGAAAATGATTGGGAAAAATGTTGCAGCCAAATTTTGCTATCTAAAAATATTAAAATAATATCACCTATTTTTAAAATAGACCTTAAATTATTCGAAGGTGCAAGCAGTTATGGATTTAAGTTGTAAAGAACGTTTTTTAATGAAAATCATCAATAGCACCGCGTGGGTTACGATCCACACGCGAGGGGCTCCTTTGACACATTTTCTTGACTGTGACAAGCACTTGACGATTAATTGAATTTGACATGTAATCATAATTATTGTATTCAATAGCATGTATTTTATATTCATAACCAAGCTTAATTGAAAATTAACATCGGGAATGATATTTCAACAAATGAAATCCTTGACGAATGGAACTCGCATTTTAACTAAGTTACTGAAAAGTGTTTCTTTTAGACTTTTAGACCGTAGCGAAAATCAAACTTGTTTTTTATCATTTCAAGTTGAAAGCCCTAATCTTCGTTTGAAATAAATGTAGAGCGAAGAAAAAGCTATTAGAAATGTGTTCCCCGAGGCTAATAAATTAGGTAACGTTTTCGAAACGTGCTCCATAACGGCGGAGTCAATTACAAATACGATTGTAGCTCCGATTGCGATGAGAAAATAATTACTGTTTGTAATGTATCTGCCTCGCCCCTTCTTATGTAACTGTGAGCAGAGCTTGTTGTTTGTCTTGATTAATCGAATGACATTCAATTTGTAAATAATTATTTTTCGCAAAAAATGGCAAAACCTCCTTCCATCGTGTACTCGTACAAAATTCGAATATTTCGCTCGAATTGTTTACATTATGGTTGATTTATCAAAAACGGTTGAGCCGATTTCTGTGAAATTTAATTAGGACCACCTTGGGAGTATACCCTTTCGAACTACTACTAAAGATTTTTTCGATTCGGTTCACAATTGGCGAAATTATCGATGATCGAAGCAGGAAGACTGTTCCATTCCCTGGCGGTACGAATCAGAAATATTGAGTCAAATCGCTTCGTACGTATCGAAGGAAAATCGACAGTGTAGGGGCAAAGAATATATAATAATACTGTAGGGGTGGTAATGTGGCGTCCTCCTACTTGTCCTGTAGTAACAAGGGGATGGTAGGATAAGGTCGTGCAGCTCAGATGCACACTCTCCGAAATGAATCCTTTAGAAAATGGTGATACTTTCCACGCCGATTCCAGTTACAATGACCAATTTTCTGCACCTGGGTGGTAACGGATGAATCCTCACATGCCCGATATACCCAATTTCAGCACTGTAACTCTTAGGACAGTGGCTACACGAGGACTCCATTTACTTAGTCGTAAGTATATGATGTTGGAAGGCGGTGGTTTTAAGTTTATTTCTTTTTATTCTGGTAAGTGCCAACTAAATGTTCTTTAGCTAAAATCTTACAAAATTAATTGGATTATCCATAGACCTTTGAAGATCTAAAGATATTCCAAATCTCAAGCCCACTGCCAGTTGGCAGCCTGCCCAGTCTGCTTGCAGCATTACTAGGCTGAAGGACGTTGAGCCAAATAAACCGACACAATTTATTCTCAAGCGACGCGATATACATATATGTACTTAGGTACATATATATCGCGTCGCTTGCAAAAATCCGCAACAATTATACCAAAGTTGTCGAAGTAGACCTCTCCAATACCGGAGTCTAGAGTTTCGCAAAGGCACCACTTATCTTCAGTCCTACATACGAAGCCTGCTATTTCACAACGCATACTTTTACCCACATACGAGTACATTACTTAAGCATTGGCTATCGGTATGCAAGACAAATAGATGCACTTTATAATTGAGTTTACGTAGAAATACGATACTTTTGTTGTCTATTGCTAAATGTTAATTTGCGTTTTGCAAAAGCAAAAGAATCAGCTTAGAGAATTAAAAAACCTGGTGAAACTCAAATAAGGATTAGATAGATATTTTATTGCTGAAATATATAGGGTTCCGTAGTTAAACGAAAAACCGTCCGTCCGTCCATCCGTCCGTCCTAATAGTACAAAGCCTTATAACTTCCACATTTATCAACCAAATTGTATGAAATTTGATGTTATGATAGTAAATTTCACAACTGTGTATTTATGGGGTAGCTCCCATACATGTAAAGTGGGGATGAAACATTTTTTCAACCTCACCCCCTCATGTGGGCTATCGTTAAATAGGGTTTTTAAAATTAACGAAGTTTTTTCAATACTATTTTTTTCACATGGAACATGTGTGAGATAGGTCGACAAAGTTGAAAAAAGAGTATATGTGTGTGCCCTATTCAAGTTTTTTTATTGATTTAAGGGTTGATCCCTTCGCAAAAGATGTTCATAAAATTAAATCATAATGACGGTCTGAATTACTATAAAAATCAAATTGAACAAGCATTTTTATCTGAGGACAATGAACTAAGACATTTGAACGTTGTGTATCAAAAACTTGCAAATGTTGTGCTAACTAGGCGTAAAATATATGTATTAGATTAGTATAATAAACAATATAGCCTTGTAACTATACCTTAGTAGAGACAACACAGGTGCAACTTATTAAAAAATGGCTAAATCGCCTTCCATCGTGCACGAAATTCGAAAATTTCGCTCGAATTGTTTACATTATTGTCTATTTATAAAAACGGCTCAGCCGATTTCTGTAAAATTTAAATGGGACCACCTCGAGAGTATACCCCATCGAAATAAAAAATAATTTTTCGATTCGGTTCACAATTAGCAAAATTATCGATGTTCATCGTGTACAAAATTCGGATATTTCGCCCGAATTGCTTACATTATTGTGGGGGTTTTTCAAAAACGGCTCAGCCGATTTCTGTAAAATTTAAATGGGACCACTTCGGGAGTATACTCTTTCCAACCAAAAAATAATTCTTCGATTCGGTTCACAATTGGCGAAATTATGGATGAACATACACAAAAAAAATACATACACACGAACATAGAACCTCCTCCTTTTTGGAAGTCGGTTAAAAAGGTACCTACCTATTTAGCAGGAAAACATCGACTCTATTAATGTCATTCAAACATCTAACCCAACAGCAATTATTTTACACCTGTCAGAAACAAAATAAAATACGTACAAGCAATTATACATCTCACTGATCATTGCAATTATGTTCCGAAACCGGTTGTCCAGTCGTAACATTCGTTCCTTAATTAGTTGTTTTGATGGCGTCGTCATCATCTGTACACCTCACAAAAACTATATCTTCACCATCTAAGAGATTAGAATCGTAGAGTTTTTGTCAAATATCAATTTGAGTCTTTTTTTGGTTTAAATCTGAGATCACGCATGTGAAAGAGTGGAACGGATATGATGAGTATGGTAGGAGTAAATGAAATAGATATAATTACCAAATCAATATACACTTCAGACTCATCCTTAGTTAGATTGCTCTAGCAAGAAATTCTTTACGAATTTGAGTTCGCTAGTGGAAGAATGTTTACACTGTCTAAGGGATTCTAACATAACTATACGACCAAGCGAAATATAACACTAAAATAATCAAAATTCATAACAAAATAACTGGATCCTACAATTTAACGAATCAAATGAAAATTCAAATTCTCTATCAAGATTCATAGAAAACATTTTTTTTTTTGCGCAAAAAATGGCAAAAGCGCCTTCCATCGTGTACAAAATTCGAATATTTCGCTCGCATTGTTTACATTATGGTTGATTTTTCATAACAGCTCAGCCCATTTTTTTACTACTTACATGGGACCACCTCGGGAGTATATCCCAGAGGAATTAATCACTATTAAACACAATTAACTGAAAAATAATTTTTTGATTGGCAAAATTACCGATGAACACATGCAGAAAAAAAACCTACAGAAGAACATAGAACCTCCTTCTTTAAGGAAGTCTGTTAAAAACAGAAACACGTAGTTAAAATATGAAGACAAATACCTAAATGAATTGATAGAAGAAGCGATAATATCACCGGATAAAAACTTGACGACGTAGTGAAGTGATAAGTTATAGCTACTTGGCGATTTAGCGTTTTACTCGATTTGACAGTGTTAATTAATCATTATTGGCAAAGTGACGAATTGGATATGCTGCAGACATCGACTTGGCATGTTTTTAGACAATCCTTACTAATATTACAAATCCGAAAGTGTGTCTGTTGGTTTGTTACTCTTTTACGCAGCAAGAGAGCAGCGGATAGATTTGATTTTCAACATAGTTAATAATTATTTTTTGCAAAAAATGGCAAAACCGCCTTCCATCGTGTACGAAATTCGAATATTTCGCTCGAATTGTTTACATTATTGTTGATTTATCAAAAACGGCTCAGCTGATTACTGTAAAATTTAAATGGGACCACCTTTGAAGTATACCCTTTTAAACTCAGTTCAACTCAGCTCAATTCAGTTCAAAAGTACAAAGGTTAGAGAATGACATATGACTTTTTATCCCGTAAAAATAAAAGGTACCTTTAAATCATTACTTCCTTTTCCTTACTTACTATTATTATAAATCTGAAAGTGTGTTTTTCGATTTGTTCCTCTTTCACGCAGCAACGGAGCATCAGGTTGATTTGATTGTTGACATGGACATAGACGAAAAGTGACTTAGGCTACTTTTTATCCAAGTTATATGCGTCTGGTGGATCTTTAAGACGTCTCCGTAACTTTTTACCTACTGCCACCAAAGTTGCGCTAGCAGAGTCTCTTTTACTCCCGATTATTGATTATGCTGACACCTGCTATATCAATCTCAGAGAAGACCAACTTGTAGCGCTAGTAGCGTAGTTTGACTAGGTGATTGTCAGCGATCACCGAAATTAAGCAACGTTCCGCACGGTCAGTACTTGGATGGGTGACCGCGGGTGGCATTTTCCAACTGAGCGCTACCGTGGCTCGGATGACACGTTAAATTGTAGGCCCCGGTTGTTTTAACCGTTTAGCCAAGTCAGAGGCCTTCAGGCGGCCTAAAAACTCTGACACCAGGACTAGCCACCCGGTCTATACGAATTTACTTTTTTTACCAACTTGAAAAACAAGAGCGCCTCCAAAATTACTGCATCCGGTTCATATTTGGCTTACGCAAATTTGACCATGTATCTGAATTTCGCGCAAAACTCAAGTGGCTTCCAATTCGCTTTCGTCGGAATGCTCATATCCTCTCTATCCTCTATAGCATCCTATTCAATCCTTCTACCCCGCTTTACCTAAAGGAGCGTTTCACTTTTTGGCACACTTCCCATACTATCCCACTTCGATCCTCAGATAACCTCACCCTTATGACTCCATCCGCGCATTGTGAGTACTTTTACGGAAAGTCCTTTGCTTACCAAGCTGTCCAACTCTGGAACTCTTTGCCTGTTTCTATAAGACGAGCTCCGTCGCAAGACGTTTTTAGGGAACAGGTAAAAAGTTTATACTTGTCACAGTTGCTAAACCGCAGTTGATAGTGTTTGTTTTGTTGCTTCGTTATTTTTTCTATTTATGTAGTATATTGTATAACTATATATTAGTTTATTGCTATTTATTTATTTCATTTTTATTCATAGTATTTCAAGTATTCGTGTGTAATATTTTTGTATGTATGTTTATTTGCCTATTATAACTTCGTCATTGTCCTTTCATTCTTTTTAAAGCACACCCCGTCGTTTTTTTATCTTCAAATACTTTTCTCCATCCTAAGGTTGCTGCGCTTTTAGTGATAAGGCCGCCTGTTGTTGCCACTAGTTTTTTTAAGTTGTTCTTTCTTTGCTTGTATTATATGATGTGAACAATAAAGAATTTATCTATCTATCCCAGAAATATAAAATGTTCCCATGAGATAAAAAAAATAAATAAAAAAACAAGCGGGCGAAGCTGCGGGCAAAAGTTAGTATATATTTTTTAGGGGATATGTTACACTCGGTCTCTGACCCCAAACTGTGACAAGCTTGTGTTAAGGCTGCCAGAGACTGATATACTAGATATATTGTACGTATTTTTAAATAGCTACAAACCTATTTAGGTAATAACATCCAGAACAAGGCAAACACCTATGTTCATCACATAAATGCTTCGCCTGGGTCGGACTCGAACCCACGCTTCTTTGGCCCATGAGTCAGGGTCACTTAAACTACTAGGCCACAGAAGCAGTCGTAATTCACGCGAGCAAAGTCGCGGGTTAAAGCTAATTTGTCATAATTTTGACCACAAGGTCAACGAAGGATGCTGCGACAGGCTGGCAGGTCATTCACATTGGCCACCTGCCTGCTGTAGTAGCTAGTGTTATGACTTTGGCAGTCAGACAGGGCCAAGCACCTTTGCAAGCAAAAACAATACTTTTTGGTGAGGTGAATTCTTCATTAAATAAGTCAGTCAGGAATTAAATAATGGTAATGATTACTCTGAAGCGTGGAAATGCCTGGATTACAATTATAAGTCTATACCAATGTATTAAAGAGGAAAGATTTGATTTTTTGTTTGTTTGTATTGAATAGGCTCCGAAACTACTGAACCGATTTGAAAAATTCTTTCACTGTTGGGAAGCTACACAATCCCCGGGTGTCATAGGCTACATTATATTAAAAAAATAGAGAGGCTGCTAGTTTTGAATAAGTATATTTACATAATAATAAAGAGGAATATATGCCGGATCTCTAGCCCAGCCCGCCAAGCATAGCAAAAGGACCATGTGTTTTTCACCATTATATCCTCTCGAAGAGGAAATAAAGTATGGAATGACAATGACAACTGACATTTAAAGTGGATAAAATTGTTTTCTCCCTTTGTGGTGATACCCGGGCTGGTATAGGCTATAGAAGCTTCAGTCAGGATTGGATTATACGCTGATTGTACTCGTAGCTAACATCACAGCCGCCAAGAAGATTTTTGATTCAGCCTATGTCAAAGTTTTGAAGCCGCCTGGAGGCCTCTGACATGACAATAATCGGTTGCTCAGTTTTAAATACCACCCGCAGTCACCGCGGTCACGACTGATCGCGTAAAATGTTGCTTAACTTTAGTGATCGCTAGTACTCGTAAACACCCAGTCAAAGTACTCATACTCATTTATTTATAACAATAAGTTACACGTCATCATATACACGTTAAAAATAACAATAATCCAAATTAAAAAATTAAATAATAATAATAATAGAGGGAACTCGGTTCTTGAAGTCGTTGACTCGTACGTCTACCTAGGACAAGTAGTCCAGTTAGGTACGTCCGACTTCAAGAAAGAGGCCAATCGCCGAATCCAACTCGGTTGGGCAGCGTTCGGAAAATTGCGTAGCGTCTTCTCGTCCGACATACCTCAGTGCCTCAAGTCGAATGTTTACGACCAGTGTGTGTTGCCAGTGATGACTTATGGCACAGAAACGTGGTCTCTCACTATGGGCCTTATTGGTAAGCTCCAAGTAGCCCAACGAGCTATGGAGAGGGCTATGCTCGGAGTCTCTCTGCGAGATCGAATCAGAAATGAGGAGATCCGTAGAAGAACCAAAGTTACCGACATAGCCCAACGGATTGGCAAGTTGAAATGGCAATGGGCAGGGCACATAGCGCGGAGGACTGATGACCGATGGGGTCGGAAAGTTCACGAGTGGAGACCACGCACCGGCAAGCGCAGCGTAGGACGTCCACCCACAAGGTGGACGGATGACCTCATTAAGACCGCAGGATCTAGCTGGATGCAAGCCGCTTCCAACCGGTCTTATTGGAGATCCATAGGGGAGGCCTATGTCCAGCAGTGGACTTCTTATGGCTGATGGATGGATGGAATAATAGAGGTACATTGATTTCATTAACTAATTAATATCTAACAAACAAAAATTAATGAAAAGGCCATCAGTGTGGCAAAAATTTATCAAATAATTTAAGTCAAATTAATATCCAATTAAAATAATAATTACCAAAACATCAATCACTCTACCTTAGGTAGGAAGTCTCGTATTAGTATACGCGCTATAGCTACGAGCGTTTTGGATGAATTGCCGTCTACGTTAGAGTAAAAAAGGGAAACCTTTAGTTAGTACTTTAATTTTCGCTCTAAAGAGTTTGAGTTTACACGGAATAATAAATATTTTAAAATCTTAATTTTAGTGAATAAAAATTTCACTAAAATCGAAATTGGTATTTCGTAGGCCATAAAACCACCCACTAATTAATTGCTATAAAATATGGTGCCGCACCATTTTGTTCATTAATTTGCTTATCAACACTATCTATCTAGCTTTATTCAGAAACAACAGGAAGTAGAGGCATACCAGAGATTCTATCGGAAACCGACGACGGTACCTGTTCAAAAATGCCACAAAAAGTTGGACGTCACGACTTTGAGTCCATGTTTTAGCAACAGTAACATGATCATTTGTCTACAAGTCTTGTGATTTAAAAACTTCATCGTGAGCACGTAGCGCTCATAGTGTAGTTTGACAAAGCGTTTCTTATTGATTACCAAAGTTAAGCAACGTTCGGGATGGCCAGTCTTCGGATGGGTGAGCGCGGTTGGCATTTAAACATAAAATTGTGGATCCTTCAGTTTGAAACTTTGAACTGTCTCTGTCAGAGGCCTTCGGGGTAGCTTAAGAGAACTTTGACACCAAGACTAGCCATTCGGCCTAATACCTACATTAATTTAATAATAAGTAAGTTGCCCAGCGGTGGGACAGTACAGGTTAAAAAAAAAAAAAAAGTAAGTATGCAAGTTTGTATACGCTGGGTGGCTAGCCCAGATGTCAGAGTTTTTAAGCCGCCTAAAGGCCTCTGACATGGCTAACTTATCACAATGAAACATACCATAACAATAGGTGTAAGAAAATGTACATAAAAATATAGTTGTATGTGTATTACATTGATCTTTAATAGAAAAGTTAGACAAAAAATCTTTACAAGTCTTGTGGACTAATCTTGCGGAACCGTTGCAAGTACGTAGATGAAGCTGTGGTTAACGCCTAACCAATTTGTGTTGTAAGTTTTTGTTGCCAGTTTTTCTGATTTGACAGTAATTAGTTTAAATTGGTGATATTCAAAACTCAAGCTAAAAGAATTTTCATTTTAAGAAGTTGAAGTTACAGTAAGTTGAGTACAGGCCGAATCATACAACCTGGTGGAAGTGAAGCTAGCTACAAACTGCGCAATATCCAATCCTAACTTAGGTCTTATAAAGTTGTATTGGATATTGCGCAGCTTGTAGCTAACTTCACATCCGCCGACTTGTATGATTCGGCCTATCCCTATATGCAAAAAATATTATCGATAGAGTAAAATGTTAAAACGGAAATCATATAATTATACTGGAAAATTTAGAGTAGAACGTCTTTAAAAACATGCTCAAGCCGCTATAAACTGACCATTTTGGAAATTTGTACAGTAAACAGAAATACAGTAGATAGCCCAGATTTTGATAATACTTTTACACAATGCATGAGATGAAACCCGAAGAGAATGACAAATATAAGTAAAGAAAAAAACAGAACACGAAAACTTTCCAAGCGACAATTAGGTATTTAGCAAAACGAGCATTTACGACAGTTTTAGAGACTTCTAACCATAAAACAGATACTTGAAACAATACAAGGATTTACATGAACTGGAGTCACGACCCAACCTTGTGCAAACCTTGAACCCTTGAGTGACAAGTTGACATAACGTATGCCATGCATGTCTAACGACTTGGCTCAGCACAGGTATGTTATCACACATCGAAACATTACCTACTTATGTTACTGTCTTTAGGTTTTGTGGGCCGTGAATCATCTCTTGGCCCGTTCTGGTCTCCTGGTACATTGAATGCGTGTGTGTCGAAAAGCTCAAGTTTTTTGTTACATTTGTATAGATAGAAAAAGATTGCAAATTTTATTTGTTAGGTTTCAATAACAAGATCAGATTCTACATTTTCCTTATTTAATACTACTATTTATATTAAAGTCCGTTATATACTTTACTGCGCATTTAACATTAAGTTTTGTTATGTTGTTTAGCATACATTCATGCTATGCTACAGTGATATTTCCATAACCAGAATATCGCAGTCTGCCACATTTAGCGTGTAATCGTCATCGATTACAATCAATATCGAGCTTCGTTTTTGATTCACCGTCCATTGAATCATGATCGTCTTGACCTCATTCTCGCGTTCGAATTGTATTCATTCAGTATTTTAAAATGCACTTGCGTTTTTAACTGTAAGAATCAGCTGTTTCTGTAGTTATATGAATATTTGGCTTTGTCGTCGTTTCGCCCCGCAAGCTGTTCGGCCCGCGGGGCGAATCGCCGTTGATTATTATTCATATTTTCTAGTAACAAAGAGAACGTCTGCACGTATTAATGTTGGATTGTGTCAGTGTACATAATTTCAAATACACACCTGACATGTGTAACATTACACTTATCAATTTTTCTCTATAACGTATTTTTTAATTAACATCATCACAGTTTTTACAAAAATGGCGACATGCTCTATTGACAGAGTTCCGTTATTCTAAATTCGGTAAAATATTATGTTGAAAATAACAATAAATCTATTAATTTGAGCAAAAAACCTACCAGACTGAAAGCATGTTAAAAACTTGTTGGCTGACAAAATGCGACAAAAAACCTAAGAGGAAAGATCTACTGCATCATTTTTCCTAGAAAACTGATAGAATAGATAAGTAAAGTAATTCAGCTAAGCATATTTAGTACGTTGGAGATACCAATTATTATACAGCCAAGTCTAAGAAGAAATACACAGATGAATATTATGATATCTAAATTTAGTTTCAAATTAGTTTTCCCGTTAGTTGTCAAGGTGATCTGGTTATAGTCAGAAGTTATTAGTGTATTCACATTCCAGTTAGAAAAACCACGTTGTTACATGATGCATTAGTGAGTTATGTCTTTGCGAATCGACTCACCGAATCTTTTTACGTGAATGTCTCGATTGAATGACACCGATCTTGGTTTATTCTCTTTACCCTCTTTAGGATTTTCTGTTTTTTCTTTTACTTCTTTTGTTTTTTCTTTGTCGTCTTTGTTATTTTCTGTATCTTTTGTGATTTCTATGTTATGTTTAGTGTCGTTATCGTTGCTGGCTACCTCTCCATCTTCGTTTACAGACTTGGTACCAGTTTCATTAGACATTGGGTTTGAGGTACCGTTGGTGAGGTACCTCGGGGGTTCGTTCGGTATAGTCAACTCGGTGTGTCGCGTTTCGGTAGCATCGGATCGTATTATCTGTGAAGAGTATTACAGATTTTATGCAATTTTCTTCCTGACATTTAGTACCGTCTAATAATGTTTTAAAATAAATTGGAACTGTAACTAAATGTGTTGATTTTTCTACTGGTAATGAATATATAGCATCTATTTCAATCGCAAATGCATTTTGGAATGTGTGAATTTAGTCACGATTGTGCAACCCATCTAAGAAATAAATTAGATGTTTTCTATCTCTTTATGATATATATATTCTTAATTGTCATTAAATTCACTCAAAGTTATCTTAGCACACTCAAAGCGTACATCTTTTGGTGGAATACATATAGTATTAGTAGCTTTAACAATTTAAGCTTGCTATATATAGGTAGTTAGCAGAGGAACCTTACCTCCCTGTGTGCCCTCGAATCATGGCCTGTCCTCCTTTACTCTTGATTGTGTCTCAGAGATCTCCTCATCTTGCACTGTAATCCTGTAACAAGTAAGAAAAACAATTAACATTATTTATAGCCCCTTAGGCTGAGCTAGGATGTATTTCTGTATTTTGTAGATTATTGTGTATTTAATGCTTGTTGTTTTGGTATTAAGAACATCTTAAAAGTGATTGGACGCAACACCATTATCGTAATCATCGTCATCTTTGGAATCAACCACTATCTACCACCCACGCTTCAACACGATCTGGACTACCTATTAAGTAAGCTCGTATATGGTGGCTAGCCCTGGTGTCAGAGTTTTTCAGCTGCCTGAAGGCCTCTGACAAGTAGGTACCTCAACTTTTATGTAGTTAAGTTTATTGGCTGCTATTCCAAAAACATATAATTAATATTAAATAAATAAATAGATAAAATAAACATTTGGGGACATCTTACACACGGCCTCTGACCCCAAACTAAGCAAGGCTTGTGATATGGCTGCCAGAGACTGATATACATATACTTTTTATTAAATACATACTTATATAGATAGTAACTAAATAACACCCAGACACAGAGCAATCACTTACGTTCATCACATAAATATTTGCCCTGGGTGGGGATCGAACCCACACCTCTTTGATAATGATAATTTTATTGGTAATTGTACAATATTACACGTCAGATATAATTATTATAAAATAAAAATTGAAAATAATACCTATTAAGTAGGAACGTAAATACAACTTTGACCCAGAAGTTAGGGTCACTAACCACTGAGCCATCGAGGCAGTATTATTAAGTACCTAATGTTTTACTTTGGAAGTTACAACATTTAAAAACCAAAAGGTGTGTTAGTGAAAAATTATGCTTTTATGTCAAGTTAAGTTATGCAAACCCAATAAGCTATTGTAATTAAGTACAGTATCAATAAATCAACAACCGGGTATCGAGAGCGACATAAATTAAGAGCCTATGGTAAAACGAATAATATACGATGTTTCATCTAATTAAATCCCATAAAATACTTAAAAAGTCATAAAACTCGACCAAATTACACATGATCATAAAGATAATCAGCACTTTTACATAACAAATAGAAATTACAGCCACCTCAGTTTCGAAACTCTTGTAAACATGCTGTGGTTTCGGTAACCATTTCTTAACGTATTTCGATTTAATGGAATAAAATTATGCCGGTTTTTATTTATGTCAAAGCCCTGCTGTTGTTGTGCATGTCGTCATTATTGATTGGCGATTTACGCCACAATTGCGCGTTTTCGTGTGATTAAGGATAAATTACACGTAATGAGCTTAATTCTTATTTATTTTTTCCAGTTTCCATCTCAAAAAGTGAATACAGGTAAATCCTGCATCGAAAGCTTTTGTCAAAATGTAGTCAATAGTTTTATATTCTAGTGTTACTTTTTCTACTATTCTCTTCTCTCTTCTCTTTTTTAAATCTTTTTCAGTATGTATTTTTCTTATATTAAATTTCAGTGTTAAAATTCACGTTCTTTAAACCTATAACACATTCAGTAACAAAATTAAATAGAAATAATAGCATAAAGAAAATAAAAGGAAAAATAATAATTAATTTGGTCGGGGGACAGACTGCACTGTTGAGGAGTGAAATAATGTCGGTATGTCCCCCGATGATCAACCGGGGGACAGACAAGAGTTTTTTCTTCCGTTCTGTCCCCCCGGGGACAGATCCAGGGGACAGACTGGAATAATCCATTTGTAGAGATACAATCACAGAAAAGATAAAAATGTAGTAAAAATGAAACATTGAATTACTATAAAGCCAAAGCCTAAAGTGTATCTTACTCAAACTTAGAAGTAAAAAAAATAAAATTTCATCAATTAAACTAAAATATTTGAAGTAGGCAATAGTACGCATCTTCCGATAATGTTGGCTGTAGGCCATCATTATTGACAAAAAGATCGTTTTCTACGAAACTTTAATATCTTAAAGTAACCCACGAGAACTTAATTTCGGAGTGGTCACTTTACGTCGGTTGCGACAGGCGGTCACTTAGTTGGTCGACTTACTTAGTTTGTTTTATGGTACAAGACATAAGAACACCAGGTATCTTGGCCATTAGCGTATCAAAGAGATTTTCTCCATAGGGAGGCTGCCTACTGCCTCCCCTGAAAAAAAGAATGTACTGACTTTCAAGTTTAAGGGGTGGGCAAAAAAAATATAGGGTGCACATCGCCCATACTTTGCCACCTCCCTCGCCCTCAAACCCTCCCCCCCTGTTTTGAAGGCGGGTGGTTATGTGAGAGTCATAGGAGTATACCCACCAAAAACTCTGGGTGTTCCACCACTTCGCCTGGTGTCGGAGCTACAGGCACACTTTCACACTCCTCCGCGGCACCTGACAGTTGCTAGCCTAACTCGGGCTCCACAACGGAGCTTGCGCTCCACTCCTACGATCATAGTGATATCGCCATCATCAACATAGACCCACTGATGGGTATAGGCCTCCTCTCCCTTGTGCCAGTTTTCCCTGACTTGGGTTGATCTCATCTACGCATGCCCCGTGATGGATCTGATGTCAGCCAATGACCGTGTGTTTAAACAAACTTGTGTAATGTAGGTGGCCAACAGCAACTAAAAGGTCTATAACTTAAAAAGTAAGTTGATATTATGTGGCTATATAAGTAACCGAGCGTTGCTTAACATCAGTGATCGCTAAGAAACACAAAGTTAAACAATGTTATGAGAGCTCCGGTTCTTGTTTGTTTTCCTCTTATACCGTATACCATTCGAAGCTTTTACCCAACACCGTTAAAGTCTTTTTGTAGATTACGATACTCTAATGGCACTATTATTTATATTATTTCATCTGAAGATTAATTAGGAATATTATTATCTATGTCCATTATTAATAATAATGATTTGAAAGGTTTCGCGCCGTGATCGTGTTATTACAGAAATAGATGAGGTTGGATGAGAGAGTGTTTTTATCAAGTTTTTTATGGGGATATTATTATGTGTTACTGAAATAATTATCAGAATATAACAACCTAGGACCGGACCATGGAATTTCTAATCGAGATACCAGTGGTCAGTATGAGTTTACTTTTAAGTAAACGTAATCTACAGTAGTTTCCGTGAGGCTTCCATCCGCATAATTTTTAATTCTTTATTTATGCCATGTTTTTTTACAGCGCCTATATGAGAAAAATCAAGCAAAAATGCATTGAGCCACATGAACAAATAGCCTTAGCAATATGAAAAGAGTTTTCATTTACTATGAAAACTCATACAAAGGTCCTCCGCGGGTCTGTTTTATTATGACGTCTGCCTCAGTCCTATACTGTCTCACTGTGTTGTTCTACCTACTATTTCGACTATATCATCGACCCATCTGGATGCTCGACCAACAAATTATTACTAATATCTATTTAAAGCCAGCTATTCCGTCTGTAGGTGTAGCAACGATTAGGTAACCCAGGAGGCGCTAACGCGGTGTGGGCCGCTAAACGCGCTTCAAGGCACTACCGGCCTTTCGTCTTTACATAACGACTTTGTGACATGTGTGATGTTAACAGATGCCCGTGGCTTTGTAGGAAGCTGCCCTTCAGCTTCGCTAACTCAAATTAAGACAAGTATTGAGGCTTTAGCAGTGTTGTTCCAAGTCAATTTAAGATTGGCCGAATGGCTTGCCTGAGTCTGTCTTCCCGCTAAAGTACAATGTAGATGTCTTCAAATCCCGAGTAAATAGGTATCTTCTAGGTAAGCGTGTTACACTAGACCGCATGTTTGCTTAACATCAGGCAGTGTGTAGTCAAACGCAATGTAGGGTTTTTTAATAAAAAAAGCCGTATCTATAAAAAAAACGTTATTTGAATACAAAATATTTGTATGTTAATAAAAGCCGTATCAAGAATAACACTGGGCCTTCGCATGAGATTGAATATTCATCCATGCCTCAGTCATAGGAAGTCCACTGCTGGTCATTAGCCTCTCCTATGGATCTACAATAAGACTGAAAAGAAGAGAATCAATCGTGCTGGATGCAAGCATCCAAGCGGTCTTAAAAAGGTCATCTGTCCATATTGTGGGTGGACGTCCTACACCAAGCTTGCCGGTACGGATTGATTCGTGGTATGTGTGATGTCACTAGATGCCCATGGCTCTGTAAACAGCTGCCCTTCAGCTTTGCAAATACAAGGTAAAGACAGGTACTGAGTTGAAAACTACATTAAAAGTGTCTGCCCACTATACATATACAAACGTACTTGCTTAACCATGAATGACTGACCTAGTACTTCAAATAAATAGTGCTAAAAATAATTCAAAAATACTAGTAGGGGATGTACATTCAAAACGATATATTGTTCTCTATTTCCTTCCATAATTTCTTTATTTTTATGTCTAGAACCACCAAATTTTACACACAGAAACTTTACTATGCTTTTAGTCGATGCCGGACTCTAGTTTCTACTTATCTGCTTTTTAAAAAAAATCTTTATTAAAGTGCTTTTTCGCACAGCGAAAATGGCGCACTAGTAGGAAAAACAATAAGATCTTAAATATTTACAATACATTGGTCCTATTAGCTAGACCGGCTTTCGCCGTGGCTAGTATCTTCTTCATCTCATCAGCTGTAGGTTGAGCTAAATACGAATTACATGAACCAAATGAACTGCCTCGGAATAAAAGGAATTCGAACCTCTGTACGGGGGCTACACCATGCGGAGTCACAGTGGCCGAACGGAGAAAATAATTTAACTTTTTATGAACCATTTAAGTACATGACAAACAAAAAGAAAAAATAGAATAAATGGAATTGTATTTTTCTGCCTTTAAAACCTCCAATCAAGAAGGTAAGTGCAAAATCTCATTCAAATCAAGTGTAGACTACATTTCAATTCAGTCCAACATAAATCAAGGAGCGACCTTCACGACTTTAAAAATAATTTGTATAAAATTGCATTTTTAAAGTTTTATCCTCCGCTCGCCTCGGGGTAAATAGCCGGCTCTAGGGTGAGCTAAAGTCTTTATAAATAACGCTTTGCTTAACTATTTAAAGGCAAAGTGATCTGTTTTGGTACAGGCAGGCCTAAAAGTGTTAGAACGCTTGTTCACGGCGTTTTTTTCACCGAAAAACGGACCGAATTTTTTCACCGGACTCGCGGTGGTGTATGGTTTTTATTGAACGTGTGTTGACGCATCGGACATCCATCTGGTGAAAAATGTAGGCATTTGTTTATTGTCGGTCCGTGGTCTGGTGAAAAAAACGGCTGTGTACAAGCGCTCTTAGGACGCAATTGAAGTTAGTAGACCCCAAGTCATAATCTTTTTAAAACTGTACTGTACCATCACTTTTAGAGTTCCGTACCCAAAGAGAAAAACGGGACCCTATTACTAAGACTTCGATGTCCGTCTGTCCGTCTGTCCGTCTGTCCGTCTGTCAGTCTGTCCGTCTGTCCGTCTGTCTGTCACCGGGCTGTATCTCATGAACCATGATAGCTAGGCAACTGAAATTTTCAAAGATGATGTATTTCTGTTGCCGCTATAACAACAAATACTAAAAATTGAATAAAATAAATATTTAAGGGGGGCTCCCATACAACAAACCTGATTTTTCAGACGTTTTTCGCTCTATATTAATTATGGTAGCAGGTAGATGCTTGAAATATTCACAGAATACTTAGTTTTATATTCACTTTGATAATAAAATTAAAATAAAATAAATATTTAAGGGGGGCTCTTATACAGTACGGAACCCTCCGTGCGCGAGTCCGACTCGTACTTGGCCGATTATTAATGGTCACTGCAACACGTACACTGTCGGACGATGGCTTTCCCACGAAGGGTGTTTTGGCCATATCCACCACGCTTGCCCAGTGCAAGTTGATAGATTCACATACGCCATCGATTTTTTTCTTCATTATGTTTTCCTTCACCGAAAAGCGAGTGGTGTGAAATTCCGTACATCAGTTCCGAAGAATTCATCGGTACAGGAACGGGATTGAACCCACGACATCACTATTATAAAGCGGGTGTCACTATCTCTAGACCACCACGACTATGTACTTTAATTTTTGTAAAAGCAGAGGTAAAAAGGCAAGAAATATAACATTTTACCAAAATTCCAAAATAAATAGAATCTTTTTTGATGGTGGAGCAGGTTCACCCATAGAAGAAAATGAAGGCTCACTATGTTCTTCTTCATTTTCGGATTTATCCAATTCAAAGAATGTGTCCTGAAAAAAAATCTTACTATTACTTATAATCGACATACTTTTCAGGTGCCAACAACAAAAGAAGAATGGATGGACACCGCAAAGGACTTCAAAACATTGCATGGTTTAAATGAGATTGAAACAGGAAAGCAGGAAGACTGTTCCATTCCCTGGCGGTACGAATCAGAAATGTTGAGTCAAACCGCTTCGTACGTATCGAAGATGATGATCATGATTTTGACGCGTATCTCATGCGTCAAAAATAATTTGATGTTAACCACAAAATTATAACTGTAGTTTACTTACATTAAATTGCTCTATTATTATTGAGCCATTATAGTAATTTCTATAGAACTATCAATACATTTTATTTTAGGAATAATTGAGATGATAATAGAAATGACTGTATAAATTAATGCTACTTAGTTGAAAAAAAAATAATAAAACAATAGTACCTAACAATAATGATTTTTATAAGTTTAGTTTTCAATTACTTTTTAGGAATAAGAATTTCCCAAAATGATAGTACCTATAGTTCTTTTTTAGTTTTTAGGGTTCCGTACCCAAAGGGTAAAAACGGACCCTATTACTATATATTTAATTATTATATTATAATAAGTCTCTGCTGTCCGTCTGTCTGTCCGTCTGTCTCCAGGCTGTATCTCATGAACCGTTATAGCTAGAAAGCTGATATTTTCACTGATGATGTATTTCTGTTTCCGCTATAACAGCAAGTAAAAACAGAATAAAATTAATATTTAAGGGGAGCTCCCATACAACAAACCTGAATTTTTAGTCGTTTTTTGCTCTATTTTAATAATGGTAACAAGTAGATGCAAACATTCACAGAAGATTAAGTTTTATATTCACTTTACTAATAAATAATTAAATTGAAATAAAACCAATATTTAAGGGGGCTCCCATACAGTACGGAACCCTTAGTGCGCGAGTCCTACTCGTACTTGGCCGATTATTATTTCTGTAATGTGACACAAAACAAAGAAATGATAATTTCTTGACTTAGTCATACTTGTCATAAATACAACACAGTAGTACTAATATTACTTTCGTAATTTTATTGAAAGCACTTTTCATCGTACCTGTATATACCACCCGTTCAAAGATAAGACTTGTAAATTTATTGCAGCACAGTTTTAATTTAAAAACTTGGCGACCGCGCGCTTCAAATCATAAATCCAGGTGCGTTATCTTTGCTTTATGAGACGAGTAAATTTCATACCAAGTAAAAGTTTATGAGAAGTTATTATAGTCTATGAGAAACTATGGCTATATATAGAGACACTGCAAAAATAACAACCCCATATACCTACACATTTGTCTATGGAGCTAGGTATTTTAGCTGCTATGTAATCAAGTATAATAAGGACATTTTTATAAGCTTTTAAGCATTTTATAACGACTCATTCAATGAAATACAGTTTTTGATAAGATATTTTAAGAATATCTTTTTTTTCCGTCAAATTTTAATTAGATAAATCATCAAAAATGTTAACACGTTCCGTGCAGTTAAAGATTAATACGAGTATACCGTGAGTACAGTAGGCGCGCGAGTTGAATGCAGAGCTTAGGAATGCGAATGTCTCCCCCGCTATCCGCACGCCCAACCCGCCCAGGCGCGTGAGGTGGGGCGTGCGGATAGCGGGGGGAGATGCTCCCGCTCTTTACCTCAGACCCCGACTGCATTCAACTCGCGCGCTATCTGTACCTTTACGCTGTTTATACCCTTTTTAACAATATTATTTTATGAAAAACTAGCAGCGCCCCGCGGTTTTACCCGCGTTGTGCCCGTTCCCGTGGGAATTTCGGGAATTTTTATACATATAAACCTTCCTCTTGAATCACTCTATCCATTAAAAAAAACCGCATCAAAATCCGTTGCGTAGTTTTAAAGATTTAAACATACAGACAAACAAACAAACAAACAAACAAACAAACGAAAGCGAATAGCGACTTTATTTTATACTATGTAAGGATAATACAACTTTGGCCTAAAAAATCTAGCAGTCAAAAAAAACAATTACATACTTTTATATACTTTTTACACAAATTATATACTTTAAATGATAACTAGTATTTTGGGCGTTTATATGATAACTAGCGACCCGCCTCAGCTTCTAATATAGTAATATAGTGTTTTATACATATAAACCTTCCTCTTGAATTACTCTATCTATTAAAAAAACCGCATTAAAATCCGTTGCGTAGTTTTAAAGATATAAGCATACATAGGGACAGACAGGGAAGCGACTTTGTTTTATACTATGTAGTGATGACGATGACAAATTATCAAATAAAGTATTGAAGTTTTGTACACTTCGGTACAAAGTTACTAATACCTAATTGTTCCACAAACACACGTACATACAGGGTTATCTGCTTACCCTGTACTAAGTCAAAAGAGGGTGATGAAGACCATCAATACGAACAACTTTTACTAAGGAGCCAACCTAAAATTCGAGGGAAATAAACCAGCTATTTCATACATATTTCGATTCCGAATTGCAATTTGTATGGAACAGTTGGGTTTTTTCCCTCGATTTTTGGGTTGGCCCCGTAGTAAAAGTTTTTTTTTTATTTGAAACAAATACATATAATAATAATAAATAAAATAAATATTAGGGGACATTTAACACACGGTCCCTGACCCCAAACTAAGCAAAGTTGGGATATGGCTGCCACAGACTGATATACTACATATACATATTTTAAATACATACTTATATAGATAGTACCTAAATAACACCCAGACACAGAGCAAACACCTATATTCAATACACAAATGTTTGCCCTGGGTGGGGATCGAACCCACGCCTCTTTGACCCAGAAGTTAGGGTCACTAACCACTGAGCCACCGAGGCAGTCTTTATATATAATATGCAATATACTTATACACATAACAGCACCAAAAAACCTTTCGGTTTGTCTCGGTACCTTAATTCACCACTCGCTACTCATTAATCACTTAGTACTAATAAACTACCTAGTCTAAATCAAATAAAAACAAAAATAAATTCGCACACCTAGAATATAAACAACTGAAACTATAGAGTTGTTCATAATGAGTCTGAATCACCTGCTTTCGGCTTAGTATACCAGTTCTGGATAACCCTGTATAAGCAAGTAATACAAACAACTATAACTAAGTACCTTCCTACATGTTCACATTCAGATAGATAGTATATAAATGTAGATTTATATCAGGTCCAGATCATTAATCAGGCGTCTAAATAATTCAGGTATTTGCTTTATCGAGATTTGGTTCTATTCAATGGACAAAATGTTATTTATTGGCTATACAACTTGGAATCCAGTTATAGTAAGCACAAAGTTTTGTAACATAATCTTCTATAGAAAACTGTTCCAAATATGGCACATTGTTCTGCAGTCGTTAAAAAAACCTACCTCGATATCGATTTGGTTAGTGACATAAATTAATATGTAGAATCGGCCAAGTGCGAGTCGGACTCGCGCACCAAGGGTTCCGTTTTTTTATATTCTAATTTAATTATTTATTTTTGAAAGGAATTGTGAATATTTCAAGCCGATATATAATTCTACCTATTGCCGTTATTAATATCGAGCAATAAAATCACGTTACTTGTATGTATGGGTGCCCTCCTCAAATATTTATTTTATTTCAATTTAATTATTCTTTTTAAAGTGCATATTTAACTAAATATTCTCTGAATATTTCAAGTGTCTACCTGTCGCCGTTATTAATATCGAGTGAAAAACGGCAAAAAATCAGATTTGTTGTATGGGAGCCCCCCTCAGTTGTTTATATTTTTCTGTTTTTAGTATTTCTTGTTATAGTTGCAACAGAAATACAAAAATTTCTGTGAAAATTTCAACGTTCTAGCTATCACGGTTCATGAGATACAGCCTGGTGACAGACAGACAGACGGACAGCGGAGTCTTAGTAATAGGGTCCCGTTTTTACCGTTTAAGTACGGAACCCTAATAAATGTGTTCTGTGTAATAAATGTTTATCATCGAAATACAGGGGCCATACATTTTGACATGAGTCAATGAATTATTGGTATGGAACAGCTGACTTATTCACGATTTCGGAGTTGCCCCTTGTAAATTATTGATTGAATGTTCATAATGATGAGCATAATTATACTAACACTTCTGAAAGTCCCTCAACTTTATAAAGCAACACCTTGTATAATGTAAATATAAGTTATACCGTAGCAAAATAATGTAATTTTGTTGGCATCATAAATCCCCGTGATAAGTAATTTAAAGCTGTTGCTTATATTACATCACTATTTATTATTTAGCAAGCACGTCATGAGTAGTTAGTTATATCTATTTACTGATTGAATACCAAAAAAGAACAAAATAATTAAAAAACAAATTTAGAAAGAACTCAAAATAAAATAAACTCACTTCAATTTCATGAAAATATTTCTAATCAAACACAACCTGTACCTTCTTTGTTGACATAGAACAATTTTAGGTTACATACAAACATACCAGGGTATCATAATGAACGTGTGTTGACGCAACGGACATCCATCTGGTGAAAAATGTAGGCATTTGTATATTGACGGTCCGTTATCTGATGAAAAAAACGGCCGAGAACCAGCGTTCATAGGACACGATTGAAGTTATCGATCTACGTTATAGATCTTTTTAAAACTGTTCTGTACCACACTTTTTAATAGATCACTGCAACACGGACACTGTAGGACGTAGGCTTACCAATGAAGGTTGATTTGGCCAAATCCACCACGCTAGCTCAGTGCGGATACACGCACATACGCCATCGATTTTTTCATTTGATAAGATATTTTAAGAATATCTTTTTTTTCCGTCAAATTTTAATTAGATAAATCATCAAAAATGTTAACACGTTCCGTGCAGTTAAAGATTAATACGAGTATACCGTGAGTACAGTAGGCGCGCGAGTTGAATGCAGAGCTTAGGAATGCGAATGTCTCCCCCCGCTATCCGCACGCCCAACCCGCCCAGGCGCGTGAGGTGGGGCGTGCGGATAGCGGGGGGAGATGCTCCCGCTCTTTACCTCAGACCCCGACTGCATTCAACTCGCGCGCTATCTGTACCTTTACGCTGTTTATACCCTTTTTAACAATATTATTTTATGAAAAACTAGCAGCGCCCCGCGGTTTTACCCGCGTTGTGCCCGTTCCCGTGGGAATTTCGGGAATTTTTATACATATAAACCTTCCTCTTGAATCACTCTATCCATTAAAAAAAATCGCATCAAAATCCGTTGCGTAGTTTTAAAGATTTAAGCATACAGACAAACAAACAAACAAACAAACAAACGAAAGCGAATAGCGACTTTATTTTATACTATGTAAGGATAATACAACTTTGGCCTAAAAAATCTAGCAGTCAAAAAAAACAATTACATACTTTTATATACTTTTTACACAAATTATATACTTTAAATGATAACTAGTATTTTGGGCGTTTATATGATAACTAGCGACCCGCCTCAGCTTCTAATATAGTAATATAGTGTTTTATACATATAAACCTTCCTCTTGAATTACTCTGTCTATTAAAAAAACCGCATTAAAATCCGTTGCGTAGTTTTAAAGATATAAGCATACATAGGGACAGACAGGGAAGCGACTTTGTTTTATACTATGTAGTGATGACGATGACAAATTATCAAATAAAGTATTGAAGTTTTGTACACTTCGGTACAAAGTTACTAATACCTAATTGTTCCACAAACACACGTACATACAGGGTTATCTGCTTACCCTGTACTAAGCCAAAAGAGGGTGATGAAGACCATCAATACGAACAACTTTTACTAAGGAGCCAACCTAAAATTCGAGGGAAATAAACCAGCTATTTCATACATATTTCGATTCCGAATTGCAATTTGTATGGAACAGTTGGGTTTTTCCCCTCGAATTTTGGGTTGGCCCCGTAGTAAAAGTATTTTTTTATTTGAAACAAATACATATAATAATAATAAATAAAATAAATAATAGGGGACATTTAACACACGGTTCCTGACCCCAAACTAAGCAAAGCTTGTGATATGGCTGCCAGAGACTGATAAACTACATATACATATTTTAAATACATACTTATATAGATAGTACCTAAATAACACCCAGACACAGAGCAAACACCTATATTCAATACACAAATGTTTGCCCTGGGTGGGGATCGAACCCACGCCTCTTTGACCCAGAAGTTAGGGTCACTAACCACTGAGCCACCGAGGCAGTCTGTATATTTGTAAAATATACAATATGCTTATACATATAACGGCACCAAAAAACCTTTTTGTTTGTCTCGGTACCTTAACTCACCACTCGCTACTCATTAATCACTTAGTACTAATAAACTACCTAGTCTAAATCAAATAAAAACAAAAACAAGTTCGCACACCTAGTATAAAAACAACTAAGTTGTTCATAATGAGTCTGAATCACCTGCTTTCGGTTTAGTATACCAGCGGGACAATTCTGTCAACCGATCTCGTTACTAAGGTGACACGTTCTTGAACCTGTCTCGTTTTTCTGACAGTTTTGAGCTGTCGGAACTGTCAGAAAAACGAGAGAGGTTCAAGAACGTATCACTTCAGTAAAGAGATCGGCTAACAGAATTGCCCAGCTGGGGGGCGATTCTGTTAACCGATCTCGTTGCTGAGGTGATACGTTCTAGAACCTCTCTCGTTCAAAAAAAACGATAGAGCTTCGATTGATGACGTAAAAACGTGTGACGTAAGTGTGACGTTACTGAATCGAAACTTTCGTGAACTAATCCGTTGCTCCGACGTTTGAAAGCTGACACGAAACGTCGAAGATAAAATTGATGACGTCAAAATCGTGTGACGTAATACATAACGATCGATGTCAAAATGAAATGACGTAACTTAAGTGTACGTATTCAGGCAGGGCATTAATGTTGGGGCGTCGTCTAATTAGAGTTATCTCAAATAAATCATAATATTTATCAGTATCGTCTAGACAGAAAAACCTTCCAAATTACGCAAGTCCAAACGTAAATCACGAAATCCAATCCGTCCCGCCTCGCTAAATTCCATTCGGCACGATCGGTATTTGCCGAACCGAATGATTCATCAACACAGATTCGATTTTACTACAGTAGCAATTGTGCTGAACCAATATGTGTGTAGCAACCCATACGTTGGACTTGGGTTTCGTTACCTGCTTCGAGGATAAATGATTTAAACCAACAAAATTAGGCAGTACATTATTATTTTATTTCAAAAAATACGTAATCGTAATATTGATCGTGTGTAAGATGTCCCCTATTATTTATTTATTTCTGTAGTGTACCTAAATATCTCCAAACTTTAACGTACGCACTCCGCGAGCTACCCTAACAAAAAAGTCAACGACCATTGCAATAGATCTCGTAGCAGGTGGTACAGGTAACTGGCTCGTCGATCACTGGAGAGCCGCCGAAGAATGCCCCGTGGTAGTTGATACCACAAGGAGCTAGGATGGACATTGCAGAAGAATCCAAGTGATAGTAGATGTCACGGAGAGCTGGCCCGTCCATCACAGGAGAGCCGCCGGATTCTGCTCCGTAGAAGTAGATACCATGGGGAACTGGAAAGATCACTGCAGAGGCCCCAGTAGTTGTTTGAGAGTTGGCCCGTGGACAAGAGGACATCCGTTGATGGTCGCGAAGCTGAGTGCACGCAATGCTCAGTTAAAGTGGCCGATATTCAAGCGCAAGCTAGCTAATGACCATCATTTTTAATAACCTGATGAAATTCGGCTGAAATTGGAGAAAATTTTGATTTTCTGTAAATAACAAAGTACCTACTCTGTGATTTTGATCTTTTGACAAGCTAACAGAATTTTAAATAAGGGTTTTGAATAAGGAGGTACTATTTATTGCCAGTCAGTTAAGAATGAGGTGGTATTTGATATAGGAAATAATCGGCCAAGTACGAGTCGGACTCGCGCACGGAGGGTTCCGTACTGTATGGGATGGGAATATTTAAGGAAATATTTATTTTATTTTAATTTTCAGAGAGCTGTCGCCCAGTTCTTTCTACCTCTTGGGATCTCCGATTTTCATTGATGCGTTACCGGAGGCTATTCTTTCCCAAAATCAACTTCTTCTTACCGCTCGGTCGGCTCGGAACGTCTCCAGAATTTGTCTGCGCACGTGGCGTTGGTTTTATTGCGAACGTGTTTCGCTATACCAAAGGCTACGTATCTGCTGCGAACGGCGCCTACTTGGCTGTGTCCTAACGAGGTTGCAGTTTTTGACGAGACATTGAAAACCTCTATAGAGTCAATACTCAACGTGTCACTCAATGACCCGCAGTGGACTCAGGCGGTACTGCCGATTCGGCATGGAGGTCTTGGGGTGCGATGCATGGGTGAACTGGGTCTGCCTGCTTTCTTGGCGTCGGCACATGGGGTTGCTGGCCTTGTCTCTGTCATTCTTCATAACGAGGGTGATGAGGTGAGCATACCTTTTGTGTCAGATGCTAGGGCAGTTTGGTCGACCCTTAACTCAGGTGTTGAAAGCCCACACGTACAGCGTGCGTGGGACGATGTTGGAGCTAAACGGGTCCAGAAGCAATTGTTGAGCGAGGCTGCGGGGGCGGATTTGGCAAGACTGAGGGCTGTATCGCGGTCAGAATCCGGGGCATGGTTGCACGCTCTTCCGTCTCCACACCTGGGCACCTTCTTGGACGATGACTCTTTGCGCGTGGCAGTAGGTCTCCGCTTGGGCTGCAAGGTGTGTGAACCACATACTTGCATCTGCGGTTCCGTAGTGAAGGCCGATGGTCACCATGCATTGAGTTGTCGTCGGTGTACAGGAAGGTTTCCGCGTCACCATGCCCTCAACGACATAGTCCGGAGAGCCTTTGTCTCGGCAAATATACCTTGCGTTCTGGAGCCACCGGGTCTCAGTAGGTCTGATGGCAAGAGGCCGGATGGGCTAACTCTGGTGCCGTGGAAGAATGGCAAGTGCCTGGTGTGGGATGCCACATGTGTCAGCACGGTTGCCGCCTGTCACCTGAGTCGCTCCATCCACTCCTCAGCGGCGGCTGCTGAGGACGCTGCGTGTCGGAAGCGTCAAAAATATGCGGCTTTGGAGGCACAATATCTTTTTGTGCCCATCGCTGTTGAAACTTTGGGCGCTTGGGGGACCGAGGCCAAGGTGTTGATTCGACAGATTGGCCAGCGGATAACGGAAAAGTGTGGTGACCCCCGGCTGTTTCCTGGAGCAAAGATTGGCCATTGCTATTCAACGGGGTAATGCGGCCAGTGTTTTGGGGACCTTTGCTCCGGGAACAATTAGGGGCGGGTTGTTTGACTAATTTTATTTTTAGACATTATTGTATTGACTTTTTAATTTTATTATTTGTTATTGAAGTGAAAATAAAACTAAATATCCTGTGAAAATTTCAAGCATCTACCTGTTACCATTATTAATATAGAGCGAAAAACATCTAAAAAATCAGGTTTGTTGTATGGGAGCCCCCCTTAAATATTTATTTAATTCTCTTTTTAGTATTTGTTGTTATAGCGGCAACAGAAATACATCATCTGTGAAAATTTCAGCTGCCTAGCTATCATGGTTCATGAGATACAGCCCTGTGACAGACAGACAGACAGGCAGACTGATGGACAGACGGACAGACGGACATCGAAGTCTTAGTAATAGGGTCCCGTTTTTCCCTTTGGGTACGGAACCCTAAAAAGTATAAAATTGTATTGTAATGAATTAGATGAAATTGTATTATTATCGGAATTAAAGGTGTCTCAACCAAATATCTGTGCAACCCAATCATCAGATTAATCTATCCACAGAAAGCGAATCAAATATCAATTACTAGATTTAGCCAAAAAACAAGCAGGCATCTTCCTGCTTTCCTATTTCCTAAGAGATATAATGTATGGCTTTTCAAGGTCAGAGTGAATAGGTATCTTCTAGGTCTGCGTGCTTCATCTTCGACCACAACGTCGCTTACCATCAGGCGAGTTAATGGTCAAACGCGGACTTATTTGGGTTAAAGAAAAAGCAGGTGAGGATAAAAAATACAGTTTAATAATAATTAATAAACTCTTTTTGTGAGCAAAACCTTATTTGTTGCAATCAAACATCAGAAAAAAAAGTAATAACGCACACATTGAATAAATATTGGTTTTGACTTAAGTCTGATATGTCAGATTTTTTCTTGCTTTATTATTTTAATCTTATTATTTCATATTTTTACAGATTTGCGACGAAATTATTCAATTCAAAAAAGAAGTCAGATCAAATTATAGTTGGATAGATGGTTGGAGTTTAAGAAAACAAAATTGAAAGGCGAGAAAATAGAGATAGTCTTCGTTTCCATTTGTTATTCAAAATTGTCAATGACGTAAGCGACATAAGTGTGTATACAATATGTTTGTTTGTGTAGGTGACGTGATACTGTTTCGTTTCTGAAACGTTTCTGCATCGTTGCTGACTCGTTTTGTACAACAGATCATTCAGACTATGCTACAATATTAGACCGTATCCGATAGACGTACTCTACTGGATTTTTTTTTGCTTGTGTAAGAGAATATTTGATACATTTGACTGTGGATTTAGATATTTTATTGTAAACAAAATTGCTCTAGTATAAATAAATTACTTGAAAACGGTTTGGTTGTTTCTATTTCAATGTTAAACTCGTACCTAATTCACAGGCGTAGATCAGTAGATATTGGAGGGAGTTTCAAGCCTTAATGAGCCTACCCTATCAAAGGTAATCTTATAACATTACCTAGAGAAAAAATTGGTTGCCTGTAAAGTCGGTATACGGGCGAAAGTTTTACGTGACAACGACTTTATGTCTGTCTCTCTCGCTCTTAGGCGGGCTAACCATGCCCGAGTGGAAGGGACGCGTGCCTCTCACTCGCTCTCATTGTGAGCGCATAACGTGAGCGGAGCGTAACGCAGTTTCTTGAAGTGTCACCCGGCAAACCAATTTATAAGACGTTGTCACGTCAAAATGCCTTGAATTCAAATTGAGTAGCCACGAGATTTCTCCAAAGCGACCGATGCGTTTTTGAGAAAAAAATCGGAAGTAACTTCATCCTCGCGTGTCGTTTTTGAAAACGCAGCCTTAGTGTGATTAAGAATAAGTGTACCCTTTGCCCTATTCATAGCAGCTGACTGCCTGGTTGCTGATGGTTTTTAATATTTAATTATGAAAACTATATGTGATATACGGAATACAAGAAATAGAGTTAATAACATCCTCTTTTTTCTAAAATAGGTTAAGAAAGAATGTAGCGTAGTCTGAACGCACCGGACCAACCTTCAAATACTCCAAACATTTAATATGTCATAAAAACACATAAAAATGAATACGAACATTGACATTGACGTTTAAACGTTTGACGACCTAAAATAAGCTGAAAATAGAGAAAATTAGTAAGGAGTCTTTTTGTGATTGTAGGTCTAATTATGATTTAGACGTCGTTGTATGTTTTCCCTAGTTAGGACTTATGATGAAAATTACGATACTACGAGTATGTATTACGAGCTCAAGCGGGCCCGAGGAGGACAACAGCGTATCTGGCAACGCTGTCATAAAGGACCGCACAAGCCTGGCCCTACTGCCAGGCGAGTAGGCACACAAAGTGCTGGGAGCACCGGTGCGTTTCTGGCTCCCGCCAGAAACTCTGCAGACGGTCCTGAGTGTTTCTAGCTTCCACTACGTAGTATTATTATATATTCTTTGCTTCCACTTAAAAACACTCTTGGGTCGTAGCCACAAGATATCCACAAGACCACGTGGGGTCATTTGTGTAGCATGTCATTCACATGGAGAATTATAATAATGTAGCCGAGCCGAGTTGCGATCGTTATTGCACCGGTTTCTATTTCGGTGTTCTTCGACTATACTTCGGTTATACTTCGGCTACTTTAGTTAGGAGATTGTCATATGATTGTCATTCATTACAATTGATTGTCACTTGACAATTCTGCCATTTTAAAATCAAGCGTATTAGCTTTTACTATGGGGAGAATTGGATAGTATTGGCACTTGATCATTTTGATGAATTTTCGAAAAAACTATTTTAGTTAGTGGTTTAATAAAATTAACTAAATTTTAAAATATTTGTTATTTTACATAAATATATTAATAGTACAATTATAGTACTACTAAAACCTTTTTAAAATGAAAAATGTGTCAGAAAAACATGTTTCTTGTTAGATTTTCTCCAAAATCGCACATATTATTAGGTAAACCTGCGGTTTAATGCTTTTGATTTAGCTGATATGAATAAAATGCGAAGATCACATTACACTAAGTATCTAAGCAGTATTAGAGTGATTTAAAAACAACTGGAAACCAATTTTGGTTTATACCATGCCCGAATCAATGTTGCTGATAAATTGTAATCAAACTAACAAAAATATAACAGGCATCACATTTTATTGCATGCTAAAGTAAAAAAACATAGATTTCGGCATTTTAAAAGTTGCAATTTAACAAAAAGGATGAGACGATAAGTCTGTGATCAAAGTTTATATTTCAGAACTACGTTTCTTTCGGTGGTTTTTTTTATACAGTATAGGTTTGCATTTGACAACATTAAATGTGGTGGTATTGACTTATTTCAGTTTCCCCGCTTGTTTACATACATCATTCGTTTGTCAAATGAATCAGAGGTGTAGTGAGGAAGAACTGCAAACGGGCTTTTTGCTCCGTTGTGGCCTCTAGAAGTAGTCCATTGTTGAACATAGCCTATCCATGAAGGTCAATTAGGCCCTTAAAAAAATGAAGAAGCAAAGATCGAGACTGAGGGGGAATAGGAATAGATTAAAACTATAAAATGTGCGATTAGGCCATCACGACTTCACAATACACATCTCCTTCCTACTGTTAAACACGGATCGCCTCTGTTGTATGTTTTTCTTCACTGAAAAGCCAGTGGTGTATGGGCAATAAGTAGGCACATTTTAACTCTCTTCAGTCCCCACACGTGTTTGTGTAATATCTGTGCCATGTGGGCCCTGCGCAGTCCCCAAAGGAATAAATAAATGATACGAATATTTTTTGTATAAAAGCTTTTAATAGGGTTTAATTAGCTTTATCAAAATTGAAACAAAAATCCATCACATTTTTTTTAAGTTAAGTTTTTCAAAATGTTAGTACTTTAATTTTCTTGCGATGTGATTATTACATAATGACATGTAGATTTGATATCGCAAGATAAAAATGTCTAGAGTACCTACCTTTAGTATTTTGATTCTTTGAGCTAACTCTAATTTGACGATGAACCTTCCCCCCCTATCAATGCCCTAAGTACCTACAAAATGTATCACTTAGTGACGTCATTTGCTTTTGACATCAAGGTTCAACATCGCACGCTTTTCACGTCATCAATTGTATCTTTGACGTTTCGCGGCGGCTTTCGAACGGCAGAGCAACGGATGAGTATCACGTTAGTTTTAACTCAGTAAAGTCACACGTTATTACGTCATAGATCGAAGCTCTACCGTTTTTTTGACAATTCCGACTGTCATAAAAACGAGAGAGGTTCAGGAACGTATCACCTCAGCAACGAGATCGGTTAACAGAATCGCCCCCCAGTTCTGGATAACCCTGTATTAGCAAGTGAGTAAGCAAGTAATACAAACAACTATAACTAAGTACCTACCTACATGTTCACATTCAGATAGATAGTATATACATGTAGATTTATATCAGGTCCAGATCATTAATCAGGCGTCTAAATAATTCAGGTATTTGCTTTATCGAGATTTGGTTCTATTCAATGGACAAAATGTTATTTATTGGCTATACAACTTGGAATCCAGTTATAGTAAGCACAAAGTTTTGTAACATAATCTTCTATAGAAAACTGTTCCAAATATGGCACATTGTTCTGCAGTCGTTAAAAAAAACCTACCTCGATATCGATTTGGTTAGTGACATAAATTAATATGTATAATCGGCCAAGTGCGAGTCAGACTCGCGGACCGAGGGTTCTGTTTTTTTATATTCTAATTTAATTATTTATTTTTGAAAGGAATTGTGAATAAGATTTCAAGCATCTTCCTGTTGCCGTTATTAATATCGAGCAATAAAATCACGTTACTTGTATGTATGGGTGTTTATTTTATTTCAATTTAATTATTCTTTTTAAAGTGCATATTTAACTAAATATTCTTTGAATATTTCAAGTGTCTACCTTTCGCCGTTATTAATATCGAGTGAAAAACAGCTAAAAAGATTGATTGTTGAAAGATTTGTTGTATGGGAACCCCCTCAGTTGTTTATATTTTTCTATTTTTAGTATTTGTTGTTAAAGTTGCAACAGAAATACAAAAATTTCTGTGAAAATTTCAACGTTCTAGCTATCACGGTTCATGAGATACAGCCTGGTGACAGACAGACAGACGGACAGCGGAGTCTTAGTAATAGGGTCCCGTTTTTACCGTTTAAGTACGGAACCCTAATAAATGTGTTCTGTGTAATAAATGTTTATCATCGAAATACAGGGGCCATACATTTTGACATGAGTCAATGAATTATTTGTATGGAACAGCTGACTTATTCACGATTTCGGAGTTGCCCCTAGTAAAAATTGTTTAAAATGATGAGCATAATTATACAAAACTTCTGAAAGTCCCTCAACTTTATAAAGCAACACCTTGTATTATGTAAATATAAGTTATACCGTAGCAAAATAATGTAATTTTGTTGGCATCATAAATCCCCGTGATAAGTAATTTAAAGCTGTTGCTTATATTACATCACTACCTATTTATTATTTAGCAAGCACGTCATGAGTAGTAATCAAAATTTATAATAGAGCAATTTTTTGTTGTGAATTTGAGATCATATAAAAAAACACGAACACACACACACACACACATTCCGAAAACATACTTACGTTGTTATCAAATTGTAAAAAAATAATCTTTGTGTTAAGAACTTTGGCTTTCATTTTATTAATTTTTTCTCAACTATGTACATTATAACTATTCAAAATTTTATTTTCTATAATGTGTAACTGGCGTAATTTTTATAAATTGTGTACCTATAGGAGAGTCCATCGGCACCTAAAATACAGTTTCTAACTAGTTTAGGAGCCTTTGGGTAAATTATTCAAACTATTGTAAACTTATGCCCAAATAAACAATTTTAATTTTATTTTTATTTTAGTTAGTTATATCTATTTACTGATTGAATACCAAAAAAGAACAAAACAATTAAAAAACAAATTTAGAAAGAACTCAAAATAAAATACACTTCAATTTCATGAAAATATTTCTAATCAAACACAACCTGTACCTTATTTCTTGACATAGAACAATTTTAGGTTACATACAAACATACCAGGGTATCATAAAAAGCAACAGTCCAAAACTCAGACGTAAACAAGTCCTTACCGATATAAAAATACCTAAGCAATCCAAAAAGGTCCGGTAGTTGACCACATAAGCCCCATGTACACTTCAATGCACAAAAACTGCTCCGCCATATTCGGTCTCATGAATTATTACCGAATTCAAAATGGCGGATCATTAAATTCGGCGCTCGACTAAGCTACATTAAAATATCGGCCAGGTTCGTTCACGCCAATTTAGGGCAAACGATCCGAGAAACGTAATTGTGAACCGGAGAAATGGTCACTGGATTTGGAAGTCGCTTTTTATGGGGTAGAGATTTTGTTCTCATGGTAAGGTTCTGTGGTGTCGAGTCCAAGCGTCAGATTTTTAAGCAAATGCTTGTTTTTTATTTAGGAATTACGAGTATTATAATATTCAATAATTATTAAGTTTATTTAATCTGGCTAAGTGTTCTGTGGGTTTTTTTTGTTTGGAAATTATTAACTTACGGGTTTTAAGTAATATAGGAAAAAATAGGCTACTTTGTTTTCTATAGTTTTTTATTGCAAATTACAAGTAGGTATGTACAAAATACTATGATAGGATAAAGTGTTACTAGGAGTAAAAGTCAGCACCGGTGTGTTCCCTTGGGCACCGGTGTGTTCCCTTGGAGATCCCGGAGCTCCCAAGAAGGCACAAAGGCTGGCCACCGAGGGGGTTTTAGTGGGTACAATCCCACATAACCCTACTGCACCCCAATGCAGTTAGGGCATCTTTAGAAGATTTCCCCCTCGTAAAAAAAAAGGAGTAAAAGTCAATACAAGAATAGTTAGTTAGAAATTAATGGCTAAAAGATCCCACTGGGTGTACCAACATTTTAATACCTGTCTGAAATAGTGCATATGAACGAATAATCGGCCAAGTGCGAGTCGGAATCGCGCACGTAGGGTTCCGTACCGTATGGGAGCCCCATTCCTCTTGCCGTTATTAATAGTAAGCATAAACTCCTAAAAATCATGTTTGTTGGATGGGAGTCCCCTTAAATATTTATTTTGGTTTGTTTTTAGTATTTGTTTTTACAGCGGCAACAGAAATACATCATCTGTGAAAATTTCAGCTGCCTAGCTATCACGGTTCATGAGAAATAGCCCGGTGACAGACAGACAGACAGACAGACGGACATCGAGGTCCCGTTTTTACCCTTTGGGTACGGAACCCTAAAAATAAGAAGAAGGCGACCCCTGGTTTTCGTTTTTTTTTTCATATGTTTATTTAATTACAAATTTTCTTATTTGAATTCTCTTTAGAAATTCGGTCGGTATAGAAATAAAACCATTCTTACTCTCTTCCCTTACATTCTCTTATTCTTGTTATGTTCGCACAACAAAGTACAGAAATCACTAGATTTCTGTACTTTGTTGTGCGAATATCCCAGAATAATTACTCGCGCAAATTAAAAGTCCTACCAAGATGATAACCAACTCATGACACTAAAAACAAAAACTGTCATTTAACAACATTAATACATCAAGTTTTTTCAGCACCTTTTCAGCGCCAGACCAGAAATGGCACAAAAACGCGGATGTGCCGTATTTGGGCCGCAGGGGTCCAAATTTGGCCCACGCAAGGACCAATGACCCATTACCCTGGGAGCCGGGACACTCTCACCTTGTGCAGAGGTCGAAGAAAAAGAAAGTTCGTTTTTGTATTATTTGGCTTCCGATGCAAAAAGGATGATTGTATCGGACTTTCGGAAAGGAAAAGTCATTGTTTTGTTCTGTAATAAATCAACGTAACCGCGGTACTTACTTGTTCTGGTTTTGTTTGAAAGTTTTATTCAAACAAAACAAGTAATCCGAGTTCTTAAAAATACGCTTATAAATAAGACAGTTTATTTTGCATGTTCGTAATAGATTTTAATAAAAATCTTGTTATATCGGGCGGGTTGGTGTCAAAGTTCTTAAAGCGCAGTGAAGTCATCTGACATAGGTAATTTATGTACCTAGATAAACGGCTTCAAATTAAATGCCTAAAAATGTAGAACACCGATATTTTAGTTATTGACACGAAATAATGATGATGAACGGTTAACAAAGTGGGCCTAAAAATGTAGAGTGCATTTCAGAAAAGAAGTCCCGCGGCAAAAATTGCAACTAATTTTAAAAGATCTGTCAGGCGACGCATCTGAGGAACTTCTTGCGTGAAAAGCACTAGTACCTATAATTTATCTGTATGAGTAAAACTAGAGTCCGTATCACGAAAAGAGTCTTCCGAAAAAAGTAAAAATAAATTTAACGGATCGGCCATGCGATTGTGGCGACGAGTCTGAAGGACTTTCTACATGTTATTCAAGCCACGTCATCACTCGGAAAATTGGTGGCTAAGAAAATAATCAAACTACAGTCTACACGTTGGTCATAGTTTAAGTATACGTTGTAAAAAGACATAAACATTATGTTCTTATAAATATCACTTAACGACATAGTCTCTTAAAAATCATAATTACATGTAATGTTAACACGTCGCAGGCGACACCGGCGAATGTGCCATTATTAGCGGCTGGTTACCACCCAAGGGTCTCTGTGGCCGCACCGCCTCGTTACAAGACGATTATAATTACTTGTATACTCGCACGTCTGTATAAATATTTGTCTCAAGAGAGAACCTGCATATATTCATACATTACGTTATTCACTTAAATACGTGGGTAACATTCATAAACGAATCTATACAATTTGACTTATCAAAAACAAATAACACACACACACACGTAAAAGTTTTCATAAATACCTCAGCTTTAAGATATATGTAATTACAAATTCTAGGTACCTACACGCTCAAAACAGCTGTTTTGTATAGTGCTGGTTATAGTTGTTTATTTACCAACTTACCTAATCTATTCATAAATTGTAGATATATCTATGTATTTTGTCCGTTCAAACACTTGCAATTTATTCTTACGTTAGATTAACATGTATTTTCTCTTTTAAGTGAATTTTATTGTAATTCTTAGAGTAAATAAATATCTTAAACCAGAATAACAGACATATAAGTTCAAGTTGGCACAATTGTTACCTCTTCATAAGTTCCATTTATTTATTAGTGTCTAGCCATTTTTGTGAGACAAAGACGAAAAAACGTTCAAGTACTCGTACCTACTATACAAATAACAAAATAATATAGAACAAATTTTCAAATTTCTTTTCTTATACCAGATAAACGTATTTTTATTCCTACTTTTGATCAATTTATTGTACCCATTGTCAGTTGAGACATTTCGTACTCGTTGTTATGACCCGTTTCCTAAACAACTTAGCAACAGTAAAGGTTCCTTCAACTTTGATTCCCCACAAACTTTTTGTAGGATCGATAGTTTTTTAATAAGAAAGGGGTGTCATTTTGTTTCTACAATAACTACCTACAGGCAACGGTTAACTACATTTGGCCCCTGCTAGACTGATCTGATGAACTGATGCGACCATGGTGTCACGTGTGCCCAACTTCAGGTAGTGGTTCAAATCGTGACCCACCTTTTCCTACCTTTTAATTAACTGAATGAGCTCCCAGTTGGTGTGAAGCGAAAAAGTGATCAGTTCATTGCATCGTGTATTTCTCGCCCACCTTAACCCTAGAAGCCCAATCATATTTTTATACCCATAAAGCCCAATCATACGTCAATTTGACGTGTACTATTAAAAGTCAATATATTTGTTTGTTTTATGTTGTATATACCAAATTTCTAAATTATATGGCTTAAATATAGTTTAATAAAATATAAAAACGTAAATTTAAATCAAATAGTTATTTATTGATACTTTTATAATCATATATTAGGAACTATAGTAAAATTATACAAAAATTGTGATCGTCTTATTTTTTTTTTTAAACAAATAAAATTAATACAAAAATCAACCTTATTTAAACAATTTTTAGAAAACAAATTAACTCTCTTCAATATAAAAATGGTCAAAAATAATTATTCAGTAATTATATACAGTTTTGACATGTGTCAATTTAGTGATCTCAGCACATTGTTTTTTTACATATGAAGCACAGTGCTGTTGTCATACACCTTTTTTACATATACAACACCCACAGTAGCGTCGTTTTTTCGGTTCTGGATCATCACATGTAACTGTTGCTGATGTTTCTGGCACGGTTTTCAACACATATGCGATGTTTCCACGTAAAGTCTTGTCAAAGTTGGTGTTTCCAGTCGTTTTTGCATACACCGTGGTCAATTCTGTGCTCAATTTTTGCATTAACTCCCTACGGCTCAATGTTTTTATTTATTTGTCAGCTTGGAAGTGATTTATGAAGTCACAAAAGCCATGTTTAACATCCCATAAAAAACTGCGTAACCGAATAGAAGCCTGATTCAACGTGATGATTCTGTGAAGTGAAGTCCAAAGTGTTTCTTCAAGATTTGCTGACTCTGGAGTCGGGACAGGGCAAGTTCCTCGTTTCCGAACTCGCATTTCCCATAAAGTCCACCACATCTCCTTCAATATCACTCCTGATATCATCTTGAGGATCAAAATCTTGAGGGTCACTATCAGCGGGAGAAAAATCATCTTCAGGTTCCAAGTGACGCAATTTCATCTGGATTTAGGTATCTAGAGAACCCCATTGTATTTTATTTCCTAAAAATAAAATATTTAGTAATAATTTCAAACAAAACAAAACAACAAGCAAAAATAAACATCAATACTGCAAACTTATAATAGTTGCAAAACTTACACAAAGCCCAATCATACGTCAGATTGACGTGCATCATTGTGATTACAATTAAATGGAGGCACTTACCGAAGCGATACAGCCTTCTCCTGTTAGGTCTCGACGGGCACTAGGTTGGTTTGGAAGGTCGTAACGATTCAACAATGTGTTCCAAAGATATAGCGGTTTTTTTTCGGCGTGTACGTCAAAACGACGTACATTGGGCTTCTAGGGTTAAATATTTCTCCGAATGATCCCTAAGTGTTTACTCCAATAGTAATAAGCTTGTTATTATAATTATTATACTCAAGAGTGTAAAGTTGCTTCATTATTCGATTTGCTGTTTTCTGCAGAACACGATATATTGGTGCTCAAGTTTTGATGCTCGCTTACTACCTATTTTTGAGAACAGAAAGCTTTTCTTTTTTGAGAATATATTTTATTATAGTTGGTGACAATTTAAACATAATCAGTTTTATAATGCAAGTCATAAGAAAGCTCCGCATTTAGTAATATTGACTGAAATAAGACAGTAATACAAATATAATAATATATAATATCAGTTGGCGTTATAAAATGTTTAGTGTTGTAAGCTATACAAAAAAAAACCTAAAGGCAAATTATGTAAATGTATGAAATAAGTGTCTTGAAAATCCGTGCTCTCCTTATAAGTTAGCTAAATAATTAAAATACGTTTGTCATTTAATTTATACAAAATACACAATTTACATGCAGTGTAAATTGTATCAGCCATAGGACGTCCACTGGAAGGACCCTCCTGAGAGGTCTCTCTTACAGATCTCAAATAAGACAAGGTAGAATAGCTTTGCATTTGAGTAATTTTATCCTACTTCCTACTAATATTATAAACGTGAAAGTTTGTAAGGATAGATGGATGGATGTTTGTTACTCTTTCACGCAAAAACTGCTAAACGGATTGAGATGAAACTTTGCAATTATATAGCGGCGCTTATATATCAGAATAACACATTGGCTATAAATTATAATGATATTGCGTAAATTTTCCAGATCATAACAATAAGTGTTAAGGCTCGAGCCTTCGAGGCTTCGAGCTATTCTAGTGTGCGCTCCAAGAAATGTCAAAAAAGAACTGTCGAATCTAACAAATGTCAAATCGATTTTTTTATTTTTTTAATTCTCCACCTCTATTAGGGGTGGTAAGGTAGGGCCTCGAAATATCATGCGGGCAAAGCCACGGGCAAAATCTAGTTGAAAATAAAATTATTGAAGTTTGGGCCTTAGCCAAACCAAATCAACTTTCAAAAAAAATCAATCATCAAAATCATTATATCAAACGAGTAAAGTGTCCATGAATCGAACGCTAAATTAAAACGAAAGCAACTCACCCAAATGTCAAGTTTAAAACATTTCCAATCATTCATTCATTCATTGAAACGTCAGCCGTCACAATTGTTTCTAGAGTACGCACAAGATAACTTTGCCTGCGGCAAAAATTGGGAACTAACTCAATGTTGCACGGGCTTTTATTGAAACAGCAATATAACGTACGTGGCGCCATCACTGGTGCTCAACATCTGTTATCTTATCCGTTCCTTAACCCATGTCATGACCCCTCATTAGCAGCATTTAATTAATACGAGAACAAATCACAACAAATGAATGACATGAATGGGTTCATTCAATATATCATTCATGACAGTAAAGAATTTAATTTATTTGGCTTAACTTATATACAATGCCCTTCAGGCTGGCAGCACGCTGCCAGTTGGCAGTGGGCTTGAGCATTTAGGTTATCTTTAGACCTTCAAGACTCCTTGATTAATATTACGTCACTTCATTCTTCAGATATATGTCTAATTAACAGGTAGTCATTTAAACCTACAAGGCAGTCGCACGTTTTAAAGAGTAGACAATCGATACCCTCATCGATTGTTTTTTTTTTTTTTTTTTTTTTTTATGTGGGTACTTGTATACCTCCCGCTGCCCGACGACGGGGCGCACTTTCATTATTTTTTCGTGCGAGGCAGCGCGCGGACGTCTCACTTGCTACCCAGAAATACTTTATTTCAAACTCCAGTTTTATCGAAAAGTGTTTAAAATGCCCAAAAGAAGTTACGCGGAGAAAATGGAACGCTACAACTTTAAAATTAGAAGGCTCGAAGACAAGGAAATGAAGCGACGTAAGCGAATTATCGAATCGCCGGATTCACTGGAAGAAAATTCAGGTTAGTAAAGTGTTATTTCCTAAAGTGTTATGCTTTTTATAAATCTGCCATGATAGTAGTTTAATTCTAGCCTGGAGGTTGTCCGTGGGTCAACACGATGGCAAAATCAGTGTTCTATGCTTAGAGGGTAACCGTGGGTTATCACAAAGCAAAAATAAGAACGAAAAATAACTACTGCAGATTATGATTTTAATCATTAACTATGATTAAACTTTAAACGGGAGGTTGGCCGTGGGTCAACACGACGTTTAATTTTCATGCTTAGATGGTAACCGTGGGTTATTACAAAAGCAAATACACCTGGAGGTTGATCGAGGATCAACACGATGGTACTAATAATATGCTTAAAGGCTAACCGTGGGTTATTCTAAAGCAATATTCACCTAAGGATGGATCTTAAAATTAATAATAATATATATATATATATATTTTTTTTTTTCTTGCTAATGATACTTTTGTTTTATAGTCAATCAAGTACATCACAAAACAATCTATTCCATAATTAGTAACTTATTCGTTTAAATTTTATTTATCATTGCTCTTTTTTATAATTACCCTCAAAAAAAAAAAACATTCTAAATTTCTTGGCTGCTTGATAACGCCTCTCGTTTTATTTCTAGATAACGAGTCGCAAGTAGCCTTCGATGATGCGATGCCCTTGGAATGTTCAGTAGAAAACATTCAAGAAAGTCTGGCACCAGAGCAGACACCAGAAGGAGGCTCTGAAAAATCAACGCCACTTCCAGACCTTGATCCGGACATATTGTCAGCTCTTGGAGAAGTAACCGAAGATACACCTAAATTCGGTGAAAAAATTCATGATAACCTATCAAAACTTTGGCTTCCCATACTCCGAAAAGGGATTGAAAAAGAAGCCAAAGATAAACTAATGAAGCAATATCAGATCCCTGAAAATTGCATCCTCTTGCAAGCACCGAAGCTCAATCCTGAAATAGCTGCTACGATTTCAGATATTACTAGAAGCAAAGATAAACGAGTTGAGAGCGCTCAGCAACAGCTAGGTCTCGGCATCACCGCCCTCAACAAAGGGTTGTCATTGCTCCTTGAGAATGACACAGATAGGGTGAAAGCTATTAAGTTTTTAAGCGACAGTAGTCGACTCTTATGTGACCTTCACCACGTCGAAACAGAAGTTCGGAAGAAGTTTATGACGCCTGGTCTTGACAAGGCTTTCTTGAACTTGATTCAGGATGTTGATAGGGATGACACCCTATTCGGGCAAAAACTTTCGGAGAAGATTAAGGCCTCAAAAGCTATCGAAAAGCAGGGCCTGCAAATCAAAAAACTGGCTCCAGCTAAGACACCAGCGTCTTCTGCCCAACCGTCAACCAGTAAAGGCCGGTCTCAGGTAAACTGGTCCGGCCCCTCTCGATATCCTTCGAACAGAGGGGGGCGGGGCGGTTACAGGAAGACAGGTCCAGCAGGTCGCAAAGCTTTTCAAGCGTCAACGACGAAGCAATCCTCGTCAACGCAGCCTCAACAGAACCAGACCAAGTCACGTGCTCCGGCCCAGCAACGTTAGAGGTACATGCTGGTCGTATACATTTATTTTATGATTGTTGGCAAAAAATTACTGACAATCAGTTAGTTCTTAACTGGATTCAATATGGGTTCCCTATACCATTTTGCAGTAGGGTAATACAACATCATATCCCTTCTAATAAGTTGTTATGTCATGAGGAAGCTGATATGGTAGTAGCAATTTCTAAGCTGCTAAGCTTAGGCGCGGTGTCAGTTTGCGAACGCGCAGAAGGAGATTTTCTATCAAGTATATTTTTAACTCCAAAACCCAATGGTGGAAAGCGCTTTATTTTAAATTTAAAACCACTCAACAAGTCCATTGCAAAATCCCATTTTAAAATGGAAGACCATAGGGTCGCATCAAAACTAATCCCAAAAGACGGCTATCTGGCCACAATAGACCTCAAAGAAGCCTATTTTTCTATACCAATTTACAAAGCACATAGAAAGTACCTACGGTTTGTTTTTAACAATACTGTCTATGAATTTAATGCTGTGCCCTATGGTCTCAGTGCGGCGCCAAGAATTTTCACAAAAATTATGAAGGAAGTAATAAGTTACCTGAGGCAGAGAGGTTACAAATCAGTGATTTACTTGGACGACATTTTATGTATCGGCGACACCTTCAGTGAATGCCATACAAACGTTACTAAAACTTTAGAGCTACTTCAATGTCTCGGCTTTGTAGTAAATTTTGAAAAAAGTGTATTAACACCTAAGCGTTCTTGCAAATTTCTAGGATTTATTCTCAATTCTGCTGATTTGTCCCTGTCTTTGCCATGTGACAAAAGAAATAATATCGCAAAGCTAGTCAATAAGTTTTCCACGCTACCCAATTGTACCATAAGGAAACTTGCACAACTCATAGGGATACTAGTGGCATCCTGTCCAGCAATGAAGTACGGCTGGCTGTATACTAAGGAACTAGAGCGTGAGAAATATTTGGCTCTTCAAAAATTTAAAAATTTTGAAGCTAAAATTAAATTACCTTCTGTGGTTTTACCTGATTTACTTTGGTGGAGTCAGAATATTCTTTCATCATCAAACCACATGAGATTGGATGGAGAATTTTCCCTTGAAGTATTTACAGATGCTTCTAGAACTGGTTGGGGGGCATACTGTAACGATAAACGCGTGAATGGCGGCTGGAAAGAAGTAGAACTCTCTTTCCACATTAACTACTTAGAGCTCCTCGCTGTATTCATGGGTTTAAAATGTTTTGCCTCAGGGGCTACTAACTGTTCTATCCTGCTTCGTGTTGATAACACTACAGCGATCAGTTATATTAACCGCATGGGCGGAATCCAATTCCCACACCTCCACGGCTTGGCTAAGACCATATGGCAATGGTGCGAGAAACGAAACATATGGCTGTTTGCATCGTATATAAATACAAATGATAATGTAGAAGCGGACGAAGAATCTCGTAGGATAAATGTTGACACAGAATGGGAACTATCAAATTGGGCCTTCCAAATGATAGTTCACAAGCTAGGTCAACCAAACATAGATCTTTTCGCTTCTCGCACCAACGCCAAATGTGAAACATACGTGTCCTGGAAACAAGACCCGGATGCCCTAACAGTAGATGCGTTTACGATTAACTGGCATTCTCACCGCTTTTATGCGTTTCCACCTTTTTCGCTTATCCTTAAATGCATTAGAAAAATTATGAGTGACAAAGCTACTGGCATATTGGTATTTCCTTATTGGACGGGACAGCCTTGGTTTCCATTACTAAAGAAATTAATGATTTCTGAAATCCTAACAGATACCTTTTGCGCTCTCATTACAGATCGCAACACCCACTGTACCGGAGCCTTACCCTGGGAGCCGCGATGCTCTCCGGGTCGCGTTCACTCGAAGACATATCCCTTCCATAGCCTTAGATCTAATGTTATCTTCCGTCTCAAATAGCACCCTCAAACAATACAATACCACATACAAACTTTGGTGGCAATTTTGTAACACCAAAGGTATTAACATCTTTGATCCCCAATTGGCTGACATTTTAACATTCTTAACAGAACAGTTTAATAGAGGAGGATCTTACGGAACGATTAACTCACACCGATCAGCCATTTCCTTACTTTTGGGTGGAAATATAGGATCTGACGATAGCATCAAACGCCTCCTAAAAGGCATTTATAAACAAAAACCTTGTATTCCTAAGTATATAGGTACTTGGAATCCCCAGATAGTGCTTAACTATGTTGCCAATTGGTTTCCCAACAGATGTGTGAGCTTAGATAAAATTACCAAAAAAGTCTGTGTTTTATTGGCAATTTGTACTGCTCACAGAGTCCAAACTCTATCACTTATTAAAATATCAAATATAGTCAAAGGTGTAGATTCCTTACAAATCCCGATCTCGGACATTATTAAAACTTCAGGGGTAGGCAGGGACCAACCGGTGTTAGTTTTACCATATTTCAGAGAAAATCTCATGATATGCCCAGCCACAGCCGTAGATGATTATTTATTTATGACATCTAACCTAAGACCAAATAATACAGACCATCTCTTTATTACCTATAAGAAACCACACAAAAAAGCTTCTTCTCAGTCCATTAGTAGATGGATAAAACAAACTCTGGCGGAGAGCGGCGTAGATGTAGGTGTATTCAGTGCTCATAGCACTCGGCATGCATCCACATCTGCGGCGGCTTCCACTGGAGTATCCATTGATACGATTAGGAAGACGGCTGGCTGGTCAAGTTCGTCTCAAACCTTTGCAAGGTTTTATAATCGACCAGTATTAGATGAAGCAATTTATGCTAGATCAGTTTGCTCATTACCTAACGAGCATCCAAATGATTAATTATAAGTATTATTAAGATAATAATGATTAATTTATAAGTATCTAGTTGATTTAAAATAAATAAAAAATGTGAATTATTTTAAGTTCCTACTGAAGATTGTTTATTTTAACTGTTTTGAAAATTTAAAATATATATAATTATGATTACATAAATATCTTTTATATTCATAAAAGTTAATACCTACTCTAAACATCTACCTGTTAATTAGACATATATCTGAAGAATGAAGTGACGTAATATTAATAGATGATCAAACGAACTTCTAAAGTGAAGTTCGATCACTATTATATGAGTCACTTCATTCGAAGATATAAAATCACCCTCCCAATAAGTAATTAATTTCCCGTACCCTATTATATCTTTAAATTTTCTCTCTGAATGAATGAAAGTGCGCCCCGTCGTCGGGCAGCGGGAGGTATACAAGTACCCACATAAAAAAAAAAAAAAAAAAAAAACAATCGATGAGGGTATCGATTGTCTACTCTTTAAAACGTGCGACTGCCTTGTAGGTTTAAATGACTACCTGTTAATTAGACATATATCTTCGAATGAAGTGACTCATATAATAGTGATCGAACTTCACTTTAGAAGTTCGTTTGATCATCTATTATACGATTTCTTTTCCTACATGTAGAGAAATTGTACAAACCACTATGTAGTTTTAATAATAATGTATTTTGTTGTGATTTAATAAAAGAACATTCTTACTTTAAAAAGAGTTGACATCGGTTAGGAACTAACTCGAGACATGGGACTGGCGTGTGTCCAGTTGATGAAACTCAAGATGTGACTTTTTAAAATAATTTCAGAGTCATTTATTTAATTTGCCAAGATACGTAAATATGAATAATTGATAAATTATATGATAAATTCTACTGCGTTGATATTAAAATGGATAAAAAATTAAATTTGGAGGCTTTAGTGTTTAAATATTCTAAAGTTACATAAAAATTTATGAATATTAGTAACGATAATTGAGATGCGTGATAATAAATATATCAAATGCATATAAATTGCACTGGACGTGTTAAAATTATTATGAGATTCTTTAAATGCTTTAGATTGCAATAGCTAATACATTTTTGAATGAAAATGCTTGTTTTTGACTACATCTTGCCTGGACGCCTCGAGCGCAGCATCCAATAAAAAGATTCTTAATCCTTAACCACGCCCGATATATCTCAAAAAAATAATTTGGCAAAGTCGATCATATCTCATTATGACAATAATTACAGCCCTATTATCCAATCATGATTCAATCACATTCAATTTAGCATTACACATAAAGAGTGGGTCACCTTGACATACGTCATTAGCAGAACGACAGTAAAGGCGCCTGCACGCCTGTTCCATTTTGTCTACATGTCTATGCCATAGACGGCTAATCGACATGTCTGTACAGGGTTATCTGCTTGCTGTACTCAGCCGAATTCATTCATATATCTATCAGCCATAGGACATCCACTGCTGGACATATGTCTCCTCTATATATCTATACTAATATAATAAAGAAGTAAAGTTTGTGAGGTTGTAGGGGGTAATCTCTGGATCTACTCGACCGATTTCGATAAAACTTTTACCAATAGAAAGCCACAATATCTGTGAGTGTCATAGGCTATAAAGTAAGCGCGAACGAAGCCGCAGGCAAAGGCTAGTCTCCAATAAGGCTGGTTGGAAGTTACTGGCGTCCATTGCGATTCTACGGTCTTAGTGAAGTCATGTGTCCATCTTAAGGGTGGACGTCCTACGCTGCGCTGAAAGAAGGTGATTAAGACTATCATTATGAACCACTTTTACTAAGGAGCCAACCCGAAATTCGAGAAAAAGGAATAAGTTATTCCGGATACAAAATTGCAACTCGAAATCGACAAATTGTACGAAACAGCTGATATTTTTCTCGAACTCCGAGTTGCTCGCGTAGTTTTATGTAGAATAGGGCTACATTTGGCCACCAACTCGCCTGATGGAAAGCGAAGCTGTAGCCGAAGATGGAGTATGTAGACTTAGAAGATACCTATTCACTCTTGACTTGAAGATATCCAAATTTTAATTGTCAGGAAACAATGACGGAGGCAGGGCAATCCAATCCCTGGCGGTCCGCATTATGAAGGAAGAAGCGAATCGCTTAGTACGAGCAGGTGGACGTCGACTAGGGATGTTATTTATGCGACTTCCGGCAAAAGTTGTAAAAGTTGTTCATAATATTGTCTGAATCACTTCCTTTCGGCTTAGTTTACCAGTTCTGGATAACCCTGTATTGCCTGTACCATAAACGACTGTCTACTTATTCTCTACTTTTATGGCGTGATCGCTAGATTCTGAATGTAATGTAGTAGTGGTTGTATTTGAGTAGCAATCGATTGAAGTATGATAAGAACATGAATCGAGTTATCGGAAACAAATTGCACATGTAAAATGTAGGTTATGTGTTCGACATGTGCACTTGGAGAGAGATCATCCATCCATCCATTAATCAGTCACAGGACGTCCACTGCTGGACATAGGCCTCCCCTATAGATCTCCAATAAGACCGGTCGGTAGCAGCTAATAATATGGAGAGATAATATTTAAAAAATCTAAACATGTATTGAGCTATGTAATTTGGTCATTTTAGTCGATGACAGTAAAATAGTCTAAAATTTTCTTTCAATAATAATTATAATTAATCAACATTAAAATTTAATTGCAAGAGATTTATTATTTTAAAAAAAAAATAAAAATGGCCATTTGTCAAAAAAATCTTTATTTTAAGCTGAGTAAGACCCAAGTTCACCAACGCTTGATTAAGTTAAACGTGTGATTACTGTATTTAAACAACGATTAAACTCGGGTTTTAGACCCTAGTTCACCAACAGAAGGTTAATTTATCAACCGTTAGTTAAATCTTAAACAGCGTTTTAACGAAATTTTGCTGTTCAGCTATCGAAAACCGTGGCTTAGATACAGTAATCACACGTTTAATTTAAACAAAGCGTTGGTGAACTCGGGGCTTAGTATTATAAATAAATAAGAATGACGTATCCATCGCGATCTGTGGTCCTATCACTGCATCACGACACCTCGACATCATCACCGAATCGATTGACTTACTTCATATCGTTACCAAAATAATAGACAAACACAACTAATGTGTTGACTTCTTAATATTGTCTTGAATGGCATTCGCGAGTGAAACACTATCTGTGTTAGACTGAAAAGAATAGTTTAAATTTAAATTAGTTCAAGTGGCAATTTGCACATTTTTAGTTAAGTTTCACCATCGACTTGGCATTTCTGATTTTCACTTATAATGTGTGTGTTTTGTTTCAGAGAATTTATTTTCAAGAAAAAGGCAAAATAATCATTCAAAATATTTATCGACAAAATGTCTGAAACCACTATTTATTTTCTCGATTTTCTGGGTAATCTAGAGTAAAAGTTGTTCATAATAATGGTATGAATTTCTTTTGGCTTATTATATCCTAATTGACCTTTGTAATACATAAATATGTATGTAGTTCGGATTCCCATCTCTACATCGAAATTATTAATTATACTCCTCGATGGTTAGTTTACAATGTCTTGATAAGTTTTTGCCAGCACCAAAATCAACGAAAAGTGACCAATTAAAATACCGATACGCGTCTTTGTCGGCAAAACCAGAGAAATTATCTAACTGCCCGTCCGTTAGGTCATCGAATGGTGAATTATAAAAAATTGCACGTAAGCTAAAAAAATTACAGGCGGTGCCTGGTGGTATAATGGTCCAGTGTACGCTGACCTCTATTCAGCTTGTTTTGAAAATAATTAAACGGCCAAATAATACTGGATTTGTGTATTATTTGGTTGCTTTTAGGCAACTTTTACCAAAGGCAACATTTCAAATGTATGTCATAAGACCGTTTTTCTATACTTCAAAATTAACGCCAAAGTGGCTAAAGGTTACCGTAGCTAAATATAATTGGTTTTGCCTAATTTCTTCTACAAGTTTTTTTTTTTGTTTTTTCTTCTCTATTTGTTTTAACGAATTCTTGGAAGGACGTGCTATTATTTACAACACTTGCGCGTCTATGATTTGTAAATTAAAATAAAACGGCAAAATAATCGGACGCAAAATTAAAAAAGCATTTCGTATACTGTAAATAATTATAAAAATGAATAATCCAGTGATTGTGTTGTTTTTAGGGTTCCGTATCTCAAAAGGAAAAAACGGAACCCTTATAGGATCACTTTGTTGTCCGTCTGTCCGTCTGTCAAGACCCTTTTTCTCAGGAACGCGTGGAGGTATGAAGCTGAAATTTATATCAATTACTCAGGTCTACTGTCCCTTAAAGCTGTGAAAAAATCAAACTTCTAAGCCAACGCAATCAAAAGATACAGCCGTTTATGCCGCAAATTTTCGACACTTGCAAGTACTCGCAAGGGAATCAAAACCTAAAGAGTACTTCCAGTCGACCTAGAATCTTGAAATTTGGCATGAAGCAACGTTTTATAGCACACATAAAGGAAAAATTCCGAAAACCTTAAATTTTTAGTTACATTACAAAATATATATTTTTTAATAAATATAAACTTATTACTTTTTTTGTCGTAATGAACGAACTTTGTAAACCTTGCAGGTTTGTACGGAACCCTCGGTGCGCGAGTCCGACTCGCACTTGGCCGGTTTTTTTCTAATTTCGTTGCTGGTAAAGGTCAAACTATTAAATATTTTCTGTGTATTTTAAATTGTTTTTATTTGAACTGGAAATTAATTTTAATTGGTCCATTTTTATGTGGCTTAGAAGACACATCAGCTGTTAAGGGTTAAATATATTTATTGTACTTATATTTAACGTCTATAAAATGTATCTGTTCAAAATTACCATTACGATTTTATTAGAGTCTCGAACAATTTTTTTTTTGTGTTAAACAGACTCATATATTTATATTCTTTAATGACCACGTCTCTTTATTAATACACGTACTAATAAAGAAGAATTATGACGTCAAAAGTTATCTCGATTCAGCTCGTATTCAATAAACTAGAAAGAGCAACCGGTTACGTTTAAAGCATAAGGCGGCAGACCCACTGAGAGCGATACAGCGACTGCTTATGTTTCTACAAACCACGGTCTATAAAACTCAAATTGTACCTATAGTGCAGAAATAGAACATAAAAGACTTCGCAACACATCTGAACCAGTGGCCAGTACGCTTTTGAATTTTGCTAATTTTGTTTTTTAGGGTTCCGTACCCAAAGGGTAAAAACGGGACCCTATTACTAAGACTTCGATGTCCGTCTGTCCGTCTGTCTGTCTGTCACCGGGCTGTATCTCATGAACCGTGATAGCTAGGCAGCTGAAATTTTCACAGATGGTGTATTTCTGTTGCCGCTATAACAACAAATATGAATAAAATAAATATTTAAGGAGGGCTCTCATATAACAAACGTGATTTTTAGGAGTTTTTTGCTCACTATTAATAACGGCAAGAGGAATGGGGCTCCCATACGGTACGGAACCCTTCGTGCGAGAGTCTGACTCGCACTTGGCCGATTGTTTTTTAATAATTTTATTTGATTTCTTTACAAAAGAACGCATAACGCAGACCGGAGTCAGTGGGTTTGCGGCGTAAACGGAATCATTACAAAAAGCCCGGCGCGAGCAGATTAAAACATAACCTTGCACGTGCCTTTCCTACAATCTCGTACACAGATCTATATAACTTAAGCCGGGGTTTCATTAGCTGTAACGCTTGAAGCGTACCGCGAGCTTTTTTGTACTTACCAACTTTTTTTTTCACATTTTATTGAATCTAAATTGGCTAAAACATCTCTATATTGTATAAAACGGTTAATGAAAATGCGCTATGCATCAGTATAAAAGAGCATAAGCTATGTAATATCTTTCAACCCATTAGAAATGTAAAATTAAATGTGTGAAAAGTCTATAGATAAAAAATACTAATTTCAACAAAAATACGAAAACTATTGCTCGGGAGCCTTCCGGTACAAAGAGTTTGATTCTTATAATGTTGAATTTGCAGTATGTTGAATCATAAATTTTGAATTTGCAGAAAGTAGAATTTCTAAAATGTTGAATACGCAATAAGTTGAATTTGTGGGAATTTGAGTTTGCGGCACTATTATATAATTATTTTTCGCAAAAAATAGCACAACTGACTTCACCCGTGTACAGAATTCGCGAATATTTCGCACGAATCGATGTTACATGTTTCACATTATTGTTGATTTATCAAAAATGGCTCTGCTGATTTCAATAAAATTTTAATGGGACCAATTTCGAAGTATACTCTTTCCAAAAAAAAAAGAATTATTGAAATCTGACTACTACGAAAAAAGTTACGCGTGGTTCCACATAAAAAAAATATATACGCGTGATTACCTCCTCCGGTTTGGTTCGTCGGTCAATAAAGTTGAACGCCATTTATTTTCTTCCTCAAAACGAATCTTAAGTAGATGTGTAGGTTTGTAATCTTGCTAAAAACTAAGTGTGGCATAGTTTTCATTTCTGTGGTACGATGTGTTACTTCAGAACAAACAAATAGCTGCAAGCGAATGTCCGTTGCTTACTTTACAACGTGTAATGAAACCCTGGCTTAACTATCTTATTTTCATTTTAATAAAACCTCCGGCGTAATGAGGGAAATAAATAACTAGCAGGCATGTAAACACGGCGATTACGAGATAAACTAGTTTTGTTGAAAAACCGGGGTTTCTGAACCCATGGGAGAGCGGATTGAGCTATTGTTCGCGACCTTGGCCGCTAATGGCTTTGTGACGCTGGTTTGGTAGTGTTGTTATTATTTTTAATTAGGTATCTTTTGTAATTTCAATCTTTAAAGAAGCTTATACATGGTTATTCCTAATCAATTATCATCCTTTTAAGGGCTTAATTTGATATTTTAATTTGATCTGCGACTTGTGTAAAAACTCAAAAAAATACATCAGCTATTCCACACATTTTGTCGCAGATGAACGATATTTTTCTATGGAACAACATTTTTTTTTGAGTTTTGACAAAGGTATCATCTTTATAAGTATGTATTAAAAATATGTATATGTAGTGTATCAGTCTATGGCAGCCATATCACAAGCTTTGCTTAGTTTAGGGGTCAGAGACCATGTGTGAGATGTCCCCTAATATTTATTTATTTGTTTTATTTATTATTTGTGTCGGCCCTGTGCTAATCGTGTCCGCTGCTTAACTTCGGTGATCGCTAAAAATACCATAACGTACCTATATAATTATTTTTGCAAACAATGGCAAAACCCGCTTCCAACATTCGAATAGTTCGCTCGATTAATGCATTCAATTTTGAAATTATTGTTTATTTTTTAAAACGGCTCAGCTGTTTTTGGTAACATTTGAATGGGACCACCTGGGAGTTTCTCCTTTCAAACTAAAAATATTTTTTGACTGGCGAAAATATCGATGAACATACAAAAAAAAACATACAGACGAATGCAGAACCTCCTTCTTTTTGAAAGTCAGTTAAAAAGATGATTGATATGTTGCAAATAAGTATTAAAATGTATTTCATTGCCATCAACCAATTAACCCAGGAAGGCCATCTAACTTTAATTTAAATTTCTAATTAACCTACTGGCACTTTTTCTTCCCAGAGGAAATATAACAATTTTCTGAAACAGTTTCTTACAGGCACACTTTCTGCTTAAAAATACAAGTCATCTATTACTATTAAAACCTGACAGTTTGCCTAAAGCGCAGATTAACTACGTACTGATAAAGATACCGCAACAATAGAACCACAAGATATTAGTGACGCGACAGAAAACAAATAAAATACCAAATCCCGGTCCCGTACAACGAGTTCTTTAGAATTTACGTACCTACGGAATTTCACACCACTGGCTTTTCGGTGAAGGAAAACATCGTGAGGCAACCTGCCTATGTCCGTGGAAGAAATCCGATGGCGTTTGTGAATCCACCAAACCCGCACTGGGCCAGTGGTGGATAAGACCCAATTCTCCAGTAGCCCTACGTGGTTAGGTATACGTCCTGCAGTGGACTATTAAAAAGTAAAGGTATTGTGCAGTACATGATTTTTAAGGACCCTATTACTAAGACTCCGCTGTCCATCTTTCTGTCACCAGTCTGTATCTCATGAACGGTGATAGCTAGAACGTTGAAATTTTACAGATGACGTATTACTGTTGCCGCTATAACAACAAATACTAAAAACTGAAAAAAATATTTATGTAAAGGGGTTCCCATACAACAAACCTTCGCTCGATATTATATAATAACAGTGACAGGTAGAAATATTCACAGACTATTTAGCTAAATATAACAATTCCAAAATAAATGGTTACATTAAAATAAAATAAACAAGTAAAGGGGTTTCCATACGGTACGAAACGGATCGTGCGCGAGTCCGACTCGCATTTGGCCGATTATTTAAAATATTTTGGGGTTGATCCCTAAGCTCGTAGCTTCAATTAAGTTTTCTTTAACCGCGTTACCCCTAAGTTATCTGCCGAGAGTAATCTTCGACCACACGACAAGTAGTTAGCCGCAGTCTCAAAAACATGTTGACATCAAGGTTAAACTAGATTGGGGTAATAAGTAGACCTTAAACGTCTAGATTAGCCTAGATACGGTGCAACCATAGATCTCGCGAGAGGCATGTCGCGTCGTCTCAATCTCGTGTGCGACAATTTGCACGATTTTAATAAGCGGTTTAAATCAACTGTGCAGGTGTTATTATATAGCCATCTTTTACAACCAGTAACACAAGAAAGAGATAGCGCGTACTAAAATGCTGTTATTTATGTTGGATCTGAGTTTAGAAAAGACCGACGCGCGTGTGAAGTGAAAAGTTAGATTTAAAGTGTCGTGTGCAATTTTCTTTGTAGCTCAAAATGGTGTTATACCTAGTTTGGCAGCATTTTAAAGCTAACTCCTTCTTGTGTTTCCGATATTACCTAAATAACTCGAACAGAAGTAACTAAGTAGATATAGCTTAGTGGAACCGCTGGAATATATTATTAAATATTCTATGGTTCAAATCGCAACTACGCGTAACGCCAATACACACAAAATTATCACTCACAGAGCACAACAAATAACATAAGTGACATAACATAAGTGACCACTCTCACTCGAATAATCGGGCGCTGCATATTCGAGGGTCCATACTGAACTTTGTACCAAAACTTTGTTAGTAACGTCTTGTACTGTATGGAAGCACGAATAAATGAAATGAAATAAAATAAACATATACTCAGATAACACGGCATTCTACAATGTATGTTTCGTGAACATGCATTTCGCGGTGTATGAGTAAATACTACATATATCTAGCTTGGGTAAAGAGACAACATCTCTCTAGACCTCTGTGTGGAACTATCAGAGTAAATACGGTAATAGCTACCGAGTGGTGGTTTTGCTAAATAAGGTCGTTTGGCGAATGCAATCACGAGTCTATATTCGTAACCTGCACTTATCGGTAAGAATTATATTTACCTTTGGAATATTTTGCCTTCATCAACATTATTATTGGCAGCTTGCGTTGGCATTATGGCGTAGCAAGAAATTTTCTTTAGGGTGAGTCAGCTGCCCACTTTAGCCCACTGCAAAATAATAGAAAGTATTGACTTTCAATCTCTTTCTCTACTCTTTTTCTTTCTTTCTTTATACTCTTTCTTTGTACGTGGTGGACAAAGAATTTTGTAAGCATATACAGGGTTATTTCTAAACAATTAGCATCCTTTTAGGGGCTTATTCTGTACATCAAAACTAACTACTTTTGTTCTGCGACTTTTGTCAAAACTCAAAAAAAAAAATCTGCTGTTCCATACATTTGGTCGCGACTGAACGATATTTTTCTATGGAAAAACAACTTTTTTTTGAGAATTAATAAAAGTCGTAGAACAAAAGTTGTTAGTTTTGATGTACAGAATAAGCCCCTAAAAGGGTGCGGATTGATTAGAAATAACCCTGTATAAGCATTGTCATTCAGCGTGGCAATGCAGCCAGCATGGGGCACGCTGCCAACTGGCAGTGGGCTTAAGAGCATCTGGTTTATATTTAGACCTTCAAGGGTCTCTGGATGATCCAATGCTTTTTATGTAATAAAGTAGTGTGGTAAGTTTTAGCATATAAAGTAGTATTGTATTTTGTTGTAATTAATAATGGCACTTTTGCCCGATAATAATTACTATAAATTAAAAATTTAAAAAACCCCCGACACATTGACAACCATTTTGAGCACATTTGTAGAATTTTGGTTCTTCCATCCCCACTTTAACCCACCATAACTCTTAAACGGCTCAATCGATTTTTATAAAACATAGCTAAGAACACTCTCGATTAAGTCTCCTTTCATCCAAAAAAAACTAAACTGAAATCGGTTCAGTGGTTCGGGCGCTATGATGCCACAGACAGACAAACAGACACGTCAAACTTAGAACCCCTCTTTTGCGTCGGGGGTTAAAAAAAGGAAGTTTGTAGAGTAGTTGGAGGTTGTTCGGAAGAAATCGCTTTTAGCGATATGACCGCGTTTTGTGCCCATTCTGTCTTTGTTTCTTTTGTTATGTGTTCCTATTTGTTGGTGTCAATAAAGTGTTGTTGTATTGTATTGTAGGCACTGCCGGCCTGTGCCCTCGTAGCTACACCTTTTTTAATCAGGGATAATCCTTTATAGGATACCACAACGCCTCTTTTATGGGAGTCCCCGCCCCTGGACGGCATACGCACTAAACAACCTGGGTACCTACCAATATAAAATGGAGATATGGCCATATTAACTACCTCTGTGATCAGTTCAGATAAGGTCAGAGTAAATAGGTATCTTCTAGATCTAGTGTTTCATCTTCGACCACAACGTCGCTTACCATCAGGTGAGTTGGTGGTAAAGCGCGGACTTATTCGCGAAAAAAAGTTTCAGTTCAATTTCAAAGGGACAATTACAGCGCACATCAAAACAGCGCCAAAAGTACGGACAATCGGACTAATGCTCACTAAACTTTTCAGTTTCATATTTGTTCAGAAATACAAAATGTAAAACTCTGAAGTAAGTTTTATATGTTTTTAATTTAGTTTTGCATATATATCCCGGAAATGCCCGGAATCTTTGGGTACAGACGACAGTACAGTCGTGGAGAGCTACACATCCGATGCAAGAACCAGCGGGCCACAGATCGAGTCTCACAGAGAGGCTATGGTCGAGCGGCTCAACTTGAGTCTGGAGGCGGTTTCTGACTGGGGTGATGCTAACCTGGTCAAGTTTAATGCCACGAAGACTCAAGCCTGTCTGTTTTCGGCCAAAAAGAGACCCTTCCAATTGTCTCCCGCTTTCCGTGGTGTCTCCGTTCCGGTAACTGACAGCTTAGAACTATTAGGCGTTTCACTCTCATCGACTCTTAACTTTGGCTCTTACATAGAGTCAAAGGCCCAATTAGCTTCCAAAAAACTTGGTGTTCTTTCTAGGGTGAGACGGTATTTTACACCTGAGCAACTGCTTAGTCTGTATAAAGCTCAAGTCAGATCGTGCATGGAATACTGCTCTCACCTTTAGGATGGCTCCGCCAAATATCAACTGGAGGCTCTGGAGTCGATTGAGAGGCGAGCCAAGAGGCTGATCGACAACGACACTCTGACTATGTCGCAGCTGCAAAGTCTCGAGCATCGACATAAGGTAGCGTGTTTATCGGCCTTTTACCGGATCCACTTCGGAGAGTGCGCCCAGGAGTTGCACAATCTGGTCCCACCTGCCCCTTTCTTCTATCGTACGGCTAGACAGACGCGACCAAAGCGCCACCCTTTTATGGTGGACATACCGCGCATTAGAACCAAGCGTTTCGAATCCTCATTCCTCATACGAACAGCCAGAATGTGGAACGCTTTGCCTGGGTCTGTATTCCCGCTAAAGTACAATGTGGGCGTCTTCAAATCCCGAGTAAATAGGTATCTTCTAGGTAAGCGTGCTACAACCTAGACCGCATATCTGCTTAACATCAGGCAGTATGTGGTCAAACGCAAACCTATTCAGAATAAAAAAAAAAAAAAAAAATATTACTTTAGGTACTTTGTAAATATTTTAGTACAATAAGTTAGAATGAATTATGTTTTTTAAAATAATTCAAAATACAAAGTAAAGTTTTAAATAAATTGCACTAATGAAATACAAATGCAGAAATAATATATCAAGAACTGCTTGTCAAAAGCATGAAGATAATAATACGTTTTAACAGCATGTTAGCTCTCAACATGTCTACAATAAGCTAAATGGGCCTTAAAGTAGTGCAGGTGATAAAATCTCTTCCTGGTGTTTTACTGTTTTTTACGAACTAAACGTATCCGTATGGAAATTCTTTGTTACAACATAACAAGCTGTAATCGTTCTTGTAATCGGTATTTTCTTTTGTAATCGCCAATCATTGTTATTATCTTGAAGAGATCCGCAAATGAACCAAAATTATTGGCATAGCCCAGCGGAATAGACAATTGAAAGAGTTCATTCATTCATTTCGTGTCACTTAGAGAGGTAGCGTACCTCTCTAAGTGTTCTTAGTTCATTCGCGGTTGTCGCTTGACTCAACCACAGAACAGCAGAACTAGATTAGAAAGGAAATCCATACAAATGTTCTATGAAAACCGCTGTCGCCAAGTGTGTATTACCACTGTAAAATTTCTGCACAATAACTGTGCAATTTTCACTGGCATCGGAGATTTTTTTTTTCCTTTAGAATAGAGCGTAGTATACTTTCTGTCACATCACCAAGGTACCTAAGACCCATAACATTAATTTGGTCATAATTTAAATGCCGTGTTAAAGTTATTAAATTCACTTTATTTTATTAATGTGACATAACAATGGCAAATGCGTGGTACATGTCAAGCCAAAAAAAAAAACAATGGGCCAATCTCGAATTTGAATATGGTATCACAGTTGTTTTTTGGCATTTAGCTAGTGATGGGCGACATGAATTGTGCAGTTTAATTTTATCGATAATGTGATTTTATACGTATTGCATAATTTATGGATAATGTAACTAGATATATGTAGTATATAATTGATGAAAAAGATTGTGCAGTTTTATTACTATTTAGGGATTTTTGGAATTAACACTGAAAAATCATGTCAACGTGCCGTATTGTATTAATTTATAAAACTTGTGTTTCTATCAGTTCTAATATAGGTACTACATGGATGCCAAATCAATTCCTGCGAACTATGGCGTGTACGAAACACGGTGGAAGTCGCCTAAATTCCATTGTTGGCTAATCAATTGTATCTAGATATTTTGTGCTGGCCACGACTGTACTTAACTATTTTTCATAATGAATATTATCATAGTACAAATATTTTATTAAATTACACCATAATTACAATACAATAAAAAATAACTTTATTTTCACATCGTAAATACAAAACAAGCTTAAACTAACAATTCATGTGAAGATAATGTATAGGACTGAAACTTGATACCGGTTTTACATAAGATTAGTTAGGTTCTAGATAAAGATTAAGAATAAGTAGTCTTTAGAAAGGCATTAAATAATTAAATAACTAGATTTTAAATATATGTATATTCTAAAATTAGCTAGGTTTTTAGGTAGCCTCTCTATGTTTCAAAATTATATTAAACCTGCGACTCGAAGTATTAGGTAATTAAGGTTAAATAAGTTTCTTAGATACAAATATTCTTGTTATGAACGACTACATTTTTAAAATTCTGTCTCCGATATCCGCAATATTAAGTAATTAAGGTTAAATAAGCTTTTTTAGATACGAATATTCTTGTAATGTAATGACTACAACTAAAATTCTGTCTCCGATATCTTTTAAAAAAATTTTCTTACTGATTACACTGACTCGTACGATTGTATAAAATTATGCCACACCCTATCAAACAGGGTATACATGTAAAAAAATAGAATTAGTTTCTATGTACATGTGTTTTGCATAAATAAATAAATAAATAACTAACTAACACAACTGAATTACATGTGACAATATCAGTTATCATAACATCATAGTAGAACTTACACTTGACACTGGCAAATGCATATTCCATGCGACGCCAATATTTATAAGGAGAAGAATAATTACAATCATATTTTGCGGTATTGAAAATGGCTTCAAGCGTCTTTTTTTATGAGTGCTACTGAAATCAGTTTTCAAAAAATGTTTGGAGCAAATTGTACACGATTTTGTAGGAATCCAGTCTTGCCGTCCTGTAGCCTCGATCCATTTACTCTTCGTCAGAGGATCGGCTGGAAAGCTGCAATGAAGATACAATGTATCAATGAAAATCAAAGCAAACATGCAACGGCAGTCGGCTTCGTGTTCAATCTATATATGTATATTGGACCTGAGAACTTTTATTCATAAGGAACATAAAAGTTAAAGTGTGATGCAAATACAATTATTATTAAAAATTACACCACAATCACAAATATTTTAATAAATCAAAATATTCACATAATAACAATAAATTTCGAATTGCGAAATATTAACTTACTAGCGAAATTTATCGATATCGATAAAATGTTTGCAACCACTATCAACGAAAATCTAGGCAGTAAAATAAATCATTTAAATTTAAAAATGCCCACAATTTAGACTTACCAGTGAAAGGATATTCCTCCTTTTTGTAAACTAAAGTCTTTGCTTTGTATTCGACACGTTATAATAGCGCAAACCGGCATTTTTTTGGCAAAAATTACCTGTGAAATCACTTGAACGACTGAGACAGTAAATGTCACGATTTCACGTAACTTGAGTTATAACTCATGTACGTGGCGACAAACCCCCCCTCCACATCGCCTTTCTATTTCCTTCTCTCTTCTGTGGACTCAACCACAAAAGTGTATGGAAAATCTTGCCCAAGGCTGTCAAAACTGTCAAACATGAATTGGCATTTGACACTACTGAGAGAAAACAACAGCAACTAACCACTTAATCTAGATATTTTTCGTGTCTCTTTCTAACTCATGCCATATTAAATCATTGCATCTCTTTCTGTCTTTTCTCAATCGACTTGCCATCACAGAGATACATAGCTAACCATTTCTTTTTAATGTTAGTGGGCAAGGCTCAATATATGTAGTTCGAAGGAGTAACTACGTCTACCAACTAGGTGGACTGATGATATAATAGTTAAAACATCAGGAACAGCTGGATTTAAGCCGCTTCCAACCTGTCTGATTAGAAATCCATAAGGATAATTGTGGGCATTATTATGTAGAGCAGTGGACATCCTAGAGATGATATTACGAGTATTATTACTCGTATTTAAACTATCAGCAGGACGTTCACTGCTGGACATAGGCTTCCTAATATAATAATAGGGCCGGTTAGAAGCGGTCTGCATTCAGCGCGTTGCTGCGATCATTACACCTAGTCGGTGGACGTCCTACGCGGCGCTTGCTTGTCCGTGGTCTCCATTCGAGTACTTTACGGCTCCATTGGCGATCCGTTCTTGAAACAATGTGCCGTAACCAATGGCAACTCAACTTGCTAATCTATCTAGCTATGTCAGTTACTGCGAATATTTAAAATACATAATTGAAATAAAAAATAGCCGCAACTTTGTTAAATGTCAACCTATTTACAACTACACTGAACCAAAAGTGTCAGAAGATATGATCTGAACTGACCTTTACATTATACCTACGTGTAATTATTAATTTGAAATTTATAATGATTACTGCCAAGTGTTGGTTTTTCCAGCCCGAATTAGACCTACGTGATAAACTTTGACCTAACGCTTGTCAAAGTTATGAGAAGCCTGTGTTCGACAGTCGTGTTATGTACTTCCATCCATCCATCACCCATAAATCATCCACTGCTTTACATAGGCTTCCCATATTGATCTCCAATAAGACGTGTTGGAAGCGGCTTGAATCCAGAGCGATAATGCGGTCTTAATGAGTCATCCGTCCACCTTACGTGGGTGGATGTCTTACGCAGCACTTGCCGGTATGTGGTCTCTACTCGAGTACGTTTCGCCCCTATCGGTCAATAGTCCAATAGTCCTCCGCGCTATGCGCCCTGCCCACTGCCATTTCAAACTCCGAGCCTACCCTCTCTCACTTAGGTACTAGGTGTTAGGTATTTTACTTACTAGTAATAAACATCTACCTATATCCACTGCTGAGTACAGGCGTCTCACTATTAGAAAAGTCAGCTTATTTGGGCTGGGAAAGTTGGTCCCATCGTAAAAGTTGTTCTTAATAATGAGCATTTATGCACCCATGAAAGCCTATACTTTGCAAAGCAACACCCTCTACATAGGCCAATATATATATAGGTCTTTCCGGTCGTAGTATGCAAGCCTTTATAAACAAACAAACTTCAAACAATAGCTCCGGTAAAAATTGTTATTAAAACAATATCGGTTCAATTATCGCAAGTATGCATTGTTACATGTTGATCGATAAACGAAGCTAGGAAGTGATTAGAAGGACACTGCAACCGGCCGCGGGGCTGTTGTGCTGCGTACACACTTGACCTACGAGTATGAATGCCAACAATTTATTATATAGTTTTTACCAGATTTTTTAAAAATAGGGGCTAAGAATCTATGTGCTTTTTTTTGTATTAAAGTTCGTATCATAAGAATGATCTACTAAACAAAAAATCATCAAAATCGATTCATAACTTGTTTGGTTTACATAAAATAGCATACCTAACAATTATAAATGATTTATGCCATAACTATAATAAAATACGGCTAAAACTTACGTTATAATTATATGAAAACCCGACCGGTTTCGGAGGATTCAGTACTCCATCCTCGGGAATACGCGCGCCCCCGTCGACTGGCTCTCGTATTCTGAATATACATCCATCCTTCAGCCAGAGGACGTCCACTGCTGGACATAGGCCTCCCCTATAGATATCCAATAAGACCGGTCGGTATCGGCTTGCATCCAGCACAATCCTGCGGTCCTAATGAGGTCATCCGTCCACCTTGTGGGTGGACGTCCTACGCTGTGCTTGCCGGTGCGTGGCCTCCACTCGAGAATTTTTCGACCCCATCGGTCATCAGTCCTCCGCGCTAAGTGCCCTGCCCATTGCCACTTCAACTTGCCAATCCGCTGGGCTATGTTGGTAACTTTGGTTTATCTACGTATCTCCTCATTCCTGATTCGATCCCGCAGAGAGACTCCGAGCATAGCCCTCTCCATCGTTCGTTGTGCTACTTGGAGCTTATTAATAAGGCCCTTAGTTAGAGACCGCGTTTCAGTGCCATAAATCATCACTGGCAACACACACTGGTCGAACACTTTCGACTTGAGGCACTGAGGTATGTCGGACGAGGAGACGTTACGCAATTTTCCGAACGCTGCCCAACCGAGTTGGATTCGGCGATTGGCCTCTTTCTTGAAGTTGGACCTACCTAACTGGACTACTTGTCCTAGGTAGACGTACGAGTCAACGACTTCAAGAACCGAGTTCCCAACAGAAATCGGAGTGGGTACAAATGGGAATTACACATGACTTTCGTCTTGTCCATGTTCATCTTAAGACATACCTGTTGAGATATTCTGAATAAGAAATATATATGAATATTCACGGTAGTTTTAATGGAGTGATTTGTTGTCATTCATAATCCAAGTGTGTATCCAGCATTATGAACGTGAACATTTATATTATTCGTCTATATAGGTCATCTTGTACGAGTAGGTACGTAAATATCAAGTATTATAAGCTAGTAATGCCAGCGTTTTTGCGATGAATTGACGAGTCCAATCTTTACAGTCATCAAAGATACCTATACAATGTCTTGTATGTATGTAGTTTGTTTCCTTGACACCAGTTATTATAGTGATCTTTACGTCATTTAGCAACTGCTTAGTCTTTATAAAGCACAAGTCAGGTCTTGTATGGAATACTGCTCTCACCTTTGGGATGGCTCTGCCAAATATCAACTGGAGGCTCTGGAGTCGATTGAGAGGCGAGCCAGGAGGCTGATTGACAACGACACCTTGACTAAGTCGCAGCTGCAAAGTCTTGAGCATCGACGTAAGGTGGCGTGTTTGTCGGCCTTTTATCGGATACACTTCGGAGAGTGCGCTCAGGAGTTGCACAATCTGGTCCCACCTGCCCCTTTCTTCTATCGTACGGCTAGACAGACGCGACCAAAGCGCCACCCTTTTATGGTGGACATTCCGCGCGTTAGAACCAAGCGTTTCGAGTCCTCATTCCTCATACGAACAGCCAGAATGTGGAACGCTTTGCCTGGGTCTGTCTTCCCGCTAAAGTACGACGTGGGTGTCTTCAAATCCCGAGTAAATAGGTATCTTCTAGGTAAGCGTGCTACATCCTAGACCGCATATCTGCTCAACATCAGGCAGTATGTAGTCAAACGCAAACCTATTTGGAATAAAAAAAAATTGATGGCTGATGAGATCGCCAAGTTCTCGTATAGAAACCATAATTATATTGGCAAGCGCGGTGTAAGACGTTTACCGACTAAAAACAACGAATACACTGAATGAAACCGCTCTTACGAGTCACCGGTCTTTCATTATCCTTAGGGGAGGCCTACAAAAAAAAAAAAAAAATAAAAAAAAAAAAGACATAACGTATAGTTATTTTGTTTTTATTAAGATGTAAGTAATTTAAGTATCTGAGAGTAAAGATAAGTTTTGCACAGGACATATTAAATGTAGGTCCATATTAATAGATATCTATGTTTCTTTAAAGGTTTCTTTTAAGAGACATTTAACTTTGAGAGTTTAATGCAGTTCATACAATAAAATAAGAATTACAACTAACAAAAGAGTAAAAACACAAAAAATAGAAGAAAATGAAAAGATGAAAAAAAGACTTGATGAAAAAGGAAAAAAACTCTCCTTAATATATATCAAAACCGATACATCAAATCGGGAAATCGGAAGTGCTTGTGGCGACTCTAAATATTACTTCCAATGCAAATTCTTTACATAATACCATTTCTTAAACCATAGTTTAACTTCCAACAATGATTACGCAGGCAGTGGTCAAATGCTTGATTCGTCAAATTCTAAACGTGTCAAAACCTTAGTTTGCCAAATTCGTTATTCGTGAAATCCTTTATCAATAAAGATCAAGACAATACATAAATCTAAACTAAGCATTACCAAGTCCATGGCACGAGTCTCCAATATAATAAAGCCTTCTAGTTGACACCAATAACATTATTTACATGTAAATTGTAAATGTAATTTAAACCCTAATTAGACCACGCTATAACGAACGAACAGCATAGTTTCATGTACATTAACACTGTTAATGGTTGCGAGAACTTTAATTATGATGCAAATTATTGTGTTTGTGAGATATGGGTGTAGAAGGACCTTGTTTTAATAATTAAAATTTTATTAATACGTCTATTGTTGGCCATAGGCCACCCCTAAAGATTTCTAACTCACATGTAAATAGATAGATAGATATATAATATATTCTTCATTGTCACACCAAAAAAAAGTTCTTAATTCGCCGCCACCCTTTTATGGTGGACATTCCGCGCGATAGTAGAACCAAGCGTTTCGAATCCACATTTCTCATACGAACAGCCAGAATGTGGAACGCCTTTGGGTCTGTCATTCCCACTAAAGTACAACGTAGGTGTCTTCAAATCCCAAGTAAAGAGGTATCTTCTAGGTGAGCGTGCTACACCCTAGACCGCATATTTGCTTAACATCAGGCAGTATGTAGTCAAACGCAAAGTAAAAAAAAAAAAACAAAACCTAAAAATAATGCCACAATAGGCGGTTTTATTGCTAAAAACGATTTCTTCCAGGCAACTGTCATAAGTACTGGCGGTTATATGATTTGCATCGAGCGCGGTCTTAGGGTCGAACCTGCAAACGGTCGAACCAGAAAACCAGAAATGTAATCACCGATGTTTTTCATATTATTTGTATTAATTTTAAGAATGCATCGTAATATTTGGTCGTTAACGCTATACGCTTCTCTTGCTTTTTTAAATAAATTTTTAAAATCAATAAACACAACAATTTCTTACGTAAAAATTTCGTTCACAAATTGGGTTGTAGACCCCATTCCGAACTTAGTATCCCAGAAGTAAACTTGTTATTGCAGTAGGCGCAGTAGCAAATGGCTCCTTCCGTACTACATTTTGACAATGAATTCAAATATATGATTATCATAACTTTTTAAATACAAGCTTTTGAGATCCTGGATATCATGTAGCAGCAGAGTCCTAGCCGAGACAAGTAAAACGCACCGAAAGACGACGTTTTTTCGGAAAGTGGGATTAAGTTGGTCAAAAACTTGCAAGATTCCACCCGCACTTACATACATACATCCATTGCAAGTTAAATAAAAGCTTAAAAAAAACAGATTGGCTAAGAGTAAACCTATTCTTATTGTTTCTTATAAATCGTAGAAAATATTATTAAATCTAAACAATCTTGTAGAGTCAGGGTTTCTGGCGGTGGCGATTCGTACGTTTACAATAATCAGATCATCTTTCCATGATGTGTACGTTTTCTTAGAAAATATACTTATAAAGGTACATTTTTCAGACCGTACTCAGAGGTGATCGTTTACAAGTGTTCGTTTGACAAAGTAGTAAAAAGTTATCAAGAGTGCGGCCGGCGCGCGGCGATCGGCGCGGCCTTGCAATCTGAATGTTGCTCCAAATACTGCGTGTTTTCTGCCAGCTGGCTAGCAGGTTGATAAATAAACGTTTTTGTTTACTGTGACGCGAATTTGACTCAACCGATGCCTACAACAAATCTTGAAGATCTTCTGGCCAGACACTATCACCAATGTAGACCTCTGGAGGGAATACCATGAAGATAATAAATAAGTAAAATAAATATTAGGGGACATCTTACACACGGTCTCTGACCCCAAACTAAGCAAAGCTTGTGATATGGCTTTCAGAGACTGATATACTACATGTACATATTTTTTTAAAACATTTTATGTAGATAGTGCCTAAATAACACCCAGACACAGAGCAACCACTAATGTTCATCACATAAATGCTTGCCCTGGGTGGGGATCGAACCCACGCCTCTTTGATCCAGAAGTCAGTTTCACTAACCTCTGAGCCACCGAGGCAGTCAAACGATCCTATCGAAGTGCAAATACGGCGCCATAAGTGGAACTGGGTTAGACATACATTGCGCAGGGAGCTGGACCACATTCCTAGGCAAGCTATGGATTGGAATCCACAAGGCCGACGCAAACCTGGCCGCCCAAAACAAACATAGCAGCGTTCCATCACTGCTGAGGCCAAAAGCATCGGACTGACTTGGAGCGAAGTGAAACGTAAGGCACAGGACAGGGAGGAATGGCGTAACACAGAAATACAGAAATTTCTATGCAACAAAAATAAGAGGTACAATACATAATCAACAACAAAACCTAACACCTAATATCCCTGTCACAAAACTGGTCCCAACTCAGCGTAATGCTAGTTGCGTTTACGAGCAACCAGCGCTGGTGTACTGTTGGAACCAGCAAGTGACAGTACACCCGAAATAATGCGCGGACAGCAAAAAACAAACAAACATAGAACAAAAATAGCCTTAGTGTTAATCCAAGGCCTAAGCTACCTTCATATTGAATTTCATCCAAATCAGTTCAGCTGTTTGTGCTTGAAATACTAACAAACATCCATACATACTCACAAACTTTCGCGTTTATAATATTACTAGCGACCCGCCCCGGCTTCGCACAGGTGTATTTTACACATAAACCTTTCTCTTGAATCACTCTATCTATTAAAAAAAACCGCATCAAAATCCGTTGCGTAGTTTTAAAGACTTAAGCATAGATATAGGGACAGACAAAGCGACTTTGTTTAATACTATGTAGTGATATTGACAACTGTCGCAAAAAGTTTGTGCTTGCAAGTTTTGGTAAAATTAGAGCACCCAAGCTCATGCTTGTTCAGCGGAGCAAGCTCAATTTTTTTTGGGTTTTGGTAACAACAATGTCATTATGATATCAAATCATGGCATTACTGTAACCTAAGTATGTAACGCTTACGTAGGTACTCCGTAAGTGCATCGAAAGCCGTGGTGGTCTAGCGGTAGTGATGCCCCTGCCTTGTAATCGTGAGGTCGTGGTTTCAAATCCCGGTCCCGTACCAATGAGTTCTTTGGAATTTATGTACGAAATTTAACTGGCTTTTCGGTGAAGGAAAACGTCGTGAGGCAACCTGCATAACATGTCCGTAGAAGAAATTCGATGGCGTATATGAATCCATCAACCCGAACTGGGCCAGCGTGGTAGATATGGCTCAATTACCCTTCATAGATAGGCCTATGTCCTGCAGTGGACTATTAAAAAGGCTGATACAGTACAGTACAGTACATTGAAACAACGACAAAATCTTACTATTTCGGGTTTTTTTATCCCATCTCATTTTAACGAGATTGCGTTACATCAGTGAATCGATGCATAAATCTACGATCAAATTATTTTTTAATTACTGGACCAATTTTCAGCGCCTCATAAAATGTAAATAATCGGCCAAGTACGAGTAGGACTCGCGCACGAAGGGTTCCGTACTGTATGGGAGCCCCCCTTAAATATTTATTTTATAATTTACTATTGAAGTGAATATAAAACTAAATATTCTGTGAAAATTTCAAGCATCTACCTATTACCATTATTAATATAGAGCGAAAAACGTCTAAAAATTCAGGTTTGTTGTATGGGAGCCCCCCTTAAATATTTATTTCATTTTGTTTTTAGTATTTGTTGTTATAGCGGCAACAGAAATACATCATCTGTGAAAATTTCAGCTGCGTAGCTATCATGGTTCATGAGATACAGCCTGGTGACAGACAGACAGACGGACAGACGGACATCGAAGTCTTAGTAATAGGGTCCCGTTTTTCCCTTTGGGTACGGAACCCTAAAAAGCAATAATTCGGTCCGTCCGAGCCGGATTCGGACGTCTTACTCATTTTATTCGATTTCATCACAACATTAAGATATGACGAATTCGAAATGTCATTTTACGTAACTTCGGACTCAGAAACGTAATTTCAAGATGTGCTGCCACAGAATACAGCTCGCATGACAAATAAAACTTGTGCGAAAGACTAAGTATTTTCAAAATTCCTTAGAGAGGGGCATATTGTTTTTCTTTTAACAAAAGACCCTCGAAGGGGAAACAAAGTATGGTATATAAAATGGTTTGATCCATGCTAGAAGTGCAACAATGACTGTGCTACGTAGTGCGCACGCCCTTCTCTGTTCATTTTGCACTACAGTTGCGCAGAAGACGTCTTCTTTGGTTTTAGTTATTTAGTTATTTTTCATGCCGTCCATTCGAAAAGGACGACTTGGTTCGCCTTTAATTGCACCCAAAGGTGGTGTTTTAAATAAGATTTTTTTAGTGGCAGTGATGAGTTTTTAATCCTCTTTATAAGTGCGCTGCAATTATCTTTGCCGCGCACTTTTTGGATTAGGAACATATTAGTGCCAAAGAAAGCCAAAGAAATCGAACGCAAATATTGTTAATTGTTTTATTTCAATTTAGTTGTTACTAAATAACAAAATTATAATAAAATATGAGGCGCCTTTTATTTTCTCATAGAGGGTGATGAAAAGTAGAGTGTACCACTCGGGCGCAAAATATATTTTTGGCTCGAGCGACTTTGAATCCCTAGCTACGTTTAGGATTCTACTAAAGAATCCCTCGCCGTAAAAATATTATTTTGCTCCCTTATGGTACAATCTACTATTGTACCACAGAATGCAACTCAAACCGTATATATTGTAGTTAGGTACTATACGAGTACGAACAGTAATAGCCACACCCCTCGCTGCACTAATCTCAGTTTCCTCTCCCACACTCCGCTTGCCACCCGCGGTTGCTAAAGCTCTGTCAAAAAGATTTTCAATGCTTTTTCAGTCTTTTTTAGGGTTCCGTACCCAAAGGGAAAAACGGGACCCTATTACTAAGACTTCGATGTCCGTCTGTCCGTCTGTCTGTCTGTCTGTCACCGGGCTGTATCTCATGAACCATGATAGCTAGGCAGCTGAAATTTTCACAGATGATTATTTCGGTTGCCGCTATAACAACAAATACTTAAAACAAAATAAAATAAAGATTTAAGGGGGGCTCCCACACAACAAACCTGAATTTTTAGACGTTTTCCGCTCTATATTAATAATGGTACCAGGTAGATGCTTGAAATTTTCACAGAATATTTAGTCTTCACTTCAATAATAAATAATAAAATAAAATAAATATTTAAGGGGGCTTCCATACAGTACGGAACCCTCCGTGCGCGAGTCTGACTCGTACTTGGCCGATTATTACATATTTTGGCAAATATTAGAAAGATACGCGACTTTTGTTTAATTTAATTTTGATTTGATTTATTTTAATTTTACAATCAATTTCTAATTGTAATATGTATGTAATTATGGATCCAGTGTGTTTGAAAATAAAATAATTTGGATTTGATTTTGATTTGAGGTGCAGTCAGGTTCCGTGAGATTGTACTCACTAAAACCCCCTCGGTGGCCAGCCTTTGTGCGCTCTTGAGAGCTCCGGGATCTCCAAGAGAACGCACCGGTGCTCTTTATATGACTACTCAAATCTAACTAGGCTTGTAGGTACGGTCCTCTACGACGACGGTGCCACACATACGGTGTCGTCCTCCCCGGGCCCGTTTGAGTGGATGGCCAGAGCCCCATCTCTAACCATTCACGAGCCCAGAGGTCCCCGTTTAGTAGGTTCTTACTACAGGCAGAGGATACCGATGCCGTATTCTATTGCTCCGGCATCAGCACAAACATATTTTGGCCTGGTGATTTAGTCCTACGGTTAGTCTACTTTATGATTCTACACGTATTGTAAACCTGACTAAAGACATCTTATATGCTGCACTTGCCAGTAGGTACTAGCCTCTATTTAAAACACTAACATTAATTTATCTTTTAAACTTAGATGAATGATTGGTCTTCGAAGCGAAACCAATCATAAATTCTTGGAACAAAAGACAACTTCCCTGCTTCAAAAACTTCAAATACAATTAAACTGTCGACAGACATGAAAACTTAAAACAAGAAAATGCGCCTCAACTTGAATTTAATCGCTTTGTTTTAACATGAGCAACTTTGTTTCCGGATACAAAACCAAAATAAACCGAGTCCGAAACCCGTTTTCGGCCATGCATTTGACAGATCCTGTTTGACATCTTAGCCTTGACACTTGGTCTACTATAGTCACGAAAAATCGACGTCTGGCTTGACGACTTGAGGCATAGACATATAAGTTAGCTCATGAGGCTTGATGGCTTGAACAATGATTTACAAGTTTACAACCATATGCTGGATACACTTTTATTTATTGCATATTTGCTTTAAGCCTAATCCTGCCTGAAAATATGGAAACGCACAATTGAACGCACGTAAATGAAAGCAAAGACAACTTTTCTTCTTTTTAAGAAACTAATTGCAATTAAAGAATATTTGGCGAGCGCAATGGTGAAGTCGAGAGACGTTGATTTCGGTGGGAGAAATGTGACTGATTAATCTACTTACTACGTACGTTGAAATTATTTAATTTTAAAGTGCATCCCACAGTAGGTTTATCTCAAAGAGTTACTATTTATGATAAACATTTCAAAAATTCGTCGCGGATGCAGGACTCGAACCTTGCGTCTTCGGATCACTAGCCCGACGCTCTAGGACGCCGACACTGAGCTAATCCGCTGTACTACGTACACGTACGCACTACGTACGTTCTTGAAAACGTGAGGATTTTATTGTTTGAGGTTGTATTGACCTGTAAAATACCGAAGTCGCTACAAGCCGCTTTTATTCGCCAGGTTTGGAAATCTGTATCGGAGACTGCAGTAGTTGTTTTGATAACCCGTAGGTACATGAGATCCGTACTGTCTCTATGTTGTTGTTAAAGTTGAATCAGACGACGTTCAACTTGGTACTAACCACAGTCTGAAGATTTTTTTTCGTTCTAATGCGATCCTCATTTTGCTTTAGCAATTTTTGGATCTTCCATTGGTGCTAAAATATTTATTTCGTTCCAACGCGTTCCTCAGTTTGCGTCAGCAATTCTTGGATCTTCCATTGGTGCTAAAATGTTGCGATTGCCGTCTCCAGTCTCTAGATATCTTACGTCTATCTGCTCGAGTCAGTCGTGAGATATTGATAGGTGGTGACAAGGTTAAATGTCAGGGTATTCGGTCCACTGAATGACTGGCATATCTAACCCTTCAATTATCTAAGTGGCTAACACAAGTGATCAACGCACTATCAACGTATTATAACATTGAATAACTTAGATAATATTAAAATTGTTAAACTCATACATTGTCACTGATATAGCGATTTATATCGAAATACCTCTACGGATTGAAATTATACAGTTGTCAGCCCACAAATAGCGGAAAAAAAGTGAAATGTCTAGTCACTAAAACAAAAATAAATGAAGCTAAATAGAGTTTTCCATTCTATAATCTCTAAGCAACGCAATTCATAAAAAAAAATCGTTGTAGAGTCCAAAGATGCTCTCTAGATCAATATAATCATTGAAAATAAACACTTAAATTAATTATCTTTGTTTTCAAAAGTCTTTCTGGGCGTCTGGTGGACGCGACGCGTGACCAAAATGCTGGTGTTTATTTGGCTCAACGCATAAGCATTGCCATTCAGCGTGGCAATGCTGCCAGCATGCTGGGCACGCTGCCAACTGGCAGTGGGCGCCAGCATTTGGATTATCTTCAAGGGTCTATGGATGATCCAATTGCTTGTTATCTAAAAGTAGTTTATGTAGTTTCAGATTATGTAAGTCTTGTATTTAGAGGTAGTTAATAAAGGCACTTGCCCTATTAAATAAAAAATATCTTTATTAAACCTACGTTCAAAAAAGTATTTAGCGAGATTATCACATTTTTTTTTCATTTAGCTCTTAATATTTCAGCGATTATATCTACCTTTATATTTCAATAGAATCTCTGGTGCTAATTACCTGTAACAAACAAATTAAAAATAATTAGAAACAACAGATTTACACCAGCATTCCTCCTTCAGCATTTTTTCCTTCGATACGTAAGAAGCAATTTGACTCAACATCTATGATTCGTAAGTACCGCCAGGGAATGGAACAGTCTGTCAGTTTTCCTATTTCTTAAGAGATGTAATCTAAAGTTTTTCAAGATCAATAGGTATTTTTTATGTCTGCGTGCTTCATCTTCGACCAGAGCTTACCATCAGGCGTGTTGGTGGCCAAGCGCGGAATTATTCGCGTTTAAAAAAATTGCATTCTCATTTCAAACCACTGACGAGTAAATAAACCTTCCATTTTATGTAACTACTCGTCGCTAAGCTTCCTCATGGACTCTGTAGAAGTGTGGGGCTTCCGCAAGCTCGACAATATGACTGTATCGTCCAACATGGGATTAGCACAGGACCAAGATGAGAGTCCTACATGAGAGGCCTATGCTCAGCAGTTCGCGATTACGGGCTGACAATGATGATATGGTGATAATGTAAAGTGAGAATGTGGAGCAGTGCATTGTATGCACCTATAGGAGCACCTATAGGAGTGTTTTTATCTACGTGCTCTATCCTCGGCTACAACATCGCTTTCCATCAATCGAATTTAACGCCAAATTTAATGTAGCACTAATGTAAAAAAAAAAAAACTAGGTAGGTGTGTTATTTTTCTCCCCGTCTAATATAGGTACCACCATGATACAATTATTTTATCATGGTTTTACGGAAAAACCGCAAAAGGCGAGGTAGAGCTTCCCTACAGAATATATAATATCAGTTACCTGCTTGGAACTCTACAACCGTATATGTATCGATAGTTTCTAGTACGGCCGCAAGGTCGTGTTGTGTCTCATGTTACTATTGTAGGTATATTTGTTTAAAGTAATACAAGCTGTTGTCTTGCTATACAATACAGGGTTATCTGATTAACTTGTACTGAGCCGAAAGGGGATCATTCGGACCACAATTTTGAATCATTTTTACTGTAGGGCTAACCCTGAATTCAAGAAAAAAAAACAGCTGCTTTTCTTCCTTTAGATATGCTTTGGCGTCGCATGGTTGTGCATTTGCCAGTGTCAAGTATAAGTGGTTAACAATTTTGAATTTTTTCAATATAGTCACAGTCGCGGAAAGATAGTCCAATAAGTTACGGCTAAGTTCAAGCATAGTCAAAGTCATACCTCAGTAAAGCAGTGGAGACTTTACTAGAGGCTTCTACGGAGTTTTGGTAACAACACGGAACAACATGATAGACCACATTATAGCACTTGCCTACATTCATGCACATATACCAACTCATAATCAACGAAATACCACACATTTTCACTAAAAAATTACCACTGAAAGAAACACAAGTTTTACAAAATAATACAATGCGGCGACATGATTTTTCCGCGTTCCCGCCAAAACTCCTAAATCAGCTGTTCCATACAAAGTTGCAACTCGGAATCGACAAAATGTATAAAACAGCTGTTTCTTGTCGAATTTCGGGTTACTTCCATAGTAAAAAATGGTGGTCTGTAAAGTCGGTTTACTGACGATAGTTGAACGTGACAACGTCTTCCGATTGTGCTTCTTTGTCTCGCTCGTTCCGCGCTCTCGCTTGCACTTCAAGCTTTACATGGAACGCCTCAGAGCGAGGTAACGCCGCATGAGTCATGTTTTTTCGTTTCGTGCGTGCAGCCGGCTCTATCGAATTATATGTAAGACGTTGTCACGTCAAAATGTTCATAATAATGACCTGAATCACCTCCTTTCGGCTTAGTACACCAGTTCTGGATAACCCTGTATTTATCTATTGCTGAAGATGTTCTAGTCTACCGGCATTCTGATTTAAAACAAACAATAAAAGTTTATAATAATAAGGAAAAACTCACTTTGTAGTCGATTTTATGCACAGAGCACGTTGTTACAAGGTCATGTCGTGTCTGGATTTTATTTGAATATCGTCTTACAAATGTCTAAAATTTTGTCACAAACTTGATCTTGGTTATTTGGTTGGTTTAGAACGCTCGCTTAGGAATCGTGAGGTTATGGGTTCAAATCTCGGTCCTGAACTATAGATTTTTTTAATGTATGTATGTAGGTACCTACGCATTTTTACTCATTATGATGGGCGTTTCAAAGGAAACCATCGTAAGGCAACCTGCGTACAGTTTTTCCTATTCTACGCTTTCTATAGAAAAAAAAACAATGTTTGGCATGGTCAGTCTTCCGATGGGTGACCGCGGGTAGCATGTACAACTAAGCGCTGTCGTGGGTCGGTTGACACGTTAAATTATGGGTGTCGGTTGTTTTGACCATATAGCTATGGCCTTCAGACGACTGAAAAACCCTGACAATAGGACTAGCACCCAGTCTATGCAAACTTGCTTAAATATGAATTACTAGGCTTATGTCCAACATATTATGAGAAAGACACACAGACAAAACTATTAATTTAAAACCACAATTAAGTTAACCTCTAACCGATATTCTGATTAAAAACAAACAATAAAAGCTTAAAACAAGTTAATAAGTTAAGTTAGTTTTACTTTTTTCAAGTTTTAGGTTTTAATTTTAAGAGGTTGCTATTAAACTAGTAACTAGTTCGCTCACGTGATTATTTGATTTTTGTGCTATCCCATAGGAACCTTTTATTTATTCCGGATAAATTCCTGTCATTTTTCGTCTTTCACAGTACCTATAGATGTCCATGCCAAAAATCAAGTCGATCCGTTGCTCCGTTCCTGCGTGAAAGAAGAACAAATTTAATACACTTTCAGATTTATAATATTAGTAAGGAAGGATATTCAAGCACAGGCCTATGTTCACCAATGGACTATTAAAAGGCTGGTACTGCGCAGTCAGTAATACGATGCACAGCTGCACTCCAATCACGCACGCTCGAATTACCATGAATTGCAATTAAAATTGCAACTCCATTCCTTCACGGATCCATTTAATTGAGAGTTTGGTCACGTAATTAGTTAATTAAATGATATCTTTAGCTGGGATTTTCCTCATAACGTAGCTAAAATGGGTAATCTTAACCGATCACCGACGTCAAGTGATTTGGTCAATGTTTTGTTTATAGTGCGTGCTCGCTTGCATTGCACACTCGGTTTAGGCGGAACGTGACACTTTTTCGTGTGTGCTGCCGGCGTTCATCTTAATATAGAGGGTTATTTCTAATCATTTAGCATCCTTTTAGGGGCTTATACTGTACATCAAAACTAAGAACTTTTGTTCTACGACTTTTAGTAATTCTCAAAAAAAAGATGTTGTTCCATAGAAAAATATCGTTCACCCATTAACATCATTGGTTCACTCTCGAAAAAATGTATGGAACAGCTAAGTTTTTTTTGAGTTTTGACAAAAGTCGCTGAACAAAAGTTAGTTTTGAGGTGAACACCCCTAAAAGAATGCCAATTGATTAGAAATAACCCAGTATATAAATTACACGTCACGTTGTTTGTGCGCGATGGACTCCTAAACTACTTAACCGATTTTAACCAAATTTTGCACACTATGTGCAGCTTGATACAACTTGAGAGAGGGGTTAGTTTATATCTCAATTTATAATCGCAATAGTTTATTATACTTTTAAAATCTTTTCGTACCGGTGCGAAGCCGGGTGGGCAGCTAGTCTATTTATAAGATGTTATACGTAAATAATTATTTTTCGCAAAAAATAGCATGACCGACTTCACCCGTGTACACAATTCGCGAATATTTCGCAAGAATCGATGTTAAATTTTTCACATTATTGTTGATTTATCAAAAATGGCTCAGCCGATTTCAATAGAATTTTAATGGCACCAATTTCGAAGTATACTCTTTCCAATGAATAAAGAATTATTGAAATTGGACTACTAGGAAAAAAGTTATGCGTGGTTATACATAAAAAAAATGTACGAGTCGAATTGAGTACCTCCTCCGGTTTGGTTCGACAGTCAAAAAAATTGCCATTAATAATGAAATTATAATGATCACAATATGCGAAAGCTTTATCAATCAGTCTGTTCAAAGTCAAGCCTCATTAGAAAGCTTTTGTGTGGTCCGAGCCTTATTAGTCTAGTGTTGTTAACAGAGTCTTCAATCGATAAATTATGAATGATTGTTTCAAACAATATCGATAATTTGTCCATCTCTATTCATGACGTGTTGCAGTTTGACATAATAATGACATGTGTCAGCGGACATGATTGTCAACGTTTTGAATGGCAAGTAGGTTTTGATTTTAGCAAAGTTTTTAACACACGTATGTATGTTATCATAATTTGTTTTGAACACTTCCATAAGTATTTCAAAACACAGTTCTCGAGTCGAACACACGCTCGGTATATTTTAAAAACACAAGTCTTTCTTGTTCTCTCAGTAAAATACTATCTATTATATACATTGGGGTGGCAAATTCCTTTTTTATGCTTCCTGCCAATTGCGATTTTTAAATTGTTCTTCCGGGTTACCCCATACTAATAATTATGTTCTCATACATGCTACCGGCACTGGGAACAGAAAAAAAATGTTATGGAGAGGGTTACGGTTAAAGTCTTTTGGCTAGATTCTTATTCTTATTCGATGTGGGGGCTATAAGTCCTGCGCCTGCGCTGACGTCCCGCATGGCGTGTTTTATGCATTTCCCCCTCCAGTATCTACCGAAGCCAGCCCAGCCTCTGGGCCGCTGACATAACTGCTCTAGTGGCTCGGTTAGATCTATAATAATAATTAGAAATGAAGAAATCACAAGAAGATTTAAAGTTATCTACCGATATAATGGCAGGACCCAGCGGAATGGCACGGGGCTTAGCCTACATGACTAGAATCCCACCTGAGACGTCAATTTACATGCTGGAAGACACTGGTGCGTTCCAACGGAGATCCCAGTGCCGTCTATAAAGCATAGAAGTCGGCTACCGAGGGGGTTTTAGTGGTTAAGACCACATAACCCAGTTGCACCCCAATGCAGCTGGGTATCTGTTAAAGATTTCCCCCCCGTCACCAAAAAAAAAAGGGGGCTTAGCCTGGAGGACTGCTCACCGACGGAGTCTTAGTAAGCGTAATCACACACATAATTATTGATGCACCTCAACTTAATCCTTTGGAGATTTTCCTCTGATAGAAAGAATTAGTCACGTAATCACTAAGTCTAAGACAAAGTAATAACTACGCAGCATGCCGCAGCATCCAAGATCTCTAAATGATATGGTATACCAATTAATTATATTACAACACACACTCCAACATGGTACATAGGTATTACGCATACGAATCCACTATCTCGTCATCACAATCAACAAGTTGCCCCACATGGCCACAAGTGGACACTTCTGGCATAACTTTAGCATAATTAATGTTATTCATTGAGCTTCGTTTTGTATTCCGTTCGCTTGGTAGATGTGTGATAGCGTTATTATTGTGATAGATGGGGTTTGGCATTGGAAATAAATACTTTTATTAATTAATTGATAATGTACCGTTTTCAAATCCGTACTCTAAGACAATGCTCCTTTCCAAATTTTATAGTCAACGGGAAGTACCCTGCAGGTTTTGATTCCCTTGTGAGTGTCGAAATATGCGGTTTTTTAGTACATAAATCTTTATACTTGCGATAACTGAGAAAGTTTAAATTTTTCTCAACTGCAATATACCATATTAGATATACGTATATGGTTTATATTTCAATTCGATATCTTTACGCGTTCCCGAGATAAATGGTCTTGACATACGGACGGACAGACGGACTGATGGACAGACGGACAACAAAATTATCCTACAAGGGTTCTATTTTTTTCCTTTTGAGGTAAGTACGGAACCCTATAAAGAATATTCATCATGTAAGAGTACAACACACAATCCAACATAGATGTTACGCATACAATCTCACTATCTCGGAACGTTTTGACAATAGATACAGCTGGACTTAGACCTCCCGTAAGGATTTCCAATAAGACCGGTGACTCGTAAAAGCGGTTTCATTCAGTGTATTCGTTGTTTTTAGTCGGTAAACGTCTTACACCGCGCTTGCCAATATATAATTATGGTTTCTATTCGAGAACTTGGCGATCTCATCAGCCATCAATCTTTTTTTATTCCGTGTAGGTTTGCGTTTGACTACATACTGCCAGATGTTAAGCAAATATGCGGTCTAGGGTGTAGCACGCTTACCTAGACGATACCTATTTACTCGGGATTTGAAGACACCCACGTTGTACTTTAGCGGGAAGACCCAGGCAAAGCGTTCCACATTCTGGCTGTTCGTATGAGGAATGCGGATTCGAAACGCTTGGTTCTAACGCGCGTGATGTCCACCATAAAAGTACGTAGTATTATTTGGATTATATCTTCTTCGATAAAAGGGTGGCGCTTTGGTCGCGTCTGTCTAGCCGTACGATAGAAGAAAGGGGCAGGTGGGACCAGATTGTGCAACTCTTGGGCGCACTCTCCGAAGTGTACCCGATAATTCTTCGCGTGATGTGCCCTGCTTGCTACCAATTTGTTAAGCTGTTGGGTTATGTCGGTAACATAAGTTTGCTTACGGATCTCCACACACACTTTAATATACTCGTAGTACGGATCGGACATTTTTGATTCGATTTCGCAGACTGTCAGAGACTCCATTGCTAACTTTACATAGCCATATTTAGAATACACACGAGTAGGTTTTGTAGTGACATCTTTATACTTATTTTGATAATAATGAGTACTTGTTAGTAATATTGTGTTATCTGTATTATTTTCCACCTTAATGCACTTGTTGACTCTTAACTCATAACTTTACACGCTTTACGACTACAATTCTTTATTTTATCAACATCATATAACTTTCATAACACTTCTAAACTAACAACCTTACAACCTTATATCAACGGCATAAGATTCATATTTCTTTGTCTTATAGTAAGACCAGTATAAGTAGAGACTTAGTATTCATAAGTTAGTAATATTGATAAAGTTAAGATTGCGTTTGTGTTAGATCGTATTGTCTTAGTGATAAGAGTGAAATTGTCTTGATTGTTGTTTGTTGCCTAAGAGCGTGGGTGAGGCAAGGTGACATGTGACGTCATCGGCCAACCTGCGCCCGCGCTGAAGCCTTAGTAATCGGATATTTAGTTGCAGTTATTTTCATTGTTTGTGACTCTATTAGGTGGAGGTGTTTACTTTAGAAATTCTGGTCTTCTTTAGTTATAATCAGTTCTTATGGCACTGAAACGTGGTCTTTTAATACAGGTCGTATGGGTCTCATTAGTAAGGTTCACGTAGCTCAACGAGCTATGGAGAGGGCTAGAATCAGACTGAGGAGATCCATAAAAGAACCAAGGTTACCGATGTAGTCGACCAACGAATTGGCAAGTTAAAATGGCAATGAGCAGGGCAAATATCATAGAGGATTGATGGCGATGGGGTTGAAAAGTTCTTGAGAGAGGACCACGCATTGGCAAGAGCAACGTAGGACGTCCACCTACGAGGTGGATGGATGATCTCATGAAGACTGCAGGATCGCGATGTAAGCCGCTACCAACCGGTGCTATTGGAAAACTATGAGGGAGGTCTATGTCCAGCAGTGAACATCCTGTGAATAATGGATGGATATCTTATCACTGAACTCAAGGTAGGTGTAGAGTTTACCAGAAATTTTGGCTTAAAACTATTTGTAATAGGATTCAGTCGGACTATATCTAATAAGATTCTAGTTCTATTACTAGTAATATTACTAACATAGCAACAAACTAACTACCAAAATTACAAAAAACCACCACAGCCCACCCACTACATCATTTTCTGAAGATTCAATAACAATTTCAGACAATAACCGATCAAAACGCTTAAAAAATTCGATCAATCCGTTCAAATCGAGTTACATAACATCGAAATTCAATGTCAAATCGATCTCAATGCTGGATTCATTATAACTTAGCTATTTCCTTCCTACACAGGTTTTTGCCGCTTATTGTCGTTGTGGCAAAAAATTGAGCGCAGCGTGGGCACGCGTCAAGGCAAATAGTAATGGCCAATCAGGGGCCGGCAATTGTAGGGTTGACTGATGTGGTTTTTTAAGTGGTAAAATAGAAAAACTACTGAGTTTCACTAATTTTCACTGTGGGATATAGGTAATTGGGCAATTGTAACTGCAAATGCGTAGTGTTGCACTCTCCGAGTGGCTTTTTTTTGAAATTAATTGCAGAATTTTCAATTATTAAATATTAAAACACACCAATCTACATTTATTCATGATTAATTCTCTTTTTTCCTAACATACAAATGTCTTACAAAGAGATATTTACAAAAAGAGATGTCCAACATTAAAATACACTAATTTATTTATGATTAAAAAAATTGGCCAAATGCGAGTCGGACTCGCGCACGAAGGGTTCCGTACCGTATGGGAGCCCCATTCGTCTTACCGTTATTAATAGCAAGCAAAAAAGTCCTTAAAATCACGTTTGTTGTATGGGAGCCCCCTTAAATATTAATTTTATTCCGTTTTTAGTATTTGTTGTTATAGCGGCAACAGAAATACATCATCTGTGAAAATTTTAGCTGCCTAGCTATCATGGTTTATGAGATACAGCCCGGTGACAGACAGACAGACAGACGGACATTGAAGTCTTAGAAATGGGGTCCCGTTTTTACGGAACCCTAAAAATGGAAATTTTCTTCTCATTATTATTGCTGCCAACTAGTGCCAACCCTATGCAGTGACGTCATGATCGCCCGCGCAAGATGTGTGCTCGATCGTTTGCCAAGTCTTGTAATTTACATTGCATACTGAAGTGGTCAGTTCGTTGCGAAAACTGTAGCGGTTGCAATATGCCATTTGCTGGAACAAATATGCTTTGCATATTTATATTGCGTCCTGTTAGGCCATTCTCACATGACGGTAACAACACTTTAACGTAAAATGATTTTTTTTTACAAGTACGGCTTCAGGCGATCATTTATTTTTCGCCAAAAATGACATAAGCTTGACTGATTTCAACCGTGTATAGAATTTGAATAGTTCACGCGAATCGATGTATCATCGATGTAGAATTTTTTAACCGACATCCAAAAAGGACGAGGTTCTATGTTCGTCTGTATGTATTTTTTTTTGTGTATGTTCATCGATAACTTCGCCAATTGAGAACCGAATCGAAATAATATACCTAATTAAAAAACCCCCGACACAAAAATATTTGACAACAAACTTTCAATTGACAACCATTTTGGGCACATTTGTAGAATTTTGGTTCTTCCATCCCCACTTTGACCCACCATAACTCTTAAACGGCTCAATCGATTTTTATAAAACATAGCTAAGAACACTCTCGATTAAGTCTCCTTTCATCCAAAAAAAACTAAACTGAAATCGGTTCAGTGGTTCGGGCGCTATGATGCCACAGACAGGCAGACAGACAGACACACAGACAAACAGACACGTCAAACTTATAACACCTCTCTTTTTCGTCGGGGTTTAAAAATATTATTTAGTTCAAAAAGGTATACTCTCGAGGTGGTTCCATTTTAATTTTACAGAAATCGGCTGAGTTGTTTTTGAAAAATCAACAATAATGTAAGCAATTTGAGCGAAACATCCGAATTTTGTACACGTTGAACATCGAAAATTTCGCCAATTGTGAACCGAATCGAAAAATGATTTTTTAGTTCGAAAGTGTATACTCCCGAGATAGTTCCATTGAAATCGGCAGAACCATTTTTGAAAAATCAACAGTAAATCAATTCTAGCGAAATATTCGAATTTACTACACGATGGAAGGCGGTTTAGCCATTTTTCGCGAAAAATAATTATTACATTATTGTTAAGTTTTCAAAAACAGCTCAGCGATTTCGATAAAAAATTAAATGAAATCTATGAAGTATGATATTATATCAAACAAAAAAAGAATCAATATTAGTTCGTAATTGGCGGAGTAATCGTTTATACATACTACTTACAAAGAAAAACATTCAGTCGAAATGAGAACCTCATTTTTAGGGTTCCGTACCCAAAGGGAAAAACGGGACCCTATTACTAAGACTTCGATGTCCGTCTGTCTGTCTGTCACCGGGCTGTATCTCATGAACCATGATAGCTAGGCAGCTGAAATTTTCACAGATGATGTATTTCGGTTGCCGCTATAACAACAAATAAGTACTGAAAACAAAATAAAATCAATATTTAAGGGGGCTCCCATACAACAAACCTGAATTTTTAGACGTTTTTCGCTCTATATTAATAATGGTACCAGGTAGATGCTTGAAATTTTCACAGAATATTTAGTTTTATAATCCCTTCAATAATAAATAATAAAATTAAACCCTCTGTGCGCGAGTCCGACTCGTACTTGGCCGATTTTTTGAACTCGGTTAACAATTTATAATTATAATCGCGTTCTCTCAAAGCTCGTATGCGTATTTGTATCGCACGCGAGATACATCACAAGTATATTGTAATGCCTTGTGTAGTTCGGCGAACCGTTGCCTCAATTCGGGAGCTTTAGGTAGCCGAGGCCGGTGGAATACTAATTCTAATGTTACGTTTACTTTGATAACTATAGTAACTATGCTATCAGAAGAATAAAATCGGCCAATTACGAGTGGGTCTCGCGCACGGAGGGTTCCGTACTGAATGGGAGCCCCCCTTAAATAATTATTTTATTTTTATTATTTATTATTGAAGTGAATATAAAACTAAATATTCTGTGAAAATTTCAAGCATCTACCTGTTACCATTATAATTATGAAGCAAAAACGTCTGAAAAATCAGGTTTGTTGTATGGGAGCCCCCCTTAAATATTTATTTTATTTTCTTTTTAGTATTTGTTGTTATAGCGGCAACAGAAATACATCATCTGTGAAAATTTCAGCTGCCTAGCTATCATGGTTCATGAGATACAGCCCGGTGACAGACAGACAGACAGATAGACAGACAGACGGACATCGAAGTCTTAGTAATAGGGTCCCGTATTTCCCTTTGGGTACGGAACCCTAAAAAAAAGTCACAGACAAAAATAAAATGGGTAGGTATAATAATGGTTTCACACATCTGGATATCCCTAAGAAATGTGTGAATAATTCATTACTATCTATTTATTTGTAGAAATTAATTTTAGATATTATGTAGTATAGATAAGATTTCTAACTCAATGGTACTGAGAGCCTAGTACGAATGTAAGAGATTAAAAAACATAAGTAGGTAGAATTCTATATCTATGACTATTCACAAGATAATTAACTTATTAGATAGATAGATAAATTGTTTATTGTTCACACCAGATAATATAAACAAAGAAAGAACAACTTAAAAAAAACTAGTGGCAACAACAGGTGGCCTTATCACTAAAAGCGATTTCTTCCAGGCAACCTTAGGATGGAGAAAAGTATTTGAAGATAAAAAACGCCGGATATTATTAGGAGACAAAAAGGCGTTTCTTTTAAATATCTACTAGGTGTGCGATGTTGCCCGCCTTTTTAAATATAATTAAATTTAAATTATCAGTTTATTATAAACTCACACTCGTGTTTTAATACCCGTGTTATATGCAGTTGCATACACTACTTTATCTTCACTAATAAAAATAAAAATAAACATATTGCGAAACATTAAATTCACGCGTACGTGTATTGTCACAGTGAACTTGGCGCCATTAAAATCTAACCAATGAGAGCGCAGCTGCGCGCGCAGGGCCAATCAGGAGCGAGCGCGCGATGTTATAATGAGATTTTACGACATCGATGTGGATATTATAACATCATGTGAAATTGCTTAAATTGAGTGTTTTGTTGTCTGCGCGATAACAGTAGTCATTATAAGTCAAGTATTGGAAACATAAGTAGAATGTTACAACATTAGTGTAGATAAAATATATTATTTGTAAAGTCGTTTTACGGATGATACCTACATAATTTTACGTGATAACGTCATACGAAAACAACTGAAACAAGCCCAACAGTTAGGCCGATCATGCCTCTCTATCGCTTGGTCCGTGCCTTTGCTTGCACGCTTGGCTCAGGTGGAACGTGACACTTTTTCGTTCATGCAGCTGACGTTCATCGGTTTATATGACGTTATCACGTGAAAAAACATATCCGGACGTTCTACGACTAAAACGACGATGATGACTATTAAAATAAATAAAGTAAAAAAATATAATTTATTTATTTCAGGCATGTAGGGGCCATATTAGCAAAAATACAAAATTATACATCATAACAAAATTCGAATTTGAATACAGCAATCAATGTCAGAAAAATTAAAAATAATAGTCATTCAATGTCAGTATCAGTCAACAATATATTGTTACAATTACCTTCTACCCAATAGCAGAATCAACTCCTTAGAACAAAGCCTAAACTAATCATATTAGTACTCATATTCTGACAGCCATACTAGCTTTTATCACAATGGAATAGAGTTCAATAGTGATTACCTATTGTGACTTATTTGGACAAAAGCGGACCAACAATGAGGAGACGTGAACATGTCACGGGTAATGTGTGTAAGTACGTCTTTATTATGGACGACACGACTGACGATTATTTTGGTAATGGCAAGTAGAGTGAGAGAGTAAAATAAGCATAGGCGCATCCAGCACGGGAAGCATGGCAAAGGGACAAATTGTCTTTCCACCATTATATCCCCTCGAAGAGGAAGTAAAGTATGGATTGACAATGACAACTGACATTAAGAGTGGATAAAATGGTTTTCTCCCTTTGCCGTGCTACCCGGGCTGAGGAGATATTATGTTTGTTTGTTAAGTGGTAGTCTATGAAATGTAGAGGGACGTTTCTTTTTACAACATTATTGTACTGTAAGCCCCTATACAGCTGAATACATTTTTTTTAATTCGATTTTTAATTAGAATATTTACTTTATATTAATGTAGTTGTGATTTTAAATTTAGTTTTATGTGTGATTTATTGATATTGTTTAATAACGAAGCCCCTTTACCGCAGATTTAACATTACAAACATTACTTTGAAAAAGTTATTGTTTAATTTGTTCAGGAATGACTTGACAGTACAGCTGATCGATGTATTAAGTGCAGAACATCTGCGGGTAGATTGTAAAATTTCCTACCTACTTACATTCAAAATATTTATCGCTTTCTAACGCAGATACGAAATAGTTTTTGGAACATTGTTTTATTTAGTTTTTATTTAATTATTGAATTTTAATTGATTATTAATGTTATGTTTTATTTTATTATGATTTTATTTTATGTTCTACGAGTCCATAAATCGGAACATAGATGCTAATATTTAATTATATTTTGTTATCAATGTACTATTTTGACAATAAATGATTTCATTTTATTTCTGTTTATTGAATGAATAAATGTTTCAATGTTTTTATGAATAAGTCTAGGAGTAATTCTTATAAATATAATTCGTACCAGGTATACAGGGTGATGGGGAGAGGGGTGCAAAGCTGAAAGGCGACGCTAGCATAGATCATTTAGACCCTTTTGAGCCATGGTTGTCTAAGACGAAGTGGGACTATTTTTTTGTAATCAATTTTTTATGATTTTTGGCTAAAATCCCCGAAATTTTACCGTTAATTGCTAATGGTGGCCATGTTGAATAATAAGTGATTTTTTTACATGTTATTTAATTAAAACAATCTGTAAGCAATCTAACAAAACATGTACTGAGCTTGTGTGTCATCAGATATTTTTTTTACAGTCACTTGAAGTTCCCAAAAATTTTCAAAGATTAAGAAAACTGTTTTATGACGGCGTTTAAAAAAATAATTAATAAAGCTTTTTTAGTTCAAACCTTTTTGAAAACATGCTTAGTTATTGTTCTTTCTTTTGAGATATCATTTACGCCGATATCTCAAAAATTACTAAAATTAAAACGTAAAAACCAAATTGAGGAAGAAAATTTAAATTTTAATGTGGACTAATTAAAACAACATTTGATTTGAAATAATTTATTTTTCATGTTCAAAATGACTACCGCGATTTCTAACACAAGCACGAGCCCGTCTTCTCACTTCTGTTGTTGTGGTTTTTAACATCATCTCCAGTTTCATGGTTTCAAAAGCTGAATTGATCCTCTCTATCAGTTCGTCTTTTGTATTGATTTCTACGCTCGTATACACTAGCTCCTTGGCACGACCCCACACGTAGAAATCCAACGGGGTCAGGTCTGGTGAACGAGCGGGCCAAGGGATGGGCCCACCTCTTCCGATCCAGCTATCAAGGAAGCAATGATCTAAGCATTCCCGTACATTTAATGTCCAATGCGCTGGACAGCCGTCTTGCTGAAAGATAATTTCGCGCTCCGATTCGAATATCGGGGCACCGGATTCCTCTAAAAGCACAGGTAGATCGTCAAGTAGAAATTCCAAATAATTATCGCCATTTAAAGTGTCTGGTAAGAAGTGGGGGCCAATCAACGTACTGCCAATTACTCCGGCCCACACATTGACAGAGAATTTCCTCTGGAACGACACCTGCTTTTTCCAGTGGGGGTTGTTGCCCTTGTCGGCCCATTGATGGAGGTTGTGAAAGTTAGTTATGCCTTCCCTAGAAAATTTGCTTTCATCCGTCCACAAGATTGACTTCAGGAACCACTCATCTTCAATGTCTCTGTTGAGGAGGTAACGGCAAAATTGAATCCTTCTGATGGGATCTTGCTCTTCCAGACCTTGCACACCCGTGCCATGGAACGGATATTTATCATTCTGGTGCATTGTACTCCACACCTTCCATTGTGAAATATTAAGATTTCGAGCTACTGCTCTGGTGCTGGTATGGGGATCCGCTTCAAATGCTGCTATGATGTCTTCCTCGACGTTAGGAGTGTGTCTGCCTGGGTTGACTCCAGGTTCCACGCGGTGTATCCCAACTTCAGCAAGCCGACGAAATGTGTTGTAAAACACTCGAACATTCGGTACCCTGCGATTCGGATAGCGCTCTTGGTACATTCGCCGCGCCAAAGATCCATTGCCGTCTGCTCTACCATACATGAAGACGATATCCGCATATTCCGCATTGGAAAAAGTAGCCATAGTCACTACACAATTTAAAAATGCCGTAGGAGCGCACTAAATGTCAACTCTTCAAACAACTACAAAATCAACACGTGCAGGAGCGCAAAGCTAGGGCTAAGGCTACGACTGGACACGGTAAAACAAAAATAACCAATACTAATTCAACACGTGCAGGAGCGCTTAGGGCTACAACTGGATACGGTGAATTATGAATGAACGCGATGAAAATTACGTCTAGTCACAAGGGCAGTTGTTACTTGACTAAAAGATGTGACGATGACGAGTCCTTTGAAGTAGTTACTGATCCTAAATAGAGATACACTATTTTATTGCCATAAAGTCAATTTTGCTGTAAAATAAACCCTAATTTATGGCCCATTCTTTTACTGGGCGCAATACCTGGAAAGGGCAAGTTTATTGCCGCCGCGCGCGGTGGCCTTTGTTTGGAATCCTCCTGGTTCCTGCACGTGCAATGAATCATTCTTAGAATTGAACTCGGTTATCAATTCGAACACAAAACAGTTTTTTTGAAGCAAAATGTTGTTTCTTTGATCTGCCTAAAAATTTAAATTTTCTGCCTCAATTTGGTTTTTACGTTTTAATTTTAGTAATTTTTGAGATATCGGCGTAAATGATATCTCAAAAGAAAGAACAATAACTAAGCATGTTTTCAAAAAGGTTTGAACTAAAAAAGCTTTATTAATTATTTTTTTAAACGCCGTCATAAAACAGTTTTCTTAATCTTTGAAAATTTTTGGGAACTTCAAGTGACTGTAAAAATAATATCTGATGACACACAAGCTCAGTACATGTTTTGTTAGATTGCTTACAGATTGTTTTAATTAAATAACATGTAAAAAAATCACTTATTATTCAAACTGGCCACCATTAGCAATTAACGGTAAAATTTCGGGGATTTTAGCCAAAAATCATAAAAAATTGTTTAAAAAAAAAATAGTCCCACTTCGTCTTAGACAACCATGGCTCAAAGGGGTCTAAATGATCTATGCTAGCGTCGCCTTTCAGCTTTGCACCCCTCTCCCCATCACCCTGTATATAGATATCTATTAAACTTTATAGATTATTGTAATTGTATTAAACTTTAAAATTATGATTTAACAATCGTGTCGTACGAGTATATCATTAAAAGCGACAATACGTCTCAATAGCCATTACTGGTTGTTGTCAGAACAGAGCCTTGTAAGAACAATGTGTTATATCGGGCAAGGACGCGGTTACGTGATAAGACCTGCATTGTCGCGGTAAGATAAGAAAATACGTGATAACACATTTGCTGCATTCTGTATAGTGGCTAGTTGCGTTCAGCAAAGATAGCGAAAGAAACTAAATAAGTACATAGTTGAAATATATTGTACATGTCTCGTCGTTTATGGTCTCCTGGTACTTCATGTGACACATTAAAATTCGGACAGTCATATCATCGCTCCAAAACGAATACCTATACCTATTTTGATGCGGTTTTTCGTTTTGAATGCTGATGTAATCGAAATGAAAACCTGAATGACTCTAAAAAAAGGTAGTGGTAGTTTTCATTTTTTTAAATTATTTTACTTTTTTGCTACACTGAGTATAAGGAGACCGGAAATCTTGCTCATTCCTCATCAACTAACACACGGTCCAAGTAGCACTGTGGATAGAAGGAAATACCTTTAAGCAAGAAAAACTTAAAAACCTTTTTTCAATGCTTTCATCAGGTACAGCACCAAAACAGTAAATCAATCAATAAAAGCAGTCCACTACGTAACACAGCAAAATAGTCTGCTCAGGCAGTATGTAGTCAAACGCAAACCTATATTAAATATTTGGCCAAGTGCGGGTTGGACTCGAGCACGAAGGGTTCCGTACCCTATAGGAACCCCCTTAGCCCCATTTCAAGCGTCTACCTGTTGCCGTTGTTAATATGGAGCAAAAAAAGGCAAAAAAATACGTTTATTGTATGGGAGCCCTTTAAATTTTGTTTGTTGTTATAGCGGCAACAAAAATAATCCATCATCTGTGAAAATTTCAGCTTTCTAGCTACGGCGGTTCATGAGATACAGCTTGGAGACATGCAGACGGACAGACGGACGGACAGCGGATTCTTAGTAATAGGGTCCCGTTTTTACCCTTTGGGCACGGAACCCTAAAAAGCTAATTCGTGATCCGCGATCCTTTAGTCAAATCAGACCGAAAGAACCAACCATAGCCTAATAAATTAGACAAAACATCTTAAAGTTCACCAACGAAAGCCGCAGCTGAGTCTGACCCCAAGACCTGCAACCTGTTACGCCATTCGGCTCCAATATCAGATCTGTTTATAGCCGCCGCTCACCAGTGTGACCAGCTTATATGTCACAAAAATACCGAAGCACCTTGAAAAATACTAAAACGGTACGAGTATACAATATTTCACATTTTTCACCAAATGCCTCGCTAATATCATAAATCTTCCGGGGTGCCAGCGCGGAGCCAGGTTTCATCATAGGTACATTTTATCCAAAAATACCCAAAACATTTTTTTTAAACTACACCATAGACCAATGGGGTCGTACAACTCTCGAGTGGAGACCACGTAGCGGCAAGTGTAGCGTAGCAAGTCCACGTTTGGATTATCTATAAGGGAGGCCTATGTCCAGCAGTGGACGTCGACGGAGGAGTGTCCTATGGCTGAAACGACGATACTCAAAAATACCGACCTCCGCAAATAACAGAAGTATTGTTGCTATTCGATCAAAGAAGTCAATAAAATATACCGAAAAAGTAATAAAATATCTACTTATTCTGGTCACACCGCCGCTCACCCCGCCGGCCCTGACTTTTGACGTAAACGACCGAACTGGATACTCGACCAGATTGTAATAGAACAATGATAGACTGTTATAATGTACAGCTAAGTGACTCTGATAAGCATCATCATAATATCGGTCTTAGAGCGTGGCCCACGTTCACATGACGTTATGTAATACTCGTATCTGTATATAACATAAGTCCGACATTCTACACCTACACTACCAATAAAAGTAAGTAAATTCGTATAAACCTGGTGGCGAGCCTTGGTGTCAGAGTTTTGAAGCCGCCTGAAGGCCTCTGAGATGGCTAATCCCCCACTTAACGTATCATTCAAGTTTAGGAGGCCTTGGGCTAATTACTGCTTGGATTAGAGGCCCATCTAGACTTGAAATAAATGAATTGAATGGGTTTGACTAATAGCAAGATTAGCAGGGCTGCAAACCTTACAACCTGTTGATTTAGTAAAATTATAGATTTTTTCGCATTATCGTATATTGTTGACTTTGACTTGACTTAGCTGGGGGCCCCTGAAATCCACGGAGCCCTGGGCTGAAGCCCAAAAAGCCATATGATGGATCAAGCCCAGCCTCTATAGGTACCTCTCTATCTCTATGTATGTCTAGCTCTAGGCTTAAACTATTATCTAGCCAATTTGATTAAGCCCGACGTCGCACAATACGCCAAGTTAAGGTCACTACTATATAGCTGGCTCTCGATGCTCAAAGCTCAACAATCCATGTCAGTTGTCAACAACATGTCACCACCGAAAGCTGCGCCACCTGTCGCACCGGATTACGCGCCTCAAGGTCGCGTGTGCAACTCGCCTCACCTACTGCTTGTAGACCACATCCTACACTGTTACCTAACTGTGGAGATGACTCGACATGTTAGTGTATGGTGCCCTAGTACTCAGAACAGTATATACCCTTGGAAGTTACATACGAGACTTCCTTGTATTATACCTTGCCTATTTATGATAGCCTAGTACTCAGTACAGTATGTTACAGTGAAAAAAAAAATTGGTAAATATAATAAATTGAGGACCTACACATAGACAGAGGAGTTTTTTTTATAGAAACCTCTATGGGGTCAGGACCCCAGAACTTAACTTATTTACTATCGATTTTTCTAAGTACTCGTACATGTACTTAGATGAGAGCTATATAGATCATGTCTAATTTCAGACAGTAAAGCTCGATGAGAATCGGTCTATTGTTTTGAGAGCTACAATATCACAATCAAATGCAGCGGCAACAAATCATTAATCGTATCTTTAAGTGTATATACTATACATTCTAAAGACTGCAACTGTATAGTCCAGGTATAGGCCGCGCCACACAAGTTGGCGGATGTGAAGTTAACTACAAGCTGCGCAATAACCTATCCTGACTGAAGCTCACAGAAAGCCGCACGTTGATTGGCTATTGCGCAGCTTGTAACTAACTTCACATCCGCCAACTTGTGTGGCGCGGCCTATAGTGTATCATGGCATATTAATCATTTAGTCGCCTGGAGGCCTTTTACATAATATAGCCTAACTGTACGAATGACTTACATATTTGCAAGAAGACAGGTTGAAATTCTGCAGTCACGATTAATTTCCAATAGTTTAACACAAAAATAAACTACTTGTCTGTAAAGTCGGTTTACGGACGATAATTTTACGTGATAACGACATAAGAAAACATTGTTGAATCAACAACTGAAACAAGCCGAACGCTTAGCCCGATCGTGTCTCTCTATCGCTTGTTCCGCGCTCTCGCTTACACGCTCGGCTCAGGCGGAACGTAACACGATTTCGTGTGTGTAGCCGGCGTTTATCGACGTAATCACGTCAAAAACTCTTATAAAATTTTGTGCTAAGAATACTGCTAATCTTTCTATAAAATCGTCCATCCGTCCATCAGCCACAGGACGTCTATTGCTAGACATAGGCCTCCGCTATGGATCTCCAATAAGACCGATTAGAACTGGCTTGCATCTAGCTCGATCCTGCGGTCTTAATGAGGTCATCCGTCCACCTTGTGGGTGGACGTCCTACGCTGCGCTTTGTCGGTAAGAGTCTAGAAAATAATTACGAGTAAGTAGACAAAATCAAACGTGGCACCGAGTGTCAACAAACACCGTTCGTGCTACTTTGCCAAAGGCAAGTAAGTGCAAGTGGCACCAGTGTCGCAACTGCGGAATTCTGATCTTATTTGGATATGAGTTTTGCAAGTAGATTTAGTAAATCGCAATCATAATCAAGGTTAACTCCAAATTAAGTATTAATTGCTTGCCGTAATGATATATCGATAAACAACATTTTTTGTGTATACTTGCTTTCTCAATGTTGGAGTTACGTAATTTGTAGTTGTGTAGGGGGTATGAAAGCTGTGTTGCATAGAAGTTTTACTTCTTCCGCGCGGACTCCACTTGCATTTTTTTCTAGTGCATTTTTATAACAAGACTTAATTACACGAACAAGCAAACAAGATAAAACTTAACAAATACCTGTCATGTTGCACCGAGCACATAATGGAAGTGTTTATGTCTTGATCCAAGAAGATAATGCTTAAACAATAACCGAGCACTTATTATGGGAATTATTTATAGTGGAACGAGCTCGGGCGGACGTTTTGTAAAACAAAGAGGGCTTTATGGGTTCATTTGGTTGCTTTCTTTGGCTCTGTATGTAGGAATTTAATCTGGTCAAGGTATAAGTAATAAGGCTTGCCTAGCAATCGTTAGGTCGAGAGTTCAAATCCTAGTCCTGTACCAATACTTTTTTCCCGTTCCGTGCAACTTATGTTTTCACACCATGAGTTTTTCGGTGAAGAAAATTATTGTGAAGAAACCTGCATATCCGTAGATTCCGTAGAAGAACTTCACTGCGAGTTCGAGTTGTATCTACCGATACGGCCCAATCGCCCTTCGTGGATAGGTCTATATATGTTCGGCAGTGGACTATTAAAAGGCCGGTACAGTAGAGGCCTTTCAACAGGGGATTTATTCAGTCAGACCAAGGAAGTGCAACTAAGTAAAATTATTGAAATGATTCTACTGAACATGGCTGAATACAGTTTAGGTTAGCTATACCACCAGTGTTAAGCCAAACCGAGTTAATATATTTTTTTTTGCAAAAAAATGGCATGACCACTTCAACCGTGTACAGAATTCGCGAAGAGTTCGCACGAATGGATGTAGCATTTTTCACATTATTGTTGATTTATCAAAAATGGCTCAGCCGATTTCGATAAAATTTAAATGGGACCAATTTCGAAGTAAACTCTTTTCAATAAAAAAAAGAATAATCGAAATATGACTACTACGTAAAAATTTATGCGTGGAAATGCATAATATATATATATTTATATATTATGCATGTATATACGCGTCGAATTAAGAGATTCCAGTTTTCCAGTTTTCCAGTCTGTCCCCCAGATCTTTTCCTACGGAGGACAGAATGGAAGAAAAACTTATTGTCTGTCCCCCGGTCGATCATCGGGGGACAGAACGACATAATTTCACTCCTCAACAGTGGAGTCTGTCCCCCGACTAAATGAATTATTATTTTCTTGTACCTCCTCCGTTTTGTCGGTCAAAAATAATATCCAAAGTGGAAAAATAAGTTGTATCTTGCCGTAACTCACAGTAATTACGTATCGACACAAAGGAATGTCAAAAACAGTACAAAGCACCTTACAAAAGCTTTAAAAAATTCGAGCGGGCAATTGCAGAGTAGCGAGTAGGTACGAACCAAGGTTGTTCACTTTCTCTACGTGAGTTTTTGTCTTATTTCGCCGATTCAGAATACGTGATCTTTGCTAATAGTGAAGGAATGCTGATATTGCTTCCTTATTGTATTATTTAAATGACATAGTTTCGAATATTTTCCGTCCATTGAAGTGCGGCAAATGCTAAGTAATACGTACGCTTCAATCTTCTTTTCAAACGAGCGGTTTTGGTGATAAATCATTATGATTTTGCGTAAACGGGACACCCCCAGCATCACCTTTCGTGGGTAGGCATATGTCCTGCAGGACAATTAAAAATACTCGTACGGTACAGGGAGTTATATAATATGTGTGTATTTACTTATTACGTATTATTATAACAATTGGAAAGACGATTAAAAAAATATAATCAGCCGTCAGTTATGTAAAAAAAAAATATTTTATTTATTTATTCTTTATTTCAGACTTACAAGTCCATATTACAAAAAATCATTAAAATTATCATGTCAAAATATAAAATACATATTTTTTATTTTGTCAATCAATCAAACAAAAAAATAAAAAGATAAAGTATCTCGTTAAAGTTTCGCGTGACATCACACTTAGGTAAACATTTTGCTTAAAAGTGACGTTGCGTGCGCTCATTTAGTAACTTTGACTCGCTTTATCTTTACATTTTTTTTTTTTGACAAAATAAAAAAAAAATTGTCCCATTTTTTTTTGTAATTTAACTGACGTACTAATTGTAATAATTTTATTTTACCCAGTTGTCTTGCTTCTTAGATAAATGATAATGCAAATATAACATTAATATTCTAGCAGCGTCTTATTCATTCACATCAATTGATTGGAAATGAGCATCTTGATTTCAAATAAGTTACACGATAGTAGACTCAGTTTTAAAGCTGATAAGATTTAGAGTAGCTTAAATAGATTGTAAAGGAAAATCCCAAAATAGTTCTATTCCTCCTGTGCAAAATGGTACAACTCATAATTACAACATTTTCGACAATGAAAGGAAAATAAAAAATATGTTTCATTCATACTAAATAAAAATATTGTACATTTAGTTTGTACACATCGAGTTATTTTTTCATAAGTTATAAATATTTGAATCCCATACTGATTTATACTATGCATTAAGTTTACCTGTGTTATCTGTGTAGGTGTCATTCTCTAATTTATTTATTTTTTATCCTGCGTACCTATCTTTGTTGAACTTAAAACCCATAAGAAAATTACTCAACACAATAATAACAGAACTAGAGAGTAACACTAACAAAATATGTAACAGTAAGTATGAATGGGTTCGTTTAACTTAAAAAGCAATGAAAAAATTATTCAACACAAAATTAATAGAACAAGTGAGTAAGTGCCAGCGATAGCTGCACCGTATTTCTGAAATTAATTAGATATTGACACGTGAATATATTACAACAAAATCTTCTTTCTCAGCGCATAAATTTTAAAATGGTATTTTGCTAAAATTGAGTTATATCATTTTGCACAGCAGCCACAGAGATGCATTATGCAACTCGTGGGTTTACGTGTTCTTTGAAACCCATGACTTGCAGTTAGTGATTCCGAATCGTGGCCAAACGCAAATGTACCATTCAAGCCATTCATAGAACTGGATAACAACTAACATGTAGATATGGCGCTATAACCCGTAAGTGGCCTCACAGATTTGAAAATGGCGTCACAAATAGGTATGACAAATCTGTAAAAATCTGCTCAATCACAGATTTATTTTTTAAAATCGTGTAGCCCTACATTTGTCCATTCTTAAAAAGACAACATTTTAATAAAACGATAAAAATGTTGGTTTTCTTTTTCTATTTTTAAAAATACAAATCGAGTCCCTCCGCGAGGAAGAAGTGAAACTTCGACGCTACAGTGCTTTCATACCCCCTCCATGGTAGCGTTAAACGTTTAACGCAACCCTGTTGGAAGTCGCATTAGAAGTCCCACTTAAAAAAAATAATTTGTAAAGTGACTGAAATGAAATGACGTTGAGCAAAATAAACACCAGCATTTTGTTGACGCGAGACCTGACCACCATACACTGAAAAAGATTTATGAAAACAGATGAGCTCCCCTCGACCACCACGGATCCAATTTATCTTCTAGCTAGTGATGTCAAATCGTGGAATAACACAAATGCACTGGATTGAATAACAACAAACATGTAGAATGTTAGATCAAAGATAGATAAATATCAATGGTTTTATCAGCCGCCAAAAAAGGGATAATGTTTTTCGTGTACCGCATTGTATCGTAATAGCCTTTGAAATGCCACTGCTAAATGTAGGCTTGCCCTAGAAGGGCGATTGAGACATATCCAGGGCCAGAGAATTATGGATACTTCTCTGACCCCGTTGTAAATTTACAGCCATTAAATGTCTTCTGCAGATTTTTCCAGGTGTTCTAATTTTTTTTTTTTTGCAAGAAAAGCCAGTAATACGAAAAAACCGCTATTAGTCACTTCATCGTCATTTAAACTGAAGAATATTTTCAGAACAGTAATGATAAAATTTACGTTCCGGGAGAAAACTCTTTTTACCCCTTAAATTGTAACAAAATTACTTAACTTGTTATTGATGTCTATAGCTTGAGTAAGAAATATTGCACGCTCGTAAATCTTATTTTTTTTAGAAAAGTTTTTAGTTTATGTGTACTTTTCAGCCAAGTTTTTGAGTAAAAGTATAACTTTTTAGAGGATTAGTACATTAAGATCACATAGAAACTGTAAAAACTAACCGCCGTACCACAAAAGATTTAAACACTGTTTAACCGTGCAATTTGTAATGTAAAACATTGTCTAAAGTGTGCGTAAATCTTTTGTGGTAAGACGGTAAGACGTTTAGTCCTAGCGTTTAAAGTGCTGATTACATGAAAAAAAAATCTCTCACATCGGATAATATTTAGAGGTAGATAACAACAATTCTGTCAACCGATCTCGTCACCGAAGTGATACGCTCCTGATTCCTAACCCCTCTCGCTTTTCTGACAGTTCTAACAGTTCAAAGCTGTCAAAAAGACGAGAGAAGTTCAAGAACGCGTCACCTCAACAACGAGATTGGTCAACAGAATTGTTCCCTGTGTTTTTGTATGGTAAAGTTGGCGCCTCACGATTGTTTTAAAACTGCAGAACTTACTAACAAAAAACAAAATAACCATATTCGTATTCTCCAAGAGTAAGTAAGTTTACGAGTCCGTTACTTCGCACATTCACAGGAAATCAAATTAGCACTTGGCTACGAAAACATTGTTTCTAGCATTTATATTTATGGCTTGTATAAAAACATTGATACATCAATGTTTTTATAGCTGTGGTAAACTGGAGATGTCTGCTTCCTGTTCTTTTATGGCGTATAGTAAATGTTTAGGTGGAAGGACGTTTCTAGGTCACTTATTTTATTAACTTATAAATAAGTGTTAGTTGGAATTTATGATCCGATTTTGAAGTGAATAAATAATATGAATAAATATTTGGGGACATCTTACACACGGCCTCTGACCCCAAACTAAGCAAAGCTTGTGAGATGGCTGCCAGAGACTGATACGAGTATGCTACTAGACATATTTTATAATATTTTTAAATACATTTTTACTATCCTCATATCATCGGTAAATAAAATATCATATCGATGCGTATTACTTATGTAAAAGTAAGTTCGTAAAGGCCGGGTGAAATGAATTATTGGCCAAGTGCGAGTTGGACTCGCGCACGAAGGGTTCCCCAAATATTTTTTCATATTTTTGAAAGGAATTGTTATATCAATTAATATTTCAAGCATCTTCTGTTTCTGTTATTAAAATCGAGCAAAAAAATCACTTTTATTGTATGGGAGCCACTCTTAAATATATTTTTTCTATTTTTAGTGGTGTCAGACAGACAGACGGACAGTGGAGCCTTAGATTACTAAGGCTCCGCTGTCCGTCCGTCTGTTTACCCAAAAGGTAAAAACGGGACCTTTAATAGGGTCCCTCGTACGGAACCCTAAAAATGAAATAAAATATCTGTATTCGACTAAACTTCGGTGGCTAGCCCTGGTGACAGAGTTTTTAAGCCGTCTGTGGCTCACTTATTTAATAGGTACTCTTATTTCTGTTGAAAGCATTCACACAAATTGACATGTATAAGATGGTAAGTACCGAAACTTCGAGCAAACATCTATATAGTCACAATGGTGCAAAAAAGTGTCCGAGCCAAAACCCTGCGCAAGCTACGTAGTGGACAGGTTTTTTAGTTAGTCATGACTTCATGAGGCGATTGCAAGCCGACTATAACAGCGCGCGATGCCAGAGTGCTCGGTTACATGAACTATAATTATGTGACATAACGTATAGATTCGAGAAAACGGGTCATTGTGAATTATTTAATGTAAATATCTAAGTCGGTATGTATGACGGCGCTCGGACATTTTTTTACTGCTTTCACTTAGGGACTGTGGCTCTGTAGATATTTGCTCGAAGTACCGAAAAGGAAAGTATGGGGACCCCGTTGAACTCTTTTGTACTAGCTTTTGAATGAGATTTACGACAGTGCTATTATTCGGAAAAATTAAAGCTAAAATTTGAAAATTTGTCGAAACAGGATGGCACTGGATACAAGCCTCTTCCAGCCGGTCTTATTGGAAATGTGGCATATGTCTAGCAGTGGACGTCTTATGGCTGAGTCGAACTAGCAAACCTCTGACCCAAAATCACGTAACTCCTTAACCGATTTAGTTGTGGATTTTCTTTTAATTTAATTCAGAGGAAACTGGGATACATACCCACAACAGTATGGAGAAGGAATATAGCAACATTTTTTTTAAATACGGACGAAGGCTTTGAATTGTTTTAATTCTACACTTGAACTTTAAATAGAATAAAGTTGGCAACTTCGCTTTGAGTACCGTACAAAAGAAATATATAATTCCTTTTGAACGGTATTTATTTAATATGCTAGTGACATGTAAAACCGCCTACGCGCAATGATATCTCTCGAGTGGTGACGTCACGCCGGCCCACGTTGCTCCCAAGCCTCAAGGTATGGGCATAGAGCCAGCGGACAGCGACCTACAGCTTCAAACAACTTGTGGGTTTTACTTACATTTCAATGATTTTGCTGCATCAAGAGTATCTATAGCTACGAGTAACTATCAGCATGCGTCAAACCCTTCAATTGATAATATTCTTCGCCAAAAATGATACAACGGACTTCCACCGTATACAGAATTCGAATAGTTTGCTCGAATCGATGTGACATCGATATAGTATTTTTTACATTATCTTTAATTTTTCAAAAATTACCTAACTGTTTTTAATATTAATTGGCATAGTATGAGTAGGACTCGTGCACGCAGGTTTTCGTACCCCTTAAATAATTATTTATTATTGAAATGTATTTACAACTAAACATTTAGTGAATATTGTGAATATTTCAAGCATCTACCTGTTACCATTATTAATATCGAGCGTAAACCGGTTAAAAATTCAAGTTTGTTGTATGGGAGCCCCCCTTAAATATTAATTTTATTCTGTTTTTAGTATTTATTGCTAGAACGGACAGAAATACATCGCCTGTGAAAACTTCAGCTTTCTAGCTATAACGGTTTATGATAGAACCTGGTGACAGACAGACAGCTCTCTCTGCGAGATCGAATCAGAAATGAGGAGATCCGCAGACGATCCAAAGTTACCGACATAACCCAGCGGATTAGCAAATTAAAGTGGCAATGGGCAGGGCACATAGTTCGAAGAACGGATGGCCGATGGGGCAGTAAAGTTCTCGAATGGAGACCACGGACCAGCAAGCGCAGCGTAGGACGTCCACCGACTAGGTGAACTAACGATATAATAAAGATCGCAGGAACGCGCTGGATGCAGGCCGCTTCCAACCGGCCTTATTGGAAATCCATTGGGGAGGCCTATGTCCAGCAGTGGACGTTTTACGGCTGATGGATGGACAGACAGACAGACAGACGGATAGCGGAGTCTTGGTAATAGGGTCCCGTTTTTATCCTTTGGGTTTTTTGGGTACAACGGACCCTTTTAGCTAGTACCCTAAAAATTAAATGGGTCTACCTCGATAGTATTAGGTATGTACCAAACAAAACAAGAATCATCGTAATCGGTTCATAACCGGCGGCGTAATCGCGTAACAATACATACAAAAAAACATTCAGTCTAATTAAGAATCTGCTTTGTTGAAGTCGGTCAAAAACGTCGTAAACGGAGTCTGTTGACTCGGCCCACGATACGCCTGCGGAGTCTTCGTACGGGGTATGGTCACAGTTCGAGCGGACTAAAAGACCTTGCTGCAAAACTTCAAGAGCACCGAGAGGTCAAGCGTTTTATACATAGGTACGTAGGAGTAAACGCACTACGTTTGGCTACGAACTACCCTGGTAGCACACAAAGGGAGAAAACCATTTTATCCACTTTTAATGTCAGTTGTCATTGTCAATCCATACTTTATTTCCTCTTCGAGAGGATATAGGTAATTGTGGAAAGACAATTTGTCCCTTTGCCATGCTACCCGTGCAGATGTGACGTTTTGGCCGAAGATGGAACATGCCAACCCAGGAGATAAGTAGCTATAGGTATCACACAACTAGGAGACAATGAAAGGCATAAGCGACTTCCACCGTGTACAGAATTTGATTAGTTCACACTTCACACGGATCGATGTGTGATCCATATTGTATTTTTTACATTACTGTCGATTTTTCAAAAACGACTCAGCCGATTTCGAAAAAATTTGAATGGGAAATTCACAATCGGTTCACAATTAGCGAAAATATCGATGAACATACCTACACAAAAAACGTACAGACGAACATAGAACCTCCTCCTTTTTGGAAGTCGGTTAAAATGGAGTTGTGGTTCGCTTGCAATTGGACCACACCTCGCTCAGCGCAAAAAGTTTTTAAAAATAATTAGTATTGTCTGCGGACAGCGCTACCTCACTTTTTACTACCTCTACATTGTTGTAAGGGGAATCTTCATTTTGTTTCAATTAACTTGCTGTATTTTACGATTAGGTATTACCTATATGTCTTACCACAAAATATTTAAACACGCTTTAAACACTGTTTAACCGTGTAATTAGTACTGTTAAACATTGTCTAAAGCGTGCGTAAAACTATTGTGGTAAGACGGTTAATGTGGGTGGCTCTTTCAAAAACAAAACGATTTGTCTTATTTTTTCTTATTTCTTCGTATAAAAATCGGATCATGAAAACGGCTGTAATTAATTCGATGTTTTGTATTTACATAGAACTATTTATTGTAAGTGAAAAACATAACTTAAAATTTTTTTTGAGAAAACGCAATTTTATTTTATTGTAAATAGCTTATGCCCGCGTCTTTGCTCGTGTGATATTTTGACTTCTGTATTTTTCCTGAATCTTTTATATTTTCGACATAAAAAGTAGCCTATTTCCTTCCACCTTTAAACTATGAAGTCAAATCAAGTCAAGCTGTATAAAATAGTAACAAACCAACAAACACACTTTCGGGTTTATAATATTAGTAAGTATTTTGGCTCCGAGCAAGGTACAGTCAATTGATGTTATTTGCATCAATTCTGTTGTATCTTTGAATACCTGAAATCTTCTTAAATCACCAAAATTGTTGTCATTATTTTCCCCGCAAATAATTATTTTTTGCAAAAAATAGCATGACCGACTTCACCCGTGTACAAAATTCGCGTATATTTCGCACGGATCGATGAAGCATTTTTCTCATTATTGTTGATTTATTAAAAATAGCTCAGCCGATTTCATTAAAATTTAAATGGGACCAATTTCAGAGTTATACTCTTTCTAATAAAAAAAAGATTATTGAAATCGGACCACTACGTACAAAATTAAGCGTGGTTATACATTAAAAAAAAACGCGTCGAATTGAGTACCTCCTCCGGTGGTTCGTCGGTCAAAAAAAACATATGTTTAGTCCGTCATAAGACAAGTTTAGTTCAGTTAAATCTGACTCACGAGCCTCGACACAACAGAATTACTACCATTAACCAATAACATTGAACCAAATGCAAAAATGGTCGCAGTTTACTTAAATGATCACATACTTAGCTTACCTACAGTTTTGCGACCTTGGATGTATTTTTGTGACAGTATTGCTAAACCACAGATGCGAGGAAAAACGCTTATGTTAAACATACGAACTTGACACACGGCAATGGCAAGGAACACGGATAGGTCAAGTAAGCCATCTTGTTACGACATTGAGAAACAATAGAGTAATCCTAAAAGAGTTAAAAAACGGGAAACAACAACTTAATTGACACTAATGTTGTTAATGTGTTTATTCTACGGGACTAATCGCGCATCCTTACATAGTATAAAATAAAGTCGCTATTTTCGTTTGTTTGTTTGTCTGTATGCTTAAATCTTTAAAACTACGCAACGGATTTTGATGCGGTTTTTTTAATGGATAGAGTGATTCAAGAGGAAGGTTTTTATGTATTAAAATTCCCGAAATTCCCACGGGAACGGGCACAACGCGGGTAAAACCGCGGGGCGCTGCTAGTTGAAAATAAATTAGAGATGTATAAATTCTTCATTATTCAAAAATCGCAAAAGCTTATAAATTACAATAGTGGTTTTTTTAACCGACTTCCAAAAAGGAGGAGGATCTAAGTTCCGTTTATAAGTTTTTTTTTGTGTTGTTCATCGATAATTACGCCGATTGTGAACCAAATCGAAAAATTATTTTTAGTTCAAAAGGGTTATATACAGGGTTATTTCTAATCAATTAGCATCCTTTTAGGGGCTTATTCTGTACATCAATACTAACAACTTTTGTATTAAGTACGACTTTTAATAAATTCTCAAAAAAAGTAGTTGTTTCATTGGAAAATATCGTTCACCCTCGACAAAATGTATGGAACAGCTGATTGTTTTTGACTTTTGATAAAAGTCGTAGAACAAAAGTTGTTTGTTTTGATTTACAGAATAAGCCCCTAAAAGGATGCTAATGGATTAGAAATAACCCTGTACTCTCATGGTCCCATTTAAATTTTATAGAAATCGGCTGAGCCGTTTTTGAAAAATCAACAATAATGTAAACAATTCGAGCGAAATATTCGAATTTTGTACACGAGGGAAGGCGGTTTTGTCGTTTTTAGCGAAAAATAATTATTTTTTATTCACACATGCAAATTCCCAAGTTAATAAGCTGTTACTGGCTGAAACGAATGGTTTTTCATTGAAAGGCAAAAAAACATTTATGTACCTATTAATTTATTATTAATTTATCGACCTGTAACCATTGTTATCAATAGATTGATTATTATTATGATTATTAGGTACATAAAAAAGTCGACCAAATATAGTATAGAACAGCTGGGTTTTTCTTCGGATTTCAGAGTCAGTCCCATAAATTTACATACAGTTGAGTATAGAGATACTCAAACAGGTCAAGTTAAGGCTTTGTTGACAATTATAGGCTTTGTTTGCTTTTTTATTGTGGACATTGTCTGTTGAATTAACAATTTCATTTGTTTTGCAAAACAAAATACAAACAACTGTTTTGTTTTGGTTTTGCTGATAAAATATTTATCAAGTTAATTATTTTTTGCAAAAAATGGCAAGACCGACTTCAACCATGCACAGAATTCGCGAATATTTCGTACGGATTAATGTCGCATTTTTCACATTATTGATGATTTATCAAAAATGGCTCGGCCGATTTCGGTAAAATTTAATTGAGCCAATTTCGAAGTATATTATTTCCAATAAAAAAAGAATTATTGAAATCGGACTACTATGAAAAAAGTAATGCGTGGTTATACATAAATAAAAATTATAGGTTTCGACGGTCAAAAATGTGGAGGCACCAAATACATTAAGAAGGTATTCGGTTTCTACAAGTGTATAAATATTTACATTCAGTCATCGTAATGGTACGAAAATATATAATTATTATGGATAAGTACAAGTTTATTTTGTTTACTTCTTTTACTCGTAGCACGTCTTCTAAATATTCTTCAATGTCATCATCGTAATTATAAAGGTACCTATTTTTTAACATACATTTTTTGCTTTATTATATTGTAAAAAAATTTAAATTTAAGAAAATAAACAGATATGATAATAATAAAGGTACCCACATGTTACAAAATTATCACTTAAGTAAATAAAGACCCATATGAAATTGTAATAAAAAGAAAACTAAAAGATCGACAATGGACTAAAATTAAAAATTATTAATTTTTTAATCGTAAGTATTGTATCAATTTATTGACTAGTAATTATATTTTTTTCAGCTAGGTACTCGTATAAAAAAAACAATATTAGACTATTTTTATGTTAACTAAACATGTACCTAGAGCTCTGCATAAACATAATATGTGTACTGCACTTCAGTCACCTAGAATATAATTTGAAAGGTAAAATTAACGAAACCCCGATAAATGTTTTTCAAATCTAAATATAATTTAAAATTAGTGCAAAATTAAACTCATTACAAAGAGCACGTTAAAAAGAGCAGCCTCTTTGTTTTAATTTTAAATCTTAGTATAAATTAGTCAAATCAATAAAGACACTGACCCTGATCCCTCGACATAATTTTATAATATGTACCTATGTTTAAAACAAAAACAAAAATATGTGACTTGATGATTTAAGAATTTAACCTTTCGAATTTAATAATACAATTTTACAGCTCCAGAGTAAAAATATATTATTTATTAAAAGTACGAAAATATCTAGATACCTACTTATTTTATAACAAATAGGTCCACTTCTGCGACGTACAACACTTGATTCATTTATTTGATTGCAAAAATAAATAAGAACTCTACTAAACACCTGTGGAATCTGAATAAATATGGACTTAATTTAAATCAGACCGTGTTCGACATTTTTATGTTAGCTTTGCAAATAATGCTGTCAAAATTAATTAACTACCATTCCGCGACATAACTTACCAAAAACATGTTTAAGCCATAAATATCAGAAACGAGATATACAGCACCATAAACTAAAAAAACATTTATCGCAATAAAACCTAATAAATGGCAGTACCGCGCAATTAATCTAAAAAAAAACTTACCAAAAAATGTCCTTTCGGCGCTGGTGACAGTTGAAACCGGAATAGATACAAACACAGTCACTTATCACAGACCGAAATCTAAAAAACGAACACAATAAATAGTCTCTAATTAAAATCACTGTTTTAAAATAAAGAAAAAAAAGTAACACTAATTTTTCTGTGCAATTTGCATAGACACGTTCGGCGCGAAATTTTGACAGTTCGGATTCAAAATGGCGCCACACCACCGCTCGAATACAACTACCGAGGTCGACTGAAGTCGTAGGAGAGAAGTTACGTTGCACGCCTTTAGATTCAATCCGTAGGAGGTTGTTCACAAGGAAAACAACTTGTCGTTTTATTTTTCACTTTATTTCTTAATGCACGAAGGCGTTAGCTTTTGGTGCGAATATGAATAAACTATGATGTCATCAAGGTGGTCTAATGACATATCGCCGATTTGCGATGTTAGATTATGGCGAAAAAATCCTTCGCTTTTTTTGGTCATCTTTTTCTTGATGTTCTAGAAAATGTATAAGGAAGTACTAAGTACTTGTGTTGTTTTTAAACTTTCGCGATTTGAACACATTATTATTATTTACTACGGGAACCCACTAAGCATGAAACTTGCAATAAGTTGTAGTAAGTTTTTGTATGGCACACTTGTAAATTTCAAACATCATGTTGCAGGAACATGTCAGTTACATAGATCTTATTGTTAGGTTAAAACTAATTAAAAGTTATTTAGTTACGTTACTGTTATATTTCGCATGAAACTTTATATTTCAACTTTGATGTTACTTTCAGTAATGTTATTGCAACTTTTGCTTGCTTAGCTGTAATAATCGCGCACTAAAAATTACGAGATAATAAATACCTCATCATCCCGACGTTTCGACCGAGTTGCATCGATCGTGCATGGTCACGGGTAGACTGGAATGTAAAACAGCAGATACCGCCAATTCAACTGGAACTTGAAATATTTTCACAACACTGACGGTATCTAATAATGTCTTGCTACCAACCTACACTACGCGATTTACACTTGTTGACAACAGGATCCACGACGCCGACAACTTAAATCCATCCTCCCGGTTGAAATTGTTATGTTTTTGATTTCCACCGCTTCACGAACTAGGTATTCTTGAAAAATAGTGTCGATCCGTGGAGAGGACTTTTGGGTCGTGGAGCTCGATCTAATGACCAGTACCTCCGTCAAGCAAATGCTCAGTTACAGCAGACTTCTGTATCTGGCGGTTTTTGACTGCCGCGATATGTTCTTTGATCCGTTCAGCAATAGTACGTCGTTTGTCCTATGTAGGAACTACCGCAGCTGCAATCCACCTTATATACACCAGGAGTCTGAAACGGAATGACATCCTTCGGCGCTCTGGCTTGGCCCAGTAGTTTGGATAAGGGAGTATACACTGTCTTGATGGAGAAATCCTTTAGCAAAGTCCCCACCTTATCCGTCGCTCCTTTAACATAAGGCATGAAAGCCGGCTGACTCTAAACGTTGAAACCGTTTTTCAGACACCTGCGTCTACCTAGATCTCGCTTTTTCCACCATAACCATTTCTCTTCTCAACGTCCCGCACATGCGCTTTCTCAGCCGCTACATGTTCAGCGTCACAGAGGACATCCGCTCTGTCCAACAGCGCTTTGGGCACCGACTGCAAACGGCGCGGATGATGGTGTGAAGTACTAAGTACTTTAGTGTACGTTCCTACCTATAGGCACTTACGGGAACATGGTGACTCTGGTAGATCTCTTGTATATCTACTTTAGGGCGTCATTGCGCCTTATTATACTTGCCTACAATCAACTTTTACTAAAAAGTAAGTAAGTTCGTACGTGGGTTAGCCGGCTAGTTCTGGTTTAGACTAAATAAAACTTAATGGTGTCTGTGAACACAAGGAAAATCGTCACGCAGTCGCAAATTCATATGTCAGCGGGGGTGAAGATGGGGTTTTTCGCATCTTGTGCCTAGCTTCACAGGAATTAGGAATTAAGTTCTATTCGAACTATTTACCTATAATATCTAAGTTGTCAAGTGAGTAAGTCGAGTTTCTAAGCCACCTGAAGGCCTCTAATAATTATATGGCAAGACCTCAGAACAATAACTAAAACAGAGCTACGAGTATAAACAACTGGGACTCAGAATTTAACGTTTGTCTGGAACAGAATTGAACGAATAGTCATCCGTGGCACAGTAGCGCCCAGTTGTAAATGCCGGCCGTGGTCACCCATTCCAAGACTGACCATGCGGATCTTTGTTTGACTTTGGTGATTGCTTAGAACCATCTATTCAAACTAGTAGACTAGGTAAGTACGGGCTACGGAACCAACTTGAAATGAAAACAAAATTGGCAATTGCGGATTTTCCATGGGCATAGCAAAACGTAATTTACCTGTACAACATAATAAAAACTGAAAGGTTTTGTACACGGGAATTTCCTAGGACGAGTAGCGCTTAGGTAGGTATACAGTGTTAAGGCTGCTGCATACAGGTAGCGGCACGTAAGTCTAGCGCTGAGGGTACTGTGGAGGGGATGGCTGCGCATAGTGACTGCCATACTTAACTCATGCGCAGCCATCCCCTCCACACTTCACTCCGCTCCTGAATCCGCTACTGCCTATGCGTTCGGCTTGTTTCAGTTGTTGATTCAACAATGTTTTCTTAAAAGTATCATCCGTAAAACAACTTTACAGACAACCAATTTGTTTTAATATTTCTACACCATATTTTAGTTTCATAGCTTCCATATTCCGCACCGAAGTGCACTTGCTCTCTATTTAGGCATTGTACAGTTCGTGCTAAAATGACGTCAACTAGGCTCGTAAAATTAGCAAAATAGGCGGTTATGATTATGAAGCAACTTTCTAAACCGAGTACTGCACAAATACAAGAAATAATAACATTTTATATGAAACTAGATTTTGCCCGCGGCTTCGCCCGCATGACATTCTCGAGGCCCTACGAGTACCTTACCACCCTTAATAAAAGAGGTGAAAAAAAAAAACAAAAAAAAAAACGATTTGACATTTGTTCGATTTGACAGTTCTTTTTTGACATTTCTTGGAGCGCACGCTAGAATAGCTCGCAGATGGCAGAATTTTTCCTACTTACTTAACACTTATCGTTATATTATGGAAAATTTACGCAATATCATTATAATTTATAGCCTATGTGTTATTCTGATTTATTAGCTATATAATTGCAAAGTTTCATCTCAATCCGTTCAGTAGTTTTTGCGTGAAAGAGTAACAAACATCCATCCATCCATCTTTACAAACTTTTACGTTTAAAATATTTGTGGGAAGTACATGTGTAAATCGCGTGACAATGCAATATTATGATGACATGGTGCTGGTTTGATGATGGAGCTGGAAGGTGGCCAAAGGAACTTAGCAATGAAAGGACACAACCTAATCGAGTTTGGGTTCATTTGAATGGTCTTGGCGAATAGTTTGTCTTTTAATGGTAACCAGGGTCTGATGATGGAGCTGGAAGGTGGTCTTAGGAACTCTGTAATGAAACGATGCAAACCTATCGAGTCTCAGCTCATTTGATTCGTCTTGGCGAGTAAGTAGTACTTGTTTAGTAAAAGCTTGTTATAAATATTCGGCCAAGTACGAGTCAGACTCGCGCACGGAGGGTTCCGTACTGTATGGGAGCCCCCCTTAAATATATATTTTATTTTAATTTTATTATTTATTATTGAAGGGAATATAAAACTAAATATTCCGTGAAAATTCCAGGCATCTACCTGGTCATCTACCTGGTACCATTATTAATAAAGAGCGAAAAACGTCTAAAAATTCAGGTTTGTTGTATGGGAGCCCCCCTTAAATATTTATTTTGTTTTGTTTTTAGTATTTGTTGTTATAGCGGCAACCGAAATACATCATCTGTGAAAATTTCAGCTGCCTAGCTATAATGGTTCATGAGATACAGCCCGGTGACAGACGGACAGACAGACAGACAGACGGACAGACGGACATCGAAGTCTTAGTAATAGGGTCCCGTTTTTCCCTTTGGGTACGGAACCCTAAAAAAAGGTATTTTTTCATTGTCGAATTCCGGGTTGGCCTCATAATAAGAGTTGTTCATAATTATGGTCTGAATCACCCCCTTTCGGCGTACCACATGGTAAGCAGATAGCTCTGTATAATAAATACACTTCCTGACTCATGAAAATGTTTTCGTAATTGAATGACTCGAAACTATGACGTTGAAATGGCAGTGGGCAGAGCACATAGCACAGATGGCTGACGGCCGATGGGGTCGAAAGGTTCTCGAATGGAAACCACGTACCGGCAAGCGCAGCGTAGGACGTCCTCCTACGAGAAGGACAGGCCACCTCATCAAGACCGCAGGACTACTACTAGAGTAGTTGAAAAATGGTGTGAACGCCACGGCCTCTCTGTTAATCCGCAAAAAACAGAGTTAGTGCTATTCACACGAAAAACAAAGAAAACCGACTTGAAAACTCCTTCGCTATTCGGTACCAAATTAACATTAAGCAAGGAAGTCAAATATCTAGGAATCTGGCTAGACAGTAAACTTCTGTGGGGAAAACATCTTGAGTATGTCACCACGAAGGCAACAAACATTTTATGGCAGTGCACTAGAGCGGTGGGAAAGGACTGGGGTCTGAAGCCAAAGCTCTGTCACTGGCTATATACTGTTATAGTGCGACCGGTCTTCACGGACGGCTGCGTAGTGTGGTGGACACGTACGAACCTAGCTACTGTAAAAGCAAAGCTACAACAAACGCAACGACTTGCGTGCACGCTAATCAGCGGATGTATGAAAAATACACCATCAGCTGCACTTGAAATTATTCTTGGGCTTACACCACCGCATCTGCACATTCAGCAGGAAGCGATGGCTTCAGCTCTACGAATAAAATCTACAAATCAGTGGAAGAGTATGGGTGCAACGACTAACCACTGCAGAATAATCGATCGGGCGACAGGAATAATCCCTGAAGCTAAGAGTGGTACGGACAGGATAGCCAAAACGCACCTGGACTGTAAAAAGTATGATCTGATCATAGAGGATGACACATCAGACAGTGTAACGCCGTCTTGGAATATATACACGGATGGTGCAAAAAATAAGGAAGGGACTGGCTGTGGCTATTACTCGCCGGAGCTTGGGCTCAAGGAGTCTCTTGCCCTGAGCAAAACCACAACGGCCTTGCAGGCGGAAGCCATGGGCCTATTACTGGCCGCAAAAGCCCTGGAGCCACTAAGTGAGCTTCTGGTATCTCCTGGAAAAGGTGACTCCAAGGAAGTGATCATGTTTACGGTTGACAGTGCAGCCACAATCTACGCACTCAGGAGACCTATAACAAGGTCCAGGGTAATAGCTGAGTGCCATACAGCACTCCAAAGTATTTCAAATAAACACAGAATCATTGTACGTTGGACAAAAAGTCACGGTTTATGTCCGGGTAACAACATAGCAGACACCCTTGCCAAAGAGGGCACGAGAAAACAGGCGGAGGACGAAGCAGCTAGACACTGCAAACCGACAGCAGTGGAAGTACGTGATCTACTGCGCCGTCATACTGAAAAAGAACAACAAAATATGTGGGACAAGAGGGAGGATTGCAGGCATGCCAAAGCTGCTTTCCCAGCCCTGAACAGAAACATAACAAACGATCTATTGAAGTTGCAGCGACAAGACCTCCGACTTATGGTAGGGCTCATTACTGGTCACTGCAACTTGAATAGTCACATGTATAAACTGGGAGCCACCGACAGCCCACTCTGTCGTGGTTGCCTGCAGGAGAATGAAACGGTAGAGCATGTTTTGTGGCATTGCAAGGCCACGGCAGAAACTAGAATCGCTTGCGGGTTGCATGACGCTACTATTGCTTTTTCATCAGCATCGACATCATCATCCTCATCGCTATCTGGTACACCATCCAAGCCACTGGAGCAGTTATGCCAGCGGCCCAGAGCCACGCTCCGTTATTTTAAGGAGCTGGGCTGGCTTGGGTAGACGCTGGAGGGGGAAATGCACAAAACACCCCATGCGGGACGTCAGTGCAGGACTTATCGCCCCTACATCGAATAAGAATAAGAAGACCGCAGGATCGCGCTGGTTGCAAGCCGCTTCCAACCGGCCATTTGGATATCGTCCTATGGCTGATGGATAAACGGATAGAAGAACTTTTAACATGGCGCTTTTTAGGGTTCCGTACCCAAAGGGTAAAAACGGGACCCTATTACCAAGACTCCGCTGTCCGTCTGTCTGTCTGTCTCCAAACTGTATTTCATGAACCGCTATAGCTAGAAAGCTGATATTTTCACAGATGATGTATTTATGTTGCCGCTATAACAACAAATACGAAAAACAGAATAAAATTAATAACTAAGGGTGGGGGGGGGGGCTTCCTTAAAACAAATCTGATTCTTTAGCCGTTTTTCGCTCTATATTAATAAATAATGGTAACAGGAAGATGCTTGAAATTTTTACAGAATATTAAGTTGTATATTCACTTCAATAATAAATAATAAAATTAAAATAAAATAAATATGTAAGGGGGGCTCCCATACAGTACGGAACCCTCCGTGCGCGAGTCCGACTCGTACTTGGCCGATTATTTTATTTGTTCTGAACATGGCACCTCATGGAAAATCTTTTAGGGGTTTTGGAACGGGAACTTTTAGAATCGTAGTAATTCACCACCACCAAAGTTACCACCATCACCATGGTCCAACGGATTTGCAAGTTAAAGTGGCAGTCAACCGGTCTTCTTCGAAATCTGTACGGGAGGTTTATGGTAGGCAATGGATATCCTAACTCATACAGCTGATATAATGATAAAAAAATGAAATGGACAATTTACAAAAAACTCACTAGTGAAGTGAACATGGTCTCATATCTACCAAGTTCTTGTCTGAGTAGGTACTTAGGTAGGTACAATGCCGTCCAATGTCCGATATTGTACAAAAAGTTGCTTATCAACTACCTAGCACTTGCAAAAACAAATATCTTAGAAATTAATACAACCTGCAAACGTTGACATGTTAGGTACTGTTTATCGTTCTTACCTCTTTGGTTCTTACTACGACGCTTACTATCACAAGAATATTCTTCACTTAGGACACCAATACTTAAGTAGCGACATCTACCTCCAATCTACGGTACTGAAAAAATAACGCCATCTAGTAGCAAGTAGCAGAACTAAAACCTTTATAGCAGTGACATCTATCGTAATTTTCACAAGGGTAAAAAAACATTTTCGCGCATTATTCTACTAAAATAAAGAGACTTTTCAATACGTACAGCTACAAAACTATCAATACATATTTAATTTAGTTGTGCTATTTCATTATTATCGCATTGGCATTTTCATTGAAAAACTTGTGTTCTCGATTTCCGAAATGTGACACTGTGACCTAATTGTAACAAAATAGTCAATTCTAGTAATATTGTAAATTATAAAATGTTATCTAGGTTTATTTAATGTTGTTGATGAAGTGTTTATATTCAGAATTAATTATATTTATTCCTTGAACCCCTGTTATCTAGTCATAAATTATTTCTATCGCTTCAACAAAATGTCACGCGAACTCTTACCTTTCTAATTATTTATTTTTAAGAAAACAAATGAAATTGTGTCAATAATAATTTGACAAAATGTCTTTTGTAAAGTGTTGCTTCGAATCAGGAGAAGGACGGCACGATTTCGTCGACAGCTTTGTACAAAAATGTACAGACCCTGGATGTAAGTTCACAAAATAGTTCACATAAATTAAGACAACATAGCTGGCAACGTGCCATTTTTATGTACAGATATTTAATTTTACTAACTCTTCGATGTTATTTTGGCTTGCACATTGCATTATTTTTATTGATCATCGGTTCGAATTTGGCGCCAAAATCGTTCTCTAGCTGCTTCCGTAGTCCCGGATTACGTTTCGTTTTAGCGTGACATGTCAATTGATAAAACGGTATGCTTCTAAAAAAATCTTTCGACAAGAAAACTAAGTTAAAATTACTGAGATAGAAACATTTAGGTGAAGTTATGCATATATAAGAAGCTTACAAAGTTATTTAAGTTCCCGTTTTAAACATAAACTTCATGAAGAGATGAAGATTAACTTTATTTAACTCAGTCAGTGAAATGAAACGTAAGCATATCGATTGACTGACTCAGATTCTGTGTCTTCTGTTTTAATTTTTTTATATGACTAGTTTGTGTAATTAACGCATATCAGTTGATGTGAAGAGAAGATGATGTCCATGGGTATGTTATTATAATCATATTTTACTTGTAATAACTCCAGTTTCCTAGAAAATTATTATCAAAACTGGACTTTGACATATGCGATGAGTGGCGCCATCTTGAATGACGACCTGTCATTTTGATTTCGGCGTGTTTTCGTGTTTCTTGTTACAAAAACTCACTTTTTATTAATGTCAACCATTAAAATGAACATGTAGTGACCTAAAATATAGTGTTTATACGTGGTCGTTTGGACTAAACAAAAGTTTTAAGCGAAAATCTGTTAGCAAAGTGAAGGGACAGTGATATCACCATGACGGCTTCAACTGCTCAAAACCAGGCTAAAGCAGCCACGGCAACGGTTGCCAAGCCTCAGAAGACCTATGGGAAGATCGTGCTCACGCTCTCCAACTGTCTCCTACCTGAGGGGGTGTTCAAAGAGACGCCTTCACAAGCCGACGGCCTCGATATAGAAACCGAAACAGATCTTCGAATTCTCGGCTGTGAGATGATCCAAACAGCGGGAATCCTTCTTCGCTTGCCTCAGGTCGCCATGGCAACGGGTCAAATGTACCTCCAGAGGTTCTACTACTCCAAATCCTTCGTCAGGTACCCGATGGAAACGATGGCCATGGGCAGTATCTACCTAGCCTCTAAAGTGGAAGAAAAACCATGCAGAATCAGAGATGTCATTAATGTTTTCCACCACATCAAGCAAGTTCGTGCACAGAAGACTATTTCCCCACTTATAGTCGACCAGAACTACATTGAACTGAAAAATCAGGTCATAAAAGCTGAACGAAGAATACTCAAAGAACTTGGGTTCTGCGTGCACGTCAAACACCCGCATAAGCTCATTGTGGTATACCTACAAGTTCTACAATATGAAAAAAATAGACAGTTGATGCAAATGGCTTGGAACTACATGAATGATGCTCTCCGTACTGATGTATTCATGAGATTTCCTCCCGAGACTATAGCCTGTGCTTGCATATACCTAACAGCTCGGAAAATAGGCCTCCCATTGCCAAACAACCCACACTGGTTCCTGCTTTTTAAAGTGACCGAAGAAGACATCAAAGACGTCTCAATACGAATCCTTCAACTATACAAACGGGCGAAAGTCAACCCTGAAGAGCTAGAAAGTAAAGTAGAACTGCTCCGTAAAGTTTACCAAGCGAACAAACAAATGCAAGCTCAAAGAGAACGAGAAGCGAAAGAAGAAAAGAAACCAGAATCTCCTTCTGCTTCGACTTCCAAAGACTCGAGGCGGGATAGCAAAAAGGATAAGTCTCCCAAGACTCCGCCGTTATCAAAATACCACACGGCTCATAAGACTAAGAAGGATCGGCGGTCCAGGTCTCGTTCTCCATATGATCGGAAGAGAGATTACTCCAGCAAAAGGCATAAATCTAGGTCCAGAGAGAGGGACACAGACCGTTCCAGAGAGAGACGATTGGAAGATAAAAGCCGTAGTCGCAGCTCAAGGAAGTATGATGATTATGACAGGAAGTCGGGTAGAGATGCCAAGGACAGTAGAGATGAGAAAAGAAAACATTAGGTATAGAATTTAGGTTAAGTTTAAGTCATGACTTTGTATTTGTACTGAAATTAATAAAGTTGCTTATAATTATTTTTATGGGTCATTTACATATTATGTATACAATAGGAATAAGGAAATCCTCAGTCAGATCCAGATTTTTATTGCTATATCTGTACATTGTTAAGAATAGTAAATAAATATGGTAGGTATCTTATTTTAATTTTGCCAGTTTCTTTAGTTTCATAGTATTTATTGTACTCAATTTAAAAATAGACATTAAATTTTCCATTTAGTTTAATTATTTTTCGCAAATAATGGCATAACCGCCTTACATCGTGTACAAAATTCGAATATTTCGTTCGAATTGTTTACATTATTGTTGATTTTTCAAAAACGGCTTAGCTAATTTCTGTAAATTTCAATGGGACCACCTTGGGAGAATTTTTCGATTCGGTTCACAATTGGCGGAGTTATCGATGAACATAAAAATACATACCGACTAAAATAGAACAACCTCCTTTTTGGAAGTCTTAAAAACCATAAATTAAGTGATTAAAGTAATTATGATTATCATTATTGGTCATTTATAATATTGTCATAATTGGTAATCTCATTAACTTATTAATACATAACTGTATTAATTTTTTTGAAAGATTATTTACTAATGCATAATGACATTTTTAAGTATGATGTATTTGTAAATAAATTTAATTTAGGATCCTTCATGGGGATGGGCCCACGCTTCTGAAAAGGTCATCACATGTCAATCTAACAGAGTAGAAAAAGCTCCATAGGGCTTCATGTTTCACTCCAGCTTTGTGAGTAAAAATTGACATTTGAGATATTAAAATGAAGATCATGCTTGCTGTGTTTTTAGGGTTCCTTGGCCAGATAGGAATGTAAACTTAAATAATACACATTACACAATTATTTTAACCAATTTCCCAAGTCAGAGGCTTTCTAGCACCTCAAAACTTAGCTACGCTTAAAACAGCGCAGTATAGGCGGTAGGCACACTAGAGTAATTTTAACCAGTTTACAGAACCCTACTGAACGAGCGTATATGGCACTTGCCACATTTAGGTCTAGACCCTACCAAAACAGAGTGGAGCGCAGCTGAGCGGAGTGTTGTAATCTGAGCCGTAAAATCGTAAAAATTGGCAAAAATGCTTCGAGCAAATATTTAAAGAGTCACAATCATGCAAAAAAAAGTGTCTGAGGCAAAACTCTGCCCAAACTATGTAGTGGGCAGGCTTTTTAGTTAGTCGTAAGGCGATTGCAAGGCGAATACAACGCCGCGCGATGCCAAAGTGCTCGGTTACAAGCACTAATTAGGTTTCACAACGTCGAGATTCGAAAAAACCTCATTCATCATTGTTAATTATTTAATGTAAATATCTAAGTCGGTATGTATGATGGCGTTTGGATATTTTTTTACTACTTTCACTTATGGTCTGTGGCTCTGTAGATATTTGCTCGAAGCATAAATGTAATATTTGCCTAACGAACACAACACACGCCCTTGATCGATCAGAGGTTTTGTTCTCGCTACGACTAAAACCTTCACCCCGCTTCAGTTTGGTAGAGTCTGAACTTTTCCGCCCGAGCCCTACGCACCGATGTGTGACGTATCTATTTCCAGCAGAAAGCTCTAACTATACCTATAGAGCAGTATACAGGGTTAGCCAGAACTGTTGTAGGTACTAAGCCGAAAGGAGGTGATTCAGACCATCATTATGAACAACTTTTACTATGGGGCTTACCCAGTATTAGAAAATAAAACTGTTTCCTACAAATTGTCAATTCCGTGTTGTAATTTTGTAAGAAACGGTTGATTTATAGGGTTCCGTATCCAAAGGGTAAAAACGGGACCCTATTACTAAGACTCCGCTGTCTGTATGTCTGTCTGTTTGTCACCAGGTATCTCATGAACTGTAATAGTTAGAATGTTGAAATTTTCACTGATTACGTATTTCTGTTGCTGCTATAACAACAAATACTAAAAACAGAATAATATTAATATATGAAAATAAAATTATAAATATTAATTTTATTCTGTTATACGGCACCCATACAACAAACCTGGATTTTTAACCATTTTTCGCTCGATATTAATAACGGTGGTAGGCTTGAAATATTCACAGAATATTTAGTTAAATATGCACTTTAAAAATAAATAAATTGAAATAAATATTTAAGGGAGGCATTTTTCCCATACAAGAACGTGATTTTTTTACTCGAAATTTTTTGTTTATTAATGGCAACAGGAAGATGCTTGAAATATTAAGTGGTATATTCCTTTCAAAAATAGTTAGTAAATTAAAATAAAGGATATTAAGGGCTTCCATACGGCGCGGAACCCTTCGGCGCGAGTCCGACTCACACTTGGCCAATTATTATTTTTCTTAAATTTCGTGTTGGCCCCTAGTAAAAGTAAGTAAAGTAAGTTCGTATAGGCCGGGTGGCTAGCCCTGGTGTCAGAGTTTTTAGGCCGCCTGAAGGCCTCTGACATGGCTAAACGGTTAAAACAACCGGGGCCTACAATTTAACGTGTCATCCGAGCCACGGTAGCGCTCAGTTAGAAAATGCCACCCGCGGTCACCCATCCAAGTACTGACCGTGCGGAACGTTGCTTAATTTAGTAAAAGTGGTTCATAATGATAGTCTTATTCACCCCTTTTCGGCATAGTACAGTACAGGGTAAGCAGAAAATCCTGTATAGCTAGGGGCGGTGAGACGTAATTTTAGCAAGCAAAATAAAGGAGTCTAAGGTTAGAAACAGAAATAAGTTTGTACCGCTTTCTGTGTTCCGCGTACTTTCTTCTTTAGTTAGTAGCTTAGTAGAGCTACAGAACCCTTAAATGCGCGCTACACGCATCACGCACTTGCCATATTTAGGCCCGGACTCTACCAAAATAGAGCTGTACGGACTGAAGCGGAGCTGCGTGCTAGTCCGTGAGCCAACTGCATCACTACATAATTATTATAAAGCAAAGTCGCTATTTCTCTTGACTCTTTTTGAAGGCCCTCTTTCGCCCCGCTTTGTTTGGAGTGGGGCGAAAAGGAGCATTCATCTGTACATTTAAATAGAAAAGTAGTTTATGGAAAAAAAATCAGCCAAGTACGAGTCGGACTCGCGCACGGAGGGTTCCGTACGGTATGGGAGCCCCCCTTAAATATTTATTTTATTTTAATTTTATTATTTATTATTGAAGGGAATATAAAACTAAATATTCTGTAAAAATTTCAAGCATCTACCTGGTACCATTATTAATATAGAGCGAAAAACGTCTAAAAATTCAGGTTCGTTGTATGGGAGCCCCCCTTAAATATTTATTTTATTTTGTTTTTAGTATTTGTTGTTATAGCGGCAACCAAAATACATCATCTGTGAAAATTTCAGCTGGCTAGCTATCATGGTTCATGAGATACAGCCCGGTGACAGGCAGACAGACAGACAGACGGACATCGAAGTCTTAGTAATAGGGTCCCGTTTTTCCCTTTGTAACGTTCGTAACCAGACGAAACCGGGGAGGGCAGCTAGTAAATTGTATGTTTGCTTAGCGAGAATAAATCCGCTCACGATGTTTGATCTCACAAAGCAAATATGGCATTCATCATGAAATTATGGCAGAAGAATATTCATCCATAGCTCATAGGATATGAACTTCCAGACTACAACGCTCGGATCTGTTTTGGTGGACTATAGGCCTGCCCTACGCACCGATGCGCCGTGTGACGTGCTATTTCCAGCAGAAGCTATACGCATAGAGTATAGGCGGTGGGCACACGAGTAATTTTAGCCAGTTACCTGTCGCCCTGTCCGGGGCTCGTACCGCGCCGCGTATCTACTGCCATTAAGCTTTATCACGGTAATTATATCTAATTACCGTGGCTTTATACACGTGATTAAACAGTTTACGATTCTGTAGAGGTGACAAAGCAATCTAATTAGCACATTTTAATTTAGAGTACCTACGTCCTACCTACACACATCCTTTGTGCCATCTAATTATGACTTCAATGTTTGTTTGAACGAACTTAGGTTTTCGGAAACGGGTGTATCTATTAACGGTTATTTTCATAAACATTTGACTGCATATAAACCTAGCTTTTTTTCTATATATTTCTTTTCTATTTTTTCTTTATTTTAACAAAATTACGTTCCCGGAAACTGTTTTTTTTTTAACATTTTTAACCCCCGACGCAAAAGAGGGGTGTTATAAGTTTGACGTGTCTGTTTGTCTGTCTGTCTGTGGCATCATAGCGCCTGAACCGCTGGACCGATTTCAGTTTAGTTTTTTTTGGATGAAAGGAGACTTAATCGAGTGTGTTCTTAGCTATGTTTTATAAAAATCGATTGAGCCGTTTAAGAGTTATGGTGGGTTAAAATGGGGATGGAAGAACCAAAATTCTACAAATGTGCCCAAAATGGCTGTCGGGGGTTTTTTAAATTTTTAATTTAATTATGACTAAGTAAATAGAAATTCGTTCTATAAATATTTTTCTATACAAATATTTATTTTTTCTTAGTAAAATGCGAATGCGATTTTTCTAAAATCTTTTACCGAATCGAGATCGGTCGCTTTCTCATCATCATATCAGCTGTAGGTCCACTTCTGGACATAAGCCTCCCCTATGGAGCCGATTTTTCAAGTAAGACTGTCTGAAAGCGAAAATCCCATTGGCCAACATTACAGTTCTCCGCGCTATGTGCCCTGCCCCCTGCCACTCAAACGTGCTAATCCTTTCTTTCCGTTCGCAGAAGTTCTCGTTCTGATTCAATCTCGCAGAGAGACTCCGAACACACTTCCTAGCATATTCCTATAGTCATAATGACTGTTCAATCATAAGTAATGTACCTACCAGCCTTTTTAATAGTCCACTGGGTAGGCCTACCCACGAAGGGTGATTAGGCCATATCCACCACGCTGGCCCAGTGCGAGTTGGTGGATTCACATACGCTATCGAATTTCTTCTACGGGCATATGCAGGTTTCCTCACGATGTTTTCCTTCACCGAAAATCCAATGATGTAAGCCAATCATAAGTACCTTCGCATGTGTTAAGAAAAAAATGTTTTAATATTTTTTATTGGATAGAAAGCACGAAAATGTGAAACTACGTGCGTAATGGAATTGACGGCTACAAGGCCCTTAAGCTCATTATACAAGTGATTAATTAGTATAAGGCTAATTTTAATAGCTAATGACCTTTTGGTAAAATAACTTATTCCTGAGTTATGTGACCTAACATGTCAGTCTGTCGAGACAGAGGGCGTAGTCATCACGTATAAGTTTTTGAAGTGAAACTTCTAATGCGACTTCCAACAAGGTTGCGTTAAACGTTTAACACTACCATGGAGGGGGTATGAAAGCACTGTTGCGTCGAAGTTTCACTTCTTCCGCGCGGAGGGACTCTGCTTGCAGTTTTTTTAGTCAGTGCCACAACTCGATCTAGCGAGAGATTCTGAATTATTAAGATTTTTTGTTACTATTTTAAAGGGTCACCCATAAAGTAGGTACATTACATAAGATACTAATGACTAGCTGAAAAAAGTGTGGATGAATTGTGTGAAAGATAATATGCGAGAGAAAGGAGTTGATGATGAGATTACCTAAGATAGAGTGAAGTGGCGAAAGAAAATGTGCTGTGCCGACCCACCTAGTGGGATAAGGGCAAGAAGATGATAATGATTAATAACTAGCTGAAAAATGTGCATTATAATATTAAGACACTAGCTGCCCGTCCCGGCCTCGCCCGGGTACAATTGGCTAAATTAGACAAATAGTAAGAATCCATAATTTTTTTGAAAATATAATTTACAATATGTTCATCGGGGATGGTGTAGCTTTCCAACAGCGAAAAAATTTTTCAAATCGGTTCAGTAGTTTCGGAGCCTATTCGATGCAAACAAAAAATCTAATCTTTTTCCTCTTTATAATATTGGTATTGAATATGTATAATGTATAATTGTATATTCCATCAAAATAAGTACTTATGTATAATTTTATAAATGTTTTTACGAGTATACTGTATATGTCAATAGGTAAAAAAAATGTTTTATCGTCGTCGTTTCAGTCATAGGACGTCGATTGCTGGACATAGGCCTCCCCCATAGATCTCCAATAAGACTGTTTAGTTTGCATCCAGCGCGATCCTGCGGTCTTTATCCATATCCGTCCGTCCACGTTGTGGGTTGACATCCTACGCCGCGCCTGTTGGTACGTGGTCACTCGTGAACCTATATCGACCCAAAAAAAATTTACTTACGAAATAATAAATAATTATTTTTTGCAATAAATAGCAAAACCGACTTCCATCGTGTACAAAATTCTAATAGTTCGTTCTAATTGATGTATACAATTTTTACATTATTGTTGATTTTTCAAAAACAGCTCAGCCAATTTCAATAAAATTTAAATGCGGGAAAAACCTCGGGAGTATCCTTTCGAACTAAAAAAAAATTTTTTTGATTCGATTCACAATTGGTGAAAATATCGATGAACACAAAACAAAATACATACAGACAAACATACTCGTAGAGCCTCCTCCTTTTTGGAAGTCGATAAAAAAACGTTTGCTATGAATTGGGATTTGATATAACTGGTAATGATAACGATCCATTAGCTTACGCATATTTTAGCACTTAGGTAATCTTTTCATGACTACAACTAGATACGAGTACTAGTCAATTAGTACCATTTGTTTTTCCTCAAAATGATTGATAGCAATATCAAAACTGACTAATAATATAATCAATACACACAGACATTATAGTCTGAGATCCCAGTGCAGGATCATAGCGCTCGTAACGGACACGGTTCAAACCATTTTTAACTGACTTCCGAAAAGGAGGAGGTTCTATGTTCGTCTGAATTTATTTTTTTGTGTATGTTCATCGATAATTCCGCCAATTGTGAACCAAATCGAAAAAAATTGCCAAAACCGCCTTCCATCGTGTACAAAATTCGAATATTTCGCTCGAATACATCGTTTACATTATTGTTAATTTTTCAAAAACGGCTTAGCCGATTTCTTTAAAATTTAAATGGAACCACCTTGGGGAGTATATACCCTTTCGAACTAAAAAATAATTTTTCGATTCGGTTCACAAATGGCGAAATTATCAATGAACATACACAAAAAAAATACATACAGACGAACATACAACCTCCTCCTTTTTGGAAGTCGGTTAAAAATTGGTTTGAATTTGAACCGTGTCTGCTATGAGCGCTGTGATCTTGCAGTGGGATCTCAGGCTATTATACAAGCCGTGCCGGGGCTTGTATCATCTCTTATCTTTTACAATGACCGTCTTATCAATGTATGGCAGTCGGCAGTTGTACGTATGACGTCGTCGTATACAGACGTATCGTGCCGAAACGTATCAAATATGTTCGTAAATCGAATTAAAATAATTCACGCGAAAAATCGGTCGTTCTTTTGGTGGTAACGTGTGTGATAGTTTTGGACAGTTTTAGTGGCGAAGTGAACTAATTTTTTAACCGACTTCCAAAAAGGAGGTTCTATGTTCGTCTGTATGTTTTTTTTGTGTATGTTCATAGATAATTTCGCCTATTTTGAACCGAATCGAAAAATTCTTTTTTAGTTCGAAAGGGTATACTCCCGAGATGGTCCCATTAAAATTTTACAGAAATCAGCTGAGCCGTTTTTGAAAAATCAACAAAAATGTAAACAGTTCTAGCGAAATATTCGAATTTTGTACACGATGGAAGGCGGTTTTGCCATTTTTTGTGAAAAATAATTATGGATATATTTTAGTGATGAATATATAATTTTAAATTCTATGGTATTGGGATTATTACTGGCGAATATTTTATAGAAACCTACGGTATTAGGATGCTGGGACGTTACTTTGTAAGGAAATATTAATTTTCCTTTTAACATCTACTATATACAATATAGGTACAAACCAAAATTACCTTAACCTATCTCAATTTCAGTAGGTAAATGACGTCTGAACTTTATTTTAAAATATTTTTACAGACATTTTTGAATTGTGAGTTTATAAAAGGTGTTCTTGAATCAAAGTGAACGTGAACTAAGTTACAATGTCAGTGAGAAAGCTAACAAACCAAGCCTGCTTTTTCATAAGTAGGACCCTGTATATGACATGTAAGTACCTAGTATTAAGTCTGACTGTAGGTACAATACCTAGTATTAAACCTGACTCACGTTAAACCTAGCTGTGTTGTGTGTGGTATGGTGCTGTATTTTTAACCCCCGACGCAAAAGAGGGGTGTTATAAGTTTGACGTGTCTGTTTGTCTGTCTGTGTGTCTGTCTGTCTGTGGCATCATAGCGCCCGAACCACTGAACCGATTTCAGTTTAGTTTTTTTGGATGAAAGGAGACTTAATCGAGAGTGTTCTTAACTATGTTTTATAAAAATCGATTAAGCCGTTTAAGAGTTATGGTGGGTTAAAGTGGGGATGGAAGAACCAAAATTCTACAAATGTGCCCAAAATGGTTGTCAAATGAAAGATAAGATATTTTATCAGTGGTAGGTGTGTCGGGGGTTTTTTAAATTTTTAATTTAATGTCTAGTCTTCGTTGTTGTGTATTTTGTGGGATGGGTACAAAATGTTAAACTCGCGTCAGGACAGACGTGTAAGCTGATTGAAAATTCGTAGGACGGAGGGAGAGTAGACCGCCGGCAGGGCGCGGCGTAGAGAGGATGTAATATCCCCCTCTCTTTTTACCGCGCGGCAAAAATGTTAGTGCAGAGCGCTTGCGCGAGTGTGCATCTGTTATATTGTATTTTACCACATAAATATTAGCACTTTATATGTTCAAGTTTTCACTTCTGCCGGCACTCTCGGATTGCGACCCGTTGTTCTTTTAATTTAAACACTCTAAAAGTTCAGCCCAGTGGTTGCCTACGTTGTCTGGGCTACGACCCATCTAATGCAAATTTACAAACCCGGGACCCACTTGTAGGAAATTTAACTGTTACCAATATGAATAAAAGACTTTTCAACCAAATACAGCAAAAAAGCTATGTTAATGGGAGGATGAATGAATTGTTTCCTATGTTTTGCCAATACAGTGTTGACATCAACTTCAACTCGAGTTACTTTTAAGTTTGAAAAGTAATTTGTTTCGGTATTTAGCTTTAGGGATTATTTATGTTCGGACGGGGCCCGTACAATGCCCGTACGACGCACATTCCATTCATTTTGTGTAAAAGCCGGGCCCATTCCAGGCGTCGTGCAGGCCACTACAAAAATGTATGGAACGTGCGTCGTATGGGTCCCGTACGGGCTCCGTCCGTCCCGTCCCGCGCCCGCCCCGTCCTAATGTAAATTATCCCTTAATGTGGTGGCCTACCTACTGTGGTATCAGGACCTGAAAACTAGAAGTGAAAGTTTATCCGCTCCATACAATGTGACAATTTTTTTTGTATGGAAGATTAATTATGTTGTTTTTGCATTTGCCAAAGGATATTGCATTTTGTTTGGATGAACAATATGAAGGAAAAAAGTCGTCGTCCCTTCGAAAAGTGGCGAATATATTTTTGAAAGTATTAGGCGCTACATTATGTAGGTAGGTAGTGCTGCATGTAAAATAAGAGTAAAAAGAAGCCATTGCCTAAGGCAAATAACTTTTCATTCTCATTATAATAATAAAATCGACAGCATGTCTACAAAACTGTACCTAATTTAATTCACATTTGCCTGCAAAAAATATTTCAGTAGGTATGATTCATAATAAAAACATGATTTAAAATGTATAAACAGCTGGAGCGATAGCAAGTAAATAAGACTAAAGTTAAATAAGGCCTGCATACTGCAATTCATAACCCCACTTACTAACAATCATTAAGTAATAAAACATAAAGGTAATACAATATTAGACCGGCAATATTATAGGATAACATTATTAAGATCGCAGGAACGCGCTGGATGGAGGTCTCTTCCAACCGGGCTTATTGGAAATCCATATTGGAGGCTTATGTCTAGCGGTGGACGTCCTACGGCTGATAATGATGATAATGAATATTATAGGCCAGGTGGCTATCCCTGGTATCAAGGTTAAGCCGCCCGATGTTCTCTGACATGACTAAACGGCTCAAATAACCGAGACAATTTAACGTGTCATCCGAGTCACGGCAGCGCTAAGTTGTAAACGCAGGCAAGAGCTAGATTTTTATAAAAAAATGGTTGTTTGTAAAGTCGGTTCACGGACGATCATTTTACGTGATAACGTCAAGAAAGCATCGATGAAGCGTCACGAGGCCGATCGTGCCTCTCTATCGCTTGTTCCGCGCTCTCGCTTGCACGCTCGGCTCAGCCGGAACGTGACGATGAGTCATGCTTTTTCGTGCGTGCAGTCGGCGTTCATCGATTTAAAAGACGTTATCACGTCACACGATGTATACGAGTAAACAGCTGGAGCGATAGCGAGTGTGTAAGACTCAAGTTTGGCCTGCATTCCGTTATCTTAGTCCTACTTACCACATCATTAGGTAATCTTATGAGTTCGCGATCCCGGAGCCATTATGATAAGAATCTTCAATCAAAAAATCTTATTATCTTAATGTTATTATTTTTAATTTTAATGTAATGATTGTATAACTTCCAATTAATTTTAATTTGATGACTGACACTAATTTTACTATTATTTTTGACACAATTAGCTTTATTTTTATTTTTGACTGTATTTTTTTTTCAGTACTATTTAATTTTTTAACAATTTTTTGCTCGATATTAATGCATGTTGTCTTCACCTATAATTATTGTGACATTTAGCTCTTATTTTTTATGTATAATCTTTTTACAATGTATTGATGTACACAATGTTGGTGAACTGAAATAAAATAAAAAATAAAAAATCTATTTATATAGACAACTATTCAACACTTGAATAGGCTTTAAAAAACCTATTTCATTTCCCTTACAAATCTGTTCCGTAACTTTTGTTTTGAATGAACATTAAAAGAAGGATGCCGTGGCAAACACACAAAGCATCTTTGCAAATTTGAGGATCGTGAAACTACCACTGTTGTCTTGTTTTCTGACATCGAGAGAATTTTCAGTACCTACATTTTTGATAAAACTTACATTCAGGGAGAAAACTCTTTTCACCCCTTTTTTTTTATTTAACCTTTACTGTCCCATTGCTGGGCAAAGGTCTCCCCCAATTCCTTCCATTCCTTTCTGTTCTGTGCTACCTCCGTCCAATCTTTTTTAAACATCTCGATTTTATCCAAATGAAAGTGCGCTACAAACGGCCTCAAATTCAACCCACTAGCTAGCCCAATCTATCCATCCATCCAGTTCAATAGCATTTATAATAAATAAATCATGTATCATCTTTCCAGGCTGCTGCGGCTGCTGCTCAGCCCTGCGGCCGCGCTACAAGCGGCTGGTCGACAACATCTTCCCCGCGTCTCCCCAAGATGGCCTCGTCAAGTCCAATATGGAGAAACTCACCTTCTACTCGCTCTCCAGTCCAGAGAAACTGGACAGGATCGGCGAGTACCTGTTCCAGAAGGCGTCTAGGGATATCTATAGAAGAAGACATGGGTGAGTTGATCCTACTTCCAAATTTTAGAGTTATTAGACTCAGTAGAGGTATTTGCGGATAATAGGGATAGTCGCTTCCAAGCTGAAAAGCCTGGAACACAAGCGTTAAGTAGCGTGTTTGACAATTTTCTATACGCGCGCTCGACCTGCTCGACCTGATTCCCTCATCTCCTTTTCACAACAGAACAAGCCGGAAGTCGCATAAATACCATCCCTACATAGTCGACGTACCGCCTGCTCGTACTAAGCGATTCGCTTCTTCCTTCATAATGCGGACCGCCGAGGATTGGAATGCCCTGCCTCCGTCATTGTTTCCTGACAATTACAATTTAGATATCTTCAAGTCAAGAGTGAATAGGTATCTTTTAGGTCTACATACTCCGTCTTCGCTTTCCATCAGGCGAGTTGGTGGCCAAATGTAGCCCTATTCTGCATATAAAAAAAAACGTGAATTGCAACCCGGTTTTTAAATTTGGCGGCCTGGCAGTGGCACCCTATTCTAGAGGTAGCACTAGAAAGAGTTGTTTTTTTGTAAACTAAAATTCTGAAGTGGAAGTCATCAAGCCATTATTAGGATCAAGGTTAGAAAATAATGCGTTACTGTCCAAACGGCCTAGAAAAGAATTCGCTAAATATTTATGTTCCAGACTTCCAGAGATTCATTATTAATTGTACGTCCAAATATTTATTCGATCTTCCGAATTTCCCCTTTGACAGGTCGTAATCGAAAGCGCTGAAATATTTATAACGCTGTTTACGTTTTCCCGTCACAAATCGGCACATTATCAACAGTATGAGCAATTGTTAGGTAACTGTACTGTACAGTACCAGCCGTGCTGGCCCAGTGCGGGTTGGTTGATTCACATACAATAAATCATCGAATTTCTCCTAAAGACGTATGCAGGTTGCCTCACGATATTTTCCTTCTCCGAAAAGCCAGTGGTGTGAAATTCCGTTCATAAGTTCCAAAAACTCATTGAAACTTGTTAGAAATCCATGCATGAAGCCTATGTCTAGCAGTGTCCGTCCTACATCTGATTTGATGATGATTACTTTCGTTTTTTGTGGTCTTTCTCAACAATTACATTTATATCTGTTACCTTAACTTTAAGCAAAGTACCTTCTATCTAAATTCAGCGGTGATAATAAGACCGAACGTAGGTACCTACCTAATATAAATTCGCCAATAGTTTTTTATAGTAGATAATAATAATGTCACGCAGTCTGATAAATTATTCGCTATCATTTACATTATTTGCTTCGATGTTATGAAATAGCAATGAACTTCCGTTAAATAAAAATATTTGCATCACTTGCGTCATTTTCTTTATCAGGGCCTATCGAAATACGATGTTTATGCCAAATTAAAATATCAAAACTGCATTGCACCAAACTGCACTGGGCTAGCGCGTGGTGGATCTAACCTGATCACCCTTGACTTGTAGGCCTGTGTTCGGCAGTGGACTATTTAAAAAGGCCGGTACAACGAAAACCTAAAAAGGCCGTCCTTCAGTTCCGGTCGATGCAACACAAAAACGACAACAGTTTTTGCTTACTACAGACTTAACTACATACTCGTACACTCATTTTGAACGCTTTAACAAAATTAATTTGCTTTTTAGGGTTCCGTGGCGAAAGGGTAAAAACGAGACCTTATTACTAAGACTCCGTTGTCCGTCCGTCTGTCTGTCACCAGGCTGTATCTCATGAACCGTGAACAGCTGAAATTTTCACAGATGATGTATTTCTGTTGCCGCTATAACAACAAATAGGTACTGAAAACGGAAAAGAATAAATATTTAAGGGGGCTCCCATACAATATATTTGAGTTTTGCTCGATATTAATATTCACAGAATATTTACTACAAAAATAAATTAAGCGGGGCTCTTATACGATACGGATCCCTTCGTGCGCGAGTCCGACTCGCACTTGACCGATGTTTTTGTACCCCCGACGAAAAAGAGGGGTATTATAAGTTTGACGTGTCTGTTTGTCTGTGTGTCTGTCTGTGGCATCATAGCGCCCGAACCACTGAACCGATTTCAGTTTAGTTTTTTTTGGATGAAAGGAGACTTAATCGAGAGTGTTCTTAGCTATGTTTTATAAAAATCGATTGAGCCGTTTAAGAGTTATGGTGGGTTAAAGTGGGGATGGAAGAACCAAAATTCTACAAATGTGCCCAAAATGGTTGTCAATTGAAAGTTTGTTGTCAAATATTTTTGTGTCGGGGGTTTTTTAATTAGGTATATTATGTATCGTTTTCCCATACTGCTAAAACGGCTTCCAAAGCAACCGAACCAAATCTTAAACCTTCAAAAAGCAGTTTATCTCCATCTTGCACGGTTTATCTCTTCCGTGCAAACTCCCACGACAGATTGATCTATCTAACGCGAACCCTTGATAGATAAGATAGGGAGATCAATCTTTATCTTTGAATAAGGAAATAGTAACAGTCAATCAAAATAAACGCCTCGTCCGCTAAAGTTTATAATCTAAATTGTTAATGTAGGTACGAGTAATTGTTATGCTACATAAGTATTTGTTTGTTTTTTAGGGTTCCGTACCCAAAGGGAAAAACGGGACCCTATTACTAAGACTTCGATGTCCGTCTGTCCGTCTGTCTGTCTGTCACCGGGCTGTATCTCATGAACCATGATAGCTAGGCAGCTGAAATTTTCACAGATGATGTATTTCTGTTGCCGCTATAACAAAAAATACTAAAAACAAAAGAAAATAAATATTTAAGGGGGGCTCCCATACAACAAACCTGATTTTTTAGACGTTTTTCGCTCTACATTAATAATGGTAACAGGTTGATGCTTGAAATTTTCACAGAATATTTAGTTTTATAATCACTTCAATAATAAATAATAAAATTAAAATAAAATAAATATTTAAGGGGGCACCCATACAGTACGGAACCCTCCGTGCGCGAGTCCGACTCGTACTTGGCCGATTATTTTATTTTTTTGGTATTTTTATCAATTTATTATCATACTAGCTTTACCCGTACTTCCCCACAAGATCCATTGATTATTTCCAGATAAAAAGTCGCATACAACACAGACCTCTGAACTTTACCAGTGCAAAAAAATTGAATCTCTCATTAACTGTCGGTCTGTCCGTCTCCAGGCTGTATCTCATGAACCGTGATAGATAGACGTGATAGATAGACATTTGAAATTTTCACAGATGATGTATTTCTGTTGCCGCTATAACAACAAATACAACAAACTTGTTTTTACAACCGTAACCGTAACCGTGGCCGTGGGGTGCCGGCAGAGTAGAATAGCACCCCCCTCCGTGGCCGTGGGGTGCCGGCAGAGTAGAATAGCACCCCCCTCCAGTACTAGGTGTCGTAAGAGCCGACTGAGGTACAGCGGAACCGACTAATGGCGGTATAACCATTCAATTCAGACGTAGCTAAAATGGCACAGGGCAGGGATGGGCAGCAGCATCCCTGTCGCGAAGCTACGTCTCTGCGTTCGCCACCACGCCTGCCCAGCGAGGCGATTATTGGGCAAATACCCCCTATGACAAGTACAATTAAGACCAGGCCCCCAGTCCCCAGCAGCTCCGCTAGTCCGGGCTACGACAGCGGCCCCGGTAACGGCGGAGCAGGGGGTGCTAAGAATCACTGGAAGATGCACGGCTGTCACTCCAAAGTATTCAAACGACGACTGGCCCTGGTAACAAACAACGTGCGCACTTTAAGGACTGACGAGAAGATTGCTGAGCTGGAAGAAGAGTTAAGTAGGGTGCGCTGGGATATTGTGGGGTTGTCTGAAGTCCGTAGAGAGGGGGAGGACACGATAACCCTAAAGTCCGGCAACCTGCTTTACTACCGGGAAGGTGACCAGCGGTCCCAAGGTGGTGTCGGTTTTCTCGTTCACAAGTCCCTCACTAACAACATTATTACCATCGAAAGCGTGTCGAGCAGGGTTGTGTACCTAATACTCAGAATATCTGAGAGGTATTCGCTGAAGGTCATTCAGCACGCACCGACCTCGTCACACCCAGATGATGAGGTGGAGACTATGTATGAGGACGTAAGTCGAGCCATACGTATGTCTAAGACCCACTTCACTGTTGTTATGGGGGACTTCAACGCAAAGTTGGGCAGAAGAAGCGATGATGAGCTGAGAGTGGGGAAATTTGGATATGGACAACGGAACCCCAGGGGCCAGAGGCTGGCTGATTTTCTGGAGAAAGAGGAATTCTTAATGATGAACTCTTTCTTTCAGAAGCCGCCTCACAGGAAGTGGACCTGGATGAGCCCCGATGGTTCCACGAAAAATGAGATAGATTTCATCATGACCACCGAGAAACGGATATTCAATGATGTCTCCGTGATACACAGGGTGAAAACCGGTAGTGATCACAGAATCGTAAGAGGAACATTGGATATAAACGTTAAACTCGAAAGGTCACGCTTGATGAAGTCCACGCTCCGACCTGCACCTTCCGAAATCCAAAACCCCGAGAGCTTTCAGCTCGAGCTCTCAAATCGCTTTGCTTGCCTGTAGAACTTTGCGTCGGTGGACGAGATCAACAACGGGCTCGTAGAAACTGTCCAGACGGTGGGTGCTAAATTCTTTAGACCCCGTCGTACAAATAGACCTCAAAAATTTTCCGATCAAACTCTAAATCTCATGGCCGAACGACGCTTACAGAGACTGCAGTCTTCCGATGATGCAAAGACATATAGGCAGATCAATAGACAAATTTCGAAATCCGTGAGGCGCGACATTCGTCTCTTTAATACTACACATATTAAAGAGACAATAGAGCAGAACAAAGGCTCCAAAGTGTTTGCGCGGAATTTGTCTATTGGCCAAAGCCAGCTGACAAAGCTGAAGAGAGAAGATGGCAGTGTAGCGTCGACCAAGGCAGAGGTATTGGAGGAGATCGAAAGGTTCTATGGACAGCTATACGCTTCGGTCGCTAAGCCTGTCAACAGCGCGGCCAAAGATCCAAGAGCCAAGCTGACCCGACACTTCACCGAAGATATCCTGGACATCAGCCTGTACGAGATTAGAATGACCCTAAATCAGCTCAAGAACAACAAGGCGCCGGGTGATGACGGTATCACATCAGAGCTTCTGAGAGCGGGTGGAACACCGGTACTAAAAGTCCTCCAGAAGCTTTTCAACACCGTCGTCCTCGAGGGCATCACGCCAGAAGCATGGAACAGAAGCGTGGTGGTGTTGTTTTTCAAGAAAGGGGACAACACCTTATTGAAGAACTACAGACCCATCTCGCTTCTGAGCCATGTTTATAAGCTGTTTTCAAGGGTCATTACGAACCGTCTCGAGCGTAGGCTTGATGGCTTCCAGCCTTCCGAACAAGCCGGTTTCCGGAAGGGCTTTAGCACCATGGACCACATTCATACGCTGCGGCAGGTTATACAGAAGACCGAAGAGTATAACTTGCCACTTTGCTTAGCGTTTGTGGACTATGAGAAAGCCTTTGATTCGGTCGAGACTTGGGCAGTGCTTGAGTCTCTCCAACGATGCCGTGTTGACTATCGGTACATCGAAGTGTTGAAGTGCTTGTATAATAACGCCACTATGTCGGTCCGAGTACAGGAAGAGAGCTCCAAGGCGATCCCTTTAAATAGAGGCGTAAGACAGGGAGACGTAATCTCTCCGAAACTGTTTACGGCTACTTTGGAAAACGCCTTCAAGCTCCTGGAATGGAAAGGATTTGGCATCAATGTCAATGGCGAATACCTCACTCACCTTCGGTTTGCCGACGATATAGTAGTCATGGCAAAATCGATGGAAGAGCTCAGCACGATGCTCGAAAGCCTCAATCGGGTTTCTCAACAGGTGGGTCTTAAGATGAACATGGACAAGACGAAAGTCATGTGTAATTCCCATGTTGTACCCACCCCGATCTCTGTTGGGAACTCGGTTCTTGAAGTCGTTGACTCGTACGTCTACCTAGGACAAGTAGTCCAGTTAGGTAGGTCCGACTTCAAGAAAGAGGCCAATCGCCGAATCCAACTCGGCTGGGCAGCGTTCGGAAAATTGCGTAGCGTCTTCTCGTCCGATATACCTCAGTGCCTCAAGTCGAAAGTGTTCGATCAGTGTGTGTTGCCAGTGATGACTTATAGCACTGAAACGTGGTCTCTTACTATGGGCCTTATTAATAAGCTCCAAGTAGCCCAACGAGCTATGGAGAGGGCTATGCTCGGAGTCTCTCTGCGAGATCGAATCAGGAATGAGGAGATTCGCAGAAGAACCAAAGTTACCGACATAGCCCAGCGGATTGGCAAGTTGAAATGGCAGTGGGCAGGGCACATAGCGCGGAGGACTGATGACCGATGGGGTCGAAAAGTTCTCGAGTGGAGACCACGTACCGGCAAGCGCAGCGTAGGACGTCCACCCACAAGGTGGACGGATGACCTCATTAAGACCGCAGGATCACGCTGGATGCAAGTCGCTACCAACCGGTCTTATTGGAGATTCATGGGGGAGGCCTATGTCCAGCAGTGGACGTCCTATGGCTGATGGATGGATGGATGGATGTTTTTAGGAGTTTTTTTGCTCGCTATTAATAATGGCAAGAGGAATGGGTTCAGGGGGCTCCAACACGGTACGGAACCCTTCGTGCGCGAGTCCGGCTCGCACTTGACCGATTTTTTTTGTTTACTAGCCTATTGCGGCGGTAAAAAGGTTAACTAAGTATAATATTGTCGTAGGTTCGTGATAATAGCGATGGAAGCGATGGACCAGCTGCTCCTGGCGTGCCACGCGCAGACCCTCAATCTGTTCGTGGAGAGCTTCCTCAAGATGGTGCAGAAACTGCTGGAGTCTACCGACCCACAGTTACAGATATTGGCCACGCAGAGTGTGAGTTCTATTTGTCCATACTATAAGCCCAATTTAAGAGGCGCCAGCGTAAATTTAATAGCAACGTATAAAGTTTTGCTCTCTATCGAATGCCTAAAGTGAAAAAGATACAGAAATAGTCTAGGTAGCTATTTTAATTACGATGGCGCCTCTAAAATTAGGCTTTATATACAACTCTTTGCACTCGACCAATGAAATCCGAAAGAAGAAAAATCGGCGGACTTAAAGTGGACACAGTGTGAGAGTGGGAAGGTTTATATTGGTAGAGGGAAGTAAGTAGCCATTCTTATTTGTAGTACTAAATTATTAGGTATCTGATATTTTATGATGTTAGACTTTGGCTTGAATCTTGGAGCAAATATCTACCGAGCCGTAGTCCCTCAGTGAAAGTTGTAAAAAATGTCCGAGCGCCGTCATATATACATATATAAATAATTCACAATGACCAATTTTCTCAAATCTCGCCATTATGTCACCTAATTAGTGCTCGTAACCGAGCACTTTGGTATCGCGCGGCATTGTAGTCGGCTTGCAATCACCTTACAACTAACTAAAAAGCCTGTCCACTACGTTGCTTGGGCAAGGTTTTGGCTCGGACACTTATTTTGCACGATTGTGAGTCTATAGTTACTCGTACTTGCTTATTACTTGAATGTATCGTCTGTTATCGCTCTCCTCTACCATATAAATTTAAGGGTGGGGATTGAAAACCCTGTCCAGTTATGTGGTAGTCATGTATTCCGAGATGGCTATAGTCCTGATGTGCAGCTTTTGCCGTAGCTAAAGCAACCGTAACCTACTATTTAATCCATTTATAGAGCATTTAGGAATAGATCATGTCGTGGTCCTAAGTTAAAAATCGGCCAAGTGCGAGTCGGACTCGCGCACGAAGGGTTCCGTACCGTATGGGAGCCATATTCCTCATGCCGTTATTAATAGCGAGCAAAAAACTCCTAAAAATCACGTTTGTTGTATGGGAGCCCCTCTTAAATATTTATATTATTCTATTTTTATTTGTTGTTATAGCGGCAACAGAAATACATCATCTGTGAAAATTTCAGCTGCCTAGCTATCACGGTTCATGAGATGACAGTGACAGATAGACAAACGGATATCGAAGTCTTAGTAATAGGGTCCCGTTTTTACCCTTTGGGTACGGAACCCTAAAAAGTCTAAAGCAGTGTTTTTTCGTTTTCAGTTCGTCCGTTTCGCGAACATAGAAGAAGACACGCCGTCTTATCACCGCAGATACGATTTCTTCGTATCGAAGTTTAGTGCGATGTGTCACAGCAACCACGGGGAAAAACCGGCAAGAGATCGGATACGGTTGGCGGGGATACAGGGTCTGCAGGTAATTATTTTTTTTTATTTCGTATAGGTTTGCGTTTGACTGCACACTGCCTGATGTTAAGCAGACATGCGGTCTAGGATGTTACACGCTTACCTAGAAGATACCTATTTACTCGAAATTTGAAGACACCTACATTGTGGTCAAGCCTTGGTGGTCTAGTGGTAATGACACCCCCCTTACAATCGTGAGGTCGTGGGTTCAAACCCGGTCTAGTACCAATGAATTCCTTGGAATTTGTGTACGGAATTTCACACCACTGGCTTCTCGGTGAAGGAAAACATCGTGAGGCAACCTGCATATGTCCAAGGAAGAAATTCCATGTATGTGAATCCACCAACCCGCACTGGGCCAGCGTGGTGGGTATGGCCCAATCACCCTTCGTGGGTAGGCCTACGTCCTGCAGTGGACTATTTAAAAGGCTGGTACAGTACAGTACATTGTACTTTAGCGGGAAGACAGACTCAGGCAAAGCGTTCCACATTCTGGCAGTTCGTATGAGGAGTTAGGAGTCGTTTTTAGTGAGTTTATATAGGCTGTTTTGCGTTTTTTTGACTTGGTTAGCTTTAACCTAACCCGTACTAACATTTTTAGGGACAAATATGTTTTTCTAGCAGTTTACCACCTAATGACATCATAAAAATTGTTTTTATCATGATCATAAACATCGTCACCATCTACGGAAGCCTATCTGTCGATACACGCACTTGACAACTTATTTAATAGTCTGCAGGACGTAGGCCTACCCACGAAGGGTGATTGAGCCGTTTTCACTTCTCTGGACCAGTGCGGGTTGGTGTATTCACATACGCTATCGAATTCCTTCTTCGGACGTATGCACGTTGCCTCACGATGTTTTCCTTGGACCGAAAAGCCAGTGGTGTGAAATTTTCTCTAAGGTGCGATTTAAAACTGCTAAAGGTTATCTGATTAAAGCTTTAACCTACCACATTACCATCCCTACATTGTCGATTTTCCTTCGATACGTACGAAGCGGTTTGACTCAACATTTCTGATTCGTACCGCCAGGGAATGGAACAATCTTCCTGCTTTCCTGTTGCCTAAGAGATATAATCTAAGGCTTTTCAAGGTCAGAGTGAATAGGTATCTTCTATGTCTGTGTGCTTCATCTTTGACCACAACGTCGCTTACCATCAGGCGAGTTGGTAGTCAAACGCGGACTTATTGTTCGTTAAAAAAAAAACTAAATGAGAATTTCGGTTGCAGGGTGTGATCAGAAAGACGGTATCAGACGACCTGGTGGAGAATATTTGGGAAGCTCAGCACATGGACAAAATCGTGCCGTCTCTGCTCTACAATATGCAGGTTAGACTACTAAATAGATCTCTATCTTTTACCAACTTCGAGCTTCTAAGAAAAGCAAAACTTGTTTATATTTCGTTTTATTTTCGTTTAATTATTAATTTGAGCTACAATGTTAAATATTTATGTAGGTACGAGTAGGTGCTATACTATTCGTATAAAATAATCATGTTAAGTTAGTTAGTTTCTATATTTAAAATGTAGCATTGTGTGAGTATTACCTTCCCCGTCTGGGAAAGAGCCTGGATCCTACGACACAAGTCATTTTAGTGTGGGATCCAGTGCACTAGGAATATTAAATTAAGTTTGTATATTAGTATAATGGTGAATTTGTTTTGTTAAGTACTATAAGGAAGAGCCTAGATCCCACGACACAGGTCACCCTAGTGAGGGATCTAGTGCACAACTTGTTTTGTGTTAACTTTTATGAACAATAAACGTTTTTATTATTATTATTATTATAACTAACTGGGAAAATCCTGTCAAATTGAAAAAAAACTGTATTTCTTTTTTAATTTTATAATCTTTTATCCCTATTTTACTAAATAAATCTTCTATTACCCATAATTTACTAGTAAAGTTTTTATAAATAATATTTTTTGGACCCGAAACTTGCATTGTATTACACTGTAGTAGTAGAAAGAAAATCGAAAGTAGTTTACATATATCGAATTCTTCCAGAAGTAAAGTCTTACAGGGGAAAATTTCTCAACTTAAAACATATTTATTTTCCTTACAGTCGGCAGAGAAATATGAGACAGTGTCCTGTCTAGAGACTGACACCAGGGACGGCGTGGAGGAGCACCCGCCACGATTGGCTGAGGCTTGTTTACGGGAACTAGTGGGGAGGGCCTCGTTTGGACACATACGGAGCGTGCTGCGACCCGTGCTTACGTATGTATACAGACTGAATATCGTTGGACCTTGTGGATCTCTTTGTAGTACTCCCAAAGATTAGTTTTCATCCATCCGCAGCGGCAGGACGTCCACTCCTGGGCATAGGCCTCCTCTATGGATTTCCAATAAGGCCGGTTGGAAGCGGCCTGCATTCAACGCGTTCCTGCGATCTTAATTATATCGTTAGTCCATCTGGTCGGTGGACGTCCTACGCTGCGCTTGCTGGTCCGTGGTCTCCGTTAGTGAACTTTACGGTCCCATAGGCCATCTGTTCTTCGAACTATGTGCCCTGCCCACTGCCATTTCAAGTTGCTGATTCGCTGGGCCATGTCGGTTATTTTGGTTCATCTGCGTATCTCCTCATTCCTGATCCGATCCCCTAGAGAAACTCCGAGCATAGCCCTCTCCATAGCACGTTGGCCTATCTTGAGTTTATTCATGAGGCCCATAGTAAAAGACCGCTTTTCAGTTCCATATATCATCACTGCCAACACTCAGCTGTCGAAGACTCGACTTGAGGTACTGAGATATAGTCAATAATACATATATTATGAATCTAAAGATTACTTTGGAATGGTATTATTGGTCAGCCTTGATGTCAGAATTTTAACTTCACTTATAGTGTGTTCAACTAGTCAGCTAGCATACGTTCAATAGCATTGGCTCTGATAAACGTCCCTGTGCAATTCCGCATGAAAATAGAATTCTTCATTCTGAAACTTAGTTTTAAGGTCATTAGTTTAGCTAAATATTTTTTATATGGTATAGTATTATGCCATGGATATTCGAATATGGCTTTTTTGTGAAAATTTGCTTTGTCAACAAAGTCAAAAGCTTTCCAGAAATCTACCTACAATGTAAAATGACAATATCATTTCATCTCAGCTATTGTACCTGTCAATGTTACGGTTTTTGCAGACATTTCGATCGACACGAACTATGGATTCCGACCGACTTCGCCGTACACGTTTTCAAAATCATCATGTTTTCCATTCAAGTAAGTATTTTCTTTTATTATTTTATTTTTAACTAGACATTTTATTCGAACTGTATCTTTATTTTTCATTTGTTATTTGTTTGATACATTTGATACACATTGTTTTTTGTAGACTCCGTTGTTTTTAATTTATTTATTGCGCCTATTATAAACGATTGTGAAAATACAACAATGCTAACTACACTCAGAGTTGCCATCGCTACGGCAATTGGGGCTACTTGGCAAAAAAATACACGGTACAGGTCATAACTTTCTGGAATTGCCTTATCATAAACACGGCAATCAGAGGAATGAAGAAGAGTAAATATGTAAATGATACGGTAATTTCTTAACCGAAACACGGCAGTAAAATCTTTTTTAATGGCAACCCTATCCTAAATATTTTTCTCAAACATGCTTGGAAATGTGAACATTACTTGACAACCTTCTTGGATATAAATCGACATTGCAGCAAGCAGCGGCTGGCAAAAGTTGTATGAAAATCTGTATTTGTCGTGTTTTGCGGCCAGATAAATTACTATGTAAACTCATAGCTGTCGTGTTATTTAAAAATGAAACGAACTTTTAGTCAATCGAAATAGTTTAATTTTCGCCAAAAATAGTCAATGTCTCGCCTCTGTTTCTGGCCGCTGCTGTGGGTAAATGTGCTATATGACTTCTAGGCGCAGTACTCGTACAGCGTAGTGGAAGCATTAATGCAGCAATTGGACGCGGGGGGCGGCGGTGCGGGTGCGGGGCGCGGGGCGGGGTCCGTGCGCGCCGCGCGGGCTGAGGTGCTCGCTAACATCGTGGCTATAGCCGCCGGGGACAGCGTGGGTGAGTGATACTACTCGCAGGCGCTAGTAGTAATGGTGTAGGTGCAGTAACACAGCAGCTGGACGCGGGGCGCGGGCTAAGGTGCTCGCTAACATCGTGGCTATAGGTGCCGGGAATAGCGTGGGTTAGTTGGTGTGCTACAAGGACATCTGCGTTGTAACAGTACAGGCGCAGTATTCACTCATACAGCGTAGTGGAGGCATTAATGAATTGATTTTGAACATCGTGGCTCTAGTCCCGGGGATAGCGTGGGTAAGTCGATTTATTCGTTTCTAAACAGCGTCGAAAACATGTACTAGCGGCAACTTGTAGCTATAGCCGCTGCGCTATGTAAGTGGATTTTGTGTTACTGATATTTTCGAAATAGGATTGACAACAAATGTCAAAGAAGGAGATAGAAGATAAGATATGACATCGAAAAAATACACATATAAAATTTGAGATAATAATTTGGAAAAAAATGGTGCCTTAGACATTAAACTTGTAATTATAATATTTATATATTTCAATAAAAAAAATTTGACTGATAAATTACGAGTATGTCATCAAAATAGTTTAAGTAATAATTTTAGTCCTCGACTTCGGCCTTCGCCAAGGAAGCATCTTCGGTCCGGTCTTGTTTCTTGTCTACACTAATAATAATTATAATAGTCTTACCTTCTATACTATTAAATATCTATGTCAGATTTAATTTACGCCTAACTTACAAAACTTATCGTTTCAACGTTTCAGGCCCGTCCGTTTTGGAAATCATCAATAATCTCCTAACCAATCTGAGAGCTTCTGTAGCGAGAGATTCTGAGGTAAGAATGATCTTTCAGATATTATTTTTAGGGTTCCGTACCCAAAGGCTAAAAACGGGACCCTATTACGAAGACTCCGCTATCCGTCTGTTCGTCTGTCTGTCTGTCCGTCTCTAGGCTGTATCTCATGAACCGTTATAGCTAGAAAGCTGAAATTTTCACAGATGTAAGTTTCTGTTGCCGCTATAACAACAAATACTAAAAACAGAATAAAATTATTAATTAAAGGGGGCTCCCATACAACAAACCTGTTTTTTTAGCCGTTTTTCGCTCTATATTAATAATGGTAACAGCTGCTTGAAATACTCACAGAATATTTAGTTGTAAATCCACTTTAATAATAAATAATAAAATAAAATAAATATTTAAGGGGGCTTCCATACAGTACGGAACCCTCCGTGCGCCAGTCCGACTCGTACTGGGCCGATTTTTTAAATTCTACTTCTTCGTTGGCTCTGTGGTTAGTGGCCCTGACTCCTGGATCGTAAAGGCGTGGGTTCGATTCCCACTCAAGGCAAGCATTTCTGTGATGGATATGTTTAACTTGCCTGTGTGTGAATGTTATTATCTGTATAAGTATGTGTTTATAATTATGTAGTATATCAGTCTCTGGCAGCATTATCACAAGTTTTACTCAGTTTGAGATCAGAGACCATGTGTAAGATGCCACTTAATATTTATTTATTTTCTACGGGACGAAATCTTACATCCGAAGAGCTGAAAGATATTTTTAGGGTTCCGTACCCAAAGGGAAAAACGGGACCCTATTACTAAGACTTCGATGTCCGTCTGTCTGTCTGTCTGTCTGTCTGTCCGTCCGTCCGTCTGTCACCGGGCTGTATCTCATGAACCATGATAGCTAGGCAGCTGAAATTTTCACAGATGATGAATTTCGGTTGCCGCTATAACAACAAATACTAAAAACAAAATAAAATAAATATTTAAGGGGGGCTCCCATACAACAAACCTGAATTTTTAGACGTTTTTCGCTTTATATTAATAATGGTACCAGGCAGATGCTTGAAATGTTCACAGAATATTTAGTTTTATATTTCCTTCAATAATAAATAATAAAATTAAAATAATATAAATATTTAAGGGGGACTCCCATACAGTACGGAACCCTCCGTGCGCGAGTCCGACTCGTACTTGGCCGATTATTTATTATGTTAAGTAAAGAATAAAAAAAACAAACAATATTTCTCGTTACAGAAAGAGTCCGATGAGAAACTATACCAAGACGCTCTAATCAACGCTCTAGGAGAGTTCGCCGACCACTTACCCGACTTCCAAAAGATAGACATCATGATGTTCATCGTCAACAAGATCCCCTCGCAGACTCGCGGGAAAATCACCAAGGCGGACTCTATGCTGCAGAGTATTTTGCTTAAATCTTTACTCAAGGTAAGTTGCAAAAAAAACATACTACTGACATATTATACCTAGACCGCTTATCTGCTTAACATCAGGCAGTATGTGGTCAAACGCAAACCTATTCAGAATTAAAAAAAAAAAATCTTCTTATACCATCACTTGCGACCCGCCCCGGCTTCGCACAGGTTCATTATACATATAAACCTTCCTCTTGAATCACTCTATCTATTAAAAAAACCGCATCAAAATCCGTTGTGTAGTTTTAAAGATATAAGCATACATGGGGAGAGACAGCGGGAAGCGACTTTGTTTTATATTATGTACCATCATATAGCAGTAGTGGTCTAGTGGTAATGACACCTGCCTTACAATCGTGAGGTTGTGGGTTCAAATCCCGGTCCCGTGCCAATGAATTCCTTGGAATTTATGTACGGAATTTAACACCACTGGCTTTTCGGTGAAGGAAAACATCGTGAGGCAACCTGCATACGTCCGTAGAAGAAATTCGATGGCGTATGTTAATCCATCAACGCTCACTGGGCCAGCGTGGTGGATATAGCCCAATCACCCTTCGTGGGTAGGCCGACATCCTGCAGTGGACTAATTGAAAGGCTGGTACCATCATACGATATTTGCGTTTGTTTTTCGAAAAAAGCAAGACATGTTTTGTTGGCAAAAATTAGACTGGAAAACAATTTAGCCAAGCGGATTTGTTTAACCGTTAAACAAAGGTTAAACTTTAACCTTTTGGCTTTCTTAGGGTTCCGTACCCAAAGGGTAAAAACGGGACCCTATTACTAAGACTTCGATGTCCGTCTGTTCGTCTGTCCGTCTGTCCATCTGTCTGTCTGTCACCGTGCTGTATCTCACGAACCATGATAGCTAGGCAGCTGAAATTTTCACAGATGATGTATTTCTGTTGCCGCTATAGCAACAAGAAAACAGAATAAGATAAATATTTAAGGGGGGCTCCCATACAACAAATGTGCTTTTTAGGAGTTTTTTGCTCGCTATTAATAACAGCAAGAGGAATGGGGCTCCCATACGGTACGGAACCTTTCGTGCGCGAGTCCGACTCGCACTGGGCCGATTTTTATTTTTTCATTATGACCATTCTTTACTATAGGACCAATCGAAAAATAACAGGTTGGTGGGCTGTGTTGACAAAAGACGATGGAACGTCTATGTCAGCGAGACTAATACGTAGCGCTCATAGCGTAGTTTGACTTTGTGTTCGTTAGAGATCATCGATGTTAAGCAACGTTCAGCACAGTCTTCGGATGGGTGACTGCGGGTGGTATTTACGAGTACAACAGCGCTAACGTGGCTCAGATGACACGTTAAATTGTTTGCCCCGGTTGTTCTATCGTTTAGGAGCCACCCGGCCTATATGAACTTACTTATAGATACATAATTGTAATGAATTGAATTGATTATCTTATTAAATGATAAATAATTGTCTTTTTACAAGGTAAAAAGAACGAATGATATTTGTAGAATATTCAAGACGCGATGTTTTTAACAGAATATAAATGAGTTGTAACAGAATGTTATGAATAAAATGATTATGATAGGCACTACGACACATTTTGGGCGGATTTAGAACTTTGAGGTGCTCTCGAAACTGACTACCTAGTAGCCGGATATTGGGGTAACCACAAGTGCTATACAGGGTTATTCCTAATCAATTAGCATCCTTTTAGGGGCTTGTTCTGCACATCAAAACTAACAACTTTTGTTCTGCTACTTTTGTCAAAACTCGAAAAAAATATCAGCTGTTCCATACATTTTGTCGCGGGTGAACGATATTTTTCTATGGAACAACATTTTTTTTTTAGTTTTGACAGAAGTCGCAGAACAAAAGTTGTTAGTTTTGATGTGCAGAACAAGCCCCTAAAAGGTTGCTACGAGTAATTGATTAGTATTTTACCCAGTATTAATTATGTATTATTTTCTCCTCAGGTGGGCACAACTTACAAGACCACGGAGCTGAGTAAGGCCTTCCCGGGGGCCTTTTTAGAGGCCCTCCTCCGTATGGCCCCCGCGGGGGCCCCGTCAGCGCGCGTTTTGCTTCAGCGGATACTCCACACTCTGCTGGATAGGAACAGAAACGCTGTACACCTCGCTGTTCCTACGTAAGTTCACACGAGTAAATTAAAGAGGGGTGCTATAAGCTTGACAACTCTTCTGGAAGCTTCACTGTTCTTACGTATGTTAATTTCTTGCATGCCTACACTCGACGAGGAAATGCTATAATTTTACGTTTTTAGCGTAGTTAAATAAATAAATAAAATAAATAAATATTAGGGGGACATCTTACACACGGCCTCTGACCCCAAACTAAGCAAAGCTTGTGATATGGCTGCCAGAGACTGATATACTACATATCATATTTTAAATACATACTTATATAGATAGTACCTAAATAACACCCAGACACAGAGCAAACACCTATGTGAAATGAATGAATGGATGGACGTTTTTTAGGGTTCCGTACCCAAAGGGAAAAATGGGACCCTATTACTAAGATTTCGATGTCCGTCTGTCTGTCTGTCACCGGGCTGTATCTCATGAACCATGATAGATAGGCAGCCGAAATTTTCACAGATGATGTATTTCGGTTGCCGCTATAACAACAAATACTAAAAACAAAATAAAATAAATATTTAAGGGGGGCTCCCATACAACAAACCTTAATTTTTAGACGTTTTTCGATCTATATTAATAATGGTACCAGGTAGATGCTTGAAATTTTCACAGAATATTTAGTTTTATATTCCCTTCAATAATAAATAATAAAATAAATATTTAAGGGGGGGCTCCCATACAGTACGGAACCCTCCGTGCGCGATTGCGACTCGTACTTGGCCGATTATTTTTATTTTATTTTAAAACTGAAGTGATCATAATAATAATTATTTTTCGTAAATTTTTACAAAAAAAAAACCGCCTTCCATCGTGTACAAAATTCAAATATTTCGCTCGAATTGTTTACATTATCGTTGATTTTTCAAAAACGGCTCAGCCGATTTCTGTAAAATTTAAATGGGATCACCTCGGGAGTATAACCTTTCGAACTAAAAAATAATGTCGATTCGGTTCACTATTGGCAAAATAATCGATGAACATACACAAAAAAAAATACAGACGAACATAGAACTTCCTCCTTTTTGGAAGTCGGTTAAAAATAGTTTTTAACTGTGATACAAAAAAAGCGGAACTAAGAACATTTTAGAAGTTTTCAAAAATGTGAAACCTACCCACCAAATCACCAAAGAAAAAGAGCGTTATTGTTAGTTGGGTGGCGTTGGATATCTGCAATCTATATCAAACAAATAAACAAATAACTCTTTATTGTACACACAAAATGAAACTTACAAAAAAATACTTAAGTGAAATTCTTAAGGTAGTGCAACACTAGGCGGCCTTATCGCTGGAAGCGATCTCTTCCAGGCAACCCATGTACGGAAAGGAATGTGCTAAAAATATTTGACGGGGAGTACAATAAATACTATATACTATTATACTATAAACCTAAATACTAATACTACATACAATACCTAACATAATAATACTACTACGTAAATAGACAACACATACTCGTAGATAAACATACATAAAATATATAAAGCACATAAAGTAATAACAGAAAGAAATAAATGATACAGTACCAAATTATTTACAGAGATAATGACTTTTTACAAGTCGTTTGAAAGCTTCCAGTGAACGTGCACGCTTAATATCAAGAGGCAGTTCGTTCCAAAGGTTCACAGCCTTTACCGCAAACGAGGAACTGTAGAAAGACGTTCTGTGGGAAGGAATATCCATACATATATCATACATAACTAAATCTCACTAAGAGTGATTTTTATGATAAACATTTCAAAAATTCGTCGCGGATGCAGGACTCGAACCTGCGTCTTCGGATCACTAGCCCGACGCTCTCCCAACTGAGCTAATTCCTGTCTAATAAAGGTATCAAAAGCCGTAGTGGTCTAGTGCTGACTTCCGCCTTGCAATCGTGAGGTCGTGGGTTCAAACCCGGACCAATGAATTCCTTGGAATTTATGTATGGAATTTCACACCACTGGCTTCTCGGTGAAGGAAAACATCGTGAGGCAACCTGCATACGTCCGAGGAAGAAATTCCATGGCGTATGTGAATCCACCAACCCGCACTGGGCCAGCGTGGTGGATATGGCCCAATCACCCCTTCCTGGGTAGGCCTACGTCCTGCAGTGGAAAAAGGCTGGTACAGTACAGGTATCACAGGTGGCGCTGCCAGCGCTATAAGTTGATATAAATGATAAACACTTCTCAAAATTCGACGTGAAGTCAGTATAGCAAATTAGCTCAGTTGGGAGAGCGTCGGGCTAGTGATCCGAAGACGCAGGTTCGAGTCCTGCATTCGCGACGAATTTTTCAAATGTTTATTACAAAAATAACTCTTTGAGATAAACCTAGTGTGGGATGCACTATAAAATTTATTTCATAAATATCACTAGCCTATATCAGGATCTAGCAAAAATCCTTGAAATATTTTGAAAAATATACAGAAAAATTATTTATTTTAATAATTATATTTGTTTCAGTGTGGATTACGCCGAGCTCGGGCTGACGATCCAGAAGTGTTCCCGCCAGGATCTGATATTCGTCAGCAAACATGGATACGCCATTTTCAGCTCCTTGTATGAAGGTAACGCTCATTTTTAGGGTTCCGTACCCAAAGGGTAAAACGGGACTCTATTACTAAGACTCCGCTGTCCGTCTGTCTGTCGCCAGACTGTATCTCATGAACCGTTATAGCTAGAAAGCTGATATTTTCACAGATGATGTATTTCTGTTGCCGCTATAACAACAAATACTAAAAGCAATAAAATTAATATTTATGGGGGCTCCCATGCAGTACGGAACCCTTGGTCCGCGATTCCGACACGTACTTGAACACCAATTGTGAACCGAACCAAAAAAAAATAGTTTAGTTCGTTAGGGTATACTCCTCCTCCCGAGGTGGTCCCATATAAATTTCATCGAAATCGGCTAAGCCGTTTTTGAAAAATCAACAATAATGTTAACATTTTACATACATCAATTCGAGCGAACTATATATTCGAATTTTGTACACAATGGAAGTTGGTTTAATATTTTTTTGTGAATTTGTTTAAGTACCATATTTTAAAACTTTTTTTGGGCTACTCAACAAAATCTGAGCCCATTTATTTTAAATAAAAGTAAATTGTTAAATTTAAATTTAATGAAGAATTTAATATAATATGATGAAATTTAATATAATGAATTTATTTATATGTATATTAATTGCAGGTCTACAGCTAGAAACCAATACGGTGGAGAACATAGAAGCTATATACACGACCCTGGCTTTGCTCATCATTGAGCTCGGCTCTGAAGAAACTGTCTGTGACATACTGCAGCTTATACTGGCGTAAGTCGTAATAAACTCTATTCAATCGTGGCCGCTAATGAGTTTTTGTAATCTTGCAATCCGCTAATGAGTTTTTGTAAGCCCAACGAGCTATGGAGAGGGCTATGCTCGGAGTCTCTCTGCGAGATCGAATCAGAAATGAGGAGATTCGCAGACGAACCAAAGTTACCGACATAGCCTAGCGGATTGGCAAGTTGAAATGGCAGTGGGCAGGGCACATAGCGCGGAGGACTGATGACCGATGGGGTCGAAAAGTTCTCGAGTGGAGACCACTTACCGGCAAGCGCAGCGTAGGACGTCCACCCACAAGGTGGACGGATGACCTCATTAAGACCGCAGGATCACGCTGGATGCAAGCCGCTACCAACCGGTCTTATTGGAGATGCATAGGGGAGGCACATAGGTCCAGCAGTGGACGTCCTATGGCTGATGGATGGATGGATGGATGAATCTTGCAATTCAGTTTACCTGTGAAAGGCCAAAATCCCTAAAAGAACAGCGGGTTGCACTTCGAGAGTGCCGGCAGAAGTGTAAACTTGCTCCCTCTGTCTTACGAATTTTCGATCAGATCACGTGTCCTGACGCGAGTTTAACATTTTTTACCCATCCCAAAAAGTGCACAACGTCGGTAAAAAGTGTTCACTTCAACAACGGGTTGCGCTCCGGGAGTGCCGGCAGAAGTGAAAACTTGAACATGTAGGGTACTATCATTTACGTGGTAAAATACAATATCACACACGCACACTCGCGCAAGCGTCCTGCGCCTCTAAAACGAAACAGCAGGAGCAGGCATACATTATCGCCGCGCGGTAGAAAGAGAAGGGGATATTACGTCCTCTCCTACGCCGCGCGGTCTACGCTCCCTCCGTCTTACGAATTTTCGATCAGGTCACTTATCCTGACGCGATTTTAACATTTTTTACACGTCCCAAAAATGCACAACGCCGCTGAAAAAGACTTCACTTCAAAAATGTGGTGTGGCAGTGTCATGGACACCGCCTTATGTTGTACGTAATAGTACATTATGATATAAGTGCGGTAAGTTGAAAATGGCAGCCGAGGCGATATTGCTAGCCCGAGCCGTAGGCGAGGGCTATAAGGAAGCAGAGGCTGTAATTTTCAAAGCGCGCGTATGTCATACGACGTTTTATAACATATTTGCGAGGAAATTAATAAAACTCTGACTTTGAGTGAAAGTCGTGCATCAGTCGAAGCATCGTGCGTTTTACATTACATTACCGCACAAGTGCGTAATGTCTCTCACTCTCTTGAGTGAAAGTAGGAGAAACGAGACCACAGAGTTCTACAGCCGGTGGCGGCGTGCGTTTTACATTACAATAATGCACAAGTGCGTAATGAAATACATTAATATTGAAATTGGTGTAATTAAGCCCACTTTACGAGCAAATATGTTATGTTTTTACGTTAGCAAAATGACCTCAAAATGGTGTGGGTTCTCCCTCCACTCCCTGCGATGCTTCAGTTCTCATTCGTCATAATGAATGTTTTGTTCTTTTAGTCATTCAATTCAATTCAATGTCATAGTTGAATTTAGGATAGAGATGATAGATCTAAAGCTGCAACTGTATTCCCCGATTTTGTAATCATTATTTTTTTGACTTGCCTCAGACTCAACAGGAGATGACCACTGTTTTCGCGTTTTCTGTAGAACATTAAGATATTTTTTAGTACATCTATATCTATATATCTATAAAAATGAATCGTGGTTGTTAGTCTCGCTAAAACTCGAGAACGGCTGAACCGATTTGGCTAATTTTGATCTTGATATATTTGTGGAAGTGGGAAGGTTTAAACGTTGAGGAATAAAACTTGCGAGAAAAATAGTAAAAACATGGATTTAATTTTCCCATACAAAATGTTCCTGTAAGTAAAAGTTGTCATGGACTGTTGATGACAGATGGTGAGATGAAGTTCACCGGGTCAGCTAGTTTTTGATAAAATTTACGTTCCGGGAGAAAACTCTTTTCACACCTTAAATTGTAACAAAATATTATCGGTGTCGATCGCTTGAGTAAGAAACAATGCACGTCTTGTTTTTTCAGAAAAGTTTTAGTTTCTGTATCCTTTTCAGCCAAAGTTTTGCGTAAAAATATTACTTTTTAGAGGCTTTCAACTTTAAGGTACCTAATTTTTTTTTAATTCAAGGTAAAAAAACTGTAAAAATAAGACAAAACCTACCTACTGAAGTGCTGATTAGATGAAACAAATCACTCTAATTGGTTAATATTTAGAGATAGATAACAGCTTATTGTTTATGTATGCACAAGTTGGTACTTTGCACTTGTGTTAAGTGACTAGTACAATCTTGTACCGTTCCATGACATTATGACATATAAAATTCATGTTTAAAATACTGATGAATCTTAGCAACCACATTACATACATAGTAAACAATATTTTAAAATCTACAAGCTATCCTCAATCTCTGAAAAAATGTAGACTCACCCCGTTGTATAAAGGCAAAGGTGATGAAACTTCTGTTAAAAATTATAGACCCATTACAATAGTCCCAACAATCTCAAAGTTGATCGAATCTATAATGTCTGAAAACATAATGAACCATTGCAACCAATACAAGTTGATTTCGGACTCACAACATGCATATAGAAAAGGCCGATCTACCATATCTGCAACTCTCAGTTTTGTTAAGAAGATTACAGATTCTCTTGAGCAAAAGAAAAAAGTAGCTGCAATATTTCTAGACTTATCTAAAGCCTTTGATTCAGTGAACCATGAACTATTGTTAGCTAAACTAGAAGCTTTTTATGGCATCGATGGCAATGAATTAAAACTTATTAAATCGTTCGTATCAGATAGGGAACAAACTGTAGAAGCAAAAATTGATGGATCACGACATAAATCAGAGCCCCGTGTTGTTAAAATAGGTATACCCCAGGGTTCATCTTTTGGAAATGTTATCTTTATTATGTTTGTTAACGACATTAATACTATGGATCTACAGGGTGACATCATTCAGTATGCAGATGACACTACAATAATACTGTCTGATGACAACCTTGACAATCTGAAAATTAAAATCAAAGATGCACTTTGCAAACTTGAGGAATGGTTCAGTATAAATGGACTCCAATTAAACCCGGACAAAACAAATATTATGTTTTTTAATGCCAAATCAACAAAGGTAGATACCACTCGGGTAGATGTAGGAATGTCTATGTTACAGAGTACTAACCATGTTAGAATGTTAGGTTTTGACATTGACTCATGTTTATCATGGAAAGACCATATAGATTTCACATGTAAGAAAATGTCGAAAGGAATTTTTGCCCTTAAACAATTAAGAAGCATTACTACTCCTGACTACCTAATAGAAATTTATTATGCATCTGTTCACTCCATAATGTCATATGGAATTATTATGTGGGGAAATGCAACAGACTTTGAACGAATTCTGAAGATGCAGAAACGTGCCATTAGAGTTCTTGTGAATGGAAAATATAAAGAATCTTGCCGACAACACTTCAAAGATTTGCAAATCTTAACATCTGTATCTCTATATATATATATGAAATCCTGAAGTATGTTCGACAGAATCTAAATGAGTATCAACTTCATGACACCAACAGTGTAAGATCTAGTAAAAATAGAATATATTTAAAGCCAATTCGCCACAGATTATGTATTTCCCAACGCCTTCCATTAATAAAAGGCAGAGAACTCTATAACAAGCTCCCAAAAGAGATTCAAGAGATGACCAATGATGCAGTCTTCCTTAGTAGAGTGAGATCTCTCCTCCTCGATGAAACAATTTATACTATGAAAGATTTTTTAGATAATAAAACATATTAATCCTGCACCTATTTATCTGTGCCTATCAACTTGTAACACTATTTCTGACATGTGATATTTTTTAATTATTTTAAATGGTTATTTTTGACGATGCTATTGCAGAAACTTTAGAGTAATGTTACGCAATTTTTGACATGTGATTTTATTTATTTTAAACTGTTATTTTTGACGATGCTATTGCAGATATTTCAATTACAGTAGGTATTTCTGACATCTTAATTTTTTAATATTGTATTTGAATTTTATGTAATGTACCAAATAATTAATTTATTGTAAAATCATGCCTAATAATTCTGTTGAGTATTGAATAATAATTGTTATTTTGACAATTCGTAAGGTGATGCTCATAGTATATTGTTGTATACCAATGTATGTAATTATCCTTACTGAAAATAAATGAATCTATCTAATCTATCTATCTATCTATGGGGATTCCCCCAAATTCTCAATTTAGATATTTTATTAAGATTTGATGTATATTTTATTGATTTTTTAACTTGTCTTTTTTTTCAGGATACAATCATCAGGTCTATCCAACCCGGTGCTGACAATGGCTGCGCAGTGTCAGATGCAAGCTATAGCTCTCTCGCTCGCAACTTTGGTGCCTCTCGTCACTCCCTTGCCCCGCCTCGACGATTACTTGCGGAGGGTGAGTTTAATTTAGTAAAATTTCTACTAATGTTATAAACGTGAAAGTTTGTATGGATGGATGGATGTATGGATGTTTGTAACTCTTTCACGCAAAAACTACTGAACGGATTGAGATAAAACTTTGCAATTATATAGCTTATATATCAGAATAACACATAGGCTATAAACTATAATGATATTGCGTAAATTTTCCATATTATAACAATAAATGTTAAGTAAGTAGGAAAAATTCTGCCATCTGCGTGCTATTCTAGCGTGCGCTCCAAGAAATGTCAAAAAAGAACTGTCGAATCGAACAAAATATGTCAAATCGTTTTTTTTATTTTCCACCACTTAATAAGGGTGGTAAGGAAAGGCCTCGAAATATCAAGAGAACGAAGCCGCGGGAGATATACAGCGCGCAAGAGATATACATCAATTTGTCCCATTTTAAATATGTAATAATTTTAATATGCAAGAAGTATCGCATAATCGCTATTATAAATCACTTTTATGATACTATCGACATTGCGTAAAGGACTGTGACGTGACACCCACGCCATATTGATCAAATTGTAATCGTTGCTAACATGGCAGTCGTTATTACTTTGTTTGATTACACAATATTATTGTAGCAAAGTTTCTTTAGGCTCGGTTGCACCATATTGGTAGTTATAGTTAAGATTATTGTCAAATTTAACAATAACAATAACGCTGACTTAAACAGTGACTGCGAAATGTGTTGCACCAGCGTATTCCTTGGAATAGTTAAAGTTATCAGGACTATACAATTCTGACAGACAATTAACGTTAACAATAACATTAACCAGTGAATCGTGGGCGGTTACGGTTACAGTTAAAGTTATGACGTCATCTTACAAATTGTCAAATGGTGCAACACATTATTTTCCCTAACCATTACTTTAACATGTTTGTCATTGCTAAAGTAACATGGTGCAACCAAGCCTTAGTGTAGTGTAGTTTTGTTTTAGTGTCAAGTCCTTTTGTGTATATAAACCTACTTATAACAGATGTTTTGAGGTGATTTTATTATTTGTTTTTTAAATTAAAAGTGAGGGAAAGAACGGATTAATTTAGCAGTTCAGTTTTTTCGCGCAATGTTGTTATTTTTGTACTATTCCATAAAAGAACCTTTTATATATGCTATATGTTTTTTATATATTATATGTAAGTAGCCTATAGGCCCAATTATAAAGGCGCCATCATAATTATAATAGCTAATTAAACTATTTCTGTTTCTTTTTCACTTTAGGTATTCGATAGAGAGAACACTTTTTACGTTGCCATTAAATTTACGATGACGCCTTCATAATTGGGCCTTATGTCACTTTCTGACCTTTAAACTATATTCATGCCAAAAATTACGTCAATCCGTGGCTCTGTTTGCGTGAAAGAGTAGGTACTCGTACCTAACAAACCAAAAAACTCACTTTCGGATTTTTATTATTAAGAACTCGTAGTAAGAATTCTTAAAGTTTCTGGACATTACTTTTATATTACGCGACTAATCTTGCACTGAAAATCCGACTAATATTATAAACGTGAAAGTTTGTATGGATGTTTGTTACTCTTTCACGCAAAAACTACTGAACGGATTGAGATGAAACTTTGCAATTATATAGCTTATACATCAGAATAACACATAGGCTATAAATTACAATGATATTGCGGCAATTTTCCATATTATAACAATAAGTGTTAAGTAAGTAGGAACATTTCTGCCATCTGCGAGCTATTCTAGCGTGCGCTCCAAGAAATGTCAAATCAAACAATTGTCAAATCGATTTTTTTGTTTTTTTTTATTTTCCACCTCCTTCATTAAGGGTGGTAATGTAGGGCCTCGAAATATCATGCGGGCGAAGCCGCGGGCAAAATCTAGTATGAGATAAATATGATATGTAATATCTCAGTACTCACATTTATTTACTGAATGAATTACATATTCTTGGAATGTTAAATTGTAAGCCACGACTGTTTATTATGAAGTGTCACTCGTTAACCTGCAAACATACCAATATGTACAAATATTTCTTAGTATGTATTACTAAGTAGTGAATTTTGACTGCATAATTTTATATTTCTCAATATTTGAATTTTGACTGTAATTTATTTTCTATTTTAATATTTACAATGTTTTGCTCGATATTAATGCATGTTGTCTTCACCTATAATTATTGTGACATTTAGTTCCTATTTTTATGTATAATTTTCTTTTGACAATGTATTGATGTACACAATGTTGGTGAAATGAAATAAATAAATAGTGTTCAGTACTTTTGATTTGGTATTCAACATTTTAAAATACTAAATGATATTCAGTTAAACCTATTGTAGTATATAGCATTATTATGATACGAGTAAGTAACGTAACGTAATTAACAATTTTTTTTTAGAATAACTGAAAACGCCTGCCTGATATTTTCGTTTTTAACCGACTTCTAAAAAGGAGGAGGTTCTATGTTCGTCTGTATGTTTTTTTTTAGTTCCTTAGGGTATAGTCCCGAGGGGATTCCATTTATATTTTACAGAAATCGGTTGAGCTGTTTTTGAAAAATCAACAATAATATTTATAACTAATATAAATTAAAAATTTAAAAAACCCCCGACACATTGACAACCATTTTGGGCACATTTGTAGAATTTTGGTTCTTCCATCCCCACTTTAACCCACCATAACTCTTAAACGGCTCAATCGATTTTTATAAAACATAGCTAAGAACACTCTCGATTAAGTCTCCTTTCATCCAAAAAAAACTAAACTGAAATCGGTTCAGTGGTTCGGGCGCTATTACTATTACTCGTTACTATTATGAAACTCGCTGCGCTCGTTTCATAAACTCACACTCGTGTTTTAATACCCTTCATTATACGGCAGTTGCATAAACTACTATTTTGTAATAAAGGTAAGTGCCATAATGAACTACAACAAAATACAATACTACTTACATAGGCTAAAATTACGTAAACTACTACTACATAAAAAGCAATTAGATCATCCATAGACCCTTGAAGGTCTACAGATAATCCAAATGCCCAAATATGCCCTGAGCATTCATGCTCGCCATCGAAGGCTCCTCCTTGCGGCGGCGTCGTGTGTCGGGTCGTTCTCCTCCCTCAAATATGGTCGAGGAGAGCGATGGCTGGCACATGCGTCACACTCGTGATCGGGTGCTGCATGCGGGTCGCCGGTTTGCTCGCGGCATTCACGCAAAGCACTGAAACTACTAACTTACACTAAGATGTAAACTAACCCATCTCTATTGTACAGTCGCATTCTTTCAATTGTAACTTAGTTAACAAAGGGCACAGACCCTGGAGTCTGTGGATCATTAATTTAAATTTAAAAAAAAAAATATGCCAGTGGGCAGCGTGCCCAGCATGCTGGCAGCATTGCCACGCTGAATGGCAATACTTATACGTGGAGCCAAATAAACACCAGCATTTTGGTCACGCTTCGCGTCCACCAGACGCTCAGAAAGACTTTTGAAAACAAGATCCCGTCCCCCACGGACCCAATGTCTCAACTCCAAACGGCTCAAATGTAACCACTAACTTAATATTGTAGTAACTGTATGTGTAATATTGTTATAGATAGTGGACTCGCGCCGCGAAGAGGCTTCGCACCTGCTGCCGCCATTGTTGGAGGAATACCCTCAACTCAACGCGACCAACATGCCGGGGAAACTGCCCTACTTGATGATCGACCAGGTAATGTACATAGAAATAATACACCTAATTAAAAAACCCCCGACACAAAAATATTTGACAACAAACTTTCAATTGACAACCATTTTGGGCACATTTGTAGAATTTTGGTTCTTCCATCCCCACTTTAACCCACCATAACTCTTAAACGGCTCAATCGATTTTTATAAAACATAGCTAAGAACACTCTCGATTAAGTCTCCTTTCATCTAAAAAAACTAAACTGAAATCGGTTCAGTGGTTCGGGCGCTATGATGCCACAGACAGACAGACAGACACACAGACAAACAGACACGTCAAACTTATAACACCCCTCTTTTTCGTCGGGGGTTAATAAAAGGAAGACCATTCATTACATTAAAACGCACAAAGAAATAAGTATAAATATGTGCATCAATTATGTTTGTGCAAATAATTCCATTGTAAGACACACTGTAAAAGTGGTGCAATGAGCCCCAAATTAACCATGAAGCTTGTACCTTGTACGGTTTTTTGATCGATGAAGCGGAGGAGGTACTCAATTCGACGCGTATTTGTTTTTTTTTTTTTATGTATTACGCATAACTTTTTTCATAGTAGTCCGATTTCGATTTTTTATTTATTAGAAAGAGTATACTTCGAAATTGGTCCCATTTAATTTTTATCGAAATCGGCTGAGTCATTTTTGATAAATCAACAATAGTGTGAAAAATGCTACATCGATCCGTGGGAAATATTCGCGTATTCTGTACACGGTTGAAGTCGGTCATGCAATTTTTTGCGAAATATAATTATTTACGGTTATTTTTGTACATATTGGCGTTCCGCAGTCTTTAAAAAAAATTAACAAAATTCTTTTAAAAGCATTACTTTTTTCTTGAGTCGTTTCGAGCAAATATAAGATCCGTATAAAATGTTATTTATCTATATTTTGACTATGTATTTTCAGTTGGCGTTATGCGAATGTATCAAACAAAACGGCATCGAGCCGAACCGTCTCCAGTCCCCCTCCCCTTACACCGCGGGCGCCGCACACGCTGCCCACAGGCATAGCTGGGTGGAAGCCGGTAAGTTATTGTCATGACTCATCATTGTCATCACTCATCATTGACATGACTCATCATTGTCATCACTCGTCATTGTCATCACTCACCATTGTCATCGCTCATCATTGTCATCACTATCATTGTCATCACTCACCACGTAATAACAGATAATATTTACAAAACGGCATCGAGGCAAATCGTCTCCAGTCCCCTCCGCCCTACACCGCGGGCGCCGCACACGCTGCCCACAGGCATGGCTGGGTGGAAGCCGGTAAGTTATTGTCATGACTCATTATTGTCATCACTCATAATTGTCATGGCTCATCATTGTCATCACTCGTCATTGTCATCACTCATCATTTATCACATTGGCACCACTCACCACGTAATAACAGATAATATTTACAAAACGGCATCGAGTCGAATCGTCTCCAGTCCCCTTCCCCCTACACCGCGGGCGCCGCACACGCTGCCCATAGGCATAGTTGGGTGGAAGCTGGTAAGATGTTGTCATCACTCATCACATTATCATCTTTCATCACTCATCACTTATCAGGACAATGTGAGGAAGAAATCGATCAATCTATGACTGATCTCATCATCACTCCACTTCAAAGACATCGCCTTTGAAATGATTTTTTTTTTAAATTTATAGTGCATCCCACACTAGGTTTATCTCAAAGAGTTACTTTTTATGATAAACATTTCAAAAATTCGTCGCGGATGCAGGACTCGAACCTTGCGTCTTCGGATCACTAGAAACCGGGACCGAGTTGCCTTCGTCCGTGGGTAGGAACCCTATTATTTTTTGTTCCCCACACGTGGTCCTGGGTGGTGCTAACCAGGCAACAACCATACTGGTGGTAGGCTATAGCCGCGGCGAGAGACCACCCACCAGACTAAGCCGCGCCGCCAAGCGACTCTTTTGAGCTCGTGTTCCGGCGCGAAGTCTAGTGACGCCAATCTGGAAGTCGGGTCGGAACAGTAGCGTCCTCTGGAGAATCGAAAACGGTGCACGCATCGACTACCGCATCGGCCGACTAGTCGTGGAGAGCAGCGGGATCCGAGGCACGGTTTGTCGCTGGCCGACCGCAGATAGTAGGGGGCCCAAGTAGTGAGCTAGCCACTCATGAAAGGCTGCCCCGCCATCTGTCGAAAAATCCCAGGGATGCGCCATCGTGCCGGTTGGCGACCGGACGAGAGGGCCCGATGGACATCCTTGGGGGGGCTCGGGCGTCCCCGCGGTCTCCAGGCTAGTCTACCGTGGATGTGTGTGGTTTGTGTGTTGTGCCACTGAATCTGCAGAGTGACGTCTCGTTCCACTACCGACTTTCTACCTACTTCACTCCAAAAAATTAAACATGAGAAACAGTAGTAGAAAAAAAACGTATACACAGCGGCAGCACTCCCTCTCACTTAAAGTGCACCTGTGCAATATTCGGGGCCTGCACTCAAATCTCACGCCTGTCCATCATCATCTTGAGACAGATCGTCCCCACCTATTGTTTCTCACGGAGACGCAGATTGCTGGTCCATCCGACGTGTCGTATCTCTCCTACCCAGGGTACTCCCTGGAGCACTGTTTCAAACCACGTGCGGGTGTATGCGTGTACGCCCGGGATGACATTTGCTTTCTGCGCCTTCGTAGGTTTGAAGACTCCTCTTTTTCAGTGCTTTGGGCTCTGGCGGATACTGGCTTAGAGAAAATAATCTACGCTTGTGTATACCGATCACATAGTGGGGACCAGGAGACGACCAGACTCACCGAATACCTCAGTGAGGCGGCGGATGCTGCTCAGCTCAGATACCCTTCGGCCCAATTAGTGATCCTGGGGGACTTTAATGGCCACCACAAGGAGTGGCTTCACCCATACCTGGACACAAACCATGCTGGGCTTGAGACGCGCAAGCTTGCCTTGACATTTGATCTCACCCAGCTGGTTCAAGGCGCCACACGGGTACCTGACGTTGACTCGCACACGGCCTACTGCTTGGACCTTCTACTGACTACCGATCCAGACCGTTATTCAGTGTCGATTTCCTCACCGTTAGGTACATCTGATCACTGTCTGGTGAAATCTGTATCCGTCTACTCCCCATCAGACCCCAGCCCCAAAGGGTCAAGGCGGGTGTGGCGGTACAAGTTAGCGGATTGGGACGAGATGCGGTGTTTCTTTGCATCTTATCCTTGGCAGCCTGTGTGCTTCTCTTCCGATGATCCTTCTACGTGCGCGGATGCCGTGACAGATGTGCTTCGTACCGCCATGGAATACTTCATCCCATTTTCGGACGTGCCCCTGTCTAGCAAAGCTAGGCCCTGGTTTGGGCCTGATTGTGGACGCGCCGAAGCGCAAAAGCATCAAGCATACCTGGCTTGGGTCGATGCTCGAAACCGTAAGTCGAGGGACGTTCGTCTAAGGAAGAAGGCATACAATAGGGCTGCTAAGTCCTGCAAAAGGGTTATGCGGAGGGCTCGCTTTGATCACATTAGTCGAATAGGGAACAAGCTTGCTTCTTACCCTGCGGGTAGTAAGGCATTCTGGTCCCTAGCTAAATCGGTTGAAGCGAACTTCTGCCGCCCCTCTCTGCCTCCGTTGCTGAAACCCAATGGTTCGCTGGCCCATACAGCGGTGGAGAAAGCAAATTTATTTGCATCTCAATTTGCTGAGTCTTCGCGTCTGGACCCCGGTAGTGCGAGACCTCCAACTTTGCCAAACTGTGGCACTGTAATGAGTGAAATACATATCCGGCAAAAGGAGGTTCTCAAAGTTCTCCGCAGTCTAGATGTGAACAAGGCCAGTGGCCCTGATGGTATTCCGGCCATTGTACTGAGGACTTGTGCGCCTGAGCTGTCACCTGTGCTGACTCGCCTCTTCCGCCTATCTCTAAAGACAGGTCAAGTGCCCAAATCTTGGAAGCTTGCTAACGTGCAGCCTGTTCCCAAGAAAGGCAGCCGTGCCGACCCTGCTAACTACAGACCGATTTCGATCACGTCTATACTCTGTAAGAGTATGGAACGTGTTCTTAACAACAGGCTCCTGGCGTACCTAGAAGCGAATGACCTACTCAGTGACCGCCAGTACGGCTTTCGCCGAAACCGGTCTACTGGGGACCTTCTGGCGTACGCCACACACATCTGGAGTGAGGTCATCGAAAAGCACGGGGAGGCGCTGGCTGTCTCCTTGGACATCTCAAAAGCTTTTGACAGGGTCTGGCACGAGAGCCTTATTGGCAAGCTCCCATCTTACGGCCTGCCTGCTGATTTCTGCGCATGGATATCTGATTTCTTGAGGAATCGGTCGATACGAGTGGTTGTAGATGGCTGCTCATCAGACCAAATGGCTATCAATGCCGGTGTTCCTCAGGGATCAGTACTCTCTGCGACCCTCTTCCTACTGCATATCAACGATCTGCTAAAGCCCGGGATCTTTGGGTACGCAGACGACAGTACAGTCGTGGAGAGCTACACATCCGATGCAAGAACCAGCGGGCCACAGATCGAGTCACACAGAGAGGCTATGGTTGAACGGCTCAACTTGAGTCTGGAGGCGGTATCTGACTGGGGCGATGCTAACCTGGTCAAGTTTAATGCCACGAAGACTCAAGGCTGTTTGTTCTCGGCCAAAAAGAGACCCTTTCAATTGTCTCCCGCTTTCCGCGGTGTCTCCGTTCCGGTAACTGACAGCTTGGAACTACTGGGCGTTTCACTCTCATCGACTCTTAACTTTGGCTCTTATATAGAGTCAAAAGCTCAATTAGCCTCCAAAAAACTTGGTGTTCTCGCTAAGGTGAGACGGTATTTCACACCTGAGCAACTGCTTAGTCTTTATAAAGCACAAGTCAGGTCTTGTATGGAATACTGCTCTCACCTTTGGGATGGCTCTGCCAAATATCAACTGGAGGCTCTGGAGTCGATTGAGAGGCGAGCCAGGAGGCTGATTGACAACGACACCTTGACTAAGTCGCAGCTGCAAAGTCTTGAGCATCGACGTAAGGTGGCGTGTTTGTCGGCCTTTTATCGGATACACTTCGGAGAGTGCGCTCAGGAGTTGCACAATCTGGTCCCACCTGCCCCTTTCTTCTATCGTACGGCTAGACAGACGCGACCAAAGCGCCACCCTTTTATGGTGGACATTCCGCGCGTTAGAACCAAGCGTTTCGAGTCCTCATTCCTCATACGAACAGCCAGAATGTGGAACGCTTTGCCTGGGTCTGTCTTCCCGCTAAAGTACGACGTGGGTGTCTTCAAATCCCGAGTAAATAGGTATCTTCTAGGTAAGCGTGCTACATCCTAGACCGCATATCTGCTCAACATCAGGCAGTATGTAGTCAAACGCAAACCTATATTGAATAAAAAAAAAAAAAAAAAAAAAAGAAATGATTTTTTTTTATTATCATTGATTAGCAGTGCGCCATCTCTCGTCAATACAGAAGTTCTTATAACTTCAATTGAGTGATAACCTGTCTAATACAAGTATCACAGGTGGCGCCGCCAACGCTATAAGTTGGTTAAAAATGATAAACACTTCACAGAATTCGTCGCGAGTCCAGTATAGCGGGTTAGCTCAGTGGTTTAGAGCGTCGGGCTAGTGATCCGAAGACGCAAGGTTCGAATCCTGCATCCGCGACGAATTTTTGAAATGTTTATCATAAAAAGTAACTCTTTGACATCGCCTTTGCATTTAGAAAAACTGTTCGCGCAGTTAAAGAAGTAACTTCAACATTATTTCGAACATAGAATAATTAAATAGTTTAGAATAGTTGTTTATTTATTTGTTGCCGTTCGGTCGAATACGATGCATCAAACATTCAGCAAAAGTGTTCTAGAACACCTGCCCGACACTTCGTAACCTGAGGAAAGAAGGGAATGTTTTAGTCTAGAACTTTCGGAGAGTTCTGATTGGTTGATAGGATTGGATACCGGATCGATCAGCCAATCAGAGCTCAGCTTTGTAAGTAAATGATTTAGTATATAAGGGCACGCGGATTGCCCGGTAAGTCTTAATTTAAAAAGTGAACAGTTCAAATCTACAAATCGATCTCGGCAAGTTAACTACAGCAGTGATAAGTTATTGTACAGTTACCTGTTAAATTGTACAGAGTTGTTTTGTGAATAAAAGGGCTGCTTAAAGCCAAGGAATTTTACTTCGGAACTGTCTGAATTGCAGGAGCACTGTTACAGAGTGGGTTCAGAGAAGGTTTTTAAAAAACAATTTTACAGTTAAACCTTTTATTTTAGTATAAATAGTAATAACAAAAGCCTAGTGCCCACAAGGAAATCTGATTGTGAAGTGCCTGAAAGTTGGTATTTGAATTATTAAGAAATATTAGAAATGACGTAGAATAACCAAGCAACTGTGTAATGCCCTAGATGCGGTTTGCAGTCTAAGCACTTTACCCAGTATGCGCGTTTAAGGAGTAGGTATTATAACAGCACCTCTGAGGTAGATCAGCCAATAGGCACGATGACAAAACAAATATATAATTACTTACCTAGTCCATCAGATAGACTATCAAAAAATATTAGACACATATTTTTTCTTTTGTCAATTAAACAAAAATTGGCGAAGATGTAGTCCGTCAAAGTTCCGCGTGACGTGACAAGCGCCATACAAATGTATAGACTTCTGTAAGAGAGGTGACGTCACGACCCCCACTCCCAAACTTTGACAAGGTTTATCTTTGTCATTTGTTGTTGTCTCTATAATCGGGCTTAATGTATTTCTAGGTGCGGCAGCGGGGCGCGACAGCCTGGCAGACATCACGGCGGGACAGGTCACAGAAATGGACAGCGCCAACAGCTCTCCGGGAGTCACCCGGGTAACTAACCTTCTTCTTTACTCTCCTTACTGTATTTTTTTTATTTTATTGCGAAATATCCTTACTGTATTACTAGATTTCCGTGTACTTACAGACGTCCCAGCCTTTAACATTCTTCTCACGAACAATAATTTTAAGTTTGTCATTGAAGGGCGACAAGGCCATACTGCGTTGGCTCAATTACAGTTTACCCCAATTTTTCCGCTATCTACTACCCCGTAATATAGGTTAGCAAGGGTCACTGCAAATTCAGTAGGTAGTAATATTATATGACTAGCGACCCGCCCCGGCTTCGCACAGGTGTATTATACATAATTATAAACCTTCCTCTTGAATCACTCTATCTATTAAAAAAAACCGCATGAAAATCCGTTGTGTAGTTTTAAAGATATAAGCATACATGGGGACAGACAGCGGGAAGCGACTTTGTTTTATACTATACTAGCAGCGCCCCGCGGTTTTACCCGCGTTGTGCCCGTTCCCGTAGGAATTTCGGGAATTTTTATACATATAAACCTTCCTCTTGAATCACTCTATCCATTAAAAAAAACCGCATCAAAATCCGTTGCGTAGTTTTAAAGATTTAAGCATACAGACAAACAAACAAACAAACGAAAATAGCGACTTTATTTTATACTAGCGGCGCCCCGCGGTTTTACCCGCGTTGTGCCCGTTCCCGTGGGAGTTTCGGGAATTTTTATACATATAAACCTTCCTCTTGAATCACTCTATCCATTAAAAAAAACCGCATCAAAATCCGTTGCGTAGTTTTAAAGATTTAAGCATACAGACAAACAAACAAACAAACAAACAAATAAATAAACAAACGAAAATAGCGACTTTATTTTATACCATGTAAGGACTATGTAAGGATAGTGATAGTGATGTAGTTCTGGCCAAGTTTTACCAACTCCGATAAAACAAAGAAAAATTAGCTGTTCTGTACATTTTATCGAAGTTTTAAACTGACAAATGGAATAGCCGCGTTTTACCTGAAATAAAACGCATATTAAAATACTTACCTAACTGGAAGCTTTATATATGAGAGTGCATTTCCGTTTCCGTCGAGTTGTTCCACGTTTTTGATTGCCTTGTAACCGGAAGTGCTAGGTGGCGCCCCTGCAGTTCGCGCCATTTTATTTTCCTTAAAAATCGGTCGCCATTTTAAATCATTGGCTCAGTTTCCGAATTTCCACCAGGCAGAAATTAAAGTGAAAGCTTCCAGTTAGGTAAGTATTTTAATATGCGTTTTATTTCAGGTAAAACGCGGCTATTAAACTACTTGACCGTAACTGGAAGCTTTATATATGAGAGCCTGTTTGTTATCGCCTGGTGGCGCCACCTAGAGTATAGTTTAAAAAGTAACGCCAATGTGAGCAGTAGTTATAATATATAAATTAAGAATTAAACACCGTAATCCAAAATTACTCAAACTTTATTTCGATGTCCTCAAAAAGGTATAATTCGAAATATCATTAATCACATTTTCTTCTTTCATTTAATCAATAGCAACCATATTAATTAATAATTACAAAATGGAACAAGGCAAATTATTTTCTTTAACTCACTGGTTCAAATAATTGTGTTAAGCTTTCAGAATCATTGTCTCTTAATACGTCACGCCTATAATATTTGTGAAACGTATTTGCTGAGCGCCAAATACCCTGCGCTAAGATGTCATCGATTGACGCATTTTCTAGCCAGCGTTTTGAAGCAACCGCTGATCGGATACTTCCCGGTGAAGCTGTGACGCCAGCTTCCTTGAAAATCGTTTTTATCCAGCCTGCTATAACCGTGCGTGAGGCGGGTTCAGCAGCTCCTCTGACTGTAATAAATAAATTAAATGATTTTGCAGTATTGCGTCTTTCATTTAGCAACGATATAGTCTTGTTTATCCAATAGATTGGATTGAGGTTATTGTTATTAGAGTTGGAAAGAAATTTCCAACTAGACTGCCTATAGCCATCAGTATCGGTTTTTGAGCCAAACTCAGGCAAAAATACTATAGCATTTTCTGTTTTCCAAAAATGATTAGGGTCAACTTTAAGCAATGTCAAGTCATGGACACGTCTCCCAGAGCACAGTAACAACAAAATCGCTGTGTGACGCGATGTCTGGAATAAGTTATTTGAGTTGACTGTATAGCTGGCCAAAAATAAGCTTAATTTACTAACATCCCAAATAGGAGATTTGGAATTTTTTGTATTTTTCAGAGCTATTGATTTTAAAATATGTTTGACTAGTACATGTGAGCTTAACTAACTTGATGTTTCAGAATTACATAGGGTAGAAACTACTGATTTGTGTAAAAGAATGGTATTGTAAGATAATTTATAAATCAAAAATAAATCAGATAAAAATTGTGCTACTTGAGAACCAGTAGGCCTTTTTGGATCAACTTGTTTGTCCTTACACCATGAAACCCACCGTTTCCAAGCAACTTCATAAGTTTTTAAGGTAGATTTACGCCAAGAATTTTTAAGTAGGGATAATTGCTCAATGTTCCATGTTTCTAGCGCTTCGGTCCACCCCCACATTTCCACACTTCCAGAAGGATGTGTTTGACTTGTGGCGGTGGGTGTCCTGTTGACATGTCTATCAAGCGGTTCTGTAAGTTGTTCAGAGTGAATGGGGCTTCGAGCGCTCGGGCTCTCAAGTCTGCTCGCCAGAAGACTTTCTCCCAACGAGGAACTATTACTAGGTATATGCCTGATGACAGATTCAGGTGAGCGAGTACTTTGGGGACAAGAAACGGCGGCGGGAAGACCCATGCTAGCGGGTAGTTCCATGGGACGCTGAATGCATCGTGAAATAAGGCTTGGTGATCCCGCAGATCGTAGGATACATAATTGTGTACTACATGGGCCCTCTCCGACGCAAACAAATCTATCACTGGAGTTCCCCACTTTGCAAACACCATTTCCGTACAGGCTGGTAGCAGGTGCCACTCCGGGGTTTGACGATAACGCGATAGGTGATCGGCGTGATTGTTGAATTTGCCTGGGATATGGTGTATGCTGAAGTGAATTTGATAATGATCTAATAATGTCAAAATTTGGTAGGTTGTGTTCAAAAGAGATATTGATTTCGTACCTCCCTGTTTCCGTAACTGAGCCACTGCTGTCGTGCTGTCGCATTGTATTAGAATCGAGCTGCCTTGGAGCCGATGGGCATGGTTCTGGATAGCGTGTAGTATAGCCAGCATCTCCTTTTGATTGCAATGTAAGTGTTGCTCTTCCGGGGACCAATTGCCGTAGAGAGCTTTGTTGTCCAGTTGTGCTCCCCATGCTATATCCGAAGCATCGGTCACTAGAAAGTGAACTGGAGGAGGGTAATGTAAAGGTGTTGATAGGTGGCAGTTCTGGAGCCACCACCTTAACTCGTCGTGGACAACTTGTGTCACTGGGTATGCTTCCAATGATAGTTTTGGTAGCGAATTCAGAAACATTAAGGTTTGCCGATAATTCAGTCGACCGCGCGGAACGACAAAGCTGGCAAAATTTAAGAGTCCTATTACTCTTTGCAATTCTTTTACGGTTGTTTTTCTTTGTTCGAATACGTGACTTACTTTTTCTTTTATGGCGCTTATCTTTTCGTTTGGCAAGATTTTCTGATTGATCCAAGGCCTCCAAATTATTCCTAGGAAGTTGATGCTTTTCTGAGGGGACAAAATGGACTTCGCATAATTTATCTGCCATCCTAACCTTTTCAGGGTCTGGATAATGAGTTTGATTTGATCGAGAAGCATGTGCGCGTTCTGATGTACAATTAAGAAATCGTCCAAGTAGACTAGGACTCTTATGTGCCATTGGTCTCGTAATATTTGAGCCACCCAATTCGTGAGCATTGCAAAGGTTTTCGGGGCTGTGCTCAAGCCGAAAGGCAGGCATGTCATTTGAAGCAATTCCTGATTGTATAGAAGTCGTAGGAAGCTTCTTTGTGATCTCTTCACTTTTAGATGAAAGTAAGCTTGAGATAAATCGATTTTGCACATCCAGTCTTGTGGTTGAAGGAAACCTGGTGTTCGGTTCGAGTTTATGAGATGAAATGGATCGGTCAGAACATACTCGTTGAGCGCTTTTAGATTGAACACTGGACGGGCTGATCCGTCTGTCTTGGGAACCAGAAATAGAGGAGAAATGAAGCTTGGTGTACGCGGTGCTGCTTCCAGAATGCCTTGAGATTTCATTTTTTGTATTACTAAAGACATTTTCATTGAGACAGGGGTTTGATAGGGGCTTTTGACTAAATCCGGATAAACAAGAGGGGGCTTTTGAATAAATGGTATGCGATACCCTTGAATTAATTTTAATATTATTTCTGGAGCTCCCAGTTCTTTCCATTGCTGGTAATAGTGCGCTAACTGACCTGCTCGAAACCGGTTCGAGTCATTGTTTTCTATTGTAACTATAGCCTCCTCTGGAAGCTCTTCGAGCATTTCCACGGCCCCTGTTGCTTCCACGGTTAACCCGCGAGCCTCGGTTCTGAAATGATCTTATATCACGATTGACGTGAGGTTGTTGGATTTGAAGAAGAGGAGGAGGGTAGTTTGCAAAGCTTGTCTCACCCTGCGCGGGTGGATAATCGCATGGATGTGAGTGCGTTCCGTATTTATAAGCAGTTGTACTACCGTAATGAGTTCCACGCGACGGAACTGTTGGTGGTAGTTCACCTCTCCCCTGCGCGGGGCGGTGGTTTGCTTGTTTAGGCTTTGCTCTTAGGGGACGGCTAGATTTTACAGACCAGAAGGATTTGCGCACCCCGCCAAGCTTTTCTAATGCCGATGTGAAAGGTTCGGGATCAAATATGTGCGTCGCTGATGGCGGAATTCTCTTTAGTGCCGCTTTAACTAGGGGATCACCAGCTTGGCTCAGAACTTCTTCTCGGCGCAACTCAACACTTTCAGCTCTATGACCACAAACTATTTGCAAAAGGTCTGAGGAGATTTTGAAGAAATCTCCCTTCAAAAACAACTCGTCAAGTTTGCCGCTTAGATTGTCAGCATTGACATTAGTGTTCTTTGCCCACGAGAGAAGGTCACAAATGCCTTCTTGTAGCGAGACCTTTTGTTTTAATAAGCAAAAAGTAATGGCTGCATATGATTTGTCAGCACTTAAAAGCCGATGTGAGCCTTCAAACATTTTAACTTCGTCGTTGGTTTCCAAATCAGTAAAACCTGGGGTATGATTGTAAAGCTTTTGAGTCTCAGCATATCTTACGTCAGACCACGAGGTACTGCCTAGTCGTTGAGCATCCGACAACATCTTCAAGAAACTATCTGGGGTCTTAGGGACAGATGGTTCTTTTAATTTTGTTTCTATGTCGAAAGCAAAAGTGTCTTTATCTCGAAATTCATGCTCAGAATCGAGTTGTTCATAAGATTCCCCGCCGGGATATATTGACACGCTGTCCAAACAGTCATTATCATTTTTGTTTGAATTGTTAACTAATTTTCTGAGCTCACCCATTTCCTTTAAGAGTAGATCCATTCGGGATTCGGAACGTCTACCGCGCTTACTTTTCTTATGCTTGCGCCGTCGGGACCTCCGGTTGCGGTCCACTGAAGAGGATGAGCTCGAAGAACTGCTGCTAGTACTGCTACTGGAGCTGCTTCTCTTTCGCTTGCGCGCCTCGCCACTTGGGCCGGCTATGGCCTGTGGCTCGAACGCTGAGGCGTTCTCATTCATCTGGAAACAAATATATGTTAGATTCCAAAAAAAAAAAATATTTTTTAAGATAATTTCGACCACGCTAGTAAAAAGGGTCATATGATCACCTTTCCGACAGCCACAGAGGGTTAAAGAACCCCTGGCATACTGAAAAAACTTCAATTATTAATTCAAGTAATTCATATCGAACGGTTAACCCGTTTTTAAAATATTATAGTCACTTTCAACTTATTAAAATGTGGGTACTTACTGCGTAAGTTAGTTTTAACACTAAAGCTATTTTAGAATAACTTTTAACGCTTCAAAATGTTACACCACTTTATAATTCTAAATTAATTTATATGCAATAGCCGTACGCCAGCTAGGGGCTGTTACGGACTTGTTGCCTCGACGAAACTTCAAACGCCAATGATTTAAAATGGCGACCGATTTTTAAGGAAAATAAAATGGCGCGAACTGCAGGGGCGCCACCTAGCACTTCCGGTTACAAGGCAATCAAAAACGTGGAACAACTCGACGGAAACGGAAATGCACTCTCATATATAAAGCTTCCAGTTACGGTCAAGTAGTTTAATAGCTACTGTTTTCAATTTCAGCTTTGGTTCCATAGTGAAAATTTATCATAATGACGAGCGCATCTTCCTAGACTTTAGAAAGACTCCTCTAGTCTAGAATATAAAGATACAGGGGTGACTGCGATTTTATTAGCATCGCTATAAGACCTACGAAAGATCCTCTTTCTCGCAAAAACTACTGAATGGATTGAGATGAATCTTTGCAATAGTAATGTTTATACATCAGAATAACACTTAGGCTATAATTTAGTAAAATGTGAGATATTGCGTGAAACAAAATTCGCCAGGTTGATAAATAAAAAACTGATCTAAAAAATATGGTATAGAAGCAGACCCAGCACGACGATTTGGACGAAGAGTACAGAATGTTCATAGAGAAGTACAACTACAACCATCGTCCGTCCATGCAAGGATTCGGGACTTATGTAACTCACTCATATTATACTGTAGATACGAGTACACTAGTTACATTACTATAGTGTAGTTCCATCATTAGGCAATTTTACCTATTAAAGAAGGTAGTTCTGAGGGCTGAGTGGCAGATTTTAACAATGTTCTAATCCTCGATCGCGTTAACGTTTGATATGATTTCTATGGAAATGGCACAGCGCCATCTTGTGTCACGTACGGAAAACTGAATAGGTCAGTGTGAGTTTTATTTACAGTAATATAATTGTGTCACGTACGGAAAACTGAATAGGTCAGTGTGAGTTTTATTTACAGTAATATAACGAGCGCCAAACCGATCGAACACAAGCTCGTTAGTTAGATAGAGGAAAATAGAAGAGCTTTTGGGAGCTTGAAGTGGACAACGCATGGTTCTATTGAATCATGAGTATGTACACTGGGCTGAAATTCTGCAAATTGGGGGATAATATATATATGTTATCAGGATCGCGCTTTGAAGGCACTCCAAAACGCAAGCTCACCCTTAGTGACGCTTCGGCAGAGTCTTGGGGGCGATGCTTGGGAGAGCAGTCGCGTACGCACCAAGGAACTGTCTCACGTTTTCGGAGCGACCTATTTAATTAATCCCGGTTACCTAATTTAATCCTTAACCAATGAATAATAATGAATTGCCGTGCTGATTAAAAGATAATAAATTAATGATAATTAGGTTATGTGACGGACAATGAACAATAAGCTATTAGTGATATTTCCCACCCGCTGAATAAAATGATGTCGAATCAGGATAGTAATAATAATCGGCCTCCCCTGACGACATATATAATTATGGATATAAATATTATAAATACTCAGGATAAATATCCATACAATAAAAATATCTAAAACATGTATGGAATATCAAAATATTTTTAATAAACAAAGACCTTGCCTATATGCGAGGGAAACAAGGAATTAATAAATAAAAAAAAACACAAGCGCGGCAACGTCTGTAATTGGCTAACTTAAGCGTGTGTGTCAATGTGCTCGCGTATTTGCTCGGTGCGCTCGGTCAACGCGACGTAAAAGTAATTTGATCTGCAAAACTCCCACTCGGCACTCAGTTCGTCACGCCATCTGCGTCTGAGTCGCCTCAACGGTCGTTTGTATTTTGGAATTCAATACAAGTCGCGTCATTTAAAAAAGTCGCTGGAGGTTCAAGCTGTGCACAAGGAAATTTAACTCCTATTCCACAGGTAATAAGAAAATATCCTACGCAGCTTTATCTGCAGCAAAGATATTTAATTGCTATTAGGTGTGAAATAGGAGTTAAATTGCCTTGTGCACAGCTTGTCACTCCAGCGTTATTTTACGTGACGCGACATATAATATGGGATTACAAACAAACATAAACACACGACAAACACGGGGCCACCACAGCAGTAGACCGCGCAGCCTTACCTCTTTTTAGGGTTCCGTACCCAAAGGGAAAACCGGGACCCTATTACTAAAACTTCGATGTCCGTCTGTCAGTCTGTCTGTCACCGGGCTGTATCTCATGAACCATGATAGCTAGGCAGCTGAAATTTTCTCAGATGATGTATTTTGGTTGCTGCTATAACAACAAATACTAAAAACAAAATAAAATAAATATTTAAGGGGGGCTCCCATACAACAAACCTGAATTTTTAGACGTTTTTCGCTCTATATTAATAATTGTACCAGGTAGATGCTTGAAATTTTCACAGAATATTTAGTTTTATATTCCCTTTAATAATAAATAATAAAATTTAAATAAAATGAATATTTAAGGGGGCTCCCATACAGTACGGAACCCTCCGTGCGCGACTCGTACTTGGCTGATTATTTCCTACCATTTCCTTCCTTTTCCTTTGATAGAATGAACAATGCGAATTCTGAGGTTGGAGACACTAAAGACACTATACTAAGCGCCACACAAATCGGCGGATGAAAAGTTATGCGCAGAACGCTGCGCAAAGCCGACATATAGGTATGCGCGGGAGCCAGAGAGACTCGCGCCGGGGCACACCCGCCCGCCAACCTCATGCCTCCCGCGCGCTCCCTACGCCCGAGCTCAACACTACACCACAAGTTAGACACGAGTCATTGCGCATATACTAAGCGCCACACAAGTCGGCGGATGAGAAGTTAGCCGCGGATGACACTTCGCCGTGATTCGCTAATTATTGCGCATGTGTGCGCAATTCCGGCGCCGCGTGGCACTACCCAGTTGTGCCAGTAAAAGTTTCACTTTTACCGTGGTTTCATAAAACCACACAATCATTTTTAGGGTTCCGTACCCAAAGGGAAAAACTGGACCCTATTACTAAGACTTCGATGTCCGTCTGTCCGTCTGTCTGTCACCGGGCTGTATCTCATGAACCATGATAGCTAGGCAGCTGAAATTTTCAAAGATGATGTATTTCTGTTGCCGCTAAAACAACAAATACTAAAAAGAGAAAATAAATATTTAAGGGGGACTCCCATGCAACAAACCTGATTTTTTAGACGTTTTTCGCTCTATATTAATAATGGTAACAGGTAGATGCTTGAAATTTTCACAGAATATTTAGTTTTATATTCACTTCAAAAAACAATAATAAAATATTAAAATTAAATGAATAAATAAATTTAAGGGGGATAATAAAATTAAAATAAAATATATATTTAAGGGGGGTCCCATACAGTACGGAACCCTCCGTGCGCGAGTCCGACTCGTGCTTGGCCGATTATTATTTTTTTACCACTATCTTTTCCTTCCCATTCCTTCCTTTTCCTTTGATAGCGAGAAGAGTCTGAATTCTGGGTGTGGAAACACGAAGATATCAGGCTGCGGTCTCGGAGCTCCTCCGACGTGCGACATAAGATGATTAGAGAAGATAAAGACGCCACGGCTCATGTGCGAATTATTGAAATGGTTACAAAAACTATTTATAACTGAATAATTAATCATCCGTAGCATACTAAGCGCCACACAAATCGGCGGATGAGAAGTTAGCCGCAGATGACACGTCGCCGTGATTCGCTGATTATTACGCATGTGTGCCCCGGCGCGAGTCTCTCTGGATCCCGCGCATACTTATATCTCGGCTTTTGCGCAGCGTTCTGCGCATAACTTCCCATCCGCCGATTTGTATGGCGCTTAGTATATCTATTTCCATCCCAAAAGATAAGATAATGTTTATTGTCATCAAGTAAATCTCTTATTACATAATTAAATAATATTAAATAATAATAACGATTACTATAATGTACTCGTCAGGTAATACATTTGAGAAAATACAAAATCTAGTAACTTTATAGAAATGTAGTGTATATATCCTTATTAATATTATAAATCTGAAAGTGTGTTTGTAGGTTTGTAACTCATCATTCAGCAACAGATCAATTTGATTATATTGGCATAGGTTGGGAAGTTTATCTCGGAAAAATAAAAAGTTCTCATATTATAGCATAGTTTTTAAATGTCACGCTGGTAGAGCTTGACAGTTACCTCAAATCCTAAAAGATATATAATTCAGTCAATCTGTCGAAAATAAAATGGTTTGAATGATAAAATTCCCAAGTGGGCAAAGTTTGATTTCTCTGATGAGTTTCGATGTACTGACATTTTTTGTAGATCTCGATGCCCTCTACATTTTGTCATCAATCGAATTTTCTGTGGAATGCAAAGTTTTCGAGAAAAATGCGTTTCAAAAAATTTTTGGACGTTTTTTTGAGTTTTTGAGCGAACGCACTTTCGAAAATTTTACCCATCGCGAGAGTAACTTCAGTACATCGAAACTCACCAGAAATATCAAACTTTGCCCACTTGGGAATTTTATCATTCAAACCATTTTATTTTCGACAGATTGACTGAATTATATATCTAAAGCTTTTCAAGGTCAGAGTGAATAGGTATCTTCTAGGTCTGCGTGCTTCATCTTCGACCACAACGTCGCTTACCATCAGGCGAGTTGGTGGTCAAGCGCGGACTTATTAGTGATAAAAAAACACAAGTTTTTTTTTTTACAGAATCCTCGTTTTGTATGTTCAGTGAAGGGTTTTCATAAATTTTTTGTAGTGAAACAATACTTGTAGTTACGAACACTAACTTGGATTCACGTATCTTGTTACTTTTCTTACTCATGCATTACTTTTTAGGGTTCCGTACCCAAAGGGTAAAAGCGGGACCCTATTACTAAGACTCCGATGTCCGTCTGCCTGTCACCGGGCTGTATCTCATGAACCGTGATAGCTAGGCAGCTAAAATTTTCACTGATGATGTATTTCTGTTGCCGCTATAACAACAAATACTAAAAAGAAAATAAATTAAATATTTAAAGGGGGCTCCCATACAACAAACGTGATCTTTAGCCGGGCTAGCATGCGCGCCACGAATTATTTCGTTCGTAGTGGCAGAACGAGACAACGTTATGGCAAAGTATATAACTGTCACTTTTTCACACGTCGAAATGAGTTCTATTCGTCGCTTTTCGTGGTCGCATGCTTTATAGCTAGGAGTTGTTTTGCTCGCTATTAATAACGGCAAGAGGAATGGGGCTCGCATACGGTACGGAACCTTCGTGCACGAGTCCGACTCGCACTTGGCCGATTTTTACTATAAAAGAAACTTGTTTTGTATTCCAGCACCCACTGCAGTCAGAAAGCATTAGCCTGGAGGCTTTACGGCGCGCGGCCGCCGGACCCAACGACGCCGAGAGGAGGGACGCAGAGCGGAGGAAGGCTACTCTTAACAACGCCTTCAGAACCGCTCCTTTCGATCATCTGCTCACACTCACACAACCTAAGGTAAATATAGCTTTAGAACAGAACAACATTGGAAGGAGTATACTTCGAAATTGGTCCCATTAACATTTTATTAAAATCGGCTGAGCCATTTTTGATAAATCAGCAATAAGGTGAAAAATTGCTACATCGATCCGTGCGAAATATTCGCGAATTCTGTACACCGGTGAAGTCGGTCATGCCATTTTTGGCAAAAAATTACGAGTATATTGATTATTGGCATGGACATGGTTTCTTTAGGCTACTTTTTATTACAGAAAAATAAAATGTTCCCATGAAATGGCACAAAAATTCGAAAACCTGCGCGGGCGATGCCTCCAGCAAAAGCTATTTTTACAAGCTTTTATTTACTTTTAAAACATATTTGCTGGTAAAGTGGCTGTAATTACACCAATTTCAATATCGTAATGTATTTCATTCTCCTACTTTCACTCAATAGAGTGAGAGACATTACGGCACTTGTGCGTTATTGTAATGTAAAACGCACGATGCTTCGACTGATGCACGACTTTCACTCAAAGTCAGAGTTTTATTAATTTCCTCGCGAATATGTTATAAAACGTCGCCGTCGTATGACATACGTGCGCTTTGAAAATTACAGCCTCTGCTTCCTTACAGCCCTCTAGGGCTAGCAATATAAAAATTATTATGGTAAGCGTACTAGACAGTGGATTATACCATAGACTAACCATATATAGTATGGTCGTTGATTATACCTAGATTATGCAATAACTTACCGGAAATTTTCGAGAAATCATTTCAAACTAAAGGAGATATTGCAAAAATATATAGAAATTGGGCCACCAAAGGGTACAGTATTTCATAATTTGAATCGTTTCTTTCGGATAATTATTTTCCCGTTATTTTTTACAATAACAGTGTCCATTAAAAGTAATTTCATGTATTCGGATTGAAAATTACATTGACATTGTTTAAAAATAAGGCAGCCATACTCTTCTTCTTTTATTTTGGTGTCGCATGGTTTTTTTTTTTTTTTTTTTTTTTTTTTTTTTTTTTTTTTTTTTTTAATTTGAATGTTACACTCCACAGACTCCAGGGTCTGTGCTTTTTAAGATTAACATTTTTTTAAAATGATTTGAACAATATTGCTTATAACTAAAGGCTTTACAAGAAGACACTAAAATGAATCTAAATCTAATTTTCTTTAAATACGATTTTAAACTACGATTAAATTAATTATTTATTATTTTCCAAATAACTACTTATACTGCTCAGGGCCTCCATCACCGCCGCGTTCCGGTCTTTAATGGCCATCTTTAAATTATAGTCTACGATGACCTTAGGTGACGCAGTAGTCGCACGCCGCACAAAGCGGCTGATGGCGTCTTCCTCGTTGTCGGCGAAGTATGTGAAGGACCTGGTGTGCCGTGATACTGCGACGACCGCGTGCGAAACGCTTTCGTGCAACCTCATATTGGCCTTGATTTTAATGGCGATGACAGAGTCGTATGTCAGACCTTGAGCTTCGTGGATGGTAAGGATGCGCGACCCTGACCCCTCTCCATACCCTTGGCTGATAAGGGTCTCCTTTTCTTCTTGAGTGTGAACCAAAAAGAGGGTGTTGGGGAGGTTGTGGGGTATTTGCGCACCCGTGTATCTTTTCTGCTCTAGAGATCTGACTTGGATTGCTGAGGAATATACACCCGTGTATATTTCCCTCAGTGAATACGCTACATCCATGGGGTTCCGGTGCGTACATAACAACTCCTGGCTGATGTTTGCGACCAGGTTAGGGCGATGGTACCTCATCTCAAAGAGGTTTTCTCTATCGATATAAGGTAGCTGATTTACGTCTCCGATGAGGATAAGTTCACTGGCACCAGACAGCCTCAAAGCCATCACTATGGCTCCAAAATGATTCATGAGAGCCTCATCCACCATTAGACGGTTGCAACTCTCGAAACTTCGGAAACCATTTACAAGAATGGAGGCCATGGTACGCACCTTAGTTCTTACTAAGTTACCAATACGGTGCGCCAGTTTCTCTCTTAGATCTTTGGCTGCTTCAGTTGTTGTGGTGATGATAACGTCCTTATCCACATCGAAGTGTCGTACCACCCAAGTTGTCTTGCCGCAACCGGGCACTCCATTGACCCACTGGATCTCGGGTAACGTCCAGTTGTCCCACAGCACCTCGACTCCAGGACTGCCCTCGATGGTTTTTGCCATGTCAGCAATCCTGTCGTCCAGCATTATTTTGGTACACCTGGCGGTAACCACAATAGGGTCCTCTGGTGGTGTCACGTACTTCAGTTTTCCCGTCCGATCCGTCTCATCCTCATTTAGGGCCACGAATCCTTTTATTGCATTATAAGCAGCCATATATTGACCTCTCATTGTTCCCTTGATGACATGGGAAGTGTCGTTATTGTATATGGCTGCTTCTGCTTCTTCCAGTCTCGCCATCAATAGACCCTCATTTCCTAGACGAAAAGCCTGCATGATGTTTTTGCAGTTCCTGAGATTGACTTCTCTAGTCGCTCTCGTTATAGCTAAGAATTCTATGAAGGCGTTTCTGGCGTGATCTGTTGCTGTTGAGGCGGGAATATAGAGGGGTGGAGTGACCTGTCCCATGTCCGCTCTGGTTGGAGCCGGTTGCCTTGTTCGAGGTGTTGTTTTCGTGGCTGATTTAGTGCTGTGCCATTTTATTTTCGGTGTTTGTAGGAACAAGCTCTGTGCTGCGGCGCTGAATGCTGTCAGAAAAGCCGAAACTTGACCTCTACTCTCGTTGCTACTGCCACTATGATGTTTCGCGGCCTTTTCTGCCGATATTCTTTCTTGTACCCTTTCAGAACCGCTTTGATTGGATGAACATGGAACAGGGTGTCCCCAGCTGTCGGTTGCAGAGTTTTCTGACGAAGACTTCAGAAAACTTAAGTTTTCTCCCCTGTCTTCGTATATGATGACCTCATGATTTTTGGAGGCCTCCAGGCAACTTAGCCGGTCCGCGACTTCTCCTGTCCAGTGCGCTGCAACCATGGCGTCGACGCTTATCACTCGGGAGACACTGTCTGCGTTTTCACCTAGTTTCTTTAGCAGTAAACCTGCCTGTGTAAATGGAGTCTCGGTCGTCCAGTCAAACAGTGCAATCGTTTTATTTTTCGATCGCACCAGTCGACATCGACAGCCCGCAACATCCAGTATTGGCATCGCATCGTAAGTTTTCTGCTTCATGGTGGTTTTAGAGGTGCTGCCATTGAGCAGACATGCTAGTCCAGGTGACAGTCGGACACGTTTTTTGTTCCGGGTGAGGCAGAAGCTTATTCCAAACCTCTCTTTATTGTTATCCATGAAAAGGGCTACCCCACGGATGCAGACCCCTGACCTTCCTCTGTCTGCAGAAGCGAGTAAGTAGTCTACTGCTACGTCTTTTATGGTGGTTTCTGAAGGGCATCTTAAGTTCTGCGCACTGGTGGTGGCTGGTGTTGTTATGTGTGAAAGGGAGGTGGGCTCTGTGTGTAAAGACGAAGTAGAGGCGGAGGGTGCCATCAGGCTGAGAGAAGAGGAGGGTCTGTGAAGAGTAGTGTTTCTTTTGGCTGCTATTCGAAACGACCTATCAACAAATGATAGAAAGTGTGGTCTGCTTTCTTGATCTTCTAAAATATTGTGGAGATCTGAAACCATGAGCTTTCTATCAATGCATATTTCGAGGTCATTTCGTGCCGCAATAAAACGTGGGCAATCTGTGATGATGTGCCATACCGTCTCCGAGATATTCGAGTCACACTCGCAACCTGGACTTTCTTTGAGCTTAAATCTGTACAAATACTCCGCTATTCCTCCGTGCCCTGTCAGCGCTTGCACCTGAAAAGGCGTCAGTTTTATAGTACGTGACATCCGGTATGCTTTGGCGATATCCGGGAGAAACTTATATGTAACTCTACCAGTGCTGGAAGTCTCATACCGGTCCTGCCACTTCCGGACTGACTCTTGTCGGATTTTCTTTTTGACATAGGATAAGGGGATCCCTTCGTAATCCCGGGACGTGCCCGTGAGTGCTGCCGATTTCGCGAGCTCATCGGCTCTTTCATTACCGGCAGTTCCCACGTGTGCTTTCAGCCAGAACAAACGAACGGATCTTCCTTCTGCACTGATCTTTCCAATGTTTTCCTTTATACATTTGACCAATGGATGACTCGTTTTGGGATTACGCAATAATTCGAGTGAAGACCTTGAGTCACTCAGAATGCTGACCATGGTGTCACCACTCGACATCACTGCTTGAGTTGCTTGGTATAGTGCATAAAGTTCTGATTGGAAAACTGTGCAGTCGGAATGCAGCGTAAAAGTAGCGCATCTGACTTCTCGGCCATTCTCCCACCAGGTAAAGGCAGCGCCTACATGCATGCTACATGGTTTATGCATTTGCTAGTGTTACCTATAAGTATTGAACCTTTTTTTTTGTATTTTACATAATTATCAATATAGTTACAGTCTAAGTCACGTCGTAGTCCGAAAAAGTCGCGGTCAAGTTAGACCTCAGTAAAGCATCGGCAAACTAATTATCACTGATAGAAACATATTTCACAAAATAATAAAATGCGGCGACATGATTTTTCTTCGTTCCCGCCAAAAACCACCCGGCCATACTCGACTTGAAACATTAATAAAATGTCACAAATAACAAAAATAGGCTAAAGGCCTGTTTAAAACCGATTTCTATATTATCCTGTATTCTTTTAACAACGAAAAGAACACGTTTCATTGCAATTCGTTGGATGATTTTTTATTGTTAACCATTACAGGATTTAAACACCTCGTAGTCAAAATATTTTATTCAGCATCCTCCGATCTTAGAAATATATGGTTACAAACATTTTTTTTATTCTTCGCTCCATTTTCACATCATTGATCCTCCTTAGTTTCTTTCCCGCCAAAAAGTAAGTATTCATCCTTCATTCTCCTTTTTTTTAAATATATAGATCTAACTTGTCCCGTGAGTTTGATTACTAAAGAGGTTTCTATGTGCTACGTGATCTTCATACACCATTATAAGAATACAGCAATGTGAATGCGGGGCAAGTTACTTCGAAATAATTCACAGTTGTTTAGATCCATTTATACAGAAATATGATATAATATAATACTTTTAAGAGAATATAAACAACATTACACTCATCACACTACTAATGATGGTTTTACAAAATTAAAATAACGACAAAATGTTCTTGACCATTTACGATAAACAGGAAAATAAAAACAAACCTCTTACACGTTTGCCTTCGACTTTCTCGGTGACCCGCGACTTCACCAAGTAACAACTTAATCCTTCAGGGCCACCGCAGTAGATATGACTCGTAGGCCTAGCCTATGTTCAGCAGTATACTTTTAAAAATTACAGATACATGAAAGGTAGATACATACATATACCGTGTGTCTCTCAGAGATCTTATAATACTGAACCCACTTATATGTAGTACCTACGTTATTATGAACAACTGAAGATTGCTGTTGGTCCCATAATAAAAAAATCCAGGAAATAAATGAAACAAAAGAAACGTATAAAGTCTTGATCGAAGTATAAAGTACCTATAAACGTATCAATTTGATGTATCATTAACGTCTGAGAAGTTTTGCTAACAAAACTAAACTCTTCAGTGCATTTTTTACATGTAGGCTATTAATTCTATGTAGGTTATATAAAAAAGGTTATATGTGACCAAAATGGCAGTAATTCAATAACTGAGCAAAAATCAAATTGGAAAATGTGAAATTACTCATAAATTAAGCATTTACTGCGGTTGTTTTACTCTGCGCATTTATTTATCATAGTTTATCGTATTTTTTGAGCTACTGTACCTAGTCTTAGCCCTTTTTGCAATATCACCTTTGGCTTTAAAAATTGTTAAAGAAACTGATGTTAGATAATTTAAACGATGAAGATTAACACATTAGAAAGCAAACATTTGTATCAAATTATAGATTATAAAAACAAAATGTGTTAATGGTTAATTGATACTGACATTACATTGTCCACATGTACCCATAATAGATAGATAGATAGATAGATTCATTTATTTTCAGTAAGGATAATTACATACATTGGTATACAACAATATACTATGAGCAACACCTTACGAATTGTCAAAATAACAATTATTATTCAATACTCAACAGAATTATTAGGCATAATTTTACAATAAATTAATTATTTGGTACATTACATAAAATTCAAAATACAATATTAAAAAATTAAGATGTCAGAAATACCTACTGTAATTGAAATATCTGCAATAGCATCGCATAATAATAACATGAGAATGTATATCTGCTTGTACATTGTTACTAAGTACCTAATGTGAGAGCTATCCTGCCTACAAACCGCTTCGCTGTTTGGCAGTACTTTTTAATTGTGCCTATGTACATATGTTATGTTAAGGATAAATAAATAAAAAATAAAAAAATATCGCCTCGGCTGTAATTTTCAACTTACCGCACTTATATCATAATGTACTATTATAATTATTCAATTATTAATTTAGAACAATCTCATATGACCCTGGTACCCGCCACTAAATGTAGTTCAAGTTTCGTAGGTATATGACGTGTGAATTAAGGGTACAACAGTCGTCTCCAAATTTTTAATCTTTTAATCTATACCAATATTATAAAGAGGAAAGATTTGATTGTTTGTTTGCATTGAATAGGCTCCGAAACTACTGAACCGATTTGAAAAATTCTGTCACTGTTGGGAAGCTACACTCACAGAAGAGAGAAGGAAATAGAAAGGCGATGTGGAGGGGAGGTTTGTCGCCACGTACATGAGTTATAACTCAAGTTACGTGAAATCGTGACATTTACTGTCTCAGTCGTTCAAGTGATTTCAGAGGTAATTTTTGCCAAAAAAATGCCGGTTTGCGCTATTATAACGTGTCGAATACAAAGCAAAGGCTTTAGTTTACAAAAAAGAGGAATATCCTTTCACTGGTAAGTCTAAATTGTGGGCATTTTTAAATTTAAATGATTTATTTTACTGCCTAGATTTTCGTTGATAGTGGTTGCAAACATTTTATCGACATCGATAAATTTCGCTAGTAAGTTAATATTTCGCAATTCGAAATTTATTGTTATTATCTGAATATTTTGATTTAATAAAATATTTATGATTGTGGTGTAATTTTTATTAATAATTGTATTTGCATCACACTTTAACTATTATGTTCCTTATGAATAAAAGTTATCAGGTCCAAAATATATACATATAAATATATAGATTGAACACGAAGCCGACTGCCGTTGCATGTTTGCTTTGATTTTCATTGATACATTGTATCTTCATTGCAGCTTTCCAGCCGATCCTCTGACGAAGAGTAAATGGATCGAGGCTACAGGACGGCAAGACTGGATTCCTACAAACGTTCCATTTACACGTGGTTCTTAATTAACATGTTTTTTATAGTTATACATGTATATTATCTCGACATATAAAATGCTTAGATCTGAATGACTGACTGACGGATCCACGTACAGCCTAAACCGCTTCAATAAGCGGTCAGGAGAGACTTGAAATTCGGAGCGTGAGTTCTTTGTATGAAGTAGGCGTCTGATAAGAATAATTTACCGAAATTCTAACCAGGAAAATACAGACGTGAAAAATTAGAGCTAAATTTGTGTGAAACAACGTGATTTTTGGTTCATTTACTTTAGATTTTGCATTAACATTCTGTAAAAGAATTGATGGAAGATGTGTTTCGTGTTTTATTGAAATATGAAAGTTATTTTGGGGTTGATTTTCTTCGAAGTTGATATCAATACTCTTTAGTGTTTTTGAATTAAATTACTTCCTGAAAATTAAATCCGATTTTATTTAAGTAATCGGCCTATTGTCAGTAAAGATTAACCTTTTCTGAAGTTCCTTATACCATTGTATGGTTCCAATTAACAAAATAGCAATGTATGTCTAGGTATAAGGGTGCCTTGTTATGAGGTATGGAACACTACTTAAAGATATTTATAAATGTTAACTTATAATAAGGGACGCTAAAACAGAATGTTTCGAGAAAAAATGTATACTAACCACCCCGAATAATCTCTCCCGCTAGCACAAGCACGCGCTCTTACTCGCCCACGTAACCATTTACGTCTACGTTCAGCTAATCCAATGAATTAATTATATTATCGAGCTCCAAACTAGAAAAATATGATTGTAATTATTCTTCTCCTTATAAATATTGGCGTCGCATGGAATATGCATTTGCCAGTGTCAAGTGTAAGTTCTATTATGATGTTATGATAACTAATATTGTCACATGTAATTCAGTTGTGTTCACATGTAATGTTAGTTTAAGCTTGTTTTGTATTTACGATGTGAAAATAAAGTTATTTTTTATTGTATTGTAATTATGGTGTAATTCAATAAAATATTTGTACTATGATAATATTCATTATGAAAAATAGTTAAGTACAGTCGTGGCCAGCACAAAATATCTAAATACAATTGATTAGCCAACAATGGAATTTAGGCGACTTCCACCGTGTTCGAAATCCAAATAGTTCGCAGGAATTGATTTGGCATCCATGTAGTACCTATATTAGAACTGATAGAAACACAAGTTTTATAAATTAATACAATACGGCACGTTGACATGATTTTTCACTGTTAATTCCAAAAATTCCTAAACAGTAATAAAACTGCACAATCATTTTCATCAATTATATACTACATATATCCAGTTACATTATCCATAAATTATGCAATACGTATAAAATCACATTATCGATAAAATTAAACTGCACAATTCATGTCGCCCATCACTAGCTAAATGCCAAAAAACAACTGTGATACCATATTCAAATTCGAGATTGGCCCATAATTTTTTTTTTGGCTTGACATGTACCACGCATTTGCCATTGTTATGTAACATTAATAAAATAAAGTGAATTTAATAACTTTAACACGGCATTTAAATTATGACCAAATTAATGTTATGGGTCTTAGGTACCTTGGTGATGTGACAGAAAGTATACTACGCTCTATTCTAAAGGAAAAAAAAATCTCCGATGTTAGTGAAAATTGCACAGTTATTGTGCAGATATTTTGCAGTGGTAATACACACTTGGCGACAGCGGTTTTCATAGAAAATTTGTATGGATTTCCTTTCTAATTTAGTTCTGCTGTTCTGTGGCTACACTATCCCCGGATAGGATCTCATAGGATATATTTTTTTTTAATCAGGGAGGCTGCTAGTAATATACCGCCTTACCACAAAAGATTTAAACACGCTTTAAACACTGTTTAACCGTACAATTTGTACTGAAACATTGTCTGTTGCGTGCGTTAAATTTTTGTGGTAAGACGGATAATGTTTATTTGTCAAATTAAACAATAGGTACATGTCAATTATTATAGTTATATCATTGTAAGTTGAAATGGCAATAGGCAGGGCACGTAGCACGGAGGACTGATGACCGATGTGCAGCAGTAAATTCATATGACAGTGGACGTGAGGAGTGAATTTATGCGCAGTTTGTAGCTAATTTCACAGATGCTATTAAGTTTGGTTCGATCGATAATTAGAAGGCAACTGAGCTTTGCTAGGTACGCCTGTAGCAAAAACTGAAATTCGTTTTCTCAATAAATATCCTCAGAAATAACGTCGTCTTCACAGATAAACTAAATTTTAAATGTAATGTAATGCTGATTCTAATCTGAGCTATTTCTTACTCCCCAGGTGGAAATTAAAGACAAACTAGAGGAGTTATTCAGCAGTATCTCAGCAGAACCGCTAGTGGCGCCCCCAGCCTCGCCGCTGCGCTCCTACCAGCAAGCCGTGCCGCCCTACACCAAGTACTTCCCCGAACTATTCCTGTACTAGGTAAATATATTTCATCAAATTTCATATATTTCATTAAATTGAATGCAGGCCATATGTGCCTATAAGTATAAAATCAAATATACAACAAAATATTGTCAAATGTCAAAATAAAACAGAAATTAAATGTCAGCGTAAATAAATTACCCGTTAATTACCTGTTCATCCCACTTCTGAATAAACGCTCATAGCATAATTTGACAAGTGATTTTGTCAGCGATCACCGCCGTTAAACAAGGTTCGGCACGATCAGTCTTCGGATGGGTGACCGTGGGTGGCATTTACAATTGAGCGCTACCGTGGCTCGGATGGCGCGTTAATGTCAGAGGACGAAAAAATGTAAAAAAAAAAACAAATTGTATTTTATAATTAAACACGACTTTTCCTTTTTGTTGTAGATTCGACCAAAACCCGGACTGAACGAGCCTAACTAACGCTATCGAAACTATTTACTAATAAACTAATAACCACAATGTTTGTCGCTTCGTCACAATACATAATTACTAACATAGTTGTTCAGAACATATTAGTTTACAGCCATTGCAGAAAACTTACTTCTTTGGAAACATTTTTAATATGTTATAGGCCGAATTATGGAGCTATGGAGAGGGCTATGCTCGGAGTCTCTCTGCGAGATCGAATCAGAAATGAGGAGATCCGTAGAAGAACCAAAGTTACCGACATAGCCCAGCGGATTGGCAAGTTGAAATGGCAATGGGCACATAGCGCGGAGGACTGATGACCGATGGGGTCGAAAAGTTCTCGAGTGGAGACCACGTACCGGCAAGCGCAGCGTAGGACGTCCACCCACAAGGTGGACGGATGACCTCATTAAGACCGCAGGATCGCGCTGGATGCAAGCCGCTTCCAACCGGTCTTATTGGAGATCCATAGGGCAGGCCTATGTCCAGCAGTGGACTTCATATAACTGATGGATAGGCCGAATTATGCAACTTAACGGCTGCGATACTAGCGACAAGCTGAGGATAACCCAATCCTGATTGAAGCTCTCTTAACATTGGGTTATCAGCAGCTAGGCGCATCATAAGCTAGGTTATCATTACAGGCGCTAATCTGTATAATTCGGCCTTTACTATGTATTGTATGACAGAAAAAAACCATATTTAAAACTAAACCAAAGTCACCTTTGCTTTACCAGCACTTGCGAACGCCAATGACGTCTATGTATGACATAAAGCCTGGCTACTATGAAATATGGACAATAATTTCTGGCGTGCCGCTCAAAAGGTTAAAACTATTGTATTGCTCCCTAGGTTTAACCTTGTGACCGTTAAAGTCACCTATACTTAACAGCATTTCCGGACCCCATAATATGAAATGAAAAAAAAAAACATTGAGGGGCGGTCGAAAGGTTAATTAAAATATTGTATATTTTTAGCATAAATTCAACTCATGTTGGTATCGTGTATACTCCGCGCCACACAAGTGGATGGATGTGAAGTTAGCCACTAGCTGCGCAATAGCCAATCAACGTGCTGCTTCCACGTCACGTCTCGTCAGGATGGGCAAGTAGTATCTGATTTATCATTGTTATATCAGATACTAGTGACCCGCCCCGGCTTCGCACAGGTGTATTAAGCATATAAACCTTCCCCTTGAATCACTCTATCTATCAAACAAAACCGCATCAAAATCCGTTGCGTAGTTTTAAAGATATAAGCATACATGGGGACAGACAGCGAAAAAGCGGGGAGTGACTTTGTTTTATACTATGTAGTGATTGATCAGCATTCTATACAATACATATAATAGTTTGACTTAGTTAAACAAGACTAATAAAATCACTTGAAAAGGCTTTAAAATATTTAGTTATCTGCAGTGGCTCTAAGCTAATGTCATGATATTATTATAAACCTTCAACATTCGTATTGGAGGAATTTTAATCTCATTTTTTTTCTAGCTATCGATAGTCTTTTATTATCTTTGAAAACTGCGATAAAATATTGAGATTAAAATTACATTCAGGTATACAGGGTGTCTCAACTTAGAGACTAATCAGTGACACATGGTTATAATATTGAACGGAGACACGCGTTCAGTATTCGAAGTATTTGAACACAGGGCCAAAAGCGATGGTAATTATTTTTATCCTGTGGTCAATTTTGCAATACGAATGATATAAAAGAAATAACGTCAAAGTTTTTGCGTTAAATTAAAAAATACTGAGCGTTTGGGAACCTCTTGTCTAACCCAGATCGATCTCTCAGGGACACCCTGTATAAATAATATCTATAAGTGTTACACTTTATATTATGATCCAATATTATAATTGTAATAATTCACATTCCCAATGCTTTTCAATTGGCAAGATATTAGTGTAAGCTAGAATCTCCCGTTTGTTATTATATTCTATAATTAATATAATAGTTAATTACTAATTAAATGTTTGTGACATCTGATAAATAAAATAAATTTCTACTTGTCACTGCCATTTTGTGCCCACAAAACTTATACAATTACCTAAAATAATTTGTTTTTTGTGTTTGTGCTATTTTATAAGAAAGTATTTCTAAATATTATTTCTATAGAAAAATAATCGTATGGTGCTGAATTTATAAATTGTTATTAATACTCGTATGATGACGAGACCGCTTTTATGAAACGCAAAAGCATTAAATAAATTAAACCTTTTACTTTAATTCTCTATCTTTTTCTAAAAAAAAAGACTCCCTATCATGGCAAATAGATAAATTGTCTTTCTACCAATTATTTATCCTATCGAAGAGGCAACAAAGTATGGGTTTGCCTTTTACAAATGACATTGTAAATAGAGAAAATTGTTTAATCCCTGTCGCATGCTACCTGTGTTATAAATTAGACGCATAGTAAGATGTTTGAATGATGGACCGATTTCGATGTATTTTTTTGTTTGAAAAGGTCAGCTCAACTACCAGACAACAAAACCAGTGATTCATTTTATTTACTGTATTAATGTACGATTGCATTATTTTTCTAATAACAAAAGTTGTCAGATGTCACAAACAATTTATAAGGATCGTACAATATCGTGAACAAGTTAACTGTGATCTCGATATTTTGTACTTGCTATAAGGACCTCAGAAGAATGACAAGTAATAGAAACAGTACTAAAATAGCAAGAGATATACATAATTTGTCCCACTTTAAATGTAAAATTTAAAAGGTGTTAGAAAAAGATGCACATACGAGTATACCCGAACTTACGTAATTTCGAAGGGTTTCACAAACTAGCATTGAGCTATGTCGGGTGTCCAAATTCAAAAAGGTAAAAAGTAGGAAGGTAAAATTATCAGAGATTTGAACCTTCTGCTGGAACTAGAGGGTTCAAATTTCCGATTATATCGCAAATGACAAAGTGGAACCAAATTTTTGACATTCCAACTTGTGATTTTGACGTATTTGCCGACAGACAACGAGTTTTTTTTGTTCCACTCACTCTCGCGTATGCTGTATAACCAGATATGAATAAGACAGTTTTAACGTAGTTTTTATTTGATTAAAATTTAGGAAGGTTTCTATTACTTGTCATTCTTCTTAGTAAAGGACTGTCTCGATATGAGGCTTACGCGTAAATCAGTGGAGTGACAGAAATGGAAGATGAAATGTTCGAGTTAAAAAGAGTAGGAGCTAAGTGTAAGTCTCGTATGTGGCAGTATTTAGGCTCAGATTCCACTAAACCGTAGAGAAAGTGGGCAAAAGGTTATAGACCGTAAGTCTACTGTATCAAGTGTGGGCGTACCGGTTGTGGCCATTTTAGTGTCATTTGTAGCCATTAATGATTAATTATACAAATTAATGTCAGAATGGTGTTTCATTTTTTATAATTTATCATTTACTAGCGACCCGCCCCGGTTTCGCACAAGTGCATTATACATATAAATCTTCCTCTGAAATCACTCTATCTATTAAAAACCGCATCAAAATCCGTTGCGTAGTTTTAAAGATATAAGCATACATGGGGACAGAGAGACAGGGAAGCGACTTTGTTTTATACTATGTAGTGATACAAATTTGGACACTAAATGGCCACAACCGGGTCAGTGACCACAGCTGCTAAATGTTTAAATGTCATATTTGCTTTTCGAAAACCTAAACTCTACTCTCGACGATTTTGTTCTCGGTAAGCAATCTGTAAATTATGACAATACTTATAAACTATAGTTCGGCCGTTCAGAGAATGCGTTCCTGACACGTCATCTTGAAAAAATGTTTTTGGCCGATATCTCGGAAACTATGTACTTAAGGGCAAAAAACATTAAGATCATTATTGTAGAAAATAATTGTAGACCTTAAAACATTAAATGGTCCATAAATCGTAAACGGTAAGTTTTACAAAAAAGTTTACTGGAAACAAAAGATGCGAAATTTTGTTTTCTACAATAATGATCTTAATGTTTTTTTGCCCTTAAGTACATAATTTCCGAGATATCGGCCAAAAACATTTTTTCAAAATGACTTGTCAGGAACGCATTCTCTGAACGGCCGAACTATAGTTCTGACTATTTTATACATTTTAAACCGGCCTTTTTATGAGTCCACGATGGACGATTGGATCATATCCACCACGCTAACCAGGCGCGGGTTGGTGGATTCAAATCCGCCATCAAAATTCTTCTAAGGACGTATGCAGGTTTCTCGGTAAGCAAATATAACATTAATGCAGTTGGCTTAAAGTTCTTTTCGCTTTGTTTCACTCTGTACAGCTATAGTAGGCATGACGACTATAAAAATATAACTAGTTCACCAGATAGATTATCAAAAAATATTAGACACGTACTTTTTCGTTAAATAAAAATTGATGAATATATAGCCCGTTAAAGTTCCGCGTGACGTCACAAGTCACATACAAATGTTCTTTCTGTCTTCTGTCAGACAAATAACGCCACGACCTCCAGAACTTTGACAAGGTTTATCTTTGTCATTTATTGATTGACTAGATTTTGCCCGCGGCTTCGCCCGCATGATATTTCGAGGCCCTGCCTTACCACCCTTAATAAAGGAGGTGGAAAATAAAAAAACAAACAAATTCGATTTGACAGTTCTTTTTTGACATTTCTTGGAGCGCACGCTAGAATAGCTCGCAGATGGCAGAATTTTTCCTACTTACTTAACACTTATTGTTATAATATGGAAAAAATACGCAATATCATTTTAATTTATAGCCTATGTGTTATTCTGATGTATAAGCTATATAATTGCAAAGTTTCATCTCAATCCGTTCAGTAGTTGTTCCGTGAAAGAGTAACAAACATCCATACATACATGCATCCATCCTTACAAACTTTCGCGTTTATAATATTAGTAGGATTGACAAAAGAAAAAAAATACGTGTCCAATATTTTTTGATAATCTAACTCACGAACTAATTATAATAATGTTTTTTTTTTTACCCAGTCATCATACCTATTTGGTGGAGTATGGGCCTTAGACTTGTAAAGTAAGTGTATGTTCAAAATAATTGTAAAAAATTAGTCAAAATTGGAATTAATATCTAAGACCCTTCAACAAAAGTTAATCATACAATCAAATATAATCATTATGAACAACTTCTACTATGGAACCTACTCCGAAAGTATTACATACAAAAATTCGTGGTCTCTTGAAAGATTGTAAGAACATCTGATTCTTTTTTGTGATTTCGAGGTTGGCCCCATAGTATAAATGATTCATGAAAATGGTCTGAGTTATGCCCTTTTGGCTTTGTTAAAACCTTAAGGGCCCCACTGACCATCACGCCAAATAGATGACATCCAAATCCTTCCTTCCTTTCTTTCAGCCATAGGACGTCGATTGCTGGACATAGGCCTACCCTAAAGATCTCCAATAAGACCGGTTGGAAGCGGCTTGCGTCCAGCGCGATCCTGTAGTCTTAATGAGGTCGTCCGTCCACCTTGTGGGTGGACGTCCTACGCTGCGCTTGCCTGTACGTGGTCTCCACTCGAGGACTTTTCGACCCCATCGGTCATCAGTACTCTATGTGACCTGCCCATTGCCACTTCAACCTGCCAATCCGCTGGGCTATGTCGGTAACCTTGGTCGGTCGACATCCAAATGAATGTGGCTAATGTTGCCAATTTAGTGTATTTAAGTTTAGACTTAATTTTTTTACAAAATCATTGTTTATTGATATAGGTAACCAGGAATACAATGTACATAGAGATAAATCTACAAATGATGTAGCTTGAGCGTAATCAGACAAGTTGCTAAACTATTTTTGACGCTAAAGCGCTCGCTAAACTAATTAAAAGTCGCCATTTCTAACGACGAAGTCGCAAACTTGTAACATCGAATGAATGTTATCCATTTGGCGTGATGGTCAGTGGGGCCCTTTACTGAATAACCTTGTACAGTATTTTTAATGTATGTTTAATTTTTGATGAACACGGGCCTTGAAAGTATAATTATTAAAATTGATAATTCTCAAGTGTTGTTATCGTTTTGACAATAATTCTTTGGCTATCCAGCTTTGATTATTATAAATAATAATTAATATTATTAATAATTATTATGTATTTGTAAAGGTGTGGACAATTGGACATGGTATGTGGTATATTTTGTTTGTGGTAGGGACCAAACTGATATTTTGTATTATATAAGTTTTTGAAAATGGTTCCATACAGAGTGACTTTTTAATGGAACTGACATAGAAATGTTTGCAGTTTCGATTTTTTGTTCAAAAAGCACTTATTATTTCATTGGTACAATTTAACTGGTTAATTTATTTCCAAGGCACTCATTGATATATATTTGACCCATTCAGTTGTCCAAAACAATGAGCACATAACGTGGTTATAACAGTTCTACATTATCATGACTCATATTATATTAATCTATCTATAATTAGTTATTCTTCCTTTAAATCCAGTTTTAACTTTCTTTTTCCATTTACTTATTTGTAGTTAACCATTTTTAACGTAACCAAAAGCCTCTATGTCTACTCATTCAATTACTTTTTCTGTGTACACATATATTTGAATTACAATCCAGATCATAATATAATTATATTTAAGTTGAACTTTTGTAACGATTGTGATTTGTTTTGTGTATGAATAAATAAAATAAAATAAATCAATGTAATTGAATGATTAAATATATTATGAGTTAGCGAAATACACAAATATAAAACTTAAATCCTAGTATCGTTGAAAAGTCACCCTGTATAAAGAAAATTGGACACGAAATATTTAGTTTGATTTGTTTAATTATGTGGATGCTGGAATCACAAACTAACGCTAGTTGTAGATAAATGTTAGAATGGATTTTAAGTATTTAAAGCTTTTTTTTATTTTTCTTATCAGAATGTTATCAAGTAGGTAATGCTCAGTGGTTTATCAAAAAATATTGTTCCTAATTTTATCTCGAGAGGTTTTATTTCAGAAAAATGGTCGACCTTAGGGTTCCGTAAAGGTAAACCAAAATTGACGCGGTTTTACTTAATAATAATTTGGCCAAGACAAAGGAGAATATTTTAGACACATGTCCTGAAACAGTTAAGAAAAAGGAAACTTTATCCTTATTTGATAACCAGTTATGAAATGTATTTTATGCTCTTTATCATAAGTTACTGAAATATATACGAACGTTTATTACCAGTGTAACCACCAATCTTATTTATTTATTAAAATACATACAGATAAACGTATAACCTCTTTTTTGGGAGTCGGTTAAAAAGTATACGCGTTTGACGTTTCCGCCGCGTTCTGATACTGAAGCGGACATGTGCACGATATTTTTGGGATGGCGCCATTTTGGAAATACTTGTACGGAACCCTAATCAGTTATTTCGTCACACTCTTTTGATAAGTTATTGTAAGTGACACGAATCGAAACCTACTTTTGTTGTATGAAATTCGTTTATTAATTGTAGGAAAGGGAATAAAGGGGGGCTATCATCCGTAGATAGATTTACTCTTGATCGATATAAATGAACATGAAAAATATCTACAGCGTTTTAGTGCTCGCTATCTCTTTCTTGTATTCCTGATAGTAAAAGACGGCAACAGAACTAGGCCGGAAGAAAATTCTTAGCGGCAGTGAAGTTTGCTACAAGTTGCTCAAAACCCAATCCTGACTGAAGCTCGCCGAGGATTGGGTTTCGCGTATCACACTCACCAAGTTTGACACGGCCTATACAGGGTTATCTGCTTATTCTGTACTAAGCCGACTTATTATTTATTTCAAGACATCAAAAATCAACTACAAATTACGTAACTCCAACATTGAGACCCTGAAATATCTATACACCAGGGGAACAGGCGTAAAAATTAAAAAAAAAAAAAAAACAACATTGAGAAAGCAAGTGTACACAAAAAATGCCTTTTATCTATTTATCATAACGGCAAGTAAATAATACTTAATTTGGAGTTAACCTTGATTATGATTGCGATTTACTAAATCTACTTGCAAAACTCATATCCAAATAAGATCATAATTGACAAAAGGGGGTCATTAAGACTGTCATTGTAAATAGCTTTTACTACGAGACCAACCCGGAAATCGAAAAAAAAAATGTCTTCCATGCATTCACAAAATGTGTGAAACAGCTGATTTTTTGCTCGAATTCCAGGTTGGACTCTTAGTAATAGTTGTTCATAATGATGGTCTGAATCACCTCCTTTCGGCTGAGTACATTAGTTCTGGTTAACCCTGTATAGTTTAGTGAAATTATTAGAAAAGCTTAGTATACTATACCAAATGCACTGTTATATCGATCAAGTGTAATCATATCTAAGAGCCCGTAGAAACGGTGGTAGAAATAATATATTGTACGTAACAGAGTATTGTATCGTTCATGTTATATGTACTTATTAATATAATGATGCGGATCTAACTAGGTTGTGTAATAGACGTGGTTCTGATCGTATTTTGGTGTTTTATTTTACCTACTTACCAATTATTAGTAAGTACCATATACATGGTTATTGTTTATTTAACATGTGTTTTGCATAAATAAATAACTATAACTATTCCTAATCAATTAGCATCCTGTTACGGGGCTTATTCTGTACATCAAAACTAACAACTTTTGTTTTGCGACTTTTGTCAAAACTCAAAAAAAATCTGCTGTTCCAGATATTTTGTCGAGGTTGAACGATATTTTTCTATGGAACAACATTTTTTTGAGTTTTGACAAAAGTCGCAGAACATTTGTTAGTTGTTGATGTACAGAATAAGCCCCTAAAAGATGGTAATTGATTAGGAATAACCCTGTATATTGTCGGCGCTTTCATACTTACTTAACCCTTAACTAGGCTATGGTATGAGCATTTCCCACATCGATTTTAGGAGTTTATTGCCAGGTTTTGGTAAAGAATCAACCACAAACTGTCAAAAATGCCCATAAAAATATTATCTATGGTCTCAAAAAAAAATTGCTTGAAACGGAACGCAAATGTCACTTTGACAGCCATTTTTTTCCAAGGTCGGTCGTTTTTGTAAAATGTACGGTGTTTGTTATTCATAATGGCGAATCAGAGAGAGATAAATCGTATGATTTTTTGATATATTGTAAAATTTGAGTTTTTCTAATGAAATGTGCATAAATTATTGATAAATACTTGATTTTTTTTGTGATATCACAAAATAAAACATGTGGGATACCGTACAGCCTTAGCCTATGAAGAGCCCAATTCTTGTGGGCGTCATATACCCGTAGCCCCGTAAATTGAAAAAAATGTTTTGGATACCAATTTTTGGCGCGGGTTTTCTATCTGGTTTATTCATTATTATTTTACATTATAAGTTACGTAGACATTACGTTTTGTTTTATCGAAATATACATTGTGGTTAGTGGTAAACTTCTCTCTCTTTTGTATAAATAGATACAAAAGTCAACGTCTAGACAGGCAACGGAATTATGTTTTCCCACAAGTTTTTTTCAGTTTTTCAGCTGCTTTTCTAAATATAACTGATAAAATCTCAAACTAGACGTAATTATTTATACAAATCTATAAAAATATTGCTATTACTGCTTGATTTGATCGAGGCCTGGTTAAGGGTTAAGTATGTCATAAACTAAGCTACTCAAGTAGACCAGCAACTGAGGTTAGTCTATGCTTATATCCATAAAAGCTATATAGGTACCCCCTTTTTTTCTTTTATTTTTTCTCAAATTTCGGGTTGGTCCTATAGTTCAAGTTATCCACCCACAAAGTGACAGATGATTACGACTATGAACCCGCTGATCAAAAGCTCCATTAAAGTATAGGCCGAATCATATAAGTCGGCGGATGTGAAGTTAGCTACAAGCTGCGCAATATCCAATCCTGAGTTAATTGGGTTTAGTGCAGCTTGTAGCCATCATATGTAAATTATTATAAAAAATGTAACTTTTTAAATACAAGCTTTTAGATCCTGGATATCATGTAGCAGCAGTGTTTGAGCAAGTAAAACGAGCCCAAACACGACGGGTCTATCTGGGGTGCCTTTATTAACTTCGTCGAATCGATGATCCAAATGTCTGTTTACAAGGCCTTTTCCCAACGCTAAACTACAACAAAATACAATAGGTAGGGTCAGGCGGGGTAATGGTAAGACTGTCAAAATTGCAGGTAAAAATGAGACATAAACAAAAATCTATTAAAATCATCATATAATATATAATAGTTTAGTTAATAAGAAACCCTGATATTTGTTGAATAAGTTAGTATATTTTTTGGAAATCTTTACTATCAGTTTCTGAGAGTTATCATACGAAACAATTGTGCTCAAAAAATTTCGCTCGAAAACTTTACATCAGCGTCGGTAAACTTTGTTCACGTTTGGTCGCGCGGGAGCCGCACGCGCACCGCTTCGCGCCACACTTAGCGGCTTGAACAGTCCTTGCACGGACAATCCGCCAATTCAGTCTACCTTTCACCAGCACACGATAAGTACGTTATATTATTACGGGAAAAAATGAGACACGCTTTCGGGAAAATGTGAGACTGCTGTCGGGAAAAAATAAGACAGGATTTTAGAAGAAAATATTACAATGCCGATACCAAAACCAAAGAATTATACTAATAAATAAATAAATAGTAATAAGAAAAACTTATAAGATTCTGTAGAAAATAACCAAAGAAGTGAATTAACAATGTAACAGTTATTTAACCCACTTAAAAAGAATAAAATAATTTCTTTGTTATTTTTGATATTTATATAGTCTATTTGATCCAGAAAAAAGAAATTGCGACGGAAGCCTATATCTGAAGTAAAAAAATACAAGAAAAACACTATTTTTTGATGTTGACTTAAAAAAAATATTGTATTAATTAACGTAAATATGTCTCATATTTTCCCCTACTTTGATTATCAAAATTTTCTCTCAGTTTAATCGCTATTTATTCACTCCTTTATCATCATTATGGTCTCATATAATCAAGTAAAATAAATTTGGTGTGATTTTGAGCTAAGCTCCTGTTTACGAAATAATTACAAATTGTAAACACTAGCTACTTAAGCGAATAATAATTGGTATATTGATTTGTCAATTTTTGCAAGTCAAAATACTGTGATTTTTTGAAATGACAAAGCTATTTCGTATCATTATTATCCCTCTCTGTCTTATAATAAGGTTTGCGGGCGAATAACGCTTAAATCCTAGGAAATATATTTAGTCTTATATTTGGACGACGATGTTTCATATTTACCCCATGCTGGCGGAAAAAAATGAGACGGATATTTTTGATAAAAAGTCTTGAATTTTGAATCTTTATTAGCCAATTCATAATAATGGAGCATAGATCGCATCTTAATCGAAATTTTGACGTATTTAATATTGAAATCGAATGTTTATGTAGTTATGAAAATCGTCTCAGGATTACCCCGCCTGACCCTACTATATGCTAAAACTACCTGTACATAAAAAGCATTGGTCTTTCTTGTTTAGTAGGTACAGAAGTTCCTATGGCCACCTTCTGACTTCATCATCGGATCAGCTCCACGGTACATTATTGCATTGTCACGCGATATACATAGGCGTGCAAAATTTCATCTCAATCGGAAACCGAAAAGTTGTTCAAATTTAACTTGCAAGATTCCACCCGCACTTATAAACATATTAGGCGCCATCGTAAATAATAATAAATAAATATTAGGGGACAACTTACACACGGTCTCTGACCCCAAACTAAGCAAAGCTTGTGATATGACTGCCAGAGACTGATATACTAGGTACATATACATATTTTAAAAACATACTCATATAGATAGTACCTAAATAACATCCAGACACAGAGCAAACACCTATGTTCATCACATAAATGTTTGCCCTGGGTGGGGATCGAACCCACGCCTCTTTGATCCAGAAGTCAGGGTCACTAACTACTGAGCCACCGAGGCAGTCAAAATTTAATAGCAACGTAAAATAGTGTTCTCTGCATCAAAAGCATATAGTGAAAAAGAAACAGGACTACTCTAAATTGCTATTGTAATTACGATGGTGCCTCTAAAACTGGGCCTACAGACTTAGTTAACAGGAGAATTGTAGGAGAGGCCTATATCCTGCAGTGGACGTTCTACGGCTAATTTGAAGATTCCCAACAGTAAGACAGTGTAATTGAAATAAATAACACGACATTTATAAAAACAACAAATCCGTATATTTGTAACTTTGTTTCGTCTATCTACAACATTATATTAGGTACTCTGCATTTTGTATATTTCTCTATATAAGTAGCTTTGGACGTTTGTTTACATTATTTAGAATTTCATAAAATCTAATTTTCTGTACAATAAAACAGTAAGTTTTCCTAAAACAGTATAATACATTCAATATTATGGACCATTTTATGTAAGAACAAAGCGACAAAACCGAAAAAGTTAATATTGCAGGGAAAAATGTCAAACTACCTAAAAAGTTTATTTATACTACACCTGCTCGGAAAGTACCTTGATACATTATCAAATTTACGGTAGAAAGTACGTCATTGCATATCGAACAAATATGCGGGGAGAAAACGCATCTGAGCGAGAGAGAAAAGTGTATGAAAATCCATTTCTTACGTGGTTTTTCTTTTTTAATTTTGGGTAAGACTATGCGCTGGTAACCTAAATATCAAAAGCCAAAAAGTTTTTACAGTGAGTTTTTATCTCCAAGTTCGCAAAATGACACTGGCCACTAGCTGTGTGTTGGATGGTGTCAAACAATTTGAAAAAACATGTGAAAATTGCAGACGCCATTGGCGCCATTTTCAAGTGTTACATTAAGCTAAGCACTAACTGCAACAATTTCAATATAAATTTCAATTAGTAAAGATTTAGTTTTTTATTTTAGTAGTATAAAGCATGTAGTATAAAGCACTATGTATCACTCGAGAGAAAGTGCGATTCCCGATCTCGGGTGTTTTAAAGCCCTCGCCTACGGCTCGGGCTTCAAACGACACCCTCGACGGTGATCGGTCACTTTCTCCTCTCGGTGAACAATGTACTATTTCTCATTTTTGAAGTGAAACGTCAGGACACGTGACATGATCGAAAATTCGTAAGACGGCACAGGGCGCTAGCGCAAGTGTGCGTGTGTGATATTGTATTTTTACACATAAATGACAGTACTGTATATATTCAAGTTTTCACTTCTGCCGGCACTCCCGGAGGGCAAACCCATTGTTTTTTTTTTAGTAAAATATCGTTTTGTTCATTCTTACATAACATGGTCTTATTGGCTTTCAAAATCTTAAAAAACAGTTTTTTTTCCAATCCATAGATTATTTTCTACTCATTAGTTTTTTAATTAGAAATTATTTAACCAATGATTTCATACATAGTTTTGGTAAATAAATAGCGGGCTCGCTTTCCAAAACTTTTTAATGATTTTAAAGAAACAGTAATTAATGATTTTTTATGATACCTCCTTTACCTTTGAGGAAAGAATATCGTAAAATTAAAAATAAATATGGCTCACGCAGTAAAACCATTACACCTTAAAAATATGCTTATGAAAGTTGTGAGATTATACCTGTCTCACTCGCTCTCAATAAAATTGTAATGAGAGTAACACAAACAAATATAGTCTTGAGTGTTACGGCTTTTAATAATAGTAATACATAAAGTACAACGCCCATGTTTCTTAAAATTTAACGTCTTTTTGTGTTTTTTTAGGCATTTAATACCTGTGATTTAAATAACATGTGCGGTATAACAATAGGTTCAATTTTGAAGGTTAAATTATTGTGTACTAAAAATAAAACTGTCTTTTTTATTTCTATATACCAGAAGGAGACAGCAGCACATTTATTGAATTAACCTTTAAAATTGAACTTATTGTATTTTTATAAAATTAACAATTATATGTTAATATGCTAAATCTAAATTCTTGGAGGCTATGAAGTTAGCTTCAAGATGCGCATAACCCAATCCTGACTGAAGCTCATTTAACAATTTTTATTATGATGTTTTTTAATAATTAATAGTCATTTCTGTTATATTAACCTATGTTGTCGATAACGTAAGTATAATTATGTAACTTAACCTGACATATGCTACTTTTTTCCTATCTGTACCTGTGGACATAATTTTTTTTTTTTGCTTTTTGGTACCTATTGTGTTCATTTTGTTTTGTATTTTATCTTGAGGTATTTGCGAATTTTTAGTATTGAATTTTTTAAATGTAATTTTATTTATATGAAATTATTAATTAAGCATATTATTTTCAATGTTATCGGAGGTATTTAAGAACATGTAATGTATCTACGAAATAAAGTATAATAATAATAAATAAATAAATATATAAAAAAAAGATATTTTGACTTTGAACAGCTGCGTGAGGCTTGTGTTTGGCGCATCTTATAGCTAACTTCACAACCGCCAAAAAGTTTGATTCAACCTATACATCTATCTACAGACAGATCTGTGTTATTGGAGCGTATTCTGCTGTACCACTAAACTAAACAAAGACACAAAATGAAATACGCGTCACACATTTTCCATGAATAAATTAAAATATGTGTCCTATTTTAAAGTTAATTTTAGTTTAGAAAATGGTACGTTCAAGTAGAACCTATTGGTGGGTAAAAATACTAAAAAATGTAGGAACCATTACATATAGATTCGTAGTTTGTATTTTATATTAGTGCCAACCTCAGACCAAATAAAAAAATTGGTTGTCTGTAAAGTCGGTTTACTGACGATAGTTGAACGTGACAACGTCTTAAGAAAATACTGATCGAATGGTAGCATTTTTCAAAAGAAAATTACATGGAACCCCTCAGAGCGAGGTAACGCCGCATGAGTCATGTTTTTTCGTGCGTGCAGCCGGTGCTCTATCGAATTATAAGACGTTGTCACGTCAAAAATCAAGACAGAACGTCGTGAACAGATAATTGAGGCCGGTTTTTTATTACATGTGGTGAGTGCGTCGGTGTTGCTTCGCCATAGTTCGACTGACGAGCCAAGGCGTAGTTTCGTTGTACGTGTTTGTGTGCGTGTTTTTTTTTTTATTCCATTTAGGTTTGCGTTTGACTACATACTGCCTGATGTTGAGCAGATATCCTAGACCGCTCTAGGATGTAGCACGCTCACCTAGAAGATACCTATTTACTCAGGATTTGAAGAAACCCACGTCGTACTTTAGCGGGAAGACAGACCCAGGCAAAGCGTTCCACATTCTGGCTGTTCGTATGAGGAATGAGGATTCGAAACGCTTGGTTCTAATGCGCGGAATGTCCACCATAAAAGGGTGGCGCTTTGGTCGCGTCTGTCTAGCCGTACGATAGAAGAAAGGGGCAGGTGTATGTTTGTACACGGCGAGGCGTAGTTTTGCCTGCCTCACACTTGTTTGTTTCTCAACATAATGTCTTGATTTTTTTATTTGCTCTGAGGTACCAACGCACAAACGACACTACTGATATTTTTATATATTGTATGAATAATCATAATACCTGGGTAAAAAACTTTATTTAATAAGCGGTAAAAAATATATGTATTATAAACGTAGATTTATAGAACGTTTGTGCATAAGAATATTAGTCTTTTTATTGTTTCCGTCAAAATGTACATTGTTTAGTTACGTTTATTTTTGAATTTTCACTTAAGTCTATGTATCATTTTAACGACTATTTCCATTCAGTTAACTTATTTCGTTATGGCCAGAAAAAAAAATTATCAAAAAAAAACAGACTATATTTTCTTTCAATATCTTCAATATTCAATCCATCCATCCATCAGCCATAAGAAGTCCACTGCTGGACATAGGCCTCCCCTATGGATCTCCAATAAGACCGGTTGGAAGCGGCTTGCATCCAGCGCGATCCTGCGGTCTTAATGAGGTCATCCGTCCACCTTGTGGGTGGACGTCCTACGCTGCGCTTGCCGGTACGTGGTCTCCACTCGAGAACTTTCCGACCCCATCGGTCATCAGTCCTCCGCGCTATGTGCCCTGCCCATTGCCATTTCAACTTGCCAATCCGTTGGGCTATGTCGGTAACTTTGGTTCTTCTACGGATCTCCTCATTTCTGATTCGATCTCGCAGAGAGACTCCGAGCATAGCCCTCTCCATAGCTCGTTGGGCTACTTGGAGCTTACCAATAAGGCCCATAGTGAGAGACCACGTTTCTGTGCCATAAGTCATCACTGGCAACACACACTGGTCGAAAACTTTCGACTTGAGGCACTGAGGTATGTCGGACGAGAAGACGCTACGCAATTTTCCGAACGCTGCCCAGCCGAGTTGGATTCGGCGATTGGCCTCTTTCTTGAAGTCGGACCTACCTAACTGGACTACTTGTCCTAGGTAGACGTACGAGTCAACGACTTCAAGGACCGAGTTCCCAACAGAGATCGGGGTGGGTACAACATGGGAATTACACATAACTTTCGTCTTGTCCATGTTCATCTTAAGACCCACCTGTTGAGAAACCCGATTGAGGCCTTCGAGCATCGTGCTGAGCTCTTCCATCGATTTTGCCATGACTACTATATCGTCGGCAAACCGAAGGTGAGTGAGGTATTCGCCATTGACATTGATGCCGAATCCTTTCCATTCCAGGAGCTTGAAGGCGTTCTCCAAAGTAGCCGTAAACAGTTTCGGAGAAATTACGTCTCCCTGTCTTACGCCTCTTTTTAAAGGGATCGCCTTGGAGCTCTCTTCCTGTACTCGGACCGACATAGTGGCGTTACTATACAAGCACTTCAACACTTCGATGTACCGATAGTCAATACGGCATCGTTGGAGAGACTCGAGCACAATATTCAATAGCCCATTTCTTTTTCTTTCGCAAATATTTACTGACCCACTTTCTATACTTCTTCTGTCTTTGTATGTTTTTTTAATTTTTTATACGCTTTAAACTTTTTTAAGCCTTTCTTACTCATTCCAATATTATTTTTTGACTGCATTTTAACTTTTTCCCAACTTTTTTAATCAATTGAAAAGACTGCTGATTGTTAGTCTAATTTTGAATTTCTATTTTTAATATTATTGCCAAAATCATAGCCATCATTTTTCTAATTTTCAACCACTTCTTTTTCCAACAAAGCTGTTATATAACCATCGAAATTGTATACCAATATTCACTACCTATGCGCCGAATTACAGCTGCTATAAATTTTCTGCTCTGTCTAACATTTTCATTGCATAGTTTTTTTACTACTTATAAATCTAACAGTAAATTTTGCAATCCATCTTTGATATTAAATCAGTATTGCGATAGTTTTATTCGATTTTCCCACAGCAAAATATTGCCAACAAAAACTCGTTGAATATTATTTATTTAATCGCCAAAGCTTTGGTAACATGTTTTACTGATCACCCAAAAAAAGTGTTTTTATTGATATAATAACTTTTCCATTTTTTTGACCGCTTGTAAGTTTTTGAAAATTATTCTCCAGCTAAAAACTTTTAGGTAAAAGCCTTTTCACTGATTCAATAACTTCTTTCTCATTGATTTTCAGCTTCTAAACATTCCCATTTGTTGCTACTTACAATCTAATAGTCGATTTCGGGACCGTTCCTTGTATATTACAACAGTATAGTGTATATGATCAAGAGTGTGGGTCCAGAGATGCTTCCTTGGGGCACCCTTATGGGAATCGTACGACGGTGGTGCCGACGGCGTCGTCAGAACACGCGTGAGCGAGGGCGTTTTCAAATTCTTGAGGAAGATATACCTGTGGGGAGAAACATACATTGAAATTGTTTGCAATTTTAGCAGTCTCATAGTAGTAGTGGGTTAGGTAGTTATACTATATTTAATAAGAGTAATAATAGTTTAAGCAAAAAGAAAAGATTCAGTACAAATAAAATAAAATAAATATTAGATTTACGATTTGAGTGATGAAAATGAGTTCAAACCATTCAAAAAATTTCGGTCTTTCGAATGTGCTTACTCAGTGTCTGTACAAGGACATTTTTGTCTCTTCAAAGCCTATACTGGCCAAATCTTTTGTTGCAAATAAGTCTTTTTAGTATGCAGGCTTATTCCTAATCAATTAGCATCCTTTTAGGGGTTATTCTGTACATCTAACCACTTTTGTTCTGCTACTTTTATCAAAACTCAAATAAACTAGTTGTTCCATAGAAAAATTTCGTTCACCCGCGACAAAATGTATGGAACAGCTGTTTTTTTTTAGTTTTGACAAAAGTCGCAGAACATAAGTAGTTAGTTTTGATGTACAAAATAAACCTCTATAAGGATGCTAATTGATTAGGAATAACCCTGTATATAAATTACGCGTCACGTTGTTTGTCCACAATGGACTCAACCTGTCCACAATGTTTGTCCACAATGGACTTAACCGATTTTAATCAAATTTGCACACCGTGTGCAATTTGATCCAAATTGAAAGATAGGATAGCTTACATTTCAATTTATAATCGCATTTGTTTATTATACTTTTAAAATCTGTCCGTACCGGGCACTGGGCAGCTAGTTGTTTTTAGGGATGTAACGATACATAATTTTGCCGATACGATACCGATACCGATTATTGTAGTAAATAATCGGCGATATCGATAGCGATATCGGAGGCTTAGTAGAAATAGAAAAAAAGAAGCAAATAAATAATGAATAATTTTATTTATTATGCATAGAAGCTACCAAACCAATATTTATCAGAATTAAACTTGAAAATATTGAAAACCAAAATATCAAATCAAAATTCAGAAAAGCATTTATTTACTTATATAAAATAAATAAATAATTTCAAGCAATCAAAGCGCTAAGAAAGTAATTGTTACACAAAGTGGTAAAGTAAACCAATACAACAGTAAAATACAGTCAACAATTAAAGTAAACTTTCAAAGAGTTATTTTTATGATAAACATTTCAAAAATTCGTCGCGGATGCAGGACTCGAACCTTGCGTCTTCGGATCACTAGCCCGACGCTCTGCCAACTAAGCTTATCCGCAGTACTGGCTCCGCGCCGAATTTTGTGAAGTGTTTGTCATTTTAACCAACTTATAGCGTTGGCGGCGCCACCTGTGATACCCGTATTAGACCGGTTATCGCTCAATTGAATTAGGTCTCGCCGTGCTTGGTCGAGAGCTCGGGCTCCCAACACGCGCTTGAGGCTACAGTTTTTCTGTAAACCGCGACCACGGGCGGGGGTGCGGGCCCTTGCGGGTCCCCCCCCCCCCACCCCCGCAGCGATCGAGCGCCTACAGAAAAGCGCTTCCCCGCGCGCCATCGCCTGCCTTGCCTCGACCGAGGGCTGCATGGCTCCATGTCCTGACGGAGTGCACGCCGTCGGGCGGGAAACCCACCGGCCCGCGGACGAGGCGACACCACCGAGACGCGCCGCATCTGAAACCACCATCGGGGTCGAGGCTCGCCTCCCCCGATACTATACCTGAAGACGATCAGAGGGCGGCGTAGCAAACCACCCTCTTCGGCCCAAGCGCACCCGGCGCCTGCCGACTTTGACTGACGCATCGGCGAGTGCGCGTAATGCGCCCCGAGCACACCGCGCCGCTCGTATATCGAGCGACGCACACTCCAGCGGCCTGTCGACGTAGTCCAGGCCACAACCCCGCAGACGCGACCAGGGACGTGCTGGCGCCAGGCCCGCCAACGCGCCGCCTCCCGGTTGGTGCCCGGTGACGCCGCGCACGGCGACCTGACGAGGCCGACGACCCGACGCGACTGCGGCGCGACCCGCTCCGCCAACTCGTGTGCCCCTCACCGAGTGGGCGTATGCGGGCCGCTTACCACCATCAAGACCTCGCGCCCCTCGACTTTGATCGGGGCGCACACTACCGGACCGACAACTCATCGGACATTCCTGCGCATCGCGCCACCACCTGAACCCTCATCTCGCGACGCCCAGCGTCGCGACGTCCATCCTCGGAGCCGCTGCTGTCGCTTATGCGACGCGCGGCCCCTACCGGGCTCCGCCACTACGCGGGCCTGCCTCGGCGGCCGGGTCGAGCCTCTCCCCCGGCGCCGCTTCACTGCATACCTGTGCCTAGAGGCACACCACGGGACCTACCGAGTAGGCGTCGCTCCGCCTTACGCGTGAGCTCGACGCCGCTCGACCATCGTCGTCGACACATCGCTCGACGACCGCCTACCAAAGGGGCAGTTAGAGACGTGGTGCCTGGCTCGCGCGGCGGCGCGCTTGAGCCGGGCCAGCGATCCCACTCCCCATCTCCGCATCGCTACAAGACCGGCAGGTTGAGAGAGCATTGCTCCGCGCTTCAGTTGGACTTGGTTGAGTTTACTCCCGAGTTCAACCATCTGAAGCTGCGTTCGCCTGACCGGGTACGCCACCGGATCGACGTGCGTCACGTCGACACCAATTCAACGAGGAGGAGATGCCGCCTGCACCCGGCGGTTGCAGGTTATGAGGACTCCGAATCCGAGAACCACAAAGCCAAGACGGCCGACGATAGTCTGCCAGAATGGCGGGGAGAGGCGCTGAGAGATGCCGCCCGACCTCGCGGTCGGGATTGGGTACTCGCGCCCTCCCTTTACAATGCCCTACACCCAGTGTGGTGTAGCGTCCAGCCCCAGTAAGGAGGTTCGCCTCGACGCTGTTTCCTGACTCCTACGTTTAATACAGGAGGAGAAGATCCCAAGTCAAGTCAAGCTCAATTGAAGTTAAAAGAACTTCTGAATATTGACGAGAGATGGCGCACTGCTAAATCAAAACTTTAAAATCAAAAACTTTAAAATCTGTTACGCAAATCATTTTGTATGATACATAACGCGCGCGTTTTTCGTATCGCGCGCTTCCCAAACTCTTGATATCAGTTGTATATAATCGGCCCTGCCGATTAATCGGCCGACGTATCGGTATCGGAATCGTCACATCCCTAGTTGTTTTGTATATCTTACCTTGTCTAACACGGGCGCTAAATCACCAGAATCCACGAGTTGTGTGAGCGCGGTCAGTCCTTCCCTGAGCTTATATTTGTCTTCTAGGAAGTCGGTGTGGGACCCGCAACCCACCACCCACTGGAATACAATCATATTATTACTTAAAATATAAAATAAACAATGGTTTAACAGCGTAACAGGCGGTTTCAGACTAGCGTTTTATACGCGCGAGCACGCCCCAATAGGCGAGTCAACGCTACTCGTTCTCACGGGCGCGGCGCGGCGCGCGTTGGGTACTTCCTATAAGTTGCCATCATGGTATCTCTTTTCTTTTTTATGTACTTTTTCGGGATGGTGCCGTCTTTTAATTTAGTTTGTATTCTAATCCAGGAACCGTGCTGGTCGTTTTTATTTTTGTGTTCTGAAATTTTGGAATTCTATAAAGCTGGTTCGATTTCATGTAAATTTAAAAATTCGGAATTCATTTCATTAGTCCACTTCATAATTAAATACGCAAGAGTATCTTTCACGCTGGCACGAAACGAAATAAATGACCAATGTTTCGCTCACTCGCGCCACCCCGCGCGCACTCGTGTCGCCACGAGACGCGCGGGCCGGCGCGGCGCGCGCGTCGCCTCGAGCCATCCCCTTCACACGGCGCGTAGGCGCGAGCTGGCGCGGCGCGACTCGTGATCTCGCGCCGTGAGAAGCCAGCTTAAGCTTGTATACCGATACGACACCGACCCAGTACTGGTTCGAGTCAACTGTTACTTTTGTACAGACAGCTTTTTATTGAGACAAAAATGTAGAATTAAAACATTTATTTTTTATTATTTGTGAGGTGTTTTATGAATGAATGATTATTTTAATAAAGATAGTTACCCTGAGCAGTCTGTAGGAGTAGAAGGAGAGCGCAAACGCGATGTATAGCGGCGCGGGGAGACGGTCCGAGATCAGCGGCGCCGGGCGCAGGTCCGCGTGCGACCGACGCGGGGCCGTCGCTCTACGGACAAAACATTATCATCATTACTATTACTATAACAGTACTCTCTCGCTAATCCATCCACCCATCAGCCATAAGACGTCCACTGCTAGACATAAGCCTCCCCTTTAGATCTCCAATAAGACCGGTCGGTGGCGGCTTGCATCCATCGCGATCCTGCGGTCCTAATGAGGTCATCCTTCCACCTTGTGGGTGGACGTCCTACGCTGCGCTTGCCGGTGCGTGGCCTCTACTCGAGAACCTTTCGACTCCATCGGTCATTAATGACAGAGTACTGTAATAGTCCTGCATTACTATTTAATTATTACTTAATATTCTTCTTCTTTGCTCATTCCCACGTTAGGTGGGGTCGGCTCTATTACTTAATACTAGTAGTCCGCCCCGGACTTAGACCTCGCGCTATTCCTATTTTATATCATAAATACTGTGCTTTCAAAAAATAATAATAATATTGGTATTAAAGTTAGGCGAATTCTTTTTAGGATTCCGTACCCAAAGGGTAAAAACGGGACCCTATTATTAAGACTCTGTAGGCTACTGGTAATCGTTACACACAGTCATACTCACCTACCTACATAATATAAATTTTACATATATTTATAATACATTTACAAAATATAATATTTAAATACATTAATATAAACATTAAATATTATATACATAACACAAGATATTTATTTATATTATATATTATTTACACATTCAGACAGACATTCTAAAACATTCCAAATTCATTTTATATATTTATTTACGTAATTATAAATTCATTCCGAACGATATTTATTTCATACTTTTCATAAGGATTCGGAATCATTGGAAACGCGCGCAGCGCTCGCCATCTACCTATTTCATTGCGCACAAGCGGCCACAGCATGCCGCGTAGTTACTACGGCAGCCCGGCGCTAGATCGATTAGGTGCGAGCAAGTCGCGCCGACCTTCACGCGCCCTCTGCCGGCAGTCGAGAAACGTCAGCACTGTACTCGCATTGCGCTCGCGCGCCGTCCGACTATTTGTTTATCTACGAACTTTCATAGTGTCACTCATCATACTCCTATTATTTACAATTATTTGTATGGTGTGTTAAGCCTATGCGGAGACAATAAATACGTAATATTCGTATAGTGAGTTGTTATTCGACGACGCAACCTACCGCCGACGCACCACCACATATCCACAACTCCGCTGTCCGTCTGTCTGTCACCAAACTGTATCTCATGAACCGTTATAGCTAGAAAGCTGAAAATTTATATGTAAGGGGGGCTCCCATACTACAAACCTGAATTTTTAGCCGTTTTTCGCTCGATATTAATAATGGTAACTGGTAAATGCTTGAAATGTTCACAGCATATTTAGTTGTATATTCACTTTAACAGTAAATAATTAAATTTGAATAAAAAATATATTTAAGGGGGTTTCGTACAGTACGGAACCGTTCGCGTGCGAGTCGTACTCGTACTTGGTCGATTATTTAAACAATTTTGAATGAAATAGATTACCTACATTAGGTGAAATATTTAAAATATAAGTTTCTGCCTAAAATTGCTATTGTTCTGCTACAATGTTTGAATTATGCTACACTGGTCATACTGAATGGAATCTAACACTTGCAGAAGTCGCATAATATAGCATATCGGGCTTCATAGAACAATAATGTTTGCGACAACTCCTACTCTATCTGAACGCTCCTGCACGGGTAGCATGGCAAAGGTATAAATTGTCTTTCCACCATTATTAAATTAAATTAAATTAAATTAAATTAAATTATTTTATTGAGATAAAAACGCCTTCAAAAACATTTACATTCATCTCACATTAATTAGATCAGACCAAAAAACAAATACAATTACAAGTCATTAAATTAATTAAGAAGTCAATGGAAACTAAAATTAAAAATAATCAAATACATACCACATAAAATTATAAAATGTCAACATAAATGGTTTAAAATTATAAAATGTCAAACTTCAATAATCATCATGAATCTCTACAATGTCAATCGATCTGTCCCATTGGTCGGTAAGGTTTTCACAATATGTCCTAAGAACAGATAAAACAGTTTTCCAACTATCAACAATTATGTCAAAATCAGTATTGGCAGTCAGGAGCGCGTTGAAGTGGTTGCGAGCGCGAACTAATGGTGACATTGTGCGAGCCCGAGTTCGGCACTGTTCCACGTGAAACAACTTCGGCAGCTGGCCTCGCCTGTTCACCGGGACCCCGGGTCTATCCGGCACGAACAACACACACAGTAGGTCATGTAGCTCAATAGAGTCTACTGCTCCTCTGAGTACCTTGACGCATGTAGTGAGCTGGTCTAGTGTTCTCCTTACTTCTAACGAGTTATAGCCGAGCTGGCCAAGCAGAAACTTAGTCGGGTACAGGAAAGGATAGTACCCATAACGTTTTTTGTACAATGCCCTTAAGAAAGCTTTTTGGACTTTCTCAAGCAATCGCGTGTACGTAACGTGATGTGGGTTCCATACACATGCACCCGACTCAAGCTTGCTCCTAACTAAGGCGCTATAAAGGGTTTTCATGACTTCCGGATTTTCAAAATCCTTCGCATTTCGAAGTACAAACCCGAGTCGCCGGTACGCCTCTTTCGCGAGATCAGACACATGCTCGTGAAAAGTCAAGCCGCGGTCAAACGTCACTCCCAGGTCTTTCACGGCATTTGCTCGATGTATGGTCGTAATGTTTAACTTGTAATCAAAATGAATGGGATCTCTTTTCCGATCGAATGTCATTACATTGCATTTACCGAAATTAAAGTACATCTTGCTCTTCACGCTCCATTCATATACCCTATTTATGTCGTCTTGTAAGCGAATACAGTCGCTAAGAGATTTTACTTCAACGAAGAGTTTGAGGTCATCGGCATACAAGAGGCACTGAGCGGATGACAAAACTTTCGGCAGATCATGAACCATCATCTGAAAATATAACGGACCGGTAATTGAACCTTGTGTTATTCCAGATCTGGTATGGTACGGTCTTGATTCGTATATTCCATGCCTAACATATTGACATCGATCTTTCATGAGGTCCGCCCAAAAATTCAAAAGCCTCTGAGAGAAACCAAAAGATGACGAAAGCTTTTGCAACAAAACGTCATTATCAATTTTGTCGAAGGCCTTTTGAAAGTCGAAGTATATAACGTCAACCTGCGACCCACGATCCATAGCTCTAGAAATAAAGTCCACCAAGCATAATAGGTTCGTATTTACGGAGCGGCCTGGCCTAAAACCATGTTGTTCCTCACCTATATGTTGCTTAACTTGTCTATATATTTCGCTGTGTAAAATATAATCAAAAACCTTAGCTGGCGCACACAAAATCGCAACAGGCCGGTATTCCTCGACTAACGTTTTTTTATTGTTCTTTGGGATAGGCGTCACTCTAGACAGTTTCCAGTTGTTAGGATACTTCCCATTTTCAAGTGACAGATTAAATATATGATACAGCGGAAGAACAAAATGTCTTTTACCTGTTTTAAGAACAAAGCTAGGAAAATTATCGGGGCCTGGAGAGCTGCTCGACTTTAGCTTATTGATAGCGCTTTCGATGTCTGTTGGTGATACTACCGGTATAGAGACGAAACCGCTATGACCACTCGATTCCAAGGATGAGCTTGCATCTAGTACTGGGACATCATCTTGGAAGACACTGGAGAAATAGTTTGCAAAAGCTTCTGCGGCCTCTACTCCGCTATAGACGTTATCGTTATACGAGACCCGGGGTTCAAAGCCCCCCTTAGACCGGAGACTATGCACATGCCTCCAAAAGTGTTGAGGACACTGCTGTAGGTTTTCTTCGATGCATGCCATATGAGATTTGTATGCTAGAGCAATGCGCGACTTAAGATTAGCACGTAAATCCGAAAACTGTTTGTATGCCGTACTACATTTTGATCTCGTCCAAATTTTATGTAATTTAGTTTTGAGCTTTATGTCTTTTATAATTTCTATGTCAAACCATACTGGATATCTATTAGATTTTGCTTTTCGCCTAATTTTTTTAGGAACTGACTCATTAAATAAATTGTACAATATATCATAGAAAGCGTCTGTGGCCATTGAAACATCGCTACATTCCAGAACTGTAGCCCACGACGTTTCTTCGAGCAATGATAGAAAGAGCGCCATATCTATCTTCGCGAAGTTCCAGTCACGTGACGGATCTATATTACTAGGCTGCAAGCGGACGCCCGTGCCACTATGCGATCGGAGAGAGACTAATATTTCAAGCGCGGGATGATACAGTGCATCAATAGCGACAAACCCCTCGGCAGCCTCGCGCACGCATACTCTCTGCGACTCAGATTCAACGCACTCCTGCGCCAATACTACGTCGAGAATGCCTCCATGTGAATTCATTATTGTATTGTAGTTGACCAAGTTACAATACGTTAAAAAATAACAATAATAATTTTTAACATCGTTGGAGGCACTATTCATATTAATGTCCCCGAATACAAAGAAATTGTGTCTTGAAGTTGATAAAAAAGATTCTATATTACAAAATAAATTCATATAGGTGGCATCAGTGGCCTTCGGTTTGATGTACACCACACATACGATGTAAGAGATGCCGCGGTAAGTGACACACGCCCAGAGGTCCTCTCCTAAATTCGACTCCAGTTGTTTTCGACGTGTCATTGTCACTCCAGGTCTAGAAGCAAGCAAGACACCCCCGCACCTGGATCCTCTATCTCTACGTAAGAGAGTCCACCCATCCGGCACCACCTCGGCGTCTTCTATGGAGCTATCGAGAAACGTTTCCGTAGCGGCTACCAGCAAATGGTCGGACGTTAGTAAACTGGCTTGCCAAGCTGACAATTTCGTTTTCAAGCCTCTTACATTTTGGTAAAAAATGTTGATTGGTGGCTGCTTTTCGGTACACGGCTCATTGAGTGCCGAGTCCATGTCGAAACGTTTTATCATCAGACACACTTTTCTGCTTTCTATAATTAATCCACTTTTTCACACGAGCATTTTCCGGCCAGACGTTTATCGAAAAGCATTTCTCATAGCAATCTTCTGGGACTCCAATCTTAAACGAATTATAATTTTGTGATGTCCTCAATTGTTCGACTGTGATCGCTCTTTGCGGACATAACTCACTTAAATACGTTTTTATCTCGTCTATATCCGACAACATATTCCAAAGGTGGAAGTGTTTACGTGGCTCAGCCGCCCTAAGCGTAGTCACCGTAGGCCCGGCTACGCAGCGTAGCGATATCGACTGGCGCGCTTTCTTATAACGTACTTCCGTCCAGTTATCTTCACCGTTATCTTCACTTGAGGTTTGATATTCCCGATGTGTATTAGCTTCCTGTGACGGTTGTTTTACGCTCGTAGAAGTCGAAGTTTCGATCGTAGCTATGCTGGCCTCTACTGAGTGATCCGACTGCTTACCTCTCTTTTGTTTGCTACGGTTTGAATGATGAGCTGCATCCAAAATAGGAAAGGACTTAGTAGCTGTGTGTTGTATCTTATTTTTCGATGACGGAACACTCGTCGGGGGCTGATATTTGGGAGTATCTGAGGTTAATGGTGGGCAGACAAGAACTGAGCCGCACTCGGAGTCTTTGAGCTTTTCAATAAGTTTTCCTATTTGGTCGCCGTACTTCTCTATCTTTTTCTCGTAGTTGACAATGACAGATACTGATACAGAGAGTTTTTGCTCGTAATCTGCAATAATCGACGTAGATTTATTCAGCTGGGTTTCATAAGATGCAAGAAGTACATTCGATTTTGTTAGTTGCTCCCTCATCTTAATCATTTCCGTTCGTAGTTCACGAATTTCGCTGGCAACATCCTGAGTGTCATCTATCGTTGTTGATTCTTCAGCGGGGATCCGCGGAACTTTCGTGCGAACCGTTACATTCATGTCTCTGATTTTTTTCAAGGCGCCTACAGGGGTAAGGCTATTGTCGCCTCCCTTTTTTGTGGCACAACGGCACTCTGGGCAGATCCACGACTGAGTAGGGGAATTATTTGTGTTCTTTTCCCCGGTACACAAAAGGTGATAAGACTTATGACAACTTTGTAATGTACAGGTCAAATAACATTCCTCCTGTGCAATTATATCACCGCGACACGCTGCACAATGCATTATTAATGGTGTGCGGGTGGATTCCGTGAAACGTAAATAATCAAATACGCACAGCTGATCGCCGCGTCGTTGACTCAGGCAGGCTCGAACCGGTCGCTCAGGGCTCGGGGGTAGCGGTGCGCGGGCGCGGGTGCGCTGCCGGCGATGACTCAGACCCGGCCGAGCGGCCGACCGGGGTCGGGGGTGTTGTAGCGGCGCGCGGGCGCGGAGGCACCTCTAACAGCAGTGGTGGGGATTGCCCACACGGTGACGGTTGCGATGACTCACCGTCGTAGCACACTGAGTTATACCAAATACAGTTCAAATCACGGGGCGGTTAGCAAATACTTTGGAACGTTTTTTGCTAATATCTTCCAAACCACTCACACAAATTGATTCCGTTTAACGCCACTGTCACTGTCTTTGTTATAACTGCAAATCCGTGTATAACGTACTACTAGTAGTTAACTTTTTACTTTATTATATCCCCTCGAAGCGGAAATAAAGTATGGATTGACAACTGACATTAAAAGTGGATAAAATTGTTTGTTCCCTTTGCCATGCTACCCGTGCTGACGTGAGATGAGAATGAATTAGTTCCGAACAGTCGCGGAATCGGTCTAAAGTAAGCAATGAGTTTATTTCATACAAAGCGGCGACACCATGCAATACGGCCCAAACATGAATTATTCTGACAACGACCTGAGAAAAGAGTTACAAAAATAATCGGCCAAGTACGAGTCGGACTCGCGCACTGTATGGGAGCCCCCCTTAAATATTTATTTTATTTTAATTTTATTAATTATTATTGAAGTGAATATAAAATGAAGTATTCTGTGAAAATTTCAACCTGTTACTATTATAATTAGAGAGCGAAAAACATCTAAAAATTCAGGTTTGTTGTATGGAAGCCCCCCTTAAATATTTATTTAATTCTCTTTTTAGTATTTGTTATTATAGCGGCAACAGAAATACATCATCTGTGAAAATTTCAGCTGCCTTGCTATCATGGTTCATGAGGTACAGCCCGGTGACAGACAGACAGACGGACAGACGGACAGCCACACAGACGGACAGACGGACATCGAAGTCTTAGTAATAGGGTCCCGTTTTTCCCTTTGGGTACGGAACCCTAACAACCGCTAAGTGAAGTTTACACTTTGATAGCACTAGGTGGCGCTAGGCGTCCAAAATTGGCTTGATATTACATTAAATATTATTACAATTTAAATATTATCATGAAATTTGCCTGCACAATTACAAACAAAATATTATCCTGAATTTTGCGTGAATATGAGTGGTTATTCTTACAATTTTAAACAAAATACTCGAGCGTACAGTAATATTACGTCTTCAGCAACTCCCGCAGAAAGTGGCGCCGTTTTGCCTCTTTTTACCACCGGTCCTGGTATCTTCGACACCACTGAACAGAAGATGCTCATATTCGAACTTAAAAATTCTATATATATAAACTACGTGCATGCTAAATTTCATGGAGATCAGCTGAGCGGTACTTGAGTTATCGTCGAACAAAGAAACATACAAACATACATCTGACAGCTCAAGTGCCGGCTCGTCCCAGTAGACTCAGAGACCTCGCTAAAGCTCGGTCAATTATAAGTCAATAATTTTATTATCATTATGAATGGGTAAAAAAAACGTTATTATATATAATTACACGTATTTTTTCTTTGTTTATCCAACAACAAATGACAAAGATAAACCGTGTCAAAGTTTGGGAGTGGGGATCGTAACGTCACCTCTCTCACAGAAGTCTATACATTTGTAAGGCACTTGTGACGTCACGCGGAACTTTAACAGGCTATATCTTCATCAATTTTTGTTTAATTGACAAAAGAAAAAATACGTGTCTAATATTTTTGGATAATCTATCTGACGGATTAATGCATTATTCTATTATATATTTTTAGTCGTCAAGCCCATTGTAAAGCGGGTGTCATCACCGCTAGACCACCATGACTGCTTCAGTGGCTCAGTGGTTAGTGACCCTGACTGACTTCTGGATCAAAGAGGCGTGGGTTCGATCCCCACCCAGGGCAAGCATTTATGTAATGAACATAGGTGTTTGCTCTGTGTCTGAGTGTTATTTAGATACCATTTATATAAGTATGTATTTAAAATATGTATATGTAGTATCTGTTTCGTAACGTAAAGATAAAGTGGCCGAAGACCTGCTGGAGATTGGGGTGAAAGACTGGCACCTACTCGCGCAGAATAGAGACAGATGGCGGACCTTGGTATCGGAGGCCAAGACCCACTTTGGGTCGCTCTGCCAACAAAGATAGATAGATAGATAGATATGTAGTATATCAGTCTCTGGCAGCCATATGACAAGCTTTAATTAGTTTGGGGTCAGCGACCGTGTGTAAGATATCCCCTAATTTAAAAAAAAAAACATTACAACAACCACGGCTAATTTGAAAAATAATATACATAGGATCAATAATTACAGTAATATCTTACTTGAGCAGTGCAGTAGTGTTACAAGTAGCGTCAGCAGAAACAGCGGCCGTCCCACACGTGAACAAAGCATCCCACGGGCCGTGGGACCTGGCCCACGACTCCAGGGCCGCCCACTCGGACGCTCCTTGCATGTCCACGTACTCTTGCGCGCCTGAGTGATAAGAAAAAAAAATCGGTCAAGTGCGAGTCGGACTCGCGCACGAAGGTTTCCGTACAGTATGGGAGCCCCATTCCTCTTGCCGTTATTAATAGCGAGCAAAAAAACTCCTAAAAATCACGTTTGTTGTATGGGAGCCCCCCTTAAATATCCATTTTATTCTCTTTTTAGTATTTGTTGTTATAGCGGCAACAGAAATACATCATCTGTGAAAATTTCAGCTGCCTAGCTATCATGGTTCATGAGATACAGCCCGGTGACAGACAGACAGACAGACGGACAGACGGACATCGAAGTCTTAGTAATAGGGTCCCGTTTTTCCCTTTGGGTACGGAACCCTAAAAAATGAAATGATTGAGGAGCTTTTGTAAAGCGATGAATACGTACAATACGGTGAATGAGAATTTATTAGCAGACTTTCATTATGGGACCACACCCGAAGGTCTGACTCCGATTCCAAAGTTCAGAGCCCGGTTACAAAGTTCAGACCTCAGTGGCAAAGTTAAGACCTCAGTTTCAAAGTTCAGACTTCAGTTTCAAAGTTCAGACCTTAGTTTCAAAGTTCAGACTTCGGTTTCAAAGGTAAGACCTCAGTTTCAAAGTTCAGACTTCAGTTTCAAAGTTAAGATCTCAGTTTCAAAGTTCAGACTTCAGTTTCAAAGTTCAGACCTTAGTTTCAAAGTTCAGACTTCGGTTTCAAAGGTAAGACCTCAGTTTCAAAGTTCAGACTTCAGTTTCAAAGTTAAGATCTCAGTTTCAAAGTTCAGACTTCAGTTTCAAAGTTAAGATCTCAGTTTCAAAGTTCAGACTTCAGTTTCAAAGTTATGACCTCAGTTTCAAAGTTCAGACTTCAGTTTCAAAGTTCAGACTTCAGTTTCGAAGTTCAGACTTCAGTTTCAAAGTTAAGATCTCAGTTTCAAAGTTCAGACTTCAGTTTCAAAGTTAAGATCTCAGTTTCAAAGTTCAGACTTCAGTTTCAAAGTTATGACCTCAGTTTCAAAGTTCAGACTTCAGTTTCAAAGTTCAGACTTCAGTTTCGAAGTTCAGACTTCAGTTTCAAAGTTAAGACCTCAGTTTTAAAATTCAGGCCTCAGTTTCCAAGTTATACGTATTGGCCGCGCCACACAAGTTGGCGGATGTGAAGTTAGCTACAAGCTGCGCAATATCCAATCCTGACTGAAGCTCACATAAAGCTGCGCTTTGATTGGCTTTTGCGCAGCTTGTAGCTAACTTCACATCAACTTGTGTGGCGCAGCCTATACAATACGGTGAATGAGAATTTATTAGCCGACTTTCATAATGGGACCAAACCCAAAGTTCTGACTCCGATTCCAAAGTTCAGAGCCCGAGTCCAAAGTTCAAACTCCGGTTCCAAAGTTCAGACCTCATTGGCAAAGTTCAGACCTCAGTTTCAAAGTTTAGGCCTCAGTTTTAAAATTCAGACCTCAGTTTCACAGTTCGGACCTCAGTTTTAAAGTTCGGACCTGAGTTTCAAAGTTCGGACCTCAATTTCAAAATTCAGGCCCCGGTTCCAAAGGCTTTGATTCCAATGTACAAACCTCGATTGCAAGGTCAGTGTAAAAGGGCTAATGTACCTAAGTCCTTGAGCGTGAGCGCTGCGTGCCTCGGAGCGACCACGGTGAGGCGGGCGCCCCACGCGGATAATAACTGAACTAACACGCAGCCCTCGCCGCTACACGCGCCGCATATCGCCACACTGACAACAAAACAGAATACATTTTATATTAATCTTGTTATGTTCTCATACGTAGACAGAGAAAACAATAGACTGCGGGACGCTGTAGTCTCTTTCTCTCAAAGAAAGAAACAGTATAATATGATATAGTCATGAAGGAAAAAGACAACGCTACACTATTTCTGTTCCGTAGTGCCGTGTCCAGTATTTTCGAGATCAAGCGAGGTCAATATCTTCAAAGGTCATCAAAGGTCTTCCTGATTGGTTGATATTCTACAGTTTCTAAACAAACGTGAAAATGCCCCTCCTGATTGGTTGATATTCTACAACGTAGTTATAGCTATATATGATCTTTTATCTCATGTTGGACACGCTGACCAGCATAAGTTCTAGCTTTTATTATTTTGTGATTTCTGTTTCATATTTCTTTGTAATGTATTTTATAACATATTTGCTCGTAAAGTGGCTGTAATTACACCAATTTCAATATCGTAATGTATTTCATTACGCACTTGTGCGTTTTTGTATTGTAAAACGCACGAGTGAACGATACTTTATAAAATCTTAGCAAAGAGTTTTTATGTCAGAAAAGTGGTCAATATTTTATGAATAAAATTAACTTTGGGAGATAAAATATAATAAATAAACATTTAATTCTTTAATTGAATTAATTTTGTAAATAAATGACAACCATTTGTCTGTGCCAAAATACAAAAATATTAATTTATAACATATTTGCTCGTAAAGTGGCTGTAATTACACCAATTTCAATATTTTAATGTATTTCATTACGCACTTGTGCTTTATTGTAATTTAAAACGCACGCCGCCACCGACTGCAGAACTCTGTGGTCTCGTTTCTCCTACTTTCACTCAAGAGAGTGAGAGAAATTACGGCACTTGTGCGGTAATGTAATGTAAAACGCACGATGCTTCGACTGATGCACGACTTTCACTCAAAGTCAGAGTTTTATTAATTTCCTCGCAAATATGTTATAAAACGTCGTATGACATACGTGCGCTTTGACAATTACCGCAATTATATCATAATGTACTATTATGCTTTTCTAATTTATTACTTGTTTTTACGTTCAAGCTTGATTATAATTATTAAGTATACAGGGTTACAGACTAAGTCGCCCTATTCCTGTTAAAGGTGTGTGTAGATCTGCAAAACAGGCACCATAATATTTTTTTAGATATCCTTGAAATAAAAAAAAATCTGTTTTTTAGTCTGTCCATGAAAAAAAAATTTAACTTGCCACATGCTACTTAGAGTCAGAGTCTTCGAGCAAATATCGACAGAGCCACAATCCCTAAATAAAAATAGTCAAAAAATTACCGAGCGCCGTCATACATACCGACTTAGATATATTTACATTAAATAATTCACAATGACCCGTTTTCCCGAATCCCGACTTTATGTCACCTAATTAGTGCTTGTAAGCGAGCACTATCGCGCGACGTTGTAGTCAGATTGCAATCGCCTTACGACTAACTAAAAAGCCTGCCCACTACGTAGCTTGGGCAGCTTGGCTCGGACACTTTTTTTGTACGATTGTGACTCTATAGATATTTGCTCCAAGGTCCGGATTCAACAATTTCCACGTTGGTGCTTAGAACGCTATAAGTGTAGACGGTTATAAACGTACCGTTTCCCTTTCCCCGTGGTGTTGGAGAGCCGGAGCCGCTGGAGCGCCGCCAGGGCTTCGCTGGCGGCCCAGGGCAGCGCCGCCGCGCCGTCCGCGGACAGAGACCGCGGCCGCTTGCTCACACGGGTGCTGCAACATATATTACAAAAATTAAATAAATATACCAAAACAGGAGACATGTTATACACGGTCTCTGACCCCACACTAAGCAAAGCTTGTGATATATAGCTGCCAGAAACTGATATTCATGACGGGGCGATCAACAAACGTGTATTATTGTCTCGATAACCTCCTTGATCATAGTGCTAGTTATTGAAATATGAACACCAGCGAATTTCCGATATCAACTTTTTTCTGCTTACAGAGTAATTCTTCAAAAATTACAGTAATTGTCTTCGAATAAAACGATTGAACACTCCGATGATTTTCCAACATCTTCTTGTATTTTCGTCAAAACAAAAAGTGTACTCAAGCCACGCCTTTTCCCGCCAATGTGTACGTCAGTGTGACGTGGGCAAGACATTGAAGTTGACAGAAAAGTCATCTGTCAAATGCACCTCGAAATATTATCAGTCTGTGAGAAGTATTGACAGTAATTAATTAAAGCAAATCAGCTGAAGGGACTGCTCTCCGACATACATATGTTGGGGACTAGGACTGATCGTGTAAATCGCCCGCCATCGTTATTTGTGGGTCATCCATTACAGCTCGCCGGCGGTCTCCAGTTGTCCATCTCACCAAAATAAACACTCTGTACTACTGCAACGGGTGGTTTTATTGACCTAGTATCACTTGGTAATCAATTTAACGAGAATTGTTGAGGATGAAAACGGATTTTAAAGTCAACGGGTTGACACGGGTGCAATGCCGCCTTGCGCTCGGAATGGCATAAAGTTTCTCGTCCATCTGTCAATTTTTTTTCTTTCCGACACAAGCATGCCGTGTTGCCACGTGCGACCCCATTCGGGTGATACCCACTTTAAAATGATCACTGTTGCTCTCAACTAAAACCAACTATGCTGTCTCGCTCCGTCATTATCGTATTTAAATACATACTTAAATAGATAATTACCAATAACATCCAGACACTGAGCACCTATGTTCATCACATAAATACTTGCCCTGAGTGGGGATCGAACCCACGCCTCTTTGATCCAGTAGTCAGGGTCACTAACCACTGAGCCACCGAGGCAGTCATTATAATTATAAATAACAATCATTCACAATCAGTATGAAATTAACTGAGCGAAAGCGAATGACTCCGTTTCAAACGCGGCAATTTTGCTTTCGTCTGTTCAGATGTTGGTTTTCGTCTACAAGTATTTCCCTTAAAAAGGAAGGAGGAAATTTGTCGCGTTATTTATTTCGATAATATTTGGCAAGATTGTTTAGTATCTAAATCCTAACAAGACTGCGAGTATGAACCAAATCGATCAAGAGGAAGGTTTATGAAGATTCAGTTTAAGAGATATGTCGCGAAGTCTACTGTTCTGCGAACTACTAGTAGAATAAAATGATAGTTTACCTGCGTATGGTGAGTAGCTCGGTGGCCGCCCCCCCACTCCACTCGCTGACCACGCCCCATACTTCATCCCCCAACTCGAGGTCACTGACCCCGTGACCCACGTCTAATACCACACCTGTAAAAAGTAATAATATATTAAAATTTGTTGTCTATAAAGCCTGTTCACGGAAGATAATTTTACGAAACATTGTTTTATCAACAACTGAAACAAGCCGAACGCTTAGGCCGATCGTGCCTCTCTATCGCTTGTTCCGCGCTCTCGCTTACACGCTCAGGCGGAACGTCACACTTTATAGTGCGTGCAGCCGGCGTTTATTGCTTTATAAGACGTTATCGTCAAAAAACAATGAGTTGCACTCCGGGAGTGCCAGCAGAAGTGAAAACTTGAACATATAACATCTAGTCCCACCTGCCCCTTTCTTCTATCGTACGGCTAGACAGACGCGACCAAAGCGCCACCCTTTTATGGTGGACATCCCGCGCGTTAGAACCAAGCGTATCGAGTCCACATTCGTACTGCCAGAATGTGGAACGCTTTGCCTGGGTCTGTCTTCCCGCTAAAGTACAATGTGGGCGTCTTCAAATCCCGAGTAAATAGGTATCTTCTAGGTAAGCGTGCTACAACCTAGAGCGGTCTAGGATATCTGCTCAACATCAGGCTGTATGTAGTCAAACGCAAACATATACGGAATAAAAAAAACATATAAACAAATAAAGTACTATCATTTATGTGGTAAAATACAATATCACACACGCACACTCGCGCAAGCGCCCTGCGCCGCTTAAACGAAACAGCAGGAGCAGGCATACATTTTCGCCGCACGATAGAAAGAGACGGGGATATTACTTCCTCTCTACGCCACGCCAATGGTCTACTCTTGCGCCGTCTTACGAATTTTTGATCAGGTCACGAGTTTAACATTTTTACCCATCACAAAAAGTGCACAACGCCTCTAAAGAAGTATTCATTTCAAATAAAAGCGCTCGTAGCGTAGTTTGACTAGGTGTTTGTCAGCGATCACCGAAATTAAGCAACGTTCCGCACGGTCAGTACTTGGATGGGTGACCGCGGGTGGCATTTTCCAACTGAGCGCTACCGTGGCTCGGATGACACGTTAAATTGTGAGTCCCGGTTGTTTTTACCGTTTAGCCAAGTCAGAGGCCTTCAGGTGGTCTAAAAACTTTGACACCAGGCCTATACGAACTAACTTACTATTTAAATAATCGGCCAAGTACGGGTCGGACTCGCGCATGAAGGGAGCCCCCGTACTGTATGGGAGCCCTTAAATATTTATTTTATTTTCATTTCATTATTTTTTATTGAAGTGAATATAAAACTAAATATTCTGCAAATTTCAAATTTCAAGCATTTACCTGTTACCATTATTTATATAGAGCGAAAAACGTCTAAAAATTCAGGTTTGTTGTATGGGAGCCCCCCTTCAATATTTATTTTATTTTGTTTTTAGTTTTGTTGTTATAGCGGCAACCGAAATACATCATCTGTGAAAATTTCAGATGCCTAGCTATCATGGTTCATGAGATACAGCCCGGTGACAGACAGACAGACGGACAGACGGACATCGAAGTCTTAGTAATAGGGTCCCGTTTTTCCCTTTGGGTACGGAACCCTAAAAATGCTGGTGTTTATTTGGCTCAACACATAAGCATTGCCATTCAGCGTGGCAATGCTGCCAGCATGCTGGGCACGCTGCAAACTGGCAGTGGGCGCCAGCATTTGGATTATCTTTAGACCTTCAAGGGTCTGTGGACGATCCAATGCTTTTTATGTATAGGTAGTAGTAGTGTAGGTAGTTTTAGCATATAGTACCTATTGTATTTTTCACTCTTGCCCGATTAAAAAAAAATAAAAAACATATTTACCCGCGAACCCCCTGCCGACGGTGACGTGGGTGGCGTGTAGTAATGACCGTAGTCCCGCGCCGCGGCCGCGTAACGTTCTTCTGTCTAACGCGCAAACGCTGAACGCTTGCACGCGGACTAATACTTCGCCCGCTGATAGACCTGTACAACGAATGTAAAATAATTACAAAAGGACAAGTATATACTTAGCACCATACAAATCGGCGAATAGGAAGTTATGCGCAGAACGCTGCGCAAAAGCCGAAATATAATTATGCGCAGGAGCCAGAGAGACTCGCGCCGGGGCACACCCGCCCGCCAACCTCATGCCTCCCGCGCGCTCCCTACGCCCGAGCTCAACACTTCGCTATTTTATGTCGGCATTGTGCACACATGCGCAATAATTAGCGAATCACGGCGACGTGCCATCTGCGGCTAACTTCTCATCCGCCGATTTGTCTGGTGCTTAGTATACCTGCTTACGTGCCCAGTGTCCGAGCCCCTGCATGATGAAAGATCTACACCAGGCTACACCCTGCAGGGTCGCAGTAACTAAATATTGGGAGAAAATAATATAACTTTTTTGAACCATTGACACGACGAAGAAGAAGTATCCATGAAGTCCATGAGATATTTATGAAATGATTTTTTTTTAAAAACGTCTGACACAGATTTTTTGTCTAGGAATTATTTAACATAACTTAGTATTCGTTAGCGGTCATCGAAGTTAATAGCCCGAGAGATAAGCGCAAAAAATGTATGTACTTTTTGAAAGCTGAATTTTTGGTATTACTTTATCAAGGTGGTGTACAACAATACCCCGGAGTCAGTCAGCTGGGGGATATTCTTTTGAATGTTTTTAAAATAGATGAGTATCTTGGAACTACTTTTAAAAGCTAAAAATTGGTGTATGGGTAAAAAAAACATTCAGTCAGGCTTCAAAGTAGCACCACTTAAATACCTGACTGACAGGCCCTGTTACAGGCGCGGCTGCGTATTCTACCAGGACAACAGAATGATCAGAATGTGAGTGTAGGGCACTCGTCTGCGGGCCAGGGATCGCTCGGGAGGCCTATGATCGTTAGTACTTACTGGGCGCGACCGCGTCTTCTACCAGGGTAACAGATTAATCAGGATGTAAGTCTAGGGTTCCCGGGGATATCTCGGGAGGCCTATGATCGTCAGTACTTACTGGGCGCGACCGCGTCTTCTACCAGGATAACAGATTGATCAGGATGTGAGTGAAGGGCCCTCGTGTGTGGGCCGGGGACCGCTCGGGAGGCGCGGAGGCCTATGATCACTCCTATACCTCCGCCCACCGCCACCCCGCATGTGAATATCAGCACGCTTTTACGCCACACTGGAATAGACAGAAATAAACACTTCATTGTTTTCTTGTTATAGGAAACCTATATATTTGAGGCAACCAAAGGAATGCACAATACACTCTAAGCAGTCTAAGCGGAACTTCAGTGTAGGTCACATCACCCCTATATCAAATGAGAATTAAACCTGACCTGACTGGCAACATTTAACACAATACAGTCTTACCAAAATCAGGGCAAGATACCCAACGGCTATACGGAGCCCTTTGGTATCAACTCTTGACTCCATAGTTTATGATCTAACTAACAACTGTTATAACAGTATAGTCTCATTGCGGTCAGAAAAGAGCCAACAACGCCCCATAGAGCTGTATATGCAGAGCTTTTTGGTATCAACGAGTGGTTTCATAGTTTGTGACCTAACTTGCAACTGTTTTAACATTAAAGTCTCGCCACGGTCATGGAAGACTGCCACCAATTCTTCAGAGTTGTACAGGTGAAAGAGGCGGGGCACCGTCTCGATTCGCTGGATAGTCTCACGGGACCAGGCGGCTATGTAGCTTGTGACCTACCTTGCAACTGTTATAACAGTATAGTCTCACTGCGGTCATGGAAGAGAGCCAAAACCGCCCCACACAGCTGTTTATACGGAGCCCTCTGCTATCAACTCGTGACTACATATTTTGTGACCTAACTTGTAACTGTTATAACAGTATAGTCAACTATAGTCTTACCACGGTCATGAAAGAGTGCCACCAATTCTTCATAGAGTTGTACAGGTGAAAGAGGCGGGGCACCGTCTCGGATTCGTTGGATAGTTTCACGGGACCAGGCGACAATGTGTGCTCGGCCTTCTGCTATCAGCTCGTTGTTCCATAGCTCGTTGAATGCGTCTCGGATCTGAAATGTTAACATTTTATCATTAGTGCTATGCGAGACGCGACCAAAGCGCCACTCTTTTATGGTGGACAGTCCACGCGTTAGAACCAAGCGTTTCGAATCCTCATTCCTCATACAATCAGCCAGAATGTGGAACGCGTTGCCTGAGTCTGTTTTCCCGCTAAAGTACAAAATAGATGTCTTCAAATCCCAAGTAAATAGGTATCTTCTAGTTAAAGAAGAATGGGGCTCCCATACGGTACGGAACCTTTAGTGCGCGAGTTCGACTCTCACTTGGCCGATTATTTTAACAGCTTTGAGCTATCAAAACTGTCAGAAAAGCGAGAGGGGTTCGGGAGCGTATCACTTCGGTGACGAGATCGGTTGACAGAATTGCCCCGCAGGTCCCTTAGCAGATCTATGGTGCAATGGTGTATTATCGTTGTTACCTTTTTTCGACTAGGTATTGGTATCCAACGGGCTTTTTCACTTGTTCGCTTGAATATCATCTTGTTCAGTACAAAACAAACAGGCGCAATGGAATAGTTTGAAACTATTAAATTTCAAAGACTTTCCATCGTCTGTTTTGTTCATAACATCCCCATACAGGCGCCTCCATGCTTTTATTATATAAACACTTGCTACGTAATATGGTGAGACAATCGATCACTAATTGTACTAAAGTCAAAATATTTATTTTGCAGAGACATGGGTAACATGTATATAGGTGTAAATTTAGATACATTATTATGTGCACTACGCTCAAGCATCATAGCATGTAAAATTATCATTTTTGATTTTATAGGTTTGAATAATTGTGAGTTTATATTTGCCCAATTATTTGTCATAAAAAAACTCTTAAGCCATGGTGGTCTAGAAGTAGTGACACCTGCCTTGCAATCGTGGGGTCGTGGGTTCAAATCCCGGTCCCCTACTAATGACTACTATGGAATTTATGTACGGATTTTCACATCACTTGGCTTTTGCGGTGAAGGAAAACATCGTGAGGCAACCTGCATACGTCCGTAGAAGAAATTCGATGGCGTATGTGAATCCACAAACCCGCACTGGGCCAGCCTGATTGATATGGCACAATCACCCTTCGTGGATAGGCATATGTCCTATTAAAAAGGCTGGTACAGTACCTACTCTACTCAGTAAAAAACTCATATATAATATATCTTGTCTATAAATAATTTCTTGAGTCTAAAAAAATGACAATATTAATTGTATCTTTTACAATTTTCGGCATTTTTAGGGTTCCGTACCCAAAGGGTAAAAACGGGCCCCTATTACTAAGACTTCGATGTTCGTCTGTCCGTCTGTCTGTCTGTCTGTCTGTCTGTCACCGGGCTGTATCTCATGAACCGTGATAGCTAGGCAGCTGTAATTTTCACAGATGGTGTATTTCTGTTGCCGCTATAACAACAAATACTAAAACTTAAATAAAATAAATATTTAAGTTTTAGTTTTTTGCTCACTATTAATAACGGCAAGAGGAATGGGGCTCCCATACGGTACGGAACCCTTAGTGCGCGAGTCTGACTCGCACTTGGCCTATTTTTTTGTAAATGGTCAACTGCATCATGGACTTACTATTACTTATTATAAAGGGCTATCTTACGGTATGGTTCATAGCATCTATGTTTTATGAGCTTGGAACAAAATGCTCATAAATTAAAATCAATTGCAGGTAGATTATATTGTCATGCTTTTTAGACCATCATGTTATTAAAATTTATGTAACTTATGACAATTGTTTTTTTTAAATGACCTTATAGGCGTATTTAGCTTGAATGCCAAATCGTATTTTAATGTTACTACTAGTATTAGACTGTGTTTGTATTGTTAGTCTTTAAGATTTATGATAGTAATAAAGAACTGCCAGAATGTAGAACGCTTTGCCTGGGTCTGTCTTCCCGCTAGAGTACAATGTAGGTGTCTTCAAATCCCGAGTAAATAGGTATCTTCTAGGTAAGCGTGTTACATCCTAGACTGCATATCTGCTTAACATCAGGTAGTGTGTAGTCAAACGCAAACCTATTCGAAATTTAAAAAAAAAAAAAAGAATTTTTCAAAACAAACAGTCTTTGTGCCGTTTGCTTGTTAATTTTTCATACTTATCTAAGTTTTTCTTGACTATATGTCACGTCACGTAAAAATAACAGTGGAGTGTCAAGGTGCGCACAAGGAAATAATAATACAACACCTCTTTCACACATAGTAGGAATTAAATCTCCTTGTTGCAGTTAAAGCCGCGAACTACGAGATTTAACTCCTATTAATGTGCAATAGGAGTTAAGTTTCCTTGTGCTCAGCTTGAAGCTCCATCTTTCGATTTACATGACGCGACCTATAGTATGGCTGGAATCGTACTGTAAAATGTATGTACAGGCCGCGCCACACGAGTTGGCGGACGTGAAGTTAGCTACAAGCTGCGCAATTACCAATCCTGACTGAAGCTCACATAAAGCCGCGCGTTGATTGGATATTGCGCAGCTTGTAGCTAACTTCACATCCGCCAACTTGTATGGCGCGGCCTATAATTTATAGTATATTCACAGGGCAGTGTGCTATGACACTGAAAGTTAATAATTTTATCATACTTAATGTAGTTTTTAGTATTTGTTGTTTTAGCGGCAACATCATCTGTGAAAATTTCAGCTTCCTAGCTATAACGGTTCATGAGATACAGCCTGGTGATAGACAGACGGACAGCAGAGCCTTAGTAATAGGGTCCCGTTTTTACCCTTTGGGTACGGAATCCTAAAAATGGCTTAAAATGGAAAAAAAAATGCAATTATGAAACAACATCGCATGATATATAATAATGAAAAAAATAATGGTAATAACTACAATCAGCAAAAAATGTAACTTATAAAATAAAATTCTGATGAAGCATGTTATCTCATGAAATGATTTTAATTTTATAGTGCATCCCACACTAGGTTTATCTCAAAGAGTTACTTTTTATGATAAACATTTCAAAAATTCGTCGCGGATGCAGGATTCGAACCTTGCGTCTTCGGATCACTAGCCCGACGCTCTGGACCACTGAGCTAACCCGCTATACTGACTCGCGACGAATTTTGTGAAGTGTTTATCATTTTTTTTTTAACCAACTTATAGCGTTGGCGGCGCCACCTGTGATACCCGTATTAGACAGTTTATCACTTAATTGAAGTTATAAGAACTTCTGTATTGACGAGAGATGGCGCACTGCTAATCAATGAAATGATTTTAATTTTATAGTGCATCCCACACTAGGTTTATCTCAATGAGTTACTTTTTATGATAAACTAAACATTTCAAAAATTCGTCGCGGATGTCGTCATGTTATCTCACTTTGTAACACTGATTTTATTTGGCATACCTACTAACTGACCACGTGAACCTTCTTCTATCACACAAATTCAGTCGATTACAATTTCGATGGCGTTTAGCGCCACCAGCGACCAAATACGGCAACTTTCCCCAGGGATGGGGATGGGAAATGTCCCCAGGGACATTTTGTATAAAAGTTGCCGAAAAAATTTAATTGATGATTTTTAGGGTTCCGTACCCAAAGGGAAAAACGGGACCCTATTACTAAGACTTCGATGTCCGTCTGTCTGTCTGTCTGTCTGTCACCGGGCTGTATCTCATGAACTATGATAGCTAGGCAGCTGAAATTTTCACAGATGATGTATTTCTGTTGCCGCTATAACAACAAATACTAAAAAGAAAAGAAAATAAATATTTAAGGAGGGCTCCCATACAACAAACCTGATTTTTTTAGACGTTTTTCGCTCTACATTAATAATGGTAACAGGTAGATGCCTGAATTTTTCACAGAATATTTATTTTTATATTGACTTCAATATTAAATAATAAAATTAAAATAAAATAAATATTAAAGGGGCCTCCCATACAGTACGGAACCCTCCGTGCGCGAGTCCGACTCGTACTTGGCCGATTATAGTATTTTCTGCACAATTTTCAATTTTTTTTCTTTTATAAGAACCTTCTCCTGACAATGAAAAACTCAACAACAAAGAATTAGCAAAATCGGTGAAGCCATGACCGAGGGAAATAGGGATTCATTTTTAACCGTCTTCCAAAAAGGAGGAGGTTCTATGTTCGTCTGTATGTATTTTTTTGTTTATGTTCATCGATAATTTCTTTTGACGTGACAACGTCTTATAAATTGGTTTGCCGGGTGACACTTCAAGAAACTGCGTTACGCTCCCCGCTCACACTTCATGCGCTCTCATTCGTCTCATTCGTCTCAAAGACGTTGTCACGTAAAACTTTTGCCCGTATACCGACTTTACAGGCAACCAATTTTTTTTAGTTCGAAAGGGTATACTACCGATGGGTCCCATTTAAATTTTACAGAAATTGGCTGAGCCGTTTTTGAAAAAACAACAATAATGTAAACAATTCAAGCGAAATATTCGAATTTTGTACACGATGGAAGGCGGTATTACCATGTTTTGCGAAAAATAATTATAATCTTTCGAGTACTTCCACTCTGCCCCACCAAAGCGCCCCACTGGTGGGGCAGTTTCCACTCACTTTTTAGACTAGTGGAATCTGCCCCACCAGGGGTGTCGCGCGATTTTAAATTAAATTGGTAGAGCCATGAAGTGTGAAATTTGACTGCAAAATTTTAATCATTATAACGCCCCACCAAAAGAACAGACATGTGAAGACATTGAATGCAAAATATTGAAGATTGTAAACTAAAAGCGCAATTATCTGAAGTAAAAAATTACGGATTGTATGTATTTATAGTATTTACTTATGTCGCAAATATTTTCAAAGGCATCGTTAAGTAAAACAAAATTATAAAATGAATATTATCATTCAATTTATAATAATCCATTCATTGTAATAATCTATTCGAGATTTTAAAAAAAAAATCACGCTCGCTACGCTCACGCTTAATCAAACTAGGGTATTTTTCCTTGCTTCCTCTGTTCTGAAATTATAATTTAGTCTTTGGCCACGCCCTTCGCGTGGGGCGTTAATACAATATTCAAATAAAATGTAGCTTTCATTTAAATAAACAAACAAAATTATCTCTCGCTACGCTCGCGTTCAATCAAACTGATGTGCTTTCCTTTCTTGCCTCTGCTCTGAAATTTAAAATCTGTTGAGGAAACGCCAACACAATGTCGTACGCGCTACTTTTGCGCTTAGCCATAATTAATTATTAATCATGTATTTTGGTGTGGTGAGCAAAAAGCTGAATCAAATTAATCCTCCGAATTAATATAAGAAACCGGTCCGTACCAATGAGTTCTTCGAAATTTATGTACGGAATTTCACACCACTGGTTTTTCGGTTAAAGAAAACATCGTGAGGTAACCTGCATACATCCTTAGAAGAAATGCAATGGCGTATGTGAATTCACATACCCGTACTGGGTTGGCGTGATGGATATAGCCCAATCACCCTTCGTGGGTAGGCCTACGTTCTGCAGTGGACTACTAAAAAGGCTGGTACAGTACAAGAACTTCAACGAAACATAAAATAATCGCTATATAGGAGGAGCTGATTTTCCAGGCAGCCACTATAAAATCAAGCTACGAAGCAAGCGGGGGTATACACATTTGTTTTACCACTTTTTCGACATGGCAATGTGTAACAGCTAGTTTCTGTACAGAAGAATAAATGCTGAAACTGGAGGACCTAGCAAAGTCTGAATTCGGCAGACTTCAAACTTATTATTGCTGAAACTGCACTGTGTTATAATAAGCATAATAACTGTTTCAACATGTTTCATTTCTCATATCAATAAAGCTTTTAAAAAAAATATGTATTTTTTTACGCAGTTTTGTATTTATACATGTTAAAAAATACGAGTACAGTAGAAAATACTTTTCTTTACATAGGATTTTTTATTATTTTTCCTGTTACTTATACACCACGTAGAATAGCATATTATTAAAGATTGTTGCAATGGATGGATTATCAATTGAATGAAAATATTCAATTTATAATTTTCTTTTGCTTACGATGACTTCGAAAATATTTGCGACATAAATACTATAACTACATACAATCCGTAATTCTTTACTTCAGATAATTATGCTTTTAGTTTACAATCTTCTTAATATTTTGCATTCGATGTCTTCACTTATCTGTTCTTTTGGTGGGGCGTTGTAATGATTAAATTTTTTTAGTCAAATTTCACACTTCATGGCTCTACCAATTTAATTTGAAATCGTGCGACACCCCTGGTGGGGCAGATTCCACTGGTCTAAAAAGTGAGTGGAATCTGCCCCACCAAGATGAGACGAGTGGGGCAGTTTCCACTCCAAAAAATGAAGGAGTGGAATCTGCCCCACCAGTGGGGCGCTTTGGTGGGGCATAGTGGAAGTACTCAATCTTTCAAACCGTACGGACACAAAATGGCGCTTCAAACACTGATGGTTTTAATTTTCAAACTTAGAAGAAAACAATCAATAAATGATAAAAAAAAAAAAATGTCTTATGAAGTGATTCTAGGTCTGTTAGCGCATTAGTCATAGTCTAGCACTGTTTAAAATAGTCGCTTTTAACCAAAAATATTGAAGAGCGATCAAACCAACAACTTGTCTTTTCTAAGTACCTACCCACAATAAAAAATCTAATTTATGGATTTCTACCTTCCTTATTTACAAGCCGAATCATGCAAGTCGACGGATGTGAAGTTAGCTACCAGCTGCACAATATCCAATCCTGATTGAAGCTCACATAAACCTGTGCGTTGATTGGGTTTCATGCAGCTGTAGCTAATTTTATATCTGTCAACTTGTATGACTCAGCCTATAGCTCATAGAGAGACATAATATTATAAATTGTTATGCTTACCCTTTGCAAAGTATCTGATGTTTGGTGGAATGCATCCTGAACCCTGGATTTGCCATTACCTGCTGCTGTTACTGCAGCTACCTGAAAATATTATTTTTATACATTTAAAGTACATTATTTGCTAATAACTGATAGCTGTACAGACTTCAAAACTCTGACACCAGGGCTAGCCTCAAAGTCAAATCATTTATTGCAACATATGAAATTTACATGCGGTTCTTAATTAACATGTTTTGTTTAGTTATACATATTACCCTGATAAGGCAATTTTATTATTCGTATGATTCGTATTGGAACGATTTATTATGTTTTCTAGATTATCGTTAAAAAATTCGATTGGAATGCAAGCTGGAACTATGCGTTTGATCCCGCCTTAGGCCTCCCGGCCTATATGAACTTACTTACTTTAATATTGACAGAGCTATACTGCCTAAAAGTAAAGTAATTTTTATTGCTTTAAACTGTGTCAGTACAAAGTTGTTACTAGTACATTATTGGTTTCAAGTTTGTCCCAGCAGGCATGCAATATGCAATATGGTAGCCATCCGAAGACTTAAATTAGAGACTCAGAAATACATCTGTGAAAATTTCAACAGTCTATAAGTATGGGCCCGATCTGTGTGTACATGTGTAAAATTCTTTCATATCATAAAATGATTTTTCAATTAGCCATTTCTTCAGAGAATTTTTAAATTTGTTTCCATCTAATGACTTTATTTCACGGGGTAAATCATTGTGCCTTCATATGTGCAAGAACGGTATGTGAAATATTGAGCCTTAAATATTTATTAGACCCTGGAGTCTGTGGATAGTAATTTTTCAATAAAAAGAAAGTACTAATATTTGTTAAATTCTGTTTTTAGTAAGTAGGTATTTGTTGTTATGGCGGCAACAGAAATACACCTGTGAAAATTTCAAAATTCTAGCTATCAAGGTTCATGAGATACAGCCAAACAAACAGACAGACGGACGAAGTTAGTAATAGGGTCCCGTTTTTACCCATTGGGTACAGAACCCTAAAAAAGTGTCAAAATATGGTAAACAAATCCACAGTAAAATACAATGGTATTTTTACATTACTGTGGAATTTTGTATTTGATTAAACTTATGAAGTTTAAAATTTACTTACTTTTTTTTAGAGAGCAGTGTAGTTAGTACTAAAGTATGATATAAACAGCCATAATATTTAGCAATAAAATAATTTACTTTTCGATGATCATATTTATGAGTTAATTATTATTTCTTGTATTTTAAAAACTACAGTACCTACCTAAGTAGTTTTTATTAATCATTTACTATGTGAACTGGTAACAAAGTCAGCAGAATTGCAAATGTAGGCATTATGTAATTCAAGGTCATCTCAACAAGTGGGGCAATGACACTTCACAGTCTTCATCAAAACAAACAAACCAACTTCAGTTTCACTTTTATCACTACTTTTAACAAGTTTTTTCACTTTCGCTAAAAAAGTGACGTCAACAACCGAGTCACTTTCGCGCGAAACTACCAGGGAATCATAACCTTACAAGAGGTACTTACGTGTAATGCTTCTAGTTTTTCGCCGGCTTTGTGCTTTAATTCGTCCATGTCAGAGCATTTAGAGACGCGGGAGGGTCAGCCTGAACCGTGCAAACGTATGAAACGCATCCAAAACCTTCACCTTTGAACACAATCTGCTCCAAATACCTACTCCCAAAATAGATCGACTGTCATATCTAAATAGTTGTTTTCACACATTTCACATGATGGACTTCATTTTGCGAGCCGAATGCTTCCGTTTCTTTAATAGATTCATGTTAGAAAAGCACAGAAACTGAAGAAAAACTTGATTTTTTCCTATCTAAACATAACCTCTGATTTTGATTTTGTTTGACTTTGACATTGATGTTTGACAGTTGGCAGCTGACTCTGAAATGTTCCAAGTACGTTCCAGAGTACGTTTTGATTTTTAGCATCGGCCTTACTTTGTGTGATCAAATTAGAGTACAATTGTCCCTCCACGGAGTAAAATTACAGAGATACCAGAGGGATAATGTGGTAGATCAAGAAAAGAAAGAAAGAAATGCAATGATTTAGTATGACATGAGTTAGAAAGAGGCATGAAAAATATCTCGATTCAGTGGCTGGTTGCCGTGTTTTCTCTCAGTCAGTAGTGTCCAAATTCCAATTCATAGTTGACAGTTTTGACACAGTATAGTACCCACCTATAACCACTAATCCTAATCTCAAGACCTTAGGTACTGTAGTACCTACTGTTGTAGGTAATACTTTATAGTCGCTTGAAGACCTAAAACCCGTTTAACTTATAGATTCCATGGGGTATTAATGAAGACCACAATTAAATAAAAATAATTTATTAAACCTAATCTAAATCTAAAGGTATTGTATTTTCACCACTATCTGCACTCTCCGTTTGTTCTGCTCTATCATCCAAGACCTTATCAATCCACGCTCTGCTGTATGACACCTGAAAAAGATATGAAATTATTTGCAGTCTCTCTCTCTCTCTCTTTCTCTTTCTGTCTCGGTGTAGACCAAAACAAAAGGCCTACAGTGCGACATAAGACTTGAAAATAAATGAGGTCGCCACCATCGCTTTGTTAGCATATTTTGCATTATTTATTTCATAATGATCCTGTTTTCCTGTTCACAATCCATAAAATAACACAAAACGAAAAAAATGCTAGGATGTTAACAATGATTGACAGCTCAGATTGTGGTTCCAGGAAAAGTGATAATTTAGTTCCCGAAAAATTAATTTATTCTGTTTTGTGTCGGACTGTATGTATCTCTGTAGCCTATGAAAACGGTGAAACCATAGATGTACTCGTAGGTATGTATTGTTGAAACAAAATGAAAACTTTTCTAGTAATGTCTACTAAAAAAAATTGTTACTTGCTTGAAGTGAATAGGATTTGTACTTATTACTAAGTATGAGTTTGTCAAGATTTTTTACACTCTCACAAAGCCCGATTACAGAGGCGCCAGCGTAAATTAAATAGCAACGTAAAAAGCGTTCTCTCTATCGAATGCCTAAAGTGAAAAAGAAACAGAACTATGCTATTTAGCTAATATAATTACGCTGGCGCCTCTGTAATCGGGCTTAATGAGCTCTCAATAGAAAGAGTTAAGTAGGCATTAATAATTATTCGGGAACTATAAAAGTCACTTTTGCTGGAACCATTGAAGGTGCCTAAGCTATCATTCATTGTTAACTTTCTTGCAATTTTCTTGTTCTTATTCTATTATTTTGTGGATGGTGAACGGAAACACACAGTGAAACGTTCTTGAACAAATGATGAATAATATGCTAACAAAACGATGATGGCGCTTTCGTTTATTCTGAACTCTTATACAATATTCATTAAGAGTAATTTGTAATTAAAATGTTTTGCTATTTTAATTGTAATTTTGTGTGGAAACGAAACTGCGCCAACTCGATGCCAACAGATGACACTGTACAAATCCCATTAAAATGTAGTTTATTCAGGCTCAGCCCATCCAGGTTTTGCGTAGTAAACGTTTGCGTGTGGCTCGGCTCCATACATCTTGGATAGTTCTTCCTCGTTCCCGCTAGGGGCACTGTACAAAAATGTATAGAGCCATACGGAAACCGTTGTAGTTTAAATTTTATTTAGGTACGTGTAAACCTGGACTAGCCCCTCAGTCACAGTGCTGACTGAGGGACAGACAGACAACAGGCATGATGACTAAAAAATATAATTAGTCCGTCAGATAGACTATCAAAAAAATATCAACATGTATTTTTTCTTTTGTCAATTAAACTTAAATTGAAGAAGATATAGCCCGTCAAGTTACGCATGACGTCACAAGTGCCATACAAAGATATAGACTTATGTAAGAGAGGTGACGTCACGACCCCTACTCCCATACTTTGACAAGGTTTATCTTTGTCATTTGTTGTTTGATTGACAAAAGAAATACGTGTCCAATATTTTTTGATAATATAAGTCACGGACTCATCATCATCATTATCAGCTTATTTCGGCCCACTGCAGGGCATAAGCCTCCTCCCCCTTACGCCAATTATTCCAATCCTGTGCCAATCTCATCCAGGTGTTGCCGCAAAACTTTTGGATGTCATCACGCCACCGTTGTATGGGTCTACCGGGATTGCGCTCACGGACTAATTAATTTTTTTTTCTTAACCAATCATCATGTCTATAACTAGATTATCACATACCTTCGCAAAAACGCCAGGTTTGGACTTGAAAGCACACTCTTCCGTGCCAGAGAACAGCGCGATCCCGAACAGAGTTCCCGCTCTATTCATGCCGCTGAAATGTACAGCTGGATTACCAGTGTCGCCCTGGAACACAACCAATTTAAGATAAGCTATTTTGAATCTAGTACCGTTAAAGATTAAGTTGATTTTTCTTTAGGGAGTACCGAAGTTATATCACAGAGATACCCATAGAATTATTACTTTAGTTCTAATTCTCTAGAGAAACCACAGGGATAATGTGGTCGATGGAGAAAATCTAATTTGATTGTATATTGAGTGTAAATATTTATGAAAAAGTAACAATTACTCGAATTTATGATCTCATATCTTGTAAATATATTATATAAATGATTAGTTTAATAAGATCTCTATTTTGATGTAAATGTAATTTTCTTGCAAACATTACTAGATTTTTGCTAGGCTTGGCTAGATGAAGCCAAAAATTGCATGTCCGCTAGGACAGACTGTTGATACTAAGAAAATTGTACCCACCACCATTCTACACAGTTTGAGCAATAAATTTTACTTTTACTTTTGAAAGAGATGCACCGATTTAATATGGCTTGAGAGAGAAAGAGACATAAAAAATATCGAATCGGTGGACTTTTCCGGTTTTTTTAGACAGATAAGAGATAACGTCAAATTCCAATAGATTTGTTTTGACAGCAGCCTATCTGGGGTTCATATAGACCGGGTGGCTAGTACGTGGCTAGCCGTGGTATAGCCGAGCTATATGCCCTAGATCGAATCGGACTTCTTGGCGTCTGAAAACACGTACCTCTGTGGTGAACACTAGGTGAGTAATTACAGTAGTTATGTCGGTTTATTACCAGTGTTACTACCCATCTTACTACCAGTAGTAAGAACGGTAAGTGAATAACCGTTGTTATCAGCTGCGAGAGAACGGAGATGTGCGCAACTTGTAGCAAACTTCACAAATAGTTTATTGAATCAGGCGTTACTTTGCGGAAGTTCATCTTCAAATTCTTGTTTTGAATAAATATTTAGTGTATTTCCGCTCTGTCGTAGTCATATAAGTTACGGCTCATCCGCGCCGTCATTCTTGCGAGTGAGCTCGAAGAGTCAACACGTCCTGAAGATGCCTCGTTTAGAGGCGAAACACGTGTCGAATAGAGTACAGTAAGAATAGGGGTGCTATTTATTGACTAAGTATTTTTTCAATTATTTTATACCATTTTTTTATAAATAAATTATATTTGTAATTTTAACATATTAATTAAATATTATTTTCAGGTTTACTACATTTTTTAAATAGATTACTAATCACTATTTTTGTTACAGGTTTAATTATTTTTTATTATTTTAAACGGATTAATTAAAAAAATTTGTTTCAGGTTCATTCATATTTTGTAAACATACCTAAGCCTAACTTTTCTAACCTGACCTAATCATAGTCGAACCATGATACAGTTTGATGATTACTTAATTACTAACTTTGTTTGTGATTTAATTTGGATTTTGAATAGTACCCTTAACTTATATGACTACGACAGAGCGGAAATACACTAAATATTTATTCAAAACAAGAATTTGAACTTCACAAATGCCAAGGAGTTTGATTCAGTGTTTATCAGAGTTTTTAAGCCATCTCAAAGCCTCCTGACATGACTAAATGGTTGAAAGAACCGGGATCTACAATTTAACGTGTCATCCGAGACACGGTAGCGTTCGGTTGGAAATGCCTCCTTCAGTCACCCATCCGAAGTCTGACCGTGTCGAACGTTGCTTAACCCCGGTGATAGCTAAGAAACACTTAATCAAACTACGCTATGAGCGCGGCTAGAAAGATTTACGAAACTAAAACGCCTGACGGTTTTCTCATAGTAATCATATTCTCTCAGAAGAGTGTTGCGGACTAGTAATGTAAAGTAAAGTTTTAAACTGTGTCAGTACAAATATATTACAAGTACACCTCGCGTCACCTAAAAAGAACGCTGGATCTTCAAACTGCGCACAAGGAAATTTAACTTGTATTACATACGCAATAGGAGTTAAATTTCCTAGTACGCAACTTTATTTGTAGCAAGGAAATTTAACTCCTATCACGTAAGCAATAGGAGTTAAATTTCGTTGTGGGCAGTTTGAAGCTCCAGCGTTCTTTTTAGGTGACGCGAGGTATACATTATTGGTTTCAACAGTTTGTCCTAGCGAACATGCAATGTGGTAGCCATCCTAAGACTTAGACTAGAGACGTAATATATGAGGCTTATGGCCAGAAAACGCCCCATGCTCAGAAGTGGGACACGAACGAAACGTAAGAGCGCTTGTTCACGGACCTTTATTTCCACCGGAGTTGTCCTGTCAATAAACAAATGCCTGCATTTTTCGCCGGATGCATGTCCGGTACGTCAACACACGTTCAATTTCTATTAGGCAGTAAAAGCTTGTAATTAGCTTACATGTCAATCTATTTAAGTTTATAAGTTGTAATATAAAAGCTGTTGGTTTCTGAGATACAAAACAAAATGCCACGTCGATGATTATAAACAAAGCACCACCGAGAATCCGGTGAAAAAGATGGACCGTTGTTCGGTGAAACAAACTGCCGTGAATAAGCGCTCTAATGGAACGGTTCCGCTGTAGTTGACTACTGAAATCAAAAGTATGACCGAACCGAAAAATATTTATTGTGATGATCACTTTAGATAGCAGATCGATTAATCAAAGAGCACTATTATACTCCTGGCCGTCTAAGATGCGACCCACGAGAACGATTTTATTTCTAGTAAAATAGCAATATTTCGTTATGTCTACCTCCTCTAACATGACAACGTACTTAATTCGTCTATTTTTACTCTGTGATGAAGAATCCTCGCGAACGATTTACGTACTTGTGGCACTTTTGTCGAAAAACTCTAACATGTGCATGCGAAATTAGCCGAGTTTTGACATTTCACCACGATTATTATCTCGTCAAACTTTTTGAGGACGAAACACTACGAAATAGGTAAAAGAAACTAAAATTAACAATCAGCGTTGCTGAATTGTGGAGGATTAGCCAAATTGCAAGGAGTTACCTCTATTAGAGATTGTTGTGGAGATAGATATTTTGTTGTACCGATTTTGCGAGGTAGTTTTGGTAAAGCCAGGCTCCGTGCGGAGAATATCCCTAGATTTCAAATGGAATTTGGTAAGGTATCAATTTGGATGGGGGATCGGGATAATTTTTGACCTAATAATGGAGAATTTTACTTAGTTTATTGAAGTCCATCTTCTTTTTTTAAACTATTTAAATGAAAGCTTGTTTTTAAGAAGGATATTTTTTTAATTTCATTTACTTTTTAAAAAATTACATGACATTCTAGTTATGACAATTTGAGAAAAACCATAAAAACGTGATTCAGATAAACCATGTAATAACTGAGATCCAGCTTATTTTGTCTGCATTATATCGCATGTGCATTCGCATACTTCTCTTTTGTATTTTCAATAGTAAAAGAGGGCAATAGAGGTACGGTTAATTGAAATCAGTGGGATTTTAATTTATTAAAGAGGACGTTAGAGTAACTTAATCCGTCATCAATAATTAGGTCTGTCAACATTGGCTTATTGACTATTCACGTTCAGTCCGTTCACAGTTATTTTATCTCTAACATTTCTAACTGCCTTTTACTGTCTCTGTTTAGTCATTATGAACCATCACAGGTTAGATAGAGATAGCACAAATGTCAGAGGTAAAATAACTGTGAACGAACTGTAGTTACGTTTCAAAAATATATGTGTGTGTAAAAAATATATGAATTACAGATTCAAAATTACTAGAATCTACAGAGGCAGCCGCGTCCGCTGCCCATTTGTGGGGAATCCTGCTTCCATTGGGGATTGGTGAGGATTGATTGAATGTAGGGAATACAAAAAATCCAAAGAAAAAAAAAACAAACGCGCAGTGACAGAATTCGTACGCTGGGACGCCCCCTAGGTCCATAAGATTGCGATTTAAGCATCGCGAAAAGCAAAACTTGCGTTAAATGTGCTTAAAGTACCTGTTTCAGTCAAATAAACTCTAAGTGGGGAATCGGAATATTTTATGTCACCAACTTGGGGAATGTGAGTTTAATTTTTGGGGAATTATGCTCATGTCCATAACTTCCCAAAAATGAATGACAAATTCCTTAAGTTCGGGACAAAAATAAATAAATAATAAATAGCATCAGCACGTTGAAATGTTGCCATTTAAGGGCCTCTGTTATATTATTTTAATTTGATTTAACATCAAAATTCTTTTTTTGGTGATAATTCTCACATAAAATGGTTTTTCTTCTTTCCCTTGTTGATCAATAGAATTTTTTTCAAACAGAAATCTGGCAGAAGCCATTGGAAATCGAGATATTTTTTTATTTCTTTTTGAGTTGTGTTGTATTTTATCAATGAATCTCTTTCAGATTATCTCGAGAGACCACACTATCCCTTTTGGAATCTCTGTGTTTTGAATGAACTAAATCAGTGTTGCTTAATTGCAAAATTATATATCCAAAGTAGGTTTTCACATGGCGACACTAGTTTTTCGTGACCATAGATCACGATTCTATGACAAGAATTTACTTCACACGAATTGGTATTTCGGACGAAATATTTTTTCGGGTCGTATGCTAAGCCAGCTGCTGGTACTTACTAGGCTAAATAAACCAAGAAGGTAACCGTATCAGCACCAGCTGCTGAATACCAGGCTACCATGACACTCAACAGTTTGAAAGCTTCAACTCAAACTCAGAACTCACAGCACACAACGCCCTACAGACAGATGCGATATGTGGTCATGCTGGAGACAGAAGTCGTTTCCAGACATCATTCGGCACTCAGTCTACTCGGGGTACTTCGCGCACGTCTGAGCTCCTGGTCACCCGGAACGGTAGCTCATAGTTGTATCCACGATGGCCCATCCGAAGAACGACTGTTTCTGAACGTCTTTACATCGGTGATCGATAAAAAGAACGCAAAAGGCAAAACTATTCGGTAGTTCTCGTACTTACTAAATTAGCTTTGCACTGTTTGTTAAATATTTTTCACTCATTTCTTATTTTATGTTTGTGTGTTACCTACCCCTCAAAACGGGCTCACCTGAAAACGAGCGCTGAGTGTTTGGTTCCTACCTGCATTCAGCATAATGCTGAGGTGAGCCCTTTTCGACATTTCTAAATTCATTATTTTATATCATTATTGTTGTTTTTTGTGTTTGCAATGACGAATAAAGTTTTTTCAATTTCAAATTTCAATTCAATTTCAATTTTCAATTTCAACTAAATTAGAGAAACCAAGAGTTGTACTAACTGTATTAGCCTCTGCAGAACACCAGGATATCATGGCACCGAAGCAGTTGAATTGAAAATCTAACCTTTTTAAACTCTTGAAAACCAAACTTACAGCACACAACGCCACGCCTTTCACGACGCTCTGCAGACAGATATGGTCGTGCTGGAGACGGTAATCGTTGCCGTACATCATTCGGCACTCTGAACGAGGCACTTCGCGCACTATCATGCGTCTCAGCTCCTGGTTTATACCCTCGCGGATCTGTCCTGTCACCTGCGAAGAAGAGCTTTTGGTTAAAGAGAGAGAGTTAACTAGGGCATCAGCATCTTCGTTAGATAGACAAACCACAAGAGGAGCAGCATCTTCTTTACAAACTTAAATATCTACAGTATTGAACCCTACATCATCCGATGTGAAGTTAAAATATCATATTGAGGTATTTCCAGTGCAAAATATTTCGTTTTCACGATACCAGCTCTTTGGTAGTAGTTTCGTAAAGTGAAAGATAAGTAAGTAATATCGAGCAAGGAAAGATAGCACGCTGCACGTTCAAGACTTTTCCAAGAAAGCGGGGGGCGCTGCTCGTCTAAGACTTTTTCAAAGGAAGAAGGAAGTAAACATACAATGATATCTATCATATTTTCAAGTTGGTTGTACGTGTCGCTGTACGTGCGCACGTAGGTAGTACATTTTGATACTTTTTTTGTTACACGCACAGCTTTGGTCCACGAAGAACTCCTCAATCAAAACAAATAAGCAATTGACATCAGCGTTGGACGATCTTAATATTGCCACGATCTCTGACGTAGAACGTAATACCCACATCATCACTATCACTACTAAAGACCTCATCACTACTCATTATACAACAAAGTCGCTTCCCGCTGTCTGTCCCCAATCCCCATGTATGCGTATTCTTTACGAGTAAAAACTACGCAACGGATTTTGATGCGGTTTTTTTTATTAGATAGATAGAGTGATTCAAGAGGAAGGTTTATATGTGTATGTAATACACCTGTGCGAAGCCGGGGTGGGTCGCTAGTCAATTATAAGGTATTGTTTTATTACCACAGAACCGTATCCTGTGACGACTGTCTCCCCGTAAAGCGCAGGCAAGTCTGCATCAGCTATTGCGAGTGCTACCGGCTGCATCCTGGGCCCTGGCGTTATTGGCATGTTCACCTGCAAACACATATTTTTTATTGGTATATTTTAGGATATGGAAATGGAATCCATCAATCTGGAACCCACGAGGTCCTGGGCAGAAGCCAAAAAGCCATATGGTACCTAGGTCCGGCTCTCCGTACAAGAAAAATAATCCTAACACCATCTGAAAAATATGCTTGCTGCCCGTTTAGTATCAGGCGTTCATGACCTACCTACTACCTTGACCATAGCCAGATTGTGCTCATCTGGCTATGGTGAAGGATTTGATGTCACATACCACTACTCATAGATGTACCTACTATAAAAGGCAAATGCAGACGACTGTCGACAAAATTTTATAATAAACTCTCTTATTTTTCGCCGAGATTTAAAATGTAGCGAACTTTGTCCCTCTAAAAAAGATGCTTGCCATCAGTTTAGTACTAGGCATTTATGATCTTTCTTCACCATAGTCAGTTTTTTTTTTTTTTTTTTTTTTTTTTTTTTTTTTTTTTTATTCTGAATAGGTTTGCGTTTGACCACATACTGCCTGTTGTTAAGCAGATAAGCGGTCTAGGTTGTAGCACGCTTACCTAGAAGATACCTATTTACTCGGGCTTTGAAGACGCCCACATTGTACTTTAGCGGGAAGACAGGCCCAGGCAAAGCGTTCCACATTCTGGCTGTTCGTATGAGGAATGAGGATTCGAAACGCTTGGTTCTAATGCGCGGAATGTCCACCATAAAAGGGTGGCGCTTTGGTCGCGTCTGTCTAGCCGTACGATAGAAGAAAGGGGCAGATTTATTAGTATTGGTCCATTTTATAGCTCGGGTGCAGCTTGATGTCCACTACGGAGAGGATCCGGTCACCGAAATTGCGGGTCATGGACCCTATCCGGACTGATTCCTCTTTTGATAGCGTATTATAAAAGACAGATGCTGACGACAAACTTATAGAGCAAGAGCCCGTGACTGGCTGACTTTCGCCATTTTATTAAACCTGCATGGTTATTCTCAAGGCAGTGGAATCGAATACGGGAACGTTCCCGACACGAATTTCATTTCAGCGATTCTCGTTTCCGAATTCGAGATCGTTTGACATTTCAATTCGAGAACTCAGACTGCATCAGCTGATTTTTGTCGGAAAAGTTCCCGACAGCTAATTGCTCTCGGAAAGCATTCCGATAACTGTGAGTGCAATATAAAAAGTACTTTTTGAGGCCTTTTCAGCGGTTTTTTCCAGGTTTTTTATCAACATTCTCTCCCGCTGTTCTAATGACACCCTTGTCCTCTAGGAATCATAGGGAACTATGATATTATTAGATGCTACAGTCACGATAATAAAATAATATGAATCCAAATAAATTAAACAGGTAAAACTACTTTAAGTAATTATACTTACTGTGTTCATTTTTATTATTTTAACTCAATTCAATTCTAAGTCTGCAACTGTGGAGTTTTGGCGGGAACGCGGAAAAATCATGTCGCCTCATTGTATTATTTTGTTAAACTTGTGTTTTTATCAGCGATAATTAGTGAAAAATTGTGGTATATCGTTGATTATGAGCTGGTTTACGTGCATGAGTGTAGTGCAAGTGATATAATGTGACGTATCATGTTGTTCCGTGTTGTTACCAATACTCCACGCCTCTAGTAAAGTTCCCATTGCTTTACTGAGGTATGACTTGAACTATGTTTGGAATTAACCGCGACTTTATTGGACTATGACGTGACTACGACAGTGACTATTTTGATTAAATATCAAAAATTATTAAAACTAAAATACTTGACACTTGCAAATGTACAATTATGCGACACCAAAACATAAAAGAAGAAGAAGACTGCAACTGAAAACTGGAAAGTCAAGAGTGACAATGACAGTTATAAACCACCATGTTTTTGTTTACGAAGTATGTTCCTGCAAAATGCAGTCGACGCAAGTAATCTTAAACGTCGCTTATGTGAAATATTCATAAGTTTATATATTCATAGACGTCTGCTTTATGTAAAAGATCATGTACTTTGATAATTGATGGTCGTAATTGACTACAATTCCATACATTAAAATTTCTACCATAGTCTCTTTTTTCTACCAATACGAATCATTCTCTGTAAATGTTTCCTCGATTTAATGTCTACCTTGACTATGGTATTTCAATCGGAAAAACCCGAAGAATGCCGAAGTTCATTCCGAACGGATTCTAGAATGCAGTTTCACGGCTCCTTCGGAAGCGAATCCGTATCCGACGGAAAATATAGATCTCGATTCGGAAGTGAGTTCGGAAACGAGAATATGGCTGCTGAAATCTTGTCTTGGCTCTTGGTCTATTAAAAAACAACCCCTTTTTTTAGTCGGGGTTAAATTGAATATTTGACAAGCATGACGAACTTTGTCCTTCTGAAAAGAATGCTTGCCGCGAGCTTAGTACCAGGCGTTCATAACCTACCTTCACCATAGCTAGATTGTGCTCCGGGTAGTATTGGTCCATCTTGTAGCTCGGGTGGAGCTTGATGTCCACTACGGAGAGGATCCGCCCGCCGTAATCGCGGAACACGGACCCTATTCGGACTGATACCTCTTCTTTTGTCACACTGGGGAGTTTGAAAATTGATTTAGATAAGTATTGTAGTTTAGAGGCAACTTCGTATACCTATGTACCTAGGCCGATTTAAACTTTTTAGCGGTTGTGAAGTTAGTTTTAGGCTGCGCAATCATCCCCTATCACTATCACTACATAGTATAAAACAAAGTCGCTTCCCGCTGTCTGCCCCCATGTATGCTTATATCTTTAAAACTACGCAACGGATTATGATGCGGTTTTTTTTAATAGACAGAGTGATTCAAGAGGAAGGTTTATATGTACTTATATTACACCTGTCCGGAACCCGGGCGGGTCGCTAGTTCTGACTAAATCTCACATAACAACTGCGCAAGGGATCCGTCACGATCACGACACAGCCTAAATGCAATGTGCTGTGTCGTGATCGTGACGGATCCCTTTAATCCCAAAATTTCTTAACACAGCCCAATGTGCTGTATTAAGAAATTTTAATCAAAGAAAATATTTACTCCTAGCGAGTTTGATTCAGCCTAGTATTGTGTGTTGTGTGTCTCCTATGTTGAGGAATCATTGGAAGTAGGTAGTCAAGTTTTGTTTGATTTGTTGTACCGAGTACTTCCACTCTGCCCCACCAAAGTCTTTTATTTTACGATGACTTCGAAAATATTTGCGACATAAATACTATAACTAAATAAATTACAATCCGTAATTTTTTACTTCAGATAATTATGCTTTTAGTTTACAATCTTCTTAATATTTTGCATTCAATGTCTTCACTTACCTGTTCTTTTGGTGGGGCGTTACAATGATTGAAATTTTGCAGCCAAATTTCACACTTCATGGGACTACCAATTTCATTTAAAATCGCGCGACACCCCTGGTGGGGCAGATTCCACTGGGCTAAAATGTGAGTGGAAGCTGCCCCACCAAGATGAGACGAGTGGGGCAGATTCCACTCCAAAAAATGAAGCAGTGGAATCCGCCCCACCAGTGGGGCGCTTTGGTGGGGCAGAGTGGAAGTACTCGTTGTACCTATTTGAAATGGCATTTGAACATTATTACCCGACGTATAGGGTACCAGTGACCTACCAAGGACCTACCCGACCTATATTACACATTATTTTACTTAATCTACTAGGAAAATAATGTGTCACTCACAATAGTAATGTTATAAGTATAATTACATTACTAAGTGTGCCTACGAAATAATTTTTCCCAAAAAATGGCATAACTGTCTTCAACCGTGTACAGAATTCGAATAGTTCGGACGGATCGATGTAGAAATTTTTCACATTATTGTTGATTTATGAAAAATGGCTCAGCCAATTTCGATAAAAAAAAAATTAAGGCCAACTTTGAAGTATGATCTACCAAACAAAAAAAAAGAATTATCGAAATCGAACCATTCGGTAAAAAGATATGCGTGGTCAAACATTAAAAAAATATAGGTACTCCTCTTCCTTCTTTTTTCTGGAAACTCCACAAGTCAAATAATAGAAAGAAAGAAAGTGAAATAGTAATCATGCGTGCGCCGACCAAATACAAAATACCTACCATTTTGAGTTATTTAGATTTTACGGAAATAAAGTTGATATGTTATGCCTCCTATTTTCATCTTTGTCTTGACTACCTACTCTTGACCGATTTGTACTTATAAGTTAAAGAAGATGAAAGTATTCGCTCAACTTAAAATAAACAATTTAATAATGATTTGCGCGGCCATTCTCGCTACCTGCCGCTTCCGGAGTCCGGACATTCTACCTATAGTTCGGCCGTTCAGGGAATGCGTTCCTGACACGTCATCTTGAAAAAATTTTTTGTCCGATATCTCGGAAACTATGTACTTAAGGGCAAAAAACATTAAGATCATTACTGTAGAAAATAAAATTTCGCATCTTTTGTTTCCAGTGAGCTTTTTTGTAAAACTTACCGTTTACGATTTATGGCCCATTTAATATCTACAATAATGATCTTAATATTTTTTGCCCTTAAGTACATAGTTTCCGAGATATCGGACAAAAACATTTTTTCAAGATGACGTGTCAGGAACGCATTCTCTGAACGGCCGAACTATAGTTTATGTTCAGTGTGACCAGATTTTTTACAAAATTACCGAAGCACCTTAAAAATACTGAAACGGTATAACTATGGGCTGTCCCAGTGCGGAGCCAGCTTTCACCAGAAGTACCCTCAATTAACCAAATATATACTTACTCAAAAATACCTCTTTAGCTTATTAATTTTCAACTAACTTCATCCAAAATATACTAATCCGATCTCTGCAGCTCCGCTCCGCAAGTATGCCTATAAAAGTACTGATGAAAAAGTCAATAAAATACCTACTGAAAAAGTATTAAAATCTTTTTTTTCTGGTCACACTGTTTGAGCTGAGCCAGATTCTGGCTGCTTGTAACAGGGAGGGACTAGGCACTCATAACCGTGTAGAATAGGACCCTTTCAAAATTCTTGGGAGTGATCGCTATTTATTCGCTAATCGCGCTTGCGTGACCTAATGATGACTGTCTTTATCCCCTACGAAAGGAACAACTTTTATTTTAATAGGCCCCTAGTAAATTCTAAAATTCTAAAGAAATTCTTCTGCCTAAAACAGAATATGCGTGTAGGTACTTGTTCTAATTCCGTCTATCCATTAGCAGTAGGACGTCCACAGTTGGACGGTCTATGCCCCCTATGGATTTCCAAAAAGCCCATTTCGAAATGACTTGCATTCTGTGCGTGTTTGTAGTAGTTATTATATTTTCAACTGAGCGCTACCGTGGCTCGGATGATACGTTAAATTGTAGGCCTCGGTTGATTTAACCGTTTAGCCATTTCAGAGTCCTTCAGACGGCTTAGAAACTCTGACACCAGGGCTAGCCACCCGGCCTATTCGGAACTGGCTTATTATAATACCCAATGTTGTTTTTAAAGTTTCGCGATTCGAACACATTATTATTATATACCTACACTACGGGACTAATCGCGCACTATAATTACTTACTATATTGATATCTATAAATATTTACTTATTATATTTTCGATAGTACCGAGTTTATTTTCGTACTTACTAATCAAAACATTGAGCAGCCGACAAAATCCACTGCGTGCCAACTATGGCACCACCGCACCAGTGTTTACCGTGCAATCTGCAACAACAAAATGGAAACTGGAAAGTCCAAGCTTGTCAACACTCTTCACATTTCATGCGACCCTAGTACTCCGACTCGACATACAGCCTTAAGTCTGTCTTAAAACGCCAAGTAAACGATTGGTTACCATCCTTATTCCTAGAAGTTACAGTTGAAATTCGACATTTCTTCAGTGACAGAAGTTGGTGTTTTTCCCATGCACAGTTGGAACTCGGATTTGTACTAAAATTCGACTTTATTTGAATGTGGAAATAGTTAATGAGTCGGTGACGTCATTCCATCGTAGTAAACTTGAGTGGTCGGTTGGCGTTGATTAGGGTACCACGAGAGAATAAAAAGTCGTTTCTATCGTCTATCTAACGCGTGATTTTCATAAATACTAGGATACTAGTGATTCCTTTGGTAATTCTTGGTAATATTGATAGTTTATTAGAATGAGAAAGGCTTCAAGTCAGTATTTTGTAGCAATTTATGATTCAGGCTTTCTTCGCTTTTACAGTTCAAATTGTCCCATTCGATTTTCCAGGCCAAAGTAATTTTATTCAGCTAGCTAGGTGTAGGACATATATTTTGAGTCATGCCAATTTATTTGCATTTATTATGGCTAGAGTTGGTCAGGTTGGTAGGTAAATATTACAGCCAGTATACAGAGTTATCTGCTAGCCCAATACTATGCCGGAATGGGGGTCGCAAGCAGCACAGCTTTTACTATGTGGCCAACCCAGAATACGAGAAAATAATCATTTGTCCCTTAAAAAATCGTAACTACGAATCGACATTGATTTGGCCTATATAGTACCGGTTGTGGCCACTGTACCGATTGTGGCCATTTGGTGTCAAAATTATTGCATTAATGATAAAAAATTATAAACAATGTAATACCATAAATATTGTTTGTGTGAATCTAAATGTTGGAAAATTTCTTTAACAGTAACATAAAATTGTCTTATTAATCCTTATAACTAATATAAATTAAAAAATTTAAAAACCCCCGACACATTGACAACCATTTTGGGCACATTTGTAGAATTTTGGTTCTTCCATCCCCACTTTAACCCACCATAACTCTTAAACGGCTAAATCGATTTTTATAAAACATAGCTAAGAACACTCTCGATTAAGTCTCCTTTCATCCAAAAAAAACTAAACTGAAATCGGTTCAGTGGTTCGGGCGCTATGATGCCACAGACAGATAGACACACAGACAGACAAACAGACACGTCAAACTTATAGCACCCCTCTTTTGCGTCGGGGGTTAAAAATTTAAAGTGGCCACAACCGGTGCGTCTACCCTACTAACAATATTATTATTTTTTTGCACAAAAGTGCACAGATCTCACCTGATGGACACAGTGTAAGGGTAATCCTCCAAGCAGACCAGCCCAGACTCCGTGGTGAGACGCTTCCGTCTCATGTGGGTGAGGTCTTCCTCCAGCTTGGGGGGAAACTCGCATTCTAGCTCTGATTTTACTGTCGACGTTGATGTGCCTGAAAACATTTTCAAGGTTAAAATATATAGGACTAGCTGCCCACCCCGGCTTTGCCCGGGTATGATTTGCTAAAGAAGACAGATTTTATAAATATTGTGCCTTCCACATAATGTAGGTATGGGAGTTTGAGTAATGATCCCTATTTTTTTTTAGAAAATATAGCCTATATGTCATACGGAGATAGTGTATGTAGCTTTCCAATAGTACAATATTTTTTCAAATCGGTTCAGTAGTTTCGGAGCATATTCGATGCAAACAAACAATCAAATCTTTCCCCTTTATAATATTGGTATATGAAAAGTAATTAATTCGTCTCGGATGAGTGCTTTTTTATGGAATTAGCTGTTTTTTAGGGTTCCGTACCCAAAGGGAAAAACGGGACCCTGTTACTAAGACTTCGATGTCCGTCTGTCCGTCTGTCTGTCTGTCTGTCTGTCCGTCTGTCACCGGACCGGGTTGTATCTCATGAACCATGATAGCTAGGCAGCTGAAATTTTCACAGATGATGTATTTCGGTTGCCACTATTACAAAAAATACTAAAAACAAAATAAAATTAATATTTAAGGGGGGCTCCCATACAACATGCCTGAATTTTTAGACGTTTTTCGCTCTATATTAATAATGGTACCAGGTAGATGCTTGAAATTATCACAGAATATTTAGTTTTATATTCCCTTCAATAACAAATAATAAAATTAAAATAATATAAATATTTAAGGGGGGCTCCCATACAGTACGGAGCCCTCTGTGCGCGAGTCCGACTCGTACTTGGCCGATTATTATTAACAGAAAAGATACGTGTACCTACCAGTGTAATTTAATGCGAGATTTAAATCTCGCATTAAATTACCTATTTTTAAAGTGGATTTATCCACCAATTTTTGCGATGTTTATTTGAACTAAGTACGAACATGGGCTACACTTGTACTCATCATTATGACCAACTGGTACTTACTATGGGACGAAGCCTGAAATCCTAAAAAATCTTATTCTCCTTGCATTGTGTAGAAAGTTTGGATTTTTTGTAAGGAACAGTTGAATTTTTTCGCTAGAGTCTGGCCAACGAAAGCTGTCCAAGAAAAAAGGCGGGAATTTTAAAAATCAAGAGCTGTTAGCTTGTTTTCTAGTACCGCTCAGCTGATCTCCATCAGCTCAGATCAGCTGAGCGGTACTAGAAAATAAGCTAACAGCTCTTGATTTTTTAAAATTCCCGCCTTTTTTCTTGGACAGCTTTCGTTGGCCAGACTCTATTTCAGCATTAATCACAATGTACAATGATAATTAAGATATATCTATTTATTATACCCATGTAAAATATTGTATTGGCGGATTTTATCATGCCACACAGCTCGTCTACTACACATTTTTACTAAATTTTTGTCGGAAAAGGCACTACTAAAAACTTGTCCTGATATTAATAATCTGTACAATAATAATTATTCTCTGGTAATAATAGACTATAATATAATTTCCATCACCTGGCTTTCCCGAGGTGAACATGGGACGGACGGGACCAGGGACAAAGTCGACGGGATTGAAACTAAGCCCCGACCCTGAGTAACCTAGGATGGAACAAAATGCATTTAAAATCCTAGTAAAGCTGTGTTAATTACAGATTATAACATAATCATTAGTGTTTGCACTTTCAGCACGTGTTGTTCGAGTGCCATGAAATTAGTGTTTACACTATCACTACATAGTATAAAACAAAGTCGCTTCCCGCTGTCTGTCCCCACGTATGCTTATATCTTTAAAACTACACAACGGATTTTGATGCGGTTTTTTTAATAGATAGTGATTCAAGAGAAAGGTTTATATGTATAATACACCTGTGCGAAGCCGGGGCGGGTCGCTAGTTTGACATAAACTATACAGGGTTGTTCCTAATCAATTAGCATCCGTTTAGGGGCTTATTCTGTACATCGAAACTGACAACTTTTGATCTGTGACTATTGTCAAAACTTAAAAAAAATGTTTCATAGAAAAATATCGTTCACTCGTGACAAAATGTATGGAACAGCTGATTTTTTTTGAGTTTTGACAAAAGTCGCAGAACAAAAGTTGTTAGTTTTGATGTACAGAATAAGCCCCTAAAAGGATGCTAATTGATTAGGAATAACCCTGTATACTGAACGACACAAAAGAAAATACTTTATCTACAGTGTGACACTATTGCCGTGCGTTGTATGAGGATACATATAATAACACGGATGACGTCAGGGTCAGTGTGGACATCATTTCCAATAAGCACAAAAAATCTAGGTACAGCTATTCTTACTGTATATTCTCTTCTATTAGTTTTAGTCTAGTCTAGGCAAATACCAATATTTAGGTGAATTTTTTCCCTAGAATAGGTAGGTACCTTTATTTATTTAGGCATTTCGTATGCATTAGGTTAGCACAATGAATGTGAATTGGTCTGCAAGTTTACATACGTCTGTTGCCAGGTATTGGCAGCAACCCTGGATAGGGCTCGAGATGGTATTTATGGGTCTTCATCTCCTTCCCACCTGGCGCTTTTTGGACCACAAAACAGATAAAAACCTGTGTCATTTCTCTTCCACTACTTATCTAATATGTGAACACTAAGAAAACCAGTAGGTACTTGGATAATACATATAGCAAATAATTATTAAACATTAATCAATGGGGTCAAAAAGTTCTCGAGTGGAGATCGCACTGGCAAGCGCAGCGCAGGACGTCCCCTCGCAAGCTTGGATGCAAGCCGCTACTAACCGGTCTTATTGGAGATCTATAGGGGAGGCCAATGTCCAGCAGTGGACGTCCTATGACTGATGGATGGATGGATTTATTTATTTTTATCAAATTATCAATAATAAGTAACAATAACCAATTACACTAATGATAAATAATATTACTTACGTCAATGTCAAATTTAGTTAACAATAATAATAAATTACAAATCACTTAAACACATGGATGGATTAATCAGTATAAATCCGCAAGAAAAGTGGCATACTCAAATGTCTAATAAACACTAGTAAAAATGTATTTCTTTACACTACAAAAAAAAAAAAAAAAAATCTTTTTTTGCGACACCCAATGACCGAATGACCAGAAAGAAAAACAACATCATTAGAGACGAAAAGTTATTTAGGCAGATGAAATAAATACTTACCACTTAAAACGAAACATCTAGGGCTAATTTGAACTAGAACTAATACTAGAAAACTTATCACTTTGGCTTCCATTTCTTGGAGCAATACCTATCACATCTTCCGCGTGAGACTTGTTCTGGAGGAAAAAAATTACTGTACCTTTTCTAGAAACCTATTTTGAACTAGAAATGGGATTGTTTGGAAAACTAGGCATTGTAACGGAGTAACAATGGTGTAATTTCAAACATATTGGCACACACATACCAACGGTAAACCATAATAATTATGGCATTAGATGCGTAGCTGCCGTTATGTTCTGATTAGTTTCAAATGGATGATTTATTTATTTATGTAAGTAATATTGTGTAGATTTTGTTGACTATTCAAAAGTGTGTCTCTGACACCTATTTGTCGAATTAAAGAACTATGAGCATTTTATACAATTGAACGTTTTTTGCTTGCTCTAATTTGAGTAATTTCCTTTTTAAAAAAATTATGTGATTTGTCTTTATTATCTGATATTCTTGACTTTATTATTTGATACTTACTTTTATTCTTATTAATGATTATTTTATTTTATGGCACAATAAGATAATCGAATGAATTTATTTTAATCTGAGTCATGTTTCAGTCTTCAATTTCGTGACTAATAATTTTTGACAAATTATCAATAAAATATTTATCTGTTTATCTGAACTTGTTTGCATATTTAAAAGGCTTGTTGGCAATATTTTTTAATGTTCTCTTGTAACGTCTATAAACAGCCGATTAAAGAAAACAAAAATAAAATAAAGTAAGAAATAAAAAAGTTCCAAGCATATTTACATTCTTGCTAGACAAAGAGCGCACTATAGCAGACTATGACGTCAATGACCGTAAGTGTCATACATTCGCCATGGATTGTATTAATGCTTTGTGGGAACGGGACAAGATATCCCCCTCTTTATCCCTACCAAAATCTTTACAAGCTTATATCTCTGGACTGGATAAGCGAATTTTAATTATGTTTTCGGTTTACGAATCATCATTGATTGCAGAATTTACCAATCTTTAAACTTTTAACTAATTCAATACCAGTCAACTTTCCTAATATGTAACGTAATGGCAAAAAAACCCGCAAAGTTTGGATGCTTTTTTTTCGTCCATCGTGGTTGTACTGTTACTTTAAAAAATACTTCAGCAAAGTGGACAGACGAGAATTCCGCTGGATGCAAACCACTTCTAACTAGTCTTATTGGAGATCTATAGGGTAGGCCTACGACCCGCAGTGGACGTCCTACGGTCTTTATAATAATACTATAGTACATTCATTAGCTGAAACGAAAACAACGACTATAATTTCAGAAAAAAAAAGAAGGCTGCGGTCACAGTAAATCTGCGGTCCTCGATTTGCTTTCTTATCATTTCAATGCTAAACCATTTTCAATAGAGTTTCATTGTCTCACTGAAACGTAATTAGAGTTCCGATTGCTTTAGGATTTATTTCGTAAAGTACTTAAAAGTTTAGGTGTTACATTTAATACCTCCGTACAATTTGGCTCCTTCTTTAAAACACCTCAAATATCATAGAAGCACGAGGCTAAACTTGTATTTCCAGTTGCAAGTTATTAATTATATTTATTTTTTTCAAATCGTGGAACGACTTCTCGTCTTTGTGTTGATGAGCGAGCATGAATCAGTTCCTTCCTTCCTTCCTTTCAGCCATAGGACGTCCACTGCTGGACATAGGCCTCCTCTAAAGATCTCTAATAAGACCGGTTGATAGCGGCTTGCATCCAGCGCGATCCTGCGGTCTTAATGAGGTCATCCGTCCACCTTGTGGGTGGACGTCCTACGCTGCGCTTGCCGGTACGTGGTCTCCACTGGAGGACTTTTCGACCCTATCGGTCATCACTTCATCAGTCATAGCTAGCTAATGAATCAGTTATAGCTAGTTAATAATAAAGGTACGGGGCACCAATATATGGTTAATAGACGGAACCCAATCACTTAAAAAGTTGGTCAACTCTTCCATGGTTGTTTTATTGTAAACTCATTGTCAATGAACATCACACCTGCGACTTTCGAACATTTTAGTACAATTTTCATCGGTTTACTGTGTCAAACTTATGAGATCCTAGTCAAATATTAAATTGGTGTTAAATATAAAATGATAAATTAATTTGTGTTAAATAAAATGTTTATATTGAGTTATATTTTATTCTGTGTTTTTTGTATAAATTGTTTGTGTAAAGAAATAATAAGTTTCAGCATCGATAATGATAAACTTGAAGATAGTAGTAATGAAAGCGAAGAAAAGAATATACATGTAAATATTAAAAATCCGGCACACGATAGTAACATTATTCCTATTATAAGTTCTAGTGCTAGTTTGGAAAATTATGAGCAAACAGGTTAGTTCTTTGACATATTAATTTGGTATAATTCAATCAATACGTTGATAGTCAGATAAGAATCAAACGAATTGGTTTGAATTATGGTAATGAAATTCATTTCTTTGTTTGTTAGTACCAGGGCGACAGCGGAGCCCTTGGATGCAAGAAAGTGATGAGGAGAAGACCAACTCAGAAAAAAAGCAATCACGACGAATACCAGAAACACGTCAACCATGGGCAGAGACAAAAGGAGACAATATTTATTACGGAGCAAAAATAAGAACACAACCTCAGAGTTACAAAATTATTCAGGATAAGTCGACAGATCCCTTCAAAGAAAGAAAAGCGCCATCAGTTATGGCTTTTCGCTATCCCGTAAGGATGATTAGCCAAAGTATTTTACAAGAGATGGCAAGTAATATCAGCGGAAAGATTAATTCGGAAAATATGGTCAATAATATACCAGATGTTCGTTTGGATTCAAAGATGGGAAAGCATTCCAAGAGAAAAACACTAAAGACACTAAGAAATGAGAGTTTTAGGAGAAATAAAGCGGCGCCTGAAGTGTTGAACAACTCTACGCCAAAAAATCGTCAAATAGGTAAATTATGATTTTAATAATGTATTGGTAATTTTTTTTAACTGGTGAACTGCCTTTATGAACTACACCAAATACAATACTACTTTATAAACTAAAACTACATACACTACTACTACATAAAAGCAATTGATCATCAAAAGACCTTTGAAGGTCTAAAGATAATCCAAATGCTCAAGCAAAGCAATGCTCAACCAGTTGGCAGCGTGCTCAGCATGCTGGCTACATTGCCACGCTGAATGGCAATGCTTACGTTGAGCCAAATAAACACCAGCATTTCGGTCACGCGTTGTGTCCATCAGACGCTCAGAAAGACTTTGTCCGGCGTATATTATGGGAGTCTAGTCTTTGGTTGCAAGCTTTGCCATCTTTCAATACTGGTAAACCTTTTAGATCCAACTGCATTTCGTCTAGCTGTCAGCTTACGCATGGGTGCAAGGTGTTGTGAAGCCCACCGCTGTCAGTGTGGTACTGCAGTTGACCAACTCGGTCACCACGGTCTCTCTTGCTCAAGAAGCGCTGGTCGGGTTGGTCGCCAACTCGCCACGTAAGTCTGAACGATGTCATACGCACCGCCATTTGCCACCGCCGATTCGACGGAGCAGCACAAGCGGCGCAAATATTGCTAACTTCGACAATTGCTAATATTTGAGCCGTTTGGAGTTGAGACATTGGGTCCGTGGGGAAGGGAGCTTATCTTGTTTTCAAAAGTCTTTCTGAGCGTCTGGTGGACGCGCCGCGTGACCAAAATGTTTATTTTTTAAAATTGAATGTTTCCCCAACTTACTGGATCCAGTGGGACCCAGAATGCGTGGCATAGAAAGTTTGGGATTTTCTAACAAATTGAATCAACAATGATATTTAAAATCTGGCACATAATAGGGATATAGAATGTGAATGGAAATATAAATTACGTATATTCAAACGATGACCTATTGATAATTTTATTAATAGAAACGGCTAAATGAAGAACTTCCAAAAAACTACGGAATTCTTAATAAAATGCAATGGTGGCTCCCTCAAAAATAAATTGGCTGCTGTTTTATTTCTTTTTTTTTTAGCATCGGGAAACTCCACCATCGAAGTTAGCGACTGCGCGTACCAGGCGCACAGGAAAGCTAAAGAGATCGCGGAAAGCGAAAGCGACGACGAAGAAGATAACGACGATGAAACAGAAGCTCTCGACGACTATCCGTACTCTGCCTCAGTGCAGAGAAAGGGAGCGCACTATACCAGTGGCGCAATAGTAGGAGTGAGATGGGTATTGAGCACAGCGGCAGAATTTTACCAGTACGTATACGTTTGAACTATGACAGTAGGTAACTTTGGTCACGGCAAAGAATGGGTATATAATAATACTACGTCACGGTAAAATGATAGTAATACCATTATCGTGCTTTGGTTTTCGTGTTATTTCGCATTGATAAAATTATAATGTGGTTAGGTCTACAAGCCATGTATTTGGTACAATAATTTATCACCTAATGGCTATATTTAACTGCGTCGAACTCCGTGAAGGTTGGCTCTTGAACTGCAGGATTTCGTTAAAATACTAACTCATCATTATGATCAACTTTCATATAAGGCCAAGCAAAATAAAATAAAAAGTTTACAAAAGTATGGTACCGTGGTTCACATATACATATTATTTCAACAGAAACAAATAATCGTCCAAGTGCGAGTCGGGCTCACCCACGAAGGGTTCCGTACTACATAGGAGCGAAAAACGGCTAAAAATTCAGGTTTATTGTATGGGAGCCCCCCTTAAATATTTGTTTTCCTTCTTGCGGCGGCATCATGTGTCGGGTCGTTCTCCTTCCTCAAATATGGTCGAGGAGAATGATGGCTGGCACATGCGTCACACTCGTGATCGGGTGCTGCTTGCGGGTCGCCGGTCTGCTCGTGGCATTCACGCAGTGCATTGACTAACTTAGGCTATTTCAAGTACCTACTAACACTCTTTGTATAGTATACCTAAATAATTGTAAATGTTAGTTAACAAAGGGCACAGACCCTGGAGTCTGTGGTTAATAAATTTTAATTTAAAAAAAAAAATAATAATAATAAATATTTGTTTTATTCTATTTTTAGTATTTGTTGTTATAGCGGCAACAAAAATACATCATCTGGGAAAATTTCAACTTACTAGCTATCACAGTTCATGAGATACAGCCTGGTGACAGATAGACAGACAGACAAACGAACGGACGGACAGCGGAGTCTTAGTAATAGGGTCCCGTTTTTACCCTTTGGGTACGGATCCCTAAAAAATACCAACTCCATGATACCTACATCATCGATTCGTGCGAACTACATATTATTACAATTCTGTACTTACCCGGATGAAGTAAGAATAATATACCTAATTAAAAAACCCCCGACACAAAAATATTTGACAACAAACTTTCAATTGACAACCATTTTGGGCACATTTGTAGAATTTTGGTTCTTCCATCCCCACTTTAACCCACCATAACATCGATTTTCATAAAACATAGCTAAGAACACTCTCGATTAAGTCTCCTTTCATCCAAAAAAAACTAAACTGAAATCGGTTCAGTGGTTCGGGCGCTATGATGCCACAGACAGACAGACAGACAGACAGACAGATAGACAGACAGACAGACAGACAGACAGACAGACAGACACACAGACAAACAGACACGTCAAACTTATAACACCCCTCTTTTTCGTCGGGGGTTAAAAATAAGCTACAAATGGCGGCTCCACAGTACCCTCAGCGCTAGATTTGCGTGCCGCTATTTGTAGCTTATTTTTCCGTTGGTCGAGGATTAAATAATTATTATTTTTAGCCAAAAATTGCACAACCGACTTCATCCGGCTTGACCGCCATACTAAACTCATGCGCCCCCTCCACACTTCGCTCAGCGCTAGACTTATACGTATTATTATATATTCTTTGCTTATACTTAGGGCAAACTTAGGGTAAGGTGGTATAGGAGTACGCACTTAAGCTTCAAAGCGATGAAAAAGAAAATCAAATACATTGTACAAATCAGTTTTTGTTTTAATTGAAAGAAAATGTTATTGTCTAATTAAATTATGAGTGAGAATTAAAAATCTTAATAAAATTTTGAATAACAAACTAAAAACTACTTAAAGGGATTTGCGAACTCTTACACATACGGTCGTTTAAGAATACTGCGTGACAGGGAAAATTGTAAGAACAGGGAGGCCTATGCTCTGCAGCCGGTTGAAATCGGCCTTTTATCGGATACACTTCGGAGAGTGCGCTCAGGAGTTGCACAATCAGCAGGGCAATTCTGTTAGCCGATCTCTTAACGGAAGTGATACGTTCTTGAACCTCTCTCGTTTTTCTGACAGTTCCGACAGCTCAAAACTGTCAGAAAAACGAGACAGGTTCAAGAACGTGTCATCTTAGTAACGAGATCGGTTGACAGAATTGCCCCGCTGGTCCCACCTGCCCCTTTCTTCTATCGTACGGCTAGACAGACGCGACCAAAGCGCCACCCTTTTATGGTGGACATTCCGCGCGTTAGAACCAAGCGTTTCGAGTCCTCATTCCTCATACGAACAGCCGGAATGTGGAACGCTTTGCCTGGGTCTGTCTTCCCGCTAAGGTACGACGTGGGTGTCTTCAAATCCCGAGTAAATAGGTATCTTCTAGGTAAGCGTGCTACATCCTAGACCGCATATCTGCTCAACATCAGGCAGTATGTAGTCAAACGCAAACCTATATGGTATAATAAAAAAAAAATGTCTCTTGCTGTGGCAGCACTGGCAGCATAGCTCCAATCACAGTCTACTAGACTAGATCAGTCTTGACCTTATTACACTAGTCTTAAACAAAAGTCCCATATACCTACTTAGGCCGAATCATACAAGTCGGCGACTGTGAAGTTAGCTACGAGCTGCACTATATCCAATCCTGACTGAAGCTCACATAAAGATGTGCGTTGATTGGATACTGAGCATGCGCATCAAAAGATTCATCAATGGCTCATTTTGTTGACAACTTCTATATTACAAGCTTTTATTTAGTTACACCTGTTCCGTTGTCCGTCTGTCTGTCTGTAATCAAATCTTGCAAGTTAAATTTGATCCACTTGCCGGTTTCCGATTGAGCTAAACTTTTGCATACATGTGTAAATCGCGTGAGAATACAATATTATGATGACATGGTGCTGATCAGATGATGGAGCTGGAAGGTGGCCAAAGGAACTTGGCAATGACACAACCTCATCGAGTTTGGGCTCATTTGAATGGCCTTGGCGAGTAGTTTGTCTTTCAATGCTAACCAGGGTCAGATGACGGAGCTGGAAGGTGGTCATAAGAACTCTGTAATGCAACGACGCAACTCTATCGAGTTTCGGCTCGTTTGATTCGTCTTGGCGAGCACTTGTTCAGTAAAAGCTTGTTTTGTTTAAAAGAAAAAGATTTTATTTAGTATAATAGCTACTTGTTTTTTTACAGTGTCCGAGAATCAATAAGATTCTTTCGTATCCGCGTGGGCTCAGTAGACTGCAAGAAGAACGGCATCCTGACTCCTCTCAAACGTATCGTCGTCCATCCTAATTTCAAACTCAACAACCCCGCCTATGACATCTCTGTGCTGAAGACTTCCGAGCCCCTGGAGCTATCCTCAACTGTGAAACCCATCGGATTGTCTAGGCTTTATGGAGACGCTACCACTGCGAAGTTTGTGACGACTTACTGGTCTAGAATTGTGGTAAGTAGATTATATCGTAAGACAAGGTCATTTGGTTGTTCTTATTGAGTCCTATTAGTAGACCAAATCGTCAACAACCCCGCCTATGACATCTCTGTGCTGAAGAATTCCGAGCCCCTGGAGCTATCCCCAGCGGTGAAACCGATAGGACTGTCCAGGCTTTATGGAGACGTTACCGCTGCGAAGTTTGTGACGACTTACTGGCCTAGGATTGTGGTGAGTTTATCTATCTCTTTTTTTAATCCAGGTAAAATCCTTTATGCATACCAGGGGGAGGCAGGGTGGTTATGTGGGAATCCCGTAGACTGGCAGTGTACATGTTACAGTCAGAGTGATTAATTAGTTATTCACTTCAAAAATTGGAGAGGAGTACCTAGCATCCACGCCGAGATGCAGCTGTTTTCTCATCGCAAAGTTGCATTTTTGGGCTGTTTAGATTGGGTCATGTGAAAATAGGAACAAGGACACTTTTGTACTTAGTTAACAATCATTAACAAAAAGATTTTTCAACTAATGTTCAAATATATCCTAGAGCGTCCACTGCTGCATAAGCAAATGAACTGTTGAAAATGATATTGTTGAATACGTCTCTTATATCCATAGACTGCATCGGTAGCTCAGTGGTTAGTGACTCTGACTTCTGGATCTAAGAGGTGTGGGTTCGATTCCCACCCAGGGCAAGCATTTATGTGATGAACATAGGTGTTTTCTCTGTGTCTGGATGTTATTTAGGTACTATCTATATATTATACTACTATACTAGGTATATATATTGTACTATCTATATTTAGTATGTATTTAAAATATTTAGTAGGTATGTAGTATATCAGTCTCTGGCAGCCATATCACAAGCTTTGCTTAGTTTTGGGTCAGAAACCGTGCGTAAGACGTCCCCTAATATTTATTTATTTATTTATATTTTTAGATTTACTAAAATACCAGTTCATAAGGATAATGTCATTCGTAATGACTCCTACTCAGCATATTTCTAGCAGACTAGACTAAACCGTTCACTACTTAGGCTACTACGCTAGATTTGTACTACTATGTTGTTTGTACTAAGTTATTCTGTTGATTTGGTCTTTGGGATTTGAACCATTCTATTTAAGATGAAGATTCTATTCTAACTAAAACTAAACTTTCTAGATAAAAGACGGAGTGGTGCCCCCTACAGCCAAGGAACGGATCAATCACAACAGCATGCGAGTGTCGACCCAGAAGCAGGTCCCATCAGAGCAGTGCAGCCAGCAGCTTAAGTCTGTCGATGTTTCCTTGGACAAGAACAGCCTGTGCTTGAGGCCCGTGAAGATTAACCACAGTGATTGCATGGTAAGTGTTCACTTAGAAGCAGGTCTTATCAGACCAGTGCAGCCAGCAGCCAAGTCTGTCGATGTTGCCTTGGACAAGAACAGCCTTTGCTTGCGACCGGTGAAGATTAACCACAGTGATTGCATGGTAAGTGTTCACTTAGAAGCAGGTCTCATCAAACCAGTGCATCCAGCAGCTTAAGTCTGCCGATGTTGTCTTGGACAAGAACAGCCTTTGCTTGCGACCGGTGAAGATTAACCACAGTGATTGCATGGTAAGTGTTCACTCAGAAGCAGGTCCCATCAAACCAGTGCAGCCAGCAGCTTAAGTCTGTCGATGTTGCCTTGGACAAGAACAGCCTGTGCTTGAGGCCCGTGAAGATTAACCACAGTGCTTGCATGGTAAGTGTTCACTCAGAAGCAGATTTTATCAGACCCCGTGCAGCCAGCAGCAAATTACTTTAACGATAACCAAACCCTGACTAGTCGTAAAATCTCTGGTTAATTAATTTGGGCCGGGTAGCTGTCAAAGCTTTTAAGCGGCCTGAAGGCCTCTGCCATAGCTAAACGGCTAAACCAACCGGTACCTACAATTTAGCGTGTAATCCAAGCCACGGTGGCATGGTAGATCTAAATACCACCCACGGTCACCCGTCCTAAGACTGACCGCATTGCTTAGCTTCGGTTATCGCTGACAAACACTTTTTAATTAATCGATTTATCATCGTGAACCTATTGAAGTTTCAATTATCATACTTAATAGCATATTTTATCAATATGATTTGTAAATAGTTGTTACAAATAAATAGTATATCAAAACGTAATGCGATGGTAAAATTAAATAATTCAATTAAATATGTTTCCCGCAGCCTGATGCTGGAGCTCCCGTAGTTGCCGTGGACGGTTTGTGGGGCATCACATCAGGATGGGTGTCCGCGCAGTGTCCCACTGTGCAGCTGCCGACGATCGTCACCAGGGTTACCAAGCTGGGTGTACGTTCCTGGCTAGAAGAGCAGATGAAGCATTAGACTTGTGGACGGATTCCATAGAATAGAATTAAATTTTAAAAAAATCAAAATTACTTAATTTCATTGCAAAAAAAAAAAAAATTTTTACATGTTTCTTATGACTCGTAAGTTTCCTACGGCTAGGATATCGGCTTAGGTCCTCATACTCACATACTCATTTATTTCTATTTAAGTTACATGTCAAAGAAAAATTAATGTATTAATTGTAATTCATAATAACTAATAATTGATTAATCCTCTCCTCTCAACGTGTCATTTATTTAGCCCATAACATCATCAGGGTCTCCGTACATTACTATCCGATATCTTTTAAAAAAAATTCTTACTGATTACACTGTCTGGTACGATTGTATAAAATTATGCCACACCCTATCAAACAGGGTATACATGTAAAAAATTAGAATTAGTTTCTATGTACATGTGTTTTGCATAAATAAATAACTATAACTAACTATAGTAAGTAAGTTCGTAAAAGGAACATATTTGCGTTTTACAGACAATTAATTACAGAGTTTTTAGGCCCCTAGGAGTTTTTTTACATTGCTGTGAGACATCACGTCAGGATAGGTGTCCGCGCACTGTCCCACTGTGCTGCTGCCAAAAGTTGTTATGATGAAGCATTAAACTTGTGAACGGATTCCTTAGAATAGAAATAAAAAATACTGCACTGTACTGTATCGGCCCTTTTGATAGTACTCATACTCATTTATTTATAACAATAAGTTACACGTCATCATATACACGTTATAAATAACAATAATTCAAATGAAATAAAAATAATAATAAAATAGTCCACTAAAGTCCCCGTCACGAGAAGCTATAAATTATGTAAACAAACATCTTTTACTAAGTAAACATTTTATACTGCGAGATAATAATAAATTGACCATATTCAATCGACACGAAATATAGACGGGTTATATGAAAGTAACAACCTATTTAATTTAGTCGGATCATAATTATTTTAACGACGCAAAGCGCTATCGTTTGTGTTTCTTGGTACCGGAACGCGTCCGTCGCAGGGATTGTAAACTATCGGGAATGCGTACGAGTTTGTTTCATTGCTTTGCATATATCTGGTTGTTATTGTTAATTTTGTTATTGTTTCGTTATCACTTTTTTATTGTTGTTACTTTAATTGTTGCGTTAATTTTATTTGTTATTACGTATAATGGAGCCAGTAGCCAGTACATCTAAGGAAATAAATTCGCCTCGAAAAAAACGTCAAAAGGTGCGTAATACAATTTATCTAAAATATATAATAAATAAAAAGAAAGAGTTGTTTGTTCAAACGCGCTAATCTTTGGAAACTTCTAATATTAGAAGTAGGTTTTAAATTGTGAAGTAATTTGTTAGGTTAATTGGTATACCTGGAGATATAGCTTATAAAGCGAATAATTATTCTTAAATAATTTGTGTTCATTAATATTTGTTACTTAATAATTTATTAAATCTTTAAAAAAAAAATCATTTTTTTTGTTGGTCCAAATGTTGTGAACTCCTGAACACTTGTTTACAAAATTTATAGCTTCTCGTGACGGGGACTTTACATACTACAGCACGGGTAGCACGGCAAAGGGAGAAAACCATTTTATCCACTTATAAATAATGTCAGTTGTCATTGTCAATCCATACTTTATTTCCTCTTCGAGGGGATATAATGGTGGAAAGACTATTTGTCCCTTTGCCATGCTTCCCGTGCAGGAGTATTATTATATATTCTTTGTATACAAGATAGGGCCAAATCCATACACTGGCTCAGTGCAGGTTCGTGAATTCACAAACGCCATCGAATTTCTTCTCTGGATGAAATAGAAATTATAGTGCTTACATCTACTCTATGACTATGACATAAGGTATCCTTCTAAAGTAGGTATGTAGGTTTATCGACGGAAGTATATTATAGGCTTTTGTTTCTTTTTGTTATTTTAGTTTTACGGTAGTAACACGGGTAATTTATTATTGCTGTTCTAACAACTTTCAACTGCAGTAGTAACAACGGTAATTCATTTACCGTTCTTACTACTGGTAGTAAGATTGGTAGTAACACTGGTAATAAACCGCCGAACCATACAAGTCGTTGGATGTGAAGTTAGCTGTAAGCTGCGCAATATCTAATCCTACTAAAGCTCTCATAAATCTTCGTGTTCGATTCGGCTTATAAATAAAGGGTGTTGACATCTGATAAAGATTTCATGAACAGCTAAATACTGTAGTAGCCCACTCCAGAAAAATAGCATGTAAGTACTTATTTGCTTTCAAGTTTTCTGGGCTGAGTAGAAGTTTCTTGCTGGGGCAAGCAAGACCATTCTGTGTCCCAGTTACGCCCATACCTACTCTTCTCACTCCCTCCCTTGTGAATACAAAAGTCCCTCGTCTCGCCACGATTTTTAGGCCGTCGAGTTTCGTCCCTGTATTAATAAAGGATTCATCTCTATTATAATCGTAGACCACTTTTTAACATCCCATAGACCCTCATAAGGACAGATTTTTAAAAGGTTTATGTTGTTTGTGTTTTATCCTAAATGGCTCAAGATATAGGCCACTTTGAGTATTAGAGACAGTCACTAGGCAATGCATTATCATATTCATTCGTGCTTGAATCAATTTACAGCATGACGTCACAGTGATATCGGCGTTGGTTACAACGATGTAAATTGCTGCTTCCATGACTTTATGATAGCCTGGTAGGGCTTGGTAGAAATTACAGCTGATCTGCAAAATGATTGATGACAGTGACACACCCAAATGTAAAATTGTAAAAAGTCAGATAATGGCGTGGCCACATTATCGCCCTACGGCGAAGTTTTCGTCACTGGGGGCTCATTCATCTAATTCAAACGGTAGTAATTGGTTGTTCACGATTTGAACTACTACCTGAAGCTGGGCACACACGCTGCGATGATCGCATCTATTCATCAGATCAGTCCAGCGAGGTCCTAATATAGTTACATTGCCGGTAGGTAGTTATTGAGGAATCAAAATGACACCCCTATTTTAATCGAAAAAATTGATTTAACAAAAAAATTATTGGCATCAAAGTTGTAGAAAATCAAATTTTAAACAACTTTTGTTCCTATAACTTCTGCTGAAAAATTGAAATAACACAAGTTATTGAAGAAATGAAATGGCACAACCGGCTATTTGAAATAAATATCGATCCTACAAAAAGTTAATGGGAACTAAAGTTGTAGAAAATCAAATTTCAAACAACTTTTGTTCCCATAACTTCTGCTGGAACATTGAAATAACACAAGTTATTGAAGAAATGAAATGGCACAACCGGCTATTTGAAATAAATATCGATCCTACAAAAAGTTAATGGGAACTAAAGTTGTAGAAAATCAAATTTCAAACAACTTTTGTTCCCATAACTTCTGCTGAAAAATTGAAATAACACAAGTTATTGAAGAAACAAAATGGTACAAACAACTATTTAAAAAAAATATCGATCCTTCAAAAAGTTGATGGGAATCAAAGTTGTAGAAAATCAAATTTTAAACAACTTTTGTTCCCATAACTTCTGCTGTAAAATTGAAATAATACAAGTTATTGAAGAAATGAAATGGTACAACCAACTATTTAAAAAATTATCGATCCTGCAAAAAGTTTATGGGAATCAAAGTTGTAGAAAATCAAATTTTAAACAACTTTTATTCCGATAATTTCTGCTGAAAAATTGAAATAACACAAGTTATTGAAGAAACAAAATGGTACAACTAACTATTTAAAAAAAGATCGACCCTACAAAAAGTTGATGGGAACAAAAGTTGTTTGAAATTTGATTTTCTACAACTTTGATTCCCATCAACTTTTTGTAGGATCGATATTTTTTTAAATAGTTGGTTGTACCATTTCATTTCTTGAATAACTTGTGTTATTTCAATTTTTCAGCAGAAGTTATAGGAACAAAAGTTGTTTAAAATTTGATTTTCTACAACTTTGATGCCAATTTTTTTTTGTTAAATCAATATTTTTCGATTAAAATAGGGGTGTCATTTTGATTCCTCAATAACTACCTACTGGCACTGCAACTATATTAGGACCTCGCTGGACTGATCTGATGAATAGATGCGATCATCGCAGCGTGTGTGCCCAGCTTCAGGTAGTAGTTCAAATCGTGAACAACCAATTACTACAGTTTGAATTAGTGAATGAGCCTCCAGTGACGATAACTTCGCCGTAGGGCGCAGATGTGGCCATAGCATAAGAGTTTTTTTTGTAAATCTTTCGCTATATTTTTAGGGATCCGTGTATCATAACAAGACGGCACTGGAACCGTTTACTTTCTTTAAGTCATATTAATCTGAAGAGTCGGAAGACATCTAGTTTACATCTAAGTACGTAGCCAATACTTACCCGAGCCTAATATCAGGATTTGGGAGCAACAAATAACCACTTCAACAAAAATCTCGTATACTTACATAAGTGTTGGTTTTAAAGCTAACACAATGTCTTATATAAAATTGGACACAGATTGGTAATGTGGGTCTAAAATATGATTTTTTTGTGTAGTACCTAATGTAATTCCTCCATGTTCAAACTACGAAAAATAAATTACCTACCTAACTTGTTAAGGGTTGGGTTGGAACAGAACCTAATCCATGCAATCAGTTATTTATGACAAGGGTTGCCAAATCCCGGATTTTAGAGTCCAAAACCCGGACATGTCGACATGTTAACAGATTTTATTTTTTACCAGTGGAAAAAACGACGTGGGTACACAGTGAATTTAGCGAATCGGAACCCGGACTACGAGTTAAACCCCGGACTACAAATGAAACCCCGCCCGGACGCTCCCCGGACGCCCTCTAAACTAGGACAAATCCTGGTAAACCCGGACGGATGGCAACCCTATTTATGACACACCCCTATTCTGACCCATCTCGTATCATCTCATCTTATAAAGCAAATATCACCGCACGAAAGTAACTGTAAAAACATTCGTAAAGGTTAAATTAATAAACAAGCGTTGATATTTAAATATACATAATTTCGAAAAGTCTCGCTTCTTCATTATCACTGTCATGGACCTGATAATTTCAATAAATAGTTTATTTACACTCCAAGAACGACCTTCCCAGCAAAATAAACAATTTGATGTATTTATTAATAGCTAAAACAATGTTTTTGATAAGAGTTTGTTACCTACGCAGTACGCAGTGTGAGAAAGTACCGATAGGAAAACAAGTAAAATTGAACATTAATATTATCCTCGATCAACACATTTTATGGGAACGCTTTTACCCGCAGATTTGCCCGCGTATACATGATTATTCATAATCAATTAGCATCCTTTTAGGGGCTTATTCTGTACATCAAAACTAACAACTTTTGTTCTGCGACTTTTGTCAAAACTAAAAAAAAAGGTGGTTCCATACATTTTGTCGCTGGTGAACGATATTTTTCTATGGATCAACAATTCTTTTTTTAGTTTTGTCAAGTCACAGAACAAAAGTTGTTAGTTTTGATGTACATAATAAGCCCCTAAAAGGATGCTAATTGATTAGGAATAACCTTGTATAAAGTGTAGGCCAATTAGAAATTTTCTGCATCTAGGGCTCGGAATACCCGTACGTACATGGTCAGCGAGAAACCAATGCATTCTCAAAGAGTGACAGTTTGGTGCAGATTGAGGAGTGAAGGCATCATTGAGACATTATTCGAAAAAAGTCTTGAATACTTGGGACGACAGGATGCGCTACTGCGAAGGTGGCGGAGGGAGCCATATAAATGAAATCGTATCTATTCCATAAATCATGGAAATATTTGTTCTTACTAATCAAATAAAGTCAGTAAAATTAAAAAAATAAACATGTTTCTTTATTTTTCTGCATTTCATTTAAAAAACTTACCACCACCCGCCCTTTATTAGGGAAAAAGAAACTCTCAGATCTGTAGACTACATCCATGCAAGAAATCAATCGAATGACTCCGTTTTTGCGTCAAAGAGCAACAAACAAACCAACAAATACGAGTACACTTTATGATCATATTAGAAGGTTGATTGTAGAAAGGATTTTAAAGAATCATATCCAGCAGCTTACAAACAAAAAAAAACAAAGGGTTGCGCTCCGGGAGTGCCGATAGAAGTGAAAACTTGCTCCCTCCGTCTTACGAATTTTCGATCAGAAAAATTAAAAAAAAATATCCATTCCAAAAAGTGCACAACGCCGCTTTTTTCAAGTTTTCACTTCAAAAACACGAGATTAAAATCGACTCATTCAATTGGATTTATCCAGAATTAGCAATGATTTGGGGTCAATTATCCAGATTTGAAGACCAGAAGAATACAGGAAGGAGGATCGAGCTAGTAGGTGTAGTATATTTATATTATGAGGGTACTTGTTGATCTACCCTCACTATTATCTATGACAATAAAGTCAGTGTTCAACCAACTTGCGTGTGTTTCACTACATGGTGACAGCGGTGGGATAGTTTGCCAATTCAAGTTAGCCAAATTATTAGATCTGATTCAAAAGTTTAGTAGATTAAAAAATTTAGTGTTAGTTTAGCGTGTGTTTTCGTGTTCGAGCATCTGTCTGAGGCATAATTTCTCCTAAAAGAATTGGCCAATTTCGATGCGTATTTTTTATTGAAATATGATCTAGTGAGATTAATCTCAGCTATACTTACATACCTATTCCAAAAAATCTTTTGATGGGAGTTATTAGGAGTAAATATTTTCTTTGGGAGTTATACTCGTAGTTGTAAGAGAGTTAGTATAGGTAATTAGTTTACTTAATAGCTGTTTTGCGAACTGTACTAGTGCAATCGTAAATATCAGGTAATTATTATGTTATTAGTTAGATTTTGCGTTTCCCGATAATGACGTAGTAGGTGGAACCACTGGAGCCGCAATACCAATATTTGTGTCGGTTGCTGTATCTATTTTAAGAAACGCATCAAATCAGGGCTTGGGGTTCACGCGTATTTTTACCGACTTCCAAAAACGAGGAGGTACTATGTTCATCTATTTTTTTGTGTATGTTCATCGATAATTTCGTCAATTGTGGACCGATAAAAAAAATCGTTTTTAGTTCGAAAGAGTATTCTTTCGAACTAAAAACGATTTTTTTTTTACTTATTTAAATTTTATCGAAATCGGCTAAGCCGTTTTTGATAAATCAACAAAAATGTACATGGATGTCACATCGATTTGTGCAAATTGTTCGAATTCTGTACACGGTGGATGTCGGTGTTGCGATTTTTTGCAAAAAATAATTATCCAGGAAAATATTTTTCTTACTAAAAAGGCATACCTATTTTTTTCTGTTTTTTTTTACCGTTTTATTTTCAGTCTCAAGCCTGTTGTGTCCCATTGCTGGGCAAATTCTTCACCCATTTCTTTCCACGCTTCCCGGTCTTCCGCCAAGGCAGTCTAGTAGGGCAGATAAGAAAGCTGGTCATAATGATGAGTAAATACTATGACATTGTAGAAGTCTAGAATATATCCGCCACGACGCGTCGTCGCCTACAGATACACCTTCAAAGTAAGGGTATTTCTTTTACATGTATCTAGCTTGCTTATTGCTTACCCATTGAACTTTTAAGACTTAACTGTGGCTCAAAGTATTAAAACTAATTTTTAGCTGGAGTTTATGACACTTAGGCCGTTGACCCAAATCAGTGTTAAAAGTGGACCATCTCCTTTATTTTATTACCTCTATATTGTACTTGTACTCGTACACTTCCTTGCGCAAACTGAGAATATTGTACTTATAGGTACGTGTGATTTTTTTTTATTATTTTAGTAATTAATGATGAATTTTATGATGAAAGGACGCAATAAAACAGGTACATACTTTTTCCAATTTTATAAATTTTCTTCTTTCGACAGCCCTGGAATAAGATGCATATGTGATTCTCTGCAGTTATTATAAAAGCAATGTTATCTCATTATTATTGTTTAATAGTGAACAACCTGCGATCTAAACAAAAACACCTGCCTTGAATTACATAATTAAATAGTTACATTTTTTTAATTGTTTTGGTCACTCATGAAAAGCTATAAATATAAATACAGTACAATGCTCAAGAAATCGGAATCAAAAGAACACACCTACGTCCAATGGATAGTTGCAATACTAGGTAAATAAATAAACAACATAGATTATTATTTTATTGCAAAACTATTTATGTAAATAAACAAAACAAAACACATTTGTACTAGGCCGGCATGGTAACGTAGGAGTGTTTTTCCAGCTAACTTTACGCTGCTGACCTACGGGCTGCAAAGTGGTTGGATATCGCCGATGACGAAAGTGTTGCAATCGGATTTATCGCCAGTGGGTAAAATTTCTGACAACGAGTTATCATGGATTGCGAGCACGATGTGCTTATCAGCCGTCTTCGGAGTGCCTATTTACGCGTATATAGCCGATAGGTTCGGACGGAAGATTGGAGTAATCGCTATCGCTGTGCCTCAAGCGGTGAGTCTCTTTGCTGTTTATGTTTCCTTGGTAGCCGAGCGCTAGATGCAACGCCTGTAGACGTAACATGGGAAAGAAACGGTCCCAGGTCCTTCCTTATCGAATAGGTAGAGGTAGGCAGGTGTGTGGTGGTGTGAACACGTCTTCGAATTTTATTATATGGAGTCACGAAAGTTTTGACTATGATTGAATCACGCTAACTCAATTGCACAAACTTTATTTTGAAGTGAAACTTCTAATGCGATTTCCAACAAGGTTGCGCCAAACGTTTAACGCAACCCATGGAGGGGGTATGAAAGCACTTTTGCGTCGAAGTTTTGCTTCTTCCGCGGAGAGAAAGGACTCCACTTGCATTTTTTTTATGTTAGTAGCTCTACCTCACTCCTCAATAGATAGCTACCAGAGGAACTACAGCTGTTTCCGTCTTTCCGTATGGCTCTACACATTTTTGTACCGCACCCCTGACGGATACGACAGCTGTTTCCGTCTTTCCATGTGGCTCTACACATTTTTGTACCGCACCCCTGACGGATACGACAGCTGTTTCCGTCTTTCCGTATGGCTCTACACATTTTTGTACCGCACCCCTGACGGATACGACAGCTGTTTCCGTCTTTCCGTATGGCTCTACACATTTTTGTACCGCACCCCTGACGGATACGACAGCTGTTTCCTTCTTTCCGTATGGCTCTACACATTTTTGTACCGTACCCCTGACGGATACGACAGCTGTTTCCGTCTTTCCGTATGGCTCTACACATGTTTGTACCGCACCCCTGACGGATACGACAGCTGTTTCCGTCTTTCCGTATGGCTCTACACATTTTTGTACCGCACACCTGACGGAAACGAGGAAGAACTAACCAAAATGTATGGAACCACGCGCGAACGCGAAATTAAAGTAAATTACACAAAACCTGGACTAAGGGCTCAGGCCTACTCATCCATGTTGTTGAACAAATCACCTTGACCGCTGAAGAGACAAATATAATACTGTGACAATGATCCAAGCATGGCCGGCCATACCTACTTATTCTTTCGAGTAGTGCAGCGGTAAAGAATATTACAATTTTGAATACAAAGCCATCGTCCCACCACACTTAAAATTATAGTCAAATGCAGCTCACTAAATATTTCCCTGTCTGAACGATAGTGCTCATACACCTCCAGTTTAAATTACAGCGTTTCCAGAATATTTGCATATATATTCTCTACTTTTCAAAAATGAACTTATTCAGTTTCTTGTCCCGAGGATCCTTAAAGTCAACTGCTATGGCATCTAGTTAAGTTTAAAATTCAAGGAACGCTCTGTGGCACCTCGGAATCCGGTGTGATGTTTGTGACACCAAAATAAAATTGTAGATATTTTAAACAGAGATAGGTACTTATTTCGTATATAATCAAAGGATATTAAATGAATTTGTAATTCATTTTTCTTTATCGGGCAAAAGTGCCTTTATTAACTACAACTAAATACAATACTACTTATAAGCTAAAACTACCTACACTACCTACTGGTACATAATAATCGGTCAAGTACGAGTTGGACTCGCGCACGGAGGGTTCCGTACTGTATGGGAGGCCCCTTTAATATTTATTTTACTTTAATTTTATTATTTATTATTATTGAAGGGAATATAAAACTAAATATTTTGTGAAAATTTCAAGCATCTACCAGGTACCATTATTAATATAGAGCGAAAAAACGTCTAAAATTTCAGGTTTGTTGTATGGGAGCCCCCCTTAAATATTTATTTTATTTGTTTTTATAGCGGCAACCGAAATACATCATCTGTGAAAATTTCAGCTACCTAGCTATCATGGTTCATGAGATACAACCCGGTGACGAACGGACAGACGGACATCGAAGTCTTAGTAATAGGGTCCCGTTTTTCTCTTTGGGTACGGAACCCTAAAAAGAGTTGGATCATCCACAGACCCTTGACGGTCTAAATCCAAATAGGTTGAAGTAGCGCTATTGTCGAATAGATTACAAATATATTCCTGCTACAAGCATTTTCATACGTGATTGTACACTTTTGGACCGAAAATGCTTCCGTTTGTAATACAAACTTGTCCTATTTTCAGTTTTGCTGGATCGTAAAACTCTACACAACCAGTACCACAGGCCTTATTATAGCAAGAATATGCTGCGGAATCCCAGCCGGTGGTTGTTTCAACCTGATTCCTATGTATGTGAAGGAAATCAGCCAAGACCACATACGAGGCCTTCTCGGATCCCTACTAATTCTAATGCAGAACATTGGAATTCTATCTATGTATGCAATGGGATCGCATATGGACTACAACACTGTACTGTGGATAGTACTTGGTATACCGGTATTGACTGTGGTGCTGATGATAAAAGCTCCTGAATCTCCTGCGTTCCTGGTAAAAGTGGGGAAAATTAAAGTAAGTTTGAGCGAGCATTTATTTAGTTTTATAGAAATAGTGGCTAAAGTGGCGAAACCAATTCAAAGTATAAAAATATTTTGGACCATATTTAGACATAATGGAACTTTTTTTACCTATTATAAAAATATCAAATTGCAAAATTTTTAAATTTCAAATTTTTTAATTTGAAGTTGAAATGGCAATAGGCAGGGCACGGAGGACTGATGACTGATGGGGTTGAAAAGTTCTCGAGTGGAGACCACGTACCGACAAGCGCAGCGTAGGACGTCCACCCACAAGGTGGACGGATGACCTCATTAAGACGGCAGGATCGCGCTGGATGCAAGCCGCTTCCAACCGGTCTTATTGGAGATCGATAGGGGAGGCCTATGTCCAGCAGTGGACTTCTTATGGCTGATGGATGGATGGATGGATGAAAATTTATTGTACAAACTTAAATAAACAACATTGAACAAAAAAAATAACATAAATACTTTCTTTATATCAACTTGATTTTGTAAATGAAAATCAACATAAATAGGTTATTCTCGCAGAAATATTAAACAAATTACCTATTTGGGAAGGTCAGAGAGATTAATTTTGGGACTGCACTCGTCTTCAAATGTTGCGTTTTGCCTTAAAATTCTGACATACGTATTAGTAAATAATTATTTCTAAATGGTGATTTCCAGGAAGCAACAGAAACTGTGGCATTACTCCGAGGTCTGTCCGTCGACGACAAGGCAGTTCTAAGCGAAATAAGTTACATGAGCAACGATGACCTATATTACAAGTCTTTACCGGACATATCCTTCGTCAGCATTAGTAAGTATTTTAATATTCTTTTTGTAGCGCGTCCGCGAAGTCCACGATTTATCACCAACTCGCCTGATTGTAAGCGACGTTGTGGTTTAAGATGAAACACGCAGATAAAAACAGATACCTAGTCACTCTGACCTTGAAAAGCTTTAGATTATATCTCTTAGGGAACAGGAAAGCAGGAAGACTGTTCCATTCCCTGGCGGTACGAATCAGAAATGTTGAGTCAAACTGCTTTGTATACTCCGCGCCACACAAGTTGATGGATGTGAAGTTAGTCACTAGCTGCGCAATAGCCAATCAACGTGCGGCTTCTACGTCACCTCTGGTCAGGATTGGCTATTGCGCAGCTAGTGGCTAACTTCACATCCATCAACTTGTGTGGCGCGGAGTATACGTATGGAAGGAAAATCGATAGTGTAGAGGTAATGTGGCGTCTTTCTACTTTTCCTGTAGTAAGTAAAATGTGTGGAGCGTAAAGAGGGGATGGTAGGATAAGGTCGTGTAGCTCAGATGTACACTCTTCGAAATGAATCCTATAGAAAATGCTAAATAGAAAACGCTTGCCTGATATTGATATCACGTACGTCAATGACAGATCGCCACCATCATTTTGAACCTCAGATATATACCAGTTGAGTATAGCAGTTCAATATACGAGTATATACAAAATTGTATGGAAAAAAATCTGACAGTAGCCACCGAATCGAGAAAATTTTCATGTCTCTTTCTACCTCGTGTCATATTTTGTCGATGCATCTCTTTCAGATTTTCTTGATCGACCACATCTCTCTGATATCTTTACTTTCCTGGACTTTAATCCGGCAAACAATAAAGCTTACACACTACTGCTAGGCGGTTGAATAACGGACAAAGACTGGTACTCCCCCGGGAAGATTCTAGAAAAGAGCTCTCACCATCAACATTTCAGCCATATGCTGCCCACTGCTACACTTAGACCTTCTAACAAATAGATATCCAATATCCAATAAAGTCTTACAAAAGTCTTTCTGAGCGTCTGGTGGACGCGACGCGTGACCAAAATGCTGGTGTTTATTTGGCTCAACGCATAAGCATTGCCATACGGCGTGGCAATGCAGCCAGCATGCTGGGCACGCTGCCAACTGGCAGTGGGTGCGAGCATTTGGATTATCTTTAGACCTTCAAGGGTCTGTGGATGATCCAATGCTTTTTGTGTAGTATTGTAGTAGTAGTGTATGTCGTTTTATCATATAAATTAGTATTGTATTTAGTTGAAGATAATAAAGGCACTTTTGCCCATTAAAAAAATATCCTATCGGAACCAACTTTCATCCAGCGTGATAATCTACCAATGAGAATAACCTAATCTCAATCTAACATGAGACTAAACGCGATTATTTTACAATTTCCAGTAAAGAACAAACCATGGCGGCGCGCCTTCATCCTCATCATCGGCATCATGTCGATAGGCTCCATCAACGGCAACTTCGCAATCCTGACGTATGCTTCCACGATCCTCGAGTCTTCCGGAGTCACCTTCAGTCCTGACCTTCAGGCGCTGAGCTTCCCTGCTGTCATGATCGTGGGATCGTTTCTGTCCATGTGCTGTGTGGAACGAGTGGGGCGAAAGGTACTGTATTACTCTAATAAGTCGGCCATTAATAGTTTGTAGGCCTAACCTCGTAGTCCGATTAGGTCATTGTTCGATTGCTCAGTTGCCCATTCCTATGAGCCTTCGAATTTGTTCTCGAGCTCACTTCTTTCGAGCTATCATTGCTTTGTTCGAGCAAAGCAAAATTTGTTCAAAGAAAAAGCTGAGCAAAAGATGTTTTGCTTTGCTGTGAAATTTTGAACTTTCGAAATTAGTAATAGTTATAGTTTGTATTATTTTCTCTGTGATCGTCTGGCAGTTTGCAACATACAATACAAATCTGTGATGCAAAAGTTTTGAACTGCGTTTTCAAACCGTAGTAGGTAAGTATTTTATGTATGGCATAAACCGTACCTCTACCTATTATATATGGTACCTATTCTGATACCTACAAGGATGCTGTCAAAGCTTAAAATCAAATCTTAATCTAAAATTTTACTAGTATAGCTCGAATCACACAGCTTGGCGGCTGCAATGTTAGCTACAAGCTGCGGATAACCGAATCTTGACTGAAGCTTACCGAGGATTGGGTTATGTAGCTAACATCGCAGCCGCCAAGTTATGTGATTTGACTTTATTATACAATTTATACAAAACCTATGCAGTCTGACAAAAAAACATTGTTTATCTTTTGCCCTAAAGTATAGTTGTGTCAATCTGTTCACAGCCGATCCTGGCCACCTCATTCTTCATTTCTACGGTGTCCCTACTCTGTCTGGCCACCACTCAGCTGCTCCAGGACCAGGGCAGCAGCGGGCCCCGGTGGTTGCCTGTAGTGGCCATCGTGATGTCCCTCTGCGCGTACTCTGCTGGGGTCTCGCCGTTACCGTATATCATGATGTCGGAGATGTTCAACTTTCAGGTGAGTTCTAAATTCTAGAAGCTTTACATCTCTGAAACTTACTTTTTTATTTCCACGGTGTTCCTACTCTGTCTGGCCACCACTCAGCTGCTTCAAGACCAGGGCAGCAGTCGCCCCAGGTGGTTGCATGTAGTTGCCATCATGATGTCCTTCCGCGCATATTTAGTGGGGGGTTCTCGCCGTCACCTTATATTATGATGTCGGATATGTTTAACTTCTAGGTAAGTTCTAGAAGCTTTCTATCTTCGAGACTTTCTTTTGTAGAATATAAATGGTGTAATATCGCGATGGAAAAGACTGCTTCGACTTTTGCTCTCGCACCTATAGAAAGAACCAGTTGAAAAATAGTTAACTCACATTAAACTGAAATATACTTAAGTAGTTATAGTAGGTGGGATATTTTTCCCCTGCAATGAAACTAAATTGCTAGTTTCCGTTCAAAGTTCGTGCGTTCCATTCGGTGTAGTAATTCCTTCCTGAAGATCAATTAAAGCATAAGTAGGTCACTGTTGTGTTTAGAATTTCTAAATGATATCAAACAGGAATTTCTTCGAATGTTTTTTGGGCAGATTGAAGTTGAAGTTATAATAGGAAAAGAACGTGGCATTTATCATCATATATTTCGTTTAGGTTTGCGGTTGACTACACACTGCCTGATGTTAAGCAGATTAGCGGTCTAGGATGTAACACGCTTACCTAGAAGATACCTATTTACGCGGGATTTGAAGACACCTACATTGTACTTTAGCGGGAAGACAGACTCGGGCGAAGCGTTCCACATTCTGGCAGTTCGTATGAGGAATGTGGACTCGAAACGCTTGGTTCTAACGCGCGGGATGTCAACCATAAAAGGGTGGCGCTTTGGTCGCGTCTGTCTAGCCGTACGATAGAAGAAAGCGGCAGGTGGGACCAGATTGTGCAACTCCTGGGCGCACTCTCCGAAGTGTATCCGATAGAAGGCTGATAGACACGCTACGCTACGTCGATGCTCGAGACTCTGCAGCTTCGACTCAGTCAATGTTTCGTTGCCTATCAGCTTCCTGGCTCGCCTTTCAATGGACTCTAAAGCTATTTTGCAATAGTATCTATTTTTTTGGTTGATGGTTAGAATCCATTGCCATTCTATTTGATTGCCCATTTATTAAGTAACTAATAGAAAAAAAACATTTATTATTCCTTTAGAAAATGCGAGTGGTACCCTCAGATGGTGCCCATCCCGTTACCTTTGTAATTAAGTCGTTGTACTGTACTGTACCAGCCTTTTTAATAGTCCACTGCAGGACGGAGGCCTACCCACGAAGGGTGATTGGGCCATATCCACCACGCTGGCCCAGTGCGGGTTGGTGGATTCACATACGCCATGGAATTTCTTCCTTGGACATTTGCAGGTTGCCTCACGATGTTTTCCTTCACCTTTTAAGTCGTTGGGTAGGTGCTATAATTTAATTAACTAGGTATTTTGCATGTCCGTTAGGACAAATTGTTGAGACCAACCACATATGTATATTTATATACGCCTTTGTACCGACACAGTAAATTTACTTCACTTTACTTGTCAGATCTGATAAGAAATTCTTAGAACCTCTTGAATTTGGTTATGTCAGGTTTCAAAGAATTTCTTCTTCATCAAAGCAACGTTGCGTGTTTGTTTGTTTCTCGTTGAATTCTTCGATCATTTTGTGTGCGATCACGTCACTGTTGAGTAACCGGCGCTTCTAAGTACTAGGCTAACAGGAGAGCACTAGAGCACTGTGTTGTAGTACTTACCAAGATGTAGTTCATAGTTCATCATTTATCAAACTGTGAGACGGTGCGCGGTATGGGAAGTTACTAGTTCGGCGTTAGTGCCATGTATATTATCTGATTTTCGGGTAGGTAGGTATTTAGTAAAACCGTTTAGTATTATATTATTACCGAGTACAAGAAGAGAGCTCCAAGGCGATCCCTTTAAAAAGAGAGGCGATCCCTTTGAATAGAGACAGGGAGACGTAATTTCTCCGAAACTGTTTACGGCTACTTTGGAGAACGCCTTCAAGCTCCTGGAATGGAAAGGATTCGGCATCAATGTCAATGGCGAATACCTCACTCACCTTCGGTTTGCCGACGATATAGTAGTCATGGCAAAATCGATGGAAGAGCTCAGCACGATGCTCGAAGGCCTCAATCGGGTTTCTCAACAGGTGGGTCTTAAGATGAACATGGACAAGACGAAAGTTATGTGTAATTCCCATGTTGTACCCACCTCGATCTCTGTTGGGAACTCGGTTCTTGAAGTCGTTGACTCGTACGTCTACCTAAGACAAGTAGTCCAGTTAGGTAGGTCCGACTTCAAGAAAGAGGCCAATCGCCGAATCCAACTCGGCTGGGCAGCGTTCGGAAAATTGCGTAGCGTCTTCTCGTCCGACATACCTCAGTGCCTCAAGTCGAAAGTTTTCGACCAGTGTGTGTTGCCAGTGATGACTTATGGCACAGAAACGTGGTCTCTCACTATGGGCCTTATTGGTAAGCTCCAAGTAGCCCAACGAGCTATGGAGAGGGCTATGATCGGAGTCTCTCTGCGAGATCGAATCAGAAATGAGGAGATCCGTAGAAGAACCAAAGTTACCGACATAGCCCAACGGATTGGCAAGTTGAAATGGCAATGGGCAGGGCACATAGCGCGGAGGACTGATGACCGATGGGGTCGAAAAGTTCTCGAGTGGAGACCACGTACCGGCAAGCGCAGCGTAGGACGTCCACCCACAAGGTGGACTGATGACCTCATTAAGACCGCAGGATCGCGCTGGATGCAAGCCGCTTCCAACCGGTCTTATTGGAGATCCATAGGGGAGGCCTATGTCCAGCAGTGGACTTCTTATGATGGATGGAATCAATTTTTAAAACCATACCCAAAGCGTAGTTTTGTTCGACGCTGACTGATTACGTAGTAAATTTTTGCTAATCTGTGGCACAGAGTAGTTACGTCTTTTTAGCGTAGGATTTGTGTACTCGTCGAAGAGCACCGCTCACAAGACACTCTGCCCAAGGGGCGTCTCGCTCTCGCAAATCGAAAAGCGTCGCGCGTCCCTAATTAGCAAAAATTTGCCGACCGCGCCTATAGATTCGCAAATTATGTAATATTTTCGTTAATTAAGTACTAAATGTTTATATACCATAAAAAAGGTCTTGAACCGGATTATACTAAGATTCTAAGTTTGTAATATAAAAGACTTACCAGAAATGACGTAACACTGAACATAGACATAGTTAAATTTTCTACCCCAATTTTAGGGTCATTACACCATCACAACACAAAAAAAGTCAAAATGTCACTTTCACAGCCAAAAGAGGGCATTTTTACCTTTCACTAGGTATAATAATATGTTAATATTTATAAATAATCGGCCAAGTACGAGTCGGACTTGCGCACGGAGGGTTCCGTAATGTATGGGAGCCCCCCTTAAATATTTATTTTATTTTAATTTTATTATTTATTATTGAAGGGAATATAAAACTTATTTAGTTTAAATTCCCTTCTGTGAAAATTTTAAGCATCTACCTGGTACCATTATTAATATAGAGCGAAAAACGTCTAAAAATTCAGGTTTGTTGTATGGGACCCCCCTTAAATATTTTTTTGTTTGTTTTTAGTATTTGTTGTTATAGCGGCAACTGAAATACATCATCTGTGAAAATGTCAGCTGCCTAGCTATCATGGTTCATGAGATACAGCCCTGTGACAGACAAACAGACAGACAGACAGACAGACGGACATCAAAGTCTTAGTAATAGGGTCCCGTTTTTCCCTTTGGGTACGGAACCCTAAAAACCACTCACTGAGGAGCATTCGGCTCCCTTTTTTTTTTTTACCAGGGGAAATCTTTTATAGATACCACCACACCTCGAGGGCAGGCGGGTGGTTATGTGGGAGTCCTGCCGACTGGACAGTATACCCACTAAAACCCCTGGGTGTTCCACCACTGCGCCTGGTGTCGGGGCTGCGGGCAAGCTTGCGCACTCCTCCGCGGCACCCGACAGCGCTGGCCCAACTTGGGCCCCACCACGGAGCTTCGGCTCCTGTAATGTTGCAAACGGGGAAGCCGTTTGCAGCACCACAAGTTAAAAGAGGATTAGAGAACCCGTAATGTGGCAAGCGGGGGAGCCGGTTGCCACACCACAAGTTACGAGACTTCAGAGAACCTAACCAAAGAGTCCTGCCTAGTGGATAGGATTCCTAACGGTTCGGAGAGAGGAGATTAAAGTAGAAAACTAACCTTAGTATTTACACATTTATTTACACTAGACACACACTGCACTTATAGTCTATTAAATCTTCAAGAAACGGAGAGAGAGAGAGAGAGAGAGAGAATTTTGAAGGAGTCCTTGGAATGTTAGCCAAAAGGGAGAGGGTAGCACTCGTAGAACCACGCTGGAGGCTGGCCGAGGATTTTCTATAGCCTGAGCTGGACCCGCCGATAGTGTGGCGCCAGCAAGGTAGCGCTAGGTGAGCGCTAGCGTGGAGACATCTGTCGACTGAGGTGGAGGCGCCGGCCCAAACCGGCCGACAGGCGCCGGCCCAAACTGGCCGACAGGGTTCGAAGTCAGCGCCAGCCCAGTGCTCCAGGGTAAGGGGTCAGTGGCCCCAAAACAAGAGATCCACCTGTAATCAAAGTCAAAGGGACCGGAGCCTCTCACCCTGACTGTTACTCGACGCTCATGCCGTTTACAGGACTCGTCCACGCAAACCCAAATTCACACAGTCTACATCTTTATAGAAAAAAAGGTGTCTTCAAGATGACTTCCAACTCAAGACTGCCCGAATTTTACAAACAAGGATCGCTGATCCTGTCAAAAAAAAACATTTCAAAAATTTGAATAATTTTATAACTAGAATTGTAAGTTGGCAGTGTTATCGTTGAAAGAGTCTGAATGTAGAGAAGCTAACAAAAAGGTTAGTTTCTCTACACTCCCGCCATAATGACGATGTGCCGAACACGAGGGCCCCATTTTATAAAGCTACAAGTCTTGTACTTGTAGTAAAAAACTGGCAACATTGACGGAATCCGCATTCGTGATTGGTCGAGACTGCGTCATTAATGTCAATTTGCCTGTAGAATTGTAACTTGTAGCTTTATAAAATAGGGCCCAGGTACATCGCCACCCACCACCTGGGACCAACCAGCACTGGGCGTCAGACAGCACCTGTATCCGACAGCCCTGGTCCCGATGCAACGGGTCAATTAAAGTGGCCCCGCGCCTGCCACCACGGCTGCAGAGGATAGGGAGAACGGCCGTCGCGATACCGACACTCCTCTTCCCCTGCAGCCCCACCGCCACCGCCAAAACGTTGGCGGCACCCGTTAGGGCCGCTGGCAGGACGGATAGGCAGCGCCCGTCCATCCCGTCGCCGCCCCCGCCTCGATGGGCTCGGCCGCGGTTTTTTTTTTATTTTTATTTTTTTTTTATTCTGAATAGGTTTGCGTTTGACCACATACGTATCGCGACGAGCGCGACACCGCAGTCCACCTCAGTCGGCAAGCCAACCTACTGTGGCCAGCCTCCGCACGGGCTTGTCTCCGGCCAAGACCCGGAGAGGCCGGCCCCACCTCGGGTTCCTCTTAGCTTCACTATGGCCGCCCATAAGCCACGGCTACTAAGCCACGACAAGGCGGGAACCCACTCGGGGGGACCATTCGGCTCCCCGAGCAACTAAAACGCAACATGGCGTCGATGCGCTGACTTTAATATGAAAATTTGATTTATTTGGTTGTCTAACTTGACAGGACAGACCAATGAAGTCATTCGAAATTGAACCAATGAACACCCAGAAAATCAATACGTCATCAGGACCGGCTACCAAAATTACTAAAAATCCGTCAAAGAGGGCGCGCGCAGCTTAGGCACACCTTTGGAGCATCGAGCGCGCGTCACGAGCTAGATAGTACCAGGCTTTCATGATTAGAGAGGCGATTTAAATAAGTTCAAAGTGGAGCAAAATTATTGCTCTTGCATACCAAAGGGAGTATTTAACGCTCAATCAAATCGAACCATTCGAAGTGCAGGAATTTTGAAAGGAAGGCAGATAATATACCTAATAGGCCTAAATATGAAAGCGCCATCGTAGGTAATTAAAAATTTAATTTTATAAAATTAGCAATTTAAAATAATTATGTATTCCCGTTTCTTTTTCACTATATTACGCATTCGATAGAGATAATACTTTTTAACCTACTTCCGAAAAGGAGGAGGTTCTATGTTCGTGTGTATGTTTTTTTTGTGTATTTTCATCGATAATTTCGCCAATTATTATTGTTTTTAGTTCGAAAGGGTTATACTCCCGAGGTGGTCCCATTTAAATTTTACAGAAAAACCAGAAATAACCATTTAAAATTAATAAAAATATTACATAACAGTTACATGTCAAAAATAGCATAAATAACACTCTATCTTTCTGCAATAGCATCATCAAAAAGTAACTAACTATTCCTTAGGCACACCTTTGGAGCATCGAGCGCGCGTCACGAGCTAGATAGTACTAGGCTTTCATGATTAGAGAGGCGATGTAAATAAGTTCAAAGTGGAGCGAAATTCCTCTTGCATACCAAAGGGAGTATAATTTAACGCTCAAATCGAACCATTCGAAGTGCAGGACTTTTCAAAGGTAGGCAGATAATATGAAAGCGTCATCGTAGGTAATTAAAAAATTTAATTTTATAAAATTAGCAATTTAAAATAATTATGTATTCCCGTTTCTTTTTCACTATATTACGCATTCGATAGAGAGAATACTTTTTAACCGACTTCCAAAAAGGAGGAGGTTCTATGTTCGCGTGTATGTTTTTTTTGTGTATGTTCATCGATAATTTCGCCAATTGTTTTTAGTTCGAAAGGGTATACTCCTGAGGTGGTCCCATTTAATTTTTACTGAAATCGGCTAAGCCATATTTTTTTTAAAAACCAACAATAATGTAAGCAATTCGAGCAAAATATCCGAATTTTGTACACGATGAACATCGACAATTTCAACAATTGTGAACCGAATCGAAAAATTCTTTTTTAGTTCGAAAGGGTGTACTCCCGAGGTGGTTTTAATAAATCTACAATCATGTAAACAATTCGAGCGAAATTTTCGAATTTTGTACAAGATGGAAGGCGGTTTTGCCATTTTTTGCGAAAAATAATTATTACGTTGCTCTTAAATTGACGATTGGGATAAATCAACAATAATGTGAAAAATGTAATATCTATCCGTGCGAAATATTCGCGAATTTTGTACACGGGTGAAGTCGGTCATGCTATTTTTGCGAAAAATAATTATTAGGATTCCGTACCCGAAGGGTAAAAACGGGAATCTATCACTAAGACTCCGATGTCCGTCTGTCCGTCTGTCTGTCACCAAGTTGTATCTCATGAATCGTGATAGCTATACCTATTTCTGTTGCCGCTATAACAACAAAATACTACTAAAAACAGAAGAAAATAAATAGGTATTTTTTGCACGCTACCTACCTATTTATAAAGAGGCAAGAGGAATGGGGCTAAGGGAGTTCCAAACGGTACGGAACCCTTCGTGCGCGAGTAAGACAAGAACTTGGCCGATTTTTATTTAATCAATTTTTACCCAAAAACCCAAAGCTAATTTTGTTCGACGTTGATTTATTTGATTAACGTAGTCATTATTTTTTAATCTGTGGCACGCAAGTTACGGCTTTTTAGCGTAGGACATGATTGCGTCGAAGAGCACCGCTCACAAGAAACTCTACTAGATTGTACCAGGCTTTCATGATAAGGAAGGCGAAAGAAATAAATTCAAAATGAGCGAATTTACAAGGAATAAAATACCTAACGCTCAAAATCTATTAAAAATAATGAATCGTGGTTATCAGTCTCGCTAAAATTCGAACACGGTGAACCGATTTGTATAATTTTGATCTTTCACCGTAAGAAAAGAAATGAAAAGTGCGAGAAAAATAATCTTCTTCTTCTTTTATGTTTTGGCGTCGAATTATTGTGCATTTGCCAGTGTCAAGTATTGTTAATATTTTTGATATATTTATCAAAATAGTCACTGTCGTAGTCCAATAAAGTCACGGTCAAGTCCAAACCTAGTCCAAGTCATACCTCAGTAAAGCACTTTGAGGAAATATTATATACCTAGCTCGATGGTAAAGCAGTGGAGACTACTAGAGGCGTCTGTGGAGTTTTGGTAACAACATGATAGGTACGTCACATTCTATCATTTGCCTACACTCATGCACGTAAATCAGCTCATAATCAACGAAATACCTACCACGATTTTTCACAAATTATCACTGATAAACAAGTCTAACAAAATAATAAAATGAGGCGACATGATTTTTACGAGTTCCCGCCAATACTCCATGTAAAGTAGTTGTCATTGACAGTTGAGTGTTGGTTGACAGCTGAGGTTGACAGATAAATGGTGAGACGAATTTCACCTGTGGCACCTGTGTGTGGCACCATAGAATAATGACCAGTACAAGAAGGAGTACTAAAATAGCAAGAGAATACATCTCTTTGTCTCATTTTAATTATGAAATTTAAAAGGTGTTAGAAAAAGATGTACATATACTCGAACTTACGTAATTTCGAAGGGTATCACAAACTAGGATTGAGCTATCGGAGGTGACATGAGATTGTCATCCCATAAGCAACATGCTAGTGTTGTAACTGAGTCGATTAAAATATCGATAAGAAAATATATTTATTTTAACGTCGCAAAAATGATGGGGTGTTTTAAGTTTACGTGTCTATGTGTCTATCTGTGGCATTGTAGTTCCCGAACAGATAAACTGACATTAATTAATTCATTTAAAGGTAAATCAATCGGGAGTGTTCTGATCTATATTTCATCATTGTTGAAAATAATTATCTGAATCATTTCAAGATTATATATTCAGCTGCTTGGGCTGTAGATCATCTATCAGTCTGACATTCATACCTACAGATAGCGCGCGAGTTGAATGCAGTCGGGGTCTGAGGTAAAGAGCGGGAGCATCACCCCCCGCTATCCGCCCGCCCCACCTCACGCGCCTGGGCGGGTTGGGCGTGCGGATAGCGGGGGGAGACATTCGCATTCCTAAGCTCTGCATTCAACTCTTACGCCTACAATAATTTGTATAAATCATGTCATTATTATACATTTACATATCAGAATAGTTTCGACAAAGCTCTCACTCTAGAGTGTGATACCTGTAATAACAATAATGTAGGTACCTACCTTACATTTTTGAGGAGTTGCTTCGAAGTGAAATATTGTTTGATTTAGTTTTAATGTAGGTACATCATTTGGTTTTAGACGTCGATGTTTAATATTTTCACCCACAAAGCAATCTTCCGAAAAATGATAAGAACAAATGTGGCTGTGTGGTTTTGGTGTCCAGTTTGGTCTTGAAATTAGTGTAATCCATTGATTTTTAACTACTTCATCTCTGGGAAATCTAAAACAAAAATCGGCCAAGTACGAGTCAGACTCGCGCACGGAGGGTTCCGTACTGTATGGGAGCCCCCCTTAAATATTTATTTTATTTTAATTTTATTATTTATTATTGAAGAAAATATAAAACTAAATGTTCTGTAAAAATTTCAAGCATCTACCTGGTACCATTATTAATATAGAGCGAAAAACGTCTAAAAATTCAGGTTTGTTGTAGGTATGGGAGCCCCCCTTAAATATTTATTTTATTTCGTTTTTAGTTTATCGTATTTGTTGTTATAGCGGCAACCGAAATACATCATCTGTGAAAATTTCAGCTGCCTAGCTATCATAGTTCATGAGATACAGCCCGGTGACAGACAGACATACGGAAAGACGGACATCGAAGTCTTAGTAATAGGGTCCCGTTTTTCCCTTTGGGTACGGAACCCTAAAAAGTAGTGTAAGTAAGTATAATCAAAAAAACATCGATACAGTCATTTTACCACAGCACTATGACGTGATAACCTGAACTATTATTTTTTGTAAAATATTGAATGAAAATTACACAAATTATTCCAAAATGTATGTAAAATCTCGTAATAATATAATTTAAAACAATTTCTGTTAGACGTAGCTGTTTTTAAATCACAAAAAGTGTATATATTCCAACAAAACTCACCGATGAAAAGTCACTAATTCATTCTTATTATTTTTTCGGGATGAATGCGATGTGCACCCTTTTATAAGACACGCCATTTGATATAAAATACACCATTCATAAAGAATTTATACAAATTTACATAGTTTTAGCACTTTGAAACAGTTATTTCTAATAAATTGTATTAAATCTCGACAACCGGCATTCGGTGTTAACAAACCATAGCCACGCAACCACTGACAGTTGATCTTCACAAAGAAGATCGCAGCTCCGTTATGTATTATTTTTGATTTAGTAGCACTATACTTATACTATTATTTATTCTGTGACAAATTAGAACCAACTTTTAACCATTTTGACATTCCAACTTGTGATTTTGACGTTAGACGGCAGACGTTGCGTTTTGTTTTGTTTCATCCACTCTTGCGTATGCTGTATAACCAGATATGAATAAGACAGCTGTTACACAGTTTTTATTTGAGCAAAATTTAGTACTCCCTCTAGTACGTTATTTCTCTAAGTGTGGCACTGAGAAGTTACTGGATTTGATTGCGTCGAAGAGCACTGCTCACAAGAAACTCTGCTAGACAGTACCAGGCATTCATGATAAGGCAGAAGGCAGGCGATAGAAATAAGTTCAAAATGGCCAATATTGCAGAAGGGATTATCAAGTGTTTCAGAGGCAGATAATACGGAGCTATTTCTGAGAGATGACGGTCATATTCTAGGGATATTGTTATTATGTCCAAGTTTTACTGTGGGGCCAATTCCGAAGTAGCGATAGGTAAGATAAGTATACGCTGTATACGTTCCTAGGCGTTCGTATTTGAAAATAGAGTCCCAGCCTTCGAGCAAATATTTGCCCCAGCTGATGTTTTTTTCTTCGCGATCAAAAAGTATATAGGCCGCGCCACACAAGTTGGCGGATGTGAAGTTGGCTACAAGCTGCGCAATAGCCAATCAACGTGCGGGTTTATGTGAGCTTCAGTCAGGATTGGATATTGCGCAGCTTGTAGCCAACTTCACATCCGTCAACTTGTGTGGTCTTGGCCTATACCTATGTCTGCCTTTTGAAAAGCAACGATCGTTAGAGTACGCGCAAGAAAACTCTGCGCACGGCCAAAATTATGAACTAATTTAATGCTGCCAGGGATTCAAAATACTATCAACATAACGTCCGTGGCGCCACCACTCGCGCGCAGAGTTATCTTGCGCGCACTCTATAGGAGACTGTTTTTGACAGAATATAACTTTTTCTAAATATTACGGGATATATGTGGGATATATCGCGCAATAAAATATGCGATAAATAAGTAACCTTTTTTTCCAGACATTTGAACATTTTTTTTCGAGGGGGAAATCATCGAAATCATCTTTGGGGTGCAGTCGAGTTATGTAGGATTGTACCCACTAAAACCGCTTCGGTGGTCCAGCCTTTGTGCCCTCTTGGGAGCTCTGGGATCTCCAGAAGAAACTCACCGGTGCTCCCAGCACTTTGTGCGACTACTCGCCTGGTGCTAGAGCAGGCTTGTGCGGTCCTCTACGAACGCTGCTACACACGCTGTTGTCCTCCTCAGGCCCGTTTGAGTGGATGGCCAGAGCCGTAACTAGTAGGACCATCCACGAGCCCTGTGGTCCCGTTTTAGTAGGCTCTTACCAGGGGATATCGATGCCGTATTCTAGTGCTCCGGCATCAGGGCAAAACTCCTAATACCCTGACATTTGAACATAGTCGCTTCATAAGTACCTATATATCCGTTCACTCGTCGTCACGGGTAGACCATACTCGTACATGCGAAGCCGCGGTTATATCTAGTTCAAATGAAATCCCATAATATAATGTTTAAAATTAACATAACCATTTTAATTTCAGATTCGAGCAAAAGCGATGGGCTTCATCATCACCTACTCCTGGCTGGTGGCTTTCTTCCAGCTGGCTGTGTTTGGAAGCATATCTTCAGCTTTTGGAGCGTATACAGCCTTTTTCGCTTTTGCGGCCGTGAATTTATCAGGAGCAGTCGTTGCTGCGCTCGCGTTGCCCGAAACTAGGGGCAAGACCATTGACGAAATCGAGGTGGAATTGAGGGGGAAATAACTGTGATGATAAAGAGTTCTTGTGTTCTTTTAATATTTTTTTTATTTTGTAGTTATTGTTGTGTGTGATCTTGTAATTTTATTTTTATCTTATGTTACAATTAATTAAATAAGTGAACATGTCTGATACAGTGTTTTTCTAACCTTCATTATTATTGAAACATCGGTTGGCTAATAAAATAAACTGAGCATATTATCTGATGCCGTATTTTTGTAATGTTTAACCTATTAGTAGTAGCATAATATTAGGGTCCTTCAGGGTGTATTGGGACTATTTCTATGAAATTCGGAGGTTTTGGAGCGAATACATGCTGCGTTCTCCGCATTCGTGGCCGTGAATTTATCAGGAGCAGTCGTTGCTGCGCTCGCGTTGCCCGAAACTAGGGGCAAGGCCATAGACGAAATCGAGGTAGAATTGAGGGGGAAATAACTGTGATAAAGAGTTCTTGTGTTCTTTTAATTATATTTTGTAGTTATTATTGTGTGATCTTGTAATTTAATTTTATCTTATGTTTACAATTAATTAAATAAGCTGAACATGTCTGATACCGTGTTTTCTAACCTAATTTATCACTACATACTTAGTATAAAACAAAATCGCTTCCCTGTCTGTTTGTCCCTATGCTTATATATTTAAAATTACGCAACGGATTTTGATGGGTTTTGTTTTATAGATAGAGTTATTCAAGAGAAAGGTTCATATGTATGATACACCTGTGCAAAGCCAAGCAAAGGGGCGGGTCGCTAGTTATTGAAATATCAGGTTGGCGAATAAAATAATCTGAGCATATCTGATGCCGTATTTTTCTAATTTTTACCTGTATAATTTTTTAAATAATAAATATCTATATTCTGTATTAGATAATACCTAAGTAACACCCAGAAACAGAGCAAACACCTATGTTCATCGCATATATGCTTGCCCTGGGTGGGGATCGAACCCACGCCTCTGTGACCCAGAAGTCAGGTTCACTAACCACTGAGCCACCGAGGCAGTCAATATTGGGACTATTTCTATGAAATTCGGAGGTTTCGGAGCGAATACTGCGTTCTTCGCATTCGCGGCCGTCAATTTTTCAAAAGTGTTTTTTCAGTTTTTTTTTTTTGAAGATTTTATATAATTTATAGTCATGTTAAATTCAATGTTTTGTAACCTATATTATTGACATAAGTGACCATTCTCACTCGAATATGCAGTGCCCGACAGGGTCCATACTGAACTTTGTACCTAAACTTTGTTATCAACATCTTGTACTGTATGGAAGCATGAAGTGGCCATTGCTGCGCTCGCGTTGCCCGAAACTAGAAGCAAGACCATCGGCGAAATCAAGGTGCAAAATGAGGGGGAAATGACTTTGATGATAGTGTTCTAGGTAGTTTAATTTTTATTTTGTAGTTATTGTTGTGTGTGATCTTGTAATTTTATGTTTAAATGGAATTAAATAAGCTGAATATGTCTGATACCGTGTTTTTGTAACCTGTATTGACGGAATTATGAGAGGTCTTCGTTTTAATTCGACGATTCTGCTTTCGTTTGCCACGGCTTTGGCCGTACCATCACGTCACTGTTCAGTTACCGGCGCTTCTGAGTACTAGGATAACATGATAGTGACGGAGAGTGTATAAGTCGCATCATGTAAAAAGAGCGCTAGAATTGAAGCTACGCACAAGGAGATGTAGCTCCTATTCCATGGGTTATAGGAGTGAAATTTCCTGGTCGCAGCTTCAATTCTAGCGCTCATTTTACGTTACGCGACGTATTTATTATGGCGGGCGGCGGGACGTTCGAAAGTAGCAGCAATAATTAGGCTATTGGCTCCATAACTCTTGGCGTTTTGTACTATAATTGTATACTGTACTATACTATATTGTATACTGTAATTGTAATATAATAATATGATTTAATTAACGTAATTGGTGTTTATACCGTGTTGATTGAAATAAATAAATTGAAATTGAAATTGAAATTGAAATTGTACCTGCTATGGATTATAATTATAGCAAATTCGTCAATACACTAATTCCGGTCAATGACAGTAACTAACGGATCTGAATTAAATGACTGGACTAAATAGAATTTACAACTAGAATTTACTTTAACAAAACAAGCGATAAAGATCTTTGTTGCCTAGACATTCGTATAACGCTCTCTTTTCAAACCATTGAAACGAAACGAGACAACTATAAATACAAAATATGCTACGACGATACACGATAAAATAAAGCGTTACCGAATAATGCGTAACACAACTCGGTTTCTGATTCAATCCTCAAGTTCTCGGCCGTACACTCAGACAAACTTAAAAGAGCGCCTGATAAGAGCACCCGTATCGTATTTTCCCACACTTGTTGCTTCAATCTTTTTAGTATACCATTTTGACCAGCTGCAAAACAAATTTGGTTTATAATCCACATTCGCGTAGATCGAGTACGCTTTTTCGCCAGCGCGATTCAATTTCGAGCGCTTCCAATTACCAGGCAACCATGAACTTAAAGAATCGTCCTAGTATGTCTTCAAGAGGGGCTAATGAAGGCAAGTGCGCGACCATTATTCAACCAAATGGCGCTGCCATGTACTAGGCCATCATAAATTTATAAGGATAGCATCGATAGTTTTATCGAATGATCGAATGAAATAGAGATTGAGATCTATAGTGATGATTTTTATGTGAAAAGGGTGCTATTCTGCAAGCGCTAACAAAATTATTATTATTTTTTGTAAATAATACAGGGTTATCTGTTAACCCTGTACTAAGCCGAAAGGGGGTGATTAAGACCATAATTATAAACAACATTTACTATGGAACCAACCCAAAATTAGACAAAAAAATTGGTTGTCTGTAAAGTCGGTTTACTGACGATAGTTGAACGTGACAACGTATGTCGAACGCTGCCGAACGCAAAGGCCTATTGTGCTTCTTTGTCTCGCTCGTTCCGCGCTCTCGCTTGCACTTCAAGCCTTACATGGAACGCCTCAGAGCGAGGTAACGCCGCATGAGTCATGTTTTTTCGTGCGTGGCAGCCGGCTCTATCGAATTATAAGACGTTGTCACGTCAAAAAAACAGCTGTTCTATACAAAATTGCAACTCGGAACCGTATTTCCTACGTATAGGTACTTCACATGATTTCTATTTATATTTTTTTAAATCCCGAGTAAATAGGTATCTTCTAGACCGCATATCTGCTTAACATCAGGCAGTGTAACAAACGCAAACCTATACGAAAAAAAAGGTGCTTCAAACTTCTAGGCGGTTATGATGTTAGCCACAAGCTGCGGAAAACCCAATCCTGACTGAAGCTCACTTTAACTGCGCGAGGATTGGCTTACCTGCAGATTGTATAGGCCAAAGTCGGCGGATATGAAGTTAGCTACAAGCTGCGCCAAACCCAATCACGCGCAGCTTTATAATTATGAGCTTCAGCTTCGGCGTCAGTCAAGATTGGATATTGCGCAGCTTGTAGCTAACTTCACATCCGCCAAGAATTTGTTTCGGCTTATACATATTATTTTGCGCTTTCTTTGCTATTTAAATGACTTAATAACCTGTATTTATGGAGTACAATACAAATACAAAAAATTGGCCAAGTGCGAGTTGAACTCGCGCACGAAGGGTTCCGTACCGTGTTGGAGCCCCCTTAGCCCCATTCTTCTTGCTATTATTAATAGTAAACAAAAAAACTCCTAAAAACACATTTGTTGTATGGGAGCCCCTCGTAAAATATTTATATTATTCTGTTTTTAGTAGGTAATTGTTGTTATAGCGGCATCAGAAATACATCATCTGTGAAAATTTCAGCTGTCTAACTATCACGGTTCATGAGATACAGCCTGGTGACAGACAGACAGACGGACAGACGGACATCTGAGTCTTAGTAATAGGGTCCCGTTTTGACCCTTTGGGTACCTACGGAACCCTAAAAAGTAGTTTCGTTCACAATTTAAACTACGGAACTCTATCTTTACTTGTCTGCCCAACTTGTATATTTTTTTTTATTCTGAACTCATTGTTTACTCACAGATTTTGTGTATCATTCTTATCATTTTTTTTTCTAAGCATATACATACACGTAAAATTGAGCTCTTAACTCAACAATAATCGGCCAAGTACGAGTCAGACTCGCGCACGGAGGGTTCTGGTTCTGAGAGGTACTGTATGGGAGCCCCCCTTAAATATTTATACTATTATTTATTATTGAAGTGAATATTTGTACAACTAAATATTTTGTGAAAATTTCAAGCATCTACCTGTTACCATTATTAATATAGAGCGAAAAATGGCTAAAAGTCAGGTTTGTTGTATGGGAGCCCCCCTTAATTATTGATTTTATTCCTATTTTTAGTATTTGTTGTTATAGCGGCAACAAAAATACATCATCTGTGAAAGTTTCAGCTTTCTAGCTATAACGGTTCATAAGATGTTATCTCATCTGTCCGTCTGTCTGTCTCCAGGCTACAGCCTGGACAACAGAGTTTTAGTAATACGGTCCCGTTTTTACCTTTTGGGTACGGAACCCTAAAAAATGTCTAGACTGTCATCGCATACGTATTGAAGTAAAATCACTATGATAGGAATAAAATTTTCTTCAAAGAGCACCGTCATAAGACTCCAAAGCCAGAAGAAAAATTAACATGCCACTGTGTTTATTCTAAGATAATAATAAGCTAATGTTATAAATGGGATATAAGTTTACTGACTGTTGACTTAGTTTATATATACTTATCTAAATACCTAGATACCATTGAAATTTTGCTTGGTATGTTTAAATTTAATTCAGTCGGTCATGTGTGACAGTTACGTAAAGTGCGTAGCACTTTTAACTTTGACAAGAAGAAGTTTTTCAAAATGAACGGTATTTTGATTCAATACGGATGTTCGTTCTTTTGTAAGTGTACTTTTTATTGTTTTTATTCAAAACGATTTCAGAAGGATGAGTGTCTGTATTTCATTGATATCTTTGAAGATAAACAATGTTTGACATTGCTTTTAGGGTTGCACGCATGCAACCCTAAAACATACCTCTTTTATGACGTATTAGCACCAGTTTCGCATTCAGTAGTTCGAAATTATGCAATGCAATATACAGGGTCATATGTATTAAACGCAAAACCTTTTAAGGGCGGGTCAAGTACATCTAGACAAAAAAAAATGTACTAGGTATAGTTCGGCCGTTTAGAGAATGCGTTCCTGACAAGTCATCTTGAAAAAATGTTTTTGGCCGATATCTCGGAAACTATGTACTTAAGGGCAAAAACCACAGATCATTATTGTAGAAAATAAAATTTCGCATCTTTTGTTGCCAGTAAACTTTTTTGTAAAACTTACCGTTTACGATTTATGGTCCATTTAATGAAATTTCATTAAATGGACCTTAAAACATTAAATTGTCCATAAATCGTAAACGGTAAGTTTTACAAAAAAGTTTATTGGAGACAAAAGATGCGAAATTTTATTTTCTACAATAATGATCTTAATGTTTTTTGCCCTTAAGTACATAGTTTCCGAGACATCGGCCAAAAACATTTTTTCAAGATGACGTGTCAGGAACGCATTCTCTGAACGGCCGAACTATACTACTTTTAAAATTCGCAAAACAAATTCACTTCTCCATACATTTTCAGTTTTACTTTCTTATAATTCCAGTGTCATTAATATGCAGCATGAATGCTTTCATAGCCGTTTGGCCATCGTATGCTATAAAGATGTTGGAGAGCGATCAGTCTCCTCTTGGGTTCAAGATATCACAAAACATAGCGAGTCTCGTCGGCTCCTCACCAATGCTAGGATCATTGGTATCCACATTATTTGCTGGATACTTAGCTGACGGTATCGGAAGAAAGAACACTCAGCTGATATGTGGGCTATTTTATGCGGTAAATATACAGGGTCATATTAAACGCAAAACCTTTTAAAGGCGGGTCTAGTACATCTTGACAAACACCTTGGTTCTAGCACTTTTGGAAAGTCACGAAGAAATAAAAATCTGCTTTTTTATACAAAAAGTTCGTCAACGCGTGGCAAAATGAAAGCGATTTTTTTTGTAAATTTTCAAAAGTCGGAGCACAAATTTTGTTTGTTTAGATGTACTAGACCCGCCCTTAAAAGGTTTTGCGTTTAATACCTATGACCCTGTAGACAAGTTGTAGAGCTAGAGTTAACTTAAGTTAGCTCACTCAGCAGTCAGCACGTTACATAGTTGGCGTAGTTTTCATAGATCTAGATATAGTTCACAGTATGTACAGATCTATAAAAAACTGCGTCGGCTATGCGAGCTAACCCAAACCAACATGTTCTGCTTTAGGTCAGCAACTCGTAATCTTGTTTTCACGAAACCTGTCTCCTATATCATTATGTCTCCCGTGGCACACAGCTTTCTTATCGTGTAGGATATTTTTCTTGTTTTGATTTTTAACTACATACTTACTTAAATTGTAAAGACCGCAGGACTAATAGGTGCAAATCTCTTTGGAGTGGTCTTATTCAAGATTTATAGAGTAGGCTTGTGTCCAGAAGCAGACGTTCTATGGCTGAAATGGTGAACTACTTATTTGACAATGGACAAAAACCAGCAAAATATAAGGACTGCCCTCAAGACCCAGCTAAATTTACTGAATTCCTTGATTGAGTAACCAAATTTATGGGTCCATAATTGATCTTCCCGATGATGTTAATTTTAAACTTTCACGACTTTTACACACTAATCAGTGCTACGGGAGTTTACGGGACTAAGAAATCAGGATGACCGTGATCACGGGTAAAATGTCCTGATGATTATTTAAATCAATTTGATCAAAACCTCTAAAATTTCAGGTTGCCTGGTCACTGCTTGCAACAGCACGGTCTACTATACAGCTTCTACTCGCCAGATTCATTATGGGACTGAGTGTGGGCACATCCAGTGTCGTAGTGATAATATACACAAGCGAGATAACAGACTTGTCCATCAGAGGCAGCACTTCTACTATGGCCAGCTTACTTTTTAACCTTGGCATCATGGCATCATACTTGGAAGGCTGGTTCTGTAGCTACGAAGTTATCTGCTACACAAATTTGACAGCTGTGGTGATTTATGTTATCCTGTTGTGTTTTCTCAAGGAAACTCCGACTTATCTTCTCAAAATTGGAAAGGAAAAGGTAAGAAACGTTTGTAAACACCTTATTGGTTTATTATCTATATACCTTTACCTACCTACCTGAGTTAAGGTATCTAAAAAAAAAAATACTTATTTTTTATTTTATTTTAGGTAAAATATTTAGGTTTTTAGGGAAATCTACTGAAATTACCCTAAAAACCCAAACATTTTTATTTCCCAAATATATCTAATATTTTTTTTCGTCTCTGTGGGGGGCAATTCTGTTAGCCGATCTCTTTACTGAAGTGATACGTTCTTGAACCTCTCTCGTTTTTCTGACAGTTCCGACAGCTCAAAACTGTCAGAAAATCGAAACAGGTTCAAGAACGTGTCACCTTAGTAACGAAATCGGTTGACAGAATTGCCCCGCTGATCTCTTACACCCGGAGTGTTAGAGATCAGAGAGAGAAATGCTGAATTAAAAACAAACTCTAGACTAGAAGATTATGTTTATTTTGTGAGCATTTGCAGCACGTGAACGATAAATTATGATCATTAAACATCCTACCTTGATACGTTGCTTTTCTTGTAATATTATCAGTAGATGCAGGCAACGATTTTGTTTGCCCACTACTGCAGCAGTCATATTTCTATCAGAAATATTTAGAACTGAACATCCCTGTGTTTACTACCTATTATTTGTGTTTACCCTTTTATGGTGGACATACCCCGCGTTAGAAACAAGCGTTTCGAATGCTCATTCCTCATACAAACAGCCAGAATGTGGAACGCTTTGCCTGGGTCTGTCTTCCCGCTAAAGTACGACGTGGGTGTCTTCAAATCCCGAGTAAATAGGTATCTTCTAGGTAAGCGTGCCACATCCTAGACCGTATATCTGCTCAACATCAGGCAGTATGTAGTCAAACGCAAACCTATATGAAATAAAAAAAAAACATATCTACCAATCCCCGTGTCTGTAATAAGTATTCTAATTCCTATTGGATTATTGGGTTCCAATACCCATTCAAGGAACACTTGGACACGTGACACGTCAACCAAATATATTTTTAATACTTGGTAGACACTAATTCGGTTTTCATCAGTACTCGCGTCTACCAAGTATAGTCGGTACCTTGGCCGCTGATTAAAGTCTTATTGTTATAGTTCGGCCGTTCAGAGAATGCGTTCCTGACACGTCATCTTGAAAAAATGTTTTTGGCCGATATCTCGGAAACTATGTACTTAAGGGCAAAAAACAATAAGATCATTATTGTAGAAAATAAAATTTCGCATCTTTTGTTTCCAGTAAACTTTTTTGTAAAACTTGCCGTTTACGATATGGACCATTTAATGAAATTTCATTAAATGAACCATAAAACATTAAATGGTCCATAAATGGTAAACGGTAAGTTTTACAAAAAAAGTTTAATGGAAACAAAAGATGAAAAGATATCGTCCAAAAACATTTTTTCAAGATGACGTGTCAGGAACGCATTCTCTGAACGGCCGAACTATAGTTCACCGTAACGCCACGACGGCGACGGTTCTCTTTTTGCACACACGCGTATAAGGTTTAAGTTTGTTTCGGCCTATACCTACTTTGACTGTGTTTTAATGAACATCGTTTGTTTTTTTTTCTAGGAGGCAATAAAGTCATTGAAATTCTACCGGGGTGAGTCGGAGACTACCGAGGCTATTTTGGAAGAAATAAAATATTTGAGAAGCCAAGGAAATTACAAAGATACAGGTTCAAATTTTTTGTTTTTGATTATTCTCTTATTTTTATTTTATATATCAAAGATACGCCTACAGACCAACACTTTTATAATTAAATATAAAATACAGTAATACCTACACATGTCTGATATGATCACCAATTACCTATAGGCGTATACAACAATCGCCATTGACTATAATTAATTATAAACTAAAATTTCTTCAATTCATGAACTTATTTAAGGAACTGCTGTTTTTTTCAGAATTTTCCCCGTGGTCCCTTTGAATTTTTTTTTTATTTTTTTTTATTCTTGAATTTATTGGGGACTTTATAACGATAAGCTCATTATGTATTACCTACAAGTCTTGTATTATAATTAACCAATTTTATTCATAGAATAGGGCCCAAGCTGTGGGAGGTACCCCACTTTCTTTTCTCTTTGTCTTACCAGAGAGAACGCTGTGAAATAGCACTACTTCTTATCATGACGAAGCAGAACGAACGCAAGATAAACCTTTGTCCTTTTCGCTCTATAGCGCTATTCCCATTGAAGAAAGAGATAAGTATATTCGCTTGCGTTCGTGAAAACTATAGGCGTGGTTAGTTAGCGGGGGCTACTATAAAACTTTAAAACTTTCAAGCTAGTAATAAATAATGTTTCATTTTATCTATTTTCACTAATTACAGTTACATACTTCCAAAATAAATTACAACAAAATATGTACAATGTTCAATTCATAATAATGATGTCACATAAAAGTTATTAAATATAAATTTGAGTAATAAGAATGTTATAAAATTACAATCAATTCATCACATACAGTGAAACCTGGATAAGAGAGAGTTGAAGGGACCGCCATCTCATTCTCGCTTATAGAGGTTTTTCACTTATCCAGGTTTCTCACTTATCCAGTTTCGGAAGGGGCTACTCTCTCTTATAGAGGTTAAAAAATACGTCTAATTTGTATGTGGGTACGAGTATCTTCATGCGTGAAGAATGATACATATGTTTATAAATAGTACATAGGTACCTACTAATTGTTTGAGTTGTGTTGATTAGAATTGAACATGGATGATAGTTTGTTTTATTCAGTCTAAAAGACATATTCAAATATTGGGAAAATCAAAAAACGACTTTTTTTAAATATTTCCATGCCCTTTAGAGCACTGAGCCCTTATAGGGACCGTATATCTTTTGATTTTATAATTTTATAAAAGTAATTCTGTTAAGTCAAATTCATTGCGTATTTCATTGCGAGATTTTCCACTTTTGAACGCATACAATACCTAGCTATCTTAAGCTTATCGCTTAACGACTTATTTATTTATTCCTAAAGATTTATATACTAACACCGAACCTTTCTCCCTAATAATACTTATCAACTGGAGTAAGTTTGACCAATAAAATAACCTATTCTAAAAGAATATGATACAAAAATAATGTTAGGTAGATTAAAGAAAACCACAAAATAATTTTAAATAGAATACTATTTCAACAAACTGGATAGTTTAGACGCACGTGTGGCCATTCCAAAATAAAAATGCGATACAAAAACAATGTTACTTATTTCCACAAAATACAAAAAAAAATGTTTGAATAGAACACGATCCGAAAGCAACGGTAGTTAGTTCCACGAAATTTAAGAATGGATCATAAAGTGCAGATGTTTCATTACTCTCAACTCTCGCTAATAGAGGTTCAGACAAGTAGTACTCTCAGTTATAGAGGTCCATGAGGGAAAAACGACTCTCTCTTATAGAGGTTTTGGTCTCTCACTTATAGAGGTATTTGAGGTGTAAAATGACGGGACCTGGCAATTACTCTCACTTAAAGAGGTTTCTCACTTATCCAGTTCTCAGTTAGCCAGGTTTGACTGTATACCTATCTGCCTGATAATAATTATTATGCACTCGCCGTACTAGAATGTTTTATTTTGTTGTAAAAATAAGTAATAATCGACTCCATGTCCACATTTCTCGTTGATTTATGATGATAGGTGTATGACCACCTTGAATAGTACCTACAATATTATAATTGTATAATTAGTACTGTACTAGAATTATTATAATAGCGTTCCATACAAATAGAAGGTTCTAATTACCAAAACACTGGTTATTACGAGTAGTTGATGATAACAGTTTTTATTATTGACTTAGAAATAACTAGTTATGCATCAGTCTTACTTTTTAAACTAAGAAAATGACCTTTCATTTTGCTCGGTGAGATCGATATAAGGTGAAATATGTATAATTATAATAAGAATAACCAAAAACATTATTTGTAATTTAATTTGTGTTCAACGTTAAAGCATTAATAGACGATCGAACTTGTCCGCCCGAACCGCCGGACCGGTACGGTGCGCTCGACACGCCACACCACCGCACCGCACACGAGATGGTCCAGTGTGCTATCCGTGCTTGATCGCGTCAGACATGCCTCCAACCTTGTCAAAGGAAGCTAAAATAGCTTTAATTGCGGCAACCGTCGTAGATAGCACGCCTATCCAAAGGCAAAGGAAAAAAAGGAAAGAATGGGCAAAATTTTATTTAAGATACAGAGACTCAAACAGTCGGGTCCAGACTCGTGGTTACACCGCTTTGTTACACCAGTGTGACTACGAGTAAACTTTTTTACTCGTTCATATGCGACTGATAAAGGAACTACTTTATAAATTTGGATGATTTCTAAAATCAACTTTTTCTCCGTAATATTTACGGCTTCTTGCTCCGACGCCGCCGCCATTACAACTTCGTTACGCGTGTCTCGCTCGGAGGCAGAATTGCGACTAAAGCGCTAAACGGTGCGGTGCGTGGGCCACACGAGCGAACAACGCGCGAACCGCACCAAATCCTTTGACAGAACCATCCGACCGAGCGGACCGTCAATAATAATAATAATGTGCGGCGGACCGATGTACACACTATCGAATATGGTCCGGAGCGCACCAAGGTCACGGTACGGTGCGATCGTCTGTTAATAGTTTTAAATTCGTATATCATTTTTTAAATCTCTAAAAATAAAATAAAAGTTCTTAGTACCCTCTTTGCCGCGGCGAAAAGCAATTTTCCCGAGTACTCGACACTAACTCTGTCTCTGTTTCTCTTACTAGTTGCGTCCCTGGAATGACAGTGACCGATAACTTATTTCGAATGATCGTGAATACAACTTGCTTGGCTTTGGCGTTTTTTCTGTCTGTTCATGTTCTCCTGGTACAACGAAACGAGATACGTCGATGTCGAAAAGACATGCCGTTAACATGAAGGTCCGTCATCGATAAAATCACGAATAATCTCGATATTGCGAGAGTGAAACGACGAATCGAAATGCTTTGAATATATTTTAGATTTGAATCCTTTGTTTTGAATAAATCTTTAGTTTCTTCTCAGCGGAAATCATGCGGAAATATTTAATTATATATTTTCAAAACAAAGATTTGAATCGATATGAAACAAGTTTAGTAACAACCTAGGTAACCTACCTAACTAACCTACCTAGGGTTTGTACAAGATCTTGCTTTACAGTTTGCAAAGTTTCAGAGGTGCAATATGCTCGTCATCTTGAAACACTTTTACTATAAGTTTTATTACCTATATTTAAAAGGGACCAAGAATCAAGATCGGCGCAAAAAAAAACAGCTTTCCCATATTTTGTTTTACTTGCAGATGTGGAACCAGCGGCTCTCTCTGAAAAAGAAAAACTACAACGTGACGAAAGAGATTTAGGAAAGAAGGAAAACAAAAATGGATGGATACTGCTTTGTGAGTTACTTACTGTTGGTTTCTTCTCGTATTTTAACCTGCGGGGCAATTCTGTTAGTCAATCTCTTTACTGAAGTGATACGTTTTTGAACCCCTCTCGTTTTTCTGACAGTTCCGTCAGCTCAAAACTGTCAGAAAAACGAGAGAGGTTCAAGAACGTGTCACCTTAGTAACGAGATCGGTTGACAGAATTGCCCCGCTGATCTAAGTAGGTATTTTTTTTGTTTGAAAACTGATTGATTAAGATGGTTCTTGATGGTTTCATTTTTCCTACATTTCATTGTATTGTGTACTGTAGTTTACGATACTTAACAAAATAGTAGACTTTTTGTAGACTTTGTTCTCCGTTAACTTGCGAGAAATATCAAATAGCCCGCCGCGCGCCGTCCGCCGCACTGTCGCGCGTCGCGTCGTCACTGCGTGACACAATAAATTACTCCATCAAATTGCTGCTTCCCTAGTACAGAGACATACGAAATGGTCGACCGGCCATCGGGCCAACCAGTGTTTCCAGATAGTGAAATTGAAATTACATTCGTTAAAAATACAATTAGTATAAATTGAAGTAAAATTACAGTTAGTAATTTTTTTTTTTTATTCCATATAGGTTTGCGTTTGAGTATACTGCCTGATGTTGAGCAGATATGCGGTCTAGGATGTAGCACGCTTACCTAGAAGATACCTATTTACTCGGGATTTGAAGACATACGTCGTACTTTAGCGGTAATTACAGTGCATCTGGATACACTGTCGCCAACGTTGGCCTGGCTGGAATTTAGTTGCGCAAGGCGGAGAAGGAAAACTTTTATTCAATAATATAATTTTAGTTGACGACTGTCGAGGAAGGATGCGGCGACATGGTTTTAATTCATTTTGAATATCAGTTATTATTATTTTTTATTAAGTAATTTATATTCTACTACTTACCATAGGACTAATATTGGGTCAAAATGGTGCAATGGGACAACAGAAATATTGCAATGGGACAAAATGATAGGTGGGACTAAAATAGTAATGTATACTTAAATAAAAAAATTCTTAAATAAAAATACAATAAAATAAATAGTAGGTCCGAAAATTGGAGTACCTATTCCCATGGGATTTCTAGGTCAAATTAGTGGCAGATATCCATCACGAAGTAACAAGTTTCACAAAATAACTAATGTACAACGCCATGATTTTTACCACATTTTACGGTATCTATAAGTAGTCTGTGATTTTACGTGTTCCCGTCGTTGCTAGTGCCGCCATAGCTCTTGAGTTTAGGGGTGCGTTTACGCACTCCAGACTAAGATAAAAATCTGGCTAAGTCAATGTCACGCGTTTATTTATTTATTTATTTATTTATATTCGTTTTTTGCACAATGCACTGTTACAACAAAAGTTCTAGGGTATCCGTCAGGCCACAGAGTTATTACAACTGTTTACACACTCCAGACAAAGATAAAATTAACATGTTTAAGTCTATGTCACTCGTTTAGGGCATCTGCCAGGCGGAAAATTGTTCTGGCTAAAATTTAATCAGCCCCGTTTACGCACTCTCACCGGTATAATTTTTCTTCTTTACTAGACTAAGGTTTTTAGGTAGATAAATATCTTGTCTCTGATTAGTCGGCTAGTTGTCATCGAATCGAATTTGACAGATCGTTTCAGAGTGTGATGGATGTGATTAGTTTGTAATAGATTTGAGAGCTGTGATTGGTCTAGAGCTATGACGCCTCCGCCGTTCACGGACACCCTTCGGAATAATTTCTATCCAGCAAAAAAAATATCGGGAATGCGTAAACGCACCTTTGGCTAAAAATTAATCTGCCCCATTCACTCCCACCAGTAATGCACCAGTATAATTTTTCTCCTGACTAGGTTAAGTTTTAGCGTGGTTTTTAGATAGATAAATATCTTGTCTCTGATTAGTCAGCTAGTTGTCATCGAATCGCATTTGACAGATAGTTCTAGAGTTTGACAGATGTAATTAGTTTGTAAAAGAATTGAAAGCCTAGTCTAGACTCTATCTGGAGCTATGACGTCGTTCACGGACGCCACACAGAATATTTGTATCCACCTTAAAAATAATTATCTGGAGTGCATAGACGCACCCCAGAGAAATTTGGTGTGACCCGTATCAAACTCAATCTACGAAAATGGTAGAATTGAATAAATCAACTGCATCATCATAATAAGGATAGGAATAATTTTATTATTAAACAACGTGTCACAAAACGGTTGTACAAATACTCAAAGGCATTTATGTGTATCCAGTCATGAATCACCTGTATGAATTTTAAACTTCAAAGCTATCTTATATATCTATTGGTATAACTCGTAATCTAGCGTGCTGAGGATTATTATACCTTATGGGCTAAGTTTTAAATATGTGTGGGCATGCGTGGTTTAAGTATTTTTCAACCTTTCTGTTACAATTTGTATACTACGGGACTAATCGCGCACCAAAATTTCAAGATAAATAAATACCTACCTCCTTATCCCGATGTTTCGACCGAGTTGCATCAATCGTGGTCTCAGGTAGACTCGATGTCTACCCGTGCGTGACCATGATCAATGCAACTCGCTTATCTCGTAATTTTAGTGCGCGATTAGCCCCGTAGTATAATATAATAATAATAATAATGTTTTCGATTCGCGAAAGTTTAAAAACAATCGGTATAATTTTATTTGTATTTATGGTTTCTTTTTTATTTTCCCAGTCACAATACCCCACAACCGGCGAGCCATAACCTGCTCAGTTACTTTCGTGGTGCTAATCAACGCTATGGGTATGATCGCAGTACAAACATATGCGAGTAAATTCTTCACAACTGCCGCACCTACGCTCTCTCCAGACTTATGTTCAGTGATCTTTGCACTGATACTGGTGCTGTCGAATGTTTTGACTGTGATAGTTACCGATTTATTTCCGAGGCGGGTAAGTTACTCAACAACTGACTAAACTTAATAACGTTACTAATTATATCTAAACAAGATTTTTATTGCTTTGCAATGTGGACCGACTTACAAGTATATCAAATAGTAATTTTAATCATTATAAAGAAATGTTATTACGGCACCATAACATTACAGCAATCGCATAAAAAACAGTTGCTCTATTAATTTCTTCTAAAGTCGATAAATTTTTTGTACAAAAGAGCTATTATTTTTAGACTTGGAAAAAGGAGGTTCTCAATTCGTCTGTATGGTTTTTTTGTACGAATGTTTCGCGATTGTTCCGTCAATATGAACTGATTTTGACGATTCTTTATTTCTATGTCATACTTCGCATGTTCCAATTAAATTTTAAATCGGCTGAGTCATTTTTGAAAAATCAACAATAGTGTGACAATCACTACATCGATGACACCTTGATCGTTGATCCATATATTTGAATTCTGTACACGGTTGAAGTCAGTTAACTGCCATTTTTGGTGAAAAATAATTATAACATTAAAATTTATGGATTGCTGGCGTAGTAAAAGTAGCTCATTTTGCTGTAGGTACTACTGCTATCTACTAAAGTCATCTCATAAGAGCGCATGTTTAATTCACCTGTAACTCAATATATGTATTGTGTAATATTTATATCATTTTTTTATATAGTGGTGGTCAAATAGAGTTGAATGACGTTTCCAGCATAGATTAGAGTAGTACTTACATAATATAGTGGTATATTTTTTACCGAAAAATGCGTTGATTGCATTTTGTGTATAGTATTTCTTTATTTTCATCATCATTTCGTTAATATACAATATCGCAGCTAAACAATAGCTTAACGTTTCCAGGTACTCATGGTTTCATGCAGTTTTTTGACAACTGTGTGCCTAGTCATCCTTGGAGCCCTAATGCGCTGGCCAGTAATGCCATCGTGGGTTACGGTCCTAACTGTGCTGGTATACTGTCTCATCTACCACTTAGGCACAATTACGATAGTCTTTGTGCAGCTGTCAGAGTGCTATGGGCCACAGGTAAAAATATATTATTCTGTTAAATAAAAAACAATGTATTCATCCTTGTTCTGTTTCGTTCACTGTGGTTCGCTGCATGGTTGGCCGACCGTATTAAGTAGACCTCTCTAAGCTGACATACATAAGTAATTGTTGAATTCACTTCACGTAGGTCATTTTAAAAAAAGTTTCACATCCAACACTTACCAATCTACTTTTGTTTCAGGTGAAAAGCATGGCAGTTGTTTTAGTATTCTGCTTTTTGTACTTGGCAAGCTTCGTAGTTCTCGTTGTTTTTGATTCAGCTATTGAGCTCATAGGAATTGATGGGACTTTCTTCGCGTTTGCTGGCTTCGGAGCTTTTACCACTGTGCTATCTTATTTTTGGATCCAAGAAACGAGAAGAGTTCCACTTGAACGCATTCAAGAAATGTATGATCGTGGAATGATGTACAAAAAAGATACTGCTTGTGAAAGCTGATACGGAAAGCATAATTATTACTTATATTGTGATTTTCTTATTATGACCATATTTAATGTGATAATCCAATAAATTAATTGTAAGGCAATTCAGTCAATAAAAATGCTGCTTCACTGGAAGTGTCTACTTCTGTACTTACTTTATGAATACTGCAATGAGCACTTGCTTGCTTATTGCCGTTCTAATAATCTTCGTAAGCCAACTCATCAATAGATATGTTGTTGTTGTTGTTCATAAATAAAATTAGTGATTCTAAGCATGTTTTTCTCTATTCGTTCTAGAATTATTACTCTTATACTTCATATGAATAAAAGAATAACGCATACGTTAAAATTACATATTAATCTCATATATGTGTTATTAAAATGTGGATTTTTTGACGTAGGTAATAACGTTTTATAAATCGATGAACGGCAACTGCACGCAGACGCTTGCGCGCAGTCACGATCGGCGTAAGCATTCGGCTTGTTTCAGTTGTTGATTCAACAATGTTTTCTTATATCACGTAAAATTATCGCCTGACCTTACAGACAACCGATTTTTAAATAGTAGAAAATGCAGGTTAAATGCTAGTAGCACAATATTCTGTTCCAGGTTAACCTAAAGTTATGAAGCTCAATCTAAATGTAGCATTAGTTTCTTGCCTTGTTACTCTTGCATATTTGATTATCTATCTCTCTTTAATATGGTTCATGCTCAGTTTATGTCCCAATGGAAAGATAAATGTCAATGTCAATTTTTCTACATATTTGACAATTCACGGAACATTGATTTTTAGGGTTCCGTACAAAAGAAAGTTATACATAATTAAGTAAACTATATTTCTTTATGTATTGTAGTGGGGACATTTTGTGTGAGATAATAGTCAACGCTTAATAAGGTTTGTAAGTATGAACCAAATCGGTCAAGAGCGAGTCGAGAATGGCTTAATCTAATAAGGCTAAGGATAATCAGTTAAAAATATGTGCCACGAGGTCTACTGTTCGGAGAACTACTTGATATCTTAATAATTATTAGAAATATTGTTTGCCCATGGTTTAACTATTTGACTCCATCCATTCATCGCTACGACAGGAGCGTGGTAGTCAATGTTCCCAAGTTAGTAATTTCAGAGCTAGATTCCACGGAAGCGGTGACAGTACTTACAACGAGGCAAAAATAGCAATGGAGACAGATGACAGTAAAGATGATTATTGTTAAACTGTGTTGCAAATCTCAATGTAACACGGTTCAACAATAAATGTCCTTTGACTTTGACTTTGATGACTGGAAAGCTATAATTGAACCATTCGAACAGCTAACTGAAACAGCGTAAGCGGAAATGGTCCCGTGGCCAATCGGATCAAGTTGCAACCCTGGTGCAGGTTGAGCGGGGTGAAGCGCGGACGTATTGTCGTGTCGCGTAATGGTCATCTCGCTAATATCACTCAATAACGTTCCTGCCTGATTATGGCTTTCAGGGCCTCTAGTAGGTAACTCAAAATACGGGTTATCACTGCTCTTTTAAAGCCGTAATTTTCATACCAATATCTTGAGTGAAAATTATGTTTTTAAGAAACGAAACGGCTTTCTATAAATTTTTCCTTATTTGTCCATACGGCTATTCTGAGGTTGAAAATAGCATGCGGCTTCTTTAAGCTTGAACCTTGAAATAACATTGATCTCGCTTCTGTAGGCAAGATGAGTTAAAAATATACGGAACCTTCACTGTGAAAGTCCGACTCGCACTTTGCAGTTTACAGTGAGCTTACCGTACTGACTTACTGAGGCATTAACTTATTTCTGATCTTCAATTTTTATTTTTCTACAGTTAGCACTTGATTGTGGAATTCAAATTAAAGTTATGCCCTGGTAGTTTCGGTAAACGATGAACTAAGAGATAGGTAATCAAATTTTTAGCCATAAAGTACGACAAGAGGTTATTCAAAAATGGGTTTGCTATCCGACCCGGAGTACGGTTCAGTAAAATGGGTAAAAGTGCTGAAAAAAGTTCACGCTCCACTCTGTTTCCTGTGCTTTGTTGGAGCCATAATATGGTTCGTGATGCTTGGAAACCGGGAATTCAACAACGAGACGTATTTCTCTGAAAATGCGCTACTTCCCGGTTTGGTTACCAATGAATTCAATGGAGAGTACGCGGCGAAACAGTTTTACAACGAGTTCTTGAGGGAATTGGAGGTGAGGATTTTTATTCTGAAAATTGCCTGGAAAGTTGTAGAGTACCTATGGTCAGAATCTTAGATTAATGATTGGTTTCGCTGCACTTGATTAGATAGTGCTATCATACTTGGAAATTTTGGCAATTTACAGTGTGCCAGAAGTGTCAGATTTGGCTCACCGGGTTAAAGATTTATTTTTCAAATAACATAACTTGAACTTGGTTTATATTTTATTTTAACGTAATTTTACATTGATTAAACATTTCTCCAAACAAAATTCACGGAAATAAATAAAATACTTACCACTTTACGTTATGTTTCGTCGATAGATAATCATGCCCCGGGCCAGTCACATTGAAGGCTGTGTATAATGTTAATGCACGGAATATTTTAAAAATTAACAGTTGTTACAAGACATCAAATACACAATTCAATAATGAATAGCCGCATTCATGGAGGTGTTGTTTACAAATAGTCAAGTGCAGCGAGACCAATCATTGATCTAAGGTCTGAATTTATCAATCGCAATACATATTATTGGATCTTGCTGAACTGTAATGTTTAGCTAGGCTGTTGAGCCACGGGGGATAAACATATGTTTTTACTCCTTATGGCCTCTTATTTTGGGCTTCATTAGAAAGCTTTTAGGCAGTGAGCAATGCATAGGGCTGTAATAAGTATCAGTGTTATCTGGGGGCATGCGTGGCCCTTCCTACACGAGGCTAGCATATTCAATATTCAATTCTTTATTGCACCACAAATTCATACATCTTTTAGTCTAATTTACATTTTTCATTTACCATGCAAGCCAAGCTAGTTATGCCAGCGGGCCAGAGCCACGCTCTGCTGCTTTAAGGAGCTGGGCTGGTTCGGGAAGATGGAGGGGGAAATGCACAAAACATCTCATGCGGGATGTCATTGCAGGATTTATCGCCCCCACTTCAAATTAGAACCAGTCTTTGTCCACCTTTACCATAGGCTTTGGTGCATTATTCAACTTTACATTTCTCACTGATCTTCCTTAAATTTTCAGGACAAGTATGATGATTCTGATGAGATGCCCGTACCCTGGCTGGTAGCCAAGATGTCCCAGCTCCATTTGGAGGTGTACACACACAATTTCACACTCAACTATCCTATGGCACAGGGTCAGGTAAAAAACAAGAATTAAAAAAAAAAAAAACCTTTTTTTGGAAACAAACTTTTACTGCACAAGTACTGGCCAAAATAAATCCAACGCGCCGAAACTCGATGGGATTGCGTCGTTTTATTACAGAGTTCCAACCCACCACCAACTCTATCATCAGACCTGGGTAGGTCTGATGACAGAGTTGGAAGGTGGTCACAGGAACTCTGTAATAAAACGATGCCATACAATACCATTGAAAGACAAACTACTCGCCAAAATGATTCAAATGAGCCCAAACTCGATGATGTTTTCTCGTTTCATAGCGAAGTTTCTTTGGCCACCTTCCAGCTCCATCATCAGATCAGCACCATGTCATCATAATATTGTATTGTCACGCAATTTACACATGTATGCAAAATTTCAGCTCACTCGGTTACGTGGAACGTGGGAAGTGGATCAAATTTAACTTGCAAGATTTGATTACAGACCGACAGACAGACAACGAGACAGGTGAAACTATATAAAAGCTTGTAAAAAGAAGTTTATTTTATAACAATAAACAACCAAACAATATAATGACTGCCTCGGTCACCCAGTGGTTAGTGACCCTGACTCCTGGACCAAAGACATGTGGGTTCGATTCCTATACAGGGCAAGCATTTTTGTTTAGTTTGGGCTCGGACCAAATAAAAAAAATAAAAAGAGAATGTTGTGAACAAACAAGTGAAGCCGGCAAAAACTACGCCTCGCCGTGTACAGACACAATTACACACACATAGACGTACAACGAAACTATACCTTGGTTTGTCAGTCGAACTATGGCGGCGCAACACCGTCGCACTCACCACATGTATAAATAATATACCTAATTAAAAAACCCCCGACACAAAAATATTTGACAACAAACTTTCAATTGACAACCATTTTGGGCACATTTGTAGAATTTTGGTTCTTCCATCCCCACTTTAACCCACCATAACTCTTAAACGGCTCAATCGATTTTTATAAAACATAGCTAAGAACACTCTCGATTAAGTCTCCTTTCATCCAAAAAAAACTAAACTGAAATCGGTTCAGTGGTTCGGGCGCTATGATGCCACAGACAGACAGACAGACACACAGACAAACAGACACATCAAACTTATAACACCCCTCTTTTTCGTCGGGGGTTAAAAACTGGCCTCACTTGTCTTTTTACGACTTTCTGTCTTGATTTTGACGTGACAACGTCTTATAAATTGGTTTGCCGGGTGACACTTCAAGAAACTGCGTTACGCTCCGCTCACGTTATGCGCTCACAATGAGAGCGAGTGAGAGGCACGCGTCCCTTCCACTCGGGCATGGTTAGCCCGCCTAAGAGCGAGAGAGACAGACATAAAGTCGTTGTCACGTAAAACTTTCGCCCGTATACCGACTTTACAGGCAACCAATTTTTTTTTACTTGGTCTGAGAGTTTGGGGTCAGAAACTGTGTAAAGATGTAATTTAAAAATTACACATTAAAAAGACAGTAAAAAAAGTAAAAGTAAGTTCGTATAGGCCGGGTGGCTAAAAAAAAAAAAAACAGATATACAGATATAAATTCACAGTACGATCCCTGATCCTGCACTGCAATGGCCTTCCATCTTCTGCCCCCAGCACTTTCTCTATTTTCACTCTGGCCTCATGTTCTAGCATTAGTGCAACCTTCGAGCAAATATCTATAGAGTCATCATGCACAATCGTGCAAAAAAAGTGTCCGAGCCAAAACCCTGCCCAAGCTACATAGTGGGCAGGCTTTTTAGTTAGTAATAAGATGGATAGATAGATAAACTCTTTATTGCACACTAAGAAATTAACAAAGAGAAGAACAAAGATACATAAACAGTGTAACAATGGGCGGCCTTATAGCTGATAGCGATCTCTGCCAGGCGATCGCAAGCCGATCACAACGCCGTGCGATGCCAAAGTGCTCAGTAACAAGCACTAATTAGGTGACATAACGTCGAAATTCAAGAAAACGGGTCATTGCGAATGATTAAACGAATGGTATTCTGTCTGTATGTATAACGACGCTCGGCCATTTTTTACACTTAGGGACTGTGGCTCTGTAGATATTTGCTCGAAGAGTACAACCTCAAAATTTAATTATTCAAATTTATTTTCCAGGTGTTTAAAGGCACAAACGTGTATGGCATACTCCGAGCCCCGCGTACTTCATCCCTCGAAGCCATAGTGGTGTCAGCCCCGTACCGGCCGCTCTCTTCACACCAGAAAGGCACTACGGCTAGCATTGCTCTGATGCTAGCTTTCGCTCAGTTCGCTCGACGTATGTATCTTGTATATAAAAATGTATACATATAAGACATAGTGGTGTCAGCCCCGTACCGGCCGCTCTCTTCACACCAGAAAGGCACTACGGCTAGCATTGCTCTGATGCTAGCTTTCGCTCAGTTCGCTCGACGTATGTATCTTGTATATAAAAATGTATACATATAAGACATAGTGGTGTCAGCCCCGTACCGGCCGCTCTCTTCACACCAGAAAGGCACTACGGCTAGCATTGCTCTGATGCTAGCTTTCGCTCAGTTCGCTCGACGTATGTATCTTGTATATAAAAACGTATACATATAAGACATAGTGGTGTCAGCCCCGTACCGGCCGCTCTCTTCACACCAGAAAGGCACTACAGCTGACATTGCTCTGATGCTAGCTTTCGCTCAGTTCGCTCGACGTATGTATCTTGTATATAAAAATGTATACATATAAGACATAGTGGTGTCAGCCCCGTACCGGCCCCTCTCTTCTCACCAGAAAGGCACTACGGCTGGCATTGCTCTGATGCTAGCTTTCGCTCAGTTCGCTCGACGTATGTATCTTGTAAGTATATAAAAATGTATACATATAAGACATAGTGATGTCAGCCCCGTACCGGCCGCTGTCTACCCATACGGCTGGCAATCTGGCATTGCTCTGATGTTAGCTTTCGCTCAGTTCGAGTATCTTGTATATACTCGTAAGTGTATTAAAATGTATACTTATATATTGTTACGAGATGGGTTCTTGGATAATCAGTTAAAACGCCGATTGTTCACTTTGCACTTTATTGCACAAAATCACAGTACACACGACACAACTGGTTCGCACAACACTTCACACTGGCACTGATATTCACACAACTAGTCACTTCACAATCACTGGTACCGCACTTGGACACGAGATGTTTCCACTCCGGTATAAAACGCGGTAACTGCCACGAACGAAAACCATCGCCCTATTTATATCGGAATAAGGGTTCTCTAGAAATCTGTAGAATATTCGGTGCCATTGTGATTGACAAAGTAAACAAGTGTAAAGTTCGAGAATCCCTATTGTTCTCAATTATTACGAAAACACCAAAAAAATCTCACAATAGACGCGACACAAAGACCGGTGCCGCCTGAGTCATAAAACCATAAATCACGCGATTAGGTGTAAACAATTCGCCGTCGTACCGCGCGCGGCGCGGCGGCCTACTGCTTAACAATATACGCCATAGTGGTGTCAGATAAGTACCGGCCGCTGTCTACGCATTAAAAAAGTCATCATGGCTTGCATTGCTCTGATGTTGGCTTTCGCTCAGTTCGCTCGACGTATGTGTACCTTGCATATGAGTGTATACAAAATGTATACATATAAGCCATAGTGGTGTCAGCTCCCTACCCGCTGTCTACCCATCTAAAAGGCATTACGGCTGGCATTGCTATGATGTTGGCCCTCGCTCAGTTCGCTCGACGTATATGTATCTTGCATATAAGTATATACAAAATGTATACATATAAAGAGAATATGACTTTACTTGACTTGACAGTTCTCGAACACGTATTCATAATATCTCTATACATATTATTATTTATCTACCTATATGTATATCATATACATACACGTACGAGCTCATATTCACTCACTCACTCTCACATACACACCCACAACTTATCACAACTAACTTATCATAAGATACCATTAATATTGTACCATAATCTTGTTATTATAAGTGGAAGAGCCTGCAGCCCACGACACAGGTCACCCTAGTGTGGGTTGCAGTGCACATTTGCATATTGTACAATCTTAATACGTATTAATCTTGTTTTTTGTATACTGTAAAAAGATGTACATAGTCCCTAAGTTTAGAAAATAAACATTATCATTATAAGCCACAGTGGTGTCAGCTCCGTACCGGCCGCTGTCTAGCCATCAAAAAGGCATTACGGCTGGCATTGCTCTTATGTTAGCTTTCGCTCAGTTCGCTTAACGTATATGTAAAATATCTTGTATAGCCCAACATATATGAGTATTATAAATTAAAACATCCACATCGATATCGTAAAATCTCATTATAACATCGCGCGCTCGCTCCTGATTGGCCCTGCGCGCGCATCTGCGCTCTCATTGGTTAGATTTTAATGGCGCCAAGTTCACTGTGACAATACACGTACGCGTGTTTTTTTTTTTAGTGAAGATAAAGTAGTGTATGCAACTGCATATAACACGGGTATTAAAACACTCGTTACTATTATGAAACTCGCTGCGCTCGTTTCATAAACTCACACTCGTGTTTTAATACCCTTCATTATATGACAGTTGCATAAACTACTATTGTGATTGCAATTTATTGTGATTCGTAATTTAAAAAAATAATTGTAATTGGCTTATCGAGTTCAGCGATATAAGCTTGTAAAGATTTTGGTAGGGATTAAGAGAGGATATCTTGTCCCTTTCTCACATAGCTTAACATTGTAGGTATGACGAATGTATGACACTTGCGGACAGTAACGTCATAGCCTGCCATAGTGCGCTCTCTGTCCAGCAAAAAAATAAATATGCTTCTAACTCCTTTATTTAAAGTATGATTTTATTTTAGTTTTCGATAAAAGGCTCAGTTTATTGTTAGCTGTTACAAGAGGACATCAAAAAAAAATGCTGTCAACTAGCCTATTGACATTTTCAACCTGAAACTATCTATACAAGCTCAATTAAACTAGGTATTCTTCGATATTTTTTTATGTTCTTGTGAAAAATCTATGATGAATAAATTGCCTTTTTTCAGCACAAAAATACTGGGCCAAGGACATAATATTCCTTATCACTGAGCATGAGCAACTAGGAATGCAGGCGTGGCTAGAAGCTTACCACGGCCTACAGAGCGACGCCGAGACTTTCTACACATCTCTTGGCAGTTTCTGGAAGCCTGGTACTCCTAGCTTGGACTTGGGGAAGCTTGCACCAGGGTTTTCCTTTGATGACCATCAGAAATGCTTGGACCCTGGGAAACTGAAAGGACGATCTGGTTCTATACAGGCAGCTATCAATTTGGAGTTCCATACGCCTAAAATTAGTGAGTATATTTTTATTCATATTCGGATTCATCTCCTAGCAACTTCTAGAAGCCTAGTATCCCTAGTTTGGACATGGGAAAACTTGCACCAGGGCTTTCCTTTGATGATTATCAAATTTGGATCTATACAGGCAGCTATCAAGTTGGGGTTCCATACACCTAAGATTTGTGAGTATATTTTTAGTAAGATTCGGGTTCATCTCTTGGCAGTTTCTGGAAGCCTAGTACTTCCAGTTTGGTCCTGGAGAAGCTTGCATCAGGTTGCCTCACGAAGTTTTCCTTCACCGAAAAGCTAGTGGTTTGAAATTCCGTACATAAGTTCCAAATAAATTCATTGGTACGGGTTCGGGATTTAAATCCACGACCTCTCGATTGTAGGGCGGGTGTTACTACCTCTAGACCACTACAGCTTTTCAACATTCATCTTTACCGTGTATGCCGAATCATACAAGGCGGCGGACGTGAAGTTAGTCTTAGTACAAGGTTCGCGAAACCCAATCAACGCACAGCTTTAGGTGAGCTTGTCAGGATTGGATATTGTGCAGCTTGTAGCTAACTTCACATTCGCCGACTCGTATGATTCGGCCTATAATCAAACGCTTCGCCATAATCGCATGGCCGATCTGTCAAAATTGGGGTCTCTGTTTGGGTATCGGATCTTTTTTCGTAAAAGGGTAATAAACGATCTACAGTGAAAACACGATTAGATTCGTTATACGGATTCGTGATTATCCGGACTACTACCCGCGGTCAACAAAATTTATTTTTCAATTTGAATCCATACTAAGACGGGCATGTCTAAGGTTTTATAAAACGAAAAACGGCTAAAAATTTAGATTTTTTGTATGGGAGCCCCCCTTAAATATTATTTTTATTATATTTTTAGTATTTGTTGTTATAGCGGCAACAGAAACACATGATCTGTGAAAATTTCAGCTTTCTAGCTATAGCGGTTCATGAGATACAGCCTGGAGACAGACGGACAGCGGAGTCTTAGTAATAGGGCCCCGTTTTTACCCTTTGGGTACGGAACCCTAAAAAAGGGAGAAACTGGTCGTTAGTTAGTTATGATAATAACAAAAACTGCATTTTCATTCATTCGATTATCCGGATTTTCGATTATCCGAATGCTCAACGGCACGAATTAGTCCGGTTAATCCAGGCTCTACTGTATTTATAACTTAATGTTTTACTTAGCGTTTAAATTTATCTTGCAGAGTACATAGAAGTGAAAATAGAAGGTTTGAACGGACAACTGCCTAATTTGGACCTGGTCAATTTGGTACATAAGCTGTGTGTCAAGTCTGGGATACACCATTCATACAAAAACAGGTAAAATATTATGATACTTTTTGATCACCCTGCATGATAGTGTTTGTATATTGTTGGTGGTTAGCCCTGAGTTTTAAAACCGCCTGAAGGCCTCTGACATGGCTAAACGGCTATTACAACTGGGCTACTATTGGACAACATTGAAAATATTCTATTGATTGTGGTAGTTTTTAAGATATTAGCCTGAAAAAGACATATTTTACTTTCATCCATACATCCATCAGCCATAAGAAGTCCACTGCTGGACATAGGCCTCCCCTATGGATCTCCAATAAGAGCGGTTGGTAGCAGCTTGCATCAGCGTGATCCTGCGGTCTTAATGAGGTCATCCGTCCACCTTGTAGGTGGACGTCCTACGCTGCGCTTGCCGGTACGTGGTCTCCACTCGAGAACTTTTCGACTCCATCGGTCATCAGTCCTCCGCGCTATGTGCCCATTGCCATTTCAACTTGCCAATCTGTTGGGCTATGTCGGTAACTTTGGTTCTTCTACGGATCTCCTCATTTCTGATTCGATCTCGCAGAGAGACTCCGAGCATAGCCCTCTCCATAGCTCGTTGGGCTACTTGGAGCTTACTAATAAGGCCCATAGTGAGAGAGCACGTTTCTGTGCCATAAGTCAACACTGGCAGCACACACTGGTCGAAAACTTTCGACTTGAGGCACTGAGGTATGTCGGACGAGAAGACGCTACGCAATTTTCCGAACGCTGCCCAGCCGAGTTGGATTCGGCGATACTTTATCTAAACTAAAATATGAATCATTTTCGCGCCCGGTAACATCTCCCCCCGCTCCCTTTTCCGCGCAGGCGATACGCACGTCAAGCGGTCGACCTATAGTAAGCAAGAATTTTTCGATTGACTAGTGTTTTATGTTTTCGGAGTAATATTCAATCTGTAAATATTAGGGGACATCTTACAAACGGTCTCTGACCCCAAACTAAGCAAAGCTTGTGAGATGGCTGTCAGAGACTGATAAACTACATATACATATTTTAAACACATACTTATATAGATATTACCTAAATAACACCCAGACACAGAGCAAACACCTATGTTCATCACACAAATGTTTACCCTGGGTGGGTATCGAACCCACGCCTCTTTGACCCAGAAGTCAGGGTCACTAACCACTGAACCAACGAAGCAGTCAAAATATCTATATATCTATATAGGATCTGTAAGTTACTTCTAAAGTATGTATCTTTTATCAATTTGTGGATGTGAACTAACTTATTTATTTAGTATAACTAGTAAATAACGTCTGTTACGCTGGTCACATGATACGTTTGACGTCACACGCTAGTAAATAATGTCTGTTACGTTATCTACTAGCCTGTGACGTCAAACGTATCATGTGACCAGCGCCATTACAGTATGTCGTTTTTGGAGTGATCTTAAAAATTTATTCTTTAACACTGATTTTGCATTGTTAATACTGTAGATTTTTCGGAAATATAAATGTAGTGAGCTTATTATTTACTAAAGAATAATTTAAAACGATTTCCTGAATGAAGTCAAATAGCCTATTTAACATGTCATCCAAGCCGCGGTAGCGATCAGTTGTGAATGCCACCCGCGGTCACCCATCCGAAGACTGACCGTGCCGAACGTTGCTTAACTTTGGTAATACCTTAATTTTGGTTATTTCGCTTTCGGCCGTGTACGCAACCATTTTTTTTTTTTTTATGTATTGATGTTCACAAACAGTTTTTATGTACAACTTACATCTAAACTTAACGGGTAGTATTTAAACGCAAATCAAAAAATATCCTTTTTCTATGCAATAAGATTCCAAATTCCCATCAAAATTACTGATTGCACAGCATAATATTCAACTCAAAATATCACTAAACACACTACAATTTATTTTCGCAGCGTACAGCGATTTTTCCTAAAGCAAAAGCTTTTTCATCAATGCACAGCTAATAATCTTAATGCACATTATACCTGTTAAAGGCGATTCGCTTCTGGCACTTCGCCGGCGGCTGCCGCGGCACGCTCGCTTCGCTCGCTCGGCTCGCTTCGCTCGCTCGGCTCGCTTCGCTCGCTCGGCTCGTGCGTTGTTTTGTCATGTTCTAACATAACCTAACCTATTTTTTGTATCACACCTAATCTAATTTCTTCACTAATTTACATATTGATGTAAAATTTAGAATTATCTGCAGTTTGAGTTTTGTTAAACATTTAGTTTATTTGTAGTGAAGTAAGTTATTTGATGTAAAAAAGAATATAAATGATGAGTATGTATTGATAGGCGATTATTTATTTGATATGCAATTTATATTATCCCAAACTTAACTACACAAAAAACATTTTCAAACAAAAAAACCTTAACAGTGAACCTAACTTACACAATTAAAATTTTACTACAAACTACTAACCAAACAAAACTTATACAAAAATAAACATTACAACACTGTTAATTTTTGAAATGACTTAAAATTAAAAACAACATAAACTGAAACAGTACTTAATTAAATACTTAATTAGGTTCGACATAATTTTTTTAAATTTAAATAACAACATAAATAAGCCATAAAAAGAGAGAGATTAGAGATAATTATGACTAATTACACAATAATTCATGAAAAAGACCAAAACAATACTATTTTATAATAACTTTTTCAATTCTCTCTTAACTGAGAGACTCTCTCTTAGCGAACCAATATTGAAGATGTCAACACTATTACGAATAGCATCCTTGTCGTAGCTATCACACATACGCACCAATGGGGAATGAGACATCATATTGGTTCTGCAAGGAGGCAATTTAAAAGTTTTCCACTGATTGCAAGACCTACAAGGATGATTTGGGACTCTAAGATTGACTTTATTCAGTAAATCAGGACAGTCAACTAACATTGTTCGCAACTGGTTGCCTATTAGGAGTTTTTCTCCTTTTTTGGCAACTACTAGCTAGAGTCTAAACAGCGAGATAATGCGATCCTGACGTTTCGTGATCGAACAGACGACATAACTTTGAAGTGGCGCGAATTGTATATTTAAAAATAAATGTCACATTTTAGCGCTAATTTAAAAAAAAACAATAAAAACATTGTTTTAATGTTATGTCTCAGTCAACTGTATATTTTTGGAGCGATGTGCTAAAAATATCACGTAACGCTTCCAACCGGTCTTATTAGAGATTCATATAGGGAAAGCCTATGTCCAGCAGTGGACGTGTTGCTGATGGATGGATGGAATAAAATATATTAAGTGGGGCTCCCATACAGTTCGGAACCCTTCGTGCGCGAGTCCGACTCGCACTTGGCCGATTATTAGTACTCCATCCATCCATCCATCAGCCGTAAGACGTCCACTGCTGGACATAGGCCTCCCCAATGGATTTCCAATAAGGCCGGTTGGAAGCGGCCTGCATCCAGCGCGTTCCTGCGATCTTTATTATATCGTCAGTCCACCTAGTCGGTGGACGTCCTACGCTGCGCTTGCTGGTCCGTGGTCTCCATTCGAGAACTTTACTGCCCCATCGGCCATCCATTCTCCGAACTATGTGCCCTGCCCATTGCCACTTTAATTTGCTAATCCGCTGGGCTATGTCGGCTATTAGTACTCAAAAACATTTATTTGTATAATTAATATTATTGATTGTTATGTTTCCAGCTATTCATGGATTCGTACTCGGAACAAGATGGACGAGTGGACCAACAGTTTGTGGACCATGATGGGCATGCTTTCAGCTCAAATTGCCGGGGTAAGAAATGCATTTATTTCTTACTAGACGACCCGCCCCGGCTTCGCTCCGGTGTATTATACATATAAACCTTCCTCTTGAATCACTCTATCCATTAAAAAAACCGCATCAAAATCCGTTGCGTAGTTTTAAAGATTAAAGCATACAGACAAACAAACAGACAAAAATAGCGACTTTATTTTATACTATGTAAGGATTGGACATTTTAAGAAACACATTGAAGTGAAACTTCTAATGCGACTTCCGACTAGGTTGCATTAAACGTTTAACGCTATCATGGAGGGGATATAAAGGCACTGTTGCGTCGAAGTTACACTTATTCCGCGCGGAGGGACTCCACTTGCATTTTTTTTTCAATTTATTACTAGTAACTCCCAACAGTACCTAGAAATATAAATATTAGGGGACATCTTACACACGGTCTCTGACCCCAAACTAAGCAAAGCTTGTGATATGGCTGCGATAGACCGATAAACTACTTATAGGTACATATTTTTTAATGTATTTATGTACAGGTAGATAGTAACTAAATAACACCCAGACACAGAGGAAACACCTATGTTTACACGCCTCTTTAACCCAGAAGTCAGGGTCACTAACCACAGTCACCGTGGCAGCCATCTCACATCTCTTTAACTGATTATTTTACTACATCATAGTATAAAACAAAGTCGCTTCCCGATGTCTGTCTGTCCCTAAGTATGCTTATATCTTTAAAACTACGCCACGGATTTCGATGCGGTTTTTTAATAGATAGAGTGATTCAAAAGGAAGGTTTATTTATGTAAGATACACCTGTGCGAAGCCAGGGCGGGTCGCTAGTCATAGGATAAAACAAAGTCGCTCCCCGATGTATATCTGTCCCCATTTATGCTTATATCTTTAAAACTACGCAACGGATTTTGATGCGGTTTTTTTAAATAGATAGAGTGATTCAAAAGGAAGGTTTATTTATGTATAATACACCTGTGCGAAGCCGGGGCAGGTCGCTAGTAAGCCTATATCTCGACTCACATGCGGTGGTGGATTCACATGCGCCATGTAAAGAGATAATGCAAAAATATATCGAACTTAGGACATTACCTTGTACAGTATTCTGTTATTTGCTTTGTTTTGGGAAATTATTTTTCCGAATATTTTCATTCACAACAATTCCAATATCAGTCTCTGGCAGCCATATCACAAGCTTTGCTTAGTTTGGCGTCAGAGACCGTGTGTAAGATGTCCCCTGATATTTAATATTTATTTAATCTTCTTTAAAAAGAATTTCATATTTTCGGATCTTATTATCTTTGACATTGCTTGTAAAACATGGCGGCGTGATGGCGACCTTTAACAAAAATCAAATAAGAAAATATGAAATTCCATTCAAATTAAGCGCTCAATGCGGTTGTTTTACTCTGCGCATTTCTTTACTATATTTTAATGGTTGTTTGAGCTACTGTACACAGTCTGGTCCCATTTTGTAAGATCTTCTTTCTTCTATGGACGTATGCAGGTTGCCTCATGATGTTTTTCTTCACCGAGAAGACAGTGGTGTGAAATTCTTTACATACATTCCAAAGATCTTGTTGGTACGGGACCGGGATTTGAACCCAAGACCTGACTATTGTATAGCGAGTATTACCACCGCTAGACCACCACGGCTACTTATTGAATAGGCTTGTTTACTAAAAAAATATAATTAGTCCGTCAAAAAATATTAGACACGTATTTTTTCTTTTGTCAATTTAACAAAAAATTGATGAAGATATAGCACGTTAAAGTTCCGCGTGACGTCACTAACCGGTATCAAATGTACGGGATAGTGCCGTCCCGAGCCCCCACTCTCAAACTTTGACAAGGTTTATCTTTGTCACTAATTGTTGGATTGACAAAAGAATAAATATGTGTCCAATATTTTTTAATAACCCAACTGACGGGACTAATTATAATAGCAGCGTTTTACCTGTAATAAAACGCATATTAAAATACTTACCTTACTGGAAGCTTTTATAATGAGAGAGCGTATCCCTTTCCGTCGAACAGCTAACGTTTTCAGTCCCTTTAAGCGTTGTAACCGGAAGCCTCCAGGTGGCGCCTCTGTAGCGATGCGCGCCATTTTATTTTCTAGGAAAAATAGCGTGCCTTTTGGCCTCATTGCGTTAATTTTTGTAATTTCCACCAGGCAGAAATTAAAAGTAAAGCTTCCAGTAAGGTAAGTATTTTAATATGCGTTTTATTTCAGGTAAAACGCTGCTATTAAATAACTTGACCGTTACTGGAAGCTTTTATAATGAGATTCTGTTTGTTATCGCCTGGTGGCGTCACTTGGAGTGGGGCTTTAAATTATAACTTATGATTATGTATTAGGTACGCCAATGTGATTACGCCAATGTGAGATCTATAGCTCGGGTGACAATTTAATTACTAATGATTTCAAATACATTAAGTTACTTTATAGTGAATAATGTCCAGAAAATATAAAATATAACTTAAATCCCATAAGAAAATGGACATCAAGAATCTTCCGGTCACTTAGGCCATTATCTTCAATAAATATGACCTTTTTAGCAAGAGTACTTTTAATTTGCAAAATTAAATAAAAACAATAAACAACAACAAAGTGTTAACGTATAAATAATTTACAACATACGTAAATATTTAATATGTACATAAACCCATGAGGATTTTATAACAACGCGTTTTCGTTGTGTTCATCGCATATCTACATGCATACTTGTACTTACGGTTAGGCTGGGTGGCTAACCCAAGTGTCCGGGTTTCTAAGCCACCTGAAAGAATCTGACATCGTATGATAGATCCTATTGAGAAGGATTTGTTCGGTAATGATATTTACATTACATTATTGCAGGAATGCGATATGCATTCGTATTTTGCGTCATTACTAAGCAGAGAGTCCCACGCAATAGAATTGTTACTTTTAGAGTACCTCTCCATCGTGAGGAGCAGTGGATGGCTAGCTTAGACTGTGCCATTATTGCAAGAATGCGTTATGCATTCATATTTCGCATCATTGCTAAAGCAGGGAGTCCCACTCGATGGAACTGTTACTTTTCAAGTACCTCTCCCTCGTGATGGGCGGTGGATGGCTTACTTAGCCTGTGCAATTATTGCAAGGATGCGTTATGCATTCATATTTTGCATCATTGCTAAAGCAGGGAGTCCCACTGGATGGAACTGTTACTTTTCAAGTACCTCTCCCTCGTAATGGGCAGTGGATGGCTTACTTAGCCTGTGCCATTATTGCAAGGATGCGTAATGCATTCATATTTTGCTACATTACTAAAGCAGGGAGTTCCACGCGATGGAACTGTTGCATTTAGTGTACCTCTCCCCCGCGAGGGGCGGTAGGTGGCTTGCTTAGCCTGTGCCGTTCGACATGAGTTGATAATTTGGCAATAAACCTCGAAAGTTGATTTACTTCAAATTTTGACTTCATAGTAGTTATGTAGAAGCCAATTCAGTCAATATAAAATTGAAAGAATATTTATAAAAAATATAAAATAAAAATGTCACTGACCCACTAAAAACAATGGTCAAACAATGGCAGCTAAAATAAAATCAAAGTAATTATGCAATTAAATGTCACGGTACAGTTATTGGTCTCGTACTTATACGTACAGGATACATGTGTACCTGTTAGTAAATCTCTATAGATTTAATGGTCTCTAGCTTAAAGCTATCAGTTGGAGTTGCGCCTGAAGATTTCCAATTGTCATGCGAAGCAATAGCGCGACTTTTAATAAGAGTTGTTTTAGCTGCGACTAACAATGTGTGAGAAATAGGTAGCTAAGTTCGTTTTAATACTAGTTTTGACAAACTCACTTGATTAATATCTCGCAAAAGAAAACAAACTAAGAAAGAACTCACAAAATACACCGCTGGCAAAAATAGCCCCTTAAATTTTTAATAACTCCCGGCTCGATCGTCAAGTTGCGAATGTAGGATTAATCTGTACTTAACGATTAGTTTTATGTAAAGCAAATTAGTTAGGCTGCTTTTTACAATGATATTATTATGTTGGATTACAACATTCTCAAAATTTAAGTAATCTCAATAATTTTATACATTGCGTAGGGGCCGCCGCCGTAAAGTGCACCGTAACCTATGTACTTGCCAGAACTATTTATAATGTTTTATAAATACTTAGCCAAACAAGATACATTAACTTTTGTGTTGACGACTATTCTCTTTTAGCTAATATTTGAGTTGATCTATCCAACAATGCGCTGTTTTGTGGAAAAAAGAAGGTAGTAAGACCTGACCTACCCTCCACACCATAAAAAGCTAGGGTTATCAGACGCGCATTTTTGTTTCAATCTATTTTTTTTTTACTAACACTACATTCTTATTTTGTTTGTATTTAAGTAAATTAAAAAGTTTAAAAATAAAATATAATTATGATAAATGGTCATTAATACAAAATAAAACATTAAAAGGGGTATTAGCCTGAGCCAAGATGGTAAACAAACTCGTCTTCACGTTTTCTTCCGTCCGACGGAAGATCACACAATCTAGCAGCAGTAGTATCTGGCCACAAATGCAACATACATTACTGCATGTATTAACATCAACATTCTTTATAATCACTTCATTGAAACTAGCGTGAGGATTCATTATTAAATTTTATATGAAAACCGGATACAACTCACGATTATATTTAATATTCTTCATAATTTCACTGTTTTCTCCTTAATTACAACTAAGTACGCCATTTCATGAAATATAAAAATCCTGCGGTTATAAACTAAACCTGACAGATTAGTCATGCGATTATGGTATCGCATCTGTTTGTCATTTTATTTCACTATACGAACTTTACAACACGTTTGTAGTCGCAGACACAATTATTAGGTAGGCACTGCGTTTGTTAAGTGGTTCTGTTAAGTAATGTCAAAATAATGCAACCAGAAAGGATGCACCTTATTCTCTATTTTCTTAAAATAGAAAAACATTATATTACACAATATAAAGTAGGTAGGTAGATATGTTGTTGGGCCTTTAGTAGCTTTGCATTCTGGTATGCCGATATGTAATGTACTCAAATAATATCTCCATTATATAAAATGACATTCATTTTAAAATAGTGAACTTAAACACTGCTAACATAGTAGAAATAGGGGGTATGGATTAAGTAAAAAATAAATATCGCATCGACAGTTTAAATATCTATTAGTCTTACACGGTTTTTGTTATATGCGAAAAACAAAGAGTATGTGGGTAACTCACTTTCCTAGTGACGTTTATCTATTAATTTATGTTTTTCCTATATCGGTATGAGCAAACATGTTCACGATTTCTATCCTTGCGGATAAGACATGCTAATTTTCTCCAAATAGTTTCGATTTTAGTAGATACACAACATAGTACTGCTCAAGCAAGTCTTGCTATCTCCTTAACAGGGTACTTGCATAATTGCACCTTGAATGGTTTTCTTTCCCGAAAATGTGAAGAGATTTAATAGAATTTAAATAGATGCGAGCTGTGTACATGTTTCTTTAATATTATTATGTTGTTACCATTTACAGACTTCCTACAAAGAACAGTCTGATTTTTCTTATGGTATATTTAATTAATGTATTTTAATGATGTAAGCCCCATTTTACACAAACCCTTACATATTTTATTATTTTTGGGTATGCTACAAATTACTTACTGCTTTGGTTTGAGAATACTCCCGGAATACTCGGAAGAAAATCACTACGTTTTTCAGTGATTTATTACAAGCTTGCGAATGCTTGATAGTGATATAATTCATTACGTTAGGATTCCAACTATTAGAGTTGGAATCGCATGAATTATGTTTATTCAATTTTTCCCAATGAAGCTAACTGAATAGAAGCCACTGGTCTTGTAGCTACTAGAAAACTTGTATAGAAAACCGGCGAGGGTTTTAGTAAAAATCATACTCTTAGCTTATTAAGTTGAACATCGTGAATATCTTAAAAATGTACAAAAAGGGTATCTACATCGTAATGGCATATACATCGTAATTTTACATAGGGAGGAGGCGAGGGTAGCATATTATGATTATGTTCTGCGATGATAGCATATTATAATTATGTGAAAAACACATTCCTGCGACGATAGTATGCAAAGACCCGACTATGTACAGTAGCTCAAATCATCCATTAAAATAAGGTCAACCGCATTGAATGCTTAATTTGAATAGAATTTCATATTTTCTATGAAAGAAAATAATAGGAATTTCATTTTCCAAAACTAATAACGCAAATAATTGAATACTGTACATTTGTACAAGATAGTGGCCCAAACTAGACAAATGTTTGTTACGATTTGTGGAAGTACATTTACACTCAGTTTTTAAATTCTTTGCATAAATAATGTAAAATTCACTCCGCGAGAGTGGCATGTATCACAATAAGCACTGACCCCATGAGGGTAGTTAATTAATATGACGTAAAAGTGCATTGTACACTGTATCACTCACTTTCCAAGTAGTGAATTTCACAAAAAGCACTGACTCCATGAGGGTAGTTAATTGATGATGTGCATAAATCCGGTAGGTGCGCTAACCTGTTCGTTTATAATTTTATCGATTTTATCATTATATGATCGGTAACAACATGTTTATATCAAGCACACGCCACTGATGTCAGGTAGCTTGATCCGTTCATAAGAAGGTATTAGAAATACCGACCCCACGAGGGTGGTTCACGTGCATTGAAGCATGGTAACGTTGCTTCTTCCATACTGTTATACATGGTTTTGTCAAACAATTTGCTAAAAATAATCAGAAGGTAGTTTCTGAAAAATACATTTACCCTAAAACGGCGGTATTTGTAATATCACGTATATTTCGAGTCGAAAGAACAAAAGTTGCTCGCAAATAGGCGCTTAGGTACTCAGTAAGCTCAATAGAAACAGCGAGACAACCATTCATTAACTCGTTATTTTCCAACACGTGTTGAAAGTATTTGCTCATTTTCTAACGAATAAAATGAAATCTAAACGCATCAAATATAACTTTGCACAAAATTTTATCAACTGAGATAAAGTTCTGATCACTTTAGAAACTCTTAGGTAAAATAAGATTAAAAATCGTAAGGTGGGTGCTATTTATCGGCTATCGTTGCCGTATATTTTTTTTTCCCAGGTTGCTTGATACTAGGTTTAGGAAACCTAGGTATATCTTACGGTGCCGAATATATGAACACTGCAGTGTTAAACTGCCGTATAAATAAAATTCTGCTGCAATATAAGCTTAAAGAAGTTCTACTAAGAATCCAAATTTCGCTCACCCATTTTCATCGATAGATTTGTCCATCTGGTTGGAAACGTTCAGCACGCTTACCCGCTGCCGAAGCTGACATCACACGACTTTGACCGCTTGAAGCAGTCGCGTTCATCTATTTTTTAAAGGAAATTTATTAAACAGGGATGAAAACAATTATATAGGGCGACCGATTGCCCTATTTGATGCACTTTTGGTTAAAACCCATTAGGCTTTGCTGAAAATTTTGTAAACGAACGGTAAAAACCGTTAAAAATTTATTTATTGAGAAAATGCTATGCCATACTGGTTTTCAAACCTTGGGCACAGTAAATTTCTTTAAAAAATCCATTTTTAGAGAAATAGATATAATAATATGTGGGAACTTACTGCGCAGGTACTTATACTTAGCTCCGTTATTTCTTGGAAACAACGTGTTCATTTCGATGATGAGCACCACCACATATTCACTGAGTTTAATCGGTATATTAGTTATAGATACTAATTTTATAAAAAATAAACTGTGCAACAGGCCGGGAGCTAGCTAGAGCTGCCCGGAGCTGTTGCTTCGACGAAAAATTCAACGCCAATGAGGCCAAAAGGCACGCTATTTTTCCTAGAAAATAAAATGGCGCGCATCGCTACAGAGGCGCCACCTGGAGGCTTCCGGTTACAACGCTTAAAGGGACTGAAAACGTTAGCTGTTCGACGGAAAGGGATACGCTCTCTCATTATAAAAGCTTCCAGTAACGGTCAAGTTATTTAATAATGATTTTTATACCCAGTAAACATCCCTATTGGGGGTTTTTAAATTTTATCTTTGTATAAATGTTTCTCAGGTCCCAAACGGTAACCATGGTCTTTTCCACCGCTTCAACATCGAAGCGGTCACTCTCGAGGGCCGAGAGGCCAATGACCCCGCCGGAACCCCTCCCAGGGTCAATGCCCTTTCCACGGCAAATTTCTACAGACTTGGGGTGGCTTTGGAAAGCACCCTCCGGTCTTTGAACAATTTGCTGGAGCGATTCCATCAGAGCTACTTCTTTTATATGCTGGCCGCTACGAACAGGTTCATTTCTATTGGTAAGTAAATCTTCAGGAGGTTATGCTCTCCTGGTATAATAAGCGCCACACAAATCGACGGATGGGAAGTTATGCGCAGAACGCTGCGCAAAAGCCGAAAAATAGGTATGCGCGGGAGCCAGAGAGACTCGCGCCGGGGCACACCCGCTCGCCAACCTCATGCCTCCCGCGCGCTCCCTACGCATTGTGCACACATGCGCAATAATTAGCGAATCACGGCGAAGTTTCATCTGCGGCTAACTTCTCATCCACCAATTTGTGTGGCGCTTAGTATATTTTGTAGCAAACTTAAAAGAATCTGGGAACTTTGGAAAGTGATTTTTGCACGATTTGCTAGAGCAGTTTCATCAGGGCTACTTCTTTTATACGCTGGCCGCTACGAACAGCTTCATTTTTATTGGTGAGTAAATCTTCAGGAAGTTATGGTGTCCTAGTACTTTGTAAGCTGGCTTTTACAGACTTTGAGTGGTTTTAAAGGAAGTTAATGGCCGTCTTTGATTGAAGTTAGCTACAAGCTGCGCGAATCCCCTCTCCTGGCGCCGCTGATATGAATAAATTGCTACTGCGCAACGACTTACCTTGTTTTCGCTGACACCATTAAGTTTGGATGATTCGGCTTATATTTTGTAAGCAAACTCCTAGACTCGGGGTGGCTTTGGAAAGCACCCTCCGGTCTTTGAATAATTTGCTGGAGCGATTCCATCAGAGCTATTTCTTGCTGGCCACTACGAACAGGTTCATTTCTATTGCTAAGTAAATAAATCTTCAGGTTGTTATGTTCTCCTGGTCTGAGGTATAGACTGAACTGAGGACTGGAAAAATGGCAGGAAAAACTGGAAAAAGTGGGTTTGAAAATCAGTAGGACCAAGACAGAGTATCTGTTCTGCAATTTCGGGGGTCCGTCCAATTTTACTGCAATCGCTCTAGATGGTGTGTCCCTTCCAGTCTGCTCCGACTTCCGGTACCTCGGCTCTATCATTCAGAATGACGGCGACATTGACCAGGAAGTTACTAGCAGGATAAACGCAGGTTGAATAAAATGGCGACAGGTTACTGGAACATCTTGCGATCCGCGGATGCCCCTTAAGCTAAAAGGGAATATTTATAAAAGTATCATAAGACCTGTCGTATTGTTTGGGTCAGAGTGTTGGGCCACCAAAGGGGAGAATGAAAGAAAATTGCATGCAGCGGAGATGCGAATGCAGAGATAGATGTGCGGAGTGGCAAGAATGGATAAGATTAGAAATTAGTATGTTAGAGGAAGTCTGATAGCGCCAGTGAGTGAAAAATTAAAGAGTGGCAGGCTATCTTCGTATGGCCATATCATGAGACGGGGTGAGAGTCATGCCACGAAACTAACCCTAAACATGATGGTAAGCAGCAAGGAATGGGAAGGGACGACCAAAAAAAGTGTGGATGAATTGTGTGAAAGATGATATGCGAGAGAAAGGAGTTGATGATGAGATGACGTATGATAGAGTGAAGTGGCGAAAGAAAACGTGTTTTGCCGACCCCACCTAGTGGGATAAGGGCAGGAATTTTCATCAAAAATCATACATTGCATTAATTCTTGTTTTTTGGCTTCTCTGGCTGTTTTGCAACTTCGCCACAGTCGTGGTTAGATCCTCCAAGGCACTGTTATAAGATAGTTCATCAAATTCAGTTACTTTTAATTGTGTTTAAAATGATTTTTCTTTTTCAGGTCAATACATGCCTTCCCTCTGTCTCCTCTGCGTTGCAATGCTCATCCGCGCACTATACTTATGGGTTACCATACAACAAGACGATGACGATGAAACTAAACAAGACAAGAAATCAAACAAAAAGTCAGAGAAGGACAGAAAATCTAAACAAGAAAAGGCAAAACAATCAGATGATGAAGACGACGCAACTACTAAAGAAAAAGACAATAAATCGGATTCGGAACAAACTGGAGAACAAACAGTCAGACACAGAATCAAACAAACAGACTCGGAAAAGCCAAAATCTGATGCGGAGGTACTAGGAGATAAGAAAACCAAAGAGGGTAAAAAGAAAAAGGGTAAAAGTGAAGAGTCTACCATGAGCGTTGTGAATATTGGCGCCAACTATTTGTTGGTGCATTTGTTGGGATATGCTGTTATGAATTTGCCTATGCTGTTTAGTAAAATTGGTAAGAAATTGTGTTTTCTTTGATATTTGGTCACTAATTTTATATCTAGTGAAGTAATTGAATTGATTTGTTTAAATAAACAATGCTGCCTTTTACTAATAGAAGTACCATAAATAATCGGTCAAGTGCGAGTCGCACTCGCCCACGAAGGGTTCCGTGCCGTATGGAAGCACCTCTTAATATATTTTATTTTTATTTAATCATTTATTTTTAAAGGGAATATACAACTTAACATTAAATATTAATATTTCAAGCATCTACCTGTCACCGCTATTAATATCAAGCGAAAAACGGCTAAAAATCAGGTTTTTTGCATGGGAGCCACCCTTAATTTTTTTTCTATATTTGTGGTTATAGCGGCTACAGAAATCATCGGTAAAATTGTAAAAATTTCTACGTTTTAACCATTTAAACGCTATTACGGTCAGACAGACAGACGGTCAGCGAAGTCTTAGTAAGAGGGTCCCGTTTTTACCCTTTGGGTATGGAACCCTAAAAACATGTTAAATAAGCGAAAAACTCAGTGTTTCGTACATACCTAAAGTCCCCGTCACGAGAAGCTATAAATTATGTAAACAAACATCTTTTACTAAGTAGACATTTTATACTGCGAGAAAATAATAAATTGACCATTTTCAATCGACATGAAATATAGACGGGTTATATGAAAGTAACAACCAATTTAATTTAGTCGGATCATATTTTAACGACGCAAAGCGCTATCGTTTTTGTTTCTTGGTACCGGAATGCGTCCGTCGCAGGGATTGTAAACTATCGGGACGCCGTTTTGAAATAAACGCGTCATTCGAGTTTCGAATGCGTACGAGTTTGTTTCATTGCTTTGCATATATCGCGGATCTGGTTGTTATTGTTAATTTTGTTATTGTTTCGTTATCACTTTTTATTGTTGTTAAGATAAGGTTAATATAAGAAGTAGGTTTTAAATTGTGAAGTAATTGGTTAGGTTAATTGGTATACCAATGGAGATATAGCTTATATAGCGAATAATTATTCTTAAATAATATATGTTCATTAATATTTGTTACTTAATAATTAATTAAATCTTAAACAAATTCATTTTTTTGTTGGTCCAAATGTTGTGAACTCCTGAACACTTGTTTACAAAATTTATAGCTTCTCGTGACGGGGACTTTAGATGAGTACAAAGCATGAATTTTTTTCCGTTTCAGGTGCAAAATACGACCAGCCATCCGAAATCTCTATCTTCTACGGTCTTATAGCCACATCTGTTCTTCTTACCATTATTACTCCGATATTTACGCGAATATTCCGCAAGGAGCCCATAAGTCGCGAGGAGTTATCTCTAGTCAACATCCTAGTACTTATAGAGTTGGCAACTATGTGTCTGAGTGTGGGAGTTCAGAATTTCTCCCTGGGTTTGGTTGTTGCCACGGTTTATACCCCGTTGGCTTTGGTGGCTGGAGTTACTGTGAAGAAAGGTAGAACAAGGTATGTATTTACTCTCTTTTACGTTTTTTGAAGTGAAACTTCTAATGCGACTTCCAACGAGGTTGCGTTAAACGTTTAACGCTACCATGGAGGGGGTATGAAAGCACTGTTGCGTCGAAGTTTCACTTCTTCCGCGCGGAGGGACTCCTCGCACTTTTTTTAGCTAAATCTAATCTGCAGTGACCAGGAACTCATAAAACACAAGAGTGTATCCTAATTAGAACTCATACAACACATGCATTATATTAATTTGTAGCAAAGTAAAGAAACATCACAAATGTTCCACACGGAGCCCATAAGTCGCGAGGAGTTATCTCTAGTCAACATCCTAGTACTTATAGAGTTGGCAACTATGTGTCTGAGTGTGGGAGTTCAGAATTTCTCCCTGGGTTTGGTTGTTGCCACGGTTTATACCCCGTTGGCTTTGGTGGCTGGAGTTACTGTGAAGAAAGGTAGAACAAGGTATGTATTTACTCTCTTTTACGTTTTTTGAAGTGAAACTTCTAATGAGACTTCCAACGAGGTTGCGTTAAACGTTTAACGCTACCATGGAGGGGGTATGAAAGCACTGTTCGTCGAAGTTTCACTTCTTCCGCGCGGAGGGACTCCTCGCACTTTTTTTTTAGCTAAATCTAATCTGCAGTGACCAGGAATTCATAAAACACAAGAGTGTATCCTAATTAGAACTCATACAACACATGCATTATATGCATTATATTAATTTGTAGCAAAGTAAAGAAACATCATAAATGTTCCACACGGAGCCCATAAGTCGCGAGGAGTTATCTCTAGTTAACATCCTAGTACTTATAGAGTTGGCAACTATGTGTCTAAGTGTGGGAGTTCAGAATTTTTCCCTGGGTTTGGTTGTGGCCACGGTTTATACCTCGTTGGCTTTGGTAGCGGGAGTTACTGTGAAGGACAGGAAGGTTTGTATTTCATCTATTTCCCACTAATTTTCTAGCTTTATTCTAATCTACAAGACCAGGAATTCATAAAACACAAGAGCATACTCCTAATTGGAACTCATAACACACAAGAGCCGTGTTAATTTGTAGCAAAGTAAAGAAGCATCATAAATATTCCACATTACGCCAATATATCGCTAGAAGGTTTATTCTACTTGCCTAGAAGAGATCGATCTTAACTATAAGGCCGCCAGTTGTGGCATTTGATCTGTTAGCATTTCCGGTTATTTAGTTAAAACCATTATCTATAGGACGTCCACTGATGCACAGTGGCTATGGATCTCCAATATAACTGGTTGGAAGCGGCTTGTCCCCAGCGTGATCCTGCAGTCTTTATACGTCTACCTTGTGGGCGGAAATTACACTGCGCTTCGCGGTACGTGGTCTCTATTCGAGAACATTTTGACCCCATCGGTCAACTATCCGCCATGCTATGTGCCCTGTCCACTGCCATTTCAACTTGTCGATTCGCTGACTTATGTCGGTAATTTTGGTTCTTCTACGGATCTCTTCATTTCTGATTCGATCTCGCAGAGAGACTCCGAGCATAGCCTTCTCCATCGCATTAATAAAGCCTACACTAAGAGACCACGTTTCAGTGCCCTAAGTCATCACTGGTATACTCCGCGCCACACAAGTTGATGGATGTGAAGTTATCCACTAGCTGCGCAATAGCCAATCCTGACGAGACGTGACGTGGAAGCCGCACGTTGATTGGCTATTGCGCAGCTAGTGGCTAACTTCACATCCATCAACATGCGTGGCGCGGAGTGTAACACACTGGTTGAACACTTCAATCGTTTCATGACATTAACAATATCGTTTTCTCTTTCCAGCACAATCGGGCTAATCTTCAAACGCGCATTTTGCCTGCTACTGCATCCGCTATGCATATTATGTGTGGCCATGATCACATATAGTTCGTTCCTGTTCCCCGAGGACAGCACCTATGACATGATCACCAGAGGAAGGGACGCGGCGATGCAAGCGATTATGTTCTCTATTGTCGACTCTCTGGTAATAATATGTAACGTTTTTTGCTTACTGTTTTATTTGGCCATGATCACATGTGACCACCAGCGGGATACAAGCGATTATGTTCTCTATTGTGACGCTTTTTACTTGCTGTTTTATCATACCCCCGGATACTCTGAACAAATAAATGAATATGTCACACTAACAAACGAAATAAAGAAAACATGAGTTTCACTACATAGCATAATATAACAAAGTCGCTTCCCTGTCTGTTTGTCCCTATGTATGCTTATATCTTTAAAATTACGCAACGGATGTTGATGCGTTTTGTTTTATAGATACAGTTATTTAAGAGGAAGGTTTATATTATGTACTAGACGGCCCGCCCCGGCTTCGCACAGGTGTATTATACATATAAACCTTCCTCTTGAATCACTCTATCCATTAAAAAAAACCGCATCAAAATCCGTTGCGTGGTTTTAAAGATTTAAGCATACAGACAAACAGACAAAAATAGCGACTTTATTTTATACTATATACTAGCAGCGCCCCGCGGTTTTACCCGCGTTGTGCCCGTTCCCGTGGGAATTTCGGGAATTTTTATACATATAAACCTTCCTCTTGAATCACTCTATCCATTAAAAAAAACCGCATCAAAATCCGTTGCGTAGTTTTAAAGATTTAAGCATACAGACAAACAAACAAACAAACAAACGAAAATAGTGACTTTATTTTATATTATGTAAGGATAAGGATAATACACCTGTGCAAAGCCGGGGCGGGTCGCAGGTTAGATTACTAATCCCACGCCAATTAAACTTACACTGCGCTTATCCGATCCAAACTAGAGTCTAGCTCAATAATATGGAACCCCCATGAAAAAAATTACACAATTATGCTAAGGGTGCAAAGACGGTTTCTGCGATTTCTGTACAAAAAAATGAATGGTTACCACCCGTATTTATATCCGTCTAAATATGTACTGGATGCCTTGGGATTTAATTCTCTCGAAACACGCCGAACGCATGATCTCCTTCTAACCATGTACAGAATCCTCCACGGTATACTAGACTGCCCCACTCTAGTGTCAGAGGTGAGTCGTCTCTCGGTTCTCTCAGAGAACCTCACCCGTTTCCGCAGCGGTCGAGTACCACTGTTCTCCCCCGTAACCCCGCGCGCCGTGGCGCGAGACCAGTCCCCCATCTGCCGAGCACACCGACACCTCAATGCGCTCTATGCTTTACTGTACAGTGAAAAGCACTCTGTTTTAGAATAATTTCCATATGTATTATCATACATCATTCAGTTTTCTGTTTCTAATAAGAATTAAAATGTGTTATACCAACTTGTGTATTATAGTTATTTAATTGAGTAAATTAATTTAGCAATGTCACATTTTTGTACACCTAATTTTTTTGTAATTATTAAGAGTAAAATAAGTAACGTATTGGTGGATACCGTAATGTTATTTATTAAGGAAATAAAAAATTGAATTGAATTGAATAAACAAAAGACGACGCGCGTGCTCAGATTCTGGGCGCCTGGGCGCAGTGCCACTTTCTAACAAATTTTCCCGCCCAGATTCTAGTCGCCCGCCACCGAAGTACAAATACAAATACAAATAAATTTATTGACCAAAAGTAGAAATACATAACTATTACTAAGAGCTTAAATCGAAAACAAGTCTACGAATTGATTCTATACATGATTTTGTCTTATGTTATGATAGAGATGCATTTTCAAATAGATTAGTTGTGAGCCCCAAACTAAGCTAGGCTTGTGTCTTGGGGCTCGAGTGCAGAGTTACCAGAAACTACAAAAAATAATCACAAAATTAACTCGCAGCGTACCTTGCTGATTATTCTTAAATGTAAGTTCTAACGAAAATGGGATATGTCGCAGTTTATATGGATAAATAATTAAAGAAAATAAAATTTTAGAAAGTTAAGTATCGTCTCGTTTGAAAAACTATTCGCTGTATAAACAATTAATGAGATTTTCAGTCTCAATATAAGACAGGCTCATTAGCCAATCTCTTAGCTTTCTTTTGAAGGCGTATTTTCTGAGGTCATTGAATTCAATGGATGACAACCTATATACATTGTTGTATGTGCATAAGGAAGAGTACGCTGGGTAGTAAGTGGATATAAATTATTTGTTTGACGGAGGGGTCAACAAACGTGTATTATTGTCTCGATAACCTCCTTGATCATAGTGCTAGTTATTTAAATATGAACACCAGCGAATTTCCGATATCATCTTTATTCTGCTTACAGAGTAATTCTTCAAAAATTACAGTAATTGTCTTCGAATCAAACAATTCAACACTCCGATGATTTTCCAACATCTTCTTGTATATTCGTCAAAACAAAAGTGACTCAAGCCGAGCTCAAGCCACGCCTTTTCCCGCCAATGTGTACGTCAGTGTGACGTGGGCACGACATTGAAGTTGATAGAAAAGTCATCTGTCAAATGCATCTCGAAATATTATCTGTCTGTATTGCCAGTAATTAAATAAAGCAAATCAGCTCAAGGGGCTGCTCTCCGACACGGCTGTCCTGCGCATCACACGTCCGCGTGTGGTTCGTTTCATAGATTGCTAGCTTTCCAAAGTTTTCCACGGTTTCCTCCAAATTCCTGGGGTCTTAAAGGCTGCCAAACGATTTCGAGCTAGTTGCACTGTCGCTGGTCCACTGGTATAACATTGCCGCGCGTAGTTTCAAGAATACAATTGTTTTGAATACTCATCTTCCGCGGAGCTGAAGTTAGTCATGTGCGTGCGTAATTCTTTCACCCTGGAACAAGTTTACTTGAGGTATATTATTTTCCTCGGCCATGCCTGACCAGGATGGTCAGGTAATTTAAAACAAGACTTTCTAGGAACTTCTTTTTTTTTTACTGAATATTATAATCCAACCGGTCTTATTGGAGATCCATAGGGGAGGCCTATGTCCAGCAGTTGACTTCTTATAGCTGATGGGTGGATGGATGGAATATTATAAGTACAAAGGCAGGTCAGTACTTCAAGTAAACTAACAAAATTATTCACAATGTTATTAATAACCAAGGTTTCACGTTTCGTGTCAGATTTACATTTTTTAATTAATTCGTCACAGATATTCAAACCAAACAAATGGAGCTCTTTTGTCTCTCTTTTTTTAAAACACTTACAGAACTCCGTAGAGTTACGGCGACAACTCGCCCTTTTTTTTTTTTTACTTTTTTTTTTTTTTTGAACCACATACAGAACTCCGTAGAGTTGCGGCGACACTCGCCCTCTTTTTACTTTTTTTTTTTTTTTTTTTTTTTCACTCTTTTTTTTTTTGTTTTTCTCTTTTCTCTCTTTTTTTGTATTGTGGTTATTTATTAGTGTTTTGTTTTTTTTTTTTTTTGTCTGGTTTGACTTCCTCGCTAGGCAATACCAGAATATCCCAACCAATATAATACCTGCATTTCTCATGTCTGTCTGACACGGATTAATTGTATTCGTGATCAATAGATTTTTATGATTACTACTAAGTACTGTATTCAATATTGGTCTTGAAACTAATAAATGTTAATTGTTAGTTTTTCGTTGTACAACCTACTTGGTCTTAAATTTGTAGGCAATATTAACAAATTATTTTAAAAATCCCGCATCCGCCATTTCATTACACAAATAAATCGGTTGTCTATTTTTTGCTCTAACATTTGTATGAACGTAGAACTAATGCATCTCTTTTATTCCCTCATACAATTAAGATTCAGTTTTGCTCCACGATTCCGATAGGTACTCGAAAATGGAATGAATACAAATGAATTATCTGATTTAATTTGAATGGTCTTTACAAAATACCATGATAATACAAATATTAGGATATTATAGTTGGTCGGATATGAATACTCAGATCTTTTTAGTATTAATAATCTCTATAATACTAATACATCAACCACACACTTAATTGCTTGTCATTATGAATAGTAGTTTATAAGGGCTAGCTGCTTTTAAACTGATTTTCACAAAAAAGTCTCAATTTGGATGTGTGTTCTTTTGTTTCTTCAATCTTAAAGAATTCTGAAAAATTGTTTCATAAAATGTTTAAAATTAAACTTTATTCAATGAAATAATGCTATTAACACCTTAAAATAACATGGTAAAATCTTAGAAGTTAGTTAAATCGTTTAAAGGTACCTAGTTATTAAACTTTGACAATATCACAAATATCATTTTGTCAGCTAATCAGTGAGGTTTGATTTAGATAACTTTAGTACCTAATAGACTTAATCAACTGGACTAACTCGTGTCATGGAGCATTGGGGCAATCGAATATCTAGATAATTGAATTAATGAAAATAGCGGTTTCTTTTATTATCTTGGCTACTTACAAGCTTCTAATTTTTAATGACTCAATCATATTTATTTTATCTTTGATTTATAACACTGCTCGCTTAAGTACGCTTGTGTTTATGAGGTGACACATGGCACCTAGTACATTAATAGCAATACGGGCACCTAGGGCAGTATAGCGCTTGGGGCAGATGGGTTATGTAACATTGTACATGTATATGCATGTATTCTACTAGAACACTACAGTTTGTTGATCATGAGAAGTAGTCCAGATAATCAAGAATCCGTATAACTGAGGGCCGGATAATCAAGTGGCACACCATAGCACAATTAAAAACCTTTACTTAAACTTGTGTATCTGATTCGGTAGTACAAAACATTGAAATCAATTAATAGCGTCAATCATTTACCATAATTTAGAATTTAGATTGTATGTTATGCACTAGTTTGAGAAATCTTGATCGTTATGAAAATGCGGATGCCCTTAATTTCTAGTCAGAACATTAACTTTGCTTTAGTTTTAACAACATGAAAAGATCTCACCCGAAAGATGTTAGGATTCCTAGCAGGCCTTTATCAACGCACAAGCGCCGCTCCGCCCATTCCAATTTGCAGAAGTCTTCATAGCAAATGTGTTAGAGTCTCGCTCCAACTCAATCTCCATTTAGGTTCATCTCAAGACAGGTAGTGGCGAGTTTTTGTCAGCTGTCTATGTTTGTTTGCCATCAATCACATCGGACTTGCATCTTGTTGTTTGTTCGGACATTGTTATTGTGGGAGTTCAACTAAGGAAAAGGTACTTCGCCATTAGTTTAGCCTTTCATAGTCATTGTCCAAAGTGAGAAACATTTTAGTTATGCTACTTTAATAAGATTTTCCATTCCTTGTTGTTATTTTCCACTTGTGAGCGCGTCTTTTTATCCCGACTTCTGATGACGGAGGGGTCAACAAACGTGTATTATTGTCTCGATAACCTCCTTGATCATAGTGCTAGTTATTTAAATATGAACACCAGCGAATTTCCGATATCATCTTTATTCTGCTTACAGAGTAATTCTTCAAAAATTACAGTAATTGTCTTCGAATCAAACAATTCAACACTCCGATGATTTTCCAACATCTTCTTGTATATTCGTCAAAACAAAAGTGACTCAAGCCGAGCTCAAGCCACGCCTTTTCCCGCCAATGTGTACGTCAGTGTGACGTGGGCACGACATTGAAGTTGATAGAAAAGTCATCTGTCAAATGCATCTCGAAATATTATCTGTCTGTATTGCCAGTAATTAAATAAAGCAAATCAGCTCAAGGGGCTGCTCTCCGACATGTTTTTGTTTCAGATCTACGGAAATTGGCTTTTCAACGTGGCCACGTCGCTCCTTCTACCCATTTGGATAATATTCTGGCAGATTCTGTGCAGCCCGGTGAAAGCGTGAACATTTTAGTGCAATTTCATAAAGTGTGGTCAAACCACAGAGTATAGACAGAGGGGGCATACCCAATTGGCATCTAGAGTTTGTGCAAAAAGAGAAGCGTCGTAGGTGAGGTCGCCCGTGTGCCGTTTTATTAATTTTTACGTTGACAACACTGCCCTGCCATTGGTTGTACAACGAAAAGTGTTTGATACTTGGTAGACACCAATTCGGTTTTAATCAGTAGACTCGCGTCTACCAAGTAGTCGGCACCTTGGCTGCTGATTAAAATCTTATTGTTAGTTCACCGTAACGCCACGATAGTTCTCTTTTTGTCCGACGAAACGGAGGAGGTATTCAATTCGACGCGTATATATTTTTATGTATAACCATGCATAACTTTTTACGTAGTGGTCCGATTTTGATAGTTCTTTTTTTATTAGGAAGAGTATACATCGAAATTGGTCCCGTTTAAATTTTATCGAAATCGGCTGAGTCATTTTTGAGAAATCAACAGTAATGTGAGAAATGCTACATCGATACGTACGAAGTATTCGCGAAATCTGTACCCGTGTACAGAATTGAAGTCGGTCATGCTATTTTTTGCAAAAAATAATTATTGCACATACATACTCTAATCACTTTGTTTCTGAGTTGCCTACAAGTAGCGTCATCTAGTAGGTATAGCGGATATATTATAATTATTTTTTGGTGTTCATAATATGGTGTTCACATAATTCGAATAATTCGCACGAATCGAAGTATCATCGATGAAGTAATTTTTAAATTATTGTTGATTTTTCAAAAACGATTTAGCCGATTTCGATAAAATTTCAATGGGACCGCCTTTTATATATGATCTATCGAATAAAAATTGTCATAATCGGTTCTTGATTGGCGGAGTATTCGCGTAACATACCTGCATACAAAAAAAAAAACATCAGTCTAATTGAGAACCCCCCCTTTTTTTGAAGTCCGTTAAAAATAGTTTCGAGTAAAACCTAGCTGTAGTAAAATACTGCGGTATACAAAAATGGGTCGTTACCCGTCCTCCCACTGGGTTCACCCACCGGTGGGTGTAGGAGTAATTCCTGTTTACCCGTGTACCCACTGCGTCAAGGTTGCAATTAATTACAAAAATATCGATTTATTTTGTCGATAATTTTGAAATGAAAAATATTACGATAAGTCAATTGTTTATTAAAACTAAACTAATGGAAACAAAAGATGCGAAATTTTATTTTCTACGATAATGATCTTAATGTTTTTTGCCCTTAAGTACATAGTTTCTGAGAAATCGGCCAAAAACATTTTTTCAAGATGACGTGTCAGGAACGCATTCTCTGAACGGCCGAACTATAGTTAAAAAATTTTTATCATAATATAAATATTTTCATTTTAACATTATCGACAAAATAAATCGATTTATTTATAATTAATTGCAACTATGAGTCAGTGGGTACACGGGTAACCAGGAGTTACCCTAAACCCACCGGTGGGTGAAACCAGTGGGTGCACGGGTAGCGAACCACAAAAATGCCCTTATGCCTTCTCTGTTTTTATTTTGTGGTCGAATAGCCCTTTGGCCATGAAAATGTACTGAGATTAGTTTGTATCAGTATTTTTATAAGTTTGTGATTATCAAGTCGCAATATCAAGTCATTCCAAAGACTAATAAAATTATACGTGTGTTTTTGTACATAGTAAGAGTTTTTTTTTCTCTTCGGACGTATTGTTTTTCTTCATCCATCCATCCATCAGCCATAGGACGTTCACTGCTGGACATAGGCCTCCCCTATGGACCTCTCAATAAGACCGGTTGGAAGCGGCTTGCGTCCAGTTTTTCAACGCGTAGTAAAGTAAGTTCGTATAGGCCGGGTGGCTAGCCCTGGTGTCAGTTTTAAGCCGCCTGAAGGCCTCTGACATGGCTGAACGGTTAAAACAACCGGGGCCTACAATTTAACGTGTCATCCGAGCCACGGTAGCGCTCAGTTGTAAATGCCACCCGCGGTCACCCATCCGAAGACTGACCGTGCTGAACGTTGCTTAACTTCGATGATCGCTGCCGAACACCTAGAAGAATTAATCTTAATTATAAAGTCTTCTACCACGTCTGCTGTGGTCAAACGCCCAGCTGGTTACTTGATTAACATCCTTACATAGTATAAAATAAAGTCGCTATTATTGTCTGTTTGTCTGTATTGAAACGGAACTGACGTCAACTGCAGTCGCCACGCCCCTTCGCGCCATGCTGTTGCCAGCCGCCATGTTGAAACTCAAGAGACAAAGGAGGGGAAAGTTATTTAAGCCGTGTTCAGCTATTTTTGCGCCCTATTCGTCCCCGAACCGTTCCTGAATAAACAAGCTGTTGCTACTCTGAGTGTTTCGTGTTTCATTGCGTTATACTCAGAAGTGGTATGTCTTGAAAAATACTTCTACATCGTCTAAACCCACGTGCATAGCGTCAAAATCAGCAAATTATGAAAATTTCGGTCTACATGAAGCCCTGACCATCGAAGAAGACAAAATCACTACGCCGCCTGCGAGACCTGCTTTAGAAGAATCCACGGAAGAAATAAGCATCAAGACAAAAAAGCCACGCTGCTATTTTGAAGTAACATTCAGCAAGTGCAGAGCGGTGCGAGAAATAATGAGGTTAAAAGCGATGCAAGTTCAAGATGATCTACAAAGAAGACGAATAGGACATCGACATTCCATGACATCGATGAAGCTACTTTTAGAAGACTATTGCATCGGCGACATATTGAACAGCAAGAAAACGTATTCACCATTTTAAAACAACCGCCAGCAAAGTGAAGCCCTAACAGCACGTGTAACGAACGCTACTAAGTCGAGTACTATTGCCAGAATCCACCTGTTGAACACAACCACGCGATGAGCAAAACAAGAATCTACAACTACCCTACGCAATGACGCTTCATGGTGTTCATGACGCTTCATGGTGTTCGCTAAGCTGACCTGTCTGCCCGCCTGCTGGTCTGCCTGCCTACCTGCCTGCCTGCCCGCCCGCCTGCCTGCCTGTCCTCCCGCCTGCCTGCCCGCCTGCCTGCCCGCCTGCCGGCCTGCCCACCTGCCTGCATGGCAGCCTACCCGTCGGCCCGTCTACGCTACCGCCACCAGCGTGCGTCAGCAAGGAGCCTCAGCCAGCCAATTAACCAGGTGTGTTCGTTTCTATCTGTCATTGTTTTCCCCTACGATAAGACTATTTATGACTTTCGGTGCCACTGTTTTGAAAGGGTTGGAAGAAAAGAGCAGAAGCAAATTAATCAGTCTTTGGTGCATCGGCGTAGCATTTAGGTCAAACAGATCGATAATCTGAATAGTCATTATTTGTCTGTTATCATCTATATTTTGCGTAAGAAGTCAAAACATAATCGCACCGCATACATTGTCACATTTAGATCAACATAATTTTAATCAGGAGCAAATGAAAACGAAATACGTACACTTTTGCATACCTTCATTTTAGTTGAGCAACGTTCGACACGGTCTTCGGATATGTGACCGCAAGCAGCATTTACAACTGAGCGCTACCGTGGCTCGGAAGACAAAATAAATTATAGGCCTTGGTTGTATTAACCGATTAGCTAGCATGTTAGAGGCCTTCAGGCAGCTTATAAACTCTGACACCTGGGCTAGCCACCCAGCCTATACAAGCTTACTTATTTTAGTTTCAAAACTGCAGCATTCGGATAACAGAATTACGAAACAAACATAAATTTGGTTGTAATTGTGAACATATTTTATTTGTGGGTAGTTGCACGTCCCGCAATTCGTTGTAATAGGAAACAAGTCTGAAATCTTTAGTGTTTAGTTCGCGGGTAGATGGAAAAATCAGTATTGCTAATCATAACTAATGCAAGCATTGTCGGCAATGCATGTTCAACAATAGACATTTCTCGAGTATAGCAAAACTGTTCGTTTAGTATGCATTTTTGTGATAACGGTACTTGAGCGTTCGTTGATAGACTATCGTGTTGTTTTAGTTGTGTTCTGCTATTCTTTTTTAGCTCATTTCGCGATTTGTTGTAGCTAGCTATAATGATACTGTAAGCACGGTACTAACATACGTATTTCGTGACTTGCATCAGAATCGAAGATCGTAATTTTTAAAGCCGATATTTGTTGTGAGTAGCATTTGTTTAAGATAATGCCAAACTATAGATGCATTACACAGTTACTTACGTTTTTCCTGTCATTTATCAGGTCTATCAGATTATAGCAAACGTATTCACGAAACTTTTCAGACTTTTAACAGCCGCATCATATTTGGTTTTCACAATTTGGCCGCTGAAACGCCGATCTTTTAAAATATTTAAGTAAGCAACTACCTACGTACTCGCAGTAAATTTGTGACCCATTTGACCGTAAGATAATCTAGTATTTAAACGGCAGTAAGCAAGTCTTTCAGTATGCCAAAATGGAAGCATTATTTTTGTATTTTATGAACAATTCATGTTTATGCAATATTTCGGGGCTCTTATAATAACAAAGTTACTGAATGTTATAAACCAGTTGCTTTCAGCGGTAGCTTAAATAGTAAACGTATTGTAGGGTGCCGTTAATTTTTCCAGCAATGAGAGGAAACGCTTACAAGATGGTACGTAAAATAAATTTAACGCCAGTGCCCCATTTATGTTAGAGCTTGTAGTTTAAAGAAAGCGCAGTCTTGATAGTTCATTGTCTATGTTAGTCTCAAGTCTATATAGTGCATATATTAGATGCGTTTGAAGAGGATTAATAGTATATTTAGGGCAAATGATGTGGACCGTGCCAAGCCTTAATTCATAGTCTTAATGTCAAAGGGACTATCAGCCTAGATATATTTAAAACCCTGATTACAGTGTTGCCATTGTTGTACAGATAGCATTTAGCCATTTAGTCTCGTTTAACTAAACCAAGCGTATCTTGTGCAAATACTCTTTAGTGATGACCGACCAACCGGGAACCGGTTGATACAGCCAGCCAAACCATCTAGCCTAATTTATGCCAAAGCCAAGACTGCCAAAGTTATGACAATTGTGCCGAAGCTGACATTGTTGTGTTGAAGCTGCGAACATTGCAGGAAATCCTTGATCGATAATTATTATAGCTTGTTAATGCGAGTGCTCTTGACGGTGCAAAATGTCCTGATTATGTAAGGAGCCTTGACGACGCAAGGAGCCTTGTTCACACAAGGAACCTTGACGACGCTAGGAGCCTTGACGATACAAGGAACTTTGACGACGCAAGTAGCCTCAATAAAAGCAAGCAACCTTAATAATGCCAGCCAAAAGACAGACAATAGCCCGATAGTGTTGTGAGCCCATATTGTATGATTAGTCCCTATATAATGTTGTTAGCCCTCTTGTAATATTGACCTCGAGTGTCATAAGGCTCATGTGTTTTTAGCCCATGCCGATATAATGACATTACCCCTATTTTTCATGAGCCGTGATCATGTGAGTAGCTGAAATCGTGCCATTTGCCCTAAGCTTAGCAGTAATCAGTAGTGTTAGTAGCTCTAGTAACGCAGAATAGTGCCAGTAATACCGATAACGCCTTTAGTTTTAATAGCATCAGCAGCTATCAGTGTCAGTAACTGATAACAGTAGACAATAGGTTCGGACATAAGCCTCGCTGTGCCAGTGCAAACTGCTATAATTATACCTAATAGAAGGCCATGTATGACCAAATACTTGGTTCTGGATATTCATTGAGTAATCCACGGCGGCCTCGTAGTGCTGTGCCTAGTAACCGCAGATTTTGCTATTATTTGCAGCACTAGGAACAAGTAGCTTTTTAAATGCCTTGAAATGTCAGTATTTAGCCTAAAAATGTTGTTTTACGAGAAAACTTAGACGTGTTGTTTGTTTCCATTGCGGGAGCAATGGTAATTTCCAGGATGGCCGATGAAACGGAACTGACGTCAACTGCAGTCGCCACGCCCCTTCGCGCCATGTTGTTGCCAGTCGCCATGTTGAAACTCAAGAGACAAAGGAGGGGAAAGTTATTTAAGCCGTGTTCAGCTATTTTTGCGCCCTATTCGTCCCCGAACCGTTCCTGAATAAACAAGCTGTTGCTACTCTGAGTGTTTCGTGTTTCATTGCGTTATAGTATGCTTAAATCTTTAAAACTACGCAACGGATTTTGATGCGGTTTTTTTTAATGGATATAGTGATTCAAGAGGAAGGTTTATATGTATAATACACCTGTGCGAAGCCGGGGCGGGTCGTCTAGTTAACGATCGAGTTTGTCAACATCACACTTGTTTTTAATCCCATGGCTACATTTTTTGCCAACTTTTTTGTATCAAGGCTTGATTGTGAACTCTCTGATATTTGTTATTCGTGACGCGGCTTAGCACGATTTTGGTATTTGCATAGCACTTGAATATAGGGTTGACCATCGATAAATTGTTTTGTTAGTACATCCATGGGTTGATTGATGTTTTATTTTAAAGTGTTGTACTTTAAAAAAAAACACTGGTTTTCTTCAAATCCCGAGTAAATAGGGATCTTCTAGGTAAGCATGCGACACCTTAGATCGAATATCTGCTTAACGTCAGGCAGTCAAACGCAAACATATACTTAACATTCGTTGTTAGACTTAGGTAGGCCTCCCCTTACAATGGAAATCTAATATACTAGCTGCTCCTCCCGGCTTCGCCCGGGTACAATAGGCTTAATAGGATAAATTAGTAAGGCTAATGGTTTTTGAAAATATAATATAGCCTATATGTTCACTGGGGATAGTATAGCTTTCTAACAGTGAAAGAATTATTCAAATCGGTTCAGTAGTTTCGGTTCCTATTCTATGCAAACAAACAATCAAATATTACCTCTTTATAATATTGGTATAAATAAATAAATACCCACTTATAATGCGGCTTGCAACCATCGCGTTACTTCAGCTCCCGAAGCCACCGCCTACCGTGGCTGTTATAATGGTGATGATGACACGAAGTTCACTTGTGTGTGGTCAACCCTAAAACAGTGCTAAGGTTAATAAAATAAAGCCCAAATTGACAATGATCGATGACCGACCACATCGCATACTTATCACGAAAGATACGTGCCAAGTGCTGGCCAGCTTAAGGCCAAGCTGCGGAGATATTTCAAATTATAGTCCTTTTATAATACCAGCGACCAGACCCGGCTTCGCTCCGGTGTATTTTACATATAAACCTTCCTCTTGAATCACTCTATCTATTAAAAAAACCGCACCAAATCCGTTGCGTAGTTTTAAAGATATAAGCATACATAGGGACAGACAGAGCGGGAAGCGACTTTGTTTTATACTATGTAGTGATAGTGATGTCAAGTGCGAGCTACTATAATTGCGTCCTTGTAAAATGGGCCCAAAATTTGGTCTTTGTAATTTTTACATTCCTTTACCTAATTACTTAGGTATTATTAAAAAAATGACACAACCGACTGCAATCGTACAAAAAAATCATGTAGTTAATACGAGTCGAATTGAGAACCTCCTTTTTGTGTGTCGGTTAAAAATTCGAATAGTTAGCTTGATTCGATTTGATGTATGTATGCTATTTTTGATTGAGTAAGTATTGTTGATTCAGCTGATTCCTTTAATATTTTAATGGGATCACCTCTATAGTATAATCTACTAAATTAAAGATATTAATTAAAATCGGTTCATACCTAAATGGCGGAGTAATCGCGTAACATAATCGTACATACAAATATTTATTTTTCGCAAAAAATGGCAACACCAACTCCCACCGTGAACAGAATTCGCATAGTTTGCATGAATCGATGTACCATCTATGTGGGTACATCACCTATTGTTGATTTATCAAAAACTGATTCCGATAAAATTTATATGGTGATCCCATTTAAATTTTACCTCGGGAGTATAGTATACCTTTTCGAAATAAAAAGGAATTTTTCAAATTGGTTCACAATTGAAGAAATTATCGATAAACATACACAAAAAATACATACAGACGAACATAGTACCTCCTCCTTTTTGGAAGTCGGTAAAAAAGACATTCAGTCAAATTGAGAAGCTCCTTTTTTCGCGTGTGTCGGTTAAAATCAACAATCATCTAAAATGCCATAATTATTCATATTGGACATTCATTCGTTTGCGTACAGGAGTACATTAGGTTGCTACCAATACATACCTAATTCTATGCCTACAAAGAAATCGAGCTCCATATTCTGCCTTTCGGCAGACATCGATTCCACCTCGTACACAAATTGCAAATTGAAGTTGGTTGTGCTATTTCTGGCCAAAAATAAATACCTAATAGTTATAGAACTCTGTACCTAATACTTAATTCATCGTAGTCTATCGAAAAAGAAAAAAATATATTTATATATTATATAGGTTGGAATATCTTACTAGGTAGGTACCTACTTAACCTTTGTAATCTTTGCTAGAATACACTATCTTTAAAGGAATTGATTTCAATTCAATTTTCGTATGCCACATTGGCTAATTGTGTTGTACTGTACATTTATAAAATAAGAACTTTGTAACCACAATTTGCACGAATAAATACTTTTGACTTTGACTTTGACGTAGAATCTAAATCTTTATAAATCTTGCACGGATCGTGGTCAAGCATTGTGTTGCCAAAGGATGTCAGCAGGACGACACGCCGAATTATAATGATGTTTTGTTGTAAGCATCGGATTATCATGCTGAGTAATAAACTCAGTTGTTATGCCGTGTAGCTATTGTTTATCTAATTTCTAATTAAGATGAAATTCACCCATGATTTTCTACTATGACAGTCTACTATAGTTTCGATCGCAATTGGCGAATCTTTTCGTGAGTAAACATAAAATTAACTCTGTGTAAAAAGCGCGCGCGTCTCAATCCGCGAGACTTGGACTTAGTAAAAAAATAAACTCGAAATTATGCTGATTTTAATTTTATTTTAAATTTTGGAAAAAATTTTGAGTTTTGGGAAAAGTTTTAGAACAAAAGTTGTTGGTTTTGATGTAAAGAATATAATTGATTACCAATAACCCTGTATATAGTCCGTTCCGTAACCGCTGAGATTGATCCAGTCGAAAATCTATTGAAAAATTTGGCACAAGTCGAAAAATTAGATTAGGTAAGTAAGTAAGTTCGTATAGGCCGGGTGGCTAGCCCTGGTGTCAGAGTTTTTAGGCCGCCTGAAGGCCTCTGACATGGCTAAACGGTTAAAACAACCGGGGCCTACAATTTAACGTGAAAATTATTTAATTTAAAAAAAAAAAAAAAGTTTCTGTCAACGTAAGTTGGCAGAATTTTTTCTCGGCCCCTTTTTTTCAGATTATACTACTCTAGCGGGCCAAAACCTACTCCAATCTATCCCCTTTTTCTTATTTTCTTTCAAGGTAATATTTGTAGAGCTAGAGATAGTCGAATATTTCAAGAATATTTGTTTTCTATTGTATATTAATATTCAGTAGGTTTTTGACAGTCGCGGCTCATTGTTGTTTTCTTGTTTCCATGTCAACGCCATCCGGGGAGTCTGCGCAGACCGCCCACGTCACGGTCTGACGTCCTGACGTCTCCACTTAGAGAACTTAAGTTTATTTTTATTTTATTTTAGTTTTGATTTTGTTAATCATGGCATTTTGCGCCCCGGCTGGGCCTAATGCAGTTTCCCAATTCATTAATGTGTCGCAGGGGGACATGATTCAGTGCCTAGAGTGTTCCCAAGTGCGGTTTTTTAAAGGCCAGAAAGGCCTCAAAATTCACCGTACGCGGTGCCATAAAAATAGCCAAATTACACTTTCGGCCCCTACTGCAGGCTCCGATGGAGCCAGCAGCAGTCCCGTGAGCGCTGCTGCTCCTTCCAAACCGCTTTGGGAGGTTCTTAGCTCACTCAAAAGTTCTCTTCCTGTTCTAAAACGCATCCCGCGTGGTGCTCGTTTTTCGGTTGCCCAATGTTTATCTGCTGCTATTCGAAAAGTTATTTCTAAAAATTCGATAGACGCCTGGGAACACCTGCTGATTTTTCCTTACGTTGTGCTTTACGTACATTCGGACCCAACAAACAAAAAGTCCCTTACCACTAGGGTTAAGGAAAATTGCGTGAAGTACAGCGCATTGGAAGAGAACCCTTTAGATTTTGAAAGTATTATTCCGCCAACAAGGCAGAATAAACCAAATTCTAAAAAAACTGACGATTCGGTTACTATTAAAATAGTAGAAAGCAAAATTAGTGATGGCGATATCAAAGGCGCCGCACGTGTCTTGTTCTCCAGCGACACTATTGCCCCCCACACCCCCGATACGGTCCAGTCACTCCGTGACAAGCATCCGCCGGCAGCATGTCTCCACCTGCCTGAGCCACCACACCCTGATGACGTTGTCATTGAAGTGTCAGCACAGGAGATTGCAGCGGCCGTTTCTTCTTTTCGGAGCGGCTCAGCCGGAGGCCTAGATGGTCTTTCACCTCAACATCTAAAAGATCTTCTATCTTTTAGCTCTGGTGAGGTGGCTGAGTCTCTCTTGAAGGAATTAACGGCTTTGGCTAATCTCATGTTATCTGGGCGGGTCAATGGTGACATCATCGAAGTTTTGTATGGCGCTAACCTATGCGCACTTGTCAAAAAAGATGGTGGCATCAGACCTATTGCGGTTGGCACCACATATCGTCGTCTCGCAGCCAAAGCCGGCTGTAGAAAAAAGGTTGCTCTTTTGAGTAACCTTTTTCAACCAATACAGCTTGGCTTTGGTTCGCGGGGTGGATGTGAGGCTGCTGTTCATTCCCTTCGTACTTTTCTCGGTCAAAATTGTGGAGAGGTGTTGCTCAAGGTAGATGTCAAAAATGCTTTCAATTCGGTTAATCGAGACGCCTTGTTGGTACAGGTCAAGGAAAAAATTCCCGATCTTTTCAATTTTCTTTGGCAATGCTACGGCAAACCCACTAAATTAATTTACAAAAATGATGTTCTGCTATCTTCCGTTGGCTGTCAACAAGGTGACCCTCTCGGACCAGCCATTTTCAGCCTGGCCATTCATCCAATTGTTCAACGTCTCCATTCAAAACTCAACGTTTGGTATCTGGATGACGGGACTTTGGGTGGCGATGCGAACACAGTCCTACGTGATTTGGAAATTCTTATTGACGAGTTTCGTCAAATTGGTTTGGAGCTAAATTTTTCGAAATGCGAACTTTTCGTTTGCGACTCATGTCCAGATAAAGATTTGGTAATTAACAAATTTAATGATTTGGCACCTAATATCAAATCGGTAGACAAGTGTTCTCTTCGCCTTCTGGGTTCGCCGATACTAGATGAGTCTTTTCCGCCTTTCGTTCAAGAAAAAATTCAAATTTTTTTGAGTGCCTCTGATAGGTTACTCAAAATTAACGCCCACATGGCGTTTACCATTATAAGATGTTGTCTGTTTATTCCAAAATTCATGTACGCTTTACGTTGTAGTCCATTGTGGAAACACAATGAGCTCCTTTTGAGCTTAGACGATGTTGTAAAGCAGACCCTAGTATCGGTTTTGAATATTGAGATGAGTGAAAGGGCGTGGTTACAAGCCTCCTTGCCTGTTAGGCTTGGAGGGCTAGGGGTCCGCCAAATTTCAAGTGTTGCTTTACCAGCTTTCTTGTCCTCCATTCATAGTACACATAAATTAGTTGAAAAAATCCTCGCACCATCTTTAGGCCATTCCGGCGTAGATGTAGCTCATTTGAATGAGGCAACGAATGCTTGGAGGGTCGCTAGCCCAAATACCGAGCTTCCAAAGACTTTGTCGTCGCAGAGACTGTGGGATCGGCCGATCTGCGAACTAGCACGGAAATCTCTTCTAGATACGTGTTCTAGCGTCGCGGATCGCGCTCGTATCCTTGCGGTCTCTGTATGGGAGTCCGGTCTTTGGTTGCAAGCTTTGCCCTCTTTCAATACTGGTAACCTTTTAGACCCAACTGCATTTCGTCTAGCTGTCAGCTTACGCTTGGGTGCAAGGTGTTGTGAGGCCCATCGCTGTCAGTGTGGTACTGCAGTTGACCAGCTCGGTCACCACGGTCTCTCTTGCTCAAGAAGCGCTGGTCGGATTGGTCGCCACGCCAGCCTTAACGATGTCATTCGCAGGGCTTTTGCCACCGCCAATATCGCAGCCGTACTCGAACCGAGTGGGCTCGCGCGTGGTGATGGCAAAAGGCCTGACGGCATGACGCTGGTCCCATGGAAGTGTGGACGGCCCTTAGTATGGGACGCAACTTGTGTCGATACTTTGGCACCGTCACATCTTTCTGAGACTCAGAGTAGGGCTGGAGCTGCGGCCAATTCGGCGGAGCAGCACAAGCGGCGCAAATATGCTAACCTCGGTAGTGGTTACATATTTGAGCCATTTGGAGTTGAGACATTGGGTCCGTGGGGGCCGGGAGCTCATATCATTTTCAAAAGTCTTTCTGGGCGTCTGGTGGACGCGACGCGTGACCAAAATGCTGGTGTTTATTTGGCTCAACGCATAAGCATTGCCATTCAGCGTGGCAATGCAGCCAGCATGCTGGGCACGCTGCCAACTGGCAGTGGGCTTGAGCATTTGGATTATCTTTAGACCTTCAAAGGTCTGAGGGTGATCCAATGCTTTTTGTGTAATAGTAGTGTAGTTTTGTTGTAGTTAATAAAGGCACTTTTGCCCGTTAAAAAAAAATTTAACGTGTCATCCGAGCCGCGGTAGCGCTCAGTTGGAAAATGCCACCCGCGGTCACCCATCCAAGTACTGACCGTGCGGAACGTTGCTTAATTTCGGTGATCGCTGACAATCACCTAGTCAAACTACGCTACGAGCGCTACGCTATTAGATTAGGTAAATTTTTATTTATTATCTTTTAAAAACTACCAGAATATAGTGATATTTTTAAAGCAAACCTATTGGGTAATTATTCGTCAAAGATAGTCGCGACCCTAGTTCTCAGCGGTTATGGGACGGACAATAGTTACAGGTAGGTCTGTACATCAATATGGAATGTAAGTAGATATAAAGTATGTTCTAAAAGTACCACCGGGTGAACGGCTACTACTTAGTGAAAAAACTTCATCAGTAAACGTGTGACGTCACAGCCTTCAAACAGAAAAAATGTCGATGGTCTGTACAAAGCATAAGGAACTCCAAACGCAGGTCAGCCCATGACTTTCTGTTTGTCCGTACTTGTCCTAGCGATTGTAAACATCCGTGCAGCGTATTCCGCGGACGTCACGAGTCCAGGGAGGAACTTTAGGGCTGTTCAGCCGGGCCAGTACCTATACGCATCATCATCATCTGAAGCCTTCTCTATCCCACTGCTGGGTATAGGCCTCTCTCTTACGGTGCCATTTGTCTCCGTGCTAATCGTGTTCGACCCGCTATTCTGGCAGCCATATCACAAGCTTTGCTTACTTTGGTGCCAGAGACCGTGTGTAAGATGTCCTTTAACATTTATTTATTTATTTTCACAATATATCGTCTCGCCATCTTGCAGCCGGACGACCAACGCTCCGCTTGCCTTGCCTCGGCCACCACTCCGTCACTGTCTAACTCCACCTGTCGTCTCATCGCCTGGCTATGTGTTCTGCCTAACTCCACTATACGCACCTCAGAATAACTCTATCGACGTGTCAGAACGAGTTATGGTTATTTGTCACTTTTTCACACGTTGGTAAAATTCTTTTCGTGGCCGTATGCTCAGCTAGCAGGGTGGCCCTAATGCTTAACTAGCTTATCTACATTTCCACTACAATGGAACCTTCAAAAATATTGCCATACCGAAAGATGATAGGGCAATATCCACCACGCTGGCCCAGTGCGGGTTGGTGGTTTCACATTTCGCATTCACATAATATGAAGGTCACGATGTTTTCCTTTACCGATAAGCCAGTGGTGAGAAAAACCGTAGGTAAGTACATAAATTCCAAAGAACTCAATGGTACCCGTACCAATTGAGCAGAGTGAGTTCAAATCCCGGTACCAATGGTACACGATTTCAAGATTATAAGGGGGGTGTCACTACCACTAGACCACCACTGCTCCTTCTTCACTCCACCTAAGTCCGTCCCAGAGCGTATGCACCAGCGTGCATACAATTGTTCCTAGTTCAATCGATTGTTTAATGGGCGTAAATTGCCCACAATTGGGGGCCTTGCAGCGCCCGGTGCCTTGCATCGGGAGCTATGTCAAACGAAGTAAACTGATCATTAAAAAGTTAGGTTGGTAAGATGATCATTAAGTAAGTTCGTGTGGGCCGGATGGCTAGTCTTTGTGTCAGTTTTTATGCCACTCGAAGCCCTCCAGCATGGCTAAACGGTTGAACAATCGGGGTCTTCAATTTTGCGTGTCATCGGAGCCACGGTAGCGCTCAGTTGTAAATGCCACACGCGGACCTATCCGAAGACTGCCCTTACAGGGGCATGATTTTTCAACTTCGAACACCTGCACGGGTAGCATGGCAAATAGAAAAAACCAGTTTACCCACTTTTATGTCACTTGTCATTGTCAATCCATACCTACTTTATTTCCCCTTCGAGAGGATATAATGGTGGAAAGATAATTTGTCCCTTTGCCACGCACGTGCTGGGAACGTATACCAAGTAAACGAAACTTTGACGACAGATTGTATGAAAACACTCTATAATCTATATTGTCAATGGAAGTTGCGACTGCTCCATATAAGTTCCTACGACCAAACCGTGTGAACTTGAAAAATCAGGCCCCGAACATTGCTTGACTTCGATGATCGCTAACGAACACCTAGTGAAACTACTAAGTTAGGTTAGTAAGATGGTCATTAATGAGAAGGAAGGTTGGTTCACACATACATACTCATACTCATACGCATTTATTGATAACAATAGACTTGTCAAAAATTTAGCAAAAAAGTAAAAAAAAAATACAATAGTTTAAACACCAATTAAATGAAATAGTAGTCATATTGTACTATACAGGTTTATTTTAGGGGCTTATTCTGTACATCAAAACTAACAACTTTAGTTCAGCGATTTTTATCACATCTAAAAAATAAAAGTTGCTCCAAAGAAAAATATCGTTCACCCTAGACAAAATATATGGAACAAAAGTAGCAGAACAAAAGTTTTTAGTTGTACATAATAAGCCCCTAAACGGATGCTAATTGATTTGGGCTGGATCCCCTGGATCTTCCCTTGCATGATTAACTATAAAAAGTATTACAGGTCTTACATGAACTGCTCCGGAAGATAACTTACTGGACGAAATCAAAACACAGGAAAAGAGATACATTGAATTAAAAACTCCGTAAGTACTATTTCGTCTTCATTCCTGATTCTATCGCGCAAAAAGAACGTAAAGACGTGACGTTAAATATTAATTCAGACACACAGTACGGAATGCTCACCAAATATTGTTTCAGGGTAATTATGTTACAGTTTCTGTAGGTTCTTAGGTTTTTATTGTATAAAAGCCTATAAAATCTTTCATTCATGTAAAACTCTACATTTTCGGTAGGTTGTTAGGTTGGGCTTTGTACTCGTAACAGCCTGAAAAACCTAGAAATAAAAAAATAGATTTTAGATTAATTAGGTAAAATAAGAAGCAGTACCTACGGTTGTTTTGTGCGTTCGCGCGCCTATCACTTGTTGTTCATTTCTGTGTTGCATTTTTTATCTTACCAAGCACTAAACAAAATGATTTAGTCATGTAGGTACCTAAATATGTTGTGTAATTATTATAATATACTTTAGAGAACTACAGATTGTCTAGATAAACTTAAGTTAGGTTTTAAGGCAATATTGTACTGAACTGTATCATTGTAAATGATTAAATAAAATGAAAAAAAAAGGAAAAAAAAACATACATTACCCGAAAAAATACCGTCAATTGGAAACACAATTTACCTATTTTAAGCATTTACCTATTTTTTAAAGGGATTTAGATTTTGTTGGTAGCAAAAAAGAGCATTTCTGGTAGGCGTTTAAACACAAGCCGATGAAAAACGGTGACGTGAAGTCTTATCGGCCATAATACCAGCCTTTCAAAATTGAACCAAACCGCCTACTTACCCACAAAATAAGACAAGTACAATCACTAAACAAACACGTCTCACACAAATTCGTACTAGGCCATATGTCAGATAAATAAACGAGTTAAGACCAACGCTACACCAACTTTGCTCTACACTTGACTAAAATAGACAACTAACATTTCTGTATCAACTGCTGGAAATTTTGTCTAGGAGAAGTGGTAGTGCTGCCGATAGGAAGGATCAGGGATAAGTTGTTGGAGCTGGACAGACAGATCCGGATGTTTGAAGAGAAGACGAGACAATTGCTAGAGTTACGATCTTCGGAGGGTCGGAGACTTCCATGTTCTACGGTCAAAGGGCAATGGCATAACGCGTGTTTTATTATTCCAGGCATATGGTATTAAGGTTCTGTAACCTGTACTGTAAGGTAGGTATTGTATTTCGTTTAAGAAATTTCTGTTGAGGTATTTTATTTAAGACTAGCTGCTCATCCCGGTTTCGCCCGAGTAAGATTGGCTAAAGAAGACGATAGTAAGGATTCCTTTTTTTTTTTTTTTTAATATAATATATAGGTACCTAGCCTATGTTCACCGGGGATAGTGTAGCTTTCCAGCAGTGAAAGAATTTTTCAAATCGGTTCAGTAGTTTCGGAGCCTATTCGATGCAAACCAACAATAAAATCTTTCCTCTTTATAATATTGGTATAGACTAGCGACCCGCCCCGGCTTCACACAGGTGTATTATACATAATATATATATTTATACCTTCCTCTTGAATCACTCTATCTATTAAAAAATCTATATTGAAATCCGTTGCGTAGTTTTAAAGATATAAGCATACATAGGGACAGACAGCTGTGTTGCGATTTTTTGCGAAAAATAATTATATAGGTACGAGTAGTTATGAAAATAGGTGTTTGCTCTGTGTCTGGATGTTACCATCTATCTTTTTTCTTTATATATAAAAATTTAAACCAAATTTTGTACAATGTGTGAATTTTGATCCAACATGAGAGATAGGATAGTTTATATCTCAATTTATAATTGCATATTTTTATTGGTAATATTTTAATGTTATTATGCCAAAACAACGTTTGGCGGGTCAGTAGTGAGTATTTAAAAATATGTATAATGTAGTATATCAGTCTCTGGCAGCCGTGATATAGCTGCCAGAGACTGCTTAGTTTGGGGTCAGAGACTGTGTGTAAGATGTCCCCTGATATTTATTTATTTATTTATTATCACAGCTGTGAGCCGTCTACTGATCATATATCTCTTTTCGGTATCTATACAATTCTAACAAGATCATATGGAAACACATTGTATTTCAGGAATCAAAGCTCAAAGTTCAAAGCCTGAGTATGGTAGAAGGGTCATTTAATAAAGTTGCTAAAATAATAGTCCGTTTTGGGCAGTTGCGTAAAAACATTAACCGCCTTACCCACAAAAGATTTAAATATGCTTTAAACGATGTTTAACTGTGCTATTTGTTCTGCTAAACAAAGCGTGCGTAAAACTTTTGTAGTATAATCTTAAAAATTCTGACGCCAGGACTAGTCACCCGGCCTATTTACTTAGATACCACTAGACCAGAATGGCTTCAGAACTCTACAAATTATCACAATTAATCCTTGAGTGCGCGTTGATATTTGTACTAACAATCTAAAAAAAATACTTACGCTGGATGACTGGCATAAAAAAATTGTTTGTGCTAATATTTTCTGGTTTTCTGAAAATAGGCTTAGTCAAAGTTAAGACAGTGCCATATCTGTAAAATTTTATATACCTACTTACCAACAAGTGCCATCCATATACAGAGTTATTCCTAATCAATTAGCATTCTTTTAAGGGCTTATAAATTCTGTACAGCAAAACTAACAACTTTTGTTCTGCGATTTTTGTCAAAACTGAAAGAAAACATCAGCTGTTCCATACATTTTGTCGAGGGTGAACAATATTTTTCTATGGAACAACAACTTAGCTTTTTTTGTTGAGATTTGACTAAAGTCGTTGAACAAAAGTTGTTAGTTTTGATGTACAAAGTAAGTAAGTTCGTATAGGCCGGGTGGCTAGCCCTAGTGTCAGAGTTTTTAGGCCGCCTGAATGCCTCTGACATGGCTAAGCGGTTAAAACAACCGATGATGTACAGAAAAAAACCCTAAAAGGATGCTTATTGACTAGGAATAACCCTGCATACAAGCCATGGATGTATTATGTTTGGATAAGACATCAATTAAAAAGGATTGGAGCACTATACTCGGAATTTTAATTCGATTCCAGATTTGACATTAGCTACTGTCATTTTTGACAGTATGTAGATGTACTGTCAAAAACTGTCAAAAATGACAGTTGCTAATGTCAAATCTGGAATCGAATTAAAATTCCGAGTATAGTTATTAGTTTTAAAAATATCTATATAATTAGAATAAAAAAAAATAAGTTGTCAATTGCGTGTCTCGACACGCGTATAGTCGCTATAGTGACGATTGTTATGATTACGATAAAAATCAATTTTTATGACGTCATCAGATGGTATACTGATAGAAACACATATTTGGCTAAAAAAAAAAATGTTTCTGAGGTCAATGACCTTTGAGCTATGAGCAAATCAATTTTCTTTTATAACTCAAAAAGCTGAAAGCTCAATAATCCCACAGTGCTCAAAATAATATTAAGATATAGTTTTTAATATGGTTTATAAACTTAAAAAGTTTGAGAATTCTATATTGCATACTTTAGAAATTGAGGGTCCCCTCAGTAAGGGGGTAGGGGACCCCCTTACTGGGGCGACACTCATTTTCAACTTTGTTGACCTATACTTATCTCGCCAAGGGAATAATAACATGTGATAATTATTTTTCGCAAAAAATAGCATGACCGACTTTACCCATGTACAGAATTCGCGAATATTTTGCACGATTCGATGTTACATTTTTCACATTATTGTTGATATATCAAAAATGGCTCAGTCGATTTCAATTAAATTTTAATGGGACCAATTTCGAAGTATACTCTTTTCAATAAAAAAAGAATTATTGAAATCGGACTACTACAAAAAAGTTAAGGTTACACATAAAAAAAAATACACGCGTCGAATTGAGTACCTCCTCCGGTTTGGTTCGTGGGTCAACAAAACAATCGTTTAGGAAACTTACATTCATTTTTGAAACCCTACGACTACTGAACGACACCCCTGGAAGCTACCCCTTAAATATAGGTACAGTTTTGATTTTTTTAGGTAATTAAAATTGAGATCTATACTTAAACTATCATAATATCAAATTGGTTGATAAATGTGGAAGTTATAATGCGGACGGACGGACACAACGAAGTTATATAAGGGTTCGTTGTACTACGGAACCCTAAAAACGATTGCGCATTACACATTGTACTTGCGTGAATCAGTGGTCCGATATCCGGTTTAGGAGGATTAAGATTAAGAGGAATAGTTCTAATGATTAGATAAGATTAGAAACGGGGCCTACCGCAACTTAATGGTACTATTCTGCGTTTAATTTTCACAGAAAACAAAAGTTGTTTTTTTAGTACGTGAGCACCGTAATGTATAAATAATAAGTGTCTAATATTTTTCGACAATCTAATTGACGGAATAATTATATTTTTTGACGTGACAACGTCTTATAATTCGATAGAGCCGGCTGCACGCACGAAACGAAAAAACATGACTCATGCGGCGTTACCTCGCTCTGAGGCGTTCCATGTAACGCTTGAAGTGCAAGCGAGAGCGCGGAACGAGCGAGACAAAGAAGCACAATCGGAAGACGTTGTCACGTTCAACTATCGTCAGTAAACCGACTTTACAGACAACCAAGCCTATTCATTCACAGCCGGGCGAAGTCGGGAAAATAGCTAGTTGTCTGTATGACAAAATATAAATAAAACAACTGGTTCCTTGTACACACGTTAAATATTTAAAAACACTAAAAATACGGTTTACTTAGTATCTCTCCATCCCAAACCAAACAAACTAACGCTGCAAATATTTTGCAAGATTTCTGCGCCTCATATTTAAAAGGTCATCGGTATGTATTTTTTATTTTATCTCATGTAATTTTATGCGTGGCTGTACCATAAGAAATGCGTAATACTGATGCGGGAAATTGATCTTTATCAACGTGGACCGAAACTGCCTTTTCTTTTATCGTTCTCGGCGTTTCGCCCCGCGGGGCGAAAGAGGGCCTTCAAAAAGAGTCATCGGCGATTCGCCCCGCGGGCCGAACAGCTTGCGGGGCGAAACGACGACAGAGCCTTAAAAACACAGCGACGATTAAAACAAGATCAAATCAAGTGGAAACCAAACAACATGGACACTCAACATACATGTCTTTGCCGATAAATAAACTGTCTGTTTACAACCATTTACCTAACATTATACTGCTGTACATACATAGCATTATGTATTTCTTCATTCATAAATAGTTTTATAATTACATATTCATTTCAATATTTTAACGGCTTTTCAACAGCGGGGCAATTCTGTTAACAGCGGGACAATTTTGTCAACCGATCTCGTCACCGAAGTGATACGCTCCCGAACCCCTCTCGCTTTTTTGACAGTTTTGATAGCTCAAAGCTGTCAAAAAAACGAGAGAAGCTCAAGAACGCGCCATCTCAGCAACGAGATCGGTTAACAGAATTGCCGCGCTGATCTCGTGGCTGAGGTGACGCGTTCTTGAGCTTCTCTCGTTTTTTTGACAGCTTTGAGCTATCAAAACTGTCAGAAAGGCGAGAGGGGTTCGGGAGCGTATCACTTCGGTGACGAGATCGGTTGACAGAATTGCCCCGCAGGTCACTTTTTGTCTCACTCGCATATCTACTTGCAAGTTAAATTAAATTTAGTTTAGAAAATTTTGATTTGCACAATTTTACTTACCATGATTACCTCTATTTCAAATATACCAACCTGACTTCTGGATCACAGAGGCGTGGGTTCGATCCCCACCCAGGGCAAGCATTTATGTGATGAACATAGGTGTTTGCTCTGTGTCTGGGTGTTATTTAGGTATTATCTATATAAGTACTCGTATGTATTTAAAATATGTATTATGTAGTACATCAGTCTCTGGCAGCCATATCACAAGCTTTGCTTAGTTTGGGGTCAGAGACCGTGTGTAAGATGTACCCCAAATACCTACTAAGTTTTATGCGAGATCATGGTTAAGATATAACATTTTAAAAAAATCGGTCAAGTACGAGTTGGACTCGCACATAAAGGGTCTCGTACCGTATGGGAGGCCCTCGGCAAAAAATCACGTTTGTTGTAAGGGAGCCCCCCTTAAATATTTGTAATATTCTGTTTTTAGTTTTATAATACTAATTTACAGTATAGTTAAATCTACAGTTTTAATTAATACATTATATTTATTAAAATTAATTTCAATTAATTGTCGTGGCCAGGCGTTTAGTAGAGGTGACACATGACCAGAGTTGGCATCTATTTTGCCCAAAAGCTGAGTATTGCTATTCAGCGAGGCAATGCTGCCAGCATTCTGGCCACGTTACCCTCTGCCGAAGGACTTTTAGACTAGGTTTTATTTTATTTTGATTTTTTTTAGTGTCAGTTTTAGTATTATTTTTCTTTTCTTTTTGGTTCAAGTAGGATATTTAATTTTAGTCATAGTGTAAGTTTTTTTGTTTTTCTATGTAAATAAAAATCCCGTAAACTGTATATACTATTTAACTATTGTATTTTACTATATGTCTACTATTTGACAAACTACTAGTATGTATTAAGTAAATAAATATTAGGGGACATCTTGCACACGGTTTCTGACCCCAAACTATGCATAGCTTGTGATATGGCTGCCAGAGACTGATATACTACATATACGTATTTTAAATACATACATATATAGAATGTACCTAAATAACATCCAGACACAGAGAAAACACCTATGTTTATCACACAAAATGTCTGCCCTGGGTGGGGATCAAACCCACGCCTCTTTGACCCAGCAGTCAGGGTCACTAACCATTGAGCCACCGAGGCAGTCAGGTTTGATAATAATATCACTATCACTACATAATATAAAACAAAGTCGCTTCCGCTGTCCCCACGTCCCCATGTCCCCATGTATGCTTATATCTTTAAAACTACACAACGGATTTTGATGCGGTTTTTTTAAATAGACAGAGTGAGTCAAGAGGAAGGTTTATATGTAGGTATATTAAACCTGTGCGAAGCCGGGGCGGGTCGCTAGTAAGTTATAAATAAGTTTGGTTCACACTTCATCCATTCCGATAGTATGCGACACCGTCAACGGTTGAATGGTCTTGCCAAAGGCCGCGCGAACGCACGCTCTGCTGCGCATGCGTCAATATAACATTAAGACAAGTACGTAAATACCTTCCAAAAGGCTTAAGTAATGCATGCTTAGTCATGCGTTTATGGTAGTGTTTATTTTCAATAGAAAAGAAAACTTTTACTAATATCACTAAAACTTAAACCAATAATCGGCCAAGTACGAGTCGGACTCGCGCACGAAGGGTTCCGTACTGTATGGGAGCCCCCCTTAAATATTTATTTTATTTTAATTTTATTATTTATTATTGAAGTGAATATAAAACTAAATATTCTGTGAAAATTTCAAGCATGTACCTGTTACCATTATTAATATAGATCGAAAAACGTCTAAAAAATCAGGTTTGTTGTATGGGACCTCCCCCTTAAATATTTATTTTCTTTTCTTTTTAGTAATTGTTGTTATAGCGGCAACAGAAATACATCATCTGTGAAAATTTCAGCTGCCTAGCTATCATGGTTCATGAAATACAGCCCGGTGACAGACAGACAGACAGACGGACAGACGGACATCGAAGTCTGAGTAATAGGGTCCCGTTTTTCCCTTTGGGTACGGAACCCTAAAAAAAGGTACTTAAACGTACAGTTGAATTGAGAATCCCCTTTTTTGACGTCGGTTTTAATTTTTTAATTTTATTTTTAGAAATACATAGAAGTACGAGTAAGTGATGGCTTATTTGCATATGCGTTTAATATGTGACTCACATCATGTGGCATATCTAATCTAACTTAAAAATAACTTACTTTATCAGATAACGTACCTATCAAGATTGTGTGGAATTTTACCTTCAACTTAGTGCGTACTTACCTACTTGAAGTTTTGATATTTTTTATCGGTCATCTAAATCAAATGTGACAAAAAAAACACACGTAACATGGCACGTTATGATAAAGAATACTTATTATATTATACAGGGTTATTTCTAATCAATTAGCATCCTTTTAGGGGCTTATTCTGTACATCAAAACTGATAACTTTTGTTCTACGACTTCTATTAATTCTCAAAAAAAAAGATGTTATTCCATGGAAAAATATCGTTCACCCTCGACAAAATGTATGGAACAGCTGTTTTTTTTTTTTTGAGTTTTGAAAAACGCCGCAGAACAAAAGTTGTTAGTTTTGATGTAAGTACAGAATAAGCCTTTAAAAGGATGCTAATTGATTAGAAATAACCCTGTATTGTATGCTCATAGCCTAGTTTGACTAGGTGTTCGTTACCGATCATCGAAGTTAAGCAACGTTCAGCACGGTCAGTCTTCGGATGGGTGACCGCGGGTGCCAATTACAACTGAGCGGTACCGTGGCTTGGATGCCACGTTAAATTGTAGGTCCCAGCTGTTCCAACCGTTTAGCCATGTCAGAGGCCTTCAGGTGGCTTAAAAACTCTGACACTAGGGCAAGGTTGATACCTAGCCCATGTGTCAGAGTTTTTAGTATAGGTCCGATGGCCTATACGAATGTACCTACTTTGTTATATTTGTTTAAAACCGGGTCATATTAATCCTTTGATCTGATCTGATAGATAGACGGACCTATATAAGTATTACTAGCGACCCACCCCGGCTTCTCACAGGCGTATTATACATGTAAACCTTCCTCTTGAATCACTCAATTAATTTGCTAATTTTAGATTGATTTAATATTTCTAAAATTTTTTTAATAATCAAATCTAATTCAATTTAATCTCATTTTAGTTCATCGTTATTATTTGAGTGGTGTAAAACAACCAACCAAACCAGCTGGTGGGTTTCCATAACTCTCATATTGTGTTGTTATTTTTAGATGATGTTAATTTTACTTATATTGTTAAAGTTCATTTATTTTTCGTGGTATTCTTAGATTAATGAGTGGTTAATTTATGATGATTGGTCGCGCGACCAATCATTAATCTAAGGTTATTTATTGTTTTTAACTTTATTGTTAATGATTTGAAATGTGCTTAGATTCATGACGTTTCAAAACTGTATCTTTGGTACTTAATTGAAATAAATATATTTGAAGTTGAACTTATAACTTGACTCTATCTATTAAAAAAAATCGCATCGAAATTCGTTGCGTAGTTTTAAACATATGAGCATACATAGGGACAGACAGCGGGAAGTGACTTTATTTTATATTATGTAGTATGTAGTGATAAGTCGTGATTAAAAAGTATTTTGATCTTTCCCTATGGATTTCCAATAAGACCAGTTGGAAGCGGCTTGCATCCAGCGCGATTATTCGGCCTTAATGAGGTCTGCGCTTGTTGGTACGTGGTTTCCACTCGAGAACTTTTCGACCCAATTGGTTGTGGTACTATGGGCCAAGTATCACCACCGTACAGTAAAGTAAGCTCCAAAAGGCCCACTGAGCTATGGAAAGGGCTATGCTAGGAATCTGTCTGAATATCGAATCAGAAAATGAGGAGATCCGTAGAAGAACCAACGTCACCGAGCCTTGGTAGCCGAGCGGATTGGGAAGTTGAAATCCCAGTTGGCAGAGCACAGTGCACGGAGGACTGATAACCTATGGGGTCGAAAAGTTCTCGAATGGAGACCACGTACCAGCAAGCGCAGCGTAGGGCGTCCACACACGAGGTGAACAAATGACCTCATCAACACCGCAGCATCGAGCTAGATGCAAGCCGCTTCCAACCGATCTTATTGGAGATTTAAGGGGCGGCCTATGTCTAGCAGAGGACGGCCTATGCCTGGAACGGCAATGAAACTAAGACTGTTAAAAAGTTGCTAAAATCGATTAATAGACGTCATACTCATTTATTGATACTAGAGTTACATGTAAAAAAAAAATAGCAAAAAAGTAAAATTACATCAGCAAAAAATACATTAGTTACAATTATTTTTCTCAAAAAATAGCATGACCGACTTCACCCGTGTACAGAATTCGCGAATATTTCACACGGATCGATGTTAAATTTTTCACATCATTGTTGATTTATCAAAAATAGCTCAGCCGATTTGAATAAAATTTTAATGAGATCAATTTCATAGTACATTCTTTCCAATAAAAAAGAATTATTGGAATCGGACAACTAGGAAAAAAGTTATGCGTGGTTATACATAAAAAAAATACAAGCGTCGAATTGAGTACCTCCTCCGGTTTGGTTCCTCGGTCAAAAGTACCAATTAACTGAAATAGTTGGAGCTAAGCACAAAGGTAATTAGGTAAGTCCTTATGGTCAGTTCAAGACCAAAACAAGATGATGTGGATAACAGGAGACCTACTTCTCAAAAGTGGGTGTAGAAAGATTAGATAGAGCTTGATGTACCTAGATAAACTATTGACAAGTGATAACGTTTGACTGATAAATAAACAAATCGTGGTCTACACTAGTATAAATCAAATGATGTTTATCGTGCTTCGCACACTAGGTTTATAGAAATGTTACTTTTGTGATAAACATTTCAAAAATTGACGCGCTCGCAGGATTTGAACTTGCATCCACTAATTTGGCGGGTTCGTAGTACAGTAGAGCGCTGTACTACGAACCTTAAAGCTTAATTGGACAAAGCATCTGGGCCGCAATCCCAGAGGTATGCAGGTTCAAATCCTGCGAGCGCGTCAATTTTTGAAATGTTTATCACAAAAATAACATTTCTAGACTAGTATACTGAGAGAATTGCTCTCCTTCGAATCATGAGGTCGTATGTTCAAATCCCGATCTACTTCTTATAGGAACTTACCAGGATACTTTAAGGCATTTTTTTAAAGAATTTACGTACCTACATTTGTGCAAGTCTTTATAACATTGGAATTTCGGTGAAAGATAATTTGCTCACAATTACGAGAATAAATTCGATGTTAAATTAATTATCAACCCGCATCCAGGCAGGCGTAGATAATCGCCTTTTTAAAATGGGCCTGTGTTCAGCAGTGGTCTACTTACCTATTATAAAAGTAGACTAAATAATACAAATAGTACATTCGTTACGATTTATTTTTTCACACTACAGGTATACAACTGACCGAAACAAAGCAAAGGTTAATAAGCTACCAAAAATACTTTATTTTTTAGGGTTCCGTACCCAAAGGGAAAAACGGGACCCTATTACTAAGACTTCGATGTCCGTCTGTCCGTCTGTCTGTCTGTCACCGGGCTGTATCTCATGAACCATGATAGCTATGCAGCTGAAATTTTCACAGATGATGTATTTCTGTTGCCGCTATAACAACAAATACTAAAAACAAAATAAAATATATATTTAAGGGGGCTCCCATACAATAAACCTAAATTTTTAGACGTTTTTCGCTCTATATTAATAATGGTAACAGGTGGATGCTTGAAATTTTCACAGAACATTTAGTTTTATATTTACTTTAATAATAAATAATTAAATAAAAATAAGATTCATATTTAAGGGGGGGCTCCCATACAGTACGGAACCCTCCGTGCGCGAGTCTGACTAGTAGTTCGCCGATTATTTTGTATTATAGTTAGGATTTTATTTTTTATCTGGGCAAAAGTGCCTTTATTAAGTACAACAAAACTACACTACTACTACATAAAAAGCTTTGGGTCATCCACAGACCTTTGAAGGTCTAAATTAAGTTAAGATAGTATTAAGTTAGGATTTTATTAATTTTGGTTTCAATTCAATTCAATCATTTATTCATCAAGTGGGTTCAGAGAAGTACACTTTTGAACGTCACATACATGATCAGAACATAATATAAATTACAATAAACTAAATACATGTCAAAATTAAAAATTATAAATCATAAATCATCCAATGTCATGTGTTTCCAAGCCAGTTATTTAATGTGTAAATAAATATAGGTAATCATACAGAAAAAATGTCGATGTAATCAAATCAATAAGTCTGCGTAAAAAAATCGAATAGTTCGCTCGACTCAATGTATGCTATTTTTAAATTGCAGTTGATTTTTCAAAAACTAATTGACTTATTTTGAGAAAATCTGTATGGAACCAACTTCGGGGTATACTTTGTCCAATAACAATAGAACTATCAATAACTTTGTAATAAGAACTTAAATTTAAAATTTAAAAAACCCCCGACAGACTAGACAGGGTCCTACCACTGATAAAATATCTTATCTTTCATTTGACAACCATTTTGGGCAAATGTAGAATTTTGGTTCTTCCATCCCCACTTTAACCCACCATAACTCTTAAACGGCTCAATCGATTTTTATAAAACATAGCTAAGAACACTCTCGATTAAGTCTCCTTTCATCCAAAAAAAAAAACTAAACTGAAATCGGTTCAGTGGTTCGGGCGCTATGATGCCACAGACAGACAGACACACAGACAGACACACAGACAAACAGACACGTCAAACTTATAACACCCCTCTTTTGCGTCGGGGGTTAAAAAGGTATCCATGTTGACTTGAGTGTCTCTTCTGTTTCATCGGATAAAAAACAAAATTTTATTAAAAGTTCTCTTCCTTATCAACAATATCAGGTTTTATTATCAGTGTCTAATGAATGATGGAAATCAGGCCTAATTAATAGATTGTAATCATATTATTACAATCAGTAAACAGTGTCATTTTTGTGAATCAATTCAAGTATCGATTCGTTTTAGAACAGTGTGGGGCGCTGTGGGGGATACTTTTGGCACTTGAAAGTGACTTGACATTCAATTTGCTGACAAACTTTACTGCAAACTTGAATTATTGCTATAACTTAGGCATAGTCTTCATTATGAACAAGTTTTAAGCTAGCTTGCTCGGAAATCGCATAAAAGCTATTGCTTAAATGATATGTAGGTACATTGTGCATGTTTTACTGACTGCCTAGGTGGCTCAGTGGTGAGTGACCCGGACTGCTGGATCAAAGAGGCGTGGGTTCGATTCCCACCTAGGGCAAGTATTTATGTGATGACCATAGGTGTTTGCGCTATGTCTGGGTGTTTTTAGTTGCTATCTATATAAATAAGTATTTAAAATATGTTTAAGTAGTATATCAGTCTCTGGCAGCCATTTCACAAGCATTGCTTAGTTTGGGGTCAGAGACCGGGTGTAATATACCCCCAAATATTTATTTATTATTTATTACACATAATTTAAACTTTCTTCAAGTTTTAGTTCTTTCTATTGATGAAAACTGCAGTACCGATGGTGGGAAGTGACTTTGTTCTAAACTATGTAGGTAAAAAAAAAGGAGAGATATTAAATATCTGAGGTAAATCTCTATCCAAAACGTATCAGTGTGCAATGTAGGCAGGCAGTCTAAATGATTGTATATCTATAGAGTTTGTGCAAAAAGAGAACCGTCGAGGCGTTACGGTGAACCAACAATAAGATTTTAATCAGCAGCCAAGGTACCGACTACTTGGTAGACGCGAGTACTGATGAAAACTCAATTGGTGTCTACCAAGTATCAAACACTTTCAGTTGTACTAGCAATGACGGAGCAGTGTTGTCAACGTAACAAAATTAGTAAAATAGCACACGGGCGACCTCATCTACGACGTTTCTCATTTTGCACCAATTTTATATATTGTAGGTACCATTTATTTTTCTATTAGAAAAATAAATGGTATAATATATGTTAGTAGATTAAGCTGAAACATAAATAATCAAGTAGGTCCCAAAAATCTTAAATTGAAATTATAAAAAGTTCCGAAACAATAAGTTCAAAAGAATTGCGCAAGACATTTTTCAAAAGAAAATCTGCCCTGAAAACATTGGTAACGCTTCCAAGCTACTTCATCGGTAAAACCCTACTAAAACTATAGTTCACTAGTCTCATACGATTTGAATTGGTTGAATGATAATTTTCATTTTGTCAGTACATCGTGAAGTTGCGTGAAGGCGCGCAGTTACCAATCTTAGTGCTTGACAGACGGACGTAGTGCTACGCAATTTTTAGTACATTTTATCGTAAATATATTCGAGTTTTTATTCACTCTAATTTCAAGTAACATTTAATTGTTTAATTCAGCGGAAAAAAATATATTGTGCGCGTATATGAATTTTTTTTTTTCTTTCGCAAAAGCGATGAGACGTAGCTTTACTGAAAACTTTACGTGAATTTTGTTGTGAAATTATGTGAAACTTTATGACGTGCTTCAACTTATTAACTTAATCATTACTTAAACTGTAGATATACGAGTATCACCGTGAAATCTTTACTACAAAGTGTTAAGAATAACGTCAAATACTCAAGTAGCGAAAAAAGTAGTAAAATAATTAAATCGATTGAACTTAGCTAAATTTAGACTAAAAGTGATTGCAAACGTGATCGTTAACATTCGAAAAGAAAGTGTGTCACTATCGTAACATTTTAGACTATCACTCATTGAAAAAAGTAAAAGTGGACTAACAAAAGCTGTGAACAAAAACCTGCAAAAAAGATCTGACATTTGAACTGTTTGTAATGGACTGGATAAAAAAATGAGGCAAAATTTAGAAATGGAATAGCATAGACAATTATTTCAATAAAATTTGAAATTTAAAAATGGATCGACCCGATAAATCCAGTTCCCCAGTACTGAGGTGAGGATGAGCTGGACACAGTCACTGGACGCAGCGACTGTCCTGGCCACTCGCTCGGGGCACTGGCATGTAGTGCTCTTCTATTTGCTGTGCGGCTTGGCGGCCGTGCCGACTTCTTTCCTCGTTTTCTCACAGGTAAGAAATTTTACAAAGAAGGATGTCGACAGCTCATACATACGAATACCTGTTGTGTACGAATACACTCAGTTTCTCCCAAGCTCATTTATAAAAATGTTATCTTCACCAGAGTAATTTATGACGCTTCTAAAACTGTTCTGATATGTACAAGTTTGTTTAAAATGAAGTTAAAATAAGAAAAACCGAAAACAATTTTCAAGCTGTAGGTACCTACTTTGATTTATAGAATTATAGACCATAGCAGTGCTGCCAACTCCTTTTGGCAAAAATTCGCTATCAGCACGTCAAAAACGCGCCAGATGCGCTAAATGGTAACTACGACGACTGGTACTACGAAAAAATTAATGATAATGAATTTCGGTATTCATCCACTTCATTAGCAATTAAAGCAAAGCAAGTATAAGAACCACAACTTGCTGCTATTCGAACTTCGGCCGCAGCCTGCGGATGCAGGTCGCGATTGCAGGTAACACACATCTGAAATGCAGCCACTGCCTGCTTCCGCAGTCGAGAGTGATTCCGAGGTTGGCTACACGTGCTGCGACAGGCAGCACGTCGGACTTGTCTAAACAGGTGAACAACACTCGCAGCTGAGGCTCGGTAGCACGTGCTGCCGGAGCCGCAATCGGAATATTTTTTGTAGAAATTCATACTACTACATAGATAACCAGAGCCCTTACTCGTAGTCCAGGCTTAGCGAAGTTTACTCAAACATTCGCGTTCGCGTGTGGCTCCATAGATTTTGGTTAGTTCTTCCTCGTTTCTGCTAGGGGCGCTGTACAAAAATGTATAGGGCCATACCGAAACAGCTGTAGTTTCAATTTACGTGTAAACCTGGATTAACCCCTCAGTTGTGCAGCCACAGTCGGCTTCGCGCAGCTGCTGCAAGTGCTGTTTGTAGCTGTAGCCTGCTGCCGAGATTCGAATAGCACCTTTAAGGATTATTACGAGCAATATCAAAATAATCAGGAATATCTCGGATAATTTCAACTGCAGCTTTTTGTTAGTACCTGCAAACCTAAAAATATAAGTATTCTTTCTTTTTGATAATCTTTTAGTATACAAAAATGTATGTTTCTATAAAATATGTAAAAAGACACCTCAGTTCGTAAAATTACTAGTTGAAACACTTAAAACGAGTTAAGGAAGGAGCATGTACCACCCCCCCGAGTGGGTTCCCGCCTTGTCGTGGCGGGGGGGCTTAGTAGCCAGGTCTCGCCAGCCTGGTGAACCAAGAGGAACCCGAGGTGGGGCCGGCCTCTCCGGGTCTTGGGCCTCGACAAGCCCGTGCGGAGGCTGGCCAGTAGGTCGCAAGTCGACTGAGGTGGACTGCGGTGTCGCGCTCGTCGCGATACCGCGGCCGAGCCCATCGAGGCGGGGGCGGCGACGGGATGGACGGGCGGCGAGTGTGCCGCTGTCTATCCGTCCTGCCAGCGGCCCTAACGGGTGCCGCCAACGTGTTGGCGGAGGCGGTGGGGCTGCAGGGGAAGAGGAGTGTCGGTATCGCGATGGCCGTTCTCCCTATCCTCTGCAGCCGTAGTGGCAGGCGCGGGGCCACTTTAATTGACCCGTTGCATCGGGACCAGGGCTGTCGGACACGGGTGCTGTCTGACGCCCAGTGCTGGTTGGTCCCAGGTGGTGGATGACGATGTGTCTGGTGTTCGGCACATCGTCATTCTGGCGGGAGCCGAAGCTCCGTGGTGGGGCCCGAGTTGGGCCAGCGCTGTCGGGTGCCGCGGAGGAGTGCGCAAGCGTGCCCGTAGCCCCGACACCAAGCGCAGTGGCGGAACACCCAGGGGTTTTGGTGGGTATACTGTCCAGTCGGCAGGACTCCCACATAACCACCCGCCTGCCCTCGAGGTGCGGTGGTATCTATAAAAGATTTCCCCTGGTAAAAAAAAAAAAAAAAAAAAAAGGAGCATGTACCAACTGTTGAAAAAGAAAATAATTATATCAACCCCTCCAAAAAATTGCTAAGTCGGAATACCGAAACGAAATCTGGCAATACTGAATACATCATCTGATCGACTGAATTTGACATTTCCTTTTTTTTTGACAGCAACAGTAATAAAATAGTGATTTTTTAAATAATGTGCCCATTTTTGGACAGGCTAAAGCCTTTAAGCTCATACCGCCACTTCTTTTGTATGTAATCTATAATGTTAAAATAATAAAAAATCATTGTAATTTTTCTGGTGGTCTAATATTAATTTTAATTAGTGATATGAAAACAGCAAAAAATCACTAAATTTTTGAAGCACATATCATTATTATAAATGATGTTTTGTTTTCTACCTACTTGCAAATAAAAAAACGACAGGTCCATTCGCTGCATCCTTCTTTAACAAATATAGTAAACTAGCTTTTACCCGCGGCTTCGCCCGCGTTGTATTTTGATTTTGGCTTATGTTTATGTCGGCTGTGAAACCTAACCTAACTGACAAATATCAAAATACCTTAGAGGAATGCTTTTGTTGGTTAAGTTAAGTGAGGAGTTTTTTTTATTATATCGCGAAATATCCCTGACATGATCAGGGGTCTTAATTACAAATGAATAAAAACTTAGTATACCTATATTTCAATGTTTTTGGCTGTTTGCAGTTATAATAAACATTACAATGGTACAGCATAGTTTATACCTACTTGTTCCTAATTAAGTATTGCTTTTTTACAAATATTTGTGCAAAAATTCGATAAAATTGTTTCTAAGGTTTTTTCGTGTTAGATTAATTCCAATTTTTTGTTCTAAATCAAATCTCTGCTTTCCATAAACTGGGCATTCCAAGATTATGTGCAGTGGAGTCTCCTCTTTTGTGGGTTCACAGATGCACGATGGGCTTTCCCTCAACTTAAATCGATGTAAGTATTGGGAAAACTCAACATGCCCCGTCAGCACTTGAGTTATGATTCCCACTGGTGCTATTTCTCTTACGATCTTGTATGCCGCCCTTGCATCCGGAAAATATGTTTTGGTTACCGCCGCTGTGTGTCCATCCTGATACCGCCGGTTCCACTCGTCAAGAGAGTCCTTTCGGATTTCTCGCTTGACGAATGAAACGGGGCAGTTATCCTAAATAGGTCTGCACTTCGAGTGCAGTGCTGCTTCCTTTGCTAGCTGGTCCGCTCTCTCATTTCCCTCCATCCCCGCGTGCGCTTTAATCCAATAAAGTTTCACTATTTTATTTTGTGCGTGTAGTAACTTTACGTTAGCTTTGAATTTACTGCTAAGGGATGGAGGGAAGATACGCCAACTACTTACCGTTTCCAGTGCAGACCTGGAGTCACAAAAGATTTTTGCTTTTTCGGTAGCCTCAAGAAGTGCCAATAACTCGACCTGTTACACAGAGCACCAATCGGCCAATTTCAGCTTGCGGGTACTGATCTCAGCGGCATCATACCAAATGGATAATGCCGCCCCAACTTTCCCTTTAATTTTACTGCCGTCTGTAAATATGTTAATTTCTCGGTTAAGATTTTGCTCTAGTGCTGCTCCGTCTGCCAGGCATATGAACTCCAGCTCCTCCTGCTGCGCTGGGTGTGGCTTCTTTTCTGTCTCTCTATCTCCAGTTACTTGCTGGGAATAACCTTTCTTAGTTTCATAAAGCAAGGCTGCTTCTTGGACTCTGATATGACAGCCGAGGATAAGGGGCCGCGGTGGGATATATGGAACTGGTGGTGTGGGTGCCGCCACCTACCCTACCTTCCGCTAGGCCGTCAACGTGTTGGCAGACACAGTGGGGCTGCAGGGGAAGTGAGGTGTCGGTATCGCGATTGCCGTTCTCACTGCCCTCTGCAGTTGAAGAGGCAGGCGCTGGGCTACTATGACTGACCCACTGCACTGGGACCAGGGCGTTGGAATGCTGTCTGACGTTCAGTACTGGTTAGTCCCGAGTGGTGGATGACGATGTGTCTTGTGCTCCGAAACACTCCGTCACTATGGCGAGAGCGCAAGCTCCGTTATGGAGCCCGAGTCTGGGCTAGTGCTGTTGAGTGCCGCGAAGGAGTGCGAAATATGTGGGAACGTCCTAAACTTGCCATGACAGGTTATTTCTGGCGCTTAGACGGCTGCTACCGCAGCCCACTTAGTTTTTATCCTATCCTACGGGAACTGTTAAAGTTTTTGCGATAAAAAGTGGCCTATGTCACTTTTCGTCTTTCAAACTATATTCGTGCAATATGCCAAGGCAAGTTGCTCCGTTGCTGAGAAAAAATTATCGTTAAGTCCTACGGGAACCACAATTTTTTCGGGATGGAAAGTATCCCAAGTCACTTTCCGTCTTCCAAACTATGCCCACCCCAAATATCAAGTCAATCCGTTGCTCCATTGCTGAGAAACAGTTATTGTCCTATCCCATGGGAATCACGAATTTTCTCGAGATATAAAATGTATCCTATTATCACTTTCTGTCTATTAAACCATAGGTATCCATACCAAAAATCAGGTCAATCTTTTGCTCCGTTGCTGCGTCAAAGAGGAACAAACCAACAAACTTTTCGGATTGATAATATTAAAGTATGATGATTCTGTACCATAAAGGTAGAATAAAAAAACATGTTGAACCTCTAATGATAGAATATTTAAAAATATTTTTAATGTCAGACAAAATGACGGCCTGGTATTAAACGTCATAGTAACATGCAGAGGGAAAATAACATTTTATCCAATTTTAATGTCAGTTGTCATTTTCAATCCATACTTTATTTCCTCTTCAAGGGGATATAATGGTAGAAAAACAATTTGTCGCCTTGCCACGCTACTTGTGATTTATAAAAGTCTGCAGACAATGTCACCTGTCATCTAATTACGTTTGGCTGTGACGTTTCGTTAGTCCATATTAGCGTCATAGAGGAATTAATCACTTAGCGTCTTTCTGATAGTGGCGACAGTTTCGCTTTCGAGGGTTTTTGTCCTGTCCTACAGGAACTATGAAATTTTTCGGGATAAAAAGTATCCTAAAGCTCCTTCCGCCTTTTATACTATATCCATGCCAAAAATCAAGTCAATCCGTTGCTCCGTTGGCGCGTGATAGAGTAACAAACCAACAAACCAACAAACTTTTCGGATTTATAATATTAGTAAGGATAGACATGTAAAAAATAATTATTTTGGAACTCAATTAATCTACTGATTACGATTGGACTACTAAATCTAACTCTATTGTGGACAATCCAATGACTGCTACCCTTCTGCTACCAGGACGACAGCATAATGAACAGTTAGAACTTAGAAGTTAAACTACATATTTTAAGAATAATAATAACTCGGATTAATTTAATTAATCTCCTGCTTTGTGATTTGACCCCTAACGTAAAACTTCATACATATTAGCTTTAAATACATCACGAAGTCATCATCAAGTCTCAACCTATCACCTTTATTAATATCGAGCGATAAACACATCTGTGAAAATTTCAACGTTCTGTCACCGTTCATGAGGTACAGCCCAGTGAAGGACAGACAGACAGCTTAGTAATGGGGTCCTTTTTTTACTGTTTCGGTACGGAACCCTAAAAACGAGCCCAAACACGAGTTAGTTAACTTTGTGCATAGCGTAGTGCTCTATCACTACCAAAATAAGTTTATTGAATAGTAAATAGTAGTAGTATATTGTAGAGTCGAGGCATTTATCTGCGTACTGGGATTTGGCCTCATTCATATGTTTTATTATAAATCTTATAGTCAACTAACCAATATTCTTGTAAATACAGTGCGCACGAATAAATAATAAACGTGGACATTTGAAAAGATTTCTCCATCCATGCATCCACCAGCTATAGAACGCTCACTGCTGAACATAGCCCTCCCCTAGGGTTTCTGCAATAAGACCGGTTTGAGGTAGTTAGCATCCAGCATGATCCTGTGGTTTTAATATATGTCCACGTGGTCTCTAATCTAGAACGTTACGACCCATTGTTCATCATTCCTCCGTGTTATGTGGCCTGCCTACTGCCATTTCAACTTGCCAATTCACTGGGCTACGTCGGTAACTTTGGATCTTCTACGTATCTAATTCGATCTTGCAGAGACAATATAGTAGATACAGTAATAGTGATTCAAAAATGGATTTCATCCTTTGAAAAAATGTTCCGGTAATTCTGATTACGTAGAGCGAGACGGCTATACTACATAACATACATATTTTTAAATACTTATAGAGTATATAGATAGATAGTAACTAAATAACACCCAGATACAGAGCAAACACCTATGTTCGTCATATAAATGCTTGTCCTGGGTGGGATCGAACCCACGCCTCTTTGACCCAGAAGTTAGCATGACCACTGAGCCACCGAGGCAGTCATCATGGCAGTATGGAGATCGGGTGATCTCCTTCCAAAAACCGATGTCCATTCTTTACTCGCTACCACTGTACCTCCTCGTAAATACGTCATTGTCTATTGACGAAGCACGTGTATGCAGTATTTACAGCGTACGCGCACGATTTCTTTTGTCCAATTCAACACGATTTGTATCAATCTCCGACTATTCATATGTAGAGTAAACACACAGTACAGATAGTACAACCGTATATTTGTATAACATATTTTTAAAATAATAATAACAACGCCATTTGTACTTGGATTTGATTACTTAGAAAAGGACTCAGTACTCATTTGCTATTGAAAACTTACGCAAAAATTTAAATTTTGAATATATTTTTTTTCATTTAAATATTATACTACGTATATTAATTCAAACCTATGATCTTTGGTCGATATAAATGTTTATTTATTTATTATTTATTTATATATTTAAAAAAAATGTCGAAACTATTGTGTAACGTCACAATAGTATCTACACCTCACTACTGTAAAGTGTAACATTGTGACGTCACACGCTCGTTGGAGTCAATTTTTAATTATTATAGTATAACTAATTTACGTTATGAAAAACATACGACACTGTGCTCCTTTGGCTCTCTTGAGACAGATCTACTTCGCTTTATGCCAGCCTGTGATCCAGTACTGCATTCCTGTTTGGGGCAGCGCTGGACAAACAGTGTACATGGTAGCAGAGAGAGCGCAAAGAGCTTTAATTAAAGTCATACTCTGTAAGCCGTTCCGTTTCCCCACTGATACTCTGTACGCGGAGTTCAAGGTCTTGAGAGTTCGGCAACTGTTCATTTTAAGCGCTGCGCAAAACTTTCGCATTAGGCTAAGGGATCACCCTGATTACGAGAGCTTTAAAAGTAAGCGCACTTTCTTGACCAGGTTTCCAGTCCCACGAGTTAATTCGTTGTTAGCCAAACGCAGCCCAGCTTACTCACTCCCATGTGTGTTTAGCAACATTTGCAGAAAGGTTGGCTTAAGTCCGGAACTCCCTAGATTCTTTTTTAAGAGAAGTGTCAAAGAATGGCTCTTAAAGCTTTCTTACAATGATACCGAGAACCTAATTCACAACATCTACAGTGAGAGATATATCTGAATTGTTTTCGAAAAATATGTTCTTATCTAGTTTTTTTTATTCTTCGCTTTTTGTTATTTTGTAATACCGCATGCTATTTTGATTCGTGTTTGTATTTAGTATATTGTACTTGCACGTTTAGTGCACACAGAAAATATTCTCAATTTACTCCGCACTCGAGCCCCAAGTCACAAGCCATGAGCTTAGTTTGGGTCTCATTGAAATAACTTGTAATATACCTAGAATACACACGTATGTGAACACTTAGCAAACTAGAATTAGTAATCAGTTTTCTGTACGTTTACTCTGTAATTTAAATCTATAATCTAAGCTACTGTATTCTTTGTATGATTTTTCTGTGAAATAAAATTATCTTATCTTAACTTTGTAATTATACAGACAAATAAAACAGTTTAGTATAGAAACTTATATACGATCTTTTTATTGATCACAAAAAAAAATCAAAAGCCCAATTAAACATTCAGCCGTGTTTTAAAGGGAACTAGGCAGGTACTTACGTTAATTCGTACGTTCTATGTATTTAGACATATAAAGGTACATATTTGTAGCATTTTCGACTAATATGTTCTCAAAAATGCACAATTGATATAATGCCAACGTGAACGAATGACTCTTAGTTTCTTCTGTAATGAAAATTAAAGCCGATTCACACAGAGGCGGGAAGTGCGGGAAAGCGATCGCGATCCGGGATTTTTTGTAAAATTCGAATTTGTATGCAACCTGACACATACCAAGCGGGCGCGATCCGGCGCTATTGCTTTGCACTGGATCGCTATCGGATCGCTTTCTCGCGGCTCCCGCCTCTGCGTAATCCGGCCTTTATCGTATTTAATACTCCATTTTTTCTCTATCTATCTATTCTATTGAATATCTATTTATACCATTTCATCTTTTAAAAAAAAACCTCAGTTAAAAGCGGTCTGTATCCAATATGCTCTCACAGTATTGTCAGAACACTCAAGAGGTTGTATGTAAACAAACAGATCTGATCCATACCGGCTGTTATTGCTCTGATACAAAATGGATCCATTTTACATTTTATATCTATCAAGATAAAATGGAATGTAAATCAACAGTTTTATTTGGGCTAGCGGATTAGTGCATTGATTTGGAGTGGATTTTGTTTTGATCTGGAGATTTATTTTCTCTTTGCATTTGCCATTACAAACCCGTGTGTGTTTTAAGGTGCTCTTTCATCTAGATTATTTGCCTGTCTGTAATGTAACGTTATTATTTCAGTATAAACTTAGTACTACGGGACTTATCGCGCAATTATTTTATTGCGCGGTAAGTCCCGTAGTACAAAGATAATAGTTTAAAAATAATAATTATATTTTCTAGGTAGTTTGACCAGGCGTTTGTTAGCGACCACTAAAGATAAGCAACGTTCGGCACGGTCAGTCTTCGGATGGGTGACCGCAGGTGGCATTTACAACTGAGCGCTACCGTGGCGTGGCTCCGATGACACGTTGAATTGTATAGCCCGATTAGTTAAAACTCGTAACAAAAGATCATTTCAGTGCGCGATCTGTAATAATAAAATCTTTACTTTTTTTAACCGACTTCCAAAAAGGAGGAGGTTCCATGTTCGTCTGTGTGTATTTTTTTATGTATGTTTATCGATAATTTCGCCAATTGTGAACAGAATCGAAAAACTCTTTTTTAATTTGAAAGAAAATCCTCGCGAAGTGGTCCTATTTAAATTTTAACAAAATCGGCTGAGACATTTTGACGTGACAACGTCTTATAAATTGGTTTGCCGGGTGACACTTCAAGAAACTGCGTTACGCTCCGCTCACACTTCATGCGCTCACAATGAGAGCGAGTGAGAGGCACGTAAGTGCCTCTCACTCGTAAAACTTTCGCCCGTATACCGACTTTACAGGCAACCAATTTTTTTTTAAATTCATCACTAATGTAAACAATACGAGCGAAATATTCGAATGTTGTAAGTACAAAATGGAAGGCGGTTTTGCCATTTTTTGCGAAAAATAATTATGTGTAAGTACTTAACACTGTGTAACATCATTGCACACCTTGCACTAGAGTCTGGCCAACGAAAGCTGTCCAAGAAAAAAGGCGGGAATTTTAAAAAATCAAGAGCTGTTAGCTTGTTTTCTAGTACCGCTCAGCTGATCTCCATGAAATTTAGCATGCACGTAGTTTAGTTTATATAATAGTCTATAGTGTCGCAGACAGTGTTACCAGTGGCGTAGCTTGGTAACCAAGGGCCCTGGGGCTAATCAAAAAATGCGGGCGAGCGCAGCGAGCTCGACAATTTGTCACTTTTTTTGTAATTTCAAAAGAAGTATGGGTAAAAGCAGCTCTCCACAAAGCTTTCAAGCCCTAACCAAATTAAAAAAAAAAATGGTTTGCTTTTCAGTAACTTCAAAACTGAAAATAGGGCACAGGAAAACACTATACTGCCATAAATGCGGGTTTGTACAGAGCGCGGAAATTTGTCAGTTAACAATAATTTCAAAAGAAGCTTGAGAAAAACAGTTCACTGTAGTATTATTGAGCGCAAGCGCAACGAGCAGTAATAAAGTTTTTACATTAATTTCAAAAGGTATGAGCGAAGCAGCAAATATTTTACGGTGTTTTCAGTAACTTTAAAATAGATATAAACTAAGAACGCAGAAAATGGGAACTTTTTCAAATACAAGAGTAGCAAGCAATTAAATTCTAAGTTATTAAGTTGAGCCATGAAACCACGGCCAGGCAAAAGACCAACATGGTCCCATAACCCGCCGTTAGAACCGCGCCTTTTGAGCGCTAGTAGTAGCTAGTAGTGAGTTTGAAACAAACTATTTCGACATTTGGTCAGTAAAAGTTAGATTTGAAAGTGACATCAAAATTAAATGTGAGTTAAGAAAATGACTGTACACATAAATAGCGCGAGCGAAGCGAGCGCGAAAATTTTTCCATTTATTTTTCAACAAAGAGCCGAGTTTTAAGTAAAGAAAAGGAAGTGAGCAGAAAGATCGACATGTGACCAGGGGGCCTCCTTCATGGATCTACGCCTGCTGTCAGTTCGAAGTGCCACCACCTGAACGTAGACTTGAATTAAATGGGTTTGATCTGTTCAATTAAGTGAAATTATCGTTTTTTTTTCACATAATCGTCTAATTTTTACTTAGACTTGACCTAGCTGGAGGCCCTGGATTTAAGCCCAAAAAGCCATTTATGGTAGATACGGCTTTGAATTTAAAGGGATTTCCTAGGTATAGCTTTCAAGTTTCTTTTTCAATTGAGTTGCCATGATTAAAGTCGGGTTGCAGCCTGTCATATTTATTTTGAGAGAAATTTTCAAAAGGTCGGTTTGATCGAGATTTTCTGGTAAGGATTCGAGGGCCCCCTGAGCTTGAGGGCCCCGGGGCACTGCCCCGCCTTGCCCCTGGGTAGCTACGCCACTGAGTGTTACCAGAAGTACGATTTAAATATTTTTCATTTAATTTTTTGCTGTTTCTAACATTGACAATTAAAACATTAAAATCGTAACTTTGTTAAATCACAAATGAATGTTCGTCAGTCAGGGAACTAGTAGGTAATGCGTAAATGCTAAAAAAAAATTTAAAACAAAGTGTTTCCACTTTTAGGGATTTCTCCCTAATTTAGGGCGAAAGAGTATGTTTCATGTATTATTTAGGGCGTTTTTAATTGAAACAGGGATTTTTAGGGTAAAATGACTTCATGTCACACGATTTAAATTTTTTAGGGTAAAATGACTTCATGTCACACGATTTAGGATTTTTAGGATAAAATGACTTCATTTCACACTATGTAGGAATTTCTAGGGTAAAATAACTTCATGGCTTCGCGCTCCTCTTCTCAGGATTTTTTATTTAGGGATTTTTTTCGGAACAAACCCCCCAAAACCTAAAAGAGATAATGCAACAATACATATATCGAGCTTAGTACAGTATTTAATTATATGCTTTCTTGATTTGAAAAATCATTTTTCCTATAATTTTCTTCAGTACAAATCACAATATTATAAAGGAATTTTATTTTCGGATCTTATTATCTTTGACATTGCCTGTAAAATATGGCGGCGTGATGTACAGCCTTGAACAAAAATTAAATTACAGTGCGACATAAAAGACTTGAAAATAAATGAGGTCGCCACTATCGCTTTGTTAGCATATTTCGCATTATTTTTTTCATAATGATACTGTTTTCCTGATCACAATCCAAAAAATAACACAAAATGAGAAAAATGCTAGGATTTTATCAATGATTGACAGCTCAGATTATGGTTCCAGCAAAAGTGATAATTTAGTTCGAATAATTAATTTCTTCTCTTTTGTGTCGCACTGTAGGAACTTCTATCGTAATCTCGAGCGAATGGTCCCAGTGAGAGAACACATTTAGGAAAAATATTTTCATCAGTTTACATTAGCAGTCGTATTCTGTCGGATAAAAAGATTGGCATGTCTATCCGAAGCATTAGCACATCCGGCATAAACAGGGAATTTAAAATGTTTGAAACGTTTTTCACAGGTTTTTTTTTTATACAAAACGTTGATATGAATAACACTTTAAAACAAACAGATAACAGATTTCAATGAAAAAGGTATCGTTTGAGCGCCTGCCAATTTTTTAAGTGCCATAGACATTGATTTGAAAGACGATGTAGCGCTCATAGCGTAGTTTGACTAGGTGATTCTAAGCGATCACTGAAGTTCATACTCTACGCAGAATGTATGAAAATACATCCTGCGAGAAAATATAACCCCAAGAATATGAGTAATACTTCCGTCATATATTCACTAAGTGTAGGTTCTCATTAGGCATCTCGGTATTTTTCACAATAAATTAAAACAAATTAGAATGTACCTACGAATTTTCATAGAATCGCAAACAATTTATAATAAAAAAGAGAATAGAAATACTACATAAAAAATAAGACCATGGCCAGCTCGATTATCATAGCCTAACACGAGCATTGCAAAGAGGTTTTATTCTATAAAATCGAACTGATACGGACACCAAAGAGGTATTATTCTGTGAAGTCAAGTAGAACCTCCTTACAATGCTAGTTGCCGTACAATGTAAAGAGGTAATATTTGATTTTGCAAAATAAAACCTCATTACGATGTCATTAAACGTTCTAAGTTGAGAGATTTTCATACGGATTAGACGTTCCAAATTTAAATCACTTTAACCCCTAGGGAGTTTCATACAACATTATTGACCTGCCATAGCCCTCGAGATTGATAATAGTGATAATCGTTTTACGTTGAGATTCTATGACATATAATGGATCATTTTCGAGCAGGTGGTATGAAAAATATAATACAGGTGTTAAGTGTGGTTTTTTATCCGTCTCACCGCCTGACTTGTGTGTGCTATGCGAGACGAGCCCTCGCGCTAATACTCCATCTTGATAAAAATCGACAAATGTGGTCGAAACTATAGTAGTCTTGCCGTCTGCCACATAAACTACGCGTGAGTAATGCCAATGTTAAGATCTAATTAAAATGTGCGTAATTAAAATAATCATAAAAAGTTAATTTTAAAATCGTTGATAATATTTTTGACGTGACAACGTCTTATAATTCGATAGAGGCGGCTGCCACGCACGAAAAAACATGACTCATGCGGCGTTACCTCGCTCTGAGGCGTTCCATGTAAGGCTTGAAGTGCAAGCGAGAGCGCGGAACGAGCGAGACAAAGAAGCACAATCGGCCTTTGCGTTCGGTAGCGTTCGACATACGTTGTCACGTTCAACTATCGTCAGTAAACCGACTTTACAGACAACCAATTTTATTTTTTTAGCTCAAGGGTTTTTTTTTAAATTTGTTTAGGTTTGTACATATAGCATAGTAGTTGTAATATATAGTTAAGTTTATGAAATGTTTTATAAGTTTTGCCTCAAATAAAACTTCAAAACGTTGAAACGGATGAGGGTAACAAGTCGACGCGTAAGTATATTTTTTTTCGTTTAACCATGCATATCTTTTTACAGGAAGGTCCGATTTTGATAATTCTTTTTTGTTTGGTAAATCTTATCTTAAAAATAGTCCCATTTAAATTTTATCGAAATCGGCTAAGCCATTTTTACTGCCTCGGTGGCTCAGTGGTTAGTGACCCTAACTTCTGGGTCAAAGAGGCGTGGGTTCGATCCCCACCCAGGGCAAGTATTTACGAGTATGTGATGAGCATAGGTGTTTGTTCTGTGTCTGGGTGTTATTTAGTTACTATCTATATAAGTATGTATTTAAAAATATGTGTATGTAGTATATCAGTCTCTGGCAGCCATATCACAAGCTTTGCTTAGCTTGGAGTCGGAGACCGTGTGTAAGATGTCCCCAAATATTTATTTATTTATTTTTGATTAATCAACAATAATGTGAAAATTTCTATATCAATCCGTGCGAACTACACGAATTCTCTACTCGGTTGAAGTCGGTTTTGCCATTATTTGGGAAAAAAAGACATAAGTATGCACTGTACCTGTATCACCCTTTGTGGGTAGGCCTACGTCATGCAGTGGACTATTAAAAAGGCTGGTACAGTACAGTACTAAACCTAGTACCTACCTATACAGGGGGCCTCTTCTGATTTTTCTCAAACGCGACAAAAATCACTATCCTTATCAGAAACCAGTCACTCTTATCAGTCGTCTCAGTTTATCTTGTAAATAAAACGCACTAAATCTATGCCTACCGATATCGGTAAGCCTTCTATTGATTCTGTTTGTTGGTATTTCATAAGATATTTAGTTGTCACAAAATATAGATATGCGTCATAGATATTTCGACAACTTGAGTAGTTTGATTTGATAAGATTACTGTAAATTGATGATAGATGATAAATATTGTCTTGCACGGACTTAGTACGGGCCTCTTTTTAACCGAGTCCCACGGACTTAGTACGGGCCTCTTTTTAACCGAGTCCCACGGACTTAGTACGGGCCTCTTTTTAACCGACTTTCAAAAAAGAGGAGGATCCATGTTCCTTTTTCATGTTTTTTAGGGTTCCGTACCCAAAGGGTAAAAACGTGACCCTATTACTAAGACTCCGCTGTCCGTCCGTCCGTCTGTCTGTCACCAGGCTGTATCTCATGAACCGGTATTAGAAAGCTGAAGTTTTCACAGATGATGTATTTCTGTTGCCGCTATAGCAACAAATACTAAAAACAAAATAAAATTTATACTCATGGCTCGTTTTTCGTTCGATATTAATAATGGTAACAGGTAGATGCTTGAAAAAAATCACAGAATACTCGTATTTAGTTTTATATTCACTTCAATAATAAACAATTGAATTAAAATAAAATAAGTATTTATGGGGTGCTCCCATACAGTACGGCACCCTTCGTGCGCGAGTCCGACTCGTACTTAGCCGATTATTTTGCATTTATTCATCGATGTTTTAGGGGTACGTTCCCATTTCTAAATCCCAAATAATCCCATAGTCTTATGACGTTCCATTAGTATTTTTGTTAGATCGTGTAACAGTAACTAGGTAGTACGAGTAATAGTTATAGTAAATATTTGGGATTTCACTAGTTTTTCCGGGTTTTTCTTTGATCTTCTATATGATAACATCCCATATGTCTGTTAGCTAATCATCGCGATGGTTTTAAAAGCCATTGCGTCAGAGTAATTAATTTGAAACTCGCGTGTGTTCATTTTTGCGCGCAAGTCACGAATTACTAATTTCTTTAGCCAGGGGACATGTACTAATGGATTTGAATTTACGTATGTCGGGGTACGCAGAATAGTTATCCCAGGGCTAAAGGAGTTTCCTGCATTTTTAACACGTTTTTATTAGTTTCACCTGTACATTTTAAGTAAAACACAGGTGTTACTCACGTTTGATTTTAGTAGGATACTACTATAGTTTCGCGGGCTCGTCTCGCATAGCGCTGCGAGCCGCGGCGCGCAGAGTATGTTGTAGCGTCGGCGCGCACTGAAAATCTCCAACCTTGAGAAAGATCGCCAAATGCGATCGAAACTATAGTAGTATCCTACTAAAATCAAACGTGAGTAACACCTGTGTTTTACTTAATTAAAATGTACGAACACCACGTTAGTTTCCATAGTGAAGTAGTTTCACCTGTTTTGTTTGCTTGTAACCAACGCCTTTGAGCTCGATTTTGCACTACTCTGAGTGATCAGATTTTCTTTAAACTTTGCACACTTATCAAAGATAGATGACAATGCATTTATTCACTAAAGAGTGAAAAATAAATGTATTTAAAAACTAAAAAACACGTTTTCATAGCATATCAAACAAAAAGTGTAAAACAATTTTCAATTTATGCAGAAAATTTAAAAAAAACGTGTGGCGTTTTGTGCCATAATTTTTCGTAAATCGAGCATCCCACGCATTTTTCACAATAGTATTAATATTTTTCGTTCATTATTATTTTCTGCCCATATTGAACATTATTTTACACATTTTAGTTAGATATGCTATGAAAGCGTGTTTTTTAAGTTTTTTTAAACTATATTATTTTATAAGCAGTTGTTAGTTCTTGCTCTTAATTAAACGAGTAAGCGAAGCAAGTCAAGCGTTGATGAGCTTTTGAGTTGTAATTTTTTTTTCATCTCTCTCTCTCTCTCTCTCTCTCTCTCTCTCTCTCTCTCTCTCTCTCTCTTGGATGTTAGTTTTGAAATTGGTTCTGCTATATATTATATTTTACAGGTAGCATTTTAAAACAAATCTTGACGAAACTTCATCTCGAAAGTTCTTAATGTATACCTACTTTTAGTCATCGGTGATTTTTTATTGGTGTTTCTCTCCAAAAAAGGGAAAATTTGATGTGGCGCTATTTATTAACCGCTTTTGATAATAAGTATATGACAAGATCTTTTAATATCAAAATGCTAACTAATACTCATTGCTACATTTGTAACCAAATAACTGACAAAGGGCTATCTCGTGTAAGAAAAACTGTGGGTACATACAACGAAGTGTGTGAATGAGACAACCGTGGCGCCACTAAGTATAAAGGCTTTAAATTAAAAATACATACTCTATTTCTTAAATTTCGAGGTCAGATTAAAGGATAAAAATCAACAGATTTTTTGTCGCTTTTTGCCCAGCAGTTGATTGATTATACTGACACTCAAACACGATTTAGTGATCTGAAATAATCCAGTAGCATTTGCTAAGGCAGACATTAAGCCTGATTACAGAGGCGCCAGCGTAAATTTAATAGCAACGTAAAAAGCGTTCTCTCTATCGAATGCCTAAAGTGAAAAAGAAACAGAACCATTCTATTTAGCTAATATAATTACGATGGCGCCTCTGTAATCGAGCTTATTTTTAAAGTGTGTTCCGCAAGGCCTTTGTTGCGGCTCCAGGAGAATACTGATGATAAATAATGAGAACAAAAAAACCATCTTCTAGCGACTCAGAATTTTTTCAAGATGATAATTATGTTTGAAGGATTGGACCAACACCCCACTTATTAATCGACTTCCAAAAAGGAGGAGGTTCTATGTTCGTCTGTATGTATTTTTTTTGTTTATGTTCATCGATAATTTCGCCAATTGTGAACCGAACCTAAAAAATATTTTTTAGTTCGAAAGGGTATACTCTTGAGGTGGTCCCATTTAAATATTACAGAAATCGGCTGAGCCGTTTTTTAATAGTATCATTGATTTTATAAGAGAATAAAATAATTTGTTAAAAACAATGGAGTTAGATTAATGTGTATAAATTCACAGGAACAAGGTTATACATATGAATATAAGATATTCCTCTCAAATATAAAGCAGTGACGTAAAATTGCGGCTTTTTAATAATATCACTACCGTATTAATTCAATAAATTTAAGCCGTTTTTAAAAATTAAAAATAATATAAATGATTCGAGTGAAATTTTCGAATTTTGTTCACTATCGAAGATGGTTTTGCCTTTTTTTGCGAAAAATAATTATTTTTATAAAATTTACTTACTTTTGACAGAGTTCAAATTACAAATACTTAATGCGAGATTCTTTTGAGACACTTTTTCCTACTTTTACAGAATGGAATACAAAAATTGAAATTAACATGGATTCAAAATTCTTTTCAGTTTATGTTTAAACCTACTGATAGATATTTAATTATTGTGCAACTGCTACATTTTATCATAATTATTTTTATTTTCTACGAAACATAAATAATGTTCAATGTTTATTTTAGGGCTCAGTAAAATATTTCACTGTCCAAAAGGGTTCCGTCACCAATAATGATTAAGAACAGCTGTGCTAGGATTTTTTCAAACACTCAAATACCTACGCTTCGAGTATTTTAGGTGCGTTCATTTTGTGCTCGATGGCAATTTTAGCATTTGCAAAATTAGCGTTGATGTAAACCGTTCGGTTTGAGAATTTCACCCATTTCGCCAATTCTGTTACTTTTGCTCACTACCCAAAACGAACGCTAAAACGTCTAACTCAAACGATCACAAAGAACCCACCTCCGCAGGTGGGTCAAAAGTGGCAGTTCACGATGGCATTTTTAACTGTTTTTGAGCCATCCGAACGGTGAACGAAAACAGTTTAAAATGCTACTTTTGCTCACACATTCTCAAAACGAACGCTGAATGTGATCGTTATTGGCGTTTTTACGAGTAACTGTTATCCGAACGCACCTTTTGATGTTTAATGTTTCTGTAACGAGAATAAGTGTAGCATTATTACATAATATTACAACATCAATCTAAATAGCCCAGTGGATTATTCTATAATAAATTGATAATTTGTCATCTGTCACTCTAATTGAGATGGACATGGCCATGAGCATGACAGAGAAGGAAATAGAATATTAAGTGCGCTAGAATTACAGGTCAACATGTGGTTAAATCGACTTCAAAAACGGAGGAGCTTTTCATTTTTGTATCATATGGGAGCAAAATAAAAATTTTACGGCGAGGGCGCTTTTTTAGGGTTCCGTACCCAAAGGGAAAAACGGGACCCTATTACCAAGACTTCGATGTCCGTCTGTCCGTCTTTCTGTCTGTCCGTCTGTCACCGGGCTGTATCTCATGAACCATGATAGCTAGGCAGCTGAAATTTTCACATATTATGTATTTCGGTTGCCGCTAAAACAACAAATACTAAAAACAAAATAAAATAAATATTTATTTAAATTTTTTTTCCCACACAACAAACCTGAATTTTTAGACGTTTTTCGCTCTACATTAATAATGGTCCCAGGTAGATGCTTGAAATTTTCACAGAATATTTAGTTTTATATTCCCTTCAATAATAAATAAAAAAATTAAAATAAAATAAATATTTACGGGGGGGCTCCCATACAGTACGGAACCCTCCATGCGCGAGTCCGACTCGTACTTGGCCGATTATTTAAATCCAGAGCGAAGTGAGGGATTCTAGAGTAGAATCCTAAACGTAGCGAGGGATTCTATAAACACTATGATTCTATAATGAACATTGTTTCTATTATAAACACTAATATGTTCCAAATTCAAAAAGTGCGCGGCTTAGAATTCCGGCGCACTTATAAAGTTACACCATCTTTGGGCGCACTTAAAGGCGAACCAAGTCGTCCTTTTCGAATAGACGTGATGATATAGTACATTGTTCACCGAGAGGAGAAAGTGACCGATTACCGCCGAGGGTGTCGTTTGAAGCCCGACCCGTAGGCGAGGGCTTTAAAACACCCGAGATCGGGAATCGCACTTTCTCTCGAGTGATACATAGTGCTTTTATACTACACCTACGAGGAAAATAAAAAATTAAATCTTTACTAATTGAAATTTTTATTGAAATTGTTGCAGTTAGTGAAGCTTAATGTAACACTTGAAAATGGCGCCAATGGCGTCTGCAATTTTCACATGTTCTTTTTTCAAATTGTTTGACACCATCCAACACACAGCTAGTGGCCAGTGTCATTTTGCGAACTTGGAGATAAAAACTCACTGTAAAAACTCACTTTTTGGCTTTTGATATTTAGGTTACCAGCGCATAGTCTTACCCAAAATTAAAAAAAGAAAAACCACGTAAGAAATGGATTTTCATACACTTTTCTCTCCCGCTCAGATGCGTTTTCTCCCCGCATATTTGTTCGATTTGCAATGACTTACTTTCTACCGTAAATTTAATAAAGTATCAAGGTACTTTCCGAGCAGGTGTAGTATAAAGGTTTTTTTCCTGTTCGGTACTTGATTTTTCGCAATTTGTGAGCCGATTTATGTGGTTTTCATCATGTTCTTTTCAATGTTTACCCGAATTTTGCGAAGTTTTTTTCGAAAAAGTGCCATTAGTCCTTTAGAATAATTATTTTTCCCAAAAAATAGCACCACCGACTTCCACCGTGTACAAAACTCGAATAGTATGCACAAATCGATGTGTCATCTATGTACATTATTGTTGATTTATCAAAAACAGCTCAGCCGATTTTGATAAAATTTAAATGACCACCTCGAGAGTAGGTAGGTAGGTATATCTACCCTTCCGAACTAGAAAATAATTTTTCGAATCGGTTCACAATTCTTGACGAAAATATCGATTAGCATACCTACTAAAAAAAAAACAACAGACTTATCTATGTTCTCCGTGATTATTTTTACCGACTTCCAAAAAGGAGGAGGCACTATTATTACCTCCTTTTTGGAAGTCGATAAAATGCTCAGGTTGAGTAGTTTTTAAGCTTAAAAATATTTGATCATTTTTGCAGCGCCTTGAAAATCGAATAGCATAAGACAAGTGTAATAAGATTCTTTCATTTTGTGTACGGTACGATTTTACTACAAGATTTCTAAAATCTAAGATAGTGTTGCTCGAAATTGGTTGTTAAATTTTGGTCATTATTAAATTAAACATCAATTTTTTTACTAAAACAAACGAATTTTAAGTTTAATTTACATAGCTTCATAAGCTAAAAGAAACGTGCAAGTGAAGTCCTTCCGCGCGGAAGAAGTGAAACTTCGACGCAACAGTGCTTTCATACCCCCTCCATGGTAGCGTTAAACGTTTAACGCAACCTTGTTGAAAGTCGCATTAGATATTTCACAACAGTTTCACTTCAATAATTTAAAAAAAACTTATTATATTTTCAGGTGTTCACAAACGCGACGCCAGAGCACTGGTGCGCGCCACCCCCCGAGCTAGAGGCTCTCGGCCTCCCAGAAGACCTGCTAAAGAACCTTACAGTACCAGGAGATCATGGAGTGTACGAAAGCTGCCGCGGCTTCACGGTGGATACCATCGCACTGCATGAGGCGCTTAACGATTATGTGGAGGAAAGGTCTGTAGTTTTCCACTACCATCATCATTAAGCCTATCAAGTGTAGAACGACTGATGGTCTCCTTTCACCTCAACTTCAATGACTTCAATGGGAATTTTTATTAGTCATCTGTTTATATTTTGAGTAGTTGTCTTACGTTTGGCTATATAAACTAGAGACAAAATATCATTAGTGCAGAACGACTGATAGTTTTCTTTCAACTCATTTTCAATGGGACCTTATAGATGTGGCTTTACATCCGAAATGCACAACAGTTTTTATTAGTCATGTTTATATTTTGAGTACTAAACGGTTACTTTATCTATTTCCTATCAAAATATCATTGTCAGGATATAAATCTCACTTGAAACCAATGCAGCAAATCTGATTCTAACATAATAACAAAGAAACTCATCAATCTGATCCTATGAATGTTTGTGAGGGTAGTTACCTAACTTGAGGTTTCTAAATTAATAAAGCAAAGAAGTAAGTAAGTACAACAAAATACAATAGGTACTATATGCTAAAACTACCTACATTTCTACTACCTATACATAAAAAGCTAAAAAAAAGGTAAAGGTAAAAAAAAGGAAGTAAGTATACTTTGTTTATTGTTATATATCATGGGTCCCGAGAGGGTACCTCCATGTATTCTAAAAAAACTTTTGTGCCTTGCCCATAGGCGCTTCATTTCCAAATTGTACCAGGAGAGAATGACATCAGCGAAAGTGAATTGGTTGAAAATTCTAATTAATTTTGCAGGTCGGAGAACGTGAACGTACACGGAGCAATACAAGTTGTGAAGATACCACAGCTGATGCCTGCAGTCGGGAACACGGAAAGAGAAAGGCAGGTTAGGAATATTCTAATCTCCTTTGATTTATGATCTCCTGGTAATTAGACACAGGTGATTTTTTGAAGCCTTAGTGGTGTAGTGGTTGCCTTAAAATTTCGAGTTCGTAGGTGTCGTCCTATTTCGAGTTTTTTGGAATTATGTAGGTTAACCTACTCATTTTTATATTACTGGGCAAATCATCGTAAGGCAACTTGCAGAAGAAATTCGAGCGCGTACTTAGTTAAATCGGCTAGCTTGCTACTAAGGCACCATAATTGGATTTGGCCCAATTGCCCTTTGAAGGTTCGAGGCCTAAGGCTGATTAAGTACAGTTTTTCATGCAAATGAATGTCTTTCCTGTCTTTTATAACTAGTGTGGCTTGGTATTCGATTTTTGGTGTCTGTCCACTATAACGTAGATACCATAGGTACTTTCCATGGCTGTGCTAGCTTCGTGTCAGGCCAAAAAAAAAAAATTGTTTATATTGAAAAGTATGAAACCACCACTAGACCATTCCGTCACCGACCAAGTTGTAATGGGCATAGTAGAACGTATCGTCACGGTCATGGTATCTATGACCATTACCGTGGTATCGTGTTGTTGTTCGTATATTCCTCATATTTTTTTAGTACGGTCATAGTTTGGTACGTTATATTTTTATTTTTTTCTAATAGGTATACTCCGCGCCACACAAGTTGATGGATGTGAAGTTAGCCACTAGCTGCGCAATAGCCAATCCTGACGAGACGTGACATGGAAGCCGCACGTTGATTGGCTATTGCGCAGCTAGTGGATAACTTCACATCTATTAACTTGTGTGGCGCGGAGTATAGGTTTGCGTTTAACCACATACATTGTAGCCGGTAAGGCAGCCACCTTGAATCTAAATATTAAAGTGGGATAAATATATCTATTCTTTTGCAGTTAGAACGAGTAAAAGAAGTAATTCTGTCTGTGAGGAGTAAAGAACCACATTACTGTGCGCATGGATGGAGGTACAGTTCTGAGCATTATACCAGAACCCTGGTCACTGACGTAAGTTGGCACAAAATGTCTTACTAAACACTAGCTGTCCCGGTGAACTTCATATCATCTTCATCTGTCACTCTAATTTTGATGGCGCTTAGCGCCGCCAACGGCCAGATACGGCAACTTTTACATTAGGAATATTTTGTACTAACGACCCGCCCCGGCTTCGCACAGGTGTATTATACTTATATACCTTCTTCTTGAATCACTCTATCTATTAAAAACCGCATCAAAATTCGTTGTATGATTTTAAAGATATAAGCATACATAGGGACAGACAGCGGGAAGCGACTTTGTTTTATACTATGTAGTGATGGGAAAATTAAATCAACGTTTTTATTATTTTCTGCGCAATTTTCTTTTTTTTTTTACGAACCTTCTGACAATACAGAGTTTTGTTATTTTGTATCATCTGTAAACTGACCCATATCCGCAGTAAATAAATTACTATGACTAATAACAAATACAACAGAAAACAATTATCGAAATCGGTCCAGCTGTTCACGCGTGAAGGAAATAGCGATTCATCCTACTAATATTATAAATGCGAAAGTTTGTAGGTATGTATGTTTGTTTCTCTTTTACGCAAATTGAGATGAGTAACTTTGCAATAGTTATCCTTATACATCAGAATAACACATAGGCTATAATTTATAAAGATATTGCGTGAAACGAAGTTCGCCTAGTTCTACTCGTATATAAAAACTAGATGACCCGACAAATGTTGTTTTGCCATAAAAAATAAAAAAAAATATTGCAATTGTCCTACTAATATTATAAACGCGAAAGTTTGTAAGTATGGATTTGTTAGTCTTTCACGCACAAACGGCTGAACCGATTTGGATGAAATTCGGTATGAAGGTAGCTTAGACCTTGGATTAACATGAAGGCTACTTTTTATCTCGGGCTAACGCTAACACCGCGGGGCGCAGCTAGTAAATAGATTATGATAGGTATCTCTCAAGAATCAAACTGCACACATATTTTCTCATCTAGAAATAAAGGTCATCAAGATTGCTGAACAATTTAGGTTCATCCATCCATCAGTCATTGGACGAACACTGCTGAACATAGGCCTCCCTATGGATCTCCAATAAGACCGGTTGGAAGCGCGACTCTGCGGTCTTATTACTCGTACAAGGTGGACGGATGACCAATTTAAGTTATTAAGTAAATATTTAACGCTTTCGTGTTAATTTCATATTCAGTTTGCATTATTATTATTTATCATTATATTTATTTATCAATGTTAGTGAAGTGAGTGAGTTCGTATTTTTTTTGTAATGACAGACAGACAGACAGACAAAACTCTTTATTCAAAACCACAAACAATAATTAAACAATATGTACACACTAAGGACAAAACATGATTATAAATTGGCGGCCTTATCACCCATGGCGATTTCTTCCAGGCAATAATGAATCAAATTATAATTACAACAATCATTTGGTACTTACGTATCTATAAAATTAAATAGATATAAGTACAGTACCACTTACCACCTGCTTACGCACATTCGTACTTTTCGAAGATAAAAATAATATTTTGAAGAATTTTGCCATATAACATGATTGAGCATAATTATGCAATTACTTATTTTGTTAATACGTTAGGATTTTAAATGATATCACACGTTTTTCCATGAGACACATTTTTCATTATTACTCATCAATTTTGTATTATCGAAACAGGGAAAAGAAGTGCAATTAGAGGTACGAATGTAACGAGTGCTGTATTTTTCAGTAATTATAAAAAAGCTATGAGTAAAGCACTGTACGCCATTGATATTAAGCGTGAGCGCAGCGAGCGTGAAACATTTTCGCTTATTTTGGTAAATTCAAAATAGGGTAGGATCTGGATCCGCGCCTGGCTGCACCTCAACAAAAATAATTGGCTAAATATTGTGTCACTGGCCTAGAGCCACGCTCCGTTATTGTAGACCCTTCTTCTTCTTCGTGTCGATGATCCAAACAATATTTAAATGAGAATTTGTAAGGTCTTTCCCCCAGTGCCTTACCACTGCCACTACGCGAGGGGAGGCATCGTAAAGATCCTGAAGTGGGCCGCTGTAGGGAAAATCTGGTGAAATGGGGATATGCAGGAAGCGTAGTGCCAGTGTGGTGCTCCGAAACAAAATATGCAACATCTTCTCTCATGCCCTAACTGCCCAAATACCTGCACACTTCAGGATCTTTGCGATTGTAGACCCTGAAATGCACAAAAACCCCATGCGAACCTATCGCTCCCATACCGATGAGAACTGTGTCAGTCATAAAATACCTTCTCATTTTGATTCTCATATTTTTGCCACTGCCATGATTTGATGATTTGCCAACAGTTTGACCTGGTGTGCGACAAGGAGTGGATTCCACGCATGAGCAACACATTATTTTGGGTGGGTTCTATCTTCGGCAACCTGTTCTTCGGATGGATGTCAGACAGGTTAGAACTGTACTATACAAGCCTTTTTAATAGGCTACCGTTTGATGTATGCCTACCCACGAATGGTGATTAGGCCATATCCACCACGCTGGATCCAGTGCAGATTGGTGGATTCACACACGCCATCAAATTTCTTTTACGGACATAGGCAGGTTGCCTCACGATGTTTTTCTTCACCGAAAAGCCAGTGGTGTGAAATTCAGTAGGTAAATAAATTCCCACGACCTCACGATTGTAAGACGGATGTACTTTTTAGAACATTCACTATCATTTCAGACTTAGGACGTCCACTGTTGATAAGACGCAACGCGATAATTATCGTACATTCGATTCCGTTCCACTAGTAATTACGCACATGGCTTGTTAACAGAAATTAGTTGCTGACGTTAAAACATGACTGGCATTATGAACTATCAAAAAGTTTGTTGCATAATATATTTTATATTATTATTAAAATATTTATTATTATTTGCTGTTTCTAAGCTAGTTTTATTCAAATACCTACGAGTAGTAGTTTTATAAAGTACTCGTAAGTAGAGTAGTTCGTATTTTTTTTAATACCCGAATGCTACTTATTCTTCTTGGACCTAACTTATAAGTATTGCCATTCACCGTGGTAATAGCGCCAGTCTGCTGGGCACTCTGCCATCTGACAGTGGGTGTGAGCATTTGTATCTTCTCTGTACATGTTGTTTGTGGATGACCTTTTTTACGAGGGTCAAAGTCAAAGTCAAAGTCAAATTCTCTTTATTTCGTAGACATATTACATGTTCTTGAAAACGTCCGATAACAATACTTTTAATAATACTTATTATAATTATAGAATTATTTCTTAAAATTAAAATTCATTTTAAAACACACCTAAAAATTATCAAGATTCAACAAATTAAAGGGAGAAAGGGAGGGGATTAAAGGGAGGGGATTAAGAGGGAGAAATCTTTTAATGATGCCCAACTGCTTTGGGGTGCAGTCGGGTTATGTAGGATTGTACCCACTAAAACTCCCTCGGTGGCCAACTTTTGTGCCCTCTTGGGAGCTCCGGGATCTCCATAGGAAAGCCCCGATGCTTCTAGCACTTTTTACGACTACCCGCATGGTATTAGTACTGGGCTTGTGCTGTCCTTTACGACAACGTTGCCACTTGCCACACACGCTGTCGTTCTCCCCTGGCCCGTTTGAGAGGATGGCAAGAGCCCCATCTCTGACCTTCCACGGGTCCAGAGGTCCCTTTTTAGTAGGTTCTTACTACAGGCAGGGGATACCGATGCCGTATTCTATCCCCTGTATCAGGACGAGGTTTGTGGATGACCTAGTAATTTATTAAGAGCAGCAGCTTATGAAGAGCTTTTGTATTATAGTTTGCCTGATATCCACTGTGGACATATCGGTTTCGGTTTAAAGATATTTATTATCATAAAGACAAACAGTTTGTCACTTACATGATAACATAATTAGAAAATATTTTACAATTTTAGTCGTACCTATTATTATCATCAAAATAAATTAACTAATTGAACATATTACAACATAATACAGACTCACTTCACACTTCTTTTCTTTTAGTTATAACAGTAACGATACATCTTCTATGATGTATTCGGCTAAGGTTTTTTTAAAGGCATGAAGTGAGTTAACATTTTTTATTTGTGAGGGTAGTGAGTTATAAAGTCTGGCACCTTCAGTTGTGAGCATTGTCTTGCCGTAATTTGTTCGATGTCTTGGAATGACGATATAGCTCGCTCGGCGAGTTCGGCGGTTAACAACATTTTTTTGTTTTGTAAACATTATGTTAGTGTGAATAGTTTTTGTTAAAGTTTTTCAAATAAAGATACATGTGTTATATTTGTATAGTTGTTTTATGTTCATTATTTTAGTTGCTGAATAAATTTTCTTAGTTGGAGTTAGGTAGTCGTAGTTAAAAATGGTTTTAATGATTTTGTTCTGCAATCTTTGTAATTTACATATTCTCGTTTTAGCAGCGCATCCCCAAATCTCGATAAGGTATAGAAGATGTGGTTTAACTAGGGCGTTGTAGATTGTCATACGTAATTTTCGCGGAAGGCATCGTGCAATGGTTCGGAGTGCGCCACGTACTGCTGCAAGTTTACTTTTTATGTGTTCGATATGTGTACCCCAAGTTAAATGTGAGTCTAGGTGCAATCCGAGATATTTCTCACTAGATTTCTGTTGAATGGGAACATTGTTAATTGTTAGAGGTGAAAAGGGGGGAACTGGTTTATTTTTAGCTTTAAAAAGGACATAACATGTTTTTGAAATATTGATAGTAAGCAAATTATACTGGAACCAATCATACAAAGAATTTAGGTCACTTTGAGCTTGTGAAACCAAATTAGTGATGGAAGAGCCGAAATAAAATAGGCAAGTGTCATCCGCATAGAGTGTTATATCACCGTGTAGGCCTAAATCGTGAATGTTATTTATGTAATCCACAAACATCTCGGGGCCAATGATCGAGCCTTGTGGTACCCCGCACGATATTGGTAATGCGTTGCTTTGAGTTACTTTATTATATTTTACTATTTGTGATCTTTTCGTAAGGTAAGATTCATGTATCTGTAGTGCTTTATCAGCAACACCGATCTTTTCATATTTCTTTAGAAGTAGATTATGGCTCACAGTGTCAAATGCTTTTTTCATATCAATAAAAACACCTAATACTAAGTTTTTTTTATCAATACTCTGTTTGATTTTGGTGACAAGATCGATTGTTGCCGACAAGGTATTGCTTTTTGGCCTAAAACCATACTGTCGGTCTGAGATGTAGTTTATGGAGGTTAGATATTTTACAAGTCTATGCAGTAGAAGCTTCTCATAGATTTTAGATATTACTGGTAACACCGATATAGGGCGGTAATTGCCCGGGTCAGTTTTAGGTCCCGATTTGTAGATTGGTATCACTTTGGCTATTTTTAAGCTATCTGGGAATATTCCGTCTTCCAAGGATTTGTTAAAGCATCTAGCCAATTCATCTGCTATCAGAGGGCCTATACATTTTATTGCTTTAGTACTAATACCATCAAGGCCAACACTGCTATTTGAGTCTAAGTTTTTAATAGTGGTTAAAATCTCTTTTGGTGTGCACGGTTCAAATTTCAGAATTTTGGCATCTTTCGTAGTGGTATGGGGTAATGCAGACAAGTGGTTATCATGATAGTGCTTAGGTATTTCATTAGCTAGTAACGGCCCTATACTTGAAAAGTATTCATTAAAGATGTCACATATTTGAATCGGATCTGTAACTTCTTGGGAGCTTACAACAAGTTTTGGGGGAGCACTATTATGCCGAGTTTTGTTACTTACTAACTTATTCACTAGGTCCCACATCTTCTTAGGCTTGTTGTTATATTTCGTAAATTCCTTGTAGTGGTAGGCATCCTTCGTATTTCGAATTAGTTTGGCTACTTCTATTCTTTTTTTGGAAAAATTTTCTTTTATTACGGCATCTTCGGGGTTTTTCTTATGTTCTGTCCACAGTATATTTCTTACATTGATTTCTCTGATAACTTCCTTGTTTACCCAGTCTTTTTGGGGCTCGTTTAGTATTTTGGTTTTGGTAACTTTGCTGTTTTTTATACACTGCTTAATCTTTTCCTCCAACTTTGAGTAGTCATCGTTATCGTTTGTTCCTTGTGATATTACATTTTCCATTTCATGAGTTAGCTTGGCGTAGTCTAAGGCTTCGTATTGTGAGTATATTTTCGGTGGTGGCTTCACGTGTTTTATTTCTAGGTATAATTGCTTGTGATCTGATAGAGAAGAGTTCATGGTTATCATGTGAAATCTGTCATTTGTAAGATTGGTACTAATATGATCTAGTATAGACTTCTTTGTTGTACCTACTCGTGTAGCATGTTTTTTATCAACTTTGTTAATTATTTGGTGTCCGAGTTCTTTCAAAAGTTGTTTATACTGCTTAGATTTATTGTCTTTTGTCAGAAGATCTATGTTAAAATCGCCAAAAACGAGTGCTCTGCGTCTACGTTCTAGTTGAGAACCATACACTTCGAGGAAATTTTCAAAATCTGTGTGTCCAGGGTTATATACCACGCCTACGTCCAGCGCGTATTTCTGCAGGTGTACCCATAGATAGTTATTTCCTTCTATATACTTAGATTCTGATATTGTATGGTTCAAGTCGTTATGAACGTATGCTGAAACTCCACCTCCGCGACAGTCAGTCCTATAGTTGTAGTAGTGAGTATAATTAGGGAGTTGATATTGTAAAGCTTGATCTTCAGAACGAAACCAAGTTTCACTTAATAATACAACATGTACTGTATTTGGGATAGCTTGTATAATGCACTTTAGTTCGTCAAACTTCCCTTTTTTACATATGCTTCGGGCGTTAAGGTATAGGAATGTAAGCCGAGATTTATTATGAGGAATACTGTTATAGTTGCTCAAAACTTCGTAAGTATTGTTAATAGGGGAGCTGGGAGCAACTGTATTTATTGCCTTTAGTTTTTTGGACCAGTCTTAACAATCGACGGTGTTCCATTTATATATTTAATAGTCAGACCGTTCTCACCGTTATCTTCCCGACGTTTTAATTCCTCTTTGAGACTTTTGAGAAAGTTTTGTTGGGCGGGGGTCTGATCGGAGAACATTTTTATGCCTTCTGGAAGCTTGCTTCTGTTTCTTAACAGCTGTTTGGCGGGACCTGATGTCTCAAAGCAAATTTTAATACTGCGATTGTTTCCTGGAGTATGTTTGCCTATTCTGAAAATCTTGACTGGTTTCGGGATATCGATATTTAGTGACGAAATCGTGTTCCAAACACTGTCTTCGTCCGTCATGCTTCTTTCTTCCGATCGTGAAGAATTTGGCTCCATCAAACCCACAATAATGACATTCTTCTCTCTGTTAGTACGGTTTTGAACTTCTTGAAGTATTTTCTCGCTGGTCTCTTGTTGGTTTTCTAGTTTCTTACAAGTCGTCTCAATTGTGCGTTTAACATTCATAAGATCAGAATCAAGTGATTTGATTTTTTTTTCGCCCGTAATGATAGAAGTTTGTAGTCTTTCTACCTGGCCTTTGATATCTTTCTGTTCAGACAGTACGTTAGAATTTGATGACTTAATGGAACAAATCTGTCATGACACCGTCCATCTTATCACGAATAATGGTAATGGTTTTCTCGTTTGAAGTTTTCATGTCAGAGATTTCGGTTTTTATGTCAGCTATGTTTTGCTGCATGTTTTGCATAATTTGCTCGTTAGAGCCAACATATTTTTCTAATAACTGACTAATTCTAGTCATTTCTGACCGCATTTCTGACAATGTATTGGAGCATTCACAGTCAACTTGCAGTTTGCGTTTAGCACGTTGAGTAATGTTGAGATCCATACCAGGAAAATTAAATCTCGATAAATCCGGTTGTGAACCACCGGCAGTATTTGTACTGCAAACTGTGTGGGTTGGTGATCTATGAACGCTCATTATCGCCTCGGTATAGTACACCGCGCAAGTATAGAAAGCAAAAATATGGAGCGCCTGGAGTCGATTGCAGACTTGTTTGTAGGTCTGTATTAGGCGCGCAGTATGCTGACGAGTGAGCGAGTCAAAAAATAGCAACCGACCTGTTCTCGCGGGGGCGAAGACGGTGCGTGAGCGCGGCGCTCGCAGCGGTGCCTCGATTACTATTGCCTCTTCTGTGGCAGTGCGTGATCCGACTCAGGAGCGTAACGTAACATACTTATAGTCACTGTTGTAACAACTTTAGGTTTAAATGTGCAGGTTTATGATGTTCAAATTTGGATGCTGCAATTATTTTGATTTTTCGTAAAAACTAAAACACGACTGCTCGGTACGACTAAAACAGACGAATCTAATCATCTCTATATACATATATATATATATATATAGATACATATCTTTCAGATACGGCCGTCGATTCACGATACTCCTGATGATATTCCTGGAGGTTCCTCTCGCCATCGCCGCATCATTTTCCACATCATACTGGAGTTATGCAGCACTGAGGGTCCTGGGAGGCCTGTTCTTCCCAGCCCTGTACCAGCTACCTTTCATCCTAGCTTTGGAACTGATGCCTCCGAAGCAAAGGCCTCATACTGGTAAGAACATGTCAATAAAGCAATAAGTAGAGTAGCTTGTTTTTTTAATTGTTTTTTTAAGTAGAGTGCCAGAAGGGCAACAGCCTACTTTTCGCACCAGAAACATAATATTAACTGTATACTTTCAAGTTTTCTGGATATTCAATTTACAGAAAACCTGAAAGTCGCTAACAACATAAAGATGGATTGCTCTCGGCGATCGAATCGCCATCGTCCGCTATTACGATTTTAAGTAGTCGGTACACACGTGCGGTGCAGTCGGTGTTACAGGACAGAGAGAATCCCGATCTTCCACTCCTGCGATGACCGAACCACTGACTCACTTTATTCTTGAGTGAAACCATCAATTTGTCCACTGGACTCGTTCTTCGTTCGATACGTCACAGCGCTCTAAATCTATGCACAGCGTCATCTGCGAGTAATACTACAGATATGGCATAGATGGCGCTAGTAGTACTAAAATATCAACTCAATACGCCACATACAATTATAATATGAAGGTAGACAGAGGTTTTAAAACGTGTTATTTTAGCTTACAAAACTAACTACATACTATTACGAGTACATTAAGCCAAATTTTAGAGGCGCCATCGTAAATTTAAGAGCAACGTAAAAAGTATTCTCTCTATCGAATGTCTAAAGTGAAAAAGAAACAGAAAAAGTCTAGTTTGCTATTTTAATTGGGCTTATTGTCACACTGAGATAAATAAATTACTGTAAAAATATTACTTTTTAAAAATACAAGCTTTTGAGATCCTGGATGTCATGTAGCAGGAGAGTGCTAGTCAAGACAAGTAAAACGAGCTCAAACACGACGGGTCTATCTTGTTTAGTACAGGAGTTCCTATGGCCACCTTCCGACTCCATCATCAGATCAGCTTCATATTTACTTACTGCGTTGGCGCTGTGACCCCAAAGTGGGTCTTGGCCTCCGACACTAAAAGGCGCCAGTCGTCACGGCGCTGCGCGGCGCTCCGCCAGTCCGGCAGATCAGCTTTATGGTACCACATTATTGCCTTGTCACGTGATATACATATGCGTGCATGATTTTAGCTTAATCGGAAAACGAGAATTTAGTCAAATTTAACTTGCAAGATTCCACCCGAATAGGTACATCTATTGCAAGTTAAACAAAAGCTTGTAAAAAATGCTATTTCTGAAAATAAAAATGCATGCAGCACCCGATCACGAGTGTGACGCATGTGCCAGCCATGCGTCACACTCGTGATCGGGTGCTGCATGCGGGTCGCCGTTTGCTCGCGGCATTCACGCAATGCACTGAAACTACTAACTTAGACTTAGATTTAAACTAATCCACCTCTATTGTACAGTCGCATTCTTTCAATTGTAACTTAGTTAACAAAGGACACAGACCCTGGAGTCTGTGGACCATTAAATTAAAATTGAAAAAAAAAAGGATTTAGAAATCAAACCAATAGTATATTCTAAATTCCAGGTATCGTGGTGGGCATGCTGTTCGCGACTGGCATGTGCGCACTTTCCCTGCTGGCGTATCTGTTCCGTGACTGGTACCACCTCTCCTTGGCTACGAGTCTTCCCTTTATTTTACTATACAGGTACGATTTTTAAGAGTCTTTCTGAGCGTCTGGTGGACGCGACACGTGACCAAAATCCTGGCTCAACGCATAAGCATTGCCATTCAGCGTGGCAATGCTGCCAGCATGCTGGGCACGCTGCCAACTGGCAGTGGGCGCCAGCATTTGGATTATCTTTAGACCTTCAAAGGTCTGAGGATGCTCCAATGCTTTTTATGTAATAGTAGTGTAGTTTTGTTGTAGTTAATAATGGCACTTTTGCCCGATTACAATTTATTTTTAAGATAATTACCTTCGAACTTCGAGCAAATATCTAAAGAGCCATTCCCTAAGTTAAAGTAGTAAAACAATGTCCGAGCACCGTCATACATACCGACTTAGATAATTCACAATGACCCGTTTTCTCAAATCTGGACGCATCTCACCTAATTTGTGCTTGTAACCGAGCACTTTGGCATCACCCAGCGTTGTAGCCGCTTTGCAGTCTCCTTACTGCTAACAAAAAAGCCTGCCCACTTTTTAGCTTAGGCAGGGTTTTGGATGGGACACTTTTATTGCACGTTTGTGACTCTATACATATTTGCTCGAAGCCTTTGAACGATCAATTTTATTATATAAACGCCTCACTTCCCTGTTGACTTTCCTTTGTTATGTACAGAACGGTTTAACTCAACATTCCTGCTCCGTATGGCCAGGGGGTGGAACAACTTTCTTGTTTCCCGAAAGAAATAATCCGAATCTTTTCAAAGTCAGACTAAATATTTTATCATGGAAACTAACGTGTTTTTTTTACATTTTAATATTTTATATAATGGGAATGCTCTCACGTTAATTTTATATACTTACGTACATAATTATATAGTACGATTTTTTTGTTTCGGTCGCATTCGGCAATCTTTCTCAAGTTGAGGCGAGTGCTAGCGCTTACTAATAGTCTTACTGTATGTTATGACCATGAAAATAAACGTGAGTGTATTTCCTTTAAATAAAATATTAAAATCAGTGTGAATGGGATTTTCCAAGTCTGCGTGCTTCATCTTTGACCACAATGTCACTTACCAATACACAAGCTGTTGGCCAAACGCGGAGTCATTCGTCACAAAGAAATATATGTTTGAACATCATTCGACAACAGATAACGAAAACGTGAGTTTTCTCGAAACGAGATTTCGAATTTAAAGAAATTCAATTTCACTATTGCAAGCTACTTCTAAATAGTCATTTTGGAAATCTAAGGCCTATGTCTATGTTTGGTTTATTTATTTATGTTTAGTTTGACTGCCTCGGTGGCTCAGTGGTTAGTGACCCTGACTTCTGAATCAAAGAGGCGTGGGTTCGATCCCCACCCAGGGCAAGTATTTATGTAGTGAACATAAGTGTTTGTTCTGTGTCTGGGTGTTATTTAGGTACTATCTATATAAGTATGTATTTAAAAAATATGTTTCCGTATTATATCAGTCTCTGGCAGCCATATCACAAGGTTTGCTTAGTTTGGGGTTAGACCGTGTGTAAAGTGTCCCCTAATATTTATTTATTTGTTATTATTATTTATTTATGCAAGATATACGTACTTACATGTCAATACAATCAGTGCTTAGCATATTAAAACTAATACTTATTGCTAATTCAGCAGATGTACATATTCACCATGTCCAATAGGGCGTTATTTATTATTAATGCCAGATAGTGTGTTTAACAATAAAGATTAACAATAAAGAATTTTCAGAAATATTTTAGTTCGAAATAGTTACCTGCATTTAATACTTATCTACAAACAAACAAAGAAACTGATAATGCGACACAAAAATGGCTGCTTGAATGTGAAAGCAAACTCATCCGTAGCTACTTTGCAAAAAACAGATACAAAACAAATCTAGAATTCAGGTCACAGGGTTGTAAAGGAGACAAAGGCAATTTTTGTGTATTTGGTTAGTAGTAAGCCCCCCTCGCCCGCCGCGCGCCGGTGAAGTATTATCCACTCTTTACTGAACACCCTGTATATAAACTATCAGATGATAATGATGGCTACTGTAATGTTTCAGCTATTATTGGCTGATACCAGAATCTCCCCGATGGCTCGCGGGAAGAGGGAGAATCGCAGAAGCGGAAAAAGTTCTCAGGAACCTTGGGAGGAAAAACGGCATTACGCTCCAAAGAGGTTTCCTACTGGAACTACACGTAAGCTTACTGTTTTTACCTATCAATATTGTCCAACTGCTTGGCAAAGGACTCCCCTATTTTAACCGACTTCCTAAAAGGAGGAGGTTCTATGTTCGTCTGTATGTATTTTTTTTTGTGTATGTTCATCGATAATTTCGCTAATTGTGAACAGAATCGAAAAAATATTTTTTAGTTCGAAAGGGTGTACGTCTTAGGTTGTCCAATTTTACAGCGATCGGCTGAACCGTTTTTGAGAAATCAACAAAAATGAAAACAATTCGAGCGAAATATTCGAATTTTGTACACGATGGAAGGCGGATTTACCATTTTTTGCGAAAACCTACCTATACCTTTCACCTACCTATGAATATTGTCCAACTGCTTGGCAAAGAATTCCTGAATTACCTTAAATAAAATTATTTATCATGTGATAATTAAAATGAATTAGAACGTTATTTCCATGCTATTTATAACAAAAAAATATTTTTATTATACCCGTGGGACAACCACTCCTGGACATAAGCCTCCCTAAGGATTTCTAATAGGCCCCTTTAGAAGTGGCTTGCATCCAGCATGTTCGTGCGTCTTAATAATATTGTCGGTTCACCTAATTGGTGGGCGTCTTACGCTGCGCTTGTTGGTATATAGTCTCCATTCGAGAACTTTACGGCCCATAGGTCATCCGTTAATAATATATATTATTAATCGTATAAACTATCTCCTTCCACAGAAAAGGATAAAAGATGAAGAAACAGCAGAAGCTGAACTAGCTATGCTACCGAATATGAACGGACATATCCCTAACACCGATCGCGATAAAGAAGAATACGATAGAAGAATAAGCAACATGCTCACATTCAAACCAGATCTAACAAAGATCCCCGAAGCAGAACAGAAAGCTGACAGCCTCGAAAAAATCATCGCCATGGAAGTAGCTGAAATAGTAAATAAGAAAACTAAAAGAGAAAGCACGAAAGAAGAACCAAATGAAGAAGCGCTAACGTTTCAGAAAGCTACACAAACTGACTTTGCCAAGTCACCAGCAAGTACTTTAAGGAGAAAGTCTATACAGTTAGTTAGTAAGATATTCAATCATGATGAGGAAGAGAATATGATGGAGAATAAGAGAATGGATGATCAGAATTCGGAAGGAGATTGTAAAGCGTCTCCGTTAGATGTTTTCAGATACCCGAATATAAGGAAAAAGTTCTTGATTTTGACGTTCAACTGGGTAGCTTTAGGAGTGGTTTATAATAGTCTAAGCTACAACACGCCAAATTTGGGAGTGGACGACTATTTGGCGTTCTTTATCGGTGAGTTGTTCACTTGTGAGTGTTTTTGCGAACATAAGCTTTAAATGATTTCGTATCTATAGTAGTCTGTGAAATGATTTGAAAAACATTACTGGTTTTGATCTACACGGTACGTTACAATGGTGAAAACATATCCAGTATTTCTCCGCGGTATAAGGTGAGGGATAAAAAATGAAAGTGGGAAAGCACTGTAAAAATAGATCATCCAGATCTATTTTTATAGTGATTTTCCTCCCACAAGAGTTATTTAAGTGATAAACATTTCCGAAATTTGTCGTGAACGCAGGACTTGAACCTGCCTCTTACAGATCATTGGCCCGACGCTGTACCAACTGAGCTAGTTCGCCTGCTGACGTCACGCTAAATTTGTGAACTGTTTATCATTCTACCAACTTATAGCGTTGGCAGCGCCATCTGTCATACTCGTATTAGGCATGTAAACTTTCAGCGTGAAGTTAATTAGAACTTTTGAACACTGATGAGAGATAGCACTGCTAATGAGACAAGTCCTGCGATCGCTACAAATTTTGGAAATGTTAGAAAAACTCTTTAAAATTATTGAATGTTTTATTTTACTTGATATTGTAGAAAATATCCTGTTAGGCCTATTTATGACCAAGTGTCATGGACCAGTGCATTGTTTCCACTCCACCACTCCAAGGTAAGGATGGATGGAAGAAAGGAATCTTTTCGAAAAAAATCAAGAAGTGTTCTAGCACCTTGTGGAAAATCCTCTCATGGAAGAGCATTCAATATCTTGCAAGAGCGTGTCAGAAATGATGGTTGAAAACAATTCCCTGTTTGTTCAGGTGGCGCGGTGGAGGTGCCGTCGTACTTCCTGGCGTGGCGCTGCATGGAGCGGTTCGGGCGGCGCTGGGTGCTCTGCAGCTTCATGTGCGTCGGTGGACTCGCCTGCCTCAGCACCGTCCTGGTGCCCGACTGTAAGTTCTACATTCCATCAACTATCAGCAGTCTTCCTGGCGTGGCGCTGCATGGAGTGGTTCGGGAGTCTTTGGGTGCTCTGCAGCTTCATGTGCATCGGCGGGCTCGCCTGCCTCAGCACCGTCCTGGTGCCCGACTGTAAGTTATACATCTATCAGCCACCTATCCATCAGCCTTCGTACTTCCTGGAGTGGCGCTGCATGGAGCGGTTCGGGCAGCGCTGGGTGCTCTGCAGCTTCATGTGCGTCGGTGGACTCGCCTGCCTCAGCACCGTCCTGGTGCCCGACTGTAAGTTCTACATTCCATCAACTATCAGCAGTCTTCCTGGCGTGGCGCTGCATGGAGTGGTTCGGGAGTCTTTGGGTGCTCTGCAGCTTCATGTGCATCGGCGGGCTCGCCTGCCTCAGCACCGTCCTGGTGCCCGACTGTAAGTTATACATCTATCAGCCACCTATCCATCAGCCTTCGTACTTCCTGGAGTGGCGCTGCATGGAGCGGTTCGGGCGGCGCTGGGTGCTCTGCAGCTTCATGTGCGTCGGTGGACTCGCCTGCCTCAGCACCGTCCTGGTGCCCGACTGTAAGTTCTACATTCCATCAACTATCAGCAGTCTTCCTGGCGTGGCGCTGCATGGAGTGGTTCGGGAGTCTTTGGGTGCTCTGCAGCTTCATGTGCATCGGCGGGCTCGCCTGCCTCAGCACCGTCCTGGTGCCCGACTGTAAGTTCTACATTCCATCAACTATCAGCAGTCTTCCTGGCGTGGCGCTGCATGGAGTGGTTCGGGAGTCTTTGGGTGCTCTGCAGCTTCATGTGCATCGGCGGGCTCGCCTGCCTCAGCACCGTCCTGGTGCCCGACTGTAAGTTATACATCTATCAGCCACCTATCCATCAGCCTTCGTACTTCCTGGAGTGGCGCTGCATGGAGCGGTTCGGGCGGCGCTGGGTGCTCTGCAGCTTCATGTGCGTCGGTGGACTCGCCTGCCTCAGCACCGTCCTGGTGCCCGACTGTAAGTTCTACATTCCATCAACTATCAGCAGTCTTCCTGGCGTGGCGCTGCATGGAGTGGTTCGGGAGTCTTTGGGTGCTCTGCAGCTTCATGTGCATCGGCGGGCTCGCCTGCCTCAGCACCGTCCTGGTGCCCGACTGTAAGTTATACATCTATCAGCCACCTATCCATCAGCCTTCGTACTTCCTGGAGTGGCGCTGCATGGAGCGGTTCGGGCGGCGCTGGGTGCTCTGCAGCTTCATGTGCGTCGGTGGACTCGCCTGCCTCAGCACCGTCCTGGTGCCCGACTGTAAGTTCTACATTCCATCAACTATCAGCAGTCTTCCTGGCGTGGCGCTGCATGGAGTGGTTCGGGAGTCTTTGGGTGCTCTGCAGCTTCATGTGCATCGGCGGGCTCGCCTGCCTCAGCACCGTCCTGGTGCCCGACTGTAAGTTATACATCTATCAGCCACCTATCCATCAGCCTTCGTACTTCCTGGAGTGGCGCTGCATGGAGCGGTTCGGGCGGCGCTGGGTGCTCTGCAGCTTCATGTGCGTCGGTGGACTCGCCTGCCTCAGCACCGTCCTGGTGCCCGACTGTAAGTTCTACATTCCATCAACTATCAGCAGTCTTCCTGGCGTGGCGCTGCATGGAGTGGTTCGGGAGTCTTTGGGTGCTCTGCAGCTTCATGTGCATCGGCGGGCTCGCCTGCCTCAGCACCGTCCTGGTGCCCGACTGTAAGTTATACATCTATCAGCCACCTATCCATCAGCCTTCGTACTTCCTGGAGTGGCGCTGCATGGAGCGGTTTGGGCGGCGCTGGGTGCTCTGCAGCTTCATGTGCGTCGGCGGGCTCACCTGCCTCAGCACCGTCCTGGTGCCCGACTGTAAGTTATAAATCTACCATCCATCCATCATCCCTACTTCCTGGCATGGCGCTGCTTGGGACTGTTCGGGCGATGCTGGGTACTCTGCTGCTTCATGTGCATCGGCGGGCTCGCCTGGCACCGTCCTGGTGCTCGACTGTAAGTTTCAGACATCCATCAGCCGTCGTACTTCCTAGCCTGGCGCTGCATGAAGCAGTTCGGGCAGCGCTGGGTTCCCAAGTTTCTAACTCTACACGCCTTAACTCTACAAGCCCTTACTCTGCACACTTTACACTTTAGATAATATAGTTACGCGGCTTGGCTCTTTCGTATGCATATGTATGTTTACGTATCATATCATATAATATTTATTTCACCCAGTCGTCATGGCTATTTCTCCCTTCCAGCGTGGCCGTGGATAACAGTCTGCCTCGCCATGCTGGGTAGACTGTGCGCCGCATCATCCTTCGCAGTGTTCTACGTGCAGATCGGAGAACTGTTGCCGACGGTGCTGCGAGCGCAGGCCATGGGAGCAGCTTCCTTCATTTCCGGACTTGGGCTACTGGCGTGTCCGTATATTGTGCACTTGGTAAGAGAGACTGAATCCTGTATTCATCGTTATACATAGATATTTTGGAAAAGTTCTCCAGTGGAGACCTAGCACCGGCAAGTACAGCGTAGGTCGTCCACCCACAAGGTGGAAAGATGACCTCATTAAGACCGCAGGATCGCGCTGGATCCAAGCTGCTACGAACCGGTCTTATTGGAGATCTTTAGGAGAGGCCTATGTCCAGCAGTGGACATCTTATGGCTGAAACGAACGAACGAACGAATAGATATTTTTTTTGTAGTCCATGCTTTGCAATATTTCAATATTGCGCTTATTCTGAGCAATCGTTGACGTGCTCGTAGATAGAGATTTTCTCTAGGGGCGGCTGATGCCTACTCGTATCTATCCCAGAAAAAAAATAGAATGCATTGAGTTTTCTGGGCCCTTGTTGACGCGTTGTTATATTGGGTTATTTCTAATCAATTAGCATCCTTCTAGGGGCTTATTCTGTACATCAAAATTAACAACTTTTGTTCAACGACTTTTATTAATTCTCAAAAAAAAGTTGTTATTCCATACAAAAATATCGTTTACCCTCGACAAAATGTATGGAACAGCTGTTTTTTTTTTGGGTTTTGACTATAGTCACACTACAAAGTTGTAAGTTTTGATGTACAGAATAAGTCCCTAAAAGGATGCTAATTCATTAGAAATAACCCTGTTTATGCGAACTGTTTCAATTCAATTCAATTCATTTATTTGTCATAGGAACACAATGTGAGCACTTAACAATGTCAAACAATACAAAAAACACTATCATATTACAATAAATAAATTGTTAATAAAAATGTTTTATTTGTTATGTGTGATTTTGTCAAAAATTATGGCATTGTCTAACCAAATAAGCTAGATTCTTTAACTAGCCTGGCCTAACATTTTTGCGGATATGTCCATCGCGCATTTGACCACCAATTTGCCTAGTCTCCTGCTATGATGAAACATGCAGATTTGGAAAATACCTACCTATTCACTTTGACTTTTTTTTTTACGAAATCTTATTACACTCTCCTTATTCATCTCCGGATTCCTGGATCCGTGCTCTACCTGCTCTCACACTAACTTTGAAAAGCTTCAGAATATGTCACCTGCCGGTTAACAAATTGTTTCGTTTATTTCCAGGCGGTGTACTCTCGAGCCCTACCCCTCATCATAATGGGCGTCCTCTGCGTGGTCGGAGGAGTCACCTCCTTGTTCCTGCCGGAGACCCTCAACCAGCCTCTCCCGCAGACCCTGGGGGACGGGGAGCTGTTCGGACGGGACTTCAAAATTTTGAGCTGCGTGGAGCGACAAGACGGGAAGAAACAAAAAACAAGGATAGTAATAGAGCAGTGAAATTAGATACATCAGAACTGATTGCAGATATGAGTCGAACCAAACCCTTGAACCAAACATAATGGTATGTGTCAAGCTAGGGGCTATGCAAAACTCCACTCCTCACGCCCTGATAAATCATTTTGCTACATCGCCCGCCTCGTGTCCACAGTCGCCATTTTTGGTTCGACAGTTGCAAAGTTCTCAAATGTAATGTAAATAGAATTCTAATAGTTTTTATTCTGTAAAAATGATCATGAAGCAACGGCCTGTCATCAGATGGGACCAAGTAATCTTTTATACTACTGTGTGTGTACGTACACATACTACATTTTACATATATTACATGGTACTACCGGATCTGTATAGTATTTCGATTTAGTATTTGGCCACAAAATTGTTTTCCTTAAGTAGTCTTTTAGATAAAAGATGTTGTAAATAGAATTTAATTAATTGTTCAAATAATATAAAAATTAAAATGAAAACTTTAAATATAATACATTTTTAGTTAAATTTTATGTCCTTAGTAAGAAATATTTGTTGTAACTGTACGCTTTATTAGTCATGTCACAAACTAACATTCAGTTGTATTAGGATTTAGATAATTTCGTTGAATAGTACAAATTAAGTAACGCTTAGTTATTGTATTTGTAAATAAAATAGTATTTTTATTCTATCGGTGTATTTTATTTACGCTTTCAATTCATAAATTTTTTGAAATTAACGTACCTAAAATAGAGAAAAAATAATAAGTAAAATATACTAATGAACAAGATCGGTTTTTACTAACGTACCTATGCGATGATGACCAGAACGCTGGGACCTCGACCGGTTTTCTTAAAGTATCATAAGTAAAATATAGTAAAAAGTAATCATAAAATAGTAGATATAATCTCATCCTATAGTAACAGGCTCTCTGGAATGACCTTCCTGTGACCATCAGACGTGCACAGAGCGTTGAATCTTTCAAGGCCCAGGTTCAGCAACATTATCACTCAAAGCTCTCTCTGACTGATACTCATATCACTCCTCGTCGCTAATTTATTTGTAATATATTTATGCATCTAAGTATGTTTATTTTTATTGTATGTATTATTAAAAGAAGTATTTATGTATGGCTATTATTATGTAGTTTATTTTATTGTTGATTAGGAATTTGTAGTAACTTTCTTCATTATTTTACTTTTTTTTTTACGTTTACACCGTCCTTGTCGTCTTTATGTTTCCTTGCATCCAAGAGAGGTTGTCTGGAAGAAATCGCTTTTAGCGATAAGTCCGCCTTTTGTGCCTTTTTCTGTCTTTGTTTCTTTTGTTATGTTTTCTTGTTGGTGTCAATAAAGTGTTGTTGTATTGTAACAGTAAAAATAAAACAACTTACATAGTTAGACGAGGTATATTTAACTAATTATAATTATATTTTTCTGTAATTAGATATCTTAAAAGAAACAAACTATTAAATACACAATTATATAAGGAACATTAATAAATTAGATTCTGAGACAGAATTTCAGGTTTATAGAAAAGCGGAAGTTAAAAATGTGAAGGTAAATAAAAAACAACGAAAATAATATGGAACTTAAAATTGTAAACATGAAATAATTGTACAGTAATTGTATTGTAACAGTAAAAATAAAACAACTTACATAGTTTGACGAGGTATATTTAACTAATTATAATTATATTTTTCTGTAATTAGATATCTTAAAAGAAACAAACTATTAAATACACAATTATATAAGGAACATTAATAAATTAGATTCTGAGACAGAATTTCAGGTTTATAGAAAAGTGGAAGTTAAAAATGTGAAGGTAAATAAAAAACAACGAAAATGACATGGAACTTAAATTGTAAACATGAAATAATTGTACAATAATAGTAGAATTTATCAAATGCGAATAAAAAGATACTTAAGCAGAAATATAAGTTAAACATCAATAATTGCCGCCTCTTTTGCTATATCATCAGAACTATAATACAATACTAATTTACTTTATTTTTTTTTTGTTACTAATTTGCCTCTATTACAGACAGATATAGATACAACATATTGTATCTAGATCTGTCTGTAATGTCCGTTTGTTATTTAAAAATTTCTCTAACATCTCTTGGGAATTGTCTATAACTACATCTTTCGTAATGTTAACACTATTGAAGGCAGAACTATAGGTGTTAACTATAAAGTCTACAGGTTAGTATTTAGTATTTATTCATTTCTTGTATTGACGTATGATGCTTAAATTTGGACATTAACCAAACGTTGGGGAGCAAGAACATGTTGAACTTTTTCCTTGTGTTCTAGTGGCTCATTTATGAAATAAATAAAATTAAAATTTGAAGAAATTTTTGAAAGGCCATTGGGTAAAGTTGGCATCGTTCGAAAAATGTATGGGGAAACTGAAATGTTTGCGGACTTGCACCAAATTGCTATGTTTGACAGAGCTAATTAAAGTATTCCACTGTGTGCTAAAATTACTGTTCTGTGTGCGATGCCAGCCAAGATACACAACAAACGTATCTTACTTTTATAGGCAAATAACTACAAAACAATAGATAAAAGATAAAGATAAAATACGTTTATTGCTTCGAACTGTTAAGATAATAATGACTTAATTTACGTTGAGATTGTACGACTCATAATGAGTCATTTTCGAACAGGTTCTTCGGAGAGTGCGCTCAGGAGTTGCACAATCTGGTCCCACCTGCCGCTTTCTTCTATCGTACGGCTAGACAGACGCGACCAAAGCGCCACCCTTTTATGGTGGACATTCCGCGCGTTAGAACCAAGCGTTTCGAATCCTCATTCCTCATACGAACAGCCAGAATGTGGAACGCTTTGCCTGGGTCTGTCTTCCCGCTAAAGTACAATGTGGGCGTCTTCAAATCCCGAGTAAATAGGTATCTTCTAGGTAAGCGTGCTACAACCTAGACCGTTTATCTGCTTAACAACAGGCAGTATGTGGTCAAACGCAAACCTATTCAGAATATAAAAAAAAAAGGTGGTATGAAAAATCTTTTTTATAGCCTCAGATCGATTCCAATATTCATTAGTAAAACAATACAACACTCATCTTGATTAATTGAAGTGTTGTAAATGTAAATTATGTAATACAATAGTACCAAAGAGCATCAATTTGTCAGTACGAGTACTAATAACTCACACCGTCTATGTTATCTATTAACACCTCACTCGCTGGTATAGAAACAAACAAAGTAACAGAAACCTTTTACTTTCTAGGACTAATTAATTGGAAACATATACCTAATGTAAAGTTTCTATATTTCAGTCTAGAAAATTACATTTGGTGGGCGACTACGTTATTGCAACGATGGCACTCAAATCTATTTTCAAGAAAAAAATGGTGAACAGACCATTACAGTGTGAAGTTTTACTCGACAATCACCTCGATAATAAATTTCAAAATCTACTTTTTCCATTCACAGTAATACAAACTTTAACTTGCAGCTACAGATATTTAATTAGATATGGTTTTATCACTTCTAATACTTTGTTAACAACTTGTGTTACAATTATTACAGCAGCTGTGTATTTCTTTAACCATTTACATCATGTTTTATCAGAAGTCACTAAGACTTCCTTTGTATGGTCCAAATCGATATTTACATTATCTTTATTCGTCAATTTCATTACATATACTACAGGGTTTTTAACATTTACTGCAGTAAAAGTATACAAAAGTCAGGAAAACGTCTCACTCGTTATTTTGATTCATAAAATTTATCATTTATATAGATCAGAAAATTATGGAATTGTTAAATTGTGTTACTTATATCGATGTATCATTGGTGTTTTAGTGATTTGGTATGCGCTAGAGTCTATATATTGGCTCACTCTCATAGGAAAAGATTGGCTGGAACATGTAATATTAGAAATATTAGAATTAACTTTTGAGATTGATATTATATATACCATTTGTTTATTGAACTTAATTAGAAATAATATGGTAATGTTTCTAAGACAACTAAAAACATTTTGTTCGAATTACGAGCAAATAGGTTTAAGCACCAGGGAAACAGAGATCAAGAAGATATTAGAAATATACAACGATGTATTGAAAGCGTTTAAATTATTTAAGACAACAATGCAAGCAACGGTATCTTTTTTTCAATATTTGTTACATATTTCAGGTTTCATACAGACGTTTTAACTAAATATTTACTTTCTTTCTAGATTTTAATCCACACATCTTTTACTTTTATCTATGCTATGATCAACGCAGAAATTATAATCGAAGGTCGTCATCAATACTTGCATTTGCAGACAAATGTATGTATAATAATAAATATATTATTTTTCATACCACCTGCTCGAAAATGACTCATTACATGTCGTACAATCTCAACGTAAAAAAGCCATTTCTATCTTAACACAATCTCGAGGGCTATGGCAGGTTAATAATGTTGTATGAAACTTCCAGGGAGTAAAGTGATTTGGAACGTCTAATTCGTAATATAATTTCTTGATTAGAACATTTAAAGGACATCGTAAAGAGGTTTTATTTTGTAAAATCGAATAAAACCTCTTTACATTGTACAACGACGGGTACTGTAACTAGGTTTTATTCGATTTTATAGAATAAAACCTCTTTGGTGCCCGTATCAGTTCGATAATATAGAATAAAACCTCTTGCCAATACCCATGTTAGGCCATGATAATCGAGCTGTAGTATTCAATTCGCGTAGTATTTACATTCTCTGTTTCAATACGGATTTGTGTGCGATTCTATGAAAATAGTAGGTACATTCTAATTTGTTTTATTTTATTGTGATAAATACCGAGTTGCCTAGTGAGTACCTACACTTAGTGAGTTTAAGACGTAAGACGACTCAATTCCTGGGGTTTCATTTTCTCGCAGGAGGTATGAAATGTAGAGTATGAACCACTGGATCCAAGTCTGTCTTTGTCTTGGGTGACTTGAACCCTTCGCTTCACTCAGGACTCTAAATAATTCCCTCGCTTCACTCAGGAGTTAACTATGGAGTCCCTCGCTACGCTCAGGGTCCAATATGTCGGCCGTTACGTAAGATACGACTTGGTTTTCTTGGTACATAATCTACTATTATATTATAACTAATAGACGATAATCTTTGAGGTGTATTAAAATACTATACTGTACTGTAGTGTGTATTTTTTATTGTATTCGCTGAATAATATTACGTATACACTAGGTCAGTATTGTACTGTACCAGCCTTTTTAACCCGGTGTGAGTGACGTTATGTAAAACTAAATTAGTATATAAATAATATATATTTAATTTTGTGATTCCTGGAGCTCAACTGGTTCAGTAGCTGGAGAGACCACCATGACTTTACTACACTGTATATTCACTAGATCATGTTGCTAATTTGACTTTTTACACTTTTAATTATACCTACCATATTTTAGTACATTTTACTTAAATGTCCTTCTGACACGAACCCGTTATAACTTTGTAATCATTAATTAATTTGTGTAATAGGTAGTAACAGATATATTTTTCTTACAGGGCACTGTTGCAAGTATAATTCTGGCTATAATTCTCACAAAATTTTTTAGAAGTGTCATCTACCAGATCATTCTTGGGATAGAATTTGAACGTTTGTATTTGGTCAATGAAGAAGTTAAATGGTTTTGTACGACGTGTATTAAAAATCTGCCCAAAGGTATGTATATAAGTTTTTTTTACTGGAAAATTACTAACCAATGACGTCAGGGTCTGTGCCCTTTGTTAACTAAAATTTACAATCATTTGATTTTACTGTACAAAGAGAGCTAGTACCATAGAGATGGGATAGTTTAAATCTAAGCCTAAGTTAGTAGTTTCGGTGCATTGCGTGAATGCCACGAGCAAACCGGCGACCCACAAGCGGCACCCGATCACGAGCGTGACGCATGTGCCAGCCAACGCTCTCCTCAACCATGTTTGAGGGAAGAGAACGACCCGACACACGACGCCGCCGCAAGAAGGAGTCATTGATGACGAGAATGAATGCTCAGGGCATGAACCTGAACCTTGAACCTTAACGCGCGGGCCTTTCCCACTGCTGCAGGAAGTATTGCTTTTCCAAGGGCTGCAGAAGAAGGCAGCCTTTTGTGCGTGAGTCGGGTTCCTAGTTGAGCCACCCGATGTCCCCAAGAAAGGCCTTACAGCTCGCTGACGCTAGCGCAGGCCTCCCGGAGCGTTCTCGGTGATCCAAGGATGCTTGTTCGTTGTTCCGCCACGGTGTTGCATTCCAGAAGCATAAGCGCGGCCGTTTCGTCTACCTCCATTCATCTTCTGCAAATAGGGCTGTCTGTAATACCAATAGTAAACAGATGCTTGTTAAGAGAGCAGTGTCCGGTGACTACTCTGACGACACGCCGGAGTTTGTCACGAGTAAGGTATAGTAGCCGACGGGAGAATCGCGGATTTAACTCCGGGAATGCCTCCTTCGTCTGTCTGCAGTCCTCTAAACTTGCCCAGTATTCCTTGTGTCGTCTGAATGTGTGTTTGCGAATTCAGGATCTGACTTGGCGTAAAGGCAGAAGGATCATCGGTCCGGGTCCTACGGGGCGTCTACCTGATCCTCTCCATGTCAGCTCGTCAGCCGCGTCATTACCTCTCTCGATCCGCTGTGTCCCTTGATCCACTGGAGAGTTATACAATTATTTATGCTTACTTCTTCTAGTAGATTGTGACACTGAATCGTTAGCCCCGAAGAGTGATCGTACCGCTATAGCACTCTCAGCACTGCAGCGCTATCCGAAAGGATTCTAATTCTTTGATCGGTTATTTCCCTTCGGAGTATCGCCGTTGCCGCCTGGACAATACCTATACATTTCGCTTAGAAAATAGAGTTGTTTTTACCCAGAGTCGCCGCTATGTGTATATTGAGTTCATCCGAGAATGTGCCGGTCCCGGTGCCTGTATCTGTTTTGAAGCCATAGGTATAAATCATATACCTCCCTGTATACCAGAGCTATCACTTGGTCCCTCATGTAGTTGAATGGCATAGCGTTTAGTGAAGATGTGTTCTTTGGGATCCTGTCATAAATCGATAGAATTTCAGGGTCACATTCTATTAAATCGTCAATTATAGTGGTACGCGTTGCTAGCTTTTCGTATGTCCAGAGGTTGAGTGCCCTTAACCTATACGCAGCAATCGCTGCCTCCTGCTGTATGAAAAGATGCAGGGGCGTTTGCCCCTTTTTCTCGTTTGAGCTTCTAACGCCGCAGTGGGTGCAGTTCTCATGGAATTTGGAAGCCGCTCGCATCCAGAGTGCTTCTACAGTCTTGATTAGATCATTGGTCCACCTTGCCGTTTAATTTACCGACTTCCAAGAAGGAGGAGGTACTATGTTCGTCTGTTTGTATTTTTTTTTGTGTATGTTCATCGATACTTGCACCAATTTGTAAACCGATTTAAAAATTTTTTTTTAGTTCGAAAGAGTATACTTTCGAGTTGGTCCCATTTAAATTGTATCGTAATTGGCTGAGCCGTTTTCGATAAATCAACAAAAATATACGTGGATGTCACATCGATTCGTAATTATTTAAATTCCGTAGAATGCATGGTGGAAGTCGGTGTTGCAATTTTTGCGCAAAATAATTATTATTTTAACTCTCACACAGGTTAATAGTAAAACTTGTCCATGATGACGAGTATATTTGCTGACCAAAGCGAAAGCGAAGATCTCCGTTTTGAACACGGCGAATTTGCCATCGTCTGACCAAATGTTGGTTTTCCTCCACAAGTCGCATTTTTCAACGAATCTCGACGAAACTTAGTAAATACCTATACTATATAATATTAATATTTTAAATGTTAATGTACGTTTGTTTGTTTCGCTATCAAACAGCAAAGGAGCAACAGATAGTTGGCAAAGGAGCAACAGATAGTTAGATATAGGAAAAAGGTTGGAAATTGGCATATGCTACTTATTATCCCGAAAAAATGAAAGGATGCTTCCTTTGCAATAGCATAAAAAAAACGCGGTCGAAGCTGCGGGCAAAAGCTAGTCTTCTATTTATTAATGTTTTTTTTGTAGTCGATTTTTGATAGGATGGGTATTTCCTTCAAAAAAGGGGGGAAATTTACTGTCGCGCTATTTATGACCCGATTTCAATAATTATTTAGCACTAGTTTTTACCCGCGGTTTCTCCCGCATGATATTTTGATTTTTGTGCTATCCCATGGGAACCCTATATTTATCCGGGATAAAAAGAAGACTATGTCACTTTCCGTCTTTCAAACCCGAGGCTCTACCTTACCACACTTAATAAAGGAAGGGAAAAGAAATAAAAAAAACGATTTGACGGTTGTTCGATTCTGCAGTTGTTTTTTTCTTGACATTTCTTGAATAGCTTGCAGATAGCAGAATTTTTCCAACTTACTTAACACTTATCGTTATATTATAGAAAATTTACGCAATATCATTATAACTTATAGCCTATGTGTTATTCTGACATTTAAACTATATTATTACAAAGTTTTATCTCAATCCGTTCAGTAGTTTTTGCGTGAAAGAGTAACCAACATCCATACATCCATCCATCCTTACAAACTTTCGCGTTTATAATATTAGTAGAATAACAATCAAATCGGTCCAGAGCAAGTCGAGATATAGGCTTACGAAGATTCAGATAAAGAGATGTGACACGCTCGCGCGGTCTACTGTTTGAAGAATATGATGCGATAGTACTAGTATATATAAAAGTATTATATTTAAAAAAAAACATTTTTTTTTAACCAAGCTATTACTGAACAAGTACTCGCCAAGACGAATCAAACGAGCCGAAAGTCGAAAGGGTTGCATTGTTTCATTACAGAGTTCTTGTGACCACCTTCCAGCTCTATCATCAGACCCTCGATACTATTGAAAGACAAACTACTCGCCAAGACCATTCAAATGAACCCAAACTCGATGAGGTTGTGTCGTTTCATTGCTAAGTTCCTTTGGCCACCTTCCAGCTCCATCATCAGATCAGCACCATGTCATCATAATACATTGCATAGTCACGTAATTTACACACGGATGCAAAATTTTAGCTCAATCGGTAACTGGGAAGTGGATCCAAATTTAACTTGCAAGATTTAATTACAGACAACGGGACAGGTGAAAGTAAATAAAAGCTTGTAAAAATATAACGCTTCTACAACATTGTACATTTCAGAGGGCAAACAGGTATGCAAGAACCTGTTACGGGTGTCTCGTGCCGAGTTCATGAAGCTTCGAGTTTGCGGAATCTTCACGTGCGATGGTCACCTGCCATTCAACCTGATCAGTCAAATCGCCACTTACGTCATCGTCTTACTACAGTTCGCACTTGTTCTAGGAATGTTGCATTGAATTGCAAGAAATGATTGTTTTTTCATTGTCATTTAATTGAATCATTTTTAACCAACGAATGGAGGAGGTTTACAAATCGACGCGTATTTATATTTTTAACCGACTTCTAAAAAGGATCTTTGTTCGTGTATATGTAAGAACCGAATCGAAAAAAACTTCGAAATGGTCCCATTTAAATTTTACAGAAATCGGCTGAGCCGTTTTTGAAAAAAACCAACAATAATATAAGCAATTCGAGCGAAATATCCGAATTTCGTACACGATGAACATCGATCGTTCACAATTATTGTGAACCGAATCGAAAAATTCTTTTTTTTAGTTCGAAAGGGTATACTCCCAAGGTAGTCCCATTTAAATTTTACAGAAATCGGCTGAGCCGTCTTTGATAAATCAAGAATAATGGAAGCAATTCGAGCGAAATATTAGAATTTTGTACACGATGGAAGGCGGTTTTGCCATTTTTTGTGAAAAATAATTATTATGATCTTATTAGATGGTTGAGTACTAGAAAAACATAATTGGCTAAGTAATATTTTTGTGAGGTCAACGACCTCTGAGCTGTATGCAAGTTAAAAATTAAAATTTGTCTGTATAACTCAAAAAGTTATAATTTTACAGTGCTTAAAATAACTTTCAGTTAATGTTTTTAATGATAAGATAAAAAGATAAGATAAGATAACTTTATTGTTATTAATGGAACCTAATACTTATTACAAAAATATTGCATAATATTGATCCATAACATACGAGTACTCCTTTTTTCACATTTTACTAATATGATTATTTATACAAGATACACAAATGCCGTGTCATTTAAAAAAAACATCACAAAATATTATTAAATTCATTGACAAAGTATACATAATGTTAATATCTAAAATCAAATAATTACTAAGTACAAATCGCAGGCTGTAAAGAGGGTAAGCCTCTAAGAGGGTAAGAGGGTAAGTAATGTGGTCTATAAGCTCAGAAAGTTTGAACATTTTATCTTGTATACTTTAAAAATTAAGGGGTAGGGGGAGGGGCACTCTTATAACTTTGGTGTCCTATATTTCACAAATGGAACACGTGACTTAAATGTGGTTTAAGAAATCAGACATTCATTTTAAAAAACCTTATTCAACAATACCCCACATAAGGGATATTCAACCCCGTCCGGGTTGAAAAAAATTGTTCATCCGCACTTTACATGTATGGGAGGCTACACCTTAAAAATACAATTTGAAAAATTTTAAGATTTTAATATTGAGATCTATGCTTTCATGCAATTTGGTTCATAAGTATATGTGGAATTTAAAAGGCTTTGTAACGGAGGACGGACGGACGGACGGACGGACGGACGGATGGACGGACACAACGAAGTTATAAGGGTTCCTCGTTTTACTACGGAACCATAAAAATTAGAGAGAGTAGTAATTTATGACAATGACATGACGTACTTAATAAACTTCTACAACATAAAAAGGAATTGGATCATCCATAGACCCTTGAGGGTCGAAAGATAATTCAAATGCTCGAGCTCACTGCCAGTTGACAGCGTGCCCAGCATGCTGGCAGCATTGCCATGATGAATGGCAATACTTAATGTTGAGCCAAATTAAAACCAGCATTTTAGTCTATTTTTGTGTTCGTTATAGCCAGGGCAAGGTTTGTATCCAAAAAAATAAGAATGAAACAATTAAATAAAATTACTTTTTATCTGGTAAAGCGATCCATTTGTACGAACTTTACTTTGAGAGCTGTAAAAATTATAAAATGACAGCTATCTGTCAAAACTGACAGCTGTCGATCATAAACGTTAATGACAGCTGTCAAAAGAGGTTTATCTCCGCAACTGTCAATTTGATGTCTTTACAAAAGTAATAGAGCTCAAGGAGATCTACATTTCAGAGGACAGCTGTCAAACTTAAAAGTAGTTTATCTTAGTAATTGTCAACCTTAGACCATTGCTGTCTTTACAAAGGTGAGATATCTCATCAAGATCTACATTTTGGATGACAGTTGTCAAATTTAAAAGTGGTTTATCTCCATAACTGTCTACTTTAGACCATTATTATCTTCACAAAAGTGAGATAGCTCAACGATATTTATATTTTAAATGAAAGATGTCAAACTTTAAAGTAGTGTATCTTCGTAAATGTTTAGTTAAGACCATAGCTGTATTTACAAAAGTGAGAGAGCTCAACGAGACTTACATTGTAGATGACAGCTGTCAAATTTAAAAGTAGTTTATCTCCGTAAATGATGACTTTACACCATTGCTATCTTCGCAAAAGTGAAATAGCTCAATGAGATCTACATTTTGGATGACAGCCGTCTAACTTAAAAGTCGTTTTTTTCCGTAACTGTTAACATTAGACCATTGCTGTATTCACAAAAGTGAGATAACTTAACGAAATCTACTTACATTTTGGATGACAGTTGTCAAACTTAAAAGTGGTTTATCTCCGTGACTGTCAACTTTAGACCATTGCTATCGTCATAAAAGTAAGATAGCTTAAAGAGATCTTCATTTTGAATGACAATTGTCAACCTTAAAGTAGTTTATCTGCGTAAATAACGACTTTAGATCATTGCTATCTTCACAAGAAAGAGATAGCTCAACGAGACCTACATTTCGGATGACAGCTGTCAAACTTAAATTAAGCTTACCTACATTTATTAACTTTCGCGGTACGATATGTAATAAATAAGTAAATAATGATCTAAACTAAGTGATTTTCAGGACTCTTTTTACTTTATTTTTGACCAGAGAACGTTGATGCTAGTAGAATTTAGGCTTTGTGTGGCCGTTGTTGAATGTGTTTGTACAGTTTATGAACAGAAGGGTTAGTCCAGGTTTACACGTAAATTGAAACCACAGTTGTTTCTGTATGGCTCCATACATTTTTGTACAGCGCCCCTGGCGGAAACGAGGAAGAACTAACCAAAATGTATGGAGCCACACGCGAACGCAAAAGTTTAAGAAAACTACGCAACACCTGTGTGCTTAGCATACAAGACCACGACAAGAGTTTATCGACGTGTGCAAAGGTGACAGATATATGCTTTATCATAACTCTGTCACGTTCTGACACGTCGATTGTATAATTTTATGTGCTAAGCCCGCTGGACTATGGACTCAGGTTGTTGCTTTGCTAAGACCATCCTATATTATTTCAATGTAATAGCATGCTAAATGGATTAATAAAAACTAAATATTTTTTAAAAATTATTAAACTTTTTTATTCACCCAATTTCTACAGTATACGAGATAAAAGACGAAACACTCAGAATAGTGGTTTATCTTTTTATTTTTCAAGCAATAATGAGGTCTGCTGGCTGGCTGGCTGGCATTTATACACGTCCCCTCTCAGGCAGGCGGCAGGGCAGAGCTACGCGAGGCATCGCGCGAGGGGGCGTGTCGGCTGGCGGCTGGTTGGCATGCTATTGGCTGCGGCGTCGGTCATTTCTGAACCGTATTGACTTCCGATGCGTAATAATTGACCGAGCTTTAGCGAGGTCTCTGAGTCTACTATGGGACGAGCCGGCACTTGAGCTGTCAGATGTTTGTATGTTTCTTTGTTCGACGATAACTCAAGTACCGCTCAGCTGATCTCCATGAAATTTAGCATTCACGTATTTTATATATATAGAATTTTTAAGTTCGAATATGAGCATCTTCTGTTCAGTGGTGTCGAAGATACCAGGACCGGTGGTAAAATGAGGCAAAACGGCGCCACTTTCTGCGGGAGTTGCTTGGGTCAAATCTAGTAATAGAAATTCGACCCTCTTCCCGTTGACTGATTGATCTGATATATGGTACACACCTTTAGTTCCAATGACAATAGAATATTATTAATTATTTTATAATTTTGTAAAACTTTATTCAAATAAACAATTTTATATATTTTTCAAGATTAAATGTGTTGGAGCGCTTTACGCAAAGTTACCTTTTGAACCATTCACATACTTAGTTACTAAGCACATTTAGTTCAATCTTAAAAATCATAGATGGCTCCGTTCATCGAGCGACAAAATCCTGAATCACTCAAATGACTTTTGTAATGAATTTAGTGAGCTAATTGATGTATTTTGTTATCTTTGCGTTTTCGGTACGATAAAATAAACCATCGGTCTCGGAGTTTAAGAGATTTATTCGAGGGAAGTTTTCTGTGCTCTCTGCTTTCGAGGACGCTCGTCGCACTCAACAAAGTACTCATTCTTAACGAACATTTATTTAAATTCTGACAGTACCTATGTCAAAAATTTATGGTCGGAGTCAGTTTCTTGTGAAAAAACTATATTTTGTTTAAAATAAAACAGGACATTAAAACAGTGATGACGACTTGACGTGAATCTTTGCCTCATTGGCGTCATATGAGTAAACTGTTGAATATTGGCACTACTTTAGGCTGTGGCTACTTAATCTGAACATAGCGTTCAATAAGCCCCCTACTGCCTGCACCGACGTGACGGGTCTCCTTTTGTCAGCTCTCCGTGACACTTACTACCACTAGAGCCGTCTGCGATGGCCTTTCCAGCTCCCTGTGGTATCGACTGCTACAGGGCATTCTCCGGCGACTCTCTTGTTATCAACGGGATAACTCTTCGCAACGCCTACTACTGCAGAGGTGCCTGCAACGGATTTTCCAACTTACTGTGGTATCTACTGCTATGGAGCGTTCTCCAGAGACTTTCCCGTGAACGATTGGCCAGCTCTCCGTGACATCTACTACTGCGGGGCCGTCTGTAACGACTTTTTCCGGTCTCTGTCGTATCTACTGCCATGGGGTGTTTTCCTACGGCAGTCTTGTGATCGAAACCTAGCTATCCGTGACACCTACGACCACTGGGACTTTGCAACGGCCTTTCCAACTTTCTGTGGTATCTACTACTACGGGATGTATTCCAGAGGCTCTCCTGTGGTTGACTGGCCAGCTCCCCATGGCACCTGCTACAGGGTCTATTTCAATGGCCTTTGCAAAAACGTCGTGGACTTTCTTCTTAGAGTAGCTCGCAGAGTGTGTACGTTTAGTTTGATGATAGCTAGAGGACTGTATGTAACGTTCATTTATCTTTTAAATAAAATTGCTAATTGTTAAATAAAATTGCTTTTAAAAAAAATGATGCTTAATTTTGTTGGTTAAATCTTGTTTAAATAATTTTCGCTCGAACTAAGTAAAGAATCCCAAAGTAGGTTTCTAACATTTTTTCTTAATAGACTTTCTAACAGTGTATACTAACATAGTAAGGTAAACGTACCAATGTACGGACGTTTTTGAACTTCGCTGACTTTGCAGTAATACTACGCTGATACTAACAGACTTACAACAACGAAGTGAATATGACCATATAGGGCATTTATCTGAGTTTTATAATAATTAAATTTTATCTAACTTGTTTGAGCTGTAATGGGAATTAATACCCAAAATGTAAAAAAATACCCTAATGTACCAAACCGCGGACGATTTGTCCTAATGCGCGGAATGTCGTCCCAATTCCTGGACGCTATACGAAATTGAACTCTGTTTGTTTTACATTAAGGTTTAAATAGCCTTTCTACCGTATAATTATTTCTATGAACTTTAAAATCGACCCAAATCTATTACAAATCGTCCTAATTCATGGACGCTATGCGAATTAGAACTCTATTTGCTTTACATTAGAATTTAAATTGCCTTTATATTGTATTATTTCTTACTATTATTAAAGAATATTTTAGTTAAAGCCATTCAAGGTGTCTTAAATCCAAGAAACAATGGTTTACATGCAATAAATTATATTTCAAACAAAACAAAAATCACATTATGAAAAAAAAATGCTGAAACGTTAGGTAGTTAGCACAATAGCATTGGTATAGGAACCGTATTTAGTCCGTGGCAAGATAATCGGCTTAAATGATCCCCAAGGTAATGTGTTCAGTCTTCCCATGCAAAATAAAATGCATTCTTTTTTATTATTAAATCCCACAGGTCCGTATAAGGCACCTTAGGTGACACATTTGTGAAATGATGATTTTACGGTAGTTAAATTGGATACCAGTCTCTAAGGCAACCTCAGTAGTATATTTACCTTTAGAGCACGGCGTACCTGGATATCGTAGAAGTGGCGCAACATCTGGTGGTCGAAGAATTAATGCTTTCAGGACAAGAAAAAAACAAGAAACTAAAGTAGGGTGTGACTCAAACGCCCACTGTGTTGTCTGGGAATGTCCCAATTCAAATGAGAGTAGAAATGACGTACTTGACTCCATCTTCAGGCATTATTCAAATCTACTAAACCATGGCTCTGAGTTTATTTTCGTAACGTCTTGGGAATCAATAATCGACATCATACTTGCTACGAGTAATATCTCTAAAACAATCAATGAGTGGCGCGTGGCAAATGATGAATACTCTGATTCCGAAGCACGAACCTGAAGCATACCGATATAGCAACTTTTAGAAATAAACTCAAAATAGCTATAAAGAGGAACCTTCGCAATAGCTAGAAAACAACTCGAGAGAGAAAAGCATGAGCTAGTCATAGAGAACGATGTATCTGACGATATATTGCTATCTTGGAACGTATACGCGGATAGTGCAAAAAACAAGCTTGGACTAAGAGACTCCCTTGCCCTAAGTAAAACAACATAAACTTTGCAAGCGGAAGCCATGGGCCTTTTGCTAGCCGCAAAAAAACTTAAACTTTTATATGAACTGAGCTTCTAACAGCTACTGGAAACAGTGAGGCCAAAGAAGTGATCATGTTCACAGTTGACAGTGTTGCTACTATCTATGAACTCAGAAGACCTATAACAAGGTCAAAATTAATCGCTGCGCGTCATGCAATATTTCAAACTCTATCAAATAAACAGTGCGATGGAAAAAGAGTCACTGATCATGTTCAAGCAACAACATAGCAGACACGCTTCCCAAAGAGAGAAGACTCAGTTGTAACTTAGAAAATCAAATTGTTTTATTATATTACTAGCTTTTACCCGCGTCTTCGCCCGCGTTATATTTTGATTTTGGCTTATGTTTACGTCAGCTGCGAAACCTAACCTAACCGACAAATATCAAAATACCTTAGAGGAATGCTTTTGTTGGTTAAGTTACGGTTGGAGTGTATATACAACCCCTCCGTGAGACTGCTGAAAAGGCGGCGCTCGAAGCCTCTTCTTTGGTTTTTTTCCCCCAAAGCAGCTTAGAGGCTGGCACTCGAGGTTCAGCCGCTTTTAACTAAAGCAGCTGAGGGGATGGCCGGTAGGTTACTTGCCTTATGAGGAGTGTCGCAACTGAGGCGGGCTGCAGTGCCGCTCTTGCGACGCTGCAGCCGAGGATTTTTTTTTATTATATCGCGAAATATCCCTGACATGATCAGGGCTCTTATTTACAAATAAATAAAAAATATACCTATGTTTTAATGTTTTTGGTTGTTTGCAGTTATAAGAAACATTACAATGGTACAGCCAAGTTTATACCTACTTGTTCCTAATTATTGCTTTTTTACAAATATTTGTGCAAAATTCGATAAAATTGTTTCTAAGGTATCTATCTTTCATCATCTAAGTTTTTACGTGTTAGATTAATTCCAATTTTTAGTTCTAAATCAAATAGCTGCTTTCCATAAACTGGGCATTCCAAGATTATGTGCAGTGGAGTCTCCTCTTTTGTGGGTTCCCAGATGCACGATGGGCTTTCCCTCAACTTACATCGATGTAAGTATTGGGAAAACCCACCATGCCCCGTCAGCACTTCAGTTATGATGCCCACTGGTGCTATTTCTCTTACGATCTTGTATGCCGCCCTTGCATCCGGAAAATATGTTTTGGTTACCGCCGCTGTGTGTCCATCCTGATACCGCTGGTTCCACTCGTCAAGAGAGTCCTTTCGGATTTCTCGCTTGACGAATGAAACGGGGCAGTTATCGTAAATAGGTCTGCACTTCGAGTTCAGTGCTGCTTCCTTTGCTAGCTGGTCCGCTCTATCATTTCCTTCCATCCCCGCGTGAGCTTTAATCCAATAAAGTTTTACTATTTTATTTTGTGCGTGTAGTAACTTTATGTTAGCTTTGAATTTTACTGCTAAGGGATGGAGGGAAGAGACGCCAACTACCGTTTCAGCTTGCGGGTACTAATCTCAGCGGCATCGTCCCAAATGGATAATGCCGCCCCAACTTTCCCTTTAATTTTGCTGCCGTCTGTAAATATGTTAATTTCTCGGTTAAGATTTTGCTCTGGTGCTGCTCTGTCTGCCAGGCAAATGAACTCCAGCTCCTCCTGCTGCGCTGGGTGTAGCTTCTTAATATAAGGGACCAACTTTTCTGTCTCTCTATCTCCAGTTACTTGCAGGGAATAACCTTTCTTAGTTTCATAAAGCAAGGCTGCTTCCTGGACTCTGATATGACAGCCGAGGATTAGGGGCCGCGGTGGGATATATGGAACTGGTGGTGTGGGTGCCGCCACCTACCCTACCTTCCGCTAGGCCGTCAACGTGTTGGCAGACGCAGTGGGGCTGCAGGGGAAGAGAAGTGTCGGTATCGCGATGGTCGTTCTCACTGCCCTCTGCAGTTGAAGAGGCAGGCGCTGGGCTACTATGACTGACCCGTTGCACTGGGACCAGGTCATTGGAATGCTGTCTGACGCTCAGTGCTGGTTAGTCCCGAATGGTGGATGACGATGTGTCTTGTGCTCCGAAACACTCCGTCATTATGGCGGGAGCGCAAGCTCCGTTATGGAGCCCGAGCCTGGGCTAGCGCTGTTGAGTGCCGCGAAGGAGTGCGAAAAATGTAGGAACGTCCTAAACTTGCTATGACAGGTTATTTCTGGCGCTTAGACGGCTGCTACCGCGCCCCGTTCACTTAGTTTTTATCCTATCCTACGGGAACTGTTAAAGTTTTTGGGATGAAAAGTGGCCTATGTCACTTTTTGTCTTTCAAACTATATTCATGCAATAAGCCAAGGCAATCCGTTGCTCCGTTGCTGAGAAAAATTTATTGTCTTATCCTACGGGAACCACAATTTTTCCGGGATGGAAAGTATCCTATGTCACTTTCCGTCTTCCAAACTATGCCCACCCCAAAAATCAAGTCAATCCGTTGCTCCATTGCTGAGAAACAGTTATTGTCCTATCCCATGGGAATCACGAATTTTCTCGAGATAAAAAAAAGTATCATATTATCACTTTCTGTCTTTAAACCATAGGTATCCATACCAAAAAATCAAGTCAATCTTTCGCTCCGTTGCTGGGAACAAACCAAACCAACAAACTTTTCGGATTGATAATATTAAAGTATGATGATTCTGTACCATAAAGGTAGAATAAAGAAACATGTTAAACCTCTAATGATAGAAGATTTAAAAATATTTTTAATGTCAGACAAAATGACGGCCTGGTATTAAACGTCATAGTAACATGTAGCATGCAGAGGGAAAAAAACATTTTATCCAATTTTAATGTCAGTTGTCATTTTCAATCCATACTTTATTTCCTCTTCAAGGGGATATAATGGTGGAAAAAATAATTTGTCCCCTTGCCATGCTACTTGTGATTTATAAAAGTCTGCAGACAATGTCACCTGTCATTACGTTTGGCCTGTGACGTTTCGTTAGTCCATATTAGCGTCATAGAGGAATTAATCACTTAGCGTCTTTGTGATAGTGGCGACAGTTTCGCTTTTGATGGTTTTTGTTCTGTCCTACAGGAACTATGCAATATTTCGGGATAAAAAGTATCCTAAAGCTCTTTCCGCCTTTTAAACTATGTCCATGCCAAAAATCAAGTCAATCCGTTGCTCCGTTGGTGCGTGAAAGAGTAACAAACCAACAAACCAACAAACTTTTCGGATTTATAATATTAGTAAGGATAATCTTAATCATATAATCTTAATCCCAATTTTTTAATACTATAGTTGATTATTGTATCGATATAATAATCAACTTTTACAAAAAAATGGCTCAATCAAGAGACAGATTTTTACTCTGATACTAAGACTAGCCACGCGGCCCATACGAACGTCCTTATTTACTGTTTACTACCTATTTATGACAAATTAAATGTTTATTATTTTCTATGAAACACCAAAAGTTTAATATTTCATAAAAAATAAAAACATAATATCAAAATCTGAGAACAATAAATCTTCCTTAAGATAATCTTTTGAACACAATGTTATATTGTTTAAAATATATGTTGTAAATCGATCAAAAACAATTGTTTTTGTCATGCACAAAAAACAGTTTAAACAATACTAAAGCAAATTGGACACGACTATTGTTTGAACCAGTCCAAAATAATTCTTAATTCCTTTGAATGAGACGCAACCTAATTATAATAATTGCTTTTTCACGGTTTTGAAAACGACGTTCTTACATGCAAGGAAAAATGAGACTTATTTTAAGGCAATAAGGTCGAGATCCAACCTTTGGTACAACGGGTTTTAAAGAACTGATGTGTGTCCCACTTCTCGGACGAAAAATGTGATTATTGTCCGTGCATTGGGACAAGTACGGGTTTTGTGAGTACCATTAGGCGGATACGCAAATATTATAAATAATCAACAAGATTATGTCTAGATTAGAGGTTATAATATTAGGTAATTTATCTAAGTATCGTAATAAAATAGCACACTTACCGTATCACATTACACAACTAAGAAATGATCTGAAGTTTATGACAGGGTAGTCACCAAATTCAGCTACTGAATTAACAGATTAACGAAAATTTTACGACACCACACTTTTGAGATCATTTGGTTTGGACACCATTACACTACGTGTACAGTTTTTCTTGTATAATACTTTGAAATATAACCAAGAATTTATTGTCATTCATAAGATTAAGTTAAACTTTCGTGGAAAATTGCAAAAATTAAAAAACCGAGTAACGTCCGCGTTCTGGGACTCGTCCGCAATTACGTGCGTTTACCTTAACGTTCACGCTGAACGCCCCACGATTTTATTTTTGAGTTTGATCAATGCTCGAGTGATAAGAAAATTAATGTATGAATGCAGTACTTATTTAGGACACGATAATGATATCTAATACCGTGCCTAGGACTACCAAAATTATTTTTTATCTTTTAGTACATTCTAACAGTAACTTCTCAATAAAACCGTTTAATTTAAAATGTTTTTTATATATTTTATATGTTATATGAATAACCGCTCTCTTTGTTCTTTGAAGCCCTATAAGCTATGCGCCTTCTGCTAGTGTTAGATTCCATTCAGTAATTCTTCAAACATTGTAGCTTAACAATAGCAATTTTCGGCAGAAACTCATATATTTGAAATATTTTACCGAATGATATATACATTTACTTCGCTCATCATTGCAAAACTTTCATACGAAAATTATTATATTTTTTTTGAAATCACAGTTTTTATGATATAAAATAGGAATAGCGCGAGGTCCAAGTCCGGGGCGGACTACTAGTTATTTTGATTTTAAGGGCAAGATTGTCGTTAGTCTCTTTCTTTGGTACCTACTGTACACATTTTGACACTCCACTGTGAGAAATATGATCTCTGTATTTTTGTATTCAAACAACAAATACAAATTCTAAATGAAAAGTCTACAAAATCAAATTAAAACTTTTTAATCTTAACTATTGCTAAGAGAGAGGCAATCGCAATTCCGTAAATAATTATGTCTACGGGCATCTACGGGAGTGTAAGTATTAATTTGATTGATCGATGGAAATAAACTCTAGCAGTTTTTATAAGTTGGGTATCATTTAGGTAGGTACTTAAAATACACTAATTCAGTATTTTAAAATGCCATTTAATACAATCTTTATTCATGTAATTTTACGTTAGGTATAAATAAAAAACACATCGGAACAGAAAATAATCGGCCAAGTACGAGTAGGACTTGCGCACGTAGGGTTCCGTACTGTGTGGGAGCCCCCCCCTAAATATTTATTTTATTTTAATTTAAATATTTATTACTAAATTGTAAATACAAATAAACATTCTGTGAATATTTCAAGGATTTACCTGTTGCCATTTTTAATATCGAGCGAAAAACAGTTTAAAATTCAGGTTTGTTGTATGGGAGCTCACCTTAAATATTAATTTTATTCTGTTTTTATGCTGTTATAGCGGCAACAGAAATACATCATCTGTGAAAATTTCAGCTTTGTAGCTATAACGATTCATGAGATACAGCCTGGAGACAGACAGACAGAGAGCGGAGTCTTAGTAATAGGGTCCCGTTTTTACCATTTGGGTCTGGAACCCTAAAAATCAAGACGGAACGTCGCCAGCCTCACTTGTTTGTTCACAACATTCTGTCTTTATTTTTTTATTTGGTCTGAGCCTTAAGCCACGGAAGGCTGACCCCATCACCATGTGGGATATATAGCCAGGAAGAGAGAAAGAGAGAGAGGTTTGAGCCTTAAGCGTTCGTGAAAGTAAACTGTAGAATGACGATGACGTAGGTAGTAATGACGGAAGTGAGTTCTAAGTGTAGCGTCCCATCGATGTGGAACACGCCTCGAGCGCTCGCTTTCGAGAAATGCGATCGGTACAGGCGACGCATGTTCTTGAACATCCGACGGTTCATTACTGGAAAAAAATGTTTTTAAATTATGAAAACCCTAATCTAAAAGCCCACTACCAGCGGGCACAGTTCCCAGAATGCTGGCCCCATTACCACGTTGGATAGCAATACTGATCCTTAGGGCAAAATAGAGGCCAGCATTTTGGTCAGGTGTTGCGTCGACCAGTTGTAATGAAAGATCTTTGTAAGAGTTTTTTTTTATGAATTAAGTTAATGAAATTTCATTAAATGGACCTTGAAACATTAAATGGTCCATAAATCGTAAACGGTAAGTTTTACAAAAAAGTTTACTGGAAACAAAAGATGCGAAATTTGATTTTCCACAATAATTATTGTTTTTTGTCCTTAAGTACATTCCGTGTTTCCGAGATATCGGCCAAAAATATTTTTTCAAGATGACGTGTCAGGAACGCATTCTCTGAACGGCCGAACTATGGCATATCAATAAATATTGTATTGGCCCAATCAAAACCGAAACTTCTTGGCGCCACGCCATCTTCTATGACCACGAAGCGAGTCATTGTCTAATAGCAAATTAGTTATGTCAGTTTGCGCAGCTTTCATATAAGTACCTAACTTCACACATGCCAAGAAGTTTGATTCTACCTATATAAGGTATTTACTTTTAAAAATAAAATAAAAATGACAAACTCAAGTTCAGAACTGGGTGTAAAAAGTGTAGTAAGTAGTGCCTACGGGTTTAATCTACAATATAATGTACCTTCACTACATAGTATAAAACAAAGTCGTTTTCTCTGTCCTTATATCCCCATGTATAGGTATGCTTAAATCTTTAAAAACTGCGCAACGGATTTTGATGCAGTTTTTTTAATAGAGTGATTCAAGAGTAAAGTTTATATGTATAATACACCTACCTGTGCGAAGCCGGGGCGGGTCGTTAGTTAATTGGCCTTTATTAACAACCAAAATAAATACAAGACCTATATAATCTAAAACGACATAAACTATTACTACATAACAAGCAATTAGATCATCAATCGACCCTTAAAGGTCTAAAGATAATCCAATTGCTCAAGCCCACTGTCAGCTGGCAGCGTGCCCAGCATGCTGGCATCATTGCCACGCTGAATAGCAATGCTTATATGTTGAGCCAAATAAACACCAGCATTATAGTTTATGGTCACGCGTCGCGTCCACCATGTGCTCAGAAAGACTTATGTTTTACTGAATATGTGTCTATGTGTTTTGATTATCTGACTAATGGACTGTTTTTTTAGGCTTAAAATCTACTCCCATAATATCTACTCAGTGATTTAACTTCAAAAACGATGACTACGCGCAAATATTATTATGTCTGTTGCGGTACAAAATCCGGTCAGTAAAAAATAATACTGACCTGCGCAATCATTCGCTTCCATGCATACATCACATTGAGCCTGAACATCCTCCAAAATGACGTAAAACTTTTCCATCTCGATCCCCAAAACCAGGACCACCAGTAAATTTCTTCCCAGCCACCCGACGAATATCAAAAACATTACCGAAGTTTTCTGATAAAGGAAGGACAATGTTTAGTTAAATCTCACGGAAGATTGTTACAACTCAAAGAGTTATTTTTATGACAAACATTTCAAAAATTCTTCGCGGATGCAGGACTTGCGTCTTCGGATCACTAGCCCAACGCTCTGCCAACTGAGCTAATCCGCAGTACTGACTCCGCGTCGAATTTTGTGAAGTGTTTATCATTTTAACCAACTTATAGCGTTGGCGGCGCCACCTGTGATACCCGTATTAGACAGTGTGGGATGCACTATAAAATTAAAATCATTTCATTATAACGGCTGTTATTTTAGCTGCAACCTGTGGATAAACTAATCTAAGGGCGGTGTCAGACTAGCGTTTTATACGCGCATAAGGCGCGCCTTTTGACATACGCGCTATAGAAAGTGTAGTTTTACTAGTATTACGGGCTCACTCGATTCCCCGAATCGAGTGGTGGCGGCGCGAACATAGCAACCCTAGTCGCCGCGAGAGGGAGATAACAAGAGACGCTTAGGTGCCGTGTAATGGCGCGGCCGTGTATTTATTTACTATTCTAATAATATTACTATAACATTGTGAATACAGTTCTAAGTGTGATACGATAGTATCATTTCTAACCATACGACCACCTTGACATGGAGGCAGCCTCCGGGTTTGCCTCTAACAGATTTCAGAAGTGGGATATTGAATCACTCGATTCCCCGAATCGAGTGGTGGCGGCGCGAACATAGCAACCCTAGTCGTCGCGAGAGGGAGACAACAAGAGTCGCTTAGGTGCCGTGCAATGGCGCGGCCGTGTATTTATTTACTTTTCTAATAATATAACTATAACATTGTGAATACAGTTCTAAGTGTGATACGATAGTATCATTTCTAACCATACGACCACCTTGACATGGAGGCAGCCTCCGGGTTTGCCTCTAACACTAGGTGTTTGTCAGCGATCATCAATGTTGACATTGAAGCAGCACGGTTATTCTTCGGATGGGTGATCGCGGGTAACATTTACAACCGAGCGCTACCGTGGTTCGGATAGCACGTGAATTTTAGGTCTAGTAAGCGGCTATATATCTCTGACACCAAGGTTAGCCGCCCGCCCTATACGAACTTACTTAACTCCAAAATCTCAAGAAAAAATCTGCTGAGTCATGCAAATACTTTACCTATTTACTTTCGATAAAATGTATCTGTACCAGCCTTTTTTAATAGTCCACTGCAGGACGTAGGCCTACCCACGAAGGGTGATTGGGTCATATCCACCACGCTGGCCCAGTGCGGGTTGGTGGATTCACACTCGCCATCGAATTTCTTCTACGGACGTATGCAGGTTGCCTCACGATGTTTTCCTTCAGCGAAAAGCCAGTGGTGTGAAATTCCGTACATAAGTTCCAAAGGAACTCATTGGTACGGGACTTGGATAGAACCCACGACCTCAAGAATTACTGGCCAGCTTTACAACCACTAGACCATCACGGCTTTATAAAATAAAATGTATATATAGCATAGCTAATTTATTTACACAAAAGTATAAAGTAGCTGTCTGCTAATCTGTGTGTCTATCTGCTGTTTCAGGTGAAAATAAACTTACAATTAGGTTTCCTTGTATTTCAGAAGCATTTTTGGTAAAATCTATTTGAAACATAGTTAAAGTGGTTTCGAGGTAGCTCAACGAGTGTCCAAATGTTTCGAACACAAAGAATATTATCTGAAAAGAAAAGAAATATCCTACATAACACTATGATGATGATGGATGGATGTTTGTAACTCTTTCACGTAAAAACGACTGAATGGATTTTAATGAAACTTTACAATAAAATAGCTTGTACATCAGAATAACACATAGGCTACAATTTATAAAGATATTGTGTGAATTGACCAAAATATGACGGAACGTGTCAAGTAAGTAGGAATTTACTCGTACCATCTGCGAGCTATTCTGGTGTGCGTTTCCAAAACAGCTAGAGTTACACAATACACATATGTAATTAAATAGTCCTAAAAGAAACCTGTTACCGCGATAGCTAGTGGACACGCAATAGGTAAAATTAGTTGCAATCAATATTGTACTTACCAAATGAAATCCGAGCCGCCGCCGCTGACCACGCACAAAATCACCGCGCGAGACCGTTGCTTTTGGAGTCCCGGAAGGAATGTCGTCTGGCGGGGGGTCGCCTGACAGTCCGCTGACAGGTGACACTGACAGCCCGGCGTGGGCGGCGCTTTGGTATTGGTGCAGAACAATAATGGTTGCAGCAAACTTAACCAATTAGCGTGTACAAAACCATCACCGTATATATCTATATCTTATGTAATAGCCATTATAGCAAAATAGTGAAACATAACTACAATAAAATTTAATTATTTATTTCAAATGGACATTTGGTGGTAATAAATTGATTCCTAAATGAACATAGATATTTTTATCGCTTCTGGTTTTTAAAGTAGATAAAATATGTATTTCACGCTACATCATATCGAAATCCTACTTAATATTATAAACGCGAAAGTTTGTGAGTATGTATGGATGTTTGATACTCTTTTACGCACAAACGGCTGAACCGATTTGGATGATATTCAGTACGAAAGTAGCTTAGACCTTGTATTAACACATAGGCTACTTTTTATCTCGGTCTAACGCGGGTAACATCGCGGGGCGCAGCTAGTATGAAAGTATATTATATACTTAGGTACATTCTTTTAAGGTGGCCATACACGATGCGATGATTTGATCAAATTTTCGCTTCATGCCAACTGGGAACTCATTCAGTTAATGAAAAGATAGGAATTGGTGGTTCACGATTTGAACCACTACCTGAAGCTGGGCTCACACGAAACTATGATCGCATCTGTTCGTCAGATCAGTGCAGTAGGGGCCATGTAGTATCATCATGTACTTAAACATTGCTGGTAGGTAGTTATTGAAGAAACAAAATGACACCACCGTCTTATTCGAAAAATATAGATCATGCAAAAAGTTGATGGGAATCAAAGTTGTAGGAAATCAAGAGATTTGATTTTCTACAATTTTGATTCCAACAACTTTTTGTAGGATCGATATTTTTTAAATATGTAGTTGTACCATTTTGTTTCTTCAATTACTTGTGTTACATAAATTGTCATCAGAAGTTGTTGGAACAAAAGTTGTTTAAAATTGGATTTTCTACAACTTTGATTCTCATCATATTTTTGTAGGACAGATAATTTTTTAATTAGAAAGTTGTACCATTTTGTTTCTTCAATAACTTGTGTTATTTCAATTTTTTATCAGAAGTTTTCAGAACAAAAGTTGTTTAAAATTTGATTTTCTACAACTTTGATTCCCATCAAATTTTTGTAGGATCGCTATTTTTTTAAAACCGTTGGTGGTACCATTTCAATTCTTCAATAACTTGTGTTATTTCAATTTTACAGCAGAAGTTATGGGAACAAAAGTTGTTTAAAATTAGATTTTCTATAACTTTGATTCCCATCAACTTTTTGTGGGATCGATATTTTTTTAAATAGTTGGTGGTACCATTTCATTTCTACAATAACTTGTGTTATTTCAATTTTACAGCAGAAGTTATAGGAACAAAAGTTGTTTAAAATTTGATTTTCTACATCTTTATATCCCGTCACCTTTTTGTAGGATCGATATTTTTTAAATAGTTGGTGGTACCATTTCATTTCTTCAATAACTTGTGTTATTTCAATTTTACAGCAGAAATTAAGGGAGCAAAAGTTGTTTAAAATTTTATTTTCTACAACTTTGATTCCTATCAACTTTTTGTAGGATCGATATTTTTTTTTAATTGTTGGTGGTACCATTTCGTTTCTTCAATAACTTGTGTTATTTCAATTTTACGATAGATGTTATTGGTACAAAAGTTGTTTAAAATTTGATTTTCTACAACTTTGATTCCCATCAACTTTTAGTAGGATCGATATTTTTTTAAATAGTTGGTTGTATCATTTCATTTCTTCAATAACTTGTGTTATTTCAATTTTTCATGAGAAATCATCAATATCAAAGTTGTTTGAAATTTGATTTTCTGCAACTTTGATACCCATCATTTTTTTGTTTTATCAATATTTTTTTATTATACTCGTACCGTTAAAAAGTTGTGCTAGTGGTATATGACACCTTTAGTGTGAAATTGTATTACCTCTAGTAGTACAACAAAAAATATAATACGTAAATCCTACCTACAAAATTTCCGGAAAAAAACTTTCTTCTTTTTGACCGACGAAACGGAGGAGGTACTCAATTCAACGCGTTTTTTTTATGTATCACTTTTTAAAGTAGTCTGATTTCGATAATTCTTTTTTTATTGGAAAGTTCGACTTCGACGTTGGTCCCATTTTAGTTTTATCGAAATCGAACAATAATGTGGAAAATGCTACATCGATCGAATATTCGCGAATTCTGTACACGGTTGAAGTCGGTCATGCTGTTTTTTGCAAAAAAATATTTATAATTACTGCAGGTCGTACAATACAAAGTTTTATTAAATGAAAATAACAATAAATATCAAGGCTCACCAGATCTTGAAAAACGACGACGAACAAGCTATAAGAATCTATCAAGTCTTTATATGCTTGAAAAATTCTCGTACAATGGATTTCGTTGCTCCTTATATCCAAACCTTTGGCTTGTATAAGTTCCATTATTGATAACGCATAGTTTTGAAGCAATACGATCACTCGAATGGCATATAAAATATTCAAATTGAAATTCATCAGCAGCAAATCACTCACATAATCGTGTTTGTGAGCGTCATCTACTAACTGATCCATACAGAAGCTAAACAGAACATACTGCACGATTATGAAAATGTTCAAGCAATTGTTGTAAAAAACGTTCCTTTTATAACATTTGGACTTCTTGACGACGATATTAGAGATTTGCTGAAACTTCAGAACGAGAGCAACGTTATTGTCTCTGTTTCTGAAATTGACTACGAAATTCGTGATGTAGCCGATGATGTAAATGATATAGCTAAAAAATATGCAGTAGTCAATGATCATTTTTAAATTGGTGGGGTTGGAGTTCCTGGTGTTAAATCCTTCGCAGGCTTTGCCGTAATTCGTCCAAATGTTACTCAATGTTCCTAAGAATGTAAAAGTAAGTGTAATCCAACCGTTTGGAAATACAAAGTCATCTTTGATGCGGTATTTTGGGCATAACATTACATATTGGAGGAAGTTGAAAGGCCTGAAGTAGCGCTGTAATTCTTTGCTAAGATAATTGTGCAGAAACAAAGTATGGTTGTCACCGACATTTTTCGGTTTTCTCTTGAATACCATTCTCAAAACAAGACTTGCTTTAGTGAATTGATGTCACTGAATGACTTGTGAGCATCCAAAGATAAGCAATTCACTTAGCAGAGCACTTATAGTTATTACACTGGCGATTAGTACAAGATCCCAAAGCAGAATCATAGCGCTCATAGAGTACACGCTTAAACCTACTTTTCTTTTCATAAAATGAACAGGAGAATATATTTCTACTAGATTTTCTACTTTCAAAATTGGGCCCGCGAAAACTTTTACTAAAAATTTTAATTGTTGTTTTTTTGACATAAAATTAATTTAAATAAAAAAAATTTCAGATGATGTTTCGTAGTTATCTAACCACGTATCATATACCTAATGTCATTTTATCCAATTTATATTATTACTGTAGCCAAAACGTTTCATTATACTTATACTATGTACCTACTGTTAAGCGCACACTGTTTGTTTAGGCAATTCTCCACTTGGGTTACCAAAAACAGGCCTAGCCGCGTTTGAAACCTACAGTTACGTCCAAAAACTCTTATGAAGTCTTATTTATGTAATTTCTTTTATGGTATCTCATCCAACAGTTATGTAAACAATTTTGTCTAATAAATATTTCCATTTAACCAAAAGTCATGTATCTACGGTAAGACGCAAAATTCAACGTTTTGTCTTCAAGACATTTGAAAAAACAAAAAAAAATATTGCGTCAAAAAAAACTAATAATATATGCGGCCTACCTAGTAAAAATAAAGATATTCTCTAGTTCATAAATTTATGTAAAAAATAATAGTTTTTAAGCGTGTGCTCTATGAGTGCTACGATTCTGCAGTGGGATCTTAGTCTATAATTATGCTAACTTACAAAGCAAATACAAATATTCCTCTTACTATAATTGAGGACGTACTTTTAAAAACAAACTAAAATACTCATACCTACACTATTACTTTACAATAAGTAAATATTTTGTATGGAGGTAGATGCATTACGGAGATAATTTTTTTTCATTCACTAATGAATGAGGTTATCTTTTAGCGATTTTATCTACTTATGTACTAAAATATAAAGGAAGACAGATTAAAAGCTGTGTTAAAGTAAGGTGCTAAGGGTATTTTAAAACTAAATCATAAAAAATTGTTTGTCATAAACATAGATATTTATAATTTAAACAGGGTGGTAAAGCTGAAGCTGAAATTAATTTGACCAACAAATAGTACTAACCAGTAATCATAAAAGCTATAAGAAAAAAAAATCCTAAAGAGAAAAAACTACATTTTCAAACAAACTAAGGGAACTAATTAGGCATCATTCTTTATATGGAATTCATTCATGCCATTTTGACATTAGCCTAATCAAAATACACAGAGTCCAGAGGGATAATAAAAGTGGTCGATCAAGAAAATCTGAAAGAGATGCATCTATTTAATATGGCACGAGTTAGAAAGAGACATGTTACACGTGAGACGAGTTACAAATACTGTTGTCGGATTCTTAGACAAGGAACGTCAAATCCCAATACATATTTGACAGTTTTGGCAGCAGTTTGGAAGATTTTCCTTGCATTTTGTAGTAGAGAATTGCCTCAAGTGACAACTGCATTATCAATCTGTTCTGTATTTCTGTGTCAAAATACCTATATAGCGTCTCATACACGATGCGATGATTTGATCAAAGAAGGATGCAGCGAATGGACCTGTCGTTTTTTTTTTTTTGCAAGTAGGTAGAAAACAAAACATCATTTATAATAATGATATGTGCTTCAAAAAATTTGTGATTTTTTGCTGTTTTCATATCACTAATTAAAATTAATATTAGACCACCAGAAAAATTACAATGATTTTTTATTGTTTTTACATTATAGATTACATACATAAGAAGTGGCGGTATGACCTTAAAGGCTTTAGCCTGTCCAAAAATGGGCACATTATTTAAAAAAATCACTATTTTATTACTGTTGCTGTCAAAAAAAAAGGAAATGTCAAATTCAGTCGATCAGATGATGTATTCAGTATTGCCAGATTTCGTTTTCGGTATTCCGACTTAGCAATTTTTTGGAGGGGTTGATATAATTATTTTCTTTTTCAACAGTTGGTACATGCTCCTTCCTTAACTCGTTTTAAGTGTTTCAACTAGTAATTTTACGAACTGAGGTGTCTTTTTACATATTTTATAGAAACATACATTTTTGTATACTAAAAGATTATCAAAAAAATTGGTTGCCTGTAAAGTCGGTATACGGGCGAAAGTTTTACGTGACAACGACTTTGAGACGAATGAGACGAATGAGAGCGCATGAAGTGGGAGCGTAACGCAGTTTCTTGAAGTGTCACCCGGCAAACCAATTTATAAGACGTTGTGACAATAACTGATTAAATCTTAAGTAGGGGGTAGTTCGAGAAAAGTGTGAGCGGAGCGTAACGCAGTTTCTTGAAGTGTCACCCGGCAAACTAATTTGTAAGACGTTGTCACGTCAAAAGAAAGAATACTTATATTTTTAGGTTTCACTCACTTTACTACTACGACTACTATTTACGACCTGCATCCGCAGGCTGCGGCCGAAGTTCGAATAGCAGCAAGTTGTGGTTCTTATACTATTGCTAATGAAGTGGATGAATACCGAAATTCATTATCATTCATTTTTTCGTAGTACCTGTCGTCGTAGTTACCATTTAGCGCTTCTGGCGCGTTTTTGACGTGCTGATAGCGAATTTTTGCCAAAAGGAGTTGGCAGCACTGCTATGGTCTATCCTTACTAATATTATAAATCCGAAAAGTTTGTTGGTTTGTTGGTTTGTTACTCTTTCACGCACCAACGGAGCAACGGATTGACTTGATTTTTGGCATGGACATAGTTGAAAAGGCGGAAGGAGCTTTAGGATACTTTTTATCCCGAAAAATTGCATAGTTCCTGTAGGACAGGACAAAAACCATCGAAAGCGAAACTGTCGCCACTATCACAAAGACGCTAAGTGATTAATTCCTCTATGACGCTGATATGGACTAACGAAACGTCACAGCCAAACGTAATTAGATGACAGGTGACATTGTCTGCAGACTTTTATAAATCACAAGTAGCATGGCAAAGGGACAAATTGTTTTTCCACCATTATATCCCCTTGAAGAGGAAATAAAGTATGGATTGAAAATGACAACTGACATTAAAATTAGATAAAATGTTTTTTTCTCTCTGCATGCTACAGATGCTACATGTTACTATGACGTTTAATACCAGGCCGTCATATTGTCTGACATTAAAAATATTTTTAAATCTTCTATCATTAGAGGTTTAACACGTTTCTTTATTCTACCTTTATGGTACAGATTCATCATACTTTAATATTATCAATCCGAAAAGTTTGTTGGTTTGTTCCTGTTTGACGCAGCAACGGAGCAAACGATTGACCTGATTTTTGGTATGGATACCTATGGTTTAAAAGACAGAAAGTGATAATAGGATACTTTTTTATCTCGAGAAAATTCGTGATTCCCATGGGATAGGACAATAACTGTTTCTCAGCAATGGAGCAACGGATTGACTTGATATTTGGGGTGGTCATAGTTTGGAAGACGGAAAGTGACATAGGATACTTTCCATCCCGAAAAAATTGTGGTTCCCGTAGGACTTAACAATATTTTTTTCTTAGCAACGGAGCAACTTGCCTTGACGGAGCAACTTGCCTTGGCTTATTGCATGAATATAGTTTGAAAGACGAAAAGTGACATAGGCCACTTTTTATCGCAAAAACTTTAACAATTCCCGTAGGATAGGATAAAAACTAAGTGAGCGGGCTGCGGTAGCAGCCGTCTAAGCGCCAGAAATAACCTGTCATGGCAAGTTTAGGACGTTCCTACATTTTTCGCACTCCTTCGCGGCACTCAACAGCGCTAGCCCAGACTCGGGCTCCATAACGGAGCTTGCGCTTCCGCCATAATGACGGAGTGTTTCGGAGCACAAGACACATCGTCATCCACCACTAGGGACTAACCAGTACTGAACGTCAGACAGCATTCCAACGCCCTGGTCCCAGTGCAGCGGGTCAGTCATGGTAGCCCAGCGCCTGGCAGACGGAGCAGCACTAGAGCAAAGTCTTAACCGAGAAATTAACATATTTACTGACGGCAGCAAAATTAAAGGAAAAGTTGGGGCGGCATTATCCATTTGGAATGATGCCGCTGAGATCAGTACCCGCCAGATGAAATTGGCCGATTGGTGCTCCGTGTACCAGGCCTAGTTATTGGCACTTCTTGAGGCTACCGAAAAAGTGAAAATCTTTTGTGACTCCAGGTCTGCACTGGAAACGGTAGTTGGCGTATCTTCCCTCCATCCCTTAGCAGTAAATTCAAAGCTCACATAAAGTTACTACACGCACAAAATAAAATAGTGAAACTTTATTGGATTAAAGCGCACGCGGGGATGGAGGGAAATGAGAGAGCTAGCAAAGGAAGCAGCACTGCACTCGAAGTGCAGACCTATTTACGATAACTGCCCCGTTTCATTCGTCAAGCGAGAAATCCGAAAGGACTCTCTTGACGAGTGGAACCGGCGGTATCAGGATGGACACACAGCGGCGGTAACCAAAACATATTTTCCGGATGCAAGGGCGGCATACAAGATCGTAAGAGAAATAGCACCAGTGGGAATCGTAACTCAAGTGCTGACGGGGCATGGTGAGTTTTCCCAATACTTACATCGATTTAAGTTGAGGGAAAGCCCATCGTGCATCAGTGAACCCACAAAAGAGGAGACTCCACTGCACATTATCTTGGAATACCCAGTTTATGGCAAGCAGAGATTTGATTTAAAACAAAAAATTGGAATTAATCTAACACGTAAAAAAAACCTTAGAAACAATTTTATCGAATTTTTGCAAATATTTGTAAAAAAGCAATAATTTGAAACAAGTAGGTATAAACTTTGCTGTACCATTGTAATGTTTATTATAACTGCAAACAGCCAAAAACATTGAAATATAGGTATAGTTTTAATTCATTTGGAATTAAGACCCCTGATCATGTCAGGGATATTTCGCGATATAATAAAAAAAAAAATCCTCGGATGCAGCGTCGCAAGAGCGGCACTGCAGCCCGCCTAAGTTGCGACACTCCTCATAAGGCATGCAACCTACCGACCATCCTCTCAGCTGCTTTAGTTAAAAGCGGCTGAACCTCGAGTGCTAGCCTCTAAGCTTCCTTGGGGAAAAAGACCCAAAGAAGAGGGAGACTTCGAGCGCCGCCTTTATAGCTGCCTCAGACCTCCCCCACGACAAGGCGAGAATTCCAGGGGAGGTTGTATATACACTCCAACCGTAACTTAACCAACAAAAGCATTCCTCTAAGGTATTTTGATATTTGTCGGTTAGGTTAGGTTTCGCAGCCGACATAAACATAAGCCAAAATCAAAATATAACGCGGGCGAAGCCGCGGGTAAAAGCTAGTAATTCTATAAATCAAAGTAGGTACTTAGAGCTTGAAAATTGTTTTCGGTTTTTCTTATTTTAACTTCATTTTAAACAAACTTGTACATATCAGAACAGTTTTAGAAGCGTCATAAATTACTCTGGTGAAGATAACATTTTTATAAATGAGCTTGGGAGAAACTGTGTATTCGTACACAACAGGTATTCGTATGTATGAGCTGTCGACATCCTTTTCGCTTCATGCCAACTGGGAGCTCATTCAGTTAAAGTAAAGGCAGGAATTGGTGGTTCACGATTTGAACCACTTCCTGAATGTTAATTAACTCTTGTAATTTCAATTTTACGCGAGAAATGGTCAGAACTTAAGTTGCTTATAATTTGATTTCCTACATTTTTGTTTCCCATTAACTTTTTCTATGATTGATATTTTTCAAATAGAACGATAAAGGTATCTAGATGTGCAATTTTCTAGCTTCTATAACTATAACGCCCCGTCGTTTTTGCGTAGGCGGCAAACAGGGTTATCGGGAGAAAAATACGGCAACAGTCACTGAAATGAGATAGGTATTTTTCATCACAACCACATTATCTCTCTGGTTGTAATTGTAATAGCTCTATGATCAGATATAGGTACGCCAACCTGTAATGGTCCGGCTACATCTACGCCCAACGGCGAAGTTATCATCACTGGAACTAATTCAAACGGTAGTACGAGTAATTGGTTGTTCACGATTTGAACTACTACCTGAAGCTGGGCACACACGATGCGATGATCGCATCAATTCATCAGATCAGTTCAGCGAGGTCCTAATCTAGTTGCATTGTCGGTAGGTAGATACTCGTATTGAGTAATCAAAATGACACCCCTATTTTATTCGAAAACAAAAAAATGATGGGTATCAAAGTTGCAGAAAATCAAATTTCAAACAACTTTGATTTTGATGACTTCTCATGAAAAATTGAAATAACACAAGTTATTGAAGAAACGAAATGGTACCACCAACAATTAAAAAAAATATCGATCCTACAAAAAGTTCATGGGAATCAAAGTTGTAGAAAATAAAATTTTAAACAACTTTTGTTCCCTTAATTTCTGCTGTAAAAGTGAAATAACTCAAGTTATTGAAGAAATGAAATGGTACCACCAACTATTTAAAAAAATATCGATCCTACAAAAAGTTGATAGGAATCAAAGTTGTAGAAAATCTAATTTCAAACAACTTTTGTTCCCATAACTTCTGCTGTAAAATTGAAATAACATAAGTTATTGAAGAAATGAAATGGTACCACCAACGGTTTTAAAAAAATAGCGATCCTACAAAAAGGTGATGGGAGTCAAAGTTGTAGAATATCAAATTTTAAACAACTTTTGTTCTGAAAACTTTTGATAAAAAATTGAAATGGTACAACTTTCTAATTCAAAAATTATCTATCCTACAAAAATATGATGAGAATCAAAGTTGTAGAAAATCCAATTTTAAACAACTTTTGTTCCGACAACTTCTGATGACAATTTATGTAACGCAAGTTATTGAAGAAACAAAATGGTACAACTATATATTTAAAAAAATATCGATCCTACAAAAAGTTGTTGGAATCAAAATTGTAGAAAATCAAACCTCTAATCTAATTTCCTACAACTTTGATTCCCATCAACTTTTTGCATGATCTATATTTTTCGAATAAGACGGTGGTGTCATTTTGTTTCTTCAATAACTACCTACCAGCAATTTTTAAGTACATGATGATACTACATGGCCCCTACTGCACTGATCTGACGAACAGATGCGATCATAGTTTCGTGTGAGCCCAGCTTCAGGTAGTGGTTCAAATCGTGAACCACCAATTCCTATCTTTTCATTAACTGAATGAGTTCCCAGTTGGCATGAAGCGAAAATTTGATCAAATCATCGCATCGTGTTATGTCAAACTTATGCCCACCTATAATATCGTTATTAGGGTTCCGTACCCAAAGGGTAAAAACGGGACCCTATTACTAAGACTCCAATGTCCGTCTGTCTGTCTGTCCGTCTCCAGGCTGTATCTCATGAACCGTTATAGCTAGAAAGCTGAAATTTTCACAGATGATGTATTTCTGTTGCCGCTATAACAAAAAATACTAAAAACAGAATAAAATTAATAACTAAGGGGGGCTCCCATACAACAAAACTGATTTTTAGCCGTTTTTCGCTCTATATCAATAATGGTAACAGGTAGATGCTTGAAATATTCACAGAATATTTAGTTAAATATGCAACTTAAAAATAAATAATACAATTAAAATAAAATACATATTTAAGGTTCCTATACAGTACGGAACCCTCCGTGCGCGAGTCGGACTCGTACTGAGCCTATTATTTTGAAATGTCAAAATAGCTTGAATTGCTGTTTAGATACAGGTTGCGCCAAAATGTTGTAAATTGTAAGTAAATAGCTTTAATTTAATTATTAAGTTCTAAATATCTCGAAGTCTTTAAAACAGAAGCCCAAAATGATTTAATTTAATGTAAACTTACATCTTCAGTTTAAAATAAATCAGACTAAAATCATATGGTTCCAGATCTTAGAAATCTGAGATCTTACAAATTTACAAGATACGTGTGCTTTATTGTACCCATTTTGGGGAATAGTGTCTGCGTAACAATTGTATACTTTGTGTTTTGTGACAATAAATTATTTTGATATTATTGAATAAATACCAAAGTCTAAGTAGTGGTAAGAGCGGGAGGGGAAGACCAAAAAAAGTGTGGATGAATTGTGCAAAAGATGACATGCGAGAGAAAGGAGTTGATGATGAGATGACGTATGATAGAGTGAAGTGGTGAAAGGAAACGTGCTGTGCCGACCCCACTTAGTGGTTAGGGCAAGATGATGATGATGATAACGACCAAAGTATAAGTAGTAGATAAAGCGATATTTGTCGTTATGTAAATTATGGTTATATGTTCAAAACCTTGTCAGTCGTTTGTCATCCTACGTATTTGAATATGTTCTATTATGTATGTTAGAAAGACAATGCTATACTCGGGTTGATTAATGGACGAGGTGTAATAACCAGAAAGCTTCAATAATTGTAAGTACTCCACCTACACTGTCTTGTTTTCAGTATAAACTTAACTCGTTAGAAGGGAAACACAAATAACAAAACGCCGAGTAACTTTTAGTACCTACGAATACCCAAGTATTCCAGTATATTGCAGTCTTTTAAGCCAGAAGCTACTACGTCTGAACCATGAAAGCATTCAAATCTATATTTGAGAAGAACACGGTCAATAGACCACTACAGTGCGAAGTTCTACTCAACAATTATCTCGATAAAGATTTTCAAAAACTATTGTTCCCATTCACAGTACTACAAACGTTAACTGGCAGCTTCAAATATTTAATTAGAGATGGTTTTATTACTTCCAATACATTGGTCACATCTTCAGTTACATTTTTAACAGCAGTACTATATGTTTGCTTTCATGTTAATTATACTTTGTCAGAAGCAACTAAACCAGAATTTGCTCGGTCTGAATACATATTTTGTATGACTTCATTGTGCAATCTCATTGTTTACACTACTGGATTTTTAGCAATCACGGCAGTAAAACTGTACAAGAGTCAACAGAATGTCTCCCTCGTTATTTTGATACATAAGGTTTATTATATATACAAGTCAGAAAATTACCGTATTGTAAAATTGTATTACCTCTATCGAAATGTGATTGGGGTCTCGGTAATCTGGTACACCTTAGAATGTACATATTGGTACTATGTAGTCGGGTACCAATTTTTAGATCAAATATTTTTAAATGTACTGGAAATAACATTAGAGATCGATATGATATACTCGATTTGTTTATTGCATTTAATAAGGATCAACATGATAATGTTTGAGAAGCAATTAAAAATATTTTGCTTAAACTATGAGCAGATAGATTTAAGGACCAGGAAGACAGAGATAAAGAGGGTGCTTGATGTATATAATGATGTTTTGAAAGCGTTCAAAATGTATAAGGAAACAATGCAAGCATCGGTAAGATTTCTTCCAATATTTTTTAAATACTAGCTGACCCAGTGAACTTCATTCAATTCAAAAAATTCAAAAAATATTTATTACTTTGACACATTGCATGTTCTTAGAATCGTCATCACAATACAAATAACATTTTATAATTACGGAATAAGATGAACACATTAATCAAAATAATGAAAATACAATCGGATTCAGCAATAGCATCGTCAAAAGTAATAAAAGTATCTAACATATGTAGTGAATTATAATATCTTACAATATTATTATAATATTTTAATCTAATCTTCTGTAAAAGATGTTTTTTTACAAAACTTAAAATGTCATTCTTTGGACTTAATTCTTAAAAAAAAAGTTATTGTCCATGGAAAAATGTTGTTCACTCTCGATAGCCAAAAGTATGGAACAGCTGTTTTTTTTTGAGTTTTGACAAAAGTCGCGGAACAAAAGTTGTTAGTTTTAATGTACAGAATAAGCCCCTGAAGGGATACTAATTGATTAGGAATTACCCTATATAGAGAAGAAGATGTTTGACTTTACTCTAAAGTTGTATTTTACTGATAATGTATGTTTTTTTTTAGATTCTGTTCCACACATCTTTAACATTCATGTATGCTTTGATCAAAGCACAGACTGTTATTGAGAGCCGACATGTTTACTTGCATTTTAAGATAAGTGTACGTCAATATACATTATAAACACAAAATGTTACTTATATAGAATCAAATTGAACCACATTGAGATATTTCAGTGTTTTAATTTGTTTGTGAAAAGTTTTATTTTATTATTAAAATATGTTTGTATTTTTAATATATTATGTTAAATTTCCAAACAATTTAAAATTTTCATCGTTTTTACAGGGAACTATTGCTGGTATAGTTTTCACTATTATCCTATCGAGGTTGATCAGAAATATCATCTACCAGATTGCTCTAGGGGTTGAGTTCGAACGCTTGTATGTGGCTGGTGAAAGCATTCTAAGCTTTTGTACTGCTGTTATTAAAACTCTGCCCAAAGGTTCGCATTTACTTAAATTTATTATGTACTAACTTTTGCCCGCGGCTTCGTCAGCGTGGTATTTTAATTTTAGTGATCTCATCTCATGAGAACATTTATTTTTCTGAGATAAAACGTAGCCAATGTCATTTTCCGTCTTTCAAACTATGTGCATGCCAAAAACCAAGTCAATCCATTGCTCCGTTGCTGCGTGAAAGAGGACCTAACCAACAAACAAACTTTAATAAATAAATAAGGATTACTTATACACATATGTGCATCAATGTTTCCATGCCATGTCGACGAATCTGTTCTGTCTGCCCCTTCACCAAGAGTGGGAGATTGACTTTGGCAGTTTTCCCGTTCGCACATTTAAAAAAAATTAAAGTTACTGGGAAACAATTCAAAATTAATTATTTTTAGCAAAAAATTGCAAAACCGCCTTCCAACGTGTACAAAATTCGAATATTTAGCTCGAACTGTTTACATTATTGTTGATTTATTGAAAACGGCTCAGCCGATTTCTGTGTAATTTAAATGGGACCACCTCGGAAGTATACCCTTTCGAACTAAAAAAGAATTTTTCGATTAGGTTTACGATTGACGAAATTATCGATGAACATACAAAAAAAAAAGGAAACATACACACGAACATAACCTCCTCCTTTTTGGAAGTCGGTTGGTAAAATATTTAAAAATTGTTCTCCCGTAAGTTCTGTATTTGATAATTTTTCGGAATAGGCAGAGCCGTTTTTGAAAAATCAATAATAATTTTAAAATTGTACACATTAATTTGAGCGAACTATTCGAATTTTGTACATGATGGATGTCGGTTTTGCCATATTTTGCGAAAAATAATTAATTTTGAATTGTTTCCCAGTAACTTTAATTTTTTTTAAATGTGCGAACGGGAAAACTGCCAAAGTCAATCTCCCACTCTCGGTGAAGGGGCAATGGGCGTGGTCACATACTTTTTCATACCACCTGCTCGAAAATGACTCATATTATGACTTCCTAGGGAGTAGTGATTTAAATTTGGAAGGTCTAATTCGTATGAAAAATTCTTAACTTAGAACATTTAAGGACACTGTAAAGAGGTTTTAATTTGGATAATTGAATAAAACCTCTTTACATTGCACGGCAACGAGCATTGTTAGGATTATTTTATTTTATAGAATAAAACCTCTTTGGTGCCCGTATCAGTTCGATTTTTTAAAATCGAATTAATCGAGCTGGCCATGGTCTTTTTTTCACGTAGTATTTTTACATTCTCTGTTTTATTACGGATTTGTGTGAGATTCTATGAACATGACATTCTAATTTGTTTAATTTTATTGTGAACAAAACCGAGTTGCCTAGTGAGTACTTACCTACACTTAGTGACTTTATGACGTAAGTAGGTACTACTCATATTCCTGGGGTTTGATTTTCTCGCAGTATGTGTGAAAAGTAGAGTATGGCACCACTAGCATGAAGTTTGTTTTCGTCTTGAGCGACTTGAACCCCTCGATTCACTCAGGACTCTAAATACATAATTAACTTGAAACACCCTCGCTGCGCTCGGGAGTTAACTGTAGAGTCCTTTGCTATGCTCAAGGTTCAATATGTTGCCCGTGACGTAAAACACGACTTGTTTCTCGGGGTACATAATTTACTATTTAAAAAGAATAATTCACCAGACACTATTAAGTTCATGGCATGTGAAGTCATAGTAGGCAGACACCATTAAAGCATGGCTGATTCATTTTTACGTCGTACTAATTTCAGATGGCAAGCAAATCTGCAAGAATGTGTTGCGCGTGTCTCGCGCCAAGTTCCCGAAACTCCGCGTGTGCGGAATCTACACGTTCGATGGCTGCCTGCCGCTCAATTTGATCTCTCAAATCGCCACTTACGTCATAGTCCTACTCCAGTTTGCGCTTGTCAAGCACTGGTTATTGTAAATCCGAAGTTATATTACCTACTACGAAATTAGAGACATAAAATTAATTTCACGATGCGACGCGTCGCGTGACCAAAATGCTGTTTATTTGGCTCAACGTGTATTGCCATTCAGCGTGGCAATGCAGCCAGCATGCTGGGCACGCTGCCAACTGGGAGTGGGCTTGAGCAATTGGATTGTCTTTAGACATTCAAGGGTCTACGGATGATACAATTGCTTGTTATATTATAGTAGTTAGATTATGTGGCCAGGTAAAGGTTCAAACGCGCTTGACCACCAATTCGCCTGATGTTAAATGTTATTAACATTTAACATCAGGCGAGTTGGTGACAAAACATCAATTGCTTTATAATTAGTTTTAACGTAATTTTAGATTTATCAAATATTACTTCAAACGAAATCTGTTGAAATAAAATAATCTATTGAATTAAAATTACCGCGTTTCGTTACGTTTTGTGAATAGAGAATCAGGTCCATGTTGTGTTTTCTATCTATCCTTACGTAAAATTATATGAATAAAGATGTATTGCATTTTAAAATACCGAATTATTGTATTTTATGTACCTAAATGATACTCAACTTATGAAAACCGCTAGAGTTTATTTCGGCCGATCAATTAAATTGATACATTAGATGTACTTTATTGATACTTTACTCCCGTAGACATACTTACTCGTACTTACGTAATTGCGATTGCCTCTTAGAAATAGTTGAAATTAAACAGTAGTTTATGCAACTGTCATATAATGAAGGGTATTAAAACACGAGTGTGAGTTTATGAAACGAGCGCAGCGATTTTCATAATAGTAACGAGAGTTTTAATACCCGTGTTATATGCAGTTGCATACACTACTTTATCTTCACTAATAAAAATAAAAAATAAAAACATATTGCGAAACATTAAATTCACGCGTACGTGTATTGTCACAGTGAACTTGGCGCCATTAAAATCTAACCAATGAGAGCGCAGCTGCGCGCGCAGGGTCAATCAGGAGCGAGCGCGCGCTGTTCTTTTTTTATTTCATTGGCACAAGATCTTACCAAAGAGTTTTGTGTATGTAAGTTAAGTAGTTTCGACGAAGTTTTCACGTATAACCCAACTGTTTTCAAAAGCCAGCCTAATTTCAAAATTTTATACAACTTGTATGAGGATTTTGACATAGCGCTCGCCAGGTTAATTGGTCGCGTTTAATTGATGTTATAATGAGATTTTACGATATCGATGTGGATATTATAACATCAATCACTTAAATTGAGTATTTTGTTGTCTGCGCTATAACAGTAGTCATTATAAGTCAAGTATTGGAAACATAAGTAGAATGTTACAACATTAGTGTAGATAAAAGATTTTACTTGATTTTATAAGAATTAATTTTCATTTAAGAGTAGTGTTCATTTTGAATTTGTATATGTTGTTAATTTCCATTATAAATGTTAATTACCCATAATCGTTGAACCGTTTCAGCATCGAAAATGAACTAACCGTTACTTTGAGATTTTAATGTCTGATATGTTGTTTGAATATAAAGTACACAGATCATATGTCTGATTTAAAACTGCAAAAACGCACACATAATAATAGCACAGAGGAGTGTCAAAATGTATAAAGAAATAGACTATAAAAAAATCCTCTTACTCTTAAAATCAAAATAATACTGTAGAAATTGGGTGAGAAAGAAAAGATTAATAAATTTTGATAATTATTTAGTTTTTATTAATCTGTTTGGCATGCTGTTACATTGAAATAATATAGGATAGAGTTAGCGAAGTAACACCCTGAGCCCTTAGGCCCTTCTCCCATTACGATACTTGTAGGGTACGATACTCTAGTATAATACTAGTTGGATACATGTTCGCTACCCGACGCTCGCATACCTATTATGCTACTGAAAAATTACTAAATTCATCATTTGTGCAAACTCGTTTTTTGTAGACGGACGTTATGTCGAGCGACTCCAGTGACGAAGAAGCTCTTGCAGTTTTTCTGTTTTATAGAAATAGAAGACGTCAACGCAAGAGTAGAAAATACTGGATACCATATTATTATATTGAAAGAAACATAAATTGTAGAGTTTTTGTAGCCGCACAAGAACTACAACATGATGATAAGAAATTCTTATCTTTCTAATGAATGTCTAAAGAGACCTACTTGCATCTTGTTACATCGAAACGTGCGAGACGCGACGCACAAGCGACCGACACGGCGGGTATCGCGAGACTAGTCGCGAACGCGTAGAATACCAGTATCGTAGTGTGAGAGTCTCCATATAAATGTATGTGAGATACTTCGCGGCGACTAGTCTCCGAGACTAGAGTCGCGCGGGCGTATCGTAATGGGAGAAGGGCCTTAGTCCAAGTTTTACCATAGATTAAATTATAGTAAACTATAATTAATCTATGGTTTTACGTAGTTTACTTAAACTTTTGCGTTCGCGTGTGGCTCCATACATTTTGGTTAGTATTTTCTCGTACCCGCCAGGAGCGCTGTACAAAAATGGATAGAGCCATACGGAAACAACTAGGGTTTCAATTGACGTGTAAACCTGGACTAACCACTCTGTCCATAAACTGTACAAACACATTCACCAACAACCACGCAAAGCTTAAATTCTACTAGCATCAATGTTCTCTGGTCACAATTAAAGTACAAAGAGTCTTAAAAATCACTTAGTTTAGATCATTATTTACCACTACGTAGTATAAAACAAAGTCGCTTCCCGATGTCTGCTTATATTTTTAAAACTACACAACGGATTTTGATGCGGTTTTTTAATAGACAGAGTGATTCAAAAGGAAGTTTTATATAATGTAAATGGAAAAACGCATCAAAATCCGTTTCGTAGTTTTAAAGATAAAAGCATACATGGGGGCAGACACCGGGAAACGACTTTGTTTTATACTATGTAGTGATACACCTGTGCGAAGCTGGGGCGGGTCGCTAGTTTAGTTTATAGGTTTTTTTTTTTAATTCCAAAGTTTCTCTGTGTGGGTAGCAGAGTCTTAAAAATATATAGGTATTTTATCCGTTTGGGGTTGAGACATCGGGTCCGTGGTGACCAGAAGCTAATATTGTTTTCAAAAATCATTCTGAGCGTCTGGTGGACGCGGCGCGTGACCAAAATGCTGGTGTATATTTGGCTTACCGTATAAGTATTGCCATTCAGCGTGGCAATGCTGCCAGTATGCTGAGCACGCTACCAACTGGCAGTGAGCTCAAGCATTCGAATTATTTTTAGACCCTCAAGAGTGTATGGATGATCCAGTTGTTTTTAATATTGTAGTAGGTTATTAAGTACGTAATGTCATTGTCGTACATTACTCCTCTCTTTCATTTTTAGGGTTTCGTAGTAAAACGAGGAACCCTTACAACTTCGATGTGTCTGTCCGTCCTCATGTTACAAAGCCTTCTAAATTCCACATTTATGAACCAAATTGCATAAAATTTGTCATTATATTAGTTTAAATGTAGATCTCAACTTTAAAATCTTAAAATTAAAAAAAAAAAAATTAAGTGAAGCATCCCTATAATATGTTAAGTGGAGATGAACAACATTTTTCAACCTCATCCCCTCATGCGGGGTCTCGTTGAATAGAGTTTTTGAAATGAATTTCAGGATTCTCAAACCATTTTTAAGTCACGTATTCCATTTGTGAGATATGAGTCGCCAAAGTTAAAATATGAGTGCCCCTCAATTAATTCTAAAGTATACAAGATAGAATTGTCAAAATCATCGTCACCATCTACGAAAGCCTACCATACGTAGTACCATATATAATGTCATATTGGCGTCTTAGCATAGTGGGTTACAAACTTCAAGTTGGAGCTTAGATTGCTTATATATTTATACTTATTTATTATAACAATAAGTTATGGGTTGAACCATACAAGTTGGCGGCTGTGAGCTACAAGCTGCGAATACCCCAATCCTGACTGAAGTTCACTTAACATCTGCGCGAGAAATGGGCTATCCGCAGTTTGTAGCTACATATATAACACCACAGCCGGCAAGTAGTTTGATTTGGCCTATATTTGTCAATAAAATTATACATTTAGTTAAAATAACAAATATATTTATACAGTTAGCATAAGTTCCTATTATATACTATATTATATTCACATGATTTTAGTTTAAATTATAATTAATTATATTACTTATCGTAAATCACAATGACTAATAATATTTTTTCCCAAAAATATGGCATGCATAACCGACTTCAACCGTGAACAGAATTCAAATAGTTCGTAAGAATTGATGTTGTAATTTCCACACTATTGTTGATTTATCAAAAATGGGTCAGCTGATTTCAATAAAATTTAAATGGGACCACTTTAGAAGTATGGTTTACCACACATTTTTTTATTATCAAAATCGAACCAATCTGTAAAAAGTTATGCGTAGCCAAACATAAAAAAATATAGGTATACTCGTCGACTCGGAAACCTCGGAAACCTCCGTTTCGTTGGTTAAAAATGCTTCAATTATAGCGGGTGACTGGTTAGTAATAAGCATCCTTTTAGGGGCTTATTCTGTACAACAAAACTAACAACTTTTGTTCTGCGACTTTTGTCCTGCGACTTTTGTCAAAACTAAAAAAAAATTGCTGTTCCATAGAAAAATATCGTTCACCCGCGACAAAATGTATAGAACAGCTGTTTTTTTTGAGTTCTTACAAAAGTCGTAGAACAAAAGTTGTTAGTTTTGATGTACAGAATAAGCCCCTAAAAGCTGCTAATTATTTACCGGTCACCCTGTATAATGACAATGAAAAACCATCATTTCTTGCAATTCATTGCAACATTTCTTGAACAAGTGCGAACTGTAGTAAGACGATGACGTAAGTGGCGATTTGACTGATCAGGTTGAATGGCAGGTGACCATCGCACGTGAAGATTCCGCAAACTCGAAGCTTCATGAACTCGGCACGAGACACCCGAAACAGGTTCTTGCAAACCTGTTTGCCCTCTGAAATATACAATGTTGTAGTAGTGTTAAGTTTTTACAAGCTTTTATTTGCTTCCACCTGTCCCGTTGTCTGTAATCAAATCTTGCAAGTTAAATTTGATCCACTTCCCAGTTGAGCTGAAATTTTTGGTACATGAGTAAATTGCGTGACAATGCAATATTATGATTACATGGTGCTCATCTGATGATGGAGCTGGAAGGTGGCCAAAGGAACTTAGCAATGAAACGACACAACCTCATCGAGTTTGGGTTAATTTGAATGGTATTGGCGAGTAGTTCGTCTTTCAATGGTAACCAGGGTGATGATGGAGCTGGAAGGTGGTAGTAGGTACTCTGTAATGAAACGACACAACCCTTTCGAGTTTCAGCTGGTTTGATTCGTCTTGGCGAGTAATTGTTCAGTAAAAACTTTTTTTTTTAAATCATACTTGTATATACGTAGGACGTCCACCGAATAGGTGGACTGACGATATAATAAAGATCGCAGGAACGCACTGGATGCAGGCTTCAAACCGGTTTTATTCGAAATCTATAGGGGAGGCCTATGTCCAGCAGTGGACGTCTTACGGCTGATGGATGGATGGATATACTAGTACCTACTATCGCATCATATTCTTCAAACAGTAGACCTCGCGAGCGCGACATATCTCTTTATCTGAAACTTCATAAGCCTATATCTCGATTTGTTCTGGACCATAGTCGTTAATCTCGCCAGGATTTAGATATAAAAAAAAAAAAACTTTCACTAAAATCACTAAAACTTAAACTGAAATCAAATAAAACTACAACCCGTTTTACGCGAATTCGAAGACACGCATCACTGCGCGCATCAGCATGTTAGGTTTATGACAAATTTGAACGTATTTAATATGCGTTCTTTATAAGACTTTTAATGTTTATGCCAAGTTGTACCCCGACTCACGCGAATGCAACTTACGTGGCTATAGCATGGACCCACCTATGGCGTAAATCCGGGGTGTTACTGTATTCTAAAAGCCCTGTCGCAGAGGGTTTCCCTCTCCCCCCTTTTTGATGGAAATCGCGAAGTCCTGCGTCCTGCAGTGGACTATTAAAAAGGACGGGTGTCCTTTTTATATTTTTTGATATTTATGCTCTCATCTCAAAGGAACCTTTTATTTTTTCGGGATAGTAAGTAGCCTTTGTCATTTTTCCAACCTTTGACCTACATCTATGCCAAAAATCGAGTATATCCGTCGCTCCATTGCTGTTTGAAAGCGAAAACAACAAACGTACATTCACATTTATAATATTAGTAAGGATGTTTACTAAGTTTAGTCGAGATTTGTAGAACAATGCGACATGTAGAGAAAAACCAACATCAGTCAGACGAAGACAAAATCGTCGTGTTCAAAACTGAGATCTTCGCTTTGGTCAATTAATGTACTCATCATTATGGACAATTTTTACTATGACACTTGTGTATGAGTTAAGATAATAATTATTTTTCGCAAAAAATCGCAACACAGAATCCGAATAATTTGCATGAATCGATGTGACATCCATGTACTTACATTTTTATTGATTTATCAAAAACGGCTCAGCCGATTACGATAAAATTTAAATGGGACCACCTCAAAAGTATACTATTTCGAATTAAAGAAGTTTTTTTTTAAATCTGCTCACAATTGGCGCAAATATCGATTAACATACACAAAAAAAATACATATGGCATGGTAAATTCTCTTTTTTCGAAGTCGGTAAATTAAACGGCAAGGTGAAGCAATGATCTAATCAAGACTGTAGGAGCACTCTGGATGCGAGCGGATTCCAACCGGTCTTATTGGAAAAAAGAAAGTAGTGGTTCGTCCACTACTGGCCACAGGCCAGTAGTGGACGAACCACTACTAAATATATAATAATACGAACTATATAATAATATTTTAAATACTAATATAACATACCCTTGGGTAGATTTTTAATACAGGTAGTACAAAACCATAAAACTTCTTCATTGGCCAAATACAAACGTTCAAATTCTATCCCAAGAATGATCTGGTAGATGATACTTCTAGAAAATCTTGAGAGAATTATAGCCAGAACTATACTTGCAACAATGCCCTGTAAGAAAACATCTATTACTAGCGGCGCCCCGCGGTTTTACCCGCGTTGTGACCGTTCCCGTGGGAATTTTGGGAATTTTTATACATATAAACCATCCTCTTGAATCACTCTATCCATTAAAAAAAACCGCATCAAAATCCGTTGCGTAGTTTTAAAGATTTAAGCATACAGACAAACAAACAAACAAATAAATAAACAAACGAAAATAGCGACTTTATTTTATACTATGCAAGGACTATTGCACAAATTGATTAACTAGAACAAAGTTATAGCTCGTTCGTGTCAGAAGGACATTTATGTAAAATGTACTGAAATATCGTATAATTATAAGTATGAAACGTCAAATTTGCAACATGATCTGGTGTATATAGTCATGGTGGTCTAGTGGTATCGCATTCGCGAGGTCGTGGGTTCAAATCCTGGTCCCGTACCAATGAGCTCTTTGATGAGTATGTACGGAAAAACAGAAAAAATGCCAAGTCGATGCTTTCATACGACCGTTGAAGAAATTCGATGGCATATGTGAATCCACCAACCCGCACTGGGCCAGCGTGGTGGATATGGCCCAATCACCCTTCATGGGTGCAGCAGACTATTAATAAGGCTGGTACAGTACAGTGTAGATCTAGAGTGTGTACGTGAAATTATTCGGCAAATACAATAAAAAATAGATACTACAGTACAGTATAGTGTCAAAATACACCTAATAAAATTATCGTCTATTAGTATAAGTAGATTAGTATTAGTAGATATAATAGTAGATTATGTACCAAGAGAACCAAGTCATGTCCTACGTCACAGGCGACATATTGGACCGTGAGCGTAGCGAGGGACTAAAATTAACTCCCTAGCGTAGCGAGGGACTAAAATTAACTACCTAGCGTAGCGAGGGACTAAAATTAACTCCCTAGCGTAGCGAGGGAATTATTTAGTCTTGAGCGAAGCGAGGGGTTCAAGTCGCCCAAGACGAAGACAGACTTGGTTCTAGTGGTTCATACTCTACTTTTCATACCTCCTGCGAGAAAATAAAACCCCAGGAATATGAGTATTACTCGTACTTACGTCATAAACTCACTACTTGTAGGTACTCACTGAGCAACTCGGTATTGTTCACAATACAATAAAACAAATTAGAATGTACCTACGAATTTTCATAGAATCGCACACAAATCCGTATTAAAACAGAGAATGTAATTACTACGTGAATTGCATAGTACCATGACCAACTCAATGGCAAATGGCAAATTTGCCCATGTTGGGCCATGATAATCTAGCTGGCACCTCACTCGCTGGCATAGAAATAGAAACCACTAGGCAATTCGATTTTATAGAATAAAACCTCCTTACCATGCCCGTTGCCGTGCAATGTAAAGAAGTTTTATTCGATTTTACAAAATAAAACCTCTTGACGATGTTTTTAACTGTCTAAGTTTGAGAAAATGATTAAGAAATTTTCATACGGATTGGACGTTCCAAATCACTTCCCTAGGGATCCACTAGGGATTTTCATACAAAATTTTTGACCTGCCTAAAATGGCTTAATTTACGTTGAGATTGTACGACATATAATGAGTCATTTTCAAGCAGGTGGTATGAAAAATAATATATTTAAATATACATACATTTGTCTGAAAATGCAAGTATGTATGACGACCCTCGATTATAAGTTCTGCGTTGAGCATAGCATAGATAAAAGTAAGAGATGTGTGGATAAAAATCTAGAAAGAATGTAAATATTTAGTAAAAACGTCTATATGAAACTTGAAATATGTAACAAATTTAAACAAAAAAGATACCGTTGCTTGTGTTGTTGTCTTAAATAATTTAAACGCTTGTAATACATCCTTGTATATTTCTAACATCTTCTTTATCTCTGTTTCCCTGGTGCTTAAATCTATTTGCTCGTAATTCGAACAAAATGTTTTTAGTTGTCTTATAAACATTACCATATTATTTCTTATTAAGTTCAATAAACAAATGGTATATATAATATCAATCTCAAAAGTAAATTCTAATATATCTAACATTATATGTTCCAGCCAATCTTTTCCTACTAGAGTGTGCCAATATATAGACTCTAGCGCATACCAAATCACTAAAGTACCAATGAAACATCGATATAAATAGTATAATTTGACAATTCCATAATTTTCTGATCTATAAATGAAATAAACTTTATGAATCAAAATAATGAGTGAGACATTTTCCTGACTTTTGTAGACTTTTACTGCAGTAAATGTTAAAAATCCTGTAGTAAATGTTATGAAATTGGCGAATAAAGATATTGTAAATATCGATTTGGACCACACAAATGAAGTCTTAGTGACTTCTGATAAAACATAATATAAATGATTAAAAAAATACACAGCTGCTGTAATAATTGTAACACAAGTTGTTAACAATGTGTTAGAAGTGATAAAACCATATCTAATTAAATATCTGTAGCTGCAAGTTAATATTTGTATTACTGTGAATGGAATAAGTAGATTTTGAAATTTATTATCGAGGTGATTGTCGAGTAAAACTTCACACTGTAGTGGCCTGTTCACCATTTTTTTCTTGAAAATAGATTTGAGTGCCATCGTTGCAATAACGTGTCGTAGACGCCAACCAAATGTAATTTTCTAGACTGAAATTTATAGACTTTGTGTTCGTTTCCAATTTATTAGTCCTGGAAATCAATATGGTTTCTGTTATTTGTTTGTTTCTATACCAGCGAGTGAAGAGTTAATAGAAAACATAGACAGTGTGGGTTATTAGAATTCGTACTGACAAATTGATGCTCTTTGGTACTATTGTGTTACATAATTTACATTTACAACATTTCAATTAATCAAGGTGAGTGTTGTATTGTTTTTCTAATGAATATTGGAATCGATCAGCCTTAGACTAAAAAATATTACAAAATAAAATTGTTTTATACCACCTGTTCGGAAATTACTCATTAATTGTCGTACAATCTCAACGTAAACTAACTCATTATCTATAAAGTGGCATGTTGTTAACAACTTGTGTTACAATTATTAGAGCAGCTGTGTATTTTTTTAATCATTTATATTATGTTTTATCAGAAGGCACTAAGACATTGATTGTCACTAAGGCATTGATTTTAAATATCAATATATAAAAAATCAATGCCACTTTTGCTTGTAATTTTTGACCGACGAACCGAACCGGAGGAGGTACTCAATTCGACGCGTAATTTTTTTTTTATGTAAACTTAACCACGCATAACTTTTTTCATAGTAGTCCGATTTCAATAATTCTTTTTTATTGGAAAGAATAAACTTTGAAGTTGGTCACATTAAAATTTTATTGAAATCGGCTGAGCCATTTTTGATAAATCAACAATAATGTGAAAAATGCTACATCGATCCGTGCGAAATATTCGTGAATTCTGTAAGCGGGTGAAGTCAGTCATGCTAACACACTACAACTGAATTCGGTTGGTTACCAGCGTTACTTAGTAACATTTGACAACGCTAACTGCAACAGCACAACGACAAAATTTAAAAAAAAAAAATTCAGAAATAGGTAATCGGTTTTGCCGCGTTAAAGAGTTATTTTTATGATAAACACTTTAGAAAATTAAAAATTGTCGCGACATCAGGATTTGTATCTGCAACTCATTAAGATTAACCTAGCACAATTGGAAAGCAATACATATAAGTTAAAAAAGTTTCATTATTCATTGTTCATCAAACATTCACTTCCGTTTTGGAGTAACACTAACAAGTAACATTTTAATTTATTCTCAAAATTTCAATTAGTTTTATATGATAGGGCAAACTGCAGAAGCACAACGATGAAAGTAGTGATGTGGCCGGTGAGATGAACAGCTAGCGTCGCGTCGATGCGGAACACGCCTCGAGCGCTCGCTTTCGAGAAATGCGATCGGTACAGCCGACGCATGTTCTTGAACATACGGCGTTCCACTTCTGAAAATAAACCATAAGCATTCTCGTTAGGAATAGGAATTATAAAAGGCATGCTACATTTTCTTACTTATTTATATATTATCACTGTACACTTAATGTACAATAACTACTTGATTTGGTGAAAGTGATACATAAATGAAAATAATACAGAATTAATCACTTTAATTACTATGTAGTTATTTTATTTAACATCTAAGACTGGTTAATGTGATAAAAAAGTTTAAGTGAACATTATAAAGTTTTATTTGAATATGCCTTAGGTAATAATACTCATTTATACTATGAATTTTCTAAAAGTAGTCAAAAATCAATTCAAAAATTCAATGTTGTCATATATTTCTAATAAAGTAAATTGGACAAAATAATTGTTCAATTATTTTGTAATGATATTTATTTTGTAATGACGTTTCTAGGCGCATGTAATACGAGTATGTCAATGGAATAAATGAATTTTGAATTGAATTGAATTGGAAGCTCACTAGTCAGAACACAAAATATAAAATCTGTGAGTTTCAAAAAATAGGTTAGGTTAGTAGCACATGCATGACAAACAATGCACGAGCTGAGCGAGCGAAGCGAGCGTTCTACTGTAGCGGCCGGCGAAGTATCATACGCATAATCATATCTATCTTTTATAGATTATGTGTGAAACAAAACATGGGTTTGGTTAGAAAATGACAAACAATGCAAGAGCCGAGCGAGCGAAACGAGCGTGTCTTGGCAGCGGCCGGCAAAGTGCCTGAATTCGTTTCTGGCACGATTTGTAAAAAAACTTACGAAACGAAACCCTAGTTGGTACAACATTAAAATTTGGTAAACAATAAAAGTTGTTCAATAATAATGAGTAAATACACCTACATATATTCGATTGATGAATTTAATTACGATTAAATAAATGATACCTGAATATTTTTCAGATTTTAATATCCGGATTATAAGAGTCTCCGTCTCCTCGAGTTGAATGTAGAAATTCTCCATCTCTACTCCATATACCAAAATTACAATTAATCTCTTCATTATCCAGCCGAAGCACACCAAAATACCGATCTGAAAAAATATCCATCCATCCATCAGCCATAGGCCGTCCACTGCTGACCCAATGGATCTCCAATAAGACTGGTTGGAAGCGGATTGCATCCAGCGCGATCCTGCGGTCTTAATGAGGTCATCCGTCTACCTTGTGGGTGGACGTCCTACGCTGAGCTTGCCGGTACGTAATCTCCACTCAAGAACTTTTGGACCCCATCGGTCATCAGTCCTCCGCGCTTTGTTCCTGCTCACTGCCATTTCAAATTGCCAATCCGTTGAGCTATGTCGGTAACTTTGGTTCTTCTACGGATCTCCTCATTCCTGTTTCGATCTCGCAGAGAGACTCTGAGCATAGCCCTAGCCCTATAGTAAGAGACTACGTTTCAGTGCCGTAAGTCATCACTGGTACTTCACCCACACTGGATGAACACTGAATGGAAAAAAATTAGTTAAAAACAATCTATCATCGTCGCCATCTCGTCTGCCGCAGGATTTCCACTGCTGTCACGGGCCGATCCTATATCCACCAGGTTATTGGACGATTGGCGATGCGTTTGAAAGTATGTGGTCCGTCCACTGCTTGTTATGTATTATGCCTCTCCTATGAGTTTCTACTACACTCTGTGGGAAGCAGCTCACATCCGTGTCGATGTATGTCAAGTAGGTATGTAATCGCCATTTGAGAACTAAATGTTGTATCTAAATGGTTTCATATAAAATTGTGCATAACTTACTATAATTGTGCTTGTTTTGTACTGCTGTAGAAATAATATTCTAATTAACCATTCCCAGTAAATCAGTGCTTGACAGAAAGTTTCTACAACGTAATACGTCACCTAAAACAGTGACACATAAAATTATATAATAATAATCTTTATTGACACCAAAATACAAGAAGAAATCATACAAAGATTTGTTAGCACCTAGACAATCAATTCTCGGCTGGTACACTTATCCCTACCGAGCTATCCCTCCTGGACAAGCACACTTTTCTGTTTACCGGGTGCTAACGTCTTTCAACGTGTTAATTAAATATTGTTTAAAGTAAATGTAAAAATAGGTTAAATCAAATTCATGTGATATATACACTGCCCACAGAATAATAATATTAAAATTGTATAATTTTGAATTTAGTACAAACAGAGTATAAAATGTATTAGGTACTTATGATATAATGTTCTATACAATGTTATTATAAAAACATCAAATATATTAATAGAACGGCATGTTAGAAACCTTCATAAACACAGACAGAGAGTAAACATGGCAACAGCTCTATACGGTTACGTGTAAGTTCGTATAAGGCTATAGCCCTGGAGTTAGAGTTTTTAGAGCACCTGAAGACCTGTGACATACCTATTTACCTAACGTGGGCCTAAAATTTAACGTGTCATCCGAGCTACGGTAGCGCTCAGTTGGAAAATGACACCTGCGGTCACCCATCCAAATACTGATCGTGCGGAACGTTGCCTAATTTCAGTGATCACTGACAAACACCTAGTCAAACTACGCTACGGTTGTGTTGTCGAGGTTCGATAAAAGAGATAATGCAAAAATGAATAAGAATAGAATAAGAATCATTTAATTGCAATACTATGTACATGTACAAAGATGTTCATTTATACTTAAATTAGTGCCAATAGTATACCCTTAACGGGCGTGCAATATTTACATAATTATAGTATAGTAATACTACATTATTACATATAGTAAACATTCATCATCATCATTTAGTGTTAGTAAAGTAAAAATTCATCATTATTATCATTGAAATACTCTTTTAAATTATAAAATCCTTTGGCAAGTAACCATTTCTTTAATTTTCTATTAAAAAGAGATCCATCCAAAAGTTTTATATCTAATGGTAAATTATTGTAAATTTTTATTGCTGTAAAGTAAGCATTTTTGTGATATATGGCATTATTTGCTTGGGGAATACAAATGTTATTCTGATACTTTGATCGCAAAATGCCAGCTCTATTTGAAGTACTATTAAAAAAATCACTGCGATTGTTTTCCACCAACAAGCAAGTTTCGTATATATATAAATGTGAGAGTAAGAAATTGATACTCCACAAATATTTTGCGAAGTGAATCAACACTATCGAAATGAAATATTGCCCGGAGACATTTTTTTTGCAGTAGAAAGGTTGATTCGACTTCTACCGAATTTCCCCAGAATACAACTCCATAACTTAATTGGGGATATATTTTATATAACCATAATACGCGTTTATTGCAATTTTTTTGGAGGACACGTTTGTTAAGATGTATAAAGAGTGTATGAGTTTATTTATTTTACTGATTTGTGCTTTCCAGTTTAGGTTCGCGTCTATCGTGACACCTAAGAAATTGGCTTCATTTACTACATCAATTTTTATACCGTTATTTGCTACGTATATCTGAAGTGGTTTTTGTCTACAGTTTCTAAACTCTATTAGTTTGGTTTTGTTTACATTCACACTCAAATTTATGTTTTGTAGCCAATTTGTTACTTTTTCTAGTGTACCTACTACTTATATTGTTTTCCCCTACAATCCCCTATTATAAAGGGTTGGGGGGTAAAAGTTCAAAGTTTTAGATTTTTTTGTTTGTATATGCCTGATAGTCTATCTTGATGCCAAATTTCATGTTTCTAGGTTATCTGGAAATGGGTTAGGTTTTTGATCTATAAGTCAGTGAGTCAGTGAGCGAATCAGTCAATGAAACCCCGGTTTTTAAACGTTAATATTTCATTAACCGTCAGAGCAAAGTTAATAAAATTTTGTTTTGTAAATAAGCTAAAGAACTTTAATAAATGTGCTAAATTTCATATATATAGGTTAAATAGTTTTAGAGTTGTAAAGGGGTCAAAAGCGGCTCAAAATAGTTCGTGTAATAATATATTACACACGTCGCGTTGCCAGTTCCTTTTCCTTAGACTTGGCTGGACACGCTTCCCCGTGTCTAGATTAGATAAAAGAACAATAGAGTACGTAATACTTACAAGATTTTGAAATACTTTTCCATGCAAATTGTAAACATCCATCAGATCTTTGTATGCTCTGTTCATTGTTTTTAAATTAAGTTCTCGTTTTTCACGCTCCAATTGGTCACAGCACTTCATTTTATATATCCAGTCTTTCGTGATCTTTGTAATTAAAATGATTAACTGCCCAGCATATAACATATTCATATCAAAACTAATAAACATGAAATCATTAATATATTCGATAGGACTTTTATGAGAAAAAACTACGTGAAGCACTGCCCAACTAGACATCGAAATAGCAATCATAAGAAATCCAAAAATGTAGTTCAAATACACCTGGGTTTTTAAACAGATTTTACTGTTGCCATCTTGTTTAAGAACGTTTAGAATTTTTTGGACTTTTAGTATTAAATTGACATTATCATCCTTATTTTTGATATTCGTGAACAGATTGACAAAGTGACCTACTATAATAACTGAAAAGTTTAGGATTATATTAACGTAAAATATGAATTTGGGATTATCAGCATAAGGAATTGTTGTAACACCTAATATACAAAATATTGAAGACATACATGTTACTATAATAGAAAAAACATCAGTTTTCCACCCGTTTGGAGTAATAAAGTTGGTACTAATTTTATACTTAGGGTAGAACCATAATCTTTGGTAAAAGTTCAAGGGCTTTAAAAATTTTAGCAGATCTTCGTCTAAAATATTGTTCAGTAAAACTTCATTGGATTGAATCACTGATGAACATTCTTTCTTTTTATACACCATATCTTGGAGCGCCAGGATATATTTCTTCATTTTAAGATATTCGTAAAACTTTTTGAAACATAGCATTTTGTTGTAGATACTAGATACATCAAAGAAAAAAAAAGATCTTTGAGTAATGTACATGAAAATATTAATTCATTTGACTTTGTTATTATTTCATTACATAAAATGATATTTATTATATTAGAAGCTCCTATTAGCGCTTATTTGGTTTCAGTAATTTGAGTGCGGGTGATAATAAATCATTTAAATTAACAGTAGGCAACTTTTCATTAATCTATATTAATAAAAGGCTTCGACGTGAGTGACTGACTGACAGCCCAAACCGTTTATCCTATATACTTGAAACTTGGAACATAAATGTATTGTACAACGCAATGGATCATTAAGAAGGGATTTTTGAAAATTCAAACGGGCCCTTTTCTATAGTATGAAACTTTTTATTCCCTGGTCCGATTGCTTTGACACTTAGTTTATTCTTAAAAAAAAATACTGTTTGTTCAATATTTGTGATTTTTTATCCTGTTGTTGTTGTTGTGTCGGCGCACACTGAATATCCTCTTCATCGGTATCCCGTTATCCGTCGGGGATACTCCAGCACACTGAACTCACTATATCTCCACCAGTCCCACGGTGAAGTCCTCTGGTTCCCTGAGGACACAGTCCTGGAGACACAGTCTCCACGTCGGTGGCAGTTTCCATCCCCCGTCTCTATTGAAGTCAGGGCGTCTGCTAATCTCAATAGCCTCTCTAACTTTACGGGACACGAAAAACTTCTCTCGTGCTAGCACCTTCAATCTGTCAAATCTGATGAAGTGCTGTGCATCGGAATCGAGAGTATTCACTATCGCAGATCCATTTCTATCTTAGTTCTTCATTCAACGTATATGCTCCGTGAACCTGGTAGAAACATTTCTCCTTGTCTCTCCGACGTAACACTTCCCGCAATCGCACGGGATCATGGAGACACCGGGAATACCCAAAGGGTATCTATCCTTAAGGGAGCGTAGCAATTGTCTTAGTTGTCCTGGAGGACGGAAAATGGTTTTAATGCTATATCTTCGGCGTAATAAATTTCTTATTCTCTCCGTCACTCCTTTAATGTACGGCAAATACGTTGCTACCCTCTCAACCGATGCCGGACGAGTCTGAGAGTTGCGTTTACTAACTGCCAGCTCTGTTTCCACTTGCAACCAAAACTGCTCAGCACGCTTTTCATGTGATCGAGCTCAGTATCCAGATACTCAAAATTACACAATTTTAGTGCCCTATTTATAAGTGTCCGTGGTACCGAGGTCAAGTGCACTGGATGGTGGTGCGAATCTGCGCTCAGGTATTTATTCGTGTGTGTTGGTTTACGGTATACCGTGTGAAAATGTCGGCCGTTAGAGTCTCGTATCACCAACACATCTAGAAATGGTAGAGCTCCGTCGCGTTCACGTTCCACTGCTGCAGTAATGTTCGCATGTACGCTGTTCAGATGCGATAGTAGCTGATCTATTCCATATTTCTGTTCTATGGCAAACACATCGTCCACATATTGCCACCATTGTCTCGGTTTATATGACTATCCGCACACATGAGTGAGTCCCGTTATATATCGTATAAAATGTATATTGTATTGGCTAAAATTTTTTTAAAGGCATGAAATGAGATAACATTTTTTACTTGTGAGGGTAATGAGTAATAAAATATGGCACCTTGTGACCTTGTGGCACCTGGTTGTGAGCATTATCTTGCCGCAATTTGTTTGATGTCTTGGTCTACTTTTTATGTGGTCTAGGTGCAATCCGAGATATTTCTCACTAGATTTCTGTTGAAGGGGAACATTGTTAGTTGTTAGAGCTGGTTTAATTTTAGCTTTAAATGGGACAACATGTTTATAAAATATTGATAGTTAGCAAATTAAACTGGAACCAATCATACAAAGAATGTAAGTCACTTTGAGCTTGTGAAACCAAATAAGTGATGGAAGAGCCGAAACAAAATACACAGTAGTGTTAAATCACCGTGTAGGCCTAAGTCGTGAATTTTATTTATGTAGTCCACAAACATCTCGGGGCCAATGATCGAGCCTTGTGGCACCCCGCACTATATTGGTAATGTGTTGCTTTGAGTTACTTTATTGTTACAAGTTGTTGTGGGCATGGACGTAGGGTGACATCGGAACCCCTGCGCTCCTCAATAGGATTAGCGCAGGGATTCTCGGTCTCCAACATTGTCTTTTCTGTGCTGCTTGACGGCCTGCCGGATGCAATTACGTCAGATGAAGTCCTGATATACGCCAATGACGTCGTCACGTTAGTGACAGCCCCGACGGTAGACGAGCTAGAGAAAAAATTGAATGATGCAGCTTCAGAGCTCTCATATTGGTTTACAACGAATGGACTCGCGTTGAATCTGAAAAAGACTCACTACCTACATTTAAATCTCTCGAAAAGGAAGTATAGGAGTATGAAAGTGTTCGTGAATGACGTAAAAATTAAACAAATGAAAGTCACATGTTTTCTTAGTTTTGAGGTCGCCTCTGGGTTGAGCCGGAAAAATCATATATAAAAAGTATGTGGGAAAATTACGAGTGCTTCCTTTGCGTTGCGTCGGGTTGCTCGAGTATTGTGGGAAGACGTCGCTCGGACGCGCTATTTCGCCACGGTGGCGGTGCACTCGGTGCTCCAATACGGCGCTGAGCTTTACGGCCAGGCAGCTGAATGGGAACGTGTGTTTCGCATGCAAAAAAGAAGCCGTACGCGCCATAGCAGGTATAAGCAGCGACAAGTCGACAAAGCCATACTTCAAAAAAGTTTAAATTCTAATGCTGCCCTGCATTGTCATACTACAAATAGCGTTGTTTGTAACAGCAATGCAGCAATTTACATATATACAGTGAATTCACAGGGCACAACGACTTACAAACACTCCCAAGTAGATGTGCGGGGAAGCTTAAACAGAAACTTAAGCAACTAGCGAAATCAGACAAACTCACTCACGTCATAGGGCCGGCTGTATAGGTACAACAAGTTGCCTGACAATGTCACCACTGCTGCAAGTCTCGTATGCTTAAAGCATTGTCTCAAAAATGGCTAGTCTAGTAGACATTTTACAGCCATAAAGAATTACTTAACTACAAAGCTGAGAATCAGTTCACAGTTTGTACATAATTTATTTGTTATTGTTTTAAATTAATTTAATTTTATTGATATTCATAATAAATGACTTATTTATTTTATTAATATTGACATTGTACCTACTGCTTGAGATCATTTAGTTATGTGTTTTTTGATTTGAATTTGTTTAACCTTCATGATAATGTACCACTGATAACACATATTACCGGAGCTCATCTTATTTTCATAAGTCTTTCTGAGCGTCTGGTGGACGCGACGCGTGACTAAAATGCTGGTGTTTATTTGTCTCAACGCATAAGCATTGCCATTCAGCGTGGTAATGCTGCCAGCATGCTGGGCACGCTGCCAACTGGCAGTGGGCTTGAGCATAGGATTGTCTTTAGACATTCAAGGGTCTGTGGATGATCCAATGCTTTTTGTGTAGTAGTAGTGTAGGAAGTTTTATCATATAAATTAGTAGTGTGTTTAGTTGTATAAAATAAAATAACATTTTTAATAAGCGTATTTCTTATATGTAGTTATTTAAAATGTATTATTTCTGTTTCTTTTTCACTTTAGGCATTCGTTAGAGAGAACACTTTTTACGTTGCTATTAGATTTACGATGGCGCCTTTATAATTAGGCCCACTATAAAATTAATCCGCCCCGGACATGGACCTCGCGCTATTCCTATTTGATGTCATAAAAATTGTGATTTCAAAAAAAAAAATTTAATTGGTACGAAAGTTTTGCAATGATGAGTGAAGTAAATGTAAATAATAATAAAAATAATAAATAAAATAGCCTTTTATTCAGATCAACTTAATCCAGTTACAATATTAATAGTATATAATTATTACAATATAAACACAAAATAAACACACTGTAATAATAAAATTTAATCTAGTAGTTGTTGTTTGCTTGTTCTCTGTAGATCTGTTTGCCAATCGGCAAAGGCGGAGGCCTTTCAACCTTTTCCATTCAAATCTTTCCTGAGCCACTCGGTTCCACGTCACTCCTGCTACTTCTTTGATGTCATCGTCCCATCGTTTCTGTGGTCTACCCCTTCCTTTCACCTTCCCTGGGGTACCAACCTGTCACTCTCTTGCTCCATTTATCGTGGCCTCTGATCATGTGACCAGCCCATCTCCACTTGACTCTTCTAATTTTCAGTGTGACGTTTGTGGTTTTTGTTTTATTTCTGATGACATAGTTATTATGTCTGTCCAATTTTTTTACGTTAAGCATACTCCTCTCCATAGCGTATTGGCAAGATGCGAGTTTTTTTTATCATGTCCTGATTTAAATTCCATGATTGGCAGCCATACGTTAAGACGGAAATGTATATATCATTCGGTAAAATATTTCAAATATATGAGTTTTTGCCGAAAATTGCTATTGTTATGCTACAATGTTTGAATTATGCTAAATCTGATATTAAATCTGAGCTAATAGGGCTTCAAAAAACAACATATAACATAATAATTTTCCTATTGCTCGAGCATTGATCAGACTCAAAAATAAAATCGTGGGGCGTTCAGCGTGAACGTTACAATGTTAGTAGGTACCTATACACTGTTAGAAAGTCTTTTAAGAAAAAATGTTAGAAACCTACTTTGGGATTCTTTACTTAGTTCGAGCGTGAATTATTTAAACCAACACAATTCAGCATCATTTTACAATTTTATTTAAAAGATAAGTAAATGTTACATACAGTCCTCTAGCTATCATCAAACCTATACGTACACACTCTGCGAGCTACTCTAAGAAGAAAGTCCACGACGTTTTTGCAAAGGCCATTTAAATAGACCCTGTAGTAGGTGCCATGGGAAGCTGGCCAGTCGATCACAGGAGAGCCTCTGGAATACATCCCGTAGTAGTAGATACCACAGAAAGTTGGAAAGGCCGTTGCAAAAAGTCCCAGTGGTTGTAGGTGTCACGGATAGCTAGGTTTTGATCACAAGACTGCCGTAGGAAAACACCCCATGGCAGTAGATACCACAGAGATCCTTTCTTTTCCTTTCTGTGTTTTTTTTTTTTCTGTATTTTGTGTTAACAATAAAGTGTTCATTCATTCATTCATTCAGAGATCGGAAAAAGTCGTTACGTAGGTACAATGGCCCCGCAGTAGTAGAGGTCACGGAGAGCTAGCCAGTCTGTCACAAGAGAGCCTCTTGAGAACGCTCCATAGCAGTAGATACTACAGCGAGTTGGAAAATCTGTTGCAGCCAGCTCTGCAGTAGTAGGCGTTGCGAAGAGTTATCCCGTTGATAACAGGAGAGCCGTCGGAGAATGCTTAGTAACTAAGTATATGAATGGTTCAAAAGGTAACTTTGCGTAAAGCGCTCCAACATATTTAGTGTTGAAAAATAAATCAATTTGTTTAAATATATAAATTTGTACAAAATTATATAATAATTAATAATATTGTATTGTCATTGGAACTAAAAGTGTATTCCAAATATGAGATAAATCAGTCATCGGGAAGAGGGTCGAATTTCAATTACTAGATTTGACCCAAGCAACTCCCGCAGAAAGTGGCGCCGTTCTGCCTCTTTTTGCCTCGTATCTTCCCAACCACTGAACAGAAGATGCTCATATTCAAACTTAAAAATTCTATATAATATAAACTACGTGCATGCTAAATTTCATGGAGATCGGCAGAGCGGTACTTGAGTTATCGCCGAACAAAGAAACATACAAACATACATTTGACAGCTCAAGTGCCGGCTCGTCCCAGTAGACTCAGAGACCTCGCTTACGCTCGGTCAATTATGATAAAAACTGCTTATCAATAACAATCCCTTAATTAGTGTGGTATAATAAATAAAAAAGTACGGGTATAATAAAAAGAGGTCAAAAGTGTCTCAAAATGGTCCGTGTAATATTATACACGGCAGCTGCTGCGTGTTTAGATCATTTGTGTAATATAAGTACTATTCACAAATTAAAGGTATGTGCACATGATTGTTTTCAGCTTGTAAGTATAGAAATAGCTCACACATTTAAAATTAGCACTATTCACCAAAATTGTATGTAAATATTTCTTCTTAAACAATTCAATTTAGATAAGCAAGCACACAAACATTTTTGTCATATAACATTATTCATTGTTCATCAAACGTTCACTTCTAATATTAACTTAGTATTCCATTTTGAAGTAACTCTAACAACTGTATTTTTAGTTTATTCTCAAAACACCAATAAATAAGCAAAACTTTAAGAAAATGCAAATTGAAGCAGTACGACGACGAAAGTAGTGATGTGGCCGGTGAGATGAACAGCTAGCGTCGCGTCGATGCGGAACACGCCTCGAGCGCTTGCTTTCGAGAAATGCGATCGGTACAGCCGACGCATGTTCTTGAACATACGGCGTTCCACTTCTGAAAATAAACCATAAGCATTCTCGTTAGGAATGGGAATAATAAAATACATGCTTATTACATTATCCCACTTATTTATGTGACTATCACGACACAAGAGTTTAAAAATGTGTTAGATAATGTTTATGTCTTTTATTTATTCACTTTTAATGATACTGGCTTGATTCGTTGCTTTGCCGAACACAGAGGTGTATAAAATAATCATTCTGAACATGCTGTTACTACATATGGCTGTAAACTCACTTCGAAATCTCGAAAATAAGTCAGTATGCATACATGCGTGGAACAGTTGTTTTTTTTGCGATTTTTTCAGTGGGTTGGGTACCATAATAAAAGTTGTTCATAATAATGAGTAAATACACATAATATATATGTGATTAATAATATAAGTAAAGAGTGATTAGTGAATTATTTTAATCTACTAGATTAATCCTATTGTGGTAGCTAAAAAATAAATATTATATGAATAAATATGAAGATAAAATAAATTATAGGCACCTGAATATTTTTGAGATTTTGGTAACTTAATTAAAAGAATCTTCGTCTCCTGAAGTTGAATGTGGAGAGTCTCCGTTTCTACTCCATACACGAAAATCACAAATAAACTTTTCATTATCCAGCCAAAGCACACCAAAATACCGATCTGAAAAAATATCCATCCATCCATCAGCCATATGACATCTACTGCTGGATATAGGCCTTCCCTATGGACCTCTTATAACACCAGTTAGAAGCGGATTGCATCCAGCGCAATCCTGTGGTCTTTATGAGGTCAACCGTCTACCTTGTAGGTGATGTCCTACGCTGCGCTTGCCGGTAGGTTATCTCCACTCGAGGACTTTACGACCACATCGGTCATCAGTCCTCCGCGCTATTACGCAGACGGTCGTCAAACACTTGGATCGTCAATTTATATACTCGTCAAATCTATACTTGCCACATTCGCGACACATCAAATCCTTAATTTGTCAAATAAGAGACTGATCCAAACCTATGTTGTAATATGTGCCCTGCCCACTGCTATTTTATTTTGCCAATCCAATTTCAAATTTGCCAATCATGGGCTATGTCCTTAACTTTGGATCTCTTCATTCTTGATTCGACCTCGCAGAGAAACTCCGAGCATAGCCCTAACCCCAAAGTAAGAGACTACGTTTCAGCGCCATAAGTCATCACTGATAACACACACTGGTCGAACATTGAAAAAATACGTTCAAAACAATTTATCATCGTCGTCGTCACGTCTGCCACAGGACTACTGAAGTCACAGGCCGATCCTCTCCACCATGTTATTGGACGATTGACGATGTCCACTGCTTGACATATGCCTCTCCTATGAGTTTCCACTAAACTCTGTGGGTAGTGGGTAGCTTGCATCCGTTATCGTGTCATCCTGGTCAATATATTATGTGAAGTATGTTATCGCCCTTTGAGAACTCAATGTTATATCCAAATAGATTTGTATAACTTACTATAATTGTGCTTGTATCGTTCTGCGGTAGAAATAATATTCTAATAAACCCTTCGCAGAAAATTAATGCTTGACAGAAAGTTTCTACAACGTAGTACAGCACCTAAAACAGCGATATATAAATTTATGTAATAGTTATAATCTTTATTGACAACAAAATACAAGAAGTAGGTACTTATACAAAGATGTATTAGCACCCGGACAAGAAATTCTTACTCCTGGGTGCTAAAAAAATAAAATGCCAAGGGAATAATAAAATTAAAATTATACAATTTAGTTCTTAAACAAGAACAGATTATAAAAGATATTAACTTATGTTACAATGTTCGATAAAATGCTATTATAAAAAGATCAAATCTGTAAATAGAACGGTAGGTAAGAAACCTTCATAAACACAGACAGAAAGATAACAAGATGTACAAGAGATGACTATAAAGGACACGTCCACAAAAGTATGAAGGCTGGTATAATAATAATAATAAAAAAAACTAACCATAGCATGCGTTCCTTTCGAGAAATTACATCTTATTCTGAGTTTATTACATTAGTTAAAATAAAAAAAAATGCCATCCAATGATTTAAAAATTAATTTTGAATTTTTTAGGATAAATAAATATAATATTTGACAGAATAAGTAGATCATTTCTGGGAACTGATTAAGCAACCTTGAAATAGCTTAAATAATCATTTTTAAATTTATCAATTATTGGACGCAATCCAATGCTTAATGATTTTTATGAAATATTGCTCTACCTGGACGCACCAAATTAGCAAAATATGAAAGAATCAGGTAATAATCAAAGTAAAAGAACGATAGATGTTAATGTGCTTCTATCGTATCTTCTATCGTCGGCAGCGAGTGTTGTTAACCTTTTTGACATGTCCGACGTGCTGCCTGTCGTAGCCTCGTGCAGCCAGCTTCGGAATTACTCCCGACTGCGGAAGCAGGCAGCGGTTGCGTGTCATGCTTGTGCTGCCAGCATTCGCGACTTGCATCGGCAGGCTGTAGCCGAGGTTCGAATAGCAGCTCAACTTATATTCTTAACTTATAGTTGCGGTTCTTGTACTATTGCTAATGAAATGGATGAATGCCGAAATTCATTAATTTTTTTTTTTCATTTTAATTTCATATCGGTCCTAAACATTGAGCTTTTTTGACGTAATATAAATCGATAAACTTCAAAACGTAATCCGAAATTACAGACAACCATTTTTTTAACGGAATGAGATAGGTACGCTGATTAAAAAAACAAACATAATGACTAAAATATATGACATCAAGGTTTTAAAAACTAGCACCACTTTAGCACTCTATTTATGCAACAAATCTGTCAACCCTAAGACTTTGGTCTATAAACGTAGGTACATATAGCTTTCTTTTTTTACCTTCATTACAAATGAACTGGTACATATAAGAACAGTTTTAGAAGCGTCGTAAATTACTCTGATGAACAAAACATTCTTAGAAATAAACTTGGGAGAAAATGAATGTATTCATATACAACAGGTATTCGTATGTATGAGCTGCCGACATCCTTCTTTTTTTTATCATTTAAAAAATTAGAAAAATACTACTAGAATATTTTTGAGAAGCTATTAGAGCAAGCTTTCAAATAAAGCGTATAATTATCATCTAGGTTATATTTTACTCTGAATAATATACCATTTGTTGACGTCTCTTTTATTCGTAATACTCTAGGAAATATAGGTACTTAAGGAGGATGTGTTTGTCGCTATGACCAACTAATACTATGGAGCCTAAGATGAAATCGTGAAGATATAATCGGCCAAGTGCAGCTACGTAAGAGTAGGTATGTATTTGTATGAAAACCGAGTGTATCCCATCTGGCCCGGTGACTTCAACAGAATGCGTAATACTTACAAGATTTTGAAATACTTGTGTATGCAAATTGTAAACATCCATCAGATCTATGTATGCTTCATTCATTGTTTTTAAATATAGTTCGCGTCTTTCACGCTCCCATTGGTCACAGCACTTCATTTTATACATAAATTCTTGAATTATCTTTGTAATTAAAATAATTAATTGGCCAGCATACAACATATTCATGTCAAAACTAATTAGCATGAAATCATTGATATAAAAGATGGGACTTTTATGAGAAAATGCTACGTGAAGCACTGCCCAACTAGACATCGAAATAGCAATCATTAGAAATCCAAAAATATAGTTCAAATACACCAGGGTTTTTAAATAGATTTTACTGTTGCCATCTTGCTTAAGAACGTTGAGAATTTTTTGGACTTTTAGTATTAAATCGACATTATCATCTTTATTTTTAATATTCGTGATCAGATTGACAAAGTAACCTACTGAGATTACGGCAAAGCTTAGGATTCTACTAACGTAATATATAAATTTGTGATTTGCAGCATAAGGAATTATAGTAACACGTATTAAACAAGACATTGCAGCCATACATGATACTATAATGGAAAAAACATCAGTTTTCCACCCGTTCGGAGTAATAAAGTTGGCACTGATTTGATACTTAGGATGGAACCATAATCTTTGGTAAATGTTCAAGGGCTTTAAAAAAACTTGCAGATCTTTGTCTAAAATATTATTCAGTAAAACTTCATTGGATTGAATCACTGATGAACATTGTTTATTTTTATACACCATATCTTTTAGTATCAGAATATACAGTCAAACCTGGCTAACTGAGAACTGGATAAGTGAGAAACCTCTATAAGTGAGAGTAATTGCCAGGTCCCGTCATTTTACCCCTCAAATACCTCTATAAGTGAGAGACAAAAACCTCTATAAGAGAGAGTCGTTTTTCCCTCATGGACCTCTATAACTGAGAGTAATACTTGACTGAACCTCTATAAGCGAGAGTTGAGGGTAATGAAACATCTGCACTTTATGATCCATTCTTAAATTTCGTGGAACTAACTACCGTTGCTTTCGAATCGTGTTCTATTCAAACATTTTTTTTGTACTTTGTGGAAATAAGTAACATTGTTTTTGTACAGCATTTTTTGGAATGGCCACACGTGCTTCTAAACTATCCTGTTTGTTGAAATAGTGTTCTATTTAAAATTATTTCGTGGTTTTCTTTAATCTACTTAACATTATTTTTGTATCACATTCTTTTGGAATAGCTACAAGTGCGTTTACACTATCTTATTGGTCAAACTTACTCCAGTTGATAAGTGTCAATTGGTTCGGTGTTAGTAAATAAATCTTCAGGAATAAATAATAAAAGTCGTTAAGCGATAAGCTTAAGATAGTTAGGTATTGTATGCGTTCAAAAGTGGAAAATCTCGAAATGAAATACGCAATGAATTTGACTTATTAGAATTACTTTTATAAAAATATAAAATCAAAAGATACACGGTCCCTATAAGGTCTCGGTGCTCTAAAGGACATGGAAATATTAAAAAAAGACGGTTTTTAGATTTTCTTAATATTTAAATACGTCTTTTAGAATGAACATAACAAACTATCATGTATGTTCAATTCTAATCAACACAACCCAAACAATTAGTACCTACATGCTATTTATAAACATATTTATTATTCTTCACGCATGTAGAATTTGTACCTACATACAAATTAGACGTATTTTTTAAACTCTATAAGAGAGAGAGTAGTCACTTCCGAAACTGGATAAGTGAGAAACCTGGATAAGTGAAAAACCTCTATAAGCGAGAATTAGATGGCGGTCCCTTCAACTCTCTCTTATCCAGGTTTGACTGTATTTCCTCATTTCAAGATTTTCGTAAAACTTTTTTAACAAAGCATTTCGTTGTGGATGCCTGATGCTATACATCAAAGAAAACAGATATTTGAGTAATGAACATGGAAATATTAATTCAATTAACTTTGTTATTGTTTCATTCCATTAAATTATATTTATTATATTAAAAGCTCCAGTCGGCGTTTATTTGGTTTCACTAATTTGAGTGCGGGTGATAATAAATAATTTAAATTCACAGTAGGCGACTTTGCATTAATCTACATTAACCCTTAACCACCTAACGTCGGTCTTTTTTGACTCTGACGATTTTATTTTTCAAATTATTCCGTTACTTTGCACGTGACGCAACTGTGATTCTATGTACTTACTTTTTCTTCTACCCCAAAAGTACTCGCTATGCACTCAACAGCAACAAAAGCGAACGCAATTAAGAATTACAATCAATTATATTTCGCTTGCGGTCTGTGAGACCGACGTCAGGTGGTTAAGTTACTTTTTCAAGGTACGTTTTTTGTCTTTGATGATGGCTAATGACTGAATAAGAAGTACTAAAACGGTGAGAGGTAGTTGATACAGCGTCTTGAAACCTAGAGAATGTGCCAGAAGTTCCAAATTAAGATAACAAAGACGTTAAATATATTTCAGTGGATCACGCCCTTGAAGGCGAGTGTAAGGAAGAATCATAAGATAATGTAAACATTCTAACTATCAAATTTCTGAAAACAAAGATATCTCTTGACTGCAAATTGAAAAATCATTTTTAGGCAACAATGTTCCACTGTCAAGGTACAAAAAGGACTTTTCGTGCTTTTGAGTACCGCCAAAAGTGTACATTGATTACCGCCACAACTTATGAAAGTTTGCGAGTTGTAATTTTGTAAAAATTGTCTCTTAATCGAGCCAAAACTTGTTTCATTTCAAAGATTGTTCATTAAACTTGCCCTAAATAAGTAAAAAGAAGTGAATTACAGTGAAATTTTTACTTAAATCCCAAATTTTTGAAGTTCCTAGATTTTTGCCTGTTATTCGCATATTTATGTTTAGAGTTGATTTTCTATACATTAATGCAAAGTTTTGCGTAGTGTACATACTACAATGCATACAAATAATAATAAATAAGAGATGTTTCTTATAATTCATTGTAATATTTAAAGTATTGGTACTTAAATTTGAAAAATACGCAAGCGGTCTCCAGGACCGACGTTAGGTGGTAGTGTAACTGAAATACAAGTCAGGTGGCTAAGGGTTAATAAAAGGCTTCGGCGTGAGTGACTGACTGACAGATGGTCTAGTCTACAGCCCAAACCGTTTAACCTATTACTTGAAACTTGGAACATAGATTTGTTGTTATGGCGTACTTAGAACGGATTTTTGAAAATTCAGTCTCTAATGGGGTAAAACGGGCCCTTTTCGATTGTATTCAAGATTCAAGATTATTTATTTGTCAAAAAAGATAGTAATGCAAACAACATACAAAGTTGCATACAGATCTTTCAAGAGTTAAAAACGCATGTTCTTGCCGTCGTGGCGTACAAATATCAAAAACAAAATTACTAAATCTTTTAAGTAATACAATTTATAAAAAATGACAAATTCAGTCTAAAATGTCAAATATCAAAATGTCAAATATAAATCCAAAAATGTCAGAGAGAAATAATATACCAATAAAGCTATACAATTTCAGAAAAATATTGTTGTCAGAATTAATCTGTATTTAAAATATTTTTGTCACTTAAAAATTCCCATATTTAATAATAACATTTTTTGGCTAGCAAGCCCTTCAATTTATGTTTAAACATACCAATGTGTAAGTCTCTTATGTCTTTGGGAATTTTGGTATATTATAGGGGCCATACAAAATATACTTTTTTGCATTAATGCAGTTTTAGCAGGTCGAGGGCAAAGTCTCATCTCGTCCTGGGAACGGGTACGTGTGCCTGCATTAGTCCAGCTACCGAAAAGGTGGAGATTTGTTTTGACAAACAAAGCAACTTCTAATATATGTAATGACGGTAGTGTAAGGATAGCATATTTTATAAAATATGGTTTGCAGCTATCCGTCCTGTAGAGATGAAACATTACCCTGATGCATCTCTTGTATGTAACTTTTTGTTCCCTAAACCGATTGATTTGGCTTAAATATTCTTCATAGAAAAATTCAAACTATTAATTAGAAAATCTTAAATGACATTGTAAAAATAATAAATATTTACAACTATTTACAAATTAAACTACACTATGTACAATATAATTATAAAGAAATAAGATTGGTGTGGAGACAGCCACTCACCTTGAGGCTCCTCGTGCTGAGGTAGCTGTTCCTTCTTCTCGGATCTGTGTGTGGTTTTTTGTCGCCTCGCTTGCTCACAAATTCCATAGGTCGAGGGTTTTCTTCATCAACAAATGTAACTCCAGAAACACTAAAACCAGCGCGTGCGCGGATGCGGGAAGAAAACCTCTGCTCTCGTAGATACTCAGCTCATAACAGGGACGCGTCGGTCCTTCTCGGTGTCGGACGTGTAAGTGTTGCCAACACAACACAACGAACTCCTCTAGGTTTGTGGTCATACTACCAACACCATACTCAGAAAATAAGTTTGTCTATGTGTGGTCGCATGACATTACGAAGCGCATAAGGCGCGAATTCAAACTCAGGGAAAAAACCTAGTGCTGTACGCACCATACCGCTCACCTTAAAAGAACTAACTTCTTTTAATTTACTAAGTAGGTATCCGTAAGGGATTCTAAACTCTTACTCAAATTATTAGCACTCATAAGAAAACTTAACTAACACTCTGTGCATTCTCTACTCTACAAAAAAAAAACTAAAATAATAACTTGCACTCTGGACATCTTCTACTCTGTTGGAAGTTTGCAAACCCTTGCGACGGCACGCTTGTAAAATGTTGTACCGGCTTGCAACGTTACAACTCGTACCTTGTTATCGGTACCTGGATGAAGGGCGTGTACACGAGCCAACTTCCACCTAAGTGGGGGAAGGTTATCATCGCACATAACAACAATATCGCCTACACGTATAGGAGAACCTATATCAGCATGCCACTTGCTTCGTTGGGAGATTTCGTGCAAATGTTCCCGAGAAAAACGTAACCAAAAGTGGTGTACGCACTGCTGGACCCAGTTCCATCTTGTGAGTCGGTCGGGGTTCGAGTCCGTCAGGGGAATCTCAGGAAGTGCGGTTAACGGACCGCCTATAAGGAAGTGAGCCGGGGTGAGCGGCAGCGGATCCGCTGCGTCTGCGCTCAAAACACAGAGAGGCCGTGAATTGATTACGGCTTCAATCTGACACAGTAAAGTGTGCATCTCATCGTAGGTCAATACTCGAGTGCCTACTACTCGGTATAAATGTCTCTTAACACTCTTAACCCAAGACTCGTGAAGACCTCCCATATGAGGAGAATTTGCTGGCTGAAAATGCCAAGTGATGCCTTGTTGCAACGACTTAGCGTTCAATTCTGCTTGCACGGAATCTTTCCTCAAAAACTCGTACAGTTCTCGCAAATAATTGTTGCACCCAACAAAGTTCTTAGCACCATCAGAATATAAATCGGTAATTAGGCCTCTGCGGGATGTAAATCGCCGTAGGGCTGCTAGAAAACTCTCAGTTGTACAATCAGACACTAACTCCAAATGCGAACATTTCACAGAAACATCAACAAAAATTGCTAACCAAGCTTTAATGACTTTCGCGTTTCTCACTTTATTAGCTCGGACATAGAACGGGCCCGCGTAGTCCACAGAAGAAATCTGGAAGATACGATGCGGCTGCACACGAGCGGCGGGCAGTGGCGCCATAGCGGGACGCGACGGGACCGGCCGCACTCGAAAACAACGTACGCAAAGGAAAATTCGCTGCCGTATTATGTCTCGACTCGATAAAATCCAATACTTACGCATAAGTAGGTATTGAACGGTCTGAGTGCCTGCATGTAGGTACATGACATGGGCCTCGTCAATAATCAAACTCGTTAAGGGATGTCTCTTAGGTAAAATCAATTGATGCTTTGACTCGTAAGGCAGCAACGATTTGTGTAAGCGTCCGCCTACTCGCAAATATTCTAACTCGTCAATAAAAGGATCGAGTCGCTTCAGCTGATTCGAAGGTCGTTGACCCTTTGCAATGTTTTTAAAGTCGTCGTGAAAGACTTGATGTTGCACTAAATAAATTAATCTATTTAGGGCAAAGTTATACTCGTGGACTGTAATGTAATTTGTATACGATGTTTTCTCGTTTTTAACTCGCGATTTTAAAATGGTATAAAACCGAAAAATGTAAGATGTAACTCGGACAAGTTTACCTAAACTCGAATATCTATCAATAAACTCAACCTCTTTCGCTTGAATAATGGGAAATGACGCGACTGGCGTAGCGCGTTTTTCCTCATTAGTACCAGGGATGATTTTAGGCTGTGGCCAGGAACTTGGTTCTTCGCGTAGCCACTGAGGGCCATAAAACCACGTCTCATCGTTCTCTAGGAATGTCGAAGGCATTTGTCCTCGGGAGGGGGCATCGCTCGGGTTTAGGGCCGAGGGAACGTACCTAAATTGACAATCTGGAAGTCTCGTGATCTCACTCGTGCGATTCGAAACAAATGTTTTCCACTCATAGGGCGGTGATCGAAGCCACGCCAGTACTACCGACGAATCCGACCACACGTATGTCTCATCAATCCTAACGCGATCGCGATAGGTATTTTGCATTTTCTCGATAAGTTTGGACAATATCACGGCTGCCATGAGCTCGAGGCGAGGAATGGACAGACGCTGTGATACTGGCGCGACGCGCGTTTTGGCGAGAATAAGGCTGCGTTTCCACCAGAGATGTGCGATGGAAATGTGTCGTGCGAGGATGTCTAGCTGTGCTGTGAAAATGTGTGGGTGTTTCCACCAAAGCTGTGCGATGATAATGTGCCTACGAGGATGTGTAGCGGAGCTGTGAAAATGCGCATTAATGTGTGGCGCGAGGATGCGTTGCGAAGCTGTGAAATGTGTCGACGGGGGTGCGGTGTAGTGGGAGCGGAGTAACGCGAACGCCTGCCTGCCGCTCACCGCGCTGCGCTCACGTCTCACTTTGCTGTCGTAAGCGCTTGTAGTCGTACGCATGTCGTACGGTTGCGTGGCATAATGGACGAAAAATTAATTGATGCCGTTCAAAAGTTTCCGTGTTTGTGGAACACTTCTTTCCCATTTTACAAATGTAATGAAACTAAGGACGCTGCGTGGGAGGAAATAGTCAAAGAAATACAATATAAAGATGGTAAGTAATAATCATGTATTAAAATCAGGTATATTAAAATACAAGTTACAATATTTGGGTATTTATTGTGTGCGATGAATTCGTGACGAAATACGAGTATCTTGCCATGACACTTTTCCTTGATTATTGAAATAAGAGCAGTATTTCTCTCTTACATCATAACTATCACTTGACACGACGACGGAAATGCTAGGAACCGATACAAGAGTACTTGTATTTGTGTTATCAATGCAATCCAAATAATTACTTTGTCTTTCAATTAAAAAATTATGCATTACACATGTGGCTTTTACGATTTTGTCAACCGTTTCCACTCTGCATTCAAAGTCTTTACGATACACATACCACTTTCGTGCCAATACACCGAATGTAGCTTCTACAATGCGACGTGCCCTCGAAAGTCTATAGTTAAATATACGTTTCTGTTGGTCTAACTGGTCCCGCGGATATGGGCGCATGAAATTTTCCATCAAAGGAAAAGCCTCATCTCCAATGAATACAAATGGTACTGGTTCACCTCCTTCATATAATGGTTCAGGTTCTGGAAGATTCAATCTTTTTTCTTTCAAATATTTTCCAAAAACACTATCATCAAATATTCCAGCATCACTAAATCTTCCCATGGATCCCACATCAACCATTATAATCTTTCTCCTAGCGTCAGCTAAGCACATAAGCACTATAGAAAATCTTTGTTTGTAATTAAAAAAAGAGGACCCAGTGTTTGCAGGACACATTATATAAACATGTTTACCGTCTAGAGCCCCCAAACAATTTTTAAACTGCCATAGCTCTTGAAAATCCTTTGCTATTCGCTTCCAGTCGTCTTTGGTAGGTTTTGGAATAACAAGAGGTTGTAAAACAAGCCAAAGAGCATTACAAACTTCTGCCACAATTCTCGACACACTTGCTACTCCAATCCTAAAATTTTCTGCCAATCGTGTGAACGACGAGCCCGTGGATAAATACCTGCAAAAAAAGGAATGTTTATAATAATAGTAAGAAAAATAATTAACAAATAAAAAAGTACTCTTTACCTGTTACTGATTTTTTGCGATCTGTAAGACAACATGCTTGGTATAAAAATGTTATATTCCTAATCATAATTTTCTATTATTTCAGTGAAAAGCGCTAAGTATCGTTGGAAACAACTACGGGATAGCCATCGGGACGCGCTAAAGAGGCAGAAATCTAAAAAAAGCGGACAGGCTACAACCAAAACACGTGAATGGAAATACCAAAAATTGATGGAATTTCTTTTACCGTACATGGCCAACAGAGATAGAGAGTCAAGTTATAAAGAGGATATTTCGTCACCAAATAATGAAAATGACTCTTCGCAAAGCACTCAATATTCATTAAACCAAGATGACTCTTCGCAGAGCACTCAATATTCATTAAACCAAGATGACTCTTCGCAGAGCACTGAACATACACCAAATCAAGCTGACAATCCCAACAATCTTTACGAAATAGCCTCAACTTCAGGCATTTCAACAGATTCGGTCACCCCGTCATCATCAAAGAAGAAAAAAGGCGATGAATTATCAATTTTAATACAAAAACATATGAAAAATCAAGAAGATTTTCGAAAAGAAAGGCAAGAATTAAGAGAACTTTTAAAACCAACGGACTGCGATGATACTGATCATTTTTTTCTTTCAATGGCGAAAACATTTAAAAAATTACCAGATTACATGCAAGTTCCTTTAAAAAGGAAACTTTTTAATATGATTAGCGAAGCCGAAGAATCTTACGTGCTGACGTGGTATAATCAAAATATTGGTTATTCTTCAAGCTCTGGTAGCAGTATAGCAGTAGGTAGTAATATAGCAGGCCAGATGGATTTGCCGCCTCAGCTGGATCCTGAACAACTTGGTTATTCTTCAAGCTCTGGTAGCAGTATAGCAGTAGGTAGTAATATAGCAGGCCAGATGGATTTGCCGCCTCAGCTGGATCCTGAACAACTTGGTTATTCTTCAAGCTCTGGTAGAAATACAAATAAAACAGTGGGCCAGATGGATTCATCTTTCCAACTGGAAGCTGTACAACCAGCATCTCCGGGAACACAACATTCAGACCTACAAACGCCAAATACTTCAAACAAAGTAGGAACAGAGCCTAATTTGCCATGAAAAAGAGGAACTTGTTGTCTACTTATTTTGCAGATTATGATTACTTTTCAATTAATATGTTTAATAAAGACAAAATTGATTCAAACTATTTTACTTACTTTAAACATACCGCCAATTTTTCCTTGGTGCTGATGCATTCTCTGTAGTGAGTGTCTTCTTTCTTGATAATGTTCTCAATCAAATTGTGTAACTCATAAAAGTTACTTCTAGATACTCGATAAGAATTTTCGAATATTTCATCATCAGCCGTATGAAAAAAGGTAAAGAATTCTCCATGTAATCGATGATATTTAATATGGTTACGTATCCAAAACCTGTGTGTTCTTGTATTGCTCAAAATTATAGAACTAATAAACTCCGTATCTTCTGCTTCCATTTCTTCATCACAAATTGTTAAATATAAAAGTATTTTCTTTTTCCAATTATCCATATTATTATCTATTTTGCGCACTTCTACTTCCAACAAACTCCGTCTATGGACTGGCTGGTACAGTATGCGCAAACCTCGCAACACATCTTTCTCAACACACATTCCTCGCACACTTCCCTCGTACACATCCCTCGCACACATCCCTCGCACACATCCCTCGCACACATCCCGCGCTTGTTTTGTATGCGCAAAAATCTAGCTCCGCTGAGCCGTTTCCACCAGAGCTGTGCTGACCGAGGCAAGGTAAATGAAGCGATCCTATTGGTTCTTTACAAACACATCCCTCGCTATGCATCCTCGCACATCTCTGGTGGAAACGCAGCCTAAGAAATGTTTTCACTTGTTTCGTGACGTCATCAACAAGGCGCGCATAAACGCATCCTGCCAGGGCGCGCTCACTGGCGTCACAAAAACCATGAAGTTGAACACTGCTCGATGGGAAAAATACCTGGCGAGGTATTGAAACTTTGGATAAAAGTGGTAGCTCTTGAACGAAGGTTGTCCACGAATTCACAATATCCATCGGGGGTCTCTCGTCCCACGTGACGCCTCGTATGAACAAAAGAGATAAAATAATTTTCATGTAAATTGTGATTGAAGAAAGGTACCCAACGGGATCATAAGTCCGCGCGATTTGAGAAAGAATTGTTCTCTTAGTAACAATGTCCGATATGACTCGCACATCAAACGTAAAGCTGTCTGTTTGAGGATTCCACTGAAGCCCTAACACTTTAGTTTGAGTGTCTCTCTCCCTAGGGGCAAAAGGCACCTCCTCCTGCCGCTCACCATGAAGAAGTGGCGCCTGAACTGCCGCTAGTAATGCGGGCGAGTTGCTGTGCCACTTGTGTAACTCGAAACCGGCTGACTTGCAAATACCTATCAACTCTTGTTGCAATACGAGTGCCCTCTCTTCGTCACTCACAGTACAACACACATCATCGACAAATACTTGGTCCAATAACACCTTGGACGCAAGAGGGAATGTCTCAGCTTCGTCTAGGGCCAACTGTCGCATAGTACGAAGTGCTAGGTACGGCAACGACGAAACTCCAAAAGTCACCGTACGCAAACGATAATCTCGAATGGGCTCACTCGGCGAAGTCCGCCATAAAATTCTTTGAAGGTCACGATCTGATTCTCGAACATTTATGTTCAAATACATTTGCCTAATATCGGCTAAAAGCGCGACACTATGCACTCGAAATTTCAAAAGGATGTCAACAATATCCTGATGAAGCTTCGGACCCGTCAAAAGAATGTCGTTCAATGACGTCCCATTAGAACTCGCACATCCAGCATCAAATACGACACGAACTCGAGTAGTCGTAGAAGACTCTTTAATTACGCAATGATGTGGAATGTAGTAAGTACTCCCTAACGTGGGAGGCTCAGACACAGGCTCCATAAAATTTGAATCTAAATACTCCTGTAAACATGCATGATACTCGGACTTTAAACTCGGGTTCCGCTCTAAACGATGTTCAAGTTTGTGAAAACGCGTGAGTGCAATTTCACGTGACTCACCGAGCGGTGGGGCATCAGGCTTGCGAGGCAAGGCCACTGAGTACCTTCCCGTGACGTCACGAGACTGTGACTCCTCGAAAATAGACTCTCATAATCGCTCTTCCGGTGTGAGTAGTTTCACTTCCGGTACGGACTCGAGCTCCCAGAATTTTTTCAAATCACTATCATCGGAGACTGAGGTGAAACAAGCTTGAACGGGCAAAGAACTCGGAGAATCGTATGCTACGTTTCCTAACAACACGTAGCCAAACACGCTATTCATGGCAATCGGTAGCTCAGGACCTCCAGAAATCACGTGACCTAGCAACACTTGTGATAACACATCAGCTCCTAAAATCATGTCAATGGGCTGGGGTGAATAAAACGTAGGATCAGCCAACTTCAAGTTTTTAATATGGGACCAACCCGAAGCAGGTATTGGAACACTCGGCATGCACGAATGCGTCAGTTTCGGTAAGATTAACGCGTCAATAGGTATTGACGGCTGCATCTCATTTCTCGGGGTAATATTGAACGAAACAACTCCTCTGGGACGAATCGGCTCATTATCTCCTAGACCATAGATTGGAGTTTTCGCATAACGACGTTTGAGTCCTAATTTACTCGCGCAGCTTTCAGTCATGAAAGTTGCCTGTGACCCGCTATCAACCATGCAACGCACAGTTGAGATTTTCTCAGCACCTACACATACATCGACTAGCATAGTAGCGAGTAACACCGTTCTCGTTCGAACAGAACGCGCAATGGATGACGCGCAATCGATTTGTGTCGCTGCAGTAGACGTAACCGCATCTCGTAGTAGCGGGGATTCAATGGAATGTTCAGCAACTGATAAGGAAACCGGCTTGTTGTCTCTTGAAAAATCGCCCTTTGTTTTGAAACATATTTGATTTTTAGAACAGGTTCTGCAAAGAAACTTTGACGTACACTGTGACACAGTGTGAGACGTACCTAAGCAATTGAAACAAACATTTCGAGTTTTAATGAATGCGTAACGTTCATTAGGGGACCAACGCATATATTTGCTACATTTCGACAACGAATGTTGACCATTACAGCAAACACAATTGTTGTCTATATTCTCAGACTGTGAAGGTCGAAACTCGCTTGAACTCGGGGTCTTATCAGTATTAGAGAAACTCACATTCAATGCTCGAGTTGCAGTGCGTGGCGAGTCGCCGCGTCTCGAACTACCCGCAATTTCATGTTTTTTATCGTCGGATTCGACGATCTCGCTCGCAATCAAATCTTTTTCTAAGAAATCAATCAACAATCCTACGCTAGGTATCTCGGTAGGTTTTCTCAATGACAACTCGAAACGTTTACGAATGGAAACAGGTATTTTACGCAGTAAAATATGCAACAACAAGAAACTCCACTCTGAAACGGGAAAATTCATCACTTCTAACGCCTTAATGTTTTCTTGATAGACATTTAGCATTTTACGCAGACCTGTGGTTGTGTTTTTCTCGGAACATGACTCGATATCAATAATGCGATCAAGATGTTTGGATGCAATAGCTCGTTTGTTCGAATATCTCGATTGTAAAACGTCTAACGCGATTGAATAATTCTCATCCGTGACAGGTATCGATTTGATCAGATTGAATGGCTCATTTTTCAAGGTCAGGAGTAAATACCTAAACTTCTCAGACTCGGTGTAGTTATCATTGTTATGCACGATTGATCGAAATAAATCATAATATGAGGTCCACTCCGTGGATTCCCCGGAAAATGATGGTAATGGCAGGGTAGGTAGTTTGTGACAATGATTAGATTGCTTGGAGCTATTAAGAAACAATGCTTTGCTCATACGTCTGCCCTCATCCTCTTTTCTCTTTATCTCGTCTGAATGCCCTTGAATTGCGTAGTAGCAATCATTAAATTGATTTCTAATACGCAGTTGCTCGTCTCGATCAAAGGTTTGCAATTTCAATAATGACCTCTCAATTTTAGATTGAAGTTTGAAAAAACTATTGTGAATTTGTTGGATATCTCTCGCTCTAATTCTGCATTGATTCTCATCTATCTCAAAATACTGTAAGATGCGTTTGACCTCATCGAGTTTTATTTCTCGCTCGAAAATATCTTGTTCCGCCATTTTGCGGGTCGTAACGGCGCAACGCAAAATGGGAAAAACAAGATTAAAACTCTAAAACTCAATTACAAACTCAATTTTAACTCAAAAAACTCAAAGATTGTCGGGATTTGTAAGATCGCAACGACAATACACGTTGTATGCAAACATACGGTGAAAATATGAAAGTTTACTCGAAATAAGTGGGTATTTTTTTTCTAATGGCGGTATGAGAACTCTTTAAAATATGGAAAAAATAGGGATAATCTACGACCATCACACAGAAAAACACAGAATCCGGCTCGAACGGATCAAACGTATGGTGTGGAGACAGCCACTCACCTTGAGGCTCCTCGTGCTGAGGTAGCTGTTCCTTCTTCTCGGATCTGTGTGTGGTTTTTTGTCGCCTCGCTTGCTCACAAATTCCATAGGTCGAGGGTTTTCTTCATCAACAAATGTAACTCCAGAAACACTAAAACCAGCGCGTGCGCGGATGCGGGAAGAAAACCTCTGCTCTCGTAGATACTCAGCTCACAAAAGGGACGCGTCGGTCCTTCTCGGTGTCGGACGTGGAAGTGTTGCCAACACAACACAACGAACTCCTCTAGGTTTGTGGTCATACTACCAACACCATACTCAGAAAATAAGTTTGTCTATGTGTGGTCGCATGACATTACGAAGCGCATAAGGCGCGAATTCAAACTCAGGGAAAAAACCTAGTGCTGTACGCACCAAAGATATTTAAAAAAACCTAAAAATTTATTTACAAAACAAACACGCCGACAAGACCAGCAGCGTGCGGGAAGGTCCCCAGAACACTGGCCGCATTACCTCGCTGAATTGCAAAGCTCAGGCTTTGAGCGAAATATACGCCAGCTCTGGGGTTTCCGGAGGCGAGGACTATATAATATTTTTGATGTAGCTTTACAAAAGCTCTTTGTGTCGAATGACCACGGGCCCAAAGTTTCCACAGCTAACGCAACAAATTCGTAGTGTGCGCTAAGCTGTGACTTTTGGTGTTTATTCCTCTGTGCCTTTTCAGCCGCGGATCCAACACAGCGAGCAGAATTGCCAAGGTATGACGGTGCCAGGGCGTCCCATACCAAGGCTCGCCCGAGACACCAAAGTATTAGTGTGGCTCCATCCGGACGTTTACCGTCATCCCTTGACATTCCGCTCGGTTCCAGCGTCGAAGGCACAGAAGCAGTGGAGGGTGCCCGCCTGAATACTATTTGTTCAATATTTGTGATTTGTATGTATAATTCCAAAGTTCGTAAAACTAAACATCAATTGCGTCCAACTGGATAAATTGATAGCGATAATATTTTTGGTATTGGAAAAGCCTAAAATGTGTACCAATAGGTACTGGAGTGAAGCCAAAATCGTATTTTTAAAATTGTATTTTACTATGGAAATTAACGTTGTTTTCACACATTTTATACGATACTAGCCTTTGCCCGCGGCTTTGCCCGCGCTTACTTTATAGCCTATGACACTCACAAATAATGAAGCTTTCTATTGGTAAAAGAATTTTCAAAATCGGTTCAGTAATTCCAGAGATTACCCCCTACAACCTCACAAACTCACAAACTTTACCTCTTTATAATATTAGTATAGATATAACAGGACTCACTTACGTGTACGGATAGTCATAACCACGACTTTAGTTTTGGTCGCGTTCGGCGACCTTTCTCAAGCTGGCGAGTGCTAGCACGCGGAGCCGTCTTGCAATGTACTGCGGGCTGCGGCGCGTAGTGCTCGCGATGACAGCGGTTGCGGTGGCGGGGCGGCGGCGCGTAGAGAGGATTGTTGTGTCGGCGCTCACTGGATATCCTCTTCATCGGTATCCCGGTATCCGTCGTGGATACTCCAGCACACTGAACTCACTATGTCTCCATCAGTCCCACGGTCAAGTCCTATGGTTCCCTGAAGACACGGTATCCACGTCGGTGGCAGTATTCATCCCCCGTCTCTATTGAAGTCAGGGCGTCTGCTAATCTCAATAGCCTCACTAACTTTACGGGGCACGAAAAACTTCTCTCGTGCTAGCACCTTCACTCTGTCAAATCTGATGTAGTGCTGTGCATCGGAATCGATAATGTGTTCCACTATCGCGGATCCGTTTTTATCTTAGTTTTTCATTGAACGTATATGCTTCGTGAGCTTGGTAGAAACATTTATCCTTGTATCTCCGACGTAACACTTCCCGCAATCGCACGGGATCATGGAGACACCGGGGACACCCAAATGGGCCTCTATCCTTAGGAGATGGTAGCAATTGTCTTAGTTGTTCTGGAGGACGGAAAATGGTTTTAGTGCTATATCTTCGGCGTAATAAATTTCCAATTCTGTCCGTCACTCCTTTAATGTCCTCTGTAAAGTAAGCATAATACGTTGCTACTCTCTCAGCCGATGCCGGACGAGTCCTGGGAGATTGTGAGATGCGTTTGCCAACCGCCAGCTCTGTTTCGACTTGTAACTATTACTGCTCAGCACGTTTTTCATGTGATCTAGCTCAGTATCCAGGTACTCAAAATTACACAGTTTTAGTGCTCTATTTATAAGTGTCCGTGGTACCGAGGTCAAGTGCACTGGATGGTGGTGCGAATCTGTGCTCAGGTATCTACCCGTGTGTGTTGGTTTACGGTATACTGTGTGAGAAAGTCGTCCGTTAGAGTCTCGTATTACCAACACATCTAGAAATGGTAAAGCTCCGTTGCGTTTACGTTCCACAGTTACAAAGTTCGCATGTACGCTGTTCAGATGCGATAGTAGCTGATCTATTCCATCTTTCCGTTCTACCGCAATTACATCGTTCACATATTGCCACCAGTGTCTCGGTTTATATGACTATCCGCACACGTGAGTGAGTCCCGTTATATTTCGTATAAAATGTATATTGTATTGGCTAAAGTTTTATCAAAGGCATGAAGTGAGTTAATATTTTTTATACGTAGTGAGTAATAAAATCTGGCACTTTCAGTTGTGAGCATTGTCTTGCCGCAATTTGTTCGATGTCTTGGTCTACTTTTTATGTGGTCTAGGTGCAATCGAGATATTTCTCACTAGATTTCTGTTGAAGGGGAACATTGTTAGTTGTTAGCGCTGGTTTAATTTTAGCTTTAAATAGGACATAACGTGTTTTTAAAATATCGATAGTTAGCAAATTAAACTGGAACCAATCATATAAAGAATTTAAGTCACTTGTGAAACCAAATTAGTGATGGAAGAGCCGAAATATAATACACAAGTATCATCCGCATATAGTGTTATATCACCGTGTAGGCCTAAGACGTGAATTTTATTTATGTAACATCTCGGGGCCAATGATCGAGCCTTGTGACACTCCGCACGATATTGGTAATGTGTTGCTTCGAGTTACTTTATTGTTATAAGTTGTTTTTAGGGATGGACGTAGGGTGACATCGGAACCCCTGCGCTCCTCAATAGGATTAGCGCAGGGATTCTCGGTCTCCAACGTTGTCTTTTCTCTGCTGCTTGACGGCCTGCCGGATGCAATTACATCAGCTAAAGTCCTGATGTATGCCAATGACGTCGCCGCGTTACTGACCGCCCCGACGGTAGACGAGCTAGAGAAAAAATTTAACGATGCAGCCTCAGGTAGCCTCTCATATTGGTTTACAACGAATGGACTCGTGTTGAATCTGAAAAAGACTAACAACACACATTTTAATCTCTCAGGAAGGAATTATAGGATTATGAAAGTGTTAGTTAATGACGTAGAAATTACACGTATGAAAGTGACATGTTTTCTCAGCTTTGAGCTCGATTCTGGGTTGAGCCGGAAAAATCATAAACAAAAAGTATGTGGGAAAATTGCGAGCGCTTCCTTTGCGTTGCGTCCGGTTGCCCGAGTAGTGTGGGAAGACGTCGCTCGGACGTGCTATTTCGCCACCAATACGGCGCTGAGCTTTATGGCCAGGCAGCTGAATGGGAACGTGCGTTTCGCATGCAATAACCATACGCGCCAAAGCAGGAATCAGAAGCGACCAGTCGGCAAAGCCATACTTCAAAAAATTCAAAATCCTTACGCTGCCCTGCATTGTCTTGTTGTTTCCATATTTACAGTGAATTCACAGGGCACAATGACTTACAAAATCTTCCAAGTAGATGTGCAGGGAAGCTTAAACAGATACCTAAGCAACTAGCGAAATCAGACAAACTCACTCACGTCATAATAAATACGATGGTGCCTTCATAATTGGGCCTACTGAAAATATAATTTTACAGAAAACTAAAATCGATACGTATACTATCGTTAGTGCTATCGAAACTATTATACTACTGCCAAATCTCAATAGTATCGATACTATAGATAGCATTCGTATCGATATTATTTTTTTGTAAAATTATATTTTCAATAGGCCCAATTATGAAAGCACCATCGTATTTATTATAGCTATTTAAAATATATTTTTTGTGTTTCGTTTTCACTTTAGGCATTCGTTAGAGAGAACACTTTTTACGTTGCTATAAAATTTATGATGGCGCCTTCATAATTGGGCCTAATATAAAATTAATAATACTAAAACTGCTTCTCAATAAGTGTCACTTATAAAGTGTATTATAGTAAATAAACAAGTACAGGTATAATAAAAAGAGGTCAAAAGTGGCTCGAAATGGTTCGTGTAATATAACACACGGCTGCTGTCGCGTGTTTAGATCATTTGTGTAATGTGAGTACAATTCACATATTATTATTATTATGTTATTATAGGTATGTGCACATGATTGTTTTCAGCTTAAAAGTGTAGAAGTAGCTAACACATATAAATTTAGCACTATTCACCAAAATTTTATGCAAATATTCCTTCTTAAACAATTCAATTTAGATAAGCACGCAAACATTTTTGCCACATAACATTATTCATTGTGCATCAAACGTTTACTTCTAATATTTACTTCTATTATTCCATTTTGAAGTAACTCTAACAACCTAATTTTTAGTTTATTCTCAAACCACCAATAAATAAGCAAAACTTAAAGAAAATGCAAATTGAAGCAGTACGACAACGAAAGTAGTGATGTGGCCGGTGAGATGAACAGCTAGCGTCGCGTCGATGCGGAACACGCCTCGAGCGCTCGCTTTCGAGAAATGCGATCGGTACAGCCGACGCATGTTCTTGAACATACGGCGTTCCACTTCTGAAAATAAGCCATAAGCATTCTCGTTAGGAATGGGAATAATAAAATACATGCTTTTTACATTTTCTCAATATTTATATCACTGTCACGACACAAGAGCTTAAAAATGTTTATATCTTTCATTTATTCACTTTTAATGATACTGGCTTGATTTGTTGCTTTGCAGAACACAGGGACTTTTAAAGGTGTACAAAATAATAATTTTGAACATGCTGTTACTATATATGGCTGTAAACTGACTTCGAAATCTCGAAAATAAATCAGTATGCATGCATGTGTGGAACAGTTGATTTATTTAGCGATTTTTTCAGTGGGTACCATAATAAAAGTTGTTTATAATAGTGAGTAAATACAACCACACCTACATAATATATTAGTGATTAATAATTTAAGGGTATAAGAGATAAGTGATTAGTGAATTATTTTACTCTAGATTAATCCTATTGTTGAATAAATAATATTATAAATAAATATTAGGGGACATCTAACACACGTACATACTTACACACTTACTATAAAATATGAAGAGAATATAAATTATCGGCACCTGAATATTTTTCAGATTTTTGTATCTGAATTAAAAGAGTCTCCGTCTCCTCGAGTTGAGTGTAGAAAGTCTCCATCTCTACTCCATATACGAAGATCACAAATAAATTCTTCATTATCCAGCCAATGGACACCACAACACCGATCTGAAAAATATCCATCCATCCATCAGCCATATAACGTCTACTGCTGGACATGGGCCTTCTCTATGGATCTTTTAGAAGACCGGTTGGAAGCGGCTTTTATGCGCTTTGTGGGTGGACGTCCTACGCTGCGTTTGCCGGTAGGTTATCTCCACTCGAGAACTTTGACCCCATCAGTAATCAGTCCTCCGCGCTATGTGACCTGTCCACTACCATTTCAACTTGTCAATCCGTTGGGCTATGTTTGTAAATTTGGTTCTTCTATGGATCTCCTCATTCCTGATTCGTTCTCGCAGAGAAACTCCGACATAGCCCTAGCCCCATAATAAGAGACTACGTTTCAGCGCCATAAGTCATCACTGGTAATACACACTGGTCAAACACTGAAAAAATATGTTCAAAACAATCTATCATCGTCAACGTCTCGTCTGCCGCAGTATGTCCACTGCTGTCACAGGCGGATCCTCTATCCACCAGGTTACTGGACGATTGACGATGCGTTAGCCGGTATGTGATCCGTCCACTGCTTGAAATATGCCTCTCTTATGAGTTTCCACTTAACTCTATGGGAAGCAGCACGCATCCGTGTAATATGTGTGAAGTATGTTGTCGCCATTTGAGAACTCAATGTTTATTATCTACATGGTTTCATATAAAATTGTGTATAACTTACTATAACTGTGCTTGTATTGTACTTCTGTAGAAATAATATTCTAATAGTCGATTCGCAGTAAATTAATGCTTCACAGAAAGTTTCTACAACGTAATACATCACCTAAAACAGTGAAACATTAAATTATATAATAATTGCCTTTATTGACACCAAAATACAAGAAGTACTTATACAAAGATGTGTTAGCATCCGGACAACAAATTTTCGGCTGGTACATTTATCCCTACCGAGCTATCCCCCCTGGTAGGGATAAGTGCATTTAATGATTACCGTGTGCTAACGTCTTCCAACGTGTTATTAACAATTAAAGTAAATATAAATTAAATCAAAATCATGTGATAAATACAATACTCAGAGAAAGTTAAAATTGAAATTGTATAATTTAGAATTTAGTTCTTAAACAAGAATAGATTATCCATATTAATAAAAGGCTTCGACGTGAGTGACTGACTGACAGATGGTCTACAGCCCAAACCGCTTAGTCTATGTACTTGAAACTTGGAACATAGATATGTGTTGTACAACGTAATGGAGCACTAAGAACGGATTTTTGAAAATTCGGTCTCCAAAGGGGTAAAACGGGCCCTTTTCGATTGTATGAAACTTTTTATTCCCTGGACGGATTGATTTGAAACTTGGCTTAAATATTTTTCAAAGAAATCAAAAAGTATCAAAGTATCAAAAAGTATATTCAACATTTGTTATTTTTTCATCCTACAAAATTCCAAAGTTTGTAAAGCGAAACATCAATTACCTCCAACTGGCTGCATCGACATGGATACTATTTCGTATTAGGAAAGCTTATAATATTTACCAATACTGGAGTCATAGATATCCCGAAAATATTTTCCTGTTTTTTTTTCGGGATAGCCAAAAACACCAAAGAAAATTGTTGTGATGAAACAAATGGACGGATTCAAATGCGATTTGGTTTAGGAGTAGACCATTACACAAATAGGTACATGAGCTGCTGTTGTCTCGAAAAGTTTAAATAGTTCCTTAGGAAATTAAAACGCAATAGATCACAAAAGCACCTTCAGAATGTAATCGGATAAAATGTGGTTTAAAACACCCTTCATATTAACTAGGATATGGGCTACTGACGTCCTGGAAACATCGGTGATTCCGTCGGATTAAAAAGTTCATAACATTTCAAAAATTGGTGTAGAAGAAGCATACAATATGCATCAATATAGCAACTATTATTATCGTGAGGATCCCTAAGGAACCCATGCAGTAGATTTTGTTGGGATAGCCAAAATTCATCAAAGTAATAATGTTTAGTCAAAATGGGTATATTAATTCTAATAAAATTTTGCATGGAAGTAGACAATAACAAAAACAAATTAGCACACTACTAACACAGAAAATATGAGTCTCTTGGTATATCAACATTTATAAATAGTTTTTTTTTAATTTTACTAAATTTTATTTAATGACAGTCTCCCTGCCAGATCGCAGCAGAAATGAAAAGATACGCAGAAAAACCAAAGTTACCCACATAGCCTAGCAGATTGGCAAGTTAAAATGACAGTAGGCAAGGCACATAGCTCGGAGGACTGATGACCGATGAGGTGGAAAAGTTTTCAAGTGGAGACCACATACCGGAGAGCGCAGCACAAGATGTCCACCTACGACGTAGACAGATGATCTCATTAAGACCGCAGGATCGAGGTGCATGCAAGTAGCTCCCAACCGGTCTTATTGGAGATCAATAGGGGAGGCCTATGTCCAGTAGCGAACGTCATATGGCTGATCTATGGATGGTTAGATGGATTTTAAATTAGACACGAACGAAGTGTTGAGCTTTGCGTCCCGGGAAATATGAATGATTGGCTTTTAAAGATAGGCAAATACTATAAAATTGAATGTGCAATAGGAAGTATACCAAAATAACGCGTATCGAACCACGGCCTATTGTTTTTAAATAAATATAGGTACTTAGACAACGCAGGCCAAACCACGGGCTTTTATCACTTTTAGGGTTCCGTACCCAAAGAGTAAAAATGGAACCCTATTACCAAGACTCCGCTGTCCGTCTGTCTGTCACCAGGCTGTATCTCATGAACCGTAGTAGTTAGAACGTTGAAATTTTCACATATGACGTGTTTCTGTTGCCGCTATAATACCAAATACTAAAAATGGAAAAAAAATAGTTAAGGGGGGCTCCCATACAACAAACCTGAATATTTGGACATTTTTTGCTAGATATTTAATAATGGTGACAGGTAGATGCATGAAATATTCACAGAATATTTAGTTACAATATGCACTTTAAAAATAAATTAGTTAATTAATATGAAATAAATATTTAAGGGGGGCTGCCATACAAGTAACATGATTTTTGTGATCGATATTATAACAATGGCAACAGGAAGATGATTGAAATATTAAGTGGTATATTTCTTTCAAAAATACTTAGTAAATTAAAATAAAATATATTAAAGGGGACTTCCATACGTTGCGGAACCCTTCGTGTACGAGTCCGGCTCGCACTTGGCCAATTTTTAAATAAGTACCAACTAAGACAACGCGAGGCAAACTTCCGGCTATAATCATTTTAACTTATCGTTTTAGGAAAGTACAAAACAACGCAGGTCAAATCGCGGCAATTTTTATTTTTAGTAAGTAGTAAGACAACGCGTGCCAAACCGCGGGCTATAATTATTGTAACTAAATACTAAGACAACACAGGTTACACTGAGGACTAGAATGTTCTGAAGAATACGCGCGCCAAACTATGTCTTATATTTATTTTAAGAAAGTATCCTACAAAACAACGCGGGCCCGCGGGCTACATCTAATCATAGTACAAAACAACGCAGGCCAAATTTAACTAAAACTAAGACAACACAACACGGGTTACACTAAGGGCTATAATATTTTGAAGAAAACCCGGGCGAAACCATGACTTATAATAATTATTTTACGGAAGTACCCACAAAACAATGCGGGCCAAGCCACGGGCTATATTTAAACATTTTAAAAGGAAGTACAAAATAACGCGGGCGAAACGGCGGGCTAATATCATTTGTAAGGACTGCAACGCGGAAGAAACTGCGGGCTGTATATAATACTAGCTGCGTCCCGCGGTGTTACCCGCGTTAGCCCGAAATAAAAAGTAGTCTATGTGTTAATCCAAAATCTAAACTACCTTCGTACCGAATTTCATCCAAATCAGTTCATTCGTTTGTGCGTGAAAGAGTAACAAAAATCCACACATACTCACAAGTTTATAATATTAGTAGGATTGAGAGGAATTAGAGCGAGACTGAGTAAAAACTCTACACGGTGGCGATTAGCATTGTCTCCAGCACCTGATCAACAGATTATCTTTAAACAAATATTTAATTCTGCTGTACGTGTGTATCTCACTGAACTCCTCCTAAACGGCTGGACCGATTTGAATGAATTGTTTTGTATGCGTTTGGGTGCGCCCTGGATGGTTTAGATTCACAAATAAGCCCGGCAGATGGCGCTGCAGTGGGTCTGCTAGTATATTATAATAATCAGATGATTGGACGTTCGTTCAACGTTCTTTTCTGTTTGAAGAAAATCCAAGCGGCTAAAATCCATCGATAAATGATACTTGCTGAGATTCCGGATTTCACACCAAATTACCCCATTCTTCTATGACATTGTCAAAACAATAATGATCATGGATATGTATAAAGAATGTAATTCTTGAAAACAGATCACGTTTTTGAAATTGGATGCTATGATGTGACGCCGGGTTGCCTCGAAAATGAATTCCTTAAGCAGTTTCATTAGGAGCAAAGAATATTAGAAGTTTCTATTTCATCCCAGCTATCTATTAATTTGGATTGCTGGGTTGCAGGTGAAGGCTTTATATTTTAATCATAGACATAATGATAATACTGAGTCTTTTTGATATTGAACACACATTTTTATTTTACTCCATTTTGACACAAAATCAACAACTCAAATGTGATGATGACCTCAGGGTCTCTTCGGGTCTGAGTGACTCCCAGTTTAGTCCTCAAAACACTCCGTGCGTTAACCCAATTTTGAAATACACAATTTCGTACTAGCCCTCTTAAGTTGGTTGCGGTAGTGCCGTGGTAAGGATATCTGCTTCCATGTTCTCTGTGTACTCTGCCTATAAGGCTACTACTCTTTGTTTCTTGGCTTCATAACTTATCCATCCACCACCATATTTTAAAATATATACCGTGTAGGATCGTCTATCCATGGTGCAAGCTGCCCAATAAGCACCTGCCATGCCATACTATTTCATGCCACTTTTTTATATTTTAGTCCAACCTTCTTGGTTCCTTTAAATAACGGATGACCCGTTTGGCGGCTTGCCAATGATTGTTTCCCGTAGCAAGTATTAAATTGGCTTAGATACCTTACGACAAACGTAATATCTGGCCTTGTTGCCACTGCTAGATGCATCAACGATCCGATCAAGCTGTGGTCCCACAAGTGTTGGTTTGTTAGGAGAGCTTTCGCGTGAATACGAATAATCATAGTTTTCTCGCTTAAACGATTCTATAATTATGACCATGACTCTTTTGATTTTTCCCACGATTTACGCACTTTTTTACGAATAATAAATCTTGAGTATCATGGATATCTCGAATAATGAGTCTTTTTAATTATGAGCACACATTTTTATTTTACAAAGAAAATACAAAACTACCTACCTAATCCATTTTGACTCACAAAATTAATGACTCAAATATCTCTATAGCAACCAAAACTCTATGACAACATATAAGTATATAGACTTGAAATAACTAAAAAATATGACGCATAGGACTCAATATGGCCGCCATTACATACTTACATTTGGTTTTCCACCAAAAATGGCACAGCCGATATCAATCGTCGATACAAAATTCAAATAGTTTGCTCAAATCGATGTGTACCATTTTTTCATAATGGTGATCTTTCAAAAACAAATGATGAACTGAATGGAACCACAAACCACAACATCATTATGTACGAGTATGTATGTTATTAGTTTATTCTTGATTTTTACAAAACTGCTAAACCTGTTTCGATTTTTCATTATTAAATATACTTTCTTAGGTAAATTCGCGCTCGCAGTCACAATTAACCCAATTATTTTCGCAGTACGCAGTATGAATTACCAAATAAATATGGGAACATATTATAATTAAAGAGTAGGCAGCAAAATGACAAATAACTTACATAAATAACCTATGGCTGCCTTCTCTATTTTCTCAAGTCATTGATACAATCGGATTGAGTTTTCAAACATGTGTCAAAATAAAAAATAATTTAAATCAAAGTTATTACTAAGTTGCTAAGAAGTATTGATATCACCTTCGAAGCAAATCACCCCCAAATTACCTTTCTACTCCTTTTTAACCCTGATAAGGGATGAATTTCAATAAAATACGAAACACGTCTTCCGTCAATTAAATTACAGAATGTTAATCCAAAATTTCAAATCGATTGAACCAAGGAATCACAATGTCTCATAGAAACTTTGACCCCATTTTTCACCCTCTAAGGGTTAACGAAATTGGTCAAGAACGAGTCGTGATAAAAGTTTTAGAAATACTGTTCGGAGAACTACTAGTCTATTTAAATAAAAATGAAACGTAATTGTTAGTCTCGCTAAAACTGGAGAACGGATGAACCAATTTAGCTAATTTTGATCTTGAAATAGGTATTTGTGAAAGTTGAGGGAAGGTTCAATCGGTGAGAAAATTTATAAAAATTGCTAGAAAAATAATTAACCCTTAATTTCATTTTTCCCATACAAAATGTTCCTGCATGGTGAGCGAAGTTCACCGGGTCAGCTAGTGTAAGATAAAAAACAATAGAGTACGTAATAATATACTTACAAGATTTTGAAATACTTGTTTATGCAAATTGTAAACATCCATCAGCTCTTTGTATGTTCTGTTCATTGTTTTTAAATATAGTTCTCGTTTATCACCCTCCAATTGGTCGCGGCAATTCATTTTATATATCCAGTCTTTAGTAATCTTTGTAATTAGAATGATTAATTGTCCAGCATATAACATATTCATGTCAAAACTAATAAGCATGAAATCATTAAAATAATTGATAGTACTATGAGAAAATGCTACGTGAAGAACTGCCCAACTAAACATCGACATAGCAATCATTAGAAATCCAAAAATATAGTTCAAATACACCTGGGTTTTTAAACAGATTTTACTGTTGCCATCTTGTTTAAGAACGTTTAGAATTTTTTGGACTTTTAGTATTAAATTGACATTCTCATTTTTATTTTTGATATTCGTGAACAGATTGACAAAGTGACCTACTATAATTACTGAAAAGTTTAGGATTCTATTAATGTAAAATATCAATTTTTGTTTACCAGCATAAGGATATATTGTAACACTTAATATACAAGATATGGCAGCCATACATGATACTATAATTGAAAATACATCAGTTTTCCACCCGTTCGGAGTAACAAAGTTGGCACTGATTTTGTACTTAGGATAGAACCATAATCTTTGGTAAAAGTTTAAGGGCTTTAAAAACTTTTGCAGATCTTCTTCTAAAATATTGTTTAGTAAAACTTCATTGGATTGAATCACTGATGAACATTGTTTCTTTTTATACATCATTTCTTGGAGAGCCAGAATATATTTCTTCATTTCAAGATTATCGTAAAACTTTTTAACATATAATTTTGTTGTAGATACTAGACACTAGATATGTACATCAAAGAAAACCGATATTTGAGTAATGAACACTCAGACCAAGAAATGAACATGAAAATATTAATTTAATAGACTACGTTATTGTTTCATTACATAAAATGATATTTATTATATTAAAAGCTCCTGTCGGTGCTTATTTGGTTTCACTAATTTGAGTGTGGATGATAATAAATCATATAAATTAACAGCAGGCGACTTCGTTTTCTCTGTGTCTGGGTGTTATTTAGTTACTTTCTGTACAAGTATGTATTTAAAAATATGTCTATGTAGTTTATCAGTATCTGGCAGCCATGTCACAAGCTTTGCTTAGTTTGGTGTCAGAGACCGTGTGTAAGATGTACTCAAATATTTATTTATTTATATTAAAAAAGTGAAGTTTTTTGACTTTTGTAATCATCATTATATCAGGATGAAGTTTAAACTAGAATGTGGGATGAAAGGTGGGTTTTAGGTGTTGTGGTCTGTCTGTGTGTTCCGTAGCACCCCCGACTCAGGCGATCATTGTGAGGCGCTTTGTATCTGAAGCGTAATGTATCGTGTGTATATATTATTTATCAATGATTGATTATGGCTATAGTATAAAAACTTCTATATCTTGACGCTGTTGCCACTTAACGACATTGGTATGACCACAATAATGTATTGAATATTTGACCTAGAGCTGTCAGAATTATCTTGAAATTTGACTTTCTTGAACGAATAATCTGGCAACCGCCACCGAATCGAGATATTTTTCATGCCTCTTTCTAACCCGTGGCGTATCAGAATAATGCATCGAGTGCACTACTTGGCATCTTTGTCAGAAAATCTCAATCAATCAATCAATCAATCATTTATTTCACAAAAATTAAATTACATCAAATGTTGGTACCTACATAAACATTTTTATCTGAATTTTAAATTAGAGTTATTATAAAAGCGGTAGGTTTCAACGCAACGTCTCGTAAGCAGCTGTACTAGGAAACCCTGTGTTACAGCTGCTTAGATTCCTGGTGACACACTATCATTTACATTTATTTAAATTATACAACATTAAAGATTAATAGGTAGGTATTTAACATTAAAATTTGTAAATATATATTATGATTATAACAAAGTGATTTTAGAATATGTTAGAATTATTCTTGCGTGATTTAAATGAGAAGTAAATATACATATTATTATATTATGCATCCGTATTAGCAGGCATCTAATATCATTATAACTTTCATTTATAAAAAGAAAAGAAAAAAAAAACCCTTAACAATTAGAAATTACAAGCCAAAAATGCATTATTGATTCGATAATTTTGTTGTGTATTTTTTTTTCTTAGTAGGTAGTCAGAACATCGAGTCGAAACAGTAGCTGTATGGTGTATGGTCCAAGGTACAATAATTCGTGTCTTTTAATTTTTCACTCATGGAGACATTATTTTAAGAATATAATTTATGGATACCAATTGATTAAATATTGTTTAAGATTTTTTGAAATATATTAAAAAATGAAATAGAAAAATATCCAGTTAAGTTTTCGTAATTCAACTGAATTCCATAATACAAAAAATTACAATTAATTGTTTTTAAAATTAAGTTAATTTATCGTATTTCCAGTTGCGTTTCACACATGTTGTGTTTGTGTGTGTGTGTGTATGCGTGAGAGTGTGTGTGTAACACTGCAATACACGAGATCTCATGAGAGTCAAGGTTTGCAGTGCTACACATGTGTAAGTGTCGAGGTGAGTGTGCGTGCTTGTGAGTGATTGTCTGTCTGTGAGGCAGGCTTATAAGCTTCATATTCCAGTATGGACAAGAGACCTTCAGTATCTACGTAGTTTAGTCCAAGTAGATACTCAGTGAGTGTTTTTTTACATGCCCTGGTTGAGAGACTAGACAATTCAATAAGTTGGCTAACTCTGTTATATAAAAATGGCCCAAGAAAGAAATGGTGTCTTTTTGCAACGTTTGAGAAAAATGACACAGATTTAACGGGTCTCTCTTCCCGGCGTTTGTTTTGTGTACTCGCAACCATTGCTGAAGTAGTATGTGCATATAATATTGATTTTAGTATGAATATTTGTCTGACCCTTAGTACTTTCAATTCTTCGAATAACTTGTCTGTAGGAAATCTGTAAGGTTTATTTAGCATTACTTTGATAACTGCTCTTTGAGCCAATTCTAATCTGAATAGATATGTTTTATAAGTTCCACCCCAAACTAGCGTGCAGTATGACAGTATTGAGTGACATAGAGCATAATAAATTCCTTTGAGCAAGTCTTTATCTACAACGTTTCTTAGTCGTTTAAAAATTACCATTAGTTTACGGGTTCTGCCTACTAGAGATTGGATATGGTTATGGTACGAAAGTAGGCTGTCCAAAGTTACCCCCAGGTATTTCAGAGAATCAACTCTTTGAAGTTCAACGCAAAGACACGGTTGGTGGACTGATTCTGAACAAATATGGGCTCGAATTTTTGTAAGATTTTTATGAGGTTGTCCAGTAATGGACTTGGAAAAGGTCAAAAACTTTGTTTTATTAATGTTAAGGGTAAGAAGATTTTCTCTAAGCCAAGAGATCACCTCTTTAAGCCCTACCTCGGCCATGTCTTTCGCGTCACTCCAAGAGGAAGCCGAGAAAATAAGAGCCGTATCATCGGCAAATGCTACAACTTTGCCCTTGCTTAGCTTCAAGTTACATAGATCATTAACATATATTAAAAAGAGAGTGGGACCCAGGATACTACCCTGTGGGACTCCAAATAACACTGCAGTTTCTTCACTCATATGGTCACCTACCTTCACTATTTGTGTTCTGTTACAGAGGTAGTTTGACAAAAGTTTCAAAGCCATTCCTCTGATTCCTACTTTTTTTAGCTTTTTTATTAGGATGGGAACAGAGACAGTATCAAAAGCTTTCGCTAAATCAAGAAAAATACTTATACATTTATTATTTTTGTCCAATTTTTGAGCAACATAGTTTGTTAATTCATGAACTGCATGTTCAGTAGATTTACCTGCTGTAAATCCAAATTGATTTTTAGATATTATATTAAATTTAGTTAGGTAGCAAACAAGGCGCTTATTTAGAAGTCGTTCAATTATTTTAGATAGAGAAGATAATAATGAAATGGGCCGGTAGTTATTGATACTGTCTCTGTTCCCTCCCTTGTGGATTGGCTTAATTAGAGCGGTTTTGAATAATTTTGGAAATATGCCACTATTAAAGCTAAGGTTGACAATATGTACAATAGCTGGTACTATTTTGTTTTTTGCCAATTTCAAGAATTTGGTTGGTATACCATCGTGTCCAACAGCACAATCTGATTTTAAGTTCATAATAGTTGATTCAACCTCTGCAGTGTCTGTATCTAGGAGTACAAAAGAGTTGGATATGTTGGTGTCACAAATTGCAGAGGCGGAGACGCTGTTTGACTGACTTGCACCAAGAATACCGTCGGCCAAGGTTTTACCCACGTTGGCAAAATATGAATTTATAAAATTAAGCGAATCTGTGGGGTTGTTTTTTAAATTTAGCAGATGGTGGTTGTCTATTTCAAAGTTTGTTTTAGAGTTCAATTTGGCTATATTTTTAATAACTTTCCATGTAGCTTTTGTGTTCGTGCCTGCTTCCTGAACTAAACTTCTATCATAATTATTTTTAATATTTTTTAAAAGGTTTCCACAGAAGTTGCGATACCTTTTGTATATTGTTTCTTTAATTTGGTTACTTGGATCACTTCTACTGTCACTATGTAACTTATCGCGCTGCTTAATACATCGCAATAATCCTGGAGTTAACCATGGAACTTTTATTCTCTTTCGACAAGGTACTTTAACTGTTTTTGTATTATTATCTATTACTCTTTTTAATTCGTCTACCAGTGCTTGCGTAGCCTTATTGACGTCATTCAAATGTAAAATTTTGTTTAAAACATCAGTGTCTAAGTCATTAACTAAGTTATTGTAGTTAATCACTTTATTGGTGTTATTTTTGTTTTGGTAATGTTGATGGTTATAAATAACTACAGCCACAGTATAATGGTCAGTAATCGTAGTCGATATAACTAATGTAGTTGACTTCAATTTAGTTTTAAGAAAGATGTGATCCAAGCAACTCGCCTCTCTTGTAGGATAAGTGTGACCTGGTAATAGTCCATGATGAGCCATCATCTCCAGGTAAGTATTACAGTCTTCGGAGATTTGTTTACGAATGTTAATATTGACATCTCCTGTGAGAATTATGTTGTTGAATGATTTAAGTGAATTTAATATATCGTTCAAGGATGTGAGAAAATTATCTAGTTTACGGTATGAAGGAGGTCGATAGATAGCTACTCTCTCAATCGATCACAACAGATTATCTCAATCGTCAATTATCTATCCGGGATCTCTGAGATTATTTAGCGAATATCCCACATAGTGACGCCATAGAGTGGGAAAAAATAGGAATCATTGATAGATCTATTGTATAAGTGGTAATATAAGTAAATTAAAAAAATAATATTTGTGATTCATGCTATATATTTTCAGATAAGTCGTAATTTTAAGATACATATAAGTTTATGAGATAAAGCCTGGTTACAGACAGACGGACGGACAGCGGAGTCTTAGTAATATTAACGGAACTGAACCCTAAAAATAACTTTCCTGGAAGACCGATTCCGGTGGTTTCCCAAAGTGCTGGTCTCCTAGGCTGGTATTTTTTGTGAATTGAACGTGCAATTAAAGAATAGAATATTAGCCCTTGACAGTTCCGTGACAGCGGACTAGACCATTTACTACACATTTACATCACTAATTATACTACCGCATTTACTACACATTTACATCACTAATTATACTACCGCACTTACTACACATTTACATCACTAATTATACTACCCCGTTTACTACACATTTACATCACTAATTATACTACCGCATTTACTACACATTTACATCACTAATTATACTACCCCGTTTACTACACATTTACATCACTAATTATACTACCCCATTTACTACACATTTACATCAATAATTATACTACCGCACTTACTACACATTTACATCACTAATTATACTACCGCATTAACTACACATTTACATCACTAATTATACTACCGCACTTACTACACATTTACATCACTTATTATACTAACGCACTACTACACATTTGCATCACTAATTATACTACCGCACTTACTACACATTTACATCACTAATTATAATACCGCATTTACTACACATTTACATCACTAATTATAATACCGCACTTATTACACATTTACATCACTAATTATACTACAGCATTTACTACACACTTACATCTCTAATTATACTACCGCTTTTACTACACATTTATTTCACTAAATATACAACCGTATTTTTTATTTACATAGGCGTAAGTAATAAATTTTGCATTAATTTTACACACAAAATTGTTTATGGGCATATTACAACAATGCAAACTGTAGTAGCACAATAATGAAAGTAGTGATGTGGCCGGTGAGATGAACAGCTAGCGTCGCGTCGATGCGGAACACGCCTCGAGCACTCGCTTTCGAGAAATGCGATCGGTACAGCCGACGCATGTTCTTGAACATACGGCGTTCCACTTCTGAAAATAAGTCAAATTCATATTATTTTATTGATATCAAGTTATAAGATACAAGTACTAGTAAAGTACTACTTCAAGGGTCTGTGGATGATCCAATGCTTTTTATGTAGTAGTAGTGTGGATAGTTTTAGCATATAAATAAGTATTGTATTTTGTTGTAGTTTAATAATAAAGATACAAGTCAATCTACTTATATCAATTTATTTGATTTAATAATAATATCGTAATATCGCTTTGTGGCGAGCCGCCGGTGAGTAGAGACACCGCGAACCCCGATTCCCTGGGGCGAAAAGTGATCCGAGACTCCTGGCTTGCCTTAAGTGGCCAGTTAGGAGTAAGAAAACCACAAGAGTTAAGAACCTAAGCTCCAGGGTGGAAGTGTTAAAGGGCATAACGCCGAGAGTAGCTCTCAGTGAAAGCACAGCAAATCTCTCGACACCCTAAGCCATTCACACCAATGTTGCCCCTCCGGCGCCTATACACGGTAGCTATTATGGGGCAAGTAACCACCCGCCACAACATTTGTAAAGAGGCAATAATAGCGGGAGCCGTTCCTTATCCAAAATATTAAAAAAAAAATTCATTGGTTCATTACACAATACGCATATTTTTTTTAACTCATCAATCACATGATGGTGATAGTAAGTAAGCTGTTACTTACCTATCACCCCTACCACATAATCAATCAATGTTAATTTAAAAGGGCCTCTCTTTGTTGGCCTCAGCTCCATTAATGCCCACCAAAAGACCGAGCCTAGCACGTGATGTGTTAACGAAATATAATAAAAAATATAATATTACAAATAAAACTTTCAGGTTTGCTAATAGCAAAGAAAATACCTAATGTACAACCTAAATTTAAAGTAAATACCTTCAAATTAAAAACATTCTCGTTAGGGATGAGTAATAATAGAAAATGTACTTATTAGATTATTGTGTTCGTTTTTATCGTCTGGACGCCATAAGATCATAAAAACATTTGTATTAATTTATTTACTAAATCTTAAAGAGTAGTGGCTTGAAAAATACAGGGAGTTGCTTTGCAAAGTACAATCACTTTTAAATTTAGAGATGTATCCCTCTATAATCATCATTATGAAAGGCTCTGTGCATGAATACTATTATCCATATAAGTATGTATTTAAAAATATGTAGTATTATGGTGACCGCCATACTAAACCCATGCGTAGCCATCCTCTGCACACTTCGCTCAGCGCTACACTTACATGCCGCGACATGTACATAAAGTATCTTCAAACCATAGTCTAAGTATTAACTAGACAGGGCGCTAAATAATAATAATTACAAAAGTAAGAGAGGGCGAGATGTGCAAGTATTAAAGTGTGAACAGGACGGAACTAACATCTTCTGTCTCTATTTGCGTATACGTTTTTTTTTGCCTGACTACTACGCACGGCCTAGGCGTAATAGTCAGACAAAATTTCGCGCCAAAAACTACTGTTGAATTGTTGATGAGATGCTTAAGTAAATCAACATATTTATGAACTATTATCTATTTTCTATCACTTCTATTAGTATTTTGCAGGTTTTTACTATTATCTAGTCTAAATATTATTATGATAAAATCATAGCAACGTATATTATATAGCTATCTAAGCATGTATAGCACATCTTTTTTCTCACATCCTATACGCAATCGAGGATTCTAGTCATACAAGTAGATAGCGCGCGAGTTGAATGCAGTCGGGGTCTGAGGTAAAGAGCGGGAGCATCTCCCCCCGCTATCCGCACGCCCCACTTCACGCGCCTGGGCGGGTTGGGCGTGCGGATTGCGGGGGGAGACAGCATTCCTAAGCTCTGCATTCAAGTCGCGCGCCGACGGTATGCTTCAAACCGACACATACATTTATTAGAGAAACAATTTTACTAAAGTGTTTTAATCTGTTTGGTACCTGAATATTTTTCAATTTGCGACATCAGAGTTAAAAGAGTCTGCGTCTCCTCGAGCTGAATGTAGAAAGACTCCATTTCTATTCCATAAATGAAGATTACAAATAAATTTTTCATTATCCAGCCAAATGACACCAAAATACCGATCTGAAACATCAATATATTGCACCAAACTAACCATCATCCAATATACCACAATAGTTTTACGCACGCTTTAGACAATGTTTAACAGTACAAATTGCACGATTAAACAGTGTTTAAAGCGTGTTTAAATCTTTTGTGGTAAGGCGGCATTTTTTTGAGGAAGAAGTCGTGTCGTGGACCTTAGCGGATGATGAATTTGAATGATTTTTAGGGTTCCGTACCCAAAGGGAAAAACGGGACCCTATCACTAAGACTTCGATGTCCGTCTGTCCGTCTGCCCGTCTGTCTGACTGTCACCGGGCTGTATCTCAAGAACCATGATAGCTAGGCAGCTGAAATTTTTGACATATGATGTATTTCTATTGCCGCTATAACAACAAGTACTAAAAACAAAATAAAATAAATATTTAAGGGGGGCTCCCATACAACAAACCTGAATTCTTAGACGTTTTTCGCTCTATATTAATAATGGCATGCTTAAAATTTTCACAGAATATTTAGTTTTATATTGACTTCAATAGTAAATAATAAAATTAAAATAAAGTAAATATTTAAGGGGGGCTCCCATACAGTACGGAACCCTCCGTGCGCGAGTCCGACTCGTACTTGGCCGATTATTGTATGATTCTGAGATGCTTATTTTGATTACTCTATTTATCTAATATTGTTTAACCAAAGTGGCTAAACAATACTACAACAAACAATGCATTGGTTCCTGATTTCCATCGGATATACGAGTATGTGTTATAAAACCGAAAATTAAAATTAATATAGTCGGAACACCTACGGTCAAAACAACGAAGTAAATAATGGCTTAAAATATAATTATACTGCCGTTTGACATACTTATAGAAGGTCGAAAACCAAAATTTATATTGTATATGACACATGTGTGTTAGCTGCGCTTATTAAAGAGGGTACCTACACATACTGTGGAGGCTATACAGCCCGTTCTCGTGAACTGGCTGGATAGGGCGCACGGGTCGCTTACCTTCCGGCTTGTGCAGGTGCTTTCCGGGCATGGTTGCTTCGGAAAGTACTTGTGCCGCATTGCCGGAAGGGAACCGACAACCGAGTGTCACCACTGCGGCTACGACGAGGAAACGGCGCAGCACACTTTGGCGGAGTGTCCAGCATGGCCAAGTGAGCGCCGAAGCCTCGTCGCAAGTGTAGGAACTAATCTCTCACTTCCAGCACTGATTCAGTCAATGCTTGGTTGTGGGAGATCGTGGGAGGCGGCCGTTTCTTTTTGCGAACAAGTTATGTTGCAAAAGGAAACGGCGGAGCGCGAAAGGGAGAACCTCTCGGAACTCCCGATGCGCCGCCGACTTCCACGCTCTCCTTCGACCCCCATAACAGGGAGCTTGGGCAACGGATTCGGGGGAGTCCGTTGCCTGACAAGCGTAGCCCCTGAGGTGGAGCGTGCGGTATTTCCGCGCGCCCCTTTAGGTAAGAAGGGTGAAAATCCACCCTTAAACAGGGCCAGGTCCTAGGGGATCAGCGCTGCTGGAGCCGCGGACGAGTGCGAAAGCGTCCCCGCAGCTCCGGCACATGGGCGCTAGGCAGCAACATCCCAGGGTTTTTAGTGGGTACACCGATCGGGACTCCCACATAACCACCCTCTGCTCCCGGCGGGGTGGTATCCATAAAGGATTTTCCCTGGGAAAAAAAAAGGGTACATACACATAGTCGCAACACACTTCGGTGTTGTTGAGGAGTAAATGGAATGAGGGTAGACAGAGAGATGGTTTGGGCGACGGGCTGGAGTGCCAGTCTGTGATAGTGATCAGTGGTGTATGGGTGTGAAACAACTTTGATAAGCCAGTAGTTGGAGCAAGCCTTGTTAGTACTTTGAGTTTTATAATGACTCATCGAGGCGGGGGCAGCGACAGGATGGACGGGCGGCGAGTGTGCCGCTGTCTATCCGTCCTGCCAGCGGCCCTAACGGGTGCCGCCAACGTGTTGGCGGAGGCGGTGGGGCTGCAGGGGAAGAGGAGTGTCGGTATCGCGTTGGCCGTTCTCCCTATCCTCTGCAGCCGTAGTGGCAGGCGCGAGGCCACTTTAATTGACTCGTTGCATCGGGACCAGGGCTGTCGGATACGGGTGCTGTCCAAAGCCCAGCGCTAGTTGGTCCCAGGTGGTGGGTGGCAATGTGCCTGGTGTTCGACACATCGTCATTCTGGCGGGGGCGCAAGCTCCGTGGTAGGCCCGAGTTGGGCCAGCGCTGTCGGGTGCCGCGGAGGAGTGCGAAAGCGAGCCCGTAGCCCCGACACCAGGCGCAGTGGTGGAACACCCAGGGGTTTTGGTGGGTATACTGTCCAGTCGGCAGGACTCCCACATAACCACCCGCCTGCCCTCCAGGTTGTGGTGGTATCTATAAAAGATTTCCCCTGGTATTTTTTTTTTTAAATGGCGTTTATAAAATATTATTTAAATGGCGAAGTACTTACTAATGTATGGAATCCTTGTTTAGATGCTGTAATCCACATTTCACAGTAAATTAACGCTTCACAGAAAGTTTCAATAACGTAATACATCACCTAGAAATATAGATAATATTATATTAGACATTATATAATATGACCTTTTGACATTAGAACTGACAGACGTATACAAAGATTTTATAATCCACTAGGTTAAATCCCGCTGCTTCGCCCGCGTTGTTCTAATGGCATAATCCCATCCATTCATCCATAGAGACAGACTAGACTAGACATAGGCCTCCCCTATTCTAGGACTGTCTCGGTGGCTCAGTGGTTAGTGACCCTGACTTCTGGATCACAGAGGTGTGGGTTCAATACCCACCCAGGGCAAGTATTTATGTGACGAACATAGGTGTTTGCTCTTTGTTTGGGTGTTATTTAGGTATTATCTATTTAAGTGTAAGTATGTATTTAAAATATTTATACGTAGTATATCAGTCTCTGGCAGCCATATCACAAGCTTTCAGGTCAGAGACCATGTGTAAGATGTCCCCCAATATTTATTTATTATACTGTACTGTATCAACCTTTTTAATAGTCCACTGCAGGACGTAGGCCTACCCACGAAGGGTGATTGAGCCATATCCACCACGCTGGCACAGTGCGGGTTGGCCTCCCATATGGATCTTCAATAAGGCCGGTTGGAAGCGGCTCGCGTTAATTTATGAACCCCCGACGCAAAAGAGGGGTGTTATAAGTTTGACGTGTCTGTTTGTCTGTCTGTCTGTCTGTGGCATCATAGCGCCCGAACCACTGAACCGATTTCAGTTTAGTTTTTTTTGGATGAAAGGAGACTTAATCGAGAGTGTTCTTAGCTATGTTTTATAAAAATCGATTGAGCCGTTTAAGAGTTATGGTGGGTTAAAGTGGGGATGGAAGAACCAAAATTTTACAAATGTGCCCAAAATGGTTGTCAATGTGTCGGGGGTTTTTTAATTTTTTAATTTATTACATTGAATGAATGATTTTATTCAGCATAGGATGTCTTAAACATTTTTCTCAAACTAACGTATTTCATAATGTTTAGTAGCAGTAATGACCCCAGACTCTGCAACCTGCAGGCTGTGCCTGTGTTGCAGGATTTTCTCTGTCACTTATTACATTTAAATTATGACTTTCATTGTAATGCTTAAGCATACGAGTATCTTACATATAGGTATTCTTATATAGGATTTTATAGGCAGCCTAGACTGGGCTAGGCACCACCTGTGTTGTAGGATCTAGTCTGTTTCGCTTGTGGATACGATCTATATTATATAGGGCACTAGTTTGTGTGTATTTGTGTATATGTGTGTGTGTGTCTGAGAGAGAGAGATAGAAGGTAGTTGTGCATGGTACTTGCATTTTTACATAACAATAATATTCATTTATTGAAAATGCGGAAGCTCAATTTATTTATTCAGACTATTTTATTTCTAAGATAATAGGATCAAGTTTGTGAATTGATATGTAAATAATTATATATATGGTTGGTTTTTTATAGGAATATTTTATTTCATTTCTTTTGCAGGGGTAGGTTCATACAGCAGTAAGCGGGGTAAATTCATACTCTATGAATGTACTTACACGTCATACTGTGTATTACTTAATTCTAGGTCGTAGATATTTAAATACTGACTTGATGGATCAGTAAGACTGTTAGGTTTTTATTGCTAAGTATTAGTTGCTCATAGAAACGAATTGCTTTTGATTTTACGAACGTTGTGAATTGAATTGAGTATCAAAATACTCAATTCAATTCATACATTTCTTGCTTAATTTGTGTATTTTTTCACATGTATGAATCTGCCCCGCATGTGGAGTACATTCCATACATTTTAATATTTATTTAAAACTTTTCTATAAAGTCACACATATATACACTAATTACGTGTTTTAGAATTAAAGTCAGATAGTTAAACTACTAGTTTTTAATGAATTCTATACAGATATTGATACTAGAGAAAATTCTATAAGACCAAATAGAAAAACTGTAAGAATCTGCCCCACTTCCCCGTACGCCTTTACGTTGTACAAAACATCTACGTTCCAAGTTCCAAGTGTATAGGTTAAGTGGTTTGGGCTGTAGATCATATGTCAGTCAGTCACTCACGCAGAAGCCGTTTAATACTACAGATTAGATAGGACAAGGCTAGTATAGAGTCCCTAAAGGTATGTTTAATTGTTTGGAAAATACAAAAAAATATAAGTAACACTCACAAGATTTTGAAACACTTGCGTATGCAAACGGTATACATCCATCAGATCTCTGTATGCTTCACCCATTCTTTGGAAATACAGTTCTCGTGTTTTACCCTCTAATTGGTTGCAGCATCTCATTTTATATATCCAATCTCTAATGATCTTCGTTATTAAAATAATTAATTGTCCAGCATACAAGATATTCAAGTCGAAACTTATAATCATGAAGTCATTGAAATAATCGAAATTATGCGTTTGGGAAAAACTAGTAGTTCTATGAATCGCTACCCAAAGAGACATAGATCCAGCAATCATTATAAATCCAAAAATGTGGTTCCAATAACCCACAGTTTTAAAATTAATTTTATTATTACCATCTTGCTTGAGAACGTTGAGAATATTTTGTACTTTCAATACTAAATCGACATTGTCATCTTTATTTCTAATATTCGTGAGTAGATTAATGAAATGACCTAGTATTACTGTTGAAAAGTTTACGATATTACAAAAAATATATACGATTTTGGGACCAATAGTATATTGAAATATTCTAAGGCGTAACAAACAAAATGTTACAGCTAAGCACGTTGCTATGGCGGAAAAAACATCAGTTTTCCACCCGTTTGGAGTAATAAAGTTGGCACTGACTTTGTACTTAGGATGGAACCATAATCTTTGGTAAAAGTTCAAGGGCTTTAAAAAATGTTGCAGATCGTCGTCTAAAATATTGTTCAATAAAACTTCGTTCGATTGATTTACTGACGAACACTTTTTCTTTTTATACACTGTATTTTGGAGCACATGAATATATTTCTTCATCGTAATTTTCTGTAAAACTTTTTAATATTCTGTTGTAGGTATTTCAAGGAAAAGAAAACTCTGGGCAATGAGTACAAAAAGTTTATAATATCTATTCATTAGGGCTTTATTGTGTGTACAGGATGTTCATACTTCACTGGCGGGCGAAGGAGTAACACAACATTTGTGTTCAGTGAAATTGCCACAGTTATTTGGGATATTTAACATTTTATAAATTTTAAGAAAATGCATACTTTTGGTCTTCTTTTACAACTCTTTGACCTGAATTCAATTTTTTTGTGACAGTTTTTTGCAAAGTAGTTACAGATAAGTTTGCTATCAAATTGAAACAGTCATTTTCGTGTCGGTTTCGTTCGGTTCGGTCAGTTTATTTGTTTTCAGGGTTCCGTACCCAAAGGGTAAAAACGGGACCATATTACTAAGACTCCGCTGTCTGTCTGTCCGTCTGTCTCCAGGCTATATCTCATGAACCGTTATAGCTAGCAAACTGAAATGATCACAGATGAGGTATTTCTGTTGCCGCTATAACAACAAATACTAAAAATATAATAAAATGTATAATTAAGGGGGCTACCATACAATAAACCTGATTTTTTAGCCGTTTTTCGCTCTATATTAATAATGATAACAGGTAGATGCTTGAAATTTTCACAAAATATTTAGTTGTATATTCACTTTAATAATAAATAATAAAATTAAAATAAAATAAATATTTAAGGGGGGCTCCCATATAGTACGGAACCCTCCGTGCGCGAGTCCGACTCGTACTTGGCCGATTATTAAAACTAGTCTACCTAGTTCACTACCTTTTAAAACGGTATAACACAAGGCATTTGAATTATCCAATTTGAGATAATTAGCTCATAAAGTGTAGCAAAGTTAAACGTTTTAAAACTCCAAAATTTATAAAATTGGTCTTAATTTCCCTGTGTCATTGCATCGTACTGCTAAATCACTTAGTGGTTCTTGGAACCTAATAACAGCCCATGCATCAGAGGTACTGAGGTACTGTCCAGTTGTCCTTATCTTTTACGGATCTAGTGAAAGAGATAGCTAGTTACTACCTGGCTCAGTGCTTGTCTGTACCCTTGTACGCCTTGGGTCAATTTTGTCGCCACCACGATCTCTGACCTCATCCCGTTAGACTTTTTTTATTGGGGGTGTCTGAAGAAAAAACTGTACAAGAAGTCCATTGCCAGTGTGAAATAATTGAACGAGCGCATTGTAACTGTTCAAATGGCAGTGGGCAGGGCACATGGAACGGAGGACTGATGATCGATGGGGTAGTAAAGTTCTCGAGTGGAGACCACGTACCGGCAAGCGCAGCGTAGGACGTCCACCCACAAGGTGGACGGATTACCTCATCAAGACCGCAGGATCGCGCTGGATGCAAGCCACTACCAATAGGTCTTTAAGGGAGGCCTATGTCCATCAGTGGACGTCCTTCGCCTGAAAAGAAGAAGATTAAAACTGCTGCGAGGGAGATTAATGAGGCAGGATACGTAGGCAAAGTAAAGCGCTCGTTCATGAGGCAGTTCAGAGCCTACATACAAGCCCGAGGTAGGCAATTTGAACTATTTTTGTCGATTATTACATACAATTTGTCTAATGACCGTTGTTTCAGTTTTGTTTAACACTAACATGTCAATCCCAATTATCACGTTAGGTGTTAAGACTGCTATTGTCGCACTTAACAAGCCAGGTAGTAGGTAGGTAGCCACTAGCTATCTCTTTCACTAGATCCATAAAAGATAAGGACAGTATCTTAGTACCTCTGATGCATGGGCTGCTATCAGTTTCCGAGAATCATTAAGTGATTTAGCAGTACAATGCAATGACACAGGGAAATTAAAACAAATCATGTGCATTTTGGAGTTTTAAAACGTTTAACTTTGCTACACTTTATGAGCTAATTATCTCATATTGGATGATTTAATACCATAGGTATACCATTTTAAAACGGTAGTAAACTAGACTAGTTTCCAAAATGATGGGTACTTTGATGGTCATAATTTTTTTTCAGAATAGGGGCTCAATATTAGTCACTAGATTTTGCTCCTTAATAAATTTTGGAAAAAATATTAAAAAGCAAAGAAATAGATGATGCGACACGGAAATGGCTGATTAGATTTGAGAGCAAACTTATCCGTAACAACTTTGAAAAAACCGATACAAAAAAAAAAAAAAACTAGAATTCAGGTCACAGGATTGTAAAAAGAGGTCAAGGGTGTGCCTGTTCTTAAAATTTATAAAATGTTAAATATCTCAAAAACCATGGCAATTGCACTGAATACAACTTTTATGCATTTGGTTGATAGTGACCTCCCCGCCCACCAGTGAAATATTATCCAATCTTTACCGAACATCCTGTATGTTAATTACAGTAAAAGCACCAGCTAGTAGTTGTTAGATTTCATTAAGTGAAGTGCGGATGATAATATAAATCATTTAATTTACGCGTTACTATTTGTGTTATGTACTTTACAATAATGATAATTATTTTTCGCCAAAAACAACATGTCACGTTATTGTTGAATTTCAAAAACGACTTAGCTGATTTCGATTATATTTAAATGTGATCACCCCAAAGTACAAGCAGTGGTGGTCTAGTGGTAGTGACACCCGCCTTACAATCGTGAGGTCGTGGGTTCAAATCCCAGGCCCGTACCAATGAGTTCTTCGGAATTTATGTAGGTACGGAATTTAACACCACTAGCTTTTCGGTGAAGGAAAACATCGTGAGGCAACCTGCATACGTCAGTAGATGAAATTCGATTGCGTATGTGAATCTACCAATCCGCACTGGGCCAGCGTGGTGGATTTGGCCCAATCACCCTTCATGGGTAGGCCTACGTCCTGGAGTGGACCATTAAAAAGGCTGATACAGTACCCCAAAGTATGATGTACCAAATAAAAAAGAATCATCAAAATCGGTTCTTGATGTGCGGAGAAATCACAAATCACGTAACATACGAGTACATACAAAAAAACATAGTCGAATTGAGAACCCCCACTTTTGAAGTCAAACCTAAACTAAACTAGGTTTTATAATAAATAAAAATAAATAAATAAATATTTTGGGGACATCTTACACACGGCCTCTGACCCCAAACTAAGCAAAGCTTGTGATATGGCTGTCAGAGACTGATATACTACATATACTTATTTTTAAATACATACTTATATAGATAGTAACTAAATAACACCCAGACACAGAGCAAACACTTATGTTCATCACATAAATATTTGCCCTGGGTGGGGATCGAACCCACGCCTCTTTGACCCAGAAGTTAGGGTCACTAACCACTGAGCCACCGAGGCTGTCACTACATAATAAAACACTATAAAACCTAGTTTAGTCAATTGGTCAAAATCAAAAGGAGTACGATTAGTTTCAGCCAATCTAGAAGATAGTCAACACAACCCTAAAAGAAATATAATAAAAACAAATCAAATTATATTTTAATATTCACTACAGTTTGCATTGTTGTAAAGTATAGATAGTATCGATTTGGCATTTTTATGGGCCACATTCACCATCAGTTCGAATGGATGGCATCCATTCGATGTTACGAGTTTGCGACTTCGTCGTTAGAAATGGCGATTTTTCATTGTTATAGCGAGCGCTTTAGAGTCAAAAAGCAACTTGTCTGACTACCTTCAAACTAAATCATCCGTGGATTTATCTTTATGTACATAGTATTTCTGACTACCTATATCTTCAAACAATGTTTCTGTTAAAAATGAAGTCTAAATTTAAATACACTAAGTTGGCAACATTAGCCGCATTCATTTGGATGTCATCCATTGGGTGGGACTGATGGTGAATGGGGCGTATTACATTGATGCTTGATATACTGAATGCAATGATCGGGCACGTCACTAATTTTCTCGCCGAGCTGTTGCAATTTTTAACCGATTATATTGTGTTTTAAAGTAGTATTAAAACACTTTATTAAAACAAATGTAAATCGCGTAGTGTAGGTAGCAAGACATTTTTAGATACCGTCAGTGTTGTGTGTCGGAGTGACAATTTTGCAAGTTCAAGTTGAATTGGCGGTACCAGCTGTTTCACATTCCAGTCTACCCGTGACCACGACCGATGCAACTTGGTCGAAACGTCGGGATGATGAGGTATTTATTTATCTCGTAATTTGAGTGCGCGATTAGTCCCGTAGAATATAATAATAATTAAGAACTTTTAAAATTTATTAATTATCTTGCCAAGTATTACCTAATTGGCTGATAAATAGCGCGATAGCCTGTGACAAAGTTACCCGTGTACCCGTGTACAAAGTTTCGTCGAGATTCGTTGAAAAATGCGACCTGTAGACGAAAACCAACATCTGGACAGACGAAAACAAAATCGCCGTGTTATAGCGGACATCTTCGCTGTCACTCGATCAATAATTTATTATTTTTCGCCAAAAGTGGCACAACCGAATTCATTCGTAGGTACTTACACAAATATTTGAATTGTTCGCTCGAGCATCGCTCGTGATAGTGTTTTTTCAACTTTGACGACCTATATTTCACTAAATTGGTATAATATGAAATAAGTTGTCAAGTGCGTGTCGAGACACGCGTATGATAGGCTTTCGTAGATGGTGACGATGATTATGATGATGATAAAACCAATTTTTATGATGTCCTATTTAGATGGTTGACTACTAGGGAAATAATCTGCCAAGTACGAGTCGGATTCGCGCACGAAGGGTTCCGTACTGTATGGGAACCCCTCTCAAATATTTATTTTATTTTAATTATCTATTATTAAAGTAAGCATGCAGCTAAATATTCTGTGAATAATTCAAGCATCTACCTGTTACCAATATTGATATCGAGCGAAAAACGGAAAAAAATTTTGATTTTTTGTATGGGAAAATAATATTAAAATAAAATTTAAATAATTTTTTTATTCTATTTTTAGTAATCACTGTTATAGCGGCAACAGAAATACATCATTTGTAAAAAGGGGGGTCAGGTAAGGTCCCTATTTTTGTGAAGTAAATCAATCACATCGAACGGGCTAAACGTTTATAAATAGCTGAAATTTGGCATACCAAAGAAGGATGTCGGCAGCTCATACATACGAACACTATTTGTATACGAATACACTCATTTTCTCCCAAGTTTATTTCTAAAATTCTAAATTCATTTTCTCCCAAGTTTATTTCTAAAAATGTTATGTTCGTCAGAGTAACATATGGCGCCTCTAAAATTGTTCTGATATGTACAAGTTCGTTTTTAATAAAGTTATAAAATATTTGGTCACACAAGTATCTAGATGGTAAAAACAATAAAAAAAATATTGTAATTTTTCTGGTGGTCTAATTTAAATTTTAAGTGGTGATATGAAACAGCAAAAAATTACTATATTTTTGAAGCACATATCATTATTAGAAAAGATGTTTTGTTCTATGATTGCAAAAAAATGTACATAAATATTTTGACAGGTCGGGTCTCTGCATCCTTCATTCAGCGCCCACGATCGACCACTAACTAAATAAGGGGAAGCAGGCGCATCATCTATCACGTGGAGTGATAGAGGATGTGCCTGCCCCCTGCCTGCTGGAGTCCCCTAATTTAGTAAGTGGTCGATCGTGGGAGTATATAAACACAGTTATAGCACCGATTACAAGATACGGTCGCGCGCCATTGTGCGTTGCCTGTCAATTCGTCGCGTCGCTAGTGTTGTACAGAGCGTCCGTCGCGCGTTAGTGTTGTACAGAGCGTCCGTCGCGCGTTAGTGTTGTACAGAGCGTCCGTCGCGTAGCTAGTGTTGTACAGAGCGTCCGTCGCGCGTTAGTGTTGTACAGAGCGTTCGTCGCGCGTTAGTGTTGTACAGAGCGTCCGTAGCGCTTTAGTGTTGTACAGAGCGTCCATCGCGTCGCTAGTGTTGTACAGAGCGTCCGTCGCGCGTTAGTGTTGTACAGAGCGTCCGTCGCGTCGCTAGTGTTGTACAGAGCGTCCGTCGCGCGTTAGTGTTGTACAGAGCGTCCGTCGCGTTGCTAGTGTTGTACAGAGCGTCCATCGCGTGTTAGTGTTGTACAGAGCGTCCGTCGCGTCGCTAGTGTTGTATAGAGCGTCCGTCGCGCGTTAGTGTTGTACAGAGCGTCCGTCGCGTTGCTAGTGTTGTACAGAGCGTCCATCGCGCGTTAGTGTTGTACAGAGCGTCCGTCGCGTCGCTAGTGTTGAACAGAGCGTCCGTCGCGCGTTAGTGTTATACAGAGCGTCCGTCGTGCTTTAGTGTTGTACCGCTACCACTCGATTCGGAAAGTCGAGTGTGCGGCTAACAGGAGGAAGCATACTACGCGCCTTAATGTGGAAATTAATATTATTCCGAAATTATGTACAAACTTTTTATTGCTGACATAAAATAACCAGGTCACGGTAATGATATCTAATTACCGTGACCAGGCATATCTACGAAACTTTGAGTGAAGTATAACTAAATGAAATCACTGCTATTATTGTAATATTTTTACCGTGATCAGGCGCTTCTACGAAACTTTGAGTGAAGTATAACTAAATGAAATCACTGTTATTATTGTAATATTTTTACCGTGATCAGGCGCTTCTACGCAACTTTGAGTGAAATATAACTAAATGAATTCACTGTTATTATTGTAATATTTTTACACATACGCATTAAGCACTAATGATTGTACATCAGTTTCCATGATAAAACAGTCGCGTTTGTCTTTTCCGAGTACATGTTCGGAGTGGCTCTGCTGGAGAGTGTGCTCCGCAGCAGAGCCACAATTGATGTCAGTTTTATCAGTACCTAATAGACGTACAGCAATTATATATTATACGTACATCATCTACGTCTAAATGTACATAATTTTAAGATAAAATAAGTTTTTTTCCAAAATGGTGGTGCTGCTGCTGCAGTGCATTAACCAGCTCAGTGAAGGTCGTTCTATAGCGGGATCTTAGGCTAGAGTAATCGCGTAACATACCTTTTTTTTACGAGGGGGACATCTTCTAAAGCTGCCCTAACTAATTGGGGTGCAGTAGGGTTATGATTGTACCCACTAAAACCCCTTCGGTGGCCAGCCTTTGTGCCATCTTGGGAGCTCTCTTGGGATGATCTCTTAAGGAACGCACCGGTGCTTGCGTAACATACCTACACAAAAAAAAACATATAGTCGAAAAGGAGGTTCTCTCACTCCTTTTTTGAAATTAGTTAAAAAGTGCGTATCATGAGAGTCGCGATCATAGAGAAATATTTAGCTTTACTAGCTAGTCACGGCATACTTTTACAGTTGCAAATATTTTACAACGTATACGAAATCATGAAATAGTACAGATAGCGCGCGAGTTGAATGCAGTCGGGGTCTGAGGTAAAGAGCGGGAGCATCTCCCCCCGCTATCCGCACGCCCCACCTCACGCGCCTGGGCGGGTTGGGCGTGCGGATAGCGGGGGGAGACATTCGCATTTCTAAGCTCTGCATTCAACTCGCGCGCCGACAGTAGATTTGTTATCACGTAACATGATTATGAACATTATTCTATTATGTTAATACGGGACTTTCGCGCAATAAAATATAAGATGTGTACTAATTAAATACGTAAAATAAACGTAAATTAAACGTTAAATATGAAAGTTAAAAATAACATGATTATGAACATTTATATCTATTTTAAACGAATAATTTAGTTAAACAATTTAGATCATATTTGAACCTAAATATCTTTTCAAACAAAAGGATTACTGTCTGAGCCAATCACAAGTCTTGACTAACAGAGCTAGCAATTTAGTTATAATCTTTTTAGAATGTGTGTTTGCCTAGTACAATAAAAATTACTATCTCGTAGTTATATGGCAAAACCAGATGGCAAAAATCAACAAATCAGTTAGTTGCAAACAAGACGTCCATGACAAAGGCACTTGAATAGAAAATATAAACAAAATAACTTTTCAACAATTAGTTTAAATTGTGTTTTTGTAAAAATGGGAAAATTTATGCAAGTTGTTAGCACCATCATAAGTAAGTGAAATTGTCAAAAATAGATTGTTACAAAATGGTAGTAGAGTATGTCCAAAACTTTGTTATCCATACTTTCTTCTTCTATATAATAATTAATTGATCACTACATAGTATAAAACAAAGTCGCTTCCCGCTGTCTGTCTATATGTTTGCATCTTTAAAACTACGCAACGGATTTTGATGCGGTTTTTTTAATAGATGGAGTGATTCAACAGGAAGGTTTATACGTATAATATACCTGTGCGAAGCCGGATCGGGACGCTAGTTCTAAGAAAACTTCAAGTGTTTTCTTTACTTTCTATTTTTGATGCAATGCAATAAGTTGTTTGCACGTAAACGCATGTACCTATGTGGAAGGCCGACATGATGCACTTACTGGACAAATGGACAATTATACCGAGGAAAACATGAGTAATTCGATCCCAATTATTGTTTGAATTTTCCGCCATCTTTTACAAATACAGGGTGGCGCAATAGAACGTGCATATTGCATCATCTTTTTTTGCGGGGTAGAAGGGGCGTGGGCGGGGGGAGACCGATATCGTTGGGTAGCGCGGTTCATAAAGTTTTAGTCACTATGAGTCACTTCGACGGGAAGCGTCGCGCATTTTGCGTGCGCGCATTTTACGAAAACTCTCGTTCGTACGTAGTTGTCAGGCGACTATTTTGTTCTGAGTATGGTGTACGGCAAATTAGGGAGGCTCCGAGTGCTAATTTAATTAAAATCTGGATAAAGCGTTTTGAAGAGACTGGATCGACGTTTAAACCACACGCGAAAGGTCGTCCACGCACATCTAGGACCGAAGACAATATTGAGAGTGTTAAGCAGTCGGTACGAGAAGATCCACAAATGTCTACTCGCAAGAGATCGTCTGTCCTAAACATATCGCGACGAATTTTGCAACGAATTTTAAACTTGGATCTTAAATTGCATCTATACAAGCTGCAATTAACTCAAGAATTGAAAGACTCTGACTTCATAGCACGGCTCACATTTGCTAATGAAATGCTCAATCGGTTTTCAAATTTTGAAAACATCCTTTTCTCTGATGAGGCACATTTTCATATGAATGGGTTCGTAAACCGCCAAAATTGTCGTTATTGGAATAGTGAAAATCCCAGACTCAAACATCAAAAACCGTTACATAGCCCTAAAGTGACAGTTTGGGCCGCAATATCTGCCAAAGGAATAATTGGTCCTTATTTTTTTGAAAACGCACGGGGGCAAAACATCACTGTTAATACCGAACGCTATGTTGCGATGTTGGAAGGTTTTTTGGCCCCAGAACTTGAAAATTCAAGAATAAAGAACTCTAGGACTTGGTTCCAACAAGACGGAGCTACCAGTCACACATCAAATGACTCCATGGCGGTTGTGAAGCAGATGTTCCCTGGCAAACTGATTTCGAAAAGAGGTGATATCCCATGGCCTCCGCGCAGTCCAGACTTGACGCCTCCTGACTTTTTTTTGCGGGGATACCTCAAACACAAAGTCTACACCAATAATCCGAGAAACATCAGTCAGCTCAAGGAGAATATTCGTGGTGAAATGGCAGCAATCACACCAGCACTACTTAAGAAAGTTTTCGGTAATTTCCGTTTGCGGTTAGAGGAGTGCCAACGTAGAGAGGTTCATCATTTAGATGATGTTATTTTTAAAAAATAAACTTCAGTTATCACTTAATAATTGCTTAGTTTTATTTTAACTATACCTTTTGTATTTATTTTTTAATAATTATTTTAAAAATGCACGTTCTATTGCGCCACCCTGTATCTCAGTGTCATTCCAGTGTAGGTAAAGTGGAATAAAAAATATCGGGGGAGGCCTTTGCCCAGAAACAACAACAATAGAAACAAGTTAAAGATTACTTCTCTATTTTTTAAGTGTAGTCACTCTTTACGCACTCACTTCTCTATTATTTGTTACTTTTTCTTACTTGCTTCTCTACTACAAGATCACTTTTCTATTGTTGGCACATCCTAATTTGTTGCATTGTTTATTATTCATTCATACTCGTACAGCAACGAAGAGACGAATCGACTTGTTTTTTTTTTTGCATGGATATAGTAAGTATAGTGTCGTAGGCTACTTTATTTTATTTTAAAATACGATAAATATTCCTTTATATTAATTCCTTGGGATGGCACAAAAACAAATAAATCACTGGCTTTTTTTTATGTATAACCACGCATAACTTTTTTCATAGTTGACCGATTTCAATATATATTTTTTTTATTGGATAGAGTATACTTCGAAATTGGTTCTATTTAAGATTTATTGAAATCGGCTTAGCCATTTTTGATAAATTACCAATAATGTGAAAAATGCTACATCGATCCGTGCGAAATATTCGCGAATTCTGTACACGGGTAAAGTCGGTCATGCTATTTTTTGCAAAAAATAATTATATAGTACTAATTTATGGAACGTTTGCTCCATATTTTCAGTCGCCAACTTATGCATGGGTATGGGCATCATGTTTGCGTGGCCTTCTTCTACATTCCGTCTCTTCGAGTCTACCAACACCACGCTCCATCGGCCAATGACTGAGACAGAGCTATCGATGTTTGGCAGCCTGTCTTCTATCGGTGCGTTGATAGCTACTCCAGTTGTGGGAATGTCCCTTGATAAACTGGGAAGGAAAAATTCTTCACTTTTGAGTTCTCTTTTGGGAGTGGTAAGTTTTAAAACATTGGTTTGTCTATTTTTTTTTATTCTGATTAGGTTTGCGTTTGACCACATCCTGCCTGATGTTGAGCAGGTCTAGGTTGTAGCACGCTTACCTAGAAGATACTTAGTTACACGGGATTTAAAGACGCCCACGTTGTACTTTAGCGGGAAGACAGACCCAGGCAAAGCGTTCCACATTCTGGCTGTTCGTATGAGGAATGAGGATTCGAAACGCTTATTAATATACTTATGCTTAATACTTTACTTTGTGGATCCTGGTTGTTATAAATCTTTAGCCATATCAGAGGCCCACAGTTGGCTTAAAAACTGCTATAAAATCTATACAGATTTTTCATGAGTGGCTTACGGCTTTTTACTTTACAAATAGGTAGTTACCACAGACTTAATATATACCTCTTTGTTATGACTATTTTGAAAGTTATGTCGTGTCTGCATGGGTTTCAGAGCTAAGGTATATTTTTATGTAACTTCTGCTAAATTCGTAGAACTCTTCTTCATCATGAACTGACTCAAAATTTTCTTTTATTTTAGTATCACAATTGAAGTAGCTATGTATATTTTTTATAACCAATCTTATTTTTACCACAATTAAAAATATTCCTTTATTAAATTACGTCTTAGCTAACTCGTAAAAGCAGGTATTTTATAACAGCTTGTTGAATCAGTTAATTTTACTGTTGACAATCATAAGACAAGAGTTTGATGACCGAGATAATAATATAGCTAGCCATGAATCCTAGCTCAAAAAGATAAGACACAGAATTTTATCTAATCGTAATGAATAAATAAGATGTACCTATGCGAAATGTAAATCTATAATTTCGCATTGACGCATTTTTCGATACGTATTTGGCTCAGGCGCAGAATGTCCCTTTCTCAAAATGTCTACTGTCGTTTTAGCACAATGTGCTAAAACGACACTTTGCGAAAGGGACATTGTGCGAAAACGACAGTAGACATTTTGAGAAAGGGACATTCTGCGCCTGAGCCACGTATTGAAGTACCTGCCAAGAAATATCAGCGTGTAATATTTCTATGATTTGTACCGCGACTATTTTTTACTTTTATTTTTTCTTTTGCAGAGCAGTGGAAGTTTATAATTGGCAATAGTTATATATTTAAGTGAACAAACTCACACCTAGCTGTTAATTTCATTAGTAAAATAAAATAATAGTAGTAGTAATAGTAGATCTCGCGACACATCTCATTCACTTCATACTCATACTCATTTATTGAAACAAAATTGCATAGGTACGTCAAAAAATTCCAGTAGGTAGTCAATAAAAATCATAATTATGAGTTACAATAATAAAAATAACTCATTTAATTGAATCTTTATAAGCTTATTATCTCGACTCGCTCTTGACCAATTTGGTTCATACTAACAGTTTTTTTTAGGAGTTAGATACTTAACAATCTTGCCAAATATTATCGAAATCAGCTGACAAATAGCGCGACAACAATATTCCCCTTTTTAAGGGGAAATACACCCCTATCAAAAATCGCCGAAGAAAAAATTCTGGTAATAATAGTATACAGGGTTGTTTCTAATCAATTAGCATCCTTTTAGGGGCTTATTCTGTACATCAAAACTAACAACTTTTGTTCTAAGACTTTTATTAATTCTTATAAAAAAAAGTTGTTGTTCATTGCCTTATGAGCCGTAAGATGTCTAATGCCAAAGACTCGTATAGATTTTCAATAAGATCAGTTTGAAAATGCTTGATTTCAGTGCTTTCCTTTGGTCTTTATTTGGTAGTTTGCCCATATACAGGGTTTTTGGTAATCAATTAGCAAACTTTTAGGGGCTTATTCTGTACATCAAAACTAAAAACTTTTGACAACGACTTTTATCAAAACTCAAAAAAATGCTGTTCCAAAGAAAAATATCGTTCACCCTCGTTCAAATGTATGGAACAGGTGTTTTTTTTAGTTTCGACAAAATATGTCGCAGAACAAAAGTTTTTAGTTTTGATGTACAGAATAAGCCCTTGATAAAGGATGCTAATTGATTAACAATAACCCTGTATATCTTTCTTGACAATCTATTGTCTCTTGTGGTTTATATTCATCTGAGAACAGCTTCAGGGCTTCATTAGTCATCAAACAAAATAAAATTGGTAAAAAAACTTTTTTAAATTAAACGGTTTCATGTACTAAAAGCTAAAAAATTACAACTCAACAATAAAATCGTGGGGCCTTCGCCTGGAAGATTTCATTATGTACGTTGCGCCACACGATTTTATTTTTGAGTTATTATTTTTTAGCTTTTAGTACATGAAACCGTTTCATTTAAAAGTTTTTTCTACCAATTTATTTTTGTGTTTTTAGTTTTTACTTGGTTACTACAAACTGTGTACTACATGACTGTAAAGTCCTTTCATTCAATACCCATATTGAAGGAATTAAAAAAATTGGCTATCCGCCATTTTATTGCTTATCAATACATAGTATAAAATAAAGTCGCTATTTTGTCTGTTTGTTTGTCTGTATGCTTAAATCTTTAAAACTACGCAACAGATTTTGATGCGGTTTTTTTTAATGGATAGAGTGATTCAAGAGGAAGGTTTATATGTATAATACACCTGTGCGAAGCCGGGGCGGGTCGCTAGTTTTTGTATATAAGGCATTATATTTAACTTATCATGTCCTTTCATTTGATACCCATATTGATGGGATTGTAAAAAAATATGTTATCCGCCATTTGTAGCGGCGGCCATCTTGGATTTACATTAATATTGAATATACGTAATTGTATTGACACCAGAACTAACGACATGTACCAAATTTTAGATCAATCGGTAGACGGAAAGAGGGTGAAATTTCAATTACTAAATTTGACCCAAGAAAAGAAACACATGACAAGTCTGAATCATACTGATTTTTGACAATACTGATTGTCTGGGCTGTCGGCAACTTTGGTTTGTCTACGAATCTTTTCATTCATGATCCGATCTCACAGAGAGATTATATAATGCTATTAAAAGGTTACTGGTTTCTTGTAACTTTTGCAATCCTTTTCTATCTTTATTTTACAGATTGCTTGGACCATGCTGGCGTTTAGTTCTCGTGTAGAAGTCATATTATCAGCCATGTTTATTTGTGGTCTGAGCGGCGCAGCAGTACTCATAGTGCCGGTCTACATCGGAGAAATCTGTGAGGAGTCCATCAGGGGAGCTATGTGCTCCTGTTCTGTTATCTTCTATGGCTTAGGATTGCTGTTCTCATACTTATTGGGAGGGTAAGTTTTGGTTTTTAGTTATGTCTGTGTATACAAGGTTATTCCTAATCAATTAGCATCCTTTTAGGGGATAAAAGTCGCAGAACAAAAGTTGTTTTGATGTACAGAATAAGCCCCTAAAAGGATGCTAATTGATTAGGAATAACCCTGTATATCCATACAGGTGTCTTCAAATCTCGAGTAAATAGGTATCTTCTAAGTAAACGTGCTACACCCTAGACCGCATATCTGCTTAACATCAGGCGGTATGTAGTTAAAAGCAGACCTATCTGAAATAAAAAAAAATAGTGTAGGAGGATTTGTTATGCAAAAGCAAGCATTTCTTTATTTAAATCTCACCAGTTTATTTGGCACACTTTTTTTGGACCAAATCATATTCTGTGTCTTTCGGTCCCACGGATTCTTTGTATTTGGCACCTTTTTAGGGTTCCGTACCCAAAGGGAAAAACGGGACCCTATTACTAAGACTTCGATGTCCGTCTGTCTAACTGTCCGTTTGTCCGTCTGTCCGTCTGTCTGTCACCGGGCTGTATCTCATGAACCATGATAGCTAGGTAGCTGAAATTTTCACAGATGATGTATTTCCGTTGCCGCTATAACAACAAATACTAAAAACAAAATAAAATAAATATTTAAGGGGGGCTCCCATACAACAAACCTGAATTTTCAGACGTTTTTCGCTCTATATTAATAATGGTACCAGGTAGATGCTTGAAATTTTCACAGAATATTTAGTTTTATATTCCCTTCAATAATAAATAATAAAATTAAAATAAAATAAATATTTAAGGGGGGCTCCCATACAGTACGGAATCCTCCGTGCGCGAGTCCGACTCGTACTTGGCCTATTATTTATTACCACCATTACTGTCATTGTGTAAACGATAATTTCTGTGCACGGTACTGCACATAATATACAATTCGATGACAATTTTCAAAGATTGCTAGGATCCAGTCTCTTCACGTTCAACTTTTCAGTGAGTACGAGTATATCTATAGAGCTAATAGTGTGTACCCGGTGAAAGTCAGTACACTGTACTGTATCAGCCTTATAATAGTCCACTGCAGGACGTAGGCCTACCCATGGAGGGTGAGGGGACCAGTGCGGGTTGGTGGATTCAAATACGCCATCGAATTTCTTCTACGGACATATGCAGGCTGCCTCACGATGTTTTCTTTCACCGAAAAGCCAGTGGTGTTAAATTCCGTACATAAATTCCAAAGAACTCATTGGCACGAGACCGGGATTTGATCCCACGACCTCACGATTGTTAGGCGGGTGTCACTATCACTAGACCACCACGGCCTCAGTGAAAGTGAGGGAAAGTCAGTGGTGACATTTAAAAAAATATAATTTTATCAGTATCAGTTCCGACATTTTCAAGTTATAACATTTCTCAAAATCTTTTAATCTCCCAAATAAATTTCACTATGCTTGGAAGTAACATCATATTATTGAACAAATTGTTTTAATTTTACAGATATTTAGATTACAGCACTATGATATACGTCTGTCTGACCACGACAGTTTTGACCACAGCGGCTCTAGTTACTTTGAAAGAATCCCCTGTGTGCCTGATGGTCAGGGGAAATGAAAAGGTAAGTTTATTGACCGAGTTAAGAAAGTGAGCGAAGCAGCTCAGTTTTGACTTGACCATTTTGCTTTCATCTGTTCGGATGTTTATTCTCTTCTGCTGCTCAACCAAAATGCTGGTGTTTATTTGGCTCAACGGATGAGCATTGCCATTCAGCGTGGCAATGCTGCCAGCATGCTGGGCACGCTGCCAACTGGCAGTGGGCATTTGGATTATCTTTAGACTTTCAAGGGTATGTGGAGGATCCAATTGCTTTTTATGTAGTAGTAGTGTAAGTAGTTTTAGCATATAAAGTAGTATTGTATTTGATTGTAGTTAATAAAGGTTATTTTTTATACGTCGTATTTTTCAATGAATCCTGATTGGATTTGAAATTAGTCTCACAAAGGGGGAAATTTGCTGTAGCGCCATTATATTAACCGATTTTGAAAATAAAGGGCGCCACAAAATTAACGCAAGATTTGAATTAAATAATAATTGAAAACACAATTTTTAGGGTTCCGTACCCAAAGGGAAAAACGGGACCCTATTACTAAGACTTCGATGTCCGTCTGTCCGTATGTCACCGGGCTGTATCTCATGAACCATGATAGCTAGGCAGCTGAAATTTTCACAGATGATGTATTTCTGTTGCCGCTATAACAACAAATACTAAAAACAAAATAAAATAAATATTTATGGGCGGCTCCCATACAACAAACCTGATTTTTAGATGTTTTTCGCTCTATATTAATAATGGTAATAGGTAGATGCCTGAAATTTTCGCAGAATATTTAGTTTTATATTCACTTCAATAATAAATATTAAAATAATATAAAATAAATATTTAAGGGGGGCTACCATACAGTACGGAATCCTTCGTGCGCGAGTCCTACTCGTACTTGGCCGATTATTAGTTTTCAATTTGTGATTTGTTTCTTGATATATATTCTATTCTTTTTGACGGCCTCGATGGCTCAGTTGTTAGTGGCACCGACTCCTGGGTCAAAGAGGCGTGGGTTCTATTCCCACCCAGGGCAAATATTTAGGTATGTGACGACCTATGTTCGTCACATAAATATTTGCTCTGTGTCTGGGTGTTATTTAGGTATTATTTATAAGTATGTATTTAAAATATGTATATGTAGTATATCAGTCTCTGGCAGCCATATCACAAGTTTTGCTTAGTTTGGGGTCAGATGTGTAAGATGTCCCCGTAATATTTATTATTTTTTTATTTTATAAAAAAAATCCATGACCATTTGCATAAATGTGGCTGAATTTCGTTGATGCAGCGTTTAATTTCCTCCTGTATTGCACGGGTGGTTGTGAGCTTATTGACATGTCCTCATTTTCTCTTTATTTGGCAAGAATGTCAAGTATCTATAGGTACTTATATATCCTAACAAACTTTCCCAATATGAACAAAACATTTACTTAATAGTAAACTTACATTATTGGTAAGCTCCAAGTAGCTCAACGAGCTATGGAGAGGGATAAGCTCGGAGTCTCTCTGCGATATCGAATCAGGAATGAAGAGATCCGTAGCAGAACCAAGTTACCGACAAAGCCCAGCGGATTGGCAACTTGAAATGGCAGTGGGCAGGGCACATAACACGGAGCACTGAAGACCGATGGGGTCATAAAGTTCTTGAGTGGAGACCACGTACCGGCAAGCGCAGCGTATGACGTCCACCCACAAGGTGGACGGATGACCTCATCAAGATCGTAGGATCGCGCTAAATGCGAGCCGCTACCAACCGGTCTTAATGGAGATCTTTAGGGGAGGCCTATGTCCAGCAGTGGACGTCCTATGGCTGAAAAGGAGAAATCGCAAGATAAAGGCTTATTGGATATTAATTTTCAAACAAATGCGCGGTGTACTTTTCGGTGAAGTACTATTAATATGATATTTTTATAAATTTGAAAAATGAATGCACTCAAATATTTATTTGAATATGTTTCAGGAGGCTGCATTGGCTATAGGATATTACAGAAGAGTGAAACCAGACTCTAAAGAAGTTTTGGAAGAACTGAACACCATCAAGCGAAGCTTAAACCCTGAGTTAGATGGTAAACCAAATTAACAGCTATTGAAATTATCTTATAGGTTTATTCAGAGGTTTCGGTGTACAGTACAATACAATACAAACTTGGTGTACTAAGTCGAAAAAAAGTGATTCAGGGCTATATTATAATACGATGCGGCCAAACAAGGATTTGAGAAAAAAAGAACCTATTAAAATAAGTATTTCATACACAATTGCAAGTTAGAATTATTGACAAAATATATGAGATGCTCAATGTATAAGCATTGCCATTCAGCGTGGCAATGCTGCCAGCATGCTGGGCACGCTGCCAACTGGCAGTGGGCTGAGCATTTGGATTATCTTTAGACCTTCAAGGGTCTGTGGATGATCCAATTGCTTGTTATGTAGTAGTTAGTTTATGTAGTTTTAGATTATGAGGTAGCTGATTTTGTTCTCGAATTCATCTCCTCGTCTAAATCATCTCCTTTCCACTAAGTTTTTATTTCTCTTTCTGAATAACCCTATACAGGGTTATTCTCCGTTATTCCTAGTCAATTAGAATCCTTTTAAGGGTGTACATCAAAACTAACAACTTTTGATCTGCGACTTTTGTCAAAAGAAAATAAATTTTGTTTAGAAAAATATCGTTCACACGCGACGAAATTTGTATGGAACAGCTGTTTTTTTTTGTGTTTTGACTAAAGTCACAGAACAAAAGTTGTTAGTTTTGATGTACAGAATAAGCACCCAAAAGGACGCTAATTGATTAAGAATGACCCTGTATATTTATCAGAAAAAGAAACAGGTACATTGAGCCAAAATTATGTTTAACTACCTAATGCATATTTAAACAGACGTAACTCCAGAAGAAAAGCAGTTGAAACCGGAGGAGGAAAACAAGAAGAAAACAGGACTTTGGAAATTTATAAGTAAGTGATACTTTTATAAAAGTTTCGGCTCCCGTTTACATAGTTTCGTAGTGACTGTACCAGCCTTTTTAATAGTCCACTGCAGGACGTAGGCCTACCCATGAAGGGTGATTGGGCCATATCCTCCACGTTTGCCCAGTGCGGGTTGGTGGATTCACATAGGCCATCGAATTTCTTCTACTAACGTTTGCAGGTTGCCTCACGATGTTTTACTTCACCGAAAAGCCAGTGGTGTTAAATTCCGTACATAAATTGCGAAGAATTCATTGGTACGGGACCGGGATTTGAACCTACGACCTCACGATTGTAGGGCGGGTGTCACTACCACTAGACCACCACGGCTTAATGGCACCACTATTCATGTTTTTGTTATCTGTTTTTGATTCCCTACATTTTAATATCCTACTCGATAGGTTTCGGAACAAAAAAAATTAAACTAGGTACTCACAGTAATAATTTGTCTCCAAAAATCGGCCACAATATTTTTTGTTTTTAAAAACCTATCTAAGGTCTCTTGAGTTTTTGAAAGGAATCTAACGATACCTTAATACATCCAGTCATTTGGAAAATACGTGGGGATAAAGAAATTTACAAACATACAAGATACGCGCGAAAAACAATAATACCCTTCCTTGGCAGTCGGGTAAAAATATTGTGAAAAAGTCAGATGTTTTGTCGTCAGAGAGTAATGAAAACACCATGATAATTATTTTTCGCAATAAAATCGCAATTCCGACTTCCACTGTGTACAGAATTCGAATAATTTGCACGAATCGATGTGACGAATCCATGTACATTTTTGTTGATTTAACAAAAACGGCTCAGCCAATTTCGATAAATTTTAAATTTGACCACTTCGGAAGTATACTCTTTTGAACTAAAAAATATTTTTTCAAATCGGTTCACAATTGGCGAAATTATCTACGACCATACACAAAATAAAATTCATACAGACCAACATAGAACATCCTCCTTTTTGGAAGTCGGTTAAAAATAGTGAAGCGTGGAAAGCGTGTACCACCGACAAAAGCTTTGCTCTTATGTTTTAAATGAATGAATGAAATTACGGACTGAGTGTGAGAGTTTGTAAGATCCCAGAGAGACAATGTGGTCCATCGAGATAATCTGAAAGAGATGCATTCATTTAATACGGCACGAGTAAGAAAAAGACATGGAGATATCCCGATTTGGTGGCTGTCGAAAATCTGGCATTTCGTTGAGGAACGTCAAATTTCAATACATACTCGTATTTTACAATTTTAGGCCAGATATTTTTCATTTATTTTTGTGGTGAGATCCACCTTCCAAGTGGCAACGGCATTAGAATTTTTGTAGTTATTTTTTATCTGTGAATGAAATACATATTTATTTATTTCAGAAAATTCCAGCTCAACCCGTGCTGCCATCTACATGACGCTTATTCTCGTAACAGCGTCCATATTTGAAGGCCTTGTGGTGGTCCAAGTATATGCTGAGCCGTTGTTCGAGGAAGCTATACCTAGCATGTCCGCAAATGTTTGCAGCATACTCCTTGCTGTCGTGGCTATAGTTGCCAGTTTGGTGGCTGCTTATTTGACTGAAGTTGCTGGACGACGGGTAAACGCTTTGCTTTTATGTGTTCCTGGTACAAGTCGCGGCATATAAGTCTAGCGCTGAGCGAAGTGTGGGGGGGATGGCTGCGCATGAGTTTAGTATGGCGGTCACTATGCGCAGCCATCCCCTCCACAGTACCTTCAGCGCTTAGCTACCTGTAGTTTTGTTTCATTCATTACAATTTTAGTCAGAATGTCACTGCTATACGTATAAGCTTCTTTAAAATATTTATTTCTAGTTGATCGTTGATTACTAGATGACCCCAATATGTTGTGTAGTTTAGAAGATCTAAGGGAATAATTACACAGACTTATTTGTCGTGGAAATTGACATTTCACCAATAAATGACTTATGACCATATCCACCACGCCAGCCCAGTGCGGGTTGGTGGATTCACATTACGCTATCGGATTTATTCTACGGACGTATGCAGGTTGCCTCAGGAGGTTTTTCTTCACAGAAAAGCCAGTGGTGTTAAATTCCGTACATAAATTCCAAATAACTCATTGGTACGAGACCTGGGGCCTTACTGCGTAAGCGCTCTGACGTTCGGCTTCGCTTTTTCTCCTGCTCGCGCCAGTTACTCACGCCACGAGAGCGAGCGGGAGGGAAAGCGAAGCCGAATGTCAGAGCGCTTACACAGTAAGGCCCCTGGATTTGAACCACAACCTCACGATTGCAAGGCGGGTGTCACTACCTTTAGGCCACCACGGCGTCAGTTGTGCTTAAGTGCTTATTTATAATTTTCAGCCTCTAATGATCTACTCTTCGTTCGGCACCGCTGCTAGCTGCTTACTCCTGGGTCTTCAGCTGCACCTACACTGGGGCCCGAACTGGCTCATCGCTGTCAACATCTACCTCTTCACGGTTATATTCTCGTTGGGCAGCGGAACAGTTCCTTATGTCCTGTTTGCTGAAGTTTTCTTGCCGGAGGTAAGTATAAGCACAGAATCGCAATATCGATGAGAATGTTATAACTGAAATGAATAATGATCTTGGTGACTTAAAAAATATGTTTAAAAAGTCCGATAGATTTTCAAAAAAATATTACACTCGTATTTTTTCTTTTGTCAATTAAACAAAAATTGATGAAGATATAGTTCGTTTAAGTTCCGCGCAACGTCACGACTAGACTACAAAAGTATAGACTTTTGACAGAGAAGTGACGTCACGAGCCTCCACGGATTTTGCCAAGGATAAAGAAGGATGTCGACAGCTCATACATACGAATACCTGTTGTGTACGAATACACTCAGTTTCTCCCAAGCTCATTTATAAAAATGTTATCTTCACCAGAGTAATTTATGACGCTTCTAAAACTGTTCTGATTTGTACAAGTTTGTTTAAAATGAAGTTAAAATAAGAAAAACCGAAAACATATTTCAAGCTATATGTACCTACTTTGATTTATAGAATTATAGACCATAGCAGTGCTGCCAACTCCTTTTGGCAAAAATTCGCTATCAGCACGTCAAAAACGCGCCAGAAGCGCTAAATGGTAACTACGACGACTGGTACTACGAAAATATTAATGATAATGAATTTCGGTATTCATCCACTTCATTAGCAATAGTATAAGAACCACAACTAGCTGCTATTCGAACTTCGGCCGCAGCCTGGGAATGCAGGTCGCGATTGCAGGTAACACACATCTGAAATGCAGCCACTGCCTGCTTCCGCAGTCGAGAGTGATTCCGAGGTTGGCTACACGTGCTGCGACAGGCAGCACGTCGGACTTGTCTAAACAGGTGAACAACACTCGCAGCTGAGGCTCGGTAGCACGTGCTGCCGGAGCCGCAATCAGAATCTTTTTTGCAGAAATTCATACTACTACATAGATAACCAGAGCCCTTACTCGTAGTCCAGGCTTTGCAAAGTTTACTCAAACTTTCGCGTTCGCGTGTGGCTCCATAGATTTTGGTTAGTTCTTCCTCGTTTCTGCTAGGGGCGCTGTACAAAAATGTATAGGGCCATACCGAAACAGCTGTAGTTTCAATTTACGTGGAAACCTGGATTAACCCCTCAGTTGTGCAGCTACAGCCGGCTTCGTGCAGCTGCTGCAAGTGCTGTTTGTAGCTGTAGCCTGCTGCCGAGATTCGAATAGCACCTTTAAGGATTATTACGAGTAATATCAAAATAATCAGGAATATCTCGGATAATTTCAACTGCAGCTTTTTGTTAGTAGTAAAGTGAGTGAAACCTAAAAATATATGTATTCTTTCTTTTTGATAATCTTTTAGTATACAAAAATGTATGTTTCTATAAAATATGTAAAAAGACACCTCAGTTCGTAAAATTACTAGTTGAAACACTTAAAACGAGTTAAGGAAGGAGCATGTACCAACTGTTGAAAAAGAAAATAATTATATCAACCCCTCCAAAAAATTGCTAAGTCGGAATACCGAAAACGAAATCTGGCAATACCGAATACATCATTTGATCGACTGAATTTGACATTTCCTTTTTTTTGACAGCAACAGTAATAAAATAGTGATTTTTTTAAATAATGTGCCCATTTTTGGACAGGCTAAAGCCTTTAAGGTCATACCGCCACTTCTTATGTATGTAATCTATATTGTTAAAACAATAAAAAAACATTGTAATTTTTCTGGTGGTCTAATATTAATTTTAACTAGTGATATGAAAACAGCAAAAAATCACTAAATTTTTGAAGCACATATCATTATTATAAATGATGTTTTGTTTTCTACCTACTTGCAAAAAAAAAAAACGACAGGTCCATTCGCTGCATCCTTCTTTTGTCATTTATTGTTTGAAGTGCCAAAAGAAAAAATACGTGTGTCATGCGTGTGTTGAATATTTTTTGATAATGTAACTAACGGATTAATTAACAAAATGGTTGTATTACCAGTCATCATGCATATTTTTTTAAATTAAAGAATGGGAGATCGATTTCTAAATCGATAGCCTGTTGGGATGAACGCGTAAATTACAACGAGACTGAATGACATTGCTCTCATTTGAATAAACGAGCATTATAAATCTATGTTAGTGCAAAAAGCGATGGGATTGTCATAGTCTCTATCTAAAATTGGACTCCAGGGCTCTTGTTAATGGAGTGAGTTTAAAGCTTCCAGATTGTTTTCTATAATTTCTAAAAAAAATCTCTTCGCAGTTCTCTTTCTTCCTGTTCTTGTAGTACAATAAATTTTAGAAATTATAATAACTTCATGGACGATCAATTTACCTATCAGATTCCAACTACTTTATTTTTTGCAATTTAAATCTTCAGTAAACAATACTAATGTCTTAATCACCGGACATTTTATTCCTGAACTCTAGTTACCCAAACAATTCTTTCCTAGATTCATTAATATTGTTTTGGAATACGTGGGTGTAAAGGCGAGGATCTAATGCTTTTTGGTCACATAGATAGATAGATACAGGCATCGCCTAATTTGGGGCACACCGGCGCTGTGCAATATCGGCAAAAGTTTATGATAAATTTTAACAGTACTGTACTGTACTGTACTCTCTCTTATCTCTCTTATATTCCTAGGTCCCCAGGGTGGGGCGAGGCCTGGTCTTCAATTGGACTTTCGTGGCATCTCCGATGTACATAGGTCTATGTTAGAGATTTTGTTAGGCCAGAAAATCCGTAGTATTTGGCGAAGACATCTAATGACAAACACTTGGAGCTTCAGCATAAGGTCTTTTGTCACCTTCCACGTCTCGGACCCATAGAGCAGAACGGTTTTTACGTTGGACCGGAAAATCTTCAACTTTATCCGTCTGGTCAGTTTTCGTGATTGCCATACGGGTCGAAGTTGAGCAAAAGTGGCTCTAGCTTTAGCTATTCTTACAGTTATACAGTTTCACAGTGTCGTGACTGAAACTGTACTGTACTGCACCAGCCTTTTTAATAGTCCACTGCCGGACGTAGGCCTACCCACGAAGAGTGATTGGGCCACATTCACCGCGCTGGCCCAGTGCGGGTTGGTGGATTCAAATACGCTATCGAATTTCTTCTACGGACGCATGCAGGTTGCCTCGCGATGTTTTCCTTCACCGAAAATCCCATGGTGTGAAATTCCGTACATAAATTCCAAGGAATTCATTGGTACGGGACCGGATTTCAACCCACGACCTCATGATTGCACGGCGGGTGTCATTACCACTAGACCACCACGGCTCAGTTTTAACAGTAGTACCTACGTACAAAATGTAAACGTACCTAGTTGTTTCACATTTGCTCACCAAAGAAGGGTAGATGAACTAAATTTAAATTATTAATTATGTACCTACTCAACATAATGATTTATTTTCCCTGATGTAGGTACTTAATTATTTCGTTTTACTATGTGTTACCAACCAAAAAATGTCATCAATGCACCTATCTGTCTACAGAGGCAATATTTTGAATTTAATTTCAAGTTATTTTTATGTTTCATTTGCGCAACTTTTGTTAAATGTTATTTTGGTAAATAAATGTATTCTTATTCCTTTTTTTGTCATTTTCTAGGTTAAAAGCTTCATGTCCACGTTGGTGATCGAATGGTCTTGGCTGTGCAACTCTATCATCCTCTTCATCTTCAACCCACTCCTGAAGGCTATCGGCCTCGGGCCGGTCTTCTACATCTTCGCTGGCGTCGCTCTCTTGACTGGAGTCTACTGCATCTTCTTCGTTCCTGAGACCAAAGGCCTCACTTGCGACGCTATCCAAGAGAAGTTCGCTAAAAAGAAGAAGCGAAACGTTGTGTATTAAATTTGTAAAAATATGAATGATGTGTTCCGAATTATTTCTTTTGCTGTGATAGTGGTACTCATCGATATGAGAAACTTTTAGGATTAGACTTACCCTGAATGCCTTGTCTTTTTAGAGTTCCGTACCCAAAGGGAAAAACGGTACCCTATTACTTAGACTTCGATGTCCGTCTGTCTGTCTGTATGTCTGTCACCGGGCTGTATCTCATGAACCATGATAGCTAGGCAGCTGAAATTTTTACACATGATGAATATCTGTTGCCGCTATAACAACAAATACTTAAAATTAAATAATATAATCAATCAATCAATTTATTTATTTATTCATATAAAACGAACAAGAAGGTACATTGAATTGTTAGATTTATACATTAACATTAACATTGAAACACACCTATTCGTAATACAACAATTACATAAAACATATAAGTAGGCATTCGTTTTAATTTCTGCTTTGTAAATATTTAAGGGGGGTTCCCATACAACAAACCTGAATTATTCGACGTTTTTCGCTCTATATTAATAATGGTACCAGGTAGATGCTTGAAATTTTCACAGAATGTTTAGTTTTTTATTTCCTTTAATAATAAATAATAAAATTAAAATAAAATAATTATTTGAAGGGGGCTCCCATACAGTACGGAACCCTCCGTGCGCGAGTCCGACTCGTACTTGGCCGATTATTTATCTCTAAATCGCTTTTGAAAGCGATCGGTCTTGGTCCAGTCTTCTACACCTTCGTAGTGTCAGAACGAGACAGCGTTATGGCAAAGTTTTTATCTGTCACTTTTTCACACGTCGAAATGAGTTCTTTTCGTGGTCGCATGCTTGACTAGCTGGTGTCTCTCTCTTGGAGTCTGCTGCATCTTCATTGTTCCTGAGGCCAAAGTCCTTACTTGTGCCGCCACTCAGGAGAACTTTAACAAAACAGGAAGCGAAATGTTGTGTATTAAATTTTTGATAAATAAAAGTTGTGGTTTTTGATGATAGTGGTACCTAATAATATACCTAATTAAAAAACCCCCGACACAAAAATATTTGACAACAAACTTTCAATTGACAACCATTTTGGGCACATTTGTAGAATTTTGGTTCTTCCATCCCCACTTCAACCCACCATAACTCTTAAACGGCTCAATCGATTTTTATAAAACATAGCTAAGAACACTCTCGATTAAGTCTCCTTTCATCCAAAAAAAAACTAAACTGAAATCGGTTCAGTGGTTCGGGCGCTATGATGCCACAGACAGACAGACAGACACACAGACAAACAGACACGGCAAACTTATAACACCCCTCTTTTTCGTCGGGGGTTAATAAAAGATGGTTTTGCTTTTACAGAAATAGATCTAAGTATTCATTGTTATGAAAAATCGGCCAAGTACGAGTCGGACTCGCGCACGGAGGGTTCCGTACTGTATGGAAGCCCCCCTTAAATTTTATTTTATTTTAATTTCATTATTTATTATTGAAGTGAATATACAAATAAATATTCTGTGAAAATTTCAAGCATCTACCTGTTACCATTATTAATTTAGAGCGAAAAACGTCTAAAAATTCAGGTTTGTTGTATGGGAGCTCCGCTAAAATATTTATACTTTTCTCTTTTTAGTATTTAGTCTGTAGTATGTAGTCTTTAGTATTTGTTGTTATAGCGGCAACAGAAACACATCATCTGTGAAAATTTCAGCTGCCTAGCTATCATGGTTCATGAGATACAGCCCGGTGACAGACAGACAGACAGACAGACGGACATCGAAGTCTTAGTAATAGGGTCCCGTTTTTCCCTTTGGGTACGTAACCCTAAAAATTATGAAATGAAATGAAATGAAATGAAATGAAATATCTTTATTCGACACAAGTACAAATAAATAAAAAAAACTTATAAAATTAAGTAAGTTCGTATAGACCGGGTGGTGGCTAGCCCTGTTGTCAGAGTTTTTAAGACACCTGAAGGTCTTTGTCATGGCTAAACGGTTAAAACAAACGGAACCTATAATCTAACGTGTCATCCGAGCCACGGTAGCACTCAGTTCAGTCCGGTCTTTTACGTCTATGCTGGTGTCGCTCTCTTGACTGAAGTCTACTTCTTTGTTCCTGAGACCAAAGGTCTTACTTACTCGTATGACGCTATCCAGGAGAAATTTACTAAAAAGAAGTAGCGAAACGGTATGTATTAAAGTGATAACATGGAAGATGTTGTTTTGAATTCTTGCTTTTACAGAGGTAGATATAACGAGATAAAAGACGAAACACTCAGAGTGTTAGTTTATCCTTTTATTTTTCAAGCAATAATGAGGTCTGCTGGCTGGCTGGCTGGCATTTGGCATTTATACACGTCCCCTCTCAGGCAGGCGGCAGGGCAGAGCTACGCGAGGCATCGCGCGAGGGGGCGTGTCGGCTGGCGGCTGGCTGGCATGCTATTGGCTGCGGCGTCGGTCATTTCTGAACCGTATTGACTTCCGCCGCGTAATATAGATCTTATAGTTCGGCCGTTCAGAGAATGTTCTTGTATGTACATAGTTTCCGAGATCTCGGCCAAAAACATTTTTTCAAGATGACGTGTCAGGAACGCATTCTCTGAACGGCCGAACTATTGTACTCATCGTTATAAAGAACGTTTAGTATGGGACCCACCCTGAATACCCTGAAGTAGCAAAAATAAAATATGCAGGTGGAGTCCCTCTGTGCGGAAGAAGTGCTTCGATGCAACAGTGCTTTCATACCCCCTCCATGGTAGCGGTAAACGTTTAACGCAACCTTATTGAAAGTCGCATTAGAAGTTTCACTTCAATAAGCTGTTTAGTACAATAATGTAGGTAAATACTCCTATCGTATGCTACAGACGAGTCGATAAATTAAAATAAGGCTATGAATATAAAATTATCGGCCAAGTACGAGTCGGACTCGCGCACGAAGGGCTCCGTACCAGATGAAAGCCCCCTTTTATATATTTTTATTTTAATTTGATTATTTATTTTTGAAGGGAATATATAACTGAATATTCTGTGAAAATTTCAAGCATCTACCTGTTACATTAGAAATATCGAGCGAACAACGGCCAAAAAATCAGGTTTGTTTTATGGGAGCCCCCTTAATTATTAATTTTATTCTGTTTTTAGTATTTGTTGTTATAGCGGCAATAGAAATACATCATCTGTGAAAAGTTCAGCTTCCTAGCTGTAACGGTTCATGAGATACAGCCTGGTGACAGACAGACGGACAACGCAGTCTTAGTAATAGGGTCCCGTTTTTACCCTTTGCGTACGGAACCCTAATTACTAGCTGCCCGGTGAACGGTGAACTTCATATTTCATCTGTCGTACTAATTTCGCGTTTAGCGCCATCAATGACCAAATACGGCAACTCAGTCAACTTTTACACATAGAAACAATTTGAATGAGGAAATGAAATTGATGTTTTTTTTTATTTTTCGTGCACTTTTCTCAATTTTTTCTTTCGTAAGAACCTTCTCCTGACAATTCTGTTTCAGCCAACAGCCAATAAACATATGTCATGATGTAATTACGTACAATTTCGCTGTAGTAAATGTTAATTAAAATATTGCTAATCATAATGACTGTTAGAAATCAACGGTAAACTATTTTCAACGTAACACTGACGTTCTCTCGTAAATATCTGTATCTAATCAAATATAAAGATCCGTCTTGGCCAATCAGGCATCAGACTAGGCGCAATTCAGTGATAATCTCCAAGATTCTCATGTTTGCCTGGTACCTACAAAGTAATTACAACCATGACAGTGATAATCACAAAACTGGATGTTATAGATATCTCGAAATCAGTCATAGAAGACACCTACGGGGCGAAGGCCCTCTTAAATTTCCTATTAAAAAAAAGAACAAGTTTGACACTAAAATCTAAAAAGTTGTTACGAAATCAGCCAAAATGGGGAGACTTATGCAGTTTATCAGCACCTTAATTAGTAAGTGCAGCTTGTTACCGTTAAAAATGGAATACCAGAATTTTGTTTAAGTATATTCTAAGGTCATTCAGGTAGAACTTAAAGTGCATGGAGACTATCGTATCATCAAGTATTGCTATTTACTACATAAAGCTATACTATATTAGTACAGCTGTTTACTATAATAAGGAATAGTGAAGGGGGTGCAAAATTGTCAAACGGGAACGGTAAACGGAGGTTTTCAATTAGTTTGCTTTTATTTTGTTCCGACGTCACCTGATTTTTCTTTTTGTGGACTGATTTGGCGAGCTTTTCTTGCAATCTATGGAATAATATCGCAAAAACGGTTCCATAAAAATATTTACTGTGATACAGTAGTTTTGAAGTAATTCCAGAATATTAATAAAAATTGCAGCGCCTACATAATATACTCAATAGCAAAATCGCTACTTTCACTCGCTGTTTTCGGCTTGAGATTGATTATATTGGTTATCAATACCAACAGGCTACTTTTTATCAATTACCTCTAATTATAAATCAACCAACATCAATTACATTGGTTGTTATTACGTTTTTGGGCAAAAATAATAATTATATGCATCATCATTATATACTACGGGACTAATCGCGCACTCAAATTCCGAGATAAATAAATGAGCATTTGCTTGACGGAGGTACTGGTCATTGGATCGAGCTCCACGACCCAAAAGTCCTCTCCACGGATCGACACTATTTTTAAGAATACTTCGTGAAGCGGTGGAAATCAAAAAACACAACAACCGAGACACGGTTTTTAGGGTTCCGTACCCAAAGGGTAAAACTGGGGCCCTATTACTAAGACTCCGCTGTCCGTCTGTCTGTCTGTCTGTCCGTCTCCAGGCTGTATCTCATGAACCGTTATAGCTAGAAAGCTGAAATTTTCACAGATAATGTATTTCTGTTACCGCTATAACAACAAATACTAAAAACAGAACCAAATTAATAATTAATTAATACAACAAACCTGATTTTTAGCCGTTTTTCGCTCTATAATAATAAATTTAACAGGTAGATGTTTGAAATATTCACGGAATATTTAGTGGTATATTCACTTTAATAACAAATAATAAAATTAAAATAAAATAAATATTTAAGGGGCTCCTAAACAGTACGGAATTCTCCGTGCGCGGGTCGGACTCGTACTGGGCCGTTTATTGACTAGTTCGGAACCGGTGGATTCATACAATAGCATGTAAATTTTATGTCCTAATAAATATTTTTGAATTTGAAATTTGGAATATTTTTATTTTTTCCAGTAAGCAACCTATGTATGGGCGTTGGCATCATATTTGCCTGGCCATCTTCGACCTTCGCTCTCTTCAAGTCTACCAACACCACGCTGAACCGGCCCATGACCGAAACCGAGTTATCACTGTTTGGTAGCTTATCCTCTGTGGGTGCATTGATAGCTACTCCAGTAGTAGGCATATTCTTGAATAGATTTGGAAGGAAGAAATCTGCAATCTCCTGCTGTATTTTAGGAGTGGTAAGAGATTTAAGTATATAAGTTACAATTTTATTTCGTTCATTGTATTTCATCGTCACTATCATTATTGTAATTTTGCTGCTTAGCAACCTTCAATTTGTCAGCTGTTTGAGTCTGCCAACATTACTTTACACCGGTCGATTGTAGGTCCCGGTTGTTTTAACCGTTTAGCTATGTTAGAGGCCTTCAGGTGGCTTAAGAACTCGGACACTAGGGCTAGCCACCCGGCCTATACGAACTTAGTAGCTTACCTAGGAAATCGAAGTACGAGTATCACTGTCTGGCAGCCTATCTTCAGTAGTAGCATTGATAGTTACTGCAGTAGTGGGGATTGGTTTGGTTGGGACTGATATTTTGCACTCTAATATACGCGTGGTATGAATTTCACTTAACCTATCATCTTTTTGATTATTTATAGTACTTTATTATTATCTTCAAGTAATTTCGTATCCTGTTCAACTTGATCATCTTCAAAAGCAATTCCATTAAGTAAATCGATTTTTTAAATCGTTGAAACACACTGCTTTCATACGGCGTGTTCTTCTTTACTTATGAGGGATTTACACGGATTAGTATGAATTCGTGACAAACATATTATGTGTGTGGAATTGCCGTTTAGACGGTCTATTTTTGCCATGCGGCAAAAATCGTGCGGATTTAGTCGCCCGTGTAAATTCCTCTTTATCGCCGATCTTATTGGAAATCCTTAGGAGGAGTTTATGTCCAATCACGGATGTTTTACGGCTGTAATAACGATGTCATCATCCATACATCCATCAGCCGTAGGACGTCCACTGCTGGACATAGACCTTCCCTATGGATTTCCAATAAGGCCGGTTAGAAGCGGCCTGCATCCAGCGCTTTCCTGAGACTTTTATTATATCGTCAGTCTACCGAGTCGGTGGACGTCCTACGCTGCGCTTGCTGGTTTGTGGTCTCCAATCGAGAACTTTACGGCCTAATCGGCCATCCGTTCTACGAACTATGTGCCCTGCCTATTGCCACTTTAATTTGCTTATCCGCTAGGCTATGTCGGTAACTTTGATTCACTCGTCTGCGGATCTCCGCATTTCGAATTCGATCCCGCAGAGAGACTCCGAGCATAGCCCTCTCCATAGCACGTTGGGCTATCTTGAGCTTATTCATAAGGCCCACAGGCCCACATTAAAAATAACGATGTGTTTATACATAATAATTTTAAAACCAGACAATTCTATGCCTACTTATTGCAATATGATACGAGTGTATTGTTCAAGAAGACTAAAATACATGTTTTCATAGTTGCGCCTGAAAGTTACATAAGAGCAACAGTTTGAGTGATAAAGTACTTATTTAACTTTTTATAGAAGGCTGTAATACTATTGACGTAACATAGAATCATAAAATCAGATTAAGGTTTATAAGATAAGCCGTGAGATTTCTGGCTGATTTAAACCTAATAAGGAAATAGCGACTATTAAAGATCTACGAAAAATTGTTTGAGACTTATAACTTTATACGACATAAGCAACAAGAGTATTGTGTTGAACTTTTGTAGGTATCTTTCAATGGTTTAAATATAGTTTCTATCAGATTAGATAGATTTCTTAGAAAAAAATATACATTCTTATCACCTAATTCTGCGTAATCTTTGACCTCAACATTGCTAACTAAAAAAATAGTCAATGGTTTTTTTTTGTTTCTTAGTTTCCTCGGACTTGATCGGAGGCTTTGTTTATTTTAAAGTTTATTTTAACCAAAATACAATTTTATATAATAACTGTGATATAAAGTTTCTAATTTCGTATCTATTTTAACGCATGTTTCAAAGACTATCCAAAACATAAACATTTCGAAAATTTCAAAAGACTTTCCAAACAACAAACATTTTAAACTACGAGTATTTCTTATAAATATTTTTAACCATCTTACCATCTGGCGAGATGATGGTCAAGCGCGGACTTATCAGCGAAATGAAAAACGGGATGAAATCCGGGAGTGCCGGCAGAAGTGAAAACTTGTTCCCTCCGTCTTACAAATTTTCACAGGTTTCACGATCAGGTCACGTCATGCCCTGACGCGAGTTTAAATTTTTTACCCATCCGAAAAAGTGCAACACGACGTTATAGAAGTTTTCACTTCAAAAAACGTTCAACATCATCATTTGAGCCTCATAAATTAATAAGGCTCGGTTGCACCATATTGGTAGTTATAGTTAAGATTATTGTCAAATTTAACAATAACAATACCGCTGACTTAAACAGTGACTGCGAAATGTGTTGCACCAGCGTATTCCTTGGAATAGTTAAAGTTATCAGGACTATACGATTCTGACAGACAATTAACTTTAACAATAACATCAACTAGTGAATCGTGGGCGGTTACGGTTACAGTTAAAGTTATGACGTCATCTTACAAATTGTCAAATGGTGCAACACATTATTTTCCCTAACCATTACTTTAACATATTGTTTGTCATTGCTAAAGTAACATGGTGCAACCAAGCCTTAATAAATAAATATTGGGGGACATCTTATACACGGTCTCTGATCCCAAACTAAGCAAAGCTTTTGATATGGCTGTCAGAGACTGATATCAAAATTCAAAAAATTCAAATTCAAAAAGTATTTATTTACGAAAGCACATCAAGTTTTCGGAGGCTCTAGCTGCCAAACTGGGTGTAGGGAACCCGTGTTTTGGAAACTAGTTCCTACTCAAGGAACAGTATTTTGTTGTGTTCATATTTATTTAGGTTTTTGCTTTTATTTTGAACATTAGAATTAGAAAATAAGAAGAAATTGAATAAGAAATATGTAGTACAGATTTGACATTAAGTATATTATTTTAAGATATAACATAATGCATAAGGTATATAATTTATTGAACTGTAACAAAAACAATGGAGATAGTTATTTTGTTTAGTGTTTTCCACACACTAATGAATAGATACAGAGGTAAGCTTAGAGTTCGGTATAATAAAACCTTATTTTAAGTATCGATAATAATGAAAATAGGTCAAATTACTGCAAGATTTTAAATAGGTTTTCAGTTTCATCGTAAGTAAGACTTTTCAGCCAAGAAGTTAAGATTTTTTTACATTCTCTATAACAGAGCGGGTATAGACATAAATATACGCTAACAGCGTTGTATAAGCGAGTGCTTATAGCTTCAAAATGACGGCATGCTAAAGCAGTTCTGTGCCTTTCAATTACGCAGACACGATCTTTCCTACGTTTATTTTCGTGTAGTGTTAGGTCGATAGTCGATGACAAAGATTTGTGTTTGCGTAGAATCACTTGTAGGACAAAAAGTTGGCGTACTGAGAGTACGGAACATTCTTTATACAGCTGGACTGTCGGATATCTGAATGGCCTGCCGCTCATTACCTTCAGAACCGCCCTCTGTGCCACCTCCAAGCGTTTTAAGTTAGTAGCGTATGTACCGCCCCACACAGGAATGCAATATGATATGATAGATTGTCCCAGCGCACAATAAACTTGTCGAAGCACTTCAGCCGGTGCAACTGATCGTAGTTTTTTAAAGACAAATAATAATTTTCTAACTCGAGGTACCAGTACTTTTAGATGCTCGTTCCAGTTAAGAGTTCTGTCAATCGTAACTCCTAAATATTTGAGCTGTGTGCATCGAGCTATTTTGAGACACGAACATGGTGATTTTGAAATAATGTCACAAATATGGGCTCTAATTTCGAAAGATTCTGCGGGTTGGGAATTGGTATTTGCGGAAAAAGTTATAAACTTGGTTTTATCAACGTTAAGAGTAAGAACATTTTTGGTTAGCCAATTCATGACAGTCCTAAGAGCATTTTCAGCAAGTTCGCGAGTTGAGTCCCAGCTATCACCATGTATAAGCAGAGCTGTATCATCAGCGTAAGTGAAGATCTTGCAATTCGGTATAGAAAGTTTACACAATTCGTTTATGTACTCAATGAATAGAGTAGGCCCGACTACACTTCCTTGTGGAACACCGTGTGTTACATCTTTATCTGAGCTGATATGTTTTTCTATTTTAACACATTGTTTCCTATCAGTAAGATAATCTTTATGAAGTTCGTGAGCCACGCCACGAATTCCCGAGCTGTTCATTGTTTTGAGTAAGATAGGAACAGAAACAGTGTCAAAGGCCTTAGAAAGATCCAGAAAGATGCACAGAACTTTATTTTTCTGTTCTATATGTCGTACTATATTATTAGTTAAATCCAAAACAGCGTCTTCCGTTGATTTTCCTTTTCTGAAACCATATTGGTTGTTAGCGAGGATGTCATACTTGTCAATATAGCTGGTTAATCTTACGTTCATAACTTTCTCAAGAAGTTTGGAGAGAGTAGAGAGAACTGAAATAGGCCTGTAGTTGTTGACACTGTTCCTGTCCCCATTTTTAAAGATAGGGTGTACTAGTGCTCTTTTGAATGCTTTTGGGAAAACACCTGAAGAGAGACACAAATTGAACACATGCGTTATTGGTGGTACTAAACTGAAGCGTGCGAATTTTATAACTTTGGAAGGTATGTCGTCCCACCCTGTAGCGCAGTCATTGCGTAGTCCGATAATAAGTGAATCAATCTCTTTGAAGTCAGTCGGTAATAGGACCATGGAGTTTTGAACGCTCTGGGAGGAATAAACAATTGAAGAGTTGCATGAGGAAGATTGGCTAGAGCTGTCAATTTTATCTGCTAAAGTTTTGCCTACATTTACAAAGAAATTATTCACCTGATCTACCGATGATACAGGATCATATGTTAGGCTCAGGAGATCTGCAGAACCGGAGACGTTAGTGTTTAGACCAACTATATTTTTAATGGTGTTCCATGTTTCTTTAGGATTGCCTTTCGATTTGTCTAATTGTTCTTTGTTAAAATTACGTCTTAGTTTTCTAATAAGATTTGTGCAATAGTTTCGATATCGGGTATATGTTAATTTCAGAATAAAGTTATCAGGATCTAGTTTTACTTTTTTGTGCATTTTGTCTCGTAGCCTTAGACATTTAAGTACACCAGGTGTAATCCAAGGTTTTAATACTCTATTTTTCTGAGAGATCTTTACTACTTTAGTGTGGTGTTTTACAGCCGTAGATATAACCTTTATAAGATTTTCCGCAGCACAATTTGCATCATTACAGGTGAACACAGATTCAAAGTCAGCTTTAGCTAGTTCTTGAGCTATAGCTTGGAAGTTTGTATATGTTTTCTCTTTTGGATAGGACTTTTTCTCTAGTGTCTCATTTATACTCAGGAGCAACGGTGAGTGATCTAAAATACTACATAGACATCTATATACTACATAGACATATTTTTAATTACATACGAGTACTTAAACTTATATAGATAGTACCTAAATAACACCTAGACACAGAGCAAGCACCTATGTTCATCACATAAATGCTTGCCCTAGGTGGGGATCGAACCCACGCCTATTTGATCCAGAAACCAGGTTCACTAACCACTGAGCCACCGAGGCAGTCAATCTTATCAAAGTCAAAGAGCGCCTGATTTTGAGAAGTTTAAGATTATAATCTCTCCGGAAACAAGAAAATTGTCAGACTGTTCCATTCCTTAGCCATACGGGTCAGATAATTTGAGTCAGACTAATAGAAAACCAACAGTGTAGGGGTAGTGTTGAGGCGTCTTTCTACTTGTCCTGTAGTAAATTGATGAATAGGGGATGAAAAATTAATAACAAATAAATACATATTTAGGGGACATCTTGCACACCGTCTCTGACCCCAAACTAAGCAAAGCTTGTGATATGGCTGCCAGAGTCTGATATATTACATAACTAGCGGCCCGCCCCAGCTTCGCACAGGTGTATCAAACATTTAAACTTTCCTCTTGAATCACTCTATCTATTTAAAAAAAAACCGCATCAAAATCCGTTGCGTAGTTTTAAAGATATAAGCATACATGGGGACAGACAGCGAGAATCGACTTTGTTTTATACCATGTAGTGATATATTTATTTTTTAATACATACTAATATGGATAACAGAGCAAACACCTAAGTTTATCACATAAATTTTGCCCTGGGTGGGAATCGAATCCTCGCCTCCTGGATCCAGGAGTCAAGGTCACTAACCACTGGGCCACTAAGACAGTCAAATTCTTCAAAATCCCTTAGAAAATCGACTAGGTCATGAATTTGATTGAATGATGGCTTAAGCAAAATGTTTACTTGTCTTCCAGATAGCCTGGACCATGTTGGCGAGTAGTTCCCGCGTGGAAGTCATTCTAGCCGCCATGTTTGTCTGCGGACTGAGCGGGGCAGCAGGTCTCATAGTGCCCTTGTACATCGGAGAGATTTGTGAAGAGTCCATCAGGGGCGCCATGTGCTCCTGCACTATCATCTTCTATGGAGTGGGCTTGCTGATCTCTTACTTGCTCGGAGGGTAAGTTGGCCTATACCTACTGATAGCGCGCTAGTTGAATGCAGTCGGGGTCTAAGGTAAAGAGCGGGAGCATATCCCCCGCTATCCGCACGCCCCACCTCACGCACCTGGGCGGGTTGGGCGTGCGGATAGCGGGGGGAAACATTCGCATTCCTAAGCTCTGCATTCAACTCGCGCGCGTACAGTATAATATAGTTACTAATGAAAGAAGGGGAAGACTATCGAAAGTACCCAATGGGTACAGAACCCTAAAATTCCCTAAACGGGACCCTATTACTAAGACTCCGATGTCCGTCTGTCTGTCTCCAGGTTGTATCTTATGAACCGTGATAGCTAGACAGAAGAAAATTTTCACAGATGATGTATTTCTTTTTAATACTAAAAACAGAATAAAATAAATATTTTAGGATGGCTCCCATACAACAAACGTGATTTTTAAGCAGTTTTTTTGCTTGATATTAATAATGGCAAGAGAAATGAAGCTAAGGGGGCTCCAACACGGTACGGAAACCTTCGTGCGTGAGTCTGACTCGCACTTAGCCGATTTTTTTTAATATTAGGTTTAAGAGAAGGTAGATGTCTTGTCGTACAGGGATGTGAAGACACTGGCGGAAGACCGAGAGAGATGGAAGGTGCTCCACCTTCAAGAGCCGCGCTCTTAAATTCTCATGAATCGTTACTAATGTTACCACATCCTTTACTTCTCGTACATTGTATTTTTTCATTCTATTGGGTGTTTTTCTAAAATAGTTATATTAAAAAATATCATTGAACTTTATGATTAACTAGCGACCCGCCCCGGCTTCACACAGATGTATTACATATAAATATAAACCTTCCTCTTGTATCACTCTATCTGCTAAAAAAACCGCATCAAAATCCGTTGCGTAGTTTTAAAGATATAAGCATACATGGGGACAGACAGCCGGAAGCCACTTTATTTTATAATATGTAGTGATAGTGATATTTACTAAGAGACCAATCTTGAGGATCCCGAAAGAAAATCAGCTCTTAAATACAAAAACATATCAAAATTAGGTTATGACGTTGGGGAGTGTAAGTTCCCTTTATAGTGAATTATGAAATGTAGGCAATAGTAAAATGACTTTTAATGAGCCCATGAGATGAGAAACTAAGAAGAAATCTATCATCCATAAAATATGATTTACATCTTTCAAACTATCACGTACTGGCAAGCGCAGTGTAGGGTATAGAAAAAGAACTAAAGTAAAAAGTAAGTAAAGTAAGTAGAAACAGTACTAAAATAGCAAGAAATATACATCACGTTGTCCCATTTTAAATATGAAATTTAATAGGTGTTTGAAAAAGATGCACATACGAGTACACCCGATCTTACGTAATTTCGAAGGGTTTAAACTAGCAGTGAGCTATCTTGGGTGTCCAAATTCAAAGAGATAAAAAGTAGGAAGGTAAAATGATCAGAGATTTGAACCTTCTTACTGGAACTAGAGAGTTCAAATTTCCGAAAAAGACAAATGGTCAAGTGTAACCAAATTTTAACCATTTTGTCATTCCAACTGGTGATTTTGACTGATTTTGACGTATGCGACAGACATTGCGGTTTTTTTTGTTCCACTCGCTCTCGCGTATGCTGTATAACCAGATATGAATAAGACAGCTGTAACGAAGTTTTTATTTGAGTAAAATTTAGCAATACTTCTATTACTTGTAATTCTTCTGAGGTGTAGGGCGTCTACACTCTAAAAAATTTCTAGACGCGGTGACAAAAATCCCTTATCAAATGGGAGATTACTAAGGAAACTGAACACAGCGACTGCACAAATTTAGACGCTTGAAAATATCAATGACAAAGGAACTTATACACATTTTTTGATGCCCCGTATTAGCCCCCTTTGAGGTTTGAAACTATCACAAACATTGTAGATATGACAACGCTTACTGTCCCTATGATAAGTCGCTATTACAAAGGTACTTTCACACTACGTTTTTGTCATGTTGTCATTTTGGCCACTTTGCTTTGACCCCACGTTAAGGCACTGTTACTTTTATAATATAAAATGTCACCTTGTTCAATGGTATATTGTTTATTTGTCAACGTTGCGTTGTCACTGTGACAGAGTATGTTGTCTCACGTCAAGGCGGTGTCATTTTGGACAATACAACTTTGTCCACATATTTAAAGAATATTGTTCGTTTGTCTACTGTATGATGTCCCTTCATCTTCTGGGTATTATCACTGCGACAGTGTATGCTGTTCCAACGTCTACGACGTGTTGTCACTGTGACAGTGTTTAACTGTCCTTACGTCCACTGGATGTTGACGCTGTGACAATGTATGCTATCCCTACGTCTACGGTGTGTTGTCCCTGTGACAGTGTTTTACTGTCCCTACGCCTACTGGGCGTTGTCGCTTTGACACTGTATGCTATCCCTACGTCTACGGTTTGCTGTCCCTGTGACAGTGTTTTACTGTCCCTATGCCTACTGGGCGTTGTCGCTTTGACAATGTATGCTGTCCCTACGTCTACGGTGTATTGTCCCTGAGACAGTGTTTTGCTGTCCCTATGCCTACTGGGCGTTGTCGCTGTGACAATGTATGCTGTCCCTACGTCTACGGTGTATTGTCCCTGTGACAGTGTTTTGCTGTCCCTATGTCAAGCAAAACACTGTCACAGTGACGGCACACTGTAGACGTTGGAACAACTTACACTACCGCAGTGACAACACCCAGTGTACGTAGAGGCAGCAACACCCAGTCTCCTTAGACGATGGCACCTACGATAACCCTCTCGACTTGGATTTGGACAGCTTCATAGAGGAGTATGTGGCTTCGCATCTGAAAATCCCAGGATGCCATCGTCATGGTTACTTTGTGGAATGTCAAAACTAGAAAAGAAATTAAAATCAGCAAATCGATTAAGATAGTTTTATTACAAATACAAATTAACGAAAGATAGAGTAATTGGTCTTACTTATACAGGATTATACGTAATGGCTATGATAAGCTGAAAGGGGCTCAAAGTACTAATCATTATAAACAACTTTTAAAAATTACATGTTGAAAGTAGTATATCATTTTCATCGTGCGCGAAAACTTAAAAAAATAGCGGGCGGATATGCCAGCTTCCATAGAAAAATCTTCGAGCCCCTTAGTCTTATCAAGGATCATATGAAGAGAGGATTGACAATGGCCATACAAAAGTGTGCATCTGGCGCTGTGCATAGCATTTTTTTTTTTGCCGAAAACATAAGTTTATACTAGTCCATTACGATACACGCTCTATTGTATAGCTATTGTCTATCCTCCCATTATAAGATCCTTGGTCTTATTTTAATGATTATTTAGATATAAAAACAGATAGACAGACACACACAGAGACACACTGAATTGATCTAGCACAAACAAAAACTGTCGAAATCGCCTTACAACACAGTTGCGTTTGCGCCACGGCCGGACCGGAGAAAAATGGCAGATTGATTGGCAGAGCCAGTGTTGCCAACGACTAATTTTTGACTGCCGTGTTTGGTAAGGGAAATTGCCGTGTTTGTTAAGAAAAGCTATCTTCGGCTGTCGTAGCAAATAAATAAAATAAAACATGTTTATTTTTTATTTTTATTATCATTATAATTAACCAAAAAGATCACAAAAATCAATAAAAAATAATTTACCTTATTTACCCAAATACATTTCTGATAGCCTCCACATACATAATCGATTTTAATTTTTATTCAGTTAGTATTTTTTTATCTTTTATTTTAGCGATTATTTCTTCGGTTGGAACAACAATAATCAAAAGTCTATGTTATTAGTATTATTTATTAACGGCAGCGAGAAGGAACTTTCGAAATTCAGTACAAATAACTTGACACTAGCGGTTAAAGTCCTAAGCTAAAGTATCTGTCATGGCACTTTGCAAAGGCGATCTTTGCAAATTGCCGTAGATTTTGCTACGGCAGTAGATTGGGGTTAAGGGTTTAGGGTTACGTAAATTTTTTGGATAAAAACATATTAATATAACCCATGAAATACCTATGATTATCACTGTTTTTTTTTTTTTATTTAAATGGATACTTTTCTTAGTTAGAAATGCAACAAACTGAAAAAAAGGTAACGTCCTGTCCCCTTTTAATTCCAAAGCTTACGATGAAAAATTTAAGTAAGTTATGTAATTGCAATAGTATACTAAAGTATAGAAGGAAAAACACTTCCATAACTTTATTTATGTCAGGTTCGTGGCGAACAACTAGTAAAATACATTACAACAAAACAATAAATTTACTTTTATTTACAATCACTTTACTGCAAAAAATTGTTTACTTATGATCGTGTAATTTTAAGTTAACAAGTATCATAGTATTAATTCAGGATCCAATCGATTTTGTTTAATCAAGTCGTCATTTCTCCTTAGAAAGAGAGGAAGTTGGCCATAATGGCAACATTGCAAAACACAAGCGGCCTCTGGCGACGGCATTTCTTAAGGGCCAATGACGTATTCACTTCGGAGCGTTGACAGAAGCACAAAGGCCTTAGTGAAAATATTTTCTAATTATCTATAGGTATTTAAGCATTGCTTATGCTTCTAGAACTTTTTCAAGTTTCTATAGGTACATTTAAGCTATGGTATGACCATACCGACTTATTTTTTAAAGGCTTCTGTTGAATCACAGAATAACGAATACTTTGTAGGTGCTCCATACAGAATCCTTAGTTTCTCGCTCCAGCGCGTAGGTACGGTAAATGCTACACTAACAGTTGAGAATATTGAAATTATATGTATGCATAGATTGGTGCTACATCTGTAAGGATTCAAATGACATATAAATTGTACCAATCGAGAAATAAACAACGGGGCTACATTCATTTGAGAAGGCGTGGATAGCGCGCCGAACTGAATGTACTGTCAAAGCGCTTAGGTAGGTATGTACAATTTTCTTTCAACCATACCGACAACTAGTGTAATTTATGTACCTATGTGTTTAAGAAGTTCTTCTGAAAACGAAAAATGTAGTTGTAACTTCCTGAGTATATGGAGGGGGTAGTTATGACGTCATGAAGGCAGCAGACGGTCATCCATATTTTGCGGTGTATATCGATAACTACTGAACCGATTTACTTGTTTAAAGTTCAAATGAAAGACCACAAAATGCACATTCATTATTATTGTATGTTGTTTTATGTAAAATCAATACCAAATGAAATATTTCCAATTATCTATATTTTGGCGATTTTTTTTTATTAATATGCTAATTGCCAATAGCTAGCCTTAGGTAAACGTCAAGATTATGTTAATTTTAGAGAGAAACTAAGTTGTTGTTACATTTATCAGCATTTAAATGACATACATTTTTGTCAATAATAGCCTATACACTAAAATTATTATGTCGTACTTATAGTTACTGAATTATAATAAATTTCGACGCGATCCCGTTAGCTAATTTTGTCGTAGAGGCTTACCGGCTAAGTCGTAGTTACTAAATCAAAATAAAACTTGACGCCTCGTTCAGTTGTAAAAACTATTCTGTCATTTTGTTCAAGTTGCTTGTGAACCAGCGTATAAGCTCATATTCTACCGTTAGTGAATTATGTCGTCGTAACTACCTTCATATGTTGTAGGAAATAAGCTAAAATAAAATTTGATGCTACGTACAAATTTAAAACTGACAATATTGTTGAAAAAAATATTCTGTGATTTTGTTAAAGTTGCTAGTGAACCAGCGTTCAAGCTCACATTTTACCGTTAGCGAATTTTGTCATGTCAACTAACCTGGTTTGTCCTATCATCTAAAACGAAATAAAACTTGACGCCACGTACATGTCAAATATGAAAAAAACTTTGTAAAAAAAGACTCTGTCACTGTGTCAAAGCTGCTTGTGAACCAGCGTTCAAGCTCACATTTTACCGTTAAGGAACTCTGTCATGGTGACTACCTCCTATAGCGTAATGACAAACTACTTTATCGTAGCGACAAAATAAAAATAATCATAGACGCCACCTGCTCGGGAACCTAGTCGTAGTGACAAAAAACCGTTCGACAAAAAAGATTCTAATGCGGCGTTTAGTTTTATTAGAACGTACCATTCAAAAGCTACGTCAGGAGCACAAAAAAAAAACGACAAAGGAATTTAGCACCTTAGACGACCGATTTTTTTTTGAGTGTACCTACAAGGTAGAAGGATGATATCATTAAGACCGCAGGATTACGTTGGATGCAAGTCGCTACCAACTGGTCTTTATTGGGTTTCTTATTGGAGATCTATTAGGGAGGCCTATATCCAGCAGTGGACGTCCTGTGGCTGATGGATGGCTGAATGGACATCTTTCATACTGTTTTTCTTTTTCAAGTTGATTTATGAATTCTTTACAATATTTTCAGATTCTTAAGTTACAATGGCATGATCTACGTTTGCTTGACTATGACTGCATTAGCAACGGCTGCATTTATTCCACTCAAAGAGTCTCCTACTTGTCTGATGATTAAAGGGAGGGAAAAGGTAGGTACCTACTTTGAAATAGGTATACTTTTGAATCCTACTAATATTATAAACGTGAAAGTTTGTAAGGATGGATGGATGTTTGTTACTCTTTCACGCAAAAACTCCTGAACGGATTGAGATAAAACTTTGCAACTATATAGCTTAGATATCAGAATAACACATACACTATAAATTATGATGATATTGCGTAAATTTTTCATATTATAACAATAAGCATTAAGTAAGTAGGAGAAGTTCTGCCATCTGCGAGCTATTCTAGCGTACGCTCCAAGAAATGTCAAAAAAGAACTGTCGAATCGAACAAATGTCAAATCGATTTTTTTTGTTTTTTTTTTTCCACCTCCTTTATTAAGGGTGGTAAGGTAGAGCCTCGAAATATCATGCGGGCGAAGCCGCGGGCAAAATTTAGTTTGATAATATTTTTCAAAATATATATCAGCAAGCGCTGTGTAAAAATTTCTCTGACAAGGTAGACATACACCTACAAGGTAGACGGATGACCTCATTAAGACCTCAGGATCGCGTTGGATGCAAGCTGCTACCAACCAGTCTTATTGGAGATCCATAGGGGAGACCTATGTCCAGCTGTGGACGTACTTAAAATACATTTCAATAAAAATAGATTTCGTATACTAAACTGGCAAACAGGCTGACGGGGATGAAATAATAAGATGCTACTTTATATGAATTCAACATTAATTATCAAATTTCAGGAAGCAGCTGCAGCTCTAGGATTTTATAGAAGAATGAAACCTGACTCCAAAGAAATTTTAGAAGAATTGAACATCATTAAGCGGAGCTTAAACCCAGAAACCGAAAGTAAGTTAATACTTTTTAGGGTTCCGTACCCATAGGGTAAAACGGGGGTCCCGTTATCACTAAGACTCCGATGACCGTTTGTCCGTCTGTCCGTCTGTCTGTCACCAGGCTGTATCTCATGAACCGTGATAGCTAGAACGTTGAAATTTTCATACATGATGTATTTCTGTTGCCGCTATACCAACAAATACTAAAAAATAATATTTAAAGGGCCCCCTTTAAATATTATTTTATATCCAACAAACCTGAATTTTTAGACGTTTTTCGCTGGATATTAATAACGGTGACAGGAAGATGCTTGAAATATTCGCAGAATATTTAATTAAATATGCACTCCATAAACAAATAATTAACTTTAAATAAATACAATTTTCAAGGGGGCTCCCATACAAGTAACGTGATTTTTTTTGCTCGATACGAGTATCAATAACAGCAACAGGAATATGCGTAAAATATTCTCAGAATATTAAGCTGTATATATCTTTCAAAAATAAATAACTAAATTAAAATAAAGTATATTAAGAGGGGCTTCCATACGCTACGGAACCCTTCGTGCGCGAGACAAAATTGCCCTTGGCTGATTATTATGTTTTCGAGTAAAATACTGTCATATCGATAACAAAAACTGAAAATTGATAACAAAATTGTTAGCTCTAGATTTTCAATGATCTAAGTTGCTTTTTAGGATTCCGTATCCAAAGGGTGAAAACAGGACCCTATTACTAAGACACCGTTGTCCTTCTATCTGTCTGTCTGTCACCTGACTGTATCTCAAGAATCCTGATGGCTATACAGTTGAAATTTTCACAGAAAATAAGATAAATATATACGGGGAGCCTTCAGACAAACACGTGATTGTTGCCGTTTTTGCTCGCTATTATTAACAGCAACATGTAGACGCTTGAAATATTCCCGGAATATTTAGTTGTAAGAATCACTTCTGAAATAAATTACTAAGGTAACAAATTAGTGAGTCTCGTAGCAGTCCGATTTTTAACTGACTTCCAAAAAGGATAAAAAAGGCGAAAGATTTAAACGTATTGAAGGGAAACCAGAGGATGAGGTTCTATGTTCGTGTGTATGTATTTTTTTTTGTTTTTGTGTATGTTCATCGATAATTTCGCCAATTGTGAACCGAATCGAAAATTTCTCTTTAAGTTTGAAAGGTTATACTCCCGGGGTGGTCCCATTTAAATTTTACAGAAATCAGCTGAGCCGTTTTTGAAAAAACCAATAATAATATAAGCAATTCCAGCGAAATATCCTAATTTTGTACGCGATGAACATCGATAACTTCGCCAATTGTGAAGTGAATCAAAAAAATATTTTTAGTTCGAAAGGGTATACTCCCAAAATGGTCCCATTTAAATTTTACAGAAATCTGCTGAGCCGTTTTTGGTAAATCAACAATAATGTAAACAATTAGAGCGAAATATTCGGATTTTGTACACCATGGAAGGCGGTTTTGCCATTTTTTGCGAAAAATAATTAACAAGTTTCGTAGTAAAAAAAATGTAGGTATTTGTAATTTAATTTCAAATTACAGCTGCAACGGTAGAAGAAGAAAAGCATTTGAACTCAGAGAAGCCAGCCACAGAGAAAATGGGTCTATGGAAATTCATAAGTAAGTAAATTCTAGCCAAATGGTACATTGATAACTGATTATGATTATTTGTACAATAAAATTGTGGCTATTTTTGAGTTACTTACCTTCGAGTTTTGGTTAATTCTACAAAATATATCTGAATTCTGGTTAAAATAAAATCCTCCAAACTTAAGAATTTTAGACCAACTTGGCCTATGCAGTATTTTGGTACCTGCATTAGGACACTATGCAAAATCTCTATAAAGAAATGACCACATTGATTTTTTAATTCTGCCTGCAGAATAAATGTGGTCATTGTTGGGCAAAAACTACTTAAATATTTGAATGATCATTGATACTATGACGCAATTGGATTTAATTTTATAGCATTTAATTATATTTCCCGTTATTCCAGGGAAATCAAGATCAACGCGGTCTGCGATCTTCATGACCCTCACTTTAGTGACGGCGTCTATTTTCCAAGGCCTCGTCGTGGTTCAAGTATACGCTGTACCATTATTTGCAGAAGCTATACCCAGCATGTCTCCCAATGTTTGCTGCATAATCTTGGCAGTAGTGGCTATCGTGGCTGGGTTGGTAGCTGCGTATTTGACTGATGTCGCTGGAAGACGGGTAAGGCTCTATAGATTTATGTTCTCCTGGTAGATTATGGTTGTTGAAAAGAGGTTTTGTATTAATTTGGAATTATTTTTTTGTGAGTGGTATATCAAATGAAGCAAGAAATTTTTTTGCGTTTAATATTTTAAATTAAATGTATAAGAGCTGATTTCATGATCATCATACGATTTTTGTTAGTTCTTAATGAGGCATTAGCTGATGGGTCTTAAAAGTGGCAGATCTGTTAGATCATTTTCTGTCCAATGAAGAAGGAAGAGAACTAAGAGAACTAACTCATCTTGTCAAGAGAACTAACAAACCACGTTTACTCCCACCTGTTCTGTTAAGTAGTTCTGTTGACAGAACTACTGGGATTTACCATTAGCGCATGGTGGGACGCTCGATTACTTAAACAGTCTGTTAATAGCTCTAACAAGGCATCAAATATTTGACATCGCTCGGTGAAATTAGGCCTAAATACATAGAAGAGATCTAGTTCTGCTGTTCTGTGCCTAAATATCATACGCAAGACATCTGTTAGATGTTACGGGTTACGGGCATACCCAATAAAACGTCTGATTAAATTGGCTACATGCAGGTTATATCAAGTTCAATTCTGCGGTTTCGATAGTCAATTATTCACCTTGTTATTACCGTCATTTTTCAACTTTCGCGATAAGTCCTACGGAACTATAAGGATAATAAGACGTACTTTCGTCAAGAGTTGGTCACCAAAACTGATTTCATTACTTTACGGTTTAGTTGCGTGACTGAATCAGGAGTGAAGAGACGTAGACGTTACTTATAGGCTTGCACTATTGCAGGCACTACTTAGTTTTTAAAATTCTATTTTGTTATCTTAGCCTCTGCTGATTTACTCGGCGTTCGCTACCGCTGCTAGCTGCTTACTCCTGGGTCTCCAGCTGCACCTTCGCTGGGGTCCGAACTGGCTCATAGCTGTCAACATCTACTTCTTCACAACGGTATTTTGCTTGGGCGGTGGAACCGTGCCTTACGTGCTGATCGCGGAAGTTTTCTTACCTGAGGTACCTATTTATTTATTTTTGACTGGCGATTGTTAAACTGTGCTTGATTTATTGGTTTGTGTACTTTTATTATGGCTAAAAGAGGTTTTGGTCGAAACCTACTATACAATAATATTTTTTTTGTGTATAGATCGAAATACATATTAGTCGTACTGTTGACTAATAGAACATAAATTAATGTAGGTACCTAACGCTGAGAGTGTTATTTTACATTTTTTAAATTAGCAAAAATGTTCACAAATTCTTATTTATCTTTCTATTATCTGTATGATTTAACGATTGCATAAAAATTAATAAAGCATGGTTTTTGTTTTCTTTTGATCATTTTTAGGGTTCCGTACCCAAAGGGTAAAAACGGGACCCTATTACTACGACTCCGCTGTCCGTCCGTCTGTCTCCAGGCTGTATCTCATGAACCGTTATAGCTAGAAAGCTGAAATTTTCACAGATGATGTATTTCGGTTGTCGTTTGAACAACTGATACCAAAAACAGAATAAAAATTATAATTAAGGGGGGCTCCCATACAATAAACCTGATTTTTTTGCCGTTTTTCGCTCTATAATAATAATGGTAACTGGTAGATGCTTGAAATTTTCACAGAATATTTAGTTGTATATTCACTTCAATAATAAATAATAAAATTAAAATAAAATAAATATTTAAGGTGGAATCCCATACAGTACGTAACCCTCCGTGCGCGAGTCCGGCTCGTTCTTGGCTGATTATTGTTTCGCATTTTCACTGTATCACGTTTTCTCAGAATAAATTTCCTTGTTTCGCATATTATCTTCCACATAATTCAACTACACTTCCTACTGTTGCCACTTACTATAAACATAAATTAAAGATTTAAAAAACCCCCGACACATTGACAACCATTTTGGGCACATTTGTACAATTTTGGTTCTTCCATCCCCACTTTAACCCACCATAACTCTTAAACGGCTCAATCGATTTTTATAAAATATAGCTAAGAACACTCTCGAATAAGTCTCCTTTCATTCAAAAAAAAAAAACTAAACTGAAATCGGTTCAGTGGTTCGGGCGCTATGTTGCCACAGACAGACAGACAGACACACAGACAAACAGACACGTCAAACTTATAACACCCCTCTTTTGCGTCGGGGGTTAAAAATAAGTTCGTATCGGCCAGGAGGCTTGCCCTGACGTCAGAGTTTTTAAACCGCCTGAAGGCCTCTGACGTGGATACACGGTTGGAACATCCGGGATTTACAATAATATGTCATCCGAACCATGGTAGCGCTCAGTTGAAAATGCCACTCGCAGTCATCCATTTTCATATGACTGACTGACTAACCATGCTGAACGTTGCTCAACTTCAGTGATCGCTAAAAACACCTAATCAAACTACACTATGAGCGCTACGCATTTTACTTCTCATATTGATCCAAAATAACTCTTCTCTTCTACAGATTAGAAGTTTCATGTCTATGCTGGTGATGGAGTGGGCCTGGCTCTGCAACTCTATCATCCTCTTCATCTTCAACCCACTCCTGAAAGCTATCGGCCTCGGCCCGGTCTTCTACATCTTCGCAGCAGTCGGCGTCTTGACTGGAGTCTACTCCATGTTCTTCGTTCCTGAGACCAAAGGCCTCACTATTGATGCTATACAAGAAAAGTTTGACAAGAAGAAGATAAAGCTTGATAATGTTTATTAGATCGCTAACGGCTTCATTCGGGTTGTATTGTGATAATTATATGATGACTTAACGTATCCTTACTTCCTTACTAGTATTATAAATCCGAAGGCGTGTTTGTTGGTTTATTGTTTTTTTCTTCTTTCGAACGGAGGAACGGATTGACTTGATTTTTCGCATGTACATAAAAATACTACACATTTTTACTAATATAAAAAATGTAGATAAAAGGCTAATTTTTATCTTAAAAAATAAAAGGTTCCTAAGAAATAGCATAACATTTCACGCGGCTATGCCGCTGCGTCCAAAAACTGGTATCATTTAACACTTGAAATAATAGAATTGCCTATTAGTGAAAAGCTTTTTCAAAATAATGCAGTGGTTCCTGAGATACCCGGACATGTTGTACTCGTAAGCAAACAAAATCAGCGCTCTCTTTTTGAAATATTTGCATAGAAGTGTGTATTATTGAAGTGAAACTTCTAATGCGACTTCCTACAAGGTTGCGTTAAACGTTTAACGCTGCCATGGAGGGGGTATGAAAGTACTGTTCAGCATCATTTTTTATGTTAAGCATAAAATCCTAACGGGTAGTTATTTACCTACTATTATTTATAATTGTTATTGGTATGTGAAATCTTTATTAGATGTATTAATTAAAAACTTTGTTTTATTATCCTTAATATCTTATCATTAAGAATAAACATAGCAATATAAAAACTGGGGTGCCTGATTGGGCACTAGATTATTAGAGTTTTTCTGAAAGAAACGATCTTTTTAATTGTGGAAGCCAAATGTTTTTTTTATAGTTTAATTGACTTTCTTGGCAAAGATACGAAGCTATTTTTGACTAAAACCGCTATGAGAATGTTATGTTTCTTGAATCCCATTCAAAGTGCAATTTCTAAGTAAGTTGTGAAACACATAATTCGCTTTATTTAGTTGGAAAAAATCACAGCAACGAGCGCCGAGTAGAATCATATCTATAGGTAGGTACATTATAAGTAAGGTGTTACATACAAAATTAAACAAACCTACCGTGAAAAGCAAAGAGGTTTCACTTTTTTAGGTTATATTTTAAGTAAAAATGTTTGTATCGTATGCAAGCTAACTATCGAACAAAATGTCTCTTTGGGATACCAAGCTGCTTTAAAAGTAGATTGATCTTTGCTATTCGACTTTTGTAGGCGTTACAATTTTTTTGTGGTGGTGCAAAACTTAATTGATTTCATTTCAATTGTTGTGAACGAAATCAAACTTTTCAAACTCATCCTACTGATGGAAAAAAAGTACGTGAAGTCAGCCCACAAATATTGGGAAAATGGTATTAGGTAGGTACATCGAAATTTTTTGTTTCGAAAAATACTTACAATCAAGCTAAGAGTTTCCTTATTGGAAGTTTAGAGAAAGAATGAAAATGTTTACTTTTTGGCCCAATAGGAAGTTTAATAATATGTGTAAGAAGATCTAGAAGCTGTGATGATCTAGTGGCAGTGACACCCGGCTCACAATCGTAAGGTCGTGTTCATATCCCAATGACTAGTGAGTTCTTCGGAATTTATTTACGGAATTTCATACCACGTAGAAAAATATAGTGCGGCAATCTGCATAAGTCTGTAGAAGAAATGGCGTACGTGAATCTACCCGCTTTGTGCCAGCGTGGTGGGTATGGCCTTATCAGCCTTCGTGGGTAGGCCTACGTCCTGCAGCGCTCTTTTAAAAAATGCTGATACAGAACAGTAACGGTTATTGGTAAAAAACACCAGATTAAAACTTCGTCAAAATCATCCCCGTGTCCATAACAACTGCTATATCAAAAACTGTGATTCACCGACTTTGTAATACGTGTTATTTTAAGTTAGTTTACAATTTTTAAACAACAATTTAAACTAATTCCTTTGTTTTAGTTGTAATCCAGTTTTGTCCAATGGCAGCGCATCTTTGCCCCTGGTGGGTGAAGATTTAACAACAGTATGATCTCCTTCACAATAAAATTATGTTTGCCTTGTACTTAATACGTTTATTAGTCAAATTAGATAAAGGAATGACGAGATGCCATCTCAATTATTTGTATTTATTATGATACATTACTTACTGAGTAACGGACTACTTATAAGAGGCTCTCTGATATTTAATTTTAGATTTTTGTTAAAAACTTTTTTTTATTGTATTATAGTATAGTTTTGTATAAATATGGGGTGCACTGTTCAAATTGCCTGCACCGGATTGAGTAAGTACAACAGTATTGATAAAATTGATTTAGGTGTTTCAAAGGAAAAGGAGAATTGATCAATTTGGTCTTAAAGAAATACAGGGCTATTTCTAATCAATTAGCATCCTTTTAGGGGCTTATTCTGTACATCAAAACTAACAACTTTTGTTTTGCAACTTTTGTCAAAACTAAAAAACTAAGAGGATGCTAATTGATCAGAAATAACCCTGTATACCGCGTTAAGATAAAATTTCACACTTGTAATGTTACCACTTAGACCCCAATTTTTGTCTTACTTTTGGGCAATGCATATTTTAATCATTCCTCAGTGTTTAAATCTACAATAGGTAATTTAGATGCATTTGTCGCATACACACATAAACATAAAAAAAAATCGACGCAACAGATTTTTCTTGAACAAGGTTCTGTACGAAACTTGATCATTTTCTTGTTACCTGAAGATGTTTGATATTTCTAAGTAAGACCTATGTAATAATAGGTTTCAGTGTAAAAAAAATAAAAATACGATTTTTAGACACCGCAACCCTGGGCTGTAACCAAATACCATAAAACTACGTAGGTACATACAATTCTGCGAAGTAAAGTACAATTGAATCTTCAACAAACCTTTGAAGAGAAAACCTTTAGAGATAAACCAAACAATCGTCGTCACTGGTAGTTGGCAACGTGCCCAGGATGCTAGCAGCAATATCACACTAAATGGCAATGCTTATAAGTGGAACCAAATAAACACCAGCATTTTGGTCACGCGTCGCGTCCACCAGACGCTCATAGTAAGGGTTTTGAAAACAAGGTGACCTTCCGGCCTCCACAGTCCCTAGATCAATTACGAATTTTTAGAATATTTTCTAAATTTCTAGAAATTGTATCGTGTGATATGGTGCAGGAATAAATAAAGCAAATAGACGAGAGCTTGAGAGATTTTATGACATTATCTTAATCTGTGTTAGTGCTGTTGTTCATAGATTACGCAGTATTAAGTTTTAACGTCAGTATTATCTGAACAACGCCCATACTCTGGCTTTACACAAATAGTCGTATCGCCTTATTGCAAGCCAAAGTTACGTAAATTAAAATTGGACAAGTGCGAGTAGGACTCGCACACGAAGGGTTCCGTACCCTATGGGAACCCCCTTAGCCCCATTTCAAGCGTCTCTACCTGTTGCCGTTATTAATATGGAGCAAAAAATGGCAAAAAAATTACGTTTGTTGGGTGGGAGCCCTCCTTAAATATTTATTTTGTTCTGTTTTTAGTTTGTAACGGCAACAGAAATACATCATCTGTCAAAATTTCAGCTGCCTATCTATCACGGTTCCTGAGACACAACCTGGTGACTGACAGACGGACAGCGGAGTATTAGTAATAGGGTCCCGTTTTTACCCTTTGGGTACGAACCCTAAAAATGACTAGCACTTCCGGAAGCAAACGATTTCTAAAAAAAACAAAAACCGGCCCCAAAAAAAATAATAAAAAAAACTACGCAAAGTAGTTGGTCCGATTTTTGTCGTTTACAATCGAATTAAAATTGTTAAATAAAGGTCATATCCAACAAAAACATTTTCATGTGAAATGAAGCCAAGTCTATATCACAGTTCCCACTAACAAAAAGTTGTCAGATCTCACGTAAAACCAAGCTTCTAACTCTACACGCCTTACTCTACAAGTCCTTACTCCACAAACTCTACAGATAAGTCAATATATGTGACTTGGCCGTTTCGTTACAACAAGAACTGTTTGTATCACAGAATTAATAAATTAATCTTCACTTTACGCCCATGCGCAGTTAGCGAAACAGCCAAGCCGCATATATTGACTAAGGTGTAGAGTTTGTGAAGTAAGTACTTGTAGATTAAGGATTAAGTAAGTAGTTGTATCTGGAAGTGGGTTAGGTTTTTGATCTATAAGTCAGTGAGTCAGTGAATCAGTGAGTCAGTGAGTGAATCAGTCAATGAAACCCCGGTTTTTAAACGTTAATATTTCATTAACCGTCAGGGCAAAGGTAATGAAATTTTGTATTGTAAATAAGCTAAAGAACTTTATTAAATATGCTAAATTTCATATATACAGGTTTAATAGTTTTCGAGTTATGAAGGGGTCAAAAATAGTTCGATCTACTTTTGACCCCTTCATTCAGTTCCTTTTTCTTAGACTTGGCTGGACACGCTTCTGCGTGTCTAGATTACTCTCTGATTTGTACAAATATAATTTAACGTTGTAAATCGTATCCATCCGAAGACTGACCGTGCTGAACGATGCTTGACTTCGATGATCGCTAACGAACATTCAGTCAAACTAGGCTATATGAGCGCTATATTTATCCCCTGCCACATGCACATAGGTTTTAGTTAAGCACCTAACTTTATTGTCATTTCAGTATGCAGTCTCTGCGGTTGCATGGGCATCATGTTTGCCTGGCCTTCGTCCACACTCCGTCTCTTTGAATCAGAAAACACGACGCTCCATCGACCCATGACTGAGACAGAACTTGCACTCTTTGGCAGCCTGTCGTCTATAGGAGCTATGATCGGAACTCCTGCGCTGGGTATGCTGCTTGATCGACTTGGGAGGAAGAATTCAGCGATTTTATCTTCTTTACTGGGAGTGGTAAGTAACAAATAGATTTTATTATATGATGAGGTGATGGAACTCACGCTTTGGAAGTGTACTCAAGTCATGTTGTCCTGGTATATCTACGCTCTACTTCTGCATCGACCCACGATTGAGACGAGGCAGCCTGTCTTCTCTAGGAGCCATGATCGGAGCTTCTACGCTGGGTATGCTTCTGCTTTTTTATTGGGAGTGATAAGGACTAGACTACTCTTTATAAACAGAAGTACTTCAGCTCTAGCATAGCTGCATTAAAGTTATGTTTTCCTGGTATTCATCTCTGCTTCTCAGTTGACTGATGACCGAGTCAGTCAAGATTGGAACTTTTTCTAACAAATACTATTTGCGCTAAGGCTTAGTGATAATATTAATCACGATCGATTAGGGTTATGTAAGTTTTGTAGTAGTATTAACAGTTTTCAATTTAATTTCAGATCGCCTGGTTATTGATAGCCTTGAACTCTCGGGTCGAGGTCCTCCTGACAGCCGTATTCATCGCCGGCCTCAGTGGTTCTGTTTTCCTGGTAGGGCCGGTATATATCGGAGAAATATGCCAGGAGTCGATCAGGGGAGCCATGTGTTCTATGACCATGGTAATTTATGCTGTGGGGATGTTGGTGTCTTATCTGCTCGGAGGGTGAGTGCGGAGGGTAATGATCTACTATGTTACGGTTCTGTATTCCTGGTATCGCCGATGTACTGTACCTACCGGTTTTTATAAATAGTCCACTACTGAACAGCCCTACTCACGAAGGGAGAAGCGCTGCTGAATACACAGGAGAAATGTGCCAGGAGTCTATAAGAAGAGCCATGTGTTCTGAGACAATAGTTGGCTGAGTGTGACAAGTCATGATCATTTTTGCTACGACTATGCATTCCTGGTAGCGCTGGTATACACTGGCGCCGTACTGTATACGCGTTATGACATTCGGCTTCGCTTTTTTTGTTGCTAGCACTTGTTATTCTCGCCACTAGAGCGAGCGGGAGGAAAAGTGAAGCCGAACGTGAGTACGCGTACACAATTCGGCCGATAGTGAGATATGCCAGGAGACCATCAGAGGAGCCATTTATTCTGAGGTTAGAATCAATAGAGATAACCAAAACATACGCGACGGGCTTAAAGCGAACGTGAAACAACATTTTCAACCACAAAGGTCGGAGATTTCAGAACGTCTTAATATCTCCCTTTTGGTTTAGTACCTTCAGAGCAAGCAGATAACCCAGTAGAGATAAGACCTCACTAAAATACTGCATTTTTTACAGGCATTTAGAGTACAATACCATGGTGTACGCCAACCTCTCTCTAGCCGCAGTGCTAACAGCCTTGCTGGTTGTCCTGAAGGAATCTCCTACACACTTGATGGCTAAAGGACTAGAAAAGGTAAGACAAAACATAGCTTATCATAATATATGTATAGTTAAAACATATTAAATACATATAATAAATAAAAACTAAAAAGCCTTCATTTCAGATACTAATATACGATACATTCTAAACTTAAATAAACTAACTTGTGACTAATTCATATTTGTATCTGTTTGCTCTGGTTCTCTATCCCTTTGGTTCATCTGGTTCACTCCTTTCTATTTCGGGCTATTTATTGGCCATAGCTTTCCAGCAAGTCAAATCGTCGCTCCATCTTTTAAATTGGCCTCCCCGTTTTATTTTATTATCTCTCTGAAGCCAGTTTATAATTGTTTTGCTAAATTTTTCCACCCCTCTTATTGTGGGACTTGGCCCTCTCCACTTGTTCTTTTTTATGACTAGCGTAACATTTTGTATCATTGTCTTTTTTCTGATCAGCGTTTTTCTGATTTTATTCGATTTTTTTCACGCTCCACATACTTCTCTCCATTGCTCGCCGACAGACTTCCAGTTTCTTTAGGTGTGCTTTAGTCCATAGCTTTAGTCCAAGCCCGAATTTGACACCAGGTGTCAAACTATTAAATATATAATACACATTAAAAGACTATTCATATAATTATACCAAGACTATTCATATAATTAAACCAAATATTCTACCAAAGATTCATTTAGTAAATTGCGCTGAAGTTAAATATCTCAAATTCCCTATTAGTAGAAGTAGGCGTTGTAATAGATAAACACCAAGAGGCTATTTACAAATATGTATTCACCAAATAATGTAATGGTAACAAAATAATTATTACAAAAATAAAACTTTTGAAATACAAGCTTTTGAGATCCTGGATATCATGTAGCAGCAGAGTGCTAGCCAAAATAAGTAAAACGAAGAACGAAAAAAGTCGGTAGCGCTGGCAACCGCGTAGAATCGCCACATCATGGGACATTCCCCTGATTTTTGAGAGAAATGCATGTGTATGGATAAAACGATATTAAAACGGCTATCATTTGCATTTTAGGAAGCAGCTGAATCAATAGCCTTCTACAGAAGCGTGAAACCAGATGCCAAAGAAGTTTTAGAAGAAATGAATGTGATTAGAAGAGCTTTAAACCCTGAAATGGATGGTACGGTATCAATAAACATATTATTACTATTAAACCTTAAAATAGAACCTATTTTTAGGTCAACGTATAAAAATTGAAACGGTGGTTCAATTTCCCACCTGTCACTCCTGCTTGGCACAACCACTAGTGTCAAAGAAAATTATCTCTCCCAAGGCACAACTAGTTTTGATCTAAAATTTTATTTTTTTGAACTTATTTTCAGCTGTCACCTGAAATGTAGATCTAGTTGAGTTCTCTAACTTTTGTGAAGACAGTACCTAACTACCTAATGATCTATAATTGAGGGGTATAGTTTAAAATACTGCAAAGTCCTGTCTCAAGGATTTTTCAGAAAAATCAAAAAAGTCTATAAATTTTTAATGGCTAAATAAAAATAAAACATACTGGTCACAGTGACCAGTATGTTTTTTTTGATTATGCGTATATTAGTTAATTTAGATCACATTTATAATTGGTTGGTTCCCGTAGGACGTTTTACTACAGATAAAATGATGAAAAAGCTATGGACTTAGTGGTTTTTGAAACTGATGCTTGGACTTTGCTATTTTTGAATCTGGCAATGCTGGACATTGCTATTTTTGATTTGACAAAATTTAATTACATCTTAAGTCAAACTATCTTGATACTTTAAGATTTCGTGAATTAAATTCTAACAACTTTTGCATTAAACAGAAACGTACAATTAAATTTATAAGTGGTAAGTGTTGTAAAAATAATAAGAATAAAACTGACATAAGCAATTTTATTATTAAAAAAAATAGACTAAATCACTAAATCCGACAGATGGTCTTGTTCTTCACACTCGTCATTCTCATCCTCTCCACTTTCCGCGGCATTGTCTTCTACCACATCATCTTTGTTTGGCTGAATATCTGAAAAAAAAATAAAAAAATTAAATGCTCACATTTTTTATTTAGAACAAAACGACACAGATAATCAGATAAAGTTACTTGTTGTATAATAATTATAAGGAAAAGCATAAATATCGTATTTTGGAACAAACTGTAATTACAAAATAAAATGTTATGTTGACACTTATACCAAGACAGTGTTGAATTTCAAAATAAAAATGTAAATATACCTCATGAAAAAGCTGTACATGACATTTCCAGGATATTTTTGTTGTCTTATGATATGTGGTATTGCTGCCAGCATGATAGATAGATAGATAGATAAACTCTTTATTGCACACCAAGAAATGCCGTCCGTTGAAAGCGTAGGTACCATGCTGGGTACCTACGCTTTCAACGGAGGTTGGTTGAGTATTTACAAATAATCCAATGGATTATTTTCCAAATGTATCCAAAGAGGTTACATTTAGAGATCCCCAAAGGTCTGATGAGTATTCAATAGTTTTTATGTAGTATTAGTAGTTTCACTGTATTATTACCTATGTAGATAATAAAGACACTTCCCCTATTTAAAAAAAAAATCTTGAATAACATTATAAAGTAAACCATAAAATAGTTGCTACAGTTAGTACAGTTATTAGATCTGGAAATACCAAATACCGAGCGAACATCTTGAACAAATGACTAATTTTATCACATTCTTGTTTAGTAGATAAAGAGATTAAAATTATGTCAGTGTTATTACAGAATGTTACCAGAATCCGTGAAATTACGACGTTGTTTACATTAAAACACGTGTCGTTTGAGCGTTTTCGCGTGCGTGTGGTGGAAATCAGCCAGGCGTGAGTTAGGTTTGTTACACATATTTTAGTCGGTTCGGCACAATTTGTCAATTAGCCGTGGAGGGAAAATGACTGGAGAAGTTACTAGCGCATAGGGTGTGAGAAAAAAGATGTGCTATACATACTTAGATAGCTATATATACGTTGTTACGATTTCATCATATTTAGACTCTAGATAAAAGTAAAAACCTGCAAAATCCTGATAGAAGAGATTGAAAATAGATAATAGCTCATAAATATGTTGATTTACTTAAGCATCTCATCAAAAATTCAAGAGTAGATTTTGGCGCGAAATTTTGTCTGACTATTACGCCTAGGCCGTGCGTAGTAGTCAGGCAAAAAAACGTATACGCAAATAGAGACAAAGTATATTAGTTTCGTCCTGTCTAATTAATACTTTGACTATGCAATTAGCAAAGCCAACCAGAAGAATCATTTACATTCGGCGTCAATCGGCTTGTGCCGATCATCGCCGATCAGGGGCCTTATTGTGAAAGCGCTCTAATGATCGGCTTCGCTTTTCCTCCCGCTCGCTCTCGTCGCGTGTGTAACTGTCGCGACAAGGAGAAAAAGCGAAGCTGAACGTCAGAGCGCTTACACAATAAGGTCCCAGTGGTTTTTCGGGTCCGAGTGGTACAATGCGGTTATAATTCGGCCGTCACGTGTTTTTCCCTTTGAAGAAGGAAACTAATAGAAATGTTGCAAAAACATAATAGATACTTATAAAATAATTTAAAAATCGGAAAAATAAACATATTAAAGGCGTCTCTATCAAATATATGTATTTAGAACAGGCCAACATTATACACAACAGTTTCGCTACTTTGGCAATATTTTTCATGACGTCACGCGCGTGCCTGGTCCGCCATATTGTGTTGTCCGACGATATTGATGTTCTTGTTATATTAAAAAAACTATCGATATTTTGGTTCATTTTATGATATATTCGGCTGGTATACTTACTACCGAGCTATCCCCCCTGGTAGGGATAAGAACACTTCCCATTTCTTTTATTAGTTTCTTTCTTCAGAGGTTTTTCCGCACGTCGCGGCATTCATCTGCATTCATTTGTTTTGCCGCCCTAGTTTGCCGATCGTGCCAGCTCGCGACTAGTGAAATTCGATCGGCTTTTTTCCCCAAACCTCTCCCTCTTCCTAGATGAATATGTACACATTAACGTCCGAAAATGCCGATTGAAGCCAGCTCGAATATATGTGTAGCAAGCATTTCTCTCACGCATTACATTTTTTACGTCTCAAATCATACCTACTTAATATCCATAACCTCGGTGGCTCAGTGGTTAGTGACCCTAACCCTAGTGGGTCAAAGAGGCGTGGGTTCCATCCCCGCCCAGCTTTGCTTAGTTTGGGGTCAGAGGCCGTGTGTATCTTATATTCCCTAATATTTATTACTTATTTATTATACTTAATAAGCAGATCTATAATACCTATCTCAGTTGAAGACAATAAGCTTTCTCAGAGATTACTAATAAAAACAGTTGTCCAACTAAATTCTAAGCTTATCAGCGAAGCAAAAACATTGATGCGCAATATCCTTCATAAGTTTTGTCAGGATAAAATCCTGAAAATTAGCAATTTTTTGAAAGTCATAAAAAACACAATTGCTGCAAAAATAAACGAAGTTTGCCACAAAACTGCTAGAATTTCGTATAAGAAATCTCTTAAACACTCGTAAAGTTTGATAACAGTAGTAAATCTTATCATATTACAGTAATTACCTAATTATTTATTCAAACAAAGAAATGCGTAGCTCTTTAAAGATAACACATTTTTAACCCACTTCAAAAAGAGGAGTTTTTGTACCTACCTATATCGAATAGAGATGTGTTTTCGATGTTTTTTTAATTCATGCTTGAAGGCCAAAATCAGTTATAATATAATGTGCGCAACTGTGCACCGAATATCAAGAGAATTTCCTACAACTAGCTTTTCGGTGAAGAAAAACATCGTGAGGAAACCTGCAACTGCATCTGCTTAAGTCCGTAGAAGAAATGCGATGGACCAGCCTGGCGGATACATCCAAATCACTATTCGAGCCCTATGTTCAGCAGTAGACTATTTAATAAACGCTCTTACAGTACCTACATTAACATCAAGATACTCCTCAGCAGGCTCAAAAAAAAGATGACCAGACCAGTTTGACTGCAGCGGAATGAACACCAAAGATCTTAACTAAGAAAAGCGGAAAAGGGACGAAATATTATCTAATATTTATTCTTTAGGCGCCCATCTTTTTTTCTAGATAATACGCCTGAAGAAGAAAAGCAGCTGAAACCGCAGGCAGAAATAAAAGAAAAGATGTCAAAGTGGATTTTTTTTAGTAAGTATTTTGGAATAAATGGAATACACTCTTTAATTGTATGTTATCATCACGCTGAAACCGTTATTTTCTGGACCAATTCAGAAAATGTATGGAATCAATTACAATATGCAGGAGGTTGCGTTTTCGTTTTGTTTATATAAACTTAAATTAGTAGCTATCGAAATACCCTATCTAAACCAAATTAACGATAAAAATAATCGACCCAGTACGAGTCCGACTCACGCACGGAGGGTTCCGTACTGTAAAAAAAAAACCCTTAAATATTTATTTTATTTTAATTTTATAATTTATTATTAAAGTGAATATACAACTAAATATTCTGTGAATATTTCAAGCATCTACCTGTTACTATTATTATAGAGCGAAAAACGGCTAAAAAATGAGGTTTGTTGTATAGTATACAACAAACCTCATTTTTGAGCCGTTACAATACTGATACAGCCTGGAGACGGACAAACAGACAGACGGACAGCGGAGTCTTAGTAATAGGGTCCCGTTTTTACCCTTTGGGTACGGAACCCTATTTAGAAACTGCTCAAACACAGTTGTTAATAAGTTGTGTTTCGTATTTTCCAGAAAAATCGCGATCAACTCGCAAGGCTATAACACTGACGCTCATCATCATCACGGCAGCAGTCTTCCAAGGGCTCACCGTGGTCCAGGTCTACGCGGAGCCTCTATTCGAGGAAGCCATCCCCACCATGTCTCCTAACTTGGGAAGCATATTGCTGGCTGCGATGGGAATTGTGGCAGGAGTGGTCGCAGCTATCCTGACTGAGGTTACTGGAAGACGGGTAAGGAAGATCTTTTCAAGCACGAAGAAGAAAACACACTAAAAAAATTTGGCTGTCTGTAAAGTTGGTTTACGGACGATAAAATTTTACATGGAAAGTCATAAGATAATTATTTTTCGTAAAAAATGGCAAAACCGCCTTCCATCGTGTACAAATTCAAATATTTCGTTCGAATTGTTTACATTAAGTATTGTTTATTTATCAAGCTCAGCCGATTTCTGTAAAATTTAATTGGGACCACTTTGGAAGTATACTCTTTCGAACTGAAAAAACATTTTTCGATTCGGTTCACAATTGGCGAAATTATCGATGTTCATCGTGTACAAAATTCGGACATTTCGATCGAACTGCTTATATTATTGTTGGATTTTTCAAAAACGGCTGAGCCAATTTCTATTAAATTTAAATGAAACCACCTCGAAAGTATATCCTTTTGAATTAAAAAATAATTTTTCGAATCGGTTCACAATTGGCGAAATTATCGATGAACATACACAAAAAAAAAATACATCCACACGAACATAGAACCTCCTCTCCTTTTTGGAAGTTTAAGTTTAAGTTAAAAACATTGTTGTATCAACAACTGAAACAAGCACACTTATGCCGATCGTGCCTCTCCGTCGCTTGTTCCGCGCTTTCAGGAACTCTGTAATGAAGCGACGCAACCCCATAAAATTTGGGCTCGTTTGATTCGTCTTGAGGAGTATCATATGTAGGTACCTTTTCTCTAGATGGTACTCGGGATATGATGATGGGGCTGGAAGGTGTGCAAAATAACTCTAGACAAACTAGTAATAAAGCTTGCTTCTAAATTTTTTAGATTAGAATCTAGTTCCTTGTATTTGGCTGCTTGCTAGTTAAAACGAAATATTTCCAATTATGTGGCTCAGTGGTTAGTGACACTAACTACTGGGTCAAAGAGGCGTGGGTTCAATCCCCACTCAGAGCAAGTATTTATGTGATGAACATAGGTGTTTGCTCTGTGTCTAGGTGTTAATTAGTTAAAATCTATAAAAATACTTATAAGTAGTACAGTATATCAGTCTCTGTGTTCAATATTCTAAATCGCAGTTCACGCCATCTATCGATAAGTTTAGTAATGTAGTTCATACGAAGCCCGATTTAAGAAGGTTCAACGCCATCTGTTGAACCTTCTTAAAACGCGGTATCGATGCGTATTAAGTTTTTTGTACAAGATTTAGATATTTTTCTTTTAAGTGTGATTTATGATTCTGATTAAGTGTGATTTGTGATTCTGATTCTTCATTTTGTGATCTATTGCGATCCAATAAAAAATGTTTCAAGGTGTATATTTGTTTCAACATTTTGCTGGGTCCGAACACTCTGACAGCCATATCTCAAGCTTTGTTTAGTTTGGGGCCAGAGGCCGTGTGTATGATGTCCCCAATTATTTATTTATTTATTTCCAGCCCCTGTTGATCTACTCATCATTCGCCACGGGTGCCAGCTGTCTGATCCTGGGCCTGCAGCTACAGTTTCACTGGAGCCCTCACTGGCTGGTTGCTGTCAATATGTACTTCTTCACTATGGTGTACTCCTTCGGCGCTGCCACGGTGCCTTACGTGCTGCTTACTGAAGTGTTTCTGCCAGAGGTACTTTACAGAATAGGTCGAATCTGCCAGATTGCCGTACAGTTACAGTCTTCCAAGATATTCTTTATTGTTAACACAAAGAGCAAAAGTAGGTAACACAGAAAACAAAAACATTATAAGTATAGCGTGTAACAAGAGGCGGCCTTATCGCTAAAAGCGATCTCTGCCATGATAATGGTCTGAATCACGCTCTTTCAGCATAGTTTACCTTTTGCAAAGAACTCTTTATGCTCTTTAGTTTACTTGGCCTTTTATGATCGAGAGCATGTAGGCACATTTTTTAAAGCAATTGGACTATTAAACTTTTGATCGCCACGCAATATTTTTTTGCTTTGATGATTTGAACCTAGATTTGAACTTGCTTACAAGTTCAACTTTTCTCTTTCAGATTAAGAGCATCCTTACCATGGTGGTTGTAGAATGGACATGGGCTTGCAACTCCATCATCCTATTCATCTTCAACCCTCTCCAGAAGGCCATCGGCCTTGGTGGGGTCTTCTACCTCTTTGCGGCCTCTAGTGTCTTCACAGCAGTCTACTCTATGTTCTACTTGCCAGAGACTAAAGGACTGACAGTAGATGCTATCCAAGATGAGCTGGTCAAGAAGAAGAAAAATATCGAGAGGAAGGAAGGCGTTTATTAGAGTGACTAAAATATATTTTAGTGTGCTAGATAGATAGATTAATATAAGCCAGCGATGTGCTCCGGCTTTGCACAAATTCAAAGGATACCTACAAAGTTTCTAGAAGTACTTTGAATGTTCGTGAACATTGGATCACAACCTGTTGATTGGCTTGGAAGAACTATAATATTTGCTATTCGCGATTTAATTTTATGTCTACTACTAGTCTGCTGCTCGTCCTGTAGCGTTAGGACCAAACGTTTGAATCCACATTCTTCACACGAACAGCCAGAATGTGGAACGCTTTGCCTGGGTCTGTCTTCCCGCTAAAGTACAACATGGCTGTCTTCAAATCCCGAGTAAACTGGTATTCTAGGTAAGCGTGCTACACTCTAGACCGCATATCTGCTTAACATCAGACTGTATGTAGTCAAATGCAAACCTATACGAAATAAAAATAAATAAAACTGGACACCGAGGGTACCGTACAAATCCCAAAAATGGTAAGAAACTGGGAACTCAGTTGTTACAACCTCAGGGAAGAAAGAAAAGCTATCTTAGCAAATTCAGTTGTCGACAAATAGAGTTTCTTTACATTTCTCCTCATAAACCGAAAGATATCTGTCGTAAAAATAATAAAAAACCTGAACTAGTTTGCGAAAATGAAGTTCTTTCATATTATTATGTTACCCCACATGATACAATTAACTCACTTTAAAATTACGACCCTCTTTTCTTGCGTTTAGGCCTTATTTCTTAGGATTATATTAAAAATGTGCAATTTTCGGATTTATTCCAATAATATGTGTACTCTAAGACAACGCTCCTTGCCAAATTTCATATCTTTAGATCAACGGAAAGGACTCCGTAGGTTTTGATTACCTAGTGAATGTCTAAATAAAAATATATTATGTTGTTTTTTGCGACATAAACGGCTCTAACTTTTTTTCACGACCACCAAGAAGTTTATTTTTTACACAACTGCTAGAAACTATGGATTTGAGTGTATGGTTTTTTATTTTAACTCGATACCTCCACGCAATATCGAGATTTGACTCTTGGTCTTGACACACGGACGGACAGACGGACAATAGAGTGATCCTACAAGGGTTCCGTTTTTTTCTTTTTGAGGTACGGATCTCTAAAAGTTACGAATGAATTATGAAGCAGAGACCTCGTGTCGTTTCGGTCAATGGAAGCTCAGACCTCGCGTCGTTACAGTCAATTATAGTCATAAAAAATTGAAACGATGTTAAGTTCTCAAAAGGCACAGACTCAGGAGTCTGAGGAGAATAATTGGAATAAAAAAAATACTTTTCGCCCAAAATGGCAAAATCGAATTCCACCGTGTACATAATTGGAATAGTTCGCACGAATCGATGTGTCATCAAGTAGCAATTTTTAAATTACTGTTGATTTTTCAATAACGCCTAAGCCGATTTTGATAAAATTTAAATGAGATCACCTTGGGAGCGTATCCTTTCAAAATGAAAAATATTTTTTTAAATCGGTTCACTATCGAAGACAAACAAACAACATGACAAACGAACATAATAACCTCCTCTTTTTTGAAAGTCGGTAAAAATAACCCTAGAACTAATTACCACTATTACCACTATTTTTCATCTTAGATTACCTTCCATGATAATAATTAAATACGTTTTCTTGCGCTTAGACAGGAGGACATTGATATCCTAAATACAGGACAACCTATTTAGGAGTTAGTGCTCAAACATATATATCGCAAAAAAAACATCACTTACTACCGTTATTTGATCTTTGTTTTTCATTGTAGGGTAGCTTCAAAGATTTTAACTCTCATTGAGTGGCAAACGTACAACGTATGACTCTAATGAGCCATAAGTATGTTTGGTTGTCAGGAAGCTAAATATAGTTTGTGTATTTATTTAAGAGATGCATCATTGGAATTTAAACTCTAGGTACAAGTTTTTTTTGTTTTTTGGATGTGTATTTGGCAATACTACTTTAAAATTGTTCCTAAATTTTAATTTAGAATTAATAGGTATGCTTGTATGTAAAAATGTTTTTTGGTAAATAAACATTATAAATACAAAAAATAAATACAAATTCTTCTCACCATGAGAAGATACATACATGCTCGTACATATTAATATTAATAATATACAAGATCAGGTGATCGATACCGGGAACTACCAACGCCACATTATCCGCCGCCCAAACTATAATGATAGATGTCGACAATGCCATACAGCCTCAGAAACTATACAACACATCACAGGTGCATGTAAATCAATAGCCCAAACAGATTACAAACATAGACATGACCAAATAGCTGCAATAGTCCACCAATCTTTAGCCTATAAATGTAAACTAATAGAAGAAAAAGTGCCTTACTATAAATATAAACCTCAGACCGTGCTAGAAAACATAAATTACAAATTGTACTGGGATAGAACGATAGTTACAGATAAAACCATACACTACAATAGGCCGGATATAACAATATTAGACAAACAAAAAAAATCAGTGCTCCTCATAAATATAGCTGTCTGCAATACACACAATCTCACTTCCACTCACTCTGACAAAATTACAAAATATGTTGACCTATCTATTGAAATAAAAACACAATGGCGCGTGAACAACATCAAAACAGTACCAATAGTAGTATCTACAACAGGCGTCATACCAAAAACATTACACACGAGCCTACTCACTCTAGAAATACCATCAACAACCTACATTCTCCTCCAAAAGGCTGCAATTCTCAACACCTGCAGAATAGTCCGGAAATTTCTTAACACTTAACTACGTATTAGAATAATTAGATTATACTTAGGCTAAGATATTATAACGCACTTGGCTTTGGCCCGTGCTAAGTAAACCTCCTGTTGCAGGAGAGAAACGAGTTTCGTTGAATAAAATAATAATAATAATGATTTTATTTCGTGATTAATACATTGCTTCTTAAGCTAAATCTAAATAACATAATTAAGTACATTTTTGTGTTTAAAATTACATTAAATTCATATGAATAGATTGCATGCATTAACATAAAACAGTTCACATAATGTAATTATAATAAGTATTTTTTTAACTAATAGTAAGTATATAATTATTATAACCAAGATACTGATTTCATTTATATTTAATTTTAGCTGATTGTGAGGCGCTAGCTTCCACAGTAGGATTCCCTGTGTTTGTGGAAGCTAGTTCTCTTCTAGGGTGTTTAATAACGTGCAGTTCAGAGGAGTTTGTGCTGTGTATTTGGTACTGGTTAGTAGGTATTTGTACGTTGTCACAATAATAAAACCGATTATGTGCGATTCGTAATTTTAAAATTTTGTAATATAACTTATTGGACGGAGCATTTCTTCGGTACATCTATAACTAATAGTAAGAAGATATTCTTTGATTTTCATTTTACATTTGTACGTAGTGTCTTTAACAACATTTAGTTTCTTATTTAATTGAGCATAGATCAAGCCTCCAAGGAAATTATAACATTTTTGGCCAATTTTCGTCTTAGTGTTAGGCACTTCCCATCTGTATGTTCGTCTTGATTTGCTAGTTAATAATGCTGTTTTATGAAATCGAAGAGCACATACTAGTATATAAAGCTGTCTGATTCGAAGCTGTTTTGTGTCCCGATATAGATCGTCAGTCGAGTATCTATAATGTTTTTTGTGGGCTACTTTAAGGACTAGTCTTTGGGCCCGTTCAATTTTGATTAAGTAAGAGCTACAGGCCGCACCCCAAGAGGTAATACAATAGCATAGGATTGACTTGCATAGTGCATTGTACACCATGTCTATTGATTTAGTGTCCGCTACAACTCTGAGTCTTTTAAAAACAAATAACATTTTTCGTAGCCTGCTGCTCAATGTTTGAATATGCTTAGTCCAGGACAGCATTTCGTCAATATAAATCCCCAGGTACTTTATATCTTGAACCTGTTCTAGCATCGGACAGCTACACGAGCATTGTTGGTAAGAGCTATCAGGACATGAGTGTAAACTGATACGTAGAGGATGGAGAGGCGCGGAGCGACTTGATATTCTAAAAGCAATGAACTTGGTTTTGGAAACATTAAGCGTCAGAAGGTTCCTTTCAAGCCACCTTGAGATGTCTCGCAGGCCTTTATTTGTAGCGTTCGTCACCACATCCCATTTGCGCGCGTAGAAAACAACGGCTGTGTCGTCTGCAAAGGCAAATATTTTTGCATGGGCAATGTCTAGTTGGCAAAGGTCGTTTATGTAGGCTAGAAATAGCATTGGACCTAGCACGCTACCTTGTGGAACCCCGAAGGGTACCTCTATGAAATCGCTACATACGCCATTGACTTTCACCCGCTGTCTTCGACCAGTTAGGTAAGACCTGAACCACTTGAGAGCAGTACCGCGAACGCCAAGTTTTTCCAGCTTTTTTAGAAGAATAACGCGGGACACGGTGTCAAACGCTTTCGCCAAATCAAGAAACGCCGCGATGCATTTCTGTCCTGAGTCTAGTTTTCCAGCTACAAAATCGACTAGGGAAGTAACAGCATCCTCCGTTGACCTGGATGAGCGAAAGCCAAATTGGTTAGCCGAGAGAATCTTTTCCTTTTTTAAGAAGGACATGAAGCTTTTACCAACAACTTTTTCCAGAATTTTTGAGATTGAAGATAGTAGTGAAATCGGACGGTAGTTTGAGGGTTCTTCAATATCACCTGCTTTATGTACAGGACATACATTTGCATCTTTAAAGGTTTCTGGGAATACTCCTGTTTCTAGACTCAGGTTGCAAATGAACGCGATTGGAGCAGACAAGATGTGTTTTGCAGTTAAGAGTAGATTGTTAGAAACATTATCACCTCCTGGAGCAGATTTAACCTTAAGGGACCCTATTATTTTTTCTATTTGAGTAGGATTTGTCGGTGCTAAGAAAAGCGAGTTTACAGGAGAAGCTGGGAGAGTAACTAAATTAGCAAGTTCCTGTTCCGATGTTTTGATGGATTGAAGAATCTCCGTTGATAAGGTTTCTCCTACAGAGGCAAAATATTGGTTGACTTTGTTTAATGCTTGTTTTGGGGTAGAAGCGGAATTTAGTAAGTCATTATTTTTTGTATTAGTGGATTTAATATTACACACATCTTTTATCGACTTCCACAATTCTTTGCTGTTTCCAATGTTCGATTTTATTTTGTTACAATCGTGTTGTTATTGGTAATCATATTGGTGAATAGTAAGACCGTTTAAACACAGGGCACAAGTTTAACGACTAAGATGACTATAATGATGATTGAGGGGGCTCAAAATTAGTTTTCAATTCGTATTTTTATTTTCATTAAGGCCCAACGTTTAGATCAACGCGGGAAATTAAAGTTAACTTTGTTTTTTTTTTTTCCTTTTACAGCTGAACTAAGTACTCATCATGAGTAGCGAAATTTGGTTTTGCGACCGTGCATAAGTAGTGTTAATACATACACAAAAAATAACAAAAAAGTGGTCAAATTCAGTTACTTTATTTCTAAGAACATGGTAATTAAGTACACTTCATACATATAGCATACAAGATGTATAAAAGCACATCAACTGATTTTCACCTTAGTTTTTGGTTGAAAATCTAAATTTCGTGAAAAAATACATAGGTGTATTTTTTTCACGAAATTTAAATTTTCAGTCGACTGAAAAAGGTAATTATTTTTCACCAGAAATGGCACTACCGGCTTCGATCAATCTTCGTACAAAATTTGAATAGGTCACTTGAATCTCTGAAATGAATGTAGGTATTACCAATCGGTAATCTGTTCTGTACCAGCCTTTTTAATAGTCCACTGCAGGACGTAGGCCTACCCACGAAGGGTGATTGGGCCATATCCACCGCGCTGGCCCAGTGCGGGTTGGTGGATTCACATACGACATCGAATTTCTTCTACGGACGTAAGCAGGTTGCTTCACGATGTTTTCCTTCACCGAAAAGCCAGTGGTGTTGAATTCCGTGCATAAATTCCAAGGAATTCATTGGTACGGGACCGGGATTTGAACTCACGACCTCACGATTGTAAGACAGGTGTTACAATCGTGAGGTCGTGAGTTTTAAGCCACTAGGATTTTTTTACGGCTTTTTTCGGTCGGCAATCGGTAATGCTTAAGACGTTTTACATAACATTTTGTTTGCATGAATTTTTAGGTAACGTATGGCTTAATTAACGCAATGAAAATCGATCAAAATGAGTCTTCGTCTAACGTACCAGTTTAATCAATGAATTCATACAAATTTTAGTGAAAAAATACTCTTTAATTTTCTTAGAAATTCGATCGTTTTAATCGTTTTAACTTGCCATTAGTACTATCATACATTTTTTACAGTGTGGTGGTCCAAACTTGGAACACAAAAAATGTTATCTTTGCAAATCTGGCAAAAACTTTTTTTTTTTAGAAAAACTATGAGACTCCCGTTTGTATTTTTGATTACGACTTGTAGAACATTCATCTAGCTTTACGATTTATTTATAAAAATCAAATAATGTCGAAAACTCAAGGCACGACTTAAACTGGAGTGCTGCAAGGTGGAAGTTTTGGTCACATTTTTAATATTGACCATAATAATATCTCAAAAACCAAGAGGGTGAGGATCCCGATCTTTCCGATTTTAGAGCCCATATGTACAGAGTGTTCCAGTATTTTTGGCTTAACGTTGAGTTCTGGGACATCCTTTATATTATTGTTAAGTCCAAAATTACTACGGTACGGGAATAGAACCGGCACACGCCTGAGGTGACCCGGTCGAGCTGAGTTACGACCGACCCCTTTCGACAACACAACGCTGGCTACAATAGGCCTTTATTGCAATACCTATACGGTTCAGTGCTGCGTTTGTATTGGGACAGTAGTTGGTCAAGTTGGCGTAATAGTAGAATAAGCCCAATTACAGAGGCGCCAGCGTAAATTTAATAGCAACGTAAAAAGCGTACTCTCTATCGAATGCCTAAAGTGAAAAAGAAACAGAACTATGTTATTTAGCTAATATAATTACGCTGGCGCCTCTGTAATCGGGCTTATTGAGTAACCAAAACGGTAGGTTCTCATCATTATCACCATCCGCAGTCTTCTTTACCATTTGCCAGTGCCATTTGTATCGGTCCTATGCTAAACGTATCCAGGTACAAACTGCGTTTTTTTCTTAGTTATATTCAGTGGGATCACAAGTTTTTAAACAACTAGCTGCACCCCGAGGTGTTACCCGCGTTAGCCCGAGATAAAAACTAAACTACCTCCATACCGAATTTTATCCTAATGGGTCAGCAGTTTGTGCGTGAAAGAGTAACAAACATCCATACATACTCACAAAATTTCTCGTTATAATTTAAGTAGGATTAACGAAACAAATCGTGTTTAATTGATCAGAAATTTTCTAAATGCTAACGTAAGTTAACGTAAGGTAAGTTTGTGAATTTTAGTATCATTGACTTTTCACGACTTTTTACTAAAGAACTGTTGCTCGAGTTGTTATACTTTTTACTTGCCATGTTTTTTTGAGATACCATTGACAACTCGGCTAATTTGTTTACTAGAAATGTACAAAGCGACAGTTTGTACTAAAGAGTCCCTTTCTCAGCAAACAATCAAAATTAACGACTCACGAGTCACTTTCCACGACGAGAGATTGTTTGCTCTCAGTAAACGAGGCATGAATCTCGTTTCAGCTAAGCTCGCGCCTTTCTGTCCTCCTTTCAAAAGCATGGAATAAGCGCTAGATTTTGCAGTTTCACTGTGACAATGGACATAATTTGCAAGTTAAAATGGCAGTTGGCAGGGAACATAGGACTGATAGATGTTTTGGGTCGAAAAGTTTTCAAGTGGAGACCACAGCCGTGCTCGGCTCTTTCGTGGTCGACTGGTGAGATGGTTTACTCTCTACTTGCCCGCAGCAAACGAAGCACGAAGCTCGTTTCAGCTCGCGCCCTACTGTCCTCCTTTCAAAAGCATGGGATAAGCGCTAGAAATTGGTATTTCGCAGTTTCACTGTGACAATGGGCATAAAAGGCAAGTTGAAATGGTAGCTGGCAGGGAATATTTGACTGATAACTGATGGGGTCGAAAAGTTTTTGAATGGAGACCACGTACTCGACTGGTGAGATGGTTTGCTCTCCACTCGCCCGCAGCAAACGAGGCACGAAGCTCGTTTCAGCTCGCGCCCTACTGTCCTCCTTTCAAAATCATGGGATAAGCGCTAGAAATTGGTATTTGGGCATAAAAGGCAAGTTGAAATGGCAGCTGGCAGGGAATATTTGACTGATAACTGATGGGGTCGAAAAGTTTTCGAATGGAGACCACGTACTCGACTGGTGAGATGGTTTGCTCTCCACTCGCCCGCAGCAAACGAGGCACGAAGCTCGTTTCAGCTCGCGCCCTACTGTCCTCCTTTCAAAATCATGGGATAAGTGCTAGAGATTGGTATTTCTCAGTTTCACTGTGACAATGGACATGATTGGCAAGTTGAAGTAGCAGTAGGCAGGGCATATAGCAAGGAAGACTGACGACCGATTACACACCTAAGTGACCCATCTCAAACATTCTCTTACACAGTCCTCTGTGATATGTACACTGCCCACCGCCATTTTAACTTGCACATCCGCTGAGCTATGTCGGTAACTAAGTATGTTTCTTCTACGGATTCTTCATATCTGGTTCAATCTCGCAGAGAGATCGGAGCATAGCCATCTCCATAGCTCGTTGGGCTACTTGGAGCTTATTAATAAGCCCGAACTTTACTCGATGTTAAAAACCAACTTAGTTCACGAAAGGTTCCAAAGTAAATACATAGGTATTAGTTCGAGATTCTACTAGATTATTTTTTGAAATTTTCATACCAAAGACCGTTTCTGATTCAATCAATTCATTGAAAAATAAATCGAAACTTATTTCAGCGCTTGGTTAAAACAATATTATTAACCCACTTCCAAAAAGGAAGAGATTATATGTTCGTCTGTAATATAAGTTTTTTTTTGTGTATGTTCATCGATATTTTCGTCAATTGTGAACCAAATCAAAAATTTGTTTTCTAGTTCAAAAGGACATACTTCCGAGGTCCCATTTAAATTTTGTTAAAATGAGATTAAATTTTATTAAAATGAGTTGAACGTTATTGAAAAATCAAAAATAATGTAAAAAGTGTATACATCAATACTATTCGAATTTTGTACACTATGGAAGTCGGTTTTGCCATTTTTTGCGAAAATAATATTTTTTATACCAGCGGGTAAAAATAGTAAACATTATTAGTGTTAGAGAATCTATGCAGTTATAATAGTTCATCTATGGTTTAGTTTAACTTCATAGCCAACTGGATCTAAAGCTAAGCGAAGTTTAATTGGTTAACTTTAACCGCGCAGATAGCGGTTCTCGATTACAAATAGTTTACGAGGTTTAACTACTGTTTGGTTTGTGTGTTTTGAGTGAAGTCGGACACAGCTATTGTGTATATAGCTTTTGTAGCCATCATCATTACAGCTGTAAGACGTCCATCTATATTCTGTAACAATATTATAATGAGGAAAAATTTGATTGTTTGTTTGAACCGAATAGGGTCCAAAGCTACTGAACCGATTTGAAAAATTATTGCAGTGATGGAAAACTACACTATCTGCGGTGAACATAGGCTGAATTTTATTTAAAAAAAAGGTCTTGCTATTCGTCTTTTTTAGCCAATTATACCCAGGTGAAGCCAGGACTGGCAGCTAGTATTTGTGTAAAAGGCAATAGTGACTGACTCAGGTATTAACGCACAGGCCAAACCCTTAGAGCTAGGTACTTAAAAATTCGAACACGTAATCCTCTTATGACGTAGGCGTCCGCTAAGGAAGGATTTTTGGAAATTCGACTTCTAAATAATTCGTACTTAGTTTTATTTAGGTATATAACTTATGAGACATTAAGTTGTCGTCCTATACTACCTACTTAAAATTTATACAAAAACAGAGGTAAAATCGGTACTAAAGGAGTAAAACGAGCCCTTTTCGATTGTATGAAAGTCCCCATCCCCTATAGTTTATTCCCTGGATCGATTGACTTGAAACTTGGCTTAAATATTTTATCAACAAATCGAAAAATACCTACGTTTTGTTCAATATTTGAGATTTAATCATCATGGGGGGCCCGATCAAACTCCCAAGTTTGTGAAATAAAACATCAATTACTTCCAACGAACTGAACGGTTATGAATACAATTTGGTTTAAAAGAAGCGTATAAAATGTATCTGTATGGGAGCTATAGCAAGGTGGTTAAGTCATAAGTCATTTCTTGGTAAAATGTCAATTTACACGTCAAATAATATACATTCATTACAATGATGTAATAGATTAACAATCGAAAAAAAAAAAGAGAAGTACAAATAATTGAATTTCAATAATAATTGCTAAATTAAAAAATACAATGTCAGTCGAACCAAAAACAAGTTAATAAAAAGAATACAAATGTCATAAATAAAGTTATGTGGGAGTCCCGCCGCTTGTCGATACCCACTAAAAACCTGTAGTGTTTCTGCCTGACGCCCATGTCCCGGAGTTGCGGGGACGCCTTCGCGCTCGTCCGCGGCTCCAGCGGCGCTGATCCCGTGGAAGACCCGGTCCTGTTTAGTGGTGGAGCTTCTCCACCCTACTTTCCCTGAGAGGCGCGCGGAAACCTATCTCAGTCCCCAATGTCATCTCCCCCGGCGCCCCTGTACCGCGCAGGCGATGACTAAGTTAAGCGGTAGGATTATCCTACTAATACCTATTATAAACGTGAAAGTTTGTAAGGATGGATGTAAGGATGTTTGTTACTCTTTCACGCAAAAACTACTAAACGGATTGAGATGAAACTTTGCTATTATTTAGCTTATACATCAGAATAACACATAGGCTATAAATTATAATGATATTGCGTAAATTTTCCATATTATAACAATAAGTGTTAAGTAGAAAAATTCGGCCATCTGCGAGCTATTCTAGCGTGCGCTCCAAGAAATGTCAAAAAATAACTGTCAAATCGAACAAATGTCAAATCGTTTTTTTTTTTGTTTTTTTATTTTCCACCTCCGTTATTAAGGGTGGTAAGGTAGGGCCTCGAAATATCATGCGGACGAGGCCGCGGGCAAAATCTAGTACTTAGTACATTATGCAGAAGTTTTTGTACGATTTAAAATCAAATTATACTGCCATTTTAACTGTTAATATTTGATTTTTTTCTTTGTATTTAATACCCAAACTACGTCCAAATTAGAAACTGATTAGTCCATACACTGTCCAATACAGTTTAATCTGGATTCTGGCTGATTGCCACAATGGACTTTCACGCTCATTCACAGATGATCACAGGTTTAAAGCGAGCCACGATGTGATTAAAATGGGCTTCACGACTGTGCGTTAGGGACGTATGATAAATATGTAGGTACATGCAGAAGTTTCCGAATGATTTGCAATCAAATAGGGTATTAAAGTCATTTTTGAAAAGTATCTCAATTAGATTCTGTAGGGCTAATAAACCACTAAAAAACAAAAAAAGAAATTCAGGCTTTAAGTGCTTTAAAACTGCATTTTAATTTTACAGTTTCAAAATTTCGCGCGTAATTTACGAAAACGATTGATGTCAATATTTCACACATTGACACTGCCATTCTATAGTTTTCAATGTTTACATAGCATCATGACGTCATCACATAGCTGCGCCTATTTTACATAAAATAGGCGCAGCAGAACCTACAGATTAAAAAAACGGAATATTTTATATTAATTTTTAAAATTTATTTTGATGGTTTGTGATCTAAAACTAACATTTTCCGATTGCTTTTTGCCTAAGCTATCTCAAAAATACATTTACAGATTTTTTCTCGTCCATAGTAAAATACCCTATTGTACCATAATCTCTAACACGTTTTAGCGGCGTTGTGCGCTTTTTGGGATGGGTAAAAAATGTAAAACTCACGTCAGAACACGTCACCTGATCGAAAATTCGTAAGACGGCACAGGGCGCTTGCGCGAGTGTCCGTGTGTGATATTGTACTTTACCACATAGGTAAATGACAGTACTCTTTACTTCTGCCGGCACTCCCGGAGTACAACCCGTTTTTGTTCTCATTGCATAAGTCTATAGTCTGTACTCTGTGTACTGTAGTGTTCAATTTAGGTCAATAGGAGTTAGTCCAGGTTTACACGTAAATTGAAACTACAGCTGTTTCCGTATGGCTCTATACATTTTTGTACAGTGCCCCTGGCGGAAACGAGGAAGAACTAACCAAAATTTATGGAGCCACACGCGAACGCGAAAGTTTAAGTAAACTACGCAAAACCTAGACTAAGGTTTCTGATTAATAGCCACAAAAGTAAGTGAAATAAGTTCGTATGGTCCGGGTGGCTAGCCTTTGTTTCAGAGTTAGAGAGAGCCTGAAGGCCTCTGACTTGGCTAAACGGTTAAAACAACTCAAAGGGTAAAAACGGGACACTATTACTAAGACTCCGCTGTCCGTCTGTCTGTCCCAGGCAGTATCTCATGAACGGTTACAGCTAGAAAACTGAAACTTTCACAGATGATGTATTTCTATTGCCGCTAGAACAACAAATACTAAAAACAGAATAAAATTAAAATTTAAGGGGGCGCCCACACAACAAACCTAAAGTTTTAGTCGTTTTTCGCTCAATATTAATAACGGTGACAGGGAGATGCTTGAAATATTCACAGAATATTTGGTTAAATATGCAATTTAAAAATTAATTAATTAATTAAAATAAAATAAATATTTGAAGGGGCTCCTATACAAGTAACGTATATATGTATATTGTATAATACACCTGTGCGAAGCCGGGGCGGGTCGCTAGTGTTCAATAACTTTTATTCAGCCTATAGGACTCTATCAATCAATGTGATTTGGTTTGTTTTTTGGCCGACGTAAAAACGGAGGAAGTACTCAAACCGACGTGTACATTTTTTTTTTGCTTTTTAATGTATAACTACGCATAACTTTTTGCAAAGTGGTACGATTAATATAATTCTTATTTTATTAGAAAGAGTATACTTTGAAACTAGTTTCGTTTAAATTTTATCGAAATCGGCTAAGACATTTTTAATAAATCCACAATAATGTCTTCGGTGCAGCGGAGAGCTCGACACTAGGTACTTGTATTATAATAAAAAGGTTTACTCAAATGACCGACGTATTGACGTGTGATTCATAGTAGGATTTTATTGTTACCGTATTTGGGAAATTCCCTTTGTATTCATATTATTCATCAATTAGTATTAGTATTTATAAGATAAGTGTTTTCGATTACACTAAAAAAGATTGTTTCAAAATTTTGTATTATTATATTAAATGTTAACTTTTATACATTAGCATTTTGTACACGTAATTTTTGACGCGTTGGAAGACGTTAGTGCCCAGGATTCAGATTTTCTTGTCTGGGTACCAACTCACATTTAATTTAAGTATTTATTTTGTATGTACACATAGCTTTATCTTATTAATTTACCATATATTAATTTTTGTATGTGTTGTGTACTGAATTCAATAAAATATTTATTTATTTATTATTAATGTAAAAATTGCTACATCGTTTCGTGCCATTAATTCGCGAATTCTGTACACGGTTCTAATCGGTCATGCCATTTTTTTAAAAAAGTAGTAGGCATGATGACTAAAGAAATATAATTAGTCCGTCAGAGAGACTTTCAAAAAATATTTGACACGTATTTTTTCTTTTGTTAATTAAAGAAAAATTGATGAGAAAGAGTCCGTCAAAGTTTCACGTAACGTCACAAGTGCCATTTAATGTATAGACTTCTGTAAGAGAGGTGACATCACGACCCCACTCCCAAACTTTGACAAAGTTTATCTTTGTCATTTGTTGTTTGATTAGCAAAAAATATATACCCATCCTATATTTTTTTGATAATCTAACTCACGGACTAATTATAATAATATTTTTTTTACCCAGTCATTATGCGTGTTATGTAAAAAAAAGATAATAATAGATTCTATAAAACTTATGTCATTTTTAAGTTGTATAACCGTCGTCGAGACAGAATTAATAAAATTAAAAAGTGAATCTAGATGTTTTTCACACATTTATTAAACATAATAATGCATAACTGCATTTTTTGTTTACTAAAAAGCTCTCTCACTATTATGTAATTAAAGATTTATATTTGAGATAACATATTAAAACTCAAGATATTTGATTTCCATATAAATAGTGCAAATTAAATCAGTATATTTTAAAATGAATAAAAGTATATCACTTATCTATTTAAATGAGCTTTCTTATAGATGCACTTTTGTTAGATTGTGTTCTCAATTTTTTTCAGCGTTTTTGCTTTCATAATTAAGTTCGTATAGGCTGGGTTGCTAGCCCTGGTGTCAGAGTTTATGTTACTGTTATGTTATGGCTAAACGGTTTATTGAAACAACAACCTACAATTTAACGTGTCATCCGAGCCCCTTTAGCGCTTTGTTGTAATTGCCACCCGCGGTCACCCATCCGAAGACTGACCATGCTGTTGCTTAACTTCAGTGATCGCTAACAAACACCTAGTCAAACTACGCTATGAGCCCTGCTGCTTTCAGAAAAAATATAAGGAGCTTAGGCAAGAACCATCTTATTTTTAAATAGGGCAAGTGCCTTTATTATGACTGCCTCGGTGGCTCAGTGGTTAGTGACCCTAACTTCTGGGTCAAAGAGGCGTGGGTTCGATCCCCACCCAGGGCAAACATTTGTGTGATGAACTTAGGTGTTTGCTCTGTGTCTGGGTGTTATTTAGGTACTATCTATATAAGTATGTATTTGAAATATGTATATGTAGTATATCAGTCTCTGGCAGCCATATCACAAGCTATGCTTAGTTTGGGGTCAGAGACCGTGTGTAAGATGTCCCCTAATATTTATTTATTTATTTGTTTATTAACTTTAAATACAAGACCTACATAAACTACTGCTACATAACAAGAAATTGGATCATCCATAGACCCTTCAAGGTCTAAAGATAATCCATATGCTCAAGCCCACTGCCAGTTGGCAGCGTGCCCAGCATGCTGGCAGCATTGCCACGCTGAATGGCAATGCTTATACCAACGTTGAGCCAAATAAACACCAGCATTTTGGTCACGCGTTGCGTCCATCAGACGCTCATAAAGACTTGAGAACCATCTTGTACTGTGAATTAATATCTTTCTTCTTCTTCTTTTCAGCCATTGGACGTCCACTGCTGAACATAGGCCTCCCCTAAAGACCTCCAATAAGACCGGTTGGTAGCGGCTTGCATCCAGCGCGATCCTGCGGTCTTAATGAGGTCGTCCGTCCACCTTGTGGGTGGACGTCCTACGCTGCGCTTGCCGGTACGTGGTCTCCACTCGAGGACTTTTCGACCCCATCGGTCATCAGTCCTCCGCGCTATGTGCCCTGCCCATTGCCACTTCAACCTGCCAATCCGCTGGGCTATGTCGGTAACCTTGGTTCTTCTACGGATCTCCTCATTCCTGATTCGATCTCGCAGAGAAACTCCGAGCATAGCCCTCTCCATGGCTCGTTGGGCTACTTGAAGCTTACCAATTAGGCCCATAGTTAGAGACCACGTTTCTGTGCCATAAGTCATCACTGGCAACACACACTGGTCGAAAACTTTCGACTTGAGGCACTGAGGTATGTCGGACGAGAAGACGCTACGCAATTTTCCGAACGCTGCCCAGCCGAGTTGGATTCGGCGATTGGCCTCTTTCTTGAAGTCGGACCTACCTAACTGGACTACTTGTCCTAGGTAGACGTACGAGTCAACGACTTCAAGAACCGAGTTCCCAACTGAAATAGGGGTGGGTACAACATGGGAATTACACATGACCTTTGTCTTGTCCATGTTCATTTTAAGACCCACCTGTTGAGAGACTCGATTTAGGCCTTCGAGCATCGTACTGAGTTCCTCCATCGACTTTGCCATGACCACGATATCGTCGGCAAACCGAAGGTGAGTGAGGTATTCGCCATTGATGTTGATGCCAAATCCTTTCCATTCCAGGAGCTTAAAGGCGTTCTCCAAAGTGGCAGTAAACAGTTTCGGAGATATCACATCTCCCTGTCTGACGCCTCTTTTCAAAGGGATCGCCTTCGAGCTCTCTTCCTGTAGTCGGACCGACATGGTGGCGTTATTATACAAACACTTCAACACTTCGATATACCGATAGTCAATACGGCATCGTTGAAGAGACTCAAGCACAGCCCATGTCTCGACCGAATCAAAGGCTTTCTCATAGTCCACAAACGCTAAGCAAAGTGGCTGGTTATACTCCTCGGTCTTCTGTATAACCTGCCGCAGCGTATGTATGTGATCCATGGTACTAAAGCCTTTTCGGAAACCGGCTTGTTCGGAAGGCTGGAAGTCATCAAGCCTGCGTTCGAGACGGTTCGTAATGACTCTTGAAAACAACTTATAAACATGGCTCAGAAGCGAGATGGGTCTGTAATTCTTCAATAAGGTGTTGTCACCTTTTTTAAAGAATAGCACCACCACGCTTCTGTTCCATGCTTCAGGCGTTATGCCCTCGAGGACGACGGTATTGAAAAGCTTCTGAAGGACTTTAAGTACCGGTTTACCACCCGCTTTCAGAAGCTCTGAAGTGATTCTGTCGTCACCCGGCGCCTTGTTGTTCTTAAGTTGGTTCAGAGCCATTCTCATCTCGTACAGACTGATGTCCGGGATGTCTTCGGTGAAGTGTCGGGTCAGCTTGGCTCTTGGGTCTTTAGCCGTGCTGTTTACAGGCTTTGCTACCGAGGCGTATAACTGTCCGTAGAACTTTTCGATCTCCTCCAATACCTCTGCCTTGGTCGACGTTATACTGCCATCTTCTCTCTTCAGCTTTGTCAACTGGCTTTGCCCAATAGAGAAATGCCTTGCGAACACTTTTGAGCCTTTGTTCCGCTCTATCGTCTCCTTAATATGTTTGGTATTAAAGAGACGAATGTCGCACCGCACTGATTTCGAAATTTGTCTATTGAGCCGCCTGTATGACTTTGCATCATCGGAAGACTGCAGTCTTAGCGAGCGTCGTTCGGCCATGAGATTTTGAGTATGATCGGAAAATTTCTGAGGTCTATCTGAACGGCGGGGTCTAAAGAACTTAGAACCCACCGTTTGGACAGCTTCTACGAGCCCGTTATTGATCTCGTCCACCGACGCAAAATTCTCCAGGCAAGCAAAGCGATTTGAGAGCTCGAGCTGAAAGTTCTCGGGGTTTTGTATATGAGCATGAGTAGGTCGGAGCGTAGACTTCATCAGATGGGACCTTTCGAGTTTAACGTTAATATTCAGTTGGCCTCGCACGATTCTGTGATCACTACCGGTTTTTATCCTGTGGATCACGGAGACATCGTTAAATATCTGTTTCTCGCTAGTCATGATGAAGTCTATCTCATTTCTCGTAGAACCATCGGGGCTCATCCAGGTCCATTTCCTGTGAGGTGGCTTCTGGAAGAAAGAGTTCATCATGAAGAGTCCCTCTTTTTCCAGAAAGCCTGCCAGCCTTTGGCCCCTGGTGTTCCGTTGCCCATATCCAAATTGCCCCACTCTCAACTCATCATCGCTTTTTTTGCCCAACTTTGCGTTGAAGTCTCCCATAACAACCGTGAAGCGGGTCTTAGACGTACGTATGGCCCGACTTACGTCCTCATACATAGCCTCCACTTCATCATCTGGGTGTGCCGATGTCGGTGCGTATACCTGAATGACCTTCAACGAATATCGTTTGGATATTCTGAGTATTAGGTATACAACCCTGCTCGACACACTTTCGATGGTAATAATGTTGTTAACGAGAGACTTGTGAACGAGAAAGCCGACACCACCTTGGGACCGTTGGTCACCTTCCCGGTAGTAAAGTAGGTTGCCAGATTTCAGGGTTATCGTGTCCTCGCCCTCTCTACGGACTTCAGACAACCCCATAATATCCCATCGCAACCTACTCAACTCTTCTTCCAGTTCAGCAATCTTCTCATCAGCCCTCATCGTGCGCACGTTATATGTTGCCAGGGCCAGTCGTCGTCGGTTGTCGTCATTTAGGGGGATTTTGCCCGTAATTGCCGCGCTGGGCAGGCGTGTTGGCAATCGCAGTGCATAGCTCTCGCGGCGGGGATGCTGCTGCCCATCTCCGCCCTGTTGCACTTGAGCTACGCTTTTTCGGATGGGTATACCGCCATCTATCGGTTCCGTAGTACCTCAGTCGGCTCTTACGACACCTGGTACAAGAGGGGGGTGCTATTCTACTCTGCCGGCACCCCACGGCCAATAGGTCCTCGTGTTTCTCAAAGTTATGAAAAATCCTTTAAAAATACTCTACTTTACTACTACCCCTTTCAATATATTTCCATCTTTGGCTAGGAACCCTTATAGCTGATGATGTTGAAAGACGACATTAGATAACTGCTACATATTATTAAGATTTCTTTGAAACCCCCTCTTTTGTCTGTATTTTGAGGCCAACAGCTATATCGTCATATTCATAGCAATATCAATAGTAAATCAAATAAACTTTAGCCACGTTCACGCCCATAAATAGTTTGTGCTATGACCCTTAAAACTATGGGTACTAATCTAAATAAATTTGTGTATTTACAGATAGTAATATAGCTCGGTAACACCAGCAAAGCTTTGACTTAAAGTAACACTAATGTAATAGTAACTTAAATCTAAAGCACATTTATTTATTGCACTTTACGCAATATTGTCTTTATACTTTACCGAAACGGTAAATTAATAATTATTAACAAATGAGAAGCTTGTACATCGCTTACAAAACGAACATATCGTAAATCGGTGGCCACCTACATTTTATCTATTTATCATATTTGATTTATACATTGTATTAAATAACGTAGCCTGGGTATTGAATTAAATTTACATACGGCCATAGTCTTCCCCTGTCATATTTTAATGCGACGTGTAAAGACATAAATAATCTTTTTAACATTTAATATTTTTTTAACAATTAATATATTAGAGATCATTAAAAAGTCGGTAACGCATTTTTCCGCACAATTTTTCTTTTTTTATACCACTACCTTTAGGCATCTGTTTCATGGCACCGTCGTTTCTGAGCGATGCTGTGGCTCGGATAACACTTTAAATTGTAAGTTCCGGTTGTTTATAACCGTTTAGATATCTATAAATAACAGATTAATAATGCTGTTGTCACTTAAGGCGTAACTAAGCTACTCAAAGGCAATTCTCAACCACAAAAATGCATGGAAAATCTTCCACGCTGCTGTCAAAACTGTCAAATAAGTATTAGAATGTGACGTTCCTTGTCAAGGAGCCGTGGTGGTCTAGTGGTAATGACATCCGTCTTAAAATCGTGAGGTCGTGGGTTCAAATCTCGGTCCCGTACCAATGAATTCTTTGGAATTTATGTACGAAATTTCACTCCACTGCCTTTTCGGTGAAGGAAAACCTTATGAGGCAACCTGCTTACGGCCATAGAAAATATTCGACGGCGTATGTGAATCCACCAACCCGCACTGGGCCAGCATGGTGGATATGGCCTAATCACCCTTCGTGTGCAGGCCTACGTCCTGCAGTGCACTATCCAAAAGGATGGTACAGTACAGTACTGGTACAGTCTAAAAATCCGACAACAACCACCGAATCGACATATTTTTCATGTCTCTTTCTAACTTTCAGATTTTCTCGATCGACCACATTATGCCTCTGGTATCTAACTCTATGGTTTAAATAAAGGCCTTCTTCGGCTTCTTTTATTTTCTGGCGTCGCATGGTTTATGCGTTTGCCGGTGTCGAGTATAAGTTTTAACATTTTTGATATTTTATCAAAATGGTCACAGTCGTACGGTCAGTAGTCACATCATAGTCCAAAGGAGTCGCGGTCAAGTCCAAGCGTAGTCCAACTTCCAAATCACACCTCAGTAAAGCAGTGCAGACTTTACTAGAAGCGTCAAGTCAATGGAAATTTGTTACACGGAACAACACGATACACCACTTGCACTCATGCACGTAATTCAGCTCATAATCAATGAAATACCACACTTTTTCGCTTATTAATTATCACTGATAGAAATACAAGTTTTACAAAATAAAACAATTCACCGATATGATTTTTCCGCGTTCCCGCCAAAACTTATTAGAGGCCTTCAGGCGGCTTAAAAACTCTGATACCAGAATTAGCCATTCACCGTCTTACCACGAAAGTTTTACGCACGCTTTAGATAAAGTTTAAATTGCACGGCTAAACAGTGTTTAAAACGTGTTTAAATCTTTTGTGGTAAAGCGGTCAGCTTTTAAGAACCAACTTACTTAGCACAGGTTGAAACTAGCTGCGATTAACTTCATTAACTACTTAGACTAGCCAATTAGTTTAGTACATAGATAAATAAGCACGTTAATCAAAGTTATTATTATTGCCCTTAAAGAAGAATGTCGGCAGCTCATACATACGAATACCTGTTGTAAACGAATACACTCATTTTCTCCCAAGTTTATTTCTAAAAATGTTATGTTCATCAGAGTAATTCATGACGCTTCTAAAACTGTTCTGATATGCACAAGTTAGTTTTTAATGAAGGTTTAAAATATTTGGCCACACAAGCATTGGTAGGGGATAAAGATGGTAAAAGCAATAAAAAATCATTGTAATTTTTCCGGTGGTCTAATATTAATTTTAATTACTAATATTAAAACAGCAAAAAATCACTAAATTTTTGAAGCACATATCATTATTAGAAAAGATCTTTTGTTCCATGATTGTAAAAAAAATAACTAAAAACGTTTTGACAGGTCGAGTCTCTGCATCCTTCTTTGTGAATTGATTAACGTCATGCTTGGACATGTCCTAGATAAAATCACAAAATAAGTCTATGAAAAACCTGAAATCGTATTTCCATTAACCTTTTGCACAAGCAAGACGTTTAGCCATAGAGGCCTTGATGTGACAAAAAATTCTGTCAAAGTGAAATTCTGACACCAGCGGGGCAATTCTGTCAACCGATCTCGTCACCGAAGTAATGCGCTCCCGAACCCCTCTCGCTTTTTTGACAGCTTTAATAATGCTTTAATAATAATAATGACTCAAAGCTGTCAAAAAAATGAGAGAAGCTCAAGAACGCGTCACCTCAGCAACGAGATCGGTTAACAGAATTGTCCCGCTGGACTAGCTACTCGCCATAGACGAACTTATAGACTTAGGTCTATATCTAACATCACATCCGCCAAGTTGCTTTATTCGGTCCATACTTACTTTATTCCCACGGCTTGTTTTTTGTGGAACTTCAAGAAAAAAACAATAAAATAAAAAAAAGCAAACATCACAAGCAAGTACTAGGGGCGCATAACAACGCAGCAACTCTCGAAAACGCTCAGCACCCAATGCGTCAATTCACAATTCGAAAACGTAGAAAACGGCGAACGCAGCCGCCGGCAGCCTTCTCATTAACCCAGAAAATGCTGCCGGCAGTGAAAGACGAAAGAAACTAGTATACGAGATATATTAGCGGACGCGGGCCCGAGGCGGGTTCAGTTGCAACGCGTCCGCGCTCAAGGTCGCTCGTGTGGACGGCCCTTTAGCCGATCGCGTACCTCCGTTCGAATTTTGAACTTTTCTCAACTTCCAATCTGAACTTTTTCCAGCCAATTAGAGCTTCACCAACTGCTGGTTGGAGATCAGGCTAAATTTTTGAGAGCTTTAGAAAATTCCAAATTTATTTCGGAAATTATTTTTTTGTGTTTTGTGTTGTGAGCTGCAAGTTCGGGAATTTAAATTGTGTAAGTTTTTTTTATGTTTTTACTATTAATTGTTTTGTTACAACTAACAATAATTAGGTACCTACCCACGTACAGGTTTAATGACATGAAATTGCATGAAAATGTAATAGGTAACGGGAACATTATAATATTACAACCTTTCAGGGATACTAAAAAATCAGAATCGAAAAAATGTCCGAACTACGAACGTTTAAATAATAATATAGAAAAGATCCTTTTCAGAGCTACTAGTATATCTCAAGAAGGAGAAAAAATATAACGAAAATACTATGAGTCAAAAAATAAGTATATTCCTTGTGTTGATCATCGCTGAAAGTTATATTATAAAATAGTATAGGTCCAAAATTGTTAAAACTTCATAAAAATTAATCGCTACGCGCAGCGTAAAACATCTACCCACAATGTGGAGTCATTTTGATAGGAACATTTGACAGTTCATTTACGCAAAGAAAAATATACCCCACACTAAAGGGATAAAACTCATGAAAACAATATTGACGACCTCCGATAAGTATTCTCGAAGACGGCTTGGAGTTTTATTCCTTTATTGTAAGGTATAAGTATTTTTCTTTGCCCATAAATGAACTCTGAAATAAAACTTAAATTAAACATTTAAAAAACCCCCGACAACCATTTTGGGCACATTTGTAGAATTTTGGTTCTTCCATCCCCACTTTAACCCACCATAACTCTTAAACGGCTCAATCGATTTTTATAAAACATAGCTAAGAACACTCTCCATTAAGTCTCCTTTCATCCAAAAAAAACTAAACTGAAATCGGTTCAGTGGTTTGGGCGCTATGATGCCACAGACAGACAGACAGACACACAGACAGACACAAAGACAAACTGACACGTCAAACTTATAACACCCCTCTTTTGCGTCGGGGGTTAAAAATGTTACCTATCAAAATGGCCTGACTGTAAGTGCACAGAGAACCGCACCAGAATCGCGGATGCAAATCGCATGCAACCGGTTTTATTGACAATATTCTGGAGATACTGTCCTACAGAGGACGTCCTACACATATCTTTATCTACTAATAAAATTATGACAAATCCAAAAGCCTATTTGTTGGTTTGATTTTACTTTTTACAAAGTAACGGAGCGATGGATCGACTCGATTTTTCGTATAATTAAGTTTCATTGACTAAGATTACAAGAGTAAATCTAGGGAATAAGCTAGTTACAAAATAATACGAGTAGGCAATGAGACTTTTAATGCATTTTTTTAATTTAAAATATAAATTTAAAAATACCTACTTCGTTGGACATTAATTCCCAGGTTTTGAAAACCAAAGCGCAAGTTGCGTTTGCACTGTAAGGATGTACCATAAAATTTGCGATTTATTTATACTGGTCTGTCACACTAGTGAAACAATAATGAAAATATCTCCATAACAGCAGCATAGTGCACTAAGTCTTAAGAGTACTCGTTTCATATTTACATATATTTGAGTAATATGGATGAATATATTTTGAGATAAACTCCTTCGTCATCCGACGCGGCAATCTGCTAGCGATATGGGCACCTTTGTTCTAGAAAGGAAAAGAGTTGAGTTATTAAATTTTTATAGCACATCAACAATGCCACGACAATACTTTCTTTTTCAAATTGGCAGCTAAATTATTTTTAAGCTTTTGGCCACTAAGGCTCTACAGCTTACCGGGCATGGGCGAGCGCAGAAGGCGGCTGAACCCTAATATTAGTTATTTAGAATGCTTAGATCATTTTGTTTGTTTGTTATAGTGGAGCTTATCTATATTTAACTTCTGTCTCGGTCCTTTGCCAGCGGTATCCCTGTTCGTCCCGCGATGTTGACGTAATTCGTTATTTCGTCGACCCACCTTCCTACCGGCCACGTTCCACTTACTTTAACTGAACGGTACCCTAAAACCCTCAACAAATGATTAACCTTTTCTGTACGAAAGCAGTTAACATATTTTTCGTATCTTTACATCCGATCTGATATACTTTATGATAGATTATGGCGAGATAACAGGTTCCCATTAAACTACTTATAGCGTAGGGCCCACAGACTTCGCGAGATTTGACATGCTCCATTAGTTGCTCATGTTTTCGATTAGTATTTGAGGAGAAGTCTGACGAACATACAAATAATCGGCCGAGTGCGAGTTGTACTGGCGCACGTACCGTACCGGATGAGAGCCCCCTTTAATACATTTTTTTAAATTCAATATGTATTTTTAAAGAAAATTGTTAACTAAATTTTCTGAGAACATTTCAAGCATCTGCCTATAACCGTTATAAAATCGAACGGAAATAGGGTAAAAAAAATCAGGTTTGTTTTATGGGAGCTCCCCTAAATACGTCATCTGTGAAAATTTCAACGTCCTAACTATCACCGTTCATGAGATACAGCCTGGTGACAGACAGACAGACGGACGGACAGCGGAGTCTCAGTAAAAGGGTCCCGTTTTTACCCTTTGGGTACGGAACCCTGAACAAGGAGATTTGACATGGCGGTTTGATCTATTGCGGACCTTTGGTGATGGGAGGGAAATTTCCAACAGATACAAAATATCCTGCTGCATTGAAGTTCCACCAGACTATGTGAACTTTACCATTCAGTGATCGCGCCTTTGTTGCATTTCAGAGGGTCTAAGATCTAATAAAGAACGTTCTAGTGCATGTAAATTGACACTCCAGGAGCTAATAAAAGATATCAGATCTTTTCTGAGTACAATGATGCTGGACAGTGTCGTTGTCTTCTCAATGGTAGTTGGGGAGGTCTGATCCATAAATGCAATTATTTTCGAACCCCGAAAGCCAGTGGCGGATTCACAAGTAGGCTGGAAGTAGAGCGGCAGATTTTAGGGGGCGGCAAATTTTGAACCATTTATTTTACTAGCCTACTGGCGGCAAATACGTAAGTGCGCCACGTGGCGAATTTACGTGCAAACTAAGTAGTGATTATAGAGGGCGGCAAATTTTGGGCGGTTTTATTAGCATACTGGCGGCAAATACCCGATTTGCGTGTCAGATAAACAGATGGACAATCTCTAGATCTCTATGGCAGAGCCGATTTAAGCCTGCTTTCTGGTCATTAATCAATACGCCTTAGACGTCTGTCATGGGAAATTATGACAAGATGTAAACGAAATAGGTGCCTATATGTACCATATCCCGTTTTAGAATAACCTCATAGATACTCGTACATACATACGAGTATAACTCTTTATTCAAACCACTATTGATTTATTCTGCGCAATCGAATCAGAAATGAGGAGATCTGCAGACGAACCAAAGTTACCGACATAGCCCAGCGGATTAGCTAATTAAAGTGGCAATGGGCAGGGCACATAGTTCGATGAACGAAAGAATGGAGCCGTTGACGAAGCCTTAAAGATGAAAACCGCGGACCAGGAAGACGTCCACCGACTGACGATATAATAAAGATCGCACGAGCACGCTGGATGCAAGCCGCTTCCAAAGGCCTTAGTGGAAATGGCCCTAGGGAAGGCCTATGTCCAATAGTGGACGTCTTATAGCTGATGGATGATTATAGGGATGGATTGATTTAAACCTCATATAAATCGTTTGTTTGTACCTAAGTTTCAGCCACTGATAATAATAGGCCTCATATATACATATATTGATCTTCAATAAGAGCGATTGGAAGCCGTTTGTATAAAACGCGATATACTATGAAAAGAGATCCTCCGTCCACCTTGTGGGTGGACGTCCTACGCTGCTCTTGCCGGTACATGCACTCGAGAACTTTTCAACCCCGTCGGTCTTCAGTCTCCGTGCTGTGTGCCCTGCCCACTGACATTACAAAAAAACGCTGACAAACGCTGGGCTGTGTCGGCTATTACATACGTAACAGTTATCTCATCAAAAACATAAATGTGAAATGGGAGCCAAAGTGTCGCCACCAAAAGAGTTGAGATCTATACGGGGCCAAATGTTCTGTAGGAAATCCTAAAATTTCAATATACCTAATGTAATATTACACACGGCCGCTGCGTCGCCAGTTTTCTTTGAACACTTTGGCTGGACAATCTGGCTGTCGCGTGTCTAGATAACCTCAAAGTAGCCCAACGAGCTATGGAGAGGGCTATGCTCGAAGTCTCTCTACGAGATCAGGAATGAGGAGGTTAGTTAGACGAACCAAAGTTACCGACATAGCCCATTGGATTAGCAAGTTGAAATGGGGGCAGGGCACACATAACAAGCTTGAAAAACGGATGGCCGATGGTCCTGACATTCTCGAATGGAAACCACGTACTGGCAAGCGCAGCTTAGGATGTCCACTGACTAGGCAGAAGGTTGCATAAATTTTAATTTAGTTTATAGTGTAATACAAATAATCGGCCAAGTACGAGTCGGACTCACGTACGTAGGGTTCCGTACTGTATAGGAGCCCCCCTTCAATATTTGTTTTATTTTAATTTTATTATTTATTATAGAAGTGAATATACAACTAAATATTCTGTTATATATATTTCAAGTATCTACCTGTTACCATTATAAATATAGAGCGAAAAACGGGGAGCTCCCTTAGTTATTATTTTATTGTATTTTTACTATTTGCTGTTATAGCGGCAACATAAATACATCATGAAATACACCATCTGTGAAATTCAGATTTCTATCTATAGCGGTTCATGATATACAGCTTGGAGACAGACAGACAGACGGACAGAGGAGTCTTAATTAGTAATAGTGTCCCGTTTTCATCCTTTGGGTACGGAATCCTAAAAACGTAGAGTCGTGTTGACACAATAAAGAGACAAATAAACGTTTTATAAGATTTTTTACAGTTAAATTAATAGCTAGTTCTGTTACCAAAGACTTTTACGAGTCTAAAACGCCTCATGACATTATGCCTTGATACATTTCCGTGAGTTTTATATCATTTTACGGTTAGCTCTACAAGCCGACATGTGTCAATCATAATTTCATGTTGAACTCAATTTTGATGGAAAATTTAACTTAACTATAGAGCAAGTTTAAATACATATTACTTTTACTACATAATATAAAACAAAGTCGCTTCCCGCTCTGTCTGTCCCTATTTATACTTATATCTTTAAAACCACGCAACGGATTTTGATGCGGTTTTTAATAGATAGAGTGATTCAAGAGGAAGGTTTATATGCATAACACGTGTGTGAAGCGGGCGGGTCGCTAGTAAAAACAATATACTTACAGAATGTTGCCATCGTGAAGTCGGTTGTGTCATTTATGTCAAGAAATAACAATCAAATGCCGTCAGGCAGCCTAAAAACTCTGACACCAGGGCTAGCCAGTCGGCCTATACTAACCTACCTACTTTCTATACATGTATACATTTGGTATAAAAATCGCTTATCCTCCGAAACACCTAGACCGTTTTTTTTTGTGTAGGTATGTTTTGTAGATTTGAAATTAGGTCGTAGGCTATTTTATATACCCCTAGGAAGTAGGTGCCATCCTACTATTATTACACACTCTATTAATTATAAAAAAAATCGGCCAAGTACGAGTTGGACCCGCGCATGAAGGGTTACGTACCGTATGGGAGCCCCTCGGCAAAAAAGTTACGTTCGTTGCAAGGGAGTCCCCCCTAAACTATATTATTCTGTTTTTAGTATTTGTTGCTATAGCGGCTATCGTAATACATCATGTGTGAAAATTTCAACTCTCTAGCTATTACGTTTCATGAGATATAGGCTGGTGACAGACAGACAGACGGACAGACCCTAGAAACAGTTTGTCATTTCGACATAGAATATATTAAATAATAATATACATTTCGATTCATTTTCAATAGACTCGTAACTTTATAGCAGCGCCGTATTATTGCTTATATCTTTACGGAAACAAGGAAGTCCGTTCATCGCTTATTACTATTATTCGTTTTTTTTTATTATGTACTCGAAGAAGAAATTTGAATAGCGGTAAGTAATTATATTCCAGAGGTAATTAAAAATACGTGGATATTTAATAAATAAATACAATAAATTATTTTTATCTACACTAACGTTGTAACATTCTACTTGTTTCCAATACTTGACTTATAATGACTACTATTATAGCGCAGACAACGAAACACTCAATTTAAGCAATTTCACATGATGTTATAATATCCACATCGAAATCGTAAAATCTCATTATAACATCGCGCGCTCGCTCCTGATTGGCCCTGCGCGCGCAGCTGCGCTCTCATTGGTTAGATTTTAATGGCGCCAAGTTTACTGTGACAATACACGTACGCGTGAATTTAATGTTTCGCAATATGTTTTTTTTTATTTTTATTAGTGAAGATAAAGTAGTGTATGCAACTGCATATAACACGGGTATTAAAACACGAGTGTGAGTTTATGAAACGAGCGCAGCGAGTTTCATAATAGTAACGAGTGATAGATAAACTACTATTATTCGACTAAAACAATGTTTACACAATACATTTTAACTAAGCTAGAATAATTAAACACAAAATTATAGTATCTGTTGCCGAACTACTACCCGTACTGTACTTTTCCAGCCATAACAGTTTTGAAATCGTAAGTATAAAAAATAAGACGAATAAAATTACGGGGTTTTTGCAATTTGCAAAAAAAGACATTAGTGATTGGAAAAGCCTAAAATTTTTTTTTGTTATCCTATCTTGTGAACAAGTGACAGTGCTACTACTTTTATGGTACCCTAGTAACTTAGGTCTAAATAATTTCAATTCAGTCTCTAAATTACGATACCTTAGGTTTCATCCTTTTTCTAGCGCTCTTTACTTGGTATTTCTTAGTGATCACCATGATGAAGCAGCTGTTACTTAGTAAGTACCTACAGTCTTCGGATAGTTAGTTAATCGCAATCATTTACAACTGAGCGCTATTGTCACTTGGATGACACATTAAAATTGAAATGGTAACATACGCTTCAAGCCGCAACAATTATCATATGAGCCGATGTACCCACTTATTTTATAAGACAAGTTACACATGATCCATCTGTAAGCCATAATATTACGTCTACTGCTGGACATAGGTCCACGACCTTTCCTATGGATCCCCAATAGGAACGGTTAAAAGACTGCCTCGGTGGCTCAGTGGTTAGTGATCCTAACTTCTGGGTCAGAGAGGCGTGGGTTCGATCCCCACCCAGGGCAAATATTTATGTGATGAACATAAGTGTTTGCTCTGTGTCTGGGTGTTATTTAGTTACTATTTATATAAGTATGTATTTAAAAATAAGTATATGTAGTATATCTGTCTCTGGTAGCCATATCACAAGCTATGCTTAGTTTGGGGTCAGTGGCCGTGTGTAAGACCCAAAATATGTATTTTAAAAAAAAAAAAAAGGGGGCCGCATCCAGCATGATCCAGCATGATTTTTATAAAACATAGCTAAGAACACTCTCCATTAAGTCTCCTTTCATCCAAAAAAAACTAAACTGAAATCGGTTCAGTGGTTTGGGCGCTATGATGCCACAGACAGACAGACAGACACACAGACAGACACAAAGACAAACTGACACGTCAAACTTATAACACCCCTCTTTTGCGTCGGGGGTTAAAAATGTTACCTATCAAAATGGCCTGACTGTAAGTGCACAGAGAACCGCACCAGAATCGCGGATGCAAATCGCATGCAACCGGTTTTATTGACAATATTCTGGAGATACTGTCCTACAGAGGACGTCCTACACATATCTTTATCTACTAATAAAATTATGACAAATCCAAAAGCCTATTTGTTGGTTTGATTTTACTTTTTACAAAGTAACGGAGCGATGGATCGACTCGATTTTTCGTATAATTAAGTTTCATTGACTAAGATTACAAGAGTAAATCTAGGGAATAAGCTAGTTACAAAATAATACGAGTAGGCAATGAGACTTTTAATGCATTTTTTTAATTTAAAATATAAATTTAAAAATACCTACTTCGTTGGACATTAATTCCCAGGTTTTGAAAACCAAAGCGCAAGTTGCGTTTGCACTGTAAGGATGTACCATAAAATTTGCGATTTATTTATACTGGTCTGTCACACTAGTGAAACAATAATGAAAATATCTCCATAACAGCAGCATAGTGCACTAAGTCTTAAGAGTACTCGTTTCATATTTACATATATTTGAGTAATATGGATGAATATATTTTGAGATAAACTCCTTCGTCATCCGACGCGGCAATCTGCTAGCGATATGGGCACCTTTGTTCTAGAAAGGAAAAGAGTTGAGTTATTAAATTTTTATAGCACATCAACAATGCCACGACAATACTTTCTTTTTCAAATTGGCAGCTAAATTATTTTTAAGCTTTTGGCCACTAAGGCTCTACAGCTTACCGGGCATGGGCGAGCGCAGAAGGCGGCTGAACCCTAATATTAGTTATTTAGAATGCTTAGATCATTTTGTTTGTTTGTTATAGTGGAGCTTATCTATATTTAACTTCTGTCTCGGTCCTTTGCCAGCGGTATCCCTGTTCGTCCCGCGATGTTGACGTAATTCGTTATTTCGTCGACCCACCTTCCTACCGGCCACGTTCCACTTACTTTAACTGAACGGTACCCTAAAACCCTCAACAAATGATTAACCTTTTCTGTACGAAAGCAGTTAACATATTTTTCGTATCTTTACATCCGATCTGATATACTTTATGATAGATTATGGCGAGATAACAGGTTCCCATTAAACTACTTATAGCGTAGGGCCCACAGACTTCGCGAGATTTGACATGCTCCATTAGTTGCTCATGTTTTCGATTAGTATTTGAGGAGAAGTCTGACGAACATACAAATAATCGGCCGAGTGCGAGTTGTACTGGCGCACGTACCGTACCGGATGAGAGCCCCCTTTAATACATTTTTTTAAATTCAATATGTATTTTTAAAGAAAATTGTTAACTAAATTTTCTGAGAACATTTCAAGCATCTGCCTATAACCGTTATAAAATCGAACGGAAAAAGGGTAAAAAAAATCAGGTTTGTTTTATGGGAGCTCCCCTAAATACGTCATCTGTGAAAATTTCAACGTCCTAACTATCACCGTTCATGAGATACAGCCTGGTGACAGACAGACAGACGGACGGACAGCGGAGTCTCAGTAAAAGGGTCCCGTTTTTACCCTTTGGGTACGGAACCCTGAACAAGGAGATTTGACATGGCGGTTTGATCTATTGCGGACCTTTGGTGATGGGAGGGAAATTTCCAACAGATACAAAATATCCTGCTGCATTGAAGTTCCACCAGACTATGTGAACTTTACCATTCAGTGATCGCGCCTTTGTTGCATTTCAGAGGGTCTAAGATCTAATAAAGAACGTTCTAGTGCATGTAAATTGACACTCCAGGAGCTAATAAAAGATATCAGATCTTTTCTGAGTACAATGATGCTGGACAGTGTCGTTGTCTTCTCAATGGTAGTTGGGGAGGTCTGATCCATAAATGCAATTATTTTCGAACCCCGAAAGCCAGTGGCGGATTCACAAGTAGGCTGGAAGTAGAGCGGCAGATTTTAGGGGGCGGCAAATTTTGAACCATTTATTTTACTAGCCTACTGGCGGCAAATACGTAAGTGCGCCACGTGGCGAATTTACGTGCAAACTAAGTAGTGATTATAGAGGGCGGCAAATTTTGGGCGGTTTTATTAGCATACTGGCGGCAAATACCCGATTTGCGTGTCAGATAAACAGATGGACAATCTCTAGATCTCTATGGCAGAGCCGATTTAAGCCTGCTTTCTGGTCATTAATCAATACGCCTTAGACGTCTGTCATGGGAAATTATGACAAGATGTAAACGAAATAGGTGCCTATATGTACCATATCCCGTTTTAGAATAACCTCATAGATACTCGTACATACATACGAGTATAACTCTTTATTCAAACCACTATTGATTTATTCTGCGCAATCGAATCAGAAATGAGGAGATCTGCAGACGAACCAAAGTTACCGACATAGCCCAGCGGATTAGCTAATTAAAGTGGCAATGGGCAGGGCACATAGTTCGATGAACGAAAGAATGGAGCCGTTGACGAAGCCTTAAAGATGAAAACCGCGGACCAGGAAGACGTCCACCGACTGACGATATAATAAAGATCGCACGAGCACGCTGGATGCAAGCCGCTTCCAAAGGCCTTAGTGGAAATGGCCCTAGGGAAGGCCTATGTCCAATAGTGGACGTCTTATAGCTGATGGATGATTATAGGGATGGATTGATTTAAACCTCATATAAATCGTTTGTTTGTACCTAAGTTTCAGCCACTGATAATAATAGGCCTCATATATACATATATTGATCTTCAATAAGAGCGATTGGAAGCCGTTTGTATAAAACGCGATATACTATGAAAAGAGATCCTCCGTCCACCTTGTGGGTGGACGTCCTACGCTGCTCTTGCCGGTACATGCACTCGAGAACTTTTCAACCCCGTCGGTCTTCAGTCTCCGTGCTGTGTGCCCTGCCCACTGACATTACAAAAAAACGCTGACAAACGCTGGGCTGTGTCGGCTATTACATACGTAACAGTTATCTCATCAAAAACATAAATGTGAAATGGGAGCCAAAGTGTCGCCACCAAAAGAGTTGAGATCTATACGGGGCCAAATGTTCTGTAGGAAATCCTAAAATTTCAATATACCTAATGTAATATTACACACGGCCGCTGCGTCGCCAGTTTTCTTTGAACACTTTGGCTGGACAATCTGGCTGTCGCGTGTCTAGATAACCTCAAAGTAGCCCAACGAGCTATGGAGAGGGCTATGCTCGAAGTCTCTCTACGAGATCAGGAATGAGGAGGTTAGTTAGACGAACCAAAGTTACCGACATAGCCCATTGGATTAGCAAGTTGAAATGGGGGCAGGGCACACATAACAAGCTTGAAAAACGGATGGCCGATGGTCCTGACATTCTCGAATGGAAACCACGTACTGGCAAGCGCAGCTTAGGATGTCCACTGACTAGGCAGAAGGTTGCATAAATTTTAATTTAGTTTATAGTGTAATACAAATAATCGGCCAAGTACGAGTCGGACTCACGTACGTAGGGTTCCGTACTGTATAGGAGCCCCCCTTCAATATTTGTTTTATTTTAATTTTATTATTTATTATAGAAGTGAATATACAACTAAATATTCTGTTATATATATTTCAAGTATCTACCTGTTACCATTATAAATATAGAGCGAAAAACGGGGAGCTCCCTTAGTTATTATTTTATTGTATTTTTACTATTTGCTGTTATAGCGGCAACATAAATACATCATGAAATACACCATCTGTGAAATTCAGATTTCTATCTATGGCGGTTCATGATATACAGCTTGGAGACAGACAGACAGACGGACAGAGGAGTCTTAATTAGTAATAGTGTCCCGTTTTCATCCTTTGGGTACGGAATCCTAAAAACGTAGAGTCGTGTTGACACAATAAAGAGACAAATAAACGTTTTATAAGATTTTTTACAGTTAAATTAATAGCTAGTTCTGTTACCAAAGACTTTTACGAGTCTAAAACGCCTCATGACATTATGCCTTGATACATTTCCGTGAGTTTTATATCATTTTACGGTTAGCTCTACAAGCCGACATGTGTCAATCATAATTTCATGTTGAACTCAATTTTGATGGAAAATTTAACTTAACTATAGAGCAAGTTTAAATACATATTACTTTTACTACATAATATAAAACAAAGTCGCTTCCCGCTCTGTCTGTCCCTATTTATACTTATATCTTTAAAACCACGCAACGGATTTTGATGCGGTTTTTAATAGATAGAGTGATTCAAGAGGAAGGTTTATATGCATAACACGTGTGTGAAGCGGGCGGGTCGCTAGTAAAAACAATATACTTACAGAATGTTGCCATCGTGAAGTCGGTTGTGTCATTTATGTCAAGAAATAACAATCAAATGCCGTCAGGCAGCCTAAAAACTCTGACACCAGGGCTAGCCAGTCGGCCTATACTAACCTACCTACTTTCTATACATGTATACATTTGGTATAAAAATCGCTTATCCTCCGAAACACCTAGACCGTTTTTTTTTGTGTAGGTATGTTTTGTAGATTTGAAATTAGGTCGTAGGCTATTTTATATACCCCTAGGAAGTAGGTGCCATCCTACTATTATTACACACTCTATTAATTATAAAAAAAATCGGCCAAGTACGAGTTGGACCCGCGCATGAAGGGTTACGTACCGTATGGGAGCCCCTCGGCAAAAAAATTACGTTCGTTGCAAGGGAGTCCCCCCTAAACTATATTATTCTGTTTTTAGTATTTGTTGCTATAGCGGCTATCGTAATACATCATGTGTGAAAATTTCAACTCTCTAGCTATTACGTTTCATGAGATATAGGCTGGTGACAGACAGACAGACGGACAGACCCTAGAAACAGTTTGTCATTTCGACATAGAATATATTAAATAATAATATACATTTCGATTCATTTTCAATAGACTCGTAACTTTATAGCAGCGCCGTATTATTGCTTATATCTTTACGGAAACAAGGAAGTCCGTTCATCGCTTATTACTATTATTCGTTTTTTTTTATTATGTACTCGAAGAAGAAATTTGAATAGCGGTAAGTAATTATATTCCAGAGGTAATTAAAAATACGTGGATATTTAATAAATAAATACAATAAATTATTTTTATCTACACTAACGTTGTAACATTCTACTTGTTTCCAATACTTGACTTATAATGACTACTATTATAGCGCAGACAACGAAACACTCAATTTAAGCAATTTCACATGATGTTATAATATCCACATCGAAATCGTAAAATCTCATTATAACATCGCGCGCTCGCTCCTGATTGGCCCTGCGCGCGCAGCTGCGCTCTCATTGGTTAGATTTTAATGGCGCCAAGTTTACTGTGACAATACACGTACGCGTGAATTTAATGTTTCGCAATATGTTTTTTTTTATTTTTATTAGTGAAGATAAAGTAGTGTATGCAACTGCATATAACACGGGTATTAAAACACGAGTGTGAGTTTATGAAACGAGCGCAGCGAGTTTCATAATAGTAACGAGTGATAGATAAACTACTATTATTCGACTAAAACAATGTTTACACAATACATTTTAACTAAGCTAGAATAATTAAACACAAAATTATAGTATCTGTTGCCGAACTACTACCCGTACTGTACTTTTCCAGCCATAACAGTTTTGAAATCGTAAGTATAAAAAATAAGACGAATAAAATTACGGGGTTTTTGCAATTTGCAAAAAAAGACATTAGTGATTGGAAAAGCCTAAAATTTTTTTTTGTTATCCTATCTTGTGAACAAGTGACAGTGCTACTACTTTTATGGTACCCTAGTAACTTAGGTCTAAATAATTTCAATTCAGTCTCTAAATTACGATACCTTAGGTTTCATCCTTTTTCTAGCGCTCTTTACTTGGTATTTCTTAGTGATCACCATGATGAAGCAGCTGTTACTTAGTAAGTACCTACAGTCTTCGGATAGTTAGTTAATCGCAATCATTTACAACTGAGCGCTATTGTCACTTGGATGACACATTAAAATTGAAATGGTAACATACGCTTCAAGCCGCAACAATTATCATATGAGCCGATGTACCCACTTATTTTATAAGACAAGTTACACATGATCCATCTGTAAGCCATAATATTACGTCTACTGCTGGACATAGGTCCACGACCTTTCCTATGGATCCCCAATAGGAACGGTTAAAAGACTGCCTCGGTGGCTCAGTGGTTAGTGATCCTAACTTCTGGGTCAGAGAGGCGTGGGTTCGATCCCCACCCAGGGCAAATATTTATGTGATGAACATAAGTGTTTGCTCTGTGTCTGGGTGTTATTTAGTTACTATTTATATAAGTATGTATTTAAAAATAAGTATATGTAGTATATCTGTCTCTGGTAGCCATATCACAAGCTATGCTTAGTTTGGGGTCAGTGGCCGTGTGTAAGATGTCCCCAAAATATGTATTTTAAAAAAAAAAAAAAGGGGGCCGCATCCAGCATGATCCGGCGGTCTTGATGAGATCATCTGTCCAGTGTCCACCTCGTAGGTGGATATCCTACGCTTGCCTGTACGTGGTTACGTGGTCTCCACTCGAAAACTTACTAAGTAGGTAAATTCGTTAGTCTGAGCTGCAGGCTGGTCCTGGTGTCAAAGTCAATTTTTTTAAGCCACCTGAAGAGTTCTGTCAGCAACTGAGGTTTACCATTTAATGTGCCATCCGAGCCACAGTAGCACCCAGTTGTAAATGACCGCAATGATCCATCCGAAGACTGGCCGCACTGACTGTTGCTTCATTTCGGTGATCCGTAAGAAATGCCTAGTAGAGCTACACTAAGAGCGCACACTAAAATAATAATAGCTATAGGCCGAATCATACAAATCGGCGGATGTAAAGTTAGCTACAAGCTGCGCAATATCCAATCCTGACTGAAGATCACATAACACCACATTTTGATTGGATATTGCGCATTTTGTAGCTAACTTCACATCCGCCAACTTGTGTGGCGCGGCCTATACTTTTGATAGTAATTAGAGACTAAATCGTAATTATTAAAATCTAAGTTATTAATGTAGCAGAACAGTAGTAGCTCTATAATTTTGCATAAACATTTACATATTTAATTAATATTCACGTCATAAATAAAAGAACAGAAAATATACTAAATACCTATGTTTTTAAATTATTGACTAAATTTACAAATTCTAGAAATTATATAGACCTAAGTTACCAGGGTACCAGAAAAGTGGTAGTTCTATGATATTCAATTTTACTTAACATTCTCTTAACTTGTTTTGTTCTACCATTTATATTCATAAATGCATTTATAATTTATAAACCATGAAATATGTACATTATATTATACAAGCTGATTTATTTTATCGTGATTGTGAGAAATGCTGGGTTAATTTTGATGTCGTAAAAATGAATTATGTTATTTCAGGCCATACATAATCCGAGAGCGGGTTACAGATTTTAATTTAGATATTTTTTTGTTTTGGTACTTACCTTTAACAATTTGCTAAACTTAATAGTGCATAAAAATTCAGTGATTATATCTTAAAAAATCGGCCAAGTACGAGTTGGACTCGCGCATGAAGGGTTCCGTACCGTATGGCTAAAAAAACACGACCCGTTTTTACCCTTTGGGTACGTTACCCTAAAAACGAATTCATAGTGCGATGGCGGGCAGTCCGTCGCCGCACAACAATAACAAAAATAAAATAATTAAATTTTGCACCTAAAATATATTTGTGTAAGTATATAAAATACTCGGTTCCTTCGAAAAAATGTTCGAGACATTACGTTTTGTTGACATATTGTGCACTGTGCGTTCCTATAAACGTGCTTGAGTTGCAGATGTGGTTTGTCAGTCTCCATAAAAAAAAATACCAAGTCGATGATCTCTCATCGGGAGGATCATTTTGTGCTTAATAGTGTGCAACACAGGAGGCTATAATTTGAACTCTGGAGGAACCACGTCTTCATGCATAAGCTTTGCATTGTACCATTTCAGTGTCACTCAGTTTTGAGATCAAACTAGGTAGGCTATATGCGGAAACCAGCATAAATACCCCTTACTCAATAGAATGACAGTAACTCGCTTAGAATAATCCTGTCTTTGCAACGGTACCATTTTATTACAGACCTATATTTACTAAACACAGGCATTCGGTTGCTCAGCTCGATAAAACTTAACTTGATTCAAGCCGCCCATTCGATTCAAATTCTCATTCGATTATACGCTAGCTGGAGTAGATTTGGGACAGATTCTTTTGTAGTGCCAAATCGAATTTGAATATCTGTGTCTGCGGTAACGGTACTGGGTATTGTTACCTTCTCCTTGGTGCTTAGATCCTGGTACTCGATAGTGGGAAAGGTCAGTGGGAGGACACATTTTTGGATATATCCTAGCTAGAATAGCTGCGTAGTCAAAATGTTTTTCAGAGTTTAAAGAAATTAATTAGAAAAAAAACTATGAAGCAAAATTGATGGGTAAGACCTACGTGAACATTTTGAACTTTTAAACAAGAAATGTTAAATAAAAATCAGCCAAGTGCGAGTCGGACTCGCGCACGAAGGGTTCCGTACCATTTTGGAGTCCCCTTAACCCCATTTCTCTTGCCGTTATTATAGCGAGCAAAAACCTCCGAAAAATTAGTTTGTTGTATGGGAGCCCAACTGAAATACCTACTTTTGTTTTTATTATTTTTTGTTATAGCGGCAACAGAAATACGTCATCTGTAAAAATTTCAACGTTCTAGCTATCACCGTTCATGAGATACAGCCAGACGGACAGCGGAGTTTTAGTATTAGGATCCCGTTTTTACCCTTTGGGTACCGAACCCTAAAAATAAAGGACTAGAATAGATCCAACCGTTTATTTTCTTTTTGACAGCACCAATAGAACATAACTGCGTCATGTCACGCAAATCTTCACTTTTAAATGCGAGGCTTTAAAAATATGCCATCTGCCTAAGTTTGCTCCTTGATCCCGTATAATCTTCTTCATCATCTTTGACAAATTGAGTCCATAAATGCAGTAGTTTTTTTTATAAATTATACAAAATAACAAACTTTTTAAAAATTTACGTTCTATTGCTATGGTTGATAACCATAGAACGTAAATTTTAAACGCCAATAAACAAACGGCTCGGGGCCAAAGAAAAAAGATATCACATAGAGAAAGACCAAAGAGATGGAAAATTGGCGTATAAAATTAACTTAGGCCATGTAAAAGAAGTAAAACCTAACAACCAAAGTAGTAATAGTCGATATAACAAAATTAACAAGTCCTGAGTACAATTAGCTGACATTCCGAGGCGGTGACACAGGCGGCCGTGCACTAGATAGAAATTCAATTGATACCAATAAGCACGGGAATTAATTCTTAACAAGACGGTGTGATGAACGGTACTGGTGGACTCAGAAGTGTATCAATGAAGCTAACAAATTGAGAGAGGTCTCCGTTCTAACTCGACGAGTTCGAGCTTACGTAGAGTTGTTTGTAATAAACATTTCAAAAATTCGTCGCAAATGCAGGACTCGAACCTGCGTCTTCGGATCACTAGCCCGACGCTCTCCCAACTGAGCTAATTTGCAGTCCTGACTTTGCGTCGCATTTGTGAAGTGTTTTTCATTTTTTACCACCTTGTAGTGTTTGAGCTTTCGACATTTTTATGACGAATAGGGCTATATTTGGCCAACAGCTAGCCTGATGGAAAGCAAAGTTGTAGCTGAAGATGGAGTGTGTAGACCTAGAAGATACCTATTCACTCTTGACTTGAAGATATCCAAATTGTAATTGTCAGGAAATAATAACGGAGGTAGGGCATTCTAGTCCCTGGCGGTCCGCATATACACCCAGAAGAATATCTTCTGTCCGGATTGGTATTCCTCTAACAGGTCGCTGTTTTAACGACTCTCGACTTAACTTGGTACAAAATATATTTAACATGATCATAAATGGAAGTTCTCCAAACAGCAGATTTTGCGGCACATCTCTTTAACCTTATTCTTCATATGCCTATAATCTCGACTTGCTCTTGAACAATTTGGTTCAGACTTGTTAATTTTGCTAAAATTTAAATACCTACTAAATGATCTTGCCAAATATGACGTCTATCAAAATTGGCTGATAAATAGCGTGACTGTAAACCTCCCTTTTTGGGACAAATACATAAATCGCCGACGCCAAAAAAATTCATTCATGTGACTATAGAACTTCTGTACCAACATGGAGAAAAAAAACACACCAGGACAGACGAAAGAAAAATCATCGACTTAAAGCAAAGACTTTCGCTCCGCTTCGGTCAATTTAAAACAAACACCATCGTTTCACTTCGGTCAATTATATATGTAATATAATTACGTCTTCTTGTCTTGCTTGTATGAATTAAGAATTTTACCGTCATACCACAAAAGATTTAAACACGCTTTAAACTCTGTTTAACTGTGCAATTTGTTCTGTTATACATTGTCTAAAGCGTACTTAAAACTTTTGTGGCAAGACCGTTCATATTTTATATCACAGGAATGTACTCACGTTTATTTGCCATAGTCATTATACAGGGTTATTTCTAATCAATTAGCATCCTTTTAGGGGCTTATTCTGTACATCAAAACTAACAACTTTTGTTCTGCGCCTTTTGTCGGAAGTAAAAAAAAAAACAGCTGTTCCTTACATTTTGTTGCGAGCGAATGACATTTTTCAATGGAACGACAAAAAAAAATTTCGAGTTTTGACAAAAGTCGCTGAACAACAGTTGTTAGTTTTGATGTACAGAATAACCCCTTGTATAGTACGACTATAGTTTCGGTCGCATTCGGCGACCTTTCTCAAGTCGAGTGCTAGCACGCGGAGCCGTCTCGCGATGCACTCAAATGATATAAAATAATTATTAAAACGTGCGAAAGCCACGTTAGTTTCCATACAAAAATTAAGAATTTTATCAAGGAATCCCTGACCAAAACTAGACAAATAACAGCTAAGCACTTGCGTGCGCGAGTGTCGTGACACCGGCCCCGATAGTCGTCAATGACGAGATTAGGGTCACCCATTGAGCTGCAGCGAGAGCTTTCTACTAAACGACGTATTACCGACTTGTTCCAGCCAGCAATTTACTTCAACTTTGGTCATAGAACTTAGCTTTTTAAACGACAGTACAAAAAAAAGTTTAAGCTTTATTGGGTTTTTGGTTTGAAGTGCGGCTTCGCCTGTGTGATTTTAACAAAAAATGTAGACTGAATACGAGTTTCTCCTTTGAATCTTTGAACTTGGTATGTTCATGCCAAAAATCAAATCGATCCGTCGCTTCGTTATTGCGTGAAAGAGTAACATTAACAAACAAACCAATAAATACACTTTTGGATAGGTTTTATTGTAGAAAGGTTAGTTGTGGCTGGTTTTTTATTCCACTTAAGTTGTGAAGGGATTTAATAAACCGATTTTATTATAAGTGGTGTCGTACAATTTTTTGCAAAGTCATGAATGTTTGAACTCTCTTGAAAAGTCTGGAGCGAAGGTTGACCAAGTACGCAAAGCCAGAAATAAAAAAGTTATTCTGAGTTGCGGAACGGAGGAAGACCTTAATCTAGTACGAAGTCGTGTTCAGCGAGACGCATCTCTGAATGTGGAGACCGCGAAAGCGGGGAACCCACTTATCATAATTCGAGACGTCCTGTCCTATCACAAAGACTCGGATATAGTGGAGAACATCTTGGCGCAGAATAAACACTTGCTGCAAGACGTTGATTTGAAGGAGAGCACTGTCAGGGTGAGATATAGGAAAAAGGCGCGTAATGCACACGAATGTCATCCTGTGCTGGAGGTTTCACCTCGCATCCATAGATCGCTCATAGAAGCCGGTAAAGTCTATATTGGAGGAGTCCAATATAGACTTTACCGGCTTACACTTACTTATACTTTTACGGCTTACTTTTACGGCTTAGGGGAATGGTCCGTCACTGGCCTCCTCTGGAGAGAGGAGGCCAGTGACGGACCATTCCCCTTTGGTGCAGTGCACTAAGTGTCTGGGCTTCGGACACACAAAAGCGATCTGCCGGGAGAGGGATGAACTCTGCAGTCACTGCGGTAGATCCCACTCCTGGGCTCAGTGCAAGGCTAGAAAGGATAACCTGCCGCCGAGATGCAGAAATTGCGCAACCGCGCATCCCAACAGCTCTAATAAGGACTTAGCTCACAATGCATTCAGCAGCGAATGTCCTGAACGAGTGAAATGGGATGCTATAGCGCGATCTCGAATCTCGTACTGCTGAGGGCACTCTAGAGGTACAAAACTCAGTCCCCCAAAGAGTAGCAGTGAAACCAGATTTGCGCTTCATCCAGGCAAACCTGCATCGCTCACAGATCGCAACAGCCGAACTCCTGAAAGTCGCAAAGGAAAGAAACGTTTCAGTCGCCATAGTCCAAGAGCCGTATGTAGGCAACAAGGGAGTTATGAAACAGTATCCTGGTACCCGCGTTATTCAGTGCAGTTTGGACAGGAAAAAGCCTGTAAAGGCAGCAGTAATCGTTTTTGGTGACAAGCTGGAAGTAATTCACGACCCCCAGCTTGTTACTGAAACTGAAGCAGCTGTTTTGCTGGCCAACGAAAACCTGAAGCTGGGAGTGATTTCTGTCTACTTGGAAGGAGACCAACATGTTGAACCGTACCTCAACAGGATAAAGGCTTTTAGCGAAAAACTAGCGACCAAAGATCTGATAGTCGCCGGTGACGTTAACGCCTGGTCCCATTGGTGGGGAAGCACATCGGAAAACAGCAGAGGAGAAGCCGTCCACTCTTTCTTCGATGAGATGGGCCTACACATACTCAACACAGGTGATACACCAACCTTTGAAGTCGTCAGAAGAGGTAAACTCTGCACGAGTATAGTAGATGTTACCACGTGCAGTTTGCCACTTCTGGGGAAAATAGAGGGCTGGCGCGTTGACAGGAATCTTACAACATCAGATCACAATGCAATAACGTTTACTTTGCGTCTAGAGAAGGCCCTTGAATATATAAAGCCAGTTACTACACGCAAGTACAATACCAAGAAAGCAAAATGGTCGGATTTCATGTCATGCCTGAGGACCTCACTTGAGGATAAGGAAATATCACCAGAGTCAATTAGAGAATGTAAAAGCCCAGATGAACTAGAGTCAATGATCACGAGTTACACTGAAAGTATCCACGAAGCGTGTACACACACCATCCCACTTATAGGCCCACGCAAAGGGAACCCAACTCCCCCGTGGTATACAAAAACACTCGATGATCTTAAGAAAGAAGTTCTTAGAAGAAAGAGACGGATCAAGAACGCCGCCCCCGACAGAGTCCAGTATGTAGTCAACCAATATCAAATTGCACGTCAAGACTACAAGGAATAAGCCGAAAAAGCGTATACGGAGAACTGGAGGGAGCTCTGCACGAATCAGGATAAAGAGAGCATGTGGGACAAGATCTACAGGGTAATCCGGAAAACTTCGGAGAGGCAAGAAGACTTGCTTCTGCGTGACACGGAAGGCAACACCCTATCCCCACAGCACTCTGCAGAGCTACTAGCCAGAACTTTCTATCCCGACGACTCTGCAAGCACAGATCTACCGTGCCATGCAGAATTGCGGGGACGGACAAGAGAAACTCCGAAGGACCTACCGGAAAATGACCCTCCATTTACGTCAGCAGAATTGGAATCAGTGTTACGAACACTGAATCCGAAAAAAGCCCCTGGAATAGATGGGCTCACTGCTGACATATGCGCTGCAGCTATCCGGGCTGAAAGAGAAATATTCCTAGCAATTGCAAACAAGTGCTTATCGCTGGGACATTTCCATAAGCAGTGGAAAATAGCGCATGTGGTTATTTTACGTAAACCCGGTAAGACAGATTATACACATCCGAAATCTTACCGTCCTATAGGTCTCTTGCCTGTCGCCGGAAAAATAGTCGAAAAGCTTTTGGTGGCCCGATTCCAATGGCATCTCCTCCCAACCATTAGCCAGAAACAGTACGGCTTCATGCCCCAACGAGGAACTGAAGATGCCCTTTATGACCTGGTAGAGCACCTGAAAACAGGAGTGAACAATAAAAATCTAGTACTCCTAGTCTCCCTGGACATAGAAGGCGCTTTTGATAATGCATGGTGGCCCGCCTTAAAAGACCAATTAGCGAAGAAGAGGTGTCCGACTAACCTCTATGAGATGGCAAACTCATACCTCCTAGACCGGAAGGTCGTAGTCAACTATGCTAGAGCGGCATGCGAGAGGGAAACAACCAAAGGATGTGTCCAAGGCTCAATCAGTGGACCTACCTTTTGGAATGTAATTCTAGACTCATTGCTGCAACTGTTGGAGGCAGAGGGAGTTTACTGTCAAGCCTTCGCGGACGACGTCGTCCTCGTGTTTACAAGTCAGTCATCTTCCATTATCGAACAACAGGCCAATCGCGCGTTAGATATGATTGTGGAATGGGGAGTACGAAATAAACTCAACTTTGCAGCGCAAAAGACCAACGCGATGCTCTTGACAAGAAAGTTGAAGTATGAACCCCCACACTTAATCATGTCAGGCGTTCAGCTTGATCTTGTTGAAGAGGTAAAGCTGTTAGGCCTGTTGATCGACCGAAGGCTCAATTTCAAAGCGCACATAAACGCCCAGTGTAAAAAGGTGGCAAACATTTACAAACAGCTCGCGTGCGCAGCGAAAGTGACCTGGGGACTGAATAGCGAAATCACGAGAACCATTTACGTCGCAGTGGTGGAACCCATCATCATGTATGCCTCAAACGTATGGGCGCAAGCGGCAGACCTCGAGGAAAACAAGGCTCACTTGAATGCACTCCAAAGAGGTTTTGCCCAAAAAATCTGTAAGTCGTACCGTACTGTTTCTCTCAAGTCAGCACTAGCCCTCTCAGGTCTACTCCCGATTGACCTGCGCATCCAGGAAGCGGCAAGCCTGTACAGAGCGAAGAAAAACTTCTCCCAAGAATATCTCCCACCGGAAGTGGAGCTCGAACGAAATGTCAGTTATCTTGACCAGCCACACCCGTCAACCCAGATATGTGTGGACTTCGAGCTACTGGAAAACACCTCAAGCCTGCCCGATGGACCCCAAATCTACACAGATGGTAGCAAGATCAAGGGTCAAGTTGGTGCAGCTCTAACTTGGTGGGAAAACGGCAGGGAAGTCAAGTATTCAAAATTCAAGCTACATCCCGAATGCACAGTCTTCCAATCAGAACTTTATGCTCTTTACCGAGCGACTCAAATGGTGGTAACAAGTAGAAACTCTGAAGTCAACATTTTAAGTGACTCACGATCTTCACTTGAACTGCTTCGGAACCCCAAAACGAGTCATCCTTTGGCGAAGAGGATAAAGGAGAACATTGGAACGATAACTGCAGAGGGGAGATCTCTTCGTCTTTTCTGGCTGAAAGCGCACGTGGGCACCGCTGGTAATGAGAGAGCTGATGAGCTCGCAAAGTCAGCGGCACTCACTGAAACCTCAAGAGATTACGAGGGGATCCCCCTGTCCTACGTCAAAAGCAAAATTCGCGAGGAGTCGGTCCAGAAGTGGCAAGACCGATACGAAACCTCAGATAAAGGTAAAGTCACTCAGACGTTCTTCCCTGATATTGTAAATGCATATCGGGTGACGCGCGTCACGAAACTGACTCCTTTTCAAGTTCAAGCTTTGACGGGACATGGAGGTATAGCTGAATATCTGTACAGATGCAAGATCAAGAACAGCCCTGGATGCGAGTGCGACCCCGATGTCTCCGAGACGGTCTGGCACGTACTCATTGATTGCCCCCGATTCTCGGCCGCACGACATGACCTCGAAATAATGATAGACAGAAATCTAGTGGTCTCGGATCTCCATAAAATCTTAGCAGATCCAAAAAGCAGACAACATATTCTGTCTTTCATGGAGAAGTCGTTCAGAATTGCGGCCAAAAGAAACTCTACCCTCCACTCTATCCAACAACACAATCCCGCCGCAACACACCCCGCTACCCTACCATCCATCACTACCCTACCATCCCCCACTACCCTACTATCCCCCATTACCTCAACTCTTCAACCCACTTTGACTGATACTTTCACACCACCCTCTACTCTAACACTTGACCCCATTCAAATACACTCTACATACACACAGTCCACCGAAGTCGCACAAAGCGCAATCCCCGTCCGAGATTTCCTCCCTAAAAGCGTAGTCATCGACGAAGTTCTAGTAAACGCAGAAAAAGGAATTCCGGGGATTCGAATCCGTGGCGTGGCTCTCTTCATGGACAACAATAGAGAAAGATTCGGTATAAGCTTCTGCAAAGTCAGGGCCCATAAACGCGTCCGCTTGTCACCTGGACTAGCATGTCTACTCAACGGGAGCACCGCCAAAGTAACAATGAAGCGGAAATCCTACGACGCTATGCCAGTGTGCGAGGCAGGTGGCCACCAATTCCGACTGGTGAGATCGAAAAACAAAACGATTGCACTAGTCGAATGGTCTGCCCAGTCACCTTTCGCGCAGGCCAGTTCACTGCTTCAACATCTCAGCATGAAAGTGGACAGCATTCCCCGGGTGATAAGCGTGGACGCGATGGTGGTTGAACGGTCGAAGGCGGAAGCTGCGGAACGGCTGGGTTGCATTAAAGCCTCGGAATACCATGAGGTTATCGTGTACGAGGACAGAGGAGAAAACCTGAGTTTTCTGAAGCCTCCAAGTAACGATCCTGATAATGCAACAGACAGTTGGGGCCGCCCCATTCCAAATTCAGCCATTCAATCTGGTTCTGAAAGAGCAGAGTTGATGGCGGCATCGGAGAGATCCGTTTTCAGTCCAAGCGGCAACGATGGTGCCTTATCGGGTCTCTTCAGTGTCGCAATGCAGGGCTTATTCCGTTTCATGCCTAAAACACCACCTCCACAGACAAAGGAGACCTCGAGAGTAGTTTCACCACCTCAGGCAACCCGAACGAGAGCCGAAATGGGGCAGGTCGATGCGCCCCGTTATGTCTTGGCCTCAGCGCCACGAGACCACGCGAGAAATGCCTTCATCGAATACCTAGCCTTATTGAGAGCGACGAAAAATGTCAATCTTAAGAACTGTGACAACATCCTGGAGTTCTTTAGGCTGGGTGGTCCGGTAAGTGAGAGTCTACTAAAATCAATACTCGAGGAGGCAGAAGCAGCCATATACAATAACGTCACTTCCCAAGTCATCAGAGGGACCATGAAAGGACAGTATATGGCAGCTTACAGCGCAGTAAGTGGTTTTGTGGAGCTGAATGAGAGAGAGACGGAGCGAATAGGAAGACCGAAATACGCGATACCATCGAACGACCCAATTGTAGTCACCGCCAAGTGCACCAAGATAATGCTAGACGATAGAATCCTTGAGATGGCTAAAACCATCGAACGGAGCTCAGACGTCGAGGCAGGCTGGGGAAACTGGGCGGTACCAAAGATACAATGGGTCAACGGGGTACCAGGATGGGGCAAGACAACATGGGTGATTAGACACTTTGATGTGGATAGGGACGCTATCATTACAACAACAACAGAGGCAGCAAAAGACCTGAGGGAGAAGTTATCGCACCGAATAGGAGATCTGGTAAAATCCAGAGTGCGAACCATGGCTTCATCTCTCGTCAATGGTTTCGGAAAAGAGAGCTTCGGTCGCCTTTTGGTGGACGAAGCTCTAATGAACCATTTTGGAGCCATAATAATGGCTGCCCGGCTGTCTGGTGCTAGCGAACTTGTCCTCATTGGAGACGTCAATCAGTTGCCTTATATCGACAGAGAAAATCTCTTCGAGATGAGGTACCATCGTCCAACGCTGGTTGCAAATATCACCCAGGAGTTGCTCTGCACACACAGAAATCCAATGGATGTCGCGTATGCGTTGAGGGAAATATACTCAGGTATATATTCCTCAGCCCCTCGTATTAGGTCTCTGGAGCAGAAAAGGTTCAAGGGGGCCCAAATATCCAAAACCCTCCCTAACACCCTTTTCTTAGTGCATACACAGGAAGAAAAGGAGACCCTCATAAGTCAAGGTTATGGGGGAGGCTCAGGATCACGCACCCTTACCATTCACGAAGCTCAGGGACTAACGTACGAGTCGGTTATCGTTATAAAAACAAAGCCGAAAATGAGACTACACGAGAGCGTCTCACACGCGGTCGTTGCACTATCGCGGCACACTGGGACCTTCATCTATTACGCCGACGACATCGAAAATGATGCCATCAGTCGATTCGTGCGGCGCGCATCGTCTGCGTCATCGGAGACCATCAAGGAATACAACCTGCAGATGGCCGTGAGAGATCGGAACGAGGCGGTGATGAAGGCTTTGGGCCAGGAGAAAGCAACAAAATTGGCATAGGACGTAAAAAATGTGTATTTGTAATTTATAAGAAATAAGCATTGTGTGCATGCCCCAAGCATTCATGCTCGCCATCGAAGGCTCCTTCTTGCGGCGGCATCATGTGTCGGGTCGTTCTCCTCCCTCAAATATGGTCGAGGAGAATGATGGCTGGCTCATGTGTCACACTCGTGATCGGGTGCTGCTTGCGGGTCGCCGGTCTGCTCGTGGCATTCACGCAGTGCATTGACTAACTTAGGCTATTTTAAGTACCTACTAACACTCTTTGTATAGCATAACCAAATAATTGTAAATGTTAGTTAACAAAGGGCACAGACCCTGGAGTCTGTGGTTAATAAATTTTAAGTTAAAAAAAAAAAAAAAAATGTTTGAACTATGTACCGTAGTAGTAGGTATTTTACTATTAAATTTGTTTATAGATGTGTACCTATTACCATGATATTAAAAGCGTTTAACGTTGCGCCATCCTTACATAGTATGAAATAAAGTCGCTATTTTTGTCTGTTTGTTTGTCTGTATGCTTAAATCTTTAAAACTACGCAACGGATTTTGATGCGGTTTTTTTTAATGGATAGAGTGATTCAAGAGGAAGCTTTATATGTATAATACACCTGTGCGAAGCCGGGGCGGGTCGTCTAGTGATAAAATAAAACCTATTCATTAAGTCCGGATAGGTATGTTTATGTTACTTTTTTACACATCAACGAAGCAACGGATCATTTAATTTTTTTTTCAAGCACATAGTTTAAAAGGTCGGAAAGTATTATAGGCTACCAATATCACGCAGGTGAAGCCGCAGGCTGAATCTAGTAATAAACATATTAAAGTATCTTACAGTAAACATCTACTTAGGTTAAGTCTAGCTTTTGGTATGAAAAACAAGTAATCATAGCCAGTTTTTTGCTTTCTCTGGTTTATAAAACTTTATCAGTATTTGATAATTGAAATTCAAAAGCCGGAAATTTCCTACATAGAAGTGCCAAGATACAAATCATAACACACCCGTTGAGATAAAAACACAGACATAAAAACTAACAGACGCAGCGAGCCAGCCGAGCGTGCCGAATGCTATGCGAATATTACGTTACATTACGGAATGTTGCTAACGGTGTCTAGAAATGTTTATAGCATTGCACAGATTTGTGGTCAGTGGTCAGATATTTTTTTATCCGTTAAGATGGCGTGATTGCTTGTAGTTCTCTCTCTTTTGCGTTGTTGCGCATAGCTGTTTCTCTTTCTTTCGCAAACATTTTTGGATATTAAAACAACTGAGTAAGTAAGTTCGTGAAGGCCTCTGACATAGCTTAATGGTTGAACAACCGGGACCTACAATTTAACGTGTCATCCGAGCTACGGTAGCGCTTAGTTGGAAAGTGCCACCCGCGGTCACCCATCCAAATACTGACCGTGCGGAACATTGCTTAATTTCGGTGATCGCTGACAAACACCTATAGGCGGACCGTTTATCTGAGACGTCGCCTGCGCGGTACAGGGGCGCCGGGGGAGACGACACAGGGGACTGAGACCGGTGCGGGCGGCGGGTCCCTGCCGCCCGCACCGGTCTCAGTCCCCCTTTGTCGTCTACCCGCGCGCCCCTGTACCCGCGCAGGCGACGTCTCAGATAAACGGTCCGCCTATAGTCAAACTACGCTATGAGCGCTACAACAACTATTAAAACAAATGGGAGGAAATCTTAGGAAAATACTCGTAGGTAGCCAATCTGGTATATCTTTTGTTGTTCTAGTTTAGCTTTAGAGTATTTTTTTTCAAAAGGAAAAAGATGTATATGCAAAACAGAACAAAGATTAAATTGAAAACATGGACTATGTGCTTGCCAAAGTAATAACATTATGGAAAAATATTTTCTGTTAAGGCATGTAGGTAAGACTATTCCAATTTATGAACAGTACTCATTTAATCATAAATTGGATAAAACTGAAATTACTTTATTCGTGTAAATAGAAAACTGAATCGCACTGGTTTAAATATTTATAAAGCTACATATTTTACAAATAAAACTACTTGACACAAAATGTGAGTGATATATGTTTGAAATTGATTGTTGAAAGTCGAAAATGAAGCATTGAAATAAATACAAAAAACATTAAATCGAATCGAAAAATACGAATTTCCTATTTTTGCCTATTTTGGCAAGTCTGCTGAATTTAAGCAAAATTCCGCACGGCCAGTCTTCGGATAAGTGACCGTGGCGTGGGTGGCATTTTCAACTGAGCGCTCCGTAGCGTAGATGTTACGTTAAATTTCTGACCCTGGTTGCTTTACCCGCTTAGCTATGTCAGAGGCCTTCAGGCGGCTAAAAATACAGATACAAGGTCTATTAGACCACATAAAAAAATTAAGACAGAATGTCGTGAACAGATAAGTGAGGCCGGTTTTTTATACATGTGGTGAGTGCGTCGGTGTTGTGCCGCCATAGTTCAACTGACGAGCCATGGCGAAGTTTCCTTGTAAGTACATGTGTTTGTGTGATTGTGTCTGTACACGGCGAGGCATAGTTTTGCCGGTTCCGTACCCAAAGGGTAAAACGGGACCCTATTACTAAGACTCCGCTGTCCGTCTGTCTCCAGGCTGTATAAATACCTACTATAAACAGAATAAAATTAATAATTACGTAACCCTCCGTGCGCGAGTCCGACTCGTACTTGGCCGATTATTTTATTTGGTCTGAGCCAGGTCTAGCCATCAGGGCTTTACGAACTTATTTAAACTCGAAAAATTAGCATTTACCACATTACGAAATTACCAGTAAATCTGCATCGACGTTTTCATCGTCTACGGAATGCAAACTAACGGTTCGCCGAGCTAAATATAACCGAGAACCATGAAATGCATTCATCATGTTAACGCAGATCTGGTTTTTATTAGATCTATGATATGGAAGGCAACGCAGGCGGCAGACTGATTTACTGCCGTGATAATGTGAGATTTTTAACCCTCTACGTAAAAAGAGGGGTGTCCTCGTCGGCGTTTTAGATGACCACTGCTGGACATAGGCCTCTTTGACCGAAGCGAAATGAAGGTCTGCTTCAACCTGACGATTTTGCTGTCGTCTATCTGGATGTCGATTTTTGTTTACAATGCCTTGTTCAACTGATCTCTAATTCTCTACAAAACTTGTTACATAGGTTCTTTAAATTAATGTTTTTTTGTCGTCAGCGATTTTGATTGGTGCATATGCAGTGTTACACATAGACACACACACACATACAGGCAAACGTATAATAAGTCATGTTTATAACATTGTAATTTCGTTCAAAAGTCAACAAAATTTAACACTTTTTAATTTTGTATAACTTCCTATTTTGTTCTGTGTTCTATTATAGTACTTTCTATTTTAATTTTGGTAACGACACACTCGGACTCCAAGATACAAGAGCCTAGAGCTTAGTTTGGGGTCCGCTGTCCAACGTGCTTTGGAAATAATGTATACAGGTTCACTTCGTTTTGTTAAATTAGGAAAGAACCACTGTAATTTTATTTGTCTTTTGGTAATAAAGACATTTTATGTTAAGTTTTATGTAATTTATTTCCTACAATAAACAACGGGTTGCACACCGGGAGTGTCGGCAGAAGTGAAAACTGGAACATCAATATCACACACGTATACTCGCGCAAGCGTCCTGTGCCGTCTTACGAATTTTCGATCAGGTCACTTGTCCTGACGCGAGTTTAACATTTTTACCTATCCCTAAGATTCAAGATTCAAAATAATTTATTTGTCAGAAACATGGTGGTGCAGACAACATACAAAGTCGCGTACAGATCTTCAAACAGTATAGAGCGCATGTTCTTGCCGTGGTGGCGTACAAATATTCAAATAGACGTGTTAAAATTAATATAGCGAATAAAGTGATAAAATGTCAAGTTTACATACTTTTTTTTTTTTTTAGTTTACTTAGAATGTCAATTACATAATGTCAAATATAACCTAGAAAATGTCACACAAAAATATATTCATATGTCACCATGTCAAAATCAATAAACAAAAATGAACGTAGTTAAATATAAAGTCAAATTATAAAAATTTATTATCCGAATTTAAAACATTTTTGTCATCTAAGAATTCCCAGATCTAAAAGTGCACAACGCCACTAAAGAACTACTACACTTCAATAATTATATTTTTCGGAAAAAAATGGTAAAACCGCCATCATCGTGTACTAAATTTGAATATTTCGCTCGAATTGTTTACATTATTTCACTATGGAAACTAGCGTGGTTTTCGTACATTTTAATTAAGTATAATATACCTAATTAAAAAACCCCCGACATAAAAATATTTGACAACAAACTTTCAATTGACAACCATTTTGGGCACATTTGTAGAATTTTGCTTCTTCCATCCCCACTTTAACCCACCATAACTCTTAAACGGCTCAATAGATTTTTATAAAACATAGCTAAGAACACTCTCGATTAAGTCTCCTTTCATCCAAAAAAAACTAAACTGAAATCGGTTCAGTGGTTCGGGCGCTATGATGCCACAGACAGACAGACAGACACACAGACAAACAGACACGTCAAACTTATAACACCCCTCTTTTTCGTCGGGGATTAAAAACACAGGTGTTACTCTCGTTTGGTTTTAGTAGGATACTGCTCCTACTAAAACCAAACGTGAGTAACACCTGTGTTTTACTTAATTAAAATGTTTACATTATTGTTGATTTTTCAAAACGGCTCAGCCGATTTCTGTAAAATTTAAATGGAACCACTTCGGGAGAATACCCCTTCGAATTAAAAAAGAATTTTTCGATTCGGTTCACAATTGGCGGAATTATCGATGAACATACACAAAAAAAATACATTCAGACGAACATAGTCCCTCCTCCTTTTAGGAAGTCGTTTAAAAAAGGGAAATTTGCTGTCGCGCCACTTATCAGCCGTTTTCGATATTTGACAAGATCGTTTCATATCAAAAAGTGCTAAGTCCATGTACCTACCTAAAACCTAACAGTATTTGTGATTATAAATCAAATTAGTCAAGATCGAATCAAGAATGTCGATTCGTCAGCGCCAGCTTATACATGGTTATAGGTATTAAGCGCAAAACCTTTTAAGGGCGGGTCTAGTACATCTAGACAAACAACTTTTGTTCTAGGACTTTTGGAAAATTATAAAGAAAATAATCGGCCAAGTACGAGTCGGACTCGCGCATGGAGGGTTCCGTAGTGTATGGGAGCCCCCCTTAAATATTTATTTTATTTTAATTTATTTATTTATTATTGAAGGGAATATAAAACTAAATATTCTGTGAAAATTTCAAGCATCTTCCTGGTACCATTATTAATATAGAGCGAAAAACGTCTAAAAATTCAGATTTGTTGTATGGGAGCCCCCCTTAAATATTTTTTTTATTTTGTTTTTAGTATTTGTTTTTCTAGCGGCAACCGAAATACATCATCTGTGAAATTTTCAGCTGCCTAGCTATCATGGTTCATGAGATACAGCCCGGTGACAGACGGACAGACGGACATCGAAGTCTTAGTAATAGGGTCCCGTTTTTCCCTTTGGGTACGGAACCCAAAAAATCAGCTTTTTATACAAAAAGTTCGTTAACGCACGGCAAAATGTATGGAGAAGCGTTTTTTTTGCAAAGTTTCAAAAGTCATAGTACAAAAGTTGTTTGTCTAGATGTACTAGACCCGCCCTTAAAAGGTTTTGCGTTTAATACCTATCACCCTGTATATAGGCTTATGAACATTCAGTTAAAGAGATGTGTCGCGAGGTCTACTGTTCCGAGAACTACTAGTTTTAATTTTATCCAATGTTTTCTCTGTCAATGCATTGTAAAAATACCTATCACCAATTAGCAGGCGATACGGTTGGTCGGTCAGTCAGACTAATGTGGGGAGCACTGACCGTGTCTGCACTTGGCTCTTGCATTTAGTATAGGATACGCAGTACCTGATATTTACTAAATTCCAAAAATTCTACGATGCTTAAAACATGGAGCAAAAAGAGAAGCGTCGAAGGTAAGGTTGCCCGTGTGCTATTTTACTAATTTTGTTACGTTGATAATACTGCTCTGTCATTGCTAGTACAATTAAAAGTTTGATACTTGGTAGACACCAATTCGGTATTCATTAGTAGACTCGCGTCTACCAAGTAGTCGGTACCTTGGCTGCTGATTAAAATCTTATTGTTAGTTCACCGTAACGCTCGACGGTTCTATTTTTGGACAAACACTATAAGATCGTGCCTTTTTAGGGTTCCGTACCCAAAGGGAAAAACGGGACCCTATTACTAAGACTTCAATGTCCGTCTGTCTGTCTGTCTGTCACCGGGCTGTATCTCATGAACCATGATAGCCAGGCAGCTGAAATTTTCACAAATGATGTATTTCGGTTGCCGCTATAACAACAAATACTAAAAACAAAATAAAATAAATATTTAAGGGGGGCTCCCATACAAAAAACCTGAATTTTTAGACGTTTTTCGCTCTATATTAATAATGGTACCAGATAGATGCTTGAAACTTTCACAGAATATTTAGTTTTATATTCACTTCAATAATAAATAATAAAATAAATATTTAAGGGGGGCTCCCATACAGTACGGAACCCTCCGTGCGCGAGTCCGACTCGTACTTGGTCGATTATTTTTTTAATAGGGCAAGTGCCTTTATTAACTACAATAAAATACACTACTACTTAATACTACTACTACATAAAAAGCAAAATGATCATCCACAGACCCTTGAAGGTCTAAAGATAATCCAACCCACTGCCAGTTGGCAGCGCGTCCAACATGCTGGCAGCACTGCCACAATGGCAGCAAATATCTATAGAGACACAATCGTGCAAAAAAGTGTCCGAGCCAAAACCCTGCCCAAGCTACGTAGTGGGTAGGCTTTTTAGTTCGTCGTAAGGCGATTGCGAGCCAACTACAATGCCGCGCGATGCCAAATTGCTCAGTTACAAACACTAATTAGGTGACATAACGTCGAATTCCAAAAAAACGAGTAATTGTGAATTATTTAATGTAAATATTTAAGTCAGTATGTATGATGGCGCTCGGACATTTTTTTACTACTTTCACTTAGGGACTGTGGCTCGGTAAATATTTACTCGAAGGCTAAATGGCAATGCTTATTCGATCTCTTGCTGTCTAACATGAAACCACGCGTGAGTAACACCTGATATTATAATAAATTTGACATATTTGAGGATATAATTGTTCTCATCATGATGACCAATTATCATAATGAGACCAACTCCGAAATGACAAAAAAAACCTTTAATCTTCCACATTACTAGTCTGCATTCATGAAAGGTTTTAAAAAGTAAATCATTATTTCAACCACATAATAATTATAAATAAAATATTAAAAAATATTTGTCAAGTCCATTTTCAGGGTTCCGTGCCCAAAGGGTAAAAACGGGACCCGATTACTAAGACTGTAAGTACGTCTGGATGTCTGGCTGTCACCAGGCCGTATCTCATTAACCGTGATAGCTAGAACGTTGAAATTTTCAAAAATGACGAATTTCTATTTCCGCTATAACAACAAATACTAAAAACAGAACAAAGTAAATATTTTAGGGCTCCCATACAACAAACCTGAATTTTTAGCCGTATTTCGCTCGATTTTAATAACGGTGACAGGTTGATGCTTGAATTATTCACACTATTAAGTTAAATTCACTTTAAAAATTAGTTCTTCAATGAAAATAAAAAAAATACATAAAGGGGGCCTTTCATACGGCACGGAAGCTTTTGTGCGCGAGTCCAACTCGCATATGACCGATTTTTTATATAACATGTTTCATTTTTAGTTGACAAAAACGAGAAAAATACTGCGGCACTATGTGAAGTCTCCTTTATTATTTCTTTATTTTTTGATAAACGCTAAGCCAATAAAGATGTTACAGCTCGAGATAAATCTTTATTTCTACACCTTCCGAGAACGACGGGCTAAAAGCTGTTGTCTAAGTCGATAGCTAATCTAGATTTACTACGATGTTAAGGAATTTGAGTTATTTTATTGTAATATAGGGTTTTGTAGACTTTAGTTATACAAGGTCATAGGTATTAAACGCAAAACCTTTTAAGGGCGGGTCTAGTATATCAAGACAATCAACTTTTGTTCTAGGACTTTTTCATACAAAGTTCGTCAACGCGCGGTAAAATGTATACTGTGAACTATGATACAATTGAATTATTTTGACATTTAACTCATGAATAAAAAATGTAGTGTATTGTAAAGTATTCTTTAGTAACAACATCTTTTGCCATGGGACCGAAAAAAAACAGCCATTCTATTATGTCGTAAGCCAGTGAACTTTTTATATTTTGTACTGTGATGTCGATTGTTCAGAGAACTACTAGTCTCAGTGGAATACCACCCTATGCTATGGCAGAAGCTACTGGGAGCAGAATGTCTATTTCGCTGCGTCGCGTTGGACTGCGGCAATAATTGTAAATGACGGACAGACAGCAGTTTATGTTCGTTATTCGTATTGAATTTACTACCCCTATTACTGGAGTTGTGACAGTGAAGATTGCTATTATACAGGGTTACTAAACTACGTAGGTACAAAAGAGCGAAATTTTAGAGCCAAATGAGGCTAAAAGTTTTGATGTATTTGGGTGAAGAGCGCAGTGCTGACTTTAATTTGGTATAGTTTAAAAATAGGCATGATTACTGGGTAGTAAATCGTTATTATAGGTTTAACCTTGTCATTTATTGTGAAATTGACAAAAGAAAATTAAGTGTCCAATTTTTTTTTGTTGTTCTAACTAACGGAATAATAATTAGTCCGTTAGCTAGAATAATAATTAGTTCGTTAGTAAGAATTACAAAAATAATGGACACGTATTTTTCTTTTGTCAATCAAACAATAAATGACAATGATTAATCTTGTCAAAGTTCAGGAGCGGAGCCTTGTGACGTCACTTCTACGAGAAAAGTACTTTACCAACTTTTCACATAGAAATGACAGGTCTTTATCGATTATTGTTTATTTGACAAAAGAGAAGACACGTTTCTAATATTTTGTGATACCTAATCTATTTGTTAAACAATTTGTATTTTTTTGCCATGATGCCTATTCATTACTTTATATTTTTAGTAAACGTATAGTTCGTGTTGTTATACAATTTCATTAAAAAAAACTTTTTAAGAGTGACTTTACTACAGAAAGATACATTACTTTTGCTATAGGATTAATCCTTAAATGGAAAAATAAAGCTAGTCTTTTCTTAACAATGAATATCAAGTTTAATTCTATGATTATTTTGTGTCTGATTTTTTTTCTATAGTTAGTAGTAACCCTGTATAGGCATGATGAATAATTTGCATGCATAATTGTTATAATTTACAAGAATAAATTAACTGTCATACGCTTTGGAAATGAGTTGAAAAACTAAGAAATTATTTTTAATTACCTACACTATAGATTCTCTTTTCTCTTCTTTCTTTGTTTCTTTTTTCTCTTTTGTCTTTTTAAAGTTATATAATTTGTTATGCTGTTTTTTAAAGTTAAGTGCTTATTGCCTCTAGCTTCAAATTTTAACGGTAAAGAAAAACATATTGGGATCTGCATTTTGCTTGAAATTTCAAGGATAGTTTTTAGAGTGGTTTCCATAATAAGAGTATGTATCATTGATAAGTATTAACAGTGATATAATTATTAGAATAAATCCGTGATTGAAAGTTACGAACCACATTTTTATACAATTAGTCATAATAAATTAATATTAAATAACTAGTTTAATAAATCAGTATTTACCTAATAGCTTAGTCGTGCTTATTTTCACTAAAACCTAGAGTTAGCCTAGCCTACTTTCTCACTGAAACCTAAGTACCTGTCCAGATCTAAAGTACTAGGCGATAATAACATTCGAAGAGGTATCGCTATCGAGCGATTTAATGCTTGAACAACTCACTAATTAGCCGAGCCGCTCGAACAATACTGCTTATTGTTTGTCTGAACCGGTGGAGGGTAATGACCTGCGTTTAGTCTGAGGTTTTGGTTATTAAACTAGGATAAGTTCACTAGTTTCTGATTAGTTACAACGCTTGTAAATGCTGTGAGCCTATTCCTTTTGGAATTATATCCAGGTATCGATAATGATGTAGTGTACCTAATCCAAATTATTCCTCAAAAATCTATAAACAAAATCGGGTTAGTTCCAACATTAACAAAATTACCTATATAACTCGAGGATGGCAGAACCAATTTTTATGATCTTTGGTTTTTTGAATTAGTTTCCTCAGAATAGTAGAATAATTATTAAAATATAGAAATTTACGTAGTAAATATCTTAAACGTGCTTGATAATTTAAGCATAATATAGATCATGTCTGTTATCTAAAAATGGAACGATCTTAAAGTCCGAAACATTTTTTTTTTTAATTCAAATTTACTAACCACAGACTCCAGGGTCTGTGCCCTTTGTTAACTAAAATTTACAATTATTAGATTATACTATACAAAGAGAGTTAGTAGTAGGTACTTGAAATAGCCTAAGTTAGTCAATGCATGTCGTGAATGCCACGAGCAGACCGGCGACCCGCAAGCAGCACCCGATCACGAGTGTGACACATGTGCCAGCCATCGTAGTCCGAAACATTGCAACCAAGGAGTTAACTAATCAAAGGTTTTATTTAAATGTCAAACTGGGTTGCATATGGCTGGCTATACCTATACGAACTTTTCCGGGTTAGTATAGCTCGTATTTCTAAATAGTTAACTTACTCGTATTAACACAAAGCCAAACTTTCTTAGGTCTGTGTTTGACTAACAATAACAACTAAGCTGTTAAGTAAAGGTAACAGTCATTGTGATCTGTAGAAAAATACTGAATTTAAAAAATCATCAAATAAGTTAATACCAGCTTTTATGTAATAATTACATAATATTATGGTACACTTATACTTATGAATTTATATTTTAATGTAACCAAATAAATTTAAACTTTATTTTTGCTACGAGTAGTATTTTCCATCAAAAGTACTAGGATATCAGAAATCTAAAAGAGGCTAGACTCTACCAAGCAAGTTGAAAACACTTAAAAGAAGGAAACAAAATCGCAGGATAAACACGATTAGAATCTTAACGTCCTCACGTTACGACTGTACGAAGCTAAAAATTCTGTACATTTTCGTACTCGAATTTCTTTTTTGAGTTTTTGGAATTGTTGAGTCAGAATTTTGTATTCTAAGCGAGAACGTTCCCATTCCGACATTAGAAGTTTGCGATTTGCTCGAATTCGTGCTCTAAATTCTTTTTTAACCGACTTCCAAATAGGAGGAGGTTCTTGTGTATGTATTTTTTTTGTGTATGTTCATCGATAATTTCGCCGATTGTGAACCGAATCGAAAAACTCTTTTTTCGTTCGAAAGGGTATACTCCCAAGGTAGTCCCGTTTAGTTTTTACAGAAATCGGCTGAGCCGTTTTTGATAAATCAACAATAATGTTAACAGTTCGAGCGAAATATTCGAATTTTGTACACGACGGTAGGCGGTTTTGCCATTTTTTGCGAAAAATATGTATATTTTATCACCTACATACATACTATATTGTAGGAGCAATTTTTGTTGAGTTCGTTGACAATTCTATGGCAACTAATTTTTTGAGACGTCGAGTAGTATTTTTTTTTAAATTAAAAAAAACATATTCTATTTTTTAATTAATAAAACAAACACACTTTCCACACATTTTTGACATTTTTTTTACCAATTTTTAAAAGGCTTCGAAAAAAAAAAATACCAGGAGCGCAGAACCAGGTGAAACTCTCCGAGTCGTTAAAAGACACCTGAGACTGATCAACACCTTCCAGTTAAGCGTGCTACATCTTATTTGTATCTCTGTTTAAAATCATGCAAAATATATTTAAACGAAACATATTCAAATAGGTATGGAAAGTAGGTAAAGTAGTTTTAGCACATTTTCATTAGTAAAATTTAATACAGGTAAAATTAAATATTATTCACGCGTGATCGCCCAAAGCGAAAAAGATCGCCAAATCTGGTAGAAACTATTGAAAACTTACCACAAAAATTTTACGCACGCTTTAGTCAATGTTTTACAGTACAGATTGCACGGTTAAACAGTGTCTGCATGCCAAAGCAATAACGCGTGAGTAACACTTGTTTTGTGTTTTAGGTTCAGAATAAAAAAGGGCGATATTCCATCTCAATCGACAACCTACCAACAAGACGTCACAAGATAATTATAATTTAATAATATTTTAATCAAAAATTTAATCGCCCCGTATGGGTAGCCATAACCGCTAGTTAGTTAACGGAATAAACCAATACACCATTCACCGTATAGAAAGCAAGAAAAGCCATTTATTTATGACGTTTTCGCTCGCTAAATTAATAAGAACCAATAAATCTTTATTACTACCGCTGCGCGTGCGCGTGTACTTTTTATATGCATTTGTGCTGTAAAACTTTTGCACTGTCATCGCGCACGTACTGGCGCCGCCGACCAAATGCAGGAATTAAACGAACCAGTCGTAACAATTTTTAAATATTACAAGTATGCTTAATGTAAGTATGCTTAATAAGCTCTAAGTAGCACAAAGAGCTATGGAGAGGGCTATGCTCGGAGTCGCTCTGCGAGATCGAATCAGGAATGAGGAGATACGTAGAAGAACCAAAGTTACCGACATAGCCTAGCGGATTGGCAAGTTGAAGTGGCAATGGGCAGGGCACATAGCCCGGAGAACTGATGACCAGTGGGGTCGAAAAGTTCTCGAGTGAAGACGCACCGGCAAGCGCAGCGTAGGACGTCCACCCACAAGGTGGACGGATGACCTCATTATGACCGCAGGATCGCGCTGGATGCAAGCCGCTACCAACCAGTCTTATTGGAGATCTACAGGGGAGCCCTATGTCCAGCAATGGACGTTCTATGGCTGATGGATATTTTCAATTTCAATTTATTTATTTCAATCCACTCGGTATAAACACCAATTACGTTAATTGAATCATATATTACAATTAGAATGGATGGATGGATGATGCTTACTGGACCGTGCCTGGCCTTTTTATAATCTACTGCTGAACATTTGCATACCCACGAGAGGCGATTGGGCTATTATATCCATCACGCTTGTCCAGTGTGGGTTGTGAAAGAATATGTTTAATATTTATAATAGATGCCTAGTAAAATCTCGTATTTACTAAAGTATGTAGAGATGGCAATCAACTCCTATCCTCCTAACTCTAACCCTTCTAACTCATTCTCATGCTGGTTGAGGTATTTTTCTTCTCCACTTTGTTACATCTATAGCCGTAACTAAATAAGCAAGAGTTACACATAGGCAACGGTGACCTGTCATCGTCAACAATCTAAATTACAAATAGAACTTACAATAAAATTCATGGCCGACAAGACCACTTAACCGCATAATGCACTCTAACCCCAAGCAGTGTGAGTCTTTTGAAACTTTTTGTAACCCTAAAAACTGCACGCCATTACTCATTTTTTTGAAAAATGATGCGACGACCGGTAAACGTATCTTTTTACCTTTTTTATTCTTATTCTTTTGGACATGTTAATTTTAAGCCGAACTTTCTTTGCCTCATACTGGTCCGTAATGGTTATGTCGGTAAAATGATAAAATATTATACTAAAAGGATTTACGACGCACTTTCCTGTTGGGTAAATTCCATGCTGAAGAGATTTAGTAAATGGCTACAGTTTAAAAAATATTTGGTAAATAGATAGTAGGATGGGTATTGGACATCAACATAATGTACGCCCTATCACAATACCTACTTGAACCTTATAATAACCCAAAAAAATGCTAAGTTGTTGAAATCATCATCCATCCATCAGCCGTAGGACGTCTGCTGGACATATGCCTTCCCTTTAGATTTCTAATATTAGAGGACATTAGGAGACATCTCACACACGGTCTCTGACCCCAAACTAAGCAAAGCTTCTGCTCTCAATATGGCCGGTTGGAAACGGCCTGCATCCAGAGCGTGTCTGCGATCATTATTATAGGTATCGTTACTCAACCTACACTAGCTGGTGGACGTCCTTCGCTGCGCTTGCTGGGCCTTGGTCTCCATTCGAGAAGTTAACGGCCCCATCGGCCATCCGTTCTCCGAACTATGTGTCCTGCCCACTGCCATTTTAACTTGCTGATCTGCTGGGCCATGTATATTTTTTATATTTTAACTTTGTATATTTTTTATGAAATACAATTAACGTATATAAAGTGTATTACTTATTCACACAATCCTTTGTTATCACCTATAAAAGCTAGAAATAACTAGGTTTTCTATAAAAAACAAGTAGTGAGGCATTTCCAATATTCACTACAGTCACGACTTATCCTGTACCACTGTGCAGCTGAGTAGTAAATTATCAGAGAGACAGGAGCACAACTTATTGAGATTACGCAGACGGTCGTCAAATACTTGATTCGTGAAATTCTTTACTCGACAAATCTATATTTGTTAAATTCGCGACACATCAAATCTTTAATTTGTCAAATAAGAGACTAATCAAAACCTATGTTTGTCAAATACTCAATTTGTCAAATTCTTAATTCAACAATTCGTCAAATGAGCTTTTTGACTAACTTGCTCTGGGACAATCAAGCTAAAAATAAAATCATTAGAGTCTGAAACGTTAGGACATGACTACGTATAATCAGATTCTACTGTCCCGTTTGCACTAGCATAGATTTTCAATCCTCCCTTCTGCTCTCACTCGGTTTCGTGACCATTCATACACACTCATACATCCTAGCTTGTAAACGATTCTTTTAAAAATAGAACACCAAATTTTTATAAGCATAAGCATTGCCATTCAGCGTGGCAATACAGCCAGCATACTGTGCACGCTGCCAACTGGCATTTGGATTATCTTTAGACCTTCAAGGGTCTGTGGATGATCCAATTCTTTTTATGAAGTGGTAGTGTACATAGACATTGTATTTTGTTGTAGTTAATAAAGGCACTGTTGCCCGATTATAAATTCTTATATCCATAACTGTAGACAATATACTAGACTTTTAAAGGTAACTTTTATTCAAGTTGTGCCCTCCTCAATATGTGTCTTAGACTCGATTTTAGAATTTTTCAGCTCATTTATCTACCTAGAACAAGTAGTCCAGTAAGGTTGGTACGATTTGAAGAAAAAAGGCTTCTCGTCGAACCTAACTTGCTTGGGTAGCGTTCGAGAAATTGGTTAACGTCTTCTCGTCCGACAAATCTCAATGCTTCTAGCTGAAGCTTTTCAACCAAACCTGGAGGTTTTTACTATGTAACTATGGGCCGTATTAGAGCACTTGAAGTATCCCAACGAGCTATCGAGATAGATATCAGTTTCTGTGAAATCGAATAAGAAAATATGAGGAGATCCGAAGAAAAAAACAACTTTCTGATATATCCCATGCAGCTATTTTAGTATAGCCAGTTTTATTCAGTAGCGGCGTCTGTGGTTCGCACGGTGATACCTACTAAAAAAAGTATTGTATTAAAAAAAACCTTTTTTAAACAAGTTTTTACTGAACAAGTACTCGCCAAGACGAATCAAACGAGCCGAAACTCGATAGGGTTTTATGACTACCTTTCAGCTCCATCATGTGACCCTGGATACCATAAAAAGACAAACTACTCGCCAAGACCCAAACGAACCCAAACTCGACGAGGTTGTGTCGTTTGCCAAGTTCCTCTGACCACCTTTCAGCTCCATCATCAGATCAGCACCATGTCATCATAATATTGCATTGTCACGCAATTTACACACGTGTGCAAAATTTCAGTTCAATCGGTAACCGGGAAGTGAATTAAATTTAACTTGCAAGATTTGATTACAGAACGACAGACAACGGGACAGGTGAAACTAAATAAAAGCTTGTAAAAATCTTGAGAGTGGTCGAAGTTTTTTTCTGTAAATTGTTCACTCTGAAGCTGTAATCCTGGCCACAGATAAAGTAAGTTAGGTAGTATCCTGACATCTTGACTACAATGCATTTTATATCACTCGACTGCGACCAGAGTACGTTGATCTCTCGTCGATTGTTAATAGGGAGTTGAATGAGCTCGTTATCTTTTCTTATGGGTTAGTAAGAAGCAAGGATATAAGTATATCTACAGTATCAATTTTAATGGTAAGTTCGTATTGGCTGGGTGACTAGCTCTGGTGTCAGAGTTTAAGCTGCCTGAAGGCTTCAGACTTGTCTAAACGGTTAATACAACCGGTGCCTATAATTTAACGTGTCATCCGAGCCATGGTAGCGCTCAGTTGTAAATGCCACCCGCGGTCACCCATCCAAAGACTGACCGCGCTGAACGTTGCTTAACTTTGGCGATCGCTGAAAAACACCTAGTTAAACTACGCTTTAAGCGCTGTGTATTTTAATTAGTCTACTGAAGAACATAGGCCTACTCTTGAAGATCGATTGGGCTACGTTCACGGCTTGCATTCAGAATTTGCAGTCTTTTGAGATAGCCACTAAGCCCGATTACAGAGGCGCCAGCGTAAATTTAATAGCAACGTAAAAATCTCTATCGAATACCTAAAGTGAACAAGAAATAGAACTATTTAGCTATTATAATTACGATGACGCCTCTGTAATCGGGCTTACTGTCTACCTTGTGAATAGATGTTCTACACAGCGTTTGCCGGTACGTGGTCCCCATTTGAGAACCCATTCTTACGGCTTGGGTTTTTAACGCGAATAAGTCCGCGCTTGACCACCAACTATATAAAAGCTAGATAAAGCATGCATACCTAAAAGATACCCATTCACTCTGATCTAAAAAACCTTTAGATTATAATTATCTCTTAGAGAACAGGAAAGCCGGCAGAATGTTCTATTCCCTGAATCAGAAATGGTATAGATCTAAACCAAGTGTTAGCTGCGCTTATTAAAGAGGGTACCTACACCTAGTCGCAACACACTTCGGTATTGCGACGGTGAGGAGTACATGGAATGAGGGTAGACAGAGAGATGGTTTGTGCGACGGGCTGGAGTGCCAGTCTGTGATAGTGATCAGTGGGGTATGGGTGTGAAACAACTTTGATAAGCCAGTAGTTGCAGCAAGCTTTCTAAGTACTTTGAGTTTTATAATGACTGCAGGTTTATGTAACTTACGTAACGTCCAATAAAGTATCTTTAGAATTAATATTTTTTGAATTAGCACAAATGTTTTTACTTAAAATATGTTTTAGTTATTTTTATGCCAACGCTACACCGGGCTCTACGTATGCTGGTCGTATCAGCATTGGTTGTGAAAGGAAAGGAAGCGATAGGGATTAAAATTAAACGCATTGTTAGACTGGTTGGATCATTGGAAAAATTGCAACTGAATTGTGTGGGATCGGTGTAGAACGCGCTGGATGCAAGCCACTTCCAACCGGTCTTGTTTAACGTATACTCTCTCATCCATGTTCCGATTTGGTTACAGCCAATCTTTGCCTCAAGACGAAAGTGTTCGATCAGTGTGTGTTACCAGTGATGACTTACGGCACTGAAACGTGGTCTCTTACCATGGGCCTTATTAATAAACTCCAAGTAGCCCAACGAGCTATGGAGAGGGCAGTGCTCGGAGTCTCTGTACGGGATCGAATCTGAAATGAGGAGATCCGTGGAAGAACCAAAGTTACCGACATAGCCCAGCGGATTGGCAAGTTGAAATGGCAATGGGCAGGGCACATAGCGCGGAGGACTGATGACCGGCGGAGTCGAAAAGTTCTCGAATGGAGACCACGTACCGGCAAGCGCAGTGTAGGACGTCCACCCACAAGGTTGACGGATGACCTCATTAAGGCCGCAGGATCGCGCTGGATAAAGCCGCTTCCAACCGGTCTTATTGGAGATCCATAAGGGAGGCCAATGTCCAGCAGTGGACGTCATTTGGCTTTAAATCGGATCTCGCAAATATGGTCGGTCCATAATGATTAATAGTTGAAGATGTCGGCACATTGTCGGGACGTCTGTTACAGGTCGAATTACACGACTCGGTGGATGTGAAGTTAACCACAAGTTTCGCAATATCCAATCCTGATTGAAGCTAATGTAAAGCTACGTGTTGATTGGATATTGCGCAGCTTGTAGCTAACTTCACATCCACCGACTTGCATGATTCGGCCCATAGCAATGTGTAGTATCGTATCGAATGTGTATAAGGGCTTCTAGGAGACTTATATCTTAGCATCGCTTACCCAAGTATCTACATCACATATCCTTTTGTTTTCAAATAAGTTGGTTCAAAAATAAATACCTAATTAATCCGACTGAAAAGTATTAAAAATCTTGAAAGCTACTTAACTGATTTTAATGACATTTTCCCGATTCTGTTAGAAATTAATGAAGAGAATGATGTAACAATCTAATTTATAGCATCAAAGAGAACCGTAAACAAAACATTATTTTACAAAAATTACAATACTACCTTGTATGAACCTACTAATATTATAAACGCGAAAGTGTGTGAGTATGTAATAGATGTTTGTTAGCCTTTCACGCACAAACGGATGAACCGATTTGGATGAAATTCGGTATAAAGGTAGCTTAGATCTTGGATTAACACATAGGCTAATTTTTATTTAACGCGGGTAACACCGCGGGGCGCAGCTAGTTATTACATAATTAGATACCTGAGTACTTATCAATCTAAGTACCCCTTTTTGAAACAAGTTCAACCTTTAGACTGATATCTACACTTCGGCGTCCACAATATACCTGTTAAAATAAAAGTATTGGATAATTCTTTCGGCTGCCCCAAATACAGGCTTAGCCTAGTTTGGGGCCTACTGATAACTATTTCAATATGTGAATAATAATGCATGCATACACACCTAGACCTACCTACCTTTAGTACCTAATAAAATTGATACGTAATAATTAATTAATATGTTCGTAATGCATGCAATGTACATCCTTACTTAATATTATAAATCCGAAAAGTTTGTTGGTTTGTTGGTTTGTTACTCTATCTCGCGCCAACGGAGCAACGGATTGACTTGATTTTTGGCATGGATATAGTATAAAAGGCGGAAGGAGCTTTAGGTTACTTTTTATCCCGAAAAATTTCATAGTTCCTGTAGGACAGGACAAAAACCCTCGAAAACGAAACTGTCGCCACTATCAGAAAGACGATAAGTGATTAATTCCTCTATGACGCTAATATGGACTAACGAAACGTCACAGCCAAACGTAATTAGATGACAGGTGACATTGTCTGCAGACTTTTATAAAAAAGTAGCGTGGCAAGGCGACAAATTGTTTTTCTACCATTATATCCCCTTGAAGAGGAAATAAAGTATGGATTGAAAATGACAACTGACATTAAAATTGGATAAAATGTTATTTTCCCTCTGCATGTTACTATGACGTTTAATACCAGGCCGTCATTTTGTCTGACATTAAAAATATTTTTAAATATTCTATCATTAGAGGTTCAACATGTTTTTTTATTCTACCTTTATGGTACAGAATCATCATACTTTAATATTATCAATCCGAAAAGTTTGTTGGTTTGTTCCTCTTTGACGCAGCAACGGAGCAAAAGATTGACCTGATTTTTGGTATGGATACCTATGGTTTAATAGACAGAAAGTGATAATAGGATACTTTTTATATCTCGAGAAAATTCGTGATTCCCATGGGATAGGACAATAACTGTTTCTCAGCAATGGAGCAACGGATTGACTTGATATTTGGGGTGGGCATAGTTTGGAAGACGGAAAGTGACTTGGGATACTTTCCATCCCGAAAAAATTGTGGTTCCCGTAGGACTTAACGATAATTTTTTCTCAGCAACGGAGCAACTTGCCTTGGCATTTTGCATGAATATAGTTTGAAAGACGAAAAGTGACATAGGCCACTTTTTATCGCAAAAACTTTAACAGTTCCCGTAGGATAGGATAAAAACTAAGTGGGCTGCGGTAGCAGCCGTCTAAGCGCCAGAAATAACCTGTCATGGCAAGTTTAGGACGTTCCCACATATTTCGCACTCCTTCGCGGCACTCAACAGCACTAGCCCAGACTCGGGCTCCATAACGGAGCTTGCGCTCTCGCCATAGTGACGGAGTGTTTCGGAGCACAAGACACATCGTCATCCACCACTCGGGACTAACCAGTACTGAACGTCAGACAGCATTCCAACGCCCTGGTCCCAGTGCAGTGGGTCAGTCATAGTAGCCCAGCGCCTGCCTCTTCAACTGCAGAGGGCAGTGAGAACGGCAATCGCGATACCGACACCTCTCTTCCCTTGCAGCCCCACTGTGTCTGCCAACACGTTGACGGCCAAGCGGAAGGTAGGGTAGGTGGCGGCACCCACACCACCAGTTCCATATATCCCACCGCGGCCCCTTATCCTCGGCTGTCATATCAGAGTCCAAGAAGCAGCCTTGCTTTATGAAACTAAGAAAGGTTATTCCCAGCAAGTAACTGGAGATAGAGAGACAGAAAAGAAGCCACACCCAGCGCAGCAGGAGGAGCTGGAGTTCATATGCCTGGCAGACGGAGCAGCACTAGAGCAAAATCTTAACCGAGAAATTAACACATTTACAGACGGCAGTAAAATTAAAGGGAAAGTTGGGGCGGCATTATCCATTTGGGATGATGCCGCTGAGATCAGTACCCGCAAGCTGAAATTGGCCGATTGGTGCTCTGTGTAACAGGTCGAGTTATTGGCACTTCTTGAGGCTACCGAAAAAGCAAAAATCTTTTGTGACTCCAGGTCTGCACTGGAAACGGTAAGTAGTTGGCGTATCTTCCCTCCATCCCTTAGCAGTAAATTCAAAGCTAACGTAAAGTTACTACACGCACAAAATAAAATAGTGAAACTTTATTGGATTAAAGCGCACGCGGGGATGGAGGGAAATGAGAGAGCGGACCAGCTAGCAAAGGAAGCAGCACTGCACTCGAAGTGCAGACCTATTTAGGATAACTGCCCCGTTTCATTCGTCAAGCGAGAAATCCGAAAGGACTCTCTTGACGAGTGGAACCGGCGGTATCAGGATGGACACACAGCGGCGGTAACCAAAACATATTTTCCGGATGCAAGGGCGGCATACAAGATCGTAAGAGAAATAGCACCAGTGGGAATCATAACTCAAGTGCTGACGGGGCATGGTGAGTTTTCCCAATACTTACATCGATTTAAGTTGAGGGAAAGCCCATCGTGCATCTGTGAACCCACAAAAGAGGAGACTCCACTGCACATAATCTTGGAATGCCCAGTTTATGGAAAGCAGAGATTTGATTTAGAACAAAAACTTGGAATTAATCTAACACGAAAAAACCTTAGAAACAATTTTATCGAATTTTTGCACAAATATTTGTAAAAAAGCAATACTTAATTAGGAACAAGTAGGTATAAACTATGCTGTACCATTGTAATGTTTATTATAACTGCAAACAGCCAAAAACATTGAAATATAGGTATACTTAGTTTTTATTCATTTGTAATTAAGACCCCTGATCATGTCAGGGATATTTCGCGATATAATAAAAAAAACTCCTCACTTAACTTAACCAACAAAAGCATTCCTCTAAGGTATTTTGATATTTGTCAGTTAGGTTAGGTTTCACAGCCGACATAAACATAAGCCAAAATCAAAATACAACGCGGGCGAAGCCGCGGGTAAAAGCTAGTTATAAGATAAATTGATTGCTGTTTTGTATCTTGGAAAATAAACGATTTATTATTTTTATTTATAGTTTGTAACTTAAAAACGAAATGTAAATTGATTCATTTGTATGCATCTCATACACTCGCTCTCCCAAGCTCAAACCTACAGATAAAGTAATAAATAAGCTAGAAAATAAAGGTTAATAAAGTTCAAATAACCACTGAAAGTAATAAAACCTTAACTAGCCAAAAAAACAGTGGGCAGACCTGACCAAAAAGAAAAAGAAAGAAAAAAACCACGCCTACGTGACCGCAGTCATTGGTAACAAGCATCAATCAGTCTGCTTGTAAAACTAACTTTTGTCTGTGGTTTTATACGTGTTTAGTATGAAAACTCAATGTCAATAGGTACTATTTTTAACCGACGCGGACATAACGGATGAGGTTATCAAATCGACGCACACATTTTGTTTTTTATTTTAATTTTTTTGACCCACAGACTCCAGAATCTGTGCCCTTTGTTGAGTAGTTACAATTTAGAAGAATTCGACTGTACTATAGAGAGAGGTTCGTTTGAATCTTAGTCTAAGTTAGTAGTTTCAGTGCATTGCGTGAATGCCGCGAGCAAACCGGCGACCCGCATACAGCACCCGATCACGAGTGTGACGCATGTGCCAGCCATCGCTCTCCTCGACCATATTTGAGGGAAGAGAACGATCCGACACACGACGCCGCCGCAAGAAGGAGCCTTCGATGGCGAGCATGAATGCTTAGGGCATGCACGCAATGCTAATTTCTATACATTACATTACACAATTACGTACACACTTATTATGATTTAATTTGTGAAAGCGATCACCAGCAGAGTCCGAGGCTACGTTTCTGACACAAATATATTTGTAATATTTAATTGTAGGTCCCGGTTGTTTTAGCTAGGCTACCTACCCGACCCGTACGAACTTACTTAATATTTATTTATGTATGATTACGCACAACATTACTATTTTGATAATATTTTTTTTACTAGATAGGGTACCCCGAAATTGGTCTCCTCCATCATGAATGGATATATCAGCCAAAATAAGCTTTATATCATGTATATATACGTCCACTGCTGGACATAAGCCTCCCCTATGGATCTCCAATAAGACCGGTTGGTAGCGGCTTGCATACAGCGTGATCCTGCTGTCTTAAAGAGGTCATACGTCCACCTTGTGTGTGGACGTCCTAGGCTACGCTTGCCGGTACGTGGTCTCCACTCGAGAACTTTCGACTCCATCGGACATCAGTCCTCCTAAACTGGTCTCGTATAAATTTTATCGAAATGGATTAATTGGTTTTTGAAAAATCAACAATCATCTTAAAATGGCGTACATCGAATCATAAAATTTCAATTTATTTGCTATAGGAACACAGTAAGATCTCAATTTGACCGCCTCGGTGGCTCAGTGATTAGTGAACCTGACTTCTGGATCACAGAGGCGTGGGTTCGATCCCCACCTAGGGCAATCATTTATGTGATGAACATAGGTGTTTGCTCTGTGTCTGGGTGTTATTTAGGTATTATCTATATTAGTATGTATTTAAAAATATGTATATGTAGTATATCAGTCTCTGGCAGCCACATCACAAGCTTTGCTTAGTTTGGGGTCAGAGACCGTGTGCAAGATGTCCCGTAATATTATTTATTTATTTATTATTTAATCATAATTTTACTTAAAATTAATGAACCACTTGTTCAAAATCAGCTGTTTATGAAAAAGGTTTTTCAAAATAAAATTCCAGTATTTTTGTGTAATTTTTCTGTGTTCTAATTTTTCCGTGCAAGTTTTTGTCCCCAAATTTCTCTACCCGAATGTTTTCGCTATTCATATCTGCGTTAGTCTTACTCTACTAGTACTATTTAACGCACTAAAATTTAGTGATTTTCAATTTATTTAGAATTTTCAGCGTAACTGAATATCTGATAGAGTTTGTGCAAAAAGAGAACTGTTGTGGCGTTACGTTGAACTAACAATAAGATTTTAATCAGCAACCAAGGTACCGACTATACTTGGTAGACGCAAGTTTACTGATGAAAACCGAATCGGTGTATACCAAGTATCAAACACTTTTATTTGTACTAGCAATGACAGAGAGCAGTATTGTCAAGGTAACAAAATTAGTAAAATGGCACACGGGCGACCTCACCTACGACGCTTCTCTTTTTGTACTAACTCTATAACAATAATGACTACCTACAGTTCGGCCGTTCAGAGAATGCGTTCCTGACACGTTATCTTGAAACAATGTTTTTGGCCGATATCTCGGAAACTATGTACTTAAGGGCAAAAAACACTAAAATCATTATTGTAGAAAATAAAATTTCGCATCTTTTGTTTCCAACAAACTTTTTTGTGAAACTTACCGTTTACGATTTATGGACCATTTAATGTTTTAAGGTCCATTTAATGAAATTTCATTAACATACATTTTTATTACATTTTTTCAAGATGACGTGTCATCTTGAAAAAATGTTTTTGGAACGCATTCTCTGAACGGCCGAACTATAGTTTTAGAAATTAAGCCTTTTCAGAAAACAATCTAACTCATATATAAGTGCGCACAAACTTATTTACCTACAATCTCTGTGTGGATCTTATTAATAACAAATTGCATATTCCCGTAATAAACATATACTTTAACCGAAAACCAGCCAGTAATTTGCAGCAAAAAGTTTAATGACAGAGGGTAGGCTGAACAAAATAAAAAACAAAATGGCGGGCAAAACAAAGATGGCTGACAATTATGGCGGGAAGCAAGGACAATGATAGTTTTACCAGACCGTAAAGAGCCTTTGTGTCCACGATTGCTAGTTTTTTATTCATTTTAGTTGAATACTGGCTCTTGAATGCGGAAGTTAAATGATTTCCGTTGGATAAAATGCATTTTTAAAGTGAACTTTATCAAATTGGCAACTTGAATTACTTTCATAAAGGTTTTGCCACAAAAAGCTCTACGCAGAGAGGTAGCATGTTTTAAGTTTGAAGTTATAAATGTCTGTTTGATTATATGTGGCTTTATAGATCCTGAGCAATTTAATTACCACCATTTTAATTTAGTTTTATTTATACACTATTGAATTATGTTATGTGCAGGTAAAATTTTAGACTCTTAGGAATAGTGTAGATTTTATAGAATATTAAAGACGTAGCAACTCGCTGTTACAAAAAACCTTAATTTATTACATTACATATGTATATACCTATATTATGTTGTAAGCCACAATGTACACACTTGTAAGTCTCCAATATGACCTTTTTAGCTGTCTTCATCCAGCGCGTTGCTGCGGTCTTCATTAGCTCGTTTCTCCACCCCTTATCTGTCCATTATTTCATATCAATTTATTATTTATTTAATCAATTGCCAGTAAGTAATATATCAATAATAGTAATGGCACTGAAATGTGGTCTCTTACCATGGGCCTTATGGCTGATGACCGGTGGAGTCGAAAAGTTCTCGAGTGGAGACCACGTACTGGCAAGCGCAGCGTAGGACGTCCACCCACAAGGTGGATGGATGACCTCATTAAGACCGCTAGATCGCGCTGGATGCAAGCCGCTTCCAACCGGTCTTATTGGAGATCCATAGGGGAGGCCTATGTCCAGCAGTAAACGTCCTTAGGCTGATGGATGGATGGAATATTTCTAAATTACTTACAGAATCTTACTGACAAAGCTAAACAAAGGCGAATGTGCTCAATTCACTACGCTAGCTACTCAATCACTGCAGAGCAAGTTAACATTTTCTTGGTCACAAAGAAAGCAATCTCTTACAAAAAGTAGACTCAAAAACTATCAATACCAAATTAAATTAGTCACAGTCGGAAGCAAATTAAACAGGACGGCAAATGAAAAAAACTGACGAGTTTAAATTTAGTGCTTTATAAATAATTGACAAAAGTGAAAGAGTACCAATTAAGACGAGAAAGTGAAGAGATAGGAGGCATATTCTAATTGGTCGCACAATCTGGTGAACAATTTACATCAATCACGTTTTAAATTGAACAATACGGTTTTTGTTCGCGAGTATCGAAGCGGAGATTTGATTAATAACTTGTTAGAAGATTCAAATTTTTACAATAAAAAATACAAATAATTTATTCACAAAAAACTTTTACAACAACCTTAATTATTAGATTGACAATTAATGTTATCTAAGATATTTTATAATTTAAACTAAAGTTAATTTATACAATTAATTTGTATTTTAATTTACACAAATAAAAGACATCGTTACCAAAGCAAAAATAAGGTTTGACAGTTTGATTGTGAGACCTGCACTAGTAACAAGTACTGTATCGCAGGGCTCAACAGTTCTAATGAGTTGCCTCAACAGTTCTAATTAGATCTGTGTTTTTTTTTTGGAATTTCAAGTGCACCTAGTATAGTACATTTATATCGCATTTAAGTGAACATATACCTACAGTTACTTTGATCTGAGTCTTTTGGTAATAATTATTTTTTTGCTAGAAATGGTAAAACCGCCTTTCATCGTGTACTGTACTGTACTGTACCAGCCTTTTTTACTAGTCCACTGCAGGACGTAGGCCTACCCATGGAGGGTGATCAAAATTCTTTCATCGTGTACAAAATTCAAATATTTCGCTCGAATTGTTTACATTATTGTTGATTTTTCAAAAATGGCTCAGCCGATTTCTCTTAATTTTAAATGGAGTATTTACTGTCGTGAAACAGAAAGTCAAATACAGTTAGTTTTTTTTTGATTCGGTTCACAATTGGCGAAATTATTGATGAACAATAATTATCAAAATATACAAAAAAATACATACAGACGAACATAGAACCTCCTCCTTTTTGAAAGTCTGACATCACTACAGGGCTGAGTAAATCTAACGAATGTGAGCGAGACAAAAACTTACATTTTGTCGGAAAATGTCTTGCTCTACTATTTTTACCAGTTCGCGATTTTCCAAACTACTCTAACAAAATACTGTTAAGAATATTGTTATTGACGTCAATCTCAACTATACATGGCAAGAGAAAACATTTTCTAATCATTTCAAGTAATTTAATTTCATTTCGTATAGTCATTAGGTACATATTTTATTTGCTCTACATATAAAGTATGAACTACGTAGTTACGTGCCTGCAATTGCACAATTTTAAGTTTAAATTATTTTGGTTCATATTTTAGCTTTGCTATGAAATATTTTATAACCTACATTTTACTCTTCACGACAGAGAGTTAACTGTAATAATAATAATAATAATAATAATAATCGTTTATTTACAAAAATATTTTTACAAATTCATTATGACACTAAGAGTATACACACTTAAATTTAGGAGAAATCCATCAAAAGTCCTGCAGAGCCTACACTGAGAAATCATCTCGTGTCGTAGGTGTCTGCGTTACTTCTTAAATGATCAATATTGGTCGTGTGTTCTTGGGACATCATCTTCATTATTTTCTTGGTAAGTGCAGAAGTATAAACTGATATTAGTTTTTTTTTTTTTTAAATTCATTACTCGTAAGAATTAAGTACGTGTGTGTTGTGGTGTGTGTGTGTGTGTGTGTATGTGTGTGTGGTGTGTATGTGTGTGTGTGTGTGTGTATACAGACATTTGTTCACTACTTTACTACTTGTAGCTGTTGTTCGGTTTCTTCATAATTCATCTTACTTAGCCAATCAATGAGTGCTATTTTGGCATCTCTTTTATTTAATAAGTTTAGGTGGTTTATGATTTTACTAACATTGTTGTATATGAAAGGGCCAAGAAAGCTCTGGTGTCGTTGCGCTAAGGCTGTTTTCATGGGTTCAATGACAAATATTTTGTTTTTGCGTCTTTTACCTTCATCTTGATTTTCTGTATTCGCTAATCTATGTTGTGCAAGAGTAACATTCAAAATATAAAGTTGTCTCACAGTCAACACTTGGCAGTCCTTATATAATTCAGTTGTAGAATAGCGAAAATCTTTAAACATGGCCACTTTTAAAATAGCTCTTTGAGCCCGTTCTAATTGCATCATGTATGTTTTACATGTACCTCCCCAGGATGTGATACAGTACATTATTATGGAACGACAGAGAGCGCTGTATACTTCAAAAATTAATTTTCTGTCTGCCACATCGCGTAAATTTTTAAAAATATATATTAGTTTGCGAACCCTTTTACTAAGATTTTCAATGTGAGGTTTCCATGTCATATATTTATCCAGGTACACGCCCAAATATCTTATGTTTGTAACCGGCTGCAGTTTCGGACATTTACAGCTGTGTTTTGAGCACTGAAAGTGCAGTGCCACATCAGTAATTGGTATCTGTCTACGTGAGTTAGAGAATTGTACAAATTTAGTCTTATCTATGTTTAGTGTGAGTAGGTTGTTGCTAAGCCATTTTGTTACTATATTCAACCCATCTTCAGTATGAGCCCGGGCCTCTTCCCAGGTTACTTCTTCGAAAATAAGTGCCGTGTCATCTGCGTAAGAAAAAACAGTGCCGTTTTTTAGTAAAATGTTACATAAATCATTGACGTATACTAGGAAAAGGCTCGGGCCTAGGACGCTGCCTTGGGGGACACCGTAAGTAACCACCTCCTCATCACTCACATACTCACCGATCTTTGTCCTTTGATATCTTCCTGATAGGTAACTCCCAAACAACTTCAAGGCATTGCCACGAATACCAATTGATTTGTAAAACTGTTCTTTAATTGTTCACAAAACTGCAACGATTATTTAATAACTTCACAGCTTAATAATATTAAGCTGTGAAGTATAATAATAATAATTAATTATTAATTAATATAATTAATTATAATAATCACACATAACCACTTTTCAATACTACGTTAAGCAACGTTCAGCACGGTCAGTCTTCGGATGCGAGACCGCGGGTTGCATTTACAACTGAGCGCTACCGTGGCTTGGATGAGGTCCCAGTTGCTCGTATGCTCGTAACCGTTTAGCTTAAAACAACTCTGAGACGCGGGCTTAATATACGGACCATAAAATAACTCTATCGACGTGTCAGAACGAGACAGAGTCATAGTGAAGTATATACGTGTCACCTTTTCACACGTCGATAAACTCTTGTCGTCGTGCGGCATGCTAAGCTAGCAGGGCTAGCCACCCGACCTATACGAACTTACTTAATACTACGTGAAGTACCTATAGCTATCTATTCTTATAAAAAGTACAGCTTTATACTTAATGTGTCTAATACACAACTTCAAACATAATAAAGTAATTTCAACATCAGCTTTCGCACAACTATCATGAAACAGAAAGTCAAATACAGTTACAATGATATGAGTATTAAACTTGCGCTTTCACTTGCGTACTTTACAAAGTGAGGTGTCAAAACAGTCGTTACTAGTTCGTGTGTTTGTCTAATCACAGACCGCTGGCAGACATTGGGTTTGAAATACTTACGAGCAAAAAGTTTGGAAGACAAGATAGGCATATCTCGCGGCAAATAAATTCGAAAGCTTTTCATTCGATGCTAGAAAGTTTTCGTTCGAATTTATTTGCCGCGAGGTTTTTGCACAACGCAAACAGCGAGTGTGTCGTGAAATTATTTTTCTCATCTCTAAAAAGGTTCTTTTGTTTCAATCAAAATCTATCTTTTATTGTAAAGACAAGCCCAAAACTTTGGTGCTCGCTGTGCTCATGCAATACTTATTATTTTTATAAGACATTACCGTTATGTACCGATAAAGTTTGCTTTTCCTTTTATGCACCACATCCAACATTTTTTTATTATTGTCAGTTGTAATATGAAGCATAAAATACCCATCAAAGTCAATGATTTATTTTTTTGAAGCAAACATTTTGCATCTGAAGAGCTACATAAACCCTTGTCAAGAACTGCCATAAAAGTCAAGTCGTCCTTAATGTGCACAGTAATGTTTACAGTCAGTCAATCTGTTCAAATTTTTATATTCACGGACGCCCACATTTTTGGGGAGTGCCTTTCTTTTTAAATATTTAATGTTTGAGTCTTTTTCTGATTGACAGGGAAACAAAAAGAAATAATCGGTCAAGTGCGAGTCGGACTCTCGCACGAAGGGTTCCTTACCGTATAGGAGCCCCTTTTTTCTTGCCGTTATTAATAGCGAGCAAAAAACTCTTAAGAATGACGTTTGGTGTATTATTAAATACTTATTTTATTCTATTTTTAGTATTTGTTGTTATAGCGGCAACAGAAATACACCATCTGTGAAAATTTCAGCTGCCTAGCTATCACGGTTCATGACATACAGCCCGGTGACAGACAGACAGACGGACAGAGTGGACAGACGGATAGACGGACATCGAAGTCTTAGTAATAGGGTCCCGTTTTTACCCTTTGGGTACGGAACCCTAAAAACGAGCAAAAACTTTTGTTTAAAGTGTCACGCCCAGCATTATGTCAATGTCATTTCTTCTCAAACATTTATTTTGCCTGACAGCTTCACGTGCTGTGAGTATCAATCATCAATGAACGGGGCAGTGTTAGCACACAATTGTTTATTTAAAGTTTCTTATACATTTGTGTAGCTTTCAACTGTTGATTTAAGTAAGTAGAATTGCAAACGACGCTTTGGTTTTACTGACTTTTCACTTCGCTTTCCTCGTGGTCACAAGTCATTATCATTAGAAAATGATGACTTTTCTAAGTTTTAAGTTTTCTACGTTTATAACACCCGGGTGCGATTGGCTAAAGAAGACCAATAGTCAAAGAGTCACTTTTTTTGATAAACATTTCAAAAATTCGTCGCGGATGCAGGATTCGAACCTTGCGTCTTCGAATCACTAGCCCGACGCTCTGGACCACTGAGCTAACCCGCTATACTGACTCGCGACGAATTTTGTGAAGTGTTTATCATTTTAACCAACTTATAGCGTTGGCGGCGCCACCTGTGATACCCGTATTAGACAGGTTATCACTCAATTGAAGTTATAAGAACGTCTGTATTGACGAGAGATGGCGCACTGCTAATCAATGAAATGATTTTAATTTTATAGTGCATTCCACACTAGGTTTATCTCAAAGAAGACCAATAGTTGTTTTTTTTAATATGATATAACCTATATTCACCGGGGATAGTGTAGTTTTCCAACAGTGAAAGAATTTTTCAAATCGGTTCAGTAGTTTTGAAGCCTATTTGATGCAAACAAACATTCATATCTTTTCTCTTTATAATATTGGTATGGTATAGACAACATAGGTTACAAATTAAATGTGCAAAATCATCATCATCAAAAAAATAAAAATAAAAGTTCCAAAATAAAAATTCCTTTCATGAAAAACCCTTTCCTTCATTCTTTTCCTTTTTTCATGAAAAAAAAAAAATTCACTTATGGGTTTAGTCATCTAGGTAAATTGTTCATTACAAATCGTACATACTTGCTCAGTTACTTATTTGGATATAGAAAAAACATTTGAAAGAAAAATAGACCACTTCGAAATACAATTAATGTTACAAAATCACCTTAGCATGTATATAATAAGCAATAAAATAAAGATAAAAATATTAAAATATATTATCTCTATTTTGCGTAGATAAAGTGTGTTAAGTATGCTTTACGGAAGCAATAAATCGTGTCGTCATTTCCAAACATGTTTAGTTTAGAATTTCAGATTTTTAAGCTACATTATTTAGATCGCAATTAATTACATAATCACTATCATTAATAAATGATTCATTTGTTTACTAATTTAGTTTTGTTTTATCAAATATTTCTATGCATATTTCTTCGATATGCATCTCTACGAAAATATTTTAGAGTTTAGACTTTCAATTTCTACAAATCATATATTTATTAAGACATCTTTTAAATAATTTTTACTTCGGAAGCTGTTGAATTGACTGTCAATAATTTATTGAAAGTGTCAGTAGTTTATTGACAGCTATGAACGAAGTGAAGGTGAAATCAGATTAAGAGAATTAATGTCATTTATTAGCACTTTTTAATTCTAACAAGCTTTTTACCGTTGAGAAAGATGAAAGTGCTTTATGGAAGGAGTTTTTGATAACGCGATCTTTTATAAATTTGGTGTCTTTGAAAAATGTTCATTCACAAACTTTCATTCTACTTTATAAATGTTGTTATTTTTATTTCGTTTTCGTAGATATCGTGTTTTAGAAATTATATTAAGATCCCATCAAGTGAGGGGTGTTCGAACGCGAACGGTATTGGCAAATAACGCCGATTGCAGAATAATCAAACGATTCGTTCTAAAAGAGATAAATACATTACCGTTAGCAGTATACATTTCTCTCACTCGACTCTAATGCTACCATTCTATAACCGTCATTGAATCATTAAAAACCGCTTAAACCAGGCTGAATGGTGAACCAGGAGCCTTATCGTGTAAGCGCTCTGACGTTCGGCATCGCTTTTCCTCCCGCACGCTCTCGTGGCGTCAGAAACTTAGAATGAAAAGATTGGAATTATTTAGGAATAACTGCGTTTACATGGCACCTCTCATTTATAACTCCTTACCAAATGGAATTGTGGACTTGCCTTATTATAAATTTTGTAGAGAGTTGAAGAAGTGGTTAGCGAGCAATAGTTTTTATTCATTGAAAGAGTTTTTGGACAACGCATCTTGCCGCCTACATATTTATCATAAGAAATATTAAACATGATATTTTTTTGTCGTTGTATTGTTAAATGTAGAATTAAACAAATGTGTATATTTGCATACCTTGTATTAGGTTGTTATTGGCAGTTAATGTTATATTTAAGACCTTTATTGTTACCCATTAACTTGCAAATAAAGAATTGAATTGAAAATTGAAAACTAGCGCGAGCTGGAGAAAAAGCGAAGCCGAACGTCAGAGCGCCTACACGATAAGGCCCCTGTGCGATGCCAGAAAAACCCTAATGGCTCGTTACTGGTAAAAGTAATCGGCATGTCCAGTGAATGTGCTACATTTTTTATTTAAATCTCCGTACTTAGCCACTGTGGTTTAGTAATTACTAGCTATATCGAAAATAATGTAATATTGTACATTAACGTACCTATGGAAATTATATTTAATTGAAATGACCTGTAAACAATGTGTTTATCAATAAATGACTTTGACTTTGACTTTGCTACCCACCCCGGCTTAGCTCGGGTATGATTTGCTAAAGAAAACAGATTTTATAAAAAACTAGATTTTGCCCGCGGCTTCGTCCGCATGATATTTCGAGGCCCTACCTTACCACCCTTAATGAAGGAGGTGGAAAATAAAACAACGAAAAAATTCGATTTGACATTTATTTGATTTGACATTTCTTGGAGCGCACGCTAGAATAGCTCGCAGATGGCAGAATTTTTCCTACTCACTTAACACTTATTGTTATAATATGGAAAATTTACGCAATATCATTATAATTTATAGCCTATGTGTTATTCTGATGTTTAAGCTATATAATTGCAAAGTTTCATCTCAATCCGTTTAGTAGTTTTTGCGTGAAAGAGTAACAAACATCCATCCATCCATCCATCCTTACAAACTTTCACGTTTATAATATTTGTAGGATGAGCCTATATACTTACCACGTTATGTTGGTATGGGAGTTTTAGTAATGATCCCTAATTTTTTGAAAACATAATAATATCCTATGTCATCCGAAGATAGTGTAGCTTTCCAATAATAAAATATTTTTCAAATCGGTCCAGTAGTTTCGGAGCCTATTCTATGCAAACAAACAAACAATCAAATCTTTCCTCTTTCTAATATTGGTATAGATTTAGTGGTAATATTGTGGAGTGCGGTTCCTGCCCACTATAAGATATCATACAACGACTATTCTGGAAACTTATCACTACAACATAGTTATTTTTCGCAAAAAATGGCAAAACCGCCTTCTATCGTGTACAAAATTCGAATATTTCGTTCGTTACATTACTGTTGATTTTTACAAAACGGTAAAATTAAAATGGAACCATCTCGGGAGTATACCCTTCCCAACAAAAAAATAATATTAAATTCGCAAATTTCGCTCAAATAGTTTACATTGTTGTTGATTTTTCAAAAACGGCTCAGCCGATTTCTGTAAAATTTTAATGGGACCACCTCGGGACTCTTACGAAATAAGAAATAATTTTTCGATTCTTACAGACGAACATAGAACCTAGTAAAGCGTATCGTGTTGTTTTAAACCGACTTCCAAAAAGGAGGTTTGGAAGTCGGTTTAAAACAACCAGATACGCTTTACTATGCTCACTACAACAAAATGTAGGTACATCAACAATGTTATAGTTGTCGAACATTTAGTCAGTGTCAAAACGCTCCATGGCACGCGATGGTGCTGGTCGGTGACGGTACCATCATTATCGTGCTCTTATCCCACTAGGTGAGGTCGGCACAGCACGTTTCTTTTCGTCACTTCACTCTATCAAACGTCATCTCATCATCAACTCCTTTCTCTCCCATATCATCTTTCACACAATTAATCCACACGTTTTTTGGTCATCCCCTCCCATTTCTGCCGCATTTGTCCTTCGACTGATTTCCGAGTTACGGACCTAGGGAGTAATTATATTATCAAAGGCTGCTGATGATGCTTATCTCAGCGCCTCACCTGTCAAAACCAATCACAATGGTCGGTATAATGAGTCTCGCTCGCGCGGGATCGGATCATCGTAATGTGTTCGCTTAGCTTGTTACTGTTCAGACCGTTAATGGTTAGGCTTCATTTAATGGAGGATTATGAATACGCAGAGACTCTATTATATATCCGTACAAAGCTTAAACGCAAGAAGCCAATAATGAATACTTTTCAGGGTGGCCATTGCAAAATTTGAATTATACTTTTTTTTAAATAAAAAAAATTTAGGGGACATCTTACACATGGTCCCTGACCCTAAACTAAGCATAGCTTGTGATTTGGCTGCCAGAGACTAAATACTTCATTTATACGTATTTTAAATATATACTTATATAGATAGTACCTAAATATATTAACATCCTGACACCGAGTAAACACCTATGTTCATCACACAAATATTTGCCCTGGGTGGGGATCGAACCCACGCCTCTTTGACCCAGAAATCAGGGTCACTAACCACTGAGCCACCGAGGCAGTTGTGAATCTTACTGGTAAATACATTTATCATCAAATACACAAATGCCAAAAACAAGTGAGTTTATTGACTTACAAACTAGTATGCAACTCCCCATATAAAACCCAGAAGTCAATAATTTTACTGTAATTTAAGATTTGTAAGTCGTCTTGATGTATTCACGGCGTGTACGGAAATATTGTAATGTTGATAAATTGGAAATATTGTAGTTTAGCATCGAAGCCGTAGTAAGTTTAAGTTTAATAAAAGCGATCACAAACTAAAGCTATATTAGTTTTAAAATGGCTCAATACATTGTTGATAGTTGGCTTTAGTTTCTACTAAGGGCACTTTTCAATAATTATTTTTCACAAAAAATGGCAAAACCGCCTTCCACCATGTACAAAATTCGAATGTTTCGCTCGAATTGCTTACATTATTCTTGATTAATCAAAAATAGCTCAGCCGATTTCTGTATAACTTTAATGGGATCATTTTGGGAGTATACTAGCTATACTAGGGAGTATACCCTTCCGAAATAAAATAAAAAAATTCGATTCGGTTCAAAATTGGTGAAATTATCGATGTTCATCGTGTACCGAATTCGGATATTTCGCTTGAATTGCTTACATTATTGTTAGTTTTTTAAAAAACGGCTCAGCCAATTTTTGTAAAATTTAAATGAAACCACTTCGGGAGTGTACCCTTTCGAACCAAAAAAGAATTTTTCGATTCGGTTCAAAATAAGCGAAATTATCGATGAACATACACAAAAAAAATACATACACACGAACATAGAACCTCCTCCTTTTTGGAAGTCGGTTAAAAATGTATAGAGCCGCACGAAAGTTACAATATTTTGATAATGATGATAGGTTTATGCTAACTGTCAATGAAATCTTATACTAAGGATATAGTTTAAAAAATGTATCGCGCAGTTGTCTCTCTGGTCCATTTTTATTCTTTTCCTGAACCCAAATGCCGTTGACTTGCAGTAACGGTGCTCGCAGTGTTTTAAACACGGATTCATTCCCGGTTGGTTTCGAGAATTTCCAATATCTTTGAAAATAATTCAATTCAATTCAATGTTCAATTCAATTCAATTGGTTCAAGTCGTCAATTTACTTAAACTACTTTGCATTCAATGCGTGGACAAGGTGTACCAATACATTTTTATCCTTCAAGGCTACGTATCAATCACTAGTTACTTAAAATTACAATAATTACACACCTATGGTAGAATGGAAAGTTACACTTGTACGATTTAAGTATGTACGATTCATATTTGAGCATAACACAAAATAAAACAAAACTACGGATATTAAGTTTGTTATTTTGTGAGAATGTATGGTATTTTATTTCAACAACAGAATATAAATAAAATAAATCTTTTCCATTTTTTAACCTACATCAATTCAAATATTTCAGTCCAGCCATGTTTCATTCGAGCTTTTAATAAAATAAACGATCAAACTTCAACAAAAGCTTTTATTTCAGTCAAACAATGGCTGTGACATAAAAATGGACAAATAATTAAAACCCGTAACGACATCCGCTAGGTAAAACGCAATAAATACAAAAATAAGTATTTTCCCCGTGACCATAACTGTTCCCGGCCATTTCAACGTAATAACTTTTTAATGGCTGCCATATTGTGAAATTCCATTTATTAATGTACGTCAATTTCGTAAAATATGGTGTATGTAGTTTGTGCTTAATCTAACAACAACTTAAAGAAAAACGATTATGATAATATAATCTACCCGTTCTTGATAAATAACAAAGCACGGCAAAATTATCTCTCTACTTTCATTTTTAGGGTTCCGTACCCAAAGGGTGAAAATGGGACCCTATTACTAAGACTCCGCTGTCCGTCTGTCTGTCTGTCCGTCTTCAGGCTGTATCTCATGAACCGTTATAGCTAAAAAGCTGAAATTTTCACAGATGATGTATTTTTGTTGCCGCTATAACAACAAATAACAGATAAAAAATAACTAAAAACAGAATAAAATTAATAATTAAAATCCCATACAATTATTCTGATTTTTTAGCCGTTCTTCGCTCTATATTAGTAATGGTAACAGGTAGATGCTTGAAATATTTACAAAATAATTAGCTGCATGCCTACTTTAATAATAAATAATTAAATTAAAATAAAATAAATATTTAAGGGGGGCTCCAATACAGTATGCGCGAGTCGGACTCGTACTGGGCCGATTATTCATTTATATCCGCAATTATCGTACAAAAGTCTGATGATTATATTTCACTCTTAACAGACAGCCACAACCTCAATTTTTGATTGTCCGTAATCTAGATAAACGCATTAGTACACACAATACACAGGCGATGATAGGTGCTAGACATACATCAAAAGAAACATGAAGAGTTCTTGATTGGAACTATGCCAAAACGATCACGATGACCATCCGATAAAAATGAATGAACAGTCACTGATCCTAATCGTGTTTAATTTGACACACTTCTGAGGCGTTAAATATAAATTCGACAAAAAACCTGATTCGCCCAATTGAATAGCGACCGACAAAAAATGTACCGTTGGACGACAAACAAATCTTATTTAATATATTACGACGAATATCAGACAAATCGACTGACAATACGAACTTTTTTGTTGATGAGCAAAAACTGTGAATTTGGTCGTTACGCGTTTTTGGGTCGGAGCGGTCTTAATGTCATCTTTATGTCGTTTTGAATGGGGTGCGTGGGAAATATGATTATTGTTTTTTAATATGAGAGCTCTGCGTTTTATTGTTTCATGATTGTCACAATTTGTTCTCGTTTTTACTTTAATTACGGGTTAAGTTTAAGTTTAAGCTTTGTTGTGGTCGGTAAGAAACCTGTCATTATTTTCTGGTTTCTTTGGAGTAAGGTTTTGTGTTCTTAATTAGTTTTCACTTTTTATAGTTATACTGCCACATTTTTCGCTCTTGTTAGGTTTAAACTTTCTCATCTTTTATAAGCTTTTCGATTTTCACTTTCATGTTTGTTGGTCGATACAAAGTTTAACAATTTTATTTAATTTCTTTTTGGTCTGCTTTTGTCCATTTAAAGAACTCTGAAAAATTATACTAAGTTATTTGATTCTTTACTTTATTTGATCAAAGAAAGAAGAAAACAAAGCAACTGCTTCGAGATAGTTCTGCCTGCATGAATATGTGTAACTTGAAAATAAATAGTATCCTGGATACCACAAATTCAGTCCAAAGCATCCAACCGTGCACAAGTACTAGGCTATCATAACTTCCGAGAAAGTCTTATTGTACTGCCACTTTCAAGCGGTATTTCAGGTCACAGGTCGCATTTGCGGACTCAGCGCTCTAGGCGATGCGTTGACCCGATAACTCTTTGATTTTATTATTGCCTGGTAAGCATTCGCGCACCGGTTAGGTCAAGGCTGGCAGATGCGTTGACCTCTTTGATCGTTTGATTTGCATAGTCAAGTTTCGCTTGTTGAATTGCTAGACAGTTTAATTGCGATGAAATATCTAGCCAAGTGCCTAGACACATTAAACACACTTGGGCATATCTCTGAAATCAAACAGGTTGTGTGGTCAGAAAATAAGTAAAAGTAAATAGGTAAATTAAAATATTATATTTGAATCAACTACAGTGGTAAAAAGTTAAATAGTAAGCACAACATTCTTATACCTATCTGTACTAGATTTATCTTGAGTGTGTTCTATGGCACCCTTGATACCAAACTGAGAATGGAAATCTAAACTAATTGTGCTATGTAACTTAAAACAAATTTTCGGCAAAATGAAATTTATGAATACCTCATCAATATTATCCTTACATTATAAATCTGAAATAGTGTTTGTTGGTTTTGTTCCTCTTTCAAAGCAACAAATTAACATATTGACTTGATTTTTGGCATGGACATAGTTTCAAAGACGGAAAAGTGACATAGGCTACTTATTAAGTATCCCAGATAAAAATGAAATGATCCTTATACGTTATTTATTTATGCAAGATATACGTACAATACAATTAGTACTTAGTGAACATATATTCACCCTGTCTAATAGGGCGTAGCATAATTATTATCACAATTAATGCCAGACAGTGTATTAAATCCCATGGGATTTATCTCATAACGCGGGCAAAGCCACGAGAAAAAGCTAGTGTCTCAAGAATGAGGTCAAATGCGTGTGTCACTATGTAGTGATAAGTAAGTAGGTTACTTACTTATCACTACATAGTATAAAACAAAGTCGTTTCCGCTGTCCCCCCAGTCCCCATGGATGCTTATATCTTTAAAACTACGCAACGGATTTTGATGCTGTTTTTTTTAAAATAGATAGAGTAATTCAAGAGGAAGGTTTATATGGATAATAAACCTATGTGAAGCCGGGGCGGGTCGCTAGTACTTTATACTTTATTCATTTATGCAAGATATGCGTACAATACAATTAGTACTTAGTGTATTAAGACTAATAATACTTATTGCTAAATGTTGTATAATAGGGTGTAGCATAATTATATTATTATCAGAATTAATGCCAGACAGTGTGTTAAATCCACAATATACGATAGCACGATAATTAAAATACCACGCGGGCAAAGTCACGGGAAAAAGCTAGTGTCTCATAGAATGAGGTCAAACGCGTGCACCTACTTACTAATATCGCATAAATTCGCGAATTTCCTAAGACAGATCGTACATCTCCCGCAGCGCTAGATAAATTGGTCTCTCTCTCTCTCTAAGTACATTCTAAGTACGCTATTCGCAACTTAGTCAACCTGCATACGTTTTGTTTATGTTAAGTTAGATTTCTCCGGCCTACTTGTTTGAAATATCAAGCGGCTGTTGAGGAAAATGGTAGTTTATTTGTTATTGTTAAAATAACATGGACATTTGCTGTAGTTGGTAATTTTCTAAGCTTTGTTAGTACAAGTATTTGTTGGGTGATTTATTTGATATGTCTAATTATCCTATGTAGCGCTCATACCGTAGTTTGACTAGGTTTGTCAGCGATCACTGAAGTTAAGCATAACGTTCGGCACGGTCAGTTTTCGGATGGGTAACCGCGGGTGTTAGAACAGGTGGGTGATTCTGTATGAAAACAAGCACATAGTGTGAAAAATATTTATTTTTCAAATAACATAACTTAAACTCGGTTTATAATTTATTTTAACGTAATTTTACATTTATCAAATATTTCTCCAAACGAAACTCACGGGAATAAAAAAATACTTACCGTGTTACGTTACGTTTTGTAAATAGAGAATCAGGCCCCTGAGTGCTACCGTGGCTCGGAAGACACGTTAAACTGTAGGCCCCGTATGTATTAACCGTTTGGCCATGTCAGAGGCCTTCAGGTGGCTTAATTACTCTGACACCAGGGTTAGCCACCCGGCCTATACGAACTTACTTTCTTAGCACAATCATTGTGCGGTAGCGGTCATGGCGTAGTTTGACTAGGTGTTCATTAGAGATCATCGAAGTTAGCCACCCGGCCTATACGAACATGCTTACTTTATTATGTATCCCGTCTTTCACTGAGGGTCTTATGAGTGAGCTCAAATAGCTGTGACAATGCTATATGTAGCCCAATGAGCTACGGCGAGGGCTATGCTTGGAGTTTCTCTACGAGATCGAATTAGCCGGGCTAAGATGCGCACGAAGTAATATCTAAAGCTCTTTCGACGTGTCAGAACGAGACAGCGATATGGCATCATATATCTGTCACTTTTTCACACGTCGAAATGAGTACATTTCGTGGCTATTCGTGATCGCATGCTGGACTAGCAGGAATGCGGAGAAATTGAAATGGCATTGAGCAGGGCACATAGTTTGTAAAAGAGATGGTCGATGAAGTTCTCGAATGGACACCATATAACAGTAAGCGCAGCGTAGGACGTCCACTCACTAGGTAGATAAATAACTTCATTAAGACTGCTGTATCGCGCTGGATGCCAGCCGCTTCCAAGCGATCTTATTGGAGATCTACACGTATAGGGCAGGTTTTTTTTCAACAATCTACTTATGTAGAGTTCAAAGAGCTCAGTGTCAAGATATTTGATTGAATCATGCGTTACTTTGTTGTTGGCATGTGTTAAAATTTTATTCCAAGTTCAATGAGACTCACATACTGTTATTACCGTCTTTACCATAAGGGAACACGGGGCCCAGGGCCCCCATCCTCAGAGGCCCGAAAACGGACAATTTGCATCCATTCTCTAAACATTTTGGTCTACCACGTCAAAAAAAATAGATCAATAAGAAATAATTCAAATGTTACCTTTAACGAACACGTAAAGCGTTAGGTAAGTCCTCTTTCACTTTCCTCATTTATTTTCTTTACTTGCCAATAGGGCCCCAAATACTTGGTGTGTACCCGGTACTACGTGTACCCGGGGCCTCAGATTAGTTTAAGACGGCCTTGCATACTGTACTTAAATCACAACAGAGCGGAAACAAACTAAAGATTTATGCAAAACATATATAAATCTCTATATATATAGATATTTCGTTATCTCGATATAGAGAGTCTCACAGCTCTCGTAGTTCTCACTGCCATAAGAAAAGGCGTTGAAACGCAAAAGTAAACAATTCAGGTCGCTTCTCTCTACCACAAAGTCGTATTAAGTTTAATACCTTCACCACATACGTGTGTGTCAACGTTTTGTGAGCAGCAGTTATCCTACTGAGTACTGGGTCACCTGGTCACCGAATCTCGTGCTATATTGTGGTCACGGCTTATCCAGCACGACCATTGACTGCCTCGGTGGCTCAGTGGTTAGTGACCCTGACTTCTGAGTCAAAGAGGCGTGGGTTCGATCCCCACCCAGGGCAAACATTTGTGTGATGAACATAGGTGTTTGCTCTGTGTCTGGGTGTTATTTAGGTACTATCTATATAAGTATGTATTTAAATATGTATATGTAGTATATCAGTCTCTGGCAGCCATATCACAAGCTTTGCTTAGTTTGGGGTTAAAGACCGTGTGTAAGATGTCCCCTAATATTTATTTATTTATTTTTATTTTTACTATTGTGGATAAGATTAGAATGTTGTAGTTAAACTTTCGCGATTTGAACACATTATTATTATATACTACGGGACTAATCGTGCGCTAAAAATTACATGATAAATAAATACCTCAACATCCCGACGTTTCACGGGTAGACTCAACGTCGGGATGATGAGGCATTTATTTATCTCGTAATTTTTAGTGCGCGATTAGTCTCGTAGTACATAATTATAAGGATTAGAATGGACAAAAAATCTGATGCATGAATTTATAGGTCCATAAAACTAGGTGTTCTGAAGAATATCCGGGTGTGAACATAGGCTCATGAAAGGCAATTCATCCATCAGCCATAGGACGTCCACTGCTGGACATAGGCCTCCCCTATAGATCTCCATTAAGACCGGTTGGTAGCGGCTTGCATCCAGAGCGATCTTTGTTTTGTTTTTCCCAAAAAAATAATGTTTGTAAAAGGGCCTCTTGGTGCAGGTTTCGGACCAACCAAAGCTTTTCAAAGATCCGGGGCTACCCGTGAGTTGTGAATCAAATATGTCTTATACGTAGTCATAAGTCATGTAGAGCTCACAGCTTAGTTTAATTAGGCGTTTGTCAGCCTGCAAACTTTCAGCACGATCAGACTTTGGATGGGTGACCGCAGCTGGCATTTACAACTGATCGCTACCGTGCCTCGGATGACACGTTAATTTGTGACACGTTGTTTTAGGCCCTGCCCCCCGACCGCCTAAGCAATAGCAATCGTAATAGCAATCGTTTATGACTTCATTTTAGACATTTGGCACCGCCTATGTGACGTTAGCCATCAAAATTGTTCATTCAACGATTGCTTTCGCAATCCGCGCAAAGCAATTGATGGCTAACGTCACATAGGCGGTGCCAAATGTCTAAAATGAAGTCATAAACGATTGCTATTACGATTGCTATTGCTTAGGCGGTCGGGGGGCGGGTTTTTCAATCGTTTAACCATGTCATAAACCGTCACGCGGCTTAAAACTTAGATCACAGTGCTAGCTTAGCTAAGTAAGTAAGAAAGTCCGTATAGGCCGGGTGGTTAGCCCTGGTGTCTAAGGTTTTAGGCCGCCTGAAGGCCCCTAACTTACTTATAAGTCATAACTACAGCTTGCGGCATTTCGCAGTTAATTAACATTTGCTTCTAGTTTTCTCTTTGCTATTAATATATATTAATTGGAGGTTTAATTAGAATCACCTCAAGAGAGCCCGTTCCAGTAATATTCATTGAGGATATCCGGTATTTGTTTTTTAGTTAATGAAATCCGCTATTTTGGCCGTAAATTAATTTGAAATGTTTATTATCTAGTTAAAGGATATTGTGGCCTTGATATGAGCGTCTACTAGTTGTGTTATAAATAAATAAATAAATATTAGGGGACATCTTACACACGGTCTCTGACCCCAAACTAAGCAAAGCTATTGGTATGGCTGCCAGAGACTGATATACTACATATACATATTTTAAATACTTATATAGATAGTACCTAAATAACACTCATCAGACACAGAGCAAACACCTATGTTCATCGCATTAAAGTTTGCCCTGGATGGGAATCGAACCCACGCCTCTTTGATTCAGAAGTCAGGGTCACTAACCACTGAGCTATCGAGGCAGTCAAAATCTGATATTGTGTTTTGGTGCACCAGTTTATTTGATACTCTTTGACCGCGGTTAATGGACGTAGAGGGGCACGGGTCGGCCTTACCCACTCTAGAAACCTCTTCGGCCACCCCAGAACAAGTCAATTTATTAAATTTTTCTGAGGTGTGCAAAAGTAGACATATGCCTCCCTAGAGAAAATCTGTCACTATGCCAATAAATAGTGCTCTATTTTCATCGTAATCATAATCATAATATGTTGACAAACGTCCAGCGCAATCTGACAATTACATGTTAAAGATAATTATACACATTCGAGCTAATCAAATCAGGACCAACATCCAACATATACGACTCGACAATTTGCCTAATACCTACAACCCGGTCAGAATATCTGTGCACCTCGCTGGAATGCGGCGCCTCTCCCGCTTCCCCTGTCACCTCTCCGCGCACTCCCCGGTGCGACAGTACGGTTAGCATCTTCGTTGCCGATACACGGCCCGATGATAATTTACGTCCGGACGGTATACTAGACGTCCGGTAATGTATATACGTCCCGAGAATTCGATATGACGTCACGAAGTCAGGTGCACATATATTGTGACCGGGTAGTATGTGCAGATGTTGTTTTTAAACTTTCGCGATTTGAACAAATTATTATTATGTACTACGGGACGAATCGCGCACTCAAAATACGAGATAAATAAATAGCTCATCATCCCGGCGTTTCGACCGAGTTTCATCGGTCGTGGTCACGGGTAGACTGGAATGTGAATCAGCTGGTACCGCCAATTCAACTTGAACTTGCAAAATTGTCACTCCGACACACAACACTGACGGTACAAGTACAGGTCGCGTCATGTAAAAAGAACGCTGGATCTTCAAACTGCGCACAAGGAAATTTAACTCGTATTACATACGTAATAGGAGTTAAATATCCTAGTACGCAACTTTATTTGTAGCAAGGAAATTTAGCTCCTATCACGTAAGCAATAGGAGTTAAATTTCGTTGTGGGCAGTTTGAATCTCCAGCGTTCTTTTTAGGTGACGCGAGGTATGGCGGCACGTAAGTCTAGCGCTGAGGGTACTGTGGAGGGGGTGGCAACTTATGATTATGTTTACGATAGAAATAGAACACCGGCAGAGAAACCAAACATATTATCATTACAATATGAGCATTAATTTCGTACTAATAAACGCCAAACTTTCTCTATCTAGCCCTTTCACGGACGTCACGACTTGAACTTGAAGCTGGTATCTTCGTGATTCACTGGACTTATAACTATTGGATCGTGCTCGAATTATATTGAATTAGATTCAATTTTAATTGAAATGTAATCATCAGCTGGCTGCTGATTAATAGAGATCAATAACTGCCGGATATTGTGAACTTTCTTTCTCCTTCAACGGTTTGCTTCATTATCTTAACAATGATAGTTTTCCGACGTTTTCTTTTTTTTCACCGACGAAACGGAGGAGGTACTCAATTCGACGCGTATATTTTTTAATTGTTTTATGTAAAACCACGCATAACTTTTTAAATACTAGTCTGATTTTGATAATTATTTTTATTCAAAATTGGTCCTATTTAAATTTTATTGAAATCGGCTGAGCAATTTTTGATAAATCAACAATATTGTGAAAAATGCTACATCGATCCATGCGAAATATTCGCGAATTCTGTACACGGTTGAAATCGGTCATGCCATTTTTTGCAAAAAAATAATTATTCCTTGTTAATATTTTTCTGATTCTGATAGCCTATTGCTTAATTTTATACCTGCTCAATATAGATTAATTCACAATACTGTCTAACATGGGTTAGGGGTAGAATAAGGGACGTCCGAATATAACATAAAATAATGCAATGCAAAACCTTTGCTACATTGATATGCTAGTCACTAAAAGCAATTATTACTATAGAACCAGTGGTGAAAACGTGAAAAATATCAGCAGTTTCAAAGTTCATTGACACGACAAAATGTAAGTATAAAGTAGCTAATTTTTAATACAATTTTTCAGATGGTCCCCTAATAAACGTCTGAAATTCCGCTGTCCAAACTTTGTAAAGCTACATCTTTTATTATTAAGTATAGCTTCTTAGAAAATACACAACTATGAACAAAGAATACGAGTACGTATACAGGTAGGTATATAAACAATGGATTTACAATAGGTATCATTATGAAAAAAATTGAAACAAAAAATATCAAATGTTCCATATATCTGTGGTATTTCCATCCATTTTTACCTATTTGATATTTTGTTATGAAACTTTTGTGATTTGAACTCATTATGAGGTATTTAATGATGCTTATATGCCTACCAGCTGTTATTGAGCAATCGCGCGCAGCGAGCATCTATTATAGATATTTAGTATAGGTAATATTAGATTAATTGTAAATTAGAATGTAGTTATCTTTTACGAGAAGCTGTTGTCTAGAAAAACCTATTCTAGGTTTTAAGACAATATAAGAAGTATAATTTGTCTGTAGAAGTTATTTAAATAAATAAAAAATAAAAATAATAAAAATTATCTCGAGTTTTCAGTGGGGGATTAGTCCCTTAGTACATAGGTAGTGTATAAAGATAATACTGGGTTTCTTTATTGTCCTTTACAAAGTAAAAGCTCAAAGTTTGACTGCCTCGGTGGCTCAGTGGTTAGTGACCCGACTTCTGGATCAAAGAGGCGTGGGTTCGATTCCCACCCAGGGCAAACATTTATGTGATGGACATAGGTGTTTGCTTTGTGTCTGGATGTTATTAACCGACTTCCAAAAAGGAGGAGGTTTTATGTTCGTCTGAATGTTTTTCTTTTTCTGTTTTTGTGTATGTTCATCGATAATTTCGCCAATTGTGAACCGAATCAAAAAATATATTTTATTTCGAAAAGGGATACCTACTCCCTAGTTGGTCCCATTTAAATTTTACAAAAATCGGCTGAGCCGTTTCTGAAAAATAAAAGAAAATGTAAAGTTCGAGTGAAATTTTCGATTTTTACACGATGGAAGGCAGTTTTACCATTTTTTGCGAAAAATTGTTATTTAGGTACTATCTTGAGGTATAAGTAAGTATTTAAAATATATATTTATGTAGTATATCAGTCTCCGACAGCCATATCACAAGCTTTGCTTAGTTTGGGGTCAGAGACCGTGCGTAAGATGTCCCCTAAATAAAAAATAAAAAGTACTGACACATGACGCAAGAACTGAAAATATCTCAAGCAAAATCTTCAAACCTGATACATTATGGCTGTCGAGATAAGAACTAGGACTAAAATATACACATTATGGTCCTTCCTGACGTGTCGTGGTCTCGTGGAGACAACGGCACATGGCAGATGCCACAGTTTCAGTAACAGTTAGTTTACAAACGCGTGTAGTGTGGACCTTGGAACTCACGAGTAACAAACACGCCCATTTAAAGTTATGTCGATTGATATTAATGCTTAGGCATGGAGACTAGATACAAGTCTTCATTTATGAAAGTAAAAATGAACATTAATACATACAACCAACTACACTATTACTATTGATAGATATTACTGTTGCTCGTATTATAATCAAAGAAAGCGCAAAATGTTGTTGGGATGGGATAGAGAAATTAATCTATACCAGCGACCCGCTCCGGCTTCGCACAGGAGTATCATCCATAAAAACCTTCCTCTTGAATCACTCTTTCTATGAAAAAACCGCATCAAAATCCGTTGCGTAGTTTTAAAGATATATCATACATAGGGACAGACAGACAGTGGGAAGCGACTTTGTTTTAGTGAAGTAAATCCAAAACTCCGAAAGAGATGGTTACGTCCCTGAGCTATAGATCAACTTAATTTTTTGTTTGAACATTATTTAAATATATATAATAACGAGTGTTTTCTCTCTTTCCAGGTCCCCAACACCATGGACGACTGACCACGGCAGAGTGAAGTGAACTAGTGAGACTGATTAGTGATTAGAAATTATATTAGTGAACAAAATGGAGGTCCGAGGACAACTGCTCGCGACTGCTGCTTTCCTGGTACTTGGTAAGTTATTTATTACTTTCAAATTAAGAAAAAAAAACATTTTAGACGCCAAATAGTCAGTGCACTTTTATCTCTACTTCTACTAAAAGGTAGGTAGAACTACTAAATCAACAAGGTAGAGATAAGTGTACCAGCCGCAAAAATCTCCCTAAAATACTTATTCGATGTAATCTACCACTACTATAGGTATTATAAAATAATTTCAATTCACCTCATTTATTTTATTAATTACAGCAGCTACCATTACAGTCAGAAACTAATGCGATAGAGTAATATATTATAGTCATCATTATGACCAACTTTTGTTATGACATCAATCCCGAACTCATGTAATTACTAATAAAGTACAACGTGGGTGTCTTCAAATCCCGAGTAAATAGGTATCTTCTAGGTAAGCGTGGTACACCCTAGCCCGCATATTTGCTTAACATCAGGCAGTATGTAGTCAAACGCAAACCTATCGTAAATAGAAAATAAAACAGCTGATTCATCCAAGGATGTCGTTTATTTTCTAGAAAATTTATGAACTCCTGACTTCTTTCGCGATTTCAGAGTTAATTTTGGAGTAACACTAATAATGATATTTCAAAATATTTCCGTTGTCTAGAGAAACAATAATTATAGATACTCGTATTTGCCAAAAGAATACATAAAAAAACATAATTTAACTAAAACGTTAACGAAACTATAAAAAGAAACAAAATAGCGAAGTAATTTAGATTAGGTCCTACCTTTATTATAATTTATAGCTTAAAAATGGTTAGTTATAGAATATTTCTATTTTTGCTTATTATTTTTAATTAATTGACCATATAAACATCCTTGGCTATAAAAAAACCTGTCCACTAATTAGTTGAGCGATGCAAGTCAATTAATTTCGCATAACATAATTTTGAGTCACAATTCATTAAATTATGTTTTTTGCTGGCGAAGTGGTATTTCCGTTTATGAAAGTAACAAGTATAAACATTTTAGAACTTACTAATTTTCAGGATCTGTAACGATATGTTTTAACTTATTTTTTTCTATAAGTGCTGTTATAGAAAAAAATAAGTTAAAACATATCGTTACAGATTCTGAATGTTAGTAAGTCCTAAGATGTTAATACTTTCAGAAATGGAAATACCACTTCAAACAATACCACTTCATTTTGGTAATTCATTTCGGCGCACACACACACACACACTCACACACGCTGCACACACAATTTTGCATAATGGCGTTTCTTTTCTGTTCACAACCTTGAATAAATGTTGTTAAGCACTAAAGCCGCACAAACTCTAAAACTTGGCAAACTATTTGTTCTGGGTCTCGCGATACAGGATTACTCCTAGTGCAGGGCCCGCAATTCAACCTGCAAACCTTTTACATTAGTTAACAGTAGTAGTAATTATCATATCATTATTATCTAACTAGAAATAATCTACATTTAATTACCAATATGTGCTAAGGTTTAATGTATTTTTTTTTTGGTAAATAAATCTTTTTGTATTTTGTATTTGTATTGTACCTATTTGTAAACTGATATTTTTGTATTTTCTTCCTGTAAGGGGGAGGAGGCTTATGCCCTGCAGTGGGCCGAAATAAGCAGATGATGATGATGACTAGTTGATCTAGCAAACGTTGTTTTGCAATGGAAAATAATTATTTTTCGTAAAAAATGGTAAAACCGCCTTCCATCGTGTACAAAATTCGAATATTTCGCTCGAATTGTTTACATTATTTTTTTTTTTTTCAAAAACGGCTAAGACAATTTTTGTTAAATTTATAAATGAGACCACTTCGAAAGTCCGGTATACTCGAACTAAAAAAATTTTTTCGATTCGTATCACAATTGGCGAAATTATCTATATTATTGAACATACACAAAAAAATAATCCTCGTTTTTGGAAGTCGGTTAAAAATAAACTTACTGTACAAAATTCGGATAGTTCACTCATGGTCAATATTATTTACATTATTGTTGATTTTTAAAAAACGGCACAGACGATTTCGATTGGCTCAGATTCATTTAAATATGACCCTGGCATTGTAATTATATTATTTCGAACTAAGATTTTTTTTTAAATCGGTTTACATTTGGCAAAAATTTCGATGAACATACAGACAAAAAAAATACCACGTTTTAAATAGATTTTTTCTTGTATTTCTGATTGACCTCATAGTCAAAATTGTTTATAATGTTTGTCTGAATCACCCCCTTTCGGCATAGTAATACCCTTTCTTGACTATCAAGTTTTATTTTGAAAAATTGCAACCTCATTGAGTATTTGACCGCTTTATGACCTTTTCCTCACCTCATTCATCTCAATTGAGTTGCAATTAACCAAAGATAAATACAGTAACCGTACTTAATTAATGTATACTCGTAATTACACAGTTTTTATCAACTCTGCATTTTGAAAATAATTAAGAAACTTTCGTACACAGATAAATTAAAATACGTAGTTTGTGTCGGAATTTTTAAACGATGACAAGATTTTTTCACTAACTGCACTATAATTTTTACTAAATTACTTTATGTCGTTTTTACTGAAGTACTTTTATGACCCACTATATTATGCTCGCGACTCTGCTCGCATAATATTTATATTTTTGTGCCACTCCATGTTATCCTTTAAATTTCCCGAGATAAAAAAAAGCCTATGTCACTTTCCGTCTTTCAAACTATGTCCATGCCAAAAATCAAGTCAATCAAGGATACATACTGTCTGTCTATCTGTAAAGTCTCTAAACTCTCTTTTCAATGCAGCATTCTGCACATAACTAGCTTGACTAGGTGTCTGTTAGCGATCATCGAAGTTAGGCAACGTTCAGCACGGCCAGACTTCGGATAGGTGATCGCGGGTGGCATTTACAACTGAGCGCTACCGTAGCTCGGATGACAAGTTAAATTGTAGGCCCCGGTTGTTTTAACCGTACAGACATGTTAAAGGCTTTCAGCCGGTTTAAAAATTCTGACACCAGGGCTAGCTATGTACCTACGAATTTTCATAGAAAAGCACATAAATCCGTAATAGAACAGATAATGTACCGAAATACTACGCGAAAAACATGAGACCATGGCCAGCTCGATTATCATGGCCTAACACGGGCGTTGCAAAGAGGTTTTTTTTATTCTATAAAATCGAATAAAACCTCCTTACAATGCCCGTTGCCGTGCAATGTAAAGAAGTTTTACTTTCGAGCAGGTAATATGAAAATAATTTTATTATAACAACTTGTGTAATGTAAACCTTTACTTAGTAAAGTAATTCCTTCTTTTTTTTTGATCTTTTTAGCATCACACACTTTGTGTGTTATGCCGCTTTCAAGTTAATTTAAATGTTGCTTTTTAGGGTTCCGTAGGTCCATTCCGTCTGTCTGTCACCAGGCTGTATCTCAAGAACCATAATAGCTAGACAGTTGAAATTTTCACAAATAATGTTTTTCTGTTGCCGCTATGACAACAAATACAAATAACGTGATATTTGTCGTTTTTTCGGCAACAGGTTGACGCTTGAAATGGGCTAAGGGACTTCAATGCGGTACGGATCCCTACGTGCGCGAGTCAAACTCGCACTTGGCCGATTTTATTTATTCACATTTCATTCAAGATCTGAAGAAACATTTAGTTTTTTGTATTTATCTGTTAAATGCTTGTTGATTTTTCAAAATTCATCAGATAAGACAAATGTTCAAGTACCGTTGGGTAACAGGAAACCAGAACTGTAAGGAGGTGCCAATTAAGCGTACACAGGAGATTTTTTTGACAAGACATGTTCGAAACGATTTTGTTTTTTAATTGTTTTTTTATTTTTAACTGTCCGTATTCATGTTTGCGTGTTTCGAAATATCATGGATTACTTACAGTACCCAATGTGAAACATTTTACTTGGCTCTGGCTACCAGGAAACCATAATTTAGAACTACTCTATGATTTAGCCCGGCAAGGATGCGGAGGGGTCATTTTGACCCTGTTCATTTTGTTTTCTGCATAGATTTTTATTCTGCGGTCTAAATGTTGCTGAAAGGCATAGCAACTGTAGCTAATGAACCAGTCTTCAAGTTAGAAAATACCATTAAAATTTGATAGTAAGTATCCTGGTTTGGGAGGCAGGCGAGTTACAAACGACGTTCAGGGTCATAATGACCCTTCCTCGTATATATTATATATTCCTCGTATATATTCCATATACACGGCGTAGCGCTTTTGTACAATATTCACGTGAACGCCTTTTTTAAAATGATTCTAAATTTTGATCAATAATTAAAATGTAGCCGAGAAGACAGAAGTTGAGCTTATATGCAGTTGGGTAGTAAATCAAAGAAACTTTAGTGAAAATAAAAACATTCAAAAATGTAGTCAAAAATGTGGTCCCGGTGGGTTGACCCACTAACGGGTCCACGGGTAATTTTCATTACGCGGGTTATTTTAATTACCCGTGGTCCTATGGCACTAGGGATAATTCCCTGGACATCCGACATTATCGATAGAAAATGATGTGAACCATTATACCCAAAGTTTACTCATTCAAAAATGCTATTGCTTAAAAAAACACTCAATATATTTTCCTTATTGTGAATAAAATGTTAGGCCCTCGTCAAGCAAATAACGCAAAAAACCTATCACCGTATTACCTACTGCGGGCAACCAGACGGAAGACAGAACGTTCAATTAGCCGTAAAAAGAAAAAAATTGGCCAAGTGCGAGTCGGGCTCGCGCACGAACGGTTCCGTACCGTATGGGAGCCCCTTAGCCCCATTTTAAGCTTCTACCTGTTGCCAATATTAATACCGAGAAAGAAACGGCAAACAATCGCACGTTTGAAGTATGAGAGCCATAAATATTTATTTTATTCTGTTATTTGTAGTTTTGGCGGCAACAGAAATTCATCATCTGTGAAAATTTCAACTGTCTAGCTATCACGGTTCATGAGCAATGAAGCAGTTTCCTACTCCATCGTTCATGAGATACAGCCTGGTGACAGACAGACAGACAGACGGACGGAGAGGTGGACAACGTAGTCTTCGTAATAGGGTCCCGTTTTTACCCTTTGAGTACGGAACCCTAAAAAACACATACCTAATTAATAATTCAAATACCAGGGCTACATAAGCTATAAGACATAATGAATCACTTGGCTGTCATATTAACAGTTAACAGACTAGTCGATAGATCATAGATCAATAGGCGATCGATCAATGTTGTTCATCGATCTGTGTAGATCAATGATCTAGTTCTAGTTTGAACACAATATTGGTATTCAGGCGCCATCTGGCAAGTTATTAGAGCAATAATCCTTACTTAATCCTACTAACATTATAAACGCGAAAGTTTGTGAATATGTATGGATGTTTGCTACTCTTTCACGAACAAACGGCTGAACCGATTTTGATGGAATTTAGTATGACCTTGTAGTAACAAATAGGTTACTTTATATCTCGAGTAAACGCGGGTAACGTCGCGAGGCGCAACTAGTAATAATTATCATAAATCCGAAGGTATGTTTGTTGGTTTGTTCTTTTATTACTCTTTCACGCAGCAACGGAGCAATAGATTGACGTGTTGTTTGGTATGGATATAGTTTCAAAGGCGGAGAGTGACATAGACTACTTTTATCCCGAAAAATTTGGTGGTTCCCATAGGATACGCAATACCCTTTTTTTATTTGCTTACCAACTTATCCATATAGTTTGTGACAGGGATAACACCTACTGTTTTTTTTTGTGTTTTATGATTTGTTTTGTTGTTTATCTATTGTACCTCTTATTTTTGTTGCAAATAAATGTATGTATTTCTGTATATCATAGTCTAATATGGATGGGGGAAACGTTAGAGGAAGTTAGGTGACATTGGCTGCAGACTTTCATGCATAGAAGAAGGAAAAAAAGGGAAAATATCTAAAACATTATCACCGCAAAATGCAGTTGAAAATGCATAAAAATTGCTTAAGCATAAACAAGAGAAATGTCCCATAGGATAGCATAAAATTCAAAGTATGACGCGGGTGAAACCGCGAGTAAAAGCTAGTATATATATTAACGCGTAAATAAACTAATATATAGTATAAAGTATGGCATGCACCTTGCAATGTCACAGATTTTAAGCCGTCATCCAATCTCAAAATACCTGGAGAGACCTGTATAGAGCCCTAGATAAACTGATTTTTCTCCATAAAACCTTGAAGTTGTCTAATAAAAAAAAATTACAAAATATTTTCAAAACTATACCGTAAGGGATTCAATAACTCGAAACACAATTTTAAAAACTTCGCTCGATAGAAATTAAATCCGAAGATATCGCATTTTAGAATAAATTCATGATTTCTAAGAAAGTTTATTGCATTTTTGGGCACTTTTCTACACGTTTACAATTTCTGTTTAAATCTGTTATTTATGCACATGAATTGAATTATAGCTTTCATCCATAAAATTTTAAAAAAAAGTGGGAATACCAATTGTATATTGATTTTTGAATGCAAAAATCGGGCGAAACCGGGGGCGTATTGATCTTCATCCGCTCATATAAAAAAATACTCTGATACTATAGCGCCTTAAGTCTTGGAGGCCTCTGACATGGCAAAACGATTAAAACAACCGGGACTCACAATTTAACACATCCAGTCAAGCCACGGCAGCGTTTTGTTGTAAATGCCACTTTCGGTCACTCATCTCAAGACTGACCATACCGAGGAATGCTTAACTTTGATGATCGTTAAGAAACATCAAGTCAAACTTCGCTATAGGTTCTATAATATAATGTTCATAATGTTAGGTACTTAATTAAAGGTTACTCAATAGGTTAGGTGAATTACTCAAGGTTTATAACTTTACTAGCGACCCGCCCCGGCTTCGCACAGGTGTATTATACATCATTATAAACCTTCCTCTTGAATCACTCAATCTATTAAATAATCGGCCAAGTACGAGTCGGACTCGCGCACGGAGGGTTCCGTACTGTATGGGTACCCCCTTAAATATTTATTTTATTTTAATTTTATTATTTATTAATGAAGTGAATATAAAACTACATATTCTGTGAAAATTTCAAGCATCTACCTGTTACCATTATTAATATGAACGAAAAACGTCTGAAAAATCAGGTTTGTTGTATGGGACCCCCCCATAAATATTTATTTTATTTTCATTTTAGTATTTGTTGTTATAGCGGCAACAAAAATACATCATCTGTTAAAATTTCAGCTTCCTAGCTATCATGGTTCATGAGATACAGCCCGGTGACAGACGGACATATAGACAGACGGACAGACGGACATCGAAGTCTTAGTAATAAGGTCCCGTTTTTCCCTTTGGGTACGGAACCCTAAAAACCGCACCAAATTTTTAAAGATATAAGCATACAATATGGGGACAGACAGCGGGAAGTGACTTTTTTTTTACTATGACTGTAGTGATAGTTATTACTCCCATAAGTATCAAGGGTGTTTTAAAAACGACACACATAATGTTATAGGATATTGTGGTCTTATTTATTATCAAGTTTTATTATCTCTAAGACTCCTTGGCGATTTTGCACTGTCAAAAAAATCATAAATAAATTATTCGGATAGGTTTGAAATACTTTGTAGGGTTCCGTACCCTAAGGGTGAATTCGGGACCCTACTATTAAGTCTCCGCTGTCCGTCTGTCTGTCTGTCTCTCACCAGGCAGTATCTTATGCACCGTTATAGTTAGAAAGCTGAAATTTTCACAGATGATGTATTTCTGTTGCCGCTATAACAACAAATACTAAAAACAGAATAAAACTAATATTAAGGGGGGCTCCCATAAAACAAACCTGAATTTTGAACCGTTTTGCGCTCTATATTAATAATGGTAACAGTTAGATGCTTGAAATATTCACAGAATATTTAATTTTGTGTTTAATTTAATAATAAATTATCATATTAAAATAAAATAAAAATTTAAGAGGGGCAATATTAATTGTAATTCAGTACGGAACCCTTCGTGCACGAGTCCTACTCGTACTTAGCAGACTATTATTTCCCTAGAGCTGACTCCTATGAAATAGATCTCCCAAGCGCTCGGCGCACCGACATAGATAAAAATAGAAAAACTAGTTTTCTATAAGTAATTTTAGCCCTACTATGCATTCTAGAGTTGATTGCCCATTTGCGCTGTACTTTGTATTCTTTAAAGCCTATTTTGAAGTATAAAAGGCTATTCGCAATGCTCATCACTTTATTTTATAGCCAGTAGTCGAGTGACCATCTGTTTCGTACTTTATGGTGGCTACTTGATACAATGTTTACGTTTGCTATGACCATGGAAGGTAAAAAGAGAGAAAGCGCACTAAAGTAAAAAAAATAAATAGATAAGTTATGATCACCGCAATATTGCGTTCAAAACTTATATTTCTGGTCCTAGTCATATTTAGTTAACATATAGTTAGAAGCGCTCGTAGTGTAGTTTGATTAGGTGTTTGTCAGCGATCACCGAAATTAAGCAACGTTCCGCACGGTCAGTATTTGGATGGGTGACCGCGGGTGGCATTTTCCAACTGAGCGCTACCGTGACTAGGATGTTACGTTAAATTTTAGGTCCCGGTAGTTTTAACCGATTAGCCATGTTAGAGACCTTCAAGCGGCCAAAAAACTCTGACACCAGGGCGGTTTATACGAACTTACTTTTAACTTATAGACATTGAATATAAGCATGCGAAGCATCTCTGCTACGCGTTTCAATTTTGTTTATACAATACAAAAACTTTATTTTCACACCGTATATATTCAAAACAAGCTTAATCTAGAAACATAAAAATAAACAATATTCCGGTAAAATAATGGGCGGCCTTATCGCCTGCAGCGATTTCTTCCAGGCAACCTAAATGGAATACTTTTAAATAAATATGATATTGCGGTCGGTGCTGTTCAATTACATAAACTGCGACAAACATACACAGATTCAAAAACAAATTATAATAATTAGAAACAAATAAATAAATAATTATATACCTACATAAAATACATTCATAAAACCATAATATAATATAAACATAAGTACCAAATTAACAAGTAGATAAATAGCGATGATTTATCTGTCTGTATGTTGGTTGATTTGTTAGTTTGGTCAGGTTCCCGCGTTCTCAGCTTCACGAATCTTGACGATTATTTGTGTAAAATATCTACATTTAGATTAAAAAGTCTATATTTACATTTTATATTTTGTAAGTTTTAAAAAACAATTGCTGAAAACTTAGTGCTGTAGCACAATTTATTTACTGGTTTGTAACTGGGTAACGAACAAGGAGAAAATTTTCTTCGTTTGTAACGGGTTACAAAATTGGGTTACAAACGCGGCCGAAAGGCAATTTATGAGCCGATATTTAATATTTGAAAAAAAAAACATGCAAATTTTAACAAAATTTGTGTGTATGAACCAAATTGATCAAAACTTAGTCGAGATATAATGCTTATTCGGCTATAGCACGCCCAGAACAATACTGAATTATGTCGAAAATTCTGAAATTCGTATTTCAGCCGTATTGATATTTACAAAAGTTTCTAACAGATGACGCTACAATAAGTCTCTATTGTGAATCAGTGATGGCAAAGTGTACACGCTAATTGGTTAAGTTTGCTGCAACATTATTGTTCTGCACCAATACCAAAGCGCTGTCCACACCGGGCTGTCAGTGTCACCTGTCAGCGGACTGTCAGGCGACCCCGCCAGATGACACTCCTCCGGTATTCGCATCAGAGCTTCACAACGGTCTTTCACGGTGATTTTGTGCGTGGTCAGCGGCGGCGGCTCGGGTATTATTTGTAACTAATTTTACCTATTGCGTGTATGTACATTTCGCTATACAGTCCACTAGCTGTCGCGTTAACACAGTCTCGCCACGAACAATGAATAATAGTAATCTTTAAATTATAACATCCGCAAAGTCTCTGTATCTGCCCATACCATAACAAGATGGAACGACCATTGATTACTTTGGACGTAGAACGGCTGACGAAGGCAGTATTACCATATTTATAGAAACCGAGACAGATCGAGCGATTTTTGATGTATCGCTGTAATTTAGAGGTTGTTTGCGAAGGATTATAGATTTAGATTGATTTAGATAAGAAGGATCGGCTTAAAACAAAGTTTGTTGAGCTCCTTAGAGCTACCACGATGACAAGATATCGCAAAGCTAGTTACGTGTTACATCTGCACACACCATAGAATTAATAGTAGGTACATGATGACTACAATCACTCTGTCAAGACCGGAGCGATTAAAAAGAAATAAGGCTAACCCGTATGGTATATTATGGTATGAAAGAAACTTATTAATTATTTTTCGCAAAACATGGCATGACCGACTTCAACCGTGTACAGAATTCGCGAATATTTCGCTTGAATCGATGTAACATTTCTTACATTTTTTATGATTTATCAAAGTCTGTCTTTTTTTTTTATGAAGTCGGTCATGCTATTTTTTTGCAAAAAATAATTATGCATATGGCTACTCTATGATTTTTCTTTAAGATTAAGAACATTACCTTTAGCCAATGTCTAATTATTAATGTTCACGTTCTGAGAATTTATTAGTGAAATGTTAATAAAAAGTATCATTTCGGCACGTGCGTTAAAAAGCCGGTAATTTTGCATTAAGATAAGACAAAACTGTTATGTTTGCAGCATTTTAATGAATGCATCGATTTAAGCTATGTGGGTCATATAAGAGGTTTTGACGATGCGAGTCTGCTTTTAATAATTTTGTTGTATCCTCTAAACGTAAGCCAACAAACGTTGAGCTGAACACAGGCGTATCATAATAATAGAAACATTGGGCCATCACTCTCACTATCACTACATCGTATAAAACAAAGTCGGTTCCCGCTGTCTGTCCCCATGTATGCTTATATCTTTAAAATTACGCAATGGATTTTGGTGCGGTTTTTTAAATAGATAGAATGATTCAAGAGGAAGGTTTATATGTAAAATTTACCAGTGCGAAGCCGGGGCGGGTCCCTAGTCTCCAATAAATCCGGTTGGAAGTGGCTTGAATCCAGCGCAATTTTCCTGTCGTAATTAAGTCGTCCACCTTATACCCACAAGGTGGACGAGAGGTGGACGACAACCGCAAAATGCAAGTCATTCGTTGCACTTGCAAGTTGGTACGTTGTTTCCATTCAATCAATATTTAGGCTCCTAAGATTTCAACATGACATCAATTTTTTCCAAACATTTCGGACGACGCCTATTTCACAGGCATTTTCATATTCCTACATTCCATCCATCCATCCATCAGCCATAGGACGTCCATTGCTGGACATATGCCTCCCCTATGGATCTCCAATAAGACCGGTTGGTAGCGGCTTGCATCCAGCGTGATCCTGCGGTCTTAATGAGGTCAACCGTCCACCTTAAGGGTGGACGTCCTACGCTTGCCGGTACGTTGTCTCCACTCGAGAACTTTTCGACCCCATCGGTCATCAGTCCTCCGCGCTATGTGCCCTGCCCATTGCTATTTCAACTTGCCAATCCGCTGGGCTAAGTCAGTAACTTTGGTTCTTCTCCTTCCTACATTCGGCAGTTGGTAAAGAATTTGGCACTAATCCCCAGCTTTAAAATCCTCAGCTTTTGATTGGTGAGTTTCGGGAAAGCGAGGAATTTCGACCATTTACACTGACCCGCATTGCTGACCCAGATGCGCGCCCCACATGCGCTTTCAATCGATGCATTCACGAACCAAACAATTCTTGTTTGGGATTATCTTGATGCCAAATTGCACACTATTGGTCAGATTAACAGATAGTATCGGGGTTAAAGGTATTTCAGATCGGTAACGTTCTTAACGTAGCAACCGTTTCAAGCAGTGGTCGTCACACTCCCTAGAACAGTGCGATGTATAAATGCGGGCTGCACACTAATGCATAGGTACTAGCCCGCGTTGTTTTAGGTTTTACCGCGCTGCCCAACATTTTTCGGCTTTTTTCATTAATTTCAAAATAGATATGAGCAAAGCTGATGCAGACTAACCACACTAATATCATGCGCGACCTCCGTGAGCCTCAATTTTGTTTTGATTTTTATTTTCAGTAATTTCAAAACTGGCATGAATAAAGCAGACCACGTCAATTACTACTTAAATGCGCGAGTTAGAGTGAATGATTTTTCGGCATTTTTAGTAATTTGAAAGCAAGTGTGAACTTTTTTTATATTTTACTCGTAATTATACGTGTGTGTAGTGAGCGCGATGTTGTTCGCTTTTCTAGTAGTTTGGAAACAAATATGAAAATAGTACACTTGATTTCCACTGCTCCATCTGTACCGCGGGCCGCGGTTTGACGACCACTGGTTTAAAGTGTTTCATGTTCAAGGATATTCACTAGTAGTTCTCCGAAAAGTAGATGTCGCATCTATTAAACTGAATCTTCATAAACCGATATGTCTCGATCCGCTCTTGACCGATTTGGTTTGAATTAAATATCTAATAGAAAATGTGAAATGAAAAAAGATTTTGAATCAATTACTTTATTTACAATCTTTGTATTCTGTTCTTCTGGAAAATAGGTCTCATATTAACTACATAACATTATTAATAACTAGCTTTTACCCGCGGCTTCGCCCACGTTATATTTTGATTTTGGCTCATGTATATGTCGGCTGCGAAACCTAACCTAACCGACAAATATCAAAATACCTTAGAGGAATGCTTTTGTTGGTTAAGTTACGGTTGGAGTGTATATACTTAGACGGGCTGCAGTGCCGCTCTTGCGACGCTGCATCCGAGGATTTTTATTTTATTATATCGCGAAATATCCCTGACTTGATCAGGGGTCTTACTTACAAATGAATAAAAACTATACCTATATTTCAATGTTTTTGGCTGTTTGCAGTTATAATAAACATTACAATGGTACAGCAAAGTTTATACCTACTTGTTCCTAATTATTGCTTTTTTACAAATATTTGTGCAAAAATTCGATAAAATTGTTTCTAAGGTTTTTACGTGTTAGATTAATTCCAATTTTTTGTTCTAAATCAAATCTCCGCTTTCCATAGACTGGGCATTCCAAGATTATGTGCAGTGGAGTCTCCTCTTTTGTGGGTTCACAGATGCACGATGGGCTTTCCCTCAACTTATATCGATGTGAGTATTGGGAAAACTCACCATGCCCCGTCAGCACTTGAGTTATGATTCCCACTGGTGCTATTTCTCTTACGATCTTGTATGCCGCCCTTGCATCCGGAAAATATGTTTTGGTTACCGCCGCTGTGTGTCCATCCTGATACCGCCGGTTCCACTCGTCAAGAGAGTCCTTTCGGATTTCTCGCTTGACGAATGAAACGGGGCAGTTATCGTAAATAGGTCTGCACTTCGAGTGCAGTGCTGCTTCCTTTGCTAGCTGGTCCGCTCTCTCATTTCCTTCCATCCCCGCGTGCGCCTTAATCCAATAAAGTTTCACTATTTTATTTTGTGCGTGTAGTAACTTTATGTTAGCTTTGAATATACTGCTAAGGGATGGAGGGAAGATACGCCAACTACCGTTTCCATTGCAGACCTGGAGTCACAAAAGATTTGTGCTTTTTCGGTAGCGTCAAGAAGTGCCAATAACTCGGCCTGGTACACGGAGCACCAATCGGCCAATTTCAGCTTGCGGGTACTGATCTCAGCGGCATCATCCCAAATGGATAATGCCGCCCCAACTTTCCCTTTAATTTTGCTGCCGTCTGTAAATATGTTAATTTCTCGGTTTAGATTTTGCTCTAGTGCTACTCCGTCTGCCAGGCATATGAACTCCAGCTCCTCCTGCTGCGCGGGGTGTGGCTTCTTAATATAAGGGACCAACTTTTCTGTCTCTCTATCTCCAGTTACTTGCTGGGAATAACCTTTCTTAGTTTCATAAAGCAAGGCTGCTTCCTGGACTCTGATATGACAGCCGAGGATTAGGGGCCGCGGTGGGATATATGGAACTGGTGGTGTGGGTGCCGCCACCTACCCTACCTTTCGCTAGGCCGTCAACGTATTGGCAGACGCAGTGGGGCTGCAGGGGAAGAGAGGTGTCGGTATCGCGATGGCCGTTCTCACTGCCCTCTGCAGTTGAAGAGGCAGGCGCTGGGCTACTATGACTGACCCGTTGCACTGGGACCAGGGCGTTGGAATGCTGTCTGACGTTCAGTACTGGTTAGTCCCGAGTGGTGGATGACGATGTGTCTTGTGCTCCGAAACACTCCGTCATTATGGCGAGAGCGCAAGCTCCGTTATGGAGCCCGAGTCTGGGCTAGCGCTGTTGAGTGCTGCGAAGGAGTGTGAAAAATGTAGGAACGTCCTAAACTTGCCATGACAGGTTATTTTTGGCGCTTAGACGGCTGCTGCCGCAGCCCTCTCACTTAGTTTTTATCTTATCCTACGGGAACTGTTAAAGTTTTTGGGATAAAAAGTGGCATATGTCACTTTTCGTCTTTCAAACTATATTCATGCAATAAGCCAAGGCAATCCGTTGCTCCGTTGCTAAGAAAAAAATATTGTTAAGTCCTACGGGGACCACAATTTTTGCGGGATGGACAGTATCCTATGTCACTTTTCATCTTCCAAACTATGCCCACCCCAAATATCAAGTCAATCCGTTGCTCCATTGCTGAGAAACAGTTATTGTCCTATCCCATGGGAATCACGAATTTTCTCGAGATAAAAAGTATCCTATTTTCACTTTCTGTCTTTTAAACCAAAAATCATACCAAAAATCAGGTCAATCTTTTGCTCCGTTGCTGCGCCAAAGAGGAACAAACCAACAAACTATACGGATTGATAATTTTAAAGTATGATGATTCTGTACCATAAAGGTAGAATAAAGAAACATGTTAAACCTCTAATGATAGAAGATTTAAAAATATTTTTAATGTCAGACAAAATGACGGCCTGGTATTAAACGTCATAGTAACATGTAGCATGCAGAGGGAAAATAACATTTTATCCAATTTTAATGTCAGTTGTCATTTTCAATCCATACTTTATTTCCTCTTCAAGGGGATATAATGGTGGAAAAACAATTTGTCCCCTTGCCATGCTACTTGTGATTTATAAAAGTCTGTAGACAATGTCACCTGTCATCTAATTACGTTTGGCTGTGACGTTTCGTTAGTCCATATTAGCGTCATAGAGGAATTAATCACTTAGCGTCTTTGTGATATTGGCGACAGTTTCGCTTTCGATGGTTTTTGTCCTGTCCTACAGGAATTATGCAATTTTTCGGGATAAAAAGTATCCTAAAGCTCCTTCCGCCTTTTAAACTATGTCCATGCCAAAAATCAAGTCAATCCGTTGCTCCGTTGGTGCGTGAAAGAGTAACAAACCAACAAACCAACAAACTTTTCGGATTTATAATATTAGTAAGGATTATCATCTTGAAAGATTTCTGAGTGCCTCTACAACCCTACAGTTTAGTCAAAATATGCGGCTTGGCTGTACTAACTGCACATGAGCGTAAATTGAAGATTAATTATTAACTGTTCAACAATTCTGTTAAACAAATAGTTTTTGTCATAACAAAACAGCCAAGTCACATATATTGACTAAGCTGTAGAGTTTGTGAAATAAGGATTTGTAGAGTGTTAGAGTGGAGAGTTAGAAGCTTGGCTCTACATGAGATCTGACAACTTTTTTCAAGTGCGAATTGTGATCTTGTCTTGGCTACATTTCACATGAAATGTTTTTGTTGGATCAGTATACTCATAGAGCCTCTACAGAGACTTTTATAGGTCTCTCGGGCTCCATTTTGAGAGACGCTGGGAAAATTTCTAATCTGTTCATATTCCCATAGTCCTATATGCGGATTTCGTATTCAAAAAAACATCCTGAATCTTTTAGTACGAAATTGTGAACCTTCTTCCAACACACTCAAAATCCAAAGTCTTAAGTCTTGATTTGCGAAACCCACGAGATTTGGAACTCACGACAGAGATAGGGCGTACGAAAGAGACAGCAAAACTGGAAGTACCGTACGGTCCAGATCTGTTTTCTTGGTAGAGACAATTTTGAGAAATACTTGAACTTGTGTTCGTCGAACGATTTCAATTTATGTACTTACTAGATTTTGCCCGCTGCTTCGCCCGCATGATATTTCGAGGCCCTATACCTTACCAACCTTAATAAAGGAGGTAGAAAATAAAAACAAAACAAAAATTTAGATTTGAAATTTGTTCAATTCGACAGTTCTTTGTTGACATTTCTTGGATCGCACGCTAGAATTACTCGCAGATGGCAGAATTTTTCCTACTTACTTAACAGTAACACTTATTGTTATTATTTGGGAAATTTACGCAATGTCATTATAATTTATAGCCTATGTGTTATTCTGATATATAAGCTATAAAATTGCAAAGTTTCATCTCTCAATCCGTTCAGTAGTTTTTGCGTGAAAGAGTAACAAACATCCATCCATCCATCCTTACAAACTTTCACGTAAATAATAATATTATAGTAGGATAGTGTTTATCAGTTATAAGATGTCGTCTTCATAAGAAGCGTTCAAAATTTCGCTTTTTGTTTAAACCCTGGGTCTTATAGGTAGGGTATGTTATATTCAATGGTGAAAAGTATTCATGATAATAATTTTTAGGGTTCCGTATCCAAAGGGTAAGGACGGGACCCTATTACTAAGACTCCGCTGTCCGTCTGTTCGTATGTCCGTCTGTTCACAAATAATGGCACATCTTACTTCAATAATGTACAAAATTTGAATAGTGCGCTCAAATCGATGTTAACAAAATTACATTATTGTTGATTTTTCAAAAATGATTTTTTTTAATGAAAATGAATTTTCGATTTCGATAAAATTTAAATGAGACCTCTAAAGAGTATTCTGTGCAGTAAAAAAAATTGGTTCAGAGTTAGCGAAAATATCGATGAACGTATACAAAAAAAAATAGACGAACATAGAACCTCCTTCTTCTTGGAAGTCAATAGAACAAAGAAGGATGTCGGCAGCTCATACATACGAATACCTGTTGTATACGAATTGAATAATTTTCTCCCAAGTTCATTTCTAAAAATGTTACGTTCGTCAGAGTAATTTATGACGCTTCTAAAACTGTTCTGATATGTACAAGTTCGTTTTTAATGAAGTTTTAAAATATTTGGCCACACAAGCATAGGTAGGGGATTTAGAATCATTGCAATTTTTCTGGTGGTTTAATTTAAATTTTAAGTACTTAGTGATATGAAAACATCAAAAAATTACTATATTTTTGAAGCACATATCATTATAAGAAAAGATGTTTTGTTTCATGATTTAAAGAAATAAAATAAAATGTTTTGACAGGTCGAAACTCTGCATCCTTCTTTTTAAAGCTATAGGTAATGAACACCAACCTACCTACATAGGTTCGTAAAAGAAATTAGATGGAATATCAATCCGAAAAATGGTGGACTGGTGATCTTATTAGAATTCATTCATTCATCTCGTGTCAATGGCTATTTTTTAAAATATTTTTTAATCTTATCAGATAACGTGTGTATGTGATAGACGGCCACAGAATCACACTGGATGCAAGCCGCTTCCAACTGGTCTTAATTCCAAAATAATTGACGATGATATTCTATAAGAATATATCCCCTTATGCTATTGTATCTTAAAAATCGGCATAAAATTTGTCAAATTACCATGCCCATGCGAAGTCTTGTTTATGATTCCCTAATGAAATCGTAAATTCAGGCATTTCTTTTTATTATGCTTATAAGAAGGTTATAACAGCTCGAAACTTGTGGAATGTTTACGGTGCTTTTAGAAATTAACTTTCGCAAACTTTACTGCTTGCTACGATAAATAATTAGACTTTGATAAAATTAAAATTGCAACCTTAAATTAAGCCTTCTATTTGTTTTCTTCTGTGCCAATATTATAAAGAGGAAAGATTGATTGTTTGTTTGCATCGAATAGGCTCCGAAACTACGCGACAAATTTGAAAATTTCTGTCACTGAAGGAAAGCTACACCATCCCCGGTGAACATAGGTATATTATGTTTTCAAAAAAATTAGGGATCCTTACTATTTGTCTTCTTTAGCAAATCGTACCCGGGCGAAACCGGGACGGGCAGCTAGTTTTTAATACATTTTGTGTTAGATGTAGTAAGGGACGAGCTATTTACAATAATAATGTTATAATTTTACGTAAAAATTGTGATGCAAGTACATATTTGAGTGCATTTTAAATATCTACGTATACCTAGCCAGATTCAATTAATTGTAAACTGACTAATCTAAAGTAAAACTAACAATGATTTTTACCTTATTTTCTAGGGCTGGTGAACTCGGGTCTAAGATGTAGTTGTGCTAGTCGCTATAACCAACTTACACTATGGAACCAAACTCAAAATTACAATAAAAACAGCTTTCATAATAATTTACAAAAATTTAAGGAACCTTGACAAAATTAATGAATTGTCCTTCGAGCAAATATCTACAGAGCCACAGTTCATAAGTAAAAGTAGTAAAAAAATGTTCGAGCGCCGCCATACATACCGACTTAGATAGTTATTTACATTAAATACTCGTAATTCACAATGACCCGTTTTCTCGAATCTCAACGTTATGTCACCTAATTAGTGCTTGTAACCAAGAACTTTGGCATCGCGCGGCGTTGTAGTCGGCGTGCAATCGCTTTGCGACTAACTAAAAAGCCTTCCCACTACGTAGCTTGGTCAGAGTTTTGGCTCGGACACTTTTTTTGCACGATTGTGACTTTATAGATATTTGCTCGAAAAAACCGCTGATTTTATCATCGCGATTTTGAAGTTGGATCGCTTGAAAGCTAATGAATTCGGAGTTCTGTCTACTTGTAAATCTCGCTTCTAATTTATATCTACCTATTGTACATTTAGCTATAAATTATTGTACTTAAAAGTCATTTAAAGTCCCTCCACGCCCCAACATCCTGGTACTTACCATCTGATTTACAATTACACGCATGTCCTAGACAAAAGTGAAACCGCCGGCGACATCGAAAGTGCTCCACAGGAAGAATGTCGTTTATAGCACTAGTTCTTTTAATCACTGGTCCGGCGGGATTGGTGAGAGTAATCGACTTTTAATAGGAAGTAACTAATTGCAACAAGTTTTTAGCTAGCTAACTGATAGTACGAGGTATTGGCGTAAGCTCGATATATTTTTGCATTATCTCTTTTGGTCACTGCTAGTTAAGTAGAGACAAAATGTCTTACTCGTATGTAGCGAGGTCTACGGTTTTAACTCATAACATTGCGTAACATAGACATGTACAACCCGGTCACAATATCTATGCACCTGACTTCGTGATGTCATATCGAATTATCGGGACGTATATACATTACCGGACGTCTAGTATACCGTCCGGACGTAAATTATTATCGGGACGTGTATCGGCAACGAAGATGCTAAACGTACTGTCGCACCGGGGAGTGCGCGGAGAGGTGACAGGGGAAGCGGGAGAGGCGCCGCATTCCAGCGAGGTGCACAGATATTCTGACCGGGTTATACTGTACTGTACTGTACCAGCCTTTTTAATAGTCCACGACAGGACGTAGGCATACCCACGAAGTGTGATTGGACCATATCCACCACACTGGCCCAGTGCGGGTTGATGCATTCACATACGCCATCGAATTTCTTATACGGACGTATGCAGGTTGCCTCACGATGTTTTCCTTCACCGAAAAGCCAGTGGTGTGAAATTCCGTACATAAATTCCAAAGAACTCATTGGTACAGGATTTGGATTCGAACCCATGACCTCACGATTGTGACATAGACATGGAATAAGCTATATTATGGTACTAATAATACGCTAATTATGTCTGCAATCTGCTTGTAATGTAAGTATTATGGTTTGTTATAAATTGTGCTTAGTTAAGTTTATTGCAAATGAGATAGTTTCTCTTTGATTAAAGCCATTAAATAGGTAAATTGACATAAAGTAAAAAGATATTAAAGCAGAAGGAGAAATAAAATAAATAAAGCCCGTTTATAATTAGCAGAAGGCAGAGCAGAAATATTTTTTTGGATATGAATTATTTAAAATGTCGTCATCATTATTAGAAAGCAGGCTTATGTCCAACAGTAGACATGATATGGCTGACACAAAATGAACGGAGTACAATTTTCCTACTAAGTCTTTTTCCTGTTTTTAGACGACTTTCAAAAAGGAGGAGGTTCTAAGTTCGTCTGTATGTACATTTTTGTGTGTATGTTCATTGATAATTTCACCAATTGTAAACCGAATCGAAAAATTATTTTTTAGTTCGAATAGGTATGCTTTCGAGATAGTCCCATTTAAATTTTACAAGAATCAGATGAAATGTTTTTGAATAATCGGCCAAGTACGCGTCGGACTCGCGCACGGAGGGTTCCTTACGGTATGGGAGCCCCCCTTAAATATTCATTTTAGTTTAATTTTATTATTTATTATTGAAGTGAATATAAAACTAAATATTCTGTGAAAATTTCAAGCATCTACCTGTTACCATTATTAATATAGAGCGAAAAACGTCTAAAAAAATATTAATTTGCCCCCTTGAATATTTATTTTCTTTTCTTTTTAGTATTTGTTGTTATAGCGGCAACAGAAATACATCATCTGTGAAAATTTCAGCTGCCTAGATATCATGGTTCATGAGATACAGCCCGGTGACAGACAGACAGACAGACGGACAGACGGCCCGACGGACAGACGGACATCGAAGTCTTAGTAATAGGGTCCCGTTTTTCCCTTTGGGTACGGAACCCTAAAAATCAACAATTCGAGCGAAATATTCGAATTTTGTACACGATGGAAGGCGGTTTCGCCATTTTTTGCGAAAAATAATTATTGCTTTAAAGTTTAAAAAGTCTTAACCATGACGTATTGTCTATGCCTTTTAGCGAAAAATATGCACATCCTAACCAATATTATGTGTTTTCGACTTGATTATTTGCATGAATGGTCCAAGAGTGCCAAATTAATATTTAATATTTGTGCTCATAGCTTAGTTTGACTGGGTCTTTAGCAAAATTGAGCAAAACCAGTCTTTGTATGTGTGACCGCCAGTGGCATTAACAACTCAGCGCTACCGTGACTCGGATGACACGTTAAATTGCAGGCTGCGGTTGTATTAACCGTTTTGCTATGTCACTATAATAAAAACTCTGACACAAACCTAGCCGCCCGGGTTACTTTTTTACAAAAAAATAAAAGGTTCCTATGAGATATCACCCTGCCACGATGGCTCAGTGGTTAGTGACTCTAATTTCTGCGTCAAAGAGGCGTGGGTTCGATCCCCACCCAGGGCAAGTATTTATGTGATGAACATAGGTGTTTGCTCTGTGTCTGGGTGTTATTTAGTTACTCTCCATATAAGTATGTATTTAAAATAGGTATATGTAGTAAATCAGTCTCTGGCAGCCATATCACAAGCTTTGCTTAGTTTGGGGTCAGAGACCGTGTGTAAGATGTCCCCAATATTTATTATTATTTATTCATTATTATTATTAAAGCAAAAGCTCTTATACTAAATCACCAATAGTAACTACAAGCTCAGGCTCACAGCTTTCAAGACACAGAATAGAAACATAAAGTCAGGTACAACTTTACAACCAAACAACGTAAATTACCATTTTCACAGTTTTGCTCACAATACTCACTTGGGTCTCTGACCTGGTGCGTGTACGACATTTTGAACAGCTCTACCAGTGACGTAGTCAGGATGAACAAAAAACTAAGGGGTGGGGAAATACATTTTTTTTCAAAATGGTCTGGATAAATTTATTTACACAAAACTTATTTAATATATAAGTTTTTTTAGACATCTATACATACTAATTTTTTCAGTTCAAGTGTTTTTTTTATTAATTTGTGTAGTGTAAATATAGCATAGTAGTTGTAATATACAAGGTTTTTTCTAATCAATTAGCATCCTTTCAGGGGCTTATTCTGTACATAAAAACACAACTTTGGTTCTACGACTCTTGTAAATTCTCAAAAAAGAAAGTTGTTGTTCCATAAAAAAATATTGTTCACCCGCGACCAAATGTATGGAACAGCTGATTGTTTTTTGAGTTTTGTCAAAAGTCGCAGAACAAAAGTTGTTAGTTTTGATGTACAGAATAAGCCCCTGAAAGGATGCTAATTGATCAGAAATAACCCTGTATAGCCAAGATTATGAAATGTTATTTTCAAAAATGAAAATAAATATTAATATTTTTTTACTTGATAACCTCTTATAAATCGATGAATGCCACCTGCACGCACGAAATAGTGTAACGTTCTGTTGAACCAAGTGAGAGCGCGCAACGAGCGATAGTGAGCTATGATCGACCTAAGCGTTCGGCTTGTTTTAGTTGTTGATTCAACATTGTTTTTTTTATAGCGTTATGACGTAAAATTATCTATCGCCTGTAAATCGACTTTACATACAGTGAATTGTTATTAAAATTATATTTTCACAGTTTTGCTCACAATAATCATTTCGGTGCGTTTACGTCTTTTAAACCGCTCTACCAGTAGCGTAGTTAAAAAATTAGGGGTGGGAGGGTGATTTTTTTTTTTAAATGCACGTCTCCATTTTTACAGTCGTACACAATACTTACTTGTGTCTCTGATCATCACCCCTGGTATGACAACAGGATTTAACTATTTTCTCTTCTTGATCGTTACGCTCTTGACAGAGCGGTCGTGGTCATCACGCAGTATTATTATTGGTAGGGGCAGATGTAATGCGCCTCACGATATCTCGCCATCTCTCTCTATTGGACGTCAATCGGGTACATTCATGCACGGACCCACCCACAGCAGACTTGATCTGATCGGTCCATCTCATGGGCGACCTTCCACGTGGTCTTGTGCCCTCAACTTTGCCCTGGACGACAAGACGCTCTATGGACTGACTACCTCGCCTCGAGATGTGTCCGAAGTAAGCGAGTATGCGAGACTGTACTATGGCTGATAGACGCTGCTTGATGCCGAGTTCTTGTAGTATCGAGACGTTGGTACGAAATTCAGTCCACGATACCCCAAGCATTCTTCTCCAGCACCACATCTCTAGGGCATCTACCTTTTTCTTTTCAATTTCTCGCAGTGTCCATGTCTCAGAGGCGTACAAAAATATGGGTAAAATTAGTGTTCGCACGAGCCTGGTCTTCGTTGTTTTGGTGATGTTCCTGTTCCTCCATATTTTCTTCATTTTATCCATAGCAGTTCTAGTGATCGCCATACGCCTCTTGATCTCATCGATACATCCACCCTGACAGGAGATCAAAGCTCCAAGATAGGTGTATGATTGGACTACTTCACAATTTGCCATCTGAGTGACTTCCGGCAAGTTGTCATTCGTTCGGTTCACAATCATCACCTTGGTTTTGCTGCGATTAATCTTTAACCCGAATGTAAGGCTCACTTGTTCCATCTTAAGAAGCAGCTCTTCCATATGAGGTGCACTAGTTGCAAAAAGTGTGGTGTCATCTGCATACCGCAAGTTTGCAATTTTATAGCCTCCAACAGTGACCCCATCCGTCCAATCCTCCAGGGTGATGCGCATGATGATTTCAGTGTATATATTGAACAAGAGAGGTGATATTATGCAGCCTTGACGGACCCCAGCACTAGGACGAAAATTACCAGATAGGACATCATCTGTACGTACCGATGCGGTACCTTCTTCATATAGACGCCTTAGAAGGTGTACGAGATGCTTCGGTACGCCCATTTCAAGAAGGGTTTTCCACAATATTGGCCATTTTACTGAGTCAAACGCTTTTGAGAAATCAACGAAACAAATGTAGGTTGGTTTGTTGAATTCTCTAGCCTTCTCAATAATTTGGCGGACAATTAGGATCTGTTCTCGCGTTCCCTTCCCTTTGACAAATCCAGCCTGTTCTGGTGCAATTTCCTTCGATAGATACGCCTTCAGTCGTTCATTTAGAATATGTAGCAAAATCTTGCTAGCATGTGAAATTAGAGCAATAAGACGATAGTTGCTACATTTCTTCGTGGAACCTTTCTTATGTAGAGGAGTAAATACCGTATGCGTCCATTCTGATGGCCATTCTCCTGTTCGCCACACCTTATTGCAAATGACATGAAAGATTTGTTCACCACGTTCACCTAAAGCCCTTATAGTCTCAATGGGAATACGATCTCTGCCTGTTGCCTTTTTGAGTTTAAGATGCTTAATAGCGGCTCTCACTTCAGACAGAAGAATATCTGGTTCCAGATCATCGTCCTTTGGTTCTGTATCAGGAAAACAGCGTGACTGCGGGTCTTGGTATAGTGATTGACAGTAGCTCTTCCATGTTTCTGAGATCCCATCCAATTCCGTGACCAGTTCAGCACTTTCGTTCTCAATCGCCCAAGCTCTAGAAGGTAGAGTTTTTGTTATGAGACGGATTTTATGATACAGATCTCTGGATTCATGTTTTTCCGCATGCCTTTCAACTTCGTCGCAGATTTTGCGAAGATATGTATTGTGATCTCTTCTGCAGCTGGCTTGAATTTGGGCAGATAGTCTATTGATTTCTCTGATATCTGTTCCTTTTGCCTTCTTCTGTCTTCTCTCCTCGACTAAACGTAAAGTACTGTCCGTCATCCAGTGTTGTCGCTTATGGGCTGTAGAAACTGGCGGCTCCGACTGTGCGACTGCGTTTTCGATGAGATGTTTCGCTTGATTCCACAACATCTCCGGCGTAGACCTATCATCATTTACGTTAGACCAATCTGTCCAGTTCTGTTCAATGACCTGAGTGAATTTTTCAGTGTCTTTGACTTCTACTTTCCGTTGATTGTTGCGTGGTCTCGCAACTGTCAATTTCAACCTTATCTTCGCAATGAGGAGTTCATGATCTGATCCACAGTCAGCGCCAGGCAACGTATGGGCGTTTAGGACAGATGTTCGCCAGCGCGACCGTACCAGGATGTAATCAATTTGGTTGCGATAGTTACCTCCAGGAGATGTCCAGGTATATAGTCTCCGTAGATGATGTTCAAATAGACTATTTGCAATAACTAAGTTATTTTCATTTGCAAATTGCATTAGACGTTCCCCGCTTTCATTCCGTGTCCCAAGTCCAAAGTTTCCCACACAATTGCCAAACTGTCGAGAATCCGCTCCAATCTTGGAATTGAAGTCGCCCATAATGAAAAGTAGCTCTCTGTTGGGTATTTTTGCGATAGTGGTCTCCAATTCCGCGTAGAAGCTCTCTATAACGTCTGGTTGTGCAGTACTAGTGGGAGCATAAACTTGTACGAGATTCAGGTTCACGGGTGAAGCTTTCAGCTTAATTGTCATTACTCGGTCACTCACTGGTTCGTAACCTAACACGCAATTATTCAATTGTTTCGGAACCACAAAAGCTACTCCATTTCGACTGTGGGTGTCATTTCCAGAAGAGTATATGGCATGTGTGTTGGTGAGGAAATGTCCGCTCTCTCTCCAGTGGGTTTCTACTAATCCGCAAATATTCAAACCACACCGGGAAATCTCTTTTTCCAAGACATCCAGTTTTCCTGTTTGCAACAAGCCACGTACATTCCATGTTCCTATCGTCTGGATTTTACGCAGTTTGATAGGGTTAACTATTTTATCCACTTTTAATATCAGTTGTCACTCTCAGTCCGTGCTTTGTTTCCGCTTCATAGAGATAAATTGGTGGAAAAACAATTTGTCTACTTGTCATGACAGAGGTAAGTACTGGTGCGCGCAAGAAAATGCAGCTGTTTATTATCGAAGTTAGGATGAAAACATCAGCAATAAAACTATTTTGTTATGTAAATCATAATATTTTTTTCATTTTTGACAATTTTTATCTATTGACTCTATTAAAAGTTTTGGGTAGTAAATGTTTTTGTTCAAAAGGTTTAAAGTAATATATCCTAAAATATATGATAGCTTAAAATAAGGCTATTATTTAACTTTCCATTGAAAAAAAATAGTTGCCACAATAAAATAACCTAATTCAACACGCGATAAACATGTGATTATTGATTAAATAAGTGACTAATAAAATTATTAAGTTACAAAATAAGATTTTTTTCTTTATTCAGAAGCAATCTTGAGATTGCTTAAAATTTTTGGTTACTAATTGTTTCCAACAAGTTTTATTCTGTAAATTTACAGTAGAGTCTAATGACCAACAATGCAGTGTACGAGTAAATGCAATTGTCACCCACACCATGTCCTGTCATGTACTCACAGTTACAAAGTACAGGTTACATTGTAACAATCTGTTGCCCCGTTTTAAATCCCTTAATCCGTCCCGCGCAAGTAGATTTGAATTTAGAAGTGAACGCGAAACAAGCGCAAGCGCATGTTCTCTGTCGCCCACGACAACTGCCTTGGTTCTGCATTTGCTAGGGTTAGGGTTGCTTGCATTATTAAATAAATAATCGTTTATTGTGAAATAACTTATTCGACCTACAATAACTAAAAATTATTTGGTTGTGATCACATACATAAGTTTAATTTTAAGAATCAATTATTTATTATTATTTATCATCATCATGTTACTTTTTAAATTATTTAATCCAAATGTATTAATTTATGATGAAGGGCTACTTTATTTTATTTTTATTTACAAAAACTATTTTTGCTTATTTTCTTCCAATAAGAGTAAAATATCAATTCAAAAATACTTACATGGTCTTTTTTCCAAAAAAAAAATATCAATACAATATTTACAGTAATAAGCCAAAAATGTTGAAAATGTGCAAAAGAGATAGCAGATAAGTTGGATAAGTGAAACAGAACTAGACAGACACGATTCGGCGTCATCATCACTATGTGATGTCTACTGCTGAACATAGGTCTCTCCTATAGATCTCCAAGACCAGTTGGTAGCGCCTTGCATATAGCGCGATATTGCGGTCTTAGGCCGGGACTCCACCAAAGCGGAGACGAGACGAGCGGAGAGGAGATGTTTTTAAAACAACCAATAGAATTGTGTTATTGACACATCTCCTCTCCACTCAGCTTCAGTGGAGATCGCTGTGCGGAGATGTGTAATATTTGTATGGCGCGATGGAAGCGGAGATGTGAGCTGTGTGCGGACGACGCGCAGTGGAGACGAGAGATGTGAACGGCGTACAGTGAGCGATGTCAGCGAGCGTGTCAGAATGTGTACTGAGCACTCAAAGCCTCGCACCCGAGCTGAAAACCATCTCTTCTCGCACAGCACACCGCACATATCTCCGATTTGGTGGAGTCCCCGAGCTGAAAAACATCTCCTCTCCCACAGCACAAATCACACCGCACAAATCTCCGCTTTGGTGGAGGCCCGCCTTTTATAAGGTCTTCCGCCCTCCGTTTGTGTGAACTTCCTCCACTATGCAGCGTAATCTGCTATTTCCTATTATTTAAAAAGAAAAACAAACTCATTATACATTACTAGGCTCTAAAAACAATAACTAAGAGACTAAGATAAACGATTAAAAATTATTGCTTAAAAATTTCTCTCTCAAGGTGATTGCGTTGCAAAGTTCTTCCACAAATCGTTGTCCTCTGGTGGCTGTGGCGTCGCTATGTGCTGTACCACGACGTACGATATTATAAGAGCCGTCAGAAACACAGATATCCTGAAAAAATGTAATAAAACTTCTAACTCAACTAAAAGCAAGTAATGTTTAATAGCCAACAAAAAAATAATATATGCCCTACTCGTGTGTCTGTGTATTTGTATTCCAAGAGACATCAACAGAATTTAGATTTTCGAAAATTATAACACTAATTGATTTATCTATGTATCTATTTTTTTAAGTTTACTCAGAGTATGTGCACACGTTTCTTACAAGTTACTTACCACATAAATACCATTTTGATGAATTTAGAAAACTTCAGATTTTCTTAAATCATGAAATTATAACTCAATGTAACTAAGTGAACAATTTGTAGAACACAGTTTTGATTTGTTCTATTCTATTTATGTTTTGGCTTACATTTTCGGGTTGATTTCTCATTAACTTATTTTAATATAATAATTATTGTTTCGCATATTTTTCGATTTCCTGCTTCCAAGTTCACTCAAAGTAAATGTCTTGCATTGCGTTATAACTTCTTATCAACTTTTAATATTAAATTACGTTTATTTTTGACCTTTGTTAACTATTGATATACGAGTAGGAGAAACTTGTATCTGTCCCTTAAAATATTGCAGTCACAGTCACACACAGTGAAGTAAAAATCACTTGTAAAAAAGGACCGCAAAAATTGATTACACAATTCGACAATAGCTTTAAAATCCGTCAATTATTTGGTATTTCTATTTAGGATCAACGATAAGCTAATGAATATACTGATTTGTAATGAGCATTTAGGAAAATGTTGTGTCTTTTCAAGTCTTTTGTAAACTTCCTTGTTGGCGGAAATGATGGAACATGAGTTATTGAACAAACATAGTGAAGTTTGTGATATTATTGCCGTATTGTGTTTAGTCGTGGTAGCTTAGTGTACGAACGCTTACCATAGAATCGTAGTCGTGGGCTCAGACCAAATAAACGTGAGTATGACGTGGGTGTCTTCAAATCCCGAGTAAATAGGTATCTTCTAGGTAAGCGTGCTACATCCTAGACCGCATATCTGCTCAACATCAGGCAGTATGTAGTCAAACGCGAACCTATATGGAATTAAAAAAAAAACAGACAGAAAGTCGTGAACAGACATGAGGCCGGTTTTTTTATGCATGTCGTGAGTGCGTCGGTGTTGCGTCGCCATCGTTTTACTGACAAACCAAGGCGTAGTTTCTTTGTACGTGTATGTGTGTGTAAATGTGTTTGTACACGGCGAGGCGTAGTTTTGCCGGCTTCACTTGTTTGTTTACAATATTCTGTCTTTATTTTTTTATTTGGTCTGTTAGTAGTCGTGGGTTTATTATCACGCAGCTGCCCCAATGATTTCTTTGGAATTTATGTAGGCACCATATTTCAGGCCTGTGGTCTGAAATATTTTCGATACCTAAGTAAGCTCGTAAAGGCCGGGTGGCTAGCCCTGGTGTCAGAGTTTTTAAGCCGCCTGAAGGCCTCTGACATACTTAGTTAAACCGTTAAAACAACCGGGACCTACAATTTTACGTGTTATCGGAGCCAATGTAGTGCTCTGTTGTAAATGACACCCGCGGTCACCCATCCGAAGACTGACCGTGTTGAACGTTGCTTAACTTTGACGATCGCTAACTTAAACACCTAGACAAACTAGGCTAACTTTTCGGTGAAAGAAAATTACTTGACTCAATCTGTATACGAGTAGGTCTGGCTAAGAATTTTATTTATTCGAAAACGATACAACGCTTATCCAAGTAAAGTTCTTAGCTGTACATATTTTTAGCTTCCTTAGCTTCACGTGCAATGGATCTATAACCATTTTTTTTCTGAACATTTAATGCTGGCTGTCATAAAATTAGTTTATAAGTATAAATAATTAATAATTAAAAATAGTTTAATGTTAACTTGCTTTATCAATCCCTAGTGCTATGGGACCACGGGTAACTAAAATTACCCGTGGTCCCGGTAATAAGTCGACCCACTGGGGACCACGGGTAACCACTTACCAACACATCATAAAGCGTGAAATATAAAACGATGCCAATTGTCTATACAAAATTACCAAGGTACCATTATTTTTCATCGAGTGTCAACCCTAAAGCAGACCAGAACTAGCTCGTTATTCAATACCTGTTTATCTCTTATCAGTGAGTGATATAGTTCAAGCTCAAGTTTGCTTTAAGGCGATCCTATTTTACAAGCTATTATTTAACTTGCAATGGATGTACCTATAATATGTCGAAGGCAAATATAAGCAACAATTGTAGGGTAAATGCACCAGTTATAGCCTTCCTACTGTCATTTTTGGCCAGTTTGAACAGTGTAAACAATATCACTACATAGTATAAAATAAAGTCGCAATTTTTGTCTGTTTGTTTGTCTGTATGCTTAAATCTTTAAAACTACGCAACGGATTTTGATGCGGTTTTTTTTAATGGATAGAGTGATTCAAGAGGAAGGTTTATATGTATAAAAATTCCCGAAATTCCCACGGGAACGGGCACAACGCGGGTAAAACCGCGGGGCGCTGCTAGTTAATTATAAAAAAGAATTTTTCAAAGTTTCACAGTCTGAAATACAATGATTGTGGTGTTAGTATTTGTGAAATGAAATGAAATAATTTATTGCTTGAAACTGTGTACAGTAAGATATTCACAATTTTTTAACACCAAGCACTTTAATACAGTTTTGTCTTTACAGACGTGCAATATAGTGTTAAAAGTACTTTAAGGGTTACACAGATGACTTACTACGAGTGTTACTATGATTAAACAAAATTTCATACAGGTCAAATTTAAGCTAAGTAAATTTAAGGTCAAATTTAAGCTTGTATATTCTTTTTATGTACCTAATAATTTTCACACCAAATGGCCAAAACCGGGGTAGTGACTAGAACCGGTGCATCTACTATTTCTATGAACTAAAAATCTAACAAGACACAGAATCTAAATATTTGCAACAAATGTACATTCTCTTTTGGTTTTATCGCGCCATCAAAAGTTTATCGCCAAAATCTGTATGCACGCCGTGTTTGCACTTTCTTGTAGAATAGAAACCAGTGTGTCAACGATTTACACAGTTCTGGGTCGGAAACAATGATTCTTTCAAGCGAGGTGGGAAAAATGAAAGTTTTTACTGCACTTTTATCTAGTGCGACTACTTACCTCCACTATTAGAAAAAAAATCAAGCAAAAAGCGCGACATTACCGTACCCTTTATCATTTTTTAAACGACTTCCAAAAAGGACGAGGTTTTATGTTCGGTCTGTATGTATTTTTTTGTCTACACATTTTCATCAATCATTTCGCCAATTGTGAACCAAATCGAAAAATCCTTTTTTAGTTCAAAAGGATATAATGTACTCCTCAGGTGGTTTCCATTTAAAATTTGAAGAAATCAGATAAGCCGTCTTTGAAAAATCAACAATAATGTAAACAATTCGAGCAAAATATTCGAATTTTGTACACGAAAGAAGCCGGTTTCGCCTTTTTTTGCGAAAAATAATTATCTGTGCTTTGAATTAACAGTCATTATCCGACATTGAGTCTTTTTACGGGTCCCGGGCTAGCGTAATCAAATACAAATAAATACAAATATTTAATTGATAACACCATAGTTACATGTCAAAAATCAAAAATAATAATTAAATGTCAATCAAATAAAATTAATCACATCGTACAAATATCAATTTGATATTAATATTTTTGTTAAAATGTTAATCAGTTGTAATTTCTGGTAACTTCAAGAAATCTTTAGCATAGCTCGTTTTAGAGCCAATTTATTAGTTTATTTTTAAAAGACGCGGTGGAATGTGCAATAATCAGTAATACTATCAAATTAAAATTTTCAGTTTGAGTCAAATTAACGAAAAATATTATAAAAGGTTGTGGTAATAAGAAAAAAAATTGCCTAATTGGAGAATGACTGGTATAACCATGTTAGAGTTCTTTAGGCGACTTAAACGCTCTAACACGAGGGCTAGCCATTCGTTCAACCCATGCGAACTTACTTTCTTGGGTAATTACTGTAGAAGAAATGTTACTAATTAGTTGCTTAATCTGAAAAGGTTCTCCAATATCCAAACAGTTTCGAATAGAATCTAATAGGCACATGTGGAATGTTATCAACAGCATCTATCAGAGATTAACCAACAAAAGGGCCGTTCCCGCAAGGCGTTAGCCATTTTATCACCATATAGCGTTTTATCAGACATAGAGCCCATAGAGGTCGGAATAGAAGCTTCTCCTATGCGAAAAAAAAATTGGACATGTGTTTTTTTTTTGTAAATCAAACAATAAATGACAAAGGTAAACCTTGTCAAAGTTCGGAAGTGGGGGACGTGACGTCACATTTCTGACAAAAATCTATATATTTGTATGTGACTCGTGACGCGGGCTATATTTTCATCAATTTTTGTTTAATTGACAAAAGAAAAAATACATGTCTAATATTTTTTGAAAATCTATCTGACGGACTAATTATGTTTTTTAGTCATCATGCCTTCAATAAATAAATAATAATAACAAATAATAAATAAATGATTTATTGACACAAATTAATTAATAACAATTTTGCTAATAAACTTAAAATATATAGAATTTCATATAATTTTCAACTTAAAATGAACTTATTTATTAGCTACAATATTCATGAGCTATGGATTGCCGAACTAGCTTTAAGCTTGTGTCTCGGAAATCCGTGCTCCCCTTATAAAGATGGCTCTACATTAAATAATTGATTGACATCGTCATATTGAGAAAAAAACAGGAAAATACTATTTACAAAATATTTGCGAATTAAAAAATGCGCGGATGGTGCATGTATGCTGCAATAATGCGTATTTAGTTTGCTTGTAACATTTAACATAATGCTATTACGACTACCTAGATCCATATATAAATTCATCTTTATTCTTATAACTACACTGTAGCTTTATAATACCGCATAACTTTACATTAAAACCGCATCAAAATCCGTTGCGTAGTTTTAAAGAAATAATCATATATAGGGACAGATCGTCAGGGACGTGACTTTGTTGTATACTATGTAGTGATTTTGTATTCTCACTATCATTTGATAAATACGTATGTAATAAAATGTAGGTAATTCATTTACGTATGAGTTAAATTGTTAACTATTACACTATACAGGGTTATTTCTAATCAATTAGCTTCCCTTTAGGGGGCTTACTCTGTACATCAAAACTTACAACTTTTGTTCTGCGACTTTTGTCAGAACTCAAAAAAAATCTGCTGTTCCATACATTTTGTCGCGGGTGAACGATATTTTTCTATGGAACAACATTTTTTTTTGAGTTTTGACAATAGTCGATCAAAAGTTGTTAGTTTTGATGTACAGAATAAGCCCCTAACAGGATGCTAATTGATTAGAAATAACCCTGTATATTTATGTATAGGTAGTGCTAATAAATGGGCCATTAGTTTGACTCACACAGCGTTATAATATACACGTAACCAAGCGATATTTCTTTTGAAATAAATTGAAATTGTCCTTGCGTGGAGCTTTGTGGCATAATTATGCCCTCGCTGCCTCGAGGAAAGTTTCATAATTGTACTTGTGCCAGCCTTTTTAATAGTCCACTTCAGGACGTAGGCCTACCCAAGAAGGGTGATTGGGCCATATCCACCACGCTGACCCAGTGCGGGTTGGTGGATTCACATACGCCATCGAATTTCTTCTACGGACGTATGCAGGTTGCCTCACGATGTTTTCTTCACCGAAAAGCCAGTGGGGTGAAATTCCGTACATAAATTCCAAGGAATTCATTGGTACGGGACCGGGATTTTATCCCACGACCTCACGATTTTAAGGCGGGTGTCATTACCATTAAACCACCACAGTTCCATAAGTTTCCAGTTTCATAAGTTCCTACTAAATAGAAGGGTCATGGCTGATCTCTCCGTATCTAGGGTGGAACCGTATAAGCGCGGGTTTGGTGCTAATGGAGGTTCCGAGTTACCAACGTTGCCTCGGGCTGTCTGTAAGTTTTGGTGGGGCCACTGAGTTACCAGTTTTTGGGTACAAGGAGCGATTTCAATACTTTTACTACAAGGAGATTTTATACTTATACGAGTACGAACGTACATTTTGAGACCTGATCCATCATCATTATATAATCAGCCGTTACACGCTCACTACTGAAATTGGACGGGTGGCCGATGGGGCCGTAAAGTTCTCGAATGGAGACCTCAGACCAGCAAGCGCAGCGTAGGACGTCCACCGACTATGTGGACTGACGATAAAATAAAGATCGCAGGATGGATGCAGGCCGCTTCCAGCCGGCCTTGTTGGAAATCCATGGGGGAGGCCTATGTCCAGCAGTGGGCGTTCTACGGCTGATAGATAGATATATATAATGAAATTAACTAAAATGAATGTCTAATAAGACCGGCTGTATACGGAATTATTCAAATCACTCCTTGCTTCCACAAATCATCGTGGTGGATATGAGACAATAGCTGGGTAGGCCTATGTCCAAAACAATCAGTGACGGGTGGCCGCGGGTGGCATTTATAACAGAGAGCTACCGTGACTCGAATGACGCGTTTAAAATTGTGCATCCCGATTTTATCTTAGCCATGTCAGAGGCCTTCAGATGATTTAGGAACTCTGACACCAGGGCTAGCCACCCGGCCTATACGAACTTATTCAGTCCTTGTTAATATTTTATATCACGGGGTTGTAGTCGCGTTTATTTTTCATAGTCACTACATAGTACGAATATAGTTTCGATCGCATTCGGCGATCTTTCTCAAGTCGAGTGCTAGCACGCGGAGCCGTCTCGCAATGCAATTTTTCAGTTCTCTCTGCAGATTTAGTGGCCACAAAACAAAACATGTTCGCAGCAAAATCTTATCTCCCCAGCATTCAGTGGATTTTCAATTTAAACCATTATCTAGAGAATTTCACAGTCTACAGTAAACAAAGTATAAAACAAATACTTAGTACGAAACTAAAAGCAAATAGTTGAAAATCAAGATAAAGTTTACGCTTGGATTGTATTTTAGAAGGTATCTAAGATTTATTTTCTTTGAGATTTTTGTAATTAGTCGTCGTAATCGTTGTGTGTTTGTTAGTGTAGTTATGAGATTATTTGTTACAAGATATATATAACATTAAATATTAGTATTGTATAGTTCGTGAAGCGGTGGAAATCAATCAAGCGGCGTCGTGGAATTATGTTATCAACAAATGTATATCGCGTAGTGTAGGTAGCAAGACATTATTAGATACCGTCAGTGTTGTGTGTCGTAGTGACAATTTTTTGAGTTCAAGTTGAATTGGCGGTACCAGCTGTTTCACATTCCAGTCTACCCGTGACCACGACCGATGCAACTCGGTCGAAACGTCGGGATGATGAGGTATATAAATACCTCATCATCTCGTAATTTTAGTGCGCGATTATTCCTGTAATACATAACAATAATGTGTTCAAATCGCGAAAGTTTAATAACAACAATAAATATATTACCTAGAATTTAAATATTAACAGGTACATACCAGTTCAGAAAACGCCGCGAAAAAAATGCTAAGATTCTACTTCAATTTGTAATCGCATAAGCAATATTTTTGAGTTTTCTTAAAGTAAAACACTGCTTTTGATGAAACCTATTTGGGTTAATTTTCGACAGACTGAGTAGTTCTCGTTGTACTTTATTGTTTTTAACAAATCTTTGTCACTTATTGCCTCTATACTAAATCGACCGCCGAGTATAATTACATGAACTATAATTTTGTCAATGGTGTTTTGACATGTAGCTTGTGTTCACGCACTTTTAAAGCCAAAATAGGCTACTACAGTCATATGAAGGCACACGAGCGAAGCTTATCTAACTGTACTTAGAGCAGAATCGAAAGTCGCCATAGCCGAGATCGGCAAGGAACCATATTTTGTTCAATCTTTTACAAAATTCATGTAAACAAGAGCGTGGAAAATGCAGTTATATAACTCTAAGAGTTACCAAAAAACAGGCCTAGACAAATTTGGAACTCGCTATTACGTCCTAAATATTTGATGACATGAAATAAAATCATTTATTGTCAAAATAGTTACTGATAACAAATAATTAATTATTAGCATCGATGTTCTTATTTATGGACTCGTCCAACATGATATTATAATAAAACAAAACATTATAATTAATAACATCAATTAATAAATAAATAAAAACTAAATAAAACCATGCTCAAAAACCTATTTAGTGTCTCCGTCAGAAAGCGACAAATATTTTGAATGTAAGAGTTTTTATGATCTACCCGCAAATTTTCTACTGCACTAAATCAAAACGTCGCGTCGATCAGCTGTACTCTTAAGTCATGACTAAACAAATTGTATCATTGTACCTTACTTATGTAGCCAATTTTTAGATAGATATGTAGTAAATATTGTCAATTTCAATCATCATTTAACTGTTTGACTAGGTGATTGTCAGCGATCACCGAAATTAAGCAACGTTCCGCACGGTCAGTACTTGGATGGGTGAACGCGGGTGGCATTTTCCAACCGAGCGCTACCGTGGCTCGGATGACACGTTAAATTGTAGGCCCTGGTTGTTTTAACCGTTTAGCCATGTCAGAGGCCTTCAGGCGGCCTAAAAACTCTGACACCAGGCCTATACGAACTTACTTACTTTTATCATTTAACTAAATCTTCCCTTTGTTCTTTCCAGCAGCAACATGGAGTGAGGCAGCCCGCGACGCCACCTGCCCCAGAATTTGCGGCCCAGCGCTGCAGGGGGAGCCAGTCTGCGCCACCGATGGATACATCTACCCCTCTCTATGTGAGATGAGGAAGAAGACTTGTGGCAAAGGTAATATTTTCTATTAATAATCGGCCATGTATGAGTCGGACTTCCGTACTGTATTGGGAGCCCCTCTTAAATATTTATTTTATTTTAATTTGTTTACTATTGAAGTGAATATACAACTAAATATTCTGTGAAAATTTCAAGCATTTACCTGTAACCATTATTAATATAGATCGAAAAACGGCTAGAAAATCAGGTTTGTTGTTTCAGAGCCGTTACTTATTAATTTTATTCTGTTTTTAGTATTTGTTGTTATAGCGGCAACAGAAACACATCATCTGTGAAAATTTTAGCTTTCTAGCTGTAACGGTTCATGAGATACAGCCTGGAGACAGGAGGACGAACAGGCGGACAGCGGAGTCTTAGTAATAGGGTCCCGTTTTTACCCTTTGGGTACCGAACCCTAAAAACCATAGAAATAAGGACACCCTGCTTTATATTATAATACGTACCCGCATCGCAGGGCCAACCAATCAAGTACATTTTTTTAAAACTGAGGTTAACATTTTTTTAAGCGTCTATTCTCATTAACCTCTGCCTGTTGCAGCTTTTGAGATAATTCCTACACGCACTTTTGGTTCTGCCGCATCCGATCCGGAGCCCTTTATGAGATTGAAAAAAAAAACTGACTGTGACGAAGTAGTTAAACGACACTCCATAGACTTTGGTTAGCAATTTTGTCGCGCCCAACAAGACATATTGCACGAATTTACCGTGCTCCCCCTAAACTGCTGTGCATTGTGCATTGTACTTTCTTGTGTCTTACATTCGAACGAGTCGAACCCCGTCGCCATAAACTGCTACATTCATGACGCATTGATGAAGATCATTTCCTCGGGTCTGACTTGTAATTTTCTAACATAGTTTCAAATATTTTCAGGGGTGCGACTAGCCCAGGATCAGGGCACCTGTTCACGAGCGCAAGGCTCCAAGTGCGAGCATCGGTGTACATCGGAGCGAGACCCTGTCTGTGGGACTAACGGACGAACGTATCTCAACAGATGTATGCTGCAGGTCGAAATCTGCAGGTGAGGTTTCTTTCAAAGATCTAGTTTTGTGATAAACATTTTAGAAACTAATCAATGAAATGATTTTTTAATTTTATAGTGCAGCCCACACTAGGTTTATCTCAAAGAGTTACTTTTTATGATAAACATTTCAAAATTTCACAAAATTTGGCGCGGAGTCAGTATAGCGGGTTAGCTCAGTGGTGAGAGCGTCGGACTAGTGATCCGAAGACGCAAGGTTCGAATCCTGCATCCGCGACGAATTTTTGAAATGTTTATCATAAAAAGTAACTCTTTGAGATTTTAGAAACTTGCCGCGATCGCAGAACTTGTACATGAATCTTTTTGGAACACCGGTCCAGACGCTTGAACCAATTAAGCTAGATCGCTTACCAACGCTCACGCCAAATTTGTGAAGTGTTTATCTTTCTTAACAACTTTTCTTTGAGGTTGAGGACTAGACTTCAAGGTTTCTTTTATTTTGCTGGTATTTTAGTTGGTTGTCTATCAAGAAGAGTAGAAGAAAAGCCTTTACCCTGAAAACTGTACCAGCCCGGGTAGCACGGCAAGGGGAGAAAACCATTTTATCCACTCATAATGTCAAATGTCATTGTCAATCCATACTTTATTTCCACTACGAGGGGATATAATGGTGGAAAGACTATTAGTCCCTTAGCCATGCATCCCGTGCTGCCTTTTATTATTAGTCCACTGCAAGACACCCACAAAGGGTGACTCCCTTGAAAATGGACAATTCTTATTCGTTGTGTTGATAGGTCCAACCCTGTCGTCTTCTAAACCTTACATTATTTTGACATTACTTATTACTCACAAGGTAAATCTCATATGAAATTATATTCAATGTAAGAATTTAGTTAACCTCCAAGCTATTTTCAAGGAAAAGGACAGTACAACAAAATTGGCTCCCAGCCAGCTTTACATCCGTGATGGTATTTCCACGAACGATTCATCACATTTTTCCCCGTTTCTTTAGTAGTCAGCTTTGTTAGAAATACGAACGGCATCATTTGAAAAAAAAAAACTTCAGGAACATCGTCATTGTCTTTTTTTTTATCGCGAATAAGTCCGCGCTTGAATACTAACAAGCCTGACGGTAAGCGAAGTTACTCTGATCTTGAAAAGCTTTAGATTATATTATATCTTAGGAAACAAGAAAGCAGGAAGACTGTTCAATTTTTGTGGGTAGACCGTAATATCTTTCATACCTACTGAATATTCAGAATATTGTCGCTTTCTGACTTAGACATGAGATTAGTTTTGGAACATAGTTTTTTATTACAATTTTTATTTATTGAATCATTATTATTTAATTATTGAATTAGTTTATTTAATTATGTTGTGATATTTTTGTTGGACGAGTCCATTAATAGGGACATTGATGAGCATTTTATTTTATTTACTTAATTCTTTTCAATGTACTATTATGAAAACAAATTATTTCATTTCATTTTCATTTCATTTCATTCCCTGGCGGTACGAATCAGAAATGTTGAGTCGAACCGCTGCGTACGTATCGAAGGAAAATCGACAGTGTAGGGGTGGTAATGTGGCGTCCTCCTACTTGTCCTGTGATAAAAAGGGGATGGTAGGGTAAGGTCCTGCAGCTCAGATGCACACTCTCTGTAATGAATCCTATAGAAAATGGACAGACTTGCGACCCTACGGCGATGCTCCAGGCGTCATTAGTTATATTTCTATAATGACTACTATTTTGTACTTATAGTTTCTTGCATTTGGTGTTGATTTTGCATACTTATGATGACCAAATTGGTGGAACCATTAAAGGCACGCACAGTCTTTTCAAAAGTAAGGTGAGAATCTATTACTGATCGCCGCAAACTTCAAACGACAAAGGGATACAATGTAGAGGAAACTCGGTTTCTGAAAAAAAAAACATGTTTTCAATGATATTTAATCTGTCAATCTACACTGGCCCAACGTGGTGGACTATATTTAATCTGTCAATCTACACTGGCCCAACGTGGTGGACTATATTTAATCTGTCAATCTACACTGGCCCAACGTGGTGGACTATATTTAATCTGTCAATCTACACTGGCCCAGCGTTGTAGGACTATATTTTTAGAATAATTATTTTTCACGAAAAATCGCAATATCGACTTCCACCTTCTACAGAAATTGAATAATTTGCATTAATCAATGTGACATCCTTGTTCATTTTTGCTGATTTATCATAAACGGCTCAGCTGACTTTTACATAATTTAAATGGGATCACCTTGGAAGTATACTCTTTCTAACTAAAAAAGATTTCTTAAATCAGTTCACGATTGGCGAAAATATCGATGAACATACAAAAAAATCAATATAATATAATCACCTTCTTTCGGATCAATACACCAGTTCTGGATAACTATGTATAGATTGTTGTGATTTTTATTCTTCAATTTTCAGAGTCGGCATCGGGCTGTCCCATTTAGGAGCTTGCAACAACATCAGCGCTCACCGCGAGAACTGCCCCGTGGACTGTTCCCAGGCGCCCCTGGACGGGCCCGTCTGCGGATCCGATGGGAATGTCTATAAGAACACGTGTCAGATGAAACTTCTCACTTGCGGGTAACTACCTATTATCGCAAATATATGAATTCTTACAAGAACCAAATACTGCGCCCACCGACATTTTATGAATGCAACCCACACGGTGGTTAACTAACTATGGGCTTTATTAATGAGCTCCAAGTAGCACAACGAGCTGTGGAGAGGGCTTTGCTCGGAGTTTTTCTGCGAGATCGAATCAGGAATGAGGAGATCCGTAGAAGAACCAAAGTTACTGACATAGCCCAGCTGATTGGCAAGTTGAAGTGGCAATTGGCAGGGCACATAGCGCGGAGGACTGATGACCCATGGGGTCAAAAATGTACTTTTCGACCCCATCGGTCATCAGTCCTCCGCGGCAAATGCAGCGTAGGACGTCCACTCACAAGGTGGACAGATAACCTCATTGAGACCGCAGGATCGCGCTGCAAGCCGCTACCAATCGGTATTATTGGAAATTTATAGGGAAGGTCTATGTCCAGCAGTAGATGGATAGCACACGGTGGTGGCCAATTTTTTCTCCATCTGTAACGATATGTTTGTGTGTGCTCAGCCTTAGAAGTAGTTGTACTGTTGACAGTGCAACTACAGATGCTTGCAATAATCATTTATTTAATGTTTTAGCTGCTGCTCCAGTGAGACAATATCTCTAATGTATTTGGCGATCAATTTTGCCACATTATTTTGCTTCAAACTGTACGTGTTTGATGCATCACAAGCATGATGGTAAATTATAGATAGCCAGGATAAAATATGAATATAACTTTGACTTGCCAATTAAAGCAGCTTGGTGCGGCAAAGAAAAACAAAATAATAATAATCGTCACGATACGCATTTTTTAAGTCGATCGACTAATAATGATCTCATGTCACCATCCTTTAACTCAAATCTTTGTTTTAAATATCGCAACAGAGCGGAAATGCACTAAATATTTATTCTAATAAAGATTTTAAGATGAACTTCCGCTAAGTAACGCCTGATTCAATCAGCCATCCTTAGAATTTTGGAAAATAATGACAATGCTATATTTTGACTCTTTTATACCATTCCCAGGCAAGGTGTTGTCCGGACCAGTAAGAAGCACTGCCAGACGACCCGCCACTGCCGGGAGTCCTGCTGGAGAGTGGCGCGACCCACCTGTGGCTCGGATGGGAAGCTCTACGCCAATGCTTGCCGGATGAAGGCTACCAACTGCGGGTAAGTTGAATATAAAGTGGAGTCCTGCTGGAGAGTGGCGCGACCCACCTGTGGCTCGGATGGGAAGCTCTACGCCAATGCTTGCCGGATGAAGGCTACCAACTGCGGGTAAGTTGAATATAAAGTGGAGTCCTGCTGGAGAGTGGCGCGACCCACCTGTGGCTCGGATGGGAAGCTCTACGCCAATGCTTGCCGGATGAAGGCTACCAACTGCGGGTAAGTTGAATATAAAGTGGAGTCCTGCTGGAGAGTGGCGCGACCCACCTGTGGCTCGGATGGGAAGCTCTACGCCAATGCTTGCCGGATGAAGGCTACCAACTGCGGGTAAGTTGAATATAAAGTGGAGTCCTGCTGGAGAGTGGCGCGACCCACCTGTGGCTCGGATGGGAAGCTCTACGCCAATGCTTGCCGGATGAAGGCTACCAACTGCGGGTAAGTTGAATATAAAGTGGAGTCCTGCTGGAGAATGGCGCGACCCACCTGTGGCTCGGATGGGAAGCTCTACGCCAATGCTTGCCGGATGAAGGCTACCAACTGCGGGTAAGTTGAATATAAAGTGGAGTCCTGCTGGAGAATGGCGCGACCCACCTGTGGCTCGGATGGGAAGCTCTATGCCAATGCTTGCCGGATGAAGGCTACCAACTGCGGGTAAGTTGAATATAAAGTGGAGTCCTGCTGGAGAATGGCGCGACCCACCTGTGGCTCGGATGGGAAGCTCTACGCCAATGCTTGCCGGATGAAGGCTACCAACTGCGGGTAAGTTGAATCCTAACTAGATTAGCCAGTGGGTTGTTTCCGAAAGTTCTACTATTAGTTCTACTAGTAGAATTCTTGGGCAAAGCATTCCAGTTAGACAATAGCCTCTCAGTTGTTCCACGAACCATAATCATAAGTTTAAAAAAATGGTTGACTGTAATGTCGGTTTACGGACGATAATTTTACATGATAACGTCAGAAGATAAAAAAATATGAAACGTCACAAGCCGAACGCTTACGTCGATCGTGCCTTTTTTCCACTTGTTCCGCGCTCTCACTTGCACGCTCGGCTCAGGCTCAGGCGGAACGTAACACTTTTTAGTGCGTGCAGCCGGCATTCAACTATGTGTAAAACGTTATCACTTCAAAAAATATTCTCACAGTTCGACCATGGACAGTTTTCTTACCAAGTGGTCCAACTAATTGGATACAGCAGCGGTTACCCCACGGACTGGGAGCTACACCAACCACAAAGGGTGCAGAATTTAACGCGTGGACTAATTGCTTCCACTTGCTTATTTGCATCAGAAGCCGAAAGAGAGAGAAATTCAGTCATTCTGGGTGATATTTAGGTATTATCTGTACAAATATGTATTTAAAAATATGTAGTATATCAGTCTCTGTCAGCCATATGACAAGCTTAGCTTAGTTTGGTGACAGAGACCGTGTGTAAGATGTCCCCTAACATTTATTTATTTATTACATGATCAACTTTTACTATGTGGCCAACCTTCAAGAGAAAATTAGTTTATTGAAAACTATTTTTTTCTTGGACATATACTTAACTTTGTTTATGTTCCAATGGAAATAAATATTTACGGCTACGACTATATTAAAAAGCCGGTACAGTAAGTTTAGCTAACTAAAAAACCTTCAAGCTTTGATACCACTACCAGTAAACCACTCTATACAAACTTCTTACTCAGTAATCTTTCTGATTCCAGAAAACACGTGTTCGAAGTACCGATGGCTTTCTGCGTGTCTCAAGAACGTACTTCAGGGGGAGAGCCTTGTCCTACCGACTGCTCCGATCAGAAAGAGAAACTTGTCTGCGGCTCCGATGAAAACATCTATAGGAATGAGTGTGAGATGAAGATGCTTAACTGCGGGTAAGTTAAATGTTGTTTAATCATAATTATTTTTCGCCAAAAATGGCACAGCCGACTTCAACCGTGAACAGAATTTGAATAGTTCACACGGATCAATGTATCATCGATGAAGAATTTTTAAATTATGGTTGATTTTTAGAAAACGGATCTGTTAGTCCTGCTAGATACCATTACCGTATCACAGCCGCCAAGTTGTGTGATTTGACCTAATTCTTATTGTTATCCGATGTGGGGGCGATATGATCTGCACTGACGTCCCGCACGGGTTGTTTTGTGCACTTCCCCCTCCAGTGGCTACCCGAGCCAGCCCAGCTCCAACGCAAAGAAACGCGGGTCCGGACCACCGGCACTACTGCTCCAGTGGCTAGCAAAAATTATTCCATTATCCAAATGTTATTACACATTAATTCGTTTTTAACGAAAATCTAGAAAACATAATTATAAATCGTTCAAATACGAATAATAAAATTGCCATACCCTTATCATTATGTATAGGTATAGCTACACAAAACATGTTAATTAAGATCCGCATGTTAACATAATTATGTTGCAATAAACGATTTGAGTTTGAGTTGACGTTTGAATTATCATCACACCAAAGTAATGTCTTTTCAGTCAACAAAATTAAAGCATTCTAAGTTAACATCCTATGGTGGCGCACTAAGCTTGAAGTTTAAAAAATCAGGCGCATGGTGGTACACCCCAACAAGTTGAGCAAAAAAAGCACATCCCCACACACTTTTCTCGAAGCCATTCAGGCCTTTTAAACCCTCTGTAACTACATTGTGGATAGAGCTAGACGTTCAATTGTTTTCATAACCAAGAGAACATCAAATAACTAGCTATATCTATATTTTCAGCATTAGCAGCAGAAAGATCGTGAAGAAGGTCGACATGGAGAAGTGCCGAAGCAAGATGAGCAAGTGTTTGAAGGTGAAGTGCCCGGCGGAGTCCGACCCGGTCTGCGGAACAGACGCGAACGTCTACACCAATCCTTGTCAATTGAAGGTCGCTACTTGCCTGTGAGTATAATAAACCTTTATTAACTACAATAAAATAGTAGTGTATTTTATTGTAGTTAATAATATAATAATATTATTATAAAATACACTACTACTACATAAAAAAAAACAATTTGATGGCTTCCACGCCCTCATTAGGAAGAAGGTGACGTCATTAGTGAGGAGGCTGCGGGGGAGTGACAGCACCAACCTGAAAGCGATAGCGGATGACCCGCATGCTCCTGTACCTGAGGCATCTCTTGCGGACCATGGTTCCGCAGGGGATGCCTCTAAAATATATGACTAAATAAATATTAACTAACCCTAGTTTGTAAGCATAAACATAAGTTACTAACAAAATATGGATCATGATAGAGTTGTCCGAAATAAATAAATTTTGAATTTGAATTTTGACTTGGATCGTCCGCAGACTCTTGAAGGTCTTAAGATAAGGTCTCAAGCTCATTGGCAGTTGGCAGTGGCTATAATAAATATTCGTTATTCATAAGTTAATCACCATCATTTCATTATGTTTAGGCCTCTTTAATAATTTCACCTGCTGTTCTGCGGAAATCTCAAATTAGGTTTATTTTACTGTACTTTTATGAGTACATTCGTTAATTTAACTTCCCTTTTATGATATTACCTCTATTGCCTCAAACTATTATGTTAACTGTATGAACGTAGGCTTCCTTAATATTTTCCATGATCGCGGGTCCTCTGTTCAAATTTTTTCGTTTGACTAGATAGTGAGTGAATGTCCACCGCTGTTCTTGAAGACCTATATCTCGTACTGTCCACAACCGTTGGTTGATACACGTCGTACACTTTTGCAGGTATTCTTTTCATATTGGGAGAATAGCCTCAGACAATACGATTATCGATTGTTACGTTGTTTATCTGTGTACTGATCACAATTAGATGGTATCTGACCATGACGTGTTTAAAATTACAGCAAAGGCGTCCAACTGGCCCATTTCGGCAACTGCACTCTTTTGCCGCGCATCCAGACCGACTGCCCCGACAACTGCGACAACGCTGTCGAGCAACCCGTCTGCGGATCCGATGGAAACGTCTACAGGTACGAGACCACATAAATATAAGATGCACCACTTAGTAGTTTGGCCACACAGAGCAGCCAAATGAGCAATAGAGAACAACTGCACAGTTGAAGTTTTTCTGTGATATTGAAACAGAATCGAAGAAATCCGTAAATAAACCCCAAGTTTCCGATAGTTATAGACAGACGTAGTGTTAGCTAGCCAAAGTAACCAATGAGGTCAAAAATGTATCGGGTAGAGATCAACCGAAATAGGTACCTAATACCGCAGAAACAAGTTTATTTGATATCCATAGAGCTGTAGGTATGTCATCATATCACACAACTGATAACGATGGTTACCAACTTGTTAGCTTACTTATGTCAAGCAGAGAGTGTTCTACGGCTGAAATGTTTGCTTACATGCTATTGTAATATGAAAATGCGCTAAAATAAATGTGTTCATGTGTGTGACGTATATACAATACTTATTAAATCTGTCTTCTTTAACCAATCGTACCCGGGAACAGCCGGGATGGGTAGCTAGTTTTTTTAAATATTTTATAAGAAGTAAGTAACATTATTACTCTCCTCAGGTCCGAGTGTGAGCTCCAACGTGCGACATGCGGGCAGCACGTGATTCCTGTATCCGCAGCACACTGCCGCACCACCGCGCTCTGCCACGGCGACTGCCCCGATACGCCCGCTTTTGTGTGTGGCTCCGACAACCGCTTCTACAAGAACGAGTGTATCATGAAGAAGGAGAACTGCGGGTATGTTGCTATCAACCTTATCTGTACAACTATAAGGTTCAGATTGCTCTGCTACAGCGCTTGCCCCGACACAGCCGTTTTCGTCTGTGGCTTCGACAACCGCTTCTACAAGAAAGAGTGTTTGTATCATGAAGAAGAAGAACTGCAGGTGTGTTGGTATCAACCTTATCTATACAACTATAAGGTTCAGCTTGCTCTGCCACAGGGCTTGCCCCAACACAGCCGTTTTCGTCTGTGGCTTCGTCACTTCCACAAGAACGAATGTATCATGAAGAAAGAGAACTACGAGTACGTAGATAGCAACTTTATTGTGGAGACATAAGGTTCTGATCGCTCTGTCATGGCGTCTGCCCCAATAGTCTGTGGTTCCGACAACCACTTCTACAAGAACGAGTGTATCATGAAGAAGGAAACTGCGGGTAGGTTTATGATTAGTTCATTTGCATCTATCATTACATTTTGATCCAAGTTTAGTTTGAAAGAAAATTTTAAACTTTTTCTCACTGTATTGTAACTGACCATCGTAGCATTACAATGCAGCTACGGCGCTGAATATAATTTCGTTCAACCGCAAAATTAAACCACAAATCTCATTGCAGCACATGCGATAAGATTTAAATCGTGTGAATTGCGAAAAACGTATGATTTGAATTTTGCGATATGATCTGAATATTCAACCCTAAAAATGCTGTATTCCTATTTCAGCAAGCACGTGTTCGTGGTGCCCCTAAAGCGTTGCCTGTCGCGGTTCCAATACTCCGGGTGCGCGCGCGTGTGCCCGCCCGAGTACGACCCCGTCTGCGGGACGGACGAGAAAACTTACTCCAACAAGTGCTTCTTGGAGATGGAGAACTGCCGGTCTAGGTGAGTGCGGTACTTCTTTACGTACCCTTAGGATCCGGAACCGAGTCTAAACCTTAGAACTCTGACACCAGAGAACGCCATTGGTTTTAGTCCAGCGCTGTCTGTTCTCACTTGTCTGCCTGGAGCTCACGCAGGTCGGACTACGCGGCGTCAGTCCAGCAGAATCCGGGCATTGCTATTTTAAGTTGTGCTTCTTAGAGATCGAGAACTGCCGGTTTAGGTTTGTGTGGATACTTAGGTACTCATTCTTCAGGTGCGACCACCAAAAATAAGTATTGGCCTCCGACACCAGAACACGCCTTTAGCGCGGCCTTCTCTCACACCACTCCATGGAGCTAACACTTGTCGGAACGCACGGTGCCAGTTCTTTTCTACTCCAAAATAAGTGTTTTTGTCATTTAGAACCTCGGTAGGTACGGTTGATAATGTAGAAGCCTGTGATTTTTTATACTTTGTAGGAAATAAAAACAGTCAAAGTTAATTTGAGATTTATATTATGCAAGTGGAATTAGTTTGGCTTGTAGTAGCTGACTGGAGATGGGGCTCTAAGCAGCTACTGAAATGGATCCGTGGAGAAAGAAAACCGCATTGACATAAAATGATTTCAGTGTAAACGTAAATGTAAAGTATATGACCCAGCTGCTTTGGGGTGCAGTGTAACTCTACGTGCACACCTACTGACGAGAAGACCCACAACAACAATTCGTGTTATTTGGAGATTAGTATTCCTTCTTTCGAAACTATCCTGGGTTCCATTTTCGACTGGGCAGACAAATATTTGAACAACAGTGCTTTTGTGTTCTGGGGCTAGCTGTATGGATCTTTGTTTATCTTCGTGTGTGTGTTATGTGGCATCCCCAACATACAAATCAATGAGGAGGATTATGAGTGTAAAATTTTATTCTTTTTGGTAGTTATTAAATTTTTCTTTATTTCCAGGAGCCTGGTATCTCTCAAATCTCTCGGCACATGCACGGAGCCGATCGCAGAAGAACCGAAAAATTATCTCTATCGATAAAATCGTCGAATCGATTCTGAATATCGATTGTAACCAGTCATATCGATTCTATTCGCTTTCTTTCCATAAGTAGTAATCGGGAACAGAAGTCCCACTGTTAGTGCCAACTCTAGTTTAAAATAAGTGACCAACGTATTGAGATTTTGTCTTCCAGTAATCGTTTATCTAGTATATTGTTATGCTGTAGCTAAATATTTCATCTCTATTTTAAATTAATCGAGTTTTCTAAAACGATACTGTTGTTACATGTCCTGTGAAATTGTTAAAATGGAATTGCGTAAATTGTTAGATATTTAAAATTAAGACGAAGAATTTTTTTCTTTTGAATCGAATCGTATGTTTGAAATGAAAATAGGCCAACTATGAAAGCGCCATCGCAAATTTAATAGCAACGTAAAAAGTGTTCTCTCTTTCGGAAGCATACAGTAAAAAAGACACAGATATAGTTGAAATAGCTATCTAATTTCGATGGCGCCTTTATAATTGGGCCTGTAGTCAGTACAAAAATCAATATAGCTTCCGCAAAATGGCGGACAAAATTCAATATGGCCGACTTACACGCATTTAATAAAGTGTAATTTATTTAAACGAATTAAGTGATTTAGATTTAAATAACAATTCTGTCGACTGTTTATTTATTGTTCTATTTATTGTCTTTTTAATATTATTAATAAGTGAATTTTGTAAATAAATTAGTGAATTTTCGTGCTTTATTTGACTCTTTTAGATTTTATAGTTGACGTAATATTTTAGTACGTAACATTTTTGCGGCTTACCATTCAATTTCGTAAGTGGCTTTTGAAAAATATACCTATCGTCTCGGTATCTCATCTCAACTGAATCTCAGCTGTTGTTGGTTCAACAAAATTAATTAATACTTTCATGACAATTTTTGAACTATGCATTTCAGAGCGAGACGTAACTAAAATTATGTTTCCTCTTTCTGGGAGTCTTTCTCTTCCCATCTTAACAATACCTTAGTTTAAAAATCGCGTGATCGTTTTTGTCGCATTATACTGCTTTTACATCTGCCTTTAGTAGTCCACTGTTAACAGAAAGATGATTGGGCCGTATAGGCGTAAGCTATACGCAGGCTAAGTTGCGAGTTAGTAGACCACATTTGCCAACATTATGTTGAAAAAATATGTCGTTTGTAATGTTTAGGCGAATGATGTCCAAATTGTCGCCATCTTTTTTCACGCAATATTTTTAAGTAAAAATGTCTTCTAAACTACTAAGTAAGTATTTATTTAACCTACCATTGTAGTGTATCTAATAATTATAATTGCCAAGTGTTCTACCGGTCTATTTGTAGAAATAAAACAAACTTACAATAAATCAAAGATTTTTATTTTACACAAACTCAAAACCGTCACGTCACAAACTATACAATTACTCGTATAATCCGTACTTAACACAATGAAGCACCAGATTTAGTTAGTAATTTGGTTCAAAATCAAGCTAAAGATATGGACGAAATTAATTTAAGGGTTCTAAAACTATGTCTCTTCTTAAATAATAAATAGATTTCATGATTCTTTAGTATCCATTCAACATGAGAGTGGCTAGTAAATATTGCATAGCAAGCAATACATATTCCACAGAACAAGTTATAGATATGGTCAAAAGTGATTAAACAGTTTCCAATGAAATTATTTTTGCTGAAGTTGATATTGTAATTCAAAAGAACTATCAGAAAGTATACACGAACTACAGCAACATTAAAAATGGTAGATAACAATCTATTCGTTTTTATGTGATTGTTACTTATGTTAATTTCTATTGAAAAGACTATGTTATGTAAAATATAGAAAGGATACAACATCCACTGGAATTCTTCCTCCAATCTGTTACAAAGCTGAACTTTCCCGGGTCTTTGGGCATTCTTGTGAATTATTTGTTTGATTTATTATTAAAAGTTTTTAATGTTACTACTAACGACATAGGCAGTTTAGGCAGTTCAATTATATCTGTTTTAATAAAAGTGTCACGAAAGAGTAATATACGAGTATATTGAACGTCAATTAAATAATAACATGGAAATGAAATTAAGAAATTGATGGTCTTCTGGCTGTCAGAATGTGACACTTTATTAATATGTAGGAAATGTAAACGACAATGTAAACTTGGATTATCCTCAGACCTTCAAAGGTCTGAGGATGATCCAATGCTTTTTGTGTAATAGTAGTGTAGTTTTGTTGTAGTTAATAAAGGCACTTATGCCAGTAAAAAAAAAAATGTAAACTTGATTCAAATTAAAATATGACAATATTTAATCAGCAAACTGATCATTAAAACAACAAGTTTAGCTATTAAAGTAAAATTGCAGAAACACCACAGCGTACGTCGATATAAAATTGACTAATTTAAGTGGATACGTAGAATCGAGTTCATAAAATCCGCAAATGCTGACTTTGTTGAAGTTTCGTCCCATACGATGGACATTCTTGCAGACTTGTCGCTCGGCAACTGTGGAATGGAATTATCTCAAGTAAATATGTCGAAGAAACATTGGATTCACAAAAAATATGTTAAGTTACTGGCACATAACCCCAAGTTTCAGCCATGCAGGCTCAAATGTCTCACGGCAGTTTTTTTAATAGGGATATTTCTCATCAATTAGCATCCTCTAAGGGGCTTATTCTGTACATCAAGACTAACAACGTTTGTTCTACGACTTTTGTTAAAACTCAAAAAAAAACAGCTGTTCCATACATTTTGTCGAGGGGGAACGACATTTTTCTATGGAACAACAACTTTTTTTTTGAGAATTAATAAAAGTCGTGGGACAAAAGTTGTTAGTTTTGGTGTCCTGAATAAGCCCCTGAAAGGATGCTTATTGATTAGAAAAAACCCTGTATACCTATACCTATATATTATCGCAATCAAAAATCGTCGCCGACAAAAAAACATAAACATGAAGAATCTGTGTTAGATTCTTTGAAAAATACTACCGTATTTTTTAGTCATAGCCAGAACAGAAAATGCGACCTCTAGAGGAAAATCGTAGCCAGAACAGACAGAAAGAAACATAAACTTAAAAAACTTGATGATGATCTCGGATCTCGCAACCTGCTACGTTGCGTAGGTAGTTAAGAACTTCGTTAGCCCTAACAACTTTATTTATCACAAAAATTACTGTTTAAGTTAAACATTAAGTAGATTATGTAGGTCTTGTATTTAGTGGTAGTTAATAAAGGAACTTGCCCTCTAAAAAACTTACTTTAAAAAAGGAGAAAGCATAATTCATACACGTTTATTTGCGCATATGGGTACAGAAACAAGGATGGTTGTACAGAAACAAAAAATACTACAAAATGAACGCCATAAAATGAACTCCCTTCGGTATGCAATAATTCTTTTTCGAAAAAAATGGCAAAACCGCCTTTCATCGTGTTCAAAATTCGAATATTTCGCTCGAATAGTTTACATTATTGTTGATGTATCAAGCCGATTTCTGTAAAATTTAAATGAGATCACCGTGGGAGTTTACCCTTTCAAACTAAAAAAAAATCGATTCGGTTCACAATTGACGAAATTATAGATTTTCATCGTGTGCAAAATTCGGATATTTCGCTCGAATTGCTTACATTATTGTTGGTTTTTTCAAAAGCGGCTCAGCCGATTTCAGTAAAATTTAAATTGGACTACCTCGGGAGTATACGCTTTCGAATTCAAAAATAATTTTTCGATTCGGTTAGCAATTGGTGAAATAATCGATGAACATACACAAAAAAAAATACATACACACGAACATAGAACCTCCTCCTTTTTGAAAATCGGTTAAAAATGAGAGAGACATTGTTAATATGGATATAAGTACAGGTCCAAGTAAAAGTAGATAACGCTTGCAGCAAACGAAGCCACAACAAAAGAAAACAAGAAACATGATCTGAAAACACAGCACTATCAATAGTAGGTAATAATTCGCAAAAATTTCGCACCGACTTCCACCGTGTACAGAATTTGAAAAGTTTGCATGAATCGATGTGACATCCATGTATTGTTGATTTATCAAAAACGGCTCAGCTGATTTCTATAAAATTTAAAAGGGAATATCCCTTTCTAAATCAAAAAAGATTTCTTGCAATCGGCTCACAATAATCGGATATATGGAAGAAAATTTGACATTTCATTTTTCACAATGACACAAAAAATACATACAGATAAACATAGCACCTTCTTTTTTTGAAAGCCGGTAATAAAATGACATTCATGGATACTAACCTGATCCTGCTGATTTTCTCTGCATCCCGCAGAAAGCTCGAATTCTTTCGTGGGTAATGTAGAAATTTTCACAAGAAATGGCCAACGCTGTCTGAAGAATCACGTTCTTCGATGTCCAATATAGTATTACAATCAAAATGGCCCAATGCTGGAAAAAAATTAAAAAGTTACGAGAAATTATTGAAATCTGTAAGTTTTTAGGAAATGAAGTTTTTTAGATTGATCCATATCGAAATACTAAGTTTTGGGTAAAAGTAATAAGTAAGTTCGTATAGGCCGGGTGGCTAGCCTTGGTGTCAGAGTTTTTAGGCCGCCTGAAGGCCTCTGACATGGCTAATCGGTTAAAACAACTGCGGCCTACAAATTAACGTGTCACCCGAGCCATGGTAGCGCTCAGTTAAAAATGCCACCCGCGGTCACCCATCCAAATACTGACCATGCGGAACGTCGCTTAATTTCGGTGATATTTTTTTTTATTTCGTAATTTCAGTTTTGGGTTAATGGTCCAAATACATCCTTCTAAGCGAGTAAAGAATAGCTGTATTAGCGTAGGCCCAGACTTTGAACCATGCTGCAAAAAAGTATTCTTAAATATTAGCCAAAACTATATGCCCTTGAAATCTCTCTTCTGTGCTTGAAATATAACAAATAGTTACTGCGTGCAAACTAGTAAACCGACAAACATAGTTACGGATTAATAATAATAATAGTAAGAATGTACTTATTAGGATACACAAGAATTTAGAAAAAAGAAAAAACTATAGTTTTTTCTGTTTTGAGCAATTAATTTGCATAATAGGCCCATAATTTTGAAGGCGCCATCGTAATTATAATAGCTAATTAGCATATTTCTGTTTCTTTTTCACTTTAGGCATTCGATAGAGAGAACGCTTTTGAAGTTGCTATTAAATTTACGATAGCGCCTTCATAATTGGCCCTACTATGTATTTACTTACCATATGATGGGTTGTAAAAGTGATTCGTAAATATAGTCCAACATAAAATAATGAATGCAAGGAAGATTCAAATGTGTGGAATAATATCTGGAACGTATGAACTATTTTGTTAATAATTATTTTTCGCAAAAAATGGTAAAACCGCCTTCCATCGTATACAAAATTCGAATATTTCGCTAGAATTGCTTGCATAATTGTGGAGTTTTTCAAAAACGGCTCGACCGATTTCTGTAAAATTAAAATGGGACCACTTCGGGAGTACACGCTTTCGAATTAAAAATAATTTTTCGATTCGGTTTACAATTGGCGAAATTATCGATGAACATACACAAAAAAAATTAAGCATACTGTTACGAGATGGGTTCTTGGATAATCAGTTAAAACGCCGATTTTTCACTTTGCACTTTATTGCACAAAATCACAGTACACACGACACAACTGGTTCGCACAACACTTCACACTGGCACTGAAATTCACACAACTATTCACTTTACAATCACTGGTACCGTACTTGAACACGAGATGTTTTCGCTCCGGTATAAAACGCGATAACTGCCTCGAACGAAAACCATCGCCCTATTATATCGGAATAAGGTTTCTCTAGAAATCTGTAGAATATTCGGTGCCATTGTGATTGACAAAGTAAACAAGTGTAAAGTTCGAGAATCCCTATTGTTCTCAATTATTACGAAAACACCAAAAAAAATCTAACAAACAACAAACAATAGACGCGACACAAAGACCGGTGCCGCCTGAGTCATAAAGCCATAAATCTCGCGATTAAGTGTAAACAACTCGCCGTCGTACCGCGAGCGGCACGGCGTTCTAATGCGTAACACCACCTCCTCCCAAGACATGCTCGTCCCGAGCATCGTTGCATCCGTGTCAATGTGTGCCAATCGATCCACGTGAACTATTTTGGGGGCACCTCGATGTCCTTTCTGTATGCGGAACGTCACGTCGTTGATCTTGGTCACCACTCGGTACGGTCCATCCCATTTGGCTCGTAGCTTTGGAGACTTCCCTTTGCTGCGTATGGGATTGTGCAGCCATACCATCGAGCCTTCCTCGAACCCAGGATTGTTAGCCCTTCTGTCGTATCGAGTCTTCATTCTTTCAGATGCTTGCTGGCCATGCTCTCTAATGTGCTCATAGATGTCGTTCATCTTGTTCCGGAGGTCACTGGCGTACTCAGTTATGGGTTGTGGAGAATCCGGTGGAATGCCAGTTATTAAGTCAGCTGGTAGCCGTAATTCACGTCCAAAATTGGCAAAAGCGGTAGTGACATTGGTGCTCTCATGAACAGCACTTCGGTATGACAACAAAAATGGCTGCATGTGCTTGTCCCAATCCTGTTGTTTGCTTCCGACCACTTTTGCCAGGTATCTCTCCAGAGTTTGGTTGAATCGCTCCACCATTCCATCTGATTGCGGGTGGTAAGACGTTGTCCTTGTTTTGTGTGCACCCATTAACCGGCACGTCTCTTGAAACAGCTGAGATTCAAAATTTCTTCCTTGGTCACTGTGGATTTCCAATGGTACTCCAAATCGACAGAATACTTCATGCACCAATTTGTCTGCTATCGTCGATGCCTCTTGGTTCGGAATTGCGAAGACTTCCGGCCACTTGGTGAAGTAATCCATGACGACAAGGAAGTACTTGTTGCCACTTTCGCTCACAGGAAATGGTCCGGCCACATCCAGCGCGATTCGCTCCCATGGTGCTCCAACATTATACAGTTTTAATGCTCCTCTGCTGCGGGTATGCGGGCCTTTCACTGATGCACAGCTCGTACATTTCCGTACCCAGTCTTCTACGTCATCTCTGCAGTTGATCCAGTAAAACCTTTCTCGAATCTTCAACAGTGTCCGTTTCACACCCAGATGTCCTCCCGAAAACCCTTCGTGGTACAGCTTCAAAATTTCAGGTATCTTTGCTCTGGGTACAACCATTTGGAGATGGCATTGGTTGCCACGAGCATTTTCCCATTTTCGGCAAAGTACTCCCTCCTGAAGCACCAGACTATCCCATTGCGCCCAATAGCTCTTTGTCGTAACACTCATTGAAGCAATAGCACTCCAGTCTGGCTTAGGGGCATCTGATTCCATCCATTCAAGAATCGGCTTGATGTCGGCGTCTTCTTCTTGTGCAATCTGAATGGTTTCTTTCCATTCGTCGCCGATGTCAGCTTTGAGCATCCTCACAGATACTGAATCTTTCGACTCATGTCTTGAGCAATGTTCGCAGTCCTCTGAGCATGGTCTTCTTGAGAGTGCGTCCGCGTTGCCATGAGATTTTCCACTGCGATGCTCCGTGGTAAAGTCGAACTCTTGTAGTTGCTCGATCCATCTTGCCACTTGGCCTTCGGGATCCTTAAACTGTAGTAGCCACTTTAGAGCAGCGTGGTCGGTCCTCAGATGAAATGTTCGCCCAAGCAGGTATTTGCTAAAATGTCGCAATGTCTTCACCACTGCAAGTAGCTCCTTTCTGGTCACACAGTAGTTCCTTTCCGGCTTGGACAGGGATTTGCTGAAATACGCAATCACCACTTCTTGGTCTCCTTTTCTTTGTGACAGTACTCCTCCAATGCCGGTCTTGCTGGCGTCAGTGTCCACGATGAACTCGTTCTCTGTGTCCGGAAAGCCAAGAATAGGCGTATTACAAAGTCGCTTCTTTAGCTCTTGAAAAGCTACGTCGCAATTTTCATCCCAGAGGAAGGGTCGTTTTTCCTCAGTCAGTCTATGCAACGGCTTGGCTATGTCAGCAAAGTTCTTCACGAATCGCCAGTAGTAGGAGCATAAACCCAAGAATGCTCTAACTTCCGTCTTGTCTTTTGGCACAGGCCAATCCTTGACAGCACTAACTTTTCCTGGATCCGTCTGTACGCCAGCTTCGGAAATCACATGTCCCAGGCAATTCACTTGCCTCTTGAAGAAGGAGCATTTCTTCGGACTCAGCTTGAGATTGGCTGCGCGAATCTTAGTCAATACTCGTTCCAGGTTTTGCAGATGGTCTTCGAAGGTTTTTCCCACAATTATGATGTCGTCCAAATAGACTAGGCATGCATCTACAATCAGTTCCGCGAGCACTAACTCCATTAGTCTTTCGAACGTAGCGGGCGCGTCGCACAATCCAAACGGCATCACATTGAATTGCCACAGGCCTTTTCCCGTCGAAAATGCGGTCTTCTCTTTATCTTTAGGATCTATTTCCACTTGCCAGTATCCGCTCTTCAAGTCCAGCGTAGTGAACCACTTCATGCCTGTCAGGGTATCTAACGTGTCATCAATCCTCGGAAAAGGATAGCTGTCTTTCTTCGTTACGTCGTTGAGTCGTCGATAATCAACGCAGAACCGCATACTGCCATCCTTCTTTTTCACTAGAACCACTGGCGAACACCACGGACTGGATGAAGGTTCTATCACACCATTGCGTGCCATGTCTTCGATCATTGACTCAACTTCTTTTTCTCGAGCCACTGGTATCATTCTTGGCCGCTGTCGAATCGGTGACACGCTTCCTGTATTTATTGTGTGCTTCACTAATCCAGTCTTCCCGTTGCCAGCATCATCGAGAGCAAATATGTCGGTGTAGTGCTGCAGCATCTTCTTTGCCATCAGAAGTTCTCTTTCGGTCAGGTCTTTACGAGAATCTTCCAGTAGCGTTGACACGTTGTAACTCCCAGCACAGTTGTATTTCTCCTTTGGTTGTTCTTGGCATCTGCGCATCCAGTCTACTTCTTCACAAGTACCAATTGGGGTTCCTCCTTTGATGAGTTGTTCCTCGTTACTTGTGTTGAGCACACGCACCACAGCGGTATTAGTAGTCCTCACCAGAGTTCGGGCCAATAACCATGGTTGATCACCTTCCGATTGTTCTATTAGCACACATCGTCGTTGATGTCCCAACTTCGGCGGTAATCTAACTGCCACAATGGTCTCCGATCTAGGTGGAAGAACTGTTCTCTGCAGACAATAAACCTTTCCTGATGTGGCGCCTTCCATGAAGATTTCTTCTCTTCCACACTTCAAGATTCCTTGGTTGACGTCTATCTCACAATGATGTTCTCGCATGAAGTCAAGACCCAGAATGCAATCGTCGACTATATCAGCCACAATGACTTTGTGTTGGAAAGTTTTCTCACCCAACTTTAACTCCGCCAGCTTCTCTCCTCGGACGGATATGTGCTGACCGGTCGCTGTCAAAAGTTGAACTGTTTTGCAGCTTTCGAAGTTCGGAAGAAAGCGCTTAGCCAGTCGGGAACTGATGACAGTGCGAGAAGCTCCTGTATCCAATGTCAGCTTGCAAGAAGTTCCATTGATGGCACCATTGATGATCAGGCTGTTCCCATCGTGAGCTTGTGAGATCAAAATCTTTGGCTTTTCTGGCCCGGATAACACTCGCTATTTTCCGCTTTCTTCAGCAGGTCGTTTATTCCTCCATAGTGAATGCGTTGCATCACGATCCTTTCGTTCTTCTAATAGTCGATTTTCCCTGGTTCGGCATGGCTTTGGGCAATTCTGCCATAAATGGCCTCTCTCTTTACAGTTGTAGCATCTTGGACCAAACCTCGTACGATGATGTGACGCTTCTTTAACTTCCCTTAAGTGTTGAACATCTCTTGCTGGATTTCGTACAGCTTCCACTTCCAAGGCTTGGGCCAAAGCTTCCTTTAGTGTTTTATGATGCCCAAGTTTCACTGCAGTTCTAACTTCGAAGTCTGCTATTCCGTTAGAAAATGCTTCCTCCAAATGTTCGTCGTTGGGTATCGGTACTGACTGATAAGCCTTCCGGAACAGTTTCTCCACTTCGACAGCCCACTGTTGAAGACTTTCGTTACGACGTTGCACCCTGTTCTTCAACTGCGCTCGGTACACACGTTCCAGGTGCTCATCACCGTAGAGACTCTCCAGCGTTTTCATTAATTTATCGTAGGTCACTTCCTTGCCCACGGCATCGAGAATACTCAGGGCTTCGTCGCGAAGGCTCATTATGAGGGCGTTCATGGCTTGGTCTTTGTCCCATCCATTGGTTTTAACAGCGGCGTCAAATTGAATTTTATAGACTGACCATGATGATGTCCCGTCGAAAGGCGTCACTTTGATCTTTTGTGAAGCTGGCGACAAGGTTGTAGATGCAGCGGTCCTTCTAACGTCAGCAATTTGCGTTTCCGCCTCGAAGATGCGAGATTCATGATCCTCCATCTTTTTTTGTGCTCCTTTATGCTAACGTCGTGCAGATCGACCGTGTCTTTGACCTCTTTTATCTCTTTGCCCAAAGTCGTCTGTAAGCTTGAAAGCAGTTCTTCTTTTTGGCGGGCCTGTTCTTCTCTGTTGCGGTCCAATTTTTCTTCCAGCTGGCGAGTCTGCCTTTCGTTGTTGCGGGCCTGTTCTTCCAGTAGACGAGCCTGTTCTTCTTTGTTGCGATCAAACATCGACTGCATCATCGACATCATTGCAGCCATATCAAATGCCACAGGGATGGCTGGAGCTGCAGCAGGTATCGCAGCAGATGTCGCAGCAGGTGCCACATTAGGTGCTGCAGAAGATGCCGCCGGGTTCCTGGAGTCGTCGTTGGTTGCCTCGGACTCGCTGCCTTCCATTAACAGCGAATTATTTCCGAAGCGTCGCTGGTCAACCTCCTCCTGGCGGCGCTCCTGCTCCTCTAGTCGGCGCGCTTCCTCCTGTCGGCGCTGACTCCGTGTGCGCGGCGTCTCTTCGTCGTATGGTGTTACCGGCATTTTCAATAATCCCACTTCTGACACCAAATGTTACGAGATGGGTTCTTGGATAATCAGTTAAAACGCCGATTGTTCACTTTGCACTTTATTGCACAAAATCACAGTACACACGACACAACTGGTTCGCACAATACTTCACACTGGCACTGATATTCACACTTCACAATCACTGGTACCGTACTTGAACACGAGATGTTTTCGCTCCGGTATAAAACGCGATAACTGCCTCGAACGAAAACCATCGCCCTATTATATCGGAATAAGGTTTCTCTAGAAATCTGTAGAATGTTCGGTGCCATTGTGATTGACAAAGTAAACCAGTGTAAAGTTCGAGAATCCCTATTGTTCTCAATTATTACGAAAACACCAAAAAAAATCTAACAAACAACAAACAATAGACGCGACACAAAGACCGGTGCCGCCTGAGTCATAAAGCCATAAATCTCGCGATTAAGTGTAAACAACTCGCCGTCGTACCGCGAGCGGCACGGCGTTCTAATGCGTAACAATACAGACGAACATAGGACCTCCTCCTTTTTGGAAGTCAGTTAAAAATGATAATTTATCAAAAACACCAACCTTTTGTTCAATAAATTACTGGTTACATTTTCATGGCAAGATAAACGATCATGATCAAATGTGAATGAACACAATTATTGAAATACGTATGGGGGAGAGACGTAAAAGAAAGACCATCACCCACGTGATAATAATGTGAGACATATTTTTTTGACTGCCCTGACTACCGCCACTTTAATTTGAAAATCCGCTGGGCTATGTCGGTAACTTTGGTTCGTCTGCGGATCTCCTCATTTCTGATTCGATCCCACAGAGAGATACCGAGCATAGCCCTCTTGATAGCACAAATGTAGGTTATTGAGCTAAATAAACATCAATATTTTTCGCTATCCGATGTAGATCTATGGTATGGTTTAGTGTGCCGGTTTAATTATCATGTTAAGCCAGACAAATACTAATTTTGGTTGTCAACCAATGTTAAAAAATATTTTTAAGATATACCAATCACAACAAAAATGTATTTTACCACTGCTTGAAATATTTTCGGGAACATGTTGTACGCATCCATCATTTTTTTATAGACATCGAACATTCGCCAAAAATCGTCATCACCAAGTTTGTCTTTACGACATCTAGTCATTTCTTCCATCCACACCTCTCCATATTTTGTCATCAAGTTGATCATACATAAACCATTAATCATAAATACGTCTATATTCAAAAAATAACAATCAAAGGCAATACGTCTATAATCAGTATATATGTAAACCACGAACCAAGCTTCAAAAATCATTTGACTTATAATTAACCCAAATATATAAAGAAAGATTTTCAGAATAACATTTTTAAAATTGTATTTATGCTTGAAGAAAATATGAATCTCGTGGTTTTTCAATGTCCAATAAAAATATAGCTGGCTGGTACGAATTACATATGTGGCTAGAAAAATACCATAGATGATATTGTATGCGTAGTCGAATGTGGCGAAAAGTTGATCAAGAAAGTAATTATCACGAAAATAAATATGAGCCGTCAGACCCAAAGCAACATATATAGAAGCGACAACAATATTTAGACCTGTTGATATAACACCGTTAGGAGTTACATGATTACTGATTAAGTTGAATCTTGTTGAAAATAGTAAGATATGCAAAATGTGGAAAGGATACACGATCCATTGAAATTCTTTGTCTAATTTGTTACCAGCTTTTCTGGGTCTTCGGACATTTTTCTTGATAAATTTCCAAATAAGGTTTTTAAATGCTACTAGAGTAGGCAGTTTCATCGTTAGAATGACAATGAAAAGACAAGTTACTGATCTTTGTATGTATACTAAAAGTGAAAGCAAATTAATTATTTACTAAGTAATTATAAAACATTTGTTTGTTTTTATGGACATACCTACATAAGACTGGTCAATAAACATTTTCATTTCATTAAAGAAATTAACAAAATTGAGGTTACCTAAAGTTTGAACAGTAGATAAGTATAACGGTGGACTTTTCAGGGTTCCGTACCCAAAGGGTAAAAACGGGACCCTATTACTAAGACTCCGCTGTCTGTCTGTCTGTCAACAGACTGAATCTCATGAACCGTTATAGCCAGAAATCTGAAATTTTCACAGATGATGTATTTCTGTTGCCACTATAACAAAAAATACTAAAAATAGAATAAAATAAATAGTTAAGGATAGAGAGGATAAATAGGAAGGAAGATAATTCAGGTTTGTTGTATGGGAGCCCCATACAACAAACCTGAATTTTTTACCGTTTTTCGCTAGATGTTTATAATGGTAACAGGTAGGTGCTTGAAATTTTCACAGAATATTTAGTTGTATATTCACTTCAATAATAAACAATAAAAAAGAAATAAAATAAATGTTTAAGGGGGCTCCCCCATACAGTACGGAACCCTCCGTGCGCGAGTCCGACTCGTACTTGGCCGATTATTTTATTATGTACTTAGGTAATTTTAAGTAATTTAATGTTATTTAAGTTTGTGCAATAAATATTTAATTCTTAAATACTGTTTCTGATAATTATTTTGTGAGATTTATGTAAATGGTTTTATTCGTTTATATCTCAACAAACTGTCTAAACTGTAAATAAGCTAAATGAAAATTCATATATGTATATGTAAATTCATATATAATTAAATATGTAAAAATGTAACATCAAAATTAATAGCAAATTAGTTACAAAATCAATCCTAAAAGCAAAGGTTTAAATCTAAGTAGTTTACTGTTTAAGTAGGTCATTCAGGTATACGCACCGACATCGGCACACCCAGATGATGAAGTGGAGGCTATGTATGAGGACGTAAGTCGGGCCATACATACGTCTAAGACCCGCTTCACGGTTGTTATGGGAGACTTCAACGCAAAGTTGGGCAACAAAAGCGATGATGAGTTGAGAGTGGGGCAATTTGGATATGGGCAACGGAACCCCAGGGGCCAAAGGCTGGCAGACTTTCTGGAAAAAGAGGATGATCTTCATGATGAACTCTTTCTTCCAGAAGCCACCTCACAGGAAATGGACCTGGATGAGCCCCGATGGTTCTACGAGAAATGAGATAGACTTCATCATGACTAGCGAGAAACGGATATTTAACGATGTCTCTGTGATCCACAGGATAAAAACCGGTAGTGATCACAGAATCGTGCGAGGCAAACTGAATATTAACGTTAAACTCGAAAGGTCCCGTCTGATGAAGTCTACGCTCCGACCTACTCATGCTCATATACAAAACCCCGAGAACTTTCAGCTCGAGCTCTCAAATCGCTTTGCTTGTCTGGAGAACTTTGCGTCGGTGGACGAGATCAATAACGGGCTCGTAGAAACTGTCCAAACGGTGGGTTCTAAGTTCTTTAGACCCCGCCGTTCAGATAGACCTCAGAAATTTTCCGATCATACTCAAAATCTCATGGCCGAACGACGCTCGCTAAGACTGCAGTCTTCCGATGATGCAAAGTCATACAGGCGGCTCAATAGACAAATTTCGAAATCAGTGCGGTGCGACATTCGTCTCTTTAATACCAAACATATTAAGGAGACGATAGAGCGGAACAAAGGCTCCAAAGTGTTCGCAAGGCATTTGTCTATTGGGCAAAGCCAGTTGACAAAGCTGAAGAGAGAAGATGGCAGTATAACGTCAACCAAGGCAGAGGTATTGGAGGAGATCGAAAAGTTCTACGGACAGTTATACGCCTCGGTAGCAAAGCCTATAAACAGCGCGGCTAAAGACCCAAGAGCCAAGCTGACCCGACACTTCACCGAAGACATCCCGGACATCAGTCTGTACGAGATTAGAATGGCTCTGAACCAACTTAAGAACAACAAGGCGCCGGGTGACGACGGAATCACTTCAGAGCTTCTGAAAGCGGGTGGTAAACCGGTACTTAAAGTCCTTCAGAAGCTTTTCAACACCGTCGTCCTCGAGGGCATAACGCCTGAAGCATGGAACAAAAGCGTGGTGGTGCTATTTTTTTTTAAAAAAGGTGACAACACCTTATTGAAGAATTACAGACCCATCTCGCTTCTGAGCCATGTTTATAAGTTGTTTTCAAGAGTCATTACGAATCGTCTCGAACGCAGGCTTGATGACTTCCAGCCTTCCGAACAAGCCGGTTTCCGAAAAGGCTTTAGTACCATGGATCACATACATACGCTGCGGCAGGTTATACAAAAGGCCGAGGAGTATAACCAGCCACTTTGCTTAGCGTTTGTGGACTATGAGAAAGCCTTTGATTCGGTCGAGACATGGGCTGTGCTTGAGTCTCTTCAACGATCCCGTATTGACTATCGGTATATCGAAGTGTTGAAGTGTTTGTATAATAACGCCACTATGTCGGTCCGAGTACAGGAAGAGAGCTCCAAGGCGATCCCATTGAAGAGAGGCGTAAGACAGGGAGATGTAATATCTCCGAAACTGTTTACTGCTACTCTGGAGAACGCTTTTAAGCTCCTGGAATGGAAAGGATTCGGCATCAACATCAATGACGAATACCTCACTCACCTTCGGTTTGCCGACGATATCGTGGTCATGGCAAAGTCGATGGAGGAACTCAGTACGATGCTCGAAGGCCTAAATCGAGTCTCTCAACAGGTGGGTCTTAAAATGAACATGGACAAGACAAAGGTCATGTGTAATTCCCATGTTGTACCCACCCCTATTTCAGTTGGGAACTCGGTTCTCGAAGTCGTTGACTCGTACGTCTACCTAGGACAAGTAGTCCAGTTAGGTAGGTCCGACTTCAAGAAAGAGGCCAATCGCCGAATCCAACTCGGCTGGGCAGCGTTCGGAAAATTGCGTAACGTCTTCTCGTCCGACATACCTCAGTGCCTCAAGTCGAAAGTTTTCGACCGGTGTGTGTTGCCAGTGATGACTTATGGCACAGAAACGTGGTCTCTCACTATGGGCCTTATTAGTTAGCTTCAAGTAGCCCAACGAGCCATGGAGAGGGCTATGCTCGGAGTTTCTCTGCGAGATCGAATCAGGAATGAGGAGATCCGTAGAAGAACCAAGGTCACCGACATAGCCCAGCGGATTGGCAGGTTGAAGTGGCAATGGGCAGGGCACATAGCGCGGAGGACTGATGACCGATGGGGTCGAAAAGTCCTCGAGTGGAGACCACGTACCGGCAAGCGCAGCGTAGGACGTCCACCCACAAGGTGGACGGACGACCTCATTAAGACCGCAGGATCGCGCTGGATGCAAGCCGCTACCAACCGGTCTTATTGGAGGTCTTTAGGGGAGGCCTATATCCAGCAGTGGACGTCCTATGGCTGAAAAGAAGAAGAAGAAGAAGTTTACTGTAATCTAAACTAGATGGCGCTGGCGTCGAGTTAGCCACCGACGATGGACGACGTGTTTTGGTGTTTCAATAAATGGTCTATGCGTTCGGGATATGTGGTTTTAATACAAATCCATTTCCTGACTCGAACACAAACAAATGCAATTAAACAAAGCGCTATGAAGTAGTCGGCCGAGCAGTTAGAAGTACCGATGTAGGCACAGAGCTATTACAACAAGAGAGATAGCGCTGTTGTAGCTTGAAGCAATTCTCAACCACAAAAATGTATGGACAATCACTATCACTAGTTGTCAACATGTCAACTAGGGATGGGTTATACTTGCAAAATCGCGTACCAGGGCTTCCAAGTACGTCCACCTTAAAATACCAGAGCCAATTACCAGGGCTCAAAATACCTTCAAGGTATTTTTTTTTTCATAGGAAATTGGTCGGTGTTCTCTTACCGATAAGGTGCAAATTTGCAAAATAGCATTACCGAAAAAGTACTTCAAACCCTTGCAAGTAATTCGACTGCTGTGGTACTTAGAACCAGGCCTCAAAATACCTTCAAGGTATTTTTATTTTCATAGGAAATTGATCTGTATTCTCTTGACGATAATGTTCAAAATAGCATTACCGAAAAAGTACTTCGAAACCTTGCAAGTAATTCGACTGCTGTGGTCGCCCGTCCGAGTACGGCCGAGCGGGCCGAAGCCAAGCCACGACTTAGCGAGTGACATTACCTTCAAAGTATTTTTTTACTTTCAAGTGTTGGGGTTAGATACCTGGTCCACATACTTGCAAGCAAATACCTAGTGACATTACCTGGTCAAGTAAATACGCACCTTCCCCTCAGAATAAGGAAAAACAGTAGAAGTGACATAAAGTAGAAAAGTTGTGATGCTTGATTCCACAAACATGGCGTCGAAAATCCATAGAAACTGCTATGTAATCTAGACACAAATGACACTTGAACTGCTGATCAAATGTCAAATTTGATTTCACAAAGATGGTGGATAAACTTCAAACGTCTCCTAGTCAGAGCTTTTATTTTGAACTTTATCGTCATAGCAATAATGCCATGTCATTTCAAACACCGGCCCAATGACCTTCCCTAATGTCAACTATCAAAATATGTATTGGAATTAGACAAGAATTTGACACTATCGGGACAAAAACACTGCGACTAGCCACTGAAACGAGGTATTTTTCATGTCTCTTTCTAACTCATGTCATATTTTGGATGTAGTCTGGCAAATTTCACAGAAGTGGCACTGAAAACATGCAAAAACCATAATGTCAATTATTTTAGTTAATGTTTTTGCTTCTCAGTTTGATTATTAGGTAATGATTGTACTTTTTATATTTGTGTCTCATATTTCACATGTTTGGTAAGGGCAGCATCAACTTGGTGTTAACTATAATGTTGCTGTAACCTTTGATGAATAATAAAAAAATATTAAATCAATGCATCTCTTTCTTTCATTTCTCGATCGACCACGTTATCCCTCTGGTAACTCTGTGGATGTAGGTATGCGGTGCGGTCGGTGACCATTTGAGTTTGTTGTGGTGGACATAGGGGAAGAGACGTTGGAGAACAACCATCACCCAAGTGATAACCAGTATGATGATTTTGATAACCAGTTTGATGTGATATTTTTTATCAACTGTTATTTATTTACGATCACGCCTACGATAAATAAATAAATAAATGATTTATTGACACCAGTATTACAAATCGTGTAACATATTATAATAAACACATAAAAAGCATGCAAACGAATTGAAAACCTCTTTTTCTGAGGCCGGTAAAAAAAAACAAAATTAATTTTCATTCATTTATTGATTCAAGTTTTTGGTAGGTATAATTCACTAATTAATATACTCGTACATAATAATATACTTAGTTGTGTCTTTTCCATTTGAAATGTAACTAAGTTTACATTAAAATTTCAACATGATAGACTAAATGCTGCTATTGAAAATAAAATTGCAAAAATACAACTGCGTATGTTGACATGATGCTAAACAATTTTAAAGGATACATATTTGGAATCTAGCTCGTAGAAGCCAAAAATGCAAAATTTGGTAAAATTCAATCTCTTCCGGTAAATGTTTTTGCACACTCGTGTCTGAACTTCTGTAAAAAGACAAAAATACGCATAAGTGTACAATAAGTGGGCTTCAGTCAGGATTGAGTTAACTGCAACTTAGCTAACTTCACAACTTTGCAGCTTGTAGCTAACATCAAGTTTGATTCGGCCTATTGTTGTATTGTACTGTACTGTGCCAGCCTTTTTAATAGTCCACTGCATGACGTAGGCCTACCCACGAAGGGTGATTGGGCCATATCCACCACGCTGGCCCAGTGCGGGTTGGTGGATTCACACATGCCATCGAATTTCTTCTACGGACGTATGCAGGTTGCCTCACGATGTTTTCCTTCACCGAAAAGCCAGTGATGTGAAATTCCGTATAGAAGTTCCAAAGAAACTCATTGGTACGGGACCGGGATTGAACCCACGACCTCGAGAATGACAGGCCAGCGTTACAACCACTAGACCACCACGGCCTATTGTTGGGTTTTGGGCAAAAATTGCATATTTTAAATAATGTGCAGATTTTGAACGGACACGGTGGTTCGAGGGTGGTAGTCAACCACAGACTTTTAAAAAGTAAAAGTAACGTAAAAAGGCTATTACAGAGGAAGTCGTAAAAATTAGTAAAAAAATTGAAAAAGAATTCGTGGTCAGAAACTCGCACAGGTTTTGAAGACAATTCTGGTCAAACCGTCGGAGCAAAGAACAAGTCTAGATTAGTTATTTTCAAAGCTTAAAGAACATTGTATTCGAAGAAATAAATTTACAAACTATTATTGTAATAATGGTGTTCCTACTGCATCGAGTCCACGGTTGTCCCAACACTATACTTACCTGATTGCGATTCTTTCGACTTCAACACGCAAAAGGCTTGCATTTTCTCGTGGGTCAAGTAGAATTTTTCACAGGAAACGCCCAGCACCGCATGAATGATTAAGTTCTTTAACACCCAGTAAATTACTTCTGTCATCACGTACCATTTCTAAATTAAAAAAAATATGGTTGTCTGTAATAGTACATTATGATATAAGTGCGGTAAGTTCAGCCTCTGCTTCCTTATACTCGTAGACCTCGCCTACGGCTCGGGCTTGCAATATCGCCTCGGCTGTAATTTTCAAAGCGCACGTAATTCATACCACGTTTTATAACATACTAGACGACCCGCCCCGGCTTCACACAGGTGTATTATTTATACATATAAACCTTCCTCTTGAATCACTCTATCCATTAAAAAAAACCGCATCAAAATCCGTTGCGTAGTTTTAAAGATTTAAGCATACAGACAAACAAACAGACAAAAATAGCGACTTTATTTTATACTATGTAAGGATTTGCGAGGAAATTAATAAAACTCTGACTTTGAGTGAATGTCGTGCATCAGTCGAAGCATTGTGCGTTTTACATTACAATAACGCACAAGTGCCGTAATGTCTCTCACTCTGTTGAGTGGAAGTAGGAGAAACGAGACCACAGAGTTCTGCAGTCGGTGTAGGCGTGCGTTTTACACTACAATAATGCACAAGTGCGTAATGAAATACATTACGATATTAAAATTGGTGTAGTTACAGCCACTTTACGAGCAAATATGTTATAAAGTCGGTTTACAGACAATCATTGTACTTGATAACGTCGTAAGAAAACATAGTTGAATCAACAAACAAAACAAAAGCAACGCTTAGGCCGATCGTGCGTTTCTATCGCTTGTTCCGCGCTCTCGCTTGCACGCTCGGCTCAGGCGAAACGTGACACTTTACGTGCGTGCAGTCGGCGTTCATCGATTTACAAAACGTTATCGAGTCAAAAATATTAAAACACAAATCAACATCAAACTCGCGATGTTTGTTACTGTTTCACGTAGCTTCAGAGAATCAGCTTGAGTTCATTTTTAGGGTTCCGTACCCAAAAGGTAAAAACGGGACCCTATTACTAAGACTCCGATGTCCGTCTGTCCGTCTGTCTGTCACCAGGCTGTATCTCATGAACGGTGATAGCTCGACCGCTGAAATTTTCACACATGATGTATTTCTGTTGCCGCTATAACAACAAATTAAAACTAAATATTATATATATTTAAGGGGGGCTCCCATACAACAACAATTCCAGCGAAATATCCGAATTTTGGACACGATAATTTCGCCAATTGTGAACCGAATGGAAGAATTCTTTTTTAGTTCGAAAGGGTATACTCCCAAGGTGGTTTCATTTAAATTTTACAGAAATCGGCATTGCCGTTTTTGAAAAATCAACAATTATGTAAACAATTCGAGCAAAACATTCGAATTTTGTACACGGTGGAAGGCGGTTTTGTCATTTTTTGCGAAAAATAATTGTACACAATGAAATTAAAGCATTTTTGTAGCAAGTCTCTGCTTTACCAGATTTACTTTCAGTGGACTTTTTTAATTTGATGATCCAATATTATCAACCTCATCGCGGTCGAAACGGACCTATTTACGTGTTCTCTGAATGGATTCACAAAAATAGCTTTGTTTGTGTTAAGCTATAGGAGCTAAGATGCTTTTCTTTTTGTACGTATAATATTTGTAAAATGTTTGAATGAAATAATGTTATTAGAAATGTTTAGGTTAATTAGTATAGCTACACTATCGCATTAGGTGATAGAACCTGTCAAGATAGTTGTATTGTGGAAAATAAATAAATTAAAATAAAATTTTATTGATTTTGATAGCACCGCCGCGTCTAGTTTCAACTTATTTTCCGTACCTGATGCGTCTCTAGCACTGTCATTGTATGGTACGAGTACGTTACAGTGAGCAAACACCCCTATGCCCAGTAATGATTCAATAGAGCCTTAATTAATGATACACAAAAACAGTAATCTACATACGTCATTGTTGGTTGATACAGTTAGTCGTAAATACGATTCCATATACATTAACGCATGCAAGGACGTTTCAACTGTGTGAAACAATATCTGAAATACAATTAATTATTACGATGAAATCTTTTCTGTCCTAAAAACCAACAAGATGAAAAATAACAGTTTCACATAATACAAAACAGTGGGTACTAGTACGAGTATAGCCAACATAATATCATCTCTCATGGCTTAGGAATAAGGGTAGGGATCCACGCTCTGGCTCATATATCTGGCGCAGCATATTTCTTTGGCGATCCAGCGCGGTAACGCCGCCAGTATAATGGGTACTTTTGGCCAGGGCACCATTAGAGGTGGCCTGTTCGATTAAGTTGTTTTTTGACATGTAAATAGATAAATATTTACTTAATTAAACCCTGTACATAATGTAACATTTTCTAATGATCAATACATTGACAATTAAAAATATCATCTTTTTTATATATATACAAAAAAAAAACATTCAAATCGGTCCAGTCGTTTAGGAGGAGTTCAGTGACATACACACGCACAGTAGAATTATCACAATAAAATTAAATTAAGAGTTTTCAAAGTAATTATTATGTAAACAAACACTATTGTGATTTACGTATGCAAATAACAGTCAACTGTCAATATGTCGGAGATAATCATTGTTCCCGCCGATGATTATCTCCGACATATGTATGTCGGATCCATAAAAAGGCACCGCATCAATTATGATTCTGCTTCAATGTGGTAATGTTTTATACCACTAACCCAACAATGCTTCAGTGTGGCGTGGCGTGGGTTTAGCGGGCGAGGAGATAAAGGCGACGTCACGAACAATCAGTTTATTTCACAGAAGATTACGTATGATTACAATTATAGAGAACTTTAAGCGAAGGACATGGCGTTCCGCAGCGTAACGCACGCTGCTACCATTCTATCAAGAATCACCAGGCTTGAACCGTTCTAATCTCAGTTTTCCACAACACCTTCCGAACAAGCTCTGTTTACAACTCCCACACCCACAACTGACATCTGACATGTCACCTCGCATTTTCCCGCCCATCGGCCGATCATGCGATGTCAGTGTCACTTAAAACCTCCTTAGAATCAATCAGCAGCGTTTGTCACAAGCGTTACCCCAGGAATGTTGCCACTTCCATTCCTAGTCCTTCGAAATTATACTAAGTGGCACTATTTAAAATTAAACTTAAAGCTATTGTCCCGTTATATATATTACCGAATTACCGATTTGAATATTTTTTTTGTATGCATTACGATGGCGTCCTGGACAGCTTAAAGTAGGGACAAGATAATAGGTCACTTTTGACATTTCATGTATGCAAAGAAAAATATACCTTACACTAAAGGAATAAAACTCATGAAAACAATATTGACGACGACCGATAATTGTTTTCGAAGACGGCTTGGAGTTTTATTCCTTTAGTGTAAGGTATATTTTTCTTTGCATACATGAACTGTCAAATGTGGCCTATTAAAATGACTCCACTTTAGATTCACAAATCAGCCCGGCAATGAAACGAAGTTTGCCGGGTCAGCTAGTATTTATATGAAAAAGGAAGAAAAATAGGTTTCATTTTTTTACACAGATATTTTAATATTTGTAACGATAATAAATACACAGAAATTCGTTATATTACCATTCCTTGAAATATTTTCTGGATCATTCTATAGACATTCATAATTTTTTTGTAAACGTCAAACATTGCTTTAAATCTTTCGTCGTCGGTCTGATCGTTGATACATTTATCCATATCATCTATCCACATCTCTCCATATTTAGTTAGTAGTTTAATCATACAAATAACATTAATCATAGTAATATCTGTATTTATATAATATAAATCAAAAGCAATTCGTGCCAAACTACTATTTACAAAAATTGTGAACCATATTTGAGAAATCAGTAGATGAAGAAGCAATCCCAATAAATAAATCCAATTGATTACAATAACAGACTTGAATCTATGTCGAATTTTGAAAAAGTTGTAAATTTTTTGATTCTTTGAAATACATTTTACTTGCAGTCGAGAAGAGACCGTTGCAAATGCAGAAATAAAAACAATACTGATAAAATTATATATAAAACCAAATGTTCCTATAAGTTTGTCGATGTAATTATCACTTTGAACCCGAATACCGCAAGTGATAAGAATGATAATGTTTAGGCAAGCAACAAATACATTTAAAACAATAGTAGGTACCCCATTACTTTTTATATGATCATAGGTTATATTGTATTCAACAGCAAAAAGTGTTTTATGTGTGATGAAAAAAGGATACAAAATTCTTTGAAACCCTTTGTCTAGTTTCGTGATGAGCAATTTTTTTCTAGAATTCTTTAATTTTTTTGGTAATAATTTCGATATCAAGTTTTCGAGTCTTGATAGAGGTGTTTGTAGTTCCATTATTGTGAATCATTTGACACAAAAGCAATTTGTGATAGTGCTGTCCCATTGAATAATAACACGTGTATAATGGTTAGCACATTTTCATTTGTTCACAAGTTTTTAATTAAGTGGATGGACCTGATGTTTGTTTTTACCAACTTCCAAAATGGAGGAGGTACTACTTACTAACGTTTAGTATCTAAATTACTATAATATTACTATTTATAGTATCTAAATCCTAACAAGATTTGCGAGTATGTACGAAATCGGTCAAGAGCGAGTCGAGCTATAAGGCTTATGAAGATGCGAGGTATATTCGGAGAACTACTAGTTTATAGAATAGTTACAAATCTCCTTTAGAAAGCAAACTGCAGAAGCACGACGGTGTACGTAGCGACTGTAGCAAGAAACCGTAGTAATAAGCCCGCGTCTACAGTGAAGACGGAACAAGCCCTCATCTTCGTGAAATGGCTGTCAATCAACCTGCTGATCAACTTGGCAAATTCTTTCAAATATTCAAAGCTCTGCGACTCATGGCAACCTAGAAGAATGAAATAAAAATTAGGGGACATCTTACACACGATATCTGACCCCAAAGTAAGCAAAGCTTTTATTATGGCTACCAGAGACTGATATACTACATACATATTTTAAAAATATATATCTAGATAACAACAGTCAGACATAGAGCAAACACCTATGTTTATAACACAAATGCTTTCTCTGAGTGGGAATCGAACCCATGCTTCTTCGACCCAGGAATCAGGGGTCAGAAATTACCCTTAAGTAAGGGTAATTTCTGACCCCTTACTATAAAGCTGAAAGTGTGTTTCTTGGTTTGTTACTCTTTCACGCATTAACAGAGCAATGTATAGACTTGATTTGTGGCATGGATGTATTTCAAAGGTTGGAGAGTGACATAAACTACTTTTTATCCCGGAAAAATAAAAGAATCCTATGAGATAGCACAAACATGAAAATATCACGCGATCGAAACTTCGGGCAAACGCTAGTATAGTAATGAGCCTCTGCTTTCCAACTATGCAGCACGGGGCACCTAAGAAACTTAAAGGCTTGCCTTAAAAAAAAAATTGAAAGTCAATATCATTTATTTTTTTACCCACGAAGGAATAGAGACGGTATATGCATTTGGGGTGCGATGATATTTGTGCAAACTTATGTTGCCGTTTTTCCCCAAAGCTACCTATCCAAATTTGATACAGTTTTTAGTAATGGGAATCGAATTGAGTAGTCATGGAGGAGGTACTCAATTCGATTCGGTTTTTTTTAATGTTTAACCACGCATAACTATTACATAGTAGTCCAATTTTAATAAAACTTTTTTACCGGAAAGAGTATTATGACTTTAAAGTTTTTTTTTTTTTTTATATAATTTAAATTATTGATCCACAGACTCCAGGGTCTGTGCCCTTTGTTGAGTAGTTACATTTTAAAGAATTCGACTGTACAATAGAGAGAGGTTAGTTTAAATCTTAGTCTAAGTTAGTAGTTCCAGTGCTTTGCGTGAATGCCGCGAGCAAACCGGCGACCCGCATGCAGCACCCGATCACGAGTGTGACGCATGTGCCAGCCATCGCTCTCCTCGACCATATTTGAGAGAAGAGAACGACCCGACACATGACGCCGCCGCAAGAAGGAGCCTTCTATGGCGAGCATGAATGCTCAGGGCATGCACACAATGCACACAATTTCTATACATTACATTACACAATTACGTACACACTTATTATGATTTAATTTGTGAAAGCGATCACTAGCAGAGTCCGAGGCTACGTTTACCTACTCTGCTTGTGATCGCTCCCTTTCCCTTTGTTACAATTGTATTGCCTCCTCCCGGCCCAGAGCCTCCATCACCTCCGCATTCCGATCTCTGATTGCCATCTGCAGGTTATACTCCTTGATGGCCCTCAATGACGCAGACGATGCACGCCTCACGAATCGACTGATGGCATCATCTTCGAAGTCGTCGGCGTAGTAGATGAAAGTCCCAGTATGCCGCGACAACGCAACGACAGCGTGTGAGACGCTCTCGTGTAGCTTCATTCTAGGCTTTGTTTTGATGGCGATTACCGACTCGTACGTCAGTCCCTGAGCTTCGTGGATGGTAAGGGTGCGTGATCCTGGACCTTCTCCATAACCCTGGCTTATGAGGGTCTCCTTTTCTTCCTGCGTATGCACTAAGAAAAGGGTGTTGGAGAGGGTTTTGGATATTTGAGCCCCCTTGAACCTTTTCTGCTCAAGAGACCTAATACGAGGAACTGAGGAATATATACCTGAGTATATTTCCCTCAACGCATACGCGACATCCATTGGATTCCTATGTGTGCAGAGCAACTCCTGGGTGATGTTTGCAACCAGGGTCGGGCGATGGTACCTCATCTCGAAGAGATTTTCTCTGTCGATATAAGGCAGCTGATTGACGTCTCCAATGAGGACAAGTTCGCTAGCACCAGACAGCCGGGCAGCCATTATTATGGCTCCGAAATGGTTCATTAGAGCTTCGTCCACCAGAAGGCGGCTGAAGCTCTCTTTTCCAAAACCATTTACGAGGGTTGAAGCCATGGTTCGCACCCTGGATTTAACCAGATCTCCTATTCGGTGCGATAGCTTCTCTCTCAGGTCTTTTGCTGCCTCTGTTGTTGTTGTGATGATAGCGTCCCTGTCCACATCAAAGTGTCTAATAACCCATGTTGTCTTGCCACATCCTGGTACCCCGTTGACCCATTGTATCTTTGGTACCGCCCAGTTTCGCCAACTTGCCTCGACGTCCGAGCTCCGTTCGATGGTTTTAGCCATCTCGAGGATTCTATCATCTAGCATTATTTTTGTGCACTTGGCGGTGACTACAATTGGGTCGTTTGATGGTATCGCGTATTTTGGTCTTCCTATTCGCTCCGTTTCTCTCTCGTTCAACTCCACAAAACCACTTTCTGCGCTGTAAGCTGCCATATGCTGTCCTTTCATGGTCCCTCTGACGACTTGAGAAGTGACGTTATTGTATATGGCTGCTTCTGCCTCCTCGAGTCTTGATTTTAGTAGACTCTCACTTACCGGACCACCCAGCCTAAAGAACTCCAGGATGTTGTCGCAGTTCTTAAGATTGACATATTTTGTCGCTCTCAATAAGGCTAGGTATTCGATCAAGGCGTTTCTCGCGTGGTCTCGTGGCGCCGAGGCCAAGATATAACGGGGCGAATCGACCTGTCCCATGTCGGCTCTCGTACGGGTTGCCTGAGGTAGTGAAGCTATCCCTGAGGTCGCCGTTGTCTGTGGAGGTGGTGTTATGGGCATGAAACGGAACAAGCTCTGCATTGCAGTACTAAGGAGACCCGATATGGCACCATCGTTACTACTTGGGCGTAAAACGGGTCTTTCAGAAGCTGCTATTAGCTCTGCTCTTTCAGAACCAGATAGGATGGCTGAATTTGGAATGGGGTGGCCCCAGCTATCTGTTGCATTATCAAGATCGTTACTTGGGGACTTCAGGAAACTCAGATTTTCTCCTCTGTCCTCATACACGATAACCTCATGGCGTTCCGAGGCTTTAATGCAACCGAGCCGGTCTGCGGCTTCTGCCTTCATCCGTTCAACCACCATCGCGTCCACGCTTATCACCCGGGGAGTGCTGTCCACTTTCATGCCGAGATGTTCTAGCAATGAATTGGCCTGCACGAAAGGTGACTGGGCGGCCCACTCGACTAGTGCAATCGTTTTGTTTTTCGATCTCACCAGTCGGAATTGGTGGCCGCCTGCGTCGCACACTGGCATGGCGTCGTAGGATTTCCGTTTCATTGTTACTTTGGCGGTGCTCCCGTTAAGTAGACATGCTAAACCAGGTGACAAGCGGACGCGTTTCTGGTTCCTAACTTGGCAAAAGCTTATTCCGAATCTTTCTCTGTTATTGTCCATGAAGAGAGCCACACCACGGATACGAATCCCTGGAACTCCCTCTTCCGCGTTCTGCAGAATTTCATCAATGGCTACACTTTTCACACTAGAGGGCAGTTCTCGGACGGGGACTGCGCTCTGTGTGGCTTCGGTGGACTGTGTGTGCGTTGAGTGTGCTGCAATGGGGTCAAGAGTGGGGGGTGGCATGATAATGTTAGTTAGAGTGGGTTGAAGTGGTAAGGTAGTGGAGGATGGTGGGGTAGTGGGTAGTGTTGCGGCGGGAATGGGTTGTTGTTGGTTGGAATGGAGAGTAGAATTTCTTTTGGCCGCAATTTTGAACGACCTCTCCATAAAAGACAGAATATGTTGTCTGCTTTTTGGATCTGCTAAGATGTTATGGAGATCCGAGACCACTAAGTTTCTGTCGATTATTATTTCGAGGTCGTGTCGTGCGGCCGAGAATCTGGGGCAATCAATGATTATGTGCCAGACCGTCTCGGAGACATCGGGGTCGCACTCGCATCCAGGGCTGTTCTTGATCTTGAACCTGTGCAGATATTCAGCTATTCCCCCATGTCCTGTCAGAGCTTGAACCTGAAAAGGAGTCAATTTCGTATCGCGCGTCACCCGATATGCATTTGTAATATCTGGGAAAAACGTCTGAGTGACTTTACCTTTATCTGAGGTTTCGTATCGGTCCTGCCACTTCTTGACCGACTCCTCGCGAATTCTGCTCTTGACGTAGGACAGGGGGATCCCCTCATAGTCTCGCGAAGCTTCAGTGAGTGCCGCTGATTTTGCGAGCTCATCAGCTCTCTCATTACCAGCGGTGCCCACGTGCGCTTTCAGCCAGAAAAGTCGAAGAGATCTCCCTTCTGCAGTGATCATTCCAATGTTTTCCTTTATCCTCTTTGCCAAAGGATGACTCGTTTTGGGGTTTCGAAGCAGCTCGAGTGAAGATCTTGAATCACTTAAAATGTTGACTTCAGAGTTTCCGCTTGTTGCCACCATTTGAGTCGCTCGATAAAGAGCATAAAGTTCCGACTGGAAGACTGTGCATTCGGGGTGTAGCTTGAATTTTGAATACTTGACTTCTCTACCGTTTTCCCACCAGGTTAGAGCTGCACCGACTTGACCCTTGATTTTGCTACCATCTGTGTAGATTTGGGGTCCATCGGGCAGGCTTGAGAGGTTTTCTAGAAGCTCGAAGTCTACAGATATCTGGGTGGACGGGTGTGGCTGGTCCAGGTAACTCACATTTCGTTCGAGCTCCACTTCCGGTGGGACATATTCTTGGGAGACTTTAAAGTTTGACTGTTTAAATTTTGAAGAAAAAGGACATCTCAAAGGGTAGGAAAACAGGAGATGATCGATTGTTCATTCACACATGTAAAATTGTGTTCATTCACAGGTATACTTTGAAATTGATTCCATATAAATTTCATCGATATAAGCTGAGCTCTTTTTGATAAATCAACAATAATGTGAAAATTGCTACATCGATCCATGCGAACTATTCGCGAATTCTGTACATAGTTGAAAACGGTCATGCCATTTTTTTCGAAAAATAATTATTTCAGCTGCTGCCATCAATATGAAAAATAAAAAAAATACCAAATCAATGACTGCCGCTGTCTTATCTCGGAATCATCACCAAAAGCATCAAAAATCAGCCCTGTATACTTACGTGGAGCAACTTGAAATGTTTTCAATATAACTGCTTCTCGCACGTTCGTAATTTCTACGTAAAATACTTCGCAGCATATGCACAATATAATTTCGATCACCACTATTTTAATCATCCATCCGTATACCAGGAAATTCATAGGAGATAGTTCTCCGTATCTATCCTGGATAACAGAAAACTTTAATGTCATTTTTAAAATTTAACCATCGTTGCATTTTATTTTAAACAGTACATTAGGTGATTTAATTATTATATTTTCCATACACCTATCTCACAATAAAAAGCACTTGTCAAATTAAGGGGGTTTTTAAAGTGCTCAGCTGTAACCCCTTCAATAATTGTTATGATTTGACAAATGTACAATACTATATAGTGTGATTCTCTAGAGACGACGGTCATCTAAAATTCAATACTACTAATCATTATGTATGGTCAACTTTTTCTATAAGTAGGTATGGTACACACTTCAAAATTGCTGTAACATTTACAAAGTTTCAAAGGTGCATGGCAGTGCTCCCAAAAAATTGAGTAAAAGAAGCACAGCCGTAAGCATAGTTTTCCCGAAACCATTCAGGACATTTTCAACCCCCTGTAACGTTTTGGATAAAGCTAGACGTCTGAATTTTTTCACAATCAAGAGAACGCTGAAAAGAATGCTGCCAGCATGCTGGGCACGCTGCCAACTGGCAGTGGGCTTGAGCATTTGGATTATTTATTATTTTTACATGCTATGTTGGCTGATTTTACGGTTGGTCTCATACTAAAAGTTGATAATAACGGTGAGTACAATGATAACTTAGAAAATGTTTGTTGTCTTGAGAAACAGTTAGATAGATTAGTTAAATTTTACTTACCGGTTCCCATCCTGCCCAGATTAAAAAAAAAGCTTCCAAAAGCAAAAACTCGAAAAATGCCATCACAAAACACACAAATATCTGGAAAAATAGTTCATCAAATTTTAGAAAGCTTAAAAAATCTACTTCATGGTACTATCAACATTACAGAAAAAACCGGACAGGTCAGGCTCGCACACCTAGGGTTCCATACAAATCCTGAAAATAGTACAAAATTGGGAACTTAACTTAAATCTTCAGGGCGTACCTAAGTAGTAAGTATAACCATCGTTAAAAGGTTTTTTGCTTACTTTTCTCGTCATACATAGAAAACACTTCGTAAAAATAATGAAAGATCTGTTTTAGCTTGTGCTAATGAAGCTCCTTCATATGATACCCCACTTGTTTGTCCGTCTGAGTGTCAAAACCTTTTATTTCGAGAACGCATAAAGTTGATGAGTTGAAATTTAAACTACATACCTACGAATCGATGGTCTCTTGCGTTGAAGGAGTAAAAAAAAAAATTCTTCGGTTATCGTAAAAAAAGTTTGTGTCACAAAAACCACATATTTCGACACTCACACGGGAATCAAAACTGACAAAATTGTCAAAAAAATATTTTTGTATATTCTAAGGGACAACTAACGCCATCTTGTTCATTTTCGCGTAAACAAACGATGACTAGCTTTATCCTAAGGTAAGGAAATTAAGCTTAGTCCCGGTTTTATGGATTTTCAGGATTTATACGGAACCCTCAGTAAGCCTGACTCGCACTTGTCCGGTTTTTTGTTGGTTGCTCTACTAGACAAATTATAACCATTTTCATACTTACGAAAACTTGAGACACTTTCTTCGCCACTGAATATGACATCAGGATATTCTCAAATATAAATTCCAATTGCCTTAACTTCTGCCTCACTTCTTGGAACTCGTCTATTTCGTAACACTTAAACATTATCTTCCACTCGTTAAGCTTCATCTTAAGATACAACAATATCATCGATATATGCAAAATTTTCATCTCGAAGACAATTGATGACAATATCATTATAACTCGTGGCCATATCCAATGTACGTCTGAAGTCCAACTGATCCATATAAAAAACCCATAGTACAGTGTTATTAATACTAAAAACGTCCAGACAAATACTGATAGTGCTTTTGCACCTTCATAATTCTTGACCATCCTTCCGACCTCTTGAAATTTCATCAACAACACATAGTACTCATTCTTAAAATACGTGTTGACTATTGGTTGAACCAAATATAAGAAAACGACTACCAAATATTGAATAGAGTAGATAATTGTCGTAGTAAAATCTGGGAAATTTGACCATTTCAAAGAGAAGGACACGGATGCTAACATTATAAAACAACCCAACACTCCTAGAAATATTTCCAAATTCCTAATAGGAGTTGCTAAACCATTTTTGAGGTTATACGTTCGCAAACCGAATACAGTATCGACGTAGTAAAATGGAATAAACATCAAGTAGTAATCGTCATTCAGTTCAATTTGAAAATTTGGTTTTCGAGTCACTCTTTTTCGATTTTTGTAAATTACTTTTGCGTAAGGATCCTCTAAGTTATCCCTACAAACCATTTTAACAGTGTTATCCATTTAACAGTGATAGCAATTTACAAAAATGTTGAAAATATATTGCAATATCATATTTTATGACCTGAAAGTGATGTAGTGGATTTTTATAGTATTAAGTTTTGAAAAAGACACAAAATATCAGATGGGTGTTCAAGTTGTCAGAGATCTAGATAATTTAGTAATATAAGCAATTGTTTAACTATTTTTATTTGTTCATTTCTACGAAAGTGGTTCTATAAAATAAACAGTTTCTATTTTATTTTTGTATTTTTTCAATTTTTGATAGCAGCATTCAATCAAGAGTACTACATTAGTAGTAAGAATGCCAACAAAATATTAGATTAATGCACTCCATCATAGTTGATTAGTTTTGACTAATATTCAAGCTTCTACTTATACTTACCAATAGGAATATTCATTTTATTTCCTTATAGGAATTTTCAATGTTATCAAGCGATGTAATTGAATTGACTTTGTAAACTTAATTTAGATGATTGATGTACTCGTATGAACCAATTATTATAATTGTGTGAGTGGACCAAAATAGTATGTTATCCTATTAGGTATCTACTTTACCAAATTTGATAGCTTATAATGGAAAACTATTTTATGAAAAATAAAAAACAATTCAATCCAATAGTACCCATATATTTTAAAAAATCGATCGTGACGTGATAATAAACTTCCGTTTGGATTTATAGTTTGTAGCTACAAACGGCAGTTTAGATTATCATCATTTTACTATAGTGCATTCACTGTTAGACATTGAGTGGTACTTTATTTTATTCGTGTGACTTAAGCTAGTTAAACTTATACTATAAAATATGAATATATATGAAACTATAAGCCAGTTATAACTTATTTTTGGACAATTAATTATGTACATATCGCGTTTCCACGGTTACTTGGGTAACCGTCGAGTTCATTACAATCGTACGGCTACGAAATTTATTTGAGATGGCGGCTTTCTTGACTACTTATTTCCTCCATGATTTGGAAAGATTTCAGCAAATACCGCCTAATTAGCCTTTTTCCTCTGAAGATTCAAAAAAGAACCGCCCTATGCTAGCCCTAGTGGGCAGTACAAGTGTTTTGATTTCCTCACTGGTAGTAACGGTAAACGTACATTGTAAAAATGGAATTAACGTGACGTGACATGATGATGAAGTATATACATAGCGTCATTGCTCGTGTATAAGTCACTACGTATTCTTTAAATATAATTTCAAAGTAGATGCAATACAAATGTTTTTTTTTTTTTCAAAACATTTCTACTCTTGAGATAAAAATAATTTACTCTTACTGTAAAACATAAAATACCTATATAAGTGATAAATTGTATCACATAGCTGTTTCTTCAGCATGTGTCCCATCAACGACAACTAACCTTTCTACTCCGTGGTATACCATTTTAATTCCATTCAATGGTAAACCACGGCATGCAAGCCATCGTTTTAAATTCCGAACAAGATGATCATGAATTATTGCTAATTTCAAAATTTTATTTTTCTCTGGGTACATCATCTTCCATTAATTCCAGAATCACAATGATGTACGTTTAACGTTTCTGCCAATAGAGAAATCAAAACACTTGTACCTCTCACTAGTGCTGCCTCTGGCGGATCTTTTTCGAATCTTATGAGGAAAAATACTAATTAGATCAGCGATAAACCATGTAACGTCCTACGCTGAGCTTGGCGATTTTAAGTCTCCTTTCCAAAACTTATAACAACATACACATTTTTAACTTGTTATTGTTATCTAACTGGGACTAGGGTGCTTTTGGCTATATTTTTTTTGTCTTAAAATAAACTATTTATTTAGTATTTAAATACTAACAAGACTTGCGAGTCTCTACGCAATCGGTCAAGATCGAGTTAAGCTAAAGGCTATGAAAATTCAGTTAAACAGATGCGAAGTCTATTGTTGGAAAAACTACTAGTTTATAAAATAGTTACAAATCTCCTTTAGAAAGCAAACTGCAGAAGCACGACGGTGTACGTAGCAACTGTAGCAAGAAACCGTAGAAATAAGCCCGCGTCTACAGTGAACACGGAACAAGCTCTCATCTTCGTGAAATGGCTGTCAATCAACCTGTTGATCAACTTGGAAAAATCTTTCAGAAGCTCAAAGCTCTGCGACTCATGGAAACCTAGAAAAATGAAATAAATCAATATTAGGAGATATCTTACACACGATCTCTGACGCCGAACTAAGCAAATCTTGTAATATGGCTGCGAGAGGCTGATACATATTTTTAAACTTTTGTAAATAACAACATCCAGACATAGAGCAAACATCTATGTTCATAACACAAATGCTTGCTCTGTGTGGGAATCGAACCCATGCCTCTATAGCCCAGGTGCAAAGGGTCAGAAATTAGAGTAGAAGGTGTGTTAGTTGGTTTGTTACTCATTAACGCGGCAAAAGAGCAACGGATGTACTTTTGATTTGATTTTTGTCATGGATATAGTAGTCCAAAGGTTGGATAGTGATTAGTGACATAAGCTTATTTTTGTCCCGGAAAAATAAAAGAGTCATATGATACCTATAGCACAAAATCAAACTATCGAAAATCAGCCTTGTATACTTGACAATAATAAATCAGTCTTGTATACTTAAATAAGCATTCAAGAACAAAAAACAACTTTTCAAATCAAAAATCTCAAATCACATTAGGAGAAAATTGATTTAAAACATAGTCATAGTCATTTATTCATAAAGCTGATTTACATGTCAAGGTTAACTAATATAAAATAATGGTGTAAAAATACAAAATAAAATTCGACTTAACAGTCTATAGAATTCTTCGTAGCTATAGAATGCTTGCTCAATTAGCCAACGTTGAAGTCGTGCTTTAAAACTTGGCAAGCTAAGAGCTTCAGTGATGTATTCGGGCAGGTTGTTGTATATATCAGGGCCCATAATATGTGTAAATTTTGTCGATTTGGTCAGCGTTCGTTTTACACTAGCAAGATGGTTAGCCGTGCTTGTGGGGTAGTTGGGATGCTTTCCTCGCTTCTCATACGAGTCCAAGTTTATTCTTACGTATGTTGCGACTTGTAATATCATTACAGATGGCAACGTCAGAATCCTTAGATTTTTGAAGTACGGTTTCGCGTGTGTTTCTTGATCTACTCCAACAATAGCTCTAACCGCGCATTTTTGGAGCCGGAACACTTTCTCCCAGTCAGCAAGTAAAATCATCTTCTCCACAGCTCCGCACCGTATTACACCAGCGAGTGGACAGTAGCGAAGTAACAGGTACGTGCTACATCCAAGGACACAACCCGCGCCACACGCCGCAGCGCAAAGCACGCGTTACCTATCTTCCCCCGTAGCTTGTCAATATGGTTCTCCCACGTCAAGCTTGAGTCTAACTCGAAACCTCGAAACGTTGTACTGGTCACTTGGTTGATTGCCGTGTTCTTCACTCGAACTACTAGAGGTCTCATTTGATGCCCCGACAGATCGACATGCAGATAGTGAGTCTTTTTAAGATTGAGAGCTAAGCCATTTGCGCTATACCAATCAGCAAGTTGTGTTGCTGTTTCATTTAGTTTCTGCTCTAAACTATCTATTGACGGTGCAGTAACGATTGCTGCCACATCGTCTGTATACATGAGGATTTCAGCTGCTGTCACTGCAAGTCATTCAGAAGTATCGAGAATGTCAAATTGGATACAGAAGATCCTTGAGTCACGCCCATGGTCGAGCATAAAGGATCCGATCTTACGTTTCCTGCATCTCCAACGACAATTTGTTCTCTACCTTGAAACCATTTTTTTAGTAAAGAGTGCGGTGGACCCTGAATCCCGTATTCCTGTAGCTTAGCAGCCAGGACTGCGTGGTCGGCGACATCAAAAGCCTTCGACAGGTCACAGCATAAAACAGCGACTTGTAGCTTGGGCTTCCGATCACGAGCAGCCATAATTTTCCTTAAAAGTTCGCGCGTTAACGATGTCGTTGAGCATAGGTACATAATGGAGCATTGCACTATATGCGGTTGGTCACCTCTAGTACCATTAATAAGTTCCATGATGGATCTACCGTTTTTATTTAATTTACAACAAAAGTTCCATTTGAAGTGGATCTAAATAATGAAACTAGTGTTAATTTTGAGTTTACACTAGTACCATTCACAGTTCCATGATGGAACTACCTACTGATAAAGTGGAAAAAAAGATAGAGAACGACTTGAGGCATACGAAATGTGGTGTTATAGAAGGATGGAAACAGAAATAAAAACCAACCCAGGAAGTGCTAGACATTGTCAAGGAAAAAGGAAGCTTATATTAGTAAAATCGAGAACAGAAGAGGAAAGATGTTTGGTCACCTTGTACGATATGACATCTAATGAAAACCATAATATGAGGAAAGAGAAGAAGAGGAAGACCACGCAGAGCATTTCTAGACCAAATTTAAGATAAGGTAGATGTCATGCCGTACAGGGAGGTGAAAATACTAGCAGAAGACCGCGAGACATGGAAGTATTATGATGATAATACTTACGTGGAGCAACTTGAAATGTTTTCAATATAACTGCTTCTCGCACGTTCGTGATTTCTAGGTAAAATACTTCGCAGCATATGCACAATATTATTTCGATCACCACTATTTTAATCATCCATCCGTATACCAAGAAAGTCATAGGAGATAGCTCTCCGTATCTATCCTGGATAAAATATTATTTAATGTTATAGCTTTATCAAAATTTGACGGACGTCTATGATTTAATCTTACTAATTATTATGATAAACTTTTACTAAGTACGAATTGCAAAATCAAAATTTCAAAATTTCTTTATTGCAGGCAAATATACCCATATAGAACAATAATTCACTAGTATTTCAACAATGGTCGCCAATATGTAATACTATAGTCAAAATAAAATTATGAAAACGAAACAGAATTGTACAATCACATTTAAGTTTTGAAAAAGATAAAATTGGAACAAAAATAATTAATAATAAAATAAAAATAGCAATAAAAATGATGTTCCATTTACAAAGTTGAAAGTTTGAATCTTGATTTTTTTTTTTTGGCACGTCTGATTTTACGGTTGGTCATATACTAAAAAAGATAGTAAAGATGAGTATGATAACATCTCAGAATATGTTTGTCGTCTTGAAAAACATCCAGTTTAAGTTAGACTTAAACTGGTTAAGTGTTACTTACCGGTTCCCATCCTGCCCAGATTAGAAAAAGAGCCTCTAGAGTCAAAAACTCAAAAAATGACATCACAAAACACATAAATACCTGAAAAAATAAGACATCAACTTTTAGAAGGAATTAAAAAGTTTACTTCATGGTGTTATTAAAAATACAGAAAGAAAAAGAAGATCTTGACTGTTATTGACCTGAAGACTATTCAAACAAATATAAGAAACGTAAAAGATGACAAAATAACGCGACAAGAACGTACGACGGCAACGAGAGAAAAAATGACGGTATTGGTTCATGAAGTACAACATCACAATTTCTGCTAGAAAATAAATCGCTCGAATACGTTTAAATTATTTACCTATTTTAATTATACAAAATTATAACACACCTATTTTACTTTTATAAGCAATCAGTAATCACTCGTGTTTCGTTGCTCTACAGGAGAAAAATAACTATTCTGATACTTACAAAAACTTGACACACTTTCTTAGCCATTGAATATGTCATCAGAATATTCTCAAATATACATTTTAAGTGATTTAACTTCTGCCTCATTTCATGGATTTCGTCTGTTTCGTAACACAGTACCATTTTCTTCCACTTATTAAGCTTCATCGCTAGATACAACATTATCATCGATACGTGTAGAATTTTCATCTCGAAGACAATTGCTATCAATATTATTATAGCTCTTGGCCATACCCAATGGACATCTGAAGCCCACCTGATCCATATATAAGACCCATAGTACACTATTATTAATGCTAAAAATGACCAGACAAATACTGCTAGTGCTTTTGCACCATCTGAATTCTTGATCATCCTTCCAATCTCTTGAAATTTCATCAACAACTCAAAGTTGTCATTCTTAAAATACGTGTTGATTATTGGTTGAACCAAATATATGAAAACGTGTTGAAAAAATTGAATGTAATAAATAATTGTCGTGATAAAATCGGGAAAATTAGACCATTTTAAAGTGTAAAACACGGACGCTAACATAATAAAACTACCCAACACTCCAAAAAATATATCCGATTTTGTCATAGGAGATGCTATACCATTTTTGAAGCTATACGTTCGCAAACCGAATACAGTGTCGACGTAGTGGAATGGATTAAACATCACGTAGTAATCGTCATTCAGTTCAATTTGAAAATTTGGTTTTCGTGTCACTCTTCTTCGATTTTTGTCAATCACTTTTTCGGAGGGATCTTCTAAGTTATCCCTACAAATCATTTTAACGGTGTTATCCATTTTACTGTGACAGAGCTTCACAATAATGTTGAAAATTTATTTCAATATCATATTTTATGATATTAAAGAGATGTGGCAGACTTTTGTAGTATGTATTATAATTTTTGAAAAAGACACAAACATCAGACCATTGCTCAAGTCTTGATAATTTAGTAGGTAATAGAAGCAATCGTTATACATTTTTTATTTGACGATTTCTACAAAAGTGGTGCTATAAAATAAACAGTGTTTTATTTTATTTTTATATAATACATTTTAAATTTTCGATAGCAACATGTAATCAAGAGTACTACATTGGTAGTAAGAATCCCAATAAAATTTAAATTAATGTACTCCATCAAAGTTGATTAATTTTAACTATTAATCAAGCTTCTACTTATATAATAATATTTTCAGGAATTTTCAAAATAATCAAGCGGCGTAATTGAATTGACTTTGTAAACATACATGATTGATATATGAACCATTAATTATAATTGTCTGAGTGAACCAACACAGTATGTTATCATATTAGGTATCTACTTTACCTAATTTGATGATAGTTTATGGTAGAAAACTATTTAATGAAAAAAAAAAAAACAATTCCAATCCAACAGTATCTATATATTTTAGAAAATTGATTGTGACTTTATAATAAACTTCCATTTGGATTTACAGTTTGTATCTAGAAACGGAAGTTCAGATTATCGTCATTTTGCTACAGTGCATTCACTGTTGGACATTGACGTCGCGAATAACATAAAAGTACCATTCCTGGATGTACTACAAGTACATCCATGAGGTACTTTTAACTTTATGTAATTCGTGTGACCTAAGTTAAGCGATTATAACTTGATTTTGGATAATTAATTATTTCCATATCGCGTTGCCATGGTTACTTAGGTAACCGTTGAGTTCATTACAATCGTACGACGGCGATCGATATGGCGGCTTTCTTGACAACTTATTTCTTCCATGATTTGGACAAGTTATCAGCAACTTCCGCCTAATTTGCCTTTTTTCTCTGAAAATTCATACAAGGTCCGCCAGAGGCCAGCACTAGTGGCGGCACAAGTGTTTTTTCATACCACCTGCTCGAAAATGACCCATTATAAAAGTCCTTGAATCTTAACGTAAAATGAGTTTTTATTATCTTAACACAATCTCGAGGGCTATGACAGGTCAGTAATATTATATGAAACACCCTAGGGGTTAAATGATTTAAATTTGGAACGTCTAATTCGTATGAAAATTTCTCAACTAAGAACACTTAAGAACATCGTAAAGAGCTTTCAATTTGCAAAATCGAAAATAACCTCTTTAAAGGAGGTTCTACTCGACTTCACAGAATGTAACCTCTTTGGTGCCCGTATCAGTTCGATTTAATAGAATAAAACCTCTTTAGTTCTTTACGTACCTTCACTTAGTGAATTTATGACGTAAGTATTACTCATATTCTTGGGGGGTTATATTTTCTCGCAGGATGTAAGAAAAGTAGAGTATGGACCTCTAGAACCAAGTTTGTCTTCGTCTTGGGCGACTTGAACCCCTCGCTTCACTCAGGACTCTAAATAGTTCTCTTGCTTTGCTCGGGAATTAAAACACCATCGGTGCGCTCGGGAGTTAACTATAGAGTCCCTCGCTACGCTCAGGGTACAATTGTCGCCCGTGACGTAAGACAACACTTGGTTCTCTTGGTACATAATCTACTATAATTTCCCAACTAGTAGTAACGGTAAACGAAGTTACATAGTAAAAATGGAATTAACGGAAGATTATGTACCCGGAACAAAATTGAAATTAGCAAAAATTCAAGATCATTATATTTTCGGAATTTTAAACTGTGGCTTTGCATGCCGTGGTTTACCATTGAATGGAATTAAAATGGTAAACCACGGAGTAGAAAGGTTAGTTGTCGTTGATGGGACACATACTGGAGAAACAGCTATGTGATAAAATTTATCGCATGTATATACCTATATATAAGTATTTTATGTTTTACATTAAGATTAAATTATTTTTATCTCTCTAGGTAAGGTATTTTTTGAAAAAATAATGTTTTACATGTTATGTTACGTTTACATAAATTAATTAATTAATTACATAACATAAATTAATTAATTAATCATGTTTTACAAATTTTACATATTATGTAAAGAAGACGTAGCAGCAATTATCAACATTATCAGCTGTAAGAGATCTACTGCTGCACATTGGCCTTACCTATACAGGGTTATTTCTATTCAGTTAGCATCCTTTCAGGGGCTTATTATGTACATCAAAACTAACATATTTTGTTCTACGACTTTTATTAATTTTCAAAATATTTACAATATTTTTCTAGATATTATTTTTAATACTGGGACTATGGTGCTTTAGACTTTTTTTGTCTTAAAATAAAACATGCTTAGTATCTAATTACTAACAAAATTTGCGAGTCTACAAAATCGGTCAAGATCGAGCTATGGCTATTAAGATATAGCTATGGGCTATTAAGATTCAGTTAAACAGATGCGAGGTATATTGTTGGGAGAACTACTAGTAAGGTAAAAGGTAAGTTCGTAAGGCCGGGTGGCTAGCCCTGGTGTCAGAGTTTTTAGGCCGCCTGAAGGTGTCTGACTTGGCTAAACGGTTAAAACAACCGATGCCTACAATTTAACGTGTGATTCGAGCCACGGTAGCGCTCAGTTGGAAAATGCCACCCGGTCACCCATCCAAATACAGACCGTGCGGAACGTTGCTTAATTTCGTTATTTTTAACTACTATTTTCTAAAATATTAACATATGTCCTTTAGAAAGAAAATTGCAGAAGCACGACGGTGTACGTAGCAACTGTAGCAAGAAACCGTAGAAATAAGCCCGCGTCTACAGTGAAGACGGAACAAGCTCTCATCTTCGTGAAATGGCTGTCAATCAACCTGCTGATCAACTTGGCAAAATCTTTCAGATGTTCAAAGCTCTGTGACTCACGGCAACCTAGAAGAATGAAATAAATCAATATTAGGAGACATCTAACACAAGATCTTAGCAAAGCTTCTAGCTGAAACATTTTTTTTAATTTAAGTTTATTGATCCACAGACTCCAGGGTCTGTGCCCTTTGTTGACTAAGTTACAATTGAAAGAATGCGACTGTACAATAGAGATGGGTTAGTTTAAATCTTAGTCTAAGTTAGTAGTTTCAGTGCATTGCGTGAATGCCGCGAGCAAACCGGCGACCCGCATGCAGCACCCGATCACGAGTGTGACGCATGTGCCAGCCATATGGCTGAAACATTTTTTTAAAATACATACTTATGTAGATGACAACATCCAGACACAGAGCAAACACCTATATTCATAACAGAAATGCTTGCCCTGAGTGGGAATCGAACCCACGCTTCTTCGACGTTAGAGAAGAAGGTGTGTTTGTTACTCTTTAACGCGGCAAAAGAGCAACAGATAGACTTTTGATTTGATTTTTGTCATGGAAATAGTAGTTTAAAGAAAGTGACATGGGCTGAACGCAGAAAGATAGAGAAAGACTTGAGGCATACGAGATGTGGTGTTAGAAAAGGATGGAAAAAATCAGCTAGACAGAAAACAAAACAAACCAAGAAGTGCCAGACATTGACAAGGAAAAAAGGAAGCTTATATAAGAATTCGAGAACAGAAGAGAAAAGATGTTTGGTAACTTTGTACGACATGACAATCAAATGAAAACCATAATAGAAGGAAAGATAGAAGAAAAAAAAAGGAAGGGAAGAACATGCAGAGCATTTCTAGACCAAATTAACAGAGGTGAAAACACTAGCAGAAGACCGCAAGACATGGAAGTTGATCCACTGACAAGAGCCTTGCTCATAAATTATGATGGTAATACTTACGTGGAGCAACATGAAATGTTTTCAATATAACTGCTTCTCGCACGTTCGTGATTTCTAAGTAAAACACTTCGCAGCATATGCACAATATTATTTCGATCACCACTATTTTAATCATCCATCCGTATATCAGGTAAGTCATAGGAGATAGTTCTCCGTATCTATTCTGGATAAAAGAAGTTTTTAATGTAATAGCTTTATCAACATTTGACGGACATCTATGATTTAATCGTACTAATCATTATAATAAACGTTTACTAAGTACGGTACGAATTGTTAAAGAACAATAATTCACTAGTATTGGTCGGTAATATGTAATACTGTAGTCAAAATAAAATTGTGAAAACGAAACAAAATTTATGTTTTGAAAGAGGTAACATTGGAACAAAAATAATTAATACTAAAATAAAAATAGCAATAATACTATTCAAAGTCTTTTGATTTTATTTGGTACAGCAGATTTTACGGTTGGTCTTTTACTAAAAAAAGATAATAAAGGTGAGTACGAAAGTGTCCAAGAATATGTTTGTCGCCTTGAAAAACATCCGGTTTAAGGTGGACTTAAATTGTTTAAGTTTTACTTACCGGTTCCCATCCTGCCCAGATTAAAAAAAGAGCCTCTAGAGTCAAAAACTCGAAAAATGCCATCACAAAACACATAAATACCTGGAAAAATATTGCATTAAAATTTAGAAGGCATGAAAAAGTTTACTTCATAGTATTATTGATACTAAAGAAAGAAAAAGAAGATCTTGAATGTTGTTGATCTGAAGACTATTAAAAAAACAGCAAATAGAGTCCCTCCGCGTTAGCGTTAAGCGTTAAAGGCAACCTTGTTGGAAGTCGCATTAAAAGTTTCACTTCAAAAAATAGAAGAAACATAAAAGATGACAAAATCACGCGACAAGAACGTACGGCGAGAGGAAAAGTGATGGGATTCGTTCAAGAAGTACAACATCACAATAGCTGCTAGAAAATAAATCACTCGCCGCATAGGTTAAAATTAATCCAACAAAAACATTTTCATATGAAATGTAGCCAAGACTAAATCACAGTTCACGCTATCAAAAAGTTGTCATCTCACGTAAAGCCAAGCTTCTAAATCTACACGCCTTACTCTACAAGTCCTTACTTCACAAACTCTACACCTTAGTCAATATATGCGGCTTGGCTGTTTCGCTAACTGCGCATGGGCGTTTAAACTATGTTTTACAAAATATTGGCTAACGGCTGCAGCCGATTTTTCATTTATACCACCTGATGATCATTATCATTGATCTTAGTCATATTATATCTTACTGAACAATGTTTTGTGTGCCTAATACCTAAGTACCTATCTTTATTTTTAAAACCGACAGTACTTTCAAAAGAACAATTTATTTATCATTAAATAATTAAAATTTCGTTGACCCTATGTAAAAACATTTATTACTAACATTCTTTTATATTTATGAGGTATAATTATGACAAAGAGTTTACACTTAAACTAGTGTAACTTTCTAAAAACCAGTTTTTTTTTTCATTTTGTAGTCAGTAATTCTGAATGTTCAAAAAGATTTTTTTTTCTGCTCGGCGTTACTGACTATAAAAGATTCGTTCTTTTAAAAGCACATTAGGCGTTACCTGAGGATTTGTCCGCAATCGCCTTTGGTCTTACGAGGCTAAAGAATACCTCGCTAAGCTCGGAATTCTATTTAAGAATTCCGTGAAGAAAACACTTCGCTCTGTATTCAAAAAAGCCCCCTCAATAAAAATATTAATTTACTCTCTTTTGATACAATCTAGTTTTCTGATACTTACAAAAACTTGACACACTTTCTTAGCCATTGAATATGTCATCAGAATATTCTCAAATATAAATTCCAATTGCTTTAACTTCTGCCTCATTTCATGGATTTCATCTGTTTCGTAACATATTAACATTATCTTCCACTTATTTAGCTTCATCGCTAGATACAACATCATCATCGATATGTGCAAAATTCTCATCTCGAAGACAATTGCTGTCAATATTATTATAGCTCTTGGCCATACCCAATGGACATCTGAAGCCCACCTGATCCATATAAAAGACCCATAGTACACTATTATTAATGCTAAAAATGACCAGACAAATACTGCTAGTGCTCTTGCACCATCTGAATTCTTGATCATCCTTCCAATCTCTTGAAATTTCATCAACAACTCAAAGTAGTCATTCTTAAAATACGTGTTGACTATTGGTTGAGTCAAATATACGAAAACGTGTAGAAAATATTGAATATTATAAATAATTGTTGTGGTAAAATCAGGAAAATTAGACCATTTTAAAGTGTAAAACACGGACGCTAATATAATAAAACTACCCAACACTCCTAAAAATATATCCGAATTTTTCATAGGAGTTGCTAAACTATTTTTGAAGCTAAACGTTCGCAAACCGAATACAGTGTCGACGTAGTGGAATGGAATAAACATCACGTGGTAATCGTCATTCAGTTCAATTTGAAAATTTGGTTGCCGTGTCACTTTTCTTCGATTTTTGTCAATCACTTTTTCGGAGGGATCTTCTAAGGTTTCCCTACAAACCATTTCAACGGTGTTATCCATATTGTAACAATGATTCACAAAAACGTTAAATAAATATTTCAATATCATTCATGACCAAAGCGATGTAGTAGATTTTTAAAGTATTATAATTTTTGAAATAGACACAAAATATCAGCTAAAATTGCTCAATTTGTCAGAGATCTTGATAATTTAGTAATACGAGTAGAAGCACTCGTTAGACGTTTTTTATTTGATTAATTTTACGAAACTGGTTCCGTAAATTACTCAGTTAAAATTAAACGAATTTTATTGTTGTACATTTTCAATTTTCTATAGCATCGTTCTATCAAGAGTTAGACATCCGTCGTAAGAATGCCAACAAAATATTTGAATAGGAAACTCCATCAAAGTTGATTAATTTCAACCGATATTCAAGCTACTACTTTATTTTCTACTTAGGTACTAATATTTTCATGAATTGTCAAGTTGAAATGTTGTCAAGCTTCATAGTTGAATTGACTTTGTAAACTTACATGATTGATGTACGAACCATTAATTATAATTGTTTAGATAGTGAAGCAAAATAATATGGTATCTTAATAGGTATCTTCTTTATCTATTTGATTGCTCATAATAGAAAAGTACTTTTTGAAAAATTGGAAAATATTTCCATTCCAACAGCAACTTTTCCACAAAATTAATTGTAACTTGATAATAAACTGACATTGGTACGAGTATATTAGCATATAAGACAGCTTATTATGATTAAGTAGAGTTATTTTTAACCCCCGACGCAAAAGAGGGGTGTTATAAGTTTGACGTGTCTGTTTGTCTGTGTGTCTGTCTGTCTGTCTGTGGCAACATAGCGCCCAAACCTCTGAACCGATTTCAGTTTAGTTTTTTTTTTTGGATGAAAGGAGACTCAGTCGAGAGTGTTCTTAGCTATGTTTTATAAAAATCGATTGGGCCGTTTAAGAGTTATGGTGGGTTAAAGTTTCGTACTTTTTTTAGGTAGGTTTTTGTATCGGGGGTTTTTTAAATTTTTAATTTAAGTTTTATTGACAAAACACTCACTGGTAAGTAAGTCCGTAAAAGCCCTGGTGTCACAGTTTTTAGGCCGCCTGAAGGCCTCCGACTTGGCTAAACGGTTAAAACAACCGGGACCTACAATTTAACGTGTCATCCGAGCCACGGTAGCGCTCAGTTGGAAATGCCACTCGCGGGCACCCATCCAAATACTGACCGTGCGGAACGTCTCGTTGACAATCACCTAGTCAAACTAGGCTACGTTAGCTACATTCACTATTGAACATTGACAATACGAATGGACATTGAAAATTCAAATTTCAAGTAGTTTATTAAGGTAAAACGACCTGTATCATTTACATTTGCCTCCTCACCAAAAAAGAACACAAAAAGAGCTACTGGCCTTAGGTAGCCGAGCACAACTCTTTCGGAATATTTGTGTGAAAGATGATATACGAGAGAAAGGACTTCATGATGAGATAACGTATGATAGAGTGAAGTGGCGAAAAGAGACGTGCTGTGCCGACCCCACCTAGTGGGACAAGGGCAGGATGATGATGATGATGACTGTGTTTTGCCATGGTTATTATAATAGGCTTATATGGTCACTACTTAATTTATGACAATCGTTTAGCGACTTGAGATGACAGCTATGTTTTCTTCATGGATGTACAGTTTTCTTTAATGATTAGGATGAGTTACAAATTACAAACAATTAGAACAATTTTGAAGATCTTATTAGATCATCAGCCTTCCTTGTGGGGTTTTACGCTGAGCTTGCTGATGTAGAATTTCCATCCTATTACTTCTATATTTTTTTCTAATAACATAAACATAATTATTATTTATGTACATACTATCTAAATTGCTTAGGACTTAAAACAAAAGAAAGACTAAAATAATACACTCCAAAAACAACACATTGTAATTATTTCTTATTTTCTTTCTCTGTCTTAAGTTTTATTTGATCTTTTAAGGATTTTGATGATAGGACTTTCGTATTTTCCATAATTCCTTGCACTTTTTACTTCTTTTTTTTTTGTACCTTAATCACTTTTCACTATACATTAGTTACAGTGATACATTCATATCTTTATCAATAAACACATATTTACAATTATCTATTCTGTTTACGGATATCTCTTTAATTGTATTATGCTTGGGCTTCAATAGCTTTAGCTTTTTCTATTTCTTTTTGTTTCTCTTTCTTTGTTTTCAAATTAGCGTGGATTTCGTCAACAGTTCTCATTTTGGTCTCAGGCACTGCTATGAGGATGTACACTGAAGAAATGAGACAAACTGCTCCGAAAAAGTAAAAAGCTATGTGGACGCCCATCGATGCTACTACAGGTTTGAAGAATCGCGCTTGGAGGAAGGCAGCTACGGACGCAGAAGCCATGGATGTTGCCATTACTGTTCCTCGGTACTGTAAAGGAAAAGATTGCAATTGAATAAATTATAGTAAAATGCGTAACTTGTACATAAACAATGTACATAAAATGCGTAACTTGTACATAAACACTTGACAAACAAAGTATGTCACACTTGATACTAATAATAAGCAGGATAATCTCAGTGAAACAGGATCAATTCTGTACCTAGCAGGGATTTGAGATATATATATTATTTTTTGTTTAACCTGTGTTGTCCCACCTATGGGCAAAGGTTTCCCCCAATTTCTTTTAAGATATACAGTTTAAAAATTGCCTGTGTCTGTAGTGTCTGTGATCTTCTATCAAGCGTTTACTCTTACAATAAATGGACAATCAATGGTCTTGTGACTTAATTGTACCAAAAAACCGAGAGTTGTTTTTAACTTGTAATAATAGTTAGTCAGGTCGTATAAGCGACTTTGCCACCCGCGCCGTGGTGACTTATCCGAATACTGACCATGCCGTACGTTGCTTTAACTTCAGTAATTACTAAGAAGCACTTAATCAAACCAAGCTATGAGCGCCACACTGTCTTCATTTGTTTGTTGCTTCATTTCGTCTTAAGATCGTCTGAGATTAATTCACACTAAAATTTGAAATTATGCTTACAAAGCGAATATCTTAGGTATATTCGCTTTGTAAGCATAATTTCAAATTTTAGTGGGCATCAAATGGATGGAATTGGCAAGGGATAAAGGTAAATGGCATAAACAAAAGGAGGCCTATGCCCAGCAGTGGATTATTAAAGGCTGATGATGATGAATCAAAATTTACCTTAAAAGAGAAGAGCTCCCCTATCAGGACAACAGAAACCGGCTGCAGGCCCGAGGAGTCACAGAAGATGCACAAGCATAATGTCGCGACGGGGATCCAGTCGGGGGCGTAGAGGTTGTAGTCCCGGGCAAGGTACCAGGACGCCAGGGCGCACATACTCAGCCCTGATACCAGGGAAGTGATGAACAGGAGAGGCTGGAATCAAAAGGAAAAAATATTATTTACTACAACACCCTATAAACTGTGAGGGTATAGTGGCCAAATTATGGGGGAAAAAATTATTTATACCACACCCACTCGGAAAGTGTCTTATTACTCGTTCATAAACGGGTTACAAAGTTCGTAATTTCTCCCTTAAAAAATTGCGGCAGCAAAATTGATATGTAATTTCATTACTGCCCTCCGAAGCAGGGCAGGAATGTTGTATGAAAATACATTACTGCCCGGCTAGCTTTCTTTTGTTTTTTAGCAGCAAACATAAAAAAAATACAAACGTCAAACCCCAAAAAGGTTTTGTATGAAATAATTAGAAAAAGAGGCGGGAAACATGCAAACCTCAAATCTCGAAAAGGTTTATACGAAGTAAATCAAATAATTAGAGAAAAAGGCGAAAAAAAGTGGAAAGTGAATGGAGACCTTCAAAAACAGTGTTGCGCGATTCGCCCCGTGGTGCGAACCGCTTGCGGGGCGAAACGCTGCAGTAGCGCGTCGCACTGAAGCGATCAAATGCAAAACGTACCTTTCTGCCAGCTTTGTCCACCACACTGGTGCCCAAAGCCGAGCCTGCAACCTGCACAGCACCCAGCATCATAGCCTGCTGGTTAGGAGACAGCACCAACGTCGTGGATGCTTTGGCGAAGATCTCCCCAGCAAAGTTCAGGACTGGAATGGCACCGCAGACTTCTCTGGCCAGGGATACGAAGAGCGCAATCCGGAAGGCTCGAAATAGTACTGAGTCAGTCACTGTAAAAAAGGGTGTGTGTGTAGTTAGGTATAACCCATAAATAAATCTAGTGAATTGGACATGTCATTTTGATCTTTCACGGACCTAATTGAATTACGAGCAAAATGGGGCTTAATACACACTTTGAAAATATGTCACTGTAAAATTAGTAGTACCATGGGCTTATATATTATCTTCTCGTGGTCCTACCAAACACTCTAGTAGTACGAGTATAACGGGAAAAAATGTGCTCGTGATATTACTAAATTCATCTGGTGGTACAAATTCAAAATGTAATTGCATTGTAAAGGAAAACGTAACCCTAGTCCTAGAATATACAATCCCGTTCTTGTGGGCATTTGTTAATGCTTTTATGTTGTATTCATTAACAATAAATATAACCTATTTTAAGTGGTACCGTCCTGTCTTCTGATTTTGCTACGCCTGACGGCGACTGGGTCCGTACGCCACTCTGTACCTTAATTAAAATTGACCACCATTAACTGTATGGCACTAAAATACATTATGAATCAGCCCTTGAATATCATAACATACGAGTAAATTTATGGCCTGAGAGTGGATGCAACACCTGGATGAAATCTGTGCCTCCTGTTATGGGTGGGTGATCTAACTCAAGTTGTACCCTTTTTGTGATTTTAACAAAAAAAATATGAGAAAAAATTTTGCAATTTTTTTTTTGGTCTAGCTCACGTCTTTTTATCTGCTATATTTTCGGAAATAATTTGGTTCAATGTGTTATAAGTGTCATGATTTTGGCAAAAATATATGATTCTAAAAGCCATTTCTATTGTTTAAAATTGAGCTCTTGGGATAGTTTTTGGTGAAACAGAATTTAGGCTAATGCCCTGTAAATTTTTATTCAGTTAATAATTATTATTCGGCAAAAATTGCATAACCGACTGTACATTCACACACATTCTGTACATGGTGGTAACCATGTACAGAATTTTTATAATTCGCACAATCGATGTGTAATCCATGTAGTATTAACCGATTCCGATAACTTCTGTTCCCCGTCAAAATATTTTTTGAACTGAAAACTTCTTTAGCAGCTTTGTGCTTTTTTTGGGATGGGTAAAAATGTTAAACTCGCTTCAAGACACGTAAATGATCGAAAATTCGTAAGACGGAGAGTAGACTGCTGGCGCGGGGTAATATCCCCCTCTCTTTCTACCGCGCCGCGAAAATGTATGTCTGTTTCTGCTGTTTCGTATAAGCGGGGCAGGGCGCTTGATCGAGTGTGTGTGTGAAATTGTATTTTACCACATAACAGATAGTACTTTTAACTTACAAACAAAGCAATTTGTGCGAAATTATTCCCTAACCATTCAAAAATATTCAAAAATGCACAACGTTAATGTTCAAGTTTTCACTTCAGCCGAAATTTCCGGAGTTCAACCCGTTGTTTTTTTAATAAATCGGTGGTTCACATTTAGCGAAAATATCGAGGAATACTCAAAAAATACACACAGACGAACATACACGTACCTTCTCCTTTTTGGAAGTCGGTAAATGATGATAAAACGATAAACAATGGAAAAAAACAGGTTAAATTCTTATTTCAGTCAGCAAATAAAATTGTAATTCTTTATCGCGTCTCTAATGGAGGCAAGGCTCTGTAAGACGTAGATAAATAGTAACTAGCTATTCGTTTTATTATCATAACGATTTCTCCAGTCAACTTTGCATTTAATTTTCGTACCGTTGCGAAACTGTTTATCTATTGACAATTTATTGTCTGGAGAAACCGTCGCATGGTTTAAGAATGTTACTTATTAACTATCAGTCTCATATGAGTGTAATAGTTGTTACGCAAGCGTGAGCTTTAATTTTTAACCAACTTCCAAAAAGGAGGAGGTTCTATGTTCATGTGTATGTTTTTTTTGTGTATGTTCATCGATAATTTCGCCAATAGTCAACTGAATCGAAAAAATCTTTTTTAGTTCAAAAGATTATACTCTCGAGGTGGTCCCATGTTAATTTTACAGAAATCGGCTTAGCCGTTTTTGAAAAAACCAACAATAATGTAAGCAATTCGAGCGAAATATCCGAATTTTGTACACGATGAACATCGATAATTTCGCCAATTGTGAACCGGATCGAAAAATTATTTTTTAGTTCAAAAGGGTATACTCCCGAAGTGGTTTTACTTAAATTTTACGAAAATCGGCTGAGGCGTTTTTGATAAATCAACAACAATGTACCTAAAGAATTCGAGCGAAATATTCGAATTTTGTATCCGATGTAAGGCGGTTTTGCCATTTTTTGGGAAAAATAATTATCACTTATTCATTCGTTAATATTCATTCAATATTATTTATTTCATTATGCTATTTACACCGCAAACCAATATAAATTAAGTGTAAATCACTTAATTAAATGCAATGTTTAGCAGCAATGTCAATTAGTAATGTCAAGGGTCTGTGGATGATCCAATGCTTTTTATGTAGTAGTAGTGTAGGTAGTTACCTATTGTTGTTTGTTGTAGTAAATTAGTAAAATAAAAATCAATCTTCGACCACAACGTCGCTTACCATCAGGCGAGTTGGTGGTCAAGCGCGGACTTATCCGCGATAAAAAAAAGAAACATTTCATTGGAATTAGTACAGTACCTCCTGATGGTGCAGTTTTATTTATTTCCATATAAAATTGTAGCTAACCTTTACACTATCGAGCGCGTAAAAAACTTTATCTACACTAATGTTGTAACATTCTACTTATGTTTCCAATACTTGACTTATAATGACTACTGTTATAGCGCAGACAACAAAACACTCAATTTAAGCAATTTCACATGATGTTATAATATCCACATCGATATCGTAAAATCTCATTATAACATCGCGCGCTCGCTCCTGATTGGCCCTGCGCACGCAGCTGCGCTCTCATTGGTTAGATTTTAATGGCGCCAAGTTCACTGTGACAATACACGTACGAGTGAATTTAATGTTTCGCAATATTTTTTTTTTATTTTTATTAGTGAAGATAAAGTAGTGTATGCAACTGCATATAACACGGGTATTAAAACACTCGTTACTATTATGAAACTCCCTGCGCTCGTTTCATAAACTCACACTCGTGTTTTAATACCCTTCATTATATGACAGTTGCATAAACTACTATTATACGAGTAAACTGATACTGTTTGCGATTAATATACTGAAGTGCCTTGCCTGTTATATTTAGACTACATTATGCGAGTCTATAAATTAGATTCGTTTAGCCAATGGTATAGGAGAACTCATGATGCTATAATTACATAGATTTACCTGAACGACTAGCTAGAACTTAATTAACACAAAATTTTTCGATCAAAATAACACAGGGTTATTTCTAATCAATTGGCATCCTTTTAGGGGCTTACTCTTAAACTAACTAACTACTTAACTAACTTTTTTGTTTTGCGACTTATGTCAAAACTCAAAAAAAGAAATCAGCTGTTCCATACATTTTGTCGAAGGTGAACGATATTTTTCTATAGAACAACAACTTTGTTTTTGAGAGTTAATAAAAGTCGTAGATCAAAAGTTGTAAGTTTTGATGTACAGAATAAGCCCCTAAAAGGATGCTAATTGATTAGAAATAACCCTGTATAATAATACTACGGTTTTCACTTAAGCAATTTACTTTCCATGAAAAGCAATTACATTATCCACAGAACACAGGACACCTAAACGGCCTATGGGTATGGGACACGACTTACATCGATACTTTGGCGCCGTCACATCTTTCTGAGATTCAGAGTAGGCTCACGGAGCGGTTAAAAACTTAAAAAAAAAATTTTGCTCTTCCAGAGAAAAAAATCGTTCACCCGCGACAAAAAGTATGGAACAGCAGATTTTTTTGAGATCTGACAAAAGTCGCAGAACAAAAGTTGTTAGTTTTGATGTACAGAATAAGCCCCTAAAAGGATGCTAATTGATTAGAAATAATCCTGTATTTTGATGTACTTAATAAAGACACTTGCTCTAAAGAAGTAATTATCCTGTGAATATCATTTATTTCATGTCAATATACAATAATTCCAAATACATGTCAAAATCAGAATTCAACATAATAAAATATAATCGTCACTACAGTAAGTAGATAGGTACTTGTCACGGACAAGAAAACATGTCAACCAAGCACCTCCCGCGCAGACTCTGACCCAAACGTTCCCAACACACTAGCGGCATTTCCACGCTGTATGGCCAATGAAATTCTTTGGACTACAAACCATTATCCTTATACTAACATTATAAATTCCGAAGTATTTTTGTTGGTTTGTTACTCTTTCACGCAGCAACAGAACAACGGATTGACTTACTTTTATAACATGAATATAGTGTAAAGGTTGGTAAGTATCTTGGAGAAATAAAAGGTTCCTCTGAGATAGCATATCAAAAATTCACACGCGCGAAGCCGCTAGCCGTGGTGGTCTAGTGGTAGTGACACCCGCCTAACAATCGTGAGATCAGTTCAAATCCCGGTCCCGTACCAATGAATTCTTCAGAATTTATGTACGGAATTTAACACCACTGGCTTTTCGGTGAAGGAAAACATCATGAAGCAACCTGCATACATCAGTAGAAAAAATTCGATGGCGTATGTGAATCCACCAACCCGCACTGGGCCAGCGTGGTGGATATGGCCCAATCCCTACGTCCTGCAGTGGACTATTAAAAGGCTGATACAGTACAATACAAAAACAAAATAGGTAATATATGAGCCTTCCTAATGTAATTAATAATATGCCATACTCTTAAAGAGTCATATGTATATGACAATATTATAACACGTTATCTAAGAACTGCATGTAAAAAAATTACATATGTTGCAATAAATAATTGAATTGAATTGAATATACATGTTTTTATTATATTACCTCTACTATAGATTCAAGATTCAAGATCATTTATTTGTGAAAACATGGTAATCGTGTACAACATACAAAGTCGTAAACAGGTGTAAATATAATAGAGAACGCATTTTTTTGCCCATCGTGGCGCACAAATGTCACATAATTAAATTTAAGAAGAGAATGTGCAATTTCAAAAATAATAAACAAAATTTAAAAATATTACTGAATTATAAGATGTCAACAAAAATTAAATTGTAGTCAAGTATTAATGTCCGAATTTAAGATTATGTCAATATATGTATAGCGAAACATAATTATTACAAATGAGTTCTATGGGATATTTTAAACGAACTCGACACTTTGACCCAACAGCTCATCTAATGAATTCAATGAGACCAATAAATAAGACAAGTACGAGTACGCATTTCTCGCTGTCAAGGCCTAGCTAATAATTGATTTGCGTTTTGGCAAATATTCTGTTTAAGACGCCTATTTTACGCAACTATGAATAATTTAGGTGTCGTTGTAACTATGTCATTTACGTTATCAGTTGAGCTTGTATCTATGTGTAATGTAACTAAAGAAAAAACGCCGGTGTTTTTTTTATTGACTTTTAGCTGTTGGCCTCTGAGGCCTCTACAGCTTACTGGGCACCGGCGAGCGCAGATGGCGGCTGAGTCCTAAGATAAGGTTGTAGGGTGATTAGCGCAAGGGCAACTGAGAAGATACGGGCCTCGGCTTGGGCCGTCACCCGGCGGGGGAGATCAGACTTGCCCGGACACCCCCGATGAGTGCGCCCTGTGGCCCTAATAGGTTGAGCTGGTTGACTATTTGGAGATAATTATGTCGGTGTGCCTTTGGTAACCGGCGCCTATACCAAATACGGAATACTCCCTGTTGCAGGGAGCTGTTGGATTGGGTACACCGGTGATGGAATGACAAATACCTAGTCAATCTACGCAAAGAGGTGTGTTTGCGCGGATTAAGCTAAAGTTAAGTGGACTGTATAATTTTGGTTGATGCATGCGGTGGATGGAAAAACGAAACTGCGCGGGAGTAGCCAAAGAAAGATGCAGTTTTCGAAGGGAAAAGGAGTGCACAGTACCTTGAGATTCCTTGGAGATGGCCAGGGTGGATTGTTGCACAGGTAAACACACACAGCGATGACAATTATTGATTTTGAACCGGGTTTTCGAATTTTTACACGACAGCGAAAGCGGTTGCCGCCATTCAGTTTTCGATCGAATCTTGTACTTCCACTTCTCCACACCAGCGCGAGAGGCAGCACTGTCCATAGAATCCGCGCTTGTGTGTAGCGGTCTTGCTCGTACACACGCAAGTAGGTATGTGCAGGAGCGGGATAAAAGGTAGGGAAATGTTGCATCAACCAAACGTTACAATTTACGAAGATTACGAAAAAATATATTGAATCGGCGCATACATTTCCCCGGGCTTGAAGGGATGCCTTCAAAACAACTGAGACTAGTGTTTAGCCACATTTCTAAATTATGATCTACAAATACTAAACGAATGTAACTTACGATAATTTCCTAACCTAAACATGCAAGTTTACCAAATTATTGATTAGGTAAGGGACAGAGACGTACAACTGGACGCAAATATGAGCCAGTTGCAGTCCTAACACGCACTATCCGTGTAACTCCATCGGAACCAGGAAAAACTTCATCTACGATAGCCAAAGGCCAGTGAAGGGGAGGGCAGTTGTCTGTTAGAAGAATAACAACAGTCCCGACAGTGATGGGATCGACTGGTGTATTCCACTTACAGCGTGACTGTAGGGAGTGGAGGTATCCAGTTCTCCAGCGTTTCCAAAAAGACTGAACTAATTTGTCAAGTAGCTCGTACCGAGAGAGTGTACGTAGATTTTCATCAATCTCTCTAGCGGGTAAGTATCTTAGGGGCGTGAGATTCAAAAAGTGCGCTGGAGTTAAAGCGAGAGGTTCCGAAGGATCGTTAGACAGAGTTCTACATAGAGGTCGCGTATTCATGACCGATTCTATTTGAGCGAGTACGGTACTAAGCTCTTCGAACGACAGTATTTGATCACCGATAACGCGATACAAATGAAGTTTTAAGCTCTTAATGTTCGCCTCCCAATTTCCTCCGAAATGACTTGCCGCGGGGACGTTTAGTGACCATTCTATGCGATTTTTTGCTAACATATCACCGAAATCAGTTTTGTGATATTTTAAACACAGGAATTCGTGTAGTTCTGAAAGTGTGCGCTTGGCGCCGATATAGTTACTTCCATTGTCAGAATAAATTCTACCTACTGGACCACGGCGGGCTAGGAACCGTTTAAAGCATCCCAAAAAGCACGAAGTGCTTAAATCTCCCGCTAATTCGATGCAAACTGCGCGAGTTGTCAGACAAACGAACAAACACACGTATGCTTTAGTCGCTCGAATACCACGACCGCGACTCATTGTGACCTTGAACGGGCCCCCGTAGTCCGTAGCTGTGAAAATAAACGGTTTCGCAGATTCAACAACACGGCATGAGCGGTGGTCTGCCATTTCCGGAAACGACGGCTTGGGTCGAAGCCGAAAACAAGGCAGACATTTATGTACTCTATTTCTAATTAAATTTCGAGCAGAAAGTATCCAATACTTCTGGCGTAAGAGTGACATTAACAAGTCAGGACCAGCGTGACAATTCACCTTGTGATGATAGTCAACCAGTAAATCGAGAATGTGATGCTTTCGAGGAAGAACGATAGGGTGTTTTTGATAATAATCCAAGTTTGAATTGGTTAAGCGACCACCGACTCTAATGATTCCATTCTCAACAAAAGGTTTGAGATGTTGAAAAGAGCGCTTGCAAGGTTTGCCTGCTTGTAGATTGGAAAATTCAGCGTCGAAGTGCAAGCGTTGCAATTCGCGCAGTATCAGTAACTCTACGAAGTCAAGATCTGAGGCTGAAATACGATCGCGTTGCGGTAAAAGTTTTGCGAATCTACAAACATAAACTACACAATGCAGCAATTTTGACCAAGACGAAAAGCGGTTTGCTAACGAAATTAACAGAGATTCTTCAAGCGGTGACGCAGTAAGTAATGTATGTTTTTTCTCTTCAAATACCTCTGTCACCATAGAAGGGTTGAATGGAACGATAGGCCACTGGGAAACATCTAAGCATGCCCAGGGAGGGCCATCAAACCAAAGCGGATGTCCAATTAATTGAGAAGGTTTCAGTCCACGAGAGAGGCAATCCGCTGGATTTTCTCTACCGGACACGTGATACAAATCATGTGGTGACAAGTGATTTTGTATTTTTGTCACTCTATTGGCCACAAACGTATCCCATCGATGAGGCGATGAATGCGCCCAACAGAGTGCGACAGTCGAATCCGAAAAAGCGAAAACTTTATTAATATGAAAGCGGGATTGGCAAGCGACAATTATGTTATTCAAGAGCTGAGCAAGAACGAGTATAGCGCAAAGCTCAAGACGAGCAAGAGATACGACCTTCTGAGGAGAAACCCTTGACTTTGCGCTAATGAGGCTTACGGTATTTCCGTCCCGATTGTGGACGTGAAAATAAACTACTCCACCGTAGGCCTTTTCACTGGCGTCAGCGAAGCCAAGTAGTGTAACGACACTATCAGCGATGATTCCGACATGACGAGGAATTTTTATATTAGAGAGTAAATGGAGTTCTTCTCTAAATTGAGCCCAAGCATGAACAATTTCATCGGGTGGTGTGTCATCCCAATCGCACTCACACAGCCAAAGCTGTTTAATAAGCAATTTCGCATGAAGAACTACAGGGGCCACAAATCCCGTTATGTCCCATATTTTCGCGACACATGATAATATGGTGCGTTTCGTACAAGCTTGTGTGGGTACGCTAAGCTTTAAGCTAAAGCAATCAGATGCGGGTGACCAACACAAGCCAAGAATCTTGTGTTGTTCCGATTCATCGAATTCTTTGACAGATGAAAGACGATGCGACAGTGGAATCGAATCAAGAACAGTTTGCGAATTACTAGTCCATTTTACTAATTCAAACTGACCGGCTTTCATCAGACCTATCATTTCAGATGAGGTAGATATGCCTTCCGTCTCATCTAGAACTGAGTAGACGAAGTCGTCCATGTAGAGTCCGTGGTCAATGATGGCTTTAGCTTTTGGAAAAGAGTCGCCTTCATCGACAGCGAGTTGTTTGATTGTTCGTAGCGCATGAAACGGACTAGATTTCAGGCCAAATACGACACGATTAAATTCAAAAACCTGTAAAGGCTGTTGCGGAGAGAAGCGATACAATATACGTTGAAATCGGCGATCACATTCGCGAATACCAATGCTGAGAAACATTTGGCGAATGTCAGCTGAAAGCGCGACAGGAAACAAGCGAAAATTGACGATTATATTGAACAAGTTCCCTTGAAGATTTTGTCCACTATAGAGGAGGTCGTTAAGAGAGACGCGAGTGCTTGTCTTGCAACTACCATCTAAGACGATTCTTAACTTAGACGTGACCTTGTCCTCTCTTACAACTCCATGATGCGGTATGAAATACGATTGATCCGAAGATTTTGTGTCTGCAGGTACAGGCGAAATATAACCCTTGTCTAAGTATTCGTTGATGACACCGTCGTAGGCCGTCTTCAACTTCGGAGAGGTCAGCAATTTTTTCTCTAAGCAAAGAAACCGTCGCTCACTTGCTTGTCGAGAATCACCAAGAGAATGTTCATCTCCTTTAAAGGGCAGCGCTACTACATATCGGCCATCATCAACGCGAGAGGTCGTGCGAGTGTAAATTTCTTCACAGGTTTTGTCGTCTGGGCTGAGTATGGGTGGGGCGATCAGCTCTTCCAACTCCCAGAATTTACGCACAGCAGAATCTAGAGGATCCGCAATACAACAAAACGAAGCGGTTTCGAAACGATTGATATGAGTTGGTATCTCACCAACAATCACATAGCCAAGGACAGTTTCCAATGCGAGCGGGGAGGGACGAGAAGGTTGTCCTTGAACCTTGTGCGACAAAAGAAGATGCGGGAAGATCGCGGCTCCGATCAGTAAATCGATCGGACCTGAGACGGAGTACGTATCGTCCGAGAGCGGTAAGGTTTCAAAGTTCGACAAATGCGAAACATCGACAGAGACAGTCGGCAAGCATTCAGTTATCTTATCTATAACCAGTGATTCCATGTCGTAATTAATGTTACGATCGAAACGAGAAAAAAATCTAATATTTACCGACCCTTGAACACTTTTAGTCGAACCACCTATTCCCTTAACGGTAGGAACAGCGCAGTTGCGATTCGTATTCAATCCTAAACGTTGGCAGCAACTACGAGTTATAAAATTGCTTTGTGAAGCGCTGTCCAACAAAGCACGGACGAGGTGTTCATTACCACGAGAATCAACGATAACGACACGCGCAGTTGCGAGCAAGATCGTGGTAGGGCCACGCGGAACGAGTTTGTTATCTGATAACGCACAAAGAGTGACGTCACCAGTGCGAGCGGGGCTAGCGAATGCGATGGACGTGTCGTCTTGTCCCGCGGACTGCGGCGGGGGGGCGGCAGCGAGGCGGGCGCCAATGTGCGCGCGCGCAATAAGCGAATTACTATTATTACTAGCTACAGATGCATCCCGAAAACACAACAATGTATGGTGTTTCAAATTACATTTTTTACACAAAGAATTCGACCCGCAAGTAGATAGACGATGTCCAGAACTGAGACAATTAATGCACAAATTATTTGCCTTAACGAATTTAAAGCGTTCATTTGGATTATAGTTATGAAACACAGAACATTTGTAAAGGTGATCGTGTTTACTATTGCACAAGGAGCATGAAGATTGCTGAGAACTGGATGCGGCATTTACATAGACTTGCGTAGTGTAAGCGGTATGTGACTTAGATGCCGTGTCCATTCTACGATCGACATTCTTCTTCGATGCTTCATGTCTTACCGACGAAGTGCGCTGCAATATTTTTATGTGATCGCGAACAAATAATGATAGATCATCGAATGTGGGCATTTTACAAGTTCGTTTGTATGACTCGAATGAGCGAGCGGTTTCTGGGTCTAATTTCTTGAGTGCGATATACAAAACCACGAAATCTGATAGGTCATCGATCTTTAGGTTTTTCAATGCGGCGACTGAGCATGCAAATTTATCTAGAAATTGTTCGAGATTGTTAGGATTTGCGGACGAAATACCTTTGAGATCGAACATTTGATCTAAATACGAAGTAGCCACTAGCCGTTTATCTTCATATTTACTTTTTAGCAAATCGAAAATTAATGAGTAATTTTCGTCACAAGGAGTTATGCCGGCACAGACTGATCGCGCCTTGCCAGTTAACTTGCCTATCAAATAATACAACTTTTCCGATTCGGTTAACGAGCTATTGTTATGTACAGCATTTTGAAAACTAGCGAAAAATAGCGGCCAATTCTTTATATCCCCGTTAAATTCAGGAATTTCGATCGGTGGTAATCTAGGCGATTTGTGTTGAGATTGCGTCACGGGTTTGACGTCATTAGCCTGCAATTGCAATTTTTTGGCGGCGCGTCGAACGCTGCCCAATAGGTCCTCAAACGCGGAAAGCGGCTGGTAATCAATCATATAGTCTGGATTTAATTTAAGTTCGCAGCTAATTATTTTGTCCAACATACTTTGAAAGTCACCATACAAATCATCTACGGTTTCCATTTCAATCAAAAATGATTCCCTAGATGCTTCCGATTGAAGGTCACTCGAGTGATGACAAATCCTTTGCATACGAGCGAAAATCCTGTCTCTCTTAGCATAAAGCATCTTTAACTGTGAATCGAACTCAGTTGTAGGTGCCATTTCAATAAGATAAATACCTATTAAGAATGCTAGCTTCTGCAATTATGTAAACAAATAAGCGGCGGAGAAACGAGTAGGTACCTACCTGTGTACAGCTGTTAGCGATAGCGAGTAGATGTGAAGGTATTTGATGCGACGTGATAGAACAAATAATATGGGTATATACCTAGCTAGGTTTTAATATTGCGAGTTGCTGGCTTATTACTTCCGAATGGAACAACTTTTTATTTTAAGAATGTAAACAAACTATTTACGTACTAAGTAAGTGGAGTCATGAACACTTAATTGATATAATATAGTAACGATTTACTTATAAGCGGGATGAGCGACAATAAGATAAATTAATGTATGATTTATGCGAATTAATCGATTAAGAAATGACAACAAATTTTACGAAAGCAAGTACCTACCTACCTACTTATTATGAAACGAAATTAGCGATGCGGGTTAGACGAATTTTATGTAGGCAGGTGCCTAGTTGAGATGAAAGCGAAACGACACTAATTTTTATTTGAAAGCATGTACCTATCTAGATATATGTATAATATTCTGGATAGAATTACGAGATTTGCTAGTAGCGATGGAGTTACATTGTATGTATTGATGCGGGTCAAGCGAAACGACTAATCGAATATTTAGGTAACCGATATAGGTTTAGGTGATTATCACAAACAAATCTTATTGTTTTTGTGACTATGTACGAATATTAAAACAAGATGCAAATAAAGCGAACGAATGAGATTGAGCAAAATATGATAAAAAAAACGAAATATAGGAGGTAGGTAGGTTGAACGCGGCAACCGAGCGATTTTGTTCAACGAAATTTATGATTTTAGAGAAATACCAGAGTGATAGCTAACACCGATTCAATATCCGGCAGAAGGATCACAAATGTTTGCGCGGATTAAGCTAAAGTTAAGTGGACTGTATAATTTTGGTTGATGCATGCGGTGGATGGAAAAACGAAACTGCGCGGGAGTAGCCAAAGAAAGATGCAGTTTTCGAAGGGAAAAGGAGTGCACAGTACCTTGAGATTCCTTGGAGATGGCCAGGGTGGATTGTTGCACAGGTAAACACACACAGCGATGACAATTATTGATTTTGAACCGGGTTTTCGAATTTTTACACGACAGCGAAAGCGGTTGCCGCCATTCAGTTTTCGATCGAATCTTGTACTTCCACTTCTCCACACCAGCGCGAGAGGCAGCACTGTCCATAGAATCCGCGCTTGTGTGTAGCGGTCTTGCTCGTACACACGCAAGTAGGTATGTGCAGGAGCGGGATAAAAGGTAGGGAAATGTTGCATCAACCAAACGTTACAATTTACGAAGATTACGAAAAAATATATTGAATCGGCGCATACAAGGTGTTGTGGTCGTTTGGCGTATCGATGAGTACGTTTGGCTACTGATACACTAAGCCCCGAATTCACCAACGCTTATTTAAGTTAAACGTGTGATTACTGTATTCAACCAACGGTTTTTGCTTGCTGGACTGTAAAATTTTGTTAAAACGCTGTTTAAGATTTAACCCACGGTTGATAAATTAATAGAATAGAATAGAATAGAATAGAAACGCTTTATTGTTCACACAATCGAAATTATTACAATAAAAGAGTACAATTTACAATATATAATAGTGCGACAATCGGCGGCCTTATCGCTTAGAGCGATCTCTTCCAGGCAACCTGATTTAGAGAGGAAAGGATTATAGAGGAAGGTAAAGGACGGGGTGTACAATAATAGCGAAATTAATTGAAATTAATCTGTTGGTGAACTAGGGTCTCAAATACAGTTGTTTAAATACAGTAATCACACGTTTAACTTAATCAAGCGTTGGTGAACTTGGATCTAAGAGATGGACGTTCATCCGTAGGATAGTTTCTTCTATAAATTACTCCGAAACTAGCCTAACTAAAATCGTGAATGATAATTATTTTTCGCAAAAAATAGCAAAACCGCCTTCGATCGTGTACAAAATTAGAATATATAGCTTGAACTATTTACATTGTTGTTGATTTTTCAAAAACGGCTCAGCCGATTTAACATGGGATCACCTCGGGAGTATAAACCCTTTCGAACTAAAAACAATTTTTCGATTCGGTTCACAATTGGCGAACCGATTTATCGATGAACATACTTACGCAAAAAAATATACTCCTCATTTTTGGAAGTCGGTTAAAAACCGGTTTTATTATTGTAGCTCATTGCTTCTTGAAGTTGTATTACTTACAGATGTTTTTAATGACGAACTTGCTGCTTTCGTCGTCCGCTTTCTGTTCCCTCCTCATCTCGTTCATCTCTTCCACCAGCTTGGGGTCCTCCTCGTCCCTGCATCGGAGCCAGGCCAGCACTCTGGCTGCTTCCTGCAAAAATATGGAAACCTTACTACAAGTTCTTTGAAGAGTAGATCTCGCAGCATTTTTGGCCGCGTTTGTAACTGTGTTTTGTAACCGGTTACATAAGAATAAAATTTTGACACATAACTTTAACTGAGTTTTCCTCTTGTTGGGATTAAGAATACTAAATTGCCAAATATTATCGTCAAAAATCAGCGATAACAAAAATAATCATTAATATATAGAAACTGTGTACCAATTTTGTCGAGAGTCGTGTAACCCGTAGACAAAAATCATAATCCGGACAGAGGAAAACAAAATTGTCACTTGTGTGGAAGTTCGCTTGGCTGTCAATAAATCCGTGTGTTTGTTAGTTTCAAGCAGCAAGGAGAGACAATTCAACAAAGATCTTAATCGAATGTCTTTGCAGATCAACTTTATTTTTTGTATGGATGTTGCTTAAAAATTGGAGAGTGATTGGATACTTTTTATACCAAAAAAAAATGTTCCTATGGGCTGGCATAAAACTCAAAAATCAAGCGGGCGAAGCCGAGGCTTTAAGCTAGTATTCTTACTAGCTAATACGAGTAATATGGTAATTGGAATAATTTATTGAGTTTTTACAAACATCCTTATCCTCATGTTTACGTACTATGGAACAAAATAAAATTCTGATGTGTTAAAAATAAAGCCTTTTCACTGGGCAACAATGTTTCGGATACATAGTTTCTGTTACATCACGTAGATGTTTTCAGGAATTGAAAAAAAAAATACAGAAACAAAATAATTGTCTCTGAAACATTATTTTTTGTTTCGGAAACATGTAGATTTTGTTTCTGATACAGTGTTTATAAACAATTGTTGCTCAGTGAATGTATTCAAAAGTATAGGTGTAATTTTTTTCTCACTTTTGGTCACGCCTATTAAAAACGAGTGTTTCTTAAAGAAAAACCACACGTTTAATGTTAATTCTTATTAAAATAAACTCTTAGTGTAAGTTTATAAATATTAAAATTAAACATTTTTAATCTTGTTTCATAAAATGCGTATCTAATGATTACAATACCTTTGTTTGTCATTTAGAACTAAGCAAATAAGAATATTACGGTGTTACGTTCTTATCAAAAACAATGCTCATAATAATATACATGGTTATTTCTAATCAATTGGCATCATTTTAGGGGCTTATTCTGTACATCAAAACTAACAACTTTTGTTCTGATTAACTAACTTAACTTAAAACAATTAACTTTTGCACAGAGATTTGGCTGTATCTCACCGTTGATGCGATAGATCTCGAATTTTAGCTCAGGATTTGTTTCTGGTAAACCCCAAAGAATAAAAGTCACACGACGTCCAATTACATGATTTTGGTAGCCAATTGAATCATAATTTCTTTTGTTAGAGCTCAGAAAAAAAAAGAATTTAACTTTGCACTAAATTTCCAATCCAATTTTTTATAAGGTTTAGGATAATCGTTTAATGAACCGGTTTTTATTAATTAACCTAATATTTTAAGAGAAGCCGCAATAGAAAAACTGGTTCATTAAATGGGCCATAAATCGTAAACGGTACGTTTTACAAAAAAATTACAAAAAAAAAACATATGATGCAAAATGTTATTTTCTACAAAAATGGTTAACATATATTTTACCGTGAAGTGCATAGTTTCTGAGATATCGGCCAAAAACTTTTTTTCAAGATGGCGCTTGAAGCTCCATCTGGATCTGTCTGCATTTTGTGATTTTATGCTCAGAAAGTGATTCTAAACCATATAAAAAATACTTAGATCGGAAATTTAGTGCAAAGTTGATCAAAAGAAAACGTCTATTTTTACTGACCGAATAGGTAATTTGTTCTGGAAATCGTTGCTGCAATAAATCGATTGTTTAATGCATGCGCGTAAGTGGCGCCGTCTTGCTGAAAAAAACACATGTCGTCCAGACCCATGTCACGGTAATGACAGTGCCCATGTAAGGAACGAAAACACCACACGTTTACGCTTCGAAATTTTTAGGCGCAGTGGAGTACACTCAGCAACTAAATAATAAAAATTTGCAAAAAGCAGAGAAAGATCGGGCGGGCTAAGAAACTTCGGATTTCGTATGTCCGACTATGTATGAATTCAACCAGAAAAATAAATTTCATTGACAGCGGTTAGTAGTCCGAATAGTCGCGAATCCGTAAAACTAAGGGCCGGATTATCAAGGTTTCACTGTACTATGTGGCTATAAAATTAAACCTTACCTTATAATTCCCCTTTTTCACAAGATAGGAAGGTGACTCCGGCATCATCATGAATATAGCTAAGTGCACGGTGGGGACAGCCAAGCAGACCCACAGGATGGTTCGGTAGCTCAGCAGGTCACCAATTATGTATAGGAACAGGTTGCCGGTGGTGTGAGCGAAGATCAGCTGAAACATTAAAAATAATTAAAATTTTACTATTTCCCAGTAGTTTCAAACCAAGCATGCTCCTCTCCATGCCTCTCTGGCACCTTGCTAGTTTGTCCCTATGACGTTTTGTCAAAGCCCATGTTTCACAGCCATATGTTATGCATGGCAGTATACAGATGTCAAAGGTATTTTTCTTGGTCTTCATAGATAATTTCTTGCTTTTCGTGATTTCTTTCAAAGCCCAATACTTTTTCCATCCTGTTGCAATTCTCTTGTTTATTTCTTTAGATGTTTGATTATCTGACCCAAATATATATATTCTTCCACATATATTATTCAAGTTTCTGTCCGTTGATGGTTATGTCTACTGGAACTGAATTTGTCAAACAAAACAACTCAGTACTCGGTGAAAAACTCAGTTCCAGTGAAAAACATTTAGAACCTTTAAATAAAATGAGCACTTAGTTGCATTGTCATGGGTATACAGGGCTTATTCCGTCCATCAAAACTAACAACTTTTGTTAAAACTCAAAAAAAGCAGCTGTTTCATACATTTTGTCGAGGGCGAACGATATTTTTCTATGGAACAACAACTTTTTTTTTGAGAATTAAAAAAGTCGTAGAACAAAAGTTGTTAGTTTTGATGTGCAGAATAAGCCTTTAAAAGGATGCTAATTGATTAGGAAATAACCCTGTATAGGTAGTATGTTGTCAACAATATAATTCTCACCAAACTGCCGAGAACGCCTCTGATAGATTTTCCGCTGATCTCCTTAGTGTATATAGGACAGGTGACGTACGCTCCAGCCATGGTGATGCCGAAGAATGCCCGGGCGGTGACGAATGCCCACATCTCCATTGAAGATAGTTTGAGGGTCCAGCATCCCTGCGAGAAAAAAACATGACTAAAATAATCGGTCAAGTGCGAGTCCGACGCGCACGAAGGGTTCCGTACCGTACGGGAGCCCCATTCCTCTTGCCGTTATAAATAGCGAGCAAAAACCTCCTAAAATCACGTTTGTTGTATGGGAGCCCCCCTTAAATATTTATTTTATTCTGTTTTTAGTATTTCTAGTAGTCTGTGAAAATTTCAGCTGCCTAGCTCATGTTCAAGTTCATGAGATACAGCCCTGTGACAGACAGACAGACAGACGGACATCGAAGTCTTAGTAATAGGGTCCCGTTTTTACCCTTTAGGTACGGAACCCAAAAAAGAGCAAGTAGAGTCCCTCCGCGCGGAAGAAGTAAAACTTCGACGCAACAGTGCTTTCATACACCCTCCATGGTAGCGTTAAACGTTTCATGCTACCTTGTTGGAAGTCGCATTAGAAATTTCACTTCACTAATAAAATGTATAATCCATCAGCCATAGAACGTCCACTTCTGGACGTATCTTTTTTGTGCAGAATAGGGCTACATTTTTGGCCACCAACTAGCCTGATGGAAAGCGAAGTGGTAGCCGAAGATGGAGTATGTAGACCTAGAAGATATCTATAATCCCCCCAATTGAGCTACAATATGATTGGACGCAGCTTGACCTGCGGTATTGACGCGGACATCCGACCACTTTGTGGGCGGGCATCACACGCTGTTCTTGCTAGTATATGATATAAATATTTCCAAGTTGAGGCTATAAGACGTCAAGAGCACTGACGGCGTCCATCCACAAAGTGAACTGACGCGGTCATTAGTTCACTTTGTGGATAGATGGATGGATCCTGCGGATGATGCAAGTCGCTTGACCGATCTTGTCAAAAGTTTATAGAGAAGACTTGGGTCCAGCAGTGGACGTGCTATGGCTTATAATTATTTATTTATTTCAATGTCAATGAGTATCGCTTACACGAATTACGCAAATGACTATGATATTTATTGTTAATGAATTATATAAAGGAAGACTCTTTTTGAATGGCACTTTGCCCCGCTCCAAAAAAAAGGCGGGGCGAATGGGGACCTTCAAAAAGAGTCCTGCGCGATTTGCCCCGATTTGCCCCGCCGTGCAAACCGCTTGCGGGGTGGAATGCCGCATTACCCAAATTAATAAATACTCGTTTAATAACTTACAGCAGTGACTGCGGACATGAACAGAAGTGTGGTCTTTCTCCCTAGTTTGTCACTGAGGAAGCCCATTAGGAAGTCTGCCGGAATGCACACTAGGTAAGCTGCTGCTGCCATCCATGATATCTGTAAAAACATTAGGTTTTGAAAATAAGTTGATTGAAGTTGGTTTGAAAATAAGTTGATTGAAGTTGATTTGAAAATATGTTGATTGAAGTTGGTTTGAAAATAAATTGATTGAAGTTGATTTGAAAATATATTGATTGAAGTTGGTTTGAAAATAAGTGGATTGAAGTTTGGTTTGTTGGCTTTTGGTGCGGTTTGGATTTCAGATTTATAACACTTTTGCAATGATTTTTGAGTTCGATAAACCCTTACTTAAATAAATAATCGGCCAAGTGCGAGTCGGACTCGCGCACGAATGGTTCCGCGCCCTATGAAAGCCCCCCTTAATATATTTATTATTAATAATTTTTGAAAGGAAAATACCACATAATTTTTGAAGCATCATTCTGTTGCCGTTACGAGTATTAATATCGAGCAAATTTTTAAAAATTTTATCTTAAATTTTTATTTTATTTTAATTAATTAATTCATTTTTAAAGTACATATTTAACTAAATATACAGAATATTTCAAGCATTTACCTGTCATCGTTATTATTATCGAGCGAAAAACGTCTAAAAATTCAGGTTTGTTGTATGGGAGCCCCCCTTAAATATTAATTTAATTCAGTTTTTAGTATTTATTGTTCTATATACAACAAAAATACATCATCTGTGAAAATTTCACCTTTCTAGCTATAACGTTCATGAGATACAGCCTGGTGACAGACAGACAGACGGACAGCGGAGTCTTAGTTATAGGGTCCCGTTTTTACCCTTTGAGGTACGGAACCCTAAAAGTAAATAAACATATTTTATTATACTTTAATAGAAAGACAATGCCTTCCCTCGCTGATGGCAGTGGCAAGGCACTGGAAAAAACCTTATAAATTCTCAGACGGACAGCGGAGTCTTAGTTATAGGGTCCCGTTTTTACCCTTTGAGGTACGGAACCCTAAAAGTAAATAAACATATTTTATTATACTTTAATAGAAAGACAATGCCTTCCCTCGCTGATGGCAGTGGCAAGGCACTGGAAAAAACCTTATAAATTCTCACTTAAATTATTGTTTGGATCATCGACACGAAGAAGAAGAAGTAGAAAGACAGAATATCGTAGAAAATATTTTACCTCCGTGTCTGAGAGAGGATAACCCCGCGGCGAGTCAGGTCCTTGCAGCAGAAGTGTCATGGGCGACATCCAGCCTATGCTCATGCCGTACGCGAACACCGGCAGATTTACTGAGGGCAATGACATACAAATATTATTTAATTAGGCATTTATAAATTATTTTTGTGGCAAACATTTCAAAAATTCGTGGCGAATGCAGGACTCGAACCAGCCTCTCTCGGATCACTAGCCCGACGCACTCCCAACTGAGCTAACTCGCAGTCCTGACATTGCTCCGAAGTTGTGAAATGTTTTCAGTTTAGCCAACTTACAGCGTTTTAGATAAACCTAGTGTCGGAAGCACTAAAAAATTAAAAAATCACTTCATTTATAAATTCATTCTCTTATTCAAAATTTAAGAAAAAGGCTCTTTTCGTGAAGTAACTTCCACGTCTTGAGGACCTCTGCCAGTGTCTTCGCCTCCCTGTACGACATAGCATCGACCTTTTTGAACGAGCGAAAGCAGTGAGAAAGAGTTTTAGTTTTAACTCGACGATTTTGCTTTTGTCTGTCAGGATGTTGATTTTTCTCTACGGGTCTCATTTTTCAACGTATCTCAATGAAACTTGGTACACAAGTTCTATGTATTAATGGAATTTTGATGTCGTCCGCAAGTTTATATTGCGTATTTCCCTCAAAAAGAACACTTGCTGTCGCGCTACTTGTCAGTCGATTTCGATAATTTTTTGCCAAATATTATCGAAATCGTTTCGATAGTATTGAAACGATTTCGATAATAAATATATATAGATAAAGATATTCGATCGTTTAGTATTTAAATTCAAACAAGATTTGAATCCACCAAGACCAAGACCAAGACCAAGTCAGTCAAAAGCGAGTCAAGATATAGGCTTATGAAGAAACAGTTAAAGAGATGTGCCGTTCGATCTTCGCTTATGCACGACCAAAAAGTAAAAACTATCGAAAATTTGTTAAAATCAAGTTGATATTTTCCTATTACAACTTTGGATTATTATACACGTACTCTTCATGCAAGACGATATGATATCATAATACATGGCATGCTTTAACAAAAACTAGTACTGTACCAGCTTTTTAATAGTCAACTGATGAACATAGTCCTACCTATGAAGGGCCATTGGGCCATATCAACCACGTTAGCCCAGAGTTTTTAGTGGATTTACATACTCCATGAATTTCTTCTACGGACATAATGTATGCAGGGGTTGCCTCACGATTTTTCCCTTCAGCGAAAAGCCAATGATGTGAAAAATATGAAAGTAAAAGCTAGTGTTTGATATACAGGGTTATTTCTAATTAATTAGCATCCTTTTAGGGGCTTATTCTGTACATCAAAACTAACAACTTGTTCTGCGGCTTTTGTCAAAACTCGAAATTTTGTACAGAATTAGGCCCTAAAAGGGAGCTAATTGATTAAAAATAGCCCTGTATATAAAATATGTTGTATACTTACTTAAAATGGCACATATTATTTGGTTTATATTGCTCCCTTCTTTAAAACAGAAGTAGTAACGCTTCATTTGGTTTGTTTTCAAAAACTCACTAATTCAAATACAAAATTTAAAAAACTTATATAAACTACTACTATAAACACAGCCGTATATGCACTTAAAACTACAAACACTGGAATGGCCAGAATTTAATTTATGTTGCGCGGAACATTTTGTTTTATTTTGGCAGAAAAAAATTAGAAAAATTACATTTCTGCGATACGTCCGTCGCAGTCTGGAGTCAAACTGTGACTGAAACGTACTCGTATGTCTACGGAATAGTATGCTATGCAAAAAAGCTACGCTTTATATAGAGGTGCCTTATCTACGTGATTATGTGCTTCTTGTTAAATATTTGTTACCAAAATAGAGTCTTAATGACTTATTTGAACTAATATTTGGCAGAAATGGCTTTTTTGTATTCAATCTTAGAGGAGAAATAGAGGAAGAGTTTTTGTAATGGTGGCGGTCAATGACTTCTTACGGTTGTACTTTACATAGATACAAGATGTTAATATAATATAACTAATATTTTACGTATAATTTTTATTATTTATCTTAAATTTGTATTTTGTTATACGTTTGAATTAATGTGTTGAGATAATTTTGTAATGAAATACCTAATTGCATTTTTTTTACTTCAATTGAGTTTCTTTACTCTTTGGATAAAATGTAAAAAGCACGTAACCTTTTACGTAACTTTAATTTAATTTATTATTTCATTGACCTGTAACAAAAGAAAGAGAAAAGGTCGAAAGAGGTCAATCGCCGAATCCAACTCGGTTGGGCAGCCTTCGGAAAATTGCGTGACATATTTTCATCTAATATGCCTCAGTGCCTCAAGACGAGAGTTTTCGATAGTTGTGTGTTGCCAGTGATGACATATGGAACTGAAACGTGGTCTCTTACTGTGGGTCTTATGAATAAGCTCAGGATAGCCCAACGTGCTATGGAGATGGCTATGCTCGGCGTCTCTCTGCGAGATCGAATCAGAAATCAGGAGATCCTTAGACGAACTAAAGTTACCGACATAGCCCAGCGGATTAGCAAATTAAAGTGGCAATAGGCAGGGCACATAGTTTGGAGAACGGATGGTCGTGGTCTCGAATAGAGACCACGGACCAGCAAGCGCAGCGTAGGACGTCCACCTGGACGTCCACCGACTAGGTGGACTGACGATATAATAAAGATCGCAGGAACGCGCTGGATGCAGGCCGCTTCCAACCGGCCTTATTGGAAATCCATTGGGGAGGCCTATGTTCAGCAGTGGACGTCTTACGGCTGATGGATGGATGGACCTGTAACAAAACATTATTAATAAAGTGAATATGAATAAGAAAATATAATTCAAAGAACCGGAGCCGCGGCGGAGGCCGCAGAAGACGCTAAGCGGCGCAAATACGCGTCACTCACAAGTGAATATGTATTTTTGTCGCTTGGCGTCGAAACTTTTGGACCATCCCTAAAATAATGTTTTACATAGTTTCGCCAAAACTTATTGACGCTGCAGGTGACAAGAAAGCTGGCTTATTCCTCGCGCAGAGAATTTCTCTAGCAGTTCAGCGCGGGAATACAGCCAGCGTTCTTGGCTTGGCACCCCTCCACAAGGACATAGTCTTTTTAGGGTTCCGTACCCAAAGGGAAAAACGGGACCCTATAACTAAGACTTTGACGTTCGTCTGTCTGTCTGTCTGTCACCGGGCTGTATCTCATGAACCATGATAGCTAGACAGCTGAAATTTTCACAGATGATGTATTTCTGTTGCCGCTATAACAACAAATACTAAAAACAAAATAAAAACTAAATATTTAATTTTTCCCATACAACAAACCTGAATTTTTAGACGTTTTTCGCTCTATATTAATAATGGTAATAGGTAGATGCTTGAAATTTTCACAGAATATTTAGTTTTGTATTCACTTTAATAATAAATAATAAATCCCATACAGTACGGAACCCTTCGTGCGCGAGTCCTACTCGTCGTTGGCCGAATATTTCGAAATTTAGCACCTGTTTTTGTATACAATTTTAGGTAGATATTTTACTTTGTTATTTTAGGTAGTATAGAATGGCAACTCAATGTTTTATATGAAATATGTGAATAAACAATTAAATTCTACTACTAATAAATTAAATTATTTTATTGTGATAAAAACAAGTTCAAAAAACAATAACATTTTTCTAAGATTAAAATTATTGAAATCATTAATCAAAATAAAGTTAAGATTAATCACACAATCAAATATGATTTGCATATTGAGATATATTTATGATACAGAAATTATCTCAAAGAGTTATTTTATTTTTGTGATAAATATGTTAAAAATGCGTCGCAAATGCGGAAATCGAACCTAACACATAACCTAACGAAACAATGAACGTACAGGAATTATGTTAAAGGAGATAATGCAAAATGGGCTTATACTAGGTACAGTAGCTCAAAAAATCCGTTAAACTATGATAAATAAATGCGCAGAGTAAAACAACCGCATCAAATGCTTAATTTTTGAGTAATTTCACATTTTCCAATTTGATTTTTGTTCAGTCATTGAATTACTGTCATTTTGGTAACCTTAATACCCAAATACACGAAATTACTTTTAATGGACACAGTTATTGTAAAAAATAACGGGAAAATCATTTTCCGAAAAACACAAAGCAAATTATGAAATGCTGTACCCTTTAGTGGCCCAATTTCTATGCATATTTGCAATATCTCCTTTCCAAGAATTTATTGAATGATTGTCATAATACAATGTAGTTTAATACAGTATTATAGACACAGGGCACATAGCACGGAGGACTGATGACCGATGGAGACCACGTACCGGTAATCGCAGAGTAGGACATCCACCCACGAGGTAGACAGATGATTTCATGAAGACAGCAGGATCGTACTGGTTGCAAGCCGCTTCCAACTGGTCTTATTGGAGATCCAATGAGTCCAGCTGTGGACGTTTTATGGCTGTTGAATGAAAGTAAACTACCTATAAATATTTGAAGCTGTATATGTGACTTTTTAGAGCCTTCCGAAACCCTCCCAGCAAGCAGTGATCTCCCGTGGCCCACATGGAAGTCTCTGAACCGACTGCGGACACAAGTGGGCCGGTGCAGGACCAACATGGCCAAGTGGGGCTACTCAGACACTGCAGCGGTGCAGTGCGACTGCGGAGCGCCTGCGCAGACTATGCAGCACCTTCTTTCATGCTCTCAGTGTCCGAATGCGTGCACAATGCGGGACCTCTACCAGGCTACCCCCGGCGGGACGAGTGTAGCTGAGTACTGGGAGAAAATCATATAATGTTAAGGATCATCAACACGACAAAAAAGAAGAAGAAGCTATCTGTTAAATTTATTTGGGTTATTTTGTGTTATCTACGGCGTGATTGTGAATACTTAGCAATACTCTAGGATGTAGATAGTTGTGCTTGTTGATATGACCAACTTTTACTATAGGATCAAGTCTGAAATCAGTTGTTCCATACGATTTGTCGATGTTCGACGAATTTTTAGTACGTCCAAAACAAAACAGCTATTTTTAGTGTTTGGTTCCATAGTGAAAAAAGTTGGTCATGATTACTCATGATGACGAGCATAACTACATTCTAGACATCGACTTAGCGTTTTTATATAATTCTAGAGTATTATAACGGGTGCAATAGTAATATTGAAAAGAAGAATTGCGCCACATTTGGTGGCGTTGCGACGCGCGCAGGGTACATTTAGTATAAAAATTAATATAACACTTTACGTACATATAAGTAAATTATTTCGCAATTTTATTTACTTTTTCGCTGTTTGTTTATCATTTCGTTTTATACTGGGCTTTGTAATGTGTTTACAGAACAATTTCAACAAGGTATAATGTACATTGGTGTTAGAGGTATTTCAGTGAATAAAAGTAAATATTGTACCGTAGGTACTGTAAGTAGATATTAGGCCCAATTATGAAGGCGCCATCGTAGTGTTCTCTCTATCGAATGCCTAAAGTGAAAAAGAAACAGAAGTACGCTAATTAGCTATTATAATTACGATGGCGCCTTTAGAATTGGACCTTATTTATAAATAAAATGTATAAATATTTATTTTCTAGAAATATAGCTTTTTATTTTAAATTGGGGAAATCTTTTAAAGATACCACCGCACCTCGGGGCAGGCGGGTGGTTATGTGGGAGTCCCCGCCCATTGTTGGACAGTATACCCACCAGAACCCCAGGATGTTCCGCCACTACGCTTGGTGTCGGGGCTACAGGCACGCTTACGCACTCCTCCGCGGCACCTGACAGCGCTGGCCCAACTCGGGCTCCACCACGGAGCTTCGGCTTCCGCCAGAATGACGACGTGCCGAACACCGGACATATCGTCATCCACCGCCTGGGATCAACCAGCACTGGGCGTCAGACAGCACCCGTGTCCGACAGCCCTGGTCCCGATGCAACGGGTCAATTAAAGTGGCCCCGCGTCTGCCACTACGGCTGCAGAGTATAGGGAGAGCGGCCGTCGCGATACCGACACTTCTCCTCCCCTGCAGTCCCACCGCCTCCGCCAACACGTTGGCGGCACCCGTTAGGGCCGCTGGCAGGTAGGATAGGCAGCGGTTTCCTCACCGCCCATCCCACCCGCCGCCGCCCCCGCCTCGATGGGCTCGGCCGCGGTATCACGCCGAGCGCGATACCGCAGTCCACCTCAGTCGGCAAGCCGACTTTCTGTGGCCAGCCTCCGCACGGGCTTGTCTCCGGCCAAGACCCGGAGAGGCCAGCCCCACCTCAGGTTCCTCTTAGCTTCACTGTGGCCGCCCACAAGCCACGGCTACTAAGCCCCCCCACCACGACAAGGCGGGAACCCACTCGGGGGGGGTTCTAGAAATATAGCTGCGACATCTATATTTAACTTAATAAAATTAGTTTTAGAGAACGTAACCGTTGGCCTTGAAGAATATACTAAAAAGGTGATCCCATTTAAATTTTTTCGAAGCCTGTTGAGTCACTTTTTTTGATGAATCACAAAAATTGTTTGTCGCATAACATGGCGAAACCGCCTTCCATCGTGTACGGAATTCGAATATTTCGCTCAAATCGTTTACATTATTATTGATTTTTCAAAAACAGCTCAGCCCATTTCTGTAAAATTTAAATGAGACCACTTCGGGAGTATACATTCAAAAATACATACAGACGAACATAGTACCTCCTTCTTTTTGGAAGTCGGTTAAAAATGTCAAAATTACTACATCGATCCGTGCAAACTATTCAAATTTCAACTATATAGCAGCGCAGCATGCTGGGCACGCTACCAACTGGCAGTGGGCTTGAGCATTTAGATTATCTTTGGACCTTTATCTTTTGACCCCATGGGTCTGTGGATGATCCAATTGCTTGTTATGTAGTAGTAGTTTATGTAGTTTTAGATTATGTAAGTCTTGTATTTAGTGGTAGTTTAATAAAGGCATTTTCAAATTCTGTACATGGTTGAAGTCGGTTATGCCATTTATTTGGAAAAATAAAATCATATCGAATCTCGAATATCGAATGTCAGTTCACAACACACACGTTGTTTCGCATCAAAAATATGAAGATAATAAATTATTTTACAATTTTATGACTGCCTCGGTGGCTCAGTGGTTAGTGACCCTGATTACTGGATCTAAGAGCCGTGGGTTCGATTCCCACCCAGACTTTTGTCAACACTCAAAAATGAAATCAGCTGTTCCATACATTTTGTCTAGGGTAAACGATATTTTTCTATGGAAAGACAACTTCTTTTTGAGAATTAATAAAAATCGTAGAACAAAAGTTGTTAGATTTGATGTACAGAATAAGCCCCTAAAAGGATGCTAATTGATTAGAAATAACCCTGTATATATGATGAACATATTATGTGTTTGATATATGTCTGGTTGTCATTTGTAATTATCAATCTAAGTATGTATTTAAAAATATGTGTAAGTAGTATATCAGTCTGTGGCAGCCATATGACAAGCTTTACTTAGTTTAGGGCCAGAGACCGTGTGTGTGTCCTAATATTTATTTATTTATTAATGTTAGCCTAGCTCAAAAGCTACTCGTAGTTAATAATAAAACAATGTTTTTCCCGTGTTTACTCGACTCACCATTGTCCAATGATGGTACTAATCCCTACATGCCTGCCTGTCTGGCCGTCTGTGTATTCGGTTATAACTTCCAAATCACAACAGATTTGAATGCGGGTTCACCATCTTTTAGAGTGTTTCAACGTAAAGGTTTACAGCTATAACAATCGTATCTGAATTTTTGTTGTTAACGTACGAAATAGCGAAGTAATACGTGATTACAAATGTATCTTTCTCGAACTACTTCCTACTTAAGATTTAAACAGTTATTTTTAATAATTATTTTGAAAGGCGACTTTAGCGAACGAATTATTATTATGAAGATAAATTGTTACTTAGTCTATCAACGCTGAGTTTTCAAATTATGTAATACTTTTATGACAATAAAGATATTTAAAAAATCAATCGTATCTTGGCGAAGCCGAGACAAGCAGCTAGTAACACAATAAAAATTAATAAATAAAATGAGGGAACATCTTACACTCGGTGTCTGACCCAAACTAAGCAAAGCTTGTGATACTCATATGGCTGCCAGAGATTGGATATACCACTTTTCATTATATATCCTTGAATCTCAACATAAAAGTCTAATTCGTTTGGAACGTCTAATTCGTATGAAAATTTCTCAACTTAGAACATTTAAGAACATCGTAAAGAGGATTCAATTAGCAAAATCAAATATAACCTCTTTAAATTGCACAGAAACTGGCATTGTAAGGAGGTTCTACTTGACTTCACAGAATATAACCTCTTTGGTGCCCGTCTCAGTTCGATTTAATAGAATAAAACCTCCTTGCAATGCCCGTGCTAGGCCATGATAATCGAGCTGCCCATAGTCTTATTTTTTCATGTAGTATTTACATTCTGTTTTATTATAAATTGTGTGCGATTCCATGAAAATACGTAGGTACATTTTAATTTGTTTTATCTACACTAATGTTGTAACATTCTACTTATGTTTCCAATACTTGACTTATAATGACTACTGTTATAGCGCAGACAACAAAACACTCAATTTAAGCAATTTCACATGATGTTATAATATCCACATCGATATCGTAAAATCTCATTATAACATCGCGCGCTCGCTCCTGATTGGCCCTGCGCGCGCAGCTGCGCTCTCATTGGTTAGATTTTAATGGCGCCAAGTTCACTGTGACAATACACGTACGCGTGAATCCTAAGAATAAGAACCCAAAAACCGTCCCGTCCCGTCCCGTCCCGTCCCGTCCCGTCCCGTCCCGTCCCGTCCCGTCCCGTCGCAATATGTTTTTTTTTTTTTTTTATTAGTGAAGATAAAGTAGTGTATGCAACTGCATATAACTCGCTGCGCTCACGACGCACGAGTGTGAGTTTATGAAACTCGCTGCGCTCGTTTCTCACACTCGTGTTTTAATACCCTTCATTATATGACAGTTGCATAAACTACTATTGAACAATACCGAGTTGCCTAATGAGTTCCTACACTTAGTGAATTTATGACGTAAGTATTACTCATAATCTTGGGGTTATATTTTCTCGCAGGATGTATGAAAAGTAGAGTATGGACCTCTAGAACCAAGTTTGTCTTCGTCTTGCGCGACTTGAACCCCTCGCTTCACTCAGGACTCTAAATAATTCCAATACTTAATTCTAATACTAAAAACACCCTCGCTGCGCTCGGGAGTTAACTATAGAGTCCCTCGCTACGCTCAGGGTCCAATTGTCGCCCGTGACGTAAGACACCACTTGGTTCTCTTGGTACATTATCTACTATAACCATTTTGAACTCTTGACACGACGAAGAAGAAGAAGAAGAGTCAAAAATCGCCGGTAACAAGAAAATGCGACGACAATAATTATGACGACAAAAAAATGGCAAAACCGGCTTCCATCGTGTACAAAATTCGAATAATTTGTTGTTAATTTTTCAAAAACAGCACAGTCGATTTCTGTAAAATTTTAATGGGACTTCGGGATTATACCCTTTCAAAGTAAAAAGAATTTTTCGATTCGGTTCATAATTAGCGGAATTATCGATGAACATACACAAAAAAATACATACAGACGAACATAGAACCTACTCCTTTTTGGAAGTCAGTTAAAAATCAACACAGTCAAGTAAAATTGTCGAATTGAAGAAAAGATCTGCCGTTCGCTTCGGTCAATTATTTATAAGCTGACTGAATCAGAAAAGCATAGCATTTTTAAACCAAGAATCTCTAGTTATAGTCCACCTGTGGACATACAGCGAGCAGTATGTTGACGATCTCATTTAATCTCGATTGCTTGAAATCAGCGCCCGCCATCAGTCGCCATAGCCGATACATTTTTTTGTAAACGAATCATATAATATTGCTTTGTCTGATATGTATGGATGTTTTAATTTTCTTTCACGCATAAACTACTGAACAGTTTGAGATGAAACTTTGCAATTATATAGCTGATACATCAGAATAACACATAGGCTATAAATTATTATGACAGTGCGTAAATTTTCCATATTATAACAATAAGTGTTAAGTAAGTAGGAAAAATTCTGCTATCTGCGAGCTATTTTAGCGTGCGCTCTAAGAAATGTCAAAAAATAACTGTCAAATCAAACAAATGTCAAATCGATTTTTTTTATTTTCCACCTCCTTTATTAAATTTCGAGGCCCTACCATACCACCCGGTATGGTAGGGCCTCGAAATATCATGCGGGCGAAGCTGCGGGCAAAATCTAGTTTAATATATGTTTTCTAAATCTGCGCGTTTCATCTTTGACCACAAGGTCGCTAACCATCAGGCGAGTTGGTGGTATAAGGCGGACTTATGAAAAAAAACTTGTAACTTATTGAAACGATATTTAAGAGTTTCAATACAAACTTGTGATGGGTACAGTTTTTTTGAGTCAAACGTTTCTAGATAATATCTTATCCTCGATTATTAATTACTAGCTGGCCCGCCCCGGCTTCGCCCGGGTACGATTGGTTAAAGAAGACAGATTTTCTGAGTATTGTGCCTATTTACCTACCACGTAAAGTAGATATGTCACTCACATGAACACAGTTATCTTAGCGCGTTTTCATATTACAGTATCATATAAGCAAATATTTTTTCCACAGACCACCCACTGTCTAACATAGGGCTCCCTTATTAGATCTTGAATAACACGGAATAAAACCATTGCAAGAATTTTGCATCCAGCGTCCATCCACGTATCCACCAAAAAATGAGGTTCGCAATTTGACTGTGTGTTTCATTTTGTATGTATGTTACGCGATCATTCCGTCAATTGTGAATCAATTTTGTAGTAGAATCGATCGAATTCGCTTCAGAGTTTTTAAACGGTTAGAATATTAGAGACCCGCAGCCCGCAGTCCATCTAAATTCTATCAATGTAAGTTAGTTGACGTTCTGATATACACTTGTTTTTTAATCATTTCTTCATTCGAGTACTTTGTAAAATATTAGCCATCAGTTCTACTTCTACGAATTGTGTGCTCTACCTAAGGCCTCTTCAACTTGCTAACCCAAAAAGCTGTGATGGCACCAATGGAAGCGCTGGCAACCAACGTGTTACGATGGTCTCTACCAGATCTTAGATTCACGTGAAGACCTTCTGTACACTTGCCAATACATTGTCTACATTCGAGAACTTTAAAGCCCCATCGATCGTTCGTTTTACGAACTATGTATGTGTCAGGCACACTCACTATCACTACAACAGAAATTATAAATCGTCTGTATGTCGGTTGCCTAACTTAGCTTTTCCAAATCTGTAGGTACTATATAAAAAGACGCATTAATAGAGGATGTATATAGCCGTGGTGGTCTAGTGGTAGTAACCTATCTTACAATCGTGAGTTGGTAGGTTCAAATCCCGATCGCGCATCAATGAGTTTCTTTGGAACTTTTGTACGGAATTTCACATCACTGGCTTTTCCGTGAAGAAAAATATCGTGTGACAACCTGCATACCTACGTCCGTAGAAGGAACTGGATTACGTATTATTATAGAAATCCATTGGCCGCACTGGGATCATCCTGGTGGATATGGCCCAACCGTAGGTAGACTCTCTCGCTACTCAATAGATTACAACGCGGTCGCGGTTTCATGTCTATTTCATATCACTTCTTAATACTTTCGTCAAAATTGTAAGCAGTTAAAGGATAAAGTATTTTTTTTTAAAACACTTTAGACGATACATTTACATTCGATGCCCGGATGCCCTATATGAATCGGCCAACCCGCACGGGACCAGCGTGGTGGATATGGCCCAATCACACTTCGTGGGTAGGCCTATGTCCTGCAGTGGACTATTAAAAAAGGCTGGTATAGGTACAGGTACCTACAGGAATAGCGGATATAAAATATGGTGATGCCTAGCTCGCCGAGCGGGATGAGCGGTGACCACGCGATTTTTTTTCTAATACTTACCTACTTTTTTAAACCCATGATATCTTTCGAATGAAATGTCTGAATTGAACAATTTAAAAAGGCAATTATTCTTGAATATAAAGTAGTTTATTTTGATCAGGGTTTACATAATATTATACCATGCTGTAAATTAAGAGCCTTTTCTTGCGGCGGCATTTCAATTAAAATTTTCAAATATAATAACCCTTATTGTGGCTTAACTATAATAGATAGACATACTCTGTCCCGACACTTTTTGTAAATAATGATTAGCTCTACGAAGTCGTAGTATATTATTTTACTGTATCATCAATAGTTTTCGCAGCGCACGCGATGTAAATAATTTTTAGGTAATTTTTGTACTGTTGGGTTACATTATGGGAGTTTTAGTAATTATTTATCTCTAATTATTTAAAAAACATAATATAGCTTTTGGCATCCAAGGATCCAAACATAACTTTCCAACAGTGAAAGAATTTTTCAAATCGGTTCAGTAGTTTCGGAGCCTATTCGATGCCAACAAACAAACAATGAAATCTTTCCTCTTTATAATATTGGTATAGATTTCTTTCAAGCCAAACGAAGTCATCTGGAAGACACTATTGTACTTTCGTATGTTGTTTAAAAAATGTCCGGATAGTGAATGATTACTTGTCAAAAGATTTTTTTATTGGTTGTGGCGGCTCTTCAATATTGGGGAGACTAACTTTTTCAACTGCACACCATGTTAGGTTCATCGTCTCATTTTTTTGCATAACACTTAGGGCAAATCTTATTCATGGTTCCAATTTGGACGGAAGGCTGTTGAGTATAATCTATTTGTGGATCGTATCTGAATGCTGATCTGTTACTGTGAGCTAAAATTTGAGTTCGAACCCTAGTTGTTAACGTATGTTGTCTTTCTCTCTGATCTCGTAGGCGTTGGGAATGCTCAGAGTTCGATTCCGTAGTGCGAGTTAGAATATTTCTATTATTTTGCTCTTCAAGCCGCTGCGATGCAAACGCTCGATACTCGACTCTCGCGCGTGGACTTGGGAGGTTCTCAAATGTGGTTCAGCAAGCCTCTGCGAACGCTCCATACTCGTCTCTCGCGCGCGGACTTGGGAGGTTCTCAAATGTTGTGCGGCAAGCCTCTACGAACGCTCGATACTCGTCTCTCGCGCGCGGACTTGGGAGGTTCTCAAATGTTGTTCGGCAAGCCTCTGAGAACCCTCGATACTCGTCTCTCGCGCGCGGACTTGGGAGGTTCTCAAATGTTGTTCAGCAAGCATCTGCGAACGCTCGATACTCGACTCTCGTGCGCGGACTTGGGAGGTTCTCAAATGTTGTTCGGCAAGCCTCTGCGAACCCTCGATACTCGTCTCTCGCGCGCGGACTTGGGAGGTTCTCAGATGTTGTTCGGCAAGCCTCTGCGAACCCTCGATACTCGTCTCTCGCGCGCGGACTTGAGAGGTTCTCAAATTTTGCTCAGCAAGCTGCTGCGAACGCTCGATACTCGACTCTCTGTCACGCGATTGCGACGCGTATTCTCTCCGGCTTGTAAGACGATTTTCAGTTTCCGATGAAGATTCTTCATTACGACGTATTTTTGATGCCGTCTCCTGGGAACTATGTCTAGAAAGTTGAGATCTTCATCTTCTGGGCATTTTAAAATGGTAGAAAATATAACTAAATTGCCTTTGTACCTCATAAATGATTTGCTAACTGTTGAACAGGAATTATGACGGAAACAGGCCTGCAGCTACACAGTTAAATTAAATAATGCTGAATATGTGTTTAAGCAATGAATTTTATAATTCAATGTGTTTAAAGCTGTAAACTGTTAGCTGTTTATATTTCAAACATTTGACAGAAGTGACACACTTATTTTTGGTTGCTAGGGTAACAATAAGCAATAGACTATGACAGTTAAACATTACATACTTTTTACATATTCTCATTACATAATATTTAAATTATAAGGTAATTTTTTTACACCTTGAGTTACGTTATTGAAGTTTTCGCAAGGATCCCTAATTTTTTTGAAAATGTAATATAGCCTATGGCATCCGGGGATTGCGTAGCTTCCCAACAGTCAAAGAATTTTTCAAATCGGTTCAGTAGTTTCGGAGCCTATTCAATGCAAACAAACAAACAAACAATCAAATCTTTCCTCTTTATAATATTGGTATATTGGTATAGATTCAGACGTTTAGCTTTATCCAGAACGAAGTTACAGGGGGTTGTAAATGACCTGAATGGCTTTGGGAAAAGTATGCTTACGGCTGTGCTCGACTTGTTTGATGACAGAACAATCGAGATGGAAATATGTGGGATGTACATATTATAATTTTACTTACGATGATATAAAGACTATTTTTTTAACAAAATACATTTATTGTCAACTGTTAACAATACAGTTACTACTAGCTACAACAGTTAATCTAGTAAGTGATTAGATCATAAAATTATCTTACACCAAATTATGTACAGTTAAAACATAAACATTTGGAATTATCACAACCTGGATACGATTTTATCAAAGGAAAGAGTCAGAGGAGGAGAAGAGACACACAAGAGAGGCCAATATATACCCAGCTGTAGCAAAGAAGGCTACAGGTGATTATGACGATGAATTGAAACATCTTCTTCTACTTCTTTTCAGCCATAGGACGTCCATTGGACATAGGCCTGCCCTAACGATCTACAATAATACCGGTTGGTAGCGGCTTGCATCCAACGCGATCCTGAGGTCTTGATGAGGTTATCCATCCACCTTGTGGGTGGACTTCCTACGCTGCGCTTGCCGGTACGTGGTCTCCACTCAAGAACTTTACGACACCATCAGTCATCAATCCTCCGTCCTATGTGCCCTGCCCACTGCCATTTCAACTTGCCAATTCGCTGGGCCATGTCGGTAACTTTGGTTCTTCTACGGATCTCCTCATTTCTGATTCGATCTCGCAGATAGACTCCGAGCCATTGGAATAGGCATAGCCATAGCTCGTTGGAATTAAAACATCCATAATTAATATAATACATCTGAAAGTGTTTTTTTGGTTTGTTACTCTTTCACGCAGCAATAAAGCAATGGATTGACTTGATTTTTGGCATGGACACAGTTCAATAGTTGGAGAGTGACCTATGCTACTTTTGATCCCGGGAAAAATATGTTCATATGGAATAGCACAAAATTCAGCCACGAGTATCACGCCAGCGAAGCCGCGGCTAAAGGCCAGTAATACATAAAAGTTACTAATATAGTATAGTAGTTTGACTGCCTCGGTGGCTCAATGGTTAGTGACCCTGACTTTTGGGTCAAGGAGTTCGATCCCCACCCAGGGCAAATATTTGTGTGATGAACGTAGGTGTTTGCTCTGTGTCTGGGTGTCATTTAGGTACTATATATATAAGTATGTATTTAAAATATGTATATGTAGTATATCAGTCTCTGGCAGCCATATTACAAGCTTTGCTTAGTTTGGGGTCAGAGACCGTGTGTAAGATGTCCCCTAAAAAAAAAAAAAAAAATAATAAATAATAACTATACAATATATTATTTAGAACTACTAAAACTTATAAAACATTTAAACTCAATTCTAAAATTAATAAAGTAAATAATAATCAATTTACATGTCAAAAACAACTTAATCAAACAGGCCACCCCTAGTGGTGCCCTGGCCAAAAGTACCCATTATACTGGCGGCGTTACCGCGCTGGATCGCCAAAAAAATATGCTGCGCCAGATATGAGCCAGAGCGTGGATCCCTATACCCTTATCCCTTAGCCGCCGTCCTAGATCCAGTACGAATTTCCGAGCTTCGGAGCACCACGGACCAGCTGTCTCAACCGCGAACAGGACAAAGTCATAAGCTGATTCCAGACCGGCATATTTAAGGTGTTTGCCTCGGGCAGCTGCCTCTGCTCCTGCACCAGCCAATTGCTGAGTAGCAGGGAGGTGGCAGGATGCAAATGTACTTACGCAAGTTGCATCCCACACGAGGCAACGCCCTTTTTGCCAAGGAATCAGCGTAAGACCAATATAAACAATATACTATACAATATATTAACTTATAGGTAGCAATAGTAGCGGCTTAAAATAAAATATGTTGACATTGCAAATGGAATAAAACTGGTACCTAACACTTTATACACGTGGCTTACTATAGTAGACCAGGGTCATATTATTGGCTATATTTTTAAGGTTTACTGTTCAGAGAGGTAAAATTCCAGGAAAGCCTACTTCTTGAAATTCGTCAACAGATAAGTAACTCATATATTATGACGTAGCTGTGTACTCACATTTGTGTAATTTCTCTTAAATTTTCGTATAAGTTTGCAAAATTGTGTACATTTCTAAATTTCTTTTAGCTATGTAAAAAACACATTTTTTAGATGACAACAATGTATAAATAAATAATATAGTTTGTATTTTAATACAGTTTTACTTTAGGAACATGCTTAGAGCCATTTAAAAAAGGCCTACCATAGTAGGCCACGCGTGTACTGGCGTAAAAAGTAGGCTCGTCTACTCTTGTGTCAAAAAGTTGATTTTTTGCACATTGGAAACAAACTTAACTTTATTCCAAGATTTATTACAGAGCAAACTTTATCTGTGTTATACACATAATCAGATTCACTTAACTTGACAAAAATACTTTTGCTAATGTTTAATTACGACTTATAAACAACATCGTGCCTTTTCTTTTTCTTGACCAGTTTGTCTTGAATGGCGTCAATGGACAGGCCTTTGGTCTCAGGAACGAAGAACATGGAGTAGACTCCAGTTAAGACACTGACTGCGGCAAAGATGTAGAAGACCGGCCCGAGGCCGATAGCTTTCAGGAGTGGGTTGAAGATGAAGAGGATGATGGAGTTGCAGAGCCAAGCCCACTCGATCACCAACATTGACATAAAGCTCTTTACCTGGGGATGGAAAAATATTAGATTAATTCTTCGAGAAAATCCATAGTCACAATCGTGCAAAAAAAGTGACCGAACTAAAACTCTGCCCAAGCTACGTAGTGGGCAGGCGATTGCAAGCCAACTACAGCGCCTGCCAAATGCGCGCGATGCCAAAGTGCTCGGTTAAAAGCACTGATTAGGTGACAAAACGTTGAGATTCGAGAAAATGGATCATTGTGAATTATCGGTATGTATGACGGCGCTCGGACATTTTTTTTTCTACTTTCACTTAGGAACAGTTGCTCTGTAGATATTGGCTCGACGGATTCATTATTTTAATGACCAAGCAAGCTAAGTGGAGCAAAGCGTCTCAGATTTGACTTTTTGCTTTTATTTGTCTTGATACTGATTTTTCTATGTACGTGGGCTGCTATTTATATTTCTGGCCTAATAATGAAGACACTTTTATTAATGATTGGATTTGGTCTTGTTGCATGAATAAACATTTGCCATGAATATCCGTACTAATTTTCATACATTGGACTCAGCTTTACAAGTACTTTTTCCATTTCGAATAAAGGATATCGTCAAATTGTGCCAAAGTCAATGCAGATAACTAGATTTCACGGCCAAATTATTTTGTAATATTTCGTTGCTGTATGTCATATAAATGCTTATAAAATTTTCTATCTTACAGTATAATATATCAAGTAACACTATTTATTTATTAAATTATGCACAGTATTGATGTTTTCTTATACAACTACTGATTTTAGTCGACTTTTATGAAATCATCCTGGAGTGAACTTCTAAATGTAAAAAATTTAATCATTTTAGTTTTACACGGCTCCAAAATAGTGCTTTATTGCCATAAAAAAAAGTTCACTGATGTACTTTTGTCGTTACAAATCCGCGTCGAAAGTAATGTAATTGGCGCATAAAAGTTTTGACGACTTGATTGAATTTTTTGCTCGACATGAATTTTTCAAAGTACGAAGGTACTGCAAGTAAAAGAAATCGCGTTGAAATTGAAAATGATTTAATTTAAGATGAGTTAAATAGGTTAAAAAATTTCATTAGGAAACTCAGTCTGTACTTGGTAACACTCAATTCATTCATTTCCTGTCGATGGCTGGACTTTTTTTTACAATTGGTAACACTAATTCTTGTCTAGGCTAGGAACTTCAGTCGCATCTTACGTAGTTTTGTATTCTCTTTGAGTTGCACCACAAATAGCACACTAAGTAGTTTGATTTTCCGACGAATCTTGACAAAACGAATCGACGAACAACGAAACCTATATTTTCGGATATTTTTGGTGGGGAACCAGGAAGGAAAATTTTCCGTGCATTATTTATCAGACAATTTCAATCATAATATTTGGGAAATCGTTTGGTATTTAAATTCTTCCAAGACTTGCAAGTCTGAGCGAAATCAGTCTAGAGAGAGCCGAGATTTAGGATTATGAAGATTCGGTCTAACAGATATACTTAGATGAAATGATTTTATTTTATAGTGCATCCCACACTAGGTTTATCTCAACTACACTAGGCTAGTGATCCAAAGACGCAGGTTCGAGTCCTGCATTTGCGACGAATTTTTGAAATGTTTATCAATTAAAATAACTCTTTGAAATATACTTAGGTCTATGATCGGAAAACAGCTAACACTAAATGGCATGCAAATATTATTGGAAGGAATGAAGAGACACGAAATACCCAAACGCTACCCATTGGATTATAAAGTTGACGTAGAAATACTACACGTTGAATTGATGAAGGATATAGCCATTATGTTATCAAAAGAGCATCCTGTACTGTAAACGCAGAAGCAGTTGGTTGAAGTCTTACCTTCAACCAACGACATGAACAGATGACCTGATTAAGACTGCAAGAATGCGCTAGATGATGGTCAATTGCAACCATTTTTAACGTTAATTTATGGGAAAAGCAGATGCCAAATTTAATGACGTCTTACAGCTTACCTCTTAGCAATATGTTAATGAAAATTAGCTACTGGAGAAAAATTTGACGCGCGTACGCCGCTGTCATGGTATAAGAAAAATTGTACCTACATGTGAATGAGAAACCAGACATTTCATTGCACAATTTTAGACTCGAATGTCTAAGCAATTAAGACGAAAATGGATTATCAGCAACTGGGCTGCATAGTTCTCGCTCGCTCCGCTCCATAAACCCGTCACCCGTTAAAATTTCGACTTTTTTCCCATAAGTGTTTGGTTGAAACTTCAGTGAACACCTCCTCCCCCGCGCCTCACGTAAAGCTGACAGAATGTAGTAAATGCGAATCGTAGTGCGTTTCTAGTCCGGAGAGAAAACGTCCCTGATGGAAATAGAAGCTTTACTAAAAGAGCAATCTGAAATCCAATTTTTTCAAGTATTTTATAATGAATCTTACCTCCGGTAAAAAAACTTCAGCAACCAACACATAAGGGATTGTGCCACCTCCCAAAGAATAAACCATCGTGAAGAAGTAGATGTTGACAGCGATAAGCCAGCTCGGACCCCAGTGTAGGTGCAGCTGGATACCAAGAAGCAAGCAGCTAGCACCGGTTGCATATGATGAGTAGATCATCAATGGCTGGAACAGATAAAAGACATGAATGAGGATCGTGAATCTACTAGTGTTTTCGCGTTTTCTGTAGAAAATTGAGGAAATTTTCGGTACATTTTTGATATATTAATTTACGTTCCGGAAGAAAACTCCTTTCATTGTAACAAAATGTTATACTTTTGGTGTTGCTTGAGTAAGAAATATCGCAGGCTCGTACGTCTTAATTTTTTTCAGAATTTTTTTTTGTCTATGTCTACTTTTCAGCCAAGTTTTTGTCTAAAAATATGACTTTTTAGAAGTATCTTTGAGGTCATTTAAATCTCAACAGGATTCATACAATACAACTACCAGGAAGACATGAAATCAAAGAGCCTTATCCGCCTCCTAGCACACTCTCAGGTATGCAGCCTCCATAGCGATCACTGAGAGAAGAACATTGTAGACGTGTTCAGTATAGCCTCCTCACAGTGGTCTAGTACACTTGACTTGACGTCATTCTTAAAATAAATCAACCAGGTTATAAAAGTGGTGTTAGCCTTACCCGCCTCTAAGCAAGCTCTGTCAAATGATGGCTAATGGCGAGAAGCACGCTGCAGACATTTAAAGACATGTTTGATAGCTACTTCGAACAGATTCACCGAACGCGAACCTCAATATTTATAAAATAAAAAATCTACTAGGAAGACATACAATCAAAGGAGGCTCACGCGTCTTCCAGTGAGCTCTGTCAGATACGCAGTCACTAGTCCAGCTATAATAGCGATCACTGCAAGAAGCACGCTGCAGATGTGTGGCGACATGCTTGAAATAGCTACCTCGAACAGATTCACCAAACCCGAACCTCAATGGAATGGAAATCTACTAGGAATACATAAAATCATAGCAGCTCACCCGTCTTCCAGCGAGCTCTGTCAGATACGCAGCCACTAGTCCAGATATAATAGCGATCACTGCAAGAAGCACGCTGCAGACATGCGGTGACATGCTTGGTATAGCTTCCTCGAAAAGCGGTTCTGCGTACACTTGAACCACGACGAGGCCTTGGAAGATGGACGCCGTTATCAAAGTAAGAGTCAAGTAGATTGCAGAGCGAGTCGATCTGGATTTCTCTGGAAAATCAAAAGGTTCTGATATAAACTTGCTGGCTTTAGTGTCGTGTTTTGTATGTTTAAATCTTTGTACAAGACAAGCATAATGGCGTTCGCGTAGATGGAGAGCTTTTATCGAGACGTGCTGTTGAAAGATGTATTAGTAGCGACTAACTTCTCTACATTCGCTACAAGATGGCGCGAGCTACGCGCTCTGTCCACCAGCCAATTAAAAGCTGTATTGCGGCGCTTCAGCCAATCACAAGCTGGAGTCTGCATCGCGCAAACGAAATTTACAGCGATGGCCGAACTATATCAAGACCTAATGTTAGACGATCAGATAGCTATCCCGGGCACAACACCTCGCCCGGTGGAATATTCCTTTGCGAGAGGTTATCCTATCATCATTAACTCGACATAGACGACCACACATATTACAATTAAATGCTTTAAAGATCTTGTCCAATTGTACATACTACGGTAATCTGGAGATGACGAAGTAAACAACGTAACAAACTTCCTAATGCCAGACATACCTATATGACTTGCCATTTTATGGGAAACATAGTACAGTAAATCTGGCGTAAAATAAATGGTTTGAATCACGAAACTGCCCCACGGCTGAACGTTGTTTTATTCGTTGTCAAATGACGTCAGTGGGCTACCCTAGCGATGGACAAGTGCAACTGTTAACAGTTTTTTGGAAAACTCAAAAAAAGTGAAAAAAAAAATTTTTCTATTGCGTTTTTCTCGATTCGTGTGCAATTTACAGGAAAATTTTTCGAGCAAAAAATGTAGAGGGCGTTGCGTTCTACAATTTATGTCATTGGTGCAATGCTGTGCAACAAAAAATGCACTCTGTAGGTGGCGCCAAAGTCTCAAAAAAAGTGTTTTTCCACTTTTTTGTCTAGAAAATATTATTTAACTGTAAAAATGTAAATGTAAAAGTTGTTCCTTACATTCTATACAGTTTTCATACAAATGGTCGGAACGCTAATCATACTTACGCGTCTCGGAGTTCAGTATACACTCGGTATACAGCCGTAAATACGCTATAGTGACTTCAAACAAATATCTACAGATCCATGGTCCCTAAGTCAAAGTAGTAAAAAATTTGTCCGAGCGCCGTCATACAAAGTGACTTAGATATTTACAATAATAATTAATTCATAATGACCCGTTTTCTCGAATCTCGACGTTATGTCACTTAATTTTAGTGCTTGTAACTGAGCACTTTGACATCGCGCGGCGTTGTAGTCGGCTAATAATCACTTTATGACTAACTAAAAAGCCTGCCCACTACGTAGCTTCGGCAGGGTTTTGCCTCGAACACTTTTATGCACGCTTGTGACTCTAAAGATATTTGCTCGAAGCATAGTGACGAATTAACTGTGGGTTTGTAATCAGTAAGCGCGCGATTTACCTACCAGGCGGGCAGCCTTATCGCGTGTTACGCACTGCGTGGTCACGCGGGGCTTTAGGTATTTATTATCAAGGATAGAGCCGAGCCGCAATACTGTAGGTATAGTCCGCGCCACACAAGTTGGCGGATGGGAAGTTAGGCGCAGCACGATGCGCAAAAGGCAAAATAAACAGGTATGCGCGGGAGCCAGAGTGACTCGCGCCGGGGCACAACTGCCCGCCAAACTCATGCTTCCCGCGCGCTCCCTACTCCCTTGTTCACCACTTCCACACTTGCGTCGGTATTGTGCACACGTGCGTAATATCTACTCGTAATTAGCGAATCACGGTGAAGTGTCAAATGCGGCTAACTTCCCATCCACCGACTTGTGTGGCGCGAATTATATAGATACTAATACCGTGCACAAGTTGTTATTGACTTTTTAGGATAATATTTGCGGCAGCACGCAGGAGCTGTGTCAGCAGCTGAGTGTACACTACGTATATGTGATTGTGACATCTCATTCTTACTTATGAATCTCCATAGACCTATTTTTTCTTTGCTCTGCATCTCTGGTTTCAGTTGCTTTTCTTCTTCTGGTGTAATATCTGCAACAAATATAAAACATATTTTACATTTTTATACATAATAGGGCTACAATTAGCCACCAACTCGCATGATCGAAAGCGAAGTTGTAGCCGAAGATGGAGTATGTAAACTAAGAAGATACCTATTCACTCTTGACTTGAAGATATCCAGATTGTAATTGTCAGGAAACAATGACGGCAGCAGGGCATTCCAATCCCTGGCGGTCCGCATTGTGAAAGAAGAAGCGAATAACTAACTAATTGGTACGGGGCCAGGATTTGGTACGAGCAGTCATCTTTTGTAATGGATCGTAATGCAATTCAATTAACTAAAGATCACAGCATAATAACAAATCCATGTAATACGGTTACGAGCTTTTTGTACTTTGCAGAATTGTCTGCAAAAGTGAAAATAGAAGGAATCTGAACCCTAAGGTGCCTACTATGTAAGACAGAAACACAGAATAGGCCCTATTACACAGGGCACAGAAGGAGCCTCTTCATACAAACCAAGACTTGGAAATGTGAAAAATACAATTTGTACCATAGACAACTTTTGAGTGAACTTGCAACTTCAAAAGTGATTACCCAATTTTATAGGGGAAATATTTACAAATAAAATTATTAAAGAGAAATCACATGACTATAAACAAAGCGTATGTTAACAACTGTAAAAATGCTATGTCGAGTCTCAGCAATAATTAAAGAACGGAACGACATTTTCAAAAAAAAGTGTTGGTTGGATCTTTTTGCTTGATTGGTTCGAAATAAAAAGGCTACTTTGATGGTAATGAAAATTTTTGATCAAATTCACACATATTTACATATTGATAAATAGTTACGTAATGACTTATTACAATAAGTTGTCTAAAGTTATTGTGTCCGGCATTGAGTTGTTACTAAAGCAGTATTCGGGAATATAATATAATTAAAAACAATTTAATAAAATTGACAGCTGCTTGTCATTACATGCTACGACATATGGAATATGCTAGTCTGTCTAGTGTAGGGACTAGGTTTCCAAAAATAATTTATTTTACTTTGGCGAACTACTTTTATCTACCGATCGGCCCAAACTGGATCTGTAGGAAATCTAAACAAAATGTATAGGGAAATTACAAAAATATCTTGTGGCAACACTGAAATAACTTTGAAATAGGGATTTCAAAATACATGATGAAAAGAATCGATTCCTAAATGTATTCGAGTCTAGCATGACGTCATGTCATGTTAAGTTGGACTGGCAATGAAATTTCGATTAATCTATTCACATCTTGATTCTTTTTAATCGATAGACTTATGTAATTATAAATACGTTTTATCGTTAATTCCAGAAGTTATCGAGAACACGTCAATAACACTAGTATTAAACAACAGCTGGCAGCCTTAAGTACCTCTAAATTCACTAAGCTTTAACCAAAGAACCTTCTCCTTTTTGTAAATCGGTTAAAATATGAACACATCACGTGAAACACAAATCGATCCGCTTCGTTGTGTTTATCAATCATTTATATCGCCCGGGTCAAAATCAATTTTGACCTTAACGTTAATCGATTTGACGAGTCGTTATTCGATCTCATACAGACATTATCCGACATTCCTAACTGACCATAGAGAAATTTTCCACTCTGTTTACATTTTCAAATGATTTCATTTTAATTATTTTGCTTGTAAATCACAAAGATATTTATTACTTACCGGTGGTATGTGACAGTGCCTTTCGTTATTTCTTTTAAAACCGTGTAATTTCGACAAGATGAAATGGCGCAGTTCACCATATTTACCTCGTTGCTTTGAGACGCGACCGCAACGCCAGTCTAATGTAGACTGGTTATTGGATTGGTGGATTTCTCTATGATTGGTTGATATTGGTCGGCGACATTTCATTTTGTATGATTAGGTGTCTATCTTTAAGGTCGCTGGACAGAAAGTACTTAGCTGACACACAGAAAATTCTAATTTATTCATTTTTCTACTGATACGTTTTCTTTATTGATTAATTAACTTTGTTTACCATCTAATTCGGGGTTTAAACTCCGTTTAATGCCATTTAATTCTTGTTGAACCAGTTTAGAATCAGGTTTCACTCTTCTGTAAAACGCCAAAGCTATTGCCGCTTCCTGAAATATAAAGAGAAAGTCGAGGCATTAGTACAAGTCATTATCACTGACAAGTTGGTTAAGTCCACTGCAGGGCATAAGACTCTTTCCTTTTACGTCAATTGTCACTGTCTTTCATCCATGTGTTGCCGATATGTTTTCGGATATTATTGCGCCATCATTGCAATGGTCACCCAGAAATTAATTCACGCGACCACCACCAAGTCTACTTGATCTACTGCGTCTACACCTCTCCCCTTCGTGAATAATAGAGTCCAATAAGTATAACAATAGAGTATAAATCTCCTAAGAAGCCTAATATTTCCGTGAATGATCAACGTCATTTTATAAAACAAGAGGCTCTCGCTATACGAATTAAGTACCTAAGGTGCATATAAAAGGCAATGATCCTAGACATGGCCACGGTAATGAACATGGCACACATTGTCCGGAGTTGTGGTCTGGAGGTTCCTTACTGTAGTAGCTTTGGCCCTGTCCCTCTCTGTAGCAGCAACCTAGCTCTAGGTTAAGTGCCTTTATCAACTACAACAAAATACAACACTGATAAAGGTAGTATTATTATGTCTTCTTTGGCTAAAGTTAAATACTTAAACTGTTACTATTTTAAAATCAAGATTGATCATCAGACCTTTGTAGGTCGAAAAATAGGCTTATTTTTTTAGATTGTTTTTCTTTTTAACCGACTTCCAAAAAGGAGAAGGTTCTATGTTTGTCTGTATGTATTTTATTTTTATTTTTTGTGTATGTTCATCGATAATTTCGCCAATTGTGAACCAAATTGAAAAATTCTTTATTATGATCGAAGTGGTATATTCCCGAAGTAGTCCCATTTAAATTTTAAAGAAATCGTCTGAGCCGTTATTGAAAAATCAACTAAAACAAAAAAGCATAAAAATCATAAAAATTAAATTATGATGACGAAATCTTACCTTTTCCATTCCTTTGATCATGAAGCATGTTGGAGACTCCTTCAGAAATGCTAGAGATGCCGTTGAAATCGCCGTCAGTGTCATACAGACGTAGAGCATGGTGTTGTAGTCTAAGAATCTGTAAAAAGGTAAGTAAGTTCGTATAGGCCGAGTAGCTAGTATCAGAAGCCCTAGTTTTTAACCGACTTCCAAAAAGGAGGAGGTTCTATGTTCAACTGTGTGTAGTATTATTTTTTGTATGTTCATCGATAATATCGGTGCTTGAAGCTCCACCTAGATCTGTCAGCTTTTTGTGATTTAATGCTTAGTAAATGATCCTAAACCTTATAAAAATAAAGTGCAAAGTTAAATTCTATTTTTACTGACCTAATTCTACTCCATAAAAATGATGGTAGAACACATGCATGGCTCCCCAAATAGATTCTACGCAGATCTTGCTTACATAAGCTCTCGTATCTGTTAACGTCTTATGTACTGTACTGTACCAGCCTTTTTAATATTCCACTGCAGGACGTAGGCCTACCCACGAAAAGTGATTGGGCCATATCCACCACGCTGGCCAAGTGCGAGTTGGTGGATTCACATACTCCCTCGAATTTCTTCTACGGACGTATGCAGGTTGCCTCACGTCACGATGTTTTCCTTAACCGAAAAGCCAGTGGTGTGAAATTCCATACATAAATTCCTAAGAACTCATTGGTACGGGACCGGGATTTGAACCCATGACCTCACGATTGTAAGGCCGGTGTCATTACCACCACTAGACCACGGTTTTTTTTTACGTTTTATAGCTGAGACATTGATGATTAAACCAGTGAAACAAAACATGACCCTACCCTCCCAAAGGTAAGAGACCAGCATCCCGACTCCATAGAAGATCATGGTGCCAGAACACATGGCACCTAGTATGGACTCCTCGCAGATCTCGCTGACGTAGACAGGAACGATCATCAACGATCGGCGAACACTGCGCCGCTGAGCCCGCAGACAAGCATGGCGGATAAGACCACTTCCACTTGATTACTACATTAGTATCCCAAAATATAGGTATGTAACGCCGATATTACGAAGGTATCTCAATGTATTCACAAAAAATACCCTGATTTGGAGTAGACTATATGCAAAGGGGTCAAAACTAGCTCGAAATGATTCGTCACACGGCCGTTGCGTCGCCAGTTTTCTTAGAACATACTTAGCTGGACACTCTGGACAGGTCTAGATCCCACAGTGGAGACCTTATAGCTGAGATCATGATAACGGACCCAACAGAATGAAATATAAGCATACCTTCTAAATAAATTAGAGACCAGCAATTCTACTCCATAGAAAATCATGGCACCAGAACATTTATAGCTCCCTTGATAGACTCTTCGCAGATCTTGCTCACCTAAACTCCCGTTTTCGTATAGTTGAGAGAATGATGATAAAACTAGAAGAATAAAAGTGACCTTACCCTCCCAAAAGGTAAGAGACCAGCATCCCGACTCCATAGAAGATCATGGTGCCAGAACACATGGCACCTCGTATAGACTCCTCGCAGATCTCGCTGACGTAGACAGGAACGATCAGGAACACTGCGCCGCTGAGCCCGCAAACAAACATGGCGGATAGGACCACTTCTACTTGAGAACTGCATGCGATTATTGTCCAAGACACCTGGAAAGAAAATAACGAGTACGATATTAAAAACAGCTTTTAAAAAAAAAACAAGCTTTTACTGAACAAGTACTCGTCAAGAAGAATCAAACGAACCGAAACTTGATAGGGTTGCGTTGTTTCACTACTAAGTTTGCTATGACCACCTTCCAGCTCGATCATCGCAGACCCTGGTTACCATTGAAAGACAAACTATTCGCCAAGACCATTCAAATGAACCAGAACTCGATCAGGTTGTGTCGTTTCATTGCTGAGTTCCTTTTGCCACATTCCAGCTTCATCATCAGATCAACACCGTGTCACCATAATATTGCATTGTCACGCGATTTACACTTGTGTGCAAAATTTCAACTCAATCGGAAACCGGGAAGTGGATCAAATTAAACTTGTAAAATTTGATTACAGAATGACAGACAACGGGACAGGTGAAAGTAAGTAAAAGCTTGTAAAAATATTTTAACATCAAGTGGGAGTCGTACTCGCGCACGAATAGCTCCGTACCGTGTGGAATTTCATTTTAATTTAGTTATTTATTTTAGAAGGGAATATACAACTTTTTATTCTGTTAATACTTCAAGCATAAAAAAATCAGGTTTCTTGTATGGGAGCCTGCCCCCTTTAAATATTCATTTTAATTATTTTTAATAAGAATAATTAACTACCGTTATTAAAATCGAGAGAAAAATAGCTAAAAATTCAGGTTGTATGAGAGCCCCCCTTGTATATATTTTTGTCTGTTTTTAGTATTTGTTGTTACAACGGCATCAGAAATACGTCATCTGTGAAAATTTCAACGTTCTAGCTATCACGGTTTATGAGATACAGCCTGGTGACAAACAGACAAACGGACAGCGGAGTCTTAGTAATAGGGTCGTTTTACCCTTTGGAACGGAACTCTAAAAACTGTTAAAAGTCTGCTATAGATCGAGTCATACATACCTACAATATAAGTTGGCGGAAGTGAAGTTAGCCACCAGCTGCGTAACATCAAATCCTGACTGAAGCTCACATAAAGCTGCGCGTTGATTGGGTTTCACAGTTTCACACCGCTTGTACCTAACTTCACATCCGCGGACATATGATTTGCCCTAGAGCTCTAAACAATTTAGCTATAAGATTTTTAGTAGGCACTTCCAATGGTACTCGTATAGTATAAGATTTAGCTAGTTTTTTTGTGAATTTAGAATTGCTGTTAAAAATTGACAGGCGCTATTTAGACGGTACACGATATTATTTTGTCAACAATTTTGCGTGGCAACATTGCTCACAATTTTGATGTTATAGGAATTGCGTGTCTAAGGTTATGATGTCCGCAACTAGACCTAAAATTTCCCGATGATAATCTCGATACCAGACTTTTCCATTCCACACCAGACAGTCCAAAAGAGAGCTCAAAATATCGGAATTCTTCAGTCTAAAGCGGTCCAGGAAGATCCCAAAGGGCTAGTTCTGTCTCGTTCATAGGCCGGTGAAGCTTGGTGTTAGCAGACTCATAGAGCCAAAAAAATATCTGGCACGGATAGCGCATGACGTACAATTCACAAGGTGAATATGACCTAATTAAAACCACGGAATTGCGTTGCAAGTAGCTTATTACATACTGTTAAAGTTCTTTGGATTAACTTAAACCAATGTAATTCTTCACCTGATCTTTTTTTATTTTGTTGATCTATACCAATATTATAAAGAAAAAAGATTTGGTTGTTTGCATTGAATGGGCTCCGAAACTACTGAACCGATTTGAAAAATTATATTACTGTTGGAAAGCTACACTATCTTTGGATGACAAAGGCTATATTTTATTTTCAAAAACATTAGGGATCTTTAATAAACTCCCATACCTACATTACGTGGTAAGTGTATAGGCACAATACTTATAAAATCTGTCTGCTTTAGCTAATCGTACCCGGGTAAAGCTGGGGCGGGCAGCTAGTGATGATATATTTGATAAAGTAAAATGCATACCAAAGCTAAAAGAGAGCTCAAAATAGCCGAGTTCTTCCTCCCGAAGCGGTCTAAGAAGATCCCGAACAACGGTGTGGCGATCAAGGCCCCAATTGACGACAGGCTCCCAAAAAGGGCCACTTCTGTTTCACTCATCGGCCGGTGAAGCGTGGTGTTGGCAGACTCGAAGAGGCGGAGCGTGGAGGATGGCCAGGCAAACATGATGCCCATGCACATGCAGAGGTTGCAAACTGGGGAAAATTAAAAAAAAAAGTTAACTAGCGTAGTTTGACCAGGTGTTTATCAGCGATCACCGAAATTAAGCAACGTTCCGCACGGTCGGTTTTTGGATGGGTGACCGCGGGTGGCATTTTCCAACTGAATGCTACCATGACTCGGATGACACGTTAATTTGTAGGTCCCGGTTGTTTTAACCGTTTAGCCATGTCAGAGGCCTTCCGGCGGCCCAAACACTCTGACACCAGGGCTAGCCAACCGGGCTATACGAACTTACTAAGTAGATATTTTTTGTATATTTTGGAAATGAGGAAAGCAGATATTTTTTTGATATTTTGGAAATGAGAAGATCCAAAGTTACCGACATAGCTCAGCGAATCGGCAAGTTGCAATGGCAGTGGGCAGGGTAAGTACATAGCGCGGAAAACCCATTACCACGCATCGGCAAGCGCAGCGTAAGAACTGTACTGTACTGTATCAGCCTTTTAATAGTCCACTGCATGACGTTGGCCTACCCATGAAGGGTAATTGGACTATATCCACCGCGCTCTGGCCCAGTGCGGATTGGTGGATTCACATACGCCATCGAATTTCTTCTACGGACGTATGCAGTTTGCCTCACGATGTTTTCCTTCACCGAAAAGCCAGTGGTGTGAAATGGATGACTTCATCAACCTTCGGTCTTGAAGAGGTTATTCGTTCACTTTGGGGGTAAATGGATGACTTCATCAATCATCATCGCCAGTTCTTCAGTTCTTACGTTGATCAGCGTAAGAACTGTGATTATGATTGATGAAGTCATCCATTCACCCCCAAAGTGGACGCATACCCTCACCAAGACCGCCGACCGGATCGATCTGATCGATCGATCCGGATCGATCTGGATACAAGTTACTTCCAACCCGTCTTATTGGAGATAGGTATATAAGAGAGGCCTATGACCAACAGTGGTCGTCCTACGACTTAAACGTATTAAGACAGTAATGTATTATTTTTCATAATCGTCTTATCAGTCATAGGACTTCCACATATGCTTCTCGAATAGATTTCCAGTAAGTAGATTCAGATATAAACAGTTTGTGGCTCAATCCGGCCGTTTTTAGGGTTCCGTACCCAAAGGGTAAAAACGAGACCCTATTACTAAGACTCTGTTTGTCCGTTTGTCTGTCTGTCACCAGGCTGTTGTTCGGTAATAGCTAGAACGTTAAAATTTTCACAGATGACTTATTGTATTGTTGACTTATAAAAAAAAACTGATTTTTGCCGTTTTTTGCTCGATATTAATAACGATGGCAGGTAGATGCTTGAAATATTCATAGAATAATTAGTTATTTATTCACTTTAAAATTAAATTAAAATAGGTACCTAAATATATAAGGAACATACAAGAAACGTGTTTTTTTTGCACGACATTAATAACGGCAACAGGAAGATACTTGAAATGTTCACATAATATTAATTTTTATATTTCCTTCATAATAAATAAATAAATTATAATAAAGTAAATTAAGAGGGCTTCCATATGGTACCCTATGTGCGCGAGTTCAACTCGTACTTGGCCGATTATTATCACACCATCTGTCTATCTATACCTACTCGTACTATGATTCAACATCCTATGATGTGGTTGTATACAGAATTTTATGAAATTATCGCACAATTATCATGCACCGACAGGGTGCCCTATCAATCTAATTACATAAATTACATATAAGGAAGGACCTCTGAAACGCGCTGATCGTACTCGTAAGTAGGTCGATTTCAACCAGACAAGTTTCAAATATAAAGGAGAATCCTATGTTCAACACTTGATGTCCTACGGCTAAAATGATCATGAGCAAAGCTTATACATTTAATTTCACTTACTTATTAAAGTGCCCACAAATTGCAGTAACCTCCCCATTTTGAAAACTGTCACTAATTTTTTTACTAATTTTATGCACTTTCACAATTTTATTTATTTTTTTCTATTTTTTTACTTATTTTAAGAGAGCTGTAACACCGTGTCTCTCTCTATTCGAGACTGTTTTAAAAGATTTCCATGCCTTCGCGTTTTGTTTTTATCAGAGTTATAACTTTTATTATGCACAAGTACTAGGCAAACATCAACAGTGTAGAGATTATCATCAAATTATAGGGTGCGTTTACGCGCTCCAGATAATTTTTATGCTGGATAAAAATATTCTGAGGGGCGTCCGTGAACGGCGTCATAGCTCTAGATCAATCTTATTGCTCAAATCTACTACAAACCAATCACATCTGTCAAACTATTGAACGGTCTCTCAAATTCGATTCGATGACAACTAGTTGGCCAATCCGAGACAAGATAAAATATATCTACCGAAAAACTTCAATAGAACTTCGCCTAGTCAAGAGAAAAATTATACCAGTAGGAGTGCGTGAATGTTGGAATATGATACAAAAATTAATCTATCTCACTCTAACATGTAATCTTTGTGAGTGTTTCTCTTCCCTTCATGATGTTAACATCGTAGTTAAATACCCCTTTGTTCTATAGCTTTAATGCTTAGCCTACTTACCTATTATGATTTCCTTACCACTGTCCTTATAGAGCTTTGCTAGACGGCACTCGCACCTATCCTACCAAATATCGGTACATAAATGAATCACATTTTAAACCGAATAACTAAATATTTTATTTCTGGCGTCCAAACCCTTTAGTGAACGGGGTAGATTAATTTTTAGCCGGGAGTTTTTTTCGCCCGACGATGCCTAAACGGGTGACATAGAGTTAGTCAGGTTAATTTTTATCTTAGTCTGGAGTGCGTAAACGCACCCATTTTCTAGGACTGTGAGTTCTACATAAAATATGATTAGCGTTTATCCTTTTATTTATTTAGAATAATAAGATTTGTTGTAATAGGTTCGGTGCGACGTAAATAGTTGTTTTTAAAAGTAAACTTTTAGGTAGGTATCATGTGCTTTAAACACGTTGTGTGCAAGTCATTCTCTACAGATTCTATTGAAGCTCTATTCTTCTTCTGTGTTAGCGTTTTAACCGACTTTTAACTTTTAACCTTCAAAAAAAGAATGTTTTAATTCGATTCTCTAAACTATGGTCAACCAAATAAAAAGAATCGTCCAAATCGGTTCATAATTGACAGAGTAACATATCGCGTAACATACATACAATAATAAAATCGGCCAAGTGTAAGTCGGACTCGCGCACGGAGGCTTCTGTACCGTATGGGAGCCCCCCTTAAATATTTATTTTATTCTGTTTTTAGTATTTGTTGTTATACCTATATTGTCGCGGCAACAGAAATACATCATCTGTGAAAATTTCAGCTGCCGAGCTATCATGGTTCATGAGATACAGCCCGGTGACAGACAGACAGACGGACAGACGGACAGACGGACAGACGGACAGACGGACATCGAAGTCTTAGTAATAGGGTCCCGTTTTTACCCTTTGGGTACGGAACCCTAAAAAACGTTCAGTCGAATTGAGAACCTCCTTTCTTGAAGTCGGTTAGAAATTTGTTTAATTGTTATGGGCACCAAATTGAATAATGATATATGTAGTTGTATTTAAACTTTAAATGCTATGAATAATTATTGTACGAATTAAAATGATAAATAAAAAGAAAGTGGAAGCAAAAGGGTTCTACCACTACAATATCGTGATAGTCAGTCATAACATTGATAGTCTATAGTAAGAACATTGAATCTTACCGTCTCTCTAAGTTATCGATCTACCATTCATCAAGGTTGCCTGGAAGAAATCGCCATGTGTGATAAGGCCGCCAATTTATAATAATATTTGTTTTTTTTTGTCGTATATGTGAAAATAATTTTTATTTTTAAATTGTGGTTGTAAATAAAGAGTTTCGTCTTGTCTTGTCTTGTCATAACTAGGCCACGGAAGAGAACGGTACGATAGGTAGACCCGCTCAGCCTGGTCCCACCTGCCCCTTTCTTCTATCGTACGGCTAGACAGACGCGACCAAAGCGCCACCCTTTTATGGTGGACATTCCGCGCGTTAGAACCAAGCGTTTCGAATCCTCATTCCTCATACGAACAGCCAGAATGTGGAACGCTTTGCCTGGGTCTGTCTTCCCGCTAAAGTACAACGTGGGCGTCTTCAAATCTCGAGTAAATAGGTATCTTCTAGGTAAGCGTGCTACACCCTAGACCGTATATCTGCTTAGCATCAGGCAGTATGTAGTCAAACGCAAACCTATCTATATTTATAAAAATTAATCGTGGTTGTAAGTCTCGCTAAAACTCGAGAACGGAAAAACCGATTTGGCTAATTTCGACCCCTCTGTTGGTGGTCTTCAGAGGATCAGTTAAAAAATCGTCTTCTTAGTGCTGTAATTGGCAGCGGGCAGGGGTCACATCACGGAGTTGATTGAGACTGGTGGCTACTTACTGAGGTCATACAGTTGTCAAATGGAGACTAAATACTGACATGAAACAGGCAGCGTAGAACGTCATCCGGCTAAGAGGATAATAGGCCAAGTGCGAGTCGGACTCGCGCACGAAGGGTTCCGTACCGTATGGGAGCCCCATTCCTGTTGCCGTTATTAATAGCGAGCAAAAAACTCCTTAAAATCACGTTTGTTGTATGGAACCCCCCCTTAAATATGTATCTTATTCTGATTTTAGTATTTGTTGTTATAGCGGCAACAGAAATACATCATCTGTGTTCATTAAATTTCAGCTGTCTAGCTATCACGGATTATGAGGTACAGCCCGGTGACAGACGGACAGACGGACATCGAAGTCTTAGTAATAGGGTCCCGTTTTTACCCTTTGGGTAAAAAACTGCTTCCAAACATTGTTACTGGAAGTATACCTATAGGGAAGGCCTGTGCACAGAGGTGGACATTCAATGGCTAATATGATGATAATGATAAATGAATGATTATGCTATACATTCATAAGGAACACTAACAACTAAGGCAGACTAACAAACAACAAAAAGTAGTAATACATACTTATTAGCGCTTTTAGGATTTCGTATCAAAGGGACATTAAAAATGTAAACTAAACAAGATTAACCTTCCTATACCCGCGCGTTGGTCTGTGAGACTGACGAAATATTACCTATTCATAATTCATATTCATAAACATTTATTTGCGCATATGGGTACAGAAAAAACAGGATGGTAAAAAATACAACAAAATGAACGCCATATTCGACCTTTCGGTTTGCAAAAATGAGAGAAACAAGGGAATATAAGTACAGGTAATAACAACTTTTGCAGTAAATGAAGTTATAACTAAAATAAAACAAAAAATGAGATCTGAAATTTCAACAACCAAACACAGCAAACACACAAGAGCAACAATCATGTCTGAATAATAATTACCATTGTTACAAAATATATTAAGCCATCAAAATGCATCAAATGTCAATAATACCTACTATGTCGATGATAAATGTCAAGAATACTATGTCAATGATAAATGTCAAGAATACTATGTCCATGATAAATGTCGAAATATAATTATAATTTCGCATTTATTTTATATTCAAATAATGCACCGACTTTGAGCTTTTTGCTAGCTGCCTCATTTGTCGCTAGCTTCACTTGAGTACACTGAACGAGCTTGTTTAGGTAAGTACGTGTGGGTGTATTTGGCGCCAATCGGTCCGTGAGACCGACGCGGGTATACATGCAAAAAAATTGTTGTATGAATCGTTTGTTATAGATTTTAGGTTAATTGGTTTTTTTATGTTCTAAAATCTTGTTAGCTGCAAAACTCATAAGGTATTAAATTGATTTTTTAGGATTATAGATTTTAAAGAGTTATCTTTGTGATAAGCATTTCAAAAATTAGTGCTAGGAGGCGAGCTGGCTCAGTTGGTTAGAGCGTCGGGCTAGTGATCCGAAGGGGCAGGTTCAAATCCTGCGTTCGCTTCAGATTTTTGAAATGCTAATCACAAAGATAACTCTTTAAGATAAAATCTAGTGTGGAAAGCACTCTAAAATAAAAATCAGTATAGATTTAGTTAGTATTTCTACACTTGAACAAAATTTGATATTTTTGATAGGCGAAGTCTGATAGTCAGTCAAATCATAAATTATTTGAACGATTAATTAAATTTATTTTGTTACTCAATCTTATAGCTACCAGAAAAATTAATACCTACATAGCTTCCTCTATTCAAAATTAAACTGTAACTTCGGGACCCCATTTGCAAAAGCGCGGGTACAGGTGTTACAAAATTTGACGCGGGTATATGAAGGTTAGAATCCTCTTTATTTGAAAGTCGGTTAAACTATTTGGGAAAGCCGACAATTACGTCTGCCCGTCTCCATAAACTGTTATCTCCCGAGAATGTTTCACGCAAATAGACGTAGAATTAATACTTTTAGTGCGCTGTAATGCGCAAATCTGGGCAAATACGTTATAGAACGTAATGAATAAAACAACCAACGTAATTTCCAAAACGTATCGTAAAATATTATTTTGTGTTGCTTGACGTGACGTAAAATATCGGTCATTCTTAATTAAAGCATCTGGACAGAGTATGGAAGCAAACTGTTCAATAATAAGCAAAATTTTGAAAAAAAAACCCACGACGACGGTTAAAAAGATAACGCCTTACCACAAAAGATTTAAACGCGCTTTAAACACTGTTTACCCGTGCAATATGTACTGTTATAAATAATAAATAACGTTTATTTGCTCATATAAGTTACATGGTTTGGAGTTAGTAAATGTTGGTAATTCTTAAAGTAGTGTTAGTAGGTACTTAGATTAAATTTACAAACTTCCAGAGTGGAACCCTAAATCTCACACTAGGGTGGTCCTGTGTTGTGAGATTTAGTCGGTCTCGCCGTGCTTGGTCGAGAGCTCGGGCTCCCAACACGCGCTTGAGACTACAGTCTTTCTGTAAACCGCGACCACGGGCGGGGGTGCGGGCCCTTGCGGGTCCCCCCCCCACCCCGCAGCGATCGAGCGCCTACAGAAACACGCCGTCCACGTGCGCGCCGCCGACCGCGACCTCGCTCCGTCTGCTAGCGACGTCGAGCGGGCCGCCCTGGCTTGCCGCACCCATGCACCGAGCGCATTCGTGCGCACCGTGCGCCAGCTTGCGGCCGCCTGCTGAACTGGCATTTGCCCCGCAAATGTCGACCTAGCCGCGGCCGCCCTGGATTAACCTATGAGGGGCGTGATTACGCCGCCGGCTGTTGTGCCCGGGCGCGACCTGTCCCGGAACGAGCATCGCGTCCCTCCATCACTGCTACCACTTAACGACGCGTCGAGCTTGCTCCGCGTTGTCCATCCACACCTGACAAGACAACCAGCGCCGGGCCCGAGCGGTCGCTCGCCCGGCGCACCGGCGCGCCATCGCCTGCCTTGCCTCGACCGAGGGCTGCATGGCTCCATGTCCTGACGGAGTGCACGCCGTCGGGCGGGAAACCCACCGGCCCGCGGACGAGGCGACACCACCGAGACGCGCCGCAACTGAAGCCACCATCGGGGTCGAGGTTCGCCTCCCCCGATACAATACCTGAAAACGACCAGAGGGCGGCCTAGCAAACCACCCTCTTCGGCCCAAGCGCACACGGCGCCTGCCGACTTAGACTGACGCATCGGCGAGTGCGCGTAATGCGCCCCGAGCACACCGCGCCGCTCGTATATCGAGCGACGCACACTCCAGCGGCCTGTCGACGTAGTCCAGGCCACAACCCCGCAGACGTGACCAGGGACGTGCTGGCGCCAGGCCCGCTGACGCGCCGCCTCCCGGTTGGTGCCCGGCGACGCCGCGCGCGGCGACCTGATGAGTCGACGACCCGACGCGACTGCGGCGCGACCCGCTCCGCCAACTCGTGTGCCCCTCACCGAGTGGGCTCATGCGGGCCGCTTACCACCATCAAGACCTCGCGCCCCTCGACTTTGATCGGGGCGCACACTACCGGACCTGACAACCACCTGACTTTCCTGCGCATCGCGCCACATCACCTGACCCTCATCTCGCGACGCCCAGCGTCGCGACGTCCAGCCTTGGTGCCGCTGCTGTCGCTTATGCGACGCGCGGCCCCCCTCGGGCTCCGCCACTACGCGGGCCTGCCTCGGCGGCCGGGGTCGAGCCTCTCCCCCGGCGCCGCTTCACTGCATACCTGTGCCTAGAGGCACACCACGGGACCTACCGAGTAGGCGTCGCTCCGCCTTACGCGTGAGCTCGACGCCGCTCGATCATCGTCGTCGACACATCGCTCGACGACCGCCTACCAAAGGGGCAGTTAGAGACGTGGTGCCTGGCTCGCGCGGCGGCGCGCTTGAGCCGGGCCAGCGATCCCACTCCCCATCTCCGCATCGCTACAAGACCGGCAGGTTG